>CM049797.1:27915753-30682643 GCA_027422405.1 Ptychobarbus kaznakovi
TAAGGTCTGTGCAAGTAGGCTCACTGGGGAAACGCATACTTGCGAAAGGCCCTCGGGGCCAGCTGTCGCCAGTGCATCTGTACCGAGTGTTCCTCGGACAGGGAGGTAGAATAACTGGCAGTGGGAGGTTGACTGGCGAAGCAAACAGGTACTACCTGAGCTTCGGCGAACTGTTCTCCCCAAATCAGCTGGACCACCTGGGGGTGGAGTCGCCACTCTCCTGGCAGCGCAGCTCGTGAGAGCTCGTCGGCCACACGGTTGAGCACACCAGGGACATGAATGGCGCGAAGCGACCTCAGATGCTTCTGACTCCAAAGGAGGAGATGGCGGGCGAGTTGCGACATGCGACGGGAGCGCAGACCTCCTTGATGGTTGATGTATGCAACGGTCGCAGTATTGTCCATACGGACCAGCACATGCTTGCCCCGTAACGGCCCCTTCAGGCGGCCCAGGGCAAGGTATACTGCTAGCAACTCGAGGCAGTTGATGTGCCAATGCCGTTGGGGGCCCGTCCACATCCCTGACACTGCATGCCCGTTGTACGTGGCCCCCCAGCCGGTGGCAGAGGCATCTGTAAAAACCACAGCATGCCGGGACACCTGCTCTAGGGCTACTCCTGCCCGAAGAAACAAGGGGTCCGACCACGGGCTGAAGGTTTGGCGGCATTCCGGAGTGACTGCCACCCGGTACGTGCCGCGTTGCCACGCCCATCTCGGGACTCGGCCGTGAAGCCAGTGCTGAAGCGGTCTCATATGAAGCAGTCCGAGCGGGGTTACTGCCGCTGCGGCCGCCGTATGCCCCAGGAGCCTCTGAAAAAGTTTCAGTGGGACCGCTGTCCTGCCCCTGAATGTATTCAGGCAGTTCAACACCGACTGAGCACGTTCCTCTGTGAGGCGTGCTGACTGTTCGACCGAATCCAACTCCATACCGAGAAAAGAGATCCTCTGCACTGGGGCGAGTTTGCTCTTTTCCCAGTTGACCTGAAGGCCCAACTGGCTGAGGTGCCTGAGCACCAAATCCCTGTGTTCGCATAACTGCTCCCGAGACTGAGCGAGAATGAGCCAGTCGTCGAGATAGTTGAGGGTGCGAACGCCCTGTTCTCTCATGGGAACAAGGGCTCCCTCCACGACTTTCGTGAAGACGCGTGAAGGCCCAACAGCCAGCGAGAAGAACACCACTTGACGAACAGGTTCCACTTCAAGGCGTAAGCACGTCTCGTAGACGGTGCACGTGCCGAAGCAATGGTGTTAAGTACCTCAGGGGGTAAGTCACCTAGTACCTCCGCGTCCCGTCCAGGGACCAGACATGGAGTCTCCAGAGGTCTGGACGCGGGTGCCAAAGGGTGCCCCGTCTCTGAGAAAGAAGGTCCTTTCTCAGAGGAACTTGCCAGGGAGGGGCTGTCGAGATAGTTGAGGGTGCGAACGCCCTGTTCTCTCATGGGAACAAGGGCTCCCTCCACGACTTTCGTGAAGACGCGGGGAGACAGGGCCAGCCCGAAGGGCAGGACCTTGTACTGATATGCTCGACCCTCGAACGCAAAGCGCAGAAACGGCCTGTGTCGAGGAAGAATCGAGACATGAAAGTACGCGTCCTTCAGGTCGATTGCTGCAAACCAATCTCGGGGACGGATGCACTCGAAAATGCGTTTCTGCGTGAGCATCTTGAACGGTAGCTTGTGAATGCTCCGATTCAGAACTCGCAGATCCAAGATCGGTCGTAACCCACCGCTTTTCTTGGGTACAATGAAGTAAGGGCTGTAAAACCCTGACCTCATATCGGCCGGAGGGACCGGCTCTATCGCGTCCTTCGCCAGTAGGACTGTGATCTCCGCACGCAAGACATGGGCGTCGACAGCTTCCACTGAAGTGAAGTGGACACCCCTGAACTTGGGGGGACGCCGGGCGAACTGAATCGCATAGCCGAGCCTGATGGTCCGAACGAGCCAGCGAGACGGACTGGGGAGCGCTAACCAGGCTCGCAGAGACCGCACAAGCGGGACCAAGGGGACCACCGGCGTACCCGCAGTGGGGCAGCGAGGTGGAACGCAGGGACGCGGCTCGGGGGGCTCTCTCTGGGAGGCGGCCCGTAGCGGGGTCTGAGTGTGCTGTGCAACACTTACCTGGTTCCACGGTCGGACAGGGGGTGCAGGAGAGGCTTGGGTGCCCATCTCGAACTGCGCGCTGCTGTCCGCTGGCGATAGAAGAGGTGGATGAGAGTGGAGAGGTTTTGCTCCTCCCAGTACTCTCCGAGCCCTCTTCGGACCCGGAGATGACAGAAACTGCTCCTTGAAGCATTTGGGTACCGCTGGCTGTTGGGCCTGCGGCAGAACAGAAAGGATTTACCCCCCGGCCCTCCTCCGGGGGAAGGAGCGGTGCAGTCACCATCTCCTGAAGGGCAGTAGCAATCATCTCCGGGTCGCCCGTCCTAGGGCCTCTTGCTCTTGGCTTTGCCGCCCTTCTTGGCGGGGGCCTGGACAGGCTGGGGACCCCGCCTACGACTGGCTCCACGGCGCAGCTTGGTGGAGGCTGTTGCTGCGGCGCGGGAGCGGGGGAAGTCGCAGGGGGTCGCCCTCGGCGACGAGCAGGCTGAGGTGCTGCCGGCGGCAGAGTGGATGCAACAGCGGACCGCCGGAGCAGGATGTGGCTAATCGCCTCAGACTGCTTCTGTACAGCCGAGAACTGCTGGGCGAAGTTCTCGACCGCGTCGCCAAAGAGGCCGGTCTGGGACACGGGGGAATTAAGAAACCTGACCTTGTCAGTATCCCTCATGTCGGCCAGACACAGCCAGAGATGGCGTTCCTGGACCACCAGAGTGGACATCGCACGGCCCACTGCCCGCGCCGTAACCTTCGTCGCCCGAAGCGCGAGGTCCGTCGCAGCACGAAGTTCATGATGAACTGTGGGTCATGACCACCCTCGTGCAGGTCTCTCAGTGCCTTGGCCTGATGGACCTGCAACAACGCCATAGCGTGTAAGGCAGAAGCGGCTTCCCCACAGGCCTGGTAAGCCCTGCCGGTAAGGTCCGACGAGTGCTCACAGGCCCGGGAAGGGAGAGACGGCTCCCCACGCCAGGTGGAGTTAGGGCACAGCTGCATAGCCACGGCCCGCTCCACCGGGGGGATGCGTGTATAGCCCTTAGCCGTACCGCCATCAAGGGTGGTGAGGGAGGAGGGCCCACTGGCACGGTTTCGGGCAGTAAAAGGTGCCTTCCATGTACCAGTGAGCTCTTCATGCACCTCCGGGAAGAAAGGAACCGGGGTGGGTGGCTGAGAACCAGCTTGTGCCACCCCGAGAAACCAATCGTCCAGCCTAGAGGGTTCAGGACACGGTGGAGGGTTCCACACGAGCCCGACCCTGTTGGCGGCCCGGGAAAGCATAGCCATCATTTCCGGATCCGTATCGGGCACAGCCACCATACCCGAAGGAGGCAACTGCTCCGACGCGTCATCTCCGGAAAAATCTGACTCACCCTCCGATGCAGCTATCGACATCCGGTCATCGAGAGGAGCGCCGAAGGACACAGATGGTGCACACCTTTGAGATGGCCCACCGCGCTCCTCCAGCAGCTCTACTGGCTGCGGAGTGCAGGAGGAGTGAGGTTTCCTAGGGGGTTGGTTCCCCGAAGGAAACGCACTCACTGTAATCCTCAGATCACCAGTGTCACCGCTCGCAGCAACCCTCTGAGGGGGGCTGGAACGAGGCAGCGGCACTGGGACTCCGCCCCTTTGCAGGAGCTGGAGTCTCGACCGCAACTCCGAGATGGTCATCTTCCCACAATGGGTACATGACTCATCCACAAACGCTGCCTCAGAGTGCGCTAAGCCCAGACACGTGATGCAGCGTTCGTGACCATCCCTCGGCGCCAGGTAACGACCGCATCCAGAAACACACAAGTAGAATGTCATCTTTAAAAAGACGCAAGCTCTACTTGTGTATGCTCTTTTAGGGACTTGCTCTTAAACAGTGCTGAAGCACGCAGGGGAATGGCCGCGGCAACACAAACAGGGATTGATATTGCCGCCTGTAGTGCGCTCTCTCTCTCACCGCACTCCTACCAGCTGTAAAAACAGCTTTTGTGAGGGAAAAAGGCAAGGAGATTCGACCCCGCTGCTCTGCTATACGCCCGCACTTCTTAAAAAGAGACCGTCCTGCAGAGACTCTTTTTAGAACACTTCGTAGAACGATCTGTTCGGCTCCGAAGCGAAAAGCTGAAGATGCAACGCACCTGCTGCTCATTTATACCCGCGCTGCGGGGTGAGCAGCTGCTGCATATGATTGCATGCCAATGTGCATTGGCTCGTTTAGTTACACTCGAAGTAGTTTGGCCTCTCTAGCGAGATTCCTATTCGTCGGTCAGTCCGACGTACGTCGAACGTGACCGACTGAATGGGAACTTAAATAACCCATGAAGTGAACAGGATAATTATTAACCCATCACATCATACCTGATTCACGTGTGTCAACTTCCAGACCGATAAACTCCTGGGCTAAACTTAGCCACAGTGTTGCCAACTATTTTCAATGGAAAGTAGCTAAAGTCTGCTCGAAAAGTCGCTAAATGTCGATAGATGACGCCATGCGTAAATTTGCATATTAATGACGTAATCACGTCCTATTATATATTTTAGAGTGTGACATTTTAGCTATTTTAAACGTGTGTAATATTCAAGCTTTGTGTATTTGTATATATATTTGTATTATGTATAGGTTTTTTATATTTGTATTATGTATTTATTTTTTATTATTTGTATTTTATTTGTGTGTATATCTTTAATAAAGTGGTATTTAACGTTATATGTATATATGCTTTTTATATGTGTATATGAGTTTAATAAGTTTAATTAAGTTTATTGTTGTGTATGAGTAAGTACAAACACGTGCAGTCTCTCAGACCTAGCCCAGTAAACGATCTCAGAGGAGTTCAGAAACTGGAATGAACTAAATCTCTGTGAGTGACAGTGAGTAATATAAGTGCATGAGAAGAATTAACACACAAAAAAGAAAGAACAAGAAAAAACGGTCAAATTAAATAGTTTTATTTCAAACAAAGGAGAAGCAGGCAAGTGATTGGTCCGTGGCAACACCGTGTGCACATGCGCAGCTCATTGACATCTATGTCAGCTGCCGTGCGGTCACTGGAATGTGCTGCTCCTCTCAGCCGGAGCCAGCGCTCACTGATCAGAGCAGACACAGGGAGACACAGGGAGGTGTAACTCAAGATCTCGCGCTCACCGGATAGTACTGGCGACATTTGGAAAGTTGCTAAGTTTTTTCCAAAAGTCGCTAGATTTGTCGCTAGGCGCTTTAAAAAAAAAGTCGCTATAGGGGTCTGAAAAGTCGCTCAATCTAGCGACAAAGTCGCTAAGTTGGCAACACTGCTTAGCCATCCCTTGGGCTAAACACAGCCATTTATTAGGCTATATTGCCCCCCTATATGTACAATTTAACATTTGGATTTTTTTTTTAATGTTTCAAAGCAAATATACAAGACCCTTCTATTTACACTACTCTTCTGATTTTGTATTTGTTAATATAAGTTTCACTTGAATCAATCTGAATGTTTTGAATATTTTCTTTAAAAAAAATTCTATTTTTGTAATCAGTGAACCAAGTTGGCGGTGTTTCTGTAAGGAATGTCACTATCTTGTGGTCAATGGAGGAACGGCATATTAGATTAATTCTTCTACTTTCTTGATGTTTAATGGCGGTTAGCATCCAACTTCAATGGTACATTACCGCCATCTACTGTACTGGAATGTGAACTGGAGCTAGACAGAGATAAACTATATGTAGAAGGGAGACTTTTCATCTCTCTGCTCCCCCCTCCCCTTATAATAATTTCCAAAACTGTATTCTTTATCATATTTGCTATACCAGTGTCCTTAAGAAAGCTAAATAAATGTGTGCTAACATAATTTGACGTTTTTCCCATAAGTTCCTTAAATGAATTCCCTTGCACCCCCAAATTCCATATGCTTTCTTTCATCTGTATCCTTTCTCTCTCATAGTTTTGGCATTCAAGTACCAAATGTTCAACAGATTCAATACTGTTCACATGTAAGCATATGTAAGCACTCATTTAACCCACAATGTCCAATCCTTAACCTAGTGAAAATAATTTCTTCCCTTCGATTCCTTCCAGTGATCTTCCCTGTCCCAACCTTCTGTTGTATGCTGTACAATTGTCTCCCTTTTTCCTCTCTATCCCAACTACTCTGCCACTTTTTTCATAATTTCAATCCGGATTTTTGTTTTAGCATCTGCTTTACTTATTGAGATTGATATATCAACATTTTACTGGCTTGTTTTGCCAAAACCATCTACCATTTAATTTCCTTTACCCCTGTATGTGCTGGCATCATGTACATTTTACCTTCACCCCCAACAGAGAAATCATTGTGTAACATTCTAGTAATTCATATACTATGTCTTGCTTTGATTGTGACTTAAATGATTGCACACTCTTTAGGACTGCACTAGAGTCTGAGCAAATTACAACTTTATCTGAATGAATGAATTAATTAAATAATGAATGATGCATTTATATAGCGCTTTGTTGTGTATTGCTGCACACCCAAAGCACGTTTACAGTCATGTGTCCCTGTCACTATACTAGGGCATTATGACCCCCACAGACTGCAGGGTGAGCACCCCCTGCTGGTCTCACCAACACCTCTTCCAACAGCAACCTAGTTTTCCCAGGAGGTCTCCCATCCACGTACTGACCAGGCTCAACCCTGCTTAGCTTCAGTGGGCAACCGGTCTTGGGCTGCAGGGTGATACAGCTGTAGCTATAAATATTATTATTATTGTAAATATTATCTGGTCTTGTTTCTTCTATCCAATATGAAGCCAACCAGATACCCATCAACTCCACTGTAAATATAGATACTTGGTCAGAAAGTCTCTTTTTTACCTTGACTCCCATCTTTGGTGCTCCATCTTTGGTGCTGCCCCCGTTTGCCCTGACCGAGGATCCTTAGACCCATCTGTGTAAATATCCAGATACCCATTAAACTCCTCATTCAGATGATTACAAAACACTTCACATAAATCCACCCCCTCTCTACTCTTTAAGTGACTATTTAATATCTGCAGGTCCACTATAGGTTCCACAAACAACCAAGGTGGTCTGACGGGCAATGGAACTGTTGGACTAAATTCCATATCCTCCAACCCCAAGTCTTTTCCAAAAGCACCACATACCCATCCAATACTATAACTTTTAACCCTTTCATGCTCCCAGCATACCTGCATTACAACTCTAGTGGGGTGGGACCTACCATGTCCTTGCAGGTTTGCCCAATAGCCAACGGTTGTAAAGGCATCTCACCCATCTCTACTTGCAACGCCACTGCAGTTGACGTCCAAAAAGCCCCACTGCATATTCTAAGTACTTGGGTTTGCATTACTTCCAATTTTGAAAATGTAGTTCTTGCTGCATCTCTATATGCTATACAGCCATAATCTATAACAGACTTAATCAGTGCAATATACTGTATCTACCTTAGTGATTTCCTGCTCGCCCCTCAATCCGCTCCTCATCAAATCTCATCACATTTAATACTTTTTTACACTTTACAATAACCTTCTCTATATGACCATCCTATGTTAACCTAGCATCAAAAACCATTCCCAAAAACCCAAAGGACTCTACTTTCTCCAGTATATGTCCATATAATTTAAGAGTAATCTCTTCCCCTTCCTTTTTCCTTGTAAAGAAAACCACTTGAGTTTTATCCTTTGAAAATGTAAAACCCCTATCTCATTAACCATCGTTCTACCTGTTTTATTGCTTCCTGGACCTTACTTACTGTATATTTTATGTTTCTTCCCCTCTTCCACAAGGCTCCGTCATCTGCAAACAGTGATCTTCCAATCCCAGGCCCTACATCTGAAAAAAAAAACATAATTATTCATGATTAAAAAAGAGCAGTGGACTAATAACACTACCCTGAGGGGTTCCATTTTCTACCATAGACAGTGTGTGTGTGTGTGTGTGTGTGTGTGGGGGGGGGGGGGGTTATTTGATCCCTGCTGATTTTGCACATTTGCCCACTGACAAAGAATTGATCAGTCTATAATTTTAATGGTAGGTTTATTTGAACAGTGAGAGACAGAATAACAACAACAAAATCCACAAAAATGCATTAAAAAAAGTTATAAATTGATTTGCATTTTAATGAGTCAAATAAGTATTTGATCCCCTATTAATCAGCAAGATTTCTGGCTCCCAGGTGTCTTTTATACAAGCAAAGAGCTGAGATTAGGAGCACTCTCTTAAAGGGAGTGCTCCTAATCTCAGCTTGTTATCTGTATAAAAGACAACCTGTTCATAGAAGCAATTAATCAATCAGATTCCAAACTCTCCACCATGGCCAAGACCAAAGAGCTGTCCAAGGATGTCAGGGACAAGATTGTTGACCTACACAAGGCTGGAATGGGCTACAAGACCATCGCCAAGCAGCTTGGTGAGAAGGTTTCAACAATTGGTGTGATTATTCGCAAATGGAAGAAACACAAAATGCTGTGTGAGCTATGAATGAATGAAACGCCTTTGTCCGTGTTAGTTCCATCTTGAATCGCGCTCACGGAAAGCGCTTGAGAAACGGTGTCTCTTCCGCGGCTCGGTACGATTTAAACTCTTTTTTTGGTCTCGAGCAAGACACTGTATGACATTCACGTTACATGATTTCACAGATTTTTACGTAGAAAGGACGACACACCGCACCGTATTAAAATAAATGAACATTCATCTTTTCATAACCACTGGCCAAATTTAAAAGCAAAACTAAAAATATAGCTGCAAGCAGCGATGGCGGGCCCAAGCCGAGTGCAAACGTCACCCCGGTGGCATCAGGAAAACTGTGCCAAACGGGCACATGCATTACAGTAACCCTCTAGCAGTTTGGATTTAAGGGATACAGCAATGAAAGGGTTAATCCGAGCCATCAAGACACACACACACACACACACACACACACACACACACACACACACACACACACACACACACACACACACACACAAAACAAAATATAGAATTTTGGTAACCCTTTTAATAAGGTTTCAGTTATTAGCATTAACTATATTAATTAACATGAACAATAATTATACAGCATTTATTAATGTTAGTCTCTATCGATCCTCTCTCTCTCTCTCTCTCTCTCTCACACACACACACACACACACACACACACACACAAATAACAATATATAACATTTTCAATAAGGTTTATTGTCAAGAAAAATTGGGACGATGTTCTTGAAAGAGTAAAAGGAAGGTTAAATAAATGGAAGTGGTTGATTCCAAAAATGTCGTACAGGGGGCGTACTTTAATTATTAACAACCTTGTGGCTTCCTCTTCGTGGCATCGTCTGGCCTGTGTGGATCCTCCTGTGTCGCTACTGTCTGATATCCAGAGGGTTTTGATATATTTCTTCTGGGAAAAATTACACTGGGTGTCCCAAAGTGTGTTATATTTATCAAAGGATGAAGGAGGACAGGGTCTTATAAATGTGGAAAGCAGAACTGCAGCTTTTCGTATGCGTTTTATACATCGTTTTTTATATGGATCATTTAATTCAAATTGGAAAGCTGTTGCATGTGAGATTTTGAAGAGTTTGGGAGGCTTAGGTCTCAATAAGTCTCTTTTTTGATGGACCCTCAAAAAGTAGACACATCAGGTGCACCAATATTTTATAAGAACATTTTTAAAGTTTGGAACTTATTTGGTGCTGTTATCGGGCAAAACTCAAGGTCACTTTTTTGGTTGCTTCAAGAACCTCTGATCTACGGAACCCGTTTTGATGGAGTGGGAAATGTTTTTTTTCCTGCAAATACTGGACGATTAATCAAAGCAGGATGTACAACACTTGGACATTTAGTGAATACTGCTGGTCCGGACTTTGAAAACATTGAAGAGACTGCTGCAAAGTTGGGTTTTAAATCTATCAGATTGGTTCGTCAAATGTTAATGAAGTGGCGGTCAACTTTAGAAGAAGAAGAGATAAAAATCCTTTCAGAATTTTATCGAGGTTTTATTAAACCTAATGAAGAGGACCCCTTTTATAATTTAATTTTGTCACCTAAAATGGATGAATGTGAAGGTCCATTTTTGGAGAAAAAAAAAGATGTATGCTTTGGTGCTGATTCATTTAATGTGAAAGAGGTGTATAAAAGCTGTTTCAAGGTTTTTAATAGGAAGGTTTTGAATAACAGGAGTGATACACCTTGGCGTAGTGTTCTTGGGCTTAGTATGGATTGTAGACCAGAATGGAGAGCATATAAGCCACCGTTACCTAAGAGAGGAGGGGATATTCAATGGAGAATTTTGCATGGAGTAATAGCTGTCAATGCTTTTATTTCCTTGGTAAATCCAGAGATTAGTTCTGGTCGCCCTTTTTGTATGCAAAGAGAAACAAAATGCTTTTCATGCTTTCATGTATTGTTGTAGACTAAGACCTTTATTTAATGTTTTAGAAAACTTCTTCAAATCTTTTAATGAGGATTTTTCTATGTTTTATTAATTGTTTAATTGTTTAATTTTGTATTGGGCCAATCAAAAATGGCCATTTATGTGAGTAGGAGGAACAAGGTTGAAAATATTTCTGGACAAGATGAATTGATGGTTTTTGCCAATTTAATTAAATCAAGAGTAATTATAGACTTCAATTTTTTCAAAGCGATGAATGATTTGTCATCGTTTGAAACAAAATGGTGTAGTAGAAATGTATTATGTTCGGTATGTGAAGGGATGTTATTTTTTGCATCTTTTTTGCAGTAACGGAGCTTTTTGTGAAGTGATTTTGTAAGTGTTTATGTTGCAGTAAATGAGCTTTTTGTGAAGTGTAATTTTATTTATATTAATGTTTTTTGTTTTTTTTGTAAGTGATTATGTATTGTGTTATGTGTGTGTATATGTATATGTGGAACTTTTTGAGATTTTTGGGAAGAAATGTATAAGGAATTGTGTTTGTTGACTGTAATAATAAAATGTTTTTTCAAATTCAATTCTCTCTCTCTCTCCCCTCAACCCTCCTCACTCCCTGTCACACTGAAAAGACAGCGCCCCCCCCCCCCCCCCCCTCCTCCATTCCACTTCACACACACACAGGGCCGGCCCTGTACTCAAACACATAGAAGTAGAGTGAAATCAAATGCCTGATAGTTTTTTTATTTTCTCTCATCCATAGAGGTTTGTAAAGTCATGAAACTAACCATACCTCCTCATGACTTTTTCCCTGCATGTAAAAAGTTTTGAAGTTTTTAGAAACTGCACTTTAAAGATATAAGAAAATTTCTGCTATCTTTTTTTACCCTCACTTTAATAAACCACTATTTCAACACCATTCAAGCTATCCACAAGCCTTTCGCAATTTAGCATCTTGAGTGTCTTGGCATCATGTTGACAAAGTTTGGTGTGAACTACTTGTTTCTTCTTGGAGGAGTATTAATTAATTTGCAGCATGATTATTCCAGAAATTGACATTAAAACAAAAATAGCCGGCTTCCTGTTGGTCATAGCTAATGAGTGTAAATTAGAAAGTTGTCCGGCTTGATTAGATCAATATATATACCGAGTTTGGTGACTGTAGCTAAAACTAACCCCCCAAGTTTTGACAAAAGGTGGCGCTATAGAGTGCCTCCTCCACGCCCGTTTATGAGCTTTTGCCAGTGTCTATCTAAAATTAATACTGATGTGTGTTTTGAGTTTTATGAAATTCTAAACATCTTAAAGGTGCACTGTGTAATATTTATGATGATCTATAGAGAGAAATGCAATAAAATATACATAACTACATTTTCAGAGGAGTATAAAGGCCTTACTTAATGAACTGTTATGTTTTTATTACCTTAGAATGAGCGATTTATAACTACATATAGCGCGGGTCCCCTCAAATGGAAGTTGCCATCATGTTTCTACAGTAGCCCTAAACAGACACACTGCTCTACAGAGCGCGTATCGTCACTAAAACGACGGAAAAACACGGACACAAGGATGAACAAGTAACAGTAATATTCGCAAAGACATCGTTTATTGAATAATTAAGTAAATATAATTCCTTAATTTACCATTGTAAAGAAACCTCATTGCTCTCTGCGGTCGCAGACGACGCCATCTTAGCCCTGTATCGCCACCGTAGCTTCTCTAAAGTGAGGGGTGAGCACGGGACTGAGAGACACTCTCTCTCTATCTGATGTGCCACAGCCTGAGAGACAGCAGCTGAATGTGTGTGTGTGTGTGTCACAGCCTGAGAGACAGCAGGTGAATGTGTGTGTGTGTGTGTGTGTGTGTGTGTGTGTGTGTGTGTGTGTGTGTGTGTGTGTGTGTGTGTGTGTGTGTGTGTGTGTGTGTGTGTGTGTGTGTGTGTGTGTGTGTGTGTGTGTGTGTGTGTGTGTGTGTGTGTGTGTGTGTGTGTGTGTGTGTGTGTGTGTGTATACTTAGTATGTATATATGTATGTTTCTATGTAAGTTAAAGACTGTGGTATCAAACATTCACACGTTCTAATTTGTTAGTTTAATAATTCTAAGATGTTATAATATTCCATTCTATTAATGTTCATTTAATTATTGTATTATTGTTATTTTATCTTTTTGTACATGTATACTAAGTTTTGGCAATATTGTATCATTTACAGTCATGTCAATAAAGCAATTTTAATTGAATGAGAGAGAGAGAGAGAGAGAGAGAGAGAGAGAGAGAGAGAGAGAGAGAGAGAGAGAGAGAGAGAGAGAGAGAGAGAGAGAGAGAGAGAGAGAGAGAGAGAGAGAGAGAGAGAGAGAGAGAGAGAGAGAGAGAGACTTTTAAACATATCTGTTACGGGAAGTAGACCAGACACGGAGGATATGAAATAACACTGTGATGTTTATTTGAATTCAGCAGTCAGGTAAGCAGGGAACAATGGTGAGTAAGTATCTTGAAGTACTTAGAAAGTTAAAGGATATACTGATGATGGTTTTCTTGCCAGGAACTCGTGGATGACGTGGTAAGCACACACCTCGGGTCGACACCGAAGACGAGCTGGGGTGACGGACGAAGACAGGAGGAGACACGGAGGACCAACGAGGAACAGGAACAGGAGGTAAGTAATCTTGAGGTAAGTAACTGTGTAGAGTAGGTGTGAGTCCACTTCGTGTAAGTGTTACCAGTTTCAAACTGAGTAACTGGAGTAACAAAAAGATGATGACTGGGGTTCACTACTCTCAACTTTCGATGTCACCCTGGAACACAAAATCATACTCAGTTAGAGAAAGAGCGAACCGTCATCTTCATTTCCAAATCTCAATATGAGAGAAGAGGAAGACGTCCGTTCCTTTAGGCGGCGCGGTGCAACAATACCCGCACTTTGGTTCCGCTTTCATTGGTTCCCCCCCTAACTTATATTGTACAACACAATAACAGTCGCAATTCTAGTGAACGCTGCATGGCATTAGATGACCTCATAGATAAACTCCTTTAGACGTTAAATTGTACCGTCACTTAAAGGTGTATCACACACTCCCCAACAATTAAAAGTGGCTCCTGACACAAGATATTCTGAACAATTACACTCTGAACATTCACACTTTTTTTTTTCACAACCCATTTCAACTCTCAATTAGTGTATCCTGTATGTCCTATAAGGTGTGTGTGCCAGCTCTCATCTGAGTATGGAATGTATGTAATTGTGAATGTATGTATGTGATTATCTTTCATGGCTCCTCATCCACAGTGAGTTGGGTACACTACAGGTAGGTAAGGGTATGGGGGGATGAACGGGGGTTGGAAGTGGTGGAGGTATGGTGCACTGAGACACTGGTAAGCACATTGTACTGGCTGGATTTCGACTGCACTCACAGTGGGCCGCGGGTGATAAGCGGGTTGACCCAGGGATGGGTAAGTAAACACATATTTTGGCCGTCTCCCTCTCGTGGACTGTCTCAGTGGGACCTGATGTTCAGGTTGTGGTGTGGGGACATTGTTCTCTTGATGGACAGCATACAGTTCCTCTTGAACAGTTGCAGGTTGAAGCTGCTCCATGTCATGTTCATCGTCACTGGATTTCCCCTTTTCCTCGTCTCTCACACTCTCCCTGCCCTGTTCAGGTTCTGCATGAATCATTTCTCCCAGGTGGGTCTCATTCTGTTCAGATCTGTTTTGGCAGCCGGGAGTAACATGTGGTACAGGTACGTAACTTCCAGCTCTTGGCTTCTCCATCGGTATTCGCAACCAGTATCGAGGCACACCTTCCTCTTCCTCAGAGTCACTTATATCTGGGTCCTGTGTCTCATGCGTAGGTTTCGGGCTGTCTGAAACTCTCTTCTTTCTCTTTTGTGACTCAGCTATGTTGGTCGCCGGGTTCTGAGGTGGCTCTACAGGTAGGTCGTTGACTTGCAACAGGAGGTTCCTGTGTAGAGTACGAACTGGTCGGCCTCCCGCCTCCGGGCTTACTTTGTAGACAGGATTATCTCCAACCTGTTCTCTAACAATGTAGATACTCTGCTCCCAGTACGGTCTAAGCTTCCCAGGGCCCCCTCGTTCCCTCAGGTTGCGTACCAGGACTCTGTCCCCAGGCTGAAGAACCACACCTCTGCTCCGTTTATCGTAGTATGTCTTCCCTTTGGAGATTGACTGTCGGCTGTTTGCATCTGCTATTCTGTATGCCTCCACCATTTTTCCTGCCCATCTCTCAGCATATCCTTTTGGTCCATTAGTTTCAGCTCCCTCATCTGTTATGAGGCCGAAGAGGATGTCCACTGGTAGACGAGGATGTCGGCCATACAGCAAATAGTATGGGGAGAAACCTGTGGCCTCGTGCCTTGTACAATTATATGCCTGGAGTACATGGGGCAGGTGGTCTTTCCAACTCTCCTTCTCTTTCTCTCCCAAGGTGCGGAGCATCTGCAGCAACGTGCGGTTGAATCTTTCTGCAGGATTGCCCTGGGGGTGATACGGAGAGGTTCTCGAGTGGGCGATACCAGCTAATTGCCTGAGAGTTCTGAAGAGTTCATTCTCAAACTCTCGACCCTGGTCGTGGTGTAGTTTAGCCGGGTATCCAAATCTGGGGATGAAATCATTGAAAAGCCTGTCAGCAGCCGTCTTACCAGCCTTGTTCCTCGTGGGGTAGGCTTGCGCGAATCTGGTGAAGTGATCAACCACTACCAGGATATACTCGTATCCACCTCTGCAGGCTTCCAGGTGAAGGAAATCGATGCACACCAGCTCAAGGGGCGAATTCGATGTAATACTTCCCATAGGTGCTCTTTCATTGTGTGAATGGCTTCTTCTGTTTGATGCACGAGCACTTCCTAGTCACATACTCCTCTATCTCTCTTTTCATGAAAGGCCAGTAGAATCGCTCCCTCGCTAAGTTCAGAACTTTTTCAACACCAACATGGCACATGTTGTTATGCAGCTGGGTGAGTACTGTTCGTTTGTAGGTGGCGGGCAGGACCAGTTGTTGTCGACCTGCCCTCTTCCTGTAGAGAAGGCCATTCTCTATGTATAATCTGCTCCACTCTCTTAACAGCCTCCTTGCGTGTGTGTCCATTCTCTCTTTGTCATCCTCTGTTAGTGGTGTGTCGTTTTCCTTCAACACCATCACTTTCCCAATAGCCGGGTCTTTTCTTTGTTCCCTCACAAGCTCATCATGACTGACTTCCGGCAGAGGCTCAACTTGAGTTTGGCTGTGGGATGCTAAATTGAGGGCTGCCACCCAGGCCACATCTCCTTGTTGTGCCCTCCGGCTTCCTTCCCATACAGCACATACTGCCTCCTCCGATAACTCTTCCGAACACCCAGCCATGAATGTGTCGATGTCCAGGGGGCAGCGTGATAAGGTGTCAGCATCGATGTTGGTTTTGCCTGGCCGGTATTTGATGTCGAACTGGAAAACGGCCAGCTGCCCCACCCACCGGTGACCCACTGCGTTGAGTTTGGCAGTACTCAGAATGTATGTGAGGGGATTATTGTCCGTGAAGACTGTGAAATGCGGGGCGTAGAATAAGTAGTCACGGAACTTCTCACATATTGCCCACTTCAATGCGAGAAATTCAAGCTTTCCGCTGTGTAGGTGATAATTTTGTTCCGCTGATGTTAGTGTGCGTGACCCGTATCCAATCACCCTCATCTTCCCATCCTGGTTCTGATAAAGAACTGCACCGAGACCTTTTTGGGAGGCATCTGTGTGTAGTGTGAAGGGGCGGTCGAAATCGGGATACGCCAACACTGGGGGTTTGGTCAGCCGGTCAACAAGCTGCTCAAGTATCTGTTGGTGTTGTATATTCATTCTACCGGAGTACGGGAGGACTGCTGATTGCATCTCGTTTTTCCTCGTGGCGGTTTGGCTGGAGAGGTGCTGGGCTTCAACTGGAGCAGGTCGTAAAGGGGCTTGGCTATGCGTGAGAAGTCCTGCACGTATGTTCGATAATAGCTCAGGAACCCAAGCAACTGCCTGACGGCCCCAACTGTCTGTGGCGTCTTGTCTTTCAGTGCCTGCACTGCTTCAAGGTCTTTGGGGTCCATTTTTACCCCTTCTGCTGACACCAACCGGCCGACATACCGGACCTCCTTGCGGAAGAGTTCGCACTTCTCCGGCTTCAGCTTTACCCCATGGTGTTGCAAGGCTCGGAGAACTCTGCGTAGCACCTGCACATGCTCATCAAAGGACCTGGAGAAGCACAACACGTCGTCGAGGTAAGGGATGCAGCATTCATCTCTCAGCGTGTCCAGCATACTTTCCATGCTCCTCTGAAAAGCAGCTGGGGCGTTTGATAGCCCAAAGGGTATTCGGACCCACTCATAGAGCCCCCACGGGGTAATGAATGCAGTCAGGTACCTTGATCCTTCGGCAATAAAGCCTTGATGGTAGGCTTTCCCTTGATCGAGGATCGAAAACCAGGTGTATCCTCCCAGTGAGTCAGTGAGGTCCTGAATTCTAGGAAGAGGGTGACGGTCCGGCACGGTTTTGTTGTTGAGGAGCCGGTAGTCGACACACAGGCGTAAGGACCCATCTTTCTTTCTTACGCAGATGACAGGAGCTGAATAAGGCGACTGGGACTTCACGATCCACCCCTTGACCAACAGCTCCTGGATGTACTCCTTCACTTCCCTGTAGAGTGGTTTTGGGATGGATGCGTAGGCCCTCTGAACTGGAATGTCATCCTTAGTCCTGATCTCCATCTGTAGGGAGGGGATGCACCCTATGTCGTCACTGTCACGGCGAATGCTCCACATTCCTCGTAGAGCACTTCCTTTACCGCCTGTTGTTGTTCAGGGCTGAGGTGACTGATATCAACAGGAGGAAGCCAGGACTCGGGTCGAGAGGTGCTGGGAGAAGCGACGGACTTAACCTCAACTGATGTCATCTTTCTCGGTGTGGGATCAGCCTGATGTGACTCTGGTGTATTGGTCTCAATTACCTTGATAACATGTTGGATGGTTCCCAGAGAGGTTCTCCTCGGCAGGGTGACCTCATGCTTTGAGTGATTGGAGATGGGCACCTTAACATAAGGCCGTCGGGTGTTATTGATTTCCAAGAGGCCTTCTCCTACACTCAACTGCCCTAAGAGAACGCTTTCCTCCATCGGTTCATATAGAACAGTGGGGTTAGAGACATCAAAGTTTGGGGGTACCCTACACCATACATAAGCTGTCCTGCCAGGAGGAATGATGGTATGGTCTTGGCCCACTCTTATGGTGACTGGATCACAGTATGTCCTTGGAGGCACCTGGATGAAGTTCACGATGGCCTCCACCTGTTCCTCCTCTATTCCAAAGGCACTGCGAAGAAGGCTGACAACCGTTGCAACTGCATCACCCGAGGACTCTTTCCTTCTGACGATCTCCTGGAGTACATTGGCTCCTAGGAGGGGCTGGGGCAGTGGCAGTGGGCTGACTAGGAAATGGGTCTGTATGGTGAGACTCGGGTCTTCATTCCCGGCAAGATTGACAGTGAGCTCAACCCATCCAGTGTAGGGGACAGCATGACCAGTGACTGCATAGACGCCAAGTTCTTCCTCTAATAGCTCAGAAAGAGGTCTCAGCATATGAGTAAGAATGTGAGTGTCCGTCCATTGTTGGTCAATTATGCTCACCTGCGAGCCTGAATCAAACAAGACTGTAGTTGGGTATCCGCCGATCAAACATTTCAGCAGACTTTTCTTCCCAATTAGGGGTGCTTTGCAGGCGATGTTATTCTGGCTGGTCAGTACATGTGAACTTTGCTGTTTGTTTTGCTTGTGGTGTCTTGTTATTTGTTTGTTATTTGTTACTGTTTGGGACTGAAGCTGCTCACCGGTCCCTGGGCGTCCCTCAACAAAGACCGAGCCCCGTTTCCCTGTACCCTTACTCGTTGCAGACATCCCACTGCTCTGTGTCCTGCCTCCCCACACACGAAGCAATGGTTACACTCCTGTGCATTCTGTTCAGTACATTTCGGACAACGAGCTGTCCTTCCTCTCACCTGGACTGCAGGTTGTCCCAACTGTGCTTGGACAGGTCTGCTAGAGGTTGGCTGAGAAGGAGGGTAAGACACCCAAGGATTTTCTGTCCGCTGCTCCATCAAAGAAGCCACCATGTGTGTCAGGGTCTCTACCTGAGAAGTGAGTTGTTGTATTGTCTGGAGATTTTCATTGTTTGATGGTGTATCCCGTGACTTGTTGTTGTTGTTATGGTCTCTCGTCTCAACCTTGGCGCTGTGTGCTTGTGTTACCTTTTGTCGGGGGGGTTGGCCCAGTCTGCGCTGGTGCTCGTTCTCATCACTCATTATTTTCATGACCTGGCGCAAGATTTCCTCATCTGTGACTTGTCTGTTTGAGATTAGAGGTCTCAGTCTCTGTCGGAGGTCAGCATGTTTTATCCCCAAACCCTGATAGATAGTATGGAGGAACACCTCCTGGATGGTCTTGGGGTCATATGTGTTGTGTTCAGCATGTGACAGAGAGTTCTTGAAGTGCGTGCATGTGGATGAGTTGCGTGCGCGACTCAGAGAAGGAATAAAGAAAAAGAAGCATCCGTTCAAGCTCCCGTGTAGAACTGAGTTTTTTGGCGTTCAGTCAGTAAAAACATAACATTGGCGACGAGGATGGGATTTAAGCATTTGGACAGCCTCGGAGCATTCCGCAGTCCAGTTCCATGGCTCATCTTTCTTTAGTAATTGACGGAGGGGTGCTGTGGTTCGGGAGTACTGAGGCAGAAAACGAAGGTAGTAGGCTGTCATGCCCAAAAACGAGGCTACCTGGGAAGTGGAGGAGGGTTCTGGGATTCGGTGAATCGCTTCGATATTTGACTGGAGAGGGGCGATGCCTCTGGGCGTGAGACGAAACCCCACAAAATCGATGGCTGAGGTGGTGAACGTGCATTTCTCTGCATTCAGTGTAAGATTATGCTCCATGAGAGCACTAGCCACCCTATTGAGATGGTCGTTATGTGTCTGGATATCTGCTGCATGTACTACTATGTCATCCAAGAAAACGGCAACTCCTGGAATACCAGCCAAGATGGTGGTCATCACCTTTTGAAAGCAGCTGGGGGGGCGAGCTCAAACCAAATGGCATGCGTGAATACTGATATACCCAGTGTGTGTGACAAACGCTGTGAGGTTTCTGCTGGAAGGATGGAGTGGCACCTGCAAATAACCTTGGCGCAGGTCCAGCTTAGTAAAGACCGTCGACCCATAGAAGTGGGTCAGCTCCTCAGCCGTGGGTAAAGGGTATTTGTCGGGAATAACGGCCTTATTGACAGAGCGCAAGTCCACACAGACTCGTATTCCCCCAGACTTTTTCCTAGCAATGACCAGGTTGGAGATCCAGGGGGCAGCATTGACTGGTTCGATCACTCCCATAGCCAGCAGCATTTGGAGCTCCGCTGTCACTTCATCCCGCAAGGCGAGAGGAATCCTGCGCAGGGGCTGAATGACCGGCGACACCTCTGGATCCACCAGAGGCCTGTGGGTGAAAGCTGTGAGGCAGCCGAGTCCGTCAAACAGTGCCGGCCATCTCTGTTGCCAGGTAGTGGTGATGTGGTGGATGTCTGAGCCCTTGTCATCTCGCAGCGTGAATCCTAAGCATGTGAAAAGATCCAGTCCCAGGAGGTTGGCACCCCGCTCAGTAATACAGAAGGGAAATGATGTCAGGTGTTTGGAGCCATAGCGGACTGGAACATGCAGAACACCCAGCATAGTGATCTTAGAGCTGTCGTAACCACAGAGGGATGTGCAGGGCTGTTGCAATGGCAGATGGGAAAAGAACTTGTGGTATGTACTGGCATTGAGCAGAGATGCCGCTGCACCCGTATCCATCAACAACGGAAGGCTCACCTCGCCGAGAAGCACAGTACATGTCCTAAAAGCTGTTTGGCCCGTTGATACATGTCTGATTTCAGTGCAGTCATTAAGGGCAGATGGTTGTCGCTTCTGTGATGTTTGCGTAGCAGGTGCTGATCGGCATACTTTAGCGAAGTGATTTTTTTTAAGGCAGTTCCTGCAGGTCTGTCCCCGTGCAGGACAATTTTGGGCCCTGGAGTTGTGTGAGCTAGAGCCACAGTTGCTGCAGACAACTAAATTTCTACGACTTCCTTGCAGCTGTGTAAGCTGCACTGGAAAACATGCTTCTTCAGTGTCTATTTTATCTGAAGGAAATGGACGGTGGTGTGTGAGACAGACAGATCGCATTTGCTGCGTGGGCGCATCCACCAGGGGGCGCGCATCAGCGAGAAGCGCGGAGCATTCAGTGGCTGCCTCCACTTGCAGTGCAATTGTCACGGCTTTATCTAGTGTTAATTCGTCTGGTTTCAGCAACAGTTTCTCCCGAGTCTTGTCACACAATATTCCTTCAATAAACTGATCACGAACGATCTGATCTTGAAGAGTCCCATAATTGCATGAGCGTGCCATGTCTCGCAGATTAGTTACATAGTTTTGCACGGAATCACCCGGACGCTGCAGCCGTTTGCGTAACTTGTATCGGCGGAGCAGTACTCGTTGCTGGCCAGTGAAGTGGTTAGCGAGGAGAGCGACCGCTTCCTCACAAGTTTCTGCATGTCCAAGGGCACGATATATTCTTTGTCCCTCCGCCCCGAGACAGTGGCGAAGCAGGGCGATCTTTCTCCGGTCGGAAATGTCAGTGTAATCCATGGCCTCGAGATATACTGTGAAACCATCGAACCAACTCGCCCACGGAATAGGCGGTTCACCAGGCACGGGAAGAAAAGGTGATGGAGGCGGTAAGCTAAACTCAGCCATCCTCGTCGCCAATGTTATGTTTTTTCTCTCTTATGGTTTGAGTGCCATATCGAAACTTGTTTCATTAAGTTCATCAAGTTCTAGGGGGGGGGGGGAAGTGTTGTGTTCAGCATGTGACAGAGAGTTCTTGAAGTGCGTGCATGTGGATGAGTTGCGTGCGCGACTCAGAGAAGGAATAAAGAAAAAGAAGCATCCGTTCAAGCTCCCGTGTAGAACTGAGTTTTTTGGCGTTCAGTCAGTAAAAACATAACAATATGAAATGTCTGCACTGGCCTGTCGGGACTGGAAAAGGATTTTCTGCTTAAGCCCAATCATGCGGTAGAGAAACTGCTGTGGTGATTCTTGGTCTGATTGTCGAGCGCACATCAATTCCTGGAACATCTCAGTTGTTGCTTTCTCTCCGAGGTGAGACCTGAGGAAGCCTTTGAGTTCAGATACTGTAATTGAATCTTTGTTTATGAGCATATCTTTAAAAGCCCCCGGTTTGATGATCCTCAACACCCCTCTCACCACTTCTGCTTCTGCAAAGCCCTCTTTCACTCCCTCGAAGGAGGACAGGGTCTTATAAATGTGGAAAGCAGAACTGCAGCTTTTCGTATGCGTTTTATACATCGTTTTTTATATGGATCATTTAATTCAAATTGGAAAGCTGTTGCATGTGAGATTTTGAAGAGTTTGGGAGGCTTAGGTCTCAATAAGTCTCTTTTTTTGATGGACCCTCAAAAAGTAGACACATCAGGTGCACCAATATTTTATAAGAACATTTTTAAAGTTTGGAACTTATTTGGTGCTGTTATCGGGCAAAACTCAAGGTCACTTTTTTGGTTGCTTCAAGAACCTCTGATCTACGGAACCCGTTTTGATGGAGTGGGAAATGTTTTTTTTCCTGCAAATACTGGACGATTAATCAAAGCAGGATGTACAACACTTGGACATTTAGTGAATACTGCTGGTCCGGACTTTGAAAACATTGAAGAGACTGCTGCAAAGTTGGGTTTTAAATCTATCAGATTGGTTCGTCAAATGTTAATGAAGTGGCGGTCAACTTTAGAAGAAGAAGAGATAAAAATCCTTTCAGAATTTTATCGAGGTTTTATTAAACCTAATGAAGAGGACCCCTTTTATAATTTAATTTTGTCACCTAAAATGGATGAATGTGAAGGTCCATTTTTGGAGAAAAAAAATGTATGCTTTGGTGCTGATTCATTTAATGTGAAAGAGGTGTATAAAAGCTGTTTCAAGGTTTTTAATAGGAAGGTTTTGAATAACAGGAGTGATACACCTTGGCGTAGTGTTCTTGGGCTTAGTATGGATTGTAGACCAGAATGGAGAGCATATAAGCCACCGTTACCTAAGAGAGGAGGGATATTCAATGGAGAATTTTGCATGGAGTAATAGCTGTCAATGCTTTTATTTCCTTGGTAAATCCAGAGATTAGTTCTGGTCGCCCTTTTTGTATGCAAAGAGAAACAAAATGCTTTTCATGCTTTCATGTATTGTTGTAGACTAAGACCTTTATTTAATGTTTTAGAAAACTTCTTCAAATCTTTTAATGAGGATTTTTCTATGTTTTATTAATTGTTTAATTTTGTATTGGGCCAATCAAAAATGGCCATTTATGTGAGTAGGAGGAACAAGGTTGAAAATATTTCTGGACAAGATGTATTGATGGTTTTTGCCAATTTAATTAAATCAAGAGTAATTATAGACTTCAATTTTTTCAAAGCGATGAATGATTTGTCATCGTTTGAAACAAAATGGTGTAGTAGAAATGTATTATGTTCGGTATGTGAAGGGATGTTATTTTTTGCATCTTTTTTGCAGTAACGGAGCTTTTTGTGAAGTGATTTTGTGGGTGTTTATGTTGCAGTAGATGAGCTTTTTGGTGAAGTGTATTTTTATTTATATTATTTTTTTGTAAGTGTTTATGTATTGTGTTATGTGTGTGTATATGTGGAACTTTTTGAGATTTTTGGGAAGAAATGTATAAGGAATTGTGTTTGTTGACTGTAATAATAAAATGTTTTTTCAAATTCAATTCTCTCTCTCTCTCTCTCTCCCTCAACCCTCCTCACTCCCTGTCACACTGAAAAGACAGCCGCCCCCCCCCCCCCTCCTCCATTCCACTTCACACACACACAGGGCCGGCCCTGTACTCAAACACATAGAAGTAGAGTGAAATCAAATGCCTGATAGTTTTTTTATTTTCTCTCATCCATAGAGGTTTGTAAAGTCATGAAACTAACCATACCTCCTCATGACTTTTTCCCTGCATGTAAAAAGTTTTGAAGTTTTTAGAAACTGCACTTTAAAGATATAAGAAAATTTCTGCTATCTTTTTTTACCCTCACTTTAATAAACCACTATTTCAACACCGTTCAAGCTATCCACAAGCCTTTCGCAATTTAGCATCTTCAGTGTCTTGGCATCATGTTGACAAAGTTTGGTGTGAACTACTTGTTTCTTCTTGAAGGAGTATTAATTAATTTGCAGCTTGATTATTCCAGAAATTGACATTAAAACAAAAATAGCCGGCTTCCTGTTGGTCGTAGCTAATGAGTGTAAATTAGAAAGTTGTCCGGCTTGATTAGAACAATATATATACCGAGTTTGGTGACTGTAGCTAAAACTAACCCCCCCAAGTTTTGACAAAAGGTGGCGCTATAGAGTGCCTCCTCCACGCCCGTTTATGAGCTTTTGCCAGTGTCTATATAATTAATACTTGATGTGTGTTTTGAGTTTTATGAAATTCTAAACATCTTAAAGGTGCACTGTGTAATATTTTATGATGTGTCATTTGATGATCTATAGAGAGAAATGCAATAAAATATACATAACTACATTTTCAGAGGAGTATAAAGGCCTTACTTAATGAACTGTTATGTTTTTATTACCTTAGAATGAGCGATTTATAACTACATATAGCGCGGGTCCCCTCACATGGAAGTTGCCATCATGTTTCTACAGTAGCCCTAAACAGACACACTGCTCTACAGAGCGCGTATCGTCACTAAAACGACGGAAAAACACGGACACAAGGATGAACAAGTAACAGTAATATTCGCAATGACATCGTTTATTGAATAATTAAGTAAATATAATTCCTTAATTTACCATTGTAAAGAAACCTCATTGCTCTCTGCGGTCGCAGACGACGCCATCTTAGCCCTGTATCGCCACCGTAGCTTCTCTAAAGTGAGGGGTGAGCACGGGACTGAGAGACACTCTCTCTCTATCTGATGTGCCACAGCCTGAGAGACAGCAGCTGAATGTGTGTGTGTGTGTGTCACAGCCTGAGAGACAGCAGGTGAATGTGTGTGTGTGTGTGTGTGTGTGTGTGTGTGTGTGTGTGTGTGTGTGTGTGTGTGTGTGTGTGTGTGTGTGTGGTGTGTGTGTGTGTGTGTGTGTGTGTGTGTGTGTGTGTGTGTGTGGTGTGTGTGTGTGTGTGTGTGTGTGTGTGTGTGTGTGTGTGTGTGTGTACTTAGGTGTGTATACTGTATATATGTATGTTTCTATGTAAGTTAAAGACTGTGGTATCAAACATTCACACATTCTAATTTGTTAGTTTAATAATTCTAAGATGTTATAATATTCCATTCTATTAATGTTCATTTAATTATTGTATTATTGTTATTTTATCTTTTTGTACATGTATACTAAGTTTTGGCAATATTGTATCATTTACAGTCATGTCAATAAAGCAATTTTAATTGAATTGAGAGAGAGAGAGAGAGAGAGAGAGAGAGAGAGAGAGAGAGAGAGAGAGAGAGAGAGAGAGAGAGAGAGAGAGAGAGAGAGAGAGAGAGAGAGAGAGAGAGAGAGAGAGAGAGAGAGAGAGAGAGAGAGAGAGAGAGAGAGACTTTTAAACATATCTGTTACGGGAAGTAGACCAGACACGGAGGATATGAAATAACACTGTGATGTTTATTTGAATTCAGCAGTCAGGTAAGCAGGGAACAATGGTGAGTAAGTATCTTGAAGTACTTAGAAAGTTAAAGGATATACTGATGATGGTTTTCTTGCCAGGAACTCGTGGATGACGTGGTAAGCACACACCTCGGGTCGACACTGAAGACGAGCTGGGGTGACGGACGAAGACAGGAGGAGACACGGAGGACCAACGAGGAACAGGAACAGGAGGTAAGTAATCTTGAGGTAAGTAACTGTGTAGAGTAGGTGTGAGTCCACTTCGTGTAAGTGTTACCAGTTTCAAACTGAGTAACTGGAGTAACAAAAAGATGATGACTGGGGTTCACTACTCTCAACTTTCGATGTCACCCTGGAACACAAAATCATACTCAGTTAGAGAAAGAGCGAACCGTCATCTTCATTTCCAAATCTCAATATGAGAGAAGAGGAAGACGTCCGTTCCTTTAGGCGGCGCGGTGTTACAACAATACCCGCACTTTGGTTCCGCTTTCATTGGTTCCCCCCCCTAACTTATATTGTACAACACAATAACAGTCGCAATTCTAGTGAACGCTGCATGGTATTAGATGACCTCATAGATAAACTCCTTTAGACGTTAAATTGTACCGTCACTTAAAGGTGTATCACACACTCCCCAACAATTAAAAGTGGCTCCTGACACAAGATATTCTGAACAATTACACTCTGAACATTCACACTTTTTTTTTCACAACCCATTTCAACTCTCAATTAGTGTATCCTGTATGTCCTATAAGGTGTGTGTGCCAGCTCTCATCTGAGTATGGAATGTATGTAATTGTGAATGTATGTATGTGATTATCTTTCATGGCTCCTCATCCACAGTGAGTTGGGTACACTACAGGTAGGTAAGGGTATGGGGGGATGAACGGGGGTTGGAAGTGGTGGAGGTATGGTGCACTGAGACACTGGTAAGCACATTGTACTGGCTGGATTTCGACTGCACTCACAGTGGGCCGCGGGTGATAAGCGGTTGACCCAGGGATGGGTAAGTAAACACATATTTTGGCCGTCTCCCTCTCGTGGACTGTCTCAGTGGGACCTGATGTTCAGGTTGTGGTGTGGGGACATTGTTCTCTTGATGGACAGCATACAGTTCCTCTTGAACAGTTGCAGGTTGAAGCTGCTCCATGTCATGTTCATCGTCACTGGATTTCCCTTTTCCTCGTCTCTCACACTCTCCCTGCCCTGTCAGGTTCTGCATGAATCATTTCTCCCAGGTGGGTCTCATTCTGTTCAGATCTGTTTTGGCAGCGGGAGTAACATGTGGTACAGGTACGTAACTTCCAGCTCTTGGCTTCTCCATCGGTATTCGCAACCAGTATCGAGGCACACCTTCCTCTTCCTCAGAGTCACTTATATCTGGGTCCTGTGTCTCATGCGTAGGTTTCGGGCTGTCTGAAACTCTCTTCTTTCTCTTTTGTGACTCAGCTATGTTGGTCGCCGGGTTCTGAGGTGGCTCTACAGGTAGGTCGTTGACTTGCAACAGGAGGTTCCTGTGTAGAGTACGAACTGGTCGGCCTCCGCGCCTCGGGCTTACTTTGTAGACAGGATTATCTCCAACCTGTTCTCTAACAATGTAGATACTCTGCTCCCAGTACGGTCTAAGCTTCCCAGGGCCCCCTCGTTCCCTCAGGTTGCGTACCAGGACTCTGTCCCCAGGCTGAAGAACCACACCTCTGCTCCGTTTATCGTAGTATGTCTTCCCTTTGGAGATTGACTGTCGGCTGTTTGCATCTGCTATTCTGTATGCCTCCACCATTTTTCCTGCCCATCTCTCAGCATATCCTTTTGGTCCATTAGTTTCAGCTCCCTCATCTGTTATGAGGCCGAAGAGGATGTCCACTGGTAGACGAGGATGTCGGCCATACAGCAAATAGTATGGGGAGAAACCTGTGGCCTCGTGCCTTGTACAAATTATATGCCTGGAGTACATGGGGCAGGTGGTCTTTCCAACTCTCCTTCTCTTTCTCTCCCAAGGTGCGGAGCATCTGCAGCAACGTGCGGTTGAATCTTTCTGCAGGATTGCCCTGGGGGTGATACGGAGAGGTTCTCGAGTGGGCGATACCAGCTAATTGCGTGAGAGTTCTGAAGAGTTCATTCTCAAACTCTCGACCCTGGTCGTGGTGTAGTTTAGCCGGGTATCCAAATCTGGGGATGAAATCATTGAAAAGCCTGTCAGCAGCCGTCTTACCAGCCTTGTTCCTCGTGGGGTAGGCTTGCGCGAATCTGGTGAAGTGATCAACCACTACCAGGATATACTCGTATCCACCTCTGCAGGCTTCCAGGTGAAGGAAATCGATGCACACCAGCTCAAGGGGCGAATTCGATGTAATACTTCCCATAGGTGCTCTTTCATGTGTGAATGGCTTCTTCTGTTTGATGCACGAGCACTTCCTAGTCACATACTCCTCTATCTCTCTTTTCATGAAAGGCCAGTAGAATCGCTCCCTCGCTAAGTTCAGAACTTTTTCAACACCAACATGGCACATGTTGTTATGCAGCTGGGTGAGTACTGTTCGTTTGTAGGTGGCGGGCAGGACCAGTTGTTGTCGACCTGCCCTCTTCCTGTAGAGAAGGCCATTCTCTATGTATAATCTGCTCCACTCTCTTAACAGCCTCCTTGCGTGTGTGTCCATTCTCTCTTTGTCATCCTCTGTTAGTGGTGTGTCGTTTTCCTTCAACACCATCACTTTCCCAATAGCCGGGTCTTTTCTTTGTTCCCTCACAAGCTCATCATGACTGACTTCCGGCAGAGGCTCAACTTGAGTTTGGCTGTGGGATGCTAAATTGAGGGCTGCCACCCAGGCCACATCTCCTTGTTGTGCCCTCCGGCTTCCTTCCCATACAGCACATACTGCCTCCTCCGATAACTCTTCCGAACACCCAGCCATGAATGTGTCGATGTCCAGGGGGCAGCGTGATAAGGTGTCAGCATCGATGTTGGTTTTGCCTGGCCGGTATTTGATGTCGAACTGGAAAACGGCCAGCTGCCCCACCCACCGGTGACCCACAGCGTTGAGTTTGGCAGTACTCAGAATGTATGTGAGGGGATTATTGTCCGTGAAGACTGTGAAATGCAGGGGCGTAGAATAAGTAGTCACGGAACTTTTCACAGATTGCCCACTTCAATGCGAGAAATTCAAGCTTTCCGCTGTGTAGGTGATAATTTTGTTCCGCTGATGTTAGTGTGCGTGACCCGTATCCAATCACCCTCATCTTCCCATCCTGGTTCTGATAAAGAACTGCACCGAGACCTTTTTGGGAGGCATCTGTGTGTAGTGTGAAGGGGCGGTCAAAATCGGGATACGCCACACTGGGGGTTTGGTCAGCCGGGTCAACAAGCTGCTCAAGTATCTGTTGGTGTTGTATATTCATTCTACCGGAGTACGGGAGGACTGCTGATTGCATCTCGTTTTTCCTCGTGGCGGTTTGGCTGGAGAGGTGCTGGGCTTCAACTGAGCAGGTCGTAAAGGGGCTTGGCTATGCGTGAGAAGTCCTGCACGTATGTTCGATAATAGCTCAGGAACCCAAGCAACTGCTGACGGCCCCAACTGTCTGTGGCGTCTTGTCTTTCAGTGCCTGCACTGCTTCAAGGTCTTTGGGGTCCATTTTTACCCCTTCTGCTGACACCAACGGCCGACATACCGGACCTCCTTGCGGAAGAGTTCGCACTTCTCCGGCTTCAGCTTTACCCCATGGTGTTGCAAGGCTCGGAGAACTCTGCGTAGCACCTGCACATGCTCATCAAAGGACCTGGAGAAGCACAACACGTCGTCGAGGTAAGGGATGCAGCATTCATCTCTCAGCGTGTCCAGCATACTTTCCATGCTCCTCTGAAAAGCAGCTGGGGCGTTTGATAGCCCAAAGGGTATTCGGACCCACTCATAGAGCCCCCACGGGGTAATGAATGCAGTCAGGTACCTTGATCCTTCGGCAATAAAGCCTTGATGGTAGGCTTTCCCTTGATCGAGGATCGAAAACCAGGTGTATCCTCCCAGTGAGTCAGTGAGGTCCTGAATTCTAGGAAGAGGGTGACGGTCCGGCACGGTTTTGTTGTTGAGGAGCCGGTAGTCGACACACAGGCGTAAGGACCCATCTTTCTTTCTTACGCAGATGACAGGAGCTGAATAAGGCGACTGGGACTTCACGATCCACCCCTTGACCAACAGCTCCTGGATGTACTCCTTCACTTCCCTGTAGAGTGGTTTTGGGATGGATGCGTAGGCCCTCTGAACTGGAATGTCATCCTTAGTCCTGATCTCCATCTGTAGGGAGGGGATGCACCCTATGTCGTCACTGTCACGGGCGAATGCTCCACATTCCTCGTAGAGCACTTCCTTTACCGCCTGTTGTTGTTCAGGGCTGAGGTGACTGATATCAACAGGAGGAAGCCAGGACTCGGGTCGAGAGGTGCTGGGAGAAGCGACGGACTTAACCTCAACTGATGTCATCTTTCTCGGTGTGGGATCAGCCTGATGTGACTCTGGTGTATTGGTCTCAATTACCTTGATAACATGTTGGATGGTTCCCAGAGAGGTTCTCCTCGGCAGGGTGACCTCATGCTTTGAGTGATTGGAGATGGGCACCTTAACATAAGGCCGTCGGGTGTTATTGATTTCCAAGAGGCCTTCTCCTACACTCAACTGCCCTAAGACAACGCTTTCCTCCATCGGTTCATATAGAACAGTGGGGTTAGAGACATCAAAGTTTGGGGGTACCCTACACCATACATAAGCTGTCCTGCCAGGAGGAATGATGGTATGGTCTTGGCCCACTCTTATGGTGACTGGATCACAGTATGTCCTTGGAGGCACCTGGATGAAGTTCACGATGGCCTCCACCTGTTCCTCCTCTATTCCAAAGGCACTGCGAAGAAGGCTGACAACCGTTGCAGCTGCATCACCCGAGACTCTTCCTTCTGACGATCTCCTGGAGTACATTGGCTCCTAGGAGGGGCTGGGGCAGTGGCAGTGGGCTGACTAGGAAAGGGGTCTGTATGGTGAGACTCGGGTCTTCATTCCCGGCAAGATTGACAGTGAGCTCAACCCATCCAGTGTAGGGGACAGCATGACCAGTGACTGCATAGACGCCAAGTTCTTCCTCTAATAGCTCAGAAAGAGGTCTCAGCATATGAGTAAGAATGTGAGTGTCCGTCCATTGTTGGTCAATTATGCTCACCTGCGAGCCTGAATCAAACAAGACTGTAGTTGGGTATCCGCCGATCACAAACATTTCAGCAGACTTTTCTTCCCAATTAGGGGTGCTTTGCAGGCGATGTTATTTGGCTGGTCAGTACATGTGAACTTTGCTGTTTGTTTTGCTTGTGGTGTCTTGTTATTTGTTTGTTATTTGTTACTGTTTGGGACTGAAGCTGCTCACCGGTCCCTGGGCGTCCCTCAACAAAGACCGAGCCCCGTTTCCCTGTACCCTTACTCGTTGCAGACATCCCACTGCTCTGTGTCCTGCCTCCCCACACACGAAGCAATGGTTACACTCCTGTGCATTCTGTTCAGTACATTTCGGACAACGAGCTGTCCTTCCTCTCACCTGGACTGCAGGTTGTCCCAACTGTGCTTGGACAGGTCTGCTAGAGGTTGGCTGAGAAGGAGGGTAAGACACCCAAGGATTTTCTGTCCGCTGCTCCATCAAAGAAGCCACCATGTGTGTCAGGGTCTCTACCTGAGAAGTGAGTTGTTGTATTGTCTGGAGATTTTCATTGTTTGATGGTGTATCCCGTGACTTGTTGTTGTTGTTATGGTCTCTCGTCTCAACCTTGGCGCTGTGTGCTTGTGTTACCTTTTGTCGGGGGGTTGGCCCAGTCTGCGCTGGTGCTCGTTCTCATCACTCATATATTTCATGACCTGGCGCAAGATTTCCTCATCTGTGACTTGTCTGTTTGAGATTAGAGGTCTCAGTCTCTGTCGGAGGTCAGCATGTTTTATCCCAAACCCTGATAGATAGTATGGAGGAACACCTCCTGGATGGTCTTGGGGTCATATGTGTTGTGTTCAATGTGATTCTTGTGCTGCACGTGCGCGACTCAGTAAAGAAAAAGAAGCGTTCAAGGTGTACTGAGAGTCAAAGGACGAGGATTTTAAGCTTTGCAGCCTTTCCGCAAGCCCTCAAGTCGGATGCTGGGTAGACTGAGGCAAAAACTAGCTGTGCCCAAAAACGTACCTGAAGTTTCTGGGATGGTGAATCTTCGATTTTGTGGAGAGGGGCGAGCGGGCAGACAAACCCCACAAAATCGAAGGTTGAACCATGCATTCAGTGTAAGATTATGCATCACTCCAGAGATTCGTTGTGTCTGGATTCTGCTGCCTACTATGATCCAAGGGCAACTGGAGCCACATCTTTTGAAAGGCTGGGGGCGGAAACCTGGCATTGAATACTGTATCCCCAGTGTGTGTGATGTGACTGCTAATGGAGTGGCAAAATCCTTGGCGCAGGTGCTTAGTAAAGACCGTGAGAAGTGGGTGGTCAGCTAGCCGTCGGGAATTTATTGAAGAGCCAAGTCCACGACTCGTATTCCCCCAGACTGCATGACCAGGTCCAAGCATTGACCGATCCTCCCATCCACAGCATTTGGAGCTCCGCTCACTGCTCCTCGCAGGGGCTGAATGACACAATCCACCAGCCCTCAGCCGAGTTCAAACAGTCCGGCCACTCTGTTGCCAGGTAGTGGTGATGTGGTGGATGTCTGAGCGTCAAGGTGAGCATGAAAAGATCAGGGTTGGCTCAGTATAACATGTGGGTGTTTGGAATAGCACTGAACATGCAGAACACCCAGCATTGATTTAGAGCGTAACCACAGAGGGATGTGCGGGCTTTTGGCATGGGACTTGTGGTATGTACGGCATTGAGCAGAGATTGCACCCGTTCCATCAACAACGGAAGGCTACCTGCCGAGAAGCACAGTCATGTTAAAAGCTTTTGGCATAATTCTGGTGCAATTAGGGCTGTTGCGCTTCTGTGATGTTTGAGAGGTTGATTACTTTAGAAGTGAGGCAGTTCCTGCAGGTCTGTCCCCGTGCAGGACTTAGGTCTCCAAGTAGAGACTCCTCAGCTTGTTGCACTTGCTTCTTCAGTGTCTATTTTATCTGGGACGGTGGTGTGTGAGACCAGATCGCAATCCAAGGGGGCGCGCAGCGAGAAGCGCGGAGCATAGACAGTGCAATCAGGTTTATCTAGCGTCTGGTTTCACAACAGTTTCTCCCGATCTTGTCATATTCTAATAAGAACAACGATTGATTTAAAGTCCCATTTGGAATGTCTCGCAGATAGTTACATGGTGCTCACCCGTGCAGCCGTAACTCGGCGCAACTCGTTGCTGGCCAAAGTGGTTAGCTTCACAGTTTCTGTGTCAAGGGCTATTTTTGTCCCTCCGTGGCGAAGCAGGGCGATGGTCTGTCAAATCCATGAGACCTCCATGATCTACGGTTCAAGGCCGGGAAGAAAAGGTGATGGAGGCGGTTAAACTTGCCATCCTCGGCCAGTGTTTTTTCTCTCTTATGGTTTGAGTGCCAATATCGTTTTTCATTAAGTTCCAAGTGGGAGGGGGGGGGAAGTGTTGTGTTCAGCAACAGAGAGTAAGTGCTGGATGTGGATGAGTTGCGTGCGCGATCAAGAAGGAATCAAAGCAGGATTTTTTGTTCACAAAAAACATAACTATGGACTGCATGGCCTTCGGGAGGAAAAGGATGCTTAAGCCCAATATGCTAGCTGCTGTGGTGATTCCTGGTCGACGCACATTTGGAACAAGTTGTTGCAGGTTGAGGAGCCTTTGAGTTCACTGTAATTGAATCTTTGCAATCTTTAGCCCCCGGTTTGGATCCTTCTTTCTGCTTCTGCAAATCTTTCATCAAGAGGACAGGGTTTATAAATGGGAAAGCAGAACTTTTTCGTCGTTTTAACATCGTTATATGATCAGGAAAGCTGTTGCATGGAGATCTTAAATAAGTCTCTTTTTTTGAGGAAAAAAGAGAGGTGCAAATATTTTATAAGAACATTTTTAAAGAACTATTTGGTGCTGTTAAAAACTCAAGGTCTTTTTTGGTTGCAAGAATCTTTACGGAACCCGTCCTGAAATACTGGACGATTAATTGTATTACAAGTGAATACCTACTTTGATTGAAGAGACTGAAAGTTGGGTTTTAAATCCAGATTGGTTCCAAATTTTGATGGCGGTCAACTTTAGATAAAAATTTGAATCGACCTAATGAAGAGGACCCCTTTTATAATTTAATTTTGGACCTGGAAATGTGAAGGTCCATTTTTGGAAAAAAAAGATGTATGCTTTGGTGCTGATTCATTTAATGTGAAAGAGGTGTATAAAAGCTGTTTCAAGGTTTTTAATAGGAAGGTTTTGAATAACAGGAGTGATACACCTTGGCGTAGTGTTCTTGGGCTTAGTATGGATTGTAGACCAGAATGGAGAGCATATAAGCCACCGTTACCTAAGAGAGGAGGGGATATTCAATGGAGAATTTTGCATGGAGTAATAGCTGTCAATGCTTTTATTTCCTTGGTAAATCCAGAGATTAGTTCTGGTCGCCCTTTTTGTATGCAAAGAGAAACAAAATGCTTTTCATGCTTTCATGTATTGTTGTAGACTAAGACCTTTATTTAATGTTTTAGAAAACTTCTTCAAATCTTTTAATGAGGATTTTTCTATGTTTTATTAATTGTTTAATTGTTTAATTTTGTATTGGGCCAATCAAAAATGGCCATTTATGTGAGTAGGAGGAACAAGGTTGAAAAATATTTCTGGACAAGATGAATTGATGTTGTTTTGCCAATTTAATTAAATCAAGAGTAATTATAGACTTCAATTTTTTCAAAGCGATGAATGATTTGTCATCGTTTGAAACAAAATGGTGTAGTAGAAATGTATTATGTTCGGTATGTGAAGGGATGTTATTTTTTTGCATCTTTTTTTGCAGTAACGGAGCTATTTTGTGAAGTGATTTTGTAAGTGTTTATGTTGCAGTAAATGAGCTTTTTGTGAAGTGTAATTTTATTTATATTAATGTTTTTTGTTTTTTTTGTAAGTGATTATGTATTGTGTTATGTGTGTGTATATGTATATGTGGAAACTTTTTGAGATTTTTGGGAAGGAAATGTGTATAAGGAATTGTGTTTGTTGACTGTAATAATAAAATGTTTTTTTCAAATTCAATTCTCTCTCTCTCTCTCTCTCCCTCAACCCTCCTCACTCCCTGTCACACTGAAAAGACAGCCCCCCCCCCCCCCCCCCCCCCTCCTTCCATTCCACTTCACACACACACAGGGCCGGCCCTGTACTCAAACACATAGAAGTAGAGTGAAATCAAATGCCTGATAGTTTTTTTATTTTCTCTCATCCATAGAGGTTTGTAAAGTCATGAAACTAACCATACCTCCTCATGACTTTTTCCCTGCATGTAAAAAGTTTTGAAGTTTTTAAGAAACTGCACTTTAAGATATAAAGAAAATTTCTGCTATCTTTTTTTACCCTCACTTTAATAAACCACTATTTCAACACCATTCAAGCTATCCACAAGCCTTTCGCAATTTAGCATCTTGAGTGTCTTGGCATCATGTTGACAAAGTTTGGTGTGAACTACTTGTTTTCTTCTTGGAGGAGTATTAATTAATTTGCAGCATGATTATTCCAGAAATTGACATTAAAACAAAAATAGCCGGCTTCCTGTTGGTCATAGCTAATGAGTGTAAAATTAGAAAGTTGTCCGGCTTGATTAGATCAATATATATACCGAGTTTGGTGACTGTAGCTAAAACTAACCCCCCAAGTTTTGACAAAAGGTGGCGCTATAGAGTGCCTCCTCCACGCCCGTTTTATGAGCTTTTGCCAGTGTCTATCTAAAATTAATACTGATGTGTGTTTTGAGTTTTATGAAATTCTAAACATCTTAAAGGTGCACTGTGTAATATTTATTGATGATCTATAGAGAGAAATGCAATAAAATATACATAACTACACATTTTCAGAGGAGTATAAAAGGCCTTACTTAATGAACTGTTATTGTTGTTTTTATTACCTTAGAATGAGCGATTTATAACTACATATAGCGCGGGTCCCCTCACATGGAAGTTGCCATCATGTTTCTACAGTAGCCCTAAACAGACACACTGCTCTACAGAGCGCGTATCGTCACTAAAACGACGGAAAAACACGGACACAAGGATGAACAAGTAACAGTAATATTCACAATGACATCGTTTATTGAATAATTAAGTAAATATAATTCCCTTAATTTACCATTGTAAAGAAACCTCATTGCTCTCTGCGTCGCAGACGACGCCATCTTAGCCCTGTATCGCCACCGTAGCTTCTCTAAAGTGAGGGGTGAGCACGGGACTGAGAGACACTCTCTCTCTATCTGATGTGCCACAGCCTGAGAGACAGCAGCTGAATGTGTGTGTGTGTGTGTCACAGCCTGAGAGACAGCAGGTGAATGTCTGTGTGTGTGTGTGTGTGTGTGGTGTGTGTGTGTGTGTGTGTGTGTGTGTTGTGTGTGTGTGTGTGTGTGTGTGTGTGTGTGTTGTGTGTGTGTGTGTGTGTGTGTGTGTGTGTGTGTGTGTGTGTGTGTGTGTGTGTGTGTGGTGTGTGTGTTATACTTAGTATGTATATATGTATGTTTCTATGTAAGTTAAAGACTGTGGTATCAAACATTCAACACGTTCTAATTTGTTAGTTTAATAATTCTAAGATGTTATAATATTCCATTCTATTAATGTTCATTTAATTATTGTATTATTGTTATTTTATCTTTTTGTACATGTATACTAAGTTTTGGCAATATTGTATCATTTACAGTCATGTCAATAAAGCAATTTTAATTGAATTGAGAGAGAGAGAGAGAGAGAGAGAGAGAGAGAGAGAGAGAGAGAGAGAGAGAGAGAGAGAGAGAGAGAGAGAGAGAGAGAGAGAGAGAGAGAGAGAGAGAGAGAGACTTTTAAACATATCTGTTACGGGAAGTAGACCAGACACGGAGGATATGAAATAACACTGTGATGTTTATTTGAATTCAGCAGTCAGGTAAGCAGGGAACAATGGTGAGTAAGTATCTTGAAGTACTTAGAAAGTTAAAGTATACTGATGATGGTTTCTTGCCAGGAATCGTGGATGACGTGGTAAGCACACACCTCGGTCGACACTGAAGACGAGCTGGGGGACGACACGAAGACAGAGGAGACACGGAGGACCAACGAGGAACAGAACAGGAGGTAAGTAATCTTGAGGTAAGTAACTGTGTAGAGTAGGTGTGAGTCCACTTCGTGTAAGTGTTTACCAGTTTCAAACTGAGAACTGGAGTAACAAAAAGATGATGACTGGGGTTCACTACTCTCAACTTTCGATGTCACCCTGGAACACAAAATCATACTCAGTTAGAGAAAGAGCGAACCGTCATCTTCATTTCCAAATCTCAATATGAGAGAAGAGGAAGACGTCCGTTCCTTTAGGCGGCGCGGTGCAACAATACCCGCACTTTGGTTCCGCTTTCATTGGTTCCCCCCCTAACTTATATTGTACAACACAATAACAGTCGCAATTCTAGTGAACGCTGCATGGTATTAGATGACCTCATAGATAAACTCCTTTAGACGTTAAATTGTACCGTCACTTAAAGGTGTATCACACACTCCCCAACAATTAAAAGTGGCTCCTGACACAAGATATTCTGAACAATTACACTCTGAACATTCACACTTTTTTTTTTCACAACCCATTTCAACTCTCAATTAGTGTATCCTGTATGTCCTATAAGGTGTGTGTGCCAGCTCTCATCTGAGTATGGAATGTATGTAATTGTGAATGTATGTATGTGATTATCTTTCATGGCTCCTCATCCACAGTGAGTTGGGTACACTACAGGTAGGTAAGGGTATGGGGGGATGAACGGGGTTGGAAGTGGTGGAGGTATGGTGCACTGAGACACTGGTAAGCACATTGTACTGGCTGGATTTCGACTGCACACTCACAGTGGCCGCGGGTGATAAGCGGGTTGACCCAGGGATGGGTAAGTAAACACATATTTTGGCCGTCTCCCTCTCGTGGACTGTCTCAGTGGGACCTGATGTTCAGGTTGTGGTGTGGGGACATTGTTCTCTTGATGGACAGCATACAGTTCCTCTTGAACAGTTGCAGGTTGAAGCTGCTCCATGTCATGTTCATCGTCACTGGATTTCCCCTTTTCCTCGTCTCTCACACTCTCCCTGCCCTGTTCAGGTTCTGCATGAATCATTTCTCCCAGGTGGGTCTCATTCTGTTCAGATCTGTTTTGGCAGCCGGGAGTAACATGTGGTACAGGTACGTAACTTCCAGCTCTTGGCTTCTCCATCGGTATTCGCAACCAGTATCGAGGCACACCTTCCTCTTCCTCAGAGTCACTTATATCTGGGTCCTGTGTCTCATGCGTAGGTTTCGGGCTGTCTGAAACTCTCTTCTTTCTCTTTTGTGACTCAGCTATGTTGGTCGCCGGGTTCTGAGGTGGCTCTACAGGTAGGTCGTTGACTTGCAACAGGAGGTTCCTGTGTAGAGTACGAACTGGTCGGCCTCCCGCCTCCGGGCTTACTTTGTAGACAGGATTATCTCCAACCTGTTCTCTAACAATGTAGATACTCTGCTCCCAGTACGGTCTAAGCTTCCCAGGGCCCCCTCGTTCCCTCAGGTTGCGTACCAGGACTCTGTCCCCAGGCTGAAGAACCACACCTCTGCTCCGTTTATCGTAGTATGTCTTCCCTTTGGAGATTGACTGTCGGCTGTTTGCATCTGCTATTCTGTATGCCTCCACCATTTTTCCTGCCCATCTCTCAGCATATCCTTTTGGTCCATTAGTTTCAGCTCCCTCATCTGTTATGAGGCCGAAGAGGATGTCCACTGGTAGACGAGGATGTCGGCCATACAGCAAATAGTATGGGGAGAAACCTGTGGCCTCGTGCCTTGTACAATTATATGCCTGGAGTACATGGGGCAGGTGGTCTTTCCAACTCTCCTTCTCTTTCTCTCTCCAAAGGTGTGCGGAGCATCTGCAGCAACGTGCGGTTGAATCTTTCTGCAGGATTGCCCTGGGGGTGATACGGAGAGGTTCTCGAGTGGGCGATACCAGCTAATTGCCTGAGAGTTCTGAAGAGTTCATTCTCAAACTCTCGACCCTGGTCGTGGTGTAGTTTAGCCGGGTATCCAAATCTGGGGATGAAATCATTGAAAAGCCTGTCAGCAGCCGTCTTACCAGCCTTGTTCCTCGTGGGGTAGGCTTGCGCGAATCTGGTGAAGTGATCAACCACTACCAGGATATACTCGTATCCACCTCTGCAGGCTTCCAGGTGAAGGAAATCGATGCACACCAGCTCAAGGGGCGAATTCGATGTAATACTTCCCATAGGTGCTCTTTCATGTGTGACTGGCTTCTTCTGTTTGATGCACGAGCACTTCCTAGTCACATACTCCTCTATCTCTCTTTTCATGAAAGGCCAGTAGAATCGCTCCCTCGCTAAGTTCAGAACTTTTTCAACACCAACATGGCACATGTTGTTATGCAGCTGGGTGAGTACTGTTCGTTTGTAGGTGGCGGGCAGGACCAGTTGTTGTCGACCTGCCCTCTTCCTGTAGAGAAGGCCATTCTCTATGTATAATCTGCTCCACTCTCTTAACAGCCTCCTTGCGTGTGTGTCCATTCTCTCTTTGTCATCCTCTGTTAGTGGTGTGTCGTTTTCCTTCAACACCATCACTTTCCCAATAGCGGGGTCTTTTCTTTGTTCCCTCACAAGCTCATCATGACTGACTTCCGGCAGAGGCTCAACTTGAGTTTGGCTGTGGGATGCTAAATTGAGGGCTGCCACCCAGGCCACATCTCCTTGTTGTGCCCTCCGGCTTCCTTCCCATACAGCACATACTGCCTCCTCCGATAACTCTTCCGAACACCCAGCCATGAATGTGTCGATGTCCAGGGGGCAGCGTGATAAGGTGTCAGCATCGATGTTGGTTTTGCCTGGCCGGTATTTGATGTCGAACTGGAAATCGGCCAGCTGCCCCACCCACCGGTGACCCACTGCGTTGAGTTTGGCAGTACTCAGAATGTATGTGAGGGGATTATTGTCCATGAAGACTGTGAAATGCAGGGCGTAGAATAAGTAGTCACGGAACTTCTCACATATCGCCCACTTCAATGCGAGAAATTCAAGCTTTCCGCTGTGTAGGTGATAATTTTGTTCCGCTGATGTTAGTGTGCGTGACCCGTATCCAATCACCCTCATCTTCCCATCCTGGTTCTGATAAAGAACTGCACCGAGACCTTTTTGGGAGGCATCTGTGTGTAGTGTGAAGGGGCGGTCAAAATCGGGATACGCCAACACTGGGGGTTTGGTCAGCCGGTCAACAAGCTGCTCAAGTATCTGTTGGTGTTGTATATTCCATTCTACCGGAGTACGGGAGGACTGCTGATTGCATCTCGTTTTTCCTCGTGGCGGTTTGGCTGGAGAGGTGCTGGGCTTCAACTGGAGCAGGTCGTAAAGGGGCTTGGCTATGCGTGAGAAGTCCTGCACGTATGTTCGATAATAGCTCAGGAACCCAAGCAACTGCCTGACAGCCCCAACTGTCTGTGGCGTCTTGTCTTTCAGTGCCTGCACTGCTTCAAGGTCTTTGGGGTCCATTTTTACCCCTTCTGCTGACACCAACCGGCCGACATACCGGACCTCCTTGCGGAAGAGTTCGCACTTCTCCGGCTTCAGCTTTATCCCCATGGTGTTGCAAGGCTCGGAGAACTCTGCGTAGCACCTGCACATGCTCATCAAAGGACCTGGAGAAGCACAACACGTCGTCGAGGTAAGGGATGCAGCATTCATCTCTCAGCGTGTCCAGCATACTTTCCATGCTCCCACCTCTGAAAAGCAGCTGGGGCCCGTTTGATAGCCCAAAGGGTATTCGGACCCACTCCATAGAGCCCCCACGGGGTAATGAATGCAGTCAGGTAACCTTGAATCCTTCGGCAATAAAGCCTTGATGGTAGGCTTTCCCTTGATCGAGGATCGAAAACCGGGGCAGGTGTATCCTCCCAGTGAGTCAGTGAGGTCCTGAATTCTAGGAAGAGGGTGACGGTCCGGCACGGTTTTGTTGTTGAGGAGCCGGTAGTCGACACACAGGCGTAAGGACCCATCTTTCTTTCTTTACGCAGATGACAGGAGCTGAATAAGGCGACTGGGACTTCACGATCCACCCCTTGACCAACAGCTCCTGGATGTACTCCTTCACTTCCCTGTAGAGTGGTTTTGGGATGGATGCGTAGGCCCTCTGAACTGGAATGTCATCCTTAGTCCTGATCTCCATCTGTAGGGAGGGGATGCACCCTATGTCGTCACTCTCACGGGCGAATGCTCCACATTCCTCGTAGAGCACTTCCTTTACCGCCTGTTGTTGTTCAGGGCTGAGGTGACTGATATCAACAGGAGGAAGCCAGGACTCGGGTCGAGAGGTGCTGGGAGAAGCGACGGACTTAACCTCAACTGATGTCATCTTTCTCGGTGTGGGATCAGCCTGATGTGACTCTGGTGTATTGGTCTCAATTACCTTGATAACATGTTTGATGGTTCCCAGAGAGGTTCTCCTCGGCAGGGTGACCTCATGCTTTGAGTGATTGGAGATGGGCACCTTAACATAAGGCCGTTGGGTGTTATTGATTTCCAAGAGGCCTTCTCCTACACTCAACTGCCCTAAGACAACGCTTTCCTCCATCGGTTCATATAGAACAGTGGGTTAGAGACATCAAAGTTTGGGGTACCCTACACCATACATAAGCTGTCCTGCCAGGAGGAATGATGGTATGGTCTTGGCCCACTCTTATGGTGACTGGATCACAGTATGTCCTTGGAGGCACCTGGATGAAGTTCACGATGGCCTCCACCTGTTCCTCCTCTATTCCAAAGGCACTGCGAAGAAGGCTGACAACCGTTGCAACTGCATCACCCGAGGACTCTTTCCTTCTGACGATCTCCTGGAGTACATTGGCTCCTAGGAGGGGCTGGGGCAGTGGCAGTGGGCTGACTAGGAAATGGGTCTGTATGGTGAGACTCGGGTCTTCATTCCCGGCAAGATTGACAGTGAGCTCAACCCATCCAGTGTAGGGGACAGCATGACCAGTGACTGCATAGACGCCAAGTTCTTCCTCTAATAGCTCAGAAAGAGGTCTCAGCATATGAGTAAGAATGTGAGTGTCCGTCCATTGTTGGTCAATTATGCTCACCTGCGAGCCTGAATCAAACAAGACTGTAGTTGGGTATCCGCCGATCAAACATTTCAGCAGACTTTTCTTCCCAATTAGGGGTGCTTTGCAGGCGATGTTATTCTGGCTGGTCAGTACATGTGAACTTTGCTGTTTGTTTTGCTTGCGGTGTCTTGTTATTTGTTTGTTATTTGTTACTGTTTGGGACTGAAGCTGCTGACCGGTCCCTGGGCGTCCCTCCACAAAGACCGAGCCCCGTTTCCCTGTACCCTTACTCGTTGCAGACATCCCACTGCTCTGTGTCCTGCCTCCCCACACACGAAGCAATGGTTACACTCCTGTGCATTCTGTTCAGTACATTTCGGACAACGAGCTGTCCTTCCTCTCACCTGGACTGCAGGTTGTCCCAACTGTGCTTGGACAGGTCTGCTAGAGGTTGGCTGAGAAGGAGGGTAAGACACCCGAGGATTTTCTGTCCGCTGCTCCATCAAAGAAGCCACCATGTGTGTCAGGGTCTCTACCTGAGAAGTGAGTTGTTGTATTGTCTGGAGATTTTCATTGTTTGATGGTGTATCCCGTGACTTGTTGTTGTTGTTATGGTCTCTCGTCTCAACCTTGGCGCTGTGTGCTTGTGTTACCTTTTGTCGGGGGGGTTGGCCCAGTCTGCGCTGGTGCTCGTTCTCATCACTCATTATTTTCATGACCTGGCGCAAGATTTCCTCATCTGTGACTTGTCTGTTTGAGATTAGAGGTCTCAGTCTCTGTCGGAGGTCAGCATGTTTTATCCCCAAACCCTGATAGATAGTATGGAGGAACACCTCCTGGATGGTCTTGGGGTCATATGAAATGTCTGCACTGGCCTGTCGGGACTGGAAAAGGATTTTCTGCTTAAGCCCAATCATGCGGTAGAGAAACTGCTGTGGTGATTCTTGGTCTGATTGTCGAGCGCACATCAATTCCTGGAACATCTCAGTTGTTGCTTTCTCTCCGAGGTGAGACCTGAGGAAGCCTTTGAGTTCAGATACTGTAATTGAATCTTTGTTTATGAGCATATCTTTAAAAGCCCCCGGTTTGATGATCCTCAACACCCCTCTCACCACTTCTGCTTCTGCAAAGCCCTCTTTCACTCCCTCGTCGATTTGTTTGCTGATATTGTTGTAATTTAAATCAGAGTTCTGATCCCCAACCTGACCACCATGTACTTTGAAGTCTCTGCGTTGCAGGTAGGAAAGGTCCTTCAGTATTACGGGTCTCTCTGAGGTCATCTGTGGCATACGGTGTAGCTCTGACTCACCCTGGTGGAGGTAAGTTGTGGGTGATGAGGTTTCTGTAAATTCACGTCGTCGCAGTTTCTCACCCAGCTCTTCATACACTTGTCTCAGTTCTTCTAAGGACTGTGTTGTTGTATTGGTATGAGGGTTAGAGTGGGGTTGTGTTTGCATAACCGTACTGTTAGGGTGAGAATGAGGTTGTGATGTGGGGTTTGGGATTGTAGTTGATGGACTTTGACTAGGTGTAACGTGTGTGCTACCATCACTCAATGTACTCACTGGAAAATTAACAGGATCATTAGCATTAATTACTCTCCCTATCAAATCATTTAAAACCAACAACTGACCCATACCCTCATCCTCAAGTCCTAGTAAGGTGTCAGATTGCATGTAGGAGACTACATACTCCATGCAGCCTTCTTCATCATTCGCATTCAGCTCTTCTTCATGTTGACTGTTAGTTGCAATGTCTTTTGCAACCTGATAGATGTCGTTGCTTGAGAGTCTGAATAGTTGTCTCTTGATGCCCCATACTAATTCTTTACGAGTTACTGACATGATGTATAGTCCTGATGTCCTCTTGTGGTTTGTGAGTTCAGTAAATCAGCGGTGTAGTGACTTAAGTGGCCTGTGCGTGTGTGCGTGTCGACCTCCCGCTCACAGTGTGATGCTCTGATGCTGGTGTGCGATGACCACAGGATCAGCGTGTGGCCCTCAGGAAAGTAGCGTGCGCTGGCCTCTGGATCAGCAGTGCGGCTCCTAAGCGAGGTTGAGATCCCTTTTTCTCTTTGGCCCCCCTCCTCGGACACCCACGGGTTGACTCCTGGCCTGCAGCAACGTCCTCTCACCTTGGTCGCGTGGTTCTAATATCTCTGGATCTGCTCCCCCTATGGTTGTGATGAGGAGAGATCCCGGACGAGCCCCCACAGTTTGTTACCAGTTTCAAACTGAGTAACTGGAGTAACAAAAAGATGATGACTGGGGTTCACTACTCTCAACTTTCGATGTCACCCTGGAACACAAAATCATACTCAGTTAGAGAAAGAGCGAACCGTCATCTTCATTTCCAAATCTCAATATGAGAGAAGAGGAAGACGTCCGTTCCTTTAGGCGGCGCGGTGCAACAATACCCGCACTTTGGTTCCGCTTTCATTGGTTCCCCCCTAACTTATATTGTACAACACAATAACAGTCGCAATTCTAGTGAACGCTGCATGGTATTAGATGACCTCATAGATAAACTCCTTTAGACGTTAAATTGTACCGTCACTTAAAGGTGTATCACACAAGCGATATCGGACAACTGACTGAGGTGAGGTGTGTGCTTAAGTAGTGCTGGTTTAATTGAGTGTTGATGAGGTGCAGGTGGTTTGAGTTAAAACTCAGGTGACAGTGATCGCTGTGAGAGATTGGTGGTGGAGCCTGGCTGATCTGTGACATTACCCCCCTCTCCACGGCCCGCTCCTGAGGGCCGACGGACCCGACGATGTGGTGGTCTACCTCTGGTCCTGGGTGCTGGGTGATTGGGGAAGTTCGAGTGGAATTCCTCCATTAGAGCTGGATCCAGGATGTCGTCTCTGGGAATCCATGACCTCTCCTCCAGTCCATACCCCTCCCAATATACGAGGTATTCCAGCCGACCACCACGGCGTCGGGAATCCAAGATGGTTCTGACCTCGTAGACCGCTCCCTCCTCCAGAATCAGCGGGAGAGGGGGTTCCGTAATCGGGCCAGGCTCTGTGGATGGAGAGACAGGAGAGTGATAGGGTTTGAGAAGTGAGACGTGGAAAGTGGGATCAATCCTGTATTGAGGGGGTAGCTTGAATTGAAAAGTGACTGGGTTAATCTGCTTCTGGATGATGAAGGGGCCAACTTATCTGGGAGCGAGATTCTTACAGGGTAGGCGCAATCTGATGTCCCGTGTGGACAGCCAGACCTTTTGACCAGGTTGGTAAGGAGGAGAGTCGGATCGTCGGTCTGCTGTCAATTTGCGCCTGCCCATAGCTCGTTGAAGATGGTGGTGTGCTTCGTCCCAGACCCTCTCACTCTCTTGGAACCAGTAATCTACTGCAGGTACATCTGATGGTTCCCCGTCCCAGGGGAACAAAGGTGGCTGGAAACCGAGCACGCACTGGAAGGGAGTGAGTCCAGTAGTTTGTTGACGAAGGGAGTTCTTGGCGTACTCGGCCCAGCCAATAATCTGGTTTCAAGAGTGCTGGTGGCCGTGGCAGAAGGTTCGCAGGAAACGACCAATTTCCTGGATCTTTCTCTCCGTCTGCCCGTTGGTCTGCGGGTGGTACCCAGACGATAGACTGACAGTCACACCTAGGAGCTTGAGGAAGTTCTTCCATACTCTGGAAATGAACTGAGGTCCACTGTCGGATACAATATCTTCGTGAATGCTGAAATACCGGAACACGTGGTTAAACATTTGCTCTGCCGTTTCCATGGCCGTGGGTAGATTCTTGAGTGGGATCAAATGACAGGACTTGGAGAATCTGTCCACAATGACCAGGATGCACGTGTTACCTTCGGATACTGGCAGATCAGTAACGAAGTCTACTCCTAGGTGTGACCATGGTCGGTTGGGTACGGGCAGCGGGAGAAGTTTACCAGCAGGAAGATGGCGAGGACTCTTTGAGATGGCACACTCTTCACAACCCTGGACGAACCTTCTCACATCCCTAGCCATGTTCGGCCACCAGTAACGGTCTTTTAGTAGCGAGAGGGTCGCGTTGGCCCCAGGGTGGCCAGTGCCCAATGAGGAGTGCGCTGAATGTACGAGTTGAGTGCGTTGAAGTCGAGGAACATATTGTGCATCTGGTGGACAGCCCGTCAGGGTGGCCGTGGAGACATTGGAAGAGGGAGCAGAATCTGGATTCCATTGGATGGGGCAGACAAACATACTTTCGGGGATGATGGAATTAGGTGGGTCCTCTACCTCCTCAGGAGCATGAAGTTGTGATAGGGCATCGGCTTTGATGTTTTGGGGACCTGGGTGATAGGTGATTGTGGCGAGGAGGGCGGGGCTGGGAGCCGTGGGAACGGAGCGCGGCCGGTGGAGTATATGGTAATGAACGACACCTGCGCCACTCACTGGTCTCGAGTACCACGGAGGAGCTTCGGAAGGGTTAAATGAGGAGTGACGACAGTGGAAGACAAGAGAGGACCAGGCCTGGAATTTTAGTTTGTGTTTTGTGTGCGGCAGTCGTCCGTGAGGGGCTGCCGCTTTTCATTTGTGTTTGTTTATTTTATTATTAAAGTATTAAATGTTCGCCGGTTCCCACCTCCTTCTTCCCGTATCTACGAACTTCGTTACAGTGATCTTGCAATTGAAGCGGGTGAAGAATAGTGTCCAGCGTGCTTGTCGTGGGTTGAGCATCTTAGCCTCGGTCGACACCGAAGACGAGCTGGGGTAATGGACGAAGACAGGCAGACATAGGAGACACGGAGAACCAACGAGGAACAGGAGGTAAGTAATCTTGAGGTAAGTAACTGTGTAGAGTAGGTGTGAGTCCACTTCGTGTAAGCGAGATCGGACAACTGACTGAGGTGAGGTGTGTGCTTAAGTAGTGCTGGTTTAATTGAGTGTTGATGAGGTGCAGGTGGTTTGAGTTAAAACTCAGGTGACAGTGATCGCTGTGAGAGATTGGTGGTTGAGCCTGGCTGATCTGTGACAATATCTTTAATCACCAGAAAAAATAATCAGTCATTTTTGGTTGTTTTTGGTATTTTTTTGCATTACAGCTTAAGAAATGTCTTAGGCCTTATCAGTTTTAGGGACAAAACAAGTAATAGAACCAGTTAATTTATAGGGCACTGACAACATAATTTGGTAAAACTGCACGCTATGAATCATTAGGTAAGATTTAGTAAAAAGTCAGTTCATCCTTTATTAAGCATTGTCCCAACAATAAGAGTTATTAGTAAACAGTTTATAAATACAGCTATAAATGCCTTGATCTTTATTTATAAGGCATATATATTACAAAGGAGATTTAAAGGCTCAGTTATCTTTCTGAGGACAGTTGGTTCCCTTGAGATACATAAAAACATCCGCGCTGTGTTTTGACTTTGACATGTGCAGCGCTCATATTTATTCAATGACATCATTACCTTTTGAAGTTTAATCAGCCCTTTCACGATTTAAACTGAAAGACCTCTTGAAATTATAAATGAAGATTTTCTTAAACCATTTAACGTATTTACAACTTTTTACGGCCTTAAATTTGATACAACTAAATTGAGGAGTTTATAAGGACCTGCGGGAGCCCTGTATTTAAGGTAGCCCGTCGGGCAGGACAGTGATACCTATTGGTAGCCCGACTGGTAAACACAATAGCCCCGGGACGATGTGCTGGGGATTTTGCTAGAATTGCTGAATTTGCTGGAATTGAGAACCGCTGCTGTAACTATAGTTCAATAATATTGTTATAAACATTAGTTAATTCAAAACTAACAGACTAAGAACTAACAACATATTTTTACTGTATTTGTGTAAGTATTTTTTATTTTATTTTAGGTCATGGTACAGTAACAAAAGTACATTAACACATTTTTTATTTATAATGTAGTAGTCAATTTTGAACATAATATTAACTAAGATTCATAAATGCTATAAAAACTATTGTTCATTTTAACTTGTATAATGTTATAAGCTAAAACCTTATTGAAAACGGTTTGTTACAAAAGTTTCATATATTGTTCTGTGTGTGTGTGTGTGTGAGAGAGAGAGAGAGAGAGAGAGAGAGAGAGAGAGAGGGGTAGAGAGAGACTAACATTAATAAATGTTTTATAATTATTGTTCATGTTAATTAATATAGTTAATGCTAATAACTGAAACCTTATTAAAAGGATTACCAAAATTGTATATTTTGTTGTGTGTGTGTGTCTTGATGGCTCGGATTAACCCTTTCATTGCTGTATCCCTTAAATCCAAACTGCTAGAGGGTTACTGTAATGCATGTGCCCGCTTGGCACAGTTTTCCTGATGCCACCGGGGTGGCGTTTGCACTCGGCTTGGGCCCGCCATCGCTGCTTGCAGCTATTATTTGTATTTGTATTAATCTAACTTGCACACACACACACGAGTTTTGGTGATAACACACACGCATGTATTGTTTCACATGTGTTACATTAACACATGTGTTAAATAACTAAAATAGTTGGTTACTATAATACTAAATTCTCACTAGAAATAAAATCAAAAGTTCAAAAAGTTAATCAGAAATATACATTTACACACAAACTAAGCACCAAACGCAACTTTCAGGCGCCATCTTTATTGATTGAATCAGCAGCAGCCACAACTGAATGGAACAAAAAGTGTTGAACTAGAAAATTGTTTATGCACGACTGCACAAATGTAGGCGGATGGTATAAAATGGTGAAAAAAAAAGTTTATTAACTAGCTGCAGTTTTATTACATCACGCGCTGACACAGATACAGTAGGCTATATTTGTTACGGAAGGACTCACAGACACAAAGGGAGATGTTAAATGGTGATGTTTTAATATCAGTTCACAGATGAACAGCAGGAAGCAGGTGAGTAACGGGTGTGATGATACTTTGGAGGGTGAAGAGCAGATCAGACAGATGGTATCCTTACAGGTCCAGGAGATCGTGGATGGGGACAGATGCGGGATTCTCAGGACTGGAACAGGAGGATGATATGGAGAGGAGGTGGATGGAGGATGAGGAGCACATACTGAGGATGACACAAGAGGTAAGTATATTTTCGTAAGATATAAGCAGAATGGATAGGCGTAATAGTCCAACTATGTATGAACGAGATCGGACGATGAAGTGTTCTGGTGCTGGTTTTTATGAAGGCTGAGGTTATGAGGATCAGATGACGTGCAGGTGTGCTTGATTGGGGCTCAGGTGAAATCAGGTGCGGGCGTGTGTTGTGATTGGCTGGGATGGAGGACAGACAGATCCGTGACATTACCTCCCCCTCCCGGAAGGCGTGTCCCACGCTGGAACAAAAATACTTGGGAGGGAGGGTGGGCGCCCTGAAGGATGATGCAGGGCAGGGACACTAGGGAAGCCTCCAGGGCGGGTCTGGGGCTCCGGTGACCATGGCGGATCGGGAGCCTCGGGTGGCCATGGCGAATCCGGGGACTCAGGATCAGCAGGCTCTGTGGGGCGCTCTGGAGGAGCGGGCACTAGGGGGCGCTCTGGAGAAGCAGGCACTAGGGGGCGCTCTGGAGGAGCAGGCACTAGGGGCGCTCTGGAAGAGCAGGCACTAGGGGGCGCTCTTGAAGCGCGGTCACTTGGGGGCGCTCTTGAAGCGCTGACTCTGAGGGACACTCTTGAAGCGCAAACTCTCGGGAGCGCTCGGGAAGCGCTAAACTGGACGGAGCCAGCGGAGACGAAGGTGAGCCGGACGGGACCAACGGAGACGAAGGTGAGCTGGACGGGGCCAGCGGAGATGAAGGTGAGCTGGACGGGGCCAGCGGAGACGAAGGTGAGCTGGACAGGGCCAGCGGAGACGAAGGTGAGCCGGACGGGACCAGCAGAGGCGAAGGTAAGCTGGAAGGGACCAACTCTCATGGGCGCTCGGAAAGCGCTGACTCTCGTGAGAGCTCGGGTGGCTCTGACTCGCGTGGGCGCTCGGGCGGCTCTGACTCACGTGGGCGCTCGGGCGGCTCTGACTCACGTGGGCGCTCGGGCGGCTCTGGAAACGCGGAGCTGGATGGAACCAGCGGAGACGACGGGGAGCTGGACGGGACCAGCGGAGACGAAGGAGAGCTGGACGGGACCAGCGGAGAAGCAGGAGGGCTGGACGGGACCAGCGGAGAGAAGGAGAGCTGGACGGGACCAGCGGAGACGAAGGAGGACTTGCCATATTCTTTGCCGACAAGCTTGGGTTGGCCATCAACAGCGGCTGGTTCGGGAGACGAGGGTTAGAGTTCAGCGCTGACCTGACAGATGTTAAAGATGGGTCCAATACTTTCGCCCTCAGGTCACCGCTATTGGAGGCCCACTTCCGGGCTCGTGGGTACACAGACTTCACCGCCGGCGGCAGCTGGCTTGTGGGAACTTCCTCCACAGTAAAAGATGAACCCGCCAGTATGAGCACCAGCTCGATATATTGTGCCAGAGAGCCTGTGGTAGTGGCGGGTGGCGCGAGGAGAAACAGGTGATTACTTAGACCGCTCCAGAAGACAATCTTCAAAGTATCATCATTCCAATCCACTTGGTGAGTGAGCTGGAGGAACTCTTCAACATAGTTCTCTATGGAGCGGCCATCTTGGTTTATCGTGAGGAGTTTCTCTGGGTGCGAGGATATGCTGTCCATATCTTTGTTCGGCATTGGTCCGATCTTCTGTTACGGAAGGACTCACAGACACAAAGGGAGATGTTAAATGGTGACGTTTTAATATCAGTTCACAGATGAACAGCAGGAAGCAGGTGAGTAACGGGTGTGATGATACTTTGGAGGGTGAAGAGCAGATCAGACAGATGGTATCCTTACAGGTCCAGGAGATCGTGGATGGGGACAGACGCGGGATTCTCAGGACTGGAACAGGAGGATGATATGGAGAGGAGGTGGATGGAGGACGAGGAGCACACACTGAGGATGACACAAGAGGTAAGTATATTTTTGTAAGATATAAGCAGAATGGATAGGCGTAAGAGTCCAACTATGTATGAACGAGATCGGACGATGAAGTGCTCTGGTGCTGGTGTTTATGAAGGCTGAGGTGATGAGGATCAGATGACTTGCAGGTGTGCTTGATTGGGGCTCAGGTGAAATCAGGTGCGGGCGTGTGTTGTGATTGGCTGGGATGGAGGACAGACAGATCCGTGACAATATTAATGCCACGGGTCATCAATAAGGTGCAGATTGGTCCTCAGTTTGAGTACATTATTTCAAATCGTTTTACAGTGTTTCCAACACACTTCACACTCTCAAAGTCATCAAAAGTCAACAAGTTCAACAAGCAACAACGACTTATCCAAGCAGGGGCGGACTGGGGCTAAAAAGTGGCCATGGACTTTCTGGCACAGAGCGGCCCACCACAAACGGTCCACAACACACCATAAACCCACCAGCTAACATATAACACAATTCAGAAACAAAAAATGCTATCTGTTTTTTTATTATTGAAATTATTATAATTAACATTAATGAATGACTGGCACTTTTTTACATTATAATTTGTCTTTTCTGCCAAATAGACAAATAGTAAATAATTTAGAATAATTTTTACACATAATTTTTAGAGGGACAGTTTAATATTACCAATGTTAAATATAATATCAGTCTGCCTTAAAAGACTTGTAATGGTGCAGAATGTGGACTGTTGTTTTATGGTGCCTTTTCTATTGATCCTTTAGAAATCATTATAATATGTAGATTTTCTGCTCAAGAAACATTTCTGATTATTATCAATGTTTAAACAGTTGTGCTGCTTCATATTGTTATGAAAAATGTGATATATTACTATTTAGGGTTATATTAAAAACATATACTTTTATTCAACGAGGTTGCATTAAAGGTGCACTGTGTAATATTTGGGATAATCTATAGACAGAAATGCAATATAATATACATAACTACGTTTTCAGAGGAGTATAAAGACCTTACTTAATGAACTGTTATGTTTTTATTACCTTAGAATGAGCGATTTATAACTGCATATACCACGGGTCCCCTCACATGGAAGTCGCCATCATGTTTCTACAGTAGCCCTAAACGGACAAACTGCTCTACAGAGCACGTATCGTCACTATGTTGTTCTCGCGAAAAAACACTGACACAATGATGAACAACTAACAGTAATATTCGCAATGACATCGTTTATTGAATAATTAAGTAAATATAATTCCTTAATTTACCTTTGTAAAGAAACCTCATTGCTCTCTGCGGTCTCAGACGACGCCATCTTAGCCCTGTATCGGCCACCGTAGCTTCCCTAAAGGGAGGGGTGAGCGCGGGACTGAGCCGTTGGTTGCAATTTGCAAACTCAACCGCTAGATGCTGCCAAAAACTACACACTGCACCTTTAAATTGATTTAAGTGACACAAATTTATTATATTTGAAATAAATGCTGTTCTTTAACTGTATTCATTGAAATAATCATGAAAAAGCTGAAGTATTACAGTTTCCACAAAAAAATGTTAGGCCTAAATGAAAACAGTTTTCGGTATTGGTAATAATGAAAACCATTAGTAATAGGTTAATTAATCACAAATAATTACTAATTACAAATAATTAGAAATAAATAAATTACATCGAAATAAATTACATTTTAAAATATTTTTCATAGAAAACCAGTATTTTAAGTGTATTATATACTCGATCAAATAAATTCATCCTTCTTTCAAAAACTAAATAAATAAAAAGTCAAACATTATTTCAAACATTTGATCACTAGGGTGTATATAAAAATTGCATGTGAACTAGTAAATTATATTTGTATTAATATAGGCTATATCACTTTCCTAATCACAGCACTTGAAAGCTAAAGTATTCAGATTTACAATGTTCTAGAGCAGGGGTTCCCAAACACGTTCCTGGAGCCTCCCCAACACTGCATATATGGTATTTCATTTCCATGCAGTATGTTGAAGTAACGTTACTAAAATAAATACAATGTATTAAAACTAAAACTAAAGTAAATACCTATAAAGACATATGAAATTCATACATCATTTATGTAAAATTAAAATAGATAAATCAAACGGCAGTAGTTATCAGTAATCCTAAAAAAAGAACACTGTCAAAAACACATGCTAACAAACAACAACTTACACATAGTAAGAATTAGTTATAAAAACTAAAACAGAAGTGAAACAAGCAGTAAGAAAGAGGAGAAATAAAAAGCGATACTTATATCCCTTCCCGGTGGAGTCGCACGGTAGAGTCGATGGTCTTTACACTCTTCGGTCTTCACACAAGGAGGGCTTCACACAACGGCTGCCGCGACCGCTGCCGTGGTAAACTAAGCTTTTTATACCCATCTAATAAAATACTACTCCAATTCAGCTGAACACAATTTCCTGTTAATCACAATAAATGGCCAAGCAAGCGCCCGACACTGACAAGGGACGCGATACAGTATGAGACCAAACGCGATTTCAGCACGTCTCCACACAGTAAACAAAACAAGCGTTTCCTAGCAACAACAACAACTGCGCTAAACACTAATAAGACAAGTAAATACACTTACTAGTTGTTTTTAACTTCCGCTGATAGGCTGCTTCTCTCAAAGAGTATTATTTACACTTCTATCTTCTGCTGGCGCTTAAACACAATTTCCTGTTAATCACAATAAATGGCCAAGCAAGCGCCCGACACTGACAAGGGACGCGATACAGTACGAGACCAAACGCGATTTCAGCACGTCTCCACACAGTAAACAAAACAAGCTAAAATAAGTATAAGTATAAGTATAAGTAGATATAAGTATCTTATATTGTGACGAATAACGTGGCATTAATTTAAGAAATTTCAAAAGGCCAGTAGAAGGGTACTTTGCACCCAAGAAAATAAATGTCTGTTGTTTAGGATTTTTCATCTTTAACAGTTGGCAAATATTTCTGAATTGTCTCGTCATGTTTAGCTGCTAATCTTACTTCAGAGTCAGCTAGCATTCAAATGGCGCGCAGCACAGCTCCGTGAACAGTAAATCCAGCCTTCTACGCTTTGATTGGCTGTTTTAAACATTTTGACATTGACGATAGTGATGGTAGTCCGGTTCTTTTCTGCGAACCGGTTCTTTCGGACAGTTCGTTTAAAAAAACAAACAGTTTTGGTTCAAAAAAACAGTTCATCAGTTCTTTTACGCCCTAACGTAATGGCGTCATTCGGGATGACGTAATTATATAATCTACCATCCCGGGCCTGGATGAAAATACACATTCAAATATATAAAGTCAGTATTTACAACTTGCACTTCCAGCAACCATGATAAACAGCAGTTGGCGGTTAAGTTTTCTATGCACAATTTGATTTGACGAAAGTCACGAGACGGATTACTTTCTCTCTCTATCCAATCACGTTGATGGATACAAATAAAATAAAGCATGTAACGACCACAAATGGAGGAAAATAGCGGCTTAAAAGTACCGATACATCACTTAAAATGTACTCAAGTAAAAGTACACAATTTGTAAACTACTCAAAAAAGTACAATTACTGGTAAAAACGACTTAATTACTGTAATGTGAGTATTTGTAATTCGTTACTTCACACCTCTGGCTAAGAATAATGGTCAAATTTATAACTGCTAATATTCTAAAATAAGATCTTTATTACATATGCAGCCTACAAATGCGACCAAAGGATGCAGCCTTCCTTTTGAGAAATGGCCCTAAAATGGTGCTATTTGAATCGATAAGCCCCGCCCCCCTTAGTTACTGTTGCTCCCTCGGACAAACAAACGGGGTTGCTCACTGTCTTACAATGACATCTGCAGCGTGAAAACATTGTCCCACTATGTTTTTGCACAATTTTGGACACAGAAGGTCACCAAATGGGAATTTAAATATTCCATAGAGTGATTTATAAAATATTTAAAAATAAATATGGTGGGTAACTCGAAGCGAGGGTTTACAAATCACAGTGCAAGCAGAGAAGTCTCATATTACAGTCGATCATCACTATCGCGGATGACAACATGCAGGATCAACACTGTTCATGTATCGCAGGGTACGATTAAATTAATGTACGCTACATTCAACCAGTTTAATATGGAGAGGCACTGAAATGTAGACCTTCGTTTGTGTTTTTGACCTACACTGTACAAGACGAGAGAACAATCCGCTATTTCGGTTTGTACATTGGCATGTACTCACTAACTTTAACGTTAGCTAGTTTTAGCCAGAGATAACTTGCTAAAGCACAAGATAACATTAACGTTCTGCTTGAGCAGATGAAAAGTGTAACTTTATGAGTGTATGACAACCAGAAAATGAATGTTTTTGTCTTCATTTGTATTAAGGTTGAATATAGGGACATGTAACTCTGTTTTGTTTGGATTCAGGAAATGTAATAACTCAACATGATAATAATAATAATAATAAATGTATTTTGAGCAGCAAATCAGAATATTTTAATGGTTTCTGAAGGATCATGTGACTTGAGTAATGATGCTGAAAATTCAGCTTTGATCACAGGAATAAATTACATTTTAAAATATATTCAAAGAGAAAATAGTTATTTTAAATAGTAAAAATATTTCAGAATATTACTGCAATATTACTTTTGCTGTATTTTGGATCAAATAAATGCAGGCTTAGTGAGCAGAAGAGACTTCTTAAAAAAATACTGTTCAAAAGTAATACTTACTGTTCAAAAACTTTTGAATGGTAGAGTATATCATATATGTGTGTGTGTGTGTGTGTGTGTGTGTGTGTGTGTGTGTGTGTGTGTGTGTGTGTGTGTGTGTGTGTGTGTGTGTGTGTGTGTGTGTGTGTGTGTGTGTGTGTGTGTGTGTGTGTGTGTGTGTGTGTGTGTGTGTGTGTGTGTGTGTGTGTGTGACTTTTAAGCCGCTATTTTCCTCCATTTGTGGTCGTTACATGCTTTATTTTATTTGTATCCATCAACGTGATTGGATAGAGAGAGAAAGTAATCCGTCTCGTGACTTTCGTCAAATCAAATTGTGCATAGAAAACTTAACCGCCAACTGCTGTTTATCATGGCTGCTGGAAGTGCATTGTTCAGGCATCAATTCTGTCGAGTTATCAGCATCTTCCTCTAATATGTTAAGGTAAATTTCGAATTTCTGCTTACTAAATGATTATATGCTTGCCTATCTACACGGCCTGAAATGTGGTGTGAGGTTGCAAGTATTGCGTACAGTCCCGTAAGTGCCAAGTTCGGTATAATTCCCACTCACTTAGAGACACGCGATGTGGACTGCCTTGTCTGTCCCTCGCGTGCATTCTGCAGCAGTCACTTGGATAACGCTCTCGGTTATAAGGGAACGAGACATTGCTATGGGAAATACCTTTTCCTCGAATACTACTGAAGCCTTATTGAATCACGCCAGCGAAACCGGCCAATGGCGTTCAAGCGTGCGAAATAAGACGCCTCATGGAAGGATCCCTAGTCTCAGAGATAGTGTTCCATTCTATATAAGGCAGTGCTTGTACGTAATCCATTCAGAATCTTTGACTGAAGCAACTTGGCATTTTAAGATCCTGAGCTCAGTGACACGGCAAAAAGAGCAATGTCTCGTTCCCTCATTTCAGGGAACTGAGGTTACGTTCCCGCTATGTCACAGCGATGGAGCCTGGCTCGACTAAGTATGTCAAGTTTCACATTCGGAGCCGTAATGAGAACGGCAATGACATTGGCGCTCTTAGTAAACACAGCTCAGGTCTGCAGGACCTAGTCGAAACCATGTAAAAGTCAGGGGCGCGGCAGCTAGACGATGTCACACCAGGGGCAGAGTTAACTCCAGGGAAACAGAGAATGTGAAAAGGCTGGCGGCTTCGGCACTTTCACATATAGATTAGTTGAAATTGTTTAATTTCAATGAAATCATGTCATAATACACAGCCGTACCGGTATGATGGTGACCAAGTCCTAAAAGACCTGGTGAACTATATAATAACACTGTGATAAACTGATAGGGACAGCATTGAATTGGTGGTGCGTCAATACAGGGTGTATTCGACCTAGTCGAAACCACTGATACAAATCTCAGATCATAGCTGAGGCTGAGTAGGCGTGTGCGCTGTTCGCACTGACAGCACATGCGAGGCAAGCGATGACACATCTAGGTTATAAAACCTTGCGAAAGTGCTAGGTGATGACCAGCCTGCCACCATACAAATGTCCTGAATAGATATGCCATTTGCCCAGGCCCAGGAGGACGCAAGTCCGCGGGTTGAGTGGGCCCGAACCCCTATAGGACATTCCACACCCTTAGAGCTGTAAGCCAAAGCAATTGCGTCGACAATCCAGTATGACAGCCTTTGCTTGGACACAGGCAGTCCTTTGTACGTCCACCAAAACATACAAATAGCTGCTCTGAGAGTCTGAACTGTCTAGAGCGTTCGATATAAGTATGCACCGCGCGTACAGGGCACAGAAGGAGTGTATTAATTGGCTCCATCCCAGTCAGTATTTCGGGTGGAAAGCAGATAGTGTTATGACCTGCGCTTTAAATGGAGTCGAAAGTACTTTAGGCACATAACCTTTTCTAGGCTTCAAGGTGAGCCTGCAATCACCTGGCCTGAATTCAATACACGAGTCCTCAATTGAAAGAGCCTGTAGGTCTCCAACTCGCTTAACAGAGGCCAGCGCGAGCAGGAGCGCTGTCTTGAGAGAGAGCGCTCGCAAGCTCGCTGATTGTATGGGCTTGAACAGGGGTCCCGTGAGAGTGTCAAGCGCCAAGTCCCAAGTGGGTAGAGTAGAAGGGCGAGGAGGGTTTAGCCTTCTTGCTCCTTTTAAAAACTGTATGATCAGGTCACTTCTGCCGATCGGGCAATTTTCGACGTGCGCGTGAAAGGCTGTTATAGCAGCCACATACACTTTCAATGTAGATGGCATAAGACCGCTATCAAATCGCTCTTGAAGGAAGACAAGGATTATTGGTATTGGGCAGCTGATTGGGTCTTCGCCCCGCGATACGCACCAACTTGAAAAAAACTCTCCATTTATGTGCGTAAAGACGCCTCATGGAAGGATCCCTAGTCTCAGAGATAGTGTTCAACATGCGCTGAGGAAGTGCATCTGTTACTGGCAAGCTCAGTCGAGCGGCCAGACATGAAGGCTCAATGACTCTGGATTTGGGTGCCAAATCGTTCCTTGTGCTTGAGAGAGAAGGTCTCTCTTCAGTGGGATAGTCCACGAGGGGGGCTACCAAATCTCCACCAGTTCTTGTAACCACGGCTGATTTGGGCCATTCCGGTGCCACTAACAGAACAGATTCCTTTTCCTCTCTGATTTTGCAAAGCATGCATTCAGAAGTTTCACTGGAGGAAAGGCATACTTGCGTACTTTCGGCCAGCTGTGAGCTAGTGCATCCACTCCCAGGGGAGAGTGTGTCAGTGAATAAAACAGCGGGCAGTGAGTGTTCTCCGCTGATGCGAAAGATCCACCAACAGTCAAAACACAAAAATGGCAATTGTTGTTGGGGGGGGGGGCGTGGTGAGCACACACAGCGGAGCGAGTAGACTTCTTCAGTGGCTTGTCTTTGGCTCGTCTTTGGCGCTGGGTGCAGCTTTCCTCCTCCGAGAGACAGCATCAGGAATGCGGCTTCGATTCCAGTGCCGCTGGCCTGCCGTTTCTGTCAGGGCGGGGTCTCTGGCCCTTCGGGCCCTGATGGCACTTCGGCCACAGCTGTCTTGATCTCCCCGCCGGCTCATGTTCACGCCGAACAGCAGCAGAAGAGGCTTGTGGTCTTCCCACGCGCTGCGCTGAAAAGGAGCGGGAACACGCAGGAGATTTCACACCGGCGCGCTTTGGCAGGAAGTGGCTAATGACCTTCGACTGCTTCTGCGCTTCAACAAAGCGCTCCGTGAACGTTTCCACCGCCATTCCGAGAAGACCTGAGGGATTCACGGGAAGGGCTGTCTTCTCCGAGTCCTTCAACTCGTTCAGAGTCAGCCACAGGTGACGATCTAGCACCACAAGATTCCCCATATTGCGGCCGATCGCTCGAGCCGTCACCTTCGTGAATCACGCCAGCGAAACTGGCCAATGGCGTTCAAGCATGCGAAATATGAGCAGGATTTCCACTCTATATAAGGCAGTGCTTGTACGTCATCCATTCAGAATCTTTGACTGAAGCAACTTGGCATTCTAAGATCCTGAGCTCGGTGACACGGCAAAAAGAGCAATGTCTCGTTCCCTCATTTCAGGGAACTGAGGTTACGTTCCCGCTATGTCACAGCGATGGAGCCTGGCTCGACTAAGTATGTCAAGTTTCACATTCGGAGCCGTAATGAGAACGGCAATGACATTGGCGCTCTTAGTAAACACAGCTCAGGTCTGCAGGAACTAGTCGAAACCATGTAAAAGTCAGGGGCGCGGCAGCTAGACGATGTCACACCAGGGGCGGAGTTAACTCCGGTGAAACAGAGAATGTGAAAAGGCCGGCGGCTTCGGCACTTTCACATATAGATTAGTTGAAATTGTTTAATTTCAATGAAATCATGTCATAATACACAGCCGTACCGGTATGATGGTGACCAAGTCCTAAGAGATGTGGTGAACTATATCATAACACTGTGATAAACTGATAGGGACAGCATTGAATTGGTGGTGCGTCAATACAGGGTGTATTCGACCTAGTCGAAACCACTGATACAAATCTCAGATCATAGCTGAGGCTGAGTAGGCGTGTGCGCTGTTCGCACTGACAGCACATGCGAGGCAAGCGATGACACATCTAGGTTATAAAACCTTGCGAAAGTGCTAGGTGATGACCAGCCTGCCACCATACAAATGTCCTGAATAGATATGCCATTTGCCCAGGCCCAGGAGGACACGAGTCCGCGGGTTGAGTGGGCCCGAACCCCTATAGGACATTCCACACCCTTAGAGCTGTAAGCCAAAGCAATTGTGTCGACGATCCAGTATTACAGCCTTTGCTTGGACACAGGCAGTCCTTTTGTACGTCCACCAAAACATACAAATAGCTGCTCTGAGAGTCTGAACTGTCTAGAGCGCTTGATATAAGTACGCACCGCGCGTACAGGGCACAGAAGGAGTGTATTAATTGGCTCCATCCCAGTCGGTGTTTCGGGTGGAAAGCAGATAGTGTTATGACCTGCGCTTTAAATGAAGTCGAAAGTACTTTAGGCACATAACCTTTTCTAGGCTTCAAGGTGAGCCTGCAATCACCTGGCCTGAATTCAATACACGAGTCGTCAATTTAAAGAGACACGAGTCGTCAATTGAAAGAGCCTGTAGGTCTCCAACTCGCTTAACAGAGGCCAGCGCGAGCAGGAGCGCTGTCTTGAGAGAGAGCGCTCGCAAGCTCGCTGATTGTATGGGCTCGAACAGGGGTCCCGTGAGAGTGTCAAGCGCCAAGTCCCAAGTGGGTAGAATAGAAGGGCGAGGAGGGTTTAGCCTTCTTGCTCCTTTTAAAAACTGTATGATCAGGTCATTTCTGCCGATCGGGCGAATTTTCGTCGTGCGCGTGAAAGGATGTTATAGCGGCCACATACACATACACTTTCAATGTAGATGGCATACGACCACTATTAAATCGCTCTTGAAGGAAGACAAGGATTATTGGTATTGGGCAGCTGATTGGGTCTTCGCCCCGCGATACGCACCAACTTGAAAAAAACTCTCCATTTATGTGCGTAAAGACGCCCCATGGATGGATCCCTAGCCTCAGAGATAGTGTTCAACATGCGCTGAGGAAGTGCATCTGTTACTGGCAAGCTCCGTCGAGCGGCCAGACATGAAGGCTCCATGACTCTGGATTTGGGTGCCAAATCGTTCCTTGTGCTTGAGAGAGAAGGTCTCTCTTCAGTGGGATAGTCCACGAGGGGGGCTACCAAATCTCCACCAGTTCTGGGAACCACGGCTGATTTGGGCCATTTCGGTGCCACTAACAGAACAGATTCCCTTTCCTCTCTGATTTTGCAAAGCATGCAGGCAGAAGTTTCACTGGAGGAAAGGCATACTTGCGTACTTTCGGCCAGCTGTGAGCTAGTGCATCCACTCCCAGGGGAGAGTGTGTCAGTGAATAAAACAGCGGGCAGTGAGTGTTCTCCGCTGATGCGAAAGATCCACCAACAGTCAAAACACAAACATGGCAATTGTTGTTGGGGGGGCGTGGTGAGCACACACAGCGGAGCGAGCAGACTTCTTCAGTGGTTGTCTTTGGCTCGTCTTTGGCGCTGGGTGCAGCTTTCCTCCTCCGAGAGACAGCATCAGGAATGCAGCTTCGATTCCAGTGCCGCTGGCCTGCCGTTTCTGTCAGGGCGGGGTCTCTGGCCCTTCGGGCCCTGATGGCACTTCGGCCACGGCTGTCTTGATCTCCCCGCCGGCTCATGTTCATGCCGAACAGCAGCAGAAGAGGCTTGTGGTCTTCCCACGTGCTGCGCTGAAAAGGAGCAGGAACACGCAGGAGATTTCACACCGGCGCGCTTTGGCAGGAAGTGGCTAATGACCTTCGACTGCTTCTGCGCTTCAACAAAGCACTCCGTGAACGTTTCCACCGCCATTCCGAGAAGACCTGAGGGATTCACGGGAAGGGCTGCCTTCTCCGAGTCCTTCAACTCGTTCAGAGTCAGCCACAGGTGACGATCTAGCACCACAAGATTCCCCATATTGCGGCCGATCGCTCGAGCCGTCACCTTCGTCGCTCTGAGGGCCAGATCTGTGGCGCGTCGCGTAGAAAGCCTTGCCGGCGAGGTTTTCAATGGCGCGGCAAGGTTTAGAGGGGAGAGACGCATTGTTTCTCACTCTCCAGTTCGCCGCGGCTGAAGGACAGAGATGGGCAGCGACGGCTTCTTCCACAGGGGGGAGTTTGACATACCCCACTTGTCAGCTCTGTCCACAGAAGACAGGAGGGAGGATCCCGGATTATGCACCCGACTTGTGAGAGGCGTGTTCCACGACTTCTTTATCTCATCGTGCATCTCGGGGAAGAAGGGGCCGGGTCTCCGCGGGGCGTGTTTTTGTCCACGATCCGACTGGAGGAACCACTCGTACGGACGACTTCTGGCCGGCTCGGCAGGAGGCACCCACTCAAAACCGAGCTCATCCACTGCCTTGGACAGGACGCTTAGGAGCTGGACATCACTGTGATGGAGGTCCCCCGCATCGCTGCCGTGGGGCGCAGTGTAATCCAGCGGACCACTGTTGGAACACTCCTCTCTCGCAGACGCTGCCACCAAAATTGCATCATCCTCCTCTTCAGTGCCCTCCATGGCACCGAAATACACACCACATCTTGAGCGTCAGGGGAGGGGCGGAGATCAGCGGTCATGAAGCGCACTGGAAGGGGACCTGCAGCAGGGTGTGAGGAGCGCGTGGACACTGAGCCGGCGCGGGCTCGTCACCTGATCCTGACAGATCCGTATCAGAAACTCACGGCACTTTCCTACTTGGCTCAAAAGAGGCTGCAGAGGAAGAGCGTGGCAGAGCTATTTGGGCGAGTTCATCGCCTTGGACGATGGCCACAAGGAGCCTGAGAGTCCTGAGACTCATATCTCCGCAGTGTGGGCAGTCCGACCCCTCAAGCGCCGCCTCTGCGTGGGCGCGAACCAGGCAGATGACACACAATTCGTGGCCATCAGAAGATTTGATTGGCTCCGTACAGGAGAGGCAATCGTGAGTCATCTTTTTCTGAATCCGAAGCTCACCGGAACACAGCAGGGGAAGAGAAGGCGTGTCCGCTGCAGCGTGTAGATCACGGTGAGTAGTTGTTTTTTGATAGGCTTCTTGCTTCTCTTAGAAGGTTTGCTCAAGAAAAAAATTCTGAATGGATGACGTACAAGCACTGCCTTATATAGAGTGGAATTCCCGCTCCTATTTCACGCGCTTGAACGCCATTGGCTAGTTTCACTGGCGTGATTCAATAAGGCTTCAGTAGTATTCGAGGAAAAGGTATTTCCCATAGCAATGTAGAGTGACCGAATTGAAGGGGAACTCGTTGTTGCTTGTTGAACTTGTTGACTTTTGATGAGTTTGAGAACATGATGCGCGCTGTGAAAAAGTGTTTTGTAAACACTTAAACGCTTGGAAATAATGTACTCAAACTGAGGACCAATATGCACCTTATTGATGACCAGTGGCGTTAATATACTGCATCTTTGTCAGCGTGTGATGTAATAAAACAGCAGCTCATTAATAATTTTTTGGTTTGATCCATTTTATACAATCCGATTTCATTTAGCAAGTGCACTCGCGCATAAACAATTTCAAATTCAACACTTTTTGTTCCATTCAGTTGTGGCTGCTGCTGATTAACCGAGACCGCCGCGGCTCAGCAAAGAGATGTGCATTTGCTTTCTTTTGAAAAAGTTTCCCCAGAAATACTTCGCTATTTTATGCATTTTTCCTTACAAAATGTTTTATCAGCATAAAAATTCGAGTAAATGTGTAAAAGGTGTGGCATGATGTCATCCTTGTATAACAATGTGCATTTATGTTAAAATTGTAACATGCATTATCCAAATTTAGTTATCTTATTCTTTATTGCAAAACTTTAAAACTGGCACCGTTTTATAGAGAAATGAGCTCTCATTTTAACCCATATCATGGTGTGTTATAGTGAACTATTAATTTCTAATGGTGTTTGTATTTGCACTGTTCTAATCATTAATATTTTATGTGCAACAACAGCATGCTGTCTCAGTGGCCTTACACATGCTTTTAAATATTTTTTTCAAACTTTATAATTTAAATGGGGATGATTGTGCTGAGAATACATTTAATATTTTCTTCAACTGAATACTGTTTCTGTGCTGTTTTGATGTATTAAAAGAGTTGACAGTCACCATTAAAACTGCTGGATGATAGATATTTTTTATGACTAACAAGATAATGTGAATTACAGAATGTACAATGTTTTTTAAATAAAAAAATGCAGTGTACAGCGTTTATTATGACGGAGTAGAATCCACAGCTTAGTACTCACTACTCAATACTCATGAGTACTTTTAAATAGGCTACACTTTTACTCTTACTCAAGTAGTTTTTTGGACAAGTGCTTTTACTCTACTCACACTACATTTTTTGGAAGGTAATGGTACTTTTACTTGAGTATGTTTTTCAGTACTCTTTCCACCACTGGTGGTGGTGGGCCGCCTGGACCCAAAAAATGCCAGGGCCGATTTTTTTGTCCCAGTCCAGCCCTGTACTCGACTGCCATTGGCTAGTCTGCGTTCGAGGGGAGGAGCTTACCGATAGGTCAATTACCAGATTTGCGTCATCCCGTCCACGTTCTCCGCGGGAGTTCACACTCCCGAGTCGTTCTTGCGAAGTCCGAACTACCGATGCAAGTCCGAAATTAGATTTTGAGAGGCACCCATAGATAAGCTTTGTTGAACTGAAAAAATCTCTGAATGAGGAGTCAATTCCTCTTGATGGGATCGATCCCATCCTTTGGAATCGACTCTCGATTCCCATCGCCTCGGAATCGATTATTTTTGGAATCGATTCCCAGCCCTAGTCTCTACTAATGAGCTGATGATCTGAATCAGGTAGGGAGACATGGAAAAACTATATTACTTGACTAGTCCAGGGGAAAGATTCAGTGATTCATTCATTTGCTTTCTCATGAACACTCCTGTGTTTCTATTTTATTGCTGTTTCCTGCAGTGTTTCAATATTGTAATGTAAAGCATCTTTAAACTTCATTAGGAGGCAGTTGTCATATAATCTACAAAGCAGGGGTGTGCTTTTCGATAAAAATATCTCCACGATCTGCTTTTGAAGAAATATCGTAGTATCGTGCTACAGCGTACATCAGAATCAGAATTAACTTTATTGCCTGGTATGTTTACACATACTAGAAATTAGTTTTCTTGACAGAAGCTACTGCAGTGCAAAAGAATGACAGTGACAGAACAAAAAAAAGAACAAGTAAATAAGGAATAACAATATACAAATTGACTATTGTATGTACAGGTATATAACAATAGACAGTTTTGAAGTGTAGACTAAGTATGTGTGTTAGATAAATAAGTGTATACATAGTGTGTGTACCATAATTATTGTCAAGTGTTCATGAGATGGATTGCTTGAGGGAAGAAACTGTTCCTGGTCTGGTCGTTCTGGTACTCAGAGCTCTGTAGCGTCGACCAGCAACAGCAACAGTTCAAAGAGGGAATTTGCTGGATTTGGGGGGTCCAGAGTGATTTTGCCAGCCCTTTTTGCTCACTCTGGATGAGTACAGATCTTGGAGAGTGGGGATGGTTGTACCAATGATTTGCTCAGCAGTCCGGATTACCCTCCTTAGTCTTCTGAGGTCAGATTTGGTAGCTGAGCTAAACCAGACAGTTATTGACGTGCAGAGGACGGATTCAATAATGGCAGAGTGTAACTGTTTCAGCAGCTCCTGTGGCAGGTTGAACTTCCTCAGCTGGCGAAGGAAGTACAGCCTCTGCTGGGCCTTTTTTTACAGTGGAGTCTATGTGATTGTCCCACTTCAGGTCCTGGGAGATGGTGGTGCCCAGGAACCTGAATGACTCCACTGCAGTCACAGTGCTGTTCATGATGGTGAGTGGGGGGAGAGCAGTTGGGAGAGAACAGGGAGCTCTTCTCTACAGGGAGAAGAGCAGTGAGGAGAGGGCACAACCCTGAGGAGCTCCAGTGCTGATCGTACGTCAGGAAGCTGTTAATCCACTGACAGACTGAGGTGGGCACATTCTATCAGTTACAGTTCTGGCGCCTCTGCCATATACTGTACAATGCCACATGCATTCACATCAGTGTTAACTCAGCAGTAGAGTTACTCTCACGGAACACTGCACTTATTCTCAATCACAAAAGTACATTATTTGCATGTGCTTGTAAATGTTTCATTCGTGTATGCTTTCTCTGAGCACCTCTGAAAAATATCAGCCTTTTTTTTGTTTGTTTTTTTGTTACCTTGAAAGGCTTTGTCTTTATAATAGGGAAAGTAGTTTGACTGTAATGCTCCGACAACTTGTAAAATAGTAAAACCAACATGACAAAGAATCGTGATAAAATCATGAATCGTGTTCTAAAAAACTAATCGTGACATGATATTTTTTCCATATCGCCCACCCCTACTACAAAGTAGTCCATTTTTTTTTTTTTTTTGAAGTTAATTTGAAAAAAATATTATTATTACTATTGTTGTTGTTGTTGCAATTAGTCATCCCAACATTTATACGTATTTTAGTAAAACATTATGTCCTTCCTTATTTCCAAAGACAGAGTCATGTGGTAATACAAGAAACTGGGAAGGTGGGGGTAAAATTGCTTATATTAAAAAGATTATCGGGAAAACGCTTTTTCTTTTTGTTTTTAAAATTCTGCATTTGCTCCCTCTAGCACATTGTCCGTATCCACCACCATGCCCCATAGTCCTTTTGCTTTCATCAAATGTTCTATTTGAAATTTCCACACTGCCCATTTCTCTGGCATGCTCAGCTTTAATAAACAATCTATCCTCCAAAGTGAGTTCCACAACACTGTCTATATCACACACAAAATCCTGTGTAAAAAGCTAATTTTTAGCAAAGATCTGGGCCCATAACCTGTTGAGTTTCATATGTTTTTTTATTCACACAACAGAAAGAGGTAGCAGGAAGAAACAGAACTGCAGTGACACCTGGGCTGTGTTGCACTACACTTGCAAACTTCCCTAAGCACTTCCCATCGGGGGAATCCCCGCCTCCATTTTGAAGTGCCATTTTGCAAGGCTGAACTTATTTTAATTTGCTGCTATAAATCATCAGCCCTCATTGAAAATGAATAATGTAAATTTGCTTGGATACTATTAAAGATCTTTAGTCATCCAAATTCCTGACAAAATATTAGCCTATAAACTTAGTGTTTCACAGCTGGAAATTTTAAATCAGCCAGATTGAAGCATTCGTTTTTATCTTCCTTTACTGCATGCTTCTGACCTCCGTTCCATCACAAAAGTGGCACACTCACATAATTTAACACAGTACTTTATGTTTAGACAATGTTCACACTGTGGTTGTTTGGATCTGACAACCACATTTACTTAAAAGTGTAAGTAGCGAAATGTCTTGTTTACACAGCAGGTACTGCAGGTGTATGTTTGGTGAAATGCAGTTTTCACTCTTGTAGATAACTTTGGTGGGAACATAACCACATTGTCGACTCAAATACAGGACTGACAAACATTTTCTACTGAATGTGGCTACAGTATAGAACAGATTATTTCTCTGCAGAATTTTGTTGGTAACAAATGGATGCGATATCAAATTAGATCAATTATATTCAAGGTTCAAGGTTTCTTTATTTGTCACATAAAAAATTATACAGGAATAATCAGAAGTGAAATGTAGTGTAATCAGGTCCGCTCAGTGGACGGTGCAAAAGAATAAAAAATACAAATTATATAAAAGTAACACAACACAAGAGCATATATATGGTAAAACAAAGAGAAATAAGAGTAAAATGTGCAATGGAATAAAAAGTGCAAAAACAATAAGATGTGCAAAAAACAGTACACTGGGGCTTAATAAATATTATTGTGAACAAGAGGGATGTGCAAACGGGTTGTGCAGGGAATGTACACATAGTAGCAATACGGGTGATGAGAATATGGATGTTTTACAGTTAACAATCTTGTAAGTGTTTATGAGACTGGGTTTGTGTTAAGGAGCCTGATGGCCTGAGGGAAGAAGCTCCTCCTCAGTCTCTCAGTTTTTGCCATCATGCTCCTGAAGCGCTTGCCAGATGGCAGTAAAATGAAGAGATGGTTACCGGGGTGAGTTGAGTCTTTGATGATTTTAGCAGCTCTGCTTTTGCAGCGTTTGAGGTAGATGTACTGCAGAGAGGGGAGAGCAGACCCTGAGATGCGCTCAGCCAAGCGCACGACTCTCTGTAGAGCTTTGCAGTCCTGGTTCGAGGAATTACCATACCACACTGAGATGCACTGAGTCAGTACACTTTCTATGGCCCCTGAATAGAAAGTTTTCAGGATAGCTGGTGAGACCCTGAATTTCCTCAGCTGTCGCAGATGGTACAGTCTTTGCCTGGCTTTCTTGACCTGTGTTTGGATGTGTGCAGTCCATGTCAGGTCCTCGGAGATGTTTACACCGAGGTACTTGAAGCTACTCACCCTCTCCACAGGGGTCCCACTGATCATAAGAGGAGTGTAGGGCCGCTGCTGTCTCTTCCTGAAGTCTACAATCAACTCTTTAGTTTTTCTCATGTTCAGAGAGAGACAGTTGTCCTGGCACCATGATGTAAGTCTCTCTACCTCATCCAAGTATGCGGCCTTGTCATCGTTGTTAATGAGGCCCAGAACCACAGTATCATCCGCAAATTTAACAATGGAAGTGGAGCTGTGAGAGGACACGCAGTCGTGGGTGTAGAGAGAGTAGAACAGGGGACTCAGGACACAGCCCTGTGGGGCTCCTATATTCAGGGTGATGGAGTTGGAGGTGAACTGGCCGACTTTCACCACTTGTGGTCTGGCGGTGAGGAAATCTTGAATCCAGTCACAGAGTGAAGTGTTTAGGCCGAGGTCTGAGAGTTTGACAGCTAGCTTGGTGGGGACTATAGTGTTGAAAGCTGAGCTATAGTCAACGAATAGCAGCCTGACATAGTTGCCATTTTTTCTGTCAATGTGAGTGAGGGAGGAGTGCAGTACCTGAGAGATGGCATCATCAGTAGACCTATTTGGCCGATAGGCAAACTGAAGAGGGTCCAAAGTAGCAGGGATGGAGGAGCAAATGTGTTTCTTTAAAAGTCTCTCAAAGACCTTCATGACTGTCGATGTGAGGGCAACTGGACGATAGTCATTCAGGCAAGAGGGTTTACTGTTCTTAGGCACAGGGATTATGACAGATTTTTTAAAGGAGGTGGGAACAACAGAGGTAGCGAGGGATTGCATATTGATTCTATTTTAATCCTGAAACTCATACACCTAAATCATAGATTGAATTGTAAATTTAATCTTTCATTAACCGACATATGTTGAAACCATTAATGGGCAGTTTCCAGCTCAAAGAGTCCACTATTGTGGCCTCCAGGGTATTTATTAATCCACTCCATTTCTTTTGGAGTTATCGCTGTCATGGCAAAATTTCCACTCAGCATTTATAAGCTACATTTGGAATAAGCCTTTATCCAAATCAACGTATTGCTTTCAATGTGCTTTCATGTACATTGAAAGCAATACAAACCAACACATTTTTTTTTTCCTCTCTCCCAACTGGACTTAAATGTAGCATGCACTGCACTTTAACACAACAATACTCTGCTAACATCTACATACCAACCACTACATCTACAACCACTCTGTGTATATTTGTATTATGTTTGTATATTTGGTATTTGATTGCTTTATATAGTGTATATACTGCATATAAAAGTATACTGTTATTTGTAAAGTGTCTAAACGTGTATAATGTTATTTGTTAAACATGTCAATTGTTTTCTGCACTGTCTGGAGCACGCTCCCAAGCTTTTCACTCACCACAGCACACGTGCTGTTGGTGATGTGACAATAAAAGTGATTTGATTTGATTTGATGTTTTATCCATTCATGCATTTTATTATTATTATTTGAGAATCAAACCTATGACCCATATTCAGAGCTACATTTATTTTAGTAACTCATATTCTTTGAACTGGTGGCCCTTTTGCAAGCTAAATTCTATTAAATAACCAACTGGCTGCCTATGAACAACTTGTCCCTCATCTTTGGAAAGATTCCATTGTAGTGCCAATTGCTAAAATTAAAATAAAAAATCCAATTTATCTTAATGATTATAGGCCTGTCGCTCTCACTTCTTTAGTAATGAAATAGTAATAAAAAAATGTAGGAAGGGGATTTGAGCCTTAACACAGTCAGCACTTGATCCTATGCAGTGTACGTATAGATCAGGTAGAGGAGAGGAGGATACCACTTGTACCTTACTAAATATGATGTTAACACATTTGGAAGGTACACATAATCATGTACATTTGTGTTTCATTGATTTTTTCTCTGCTTTTAACTGGGTTCAGCCCAATATTTTGGCAAGAACTCTTACCAACAATATTCACTTAAACTTGACATTGTGTGACAGTGACTTAAACATTGTGTTGTTTAGTGGAATGTTTAACAGATCCCAAAGAGTACGTGTTAATGGTGTGTTGTCCAATGCATTGTTGTCTTCTTCTGGTGAAGGAGTATAAATATTTAGGGCCTGTATTTGATGATAAACTAACATTTGAGGCAAACACTGACATTATTAGAAGGAAAGCTCTTCAATGTATCTTGAGGAAACTAACAACTTTCCGTATGGATGTTTCTTTTAAGAATTTTTTTACAACTGTTTTATTAAATTTGTCTCAAGGTTTTTCATTATTTGTTGGTATGGCAATCTGAATGTAAAAAAACTGGAGTAAGTTGAACAGTATTGTTAAAATGTGCAGCAAGATAGTGGAGACCACATTTATGAACATATATTGACCAGGAAGGGCCATTTAGTCCTTTTGATGTCGCCCACCTATTGTGTACTGAATTTCAACTGCTTCCTTCAAGAGATTTAAACTCCCTTTGTGCAAATCAAATAGATTTAAGAATTGTTTTATGCCTGATGAATAATGTTTTTAAATGACTTCTTATAAATGTGTGTTATTTAAAGTGTGTTGTGTTGCTGTTTATGTATGTATACTGTTGTGTACATAAAGATTTGCCTTTAAGGATGATAAAGTTAAGTTTAATTGACTTTTAATAAAAAAAAAATGCTTGCATGAGTGGGGGAAACCTTAATGAACAAAAGTTTTTTTTACATTATTGACAGCTATTATGTGTATTAGAATATTTCAGTATTTAAGTGTCTTTTTTAATCAATTCATTAATTTATTTGAGAATAGAATAGCTCTGAAGATCACGCCAAAACAAATGTCTAGTTAGCACAGATTTATTTCACATGTACATCTACTGAACAATCATTATGACTTCAGTAGAGGCTCCCTTCAGGTTTGGGGGTTTCACTCTTCTTTGGCCTGAGACCAAGAAAAAGACATACAGTAGTCATGTAAAAACATTTTTCAAGCATAAGCTGAATGCTGTGTTTTTTTCTAATTCGATGCAAGAAAGCATTTACTTTACTGAGTTCACAACTGACCTTTCCAGCATCACGGGTCTTGGCTCTGAGCTTGTTGACTTGAGACTCAGAAATGTCAGCACGCTCCTCAGCCTCCTCCAGCTCATGCTGCACCTTCCTCAACTTGGACAGATGAGTGTTGCCATGCTCCTCCTAAAGAGTAATTTTTTTGTGTGTTTGTTAACTAAGCTGTGGGAGCATCAGTAATACTGTTCCAGTACATAAATTACTAATTGATTAATAATCAATGTATCAAAATGTTCAGACTTATTTAACATACCGCCTCCTCGGCCTGCCTCTTGTAGGCTTTGACCTTCAACTGCAGCTTATCAACCAGATCTTGAAGTCTGTTGATGTTCTTCTTATCCTCCTCAGTCTACAAACGATAAAACGATTTCATAAATTTGTATGGATAAACCTATGGATATGGTAAGGGTATGATCATACCTGATAAGACAGCTCTTTCACTCTCCTCTCATATTTGCGGACACCCTTAACAGCATCAACTCCACGTCTCTGCTCTGCTTCAACTTCAGCCTCAAGCTCACGAACCTTTGATAGCACATAATAAATAAGTGAACTAAGGTTCCAAGATGGTGCTTTAATTTTAGGAAAATGTGTAAGCAACATCTTAAAAAGATTTTATCCTAAAATTATATTTTATATGAAAATAAAACTCCTTTAAAAAAATATTTACCCTGCTCTCCAACTTCTGGAGTTGTTTCTTTCCTCCCTTCATGGCCAGATTCTCAGCCTCATCCAGACGGTGCTGCAGGTCCTTCACTGTGACCTCCAGATTCTTCTTCATTCTCTCAAGGTGAGCACTGGTGTCCTGCTCCTTCTTAAGCTCTTCTGCCATCATTGCAGCCTTTTGCATTAATATAGATATATATTAGATTTACATTTTTAAGTAAACAAGTGTTTTGGTAATTATTTGGCAGCTACTGATTCTCACATCAGTGATGGCCTTTTTAGCCTTGTCTTCAGCGTTTCTGGCTTCCTGTACAGTGTCGTCAACTTCACTCTGGATCTGAACAAGATCAGACTCAAGCTTCTTCTTGCTGTTCAGGAGACTTGTGTTCTGCAATATGGAAAGCATCAGTAGAAACCTTTTTAAACAATGCTCTCAATTTCCTTAACTTCACTGTAAAAACAACATGCCCTAACCTGAGAGTGCAAAAGCCCAGCACGCTCACTGGCATCCACCAGCTCTTGTTCAGCCACTTTGCGGCCTCTCTCTGTCTGCTCCAGAGCAGCTCTCAGCTCCTCAATCTCAGCTTGCATCAGAGTGTTTCTGCGCTCCACCATGGCCACCTGCTCCTTCATGTCTTCCTGTCCTCTCAGAGCATCATCAAGGTGCAGTTGGGCATCCTGAACATAACAATAGCATCACAGTAAGCTTTTGATGTGCTTTCTGTTGGCCTTTACTTAGCATAGGTTAAATTATACAAACATATGTATGCACCCCAAAGCCAAAGAGAAGCCATATACCTTGAGTTGTCCCTGAACGTTCCTGAGCTGTTTCTGGGCCTCAGAAGCCTGGCGATTGGCATGGCTCAGCTGAATCTCCATCTCATTAAGGTCTCCCTCCATCTTCTTCTTGATTCTCAGGGCATCATTCCTGCTCCTGACCTCAGAGTCCAGAGTGCTCTGCATGGATTCAATGACTCTCTGGCTGTTCCTCTTAATCTGCTCCATTTCCTCATCCTTCTCTGCAAGCTTCCGGTCAATCTCACCCTTGACCTGGTTTAGCTCAAGCTGGACACGGAGAATCCTGGACTCCTCATGCTCCAGGGTGCCCTTTGGAAAAAAAAACATTTACATTTCAGATTTAAAATATGCATTAACAACATAATGTAATGCTTCTAGCAAGAATTACATATCAATCTCAGGATACTCACTTCAGCTTCCTCCAGGGCGGTCTGCATCTCAGACTTCTCAGTCTCCACTGTCTTCTTGGCCTTTTCCAGCTCATGGATGCTCTTACCAGTCTCACCTAACTGCTCTGTCAGATCTGAAATCTCCTCTACAAATTAGATAGAAAATATTAATCAACAAATATACTGTGAATCACAACAGATTTAACACTGTAAAACAGATTTCAATAATCAACTTAGTAATGTCATTCTTACGCTGCAGATTCTTGTTTTCTCTCTTGAGGGTCTCCAGCTGATCCAGAGACTCCTCATAAGAGTTCTTCATCTTGAACAGCTCAGTGCTAAATGAACGAGCCTCTTTCAGGGCACCTTCCAGCTCTGCCTGACCTTCCTCATATTTCTGCTTCCATTCTGCTAGGACCTTTGGTGAAGATATTTCAAGGTCAAGTTGTTTTAGAACATCTTCAACAAAGTCTTTTAGCAATGATTTAGGAAGAGAATATCATATAAAAAAAATTTTTACCTTGTCAAAGTTCCTCTGCTTCTTGTCAAGGTTGGCAGCCAAAGCATTGGCTCTCTCCACATCAGTCATGAGGTCTTCCACCTCACCCTGGAGTCTCTGTTTGGTCTTCTCCAGAGAAGCACATTTGGAGTTCACAGCCTCAATTTGTTCCTCTGCCTCTTGCAGGCGCTGAGCCAGCTTCTTCCTACAATGAATTTGTAAACATCAGTTTTAACATGAAAGCCTTTTTCCATATGAGCACATAGTAATCAGCTTTTGTAATGTTCATACTTGGACTCTTCAAGCTCCTCAGTGCGCTGGACGGCATCAGTTTCATATTTGGTTCTCCACTGAGCAACTTCACTGTTGGCCTTTGACATTCCACGCTGCAGCTCAGCCTTTGCCTCCTGCTCTTCCTCAAACTGCTCACGGAGCAGGTCGCAGTCATGACGGGCTGATTGCACAGCATGAGCCAGTGCGTTCTTAGCCTAGGAGAGAAAGTAACATTAGCTTTATTGCTTAGTAGCATAGTCAAAATTGTGTGTTTGTTTTGACAATGCTATATTACCTTAACCTCCTCTTCAATATGCCTCTTAAGCTCCTCAGTTTGCTGAGTGAAAGCTTGTTTGCCTCTGGTGAGCTGAGAAACCAAAGCCTCCTTCTCCTCCAGCTGACGGCCAAACTCACCTGTGTGAATTTAAACACATTCAGTCAGATTGTGTTAATGTCTCCAACACTTAATATTAAAACAAACTATATAAAATAACATTTTAATGTATGTTTTCTCTAATAAGACTCAATTACTATTAAATTCTTCGTGATTGTTTTTGGTTACCATTTTCAGTTTGAAGTCTTGCTCTTTGACCACTGAGGTCATTTATCTGGCGAACGTTCTCGTCATTCTTAGATTTTATTTCACTAAGTTGGTCCTCGAGTGTGCGGGCCATTTTCTCAAGATTGCCCTAAAAATACAAGATCAAGATGTTTGAAAAACTTCAAAACATGTTCTATATTCTTTAGGCATAAAATTACCAACCTTTGCTTTGGCAACAGTCTCCATGTTGCTGGAGAGATCATCAATTTCCATTTTGTATTCACTCTTCTCTTTCTCAAGCTTCTGCTTGACACGCTGGAGGTTGTCGATTTGCTCTCCCAGCTCAGCCACAGTGTCTGCCTGCTTCTTACGGAGGGCAGCAGCCGTAGCTTCATGCTGGAGGGTGGACTCTTCAAGATCACGACGCAGCTTCTGGAATTCAGATTCACGCTTCTTATTCATCTCAATCTGAGCAGCAGTGGCTCCTCCAGCCTCCTCGAGCCTCTCACTGATCTCCTCAAGTTCCCTGGAGAGATCAGCTCTCTGCTTCTCAACTTTGGCACGAGCAGCACGCTCAGCCTCAATCTCTTCCTCCAGTTCCTCAATGCGAGCCTACAGTGGCAAGTAGTTAATCAGATTTTTTTTTGTGACCTGGATTTCTGAAAATCTACCAATCTCTCAATTCCATACCTGAAGCTCCTTGATCTTCTTCTGGAGTTGAGCACCCAGAGTTTGTTCATCTTCAATCTTGCTGAGCAGCTGGCTTGTTTCAAAGTCTTTCCTGTAGGTGTTCAATAATTAGTTTTTTAAATAATAGCACATTTTTTAAAGTTTTCATTAAAAGATTATGTATTAATTACTTTTTAATTTTCTCCTCAGATTGCTGTTTGTCATTTTCCAGGTCCATGATGGACTCTTGGGCTAATTTCAGGTCTCCTTCAAGCTTTCTCTTTACTCTCTCCAGGTCCATGCGGAGCTTCTTCTCTTGTTCAAGGGAACCCTCAAGCTATTGGACAGTGATATAGAAAATATTTTCGGGGTAAAAAAGACAGTTTAATTAATTAATGACATGCTTAGTTAGTAACTCACATCATCAACTTGCTGCTCAAGTTTTGTCTTGGATTTGGTCAGGGTGTTGACTTTGTCCTCCTCTGCCTGGAGATCATCCAAGGTCTGCTGATGTGCCTCTTGGAGGGCTTTCTTCTCCTTTGTAAGCTTGGCAAGGCTCTCATCCTGAGCTGCCATTTCCTCAGTCAAGTTCTTAACCTGTATGATATTTTTGTTCCAAATAAATTATTATTATATTTGTTTTTACAATGTATATTCTACATCATCATATAAAACAGAGATTAATATAATCCCAACCTTATTCTCAGTGGCATGTTTCTCCTTTTCCACTTTAGCCAAGGTGAGCTCCAGGTCATCAATGTCTTTCTTCAGCTCAGAGCACTCATCCTCCAGTTTTCTCTTTTTGGCTGTCAGTTCAGCATTGATTTCTTCTTCATCCTCCAGTCTTTCAGTTGTCTCTTTGAGTTTAGATTCAAGCTGGATTTTGCTCTTGATCAGACCCTCACACCTCTCCTCAGCATCTGAGAGATTCTCAGATTCCTGTTTGGAAAATAGATCACTATATTGTTGGAAAACATTTTGTTCCATTTTAATGGTTAAAAATTAAAAAGGTTAAAAGATTAAAAATCAGTTAATTCAATTAGGTAAACTTACAGATGCTGATTGCAGCTGCAGATCATTTTTTTCTTGCAGCAGTGCCACCATCTTCTCTTCAAGCTCCTTCTTTTTAGCTTCAGCCTTGACAAGATTTTCTTTGCATTTTGTATAGTCCTCTTTCATGTTTGCCAGCTCCTTTTCTGTCTCAGCACTCTGTAGCAGAGGCTTAATCTTGTAGTAAACCTTCATCCATGGCCAGTGCTTGACATTCATGAATGAGCGAACATTGTATTGGATGGTGTAAATGGACTCCCTAAAAATAATTCATTATTAAATGCCATAATTATCATTATTTACCATTCACACAGGTATTATTGATATTATCTTTATTCATAACATTCCTCACCTCCTCTCCGTCATCTTTACATACTCCCTCCTCATCAAGTAACCACGACAAAGAGCCTGAGTCATTGTAACCAGAGCGGCCAGTTTCTCATCACGCATCTCCTCAAGAGTACCCAGAAGACCAGCTTTGAAGAACACCTGAATTCACAACAAATCAAAAGATATTGATTTAAACGGAATGAGCTTAAACAATAGATCATGATTGTTGAATGTTTTAAATGCTGTAAAGCAAAATATGAACCTTTGTGTGTCCAAATCTATACTGGTCGTGATCAACGTCGATTGATCCCAGTAGTTTCTCAGAAGCCTTCTTGTTGTCAATAAACTGTCCCTCTGGGATTACACTGGCATTCAGCACCTTGTATCTGTTGAAGATCAATCAAAATGCTTAATACCCTCTAATTAAGTGCCTTATACAGACAAATGTGTTTTCATATGATCTCTTTTACCTCTGCTTGAAGTCAGCATAGAGGATTCTGCTGGGGAAGCCCTTTCTGCAGATTCGGATGCCCTCCAGCACACCATTACACCTCAACTGGTGGATAACCAGGAAGTTCTCCATGAGACCTATAAAGAACAGTTTAGATTATGAGCTAGGCAAATTGACATCATCATTATTATATATTTTACCTTTGTTAATATCAAAATATCTGTAAGCCTTTTATAACTTTACCTGGAACCTTGGACTCATTGGGAATCAGGCAACGCACAAAGTGAGGGTGAGTGCTCCTCAAGTTGGTCATGAGCTTGCCCAAGTTCTCCTGTATAATCATAAATTGTTACAGCATTCTTAGTCACATTCTCTCAGTTGTTTATATATATTATTTTTTTTCTGACTTAGAGTCAAGCAAGCTGAGACCCAGTCACACAGTGCAACATTATTGACATTTGGTTTCAAACAAAGACATACTCTAAACTGAGAAGATACAGTCTGCATGGAACCACCCTTCTTCTTGCCTCCCTTCTTGGCACCACCGGTCTCTAAGTAAATGAAAAGATAAAGGAAGACACAATGTAATAACCAGAGGAAAGTGCAACATTAAATCAATGTTTGGTTAATTAAATTAACACAATTTAATTAACATTTCAGTTTTTTCATTACCTTCAACAGCAGCTGGGTAGATAGTAGCCAGCAGTTTGACAGAAGATTTCTGGTAAAGCTGCAGAACAGACTCATTCAATGGATCCTTGTTCTTGTCCAACCAGCCAGTAACGTTGTAGTCCACAGTTCCAGCGTAGTGCACCAGAGAGAAGTGGGCCTCAGCTTTGCCTTTGGCAGGCTTTGGTTTCTCGAAAGCAATGTTCTTGCCAAGATGCTGATCAAACAGCTTGTTCTTGAAGGAAGCGTCTGAAGCCTTGGGGAACATGCACTCCTCTTCAAGGATGGAGAAGATACCCATGGGCTGTTTATAAAATAATATTTATTACGAAAAATGTATACTTTTGAAAACGGAAAATGGAAATTAAATTCATAAAACAGTAAAAACCTTCTCAATGAGCTCAATGCAAGCAGCCAAGTCCATGCCGAAGTCAATGAACTCCCAAATAATGCCCTCCTTCTTGTACTCCTCTTGTTCCAGAACAAACATGGTGTGGTTGAAAAACTGTTGCAGTTTCTCATTAGTGAAGTTGATGCACAGCTGCTCCATGCTGTTGTACTGGAGAAAGGAACAGGACCATTTACTGGCTGCTGAATGTAACTCAATTTGCCATAAAGAGAGATAAACAAAATATTCTTACATCAAAGATCTCAAAGCCAGCAATATCCAGCACACCAATGTAGAAATTTCTTTGTTGTTTGGTGGCCAACATCTGGTTGATACGAATGACCATCCACAAGAACATCCTCTCATAGATAGATTTGCACAAGGCGCTAACGGAGTTGTTAACCTGTAAGAAGAATAGAGGGGATATTTTATTAAAAACTTTTAGATTTTGCAATAATAAGTCAGATTCAATCATGATTTTCTGGCTGAACACAAGGACATGTTGGAAATATGTCACTACATACCTGTGGCACGGTTTGACCTTTGGTCACAAACTCATTTCCGACTTTGACTCTGGGGTAGCACAAAGCCTTCAGCATATCAGCAGAGTTCAAACCCAGAAGGTAGGCGATTTTGTCAGCAGCTGCAATTTGAAAGGGCACATAACATCCATACATTTCTTACCTTGAAAACATTTAGTTTTTCCTTCATAAAAATAGAAAGAATTCTCTCAATCAAAGCACTGCATGTGATACACATATTAGTACTACTTAATCTCACCCTCATTGCCATCAGGCTCAGCCTGCTCCTCACGCTGCTTCTGCTTGAACTTCATGTTACAATGATGGAGCACTGCTCCAGTGAACTTGTAGATGCACATCTTTTCCTCATTATTGAAGCCAAGAATGTCAATAGCAGTCTGGAAATTACAAAGAAGAATAAAGTCTATGATCAGTCATATTTATATTGAATACAGTATGGCACCCTTATTTAAAAAGGCGGCTGTGAAAATAAATCTGAAAACAGCATTGACTCACATCAGTAGCAAAAATATCCAGTATATTCCCATCATATTTACATTTTTTAGCACACCAGGGTGACTAGGAGCATGAAATTGTCCAGCCATGACTTCCTGTTCCACAGGATGAGTAACACAAAGACCAAATTCCCTTAATCATCCATCACAATGAGAAAAACCAAAGAATATATTTCTGATGTGCAGCAAAAGATAATTGAGCTTCACAAATTAGTGAAGTGGCTTTAAGAAAAGAGCTAGAGCAGTGAAAAATCCCATTTCCACCATCAGGGCAATAATTAAGAGGTTCATCAACAGAAAATGGGCCTGAAAGAGGACGTGTGTCTATATCATCCTAATGGGTGAGGAGGAGAGTTTGAGTGGCTAAAGACTCTCCAAGGATCACAGCTGGAGAATCAGAATATAGTTGAATCTCGGGGTCAAATAGAAAAAATTGTCACATCCCTACAAGAGCAAAAATTCTTATGAAAGAGACACGACTATTATCCAGTATTGTCTCAAGATGTGTTTGGTGCAACAGGGATAAAAAAGTACCCCATTGTACAATATTATCTGGTTGTGGGCCTACAGGTCCTGAAACATAGAATCACATAAAAAATGTGCACCTAGAAATCTTATAATGGGCATGTTTGGATCTTCCAGCAATAATCCAACACAAACCTCAAAAACAACACAAAAATGGTCACTGAGCACAAAACCAAGCTTCTGCTATGGTCATTCCCGTCCTCTGACCTGAACCCTGTAGAAAATGAGTGAGGTGAACTGAAGAGGAGAAGCACCGTCATGGAGCTGTGAATCTGAAGGATCTGGAGAGATTCTGTATGAAGGAATGGTCTCTGATCTCTTATCATGTGTTCTCCAAACTCTTCAGGCATTATAGAAAACTCAGAGCTGCTGTGCTGGTGAAAAGGACATGGGTGCCAATAATTGTGGCCAACATCTAGAGAAAGTATTTCTTACACAATCGAGATAGGTTGGAATTTTGTGAATTTTTGGAATGAAAGATAAAAAGGATAAACAATGCAGATTTATTTTCACAGCCGCCTTGGTCATATTTATCAAGAGAGGACACTGTATGTTATTTAAAAAAAGAAAACACATTGACTCAGTCACAATCATCTGAAGAGTGACAGACAAAGACAAATGCACAGGATGCATAAATTAAATTCAAATCATGTCCACCTACAAGTCTCAATGTCAGCACTAGCCAGTTTTCCTGATGTGCCAAAGTGAATTCTGATGAATTTACCCTGTTTTAAACAAAATAAGATGACACATGAATAATAGTACTAGATAAATAGATAGTAATAGATAATAGTTTTATATACATTTTTGAATATAAAAATCCAACACAACTAATGAAATGTACTGTAAATAAAAAGTGGTGAACTTACAAAACGAGAGGAGTTGTCATTTCTCACAGTCTTGGCATTACCATAAGCCTCAAGCAGAGGGTTGGCTGCAATAATCTGATCCTCAAGAGAACCCTGCATTGGTTGAAGGGTGTATTATTATTATTATTATTATTACTACTATTATTATTATTATCTAAGTATTTGTATTCTTATATAGTCTCATACCTTAATTTTGCTGTCCTCTTTCTTCTTGTCACCACTAACCGCAACTGTGGCAAAGTACTGAATGACACGTTTGGTGTTCACAGTCTTTCCAGCACCGGATTCTCCACTGGTACATTAAAGATGAGAAGACAAACATTGATAAAATATATAAACTTCAGAAGACAGAAGTATACAGTATATTTATATTCTATTTTGTATAAATCTCCATTTATTTATATTTGCCATATCTCTACTTTAAATTTGGATCTGTTGCCATAGTCAATGAAATCAAAATACTTACGTAATCAGGACAGACTGGTTTTCTCTATCTGTTGATTACAATGTGTACAAATTCTGTAAAATCGTTCTTTTATGTACAGCAACATTTAATCAAATCTATAGAATTAACTTCCGTAAGGTCTTACCAGTCTGCATGAACTGATAGGCGTTGTCAGAGACAGAGAAGATGTGGGGTGGAGCCTCCATACGCTTTTTGCCTCTGTAGGCAGTCACCACTTCTGGATCATACACTGGGAGCATCTTGTAGGGGTTCACAGTAGCACAGAACAGCCCAGAGTAGGTCTGAAATGAGCAATGAACTGGTCAGATTGCAAAAATACAGATAAAATGAACTTAAACACTGTTTCACTTTGTTTCAGAACTTACGTAGATCATCCAAGCAGCATAACGCTCTTTGAGGTTATACAGCACAGAGGGTTCATTGAGATGGGTCATCATGGCCATGTCCTCAATCTTGTCATACTTGGGAGGATTCATTGGGTGGACGTCTTCCTCTTTAGCAACTATATCCTATTCATTTGATCCATTAAATATAGAAAACAAATATTAATATGTAATAAAGTAATATACTGTGCATCTAGTCTAAATGTTGAAAATTCACCTGTTTAGTGTCGAGCGTAGTAACAGTGACTTTGCCACCATCTCTGCTCTTGATTGTTCCCTTGACGTACAGCTCTTTAGGTTCAGCCACATAGCAGGCAGTCTTGGCATCAAATGGTTTGCTCTGCGCCTCGATTCTCTCCTTCTCAGGCTTACGAAGGTAAATTGAAGCCTTGCCATAAAGGGCCATCTCCGCGTCCGTACTCATGGTGACGGTTTACTAATATTTAGAAAAAAGAAATAAAAGACTGTTGGTGATAAAGTATACACGTAAATAATTCACAGAGGGTCTCGTGTAGGCCAGGTCTTTATAGATTTATAGAGGATTAAAAAGTGAAGAAGCCTATTAAAATAATACAAAAGTGAATGCACTAGTCCTTAACTGATGGTGTGCCTGATTAAATCTGCTGCACAAGATTAGATCTGCGGCACAGGATGCAATTTGCTTATACAATTTATTAACATAAACGAACTGCATAAACACAAATGAAACAGAATTGTTTGTATCTCTTTTATTTATGTGTACATACACTGTGTGTAAAATGTGTCCCTAGTCCAATTTAAAATATTCCTTTGGACAAGTGTGAAACCTTTTAATCTCATTTATCAAAAATAGCAGCACATCTACAAGAAGCAGTCTACATGGATTTGACAAAATACCCGCTTATCAACCAAATTTGTAATGCAGAAACACAATGTATTGCTACCACCTACCTTCTTGCTCCTTGAGACCAGATGAAATTTTCACAACCCTGCCAAGAAATTCAGTTAAACAAACAAACAATCTGTATTTAGACATGTTTAGATGTAAATATCAATGCAATATCATTGTTTATTTTCCTTTAAAATTATATCTAATTAAGGACTTTATCTTCTGTCATATCAACTGGTTTAGCTCACTCACAAAAGTAACAACATCAAATGCAAAGTACTTCAGCTTCTTACCACAAGTTGGAACTCTACAAGTCTTCTCTGATACTGGTCCTGCTCTCGTCCACACTTATATTGAGGTCTGTTTGCACACTAAGCATAAGCTATATATGGACAAGCTTTGGAGTTTAATTTTATGGTAAGAAGCTACATCTATTCTCAGTCATCAACTTATATAAAAGCCTTTTACACAGTTATAGTCATCACACACATTTGACAACACATTACTTCAAAAATGTTGATTCAATTACATGATAGATTTAAATGTCATAGTTATCCTTCATATGAATTATCATATAATAGTTTTACATTACATATTTGTATATATCTGTTCACATATTTACATTTATACTCATTCATTTTAAATGGACTTACAAGAAAAATAATTTCCTTTCTGCATAGGCATATGACTGATTGATTTGAATGATCTTCTTTTGGAAATTATTTAATTATCTATCTAGGCCTATTTGGGAATTATTTTGTTGCAGTTTAAATTGGAATAATATCAAAACACATAAATTACACATTTGATCATTTTTTGTAACTCGAGAACACCTAATATATAACAGATCTACAAGCCTGTAGATCTGTTACAATGCATGGCAGTGTCTATTAGTGTGTCTATTAATACCTAATGCAAACTGATCCTTTATATGATTGGGATGGGTGAACTATATTACTTGACTAGTCCAGGGGAAGATTCAGTGATTCATTCATTTGCTCTGTCATGAACACTGCAGGGTGTCTATTTTATTGCTGTTTACTGCAGTGTTTCTATATTTTAATGTAAAGCATATTTAAGCTTCATCAGGAGACAGTTGTCATTTAAGCTACAAAGTAGTCTCTTTTTTAAAATACATTTGAAGTTAATATGAAAAACTTTTATTATTATTATTGTTGTTGTTGTTGTTGTTGTTGTTGCAATTAGTCATCCCAACATGTATACGTCTTTCAGTAAAACATTATGTCTTTCCTCAAATTCCAAAGACAGTGTCATGTGGTAATACAAGAAACTAGGAAGGCGGGGGAATCTTTTTTAAATAGAAAATATTCACTCTTCTTTGTCTTGGGACATGAGGAAGAGGCAAATACCCAAAGTGTGAATTTGGATACATTATCTGCACTTTTTATAGTAAATATATCACATATGTATAAAGTAAATCACACCTATAAAACAAGCTAAATCGTATTGATCATAGTTCTGCTAAGAAATAATGCATTTATAAACTAAATTCATAAATTCAATTTTACAGTTCCTGCATCAGAGTCAGAGGTGTCACTAGTGGGGGAAACTGACTACAGTGGGGCCAAATTTATAAAACGACCCCCCCGAGGGCCACCACAGTTTCTACCAACCCCCTAGACTGCACTTACAAGAGGTCTAATGCGATAAACTGTATAAAGAAGACCTAGCAACTGCACTGACTATGGCCACAGCTCTTGGCTCGTAGTTTGTGGTTCATATTGCTGTAGTAGGGCAATAGTGAATGTTTACATTTATTTAATTAGCAGTCTGGAAATGTTAGCTATTCCGAATACTACATTCAAACCAGATTGTCAAATAAGCTTAGCATAAGTATAAATGCAGTAGAGAAAAGAGATTTTAGGCAGGAAGTGTCTAGATCACACAAACAGATAGCTTTGTCCCGATAATATATTGACCTCTTAGATCTCTGGATCATCTGTAGAGGCTTAATCGTACTAACTGGAAGGCTATTAACAGAACATTGCAGTTCAGTTTTAAGCTGTACAGTATACAGACAGGTATGGTTTATTTATGGTTTATTACAGGCTTTATTTTTTGTTTTCATTTAAATGTTTAGTTTTGAAATGCTGTTGAATGCATTTGCCATTTTATTTAATTTCTCAATTTTCTTAAATGTGTATATAAAGTATTTATAAAGTTGTAACTTATAGTTTTAGTTACTTTTTCTTATTTGTAAGTCACTTTGGATAAAAGCGTCTGCTAAATGACTAAAAAGTAAAATATATATAAATATATATGGATGTTTGGCTTAGTGTCATGTTAGAATCATTTTTATACGCATTCCTTTTGTTGTTTTAATATTTGGAATTGTTTTTAGCTTTATTTTTTGTTTTAATTTAAACATTTAGTTTTGAAATGTTGTTGTATGCATTTGTCATTTTATTTAAAATGACAAATGATACAATTTTATAATGATAAAAAAATGATACAATTTAAAAGCGTCTGCTAAATGACTAAAAAGTAAAGTAAAAAGTAAAGTAAAGTATGGTCTGATTTCTGTTTTTACTACTGCAGTGTTGCTTTTTAGTGTCTCCAAGGATGGAAACTTAATAGAAAAAATGTTGGTAACGCTTTAGATTACAACCCCCAAAGAACTACGTAAGTATACTGAATACGCTGGGTTAATATTTTATATTTTAAACCAATAGCTGAAGTGAGGACCAACAGAATAATATCAAAACTTTTTTATATAGAGGCACACGACAAGGATGCCCTTTGTCACCAATGCTGTTTATTTTGGCATTAGAGCCCTTAGCAGTTGCTATTAGAAGTAGTCCTATCATAAAGGGCGTTAAAATTGAAGATCGTGAACATCGAATAGCTCTTTATGCAGATGATACTATTCTTTTTCTTACAAGGCTTGAAAGATCCATTCCAGCATTTCTCAAATTGATTGATAGATTTGGAAAGTTTTCTGGCTATAAAATTAATAATACTAAATCATCAATACTTTTCTTAAATACTCAAGAAAGACATAAACCACCAATCACACACATTTAAAACTTCTCAAAATAAATAAAACAGTGAAATATCCCATGGATATTTATCTAATAAAGGGAATAATTATCTAATAAAGGGAAAATCATTACAACTTTGGGGTGGGCTCCTTTGACTTGAGCCAGCAAACACCCAGCATACTGTAGATACTGCCTTAGAATATGCTATCCACCACTAAAAACACCTTAGGAACTGGACAGTAATACTTTGGCATTAAATTTATTCCATTTCAAAATGTATTTTGCAACAGATTCACTTACTGTAAAATGAAATGAAACAATAAAATGAAATTATAAAAACATATATACATATATATATATATATATATATATATATATATATATATATTCTTCCTGTAAATATTTCTTGCAACTATAATAAATGGTCACGGTGTATTTAATTAAATATTTTTTCCTGTGAAATAATAGTTTGAATGTTTCTTTACACAAACACTTTAACATACATACTTTTAAAGAAATAATCATTGGTGTAAACAGTGTGAAACACACACATACATTTACACACATTTAGTGAGGGAAAGATATATTTCACACTTTTTACACTAGTCATTACTTAGAAGTATGTATGTGGTGTATATATACGCTATATTGCCAAAAGTATTGGGTCATCCCCTTCTAATGAAAGGTTAGACTACTTTAGTAATTTCCATGAGTACAAATCTTAATGTTTAAGCATATAATGATATTCTAGGGGAATTGTATGCTTCTAATTTTATAGCAACAGTTTGGACAGGACCCTTTTCTATTCTAACATGACAGTGTCTCTGTGTATAAGGCAAGGTTAAAAAAGAAATGATGATTCAGTCAGTGTGGAAGAACTTGACTGGTCTGCAGAAAGCCAAGTCCTAATCTCAGCTGAACACTTCTGGTGTTACTTTACTTGCAGACCTTGAGCCAAAAAATCATCTCCAAACACCAATGATCAAATAAAAATATTATTATTTTAATAATATTTTTCTCATGCATTCAATACTAATTGGCTTTAAGTTAATTGCATTTATCATTCCATGCTTGAATGTTATTAAAGAAATTAATGCTGCTATGCTTTAAGTTCTTTACCGCATTAAAAGCTATTTCCTGAATGTTTCAAAACTTGCTTGGCATCCTATTTGCACGTCCCTGCAAATGTTGCCAAAAAATGCCAACCGTGACGATTGCCCTGCTGTGCCCTGCAGCTCAGTCTTTTCTGAGCCAAACATTCTACAGAAACATGAACTCTATATATACGTGCTGCTCACATGTCCGTATCTCTTACTGGGCACGTTCCATATGTTTGTGTGATGCAAGCAACTCAAAAAAAGTCAGAGGGTGGGGTCTTGTTCATTTATGGAAATAAAAATATATGCAAACATATGTTTAAGTATCAACCACTATTCTGGGCTGTGTTTCTCAAAAACATTGTGAGTTAAGTTAATCGTAGAGACCATTGGTGGCAGTGGTTCTTTGATCTAGGCTTACAATGCTCTATTCATTATTTCAGGCAATGAATGGTTAAATACTTCTGAAAGCCATTTTAAGGCATGTTAGTGATGATTTTTGTAAGGCGCAATAGTGTGAATGACATGTACATAGGTTTGTGTCATATAAAATGCATTCAGGCCTGAATTTCAATGCCCTCAGAGTGTGTTCACACCCTACTGTAAAGAACTCTGTATATGAAAGTACTGTCAGTACTCAGTAGCGTGGAGAAGTATGCAGTCAGCCAGCTTGGCTTCACAGACTCACAGACTCTATAAATTTGTTGACAACTTCACACCTGCTGTGTTTTTACTGCTTTGGAATGGCTGTAAATATTCTGAGATCAGCAACCCATAAAGGCTTCCTTACAGCAATAATTGATAGCCACAAATCATCCAACAATTATCAAGCTTCTCATCACTCACAGTCTTAAATACCCTCGGGGGGGATATAGTTGTTAAATATCAAACCCATAGAACAGCAGCGATTTGTATTTATCACTTAGAGCAGATAAAAACAAATCATTCTGCTTTGTAACCATTGCTAACTTTTAAATCAAAGTCAACTTTTTAAATGATCATCCATAAACTAAATAATTCAGCTGCATAACGTTGCAATAGACAGAATAGTCGAATTTAGTCAATTTTTCTTTAAGCTTTAAATGTTTCAGTAGTGTTTATCTTACTGTGGTGCATGTTTGAAGGAAAAAGGTCTAAATCTTTTTATGACCACAGTCATCCAGGCTTTCCTTTTATTGACCATGATCCATATAAGGTCCTGAATTATGATACAGTGCAAATGCCTCCTGACACGTGAAAAGCATCTGATGTACCTTATCCTATATGGTTTCCGCTGTCAAAGCTACATTTATTTCCGACCCTGCCAACTGCTAACATGGAGTGTGAACAAACAGCTGCAAGCTTAGCTCAGCATCAACTCATTACCTTTCATAGGTCATGGCTTAATTTTGTTTACTGCAGATCTGACCGTTGCATATTTGTACACAAATTAATGTATTCAATATAAATTATTAATAGCAACAGATGTTAATACATAATTAATTAGGTCCGAGGCCCTTTACAAATTCAATGTAATAAGCCTAAAGGCACCATAGAGTTTTTTGTTAATTTATTTGTTGCACAATTGCTTTTGAGTAAACCTGTATATGTATATGTATATAACCTGTATAATATTTTGAGTAAAAGTATAAGATTCCCAAGCTTCCCTCTGTAATACTTTCTATGGGTAATAAGTGGACTGCTGCAGTGTAAATGAGATTACCTTAATGACTCATGGATCATTCTATATTTTTATATAACAAGGGTGTATGAAATCCTAACAAATGCTTATATACTAAAATGATAATGTAATGCTTTTTATGGTAACACTGTAACATGAAAATGTAATGGAGACTCCAAAGTTTATTTACAGATATTGGTTTGATAATTGATAGGTGGATATTTTTGCTCATTTTGCACTATTGACCACATTTTAGAATAGAGAAGACAAAAAAAGTAGAAAAAAATAAATAAATAATAATTTAATCCATTCTTAAATTGTAAAAAAATATATACTTAAGCATATTATAGAATATAGTATACCATTTAGGTTTAAATCATTATAAAAAAAAATTTGTCTCGTACTTTATAAATATCATATTTTTTTTAGAAAGCTTAGTCTGCGCCCTCGTGTGATTAACTAGTGTAACTGTGAGAAAGGGTACATGGCAAATCGCTTGCAACCATTTCTAATGGAAAGACAACGTTTAGTTGCTTCCTCAATCCAAATATCTAAACGTTGTCTGTAAACATCACTACTCCTTAAAGGATACAATTTTAAATCATATAATAATTTATATCCAATGTACACAACCAGTCAAAGGACTATATGTTGACGTATTATACGCAAGACGTATTATTTACCCCAGAAATGTGTGATAAATTCATTTTGAACAGCTCTGAGAAAAGTAGGCTACTAGCAACCACACGCTGTCCTATTGCAGCTGAACCATTATATTGACACGCTGCGTTTCCCAAAAGCTTGTTGATCGTTGCTCTAGGGGTCACCACTGTAAGGCCCGGCTCGATCAGCGGGTGAAGGGCTTTGCGTATTACAGTCTTTCCTTTTCACGACACAACAAGAACATTAAAATGGAACACTTTTCCTTATATATTTTGTCTCGTTATTTCATCTGACTCCATAAATGAAAAGGTTTTGATGATATCTGTGCATCATTAAAACATGAACGAATGATTGATTATTCTTTTCAGCTCCTTTTAATACTTTATCCGCTCAGATGTAGGGAAACTATATCGCTTAGAGGCCCTGTTTTTCACAGGTCTCACGGACACAATCTCGTCAGGCCCGGTCATCAATTAGAGGTAAATTATGGTTATGTATCTAAGATTTGCCGTTAATTCACACGTACACAATCAGAGATATCGAATAACCCCTTGGAGCCCCCTCAGAACTTTAGTTCGTTTACTTCAGTAAAGGTTTCTTGGCCACTATCAGATATGTTAGCAGATCAATGTACTACACTCATAATAGCTTTGGATTGGTCAAGTTCTTGTTTAAAGTAACATTAAATCAAAAGTCAGAGGTATAGGCGTACCCGAGTTTAGTCTGACCAGACGGCGTTCGCCGTCCCTAAATGGAATTAACCCGCCCCTGCATCCAAGTACACTTGAAAAGATGCCGGATATTAGCCGTCGCTAAAACTGACGCAGGCTTGCGGAAATATACGAATCCGCTAATCTAATAGGGAGAAAGCAATCTTTAGAGGCAGTTAGAATAGAATCAAACGTTACAATTTATTGACCAGGTAATCGAAGCAATAATTCAAAACTCCAATGTTACAAGAATAGAATCATCAGTTAACCATACCTGGCAATGAAAACTACACACAAGTGATTGTGTGGGCAGTCAACCTACAGACTCCTAGAACTTTGTGTCACGTTTCCTTATAAACCCAGATAATTCAATAAGCCCACCAAATGGTGGTATCTTGTCATTATAATTTGTCTTTAGAATTTGCAACCAAAAGGCTTCTTGCTTATTTACATACAGGAGGTGGTTTTGACTAGAAGAATCAGGGGGAGGGCACACCTTTAAGTTGTAGGACTTCTCATACTTTAGAACAGGGGTGTCCAAACTACGGCCCGCGGGCCATCTGCGGCCCGCGATCGTTGCTGTGGCGGCCCGCGAGCGATTTTAAAGATGATACGAATCTGGCCCTTTATATGGAAAAATAGATGAAATTCACTAAATAACCATCGGGTGTCACTATCACATGGAGCCAACGCAGTTAGTCAGACTTAGGTCTACGTTCAAATTAAGGGGCTAAATAACAACAAATTATTGTTCACAGTTCACATTTTGCTAAGTCATGGCGCAACAAAGAAAAAGGAAAATCGAAAGTGAATGCAGGAGATTTCAGACACGATTTTTTTATTTTTTTTTATTTTTTTACGGAGGTGAGTGGGAAATGTGTCTGTTTAATATGCCAGGAGTCTGTTGCGGTGATGAAGGAATATAATATTAAAAGACATAATGAAACAAAACATCAGTCTTTCAAATCTTACACTGGTGCCGAGCGAGATCAAAAGGTGAAACAATTGTCAGCTGCCTTGTTAGCTCAACAACAACACTTGTTTCATGCTAATAAAGCACAGGAAAATTCTACATTAGCTAGTTATGAGGTAGCTCACCTAATGGCGCGACACGGAAAACCCTTCACTGAAGGCGAACTCATAAAGGAGTGTCTGGTGAAAGTTGCCACTATAATTTGCCCAGAAAAGATGCAAGATTTAAAAAATATCAGTCTTTCAAGAAACACAGTCGGACGGAGAATTGAAGACTTGTCGGCAAATCTAAAAGAACAAGTGACAGACAAAGTACCCACGTTTGATTTTTATTAAATTCCGTGCGATGACAGCACTGATTCCACAGATACTGCACAGCTGTAGGGATGTGCGATATGGCCTAAAATTCATATTGCGATATACATTGCAGCCTCTTGCGATAACGATATATATTGCGATATATAAATTATAATAGAACCATTTCAGAACAGGTTACATAGACCCTTAGGAAAACCAAACTGCTAAATGTATTTTTTTTTTTTTAAGAAATAAAGAAACGTTGTATGTCGTTTTGAGAACATTTATTGTGCAAAAGCAAAACTGTAATTATACAACACAATGTTGCAGATAAATAAAAGAAAAGTTTTTCCTTCTAAAAGGCACTACACTTAGTTTGTTTAAGTCCTTGGTTCTTAAATGCCACCCAAGTTGCAGAGAACAAAAAAACTGGTGTCTTTTTAGTTAAGGAACATACACTGTACTGAAAATACTTCCAGTATTAATTAGGCAAAGAAAATTATTTTGTGTAATGCACAGATACTTTAAATAAAAACATATTTCAAACCTGCAGCCTAAGGTAACGCATTTGGTTTTAAACATTGTGTTCTCCTAATGAAATTAAAACTGGTGTCTTGTTAATAAAGGAACGGACACTGTGAATTAGGGATATACTTCCAGTATTAGGCATGGCTATTTTAAATAAAGAAAATTGGGGCGTATTTAAATATACTGTATATTTAGCACACACATACAATTTTTAGAGAATAGCATATTTAACATATAAGCAGACAAGGACAAATTAATGGCAATAATCAGTTCGCTTTTTTAATAGTAGGTGTTTTTTTCTTTTTTTTTACAGCCATGCGGCCCAAGACAGCTCACATTTTTTTGCACCTGGCCCCCTGTGAAAAAAGTTTGGACACCCCTGCTTTAGAACTTCTTTTATCTTTTCATTATGATTGGGAGAATGAGACCATTTTACCAGGCGCACTGAGACATTTCAAATGATATCAAACATGTATGGTTACTTTTTTGTACATATTACATTGCATGGGTTTTTCAGTGAATTCTAGGTGATGAGGAGAGGGGGGGAGATGATGAGACCGTCAGTACAGGGTGTGGACCACCCGGTGTGTTGCGTCTTGGATGCTGCTGTTACATATGCAAGAGATAGTTCCTGTTGATTTCAGGAGGGCCTTTTGTCCTCTCGAGGGGGGGGGGGGGGCAGACATACTGGCACCAGGCTTACAGTTCCTCTCTCTGGCACTGTTTTGGGCCACTCACGGGGTTTCCTGCAGTGTCACTTCAGTCGTTGTAAGGTGGGCAGTTTTAAGGGGCTGAGGGTTAGGATAGTGTTGGTGGATGCTTTTACTGATCTGATGAGGTGTCGGAAATAGCAACATTGGAATAGCGTGAAGGAGAAGATGAGTGCGCTTCCAACTGCGCAACCTCGAAGTACCCAGTCCCACCAGGTATATGCAGTCTGTGCCGATCGGGTAGATGAGCTAGACAGAATCTGTGCAGTCTTTCGCGCCAAGTTTGTCTCCACTTGCGCTTGAGAAAGGTGGTACTCTGTTTGGAGGATGACGTTCTGTACCAGGTCCATCATGTCGATCAAGGCTTGTGTTCCGTGTTCATAAAAGGTGTCGTCCCACCATGGGGAGACCTCTGCGTCCTTTGGCATCCTTCCGAGGATGTCGATCTGGCCCATAGAAAAGTCCTCTGTCACTTCCAAGCAAAATGAGTGATCAGCAGGACAGGTCAGTCCTCCATATGTGAACGAATTCATCTCACTGATGACACACCACTGTGTATGAGACACCTGAATAGCATTTGAATGGCCATGCAAAGATTCAACATTTATGAGTTTGCTATCATTGGGAGAGAAAGGTTGTAATGTGTTACATGTACAGACAATATAGTTGTGAGTTTCATGACAACAAGTGCGACTGGTAAATAAGGTCTCAGTACCCTTCAACGTCATATATCCAGTGAGGTGATCCCATTTAATTACCTGATCTTTAACTACCATGCCAATGGATCGAATATTAGTGGAATTTGGATAAACTTGATCTGGGTGGATTAAAGGAAAAGTGGCAAAAAATCCAATGCAACCAATACATTCGTTTCCAGTATACATCATAATTGTGGATAATAATTCTGAATACTTTACATTTTTCATTTTTTCCGAAGAGAACCATCTATGTAAATCTAAAACCTCAATTAAATCGTTCAAAACATGTCTCGGGGTCTTGTGAAGACGAAGATCTAAAATTTCCTGTCTTGTTGCAGTGAATAAATCTTGTGCATATGATCTGCAGGCTAAGTCACGTTCGATGGTACGGGTCTGATTGAACAATGTGTGGCTGATCGTTAGAAGCGCCTGCGCCTCGGAACGAACCGCTTTGATAATATTATCATTGCTATTGGTGATGTGTTGGAAACCAGTGGCCATCTGATCTGTCAACCATGTGGAGAATTGAGATTGTTTGGTTATTTTATAAGTGTTGGCTGCTGAATTAATTGATCCGAACAGTCCGGCTATACTGCTGAGCAGGTCTCGTTTTGAGCGAGCAGGTGGAATTTGGACGGCAAGTCTGTCTTTGTAATCAGAAATTAAATCATCGATTCGTGACTGTAGCCATGCATATGACTCATCATTAGTATTACAATGTTTTGTATAGGCAGAGAGTATATTGGAAATGTTATAAGTTACATGTGTCATTACCAAATTTACATCATGTAATAAAGTCTTGTTGATGTTTCCTCTAATCAGTCCACCAGGAGGAATTGAGTGCAATTCTGGACACTTTTTGGGTTTAGTGTATCCACAGGTGGTCAAATTAAAACAGTACTTAACAGTCCATGAACAGTTGTGTGGATTGGTGAAATTGTCTATGCTATGCGAACATTCCCCGACACAATACATTCCTTCCTTTCGGTTGGTCCAGACAAAAGTTTTTGGTTTTGGCTCGTTAGGTGTGTACGACGTGAGATCGTACATTAGCTCGGTGAATCTCATATGTGTGTCATTATGTGTTTCTGTATGTGTGCACCTATATGTTGCAGGTTCCAAATTTTTAACATAGTAGCACAATTTTGGGTCTATGCCATTGTTTTTGTTTTCGTGCAGTGTATACATGTTACCTATTGTGTCACCTGGATCTATTTTAAGTTGATACCAGGCAGTGAGGTTGTGCATGAATTTTGGTGCTCGAGTGTGTCCTGAAATGTTTCTTGTAGGTGGGTGGGTGTTACCTGAACTACAACAAATTTGTGGTGTGCAATTTGGATCCGGTACTAATCCGGGAGGCCATGTAACTGTCTCTTTTGGTGCGACTGTGATTTTTTGTGTGGATGGCCCCTTGGAGTATTTCCACACCCACCTCCCACATTTCAGGTTGTGTGTGAGTGAAATCCTTTGGCCCAGTCTGATGCACGTGGGCCCAGACACTTTCCTTTCATCTGGTCTCCATGGGATCGCTGCAGTCGACCTGGAAGGCAAGAGGAGAAGACAGTGACATTTATTTATTCTGAGTACTTTTGAATGATTTGCACTGAGACATGTGGTACCATCGCAGTTTCCCTTTCACAGTTGTGGCCACACAGCTGTTGCATATAGCTTTAACTTCATATGGGCCATGCCATCGGGGTGTGAATGCACCTTGCTTCACAAAAACGCGTACCATTACCATGTCTCCTTCTGAGAATTTCACCTCAGAGGTTGGGTTGAATTGTGTATCATTCGTTAAGTCTGATTGCTGTTGTTTCAGAGCAGCGCGTGCATGTAGCACTTCCAACCTCTCTCGTAATTGCTTGAGCACAGACTGTTGAGTTGCAACCACGAGGGGCCCCAGGTCTGCTGGGGCAATTTCTGGGTCTATGGGCAGCTTCATGACTCTTCCAGTCATGAGTTCGAATGGACTGATACCTGTGGCTTTTGAAGGAGTTGCCCGCAGTATTGTTAGGACTGTGGGTAGGGCATCAATCCATTGGTTTTTGTGTTGTGCTACCTGTTTCGATATGCTTTCTTTTATTGTGCGGTTGGCACGTTCCACCATGCCTGAGCTTTGCGGTCGATACGGTATGTGAAACCTTTGTTTGATGTTCAGCATCTGGCATATTTGTTTCATCACCTGACCTGTGAAGTGTGTGCCCTGGTCAGATTCAATTTGGATTGGTGCTCCCCAGAGTGGGAGGATTTGGTTCGCTACTACTCGTGCCACTGTGTTTGCACTGTTATTGCGGGTGGGAATCGCTTCGACCCATTTGGAAAATTTGTCAATTATCACAAGGCAATAACGATACCCCCCTTTGGCACTAGGTAGTGGGCCTATGAAATCCAATTGGAGTAACTCCCAAGGTCCCTTGGGTGGCTCTGGTCTACACAGTTTTGTACGGCCAGGCTTGCCTTGGTTAATGGTGGCACATACGATGCATGTGTCACACCATCTTTGAATGTCTGATGCCATTTGTGGCCACCAGAAGTTCTTTTGGATCAGCTGTTGTGTTTTGGGAGCTGATACGTGTGCATAATCGTGGTACAACTTTATCACTGGTTTCTGTAGGGCTTCTGGAACAATGTATTTATCGTCTCTTAAAATCATGCCTTCAGTGACCTTGACTAGTTGGTCCTGCTGCAGGTGCGGTGTCAGCTCTCCATCAGAACTCCATAGTTCTTGTTGGTACTGTTTCAAGTCAATAGGAATAGTTTGAATCGCACTCACGGCAGGAACAACCAGTCTGTCAGGCTTCCATTCATCTCCCTTTTGTGCTGCTAATTTGGCTAATTGATCTGCGATGTTGTTGTTTTTCTCGTTTTCATCTGGATTTTTGATGATGTGCGCACGCACTTTAACGACAGAGAGTGAGGAATCGCGTGCTCTAATCTCCTGCCAAATCGAAGTTATGATGTTAAAATGTTTGATCGGCGTTCCGGCAGACGTGAGGAATTTTCTTAACTGCCACTGTGCCATGAAATCATGGACTGTACCAAATGCGTATCGACTATCTGTGTATACACACAGCGGCTCGTGATGTGATCTGATTGCTTCAAGTAATGCAATAAGTTCAGCTTCTTGTGCAGATGTGTTTCCGGATAGTTTGATTAGCAATTGGTTATTGTCTGAATTGGGAGAGTGAGGAGCCCACACCGCACATCCTGTATGGAATTTGCCATCATGCCAGTACCGGGAGCCATCAATGTACACCTGTGTCTGATTTGGAAGTTCTTGGTCATGAACTGGGCTCTGTGCTTCCTGTTTCGTTTGGCATGTGTGTGGGTGGCCCTCAACATCTCCCAATAAATGAGGCAATATTCGATCGTTAACAGTTGTGATGTCACGCGCTTGTATGTCTGCTAGCCATCTTGCTAACCTTTGAGACGACACACCTTTTATTCGGCCCTGCAACAGCATTTGTACTGGCGTGTGCACTGTATGCACAACGATAGGTTGAAAACCTACAATTGGTTCAGTTGCTGTCAACATCCAGTGAACCGCCAGTACGTGCTGAGTGCATGGGTCGAATCCTTGTTCGATTGTGGATTTTTTTCGGCTGTAATATGCGATTGGACGCAATTTTCCCCCATGATCTTGAGCTAAAACGCCACTTAGTGTGTTTTCGTTCGCGTCCACTTGTAAGTGGAAGGATTTTTTGGGGTTGGGCAGACCGAGCGCGGGAGCACAGCACAAGTTTTCTTTTAGACTCGTAAAAGCTTTATCGTGTTCCTCTGTCCATTCGAGGACGTCAGAGGGTTTTGATTTTCCTTTTAAGAGGGAATATAATGGCGTGACGGCGTTTGCAAAGTCTGGTATGAAATCTCTTAAGTAGTTTGCTGTTCCCAGCACTTTCTGTAATGAGTTTAGCGTGTGCGGTCGGGGCAATTCAGCGATGCATTTCCGCCTATCATCTGTTAATGCTCGATAGCTTTGCGTAATCGTGTAACCCAAGTACTGAACCTCGGTTTGAGCAATTTGGGCTTTTTCTTTGTTCAATTTGAAGCCAGCTTTACCGAGTGTTAACAGCACTTCGTCAACGAGCAGCAAATGATCATCAAGTGATCCCTCGGTCGCGATAAGTATATCGTCAACGTAATGAATCACGTTTCCGGTCCCTGTCAGTGGATTTAGCGTGTCTTCTAATGCTCTGTGAAAAATCGCAGGACTGTTATGGAGGCCTTGTGGCATTCGTTCCCAAGTGTACTGGATTTGATTCACAGTGAAGGCCAATTTCCACTGATCGGTGCGTTTGATTGGGATGGACCAGAAACCGTTCTTTACATCGAGCACCGTAAACCAAGTCGCTTGTGTTGAAATTTGTGATAATAACGTCGATGGATTTGCCACTATAGGTGTAGCCTTGGGCAACACTTTGTTTAGACGCTGATAATCAATACAAAGACGCCATTTACCGTTCGATTTTGGTACTGGTAAGCATGGAGAATTTGTGGTCGAACTACATCGTCGGACTATACCTCTGGTTTCAAGTTGGTGTACAATTTCGTGAACGGCTGACTCTGCCTCTGGTTTGATGCGGTATTGTTTTTGTGGGGGAGGGGGCTCCCCTTCAATACACACAACAAAGTCAATGAGGCCGCAGTCATGTTCATGTGTAGCCCAAATGCTATCGTGTTTGTTTACCATCTGTTGAATAGGATCTGGGGTGGATATGGACATAACGCTCGTTATTTTTTTTGGTAGGCACTGTTTTACTGTTTTTTCTGTTTTCAGCTCAATTTGCTTTTCAAAGCAGTGAATTACAAAGCCATACTTTCGCATTGTGTCCATTCCCAGCACAGTCCCTTCACTGTTGTTAGGTAAATACCAGAGGGATTCTTCCAATACTGTCACGCCTAAATCAAGTTGAACTGGCTGTGTTTTTGTCGCAATCATTATCGTATCGCCGATGCCTTGGATCGGAATCGTTTCGTTGGTTAAAGGTAGTGGAATGTCTGTACAGGAGCACGCTGCGCCCGAATCAATAAGTATGTTGGCTAACTGGCCTCCTAAATTAGCCCTTATTTTTATTCGGTTTCCACTCTTAATTATGCTCCCTATGGCAATGGAGGCCACGTATCCCTATTGGTGATTGTAATTTTCAGTCGTTCCGCTCGCGTTGTGGGCCGCGCCATTTTGGCCGTTTTGTTTTTTAAACTCATTCATGAAGTTTACGAATTGTTTCAACAGCTCAGAGTCGTCGCTAGAGGGCGTTTTTTGGTAATGCTTCGCTTGTTCTTTTAAATCTTTTTCTCTTTTTTGACAATCTCGCATTACATGGTTAGTCTTTCTGCAATAATGGCATATCATTTTATTTGGAGATCTTTGGCTAAATTTATCTGTGCTGTTCCCTTCTGTTAACCATTGTGCGGACGAAACGCTGCGGGGTTTTAATCGCCATCTGTTTTCTATTCTTGAACCCCAGTCTACTATTGCTCTGAACGTGTTTTCGGCTGGGTCGACGCCATTTGATAACGCTTTTTGAACGGGGATGCCGGCATTGTTTTTAACAAGCTGCAGTAACGCGTCATGGTTGCGGTCTGCATTTTCAAGGCCTGAGTGTTCTCTGTATGTTACCCATAACCGTTCAGCGTACGTTTCAAATGACTCATTACTTGCTTGTTTGATTTCTAATATTTTGCTCCAATCTGCATGTGACGGTCCCCTTACGTCTAATAATGCCTGTTTTAGACGTTCGTAAATCCCTTCGTCGGTTTCGTCATTTATTCTGTTCATTATGTTGCCGGATTTCATTTCTGTGTTTAGTTTCGGTCTGAGCTCCTCAGGGATAGTGAGAAGAGCTATTTGCCATACGTCTCTAATCTCTAGTTTGTAAACATTAGCCTGTAGCATCAATGCTTCCCAGTAGGGTTGAAATGGCCCTTTTCTCGGCATAATTCCTACGACTTGTTTGTGCCTAGAGCATTCTTCGCATGTTAACGGGCGGCTGATTGTTGTGATTTCATCATCCGCATTTTTCATGGTTTTTAACACTGCGATTTTAACTGCTTTCTTTGGCGAGTCGTTTGATTTTGTTCGGGTCTTTATCGGGCTTCGCAGGCTCGGCTTTTCTGGCCACAGGCTCACAAGAGCTCGGTTACGAGTTTCTCTGTGTGGCCTAATGTTACACGCTAACGCAGTATCATCATCTTCGCTTTCAGTTTGCGTCTCTAACTCGGTTTCATCCAGTGCTGCTTGTTTAACTGCGGCAACTGGAAAACCTGTTTTATCGCAACAATCTTCGAGCGCAGATATGTAATTACTATATGTAATTAGTTTCCCTTGAACTTGATCAACTTTTGTGGCCATTTCTTCGCGTTGTCTGGCCCACCCGTGTTGCTCGTATGCAAACATTTCAACTTGTTTTCTTAACTTTTGTAATTCGTCAGATCGCACTCTTTCGATTTCTTTGATATTTGTTATTGTTTTTTCGTTCTCGGTTATGGTCGCGAGGTCGTTGCGGCGAAGTAAATAAACAATTGCAGCGGGAATTTTCTTGTATTTTGATTTTGATTTTAGTTTCGCACCCTCGGCAGAATACCAGGACATTATTTCGTTGTTGTTCCACTTCAAATTGAATCCCTTGTCGCTTAACCGAACAAGGAGTTTTTGTAATTGTAGTCCTAAAATCTCCATTATCTCCCCATCTACTCTGCTGCTGTGCTTTCCCTGAAAAGACATGTTTCTCGTCTAATTCTTATCACCACCGGGTTTTTCGGTTCCGGTCTCAAAAGTGGGTATTCCGACCCGTACTACAAATGTGTCTATATAGTGTAAACAATATTTCCCTCAACTTCTAAAAGGCAAAAAAATACACTTACCACAGCAGCTGGATATTGATGAGAAAGAGATCAAACCTCATGTCCCAAGGAGAGTTCAAGTTGAATGTCGCGGCTGGAATGACGTACTCGTCTCTGCGAGAATCACGTTCTCGTCTTTGCGAGAATCACGTCGGGGTCACCACTGTAAGGCCCGGCTCGATCGACCCAATGACGGCAGTCGTTCAGCGGGTGAAGGGCTTTGCGTATTACAGTCTTTCCTTTTCACGACACAACAAGAACATTAAAATGGAACACTTTTTCTTATATATTTTGTCTCGTTATTTCATCTGACTCCATAAATGAAAAGGTTTTGATGATATCTGTGCATCATTAAAACATGAACGAATGATTGATTATTCTTTTCAGCTCCTTTTAATACTTTATCCGCTCAGATGTAGGGAAACTATATCGCTTAGAGGCCCTGTTTTTCACAGGTCTCACGGACACAATCTCGTCAGGCCCGGTCATCAATCAGAGGTAAATTATGGTTATGTATCTAAGATTTGCCGTTAATTCACACGTACACAATCAGAGATATCGAATAACCCCCTTGGAGCCCCCTCAGAACTTTAGTTCGTTTACTTCAGTAAAGGTTTCTTGGCCACTATTAGATATGTTAGCAGAACAATGTACTACACTCGTAATAGCTTTGGATTGGTCAAGTTCTTGTTTAAAGTAACATTAAATCAAAAGTCAGAGGTATAGGCGTACCCGAGTTTAGTCTGACCAGACGGCGTTCGCCGTCCCTAAATGGAATTAACCCGCCCCTGCATCCAAGTACACTTGAAAAGATGCCGGATATTAGCCGTCGCTAAAACTGACGCAGGCTTGCGGAAATATATGAATCCGCTAATCTAATAGGGAGAAAGCAATCTTTAGAGGCAGTTAGAATAGAATCAAACGTTACAATTTATTGACCAGGTAATCGAAGCAATAATTCAAAACTCCAATGTTACAAGAATAGAATCATCAGTTAACCATACCTGGCAATGAAAACTACACACAAGTGATTGTGTGGGCAGTCAACCTACAGACTCCTAGAACTTTGTGTCACGTTTCCTTATAAACCCAGATAATTCAATAAGCCCACCAAATGGTGGTATCTTGTCATTATAATTAGTCTTTAGAATTTGCAACCAAAAGGCTTCTTGCTTATTTACATACAGGAGGTGGTTTTGACTAGAAGAATCAGGGGGAGGGCACACCTTTAAGTTGTAGGACTTCTCATACTTTAGAACTTCTTTTAGCTTTTCATTATGATTGGGAGAATGAGACCATTTTACCAGGCGCACTGAGACATTTCAAATGATATCAAACATGTATGGTTACTTTTTTGTACATATTACATTGCATGGGTTTTTCAGTGAATTCTAGGTGATGAGGAGAGGGGGGGAGATGATGAGACCGTCAGTACAGGGTGTGGACCACCCGGTGTGTTGCGTCTTGGATGCTGCTGTTACATATGCAAGAGATAGTTCCTGTTGATTTCAGGAGGGCCTTTTGTCCTCTCGAGGGGGGGGGGCCCAGACATACTGGCACCAGGCTTACACTCCATTGGTTTCTATGGGTCTACGATGTTTATGCTTACGATGCCTTTGAGAAACGCAGCCCTGAACAATTGCGTTGAGAACCTTAAATAACCCATGAAGTGAACAGGATAATTATTAACCCATCACATCATGATTCACGTGTGTCAACTTCCAGACCGATAAACTCCTGGGCTAAACTTAGCCATCCCTTGGGCTAAACACAGCCATTTATTAGGCTATATTGCGCCCCTATATGTACAATTTAACATTTGGATTTTTTTTTAAATAGTTTAAAAACAAATATACAAGACCCTTCTATTTACACTACTCTTCTGATTTTGTATTTGTTAATATAAGTTTCACTTGAATCAATCTGAATGTTTTGAATATTTTCTTTAAAAATGTTTCTATTTTTGTAATCAGTGAACCAAGTTGGCGGTGTTTCTGTAAGGAATGTCACTATCTTGTGGTCAATGGAGGAACGGCATATTAGATTAATTATTCTACTTTCTTGATGTTTAACGGCGGTTAGCATCCAACTTCAATGGTACATTACCGCCATCTACTGTACTGGAATGTGAACTGGAGCTAGACAGAGATAAACTATATGTAGAAGGGAGACTTTTCATCTCTCTGCTCCCCCCTCCCCTTATAATAATTTCCAAAACTATATTCTTTATCATATTTGCTATACCAGTGTCCTTAAGAAAGCTAAATACATGTGTGCTAACATAATTTTACGTTTTTCCCATAAGTTCCTTAAATGAATTCCCTTGCACCCCCAAATTCCATATGCTTTCTTTCATCTGTATCCTTTCTCTCTCATACTTTTGGCATTCAAGTACCAAATGTTCAACAGATTCAATACTGTACACATGTAAGCATATGTAAGCACTCATTTAACCCACAATGTCCAATCCTTAACCTAGTGAAAATAATTTCTTCCCTTCGATTCCTTCCAGTGATCTTCCCTGTCCCAACCTTCTGTTGTATACTGTACAAATGTCTCCCTTTTTCCTCTCTATCCCAACTACTCTGCCACTTTTTTCATAATTTAAATCCGGATTTTTGTTTTAGCATCTGCTTTACTTATTGAGATTGATATATCAACATTTTACTGGCTTGTTTTGCCAAAACCATCTACCATTTCATTTCCTTTACCCCTATATATGCTGGCATCCATGTACATTTTACCTTCACCCCCAACAGAGAAATCATTGTGTAACATTCTAGTAATTCATATACTATGTCTTGCCTTGATTGTCACTTAAATGACTGCACACTCTTTAGGACTGCACTAGATTCTGAGAAAATTACAACTTTACCTGAATGATTGAATGAATGAATTAATTAATTAATTAATTAATTAATTAACGATGCATTTATATAGCGCTTTTAGATGTATTGTCTGTTACATCTTCTGATCCAGCCGGAAGTGCTTTGCTGGCTCATGGTGGGCTGATGAAGGCGGAGAGGATATTTCTGAGCCTTCTCCGCTTGTCTGCCCCGCGATGTAGAGCTGCTGTAGTTTATGAAGCGTGCGCTTCTGCTGAGTAGTCCTACAGTGGTGGCATGGGAAAAGGGGGAGTGGCTTGCAGTAGACTTGATGAGCGATCTCTCTCTGGCATAACCTCCCAGATCCCGTGAGCCTCCCATTCCTCCCAGATCTTCATAGTGAGATCATGTAGGCATGGGATAAACCATATTCAGCCCGCATCCATCGGTATAAGCATGCTAATTATGCTGACATCGAAGGGAGGCGCGAGCGCGAATATGCGTCGATGCCCCCTAGGGGCGCTGACGTGCTGAATTTTTTTTTTCATTTTTAACCTGGATCGAGTGTTGCTAGGCTTCCTCTCATTTAAGAGAGTCCTTCTGCTGAAGTCTCCACTCTCCAGAGCTCCGCTTAGACCGCACTATTGGTGTATAGGCTCTATTGTGAGCCTTGCTAACTTTCTCTAGCGCTGAGTGTAGTCAGGTCTCCTCTCACTTTAGAAAGTAGTTATGCTGAGACCTCCACTCTTAAGAGCTCCTGAACCAGGATCGAGTGTTACTAGGCATTCTACTGAAGCCCCAGCTCTCCAGAGCTCCGCTTAGACTGCACTATTAGTATGTAGGCTCTATTGTGAGCCTCGCTAGCTGTCGCTAGCGCTGAGTGAAGTCAGGTCTCCTCTCGCTTTAGAGAGTCGTTATGCTGAGACTTCCACTCGTAAGGGTACCCCTACCTGGATCGAGTGTTGCTAGGCTTCCTCTCATTTAAGAGAGTCATTCTGCTGAAGCCTCCGCTCTCCAGAGCTCCGCTTAGACCGCACTATTGGTGTGTAGGCTCTATTGTGAGCCTTGCTAGCTTTCTCTATCGCTGAGTGTAGTCAGGTCTCCCCTCACTTTAGAGAGGCGTTATGCTGAGACCTCAACACTTAAGAGCTCCTAAACTAGGATTGAGTGTTGCTAGGCTTCCTCTCGTTTAAGAGAGTCATTTTGCTGGAGCCTCCACTCTCCAGAGCTCCGCTTGGACAGCACTATTACTATGTAGGCTCTATTGTATGCCTCGCTAGCTGTCTTTAGCGCTGAGTGTAGTCAAGTCTCCTCTCGCTTTGGAGAGTCGTTATGCTGAGACTTCCACTCGTAAGGGTTCCCCTACCTGGAGTGGGTGTTGCTAGGCTTCCTCTCGTTAAGAGAGTCATTTCGCTGAAGCCTCCGCTCTCCAGAGCTCCGCTTAGTCTGCACTGTTAGTATGTAGGCTCTATTGTGAGCCTCGCTAGCTATCTCTAGCGCTGAGTGTAGTCAGGTCTCCTCTCGCTTAGAGAGTCGTTATGCTGAGACTTCCACTCGTAAGAGCTCCTCTACCTGGATTGAGTGTTGCTAGGCTTCCTCTCGTTTAAGAGAGTCATTTTTCTGAAGCCTCCGCTCTCCAGAGCTCCGCTTAGACTGCACTACTAGTATGTAGGCTCTATTGTAAGCCTCGCTAGCTGTCTTTAGCGCTGAGTGCAGTCAGGTCTCCTCTCGCTTTGGAGAGTCGTTATGCTGAGACTTCCACTCGTAAGGGTTCCCCTACCTGGATTGAGCGTTGCTAGGCTTCCTCTCGTTTAAGAGAGTAATTTTTCTGAAGCCTCCGCTCTCCAGAGCTCCGCTTAGACTGCACTATGAGTATGTAGGCTCTATTGTGAGCCTCGCTAGCTGTCTCTAGCGCTGAGGGTAGTCAGGTCTCCTCTCGCTTAGAGAGTCGTTATGCTGAGACCTCCACTCTTGAGAGCCCCCCAACTAGGGTTGAGTGTTGTTAGGCTTCCTCTCGTTTAGAGAGTCGTCCTGCTGAAGCCTCCACTCTTCAGAGCTCCGTCTCTGGTGCCTCTGGCGCCGAGTGTAGCCAGGTCTCCTCTCAATTAGAGAGTCGTTATGCTGAGACCTCCACTCTTAGGAGTTCCCCTACCTGGATCGAGTGTTAGGCTTCCTCTCATTTAAGAGTCATTCTACTGAAGCCTCTGCTCTCCAGAGCTCCGCTTAGGCAGCACCATTAGTTTGTAGTCTCTATTGTGAGCCTCGCTAGCTGTCTTTAGCGCTGAGTGTAGTCCGGTCTCCTCTCGCTTTAGAGAGTCGGTATGCTGAGACCTCCACTCGTAAGAACCTCCCCAACTAGGGTTGAGTGTTGTTAGGCTTCCTCTCGTTTAGAGAGTCATCCTGCTGAGGCCTCCACTCTTCAGAGCTCCGTCTCTGGCAGTAATAGGAGAATGTGGGCTCTGTTTGAGCATCACTAACTGCCTCTGGCGTTGAGTGTAGCCAGGTCTCCTCTCAATTAGAGAGTCGTTATGCTGAGACCTCCACTCTTGAGAGCCCCCCAACTAGGGTTGAGTGTTGTTAGGCTTCCTCTCGTTTAGAGAGTCGTCCTGCTGAAGCCTCCACTCTTCAGAGCTCCGTCTCTAGTGCCTCTGGCGCCGAGTGTAGACAGGTCTCCTCTCAATTAGAGAGTCGTTATGCTGAGACCTCCACTCTTAGGAGTTCCCCTACCTGGATCGAGTGTTAGGCTTCCTCTCGTTTAAGAGAGTCATTCTACTGAAGCCTCTGCTCTCCAGAGCTCAGCTTAGGCAGCACCATTAGTATGTAGTCTCTATTGTGAGCCTCGCTAGCTGTCTTTAGCGCTGAGTGGAGTCCGGTCTCCTCTCGCTTTAGAGAGTCAGTATGCTGAGACCTCCACTCGTAAGAACCCCCCCCCAACTAGGGTTGAGTGTTGTTAGGCTTCCTCTCATTTAGAGAGTCATCCTGCTGAGGCCTCCACTCTTCAGAGCTCCGTCTCTGGCAGTAATAGGAGAATGTGGGCTCTGTTTGAGCATCACTAGCTGCCTCTGGCGTTGAGTGTAGCCAGGTCTCCTCTCAATTAGAGAGTCGTTATGCTGAGACCTCCACTCTTAGGAGTTCCCCTACCTGGATCGAGTGTTAGGCTTCCTCTCGTTTAAGAGAGTCATTCTACTGAAGCCTCTGCTCTCCAGAGCTCCGCTTAGGCAGCACCATTAGTATGTAGTCTCTATTGTGAGCCTCGCTAGCTGTCTTTGGCGCTGAGTGTAATCAGGTCTCCTCTCGCTTTAGAGAGTCGGTATGCTGAGACCTCCACTCTTAAGAGCCCCCCAACTAGGGTTGAGTGTTGCTAGGCTTCCTCTCGTTTAGAGAGTCATTCTACTGAAGCCTCCACTCTCTAGAGCTCCGCTTAGGCAGTACTATGCACAGGCTCTTTCTTGAGCCTCACTGACTGCCTTTGGCGTTGAGTGTAGCCAGGTCTCCTCTCACTTAGAGAGTCATTATGCTGAGACCTCCACTCTGAGAGTTCCCCTACCTGGATCGAGTGTTAGGCTTCCTCTCGTTTAAGAGAGTCATTCTACTGAAGCCCCTGCTCTCCAGAGCTCCGCTTAGGCAGCACCATTAGTACGTAGTCCCTATTGTGAGCCTCGCTAGCTGTCTTTAGCGCTGAGTGTAGTCCGGTCTCCTCTCGCTTTAGAGTCGGTATGCTGAGACCTCCACTCTTAAGAGCCCCCCAACTAGGGTTGAGTGTTGTTAGGCTTCCTCTTGTTATAGAGTCGTCCTGCTGAGGCCTCCACTCTTCAGAGCTCCGTCTTTGGCAGTAATAGGAGATTGTAGGCTCTTTTTGAGCATCACTAACTGCCTGTGGCGTTGAGTGTAATCAGGTCTCCTCTCAATTAGAGAGTCGTTATGCTGAGACCTCCACTCTTAAGAGTTCCCCTACCTGGATCGAGTGTTACCTGGGTCGAGTGTTAGGCTTCCTCTCATTTAAGAGAGTCATTCTACTGAAGCCTCTGCTCTCCAGAGCTCCGCTTAGTCAGCACCATTAGTATGTAGCCTCTATTGTGAGCCTCGCTAGCTGTCTTTGGCGCTGAGTGTAATCAGGTCTCCTCTCGCTTTAGAGAGTCGGTATGCTGAGACCTCCACTCCTAAGAGCCCCCCAACTAGGGTTGAGTGTTGTTAGGCTTCCTCTCGTTTAGAGAGTAATTCTGCTGAAGCCTCCACTCTCTAGAGCTCCGCTTAGGCAGCACTATGCACAGGCTCTTCTTGAGCCTCACTAACTGCCTTTGGCGTTGAGTGTAGCCAGGTCTCCTCTCACTTAGAGAGTCATTATGCTGAGACCTCCACTCTGAGAGTTCCCCTACCTGGACCGAGTGTTGCTAGGCTTCCTCTCCTTTAGAGAGTCATTCTGCCTAAGCCTCCACTCTCCAGAGCTCCGCTTAGGCAGTACTACGTGCATGCTCTGTCCTGAGCCTCACTAACTGCCTTTGGCGTTGAGTGTAGCCAGGTCTCCTCTCACTAAGTGCTGAGACCTCCACTCTGGGAGTTCCCCTACCTGGATCGAATGTTGCTAGGTTTTCTCTCGCTTTAGAGAGTCATTCTGCCTAAGCCTCCACTCTCCAGAGCTCCGCTTAGGCAGTACTACGTGCATGCTCTGTCCTGAGCCTCACTAGCTGTTCATAGCGTCGAGTGTAGAAGTCTCCTCTCAATCTAGAGAGTCGCTTTCTGAGACTTCCACTCCGAGAGCCATACTCTCGTGAGCTAGTCTATGATGGCGAGCTTTGAGCTGGCCTGAAGAAGGGTTTTTTGACCCTAGTTCTGCTGAGCAGGGATGGTGTTCCTCAAGTCTGTGACTTAGGAATCCAGCTTTTGGACACTCTTTCCCTCAGCATGGCGGCGTTGGCATAGCGTTCCCATAGCGCCCTCTAGAGGACGCAGCGTAGAAGTTCCCTTCGGAAGGGAACGTCTCAGGTTACGTATGTAACCATAGTTCCCTGAGAATAGGGAACGAGACGCTGCGTCTCTTGGCCATGCTTCGGGCATTCCTGTCGGTCCCCCTTGAAAAAAGAGGATGATGTGTTCCACAGGTGCCCTTTTATGCTCGCAGACACTCATTAGCTTGCGTCATAGGCGTCCACCTGCCAATGTCAAGTGCATTGGATGTTTGTAATCATGCTTCAAGACACCGGTCACGCTGGAGGCGTTCCCATAGCGCCCTCTAGAGGACGCAGCATCTCGTTCCCTATTCTCAGGGAACTATGGTTACATACGTAACCTGAGACATTTTCCCAGGAGGTCTCCCATCCAGGTACTGACCAGGCTCAACCCTGCTTAGCTTCAGTGGGCAACCGGTCTTGGGCTGCAGGGTGATACGGCTGTAGCTATAAATATTATTATTATTATAAATATTATCTGGTCTTGTTTCTTCTATCCAATATGAAGCCAACCAGATACCCATCAACTCCACTGTAAATATAGATACTTGTCAGAAAGTCTCTTTTTTACCTTGACTCCCATCTTTGGTGCTCCATCTTTGGTGCTGCACCCGTTTGCCCTGACTGAGGATCCTTTGACCCATCTGTGTAAATATCCAGATACCAATTAAACTCCTCATTCAGATGATTATAAAACACTTCACATAAATCCACCCCCTCTCTACTCTTTAATTGACTGTTTAATATCTGCAGGTCCACTATAGGTTCCACAAACAACCAAGGTGGTCTGACGGGCAATGGAACTGTTGGACTAAATTCCATATCCTCCAACCCCAAGTCTTTTCCAAAAGCACCACATACCCATCCAATACTATAACTTTTAACCCTTTCATAGAAGTAATTAATCAATCAGATTCCAAACTCTCCACCATGGCCAAGACCAAAGAGCTGTCCAAGGATGTCAGGGACAAGATTGTTGACCTACACAAGGCTGGAATGGGCTACAAAACCATCGCCAAGCAGCTTGGTGAGAAGGTTTCAACAATTGGTGTGATTATTCGTAAATGGAAGAAATACCAAATGCTGTGTGAGTTATGAATGAATGAAACGCCTTTGTCCGTGTTAGTTCCATCTTGAATCGCGCTCACGGAAAGCGCTTGAGAAACGGTGTCTCTTCCGTGGCTCGGTACGATTTAAACAATTTTATTTTGGTCTCGAGCAAGACATTGTATGACATTCACATGATTTCACTGATTTTTACGTAGAAAGGACGACACACCGCACCGTATTAAAATAAATGAACATTCATGTTTTCATAACCACTGGCCAAATTCAAAAAATTAAATCATCTTTGAGAGCAAGGGGGCCCCCTGGAGTTTATCAACGGTTCAGAGGAGAACTGGTTGAAAGTGGTCAGATGAGACCAAAATCGAGCTCTTTGGTATCAATTCAACTCCCCGTGTTTGAAGGATGAGGAATGCTGCCTATGACCCCAAGAACACCATCCCAACGCAAAAAATGGAGGTGAAAACATGCTTTGGGGGGGAGGGGGAGGTTTCCTCCGTTTTGTTTACCGTTTTTACTCCGTTTTTTGTTTCCCTATGGATCCCCTCGTCCGGCTGGAGCAGGAGGACCAATCTCTCGAGGACCATATAAGACAGTTCCTGACTCTGCACATTCTATGATGCAAGCCTCAACACCTCGTGCAGAGCACTGTTGTCCGAAGATGGTCCTCGAGAAGATTCTGCCGCCTTCATGGAGTGGACTCTGGCGAGAAACGGATCACCCCTCACCGTCTCTCCCGAGGATGATCTCGCCAGATCCACTCCAGACCCAGAGCCCAGTTTCAAGTTTGCTATTTCTTAAACTTGAAAACAGACACCAGTTCTAAAGGGCAAAAATAGGTTCATAAAACCTGGACAGTTGGACCATTAAGATTAAATGTGACATCTGCCTTGGCCAGATACATCAACTGAAATGAAAATGATCAAACCTGTATGGGCAGTTTTGGAGAGAACAGTAAGAAGATGAGTCTATCCTTCAGCATCTCTAAAGCAATTAGCAGATTTTCTGATAGACAACATTCTACTGGAGATTATTTAAAAGTTGTCTGAATCTATTCTAAGAACTTTGGAAGTTGAATTAAAGACAAATGGTGGTTAAACACATTGATAATGACATATTACCCACAATATTACCCAGATGTTCACATTATTTTTTTCACATTAAGTGTATAAACAATAGCCCAACTGTATTACAGGTTTCCTTATTTTCTAGTTTTTTTTTACATTTACAAACTAACAAACTTTAACTATACACTAAACATATTACACAAAGGGGCTGAGATGAGGGAGGAAGAAGTGCTAAAAAGCAAATCAAAGGTGGTTATCTGACCAGGATGGGAAGCGATAAGTACCTTGAACTGACATGGAGAGTATAGGATATCAAATAAACAACATATTTTATCATATTTACAGTTGCTTAAGGGCTAAATGAACTGAACTACTGAACAGCATATACTAGAAAACACACAGAAGGGCAGATTTTTTTTTCCATTAACATCAGCAACTGCAATAAATGAATAAATAAATAGCCTTGGCCTCAGTCTATAACTTTTAAGAAACTGCTCAATATATCTCAGCATGGCATTAGCCGATCAAAACTTCATTGTGTTTATTTGTTAAAACATCACGGCAGTTTAAACAATGGCTTTGTTGGAGAAGAGGCCCAAAATTACAGTAACAGAAACCATCCCAATATATCCCGATGATAAAACATTTTGAGACACTCATGAATAATGAGGGTAAATGTCAAGAGTTTATAAAAGATAGTAGTTGGTCAGGCCCAAAGTATATTTTATTACACACTACAAATCTGCCTATAAAGTACATGTTGTTGTGAAATAAAAGCCGAACTGAACCCCTTACTAGTTGCTGGAGTGGTGTCTTTCTTAAATGACAGCAAGCCATGAACTCTGTTACACAGAGATGTTCACATTATAGCTCTACCAGACATGTAGGCTGTCACGTGATGCACGAGAATATAAGTTACTTTCTATTTTACTTACAAAAATAAGTTTGCATTCCTCTGCCTTCTCTGAACAAGAGTTCCATAGATCTTTGTTGGCAATGATTGATCAATACATATGTAAAACCTACTTAGGTTATCATTTACAAATATTTATATAAAATTTGTACAACACAAATTGCAACATTTTCCCTGTACAAGAGCAGTGATAAGTCCACATGGAATGAATCACAATTTAACAAATTGTGCAAAATAAGGAAAACAAAAACATTCATCAACATAACTTAAAGGCATTTGGCAATTTGGCGGGTATTTATATCAAAGATAAAGCTTATGTTCAGTATCAATAGCCATGAAAACAAAACTGCTATGACCCCTTTTATTTGTACACGGCTAAAATCTCTGACAGATTCATGCTCCACTTCACAACCTGAATTTGTCTTTTAAAGTGCATGCAATAATACCAGTAACTCTGACAGAACTGATAAATGTAATAAATCCACATCCTGATAAAACGAATGGCAATTAATTTAGGATACTGAACAATAAATACATTTTGTGTTTTTTTTTTTTTTTTTACCTTTTTCTAAGTAAAAAGAAATAAAGTGTGGGTTCCACAATATGAAATTAATTAAATGCTCTTAATGTATTTTAAATATTTAAAAATCAGACACTGCTTCAAAATCTGCTTCTGCGTAAAGTTTTCATCAATAGTTTTCACATTCTCTGTGATACATACAAAACAGCTAATAGCCACGGTGAAGACGCAGGACACATTCTACAGTCGCAATGTCCTTTGATGACACCAAAGGCATTTCACACTTCATATCCACCTTACATGATGGGATCATACTTAACATATCAAAGTGCTTACTTGTAATAAAATATCCTGAATTACTAATTTAATACCAAAAGTGGGACAATGGCGTGGAGAAAAGATCAATTTGTCTAGATATTTCTTCTTGGTTTATGAGCTCAGTGATGCATCACCAAACCACTTTTGCTTCTGTGGCTGTTTAGTTTCTCCTCTCAGAATCTCAACAAAGTTCTCACAGCCGATATGAGTTATAAGATATTGATCCAGCATTGTCACTGTTTGGGTGATCTTGGTAAATCCAACAATCAGGGACAGTGCAGGCACAATGCGTCCAAGGACATCAGTGTTGAACAGTCCCTTTGACCTCTTTTGGATCATCTGGCCTCATCCTTGGGAAAGTCAAATGAGGCCAAGCTTCCGAATCCTAGTCGCGCGCCCTCAATATCAAACATCTCCAGTTCTCGCTCCTGACGCTCAAATAAATGCTTGATTTTTTCAGTTCGTTCCTTATGAAGTGAGGCCAGCTCTTCTTCAATCTGTGGGCAGAGGTATTGGCAGACTGTTTACTAGGTATTGCAGGTATTATTTATTTACCTATCCTATGAATTTACGTTAAAAACAAACAAAAAAAAGCTCACCTTCTGTTCCAAGTGAGCCCGGCGCAAGGACGCCTTCTGTTCCAACTTCTGCACCTCACGCTCATGTTGGGCCTCCATCTGCGCCTTCGTTTTGTTCTGGTAGGCATCGAGGAGCTCCATCTCCTGATGCAGCTGCTGCCTTAAAGCCTGACATTCAGCCTCCTGCTCTTCATCTAAATGTAACTGAGAGAGTTTCATGCTGCAATTATTATCTGATGGGGTTTATTTTATTGTTAGCTAATTAAACAATTATTTTCATTCCTTGAAAGAAAATAAACATTAACTGAAATAAAAAAAACGTATTTTATTTCAGCTAGAGTACTATAATAACTAAAACTAAATAAATTAAACCTAAAAATTCAACAAAATGACTAAAACATTAATTAAAATTGAAATGTAAACAGAATAACAAAAATCTGTAATAGTAGCTATATCATAGATAGTATTGAGTAACGTGTCGTCTTCTAAAGTAGTTAACAGTGATTAAAAACAATATTGCACATATAAGCAGCAATATAACACTTAACAGTAAAATCAGTTTTCATTTGGAAAACTGGTCGTGTAAGTAGAATTTTTGGCTTGGTTGTGGAAATTCATTTTCTCCCATAGCCACTAGAGGGAAAACTCACAAAAGGTCTTGGCCAGTAGCTGCTGCTTCTTCTCACTGGTAAGAGAATTGTGAGAAAATAGCTTCTGACCAAATATGAAAACAATTTATATTGTATCAGGTTCTCTACACTTCCAAAGAAACTATGTGATTTGTGTGTATGTGTGTGTGTATGTTTATGTGGTTTATGAGGACACAAATTTGTATAATGACATGGGTATGACAGGTATTACAATGAGAAGGTGATTTATGAGGACATTTTCAGTGTCCCCATAATTCAAAACACTTATAAATCATACAGAGTGAGTTTTTTGGGGGGAAAGTAGAAATGCACAGTCTCCTGTGAGGGCTAAGTTTGGGTGTAGGGCAATAGCACATACAGTTTGTACAGTATAAAAACCATTATGCCTATGGAGAGTCACCGTAAACCATAATTCCAGTCCTTCGCTTGCAAGTGTAGTTACTCTTATCCGCTTCAGATGTTTGTTCATTCGAACGTAAGTGCCCTGTGTACAGTATTCCGTGTGTGTGTGTGTGTAAAAAGTTTTACAGAGGTATATGATGTCACACTCGTGTGCGTGAAACTAAAATCTTAAGTTCGGATCAGGGAGTAGGGAGCGAGTGTAGGAGCATGTATGTTCAGAACACAGTCATGGACGCACTTCTAACAAGCTGATTATCATGTGTTAACAGGTGCAAAATAAGAGGTGGAATTGAGAACTAAGAGAACTTCAAACTAACTTACTCAGGTTTATAACCTATACAAGCACAAAATGTGTGGTTTCACCATTAAAACTATGTTTTCCTCTGGTGACTGTGTACTTTACCGATTGAGAGGCCATCATCTCATTAATGCTTTGCTCATATTGTTCTGCCAGCTGTGCGAGCTTGCGGGTCTGTTCCTCCTTCAGAGACTTCAGGATGGCTTTGTGGTCACTCTTGGGGGAGACCTCCAACTGATGGTTCCTCAGAGCTTTGTACTGCTTATTTTGCACCTTACACGTATCTTGGAATTGCTTTTTGATCTGCATTTCCAATGTCTGTAATGAGAGGAGTTTAATGCATCATACAAAGGCTAAATACAATTGGGCTTTTGGCTTTTCTATTCATCTCTTTTTCATGTCCATATTCTTTCCTTTATATTTTACGTAATAGTTCTACCAACTATTACAATTTGTGCAGTTTACCTTGAGGTTCCTGGGCTGCTGTCGGCGTTCCAGTGCATGCTTCCTGTGAAGCTCCCTCTGGCGTCGACTGTTGTACTCCTCCTGGTTCTCCAACTCAGTTTGATGCTGGTGGCGCATCAGCTCAAAGCGTAGCCTTTGTAAGGCTTGTAGTTGCCGTTGTTCCATCTCTTGGGTGGACTCATCCTGCCTGATCATCAATGCATGCTCCATTTCTTTTTGTGTCTTCTTCTTGTTAAGTTCCTTTAACATAAAGAGCAAGTCATTTATGATTAATATTTTTTAAAAAGTATAAGGTTTTTAAAAAGAGCTTTGTGTTTTTTGTAAACAGAGTTCAGACTTGAAACAGCTGAAGATACTGTGATCAACACCACATATCACTGTATATTAAATACACACGCTAACTTTCAACAGTTTGGAGTCCGTAAGATTTGTCTTTGAAAGAAATTTATACTTTTGTTCAGCAAGGATGCATTAATTTCCTTGAAAGTAATGGTAAAGACTTTAATGTCAAAATGTCACAATTTTTTTTTTAAATAAATGCTGTTCTGTTTAACTTTCCTTTTATGTTTGAATCCTGAGAAAATATTCCACAAAAACACAGTTTAACAGACATTTTAAGCAGCAAACTGTTTTCAATATTGATAATAATAAGAAATGTTACTTAAGAACCAAATGAGCATTTTAGAATGATTTCTGAAGGATCATGTGACACTGAAGACTGGAGAAATGGCTGCAGAAAATTCAGCTCTGCCATCACAGGAATAAATTACATTTTAAAATGTATTAAAATAGAAAACTGTGGGGGGTTTTTTTACAATACAAATGCAAATAACATACACCCAAACGTTTGATATATATATATGTATATTTTTCTTAAAAAAATAACCTGGATGTCACTCAGAGGTCTAAATAAAACCTCAAAATTCACAAGAACAAAACAATGTGCTTAAGACATTCTTTGTTGTGACTCCTATTATTTCTTGCCTCCCGGATTTGCTCTTGTTCAAACTCGTGCTTCTTGATGAGGCTTCTTCTTTTTAGAGCACGGCAGCTCCTTTCGTAAACCAGTCTTTGCTGGTTCAACAGCTGGGCCTCCTCCTCAGCCTGGGAGCGCTGCATTGTTTCCTTATGCCGTGACAAGCGCTCCTGTTTCTCCTCTTTTGGTGTATCGGGGTCTTCATTCATTTCCTATTGTATGTAGAACAAATTAGATGATTTTTACTGCAAAAATAGAATATAGCCACTAACGGGTAATATGAAAAATTTAATCTGATGTTGTTAAGGGCCCTGTGACAAAGAAGGCCCACTAAAAATTCTTGTTGGGCCCTGAAGAGTGGGGCACATACATAAAAAACGTGTTCTGGGTTTGTACTGTGTTCTGTGAATTTATTGACTGTACTGATCTCACCTCTTTCATTCTTTCTCTGCATAGTCTGTACTGCTTTTTCTGTGTTTCCAAGAAGGTGGTCAGTTCCTTCTTCTGCTGGACCAAGATCTGTTGCTGGATTCTTTTTTCCTCAGCTGTCGAGGCTTTAAGCTTTGAGAGACGAAAGAAATAACTACTGGTTTTGCAGCATTAACCACTTACAAATTAATCATCTAGGCCCAAAGGAGGATAAGTATTACAAAATGTATCTGTGGTCAGCTATGCATTAGTAAACTCATACTATTTTGTCATCATGGTGATTTGAGTCATTTCATTAAAATCCACTTATAAGTCTAAGACTACTAGTGAAAATCTGTATTTATTTGAGTTATTACAATTTATGACAATACATTTGAACTGCAGAACTTCTTTCACCTTTTGTTTTAATCACAGCAGTACTCAAGCTGCATGAACTACACAAGTTTGTGTAAACCTTATGTTCATGTTCTCCAACATGATTTGAGACGGAAGCAAGAACATCTGACTGCCTGTACAAAGGAGTTCATGCGATTGTTAGATAATACTAAATTCTGGAATAAGTTAAATATTTCATAACTTTAATTCACAACATTTCATTGTTCTACATGATTCAAAATGTTAAAACTTTCTGTTCATTCCAAGTTGAAATTAGATTTTGCATTACGGGTTTTAATGTGGTCTTCTGCCTCTGGACCCAATGGCTTTTTCACCATATATATCGACTTGCAGACAAAAATATGACATCCTGTAAACTTTTCATGACCCTGTCCACAAAGTGTAAAGTAGGAGCACACACCTCCTTGTCCAGTTGAGCAGCTTGCTTCTTGGCCAGCCGCTCCAGTTCAATGTAGGTGTTATTGGCCTGGGTCTCCACTTCCTTCTGCAGCCGGAGCTTGTGCTCATCCATCTCGGCCTTTAGCCTGTTCTCCAGGGCGATCAGCTGCTTCTGGTGCTGCCGCTGCATGCGCTTATACCCTGACATCTGCTCGCGCCACACAACTTCCTGCTCATGCTCCTGGATCTCCTCACTGACCTGCAAACACACAGTGTGTTGGGGGTCAAAGGTCAGGTAATGCAAGCAAGAAAATGAATGTTTATGTTCTCGACTTTCTTTCGACTTTTAAATCATAAGATGAATTGTAATATCTTTAGATAACTGTAAGTTAGAAGTTATCTTTAACCTTATAATGTCCAAAGTAAGTGACTTTCTTGTAATTTCTATTTTGACTATTTATTCAGAATGTTTTAAATGTAAAAATATGCAACCATATATCAATTATTATACAGGCACATCTCAATAAATTAGAATGTTGTGGAAAAGTTAATTTATTTCAGTAATTCAACTCAAATTGTGAACCTTGTGTATTAAATAAATTCAATGCACACAGACTGAAGTAGTTTAAGTCTTTGGTTCTTTTAATTGTGATGATTTTGGCTCACATTTAACAAAAACCCAATATTCACTTTCTCAACAAATTAGAAAACTTCATAAGACCAATAAACAAAACATTTTTAGTGAATTGTTGGCCTTCTGGAAAGTATGTTAATTTACTGTATATGTACTCAATAATTCGGTGTGGCATGGAGGTGATCAGTTTGTGGCACTGCTGAGGTGGTATGGAAGCCCAGGTTTCTTTGACAGTGGCCTTCAGCTCATCTGCATTTTTTGGTCTCTTGTTTCTCATTTTCCTCTTGACAATACCCCATATATTCTCTGTGGGGTTCAGGTCTGGTGAGTTTGCTGGCCAGTCAAGCACACCAACACCATGGTCCTTTAACCAACTTTTGGTGCTTTTGTCAGTGTGGGCAGGTGCCACATCCTGCTGGAAAATTAAATCAGCATCTTTAAAAAGCTGGTCAGCAGAAGGAAGCATGAAGTGCTCCAAAATTTCTTGGTAAAACGGGTGCAGTGACGTTGGTTTTCAAAAAACACAATGGACCAACACAAGCAGATGACATTGCACCCCAAATCATCACAGACTGTGGAAACTTAACACTGGACTTCAAGCAACTTGGGCTATGAGCTTTTCCACTCTTCCTTCAGACTCTAGGACCTTGGTTTCCAAATTAAATACAAAACTTGCTCTCATCTGAAAAGAGGACTTTGGACCACTGGGCAACAGTCCAGTTCTTCTTCTCCTTAGCCCAGGTAAGACGCCTCTGACGACAACTGTAGCCAAATTCCTTGACACGTCTGTGTGTGAATGAATGAATGAATGATGCATTTATATAGCGCTTTATTGTGTATTGTTGTACACCCAAAGCGCTTTACAATCATGTGGGGGGTCTCTCCTCATCCACCACCAGTGTGGCTCTTGATGCCTTGACCCCAGCCTCAGTCCATTCCTTGTGAAGTTCACCTAAATTCTTGAATCGATTTTGCTTGACAATCCTCATAAGGCTGCGGTTCTCTCGGTTGGTTGTGCATCTTTTTCTTCCACTCAACTTCCTGTTAACATGCTTGGATACAGCACTCTGTGAACAGCCAGCTTCTTTGGCAATGAATGTTTGTGGCTTACCGTCCTTGTGAAGGGAGTCAATGATTGTCTTCTGGACAACTGTCAGATCAGCAGTCTTCCCCATGATTGTGTAGCCTAGTGAACCAAACTGAGAGACCATTTTGAAACCTTTGCAGGTGTTTTGAGTTGATTAGCTGATTGGCATGTCACCATATTCTAATTTGTTGAGATTGTGAATTGGTGGGTTTTTGTTAAATAGGAGCCAAAATCATCACAATTAAAAGAACCAAAGACTTAAACTACTTCAGTCTGTGTGCATTGAATTTATTTAATACACAAGTTTCACAATTTGAGTTGAATTACTGAAATAAATGAACTTTTCAACGACATTCTAATTTATTGAGATGCACCTGTATAACCAATACAAATGAGTGTATTATGTATAGAGAGATTATGTATATAATGATCTCTATTTTTTGATATACTAAGCCTTTACATTTTCTATAAAATATTTGTTTCAACACTAGTTTCAATACTTTTTTGAAAATGTTTTTGTTCACAACTAGCATGATATTACCGAATGGATTGATTAAAAAAAAATTGAGAAATATCTGTGTATAAAACTTTGGACAACAGGCACTATTGAATACATGAAATATTATGCACAATGCGTTTATCAATATCAACATTTTAGATTAAAACTGATATGCATGTATAAAGAAAAGAAAACAATATATTATGATTTCCCTGTTTGATGTTTCACTATAATCATATATTATAAATATGATTGGTTCATTATAAACGATCCTGTGGTGTGGCAAATTCATTAAGAAATAAAAAATAGTCCATGTAGTTTGTCATTTAATATGAGATCATAAAAACTGCTTGCATACAGATTTTCAAAAAAATTATTAAATAATAAAATCATTTTAGATGTTACATTTCAGCACATGCTAGCTACCAGATATTATGAGGCCTGCCTTACACATTTAATTGAGCAAAACAGGTACTAAACACCTACAGAGGCTGTGTCAGGTTAGATCTCCTAAGACCTCATTATTTTTTACCATGGGCATCTATTTTGCTTCATTTTACATTGAAGAAAAATATAATTTCATAGCTAATCAGCTTCATCTTGATGGGTTGAACACACTGTGCCTGAGTGAAATATAATGGCTATAATAGTGTCACTGACTGAATCAAAATGCAAATATGAAAGCAAATATGCTGTTTTAATGATGAACTGAAACTCTCTCTATATATCTATATGTGTGTGAAAAACGTCTGTCTTAGTTTGCATTCTACAATGGATCTCTCTGTGGAGAGAGCGAGAAAACACTGTGCATCATGTACAGCTGCAGAATAAAGCTCTGAATCCCAACAAAATGAATATCTTTACTACAACAAAAATGAAGCGTAAAATAAGCCTGCGCTCTGGAGTCAGAAATACATGGGGGGGGGGGGCTCTTATTAACAGGATGTGGTTGCCATGGCTACTGATGTGGGGTTGAGTGGATGACCATGGCAGGCCTGCATTTCTTATTCAAAAACGGCGAGCGGAAGAGGAGAGATAGGCTGCCTACCAAAGATGCTGGTGTGATGATGGCAAAGCGTTGGCGGATGCTGCTGCTGCTGCGATGATCGCGAGCCCGGCTCTTGTGAAAAGAAGAAGGCCGCAGCTCTGGCCTGATGTCCCTGTCTCCAGCCTCATCCCTCACGCAAGCATGCTTCTGCAGGGGGGAGGAAAAGACGAAGTGAGTGGGGGTGGGCGCTAAGCGAGCGCCCTGCTGCTGCTGCTGCTGCTGAGGATGATGCCGCTGCGTCTCCCTGCTGCCCGCATACAGCCTGCTGCTTCCAGCGCATCCTCTTCAGCCTTCATCTGTTACTGGCGCGTATCGCTCACGGGCATCGCGATGGATGACGCTCGGTACGGCGAGAGCGGGAGTCCGGAGCCTCTCTTCAGACTAGCGGCTGCACTTCCTGAGAAGAAGAAGGAGGACGACGACGAGGAGGAGGAGGAGGAGGAGGAGGAAGGAAGCAAACAGATCCGGTGGGATAAAGTGAGTTACGCAATGCTTTCCACGGGCAATCAGCGGAAAGAACGCGTGCGCGTCTTAAACTTTTAACGTTTCCAACGCTACGCCCTATAAAGTACACTTGGTGATTTTTGTGCTAATATAAATTAGTTATACATGTAAAGAAAACAATAGCACCTTTGATAAATATGATGCACTCGTAATGAGTGTATTTCCTGTCTTCTGGAAGCTATAGCAATTTTACATTCATACAATACTAAAATATAGCCTGTATATGCCTAACCTCTCATTTACATTTCATTCATACATTTTCAGTCAAATATTTTATACTGTACTGTAATTGTCAGCAAAATGTCTCAATTAACACAATTAGAACTACTTAAACTTTAATGGTTAAACTTTTAAACACACAAATCGATAATATGACAACTAATGTTGTATGTTTACAGTTCTTACACAATATCACGATTTCCCTCATTGATTTTTAAGAGAGCTATATGCTCCCTTGTTACAAATTATCATTATTCTTAGCTTCGTTGCAACAAGATCAGATTCTACATATTTGTTTTATTTGAAAAGCCTAAATAAGCAATTATGAGAAATACTTGAAGGAGACTGGGGATTTCCTCAAGACTGTCAAGTAAAGCATTTCCTGTGTGGTTTAGAGGTTAAGATAAATTGTCTTTTATCTTTTTTGTCCATAATAAAAAAACAGACCTGTCTGCACGAATACTGCTGAATTTACACAGTCTCACTTCCAACGAATTGGCGGTAGTTGGAAAACAGTAGAAGGGGGTGTCTTGATAGAAAGGGCCTCTTTGCTGTTCTCAAGACTGGGCTGCCACACCCACATCCAAACCCCAGTATATTAAAAAAAAACTATTTCAATACAGCGGAAAGTGGTATAAAAGGGCAAATCCAACACTTCCAGTTTCTCTTCCTTCCCATGACATTTGCCTATAGTGCATGTTTTTTGGTAAGAATTGTGGAAAGTACCAGGTAGTGAACTACGTTTACCTGTGTTTTGCTGAGAAGACACTGATTTCCCCTGTGACTTACCACATCAGTGTCACACTTATGCAGGAACAACAGACTTCTTACCCAAGAAACTACATTTATTTGCCTAAGCGTATGAATATATTTTTACAGATGTGGCTGTGAGATCAGCCTTTAATTGGGGGACTATAGTAACTTTGTGCAAGTTCTAAACTTTTGGCTCTGGAGATTCCCTTGTAGGCCTGAGTCATAAAGGTTCAAAATAAAGCTTAGCTCAGTTAACATCAGATGCATGTTTTTGTCCACTTCAGTCATTCTGCATGCAACAAAAATGCAATTGCATCACACAAAAGTTTAATAAAAGTGCAGCAAATTAAAGCACAGCAAAGTCTTTGTCATCTTCCTTCCTTGTCTGAACTTGATGGGTGGTTGAAATTCCCTTTGTGCTTTTGCGTCAAAAGATCGAAAGGTGTCAGTGAAAATCTAGTGTTGAGAAACTACCTTCCTATTACAAGACCACTTCCTGTTGAATCAGTAGGCATAGAGTTCAGAGCAAGGGTGGATGAGCGCTGTGATTGGATGGTGGTTCCTTTTCTAATTTTTTTTGTTTTGGGCATGGTTTTGACAAATTTAGAGCAATGTTATTGACTGAACATGATGATAAACACAATGTAATGGTAGAAGAGTCTAATCTCAAAATCCAAGGGTATATTTGCATACAAATGTTAATAAATAAAAGTAATCTGCTTATTTAATGTTATCCCAAAATACACACGGCATTGTGCAACATAAAAATCTTTTTAAGATATGAGAGGTAAGAGTAAAATTTTTGCTTATCTGACATCAAACGTAAATCTGCTATGACACAATAGATATGATTGCTCAATCTATCCAGACTCAGCATTCTGCATCACGTAAGGAGATACATCTACACAAAAACTGAGTAGGCAACTAAAGAAGGAGGGAACATTACACATAGTACATGTGATAATGAAGACGCAAAAAGAAAATTCTGGGAACTCTTATTGCCTCTGTCCGCGTCATTTCCTTCCAGTGACAAATGTGTGGTTTTAAGTCTTTAAAAACTTTTTCAGAGTTGTGATCATGACCAGTTTGAAACTTTGTCTGTGAACGGAGAATGAATTGTCATGTTAGGAACATGGTCTGCCTATCTCAGAGATCTCAAGCAAAATTCAGTAAGTATTACAGCCACACGGCACACATATAACAATATGCTTACAGTCATCATTAACAATGGTCAAACTTGGAACATTGTTAATGCTGTGATTTGATTAATTACCCGACTACAATATACTTAAACAAAACATGCATATTTGTTAAAGTATGTTGCATTTGATCATTTTATATATATACTGTTTATATATGTATGTATGTGTGTGTGTGTGTGTGTGTGTGTGTGTGTGTGTGTGTGTGTGTGTGTGTGTGTGTGTGTGTGTGTGTGTGTGTGTGTGTGTGTGTGTGTGTGTGTGTGTGTGTGTGTGTGTGTGTGTGTGTGTGTGTGTGTGTGTGTGTGTGTGTGTGTGTGTGTGTGTGTGTGTGTGTGTGTGTGTGTGTGTGTGTGTGTGTGTGTGTGTGTGTGTGTGTGTGTGCACTTATAAGATGGACATCTGGTCATTCTGACAGCAGGGAATGTGAAGCTAAAGATCTACTACTGCATCTGTGAAAGGGTCACCATAAAATGTGAATATGTTTGACGAAACATGACTTTAATTACATGTTTATTTTATTATTATTATTCAGGAATAATCCTCCCTATCCTCATCTTGATTGCTGTTGTGCATCCAACAATGTCATGCAAGGATGAGAACTCGTGCCAGCATCTTCGCCGTAGTCTGAAGCTCACTAGGATGATGAGAAAAAGGACAGCAGAGTTCTTAGAAACATATGTAAGTACTCTCTTTCTATATTTACTTTTTTGAAAGTATAATTGTTAACCTTGCAAACAACATTTATGTCAGTGGTCCTAAATCAGTTGTGATTGGTACAACAAAGAGAAGATGCTCTGACAATGTGAGCCTAATATGGTCAACGATTGCTTGGGTGGTTTCCACATACAGTGAGGTGATTCCTTCCATTGAAAAAGCTGGGCTGTTTTGAGAATGGGTGGAAATATGTAGGAACTGTAAATTTAGCTCTTTGACAATGCATACTGTACATGAATAGACATAAAATGTGGAAATGAGTCTTTCAGATGAATAGTTAAATATGGGTTATGTAATAGACAGTCATGACACTGAATAGAGCTAGGTGTCACAGAGTGGGTTTATTTTCAAGGATCAGTTTCTTCCTAGGCCCCTGGTTCTTAACCAGGTCCACCAGGGGGCCTCAGGATGACTTTATGATTTATCTTAAGACCAAACAACTAAAATCAAGATTGACTGATAAGAACCAGGTTTTTATAGACTCTTGTCTCCTCTCTTTCAGAAAGCCAGTCAAGGAGATTCTGCAGACCTGATCTGTGATATGCAAATGGACAATGTTCCAGTCTCAACCATCTCTGGCCAGACCATGTCGAAGCGCATCTTGAGTGTTTATACCCACCTGAAAGAGTTTCTTCCGCACATGAAGACAGTGATGGAGCAGCAGAAAGACTTAAATCCTCCAACAAACCCTGTGGTGAAGGGGCTTCATGGTATGATTACACATGTTCGCCACATTGCTCTGCAGGTGAACTGTATCTTACAAACCCTGCAGCCAAATATACCCATTCCTGAGCCAGCTGAAAGGCCAACGGGAATCCCCCCTGCGCAAAATATTTTCCAGCAGAAAGCCTATGGATGCATTGTCCTGTCTCGGCTTCAGAAGCTCCTTAGTCAAGCAGTTCAAGAACAGAGGTCTCTTAAGGAGAAAATGTGCAGAAAGTAGACCAAATATGGTTCTTGATGAACTCAATATTGCCGTAATTTATTAATATTTATTTTTGTGCATCTATAACTATTGAAGAGATGCCCAGAGTATGTTTTTGTTTATATATTTATTACTATAATTTATTTTTGTCCTAACTGTCATATCCATATACTGTATGTGGGCAAAAAGTGAAGTTATACAAATAGATTTTTTTTTCTTTCAAATGGACAAGAGTGGATAATGTTATTTGGCTGTCATAGACTTTCGTGGTTCCTTTAATTATTTGACAGTAAACAATATTTTATTTAGATGTATCAAAACTGTATACAATATGAATTTGTGTTGCTTTTTTGTAAGAAAGAAGGCTCAAAACCACTCTAGTTACTCAGTATTTCCTAACAACACTCTATGGTGTTATATATGTCATTCACAGGAAATTGTTTTGATTACAAGGAAATTTGCAGTGATTAACTGTGAAGTCACACGTAGCCATATTGGCTTTTATGATTAATGCTAATGTCTATAGCATGACCTGATTATCCTAGTAAAATATATATGTTTGAGACATTGCCTTCAGTTGAGAACATTTTAGAAGACAGGAAGTGCAAGAGACTGATATCAGCCCATAATGACGCATTCATTTCACCACATCAGAAAGAGGAAAAAACTGGCTAGCCGTCTCCCCTGTCACAAGGTATGAGTGTATGTTTGTGTCCATGTGAGTGAATCTCAAGCCATTGCCCTTATAATTAACATACTGTGGTCTGTACATTTTATGAATGTCGTGATTATGAATGTATGTATATTTTTATACTTATTTATATGAACCCAGTATGTACAGTATATCATGATGTAAATAATTTGAATTCAAAATTAACGAAACAAAAATAAATAATACAAATAAATACATTTCTGTTCTTGTTCTTACGCTGTGTACAAATGTTGCAACGTTGCACACATGGACATTCAAAAGTGCTTCTTCCTTTCTTTCCATTCAGTATATTGCTGACACTTTAGATAACAACAAAATCAACATATTTTTCAGTCATATTTTATCATAATAGTAATATAATAATGCCATATCACACCAGACAACATGCAAAACTACACAACCACTAAGGATGCATGTTTTGTCTGATTTATTAATTATATGTTGTGAATGGGTGTTTTCAGTAAAAAAAAAATAAAAAAAAAGGAAAAAGCCATCTCAGGCACTTTGCCCTAGTCACACGCTTCTGCTGTGAAAATAGAAGTAGGAAGATTCATTATAGGTCAAGTTGTACATGGCAACGTTTTTCTGGAAAAACAGGGACAAGAAAAAATGCTTTATCAGCATCTCCTCGATGCCATTTTGTTAAACACATTTTACTATGCTAATACAATATTCAATTGGAAAAAGCAATGTCTTTTACACTTATCTTAATTAAATATTTAGATGAATTGTCACACTGAATCAGTGGAGGTCCTTCCTGGCACAATACTTCACATCAGAAGGTGACAAGCTACAGATAGTACAAAATGCTGCGGCTAGAGTCCTTACCAGGTCAAGAAAATATGATCATATTACCCAAATTTTACAGTCTCTGCACTGGCTACCTATTAAGTTTCGTATCAGTTACCAAATATTATTACTTGCCTATAAAGCCCTAAATGGTTTAGCTCATGCGTACCTAACTAGTCTTCTATCACGCTACAATCCAACCCGCTCCCTAAAGTCACACAACTCATAGAATAGAATAGTAGTACCTAGAATAGCAAAGTCCACTAAAGGAGGTAGAACTTTTTCACATTTGGCTACCAAACTCTGGAATAGCCTTCCTGATAATGTTCGGGGTTCAGACACACTCTCTCACATCTCTTTAGCCAAGCATTCATATAATACATCTCATAATCTTGTAATCTAGTTATATCTGATAAAACGCATATTATTATGCTTTAGCTTGAGTTGAACAAATAATTTTTGCTTGGATGGAACAACAGCTATGATTATTATGTCTCTATTTGTTTCTCTGTTTCTGCCACGGGTAGGAATTACACAAGCTTCAGTCTGGATCCAACCCTTTAATGATCTGAGATGACCAAACACCTGAGAAGAGATGATGCCAACCCCTCAGAGAATATACAGAATTAACCAAATTTTGCCATAAGTTAAATATATTAAGTTTCTGCAATATATAAATCTATTGTAGAAACGTAATTTCCTGTAAAGCTGCTTCGCAACGATTGTATCGTAAAAAGCGCTATACAAATAATCTTGAATTTAATTGAATCAGAAGGTCAGCAGTGGCACAGGTGTCAATGAATGCAAGACAAAAATAAATAAAAAATTGGGGGAAGAATTGAAAAACAAATGGGATAAAGAAAGAAAGCAAAAGCTAAACTGTACATAATATAAACTGCTGGGAGACCACAAATGATTGTCATCTACTGTAGTTTTAATAAAAAGCTAGTTAGAATAAAGATTTGTATTATAAAGTATTTTTTAAATGACAATTTTAATAGTATTTTCATGCCATAAGCACAGGGAAGGAAACATTTATGATGTAGCCATGCACACTTGCTAGTCCATCTTATTTAAAGGGTTCATATGATTCGATTTCAAGTTTTCCTATCTCTTTGGAGTGTTACAAGCTTAATTGTGCATAGATAAGATCCCTGACGTTGCAAAGACTAAAGTCTCAAAACTAAAGAGATATTCTTTATCAAAGTTAAGACTCTGCCACGCACCCCTAAAATTGCTCATTCAAACACGTCTACGCCACGATGTGGAAATACGATGTGGTGTGGTTTCAGTAACCGCAGTAGTGTTGATACAGCCGTGTCAGGGAGAAGCTGTGCGTTTCTGTGCGAAAGCAAAAGCACTTTGTTTGGCCTTCTGAAAGTAGATGCATTTTGGAATCATTAAGATTACTTACAACAGAACAGCAACGCCTTTTATGGACGACAGTTTCATGAACCTAGGAGAGGAGATAATTCTGACTTTACTATGACAATCTGGCGCTTCTGAATCAGCTACTGTATGTTTTGTTATTAGTTTAAGTATTTGTTATTGACTGTTCAAATGCAGAGTTTTGCACATCGTGTGTGTGTGTGCGTGTGTCTGTGTGTGAGAGAGAGAGAGAGAGAGAGAGAGAGAGAGAGAGAGAGAGTCACATCACAGCACATCAGCTATCTTAATCGCGGCTTGTGTGTGTGTGAGAGAGAGAGAAAGAGAGAGAGAGAGAGAGAGAGAGAGAGAGAGAGAGAGAGAGAGAGAGAGAGAGAGAGAGAGAGAGAGAGAGTGAGAGACAGTGTCACATCACAGCGGAGTTTATAGCCCATCAGAAATCGTCTTAATCGCGGCTTGTTTGCAAATACATACGAGCATCATCGCTATGTCTGTCACGCGACTCTGTTCCCCTCTCGGGTCTTTACTTTCATTTTGAAAGCTGAAGCTCGCGATTATGGGAAAGGGGCATTAAATTTCCGACGTGGCTTGTGGTGTTCGGCCAATCATAATGCACTGTGCCAGTTGGCCAATCAGAGCAGACTGTGCTTGTCGGAAGCCTGGGCATAGAGGACCAACAATAATCAGAATCAGAATCAGAATGAGCTTTATTTTATTTATTATATGTTTACACATACGAGGAATTTGTTTTTGTGACAGAAGTTACCGCAGTGCAACAGAATGACAGTGACAGAACAAAAACAGATAATAAAAAGAAGAATTACAAAGAACAAATAAATAAGGAACAACAATATATAAATTGACAATTGTATGAATAGGTATATAACAATTGACAGTTTTGTATGTACAGGTATATTATGTGAAATCGAAGTGTAGACTAAGTATGTGTGTTTGATAAATAAGTGTATAAGTGTATAAATAGTGTGTGTACCATAATTATTGTCAAGTGTTCATGAGATGGATTGCTTGAGGGAAGAAACTGTTCCTGTGTCTGGATGTCTGGTGCTCAGAGCTCTGTAGCATAGACCAGACAGCAACAGTTCAAAGAGGGAATTTGCTGGATGTGAGGGGTCCAGAGTGATTTTGCCAGCCCTTTTGCTCCCTCTGGATAAGTACAGTTCTTGGAGAGTGGGGAGGGTTGTACCAATGATTCACTCAGCAGTCCGGATTATCCTCCGTAGTCTTCTGAGGTCAGATTTGGTAGCTGAGCAGAACCAGATAGTTATTGATGTGCAGAGGACTGCTTCAATGATGGCAGAGTAGAACTGTATCAGCAGTTCCTGTGGCAGGTTGAACTTCCTCAGCTGGTACAGCCTCTGCTGGGCCTTTTTCACAGTGGAGTCTACATGATTGTCCCACTTCAGGTCCTGGGAGATGATGGTGCCCAGGAACCTGAATGACTCCACTGAAGTCACAGTGCTGTTCATGATGGTAAGTGGGGAGAGAGCAGGGGTGTTGCTCCTGAAGTCCACGATCATCTCCACTGTTTTGAGCGTGTCCAGCTCCAGGTTGTTAACACTGCACCAGACAGCCAGCTCCTTAACCTCCTGTCTGTAAGCAGACTCGTCACTGCTCTGGATGAGGCCGACCAATGTGGTGTCATCTGCAAACTTCAGGAGCTTGACAGAAGGGTCTTTAGATGTGCAGTCGTTCGTATACAGGGAGAAGAGCAGTGGGGAGAGAACACAGCTCTGTGGAGCTCCAGTGAGGATCATATGGGTGCTGATAAGATCTGAGCAGCTGAAAGTTTGGAAGATGAAGCGCGCTGTCTGGAATGGTGCCGTTCAGCCAGGTTTCCGTGAAACACAGAGAAAGCAGAAGGAGTTCGTCCGTTTTGTTGGGTAGAGAGCGGAGATTCGCTAGATGGATGTTTAATTCTTAATCCCCACTGACGAAGTTTCACGAGAGCACCGGTGTTCTGAGGATTTGTGCCTCCCGTTTAGATTGTGCTATCTCCCATTAAAAAGATAGGTAGCACAAATCGATAGCGAAAAATGCCACCTATCAGATTGTGCTACCAGCATCTTATTCATGTGGTTTGAGGTTTTTTTAATGTCCATACCTACCCCTACCCTAAACCTACCCATCCACACCTACCCGTACCCTAAATGTACCCTTAAAACAATGCAAATATATTATTGGTAGCACAATCTGATTGGTAGCATATTTCGTCGGTACACTGGCTCGCTTCCCCGTCTACGCATCCTGAATCATCTAAACAGCACTGCCTCTCCGCTGACTACAACGTCCAGCAAAACATCAGAATAGACAAAATCCGGTGATATATTGGGTGGTGTGTACTTCCGAATGTCCAGCAATTCATCTCTGGATTAAACTGATTGCAGGGATATAACTAAAGGCAGGACAAACGAACAAAAACACGAAGGCTGCCATCTGTGGCGCCATCTTGACTATAATGTACAGTATTTGAGAAATAATGTGTTTTTAAACATTAAAGCATGTCAACATATTCTGTTACACCAAATACACAAAATAATGATATTTAAAAAAGCATCATATGACCCCTTAAAGCATCTAATGTTGTGTAAGACTAGCCTACAAGCCTCAGATGATCTAGACTAGAAAGGACGCAGACTCAGTAAGATGCATCCTTCTCTTTGGAAAACATCCTTTATTCAGAGGCCATAACAATATCAGTGCATACCAAAAACAATGCACAGTTCAAATCAGACAGATTACCAATGTCGACACTGATACGTTTTGTCTGGGCTATCCTGCCCTCTTACTAATCATGCAGATCCACCAAACTCTAACATTACATAATCCAGAGAGTTTTTTTAGTCTAATGGCAGGAGTTTTTAACCCTCTTTAATCAGCACATTGTTCATAATGATCTCTAGCAGCTGAATGGCCCTGCAAAACATCTATAGCAAACAACCCCTGTGATATTTGATATGAGACACTGCATCAAACTTCCTGATGTCTGAAAAGCTGATTTCTGTAGAAACACAAATGGGGATTTTGTAGTGGTGCCTGCTTACTAGCAAACCAAGGGAGTGGCACATCTTTTCATGAAACAGAGAAAAGAGGGTAGTGGGTCACACACAGTTTTTCAGAGGCAGCTTGTGGTGGGGAAGGCCCCCTAATCAAATAACATACAATCAAAACAGGTGCTTGTGTGAGAACTTCTTTCCTGTCTAGTGCTGGCAACCTCACTTGACACTTTCACATGAAATATGAAAGTGATCGTACTCTTTTTACCGTCAAATACTGAAGAGATCTGAGAAATGCTTTGAATTTTCAGGGGGGGGGGGGGGGGACAGCAGTGCATTACAAAAAGTATTCAGTGTTGCAAGATACCGTTTTATTGTGGTAAAAGCAAGTTGCAAGTTCAATACACAGTGGGTGCATATACAGTCTTTTTTTCCTTTTTAAGGTTACCAGAAGGAAAATGAATTCATTTCTTCATTTTTAGACATTTTTTGCACTTTCACAGAGTAAATGCCAGTTTCATTTTTGCAAATAAAATGCTCTACAGTTTATTTCTACTGTTTAACCTACATCTATACAATCCATGCGCTATTTATAACTGCTAACACAGCACAACTTCAGCTCTATGTCTCAGACTTTGTTGTCATTGAACTATACGTGGCTGTTAATATTGATTAAAGGTCTTTGGTGTCCACTAGCACTTACAGATTATCCTTGTCATAGTGTTATTAATTGTTTTAGAATATTTTGTGTTGTTTGTAATATAATTTTTGTTGATACACTTATAATTGCCCTTGCAAGAACATGCTGAAACATGCTTATTGGTTGTACAAGTACCTGAGTATTTCTACAGTATATCGACAGACATAAACAAAGCTGTAGCATTAGCGATATCTGCTGGTTGATAGGAGTAACTGCAGTTCTTTTCTTGAGACTATGGATTCAAGTATTGTTTTAATTTATTATAATTGCACACAAACATTTTTGCTATTGCTATATCACAGTGTTAATAATATGATTGCTATATTCAGGATTATTATTTCAGTGAAAATATATTAAGATTGCATTTGGTTATAAGCATTCAACTTTTTTTGGAATAGGGTATATAGGTTATTTTAGAACAAAGAGATAATCAAAATAAATACAAAAATGAAGTAAAATAAATAAATTAATGCCTGCATAGTTTTAATTTTATCGTACCATAATTATGCAATATGTGCATGCAAAGCAAGGAGTTTCAGATACCAATATACACTTTTCTTATTGCTTTTCAATAGAACTAGAGATCTATCCAAACTATTCTAAACCAGTCTCATCTAATAAAGTGCTTATTTTACCAGAAAATATAAATTTAACCGGCAGTACCTAGATGGAATGTTACTTGCACAAAAAAGTTGTGTCCATGTTTAAGAAGTGAATGTGCATTCTTGTCTCGATTTCAATTCCTTTAAGAATCTGTTGAGCAGAAAACCAAGAAATAGAGTGAAGGCAGGTTATATCAGTAAGGCAAGTCTTACCTGATCAAATTATACAACATCTTACATCTTACAGAATATTTGCCTAAAAGAAAATAGCCAAATGCTCAATTAAACCATATGTTTTGTGCATATTGACAATATGGACAAATTGACAAACCTTCAAAAAATGCTCAAATGTTATTCCTTCGTAGAACTCATCAGGTGCCTGAAAAAAACAACAACCAGCAAACAGACAAATTAGCAAGAGATTTTGTGTGTGTGTGTGTGTGTGTGTGTGTGTGTGTGTGTGTGTGTGTGTGTGTGTGTGCTGTGTGTGTGTGTGTGTGTGTGTGTGTGTGTGTGTGTGTGTGTGTGTGTGTGTGTGTGTGTGTGTGTGTGTGTGTTTGCACATGTTTATGCTAAATTGTGGGGACCAAATGGATGTATGCTACATTGTGGGGACACAAAAAAAATGATTAAGAATGGTAAATGATCTTTATATGAAAGTGTAACAATGCAAACAGGTTTTCTTTAAGAGGTAGGGTTGGGGAATAGAAAATATAGTTTGGTGAGAATAAAAGTAATAGAAGTCTATGGAAAGTCCCCATAATTCACAGAAACAAATGTGTGTGTGTCAATACTTATAAATACTTTGGGGACAGATTTGTCCCCAGAAGAGAATCCAATGACATCCAATCAAGGATATAATAATTAATATATCAATTATATATCAAATTAATAATGGATGGATGGATGGATTAATTTTTCTAATTCCTAAAATACAAAAAGGTGAAACCTAGAGCACCCAGGTCACTCACTTAACAAAAAAAGTGCTTCATGTGGCACCATTTACCGCTTTTTTTCTTATAAATTCGGATTACAACTTTACAGATATATTGATATAATGTTGATATATTGTCTCCATGCAATGTTGGTGATCTAGCCTCTAAATAACATACCATGGGACCTACTGAGATACTAGCCACCTCCAGCATTGCAGCATCTGCAATGCCCTTAGCTGTCTCTTTTCCAAGAGCTCCACTACGGGACAACAACTCCTCTACTACCTAGATAAAAAAGACCACACCACTATAGATAATCTGTGAAGATAATCATGAACTACCCACATGTACACATATTTTATAAAATAATTTACTAAGATGGATTTGATTTCACAAAAATTGGTTATTTTCTTACATGTTTGTATTCCTCCAGTGTTATGGTTCCATCATTGTCGGTGTCATGCATGTTGAACAGAACTATTAAGAAAGAGATAGCACTGTATCAATTCTGGTGTAACTTTATGGCTCAGTTGGCTGGTATTTTATCTCCAAGTATTGTAGTTTCCAGAGAATGTTTTGAATATAATTTCTGCATGCCCTTACAGCGCAGTTTGGCTCTTCTCATTTCTTCTCTCTGCTCATCTGTGATATGATGGGCTGGTGCTCTGAAGTAAGACATGACGGTAAGGAATTCCTCAAAACCAATTTCCTCCACATATCCCACACCATCTTTCTGGAAGTTCCTGTGAAGAACAAGTGGGGATAGTAATGTGTTATTACTCTGCATCAACAGCTTTGCTGAGCCCTGAATATTAAACTTCACTATTAGTCTTCAGGTTTGTGGTTCGCGGATGATTTTGAACCATGGGACTTGGAAAAAACACACGCTTAAAAAAACTACACAATGTTGATTGCAAATTTTTTTTTTTTTTTTTTATAAGACAAAGATGAATTGTAAAGTAGAATGTATTCAGTCATTCCATTACAATTAGAGATAAAAGTACCATATAAAAAATAATATAACAATTCTTGAGCATGAAAAATTATTGATAATAATAATATAATAATAAATGTAATTGTATACAGCTCCTTTAAAAGTTACTTCTCAAAGTCACAAAGCCACCTTTCCAAAGATAGCCATATAAACAAGAAAAAAACAGTGTAACAAGACTTCCCTTTATTATTAAGGTGTTGTTTCACATCTGTTTTGAATGAAGACAGTGCCAATGATATTTGTGATGTTACTAATGAAAAATGTGACGTAGTATTCAAAGGCAATCTCAAATTCTGAGGCAGTAGGAGATCATTTCAAGCAACACATAAGTCTTGTCATTATTAATACCAAATATATTCCGAATACAAATAAGGACAAACCTTCCATCGAAGAAAGCTTCTATAATCTGGGACCGAATTGGGTTGCTTTCCAGGTCTTGTATTGTTTTAAGGTCATCTCTCCTTTAAATGAGAACACAAAACAATTAGGTTTGACAAGTAAATGGCAGGCATTATGGTTTGTACTGTATGTATTGTGTATACTTGTTCATATGTTATGTAATTAACCAAACCAACTAGGCAGACACATGAATCAAACATAAACAATAACTTTGTCTAATTGTCAGTACCAGCAAAACTGGTTTGATCTGACTCTTGAAAGGCATTTTGGACAATCATTCTGTTGCATCACTCAGGCAGGAACAATTCTGCAGAATGCTTCCTCACAGACAACTACTACTTGCAGATTACCGTAAGGTTTCCTCGTTTTGGCTGAGCTGCTTAAAACGATTGTGGAGAATTGCGATCTGCTCCAGTGAAACTGAAAGAGAATGAAAATAATAGAGGTGATGACTAACCAGCCTGCATCATGCACTATGTGTGAAGTTAACACAACTGCTGAAACGTCTTTAAGACACCTTACACACATAGCTGTTGTCTGACTGACTCCTCTGAATTATGAATGATCACATGAGACATGTAGTAACCTTAAAGACATCAGTCAACCAAAAATACAAAGTTCTTTCATTATTCACAACATTTTGCTCCAAACCCATATGACTTTATTTCTTCTGTAGAGCATAAGGGTCAGCCTTATTTTAGAGGCTGATAACATCAGTGGTTGTTCAATTACATGGAAGAAGATGAAAGCGAGCGGTGATTGGTTGAGGCTTTGGAGGTTGCCAAAAAATAGGTTGCCAGAAAATATCGCCATTTGTCATATGGCTTTTGAACAACATGAGTGAGTAAACAATGACTGGTTGAATTAACATATTTTTGTGGTGCACAGCTTGTTGTTTAAGTCCATATTTTGGGTCTGCGGTACAGTTATCAAACTAAGCATCCATAACCACTTGTAAAACCAACATTTGCAAGCATACAGTTTTGTCTTCCTTTGTCCACATAAACAATTATGTAGGCTAATAACAAAATATCAACATTAACGTTAGGTAACGTTACTTAGGAGTTTTCCAACAGGTAGGCTAAATATTACACTAAATGCATATGCAGTACAGTAGATCTGAGCTGTAAATTACACCAAGCTCAATGTTTAAGTTGTGACTATAAGATATGATTTATATCACTATACGTTTCCTGTGTAAATGGTGCTGCGTTTGTCGGATATTGGGTTATTAATTAGGCTACATTAAACATACACCCTTCGTAATAGTTATACTCACAGCCTGTCTTCTGTGACAGGTTTCGATATTGATGGTCATTCGGCAAAGACTGGAAGCTTCCCATCACGATAGTGATCCTTCTTCACCGAGCGTGTCTGCGAGTCTGTTCCTCGATCTTCCGGGGGTTTAGGTTTCACTCGTACACCAGTGTTTCCCTTGCAGAACAAACGCATTCGAATTGCATTGTGCCTTGTGAGAATGAGAACACGTCCCCTGGGTCCTAGCGCCGCATAAACATCCGCTGCATCAACTGCTGCTCTAAGATTTCACGCATACTTTTGCTAATCCAGTTTCTGCTCGTTGATCACGCCCAAACCAGATATTAACATATAATCAAATATTGTGTCTACACAATGAAGACTGACGTGAACGGGGCCATCTCGGCCGCATTCATTCATAATACATGTCACCATGACAGAAGCAGCCGTACAGCTCTTTCTAGAAAACAGAAATGAAACACTGACACTTCAGAGAAGGCCACAGAAAGGCAGCCATCGATAAATTGACGGAATAATAGCAAAGGGAGGAGATATACATTTATCTTTGTCACGTCAAATATGCTAAATTGTTATTGCCCAGAGTAGTTTATAACAGCATTCTCAACCCTTTTCTTGGACAAACAAATGACATGTATTTGTGTTCAGCTTCTGGCAGTAACGAGAAGCACAAAACTAACCCATAAACTAGATTAACTTGACAAAAGCTTTAAAAAGGTGGAGCATTAAAAATAGAGAGAGGCCAAGTAATATGTCTGGTTTTCCAGTACAAATAAATATTCTTAAATCAACATGACTTAATAAAAATGTCTTAATATTTTAAGTCTTGTTTTCTGAAAAATATATCAACATTTTAGTTAAGTTTATGCTTAAAACAAGAGAAAATAAATCTACCAGTGGGTTAAGAAAGGAAAAACAAGATTACTGTTTTTTAAACCATTGTCTTTTTTTTCTCAAGTAAATCTATCATGATTTATGGATGTTTATATATATATATATATATACTGGAAAACAAGACAAAAATACGGAGTAAGAAAATATTGTTCCAGTGCAAATTATTAAGGTAAGGTATGAGTTAAGGTAGTCTACTTTTATGTAAAGTAGACTTTATGTAATTTTATGTTAAATACCTATTTTTTAAAGCTACTGTGTCAACAAAACTCGATTTAGAATTCATATAATTGATATCACAGCCTACTATGGCTGGAAAGGAATAAAAAAGTACATTACATTTAATTTCGTTATGTATCAATCCACCACACGGTGGCAGTAAAGATCATGACATCAACCCATCAATATGTTGCCCAGTAGATAGATAGCTAGGCTTTTTATTTATTTTATAGTTTTTTTTTTTTTACTTTGAAAGCACATAATGTAAATACCAATAAAACAATGAAGGAAAAAATCAATAAAACGTTTACATGACTTGTGTTCACATGCATGTCTGGCCTTGTGGGGTTGTGGAGCAGGAACTGCCAAACATTCATTGGCTACTTACTGATCCAGGGAGTACTTAAAGATTTTGTTTTGTTAAACCTATACAACTGAAATAGATTAATCAAGGTTATTTGAGTGCATTTTCTGTGTCTGATAAACTGCAAAAAAATAAAATAATAATGTCATTGTGCAAGTTAGTTATCTTATTTGTGATATCAATTTATAAATCATCTAAAAGCTGAATAAATAAGCTGTCATTGGAGTATGGTTTGTTATGATAACATAATATTTGGCCGAGATACAACTTTTTGAAAATCTGGAATCTGAGGGTGCCAAAAAAATCTAAATATAGAGAAAATCGCCTTGTTGGCGACTTCATTTGGACAGTTGTCCAAATGAAGTGCTTAGCAATGTATATTACCAATCAAAAATTACGTTTTGAGAAATTTATAGTAGGAAATGTACAAAATATCTTTATCGAGCATGATCTTTATGTAATATTCCTGTGGCTCAGTGGTTAGAGCATTGCGTTAGCAACGCAAAGGTTGTGGGTTCGATTCCCAGGGAACACATATACTAACAATACAAATGTATACCCTGACTGTACTGTAAGTCGCTTTGAATAAAAGCGTCTGATAAATATGTAAATGTAATATCCCATGATTTTTGGCATAAAAGAAAAATATATCATTTTGACCATGTATTGTTGGCTATTGCTTATAATAAGCCTGACAGTCTGACCCAGTTTAGATTCAACATGTGGAGAATAGTCGGTAAAAACACTTAAAATGAGCTGCACATTTATGTCCACTTGAAGCAGCACACACGACAGCCAAAAACAGAGCAAGGTTATATCTTTTCTAAGTTACTTCTTCCAAAGCACTGAAGCTCTGATGTTCTCCAAAAGCCCAACATGGTCTTGAAAAGCAACAGAATCTGAGGAATATCCGCAAGATAATTTAATGTTAATAATTTACATAAAACTAATTATAGGCTTCAAGTAGATTTTTTCTGTTTTCAATTTCCAGATAATCCACATGAAGTCTTTTGGAATGGATCACCATAGGACATTTTGAATGCAGCTGACCAAAGGCTGCCACCAGATCTGCATTTCTTTCAGAGACATTATCTGCTGAATATTTTTACAGAAGAACAATATTGCTTCACATACCTGGCAAGACTAGAATTTACATTTGTATTTGTTGACTAGTGCTGGTAAAATTTTCTTAATTTAATTGTGATATACATAAAAGATAAATACTTCTTTATATAATTTGTATACTTTAGTGACACCTTTAAAATGCAGATTTTAATAGATTAACTACAGAGTACAATTTGTGTTTAATGCAATAAGGAAACATTATGAATAAAAATTTGGTGCTAGTTGAAACTCAATATTTAAGGTGAATTATTTAAATATAACTGGTAATGCATGAAAATGAAGAGTAATCATGTTCTGATGCAAAATGTTAATCATTAATCCTTTATTTACAATAAACATTTGCTAGATTTTAATCTCATTGATTTAAATCACAAGAAACGATTTGGTCTCGCTGACTCTCGCATGAACACCAGAAGACTCCAGAAGAAACTGAACACTGTAAAAAATGATTGTACTTTTAAAGGTAAAATACTGTAAAAATGCTACAATAAAACCTGTTAATTTGTTCAATTTTACAATTGTAAATGATAAGATTACTCATTCTTTTTCACTTCCAAAACCTGCAAATGTAAAAGTATTGCTTTTACATTTGCAGGTTTTGGAAGTGAAAAAGAATGAGTAATCTTATCATTTACAGTGATGAACCATAAACTGACATTCCCAAAATAATTTGCATTCAAATGCCTGTTTCGTTTGTTACATAATATGTTGTTAAATAATGTTTATTGCATTATTTTAGCATTGTGTGTTACCATGATGGTGGTTTGCATTTGTGTGTACCTTATACTATTTACTTAAGCTTGTAGAAAAGCTGTGATGAGTTTTGATTCGTAATGTGGCTTTCTTATTACAAGCTGTGTTTTTGTGGTTGTCAGTGTAGTACAAAACACATTTTAGTGCTTTAGTAGGTTTGTATATTAAAATAATACAGGTTTTTAAGTTTAAGTTAAATCTGTAAAACATTTTTTAACCGTAAATTTCACAGATTGTTTTTTACAGAGGAACAAATGTAAGTGATATCCCTAGTCTATCTTACGCTTTCAATAACTTTTCACAACTGAACCATACCTGCATAGTATTTTGCCTATAATAATGCCTGTAATACAACCTGAATTTCGGAAATGTTGGGACATTATTAATATTAAAACAATGATTTTATTCACAATATAATATAGATAACATAACAAATGTTTAAATGAAGAAATTTGTACCCTTTTATCCACTAAATGAGCTCATTTCAATTTTGAAGCATGCTACAGGTCTCAAAAAGTTTGGCACGGGGGCAACAAAAGGCTGAAAAAGCAAGACATTTTGAAAAGATTCAGCTGGGAGAACATTTAGCAACTAATTATGTTAATTGACAACAGGTCTGTAACATGATTAGCTAAAAAAGGGATGTCTTCTAGAAGCAGAGTCTCTCAGAAGTAAAGATGGTCAGAGGCTCTCCAATCTGTGAAAGAGTGTGTAAAAAGATTGTGGAATACTTTAAAAACAATGTTCCTCTATTTCAAATTACAAAGTCTTTGCAAATCTCATCATCTACAGTGCATAACATCATCAAAAGATTCAGAGAAACTGGAGAAATCTCTGTGTGTAAGGAACAAGGCCGAAGACCTTTGTTGGATGCGTGGTCTTTGGGCCCTTCGATGACACTGCATCACTTATCGGCATGATTCTGTCATTGACATTACTAAATGGGCCCAGGAATACTTCCAGAAACCACTGTCGGTAAACACCTTCTACTGTGCCTTCTGCAGATGCCAACTAAAGCTTTATAATGTAAAAAGGAAACCACATGTGAACATGGTCCAGAAGTGCTGTTGTGTCCTGTGGGCCAAGGCTCACTTAAAATGGACTGTTTCAAAGTGCAAAAGTGTTCTATGGTCAGACGAGTCCAAATTTGACATTCTTGTTGGAAATCCGGGCTAAAGAGGAGGGAGATCTTCCAGCGTGTCATCGGCGTTCAGTTCAAAAGCCAGCATCTCTGATGGTATGGGCTGCATAAGTGCATACGGTATGGGCAGCTTGCATGTTTTGGAAGGCACTATGATTGCTGAAAGATATAAAGGTTTTAAAATGACATATGCTCCCCTCCAGATGACGTGTATTTCAGTAAGACAGTGCAAAACCAGACACTGCAGCTATTACAACAGCATGGCTTTGCAGTAGAAGAGTCTGGTTGCTGAATTGGTTGCTACCTGCAATCCAGATTTTTTCATTAAATGAAAAATACGTCAAAAACGACCAGCAGTTGGAAAAGAATGGGACCAGGCAAGAACATTGAAGTTCAGGCAAGAATGGGACCAATTCTAACACCAAAACTCCAGGAACTCATAACCTTGATGCCCAGACGTCTTCAAACTGTTTTGAAAAGAAGAGGAGATGTTACACAATGGTAAATATGCACCCTCCCGTGTGGCACCTGCAGGTGTACAGCTGTACGCACTGTGCGTACCATGAGCGCTCAGACCCGAGACTTTCCTCGCAAATATTTCAGCAGTTAGTAGTTCTGTGTGTCCTGTATCTCTGTCGACTGTACAGCCATGCCATTAATTATGAATTGATCAGTCTTTTGCACGCGAAAGTGAATTTCTACACATGAATATCATGCCAAATAAAAACAGAAATTTGTGCTAAACGCACCTTTATCATATAAGATCAGGTTAGCCTACAATAATTGATTAGGCTAGCTATTTTACAAATGGGAATACAACGAATTCATGACAATGTTTAACGTTCAAGCTAGGCTACCCATAAAATTGATCGTGAAAAGTTCTTTAAAAGCATCTGGAATGCAATAAAGTAATTTCTAAAGCTGTTTTAAAGCGTTTGCTGCATGGATTAAATAAATAATAGGCTAAGTAATTCACATCAGACAAAATTGCGTTGCAGCAAATCTTTTAAATTTTAAGGTATTCAGAACAGATGAATGCAATCTGAAAATATAAGCAGCTATACAATTATAGGCTTATCTTGTTGATTTTTTATGAAGTAAATACCGTTACGTGACTATTCCCAAGCTGTTTTAATTACGGTGTAAATACTTGTAAATCATATTTAATGTTTTCAATTCCATTCATTGCAGGCAAGCCACCCAATAATCGCAATAAGCTTTGTGTGTTTTTTTTATAATAACACAAAGTCTAATCTGTCTATACATTTTGAGATGGAATACAAACAATACATGGGTTTTGCGTTTTTTTATTTGTAGTAAGGTAACTACATTCGCCTCAGTTCAAGCTGCATTTGGAATCAATTATATTTTCCTCTTTAATATATGCATCATGAAATAAACAAGAATAAATATTTGAATGCATATTGAAAAAAAAATCTGAACAATTTATACAAACAAATGTCTCATGAAATCGATCAATTAGAGTTTCAAAAATATCTATAAGCCTACATGTTATTGTTGATTTTTTTTTGTTAAGAACTTTTTTTGCGGAGTGTAATTTTCACATTAATTTTTTTGAAGGTAAGTGGTTGCAATCAATGTATTTTAGCTACATTTATTTAAGCTAAATGTAGCCAACATAAAGTGTTTGCAACCACTTACCTTATAAATGTATTATCTTTTTTTCAGTGTGTCTTATGCCACTGCCTTAATGGCAACCCATCACTAAAAAAAATGGGTACAACCGGTCTCGGGGCTAAATTTAAAATTATCGTTAAGCACGTAAGGTTCTGGCTAACTGTTAAGAGCTATAATTATACACAACATTATCTTGGGTGCTATATGCTAATCAAATCTAGTCATAGATGCAGCATTCACAGGATGCGCGATAGTATGGTTCATGTAACAAGCAACATAAGCCCTGTATGAATTTTTTAACACACACTCCCACATACAGAAGAGAGAACAGTTAATGAAAATGTTAAGGATTACAGTTTAGGCCTGTGGCTGTTTATTATTTTTTAGAGTTTAACTGGATTCTAAGACTGCTCTATCTTAAGGACTAATGTCACAGGGCGCGCATTCGTTCTCCCTGACCAATATTTCCTAACATGTATATGCTTTTTTTAAGATAGCTATCGTCTGTAGATTGTTGTAAAATGCAGTTACTAAATTGTGTTTCACAAAAATCAATCCACACGAGAGACGCTGTTCCTCAGGCTGAAGTGTGTTTTGCTCATAATGGTGTGCTTGACTGTGCATTCGGTGAGTGTGTGTGTGTGTTTGGCGCGCGTGTGTGTGTGTGTGCGTGGCTGGCGCGCTCCAAGCCACAAGTTTCGTGTAAACGATCAAAATTACACAACAATAAATGATATATTTGTCAGTCGGTGGGCGTTTCAGACATGCGGTGTATATCTCCTTTTAAAAATCTTATGTATTATAAAACTTGCAAAAAATGCCTGCAACTGCTGCATTTACAAAAATTGATGATATTTATTTAATGCAGATATTTATTTAACATTTCAGAATGCCATCAGCTGCTGAAATATATATTTATACTATGTGTTTGACATCCTTTAGTTTTATGTATGTATATATATAAATAACCTTGAATTGTCCTTGAAAGCAGAAAGCAGTATCTGGAGTAAAATGATTTGCCAGCCAGACATAAACTTAACGTGTGGCCATACCCATCCTACCATCACCACCAAAAAAATATTTACAAAAATGTGAGGGGTGTACTCTGCACTTCTATGAGATACACACACAGCAGTGTACAGCCCACCTGAACACACCCGGAGCAGTTAATATTAGTTTAGGGAATTACAGGGAAAACAAATGGAGCAGGCTGGGGGTTCGGTGCCTTGCTCAACTTCTGATGCTCCTCACGCCCCCAGAGTGCTTGATAATTGAGACTGTTTAGGCAAAATGTGTCTCAGTATCAAAAAAGGAGTTAATTTTTACTTGTAGGGTGGTTGTGTCTCATTCAGTGTTGTCAAATGAGCACACTCCAACATCTCTGACTCCTAATTCAAGACTCTCCTCTTAGAGCCGAGAGTCCAGTCTCTACTGTAAGTTTAACAACCCTGCAAAAAGTAATCATGTTTGAATGTAATCAAAAAGGTAATTGAAAAGTTACACTACTTATTACATTTTAAGCGTCTGTCACTTTCAAAGTAACGGAGATTTCTTAAAGAACAAAAACATGTTTATTACAGGGAAAACGGAATAATTCTGCAAATTGGCAACTTCTGAACGCCCCCAAACAGGGAAAACAAATGTCATTCTGCAAATCTCAACTTTAAGATGTTGTCAGAGCCTGTGTCTCATCTCTGAACTCTGTCAACTCTCCTCTTAGTCCTCTGTGCCACAGGCAGCGTGTCCTCAATGGGCATTAAAACGTATCTTCAATTAAATCACCATAAAAGACTGATCCTCTGGCCAAACAGGCAGCGTGTCCTCATTCTCATGACGCTCATGTATCTAATTTCACCATAAAAGACTCACGGAATGGTCCAGACCCTGCTAAATTGTCAGCCCAAATTAGGTAAGCAACATTTAAAAATTGGAATTGTTTTTATTTGAAGCTTTGTTATTATTCGGGAAGCAGAGAGCTGCCTTCTTTCATTGTCAGTTATGTCAACCTTTAGCAGATAGGAGTGGACATCATGTCCTTGAGCTTTATAGCAAAGCTGCAGTCCAAAGAAAAGAAATTCATTACACCTCAGAACAGACAGCCTACTCCTTTGGTAAACAGAGTAATGTTTCAAAGCTCATGAGAGGGTCTTACTGACCGACCTACGTATTCCATCATCAGAAAAATCGGAAAAATTCTAGAAAGCATTCAAAGAGGCCTAAAACACATTTTCTATGATTTAATTTGCACAAATAAGCTTAAAAACTATTTAAAAATAATCATGTCCAACTCTATTCATATATTGAACAATTCTCTGTCAAATACTGTATTAGTTCAATAGAGTACCGTGCATGCATGTAGTACTGCTGACGCAAGAGCCAGATGTGCCTTTTTTTTCTTTGTGCACAAAAAAATATTCTCATAGCATCATAAAATTAAGGTTGAACCACTGATTTCACATGTCCTTACTACCTTTCTGGGCCTTGAACATGTTAATTGCATTGCTGTCTAAAAACATAAAACTAAAAGCACTGCAGTTGAGAACAGGATAAGGGAGGAATACATACACAAATATGCCACTGACCAGCACCAAACCTCTTCTACAGGAGTTTTACAGGAGTCAAACTTCTTCATTATGTAGGCCATGGAACCACATTATATAACATCTGCGGGAAGTGATACAGTTCATGATAATTTCACCAACAATTTGGAATGACAAAGAAGTGTCAAATTTCATGCAGCTGGTAGCATAATTTGAAATGTGACCATAACAATTCTAAAATATACAAAACTTATGCATCAAAGAAACAAGTGCAGCTGTCTTTAGAATTTTGTTTTTGAACTTCCATTTTTTCGGTAAAAGCATTGTTGTTGAGTAATTCAATGGTGAGATGGATTTACTTGTTGTAGAGTTAACAAAAGTTATGTGCATTGTAATGGAAAAATTACAATGCATATGATAAATGTAATTCAAATCGGATTTCATAACAAATGTCTGTAAACCAGAAAGATTTTAAAATGAGCAGTTCATTTTTTAATTCGTACGACCTGACCTTCACGCTGTGGAAATACAAAAAGGAAGACAGAAGACAATGAGTGAAGTGCTGAAAAGAGGTAGGGCTACATATCACAAAAAATAATCATAACATGACTGTTGTATATTCATGGTAACTGCAATGTAAGCTGTATTACTGGGACATTTAAAAAATAATAATTAAACGCGTGCTACACTAAAGGTCAAATGCAGGCTTTAGATAAGGGAATGTCACATATTTTGTATTGAGTGGAGTTTTAGAAAGGAGCTCCTTTCACATTAGCTTGCCACTGTTACGGAAGGACTCACAGACACAAAGGGATATATTAATAGGTGACGTTTTAATGACAGTATGCAGATGAACAGCAGTCAGCAGGTTGAGTAATGGGTTTGATGATACTTTGGAGAGTTATGAACAGATCAGACCGATGGTATCCTTCCAGGTCCAGGAGATTGTGGATGAGACAGACGCAGGGCAATCCTGGACTGGAACCGGAGGTGAGTAGAAGAGGAGGAGGACTGAGGACGAGAGAGGACACACTGGGGATGACACAGAAGGTTAGTGGATATATCAATGTGAGAATCAAGTAAATGGAGTAGTAAATGTGCTAGAGTCCAACAATGTCGAAACGAGACTGGACACTGAAGTGAGCTGGTGCTTTAAGAATGCTGAGGTTGATGAGGTATGATGAGTGAGATGCAGGTGCGCTTGATTAGTACTCAGGTGAATTGGTGAGCTGTGATTTGGCTGGGTTGTTTTTCGGAACCGGCTGTTCTGTGTCCAGTACCCCCCCCCCACCCCCCCCCTCCACGGCTCGCTCCTGAGGGCCGTAATCCTCGAACGTCGTGGTTGGTCGACCTCGTCCTCTGGGGAGCAGGATGATCTGGGTGCGTGGGTGTGCAAGGTTTTCCACGTAGATCGGGGTTCAATGATGTTGTCTCTAGGCTCCCAGGAACGTTCCTCAGGGGTCCATTGAGTCCCTCCCAATCTACTAGGTACTGTAACTTGCCACCACGACGTCGGGAGCTCAGGATTTCCTTCACAGTATAAGCAGTACCGTCCTCCAGGATCAACGGAAGGGGGGGTTCCTCAGCCGGTTCCGGATCTGTGGAGACAGAGACAGATGGATAGTGAGGTTTGAGGAGTGAAACGTGGGGTGTATACGGTAGTGCGGAGGTAACTGAAGTTGGTAGGTGACCGGGTTGATCTGCTTCACGATGGTGAAGGGACCAATGAATCTGGGACTGAGCTTTTTGCAGGGTGTGCGTAGCCTGATGTCCCGGGTTGACAGCCAAACCTTTTGCCCTGGTTGATATATGGGAGTAGCGGAACGTCTTAGGTCGGCTGTCATCTTGCGTCTACGCAAAGCTCGTTGCAGCTGATGGTGAGCTGCGTCCCAGACCCTCTTGCTCTCTCGGAACCAGTAGTTAACCGATGGGACTTCGGATGGTTCACCTGACCAGGGGAAAAGAGGGGGCTGGTACCCGAGCACGCACTGGAAAGGAGTGAGTCCGGTGGATGGCTGGCGAAGGGAGTTCTGTGCGTACTCGGCCCAGCCCAGGAACTGGTTCCAAGAGTTCTGGTGGCCGTGGCAGAAGGTTCGCAGAAACCGGCCGATCTCTTGGATCTTCCTCTCCGTCTGCCCGTTAGTCTGCGGATGATACCCAGAGGAGAGACTTACGGTCACATTCAGGAGGGAGAAGAAGGCCTTCCAGACGCGGGAGATGAATTGGGGTCCTCGGTCGGACACTATGTCCTCTGGAATGTCCGAAATACCGGAACACTTGGTTAAATAGATTCTCCGCTGTTTCTATGGCCGTGGGGAGGCCTTTCAGGGGAAGAAGACGACAGCTCTTCGAGAATCTATCCACAATGACCAGGATACATGTGTTACCGTTAGAAGGCGGGAGATCCGTGATGAAGTCCACTCCTAAATGTGACCATGGTCGGGCTGGAACGGGTAGCGGGAGAGTTTGCCAGATGGAAGGTGGCGAGGACTCTTCGAGATGGCACAGTCTGGGCATCCTTGAACGAACCTTCTCACGTCTCGGGCCATGTTGGGCCACCAGAAGCAATCTTTTAGCAGCGAGAGGGTTCCATTGGCCCCGGGGTGGCCAGTGCCCAGAGATGAGTGTGCCGAGTGAATGATGGGGGTACGTTGTGTTCGGGTGACGTACTGTAATCCTGGTGGGCAGCCCGGCGGTTCGGAGGTGGAGACACTGGGAGTGAGAATGGACTCGGGGGCCCATTGAATGGGACATAGGAACATGTCTTCTGGAAGGATGGGTTCGGGTTCTTGGCTGTCATCTTCGGGTGCGTAGAGATGAGATAACGCATCCGCCTTCAGATTCCGGGATCCGGGTCTGTAGGAAATGGAGAAATTGAAGCGTGTAAAGAACAGAGCCCATCTTGCCTGACGTGGATTTAGTCTCTTGGCTTCCCGAAGATACTCTAGGTTCTTATGATCGGTCAATACCACGAATGGTTGCTGAGCTCCCTCCAACCAGTGTCTCCACTCCTCGAGAGCTAACTTGATGGCTAGTAGCTCTCGGTTACCGATGTCATAGTTCCTCTCCGCCGGGCTGAGTTTGCGTGAGAAGAAGGCGCATGGATGGAGTCTGGCTGGAGTCCCCTGCTGCTGAGATAATACTGCCCCTACCCCGGTCGTGGAGGCGTCCACTTCTACGACGAAGGCCTTGTCAGGATCCGGATGAACGAGGATAGGGGCACTGATGAAGGTTTCTTTCAAGGTGTTAAAGGCCTCCGTGGCAGATGGTGTCCAGGACAGTGATTTGGGCTTGAGTTTGAGGAGGTCGGTGAGCGGGCTGGCAATGGAGCTATAGTTTTGGATGAACCTCCTATAGAAATTGGCGAAACCCAGGAAGCGTTGGAGTTCCTTAATCGACGTGGGTATGGGCCAATTTCGGGATGGCGGTTACCTTCCCCTCGTCCATCTTAATGCCATGCTGGTCGATGTGGTAACCGAGGAACTGGACTGATGACTGAGGAGCATTTCTCTGCTTTTAGGAACAGGTTGTTTTCCCTTAGACGTTGGAGGACCTCCGCAACATGCTGGCGATGTTCGGCCAAACTCCGGGAGTAAATGAGTATATCGTCGATGTATACGAGCACGAATTGGTGGAGAAACTCCCGGAGTACCTCGTGCATAAAATCCTGGAATACGGAGGGGGCGTTGACAAGTCCATATGGCATGACGCAATATTCATAATGACCAGTGGGAGTTATGAAGGCTGTTTTCCACTCGTCCCCCTCACGTATCCGGATGAGGTTGTAAGCGCTGCGGAGGTCCAACTTCGTGAATAGGCGAGCTCCGCGGAGTTGCTCTAGTGCAGCCGGGACGAGGGGAAGAGGATACCGGAACTTAACCGTGATCTTGTTTAGTGCCCGATAGTCGATACAAGGCCTCAAACCACCGTCCTTCTTGGCCATGAAGAAGAAGCTCGAAGCAGCAGGGGATGTAGATGGACGGATGTAGTCTTGTTGGAGAGCCTCCTCAACATACTCCTCCATGGCCTTCTGCTCAGGGATGGAAAGTGGGTATATTCTCCCACGGGGCACTGGCTCACCCGGAAGCAGATCGATGGCACAGTCCCATGGTCGATGTGGAGGCAGCTTGGAAGCTCGTTTCGGGCAGAATACGTCACTGAAGGGAGCGTAACATGATGGAACATCCACTGACTGTTTCTCCACCGGGCTCTCAATGGAGGTGGTGCAGATCTGGAGAGGCGCGGGGATCTTCTTTGGAGGATGAGGAATATCTGGGAAACAACTTTCGCCCTACTTCAGGACTTCTCCAGACTTCCAGGAGAGGATGGGATTGTGCTGCACTAACCACGGGCGCCCTAAGATAACATCAGCGGTGGAATCCTCCAGAACCAGTAGATTAAGATCCTCCTCATGAAGTAGACCCACGCGGATGTTCACCGGTCCAACCTGATGGCGTAGGTGTTTGCGACCCAAAGGTTGACCCGTTACTGACTGGATCTGGTAGATCTTCGTGGTGGTCGTGGTTGGGAGGTTGAGTTGACGACTGAGGGTGCCTGCGATGAAGTTACCCGCTGAACCGGAGTCAATGAGGGCAATAACTGGGAGAGACACATCGTGAGCAGTAAGTTGCACAACCGTAGTGAGTGGGCACATATTGGAAACCTGTGGTGTGATGGCACTCACCATAAGTCGAGGTGGACGAACAGGGCAGGTAGCTATCGCATGTCCAGTGGCACCGCAGTATAGACACAAGCCCTGGGATAGGCGTCGATGTCTTTCCGTGAGAGAGAGTCGAGTGTAATCGACTTGCATAGGTTCTGGAACTGGTTCTGGAGGGCTGATGTTCTGGAGAGCTGGAGAGCATCGAAGGAGAGGAGGGAGAGAGCATTAGAATGCGGAAGTGTCTGTTGATCCTCCATACAGGAATGCATACGGCTCGCCACTCTGATGGATAGTTGGATAAATCGCTCGAGCCCCATGGTGTCATCATACGCCACGAGATGCAACCGCAAACGAGCCTCCAGCCCTTGACGGTAAGTAGTTAAGAGTGGCTTTCATCCATCCACTAGCAGCGGCCAGGGTTCGAAAACTTTAAAGCATATTCATGAATTGGCATATTACCCTGTTGGAGATGGTAGAGCTGCTCGCCAGCAGTAGAGTCTCTGGCAGAGGTGCCAAAGACATCCGGAGATGAGTGGTGAAACCGCTTAGAGATTGGGTTACCGTGCCAGCTTGGCCCCAGATAGTCTCCGCCCATTGAAGAGCTTTTCCGTGGAGTAAGGAGATAATGAAGGCTATTTTAGCCCTTTCAGTGGGAAATAAATGTGGTTGCATCTCAAAGGCGAGCGAGCATTGGAGCAAGAATCCGCTGCATTCCTCCGCCCGACCAGAGTAGGGCGCCGGTCTGACCATTGGGACTGACCATAACCGGTGGATTTGCCGATGAAGAAGTGGCGGTGGTGACGGAAGTGGTTGCGGTAGCTGTGTTCATGATGGTGAGGGTCCGTTTCAGCTGATCCACGATCTCCTGGAACGGATCTGAACTGCTCATAGAAACGTCTTCCAGTAAGTTGGTCCAGTCTTCTGTTACGGAAGGACTCACAGACACAAAGGGATATATTAATAGGTGACGTTTTAATGACAGTATGCAGATGAACAGCAGTCAGCAGGTGAGTAATGGGTTTGATGATACTTTGGAGAGTTATGAACAGATCAGACCGATGGTATCCTTCCAGGTCCAGGAGATCGTGGATGGAGACAGACGCGGGGAATCCTGGACTGGAACCGGAGGGTGAGTAGAAGAGGAGGAGGACTGAGGATGAGGAGGACACACTGGGGATGACACAGAAGGTTAGTGGATATATCAATGTGAGAATCAAGTAAATGGAGTAGTAATGTGCTAGATTCCAAAATGTCGAAACTGGACACTGTGAGCTGGTGCTGGTGCTTGAAGATGATGCTGAGGTGATGGGATGAGATGAGGTGCAGGTGCGCTTGATTAGTACTCAGGTGAATTGGTGAGCTGTGATTGGCTGGGTTGGGGAACCGGCTGTTCTGTGTCAGCCACAGGGGGCAAGCATACTCCAAATTTCATACATTTTCAAGACCAGATTGCGCTGGGTCATAGAAGAGGAAGCAAAATTATTAATCAGATCCAGTGCATTTAACTGTAAAAATGATTATTCATGATGACTTTTATGTGACTGTGACTATAATTTGCAACATTATGCTTAAGTAAATATTGTAAACCATTTAAAAAGATGAATAAATATAAATGTAACCACTACACTATTTTCATACATGTATATTTTTTATATTTGATAAGTTCTTACAAGTTAAGGAATTCATAATATATATATATATGTATATGTAGTAAAAAGGCTGTATTTATGTATCACAATTTATATACAATTTTACACAAGATATATAAATTGTAAAAATTCATATAAATTTGTACATTTGTTTATATGATAGTTTCTCTCTTCCTCTCTTTGTGTGTGCAGACATCAGACAGCCGTTAAACGGCAGTCGCTTCTCCAAAACGCTTCTATCCACTTCATATATTCATGAGTACAACACAAACACATTAAGTTACTTGCAGCAAGCAGAACATTTCCACCTTTCAACCCAAGGAAGTTCTCATTCTGCACATACCATTCAGCCAATTAAAGTGTGACATTGTTTCATGGCAGCAACAAGATTAATCGTGCAACTGTAGCTTCCTGAATTAGATATATCGGGGCTCTTGAAATACCCCTTTCAAACTGGTCTTTCCCAAGGATTGCCATATTAATCTCCCCCTCTTTTCATTCTTTGGCAGGGAGCTCATCTGCTCCGTCCCTGCGTGCCATGAATCAAGCATTTGTGACTTGCATACAGAGGAAGCTTCCTCAGGCTGTTCTCTCGAGGTAATCCCTGACAAACGTCTGCTTCCCAAAGAAACTCACATTTAGCCTGATTTTTTGGCGGGTTATGATGCACACAGCAGGAGACAAGCAACCTTGTCTCTGTTTTGAGAGGCCCACTGGACTTCAGGACTAACATTTGACCTTGGGGAATTCATTATTACATTTAAAGAGATAATAAAAGTGCATTGGCCCACTGTTGCGGAGCCGGATGAGTGTGAGAACTGAGTTTATTTACAAGGGGGAAGTGGTGAGTCCTTGAGGGTTGGCTCTTTATATAGTGCGCTGGGATTCTGCTGTGCTCTTCTCTTGTTCGGGCAGACTCCTGAGAGCCCGTCACTGAGTCCACAGCAGTTTGTTCTGCACGAGGTTATAAGCTACTATCTCCTAATTACTGGCCGGTCCTTGGAATATCACAGAAACGATGGCAGCTTTGTGATTTAAGAAGACCCTCAGGATAGGACTTAATCCCGGTGCTAAGACTGTGGTGATGAGGAGCAATGAGGTGCAAAGGTGATCAGTGATGGAAATACATTCTGTTCCCCCTCCGTCCCGCGACGTAAAACAAAACCTGGGAGGGGGGGTGGGCATGTCGGTGGATGGAACAGAAGGCTCCAGCGGAACCTTCACTATGGCGGGACAGGAGGTTCAGGATGGCGGATAGGCCATCGGAGGAAGACATGGCCTATTTCTTTTGTATTCCCCCAGGGGAAGCGGGGGGCAAGCAGCAAGTCGCGGCGGCGATAACCAGCAGAGATAAGGAGCTGACCAGAAGCTGTGGATGGAGCCAGCCACCGGAGAGCTTCGGAGAGCTGGACGGAACCAGCAGAGGCTGGAGAGCTGGACGGAGCCAGCGGAGACACAGGTAGCTGGATTGCAACGGTGAGCACGGGAAGCGACACCTGGATGAACGGAACCAGCGGAGGCCAGGGTAGCTCGGAACCAGCGGAGGCCAGGGTGAGACGGAACCAGCGGAGGCCAGGGTCTGGACTGAGCACGGATGGGCGGAACCAGAGGGACTAGGAAACCAGCGGGACTGGAAGGCTGGGCTTCAGTCTTGTGGAGCAGCCACTGTGCGAGGAACAGCCTCTGGATGCGTGGAACTACTGGAGGGCGGCGTGAGCAGCCACTGGAGGTGGCGTGATGGGGGCAACTGGAGGGCATTGCAGCCACTCACTTCGTAGCACTAGGGCACAGCACTAGGGCACCTTGGAGGTTCGGGGGAAGGAAGGATCAGGGTAAGCCTATCCAGGCTCCTGAAAACGCGGGCGGTAGCCCATAACCGGGCTCATAATCGCGGGCGGCGGTTCATTCTTCGTCGCGGGCGGCGGCAGCCGTACGGCGGAATTAGCCATGGGCGGCGGAACCATAATTCGCTTCAAACATAATCGTCGTTCATCAGTCAGACGGAATCAATCAGCTTCGAGCGGCGGAACCATCATCGTCCTTCAGTCATCCGCTTCGTTTTCGAAGGTAAACAGGTTTGCCGATCCCCGAACCTTCCTTTCGCCAAAATTTCCTCATCTTCGTAGTGGTCCTTCCGGAGCGGTGAGTGTTGAGAACACAAGGATTGGAAGAGACTGGTGCCTTGAGTTAGAGTGGCTTTTCTTGGAACGCTGGGAACTAGGTTCGTGGCATACTGGTGAGTCACTAGAGTCTTCATGCTGGATGTGAGAGGTAAGACAGAGGTAAGTATAAGCTACCAGGTGTATACTCAGTAGCTGCTGTAGCGTAAATATCCACAGGTCTCAACGTCATGGCAGCTGTGAAAGATCAGACCCTAGGATGAGGAGTGTGCTTATATCAATGACTGTGGTGAAGGAGCAGGTGTGCTGAGGTGCATGAAGGTGATGTGATGGAGGAATACCCATTGTGAGTTGAGATCAGGGATAGAAATTTTGTGGCAGATCCTTTTTGCTTTAACTCTTCCCAAACGTCTTTGAAAAAGCAAAGAATGGTGAAACAGTTGTACAAACAAAACAGCAATAAAGACTGCCCTACATTAATATAATCAGAACAATAATCCGCACACAGTGGTAGATCCCTTTGCTTGCTTACAAGGTCTAAAATATCCACTGCTCTGTGTTGTTCACGTGAGGGGGTAAATGATGATAACATAACCAGCAATATAAGGCTGCTTTTAGTAAAAGTGTAATTGCTTCAACACAGTATAGCAACTCAAAGAGCTCAGTCCAGTTCCTTGTGATATAGAGTTTGTCAGGGTCAGCAGTAATTCAGACTAGTGGTTGAGAAGGATAATTACTCAGTGGCTAGCATAGTGGATCCTTGAGGACAATGAATTAGCAAAAGTCCACATAATAAATACGCAGCCTCCTGACACCTGAAGGGCTATTAGCAAGGTTTTATGTTGATATTGTCTCTGTATAAGAGCATCTAAAACGGCACACAATAGCCTGCCTAAAAGAAAGAGGAATCTGAAAAATGTAGTCAATTACATAACCTTGAAATGGGAAAGATCAGAGAAAATGGCACCGTAACATTGCATCTCGGGTTTTGTTGTTCACATTGAAAATAATACTGTACCCAATACATATTATATATATTTTTGGTGCCGTGTTACTGTTCTGGTTTTAAGAGGAGTTTAAAAAAAATCACATTTAACAAGTAACACGCTTTGGAATCTGTTAACCAATAATATTTCTGATATTTCTAAAGAGTGTGCCAGAGTAAATAGCAGGAAATTCAATATCAATCCGTTCATAAAATTGCCTTAATCCAATAACGCGTTAAACACAGCATTGACCTTCTCTGAGGGTGACCTACAGACACTGACACTGACATAAATGTAACTAGCATTTCATAAAAAAAACATTTATCAATTTCCGTTGACCTAATCTGTCAACAAAGTCATCCAGAATCCTTTTAAAGGTGAGTAATTGAGTAAAGTGTATTGAGGCATGTGGAGGCAGTGTATATTCAGCATTCAATCTTTCCAGCATTCAGTCACCAATTCCAACAAAATAAACTGTTTTGAAATTGCTTTCTGAGCTGACCAGGGCGCCATATTTTAAAGTCTTGAGAAAATGATTTTAATTACATGCATGAATTTACAATTAACCAGCTCTGGTTACATTAATACATGAAATAGCGAGACCCAAGCAAAAACTTTATATGTTAGCCTTGGGTTGGAGGTATGGGGTCAAAGGAGTTTGAAAAGAACATATTGTCAAGTCAGTCCTGCTACACAGCTCCCGTGGGTGAGCAAAGATATCACCTCTCTCACTACATGAGAGGCTTGGGAGAAACTCCCGTCAGGTTTTGGAAACCTCAGACAGGAACGAGAGCAGAATGTAAATGGCTCCTTTACTCTGACTGGTGAGAATTTTCCATCATACCGGTGAGCCAAAAACGGATTTGTGCCAAGATGTCTGCAAGAACAAACAAACAGAATTAGACAGGTGCTGCTGAGCTTTTCTCAAAGACTGATTTTCAATAAACTGCTACACCTCAATACATTTTCTTATGTTTGTTCTTTTTTAAGTGCAACATATGCAATATAGAACTTTTGTGTATGGATACATACTGTCCTGTGGTGCCAAGGTTATAAAATCTATTAAATGTACTATAAACTCTTAAAAACAAAAGCTCTTCATTAGTATCTGTGGTTCCACGAAGAACCTTTAACGTCCATGGAACCTTTGCGTTGCACAATAAGTTCTTTATAGTGAAAAAAGGTTCTTTAGATCTTGAAAATGTTCTCCAAACAAAATGTGACCGTGGACCACAAAACCAGTCATAAGAGTCAATCTGTTGAAATTGAGTTTAATACATCATCTGAAATTTGATTTAATAAGCTTTTTATTGAAGTATGTTTTTTTTTAGGATAGGACAATAATTGGCCGAGATACAACCATTTGAAAATCTGGAATCTGAAAAATCTAAATATTGAGAAAATCACTGAGTTGTCCAAATGAAGTTCTTAGCTATGCATATTACTAAGCAAAAATTGAGTTTTTATATAATTGCGGTAGGAAATTTTCTAAATATCTTCATGGAACATGATCTTTACTTAATATAAGGATTTTTGGCATAAAAGCCTTTGGAAACTTGCTTTCATATGGTATGGTATTCTCCCATATAGAATAATTAAAAAAATGTGCTTCATGATGGAATTTAGTTTGAATTTATTTGAAAACCAAACTAAATGTTTATTGGACATGTTTTAATTTATATACATGTTATTTTATAATTAAAAAACTACAGTTTTGATCACTGGGAACACAGGCTTCGACTGCAGGTCTTCTGAGATGTCTTTTATGAACTTGCATCTGTTTTGGCCTTTAAGTTTAATGTCACCACAGAGAATACTTTTGACCTTTTGTAGTAGGTAGCAGTTATGAGACAACTATAATACTCGTTCCTTCTTTGTTCTTCTTTGTTCCATTCGGTCACTATAAATATTTATAACTGACATTTCTGCAGTGCTTACAATTTATCTATAGACTATTATAAAAATGCTATGAATAATACTAACATGAAATTGAATATCAATACATTACTTTTAGAATCCATATAAATCATATAAAGAACCTTGAAAATGAAACTGATTCATATTTTGTTTATATTGTCTTTGAAATGAACATTTGCCACTTCAGAGAGATGTGAGAAATCGGGTCAAACTGCAGTTGTCCTTTTCATGTGCTAATTCTCTCTATGAGAGTCAGATCAGCAACCCTCTTTCCTCAGACTCTAGGAATAGCACCACTTCCCTTAAATACTATTAGCAGACAGATACGACAGGATGGAGGAAGGCTGATACAATTATTGTGTGATTCAGACCATCCACAGTCTTTCGGCCTTGAATGTTTACCGGTCAAATTCTGATGCGCGCACACACACACACACACACACACACACACAACACACACACACACACACACACACACAAAATAAATGGTTTGAGGTTTTCTGGTTTTTCGTCTTATTTAGGCACACACACAACAGTCAATATGTCCAGTCCTCTCTAGGGTGGTGCATAGTGTGCCCCGGCTGATACAGCTATCATCCAACTTTAATTGAACTGATGGATTCTGAGGACTGTTAGGGCATGGTATTTCACGCCATCCTGATAGGACACCAGGAGAGCAGGAGGAGAGAATTGCTTTGAAGTGATTCGTTTGTGGAGGACACCGTGCCATACATCACCAATGCCACACTGAGTATATGAGTTTTCACTCTATAAACAATGGATCTCTTACACGGTGGAAGCTTTAAGTCTCGCTAATCTTTTGTGACATTGTTTATCTTACACATAAATGCTTGATTTATTTTTGAAACTAGAATCAATGCCACCTTTTGAAAAACATCTCAAATTTACAATTTAAAACCATTGCAGCTACAGTATTTCATAATATTGAAAATGCCACAAGTTTATTTTGAACCAGAACGTCGCCATAAATCCACTTAACAACCAATTATTGACTGCACTTTATTTTACAGGCTGTTCTGAGTCATTTAATATAGCTATGGCCCTTTTTCACAGAATGTGTTGAAGTTTTTTTATATGTATTCTTTATTCAATTCTTTAAATTAGTGTTTCCAAAACAACAGCAGGGAGTGACTGCCAATTTGACATATCTTTCTTCTCTTTGGATCATTTTCTCTTTTCAAAAGTCATAGAAACGCTATTCTGATTTGTTTTTCTCTTTTGCTACTGAAGCAGTTGTGTTTGTGTTTGTTGCAGTTTCCGTTCACTACTATAGAACTATAGAAGTACTATAGAAGTTTACGCAACTTCCAGTTCTTAGAATCTTGGAAATGTGAAAAAAAATATATATATATTTAGATTTTTTGATTCATTGCCAAAATTATTAGAAATATCAAGCATATCCGAGGTGCATGTTTTCAATCAAGCTAAATAAATGATTTACGCAGTTGTAAAGGTTAGTTTCCCCCGTTCGCATGTAAATGAGAGGGCACTAATGAAGTCAGCAGTGAGTGGTTACACCAGATGTGTAAAGAGATTAGATCAGGCTGAATCAAAGTCAAGGCCAATCTTATCTGATCAGCTTGATAAGAACTGTACACCAGCTCCACCAACTCTAAATAAATTATTGTAACAGTTGAAGTGTTCTAATTGCCTCATGATGACATTTATAGACTGTGGGGGTTCTGTAGGACCTCAGAACTCATGTGAGCAAAACACAGAGCCAACAGTAAACAAGGACGTTCAAGGACGGCATCCAAGCTGTGATATCTGCACTGAGGCAGGAGTGCTCATAATGATGACAGAAACAATTTCACCCACCAACACAATCTTCTTATGGTTTACTTGATGTTGTCTCCAGTAAGAACTACAGGGAAGAAAACCTCAGAGAGAAATTCCTCTTGAGGTTGAGATTAGTCCGGTTAAGAGCGTCGTTGTTGAGTATTTAGAATAGAGAAGCGGGGGGAATTATTTCAGTGTGTTTTTCTGCATTTTATAGACATCCAAAACATACGTTTGTTGTTCAAAAACAAATTAAACGTAACATTTGATTATTTACTGAAAAAAATCCAGTAATAGTCAAGTTCAAATCAGGTTAGTGTTTTTCCCATACTGACCTAGAAAAAAACTTACTGCAATAACTGAAAGTTACTATTGTTTAGGAAAGATGTCATTAATGTATGACCTGATTGACCTTGTAAAAATATTCACAAAAATATCCTGAAGATAAGGGGGTATTCAGAGACATGACGAACATTTCTTATTTCAATATGTCAGACAGATTTCATGCTATGACTGATTGGAGACGTATTTGCATTATGTCATAGTTCTGCTCTCCTGGGAGGCTTATATATATTTGGCTGAGCACATTAGGTGGTAAGTTTATGCATTCACCAGGAATCTTATGCTAAAATATATTCTTAAATAAAACACCTCACTTCCTGAGTGATATCCGCATATTTAGGAACATTTAAATGACCTTATTATTTATATTACTGAGGTGGGCGGATGCATTATGTGAACAGTTACAGTGTCCATAACAGGTTGAAAAAATGTGCTTATTTTACTGTGATCAATTGAGAAAACAACTTTAACCTGATAATTATTAGAAGACCCAACTCACCAGAGTCAAACCAGAAGAATTAGGACAAATTATCAAAGAGCTTAAATTATTAAAGCATATTTCACATTATCAAGCCTCTGTAATGGATTAATTTATCTGAGTCGCCTTTGTTTGATATAACCCAAATCATTACTGGGTTGAAATTAATCATTGCCCTCTACATGACACTGTCTAAGTCATAAATCTCAAGCAAATATGCCTTAGTGCATTGTTTGTAGTAGGACATTTAATTTAGAGAAATACATTCAAATTTTGTTGACAAAAGACATTAGACCAGAATAGGAGGTACAAGGAGAGACAAAAAATTATTGTCATACTCTTGAGGCAGTGCGTGACATGCTTATATTTCATATTCGCTCAGTATGAAAATTTCAGGGTGACCAATATAAAGATGTATTTGATTAAAATGTAAGTTTATATAGGCTACATCATATACGTAGTACTATGCAAGTGCCAGTTAGTCCAGTTTTATAATATATTATGGACACCTTCTGCTCAATAGACCCTAAGATGTTTTCTCTATTGATAGACTAATTATATTCTGAACACATGGATTTCTATTAAAAAAAGAAAGAGCAACAATGAACAGTCATCCGTGTAAATGCCTCTCTAGGCAATTACAGAGGCAATCAATATTCTCCAAAAGCGTTTGGGACAGTAAACGGTTACAATGCAATACAGGTTGCATTTATGATGTTTTGAAGTATCTCTCTCTGCTCTGTTAGTTTAACAGATGACATTTTTCATGCTGTGAAATATGGTACTGCTTCGTTTTATTAAATATGTTTATCTCAGATGCAAGCAAAATTGTCAACAAGTACCGATCTATCAGACAAAGACAAGCTAATGGTTTGCTACATCATTTTAGTTCAATTAAAAGAAACTGACAGAGTTAAGCGCATCAGAATAGACTCTTCCTTTCCCTTTGTGATATTGTGTCTTTCTCTTGATCCAGTTTGCTCTAATACCAGACAGTTTTAATGAGGACTAAACCCTAAGGTTGAAAGAACTTGGGAGATTTCAAAGAGGACGTGAATTAAAACACAAACCACGTCACTTGCAATTAAACAAAATCAATACATGCATCTCCACTAGCAGTGAAAATGAATATAAGAGCTCTATGTTCATGAAACTTTATTGTATTCAAAGTTTTAGAAGTTTAACCACTACAGAGACCAGCTTAAATCAGCAATCCCACTGTTATCATGCCCTTGACCAAGACACATGACCTCAGATCATCATAATAAATTGATCTGGAATTAGTGTACTAACTATTTGGATTCAAAAGGGACTGCTAAATAGCAAGTCTCTAAGTCAGAGCAGTGAAGAAGAAAATAGGTATAACTTCTCCACCATATTCAAATGCACGCTAACTGCTTCGGGACTTCTTGATAGCAGTTGTCAGATGGACATTTGACTTGAGAGACATGGTGAAAGAGTCAGGTGCAGTAGAGAGAGACCAGTGCTGAGATAAGCTGTCAAACAGTCCAACACCACAAGCTGAAAGCTTAGACAGGTCGGCACATTCTCAACATTCTGAATAATGAGCTGCTGCAAGCCTTCAACACATGCAAAACAACGTATTCATATACAGGTACATCTCAAACAATGTGAATATGGTGAAAAAGTTAATATTTTTCTTGTAAATAATTTCAAAAAGTGGAACTTTCATATATTCATATATAAAAACACTTTTTTGTTTTATTTTTGATGATTAGAGCTTACAGCTAATGAAAGTCAAAAATCAGTATCTCAAAATATTAGAATATTTACATTTGAGTTTCAATAAATAACCATCCATGCAGTATAAATTGTGGGTATCTCTTGTTCTTTGAAACCACTATAATGGGGAACACTGCTGACTTGGCAATGGTCCAGAAGACAATCATTAACACCCTCCACAAAGAGGGTAAGTCACAGAGGGTCGTTACTGGAAGGGGTGGCTCTTCAAGGAGTGCTGTATCAAAGCATATCAAATGTAAAGTTGACTGGAAGAAAGAAAGTGGGTAGGAAAATGTGCACAAGAAACAGGGACCGCAAGCTTGAGAATACTGTCAAGCAAAGCCGATTAAAAAACTTGGGAGAGCTTCACAAGGAGTGAACTGAAGCTGGAGTCAGTGCATCAAGAGTCACCACGCTCAGACGTCTTCAAGAAAAGGGCTACCAAGCCACTTCTGAAACAGAAACATCGTCAGAAGCATCTTACCTGGGCTGAGGAGAAAAATAACTGGACTGTTGCTCAGTGGTCCAAAGTCCTCTTTTGAGATGAAAGTAAATTTTGAATTTCATTTGGAAATCAAGGTCTGGAGAGGCACAGAATCCAAGCTGCTTGAAGTCCAGTGTGAAGTTTCCACAGTCAGTGATGTTTGGGCTGCCATGTCATCTGCTGGTATTGGTCTACTGTGTTTTCTGAAGTCCACAGTCAACGCAGCCATCTACCAGGAAATTTTAGAGCACTACATTCTTCGTTCTGCTGACAAGCTTTGTGGAGAAACTGATTTCATTTTCCAGCAGAACTTGACACCTGCCCACACTGCCAAAGGTACCAAAACCTGGTTCAATGACCATGTTGTTACTGTGCTTGATTGGCCAGCAAACACATCCTGACCTGAACCCCATAGAGAATCTATGGGGTATTGTCAAGAGGAAGATGAGAGACACCAGACCCAACAATGCAGATGACCTGAAGGCCACTGTCAAAGCAACCTGAATTCCATTACAACTGAGCAGTGCCACAGGCTGATTGCCTCCACGCCACGCCGCCAAAAACCACGCCAAGAAATAAAGGCTTGAAATATTTGACTCTATGTGTAATGAATCTATATAATATATGGGTTTCACTTTCAGAAATGATGATATTGACCTTTTTCATGATAATCTAATTTTTTTTAGATGTACCTGTACAAAGACTTGTGCAGAATAAGGCTGGATTTAAATATATAATGCATAAGTATACACAAAAACACATCTTTTAATAATATTTGACCTTCTTGAGCACATAACAGGAAAGAAATATAGCACTTGCCATGTGCAGCACTGGGAATGGGCATTTATTGCCTATCTTCATGCTTGTTAATTTAACCTCAATTGAAATCATTCAGAGCTGCAGTTCTGCTTTATAAATCAAGCATGGATTTGCAAGCCATATTGTACCTATTTGTATAACCTCTAGTCATTTATTCCTCCCGAGAGTAAAAGCTAATTTCATTTATTATAAAGTAACTTTGGAAAATGTGTTAACTTTGGTTCATCCAAATACAATAACTATCGATTAACAGAGATGCAACTCTGAAAACAAAGCAACTTTTCCAACAACTTTATTTTTATCATAACCTCGTAACAAAACTTAAACAAACTCACCTGTGTGCACTGTGAGCTGGACTACGGAAACCCGAAACGGACATATATCTACCTAGGCGTTACAAAGGCTATGCAACTGAGACTGAAGTTATTAGAACCGTTTTATGTTTTAACACAGTAACATTTTAATGTAGACCTAATATTTTATGGTTTTCTTCAAATAAATGACACCTCACACATTAAATATTTTAACATTTATTATAGAATGCATGATATTAGCAACGATAAGGCCCCATGCGCTTCCATAGAGATATGGAAATCCTAAATATACACTGATCTTACACTGATCTACTTCTTCAGCTCAGTTCACACTGGCTGAGTTACCGACAAACAGCAAAACTGAAGAAAAAGCTTTTGGAAAAATTGAAAGAGTTTAATTGAAAGTGGCCTTTGATATGTTACTCGCGTTTGAGCGCGCGCGCGTAGTGTAGGCGAGTGAAGGGCACGCATCAGGCGATCGCGCATTCGTGGATCAGACCTCACCGAGGACGCAGCGGAGCACAGCTTTCTTGGATTTCTGTTTAGCATTTCGAGTTTGCGCAAATCAATTACCATCAGTCATTTCTAGTAAATCAACACGTTATTTGTGGTTCAGTAACGGAGGATTTATTTTTCTCGTGTGCTTTGTCGTTTACTTAAGAGCATGTCAGATTTTCTCCGATGCACCTAATGGACAAAAATGTATTAAAATGTTAGACATCTCGGTGATTGGAATGCTTCAGCATATTCTGATTTGTGCAACTCGAGACCGTTCGACTACCTGTAGGATTGCATCAAGCGCGTGAGTGAGGCGTTATGCCCAGGAGGTAATGCGCATAGTATATTGTGACACAGTTCGTTTTTTGCACTCGAACGGAGGTTTCTGTACACATCGTGCACATCTGTACCCGATGAATATAAGCTAATGGAACCACCATAATCTCAAGGAGAGCCGACGGCACGTTATTTTCGAACAGGCGTTGAGATGCTCTACATTTATCCTTCAAACCCAGTTCAAGATGTACAAAACACGGGGACATTTCCAGCAATATAAGCGTACCTGTACCATACAAGCTCCGTCTAAATGGCAATACTTGAATGTTTGAATTCGTGAAATCATATGGCAATAGTTTTTGCACCTGATACAAAGCAATCCGCTGTCGATCGACTGAATGATCATCCCTGCATGAGTGTGCAGAGTGACTAGTCGAACCTGGACCACAATAAGACAGGATGAAGACGAACCAGACACGCGTTTTGATTGTTGGCTTTGAGCTACCAAGCGCGCTGTAGTAAAGTTGCAGTGGCCGAACTACAGGTGCTTTATGAAGATCAGGACACAATCGTTAGTTTGCCCTCGCAGAAATGCCAGTGCGTGCTGTGACTTCCAGGTTCATGTACAGGGGACTTTGTTCAATTCCAGATATCCTCTCCTACACGACTCCCGTCAGCATCCCCGAGGATGAAGTGGAGGGTAAGTGATATTTCATTGTGAGTAGCAGAGAGACGTTATCTATGGCGATAGTGCTGCCAGTACTTTGTGATTGTGGATTTCAGCACCATAGAGAGCGCCCTGCGGCAGCCTCTGTCCACGATGAAGAAACTGCTTGTTTTTTCCTACACTTCTATAAAAAATTGTCGACAAATAATTGTACAAAAAGTACATATTTTCATTTATAGGTTTCATTGTTGGTTATGAGAGTGTATGAACAAACGCCATCAGATTAAATCTATAGTACTTACTCAAGCTTACAATTTGAAGGGTGAAGGTGGGCGTTCATATCTGATCAAACTCTAATACAGCCGCAAATTAATCGAGTATTTGAAAATTTGTATTCAACATTTATAGGTAATAATAAATCTTTTGGCAAAGACACGTCTAAATGACACATGTACATTACATGAATTGATAGATTTAATGGTAGCGCCACATAACAAAATTATCTTATTCACGTGTCTTGAAGAAAACACATTTCGTGGAACTACATGGATTAAATGGCATAGTTTATATATATATATATATATATATATATATATGTATCTTTTTTGATTTTATGCATAGTGTTTTTGTACACAGCCTTTTCCATGCATGTGATGCACACACCTAGCTAACACTTCTTTCAGTTACAGAGAGATAGAGGCCTACCTCTTAGTTACACAGTGATGTGGGGAATTTCATTATCATATTCTTTTTCTTATATGAAAAAGAAACTAATTTGAATTAAAATGTTTATGCTGCTTTAACTAGGTTATTGTCCATAGGCCATATGGCACGGTTTATGCCATATTAGCTTATAAATTTACAATGATATCATTTATCTAATATGTTAAAGTTAAAAAAACTTTCACAATTAATCACATGCAGTTTTGCATTACACATATATATACATACACATAGTCACATAATGTCATGGCTAATAAAAGTATGGCTTGGCAAATGAAAATATTTTCAGAATAACAATATTTCCTTAAGCCACTAATTAATTACTTTTAATGACAGATATTAATACAGTTTTATTTGATTGTCTCCTGATATTTAAAGGACAATCACTCATAGCACTTATTTATCCTTATTTTACTCACTCTGATTAATTGGGAGGAAGTCTCAAATGGTCCATCCAATCAAGCATACTGTTATAAATAGATGCTGTCATGTTTAACATTAAAAAAAGTTTGTGTTATTGTTTGTTGTAACATGGCGATGTATCTGGCACATCTGCAGAGATCCGTGAAGCCTTTAAGGTGTTTGATCATGATGGGAATGGATTCATCTCTAAACAGGAGCTAGGAGTGGCCATGCGGTCTCTTGGTTACATGCCAAATGAAGTGGAGCTGGAGGTGATCATTCAGAGACTGGACATGGATGGTATATCAGCCCTCGCAAAAACTACAGAAACATTCATATCTTTGGACACACATGCTCTGTGTATTTTAGCACATAACGTACGTTGTTAAGTTGTGTGATATTCCTTAAGTCACTATTAATTTGTCTTGTTTTGATTACATGTAAGCCCTATGAAGGGAGCATTTATCAGAGAGACATGGTGGAATTGCTAATTCACTACAAAACACCTGCAACAGCAAAACAATTCAATATTGTAATGGTTATTGTGAATCATTGAACAAAGGACTGATGTTTCTGATAATGATTCAAAAGATTAGAGTCTGGCTGTTCTGCTGGATCAGCGTAAGATTACAATCTCCCTCAAGAAAAGGTAACAGTGAAGCTGGCCTGTGTTTGTGTATCTTTTATTTCGCAGGAGACGGTCAAGTTGACTTTGAAGAGTTCGTAGCACTTCTCGGACCAAAATTGTCTTCAGCTGGTATGCCTGACAGATTCCATGGAGCCGAGTTTGACTCCATATTCTGGAAGGTGTGGAGGTTTTCTTTGAAATGATCTCAATTATTTCTCCCCATAGTCTCAATGGTTAGTTCTGTCTGGCTTCAGCTTTACTTTGTCCCATTGTTCTGTGACTCTCTGTGATTACTGGTGGAAAGAAGATTATTCATACATTATTCACACTCGGCAATTAACTTGCTGACATTTCTTTAGTAGTAATATCACTCAATTCAAATTAATGTTGAAAGTGCCATTTTAATCCATTAGAAAGTAATATTCTCTTAAACGTGCTATTTAGTTAACTCATCTGTGCATTGGCCGCTGATCATTTATAGCAGTTATATCATCATTTACTAGGATATTTGGCATTTTGAACATTGCTCCCTTAACGAAAAGGCCCATTTTAATCTATTTTCACCTTGTGTCATTAGTGTGACATGCAAAAGCTGACTGTGGATGAGCTGAAGAGACTGCTGTATGACACCTTCTGTGACCATTTGACTATGAAAGACATCGAGAACATCATCATGACTGAGGAGAGTCACTTAAACAGCCCAGAGTGTCAAGTAGATATTGACAGTAAGTCTTCATATGCTAACAATTCTCAAAAGCAAAGCAAAAAATGCTAAAAACAATTCTGCAAACATGACACATTGACCTTGGCTGTTTGTCTCATCTTCGCTCCCTGCATGTGCCCACACATCCGTTTCATTATGAAGTGTCTGGGCTTTATCGTGTCAATCAAAATTGTCTGTCAACTCCATTAAAAACCCAAGACACAGAGGCCATTGCTGCAGTGTAGAAAAACGGTCTATTTTTAGCTGAAACATATTCTGTTGATAGTCCTGGGGAAATAAAGGAGCTCATGAATCTGTTTGAAGCAGGACAGTGTATCTGTAATACTGACGAGCACTTGAACTTGTCGTACTCTTTGGTAAAAAATATATTTTTACTGAATACCAGCCACTGGCAAGTTTTTATTCCTTTTCGTAAGCTTATATACATATTGTTGTCTAATTGAAGCAAAGAAAAACAATATACACTTAAGGAGAAAGTTAAAAGATTAAATGTTTGTCTTTACAAAAACAAAAGAAACAAAAGTATGCAATAACACACAAGCACGAGTGCTGTTGTTTTATCATCCGCAGCAGCTGGAAATATTAATATAAAAAATAGTTCATATTGAGTCATTTAAATTTTAGACACAATAATTGCAGTTGTCTGTTCTGCAACGCCAATGGCAATATGTTTTAACGGATCTACAACAGCACTGTGGCAACCCTGAGCAAAACACGATACCCGTGTTGGATTTTTTTACATAACTAGCGCTTTTTGAATGAATCAATACTGAGTAAATTATGTAATTACTCACCCATAAAGACCCCTAAATTCACTTGTTTTGTACCTGAATGTTTTAAAACGAATGGCTTGAATGAATTACTTATCGACTCATTACTGATTGAATCATACTTAAGTGCGAATAGGTTGAATGAATGATTCATTGACTCACTCACTTGTCGCCACCTACTGGTGAAACTATGTAGCCTGCCCTGCAGACAGACTCACTGAAAAGTCTCTGCTACCAAAGAACAGAGGTGGGTAGTAACGAGTTACATTTACTTCGTTACTTTTACTTGAGTAATTTTTTTGGGTAACTAATACTTTTAGAGTATATTTAAAAGTACATTTTACTCTTACTCAAGTACATTTTAGTGAATAGTGAATTTTTTTTACTTTTACTTAAAAATGCTTCAAAATTATTCCAAACGCGCCGTCTACTTTTCTCTGGGGAATGAGCGATGCCCATTCACGAATGATTTATTCGTTTGAGTAAATTCTGTTCAAAGGCTTGAGCAAACCAGTTGGCAAACCAGTGAATCGGTTCGCGAATCAGTTTGAATGATTCGTTCAGTTCCCTGCAGCACGCGCTGAGTCGTCTGAACTCTGAAGCAGTTCACTCAGAGTTGTAACAAAAGGCGCGTTCGACTTTAAGCAGCGCTGCACAGAATGGTCAGTGAATGACATCAAAATACCGCGAGAGCGATACGAGAGTAGATGGATCCTATGCTTTCGAATGGCTCTCGCGGTACTTTGATGTCATTCACTGACCATTCTGTGCAGCGCTGCTTAAAGTCGAACGCGCCTAAAGTTTGAGAACATCAAGAGCGCTGAGTGCAGCGGCGCGCGACCTGTTCCAAGAGGAATATCTTTGCCTTGACACAATTAATATTGATAATTTCACAATATTTACGCTTGCAAAAATATAGGCTACATTTGTTTACATTTTGCAGAACAGACGGAAGAAGATCCGTCAATGTGCGTTTGTTTCGTTATGTTCAGATGTTCCGTAGCGGTCATGCGAGGAGTTTTTACTCTTCTCCGTGTCAGAGGTTATATACATATAGGCTATAATACATAATTAATATACTTTGAAATATAATTTAATTCAGTGATGCAAATCAGAAATTTCATCAGCTGTTACTTCAGTTTTCTGAGTCGTATGATCCTTCAGAAATCATTCTAATAATTTATTACGCTACCTGACATTTTGTTTAGGATTCATCAGATCAGCATTGACAAGGACAGATGTGAAAAGTGACATGACATACAGCCAAGTACAGATAGACACACATTACACACATTGCATTCATTTATCTATATAACTAAATAAAAATAGACTATAGATATACAGCATATGATCCAAAGTAATTAGTAACTAACTGCCGATAATTGTTTACTCTTACTCAAGTAACCAATTCCTTTTACTTGAGTGTACACTTGAGTACAGTTTTGGGGTACTCTACCCACCTCTGCCAAAGAACACACTGAAATGCATAAATACAAACAAATAAAGTGATACAAACTGTGAAAAGTACTAGAGTTGTTGGACTTCAACGCTATATTAGATTCAAGGGACAGACATATAACGTGATGTGGACGTGACATACAAGTACAGTGACCCATACTCGGAATTCGTGCTTATCCATCCAAGGTGCACACACACAGCAGTGGTGGGGAGCAGTGGTTGGGGTCACACCTCAGTCGTGGTATTGAAGGTGGAGAGAGAGCACTGTACAGTCACTCCTCCTCCTACAATTCCTGCCGGCCCGAGACTCGAACTCACAACCTTTCGATTACAAGTCCAACTCTCTAACCATTAGGCCACGACTTCTCCATGATTTATATATGTATATATGTATATAAATATAAGTCTATTGGAAAAATCCAGTATTACCTATAATAACCTTTCTTTTCCGCTTTCTCCAACTTGTCCTCAAAGCAAGTCCCATGCAACAAGTCAAGCACACCTGTGTGCGCAAGAGCTTGATTTGTGCCTTCGCCATTGCATTCATCATCAGCGTCATGCTCATCGCAGCCAATCAGATGCTTCGAAGAGGAATGAAATGAACAGTTCTCTTTCTAAGACAATGAATGGCTGACAAAAGGAAACAAGGTAAACATGCAATAAAGTCTACTAATTTTACTAGTTTCTAATGACCACAGTTTTACAGAAACACCAAAGTCTGCACTTTCATTCTACTATAAACTCAAGGTAAAGTCAGACTCTTGTTAGACAGACAAAAAAACATTTAGCCCAAAACAACATAGTTTAAAATTGTCTTTATCATTGTCCAATATTAATGATCACTGTCCAATAAAATATTACATTTTTCTTTGCTTATGTTACAAAGTAGACATCTATTATAATATAGCACATCATACTTAAAGTATTGTATTGTATAGTTGTAATTCACTTTATATCAATATTGTGTCAGGGTCATTATATAACATGACACAATGATATTGACAAAACTAGGCATGTGACCGGGTCATGTAGCCAACCTTACGCAATTTTAGATCCACTAGTAGAACCTAGATTTATTTTCCCAACATGGTCTCAAACATCACCGGTTTGTTCTGTGTGGACATTAACAGACAAAGAATATAAAGAGGAAATAAACACATTTCTCAACAATATATCTAAGTCACCATGAGTAGTTAGGCTTAGAGCAATTTAAAAAGAAAATTAATGTACTAGACATCTACCAGTAATAAACTGTGATGGAAAGTAGAGTATAAATTTGGTGACAATGCAAAGTGTTACTGAATCTAACCTGTGCAAATTGTCTTTTGTTAACTTGCAAAAACAGTATTTCTTCCAGTCTTGACTCTCAGGATTGTTTGTCGACAGGTCTTTTATTATATTGTCTGCTGGTTGTGTGAGAAAAAGTATTGTGAAAAATGACTGAATATTACAGGCTATTCGTATAGTGTGCCACGTGAGACTAAATGTTTTTGTCGATATCTTGCAATATAACTGTTCTGAGTGTCAATACATATTTGCATGACGTGTTTCCTAGCATTTTGATAACATCAATGTTGTCAATTAATAATCAGTCTGTATCAATATTGTCATTATTTTCTTTAAGCAACTTGTAGATTTCATTGTTCTGAGGTGTTGTGATCTGTTTAATGGTCCATTTTTATATTTTAAGTCATGACGTTAATGTTCTCTCATCGTAACCGAATTTTTGTCCACATTATGGTCAACGTGAAAATTACAGGTTAAGGTTAAGTTTGCTTTTAAAGCAAATGTATGCATTTTTTTACTTGAAATATCAGTTTCAAAATAATTCGACCAAATGGTCTGTTTCGTTCAAACTCCTCTCAAATGTCTGTTGTGGGAGTGAGTGGGTACGAAATCGAATTTCCGCGAAAATGGCGGATTGCTTTACGGCAGTATGCACGTGTACTGCTTTCCAGCGTAATTACGACAGTGAATGGCATTCACTTAACTGCAGGGGGCTCCAAAGTTGCAAAAAAACACAAAACTAAATACAGTTGCTTTAAGTTTTTGCATTCATAGTGTAACTCAAAGGGAATGAACCAGAGCAAATTATTCAAAAGTGTTATTTTAAAGTTAACTTAATATCTTTAAGTTTGGTGCGAGTTAATGGTAACAAGCAATATTTGGCTTATGCATACTCTGAAATAAATGTATGCATCCAGCATCTATCTGTAATGTATGCATTTGTCAGTAATCTCAGTGCCTAAACAGTGAATTGGATGGTGTTGTTCTGTGTGAAGTCCAAAGTCTATATTTTTGTGCACTTTCTCAGTATTTCATTCATGTGTTTATGCTATATCACAGATGACACTTAACTGATATGTATAAGTTGTTAATTATCCTTTTTTGACTTAATTTGGAAAAACAAAAATTGAAGTATGTCATGATTTATGACAACTGCATATGAACTGCATATGTAGACATGATTGTGCTGCATTGGTTTTATGAGGCTATAGAGTGAAGCATATCAATATACAATTAATACTTTTTCAGAGTAATAGTATTACTATTATGCATTAGTTTGTTACTATTATGCATTAGACTTCAGAAATCATGAAGTTAATGCTGAAATGACGAGATAACATTTGAGCAAAATATATAAGAATGCTGAAATGACGAGACAACCTTTGAGCAAAATATATAAGCAATGATGAAAACCTGTTTCTTTGCAGTTGCATGCATTCGTAATTTTCTGACATGTTGTCTTTGTGGTGTCTAGGTCAGTCTCTGTTGTTAAAATATGCAATCTATGCTTATTTGATGACAATTTACTGTGATTTAGAGTTACTATTTATATATCTATACATAAACAAATTGAGATATACTGATTTCAGGACATTAGAAACATATCACGCTCTCGATTTCCAAAGCTCAAGCATGTGATCTGCTGTACAAATTGTTTTACACACTAATAGGGATATTATTATTTAACACTGCAATATGTTTTTTTTCAGTCCGAGTAATAAATGGGTAAAAGTCCTAGGATTATATGAAAAATAGTTTTATTTTTGTATTTTTCCAATATTTCTTTATATAAATTCATCTTATTCCTCATGGAAATATTACAACACATTTACTTAAATTACATCTATTACACCCAACTACATATTGACTGATGCACGTTGGCAGTTACAAATGAGCTTACATGTTTATATTAATGTAGTGATGTAACAGTAATATTATCCAACTGATGTATGTAACTTTATATTGCATCAATGTAGCCCTAGAAAACAACCTTGAATCTATGATGTACCAGCATGTGCTGATGTTACATTTAATTGTACCATGTGAACAAATTAATTAAAACAGTGGTGCTTCTTCTTTGGTCTTTCTCGCTGTCATTTTGTTTGTTTTACATTACACACATTACTACAGTATGCAGCACTTTAAAAAATGATGATGTTTGGCTTAATTTATTTGGTCATATTTCCACACACGTATGCATATAAAATGCTTCGGTGGAATGGGTCTGCTAATATTTTTTTTTACTCCATGACCTTTAAATACTGGTGTTACGTTACTAATCTCAACTAGACCAGCAAAAAGTATCTAGCAGTGAAACAAGAGGGTTTTAGACTACTAATACTATCTCACCAGGCCTGTAAAGGTAATGCATCCCAATCAAGTGTAACACTCATCAGTGCAGACAAGAGGAATTCGCCAAGGCCATGCAAGCTAACAGTACAAAACCTCCCTGCAACAAGCAATCAGGACTAAACTGAAAATAAATCCCTCATCTGAATTTCAATCTAAACCACTGACACAGAAGGCAGACAAAACAATAGCTCTCTCCATAGTGTAATGTTCAGCTCGGGAACACTGTCAACTTCTTGATACACTGCAAAAAAAAGCAATTATGTTAACGCCTAAAATAAAATAACATTGTGTTCTTTTCCGGACACAAAAATTACAGCTCCACATTATGAAATTCATTGCACTGGATTTATTCAAAATATTCATATAAACTGTCCACAATGTAAATTAGCTTATTCTTGCAAAACATGCATTTTTTTTAACCATGCACCTCAACATGTAATGCTTTACAATTGAAGTTAATTTGCAAAAACAGATACCTTCATTTTTAGCAATTGTCAAAAATCATGTTTTTTTCATTGTGCATTCCAATTAATCTCAATCAAACTGCAGATGGGTTATTTTGATCAAGTAAAATAACAAAAAAATACAGCTAACACAATAAAAAAGCACACGATAACATAATAAAAAAACATGATTTTTGAAAATTAAAAAAATTGTTATCTGTTTTTGCAAATAAACTCTTCAGCTTGATACATATATGCGCACTGTTCTCACTTCAAGAAACAGTTCACCCAGAAAATAACATTTGCTGAACATTCACTCACCCACAGCCCATCCAAAATGCAGATGAGTTTGTTTCTTCATCTGAACAGATTTGGAGAGATTTAGCATTACATCACTTGCTGCTTACAAATGGATCAGCACTTATTCACTCCAGAGGATCTATTGCTAAACAAGTGATGGAATAGATTTGGAGACATTTAGCATTACAAGGAACAAACAAAATGATCTTGGACAGCCTGAGGGTGAGGACATTTTCAGCTATTTTGTTTTTTTTTTGGGGGAACTATTCCTTTATGGAATTGCATACAAGGGCTTTGTGATGATAATAGTTAACAGCATGTTCTTGAAGAAAAAAGGGAATAATTAAAAAGAAACTTTATAAATTAAATTTCAACCCCATTCATTGTGTTGCGTCACTCTCCAACCACCAGTTGGTGGGGGATGAAGAGATGGAGGAAGATCTGGAATAGACAGCAAATACGGAGGTATCTCAATGGCTTCAGCACATTCTTCCTCTTCCAGCTTTAAAACTCTGAAAATAAAATGGGTTACAGGTGACTGCTGAGATCAAGAGCATGTGTGTTTTCTCTACCGCTGGAACCTAAATGCAGGTAATTATGCAAATGAAACAGCTGTAGGCATCTCATTTTAATGACCTCTCATTTAAGTGACCTCTAAAACAAGATTTCTCATGCATTTTGAATGCTCTGAAACACACTTGCACCTAAGCATCTGGAATCCTTCGTTCATTAAGTTCAGCAACATGCTAAATTATAATATAAAAGTGGTTGTTTTAGACAAAAAAAGAGTGTCTCTGCAATTGGTATAATACTAAATACTACATATTATACAATGGGTAACATAAGCATAAGCATGCGACTGCGAGTAAGAAAAGTGATCATTTGTCAACATCAAAGTCAAAATAATTAAAACAAATCCCATCTTAGTGAATGAAATACTTATTGAAACATTCCAGCCTTTTCAAATCATAATTCGGTGCAGTATCCCACATTAAGTACCTTCCTGATGTCAAAGCAGCCAGTTTCTTCTCTCTTCTGGAGAGCCATTCATCAATGCTGCGCTCAGTAGATGCTCCATCTTGGTCAAGGCCTTCCTTCTGCCACTTTTCATCTGACGGGAAATTGCCACAATTGCTATTCAGTTTAACAGACTGAGAAAATTCCTATGTGTAAGCCAACAGCTCGCTTTCTCAGTAAACTATGACTTAAAGATCAATGACGCATATAAAGACATCATAAGATGAAGGTCCAAGAAAGCTGCTGCTCACTGCTGTAGCACCTCACCATCAATGTTTTGCTCCAGCATCTTCATCTGTCTCTCAGACATGTGTGAAAAACGACAGCTTGTACCAAACACACATTGTCCTGAAAAGACAGCAAGCAAACGTATCAGATTCATAATAGAAAACATATACTGCACTAAAGAAGAAACACAGCGGTGTGGCTTCCTCTGTCAAATTCCTCACCTGTCTGGAGAAACTTTCTGCAGGGCTCCTTTGTCCGCTCTTCATTTAAAAGTGTGGCAGCGTCTGTAAATAAACACTAAAAACTTGATTCATCTCAAATTAATTGTTTTATAGCCTCCGACCGCTTTGTGAAGTTTTCTGTGAGTACCTCTGAAGTTGTCAAACCAGGCCTTTTTTCGCCCGGTGATGCTGGACGCCGAATAGGTGCTTCTTTCTGTTGTGCATGTTGTCTTGAAAACTGCGGTCACAGTAGTCGCAGTAATATCTCTTCCCCATTGCTCACTATGCAGAAACACTACAAATCTGACTTAACTTAAAAACACTAATTAAGGTGTAATATATAAAATATTAATAATTGACCAAAATTAACCATTTGAATTTTAGAACTCGTCCTAGATTAAAGCATATTCCTTCTGTGAGCAGTTCAATATGGCGGACACAACAAACTGGCTGCGCAGCGCAGACTCAGAATTGAGTGGCGTATAGCTCCCTCTGGCGCTCAAACGCCGCTTTACAACACGTTTGCCTTTGAGACAAATTCATTAAGTTATTTTACAGTTATTTTACAGGGACAGCTATAAATGTACAGATTGTTTTGATTTCATGTTTACATGTTTGTGTCTGTGTCAAATAATCTCGATAAAAAGAAGCATCTAAAAAAGATCATAATACACATATAACAAACCTACTTGATAAATGTGACCCGGACCACAAAACCAGTCATAATGGTTAATTAAGATTTATACAACCTATAAAAGCTGTCTAAATGAGCTTTTCATTGATGTATGGTTTGTTATGATAGGACAATATTTGGCCGAGATAAAACTATTTGAAAATCTGGAATCTGAGGGTGCAAAAACATAAAAATAGCAACAGCAAGGCACTGCTCCCCCAACTGTGTGACGGTGTGTGTGTGTGTGTGTGTGTGTGTGTGTGTGTGTGTGTGTGTGTGTGTGTGTGTGTGTGTGTGTGTGTGTGTGTGTGTGTGTGTGTGTGTGTGTGTGTGTGTGTGTGTGTGTGTGTGTGTGTGTGTGTGTGTGTGTGTGTGTGTGTGTGTGTTCACTGCTGTGTGTGGGCACTTTAAAAGACAGAGCACAAATTCTGAGTATGGGTCACCATACTTGGCCGTATGTCAGGTCACTTTCATACTTTTTTTCATAAAATATTGAGAAAATTGCCTTTAAAGTTGTCCAAATGAAGTTCTTAGCAATGCATTTTACTAATCAAAACTTACGTTTTTATATATTTACGAAAGGAAATTTACAAAATATATTCGTGGAACATGATCTTATTTAATATCCTAATGATTTTTGGCATAAAAGAAAAATCTATCACTTTGACCCATTCAATGTTGGCTATTGCTACAAATATACCCGTGCTACTTATGACTGGTTTTGTGGTCCAGGGTCACAAATATAATATTTAAATGGTCTATAATTAATTAATAAAAAAATTGCTCTGTCTGTGTCATAAAAAAAATTCTGATCGCAGATCATGTAATACATAATAGCAGTCAGTGGGGAGGTTAATTTTACAATTTCAGAATTGTAAGCAATGTTGCATTAAATGATGATTATTATATTATTTTAATTATTTACTTATTTATTTATTTAGCTATTTTCTTTTGGGTCTTACTGCACGATTGGACAATTTCGCCTGTGTAATATTACATCAGTTACAATTGTGAAATAGTAATAGCAAAACAAATACGTTCACAATCACATACGTTCACAAGTAAAAATAAACTTAATTCCAAAAACTATAGGTCGAAATACAGCTATTTACAAACTGACAGAATTCACTCTAATCGCGTGGAAAAAAATGCAAAAGAAGTAAACGATGACTTGGTTGTGAAAAAAATTACAGCGATGTGAATACTGACTGTCTTAGAACCTATATATTCATACATTTTATCCATATTCCTAAGTATTGACATAATTTCTCGTGAACTGTCCCTTTAACTGTAAAATCCTTTCATACACTCCCACTCAGCAGGCGGCAGTAGTACTCCAGCTTTTGCTATCATACCTTTCATATTAAATATGCGGCTCCGCATTGGTACACTGAAACAGCTCATATGCTGGTGTGTGGCGGTATTACACGCTAAACGCAGCCCACTTTGACTAAACTCATCCATCTTTGGATGTGCTTAATGTGGAGTCCCTGACGCCGACAGTAAGCAGAGACTGAAATCTCCCATCGGAGCACAGGAACTGTTACAGCACACGGGACACCGGAGAGGGACATTGGCCCTGATGGCCAAGAACACGCTGTCTTCGCGCTTCAGAAAGGTGGACATCGATGAATTCGACGAGAATAAATTCGTGGACGATCACGACGAGCCTGCCGACCAGCAAGGACCTGATGCAGTGGAAGTCGATAACCTTCTCAGGCAATATCCTTTAATGTGAGCGCAACGTTATTAGGGATTGAGACATAAACGTGTGACACGAGAGCGCGCGACTCCGTACAGTACTAGGGCACGATGACGTGATTTTCGTGCGGCTTTGTTTACAAGATTTTAACAGCGCGTTGGTTTGTGTTTCTTTAAGCTGCAGCGATACTTTGGTGTAATATATAAGTTGCTATAACATGTATCACGGTTAGCACAAATATATTATACAGCATAAATGTTTGAAACATTGATAATAGTAAGCAATGTTGTCTTGAGCATCAAATTAGTTCATGATTATAGTTTACTTTCCCTATCCAAATGTTTATCAGAATCAGCTTTATTCTCCAAGTGTGCGCAAACACGCGAGGAATGTGTTGTGCTTTTTAAGAAGCTCTTCGTAGTTCGTACATACTTGCATACATATATACATACATATCTGACATGAGAATAGAAAGATTTAAATAAGACTTAACAATAAATAATAATGTGTCTAAATCTGGAAAATAAGATTTATGTACGGATTTATAGAAAATATACATATATTTTTACATAGTACTTGAGCATGGAGAATGAATGCTGTTTTTATGCCTAGATGTTCTAGTGCACAGAGATCTGTAGCGTCTGCCTGAAGGGAGAAGTGCAAACAGGCTGTTTCCCAAACATTGCACAGTCTAAAAAAGTTATTGAAAGTGTGTTTTATTCTTGGTCACTACTGTAAATGCTGAATTTGCTCAATACGACCCAAGATAACTTTGCAATCAATACTCTATGAAGGGAATAATTTAATATGAGTATTTTAAAATCTAACATTTCATCAGGTGAATCAATCAGTTACTTATTCAAAATGGGACTTTTCCTTATTGTGGTCACAAATGTGACATGTTTATGATTCCTTTGATTATGATTTTTATGAGACTGAGCGATATTATACAGTTTGAATTATGACATTTTAAATGCTTTTTTTAATGGTGCTTTAAGACAGAACGGATCTTTTATAGAGGTAAACTGGAATTAAACCGCTTTGGACATGTGACTGTTTACAACAGTCATGTACAAATGTAATCAAGGCAGCCTGTGCTTTCATTTACAGTTGACAACTCTGCATGAAATACATGTGAAATAGTTTTTAGACCATTCAAATTCAAAATACATTTTCATCACAGATGTAACCACTGGGATTAAAAGGGCTAATTTGCATCCAACACCTGATGGGAAAAAAAGAAATGTCAGATCTGTAAATACTTGTTGTTCCAGCAGTTTGTGTTTTTAGTATTTCTTCTTCTTTGAAGTGTGACGCATTTAAAAATGTATTTGAGCTTTGACAGGATTTCAACTTTTATTTTATGTAGTTTAATGTACTCTTTCCTCGAGCGTTTTGTTGTCTTGTTGAGAACAAGAGCTCTGTGACATTCCAGATACATCATTCTGTCACAGTTTTCCAATTAGGTTAGACTGTTTATCATAATAGCCTTTCGAAGCAAACAGTCGTCTACATTGTCTCACAGTAATAAACCTGTTGTGGGAGTTGTGAATCCACACGCTATTGTCACATTTCCATTCTCGTTTCCTTGTACTGTATAGGCTGAGGTGCACATTGAGGTGTGATTGTCTCAGTGATCTTTCTATTTGTTTATGATTTCCATTGTGCAGGTTATACTCACAGGTGAAATATGCCTGAACGTACACTCCTCTGGTTTTGGATGAAGAGTTGCCATCATTCTGCTGTGGAAAGGGTTGGGATTTAGCCCTGGCAGGATGTGAAATAAAATATTTGACTTCCATATCTGAGGCCAGTCACCTCAGGGCTAACTACCCCAATTGTGCCCAGAGACCTCTGATTTGCATCAGGCTTCCTCTTCCTCTCTGCTCTACCATAGTACCTGGTTTAGTAAGTTCCTGTAGATGTTATCTGATGGAGCAGTGAGACCAAATATTTTTTTTGCAGAGTTCACTCTCACATAGTGGATTCTCTTTAATCATCTTACTGTACAGTTGAGTGTCCTATATCCTGTAATACGAGACCCTCAGGTTAGATGTGTAGCTTTTGAGTGTAATGGTCGTCCAGCTGTGGTAGGCATCAGCATTTGACTTATTTAGCAGCACTTCTGTGCAGTGGGGCAGAATGGAAAAGCTTGATCTTGCTGAACCGCCTTGTGTTATTATAGAACACTGAGCTGCACTTTGAAAAACAAGAGGTCCCACAGGAGCCTTACTTGGTCCCTGTAGAGTTTGTTGATGTTTTGAATGAATCCCTGGCAATGCATGCTTTTACCACATTCGTGATATAGGGATAAATGTTCACTTTTTAATAATACTATTTATGAATGTATAATTCTCTCTCTCTCTTTATATAGAGCATTTATTTGAAATAGAAACTTTTTGTTTATTTATAATACATTATACATGTCTTTACTATCACTTTTGATCAACTTAATGCATCCTTACTGAATAAAGGTAATCAGTTCTTGAATTTTAACGTGTACATATGTATATGGATATATGTGTATATGTATATATATGTGCTCTGTATAAATTCCCCAGAGTAGAAAGTTCATTGGACCTTTTTCATTTATCGTTTATACTCCTTTGAGGTTGGTTATTTTGAGAAGTGTCTGTCATCAAGTGGTAATGTAAATGTAAGGGATTTTCTGACAACTTAGTTTAAATACTGCAACATCTTCATACCGCAACTCAAATCCAGAAGTTCTAGATTACTGTTTAAATCCATTGTTGGATATGTTATCCCAAACTTAAGTGGAATGTCCTCAGCACAGCATAAGAAATGGACATCTGGGGACAAGTTAGAATGTTTCTGGAACACTAGGACGCTGAAGACGAGTGTCTTGAGACTCAGTTTTGCTTCTACGATGAGGTCTTCTATTTTTAATATTGAGGTCACAGCGCCTAAAATTTGAATACTTGGATTAAAAATGGATATTAATGTCTCATCTAATTCAGAGGCTGAAATGAATCTAGTTGGGATAGCCCTGTCTCTCTCTATATCAATGCAGTGTCATTCAGTGCATGTGACAGTTGTTGCAGAATGCAGTGGCAGGCAGCTGCAGCGCACCAAACAATCAATCATCCACGTTCCTGAGAGTTTAGTCCCATCTGAAAGATTCATTTGTTTTGAGAAATTCCTTCTTGGGCTTGAGTGTGTGTATGTTTGAGACAACTTTATCCTAAAAACTTCATTCCTCCTAGTGTCAGTTTATGCAAAATGTAAAGCTTCCTTTTCTGTATTGAAAAGATATTGATATCTTCCTTAACCAGCTTTAATGCACAGGGGACATGATGTCAGCCCTTCATATTGCTCTTAGGAACCCTCCAATCAACAGCAGGAACCCAGCAATAAAGGTACAGACCGTTTTACCAAGAACTACATTTCAGAATGAAGCATAGACTGGACGATTGCATCTTTCCTTTCTCTCACTCTCTCAGGAAAGAACTCAGGCTATGGTATTGAGGGTTCTGACATCATTTAAGAGCAGCGATATAGAGCCCGCCGTTAAGTCTCTCGACAAGAACGGAGTTGATCTTCTCATGAAGTTCATCTACAAAGGCTTTGAGAGACCCACAGAAAATAGCAGTGCCATATTGCTGCAGTGGCATGAAAAGGTAAACCCAAGCTATTAAGAGTGAGGTAAAAAGGGGTAATTATTTAGTTTTACATCATCCATGGGATATATTCAGTTTTGGAGGGCTTTAAATAACATAAACATATATTTGTATTTTATAACAGGCATTTGCTGTTGGAGGACTAGGCTCTATTGTTCGAGTTATGACAGCTAGGAAGACTGTATGACTACCTGACCGAACCTGGAGACAGTGAGGCGGTCACACCGAGGACACGAGGCAGGTTTGCCTGTTGCTTAAAGGAAAGAAGAAAAGACCCATCATTTTGAATGCTTCCGACTTGAAGAAAAACAAACTATGAACTATAAACGGTAGAAAAACACAGCAGAACTTGTTTCAAACTGAAAAAAAAATGAAGTAATGTTCATGTGCCAATATAGCATAAATTGTTCTATGACATACTGGCATCAAAAAGATTTCAATCCGACATGGTTTTTAGTGGGACGAAATGTACTGTGGAAGACAAAACAAACCTGGTGTATGTGCTATGAGTAACATGGTGAATACAGTATATTTAAGATCGGGTGAATGAGAGCAGCAAAAGTGAGCTTGTACAATTTGATTTGAAGTGTTTTCTGTGGTAAAAAAAAAAAGTTAGATTTAATAATTTTTTAATTTAAATTTTATTTCACATCTTTGGTCCCATACTCTTGTTTAGTTTTTTCTGCAGAGATTTAATAATGGAACCAGTGATGTACACCAAAGGGGTAGACTGGGGATCATTGTAAAGTGCCTGCTACATAAAGTAAATGGATCTTCTTTATGTCGTCATCTGTTTGATTTACTTTTAATGCAGTATTTATGTGAAGTATGAACATGTTATTATTTATCTAACCGGCCCTATATTGAAATGGTAATACTGTACCACATATGCGTTTAGAATTGCTACCCTGTTTGATAGCTCTATCGGGACGGTGACCTACAGACGCAGGAAGGGCAGGGTAATTAAGATAATGCATATCAGGAAATTAAGATAAAGGGGTCTATATATTATTCTGAAGGATGTGCTACTGATAACTTCTATCATGCCAAGACCTGTTCCTCTGAGATATCATTGAAGGAATAGAGTGCTGTAATCTCACTTATGGGCCCAGGAGCTACATATAAATATACAGACTGTGGAAAACATTAGACATCATATAATGGACCGAATCTAATATTTTACTCCTGGGAATTTGAGTATGTGAGGAGTTTTACAATCCAGTCTTAATTAGAGATGCACTGATACTTAAAATTCTGGCTGATGATTATTTGTATGTTATAACTGATAAATGGTCTATAGTATGGAAGCCTGTTTCCTTCACCGAATAAAACATAAAAAAGGTAATTGTGTCATATAAACTCGCAATTCTGACTTTTTTTTCTATAAACTATAAACTAACAATTGTGAGAAATAAAGTCAGAATTAAGACTGACCTAACTTGCAATTACAAGTTTCTATCACACAATTCTAACTTTCTCAGAATTGCGAGTTTATATCTCACATTTCTGACTTAATTTTTCACAATTGCAAGTTTGTATTTGGCAATTATGAGGAAAAAAAGTCAGAATTGCAAGAAGTCACAATTACTTTTTTAAATTGTTTTACTCAGTGTCGGAAACAGGCTTCCCTACTATACAGTATTAACAGTATACAGTATGAACCCTAATCTAAATAAAATACTAAAAACTAAAACCAATAATTTAAATGCTATACGCATTGCAACACTATAATGAATATTGGGTTTAAAAATGAATTCGGAAAATTGATAAAGATTGCATTTCACAGTGTTTTTAGCGTTAAAGTAAAGGAGCGTCAGATGATGGCAAGGATGATCTAATGAACATAACACAAATGTCCAATACTGAATGACACTATTAGATGGAAATGTATTTAAAATGTCTAAAATATCATGCAACCCCAATCTTAATCATTTTGTATCAGTTATAGTGCTATTAGTACATGAAACGGACGAAGGAACACCACAAATTAAACAAAACATTCAAACTTTTTAATGTTCTTAAATAGCATTCTTAAAAACAAAAAGCTTGCAAGTTTGGTATCATCACATTTTTTTCTGTATTCTTTTTTTCTGCATTTAACGACAAACATCAAATATAATTTGGCAACAGATAAGACAAAACAGTTTTGTGATTAAAAACACATGACAATTGGACAATGCAAGTATGTTCAACTAGCAACTCTAGAACCCCTTAACTTATAAAGAAAGAGTATTCTGACCATTACATCATTTTTGAAAATGTTCCCTCCCACAACAGTAGGAACTGGTAGAAATCACCTGTACTACACCTTAGATCTGGCCCCGTGTTTACAATAGAAAACAAATGCAGTTGATTTTCTTTCTGTTCCTTCCTATCGTGGTGCTAATGCATTTACAGGTTGCATTCAAATGGAGCAGGGGGCATCAACATTTAACAGATTAGCTAGCATGCATCTGCTACAGAAATTTGGGCAATTGGTAAAAAACGCTTGGTTAAAATGATTTTAAAAAGGGTTTTGCATTTCCCCTTAAATTTTAGGTTGGTAGGTTTCTGTTGTGGTACATTTCTTTTCAAATGCTTAAAGTCTGTATTAACCCCTGTGCTCTCAGCTAAATGATGCGGTGTGAATACAGCACTATACTGGGACAGTCCCAGCAAGAACTTGCTGGGTTAATTTACATGTTCCTGGAAAGTTATAAACACATATGAATACAAATTAAATAAGGCAAAAACATTTGACAGTCCACAAGTCAAGGTCAGACAACTAGACAGAGAGGAAACAGTGACATCCACCATCTGTTTCCCTCTTCATCTCCATCCAGTCATTCTCTTTTTGACAATCTAAAACAACACAATAAAAAAAGCTAGGCCATAAAACAAATTTGTGCCTGCGAGAGCACAGACAACTCTGTTGTCGGCTTAATTTGGGCAGTGGATATTCCATGGGAAGGTTCATTGTGTTTGGCAGTGATTTGTTCATTGGCAAACTTTGTCTTTTCATTCAAGAGGATTATAAAAAATAAACAAAAGATGCGAGTGGAAGCAGCTACGTGCAAAAATATCAAATAGAGACAGAGATGATAGCGTACTAGAATCTTATGGGACATTGTGCTCTCCACATGCAAAAATATTTTGGTCCCATTCCAATGGTCACGATCAACCCTGCAGTTCATGGGGAAAGTCGGTAAACGTTAAAATATCAGTCACAATGTGTGGCGTTTTCTAACATAGATCACAGATGGAGAAAATGATAAGCTATTTGCCAAGCGTGACATAACGGAATGATCAGACATGCCTCTTGCCAACAGCACAATAAATAACATCGGAATCAAACTTAAATAGTGCAAGTAAAGTGCAAGGCTATTATTTTAACAGTTTTCATCGTAATTATCATCATCATGACATAATGAAACAAACTAAACACCGAACACATCACTTCTTATTAGACCGACGCAGTGCACTTGTCCTTGAGACAGATGGGGTTGTGAAAGAGGGACGCTATTATGCCATGATCCTTGGAATTTCAGCTGACTGCACTCTTGTGAAGCAGCGCAAGGGTGCGTAGTTGCGACAGTGGCATGGTCCATTCACAGATTAGACAAAAGAACACTGCCCCTGTCACATGCAGAGGGTCATCTTTTCACAGATCTGCCATGACGAACAGCCCAGACAGACACACTTCTCTGAATTACATTGACTTCATATAGAACTATACATATATAGATATGTACAAAAATGTGTTCTTATATACAGGAGTACGCCTGTACGTCTCTGTGACACTATAAAAGAGAGCTCTGTTGGCTATTGGTGTCCACTGCACAAATGGAATAAGACATTAGGTTATTACATCAGCTATGCAAGTATGGGCTTACCACACTAGTACCGAGGCATGCTAAAAAGAATCAACACTCAATAAAAATGGAGATTCTGATGTCCACGTAGCGTTAATTAGCTGATGACCGAAATAACCCAAAAGAGGCACAGCGCGGTGGGCCTCCTTCGAATAACCAGGCGAAAGTCTGTGGAATTTGTGTGAAGATGGAAAAACGAACACGTTTTAACGAACGAAAACAAATAAAAAGGCCAAGATGGAGCAAAGAAATGCAAACATGCGACACACTCCCTATGGGAAAATGTTATGTAAACGTTGCAGAGGCAAAGAGTTGAGAAGGAAAACAAACTTCCTTCTCCAAAATGTGTTTTGCCAAAGCTGTAGGCTCATCTTTTTGGAAGAATCTCCCTGGAATTACACTGATTCACATAAAAATGTTTCCAAGTCTCCTTTCTTCTTGTGCTCTCTTATCACCTTCAGAAACGGCGATAGCTGCCCTCAACAGGTCTGAACGCCCGTGTGCCTGCGCTCATACACGCATATGATACATGCATGTAGTAAATTTTGCTGTATGTTGGGAGCAACTGTTTCGCATCTGGGTGGGTGTAGCTCCTTAAAATCTAAAAATACATGTGAACTCGACAAATTTTAAATATCTGCCCACAAAGATGAGATATTTTGTCTTGAATAGTTATTAAACTACTGTAATCTAGATCTAATGAGATTAAGTTAACAACTAGCTTATTCAGAAGAACCTACCAACAACTTATGTTTGTGTGTGTGTGTATGGGCATGAGCGTGTGTCTGCAGGTTGGCATGGTGCCACCATGTAGGTCAATAGTTATCCATCATGCCATCAGAGAAGAGGTTTTGCACGTCCAACATGGCCGCCAGCTCCAGCACATGTTTCTGTAGAAGGCTGCTCTCCACCATCTCCTGTTTGGGCAGCGGGGGGTATGACTCTGGAAAACTCCTCGCTTCCTGTAACAAGCACACAGAAATATTCTGATCCAGCTGCTATGTGACAATATCTTGTAATGTGCTTGCAGCAGTCAATCATTGGTCCTCAATCTGTGAAGAAAGTAGTGCCACCAGGAGGTATACAACGCGACTCTGGAAAAGTCACAATACTACAAAATAAAATGTATATTCTAATTAAATTATCGTTTTTCAGTTTATTATATCTACTTATAAATACAGCTTTGTGTGTCTAATACTCCAATATATTCCTGATTGTGGGATACAAAGAGTATTATATTAGTATATTTTACTATTATCTGTTACAGTATAGGGATAGTTCAACTAAAAATAATGATCTCATTAATTACTCACCCTTATGTCGTTCCAAACCCGTAAGACCTTCGCTAATCTTCAGAACACAAAGTGTTCCGCAGTAGTTCAACCGTAATTTTACGAAGCTACGAGAATACTTTTTGTGTAAAAAAAAAAAAAACTTTATTCAACCCTGGCACCATTTTGGAGAGTATCACATATGTAAACAACGTATCCGCGTACATATTTTGCATCCGTTGTTTATGTCACACTCTCCAAAATGGCGCCAGGGTGACACAGAGGAGACGAATAGTTGAATAAATTCGTTATTTTTGTTTTCTTTGTGCACAAAAACTATTCTTGTAGCTTCATTAAATTACGGTTGAACCACTGATGTCACATGGACTATTTTAACGATGTCCTCACTATGTTTCTGGACCTTGATCGTGTTAGGATCCTAGCTGTCTATTTGAGGGTCAGAGAGCTCTCGTAATTCATCAAAAATATATTAATTTGTGTTCTGAAGATTAACAAAGGTCTTACGGATTTGGAACGACATGAGGGTGAGGAATTAATGACAGAAATTTCATTTTTGGTTGAACTGTCCCTTTAAAGTCAAGGCAGCATTTTACATTTTTACGTTGTTTTAAGTTTGTCATCGAATATTTATATATACTTTTATTTTAGCTTCATTAATGAAAACATTGTAGATATAGTTGTAGATTTAGATAACACTGAGTACAAATGGCTGTTGATCAATGTAATTGCGCTACCATTTTCTGTCCACACATTTTTTTTAAATCAGGCAGCAAGAAAAAGGGATGATTGATATAAAAAGCAAGATATTATTCAATTGGATCCCAGTACAAGTCGATTTCCTGATGGTGAAAAATGATGAATTTAGAGCTCAATTTTGAGAATAGCAGCCAACAAATAAATGGAATCAGTCTGTTTCCGAGACCTTTATAAGAGCTACTATATTAATCAGAGCTCATATTAAATTAAATACATTTAATATTTATTAATTATTTAATAGTCATTTATTCTGGTTCATGAGATAAATATGACTATCATTTCACAGATCATTATTAATCACACTACTGTGTTTATTATATTAACATAAAATGTATTTATTCAGTTCAGTCTTACCCGGAAAAGCTTGTGTAATCGAAGTGTGGTGCAGCAGAACACAAAACGGATCATGAGCAGACGCAGAAATTCATCGCCGTAAAATTGCAGAAAGGCCTGATCTGGAAGACAGTCAACGGGAAAAGTATTAAATATCTGTCTGTTTCTTTGTCCAAGATGTCACTGATATGTAAAAATGTATGTAAGAGTTTAAAAAAGGCACATATTGGCATTACCTACAACTCGGGAACTCGTTATCATCTGGCCAATGTCAAGGAATACCTTCCGTAGGAGTTCCTGGGCCTTTTCCCACAATCCATAGCGCATGTTGCTCAGTCCACACACAGACAGGAAGCCCATGAGGGGGTTGTAAAGGAAAAGAGTAAACACACTCCCACGCTGACACTGGTCTGCCAGTGAGTAAAGAAGAAAACAACAGTTTAAAAATACAATAGATACTCAGTATATAAATAACAGACAATCCTACTTCAAAGAAAAGAAAAACTGTTATCCTGGACCACAAAACCAGTCTTAAGTCGCTGGAGTATATTTGTAGCAATAGCCAAAAATACATTGTATGGGTCCAAATTATCAATTTTCTTTTATGCCAAAAATCATTAGGATATTAAGTAAAGATCATGTTCCATGAAGATATTTTGAAAATGTATTACCGTAAATATATAAAAACTTCATTTTTGATTAGTAATGTGCATTGCTAAGAACTTCATTTGGACAACTTTAAAGGTGATTTTCTCGATATTTTTTTTTTTTGCAACCTCAGATCACAGATTTTCAAATAGTTGTATCTCAGCCAAATATTGTCCTATCCTAACAAACCACACATCAATAGAAAGCTTATAAATCTGTATAAACCTCAATTTCAGAAAAGAAAATTGACACATAAGGCTGGTTTTGTGGTCCAGGGTCACAAATGTTAAGCAAATGCTAAAAATGTTTCCTGTCTTCTAACACAGTGCCACTGCCTAAACATCAAAAAAGGAGACCTTGCATGCTCTTCGGATACACTGTCGGAGAAAGCAGGCAAACAAGTGGCTGGCCAAACAGATTGGAGAAATTCTGTAGACAGACAAGAAGTCAACAAGCTAGAGTTACATGAAAAATATTTTTTTACAGTAAATTTGTTCTACTAGTACACAATGTGAATGTGCTATAAAATCTACACAAGGGGGCGCTCCATTACTGAACTATGCAGTCAAATAAAGAAAATCAGTTGAAGAGGGGGGAAAAAACAAAGGGTGATCCATCTATGAGTAAAAAGAAAAAAATACAACTGTGTCCCTACTACAAGGTCTATTTCTGCTAACCATTCTCATGTTAATTCTAGTCAGGAAGTCAGATAGTCTTATTTATAGAGCAACCCACATGGCTGCTCTTGAATAGTAAATGGCCCCATGATGTCACAGAATGCTCCAATGACGGAAGAAATGTGAGAGTGTGACAAGAAAAGGGAGACGGAGAGTTGATGTCTCACCTTATAAGCTGTGCTGTTGGTTGAGTCGACAATGATAAACAGAGGTTTCCTGGTGAAGGGTAAAAGGTCTCCTGGGTGAAGACTGAAAAACACGTTTGTGCATACATGAGTGTTAAAATAACACCCCAGTGTCTCAAACATGTAGTAAGAACGTTTTAGTATCTAGCAGACTAGCACAGAATGGACGTCAATGAAGGCTCACCAGTGCATCTCCTTTTGTGCCTGGTTTTTCTTCTGCACCATCTCGCCGTTTACCACATCTCGATTAGTATTGGTCAGGACACCTCCAAAATCATAAGGTCCTGTACATAAAGACATTATGTTAAATAATATCGATAGAAAAGATTTGGATCTTCCTGTTTGGATCACTCATCAAAAGGAGGCCTAAAACTTTCAAGGTGGATCAACTTCTTTTTGCCCATTTCCAACACTACCATTCAAAAACTTGGGGTCAGATTTATTTTTTAAAGACATTTAAAGAAAATGCTTTTGTTTAGCAAGGACGCATTAAACATAAATGTTCTTTTGAACTTTTTATTCATCAAAGAATACTTGGGTAGTGCTGTCAAATCGAGTAATCATGATTAATCACATCCAAAATAAAAGTTTACATAATATGTGTGTGTACTGTGTGTATGTGTATTATTATTATTTTTTATAATATACATATATTACATACATGTCTTAAATATTTAAATAAAATATATGTGTGTGTGTATATATACACATATATATATATACACATATATATATATATATATATATATATACACATACACACACTATATTGCCAAAAGTATTGGGTCACCCCCTTCTAATGAATGGTTTGAATACTTTAGTAATTTCCATGAGTACAAATCTTAATGTTTAAGCATATAATGATATTCTAGGGAATTGTGTGCTTCTAATTTTATAGCAACAGTTTGGACAGGACCCTTTTCTATTCTAACATGACAGTGTCTCTGTGTATAAGGCAAGGATCAAAGAGAAATGATGATTCAGTCAGTGTGGAAGAACTTGACTGGTCTGCAGAAAGCCAAGTCCTAATCCCAGCTGAACACTTCTGGTGTGACTTTACATGCAGACCTTGAGCCAAAAAGTCATCACCAAACACCAATGACTTGTACATTCATTATATGGACAAAAGTACTGGGACACCCCCTTCTTTAGAAGAGAAAAGGGCACTTGCAAACTGTGGCAACAAAGAAATTAATGTACTTAAATATTGTATTTCCACCTCTGTTGCAACAGTTTTGAAGTGTATGAAATGACTGTATCCATATGTACAAGTCATTGGTGTTTGGTGATGGATTTTTGACTCAAGGTCTGCATTTAAAGTCACACCAGAAGTGTTCAGCTGGGATTAGGACTTGGCTTTCTGCAGACCAGTCAAGTTCCTCCACACTGACTGAATCATCATTTATCTTTGATCCTTGCCTTATACACAGAGGCACTTTTAATTTTTGAATCCCCTAATTTGAATGGCTGAGCAGCTTTAAGAGTGCTTGTAATTATTCAATATTTATATTTTTAAATATAAAGAGAACAATATTCCAGATCATCCGGTGTCAGAACAACATTGTGCTAAAACACCTCAGCGTACCTTCACACTCTGAGCGTCCAGAAGGAAACACTCCAGTGGCAGAGAGATACACCAGCAGGACACTATTGGCTGGCAGTTCCTAGCAATAAAAGAATCAGTGAAAGAAAAGAAAACTTTCAGTGACTAGAACAGAAAAATGAATCCATTAAACCGGCTAATTCAATCAGAACATTCACAATGATACAAATAGTAAAGCAGAGTCAAAGCAAGCTAATTATTAAGTTCAGTGGCATGCTAAGTGCTATGTGGCCAGAGCATCTCAGTAGCACCCTTAAAAGCAATAACACATCTCAAAATATAACAGGAGGTAGTATTAATCTTTGTAAATAGAGAAACACACACATACCAGCTATTGACAGGAAATGCAAGTGCCTGTGACAATTACTTGTCATTATTTATCTAAACAAAACATGAAACAAGATGGAAAACAGCCTAAAAATAGGGATGTCTGAGAGTTAAAAATGAACTGCTACAAAAGCAAAAGCAAACAAGTATCTGAGTCATGTGTGCGTGTGGATTTTCCTCACACTCTTGAGGTGCTACGCTACAGCAGAGCAAATAGTAACACGCTAACACCCCGTTAGCATGCCATGCTGCTACACGCACGCTCACACATGAGGTGTCACTCGAGACAACAGTACCCAAAACTAGCGCACAGGATAGACAACCAGAACGCAATAACTGAACAGAAAAACAGCAGTTTTATTTATCTTTACCCTTGAATCTTGAATTATAATGAGATTCTGAGGCTTTAAAAGCCTCATAAAATCATTCGATGAGCTGTGTTAATGTGTTTCCTACTGAAACAAGTTTGGACAAGGAATATGGAAAAGGTCCTCCCTTTTTTAAATAGCCAAAAGGATTGAGTCTAGCTGTAAGTTTTACATTTTAGAGTCTTTTTTTTAGAGGAACAAACATCCCATTCTTGCCAAAAGGATTTGTTTGGAGTCTAGTTTTAAGTTTTACATTTTAGTGTTGAGCATTTGTTTGGAGATAAATCTGTGTAGTGCAAGCTATCTTTGGTGTGTTTGTGCTCAAGAGAAAGAGCACATTTTAATTAGGCACACTGTTGTCGAAAAGTTCGGGTTGGAAAGATTTTTAAATCATTTTGAAAGAAGTCTCTTATGCTTACCAAGGCATCATTTGATCAAAAATACACTAAAAACAGTAATACCGTTAAATATTATTACCATTTGAAATAACTGTCTTCTTTTTCTATACATTTTCAAATGTAATGTATTCCTGTGATACTTTTCAGTGTCACATGATCCTTCAGATATCAAATCTGAAGATTTCTTATATGATGTTAAAAACAATAGTGCTGCTTTTTTGTGGAAACAAGTTTCAAAAGAAAAGCTAATCAATAAATAAATAAACAAACAAACAGTCTTTGCTGATCAATTTAATTCATCCATGATGAATAGAAGTAAGAATTTCTTCTTACTTAAAAAAAAATCTTGCTGACCCCAAACTTTTGAACTGTAGTCAATGTTTGCTAAAAGTAAAATTTGTCATTTAGGAGTACATTAGCTCAGAATATATGGCACATTTGATTTAAGCTTAATCATCATGTCTGCTCCAAGGTCTTGATGCAATATAGGGTCAGTGGTGGACCATCAGGGGAAGCAGGGCCTTCTCTGCTGGCCCTATAAAAAAATTTTTATTTTTTTTTTTTTATTATTGATTATTTAGGAATCATTTTCATTTGTGTAATGTCCACAAAATTGCCTATGCTCAGTTTAGTTGAGGTTGAACTGGAATATCCTACATAAAAAAGTCTGCGGCCAGCACTGCAGATAGTTCTACCCTTTTGTTGAAAGACGTCACATCTGATTTGTTAAGAGCATTAGTGACAGAATCATCAGCCAATCAAATTTTGACATTCAATGACACCCCCAGCGTTAGACCGCCCCTTTAGTCTGGGATTTCCAAGGTACGAAAGTGAGTTCAATGAAAAGAATATGACAGCTGCAGTCATCGGCGCCTACACCAGATCTTGTTGCCGATCTACTAAAAACGCATTTTTCAAGACGTTTTTTTGCAGACAAAAGAGAATAACCCACGGTGCGCCACTGTAATTGACATTAAATTGACAGGTGCTAAAAACTGCATTGACATCAGCCAAACCTTGAAGGAGGCAGACAGGAAAGTGTAGAGCTGGCTGAAGGTTGGTTTGTAGAGGAGATATTTATGAGGGTTCTCTCTCTTGGCCGGCTTTTCATTGGGCTCCTATAATGAGAGAGATAAATGAGTGAGAGAGGAATAGAGAGACACTGAGAGCAGGCGGAGTCAGAAAGGACAGTGAGAGAGCCACTGAAAAAGGTGAAGCACTGAAATAGCGAGGGAGTAGGGGTGGAAATACTCAGAAACACTCAACATAGAAAGTGACAGGGAGAGTGTAAGAGTCTTCTCTTACAAGTGTCCCTGGCTTGGAGCTTTGTGTAGCCAGGTTCACCGGTTCCCTCTCAAGCGCTTGAAGCACACGAAACATATCGATGGTCAGCTCGCTAAACTTCACCTATAAACCAGATAAAATTCATCCATTACAAAAACCGGACTACAATAAAACTCTTTAGTTATTATAACCTACACGACAAGTTTTAAGTGTCCAATCATTTACATAAGAAAGCACCGCTTGAATTTGACATATTATGTAACTTGTTCAGCCTGCTAGGTGTTTTGCTGTACTGTACTCCCACCTGATTGTTACAGTTGCCGACGATGAGCGCATCTGCCAAGGTGAGCTGGCCAACCACCATGCCCTGTTCAAGAGGGGGCACGCCTCCCTCCCGCAACCGATTGGTTATGACCACCATAGCGTTGTCATCATTTAGGATCATAAGAGGATCCGCCTGTGTAGATAGAGAAATAGTACAAAAGAAAGACACAAATGTCAAGAAAATTGGAATATTTGTCATTAACAGTTCTAGAAGTCTTACAGAGCATACTAAATCTGTACTTTATGTAGCTGTAAAGGATGTATAGAAAGATGCATTTATAATAACCTCTGAGACAGGGACGGCGTATCCATAGGGCAGAATATGGCATTTGCCATACCCCAGCCCAGTCAGGTGTGCCGTGAAAAATTATCCAAACTTCATATCTTTATTATAATTCTTTATTATTTTAAATCAGAGGGTTTTAAAAATGTTTAATCAATGAGAAGTTATCAGCAAAACCTCGTAATTTTACCCCGCCTACATTTAGATTGACGCGCCGCGCACAAGCCTGGAGGAGACAGATCTCCGCTTTTTCGCAATGCAATGGTAAATAAATAATAGATGTTTGAATTAGTACAGCATTTTCAAATGTCTATGTCTGTAAAGGCTGATGTTGGTTATTTGCCGTCTAGCCAATATACTTTTGTACGTTTTAAATATCCTGTGCATAAGCGCCTTTGAGATTTTGACCAAGTGTATTAAACAACAGGAAAAACTAAGCGCTCATATAGCTACAAGAAACGTTATTTAATAACCTGTAAAAGTTGACGAAAGCATATAATGCGATGCACTTGCTGCCTCAGATATTAACAGTTACAGCCGTTCTAATGAGAGACAAAACACTCCAATAATTTCATATAATGTTAAGTGCACACTGATCAGTAAAGTCTGACATAATACGACGACACAGTGTTGTTTAATTATTGATTTTTTTCCCCTTCTATTTTTTATTTACCCCCGTCACCATAGCCTATGGTTTTGTGAAACGCCGCCACTGCTCTGAGATATTGTGCTTTTGAGTGTGCACATTTGAACTAATTTACACTTTTATTCAGCAAGGACTGATCAAAAGGGTAACACTTTATTTTAAGGTCCAATTCTTGCTTATAAAAAAACAGTAACTAAAACTTTTGTCTCAATAAACTCCTAATTTGCTGCTCATTAATAGTTAGTAAGGTAGTTGTTACGTTTAGGCATTATGTATGTAGAATATGGTCATGCAGCATATGTGATTTTTAAGTGCTAATAAACAGCCAATATGTTAATAATAGGCATGCTAATAAGCAACTAGTTGATAGTTAAAAGTCCCTATACTAAAGTGTTACAGCAAAGACAATTGTTACATAAGTTTTCTGTTTTTTATAAATTATGTTCTTTTGAACTTTTTTTTCATCAAAGAATCCTGAAAAGCAGAACAATTGCAGTCAACATTGAGCACAATTTTAAATGTTAATAATATGTAACTTACTGTTGTAGCTGTATTTTTGAACAAACATATGCTGTCTCTGTGAGCATAAGAGACTAATTTCCAAAACATAAAAAATATACTGACCTCAAGCTTTTGAACAGTAATGTAATTTATGTATTGGTGTATATTATTACAATGAAAGAAAAAAATCTAAATGATAACTTGCTCCACCTCTTGTGCTTCAGCCCCTCCCCCAAACCACCTGTCATACAGAACAAGGTTGTTTTTTTTAACTAAGGTCTGTATCCGCTGAAAAAGTTGTAAGAAAATACTTTATAAAATGTATTTTTTAGGACTGAATACTGCATATTAAATTACTTATATGAATTTACTTTTAATCACAATTATTATATAATAACATTCATAGTTTTTAATAGTAAAAAATAAATGTATCCGTTTTTTATTTTGTATATTATTAGGTTTCTAACAATACTCAAACAGTAAGTAGAAAAAAAATGATACAACTACATCCTATTAGTTTTTTTATTTCAGCTGGCAAGTCATCACTTTATGGAAGTAATATAAGCTGTCAATGGTGTTTCACTGTGACTTTAATTGTACAATACGAAGCATTTTTATGCACTGCAAGAGACTTAACAAAAATTTCAATCTCACCTCCACAAAAGCAGCAACTTCCTGCAGCACCAGGTTCCACTCTAACTGGTCCTCTGTGTTGAAGCGTTGGGTGTAGTCCTCAATCTCTTCAGACAGCTCCTGCAGAAAAATACACCACAGATGGTCTCAGACACGCCCATATATACCCTGCTGTGTTTTTCTTCTCATAAACAGTGCATTGTTGGCAGTATAGGGATTAGGCCTTGGTAAAACCAAATATAACATTAAAAAACTACAAAATGTATAGGAGTAATTTTACTTAAATGGTGCCAAAATTGATGAGGCATGAATTTTGTATTAATTCCAGCTTGATAAGTGGCCAAACAGACTGCCTCAGCTGACTAATATTTTTAGTGAGCTATGGACTACAAATGTGTAACTGGTCCGTTTGGTCTGCTTTCCATGACTTACCTTGACCAACACTTTAACCAGGTCCATCTTGTTGAGCAACAGACAAACAACGATAAAGCGAGCATAATACCTCAGCTTTTTTACAACCAGCTCTGGCCTGCGCAAAGGACACAGGGCACAATTAAATCAATTTTGAGATCTTTACTTTCGCTCATAAGTATATTACTTCAAAGAACTTTCAAGAACAAATTAAACAAACAAAAAAAAGTATCAACTTTGCTCATCACAGTTCATTGTACAGCTGCTTCTTTTCACCTGTCTTCCTTGTTGACTTGGTGGTAATATGATCGTTGGCGAATGGCCGAATAAAAGGAAAAGGCTTCATTAAGGTAGCTTGTTTCTGAAGTGCGGAGGCTGAAGAAGATAAAAAAAATGCGTAAAAAATATCTAAAACACACCGTTTGAAACATTAGCTGAAAATATTGAAACACATTGAACATAAAGAGTTGTGTTAAAAGAGCTCCTTACTAGTAATGGTAGTACAGCTGGCCAATTTTTGAAGCCACTTCACCTATCTGCCACCTCTTGAGACCATACCGGTTGTCCAGTACTTGTCTATTGTCCAGTAATGCAAAACCAAAAAAGAAATAATCTGTCATTAATGTTGACACCATTGGTGCAGAGGAGCTATCAAACTGAAGTTTGATCAAGCATGTTAAATCTTCAGTCTTATGTAGTTCTAAGCCAAAGAACCTGCTTTATTTTCGTGCTTTTGGTAAAAACAGACCTTTCAGTTTCAAAAATAGATCCATCTAGAGGGCTGACCTGTGCTGCTGCTGAAACTTCCACAGCTTGGTGTATATGTCAAATGTTCGGCCAAAATAGGACTGCCACTGCTTGTGTCCATATTGAGGCAGATCCCTACAGGAGTGCAAGAGAACAAACAAGAGACACACAGCCAAATTCAGTTTAATGATGCTTTCTCCCCATTCACTGGTACTGGAGCATCAATTTATCAGTTTAGGAATTAAAGCCATTAAACGAGCAAAATCAAAAACAATTTCTAAGTGTTTGTGTTCATACAATCAGTATTTGGGTCTGAAAATTGATTCACAAATAGGTTTGACTCCAGAATGATCCTGTTCATATGACAACTTAAAGTCACAATGTAATTGAAGAAGTGACAGATCTATGTCCATACTGTGTCGTACATCTGAGTGAAACTCGGTTGTTAATTGGATGGAGGCAGATCGCCTGAATGTAAGCTGAAAGCTAATTGTAAGACAGGGGTGAAAGGGGTTTAAGCAGACTTACTGATTGGAGATTAATAATAATAATATACGTTAAAAACAGATGTGGTGAAATGTAATTTCAAGCAGACTTTAAAGGAGTGTCTCAAACCAGAACAATTTGAACAAATAACTGAAAACAAGACCTTCATGATAGCTGAATAACCATAATGACAATGTTTTACAGCTGGAATTGTATTCAATTCATAATTAAGGCACTCTGCAACCTTAATACTGTTATTCTCATGTTTATTATGGTGAACAGCTTTGAAACAATCTGTATTGTATAAAGTGCTATACAAATAAATTTGACTTTACAGTCTTAATGGGATGGTTCACCCAAAAATGGAAATCCTTTCATAAATTACTCACCCTCATGTTGTTCCAAACCCACAAGACCTTTGTTCATCTTCGGACACAAATTAAGATATTTTTAATGAAATCCGAGAACTTTCTGATCCTCCATCAAAAGCAATAGGGCTGCAGCTAACGATTATTATTATTTTTATTGTCGACTAATCTATAGATTATTATTTTCCGATTAGTCGACTAATCTATCGATTATTTTTCCATTAATCTATTTACTATTTTCTTATCAGTCGATGAATTATTTAGTTAAACTATCAATAAATAATGACAGGAACTTCTGCTATTAATCTTTTATTTTATTCAAACGTTTTCTCATAATTAATACTTTACAAAACATTTATAATAATAACAACAACAAAGGAAAGAAAGAAAATAAATATCAATAGAGAAAAAGAAATAACAACAATAAATAATTAATACAAAATATAAATGAAAGAAAGAAAATAACAATAAATACAAATAAGAAAAGAGAGAAAAAGAAAAATAATAACAATAAATAATTTACAAAAAAAGAAAAAGAAAGAGGAGAATTACAGGGCAGTGATACAATACAGTCAATAGAAATGCACATTATGGTGCATTCACAGTTGCTGTTTGGGACTGACAGCAGTTGCTTACAGGTAAGAGACTTGAAATGTTTTTTTTATTCAGCAGATTAAATCATCTGCTTGAATACATATCTGTATGAATGAACAGCTGAAGTCACAACCGCATTCAGGACACGAGAGCGACAGAATCAAAAATGTCGTCATAACACAGGGAAGTATTATCACAGCTGACAGCCCATTTTTAAATAAAGGAGCCCAATCAAGGCTTGTCCTATCCATCACACAGTTAAACAACTAACAATAATGACTTTAAATGCTTCGTTAGCGAGTGCAGAGCGCGCGTTTGGTGCGCGCGTCTCAGAGCTCGCACGATCGCGTCCACGGCACTCACGGCAGCTCCGGTGGATCTTCAGATGAATGCGAATCATTTCTCCGTCTCTGTGAGTGTACCAACTCGGTGCAACTCGATGTCCCGTGCTGTTCCGTTCATTCAGCGCAGCTTTGAATGCGGTTGTGAATCCTGACAATGTAAAGGCATCAGTTTGGCTATATAAGCTATATGCGGTTCTGACGGTCGTATAATAATATAATGCTCTATGAACGCTCTATGAAATGATGTTGCCATACTAGCCTTTAACTTCTGCTCTAGAGTCTTGTTTGTGTTAAACATGGCAGAAAAACAGTCTTAAGTAGGGATAACTGCAGGCTCGCACAATGGGCGTGGCTAAAGGTGCGACGCACTCCATGCTAATCGATGTAATCGATGACGTCGACGAATCGCTGCAGCCCTAAACAGCAATGCAACTACCACGTTAAAGGCCCAGAAAGATAGTAAGGACATTATTACAAATACTCTTGCAGTCTGACACGGAAGAGAAGAAATTGTAGAATAAAGTCATTATTTTTGTTTTCTTTGCGCACAAAAGTATTCCAGAAGTTTCATATAATTACAGTTGAACCACTGATGTCACATGGGATATTTTGGCAATGTCCTTACTACCTTTCTGGGCCTTGAACATGCTAGCACCCTTGCTGTCTATGCAGTGTCAGAAAGCTCTCGGATTTCATCAAAAATATATTAATTTGTGTACTAAAGATGAATGAAAGACCTTAAGGGTTTGGAACGACATGAGGGTGAGCAATTAGTGACAGAATTTCCATTTTTGGGTGAACTATCCCTTTACCACTAGAAAATCTTATCACATTAATTTGATACAAATGTATGTAGTAAACAATCAAAAAGAGACTTCTACAATAGAAACAACTGATTCTTCTGCAGAACACAAAGATATTTTGAAGAATTCTGGTAGCCATTGTATAGCCAAAAAAACAACCACTGATACATTTCTCAAAATGTCTCCTTTTATGTTCCACAGAAAAAAGAAAGTCATACAGGTTTGGAAGAACATGAGAGTGCATAAATGACGCATTTTTCATTTTTGGATGAACTATCCCTTGAAATGTTATCATTTATTTGTATTAATTTATAACTGCATTGAAAATGAGACCATACAAGGTAAATGTTATTTTCCCTATATTACCAGGCTTCTATGCAAATTAATTTGCTTTGTGAATATGATCAAGGTCCTTTGACTCACTGCTTTAATCACCGGTTTGTTTTAATAACTCCAATATCAAGTTTGTGTTCAAACCAAACCCGCAACCTTGATACCCGCATATCATTACATAAGCCATTTCTGCCCTTCTGCCTTGACACTCCTATCGCAGGATGTCATGTGGACAACAGCAGATGAGCCTTCCAAATATACAAGTGGTCATCGCTTTCATTCACTTAATTAGCATCATCATAGCAATGATGTGAAGACATTGGTGGTGGGAGAGAGCAAAAAACAGAGCAATCAGAGAGAGTCAGAAAGTGCGAGTGGGTGAGAGTGTTTGGGCAGGGCTGTGGTGAGTCATAGTGCCGATGATTTGAAGGAATTTGATGAGCTATGGCAATCAGCTGGAGAAGTAGCTCTTTTGCCTCCTCCGCCTCTACTCGCTCTTTATTCCTTTCCCGTCCTTTCCCCCCTGAACCCTCCCAAAAAAACCTCTAGGCCATATTGTTATCATCAGAGGGTTGCTATGACAACAGAATCAGAGGACTGGGGAAGGAATACAGCAGGTAAATGCAAAAGCCCTCATTTACACATGCTCACACACGATTACAGTAGATGATGCATCTTTTATGAACCTGTAACGGGCCGTGCAGGGAAAGGCGTGGAGACAAAATTGAACGTCAAAAAATAAAATAATGTCCAGGGACAGCATAGAGTTGGCCATTACACAAAATGAATGCTCACACACACACACACATCACGCAACACAACGAAACAGCCGTGGCACAGACACACCTCCTTTCATTCATGCAGAATCGGCTGTAGCGTGAACACGTGCACATTTTATTTCTGCAGCTTTCATTGATAATGTGCATTCCCACACACACTGTAAGCCAAGGTTATAAAGATGGATTTGTGAGATTTACGGTTCACCCCGGTGCCCTTGTGGACTGCGAGAGACAAGGTCAGGAAGGAGATAGGTAAAGATGGATTTGTGAGGCAGGGCTTTACGGTTTCACCCCGGTGCCCTTGTGGACTGCGACCATCATTTCCCATCCTCTCTGAGACAGTATTAATACAGTCCACAAGACAGATTCACTGGCAGAGCACAGCCAGGGACAGACCTGTAATTTCACTACGTGCACCATTAATTTCCCATCCTCTCTGACAGTATTAATACCCACAAGACAGATTCACTGGCAGAGCACAGCCAGGGACAGACCTGTAAATTAGGGAAGGCAGGAAAGGAGGGAGCCAGGATGGTGTGTGTGCAGATGGGGTCAGATGTGGTGTAGTCGAGTAACATGGCAATATAATATCTGCATACTGTATAGCTGAGGCTGTTTATACTCCAATTTTTTGATAATTGCGCTACTCTGGAATTTATTCTGGACTGACATGAATAAAAAAGTTAGTTTAGGAAAGTCTACTAACACTATATAATATAAGTAATTATATTGATATTTATTTAAAAAAAATCTAAAGATATTAGATATCTAAAATATTTTAATATAAATATTTATTATACATTTTCTTATATCGTTCTTATTCTTTGTATGTTTCTAAGAATATTATATATAGTGAGAAATAATATACATTGGTTTTCTATAAAAAAAAAATTATTGAACACGCTATGATGTTCCTGTGGCTCAGTGGTAGAGCGTTGCATTAGCAGCGCAAAAGGTCGTGGGTTCAATTCCCAGGAACACACGTACAGATAAAAAACAATGTATAACCTGAATGCACTGTAAGTCGCTTTGGATAAAAGTGTCTGCTAAATGCAAATGTAAATGATGGCATACACATTCAATACGTTCAAAAGAAGTAAAAAACAGCAATACTGTGAAATATTATTACAGTTTAAAATAAATGTTTTGTATTTTAATATATTTTAAAATGTAATACATTCCTATGACGTAAAGCTCATTTTTCAGCAGCCGTTCCTCCAGTGTACATGATGCTTCAGAAATCATTCTGATATGATAATTTGATGCTCAAGAAACATTTCTTATTATTATCAGTTTCAAAGAGTTGTGCAGCTTAATATTTTGTGGAAACGGTGATCAATTTCTTTCAGGATTCTTTGATGATTATTAAGTTTATATGAAATGGTATGAAACTGAAATAACATTGTAAATGTCTTCACTGTTACTTTTGATCCATTTAATGTGTTCTTGCTGAGTAAAATATTAAATTATTTTTAAAAAGAAACTTACTAAATTTAGTAAATTATTACTTACTAACTCTAAACATTTTAACTGTAGTGTATGTGTTTGCATTTTTTTTTACTCTGTAACATGGTGATAAAGAATACTAATGTGAATATGAAAATGTCACTATAAAAGCCACTATAAAGGTCTCTACAGAGTCAAGCTTGTTTACTAAAGAGATATCAAAGAGGTAAAAGATAGTGAGCGCTATCAAGTAGTGGAAGTATTAGGTAAGGGAATGAGACCAATTAATAATAGCTGTTTCATTACTGAACTCTACAGGGTGTTGCTAAGCATCAAATGCAGAAGTAGGCCGCTACTGGTTAGACAGCCTAATTAGCATGGAGAAACAGGGCAAAGGGGCGTGGCCTCATAACAAGCATCTAGTCCTGTATTTGTGTAGACACAAGCTATCATTAAGGTATAAAACATATGTATATACATGCATATTTATTTACGGTGTGCATAGAGCATCATATGCAATCATTCATACATAAATAATGAGGACTAAATGCATCTTAATGCTTGGTGTGTATCACATCAATTTCAGAGGGGTTTCAGATCAAATTTTGAAGCCTTAAGGCAAGGAATTAAGGAAATATATTTTTTTCTGTGCTGTTGATTTGTGTTAATTTGGTGTGATTATAAAAACAATAATGAATTCAAATTAATTCATTTTAATGCACACTGCCTAGACCTGTACGTCATCTTACACTGCATGTAGTTGCTGACAAACATGACAAAGAACAACGACTTGGCGTGATGTAGCTCACCAATGCAGTATTATTTCCCTAATATTCAAGATATAAAAAAAAAAATGTCCCTGCGTGGGTTTTTGTCTTATATTTATATCATATCACAGTTTGACAATATCATAGAAACAAGAGTGCTGTTTTTTCCCCCGATTTAGCTTATTTTTGCTAAATTTTGTTTGTTTTTGTTTTGCTACAGATGAGGTTAAGAAACAAATTTCCTTGATGTGCAAATAATCTACTGCATGAATATATGAATGTCAGAACATGTGGGTTAGTCTATGAAACAACCTCCTGGACTATAGCAGTCTCAGTCGCTTATGCAATACAAATGTAACAAACACACACCCTGTACATGAGGACAGGACATGGAAACAGAGATAAGAGAGGAGGGAAGGAATACAGATTGTGAAGACGACAAGAAAAGAGAGGAAAAAAGAATGGGGGAAGAAAGAGAGAGAAAGCTAAAAAAGAGAGAGATAGAGCCCACAGCTACTGACATACTTGTCCTATAAATAGTCTTAGCTAAAAATGACTGATTAACTCAAACGCAACCTACTGGCCACTGAGAAATGGTGATAAACACGGAGTGACGTGATTCATTTTTTAAGAGTGTGTGTAATGCAAAGACAAACGCTGGCAGATATGAGGGGGTGGAAGAGAAGCGCTGAAGATTCATTCAGATGTAAAACTGAGCTCACTTCACCCAGACACTGAAAAATATAAAGGGCTCTCAGCTCCCTACGGATGAACAGGCAAACATCAACACGTGCATAAAGCACAGCACAGATGAGACATTAGAACCTGCTCATTTATAGATAAAGCACTGACTTTTTTTTAAAGGAATAGTTCATCCAAAATCAACATCCTGTTTATACATACTCACCCTCATGTTGAAAGTCAGTAAGGTCCAAACAACACCGAACCCCATTGACTTTCACTGCATTGCCAAAAAGACATTAGATTCATATTTTACATTAGAAATGTAGTAATACTTGTTTGGAACAACATGGGTGACCAAATGATGACAATTGTCATTTTTTTGTAAATTACCTCTTTATATTTTCTCGATTCACCTAAATTTTGAGACCGAATTCTGTAGACCTGTACTGTGTGAACTGGGTTGGGGACAATCCTCTTTCGGGTCTTAAAATACGAGTGCCATTCACGTTTTTGTTCATAATGGATTCCAGTAACCCACAGTGATGGCAATATGCACTTTATGTCAGCCAAAGGTTTTAGATTCTGTCGCTGGTACTCCCATTAGTTTCGTGGTCTGAAAGCAACCCAAGCGATGTGCTCAATGCGGTCATAAATTTAAAAAACATTTGAAGCTGCTGTTGGTTAATTAGGATTTGGCTTGGTTATTAAATAACGTTGTCTCAACTGTGATAAGACATTCCAGTGTTACATAAGTAACCATATTTGATACTAACATTAGTCACTGTCACTATATGGTTAAAGGCGTGATTTATGGCTATTGCGAGAATCGAAAACAAGCCTTGGTATTCAAATTAACTCCTCATGGGTTATACCCAAACACAAATGAATAAATGAACAAACAAAAAAACTAATGATAGAAAGAATGAATGAGAAACAATTTAAGGAATTAAAACAACAGAAACAAATGAACAATGCATGAGCAAAAAATAAAAAAGAAAATTAAAACAAAAGCAAGAATGAAAAAAGAAAGAACAAATACAGAAATACAACAAAACATGGGATAAAAAAGTGAGAGAAAGAAAGAAAGAAAGAAAGAAAGAAAGAAAGAAAGAAAGAAAGAAAGAAAGAAAGATTGAGCTGAGAGTAAGTGTATATAAGGTCACTGCAGGATTGGACCCAGACAGCAATCTGGAAGGCAAACAAGACCACAAATAAACAGCAAAATGCTCAGAAGCTGAGAAGAGACTGACCTTAAACCATTGAAAAGCTGTTTGGACTTGTCCAGGAGATAGCAGAAGTCAGTGACAGTTTTCCTCTCACAGAGAGGGATGTCATCCTCTGCCCCAACCCCTGTCATGGCAGCTGCTGCAAACAAAAAACAAAAAAGTGAATTCAAAACAGACTGTCGGCAGAGTTATGCAAAAGAGAGTCGTTAGCACAAGCACGCAGTTGAAGCAGGCAGCAGTGGCGGAAGCAAGTTTTATGAATCACAGTTAAATAAGCACCACAGAAGTCTGAACTGACATATTGTGGGGTTAAGAATCTGCATCAGGGACGTGGGCAGATGTAGAATCAGCTTTGACGAAAACTGACTAATTCCACCTCCAAACCAACTGACAAGCGCTGACGAATTTGCATCGGAGTTGAAAAAGATTTCACTGAAGCCTAAAATAATCCATTTATCAATCTACGAACCTCATGGAGATGAATAAACCAAGATATATTAAGCTGGAAGTAATTTTTATGTTTCGTTAGTCAAGTGTTTTCCAATCCTGGTCCTGGAGAACCCTCAACACTGCACAATGCTCAACAGCTCATCAGTAGAATCCAAAACCTGCCCAACCTTTTTGAACTGGAATACACAGAGAAAGAAATTAGGCAGTTGGAGGACACTGCTGCGGCGACAAACCTCTCAGGCTGACCTTTTCAACTTAATTACGTACAGTGGGGAAAGAGTACAAAAAAAAACTCAAGTAAAAGTACCATTACCTTCCAAAAAATGTAGTGTGAGTAGAGTAAAAGCACTTGTCCAAAAAACTACTTGAGTAAGAGTAAAAGAGTAGCCTATTTAAAAGTACTCATGAGTATTGAGTAGTGAGTACTGAGCTGTGGATTCTACCCATCATAATAAACGCTACTGCAATTTGTACATTCTGTAATTCACATTATCTTGTTTGTCATAAAGAATGAAGAATATCTATCATCCAGCAGTTTTATTTTTGACTGTCAACTCTTTTAATACATGAAAACAGTATTCAGTTGAAGAAAAGATGAGTTATTCTCAGTTCAATCATCCCCATTTAAATCATAAAGCTTGACAACATAATTTAAAAGCATGTGTAAGGCCACTGAGACAGCATGCTGTTGTTGCACATAAAATATTAATGTTTAGAACAGTGCAAATACAAACACCATTAGAAATTCATAGTTCACTATCACACATCATGATATGGGTTAAAATGAGAGCTCATTTCTCTATAAAACGGTGTCTGTTTTATCGTTTTGCAATAAAGAAATAAGATAACTAAACTTGGATAATTTATGTTACAATTTTACCATAAATGCACATTGTTTTAGAAGGATGACATCATGCCACACCTTTTACACATTTACTTGAATTTTATGCTGATAAAACAATTTGTAAGGAAAAATGCATTAAATAGCGAAGTATTTCTGGGGAAACTTTTTCAAAAGAAAGCAAACGTTTCTTTGCTGAGCCGCGGTGGTCTCGGTGAATCAGCAGCAGCCACAACTGAATGGAACAAAAAGTGTTGAACTTGAAATTGGTTACGCGTGACTGCACTTGCTAAATGAAGGCGTATTGTATAAAATGGATCAAACTAATTTTTTTTATTAATGAGCTGCAGTTTTATTACATCACGCGCTGACAAAGATGCAGTATATTAACGCCATGGGTCATCAATAAGGTGCATATTGGTCCTCAGTTTGAGTACATTATTTCCAAGCGTTTTAGTGTTTCCAAAACACTTTTTCACAGCAACAACGAGTAATCCAAGTGACTGCTGCAGAACGCACGCGAGGCAGAGATGAGGCAGCGCACATCGCGCGTCTCATAAGTGAGTAGAATTATACCGAACGTGGCACTTGAGGGACTGTACGCAAAACCCGCAACCTCACACCAAATTTCAGGCCTTGTAGATAGGCAAGCATGTATACAAATAATTTAGTAAGCAGAAATCCGAAATTTACCTTAACATATTAGAGGAAGATGCTGATAACTCGACTGAATTGATGCTTGAAGAATGCACTTCCAGCAGCCATGATAAAAAGCAGTTGGCGGTTAAGTTTTCTATGCACAATTTGATTTGACGAAAGTCACGAGACCGATTACTTTCTCTCTCTCTCCAATCATGTTGGTGGATAAAAATAATTAAAATAAGCATGTAACGACCACAAACGGAGGAAAATAGCGGAGTAAAAGTACCGATACATCACTTAAAATGTACTCAAGTAAAAGTACACAATTTTTAAACTACTCAAAAAAGTACAATTACTGATAAAAACTACTTAATTGCTGTAACGTGAGTATTTGTAATTCGTTACTTCACACCCCTGATTACGTATTACGTGAAATCATGAACGCGCATCGCAGAACAGAGCAAGGCAAGCATTTGTGTTTATAAAGCATATACAATTTATTTATTTTTTTAATGACCTATCGTTTCGCTATATAAGACCCTTATTCATCGTCTGGTATCGTTTATAGCCCGTTGAAGCTGCACTGAAACTGTAATTTTGACCTTCAACCGTTTGGAGTCCATTGAAGTTCACTATATGGAGAAAAATCCTGGAATGTTTTCATCAAAAACCTTAATTTCTTTTCGACTGAAGAAAGAAATACATAAACATCTTGGATGACATGGGGGTGAGTAAATTATCAGGACATTTTTATTTGAAAGTGAACTAATCCTTTAAGTTAATCTTTAAATGCTAATAATTTAATAACACTGTTAAATGTAATCTCAACCCCTTAAAATGAATAGCCATTTTTCTTACAATACATAAATTCACTTATAGCATTTAAAATGTTGTGAAGACCAAGAACATATAAAAAGTAAAGGTCAATTTTGCTTTCATGGAGACTTGAAGTCTTTATTTGGTTTACTTTCCACTAAACCGCTAAAGGACAGAGGAGGTTCAGGTCCTGCCAGCTGCCTGCTACATATGCCATCACCCACTGATCTTTTCTGGCTGAAGAATAGGTTATCTCAAAGGCCTTTCCTGTTCAGAAACAAGCTCAAAGCTTAAATGGACTATAAAGACAGCATATAGTCTACTCTGCGCAGAAAGAAGAAGGTCGGCTCTTACAGGGGGCCAATTAATCTGCATGTTCTCACATTAACCAACAAGAAAAATAATAATTAACTTATTTTTCGTTTTTTTGGGAAGTTTTTTGGGAATATGGCTTAGCTTGTGTCTTTGTGTGAGAATGTGTGTCAACCAAACCAAACATGTCCTCTCTGTGGTGGCAGGAGATAAAATAGTGTGGTGTAGATGTGTCATAGGGAGGACATGTGCACCTCTTCTGGCTACCCCAAGAGGAACTGGGCGCTGTGTGTGTATGTGTGTGTGTCTGAGGCCATGGATAGGGGGAAAAGGGAGCAAGGGACGTCAAAGGCATAGAGGAAAGTAAGAAAGCGGGAGTGTGACAAACACACGCCTAAGGCTGAATGTGCAGTGCTTACTGCTCAGATCAGATGTTAATTTGGACCAGCTGAGGACAGAATGGGGGAGAAATCCACACAAGAGGATGAACATTAATAAATATCCATAACGCATATGCAAGGCATGAATTTAAGAAAGAAGAAAAAACTAGAAGCTCAGGTGAGGTTCATTTACAAACCGTTAAGAAACTTTAATAGCCTTGACTCAATATAGTCAAGAATTCAACTTTACCAATGATTTTGAATGAAGCATCATGGAAAAAAAGCTCTAACTCCACATCTGTGAGAATCAATGGAAAATCGGTATGTTGAAGGCCTGTTCTCACCAAATGTATGATGCATTGTGCTGAAATTGGAAGCCACTGCAGAGAGAAACATAATTGATTGCCTGAAACAGTGTACAATGTCAGCTTGTGTGTGTGTGCATGCATGTGATCAGACCCAGTGGGTAGTAAGACCAAACATTCAGCTGTCAGTCCAAGGTGGCCTGAATGGAAAAGACCTGAGCATGTCCATTACCCCTGCTCAGCCTCCAGATGGCTCACCATGGTCCACGTATGGACCGTTTCAGCCCACCTTAAAAATGCTGTCAACAGATTCAGAGAATATTTGGGGATATTTCACCAAAAGAGGGATGTCCCAATTTAAACAACTATTAATTAATGTATTAGCACAGTAACCAACCCTTAATTATATAAGGTTGGACAAAATGCAAAAAATAAGGTTGGACGATATAGTGCAAACTCTATCAAAAAAAGAACAACATTGCAATGGAAAGTAGCTCAAATTTGTAAAGCACCCATGTTGAGATGCTGAATTTAATTTAGTGCACAAATGGGGGGGAAGGCTGGATACCCAAATGGTCCAAGTTTCGCTTGTTACCAAAGCCCGGTTACCTCTTGCTGGTAACAACACCATCTGGTTCTAAAAAACACTGTGGCCATTTAAAATCAGCAGTGTATTTTGAAAAAAAAATATATATTTCTTTTGTAATTGTATATGTGACCCTAGCAAAAATCTTAAGTTGGGTCTGGGGTATACATGCCAAAAATACATTGTATGGGTCATTTTTTTTATTTTATGTAAAAATTTCCTACTGTAAATATATCAAAACTTAATTGGACAACTTTAAAGTTTATTTCTCAATATTTGCACCTTCAGATTCCATATTTTCAAATAGTTGTATCTCGGCCAAATATTGTCTTATCCTAACAAACCATACATCAATGGAAAGCATTGCCATTTATTCAGCTTTCAGATGATGTAGAAATCTCAATTTCGAATAATTGACCCTTATAACTGGTTTTGTGGTACAGGGTCACATATATGCCACATATTGCTAATATTTTACTAGAAGCTCAGATAATTCTCTGTAGATCTATTAGGAGCTTTAAGTAGTTAAGCTTTCTGTAGTTTGCTAAAGGTTTTACAATCCTCCTTGACTCCGCCACAGTCCAAATAATGTAACAGTCAATTATCATCAAGCATTTCTCATTAGTTGATACACAAAATAGAATAGGCTAACTCTAATAAATACATTTAGTGTCAAATATGTGCATGGTAGATCACAGGGATGTGAGATGCTTAATAAAAGAAAACATTGTGCACACAGATGTTACAAGAATGTGTACGTCTTCTCTATATTATTCACCTAACATCATGTCTAACTTTTGAACATGCTTGTATTAAGGAAGCACATTCAGTGTTTCACAGTGATTGTTTTCTGCTACACAGTCTCTGCATACCAAATAGAAATGTGTTTAATGGAAAAGCTGTCAGTTGTACACTTTTTTTTTTTTTACAAGAGGCTGCCATTCATTCAAGTCTGCAGTGGTTCTCAATTTATTTCATCCTCTTTTTTTCAGCATGAGACAGATACTACAGTTGCCATGTACCAGTAGAACAAGAAAATACCAGTCAAACGTTTTATTCCTGTTTAATATTAAAATGTATAAGTTTATGGAAGTTCTTAAAATTTATTTTATCAAAATTATGAAAAAGTTCAATTGATGCAATGGTATTAAATTAATTGTATAACTTGATTTGTAACTGGGCAAAATTAAATATTTATAACAAAGGTTGATATTTGTGTTTTTATAAATCAATACAAACTAATTAGGCCTAAATTAACTTGATTTGAGTAAATTAAAATGAACCTGATGTGTTCCATTACGAAAAATAAAAATGTCATATTTTAACTTTCATGCACTACAGTTCAAAACTTTGGGGCCAATACGATTTTTCTTGAAATAAATGAATACTTTTATTCAGCAACGGCAGGCACGTGCAGAGGGGGGGGGGGGGGGCGGAGGGTGCTTGAGCACCTGCCCCTTTGCCCCATGATGCCCAAAGTGCCCTTTTGTCAAGGCAAATTTTTTTTTATTTTTATTAAACACCATTCTGTGAAGGCCTGCCCAATCTAACTATTAGTAAAATTAATAATTAATAATTTAGTCATAAATAAAATCACCCACATGATAACCTTTCACCCTCATCCGAACGATCCCTCACGCTCAGGCACCACTTAAATATCGTCCGCGCCACGGTTGCAGCTGAAATAAGTGGGGTTCTCAGCGGAGTGGTATACTTGTTTACTTATCATTATTATTATTTTACAAGAACAACGTGAAGAGAACATGCATTGCACAGCTTTTGTTTAAATCGCTGTGTTTAGCCTGCAGCAAACGCCACTTCTAACGTTATACACAGCAGCAGCACCATAAACAAAGGTGCATGTGTTCACTTCGTTCGTGCTATTTGAGGGAGAAAAGTTTCATGGGGGTGGAAGGGTCTGGTCTTTTTAATGTCATTTGACTAAAATCTATTCATACTTTTACTTTTATTGTTACAGTATTTACAGCATCCGCATCAATACGCCTATCAGCAAGGAATGCGTCACTATACATTGCTGTTATGATATTTTGTGCACAGCCCTATTTAAAGCCTTGTTTCATGTGCCCCTTTTATATTTTGAGCACCTGCCCCTCCAAAGGTCTGTGCACGGCCCTGAGCAACGGTGCATTAAATTGATGTTTCTATTTAAAATAAATGCCATTCTTTTGAACTAAAAAATCCTGAAAATAATTCAGTTTCCACAAGAATACTAAGCAGCAGCAAAACTATTCCCTTTCATAGGTTCACTCAACGGGGATAAGCTAAGACGCTTTGGGAACCCCCCCTGGGTGTGACGATTGTCTGAAGACCTTATAGAATCACGCCAATTCATTGGCTGATGGAGCGGATGCCGTCATCGACGTTCTTACGTCGCCTCCTTATACTGGCGAACAGGCCATCTGCTCCTCAGATTTCTCTGCCTTTACGAAGCGACCATTAGCCCTTCTGTTGCGATTTTTCTGGCCCGATTTCAATCTTTTCTCTTGGGATTTCTGCGTTTGCACTTCGGCGACTGCAGTAGTGGAACTCTGTTCTCCTCGCCGGGAAGTGCCATGGAATATCGTCGCTGTCAGCCGCTGTGTGCTCGCTTCATCGCGAGAAACGACCCACACAGTAAGTGTGTTAAATGTATGGGTTTTTCGCATGCGCACGCGAGGCGGTTTAAGGCACATCGGAATGAAAATTCTGCAAAAACTTCCGTCTCAAAACCCTCTGCACTAGGCTCATGGTTTTTGAGAGGGAGTCATCCATTTTTTCCCCGTCATGCTCCGGAGGCCGCTGAGACCTTCTTTGAATTCACTGCCTGGGGCTCGAATGTGGAGCTCGAGGCGATGGAGATAGGCTCACTCCCCTCACTCAGGGGGTGTCATGTGATCGTCAGGATGGACAACATGTATCCCATTTAAATCGCCAAGGGGGTTCACGGTCGCGCACCCTAAACAGGCATGCACGCCGTCTCCTCCTTTGGACTCAGGACAAGTTCCTCTCTTTGAGAACGGTTTACGTCCCGGGAGTCTTGAACTTCGCAGCCGACTTTCTGTCAAGACAGAAGCTCAGGTCGGGAGAGTGGATGTTGAACGGCCAAACGGTAGCCCAGATTCGTCGCAGGAGTCGTCCCAATGCCCACTTTGGTTCTCCCTGAGTTCTCCGGAACCTCTGGACATAGATGCGTTCGTTCACCCTTGGCCGGACATGAGGCTGTACACGTTTCCACCCGTCAAGCTGATTCCGGCAGTCCTGGTGAGGGTGAGGGAGACTGGTGTCCGTCTCCTACTCGTAGCCCCGTTCTGGCCATCCCAGACATGGCTCTCGGAGCTGATTCCTCTTCTGTATCGGCCCCCTTGGGAGATTCCGATCAGGTAGGACCTGCTCTCTCAGCTTCAGGGCAAGATCTGGCACCCTCAACCCGAGATCTGGAAGCTGTGGGTATGGCCCATCCAGGGCCACAGGTTTTGACTTCTGGTCTTCCTGCTGAGGTTCAGGAGACTATCGCTAGTGCCAGAGCCCCCTCCACTAGGAAGCTGTACTCTTCCAAATGGAAGGTCTTTGAGTCTTGGTTTTTAGCCCACGCAGTGGACCCAGTCAGCTGCCCTATTGGTCCAGTGCTGGAGTTCCTGCAACAGAAACTTGGGGCAGGGGCAGCTGCTACCACCTTAAGGGTTTATGTTGTGGCCATCGCGGCTCGGATAGAACTGGATGAGATTCCCCTGGGGAGACATTGGATGGTCTCTGAGCTTATGCATGGTGTCCGGCATCTGAGACCAGTACACCCCATTGGAGTTGGAGTTGGAAAATTATACGATACGATTCGATACAGGAGTATATCGATCGATATATCGATATTATGATATTATATACCCATTTTAAACCACCATCTACATTTTTAATAACTCACAAATGCAACCAATATAAATAACATGAACATAAATCTAGAAATGCTACTATGGGCTCAGTGCTAAACATATTTTCTATAGATAACCAAATTACAAGCAATAGCAGAAAATAAATACAATAGAAGAAAGACACAAGTTCAATAAACAGTGCTTTTCAGGTTTTTCAGCTCAGTCTAAAATACATTTTCAGGTACGCTACAGAAATATAATAATAAAATGTAAAATAACTGCATAGTCTTCACTGTATAAATTAAATAGCCAGTAAATTAATACTTTTTGATGTTACAAAGGTTATTTAGTCAGGAGCACTTGTATTTTTCTTTGACAGCATTACATTTATTATAAGTTTTCTTTCACTTTAAGAACTAAAGCACAGATTTAATATACTGAAACACATGCCTTTTGTCTCCACTGTTTACATTAAGACATATGCTTTTCTTAACCTACTGTTTACAAGGATATTAACCAAAACATGCATTTTGATGTAGTTTTGTCTGAATTTATTCATCCATGCTCAAAAAAGCGGAGAAGAGCTCAATTTAGTATTCGCGCAGAGTTGACGCGGCTGTCTGTGTGTGCGCGCTTCAGATGTGTGTGTGTGTGCGCGCGCTTCAGATGTGTGCGCGGAAAACTTCTCACACAGCGCGCGACTGTTCCACCAACAATCCTGAGCGTCTTATATGCTCGCCTTGTGCCTTCAGGCAGTCCTTATATCAAGTGCTGCTGACACGTGAGATTGAACGAGAATGCACGCGTTGGCTGTAATGCATAGACGGACATTATATGAAAATGTGGAGAGTGCCAAAATAAAGGTGCCTTTTTATACTACAGATATCTATATTTTTTACGCGTGGCATCTATGCATCGTATCGTCATACATTGTATCGATATATCGATCCATATCGATGAATCGTTACACCCCTAATATAGATACAGAGATACGGAATAGAATCAGCCACAAGTCTCAGACCATGGATGTGAGATCTTATGCTGAAACAAACAATTTGTCCACTAAGACCCTATTGATGCAATCTAGGAATGAATGGAAGATGGGCTTTAGAGAATTAATGATAAGAGGATGTGGAAATGAGGAACTGTATAAGAAAGATCTGCTTGTCTCATGAAGGTAACGCATGCATGCTCTTTGTATAAAGCCAGTAGTGGTAAAAGGCTTCTGCACAGAGATATGTGCTTGACCCACATATCCCTTCCTTCCATAAAAATGCATGAGCTATGCATCTGCAGTAAAAGAACTGCAGGATGAGGCAGTATGTGTATGTATGTCCCTGTATGTAACCTACACATGCGACTGAAAATCTATGCCAAATCAATATCCTATAACACAGAATATAGGGCTGTCACTTTTTGCAGTCACTGCATCACTAAACACATTCTATTAATAGTACTGAAAATGACTTTCACTGACATCTAGGCATGTACCAAATATTATGCTGAAAGTAGACCTACTATGAACTATTAAAAGACCAGCCTACCTGGATATACAAAGTCCAAATAAAAACAAATAATACTATAAAAGATCAGTCGTTTGGACTAAACGTTAGTTTAGCTAGGACTAAACAATCTCAGTTAAAGAAGTCACGCAAACACATATGCTGACTAATGCATCTAACCTTAGCACAAATGCCTACATGGCTGCTCATGATAATGGAATAACATCACTGTGAAACATTCAGGACTCAAAAAAGAGTGAAAGTGATTTAGGGATGAAAACATGGTGGACTTGGTGGCTGAAGTCCCAAGTCTCTCTAACAGTATTCAGATCCACACACGAATGTGGTAAGAAGTAAACGCAGAGGAAAATGGGACAGGTGTTCTATATTAGACAGGACACAAACAGAGGGACTGAGAGCCTTTGCTATGCTTATGAACTAGCTTGCAATCTTCCCACAAATAGCTAAAAAATAACAACTGTGAAACTATTTTGAAAGTGATTTAGGGATGAAAACATGGTGTGCTTTATGCAACACAAATTTGATTGGCTGACAGAATCAGCTAAAAAACAAATATTTTCATTGTTTTATGCCTCTCAGAATCTTTCTCTCATTTGATCCTTTGAACTGAGTTTCTCTTACTACAAGTGCCACTTTGTTTTTTCCCCCACTTTCCACTCTAACTTCCCTTAGTCTCATTGACGTATATGTTGCATACAACTGGTGGAAGTCCTGCGTTTTGTTTAAATGGAAGATCTTGATCACTTGGAATCCACTATGGAGCTGATTTATTACTAAGCATTATCTACATGATATCACAGTGCTGTATAGATGGAGCTACCCAAAGTTTACATACGAGTTCATATAAACTTGCATCGTTCACTTGATGTAGTGGAACATGCTTTTTTTATGGCGATGGGATTCCCTGATCGAAAGTGCTCAGAAAAAGCTTGCGAGTGTTTGTCTAAATGAAGTTCCAAACATAGGTTTGGGAGGAGCCTAATCATTCAGTCCTGTCAATTATCATTACGAGCTTATATAAGCAGCTCTCATTGCACGGTCCTAGCGTAAACTCTTCCGGCATCCCCTCCTCTATTTCTGTTTTTCTCCCTCTAGGTAGTACCGCAATGGGGGGAGGGGGATCACCATTTATCTACTCCACTCACATATGCTGTTCCAGACCAGTTGAAACAAAACGCTTGATATTTTGTAACCATTTTCACTGGTGGAAAAAACACAGAAGCTAACTAGAATTGTTTTCCATATGGACCACAAGTTGTGGCCAACTTTGATGGCAGTATTTTGATGTATTTCTATTCTGAGTGAAGCAGAATATAGAATGAGAAAAATAGAGGGAGGGGATTGAATATATTACACCTCCTTGGCGTCTCTAGATCAGTGCTTCCCAAACCTGTCCTGGAGCCCCCTGCCCACCTGCACCTTTTGTATGTCTCCCTTATCTAACACACCTGATTCCACTCATCAGCTCGTTAGTAGACTGCAAAAACTAAATTGTGTGTGTCTGATTAGGGAGACATACAAAATGTGCAGGGCAGGGGGTCCTCCAGGACAGGTTTGGGAAGCACTGATCTAGATGATGGTTGGAGGGGAGGGGTTAAGGATATTGAGCAAAGTTAATAGGGTCCATTTTTATTTCATGTAGACTTCAAGAAAGGTTGGACTCACATTGTTGTAGCTACTCAATGTCAGCGCAAACTGAGGTACTTGAATCACAGCAGTGTTGATCCTGATTGCTGACTGTTAAATAGGGTGCAGGCAACTAAAGTCAGTCGACAATGGAGTTAAAATAAAATGAATATTTTAAGATAAACTATACCCATTCTTGTCAATAACTAAATAAGAAAATACTCATATACTTTGTACCTATAGAAACAAAATAATAATTATTTTCCACGAGCTCATTCTTGATAACAAGCCAGTCTGCATGACGTCATTTCAGCCAAGCAACCTGGTAGCTCTTTTCACGGATGATGTGTGTGCTGAGAAAACATGCTTGTCTGCAACAAATCTCTCTTTCTGTTCTCGGTTCCAGCCATCTGATGTCAGTTATTCTTGCACGATTATCTTAGAACCTCATTTGAAGTTCAATGCATGTTCATAACACATGCATAATAAGCTTCCTATAGAATATTATACAATTCGCACATGCCCTTACAGTTAGATTATGCACGCACGGCCGATGCAGCCTGATCGTGAACAATAAAAAGATCAGACAGCGAGCGCTCTGCAAAATTCAATCCCGTGCTGTTGCAGGACAGAATGAACCCAGCTTGAACATATAGTAATTCCTGCGACAGCCAATGATTTTTCAACCGTCTTCATTCAATAATAATACAGAGATGCTTATTGGTTCGGATTGCATTCACAATATCACTCCCGACTCGAATATCTGGGTGGACTAAAAGAAACAATAGACAAAGGGTGAGAATCCAAACTGAACGTAAAGCGTTTGGCAGCGTGCATCTCTGCGTAATAGCGCTCGTTCCGTTCATTGACCAGGAACGCGGACTGATTGACTGATCGCTGTTGTTCTACATCAATTACCAGTGTGAAGAACAACGCTCATTTCTGTGACACTTCACACCATTAAGCCATGCAGCACATCTAAATGCATTTACTCAAGTGCATCAAGCCTGTGTCTCATCTATAATTACTTACCTCTCACACGACGGCTGTCTCTCTCTTTCTCAGATCAGGATGCGGTAATACACGACAACTCTGTGTGACTCTGTCAAAGATGAAACTGTAGGTTGGATCGTGTAACGAGAATAATAGAGGCGACAGAACTGTGTTAACATGGTTTAGTGCGTTCAGAGAGCAGAAGCGTTCTTGTCCTCAAAAATGACCATCAGAGTTCAGAAAACTGGCTTTAGCAGATGCTGAGGCTGAATGGATTTGATGTAGGCTGTTAGGTTTATTTTACACACATATATATATATATATATGCTATACATAGTTGGTGATGATATACATACACCTTCCTATAAAAACATTGCGCTTTGACTGAAAGCTACGGAATAAAAATCATATTTTAGTGATAGTGTGTCTGACTGATGCTTTACTATCTTAGTCCAACAAAGACGTGTTAACTTAAGTCGTGTTTCTCTTTTGCCTAACGCATAAATAGCCGAGCATTATCTGTCAAAAAGTCACTGATTTGAAACCCAACCTGAGCACTGGTGTAGATAAGTGCAGCTATCTCCTGTTTCTGCTCCTCAAGAACAGCGTTTCCAGGTAACGTAACGTTAGAGCGCGCCTGTGAATCTCGCCCCGACACAAATCTAGACATCCGCGGTGGCGCACCGTCATTTATATCCAGCTCATTCAAATCACCCTCCCAGGGAAGAGTAGGGAGTATCTGCCATTCGGCATCTACTGCGGTCGACGGTTCAGTCTGGCCAGTTGAATTTTCATTGACTGTTGTGGCAACCCGCTCAAACGAACATGCTTGTCAGATCCCCACCGGTCTGTGAGTGACGTCCGATGCATTCCATTGGTTGGCTGCGGTGTCAGTCAGGCTACAACTTACTCATAGAGGCGGGACTAGCGTAGTACTGCCATCTATGGTGTTGCCTGTTGGAATTAAAAGGACGTGCGCCGCTCTGCGGCGTCTTAATGTGGTGACTAACTTTCACCCCCAAAAGGAGCTAATTCATTAATTTTTTTTAGACATCTAATAAATTTCCTCAAGCATGTTTTTTTTAATACAAGATATACAACTCTAAGGTATGGTTGAGCTGTCAGTCCATGGTAACATTAAATCTTGATTTAAATTTAGAGAACTATTTCACTAAGGGTCTTAGATACATTTCATAACCTTAATAGTCCACAAAGATATTTTGTGTAAGGTCTGAAATACTTAGGACCATGTGATATTTAAAATCTGAGTTTTTCTGTCAATAGGGGTGCTGTGTAACATTGAGGAAAAAAAATTAACTGTTGGCTGCAAACAAAGCTGTATATATACATGCTATATTTGATATGTCTTTTACAAACATATCAACCATACGCAGGGATGGGCAGTATTTCATATCGTATATACGTATTTGAAATACAAAATACTATTTTGTATTTAAATACCTTTGCAAAAAATAAAATGCATTTTGTATATAAATACATTTAATATTAGTATTTTCAAAATACATAATTTTTTTTTGCCAATCAACCTCTTTATTAAGATTGCTGATTTCCTGTATGAACTAGTTCAAACCTCAAACATGCCACTTTCAAGCATTTGAGCGGCAGCTGAATGGCTCCATCTAGAATTTGGTAAAGACATTTTCTGGATTCCTGTAAGGAAATAAGGAATAATACTGCCTTCGTGTGCAATCAAAATGTCCTATTTCCAATTTCAGAAGTCCTGATTACAAGCATGTCACATTCAAGTGCTTTGCTGTTGGAAAGAATAGGAATCGTGGAGGATAACAGAATTCTTGGGAAAATCTTATTCAAGCCAAAATCGTAGATATTTAAGATTTTTAATTTTGAATAAAATGTAGCATCCCATTTGTTGACAATTAACTCATCATTCACAGTGCTATCTTTACAGTTAGCTTGTTGATAATTCTGGATCTTCTGTCAAATACATGCCTTGTACTAAAGCCCAAGCGCGATTGTCCTTTCGCTGACAGACAGATATCACATGATTATTACAGAGGCAACAGAGGATAATGGTGGAATTTGTAGCTTTACTCACAAACTACAATACATGTTCATCAATGAGAACCAGACCCATTATTAATCTAAATGTACTCGAAATTAAATTAATTGAAAAGTGTGATATCCAAGTAGTTATAAAGATTTTTGCTGTCATAATGATAATAGCGCATTCAAAAATAGTACATTAACTGTGCCATGCTCCGGTGTGATTAGCGGTCACACTACATGCGTACCGCACCCGAGCCACCACTTCAAGCAGGTTATTGTTAAATGAACCGCACTAGACACGGTACAGATCAGTCACACTTATGATATGAACTGGACTTTGAGGGTCAATCATACTCAAGCACGGATCAGATCCCCTAGTGTGAGTACATCTAAATCTAAGTGAATAGAAGATAGCACACCACAACTATAACCATAACAGCACAAAAAATATGAATGATAAAAAACATTGACAGCCAATCAGAATCATTTCTGCTTTAAAGAGCTTGAGCATTTAAAGTGACAGATGACAAACTGCATTGTATGCTTAGAAAACACTAATATAGTTACCTTTATAATTATAGTTCTTGGTGTAAACAGGCCTTAATAGTGTTACTTCACTGGATGGCCAATTTCAAATGTATTTGAAAAATATTGTATTTGTATTTAAATACATTTTCCCCACACTGTATTTTATTTTAAATATATTTTGATGTATTTATGCCCATCGTAACCAATGATTTTGGATAATTACGGTAAATAAACATTTCTGAATTTCTCATATATTTAGCTATCTGTTCTGTTCTCTGAGAGATTGCTCTCTCATCTCTTCCTTTTAATAGATTTATTTCCTATCAAAATAAGCTCAATGTACGGTAGATATGACAGTTAAAGGGTTCAAATGGCCATGTTTGAAAATAATAATATGTATTTTCATGCTTAGATTAGGAGACAACACCAGAAATGTAACTTAATAATAAAGGCGTTTATTTTCAATATTTAATTGGTAAATGGGCTGCCATTTTTCTACAATAATAAAATACAACAAATCTGAGAAAAAAAAGAAGATTAAATCAATACAATTATATTAATGTACAAAATAATCGCAGTCTCCTTTGTCCTGTTGCCTGGTCATGGCCTCAACCATTTTCTACACTTGAAAGCAACGAAAAAGAACAGGGTTACAGTTTTGGAGAAATTTGGAGCAGACTGACCAGTACTTTGTTGTGTCAGTGACTATTTCTGATCTGTTCTCTGAAAAACACAAACACCATGGTGCTCTGATCAGGCGAGTTGTTACACCGTGAACTTTTATCATTAAATGGTCAATAGCTGTTAGATCTACATTTAAAGCCCTGTAAGAAGAGCATGAGGATGTCCACTTATTTACGGTCACATTAACAAGATTGTACTGACCAAATAATGACCAACTTAAAACATAGTCAAAAGAGTTCATAATCCTGACCACAGTTTACTGTTGTTATTCTAGAGAGCACTTTGATCTTTACAAAAATATTTGTTTAAACAAAAAGATGTAACAGAAATTAAAGACCATAACAACGAACAATGAAAAGGAGAGGGCTGGACGCAGGCGACAATTAAGACCTCAGAGGAAGTAGGGTGTTGTCGTTCTAGGTGGTATGACCCTTTCCGAATCAGGAACGGCCCGGAATAACTTGGGCTCCCTTGTGTTCACATCTTTGAAGACCATGATGGAGGCAATGTTACCGCAGCGGTAGCAGTAGTTTGGGGCCGACCAGATGGTCACCAGCTTCTCATCAAACATGAATTTGTAGCCCTCGTGAACCAACTGATGTGCACGGCAAATCAACTTCAAGTTGTTGATGTGAACAAACTTTAATGGAAAGAGAGGGAAAAAAATAACATTCAGGTTTTGGATAAACAGGAACATTTAATAAACGTTTACACATTTACTAGTATATCACACTTTTATCAAACAGCCAATACATTGAATTAGCATAAATGTTTTTATTATTTAATTGTCAGGCTAATATTTCGCAAAAGCATCAAAATTCTATTCCTCCAAGATAATCCAGAGACCACAAAACCAGTCGTAAGGGCAATTTTTTCAAAATTTATAAATAAGCTTTCCATTGATGAATGGGTTGTTAGGATAGGACAATATTTGGCCGAGACACAACTATTTGAAAATCTGGAATCTGAAGGTGCATAAAAAAATCTAAATATTGAGAAAATCGCCTTTAAAATTGTCTAAATGAAGTTCTTATCTATGCACATTACTAATCAAAATTTTTAAGTTTTGATATATTTACAGTAGGAAATGTACAAAATATCTTCATGGAACATGATCTTTACTTAATGTCCTAATTATTTTTTGCATAAAAGAAAAATAAACCATTTTGACCCATACAATGTATTTTTGGCTATTGCTACAAATATACACCAGGGACTTAATACTGCTTTTGTGGTCCAGGGTCACAAACAAAATTACATTGGTCTTAGTTTTGATCTGATTTGAAATTACTCCCATTTCTAGTTCTCGGTTTACTGGGAGATATTTTTGTAAAAAACTTGCCAGTAAAGTATAAGAGGATGTCAACAACTATACCTCCATTTCATCTCAGGGATTGACAATATGCAGATTTCCAAACTGTACATTGAGAGAATGCTCTTACCTCATTGGTAACCTTAGCACCAAACAGCCAGCCAGCACCCCTTGGACTGATAGCCCAGGTGTCCACATCCTCTGGATCGGACCAGACAAGATCACAAAATGCTCCCTTGTGAGGAATTTCCTGATTGCGTTCAATGGTGCGTATCTGGTCCAGAGTTTTGATGTCAGGTGAAAGGCCACCATGTACACAAAGGATCTGCTCATCTATCAACTGCAGGAGAAATCAAATATCACAGTAAGTATAGCAGAAGGAATATGGAACCTTAAACAGTCTTTCAGACCATTATAAAATGGTGTTGAAAGTAGACCTAATAATATCTGGGCCCGTATTCACAAAATATGTGAGAGTATTTCACAAAGCGTTTTAGCACTAAAACTAGCTTCTAAATCTGTGAAACGTTAGGAGTAGTGAAGAGGACTCCTAAGTCACTAAGACAAGCCACAAACTATCCTAAAATTGCTGTTGCCGGCAATCTACCTCGGAACATAACATTTTAGAAACGTTTGATGATAATGAGCTTTTAAAAAAGGTATTAATTTTGGTTTTTGAGGTTATCCCAACTCAAGATTTTCCTTTGATTATAATCTTGTTTTCATTAACCAAGTTGGGCGAGAAGTTACAGCTGTTCTTGCGTCCAGGTTTTCTTTTTTTTTTTACATGTCTTACTATCAGCCATGATTATTTGCATAAGCCTACCCGCTAATTGTTTTTGAGAAGCATAAATGTAAGAGGCTGAAAATTAGCTGAACATATACTTGTTTAATTAGTGACACTTTGTCTGCATTTTTAAATCTTTATTTGAATATGGCAACATGATATGGCGCTCTACACAATATTTCTATGAATAAATCTCTGACAGAAAGCCCTCCCCTATCAGCCAATCACTGTGTGCATAGTTAGGAAGCATGCAGACATCATCCATAGCAATGAAGTCAACTCTGCCCTTACTCTTAGCTAAAGACTTCTCTCTATTCCTTAGTAAAAGTTTGTCTCAGCAGCTTTGTGAATGGGTTTTAAGAGAAAACTCTTAGCTAAAAACTTTTACAGCTATTTAGGAGACACTTAATGGTAAGATAAAATGTTTTGTTAATACGGGCCCTGAAGCAATCATGTAGATTTTGTGTACTTAGTACACTATTATATTATAGAAATAATGGATTAATTTATTTTGTATAGTATAATATATATTATAAAATTGCATTATAAAAGACAATACTTACAGCAGCAACAGTCAGCATGTCAAATACTTTAGTGCAGTATCGCCAAGCATTAGCATTTCCATATTTCGTTTGGCACTCATCTATAAATGAAAGGAAAGAATGAAAAAATAAAAAAAAACACTGTACAACAAATTATCAATAAAATACGTATATTACGATAAGTGTGCATTAGATTTCTGCCATCTCACCATAAAATCCATAGACTTGTGTTATCTGCCTGCTCTCGTGATTGCCACGCAACAGTGTGATGCGGTCAGGCCACTTTGCTTTAAGTGCTAGCAAATATGTGAACGTTTCTAAGCTGTAGTATCCTCGGTCAACAAAGTCACCCTAGAGGAAAGAAAACATACCAATGTCTATTTAGTATAGACTTGGGTGAAAACACTGTTTCCAATGAGTCATCAAATATGAACTAAGAACAGTGTTTATTATGCATAATTATCTTTATGATACAATACCATGAAAATGTAATTTGTGTCTGGTACTTGGCCCCCAGTTCTGAAGAGTTCACATAAGTCATAAAACTAAAGATAAAGAAAAGGTTTAGATCAATATACATGTTATATAATACAAATCTGTACACAACAGAGATGCTTTCATAAGGCCTGCTCGCACCTGTCCGTGAATATCCCCACATACAGTGACTGGAGTGGATACTGGCTGTACATTTGATTCTTCAAGTAGCAGGTCACATACATAGTCACACAATCTCTGGCAAAGCAATAGAAGAGACCACAGCAGGTTTGATCAAGTTTATAAAGGAAATAATATCACTGAATATGACAGCAGCAGCAGATCAGATCACTGCATCTAAAGTCATATTAATAAATAAAAAAAATCATTTAATTCACATTTTTCAATATCACAAATGAGTGGCTTGGATGATACTGTTATGAACTGCATTGCTGCATTACGGACTAACGTTAATTCGGAAGCCTAGTTGTTTAGGTACATGAGCTCTATTCTCAGAAAAGAGAACGGAGGATGATTCAGTCAAGACTGAAAACTGCCAATAATCAAATATCATAAAATCAGATTATCTAAAAGGCTAAATGAAAGTAAAGTAGATGGGCGTTTCAAATTAGTGCGCTTGATAGCAACAACATAAGTTAGCCTAACGTTAGGTATTTACAAGAAATAATCAGTTACACACCTTTATTAAGACTAACTGCTTTTTTGCTCGTATATCCAGTTATTTCTGATACCATATATAAAATAAATCCCGGAACACACTGATTGGATTCATACTAACGACTGCATTTCACTGACTGCTATTTTACCAGCCTTAACCACGACCCACATGGCTTCAGAATTATATCAACAGCTATCATGTTTAATATTTTGAGAGAAAACTAGAATTGCTGATCATAGTCACCTTTAAGTCGTTCTCTGGAAGGTATTTGCACTGTCTCGCGATTTCAACATACTTATCTAGGTCCAACGGCGCCATTTTAAGAACAACAGTCGACAGAAGAAGCAAAGAGGAAGTCTTTCTACGTCATGCTGGGCGGTAATGATTGGCACAGGGATTGGCCAATCAGTGCTTTGATACGATCCTGCGTGCCACTGGCAGGGTCAGTCATAGGGGTCAGTAGTCTCGATGGTCATCATTCATCACGCTCTCGAAATAAACTTGAAAATCAATGTGAGCAATAAATATAGGCTTGCGTTTGAGAATGAATAAATAAAATAAAACGTGTGAATAGTTAGTGCATCAAAATCCAAGTCCTTTATTAAAAGCATTCTCCGTTCATTTACCACGAGGTGGCAACATAAAGTTGCCGTTTAATTAAATTCAAACTAAGTTCATGACACACACTCAGAAAATGTTTAAATATGTATGAATCATATATTCGTTTATTTATTTTTAAGCTTTTATAAGAAACATCAGGAAATCATATTACAGTAAATGTCCACAAAATACTACTCAACAATAAATATTTTTTTACCACTGCAGTCATGATTCATATATAGCACAGTTTATACAATAGCTGAACTGAATTTACAGGATGACGTTTTTTTAATGTAGGCTGCATAATTATTGTCTTGATTACATTAAGTTAAACATTTTGAATTTTAACACCACAGCAGCTACACACATTTTATATAGGGCTACAATTGAATGTGGATAAATAATGATGGTGATTATTAGAGCCATATACAGATTTTACTGACCATTTCTGTGTCTCATATCAAATGGCATTTTATGCTTGAATGTACAGACAAATGTTGTGTCTGTCACTGTTTACACTGCTCATGTGTTCTGGGCATATCACCATCTTTACTTATGTTTGTCAGTGCAAAGCAAAAGATGGCATGCAGTATGTTGTAAGGTTTTGGCAATATTGGAGACATAACAAAATGCACCAACAACATTTACATTTGTTTACTGGTGCATATGCAAGTTTTTGCTAAACAGTTACCGCTTAAGATTTTCATGGATTAACAAGTACTTCTAAAAAAAAAGCACAATTAGCACAATTCAACACACTCATTTTCATGACACATTGCATATTTATAATAAAACATGGGCTTATAAAACACACATCAAAGACAATGTACAGTAAATGACTAAAATACAGAATTTAAATGTAATAAAATTCAAACTATACTTTAATACACCAGTTATTGTTTCTTTTTTCTTGCTAAATAAATTACTGTGAAATTTCATGATTTGTCCTTTGAATTCACACAATATCTTAGTGCAGTATTTCCCAATCCTGGTTCTGGAGTTCCCCAAACATTTAGTCTCTGTAGTCTTAAACACTCATTTCGTGTCTTGGGGCCATTGGAAAACACCGTTCTATAGGTTATTTTAGGGCAAGTTGTAGTGTTTAATAAACTCAACTGAAATGCATTAATCAGGCCATTGTGGAGAAGGTTTGTGAGGTAAAACTTCATCACCGAGATTTTGTGCGTGCAGATTCCTGCAAAATAAATATGTAAATGGCTTCAAAATAATAAATGCAAGTTATAGCAATATCATTTTAATAGTAACAGATATAACAATGGTATACAATTATATGCATATACTAATGGTCACATATAATGGTTACACTTTAAATATATTTTATGCTTCCGGTGTATTCATTATTGCATCATGTGGACTCACCACCATCAAGTGTCCATTTTTGGCTCTGTAGACCATTGATTCACTGCTGCTCTTAAAATCAACAAAGCCCTCTTTGCCAGGCTGGATGTCAAACCTCACACTACAAAATGACAACAGTTCAGTGTATGTATAATGCATTCTTGTTAAATACAATAAACAGCCCATCTCTGTGAGCAGGACTGAGTATCCAAGACAATTCAGATAGAAATACAGTGTATGTCTCACCTCCCTTGAACAATTTTGATGAGGTTGTGGTTTTTAGTCACTACACAGATTTTTGTCAATGCCTCAAATAGATAGCTGCACTGCAAGACCAGGTCCCCCTAAAAGAGAATATTTAGCAATCATATGTGTATATTTTTAGCGACAGGTTATTGTTCAAATACAGTTCAACAGATACTTAATACATGTTAAACACGTTTTTTTTTTTTTGAGGCATGTAAACAAAAGTTTTTCCACTTTACCATGTGACAGTAATTTCATACATATACTCCCTGACAAAGATATTTGTTCACCACCTACTTTTTGCTTTGTGTCATCACAAGCGACATGGAGAATCAGGAAGTTGTCACTTAAATTGCTGACAGACACCCCTGTACAAAAGCAAATGTTGCTCTTGTAAACAATGTATGGTATTATATGGAACTGGATTCAACTTGACAAATTCAGTAATGGTGTTACAATTACAAAAATATAAGACTACGAAAAAATACCTAGTCCAATCCAAACAGACTACTATATGAACAGGCATGCTTACACCTTTGCCACATTTTTTCATGAAATAGGATAATTTCTAGTAGGTGCATTAAAGTTAAAATGCAGATACTATAAAAATAACAATTATTTAAATAAAATGCCTGTGGATATCTAAATTGATGGCAAATTTCACACAATTATAGACATTTCATTATTGGGCATTGAGATTTCACCTTTCAGTGAGCTGTAATTCACCCTCTGTTTGATTTTGGCTTCTTCCGCCAGATACGCAGCGGCCTGAGTGAAGATCAGTTGTCTGAAACGTGGCCGAAAGCCATTCCTGTCATACTTAATCACTGGAACACTGTACTGTGTGGAGTGAGATATCACATCAGTTTCCCATGCCAATGATATAAACATCTGACTGAAAATACAGCTCAAACAGATCTACTGTACTCTTAGTTAAACAAGCCCAGAAATTCCCCTAAACATTCTAAACAAAAATAAGATTACATTCAGATTACTTCCAATAAATGGATTCAAGATCCAAACATATATGTGCATATGTATGTGTATATACCTATGTACTGTACATTTATTTTCGTTTCATGTACCTTAATGCCCTCAGGACAAATCAGCTGCACGACTTTGGTGTTTATGTCTTGTTCACCTGAACAGACAAAGAATGAACTATAATGTTTGTTCATAAGGTATAAACTGGTCTTTGCATTTACATATTGAAAGGTTTACAGCAACAGCAGCATATCAAAAAAAATTCATAAACTCTTACTTATCCTTGTGTCAGCGAAGGGTTGGTATATGCTCTGAGGGTAGTTCTCTTTCTGCCTTTGAATATGTCACTGGTCAGTGCTTTAATTTGCAGCTGAAAATACATTTGAACTGTAAATGGATTCCAGCCAGTGAATAAAATGTGTAAAAAATCAGACAAATGAGAGGTACTTTTTTTTCTTTTTTTACCTGCACCTTCTGCTGTGCACTGATCCCTCGAACATACCTCCGTACGAGGAGACGTGTGTGCAACATACGCAAGATGACTGAGGCCTATACATGCATTTATAACAAAATAAATCACTTTCAGCTATAAAACAAAACTTTGCATGGTTTCAATAATAAAGGATTTAATAATGTATGGAATACCTCTTGCATTATGGGTGGAGGAGTTAGCCAGCTGGTTTTGTCCAACACTGATTTTGGCAGATTCGCTTTGAGTCGAGTGAGGTAGCTCTGTCTGACGAAGGCCAGATACTCAGAGTTGTCCATGCAGACAGGCTGATTCCTGGTCATGAAGCCCTTAATAAACCTGCAGAATTGGGGAAGAAAAAACTTTTACAACTCAAAGATCATAACATTTGTGGCATTTATCTGCTCCAAAATACAGTAAAATCAGCAATATTGTGAAAATTGTATACAATTTAAAATATTTTTCGCTATTTTAATATATGAAAAAAACAGTAATTTATTAATGTGATATCAGCTGAATTTTGAACCTGCTCAAGAAACATTTCTTATTATCAATGTTGAAAACCGATTAAAGGAATAGTTCACCCAAAAACAAAAATTCTATTGTCATTTACTCACCCTCAAGTTGTTCCAAACCTGTTTGAATTTCTTTCTTTTGCTGAACACAAAAGAAGATATTTTGAAGAATGTGGGCAACCACGTTATAGGTGAATAAATAATGACGTTCATTTTTGGGTGAACTATTCCTTATTTTTTATGGAAACTGTAATAACTATAAAAATAATAATAAAAAAACAGATAGATAATAGATAGATGATCAATAGATAATAGATAATAGTCAATGATTGATTTCCATTCATTGACTGTTTGAAAGGCTTTTCCTACATCACTTTGATCACTTAAAGGTAAGCATCTGACACGATAACTGTCTCACTTCTTGATGACTTTGACAGCCCAGGCTCTCCTTTCCCTTTCTTTTCTGGCCTGCAGGCCCCGCCAACATGTCTCAATCTTGGTAGCTGTTAAAAATGAATAAAGAGTGATGTTATATACATAGTTTTCAGAAGTATCTGTAGTATTTTAAACCAAAAAAGATTAATACCTGCTTCCCTCTGCCTCTGGTATTCTCCTTTCACCCTATAGCCTTTGTATTTAGCCTGGATTCTTGTGGCTGTAGCAAAAGAGATTGGAGACACCAACCAATCAGGTCAAAGCTATGGCATTGCAAGAATCATCGTCTTCTTTTATCAGATGTTACTGGGGCCTTACCCAATTCATGCTTGCAGATCTCAAATGCATCTTCAGTGGCAAAAAGAGTCCTGGGATGGCGAATGAAGATTTTTGTCCTTGAGAAATAAGAGGAAATAGAAAAGATATATATATTTCAGGAAACGCTATGAGAAAACAGATATTTTCTGGTCCTAGAAGAACAACACAGCATCATACAGTAGCAATAGCCTGTACAGTTTGTACCTTCCCATCTTGTACTCGTCTGGTTTGTAGCCAAGGTGTTTGATGAGTTGCTGCACTCCCTCTGCTGGTGTCCCGTTCCAGTGTGGCCATGTGTCAGGACATAGAGCCTTATATCTGCAAAGATAAGCATCAAGGTTTGTCACGTTCACAGGTGAAAAGTAGTTAAAAGATGTGCCTGATAGAGAAGATAAGTTCAAAGCAACACTAAATGAATGCACTGTAACTTTAGATAGAAAATGTCTGGCAAAGGCATGAAAGAGAATTGAAGTCACAATGAAAACACAATGCAAATGCACCTTTTCAGGAAGACCTCGTATCTTCTCCTATAAGCAAACCCAGCACGCCTGACTCTCAGGTGCTCCATTAACCCCAGATACTTGACTTGATGTCTCACCATGACATCATCAAATCGGTCTGAGGTTAGGCGAGTGAGAGAAAGAGAGGTCACTGGCACAGTCTAGTAAAACATTCAGCAGACAAAACCACTAACCAGAGGTGTGAAGTGAAAGGCTCACCTGGCTGCTTACAGTGGTTGGGTTTCAGACACCACACATACCATGGCTCCTTGGTCATGAGGATTTCAGTGAGGCCTGCAAGGCTGCTCTTAAACTGGGTGGCTACCTGTTACAAAAAACCTTGTCAAGAATGTATTTTTGATTCCTGTACATGAATAAAGTGCTGCAATAGCTTAAATACAGGAGTTGCTCATAGGTTATCAGCTATTATGGTACAATACTAAAACTATAATCAAACAATCTGCAAATTAGTTTTCTTGTAGCCTGAAAATTAACACTAGAAATACATTAAAGAGAGAAATTAAGCGAGCGAACACATTGTTATGATTATTTGTTTAATTGACTATTTAAACATCTTTCACTGTACCGTCTCAGGTCTTTTCTTGCCGTCAGGTTCGATAGTATGGAAGCAATGCTGTATAATACTGTTCTTAGACTGTCGCATGACCTTAAACAATAACAAACAATTTTTGCATTTATGTCTATTTCATTGTCATTATTTTTCAGTTATGTCAGGCCAAGAGAGAATGCATGCTGTGGTGAAAGTTCTTACCTCTTTAATGTTTCTGTACAGAAGATCATTATTTTTGTCAAGAAATCCTGACATGAGGAAATCATAAAGGTCAAGATAAGGAAATGTTTTAAAAACCTTATTTGTCTTTAAACTGTTTGCATTAAATGAAACTTACCAACAACTGAGTAAGTAACCTCTCCGGCATAGTGTAGAAGACGAAAATCCCCTCGTTCAAGGGTCTTGCGTGTTTTCTGATCGGCCAATTTGTGCCTGGTATTTAGAAAAAGTGAATTTGATTAACAAGTTACCTCGAAGCAGTACAAGTTCTTGTTTATTACAGCACTTCAAGTCTAGTTTCCATTTGAAGGTTTTAGCTATTGTTGTGAAATTAAATGTATTGCCATAATATCTTTACAGCTATAACATGGCAGATGCAGATTATTAACAAACAATATAATAAATATAAATATTGGATACAATTGAATGTAGAAAAATATCCAAACTATTGTATATATAAAAGTCCATAAAAGATTCTTTAAATGAACATGTGATAAAAAAGAAATAAATAAATACTGGGTCCATCTTAAAAAATAAGTCCTTCAGAGTTTGGCCTGATAAAAATAATTGTCTCACAACATAAAAAATTAAGCAGACCAAAAACATGTATTACAGACATATTAGTGCCACAATATTGACATTTCAGTGGTTCTTCTAATTTCAATAAATGCAGAAGAATCTATCTAGTATGGCTTATATGACAGCTTATTCAAAACTTAGTCATGTCTGGATTTAAAAACATATACAGGTTTTAGCTAAGGACTAGGATTGTACTATCAGTGTAAACGGAAGTGATCTGCATTCAGTATCTACAAAATTAGATATTATTATTTTTAGGGATTCATTTCAATTCAGGGGTTTTATTCCTGCTCATGGAGGGCCGCCTTCCTGTAGAGGTTGACTCCAACACAACACATTTCAAGTGATCCTGGAAACCTTGATTCAATTAGATCTGAAGATAAACTCTGCTGGAAGGTAGTATTCTGTATACTGGAAATACAGTAGTATTTAAAATAGTAGTATTAAGTCAGTTAAAAGTCGAAAAGCTACCCACGTAACAAAATGAGCGTGACCGCACATCTTCTCTTCTAGCTTCTCCAGGAAGGTAAAATCTGTGGCTTCTCCAGGACGCAAACATTCTTCATCCTTTAATTGCGGGATACATCATGATATAAAGACTTTGACTTAATCATGTCTTGATGAGTATGTCAGCTTGTTCTACTGACCAGTATTGATATGATGCCTCTATGTTTCTCTTCCACCAGGTCACAGATTATCTTGTTGTTGAAGTATGGCACTGGCTCCCACTGAAAAATGTCAACGTGGGAAACATTTTCATAAATGGAAATATGCTAAAATACAAGGTGAGCCAGATCTGTGGCCCAAAGCATTTACATAACATTAGGATCTGTAAGTGTAACAAATGCTGTATGTACTGCAAATATTCACCTCGATTCCCTCCATCTCATACTCCTCCTGCTCTGATTTGAGGGTGAGCTGGATGAAAAGCTGCTGAAGCTTTTCATTGCAGAAGTTTATGCAGAACTGTTCAAAACTGAGGAGAAAGGCACCAGTAATCACACACACATGGTAAATATCAATCCATCAAAACATATATCCATCTAGTACTCCTATTATTATCAATGTTGAAAACAGTTGTGCTGTGGAAACTGTGATACACTTTTTGATGAATAGAAAGATTAAAAACCAGCATTTATTTCAAACTGAACATTATGTCTTTACTGTCAATTACGATCAAATTAATGCATTCTTGCTAAACCTTACTGACCCCTTTTAAATGATAAATGGCCCATTTATTTGTGTCTAGATGTGTCTAGAGGGCATGTTCTGGCACTATATTGATAAAAAGGTTACTAATTGGTTTTGTTAACTCATTAACCCCTTTTAAGAGTTTTCTTGAAGGGAACGATTACAATAAATGCATTCAGTGAGTGTGTATGACTGCAATGCTTCAGGGTCACCTGTTCACGTCAAACACTTCAAATCCATAGATGTCAAGCAGTCCAATCACCGTCTTTCTGGTTGAATCCTGCATCATACATATGATAAATAGACTGATAACCTAATAATCCATCAACTAATTCATGTATTTTTATAAACCACTATAAAAAGCATAATCTGTAAATTCCATGTAATCATGCATACCTTATTTGCCAATGATTCATTAATCTTATTAACAAGCCATGAGAATGTGCGGCCATAGATGGCTTTGGCTAGTGCATCTCTGGCATACTTTGCATGTTCAGTGGTGAAAGGGCTTAGAACCTAAAAATTATAAAAATGACATAATCATGGATTTCTTAAGAACAGGAAATGTAAAGAAAAATCATACTTAGTATTCCATCTTTAAAACAACTCTTTAAAATCATTTTAAATGTACATTTATTTATCATTTAATACTAATTGTTCAAAACAACTTTATATAGCAATATGAATGTGAAACATGTTTTATGCAACATTTATGTGTCATACAAGTCTCACCTCTTCTGCTTTGGCTTCAATCTTTCTGTGAGTTAAACCCTCCTGTAACATGTTTGAGGGGATGCCCAATAACTGACAAGAATAAATAATAAAGAAATGAAGAAGGTGGAAATAGGTTACAAAAAAGAGTAAATATTGGCATTACAGTGTAAACCATAAAACTACTAAAACATAATTATTCGAAAACCTGATAGAAGTGGAAAGTACCTTTGACAGCCAGTGTACTTCCGCACTGCTGTTTAATGTGGCATAACCATGGGCACTGGCCTCAAATTGAACATTGCCAAGATGAAGGACACTAGCAATAATTGCAAACAGATGCTAAAAAAGACCAAACATATTAAACAATGACTTCTCTTTCTAAAAAGCAGCCTTCTACACTGACCCAGTCACCCAAGTGGACAAAAACTCCAATTAACATGCTCTAACGCCAATCAATCTGAGAGCGTCTTACCTCTATATCCTTTTCACTAAACTCAATGATAGTAAGAGCTTTCTGTACGGTTTTCCAGTCCCTCTTGTCATTAATGGAGCTCACTTTGGCACACTCTCCCTGTCCAGGAAATCAATTTTGAACAGTAAAATGAAAATGCTTTATGGCTCTGACATGTCTGTGCATCTATCTGTGCTTCTCACCTGAATAAGATATCTGTATTTCTGACAGTTTCGTTCCAAACCAAGCCAGCGAAGAAGCTCATCCTCCCCTCCCTCAACTAACTGATAGAAGATGTGGAAGTTCCTTTCTCCATGATTTTGGTGGACCACCCTTGACTTCTCCAGTAAGTAGTTTAAGATGTGGCCACCAACTGCTGCTCCCTAAAAGAAAAAGCATTTGTTTACATTTGTAATCAATGCTGTCCGTTCTTCTACTTCTGTTTAAATCTAACTTTACCTGATGGTCAAACTGTATGTCCATGTACTTTCCAAATCGACTCGAGTTGTCATTTTTCAGGGTTTTGGCATTTCCAAAAGCCTGTAGATATAAAGAGCTCAGCATCAACATTCTTTTACATGATACTGTGCTACACTTTGAGCATGTGCATTCAGAATATACCAAAGTTTTCAACGGCTCATTTCAGACAAAAAGCTTGAATTCTGACCTCCAGCACCGGATTAGAAAGAAGGAGCCGATCTCTCACATTGTCCAAGATTGTAGTGCTGGGACAGCACACTGCATAAAACTGCAGGACTTTCTTAGAGGCCTCCGTCTTGCCAGCACCACTTTCACCAGAGATGAGAATGAAGTGGTTGTTGGTTTCACTAATCATTGTCCGGTAAACATTGTCAGCAAGTGCAAAGCTGAGAGGTCAGAAAAATTATGCGTAAACTACACGTAAAAATAAACAATTTATCAATATCAATGTTCTTTAAAAAGAATATAAATGAGAAAAAATTAAGTAAATGCTAAATATATACAATGTATACAGTGCTGTTCAAAGGTTTTGGGTCAGTACGATATTTCTGAAAGGTCTCTTATGCTCACAAAGACTGAATTTATTTGAAAAATACACAAAACAGTAATATTATGAAATATTATTATAGTAACCCCAGACTTTTGAATGACAGTGTATTTTTCCAGTTTACTGTCAAGTCAATTCAAGTCACCATCATTTATATAGCGCTTTTTACAATGCAGATTGTGTATATATGCAAACTTACATATGAGGAGGCAGCTCAAAAAAGTTGACTCCCATATAAATGTCCATTTGTTTCTTGGTATAGATACCCAAATCTTTATATGGATTAACTGACACCAGGAGGGTCCCAATGTAGGTCTAATAGAAATAACAAAGATTTCAGAAAAAGATCAAATCCAGTATTTTGCCTCAACAGAGTACTACTGAGTTGCAAATATGAACTATCCCGTGTTAAAGAATGTTCAAAAGGAAATATGATTGTCTCAGCAGTTTCATTTAGGAGGTTTATCCTTGTAAGTTGCCCTTGATAACCTTAAACAGAAAATACCTCTGTGCTGAATCATCAGCAAAGTGAGTTTCCAGTCACCTCGATAAGGCAAATTAGATGTATAGAGAACATTTTCAATTAGTAGACTAGCTGTGTGCATTGACCTGTGTTCAGCACGAGAGTCCCCATTATTCTCCCCCCATCTCAACAATGAAAGTAACTGTGATACTGGATATTGCATTGCCTGCCTTTTTTACAGTCTATTCTAAGAGACCATATGAGTGGGTGCAGGACTCACATATATGAGGTTCTCATTAAACCGTTTTCTGAGGTTCTCCATAAATGCTGTCTCACTGGTGTAGGCGTCCAGGAGAACAAAGTCCTGAATGCCCACCCGGTCCCGCGCTGTCAAAGACCCCTCCATATCCAGCAGGATCCGCTGGCAGCGCTCCTCTAAACTCTGTTAATTACAGACATTAAAAAAAATTAAGAAAGGAGTTCATCATTTTTAGAAGTCGCTTGAAATATGTTCATTTAATTTTTTTAATATATTTACTTTGATTCTTTATATTCTTCAAGATAATTACTGAAATCTTGTAATTGTAACAGTGCTCAGAAATGCACACAAATGACCAACATCGCCAACTTTCTTTCACTCTGGCTTTATTACATCACCCTACATCCAGTAATATATAGTTTCAGATGTGGCCTTGAACAAATCCTGTCAACAACATGCCATGGACCGTCTGAGCGCAGCCTCTTATCTAATCTAAAATGTTTTTCTGTTTTCTGCACAGTCTATCTAAAGAGACGTTCATCAATCAACACTGAGAATGGCAGGGTCCACCCCAGTCATGACAGACAGGAAGGATATTGTTTTCATGCATTGATAAAATTATATGTCCTGTGAAGTTATGTTTTGAAAGAAGTAAATGGCCCTATATATATACATACATATACATGCATCTATATATGTGTGTGTGTGTGTGTGTGTGTGTGTGTGTGTGTGTGTATAACCACTTATTATTTTTACAGGAAAAATAGTTTGCGGTTAACTTACCATACCTTACCACATTTGGTGAAAGATTATCTGCAAAATATTTTTAAATATATGGTTTTGGAACTAAAAACTATACTATTACCATCTAAATGTTAATAAAAAACTTTCACGCATTTTTTTTACATTGTACAAATATTGCAAATATTAACAATATATTTAAAGGCTAAAGAGTTTGTTTTTAATTTTTTTAACCAAAGAAAAAGTTTTGTTAAAAAACGTATACATTTTAGTTGCTGAAACACTGTGATTCTCAGTTTGACATATAGTCATTCTACACCTAAACTGTTACATAAAAAGCTGCAGCACATTTACACAGTTTATTTGCTGAGAGAAATCACAGTGAGCTGTATTTCACCATTAGTTAAGCTGCATCACATGCTGTATTCCCTACAAGAATAAATTTACATCAACAGCTGCATAATATTTTACACACTTTTTGGTTCTCTTGTGTTATTATATTTTATCTTGGACCTGAAATATTTTTAGTTAATCTAAAAAAAATCATATGAAAAAGTGGGAGCCCTTACCTTCAATGCAGTGACTGTTTCTCTGAGTACTGATGTGGGAACTGTGTGTGATCTTATCCAGTTTTGTAAAGAGCATCTGTGATTATTTCAAGTACAACAGGAAACAATGTCATATCACACTCACCACGTTCACCATGGGAAGCCATTAATAAAAAGTTTGCAAAGGAAGCGGGGGTCTGTGTGTATGTGTGTGTCAAGAAACATCTGTCTGAAACAGAAATCATTATGGATTTCTTGTCTAGCATCCTGAAAAGCTCAGATCAGCGTAAGTTTGTCCTATCTTGGTTCCCTTAAACCTGAGGGCAAATCTATTTCTATCCGAGATTACACGGTTCCGTTCCTGTTATGGGATGGTACTTGGGCCAAGGTCACAGACATACAAAAACTCTCAATAAATGAACTATTCCTGTCTGGTGCTACTGATGTTTGATTTGCATAAGAATATCTTATTTCAAGAAGCACACCCTCTGAAACCACATGAGTTACAATAAGTTTACACCTCATCACAAAACACATCCTTTTCTGAATTGTCCAATTGCGATAACTTTGTTTCCAATAAAGATATACTATATCATATTTGATACAGAAATTACTAAGGCCCCTTAAAAACTGCTGAAAAACCTTCTGTCATCCGTATTGATAGTTTATACTTTTTTGTCATTGTATTGCATTTTATGTTTTTCCCCTCATAATAAAAAACATATATAGCTATAGAGCTTTGATCATAAAACTTAGCATTTAAATATCATTTTACTAAGACATATTAATGGGAGATAAAGCATGACAACTTATATTTACACGCAATTTAAGTAGTTTGCTAGACTGTTTTCAAGATTCATTTACATTACAAGTTGCTGAAATTTCATCTTACTTTTTGGCAATATAAATATCAACAAATAATTGGTACATTTTGGGCCTATGAATAAAACAGTACCTCTATGTTCACCAACATCACAATATATGATCCATAAAAGGCATCAAATATATACAAATAAATCAAATATAATACTTAACAAAAGTCAGTCAGCAGTGTCCCACATAAGCGAAAGTGCAGAAACTAAATGCTCTGAAAGATATTGCATCACACTTGAATCCTGTCTATCAGCTGGCAAAGAGCACTTCAACCAGAGCCAAGAGGGGATGCCAAGCCTCTGGCAGTCTGTCAATGTTCTTTTCTCATTACACACAGCATGTCATGTAGTGCATCTGTTTAAAAGACAATCATGATCTTAACTTTAAACTCAGAGCATTTATTGTCACAGATACCCAATTAAAACACTTTTTTAACTTCACCATTACTTCAGTGCAACATCTGAATATTTATATAAAACCACAAAAACTATAAAAGTACAACATAACATGTCAAAATAGTTGAATATAATAATACTATATTTACTATATATAATGTATACACATATTATTCTTGCTACCATAGAGTTAAGAATGTTAAGTTTTTTTTTCTTATAATAAAACTGATCAGGTCTGAATTGTGAAAAAAAAACACAAGGTTAATTTTCACGATGACTTAGATTTCCACTTTGGTGTCACTGTTATTAGATACATCCTGCTGTATTTCCAAGTGAGTCACTGAGACATTAAAGCTGATTTTAATGGAGAAGGAAAGTCTATCTGGTTAACTAACCATCATCTGAGAGGCCATTCTATTGTCCCAAAACTGCAGTATGTCACTGGATCCCAGTGCTCAGCTCACAGTATGGCTTGAGACTTCGGAAAGAGCTAGAGCTCATCATTGGTCACTGGCCACAGTGGTCGCACAAAGACTTGACAAATGTTGCTGCTTATAGTATAAATCTGAATTTACCTTCTTCAACCTGTACAAGTTACACCTTTTACCTTTATATCTCTGTTCCAATTTTAATATTTTTTTCTTTATAGGTATTAATGAAAACTAAATTTTTCCTCAAAACTATGTTTTAACTTTATTCCAAAATGGAAATTTAAAAAAATACAGTAAAATCTCACTGTCATTTTGTAATCCAATTTTGAGTCACATATTATAAAATATTATAAATCTAAAAGTTTTTTTTAAAGAAGAGGAATTTATAGAATAATATATATATATATATATATATATATATATATATATATATATATATATATACACACATACATATTAGTGCTGTCAACCAATTAATCGCGATTAATCGCATTCAAAATAAAAGTTTTAATTTACATAATATATCCGTGTACTGTATATATTTATTATGTATATAAATACACACACATACAATATATATTTAGAAAATGTTTACATGTATTTGTATGTATATTCATATAATTTATATTATATATACATATATATATATAATAAATAAACGTAACATATTTTTCTTAAATATATACATGCATGGTTGTGTTTCATAATAAATATACACAGTTCACACACATATACTATGTAAACAAAAGCTTTCTCCGTGGAAATAAGTATATGAAATATTCCTGAATTACCTCAGCATCCATTGCTTTTTCCAAAAGAGATGAATTTTAATTCTCCTAGTATTGGTCCAGGGCACAGAAGTTTAAAGGGCCTTTAGTGCCCAGTTTGCCCCAGCATGATGGAAATTCAGGCCAGCAGAAGACAAGTCTAGGGTGATCCACTTCACATTCGGTCTTGATCAGTTCAACTCGATTTTTCTTTCTCACTCTTCTATATCTCACATCTTTCCATCTCTTGTTCTCATGAATTTATTTCAGTTTAAGCACCACTACTAAACTCGGCTCACGGTCTGCTCCAAGATGCTGAATGATTCATGGAGGGGCGGCAAGAGAAGATCTCATTCAGCGGCTCTCCTTAGAGGCCACTGCCCCACCATGTGTAACACAAGGCCGTAGAAACCTGAGCTAAAACCCTGCTCCCTCCCCTCCTAACTAGACTCTTCTGCACAAAATTACATTGTTGGGGTTTAGTTACTGATCTTTGATTAGGTGGATCCGTTTTCTGCTAATTAATACTCACCAACACAAGGCCCGTGGCTCATAGCCCATTTGGTGTAAAATAAAACACTCGTGTAATTTTTGTTTCAAATTTCATGTCTTGAGATATATGTTTCCATTAATCAGCTGACTAAATCATGGTCAATTTCATTGCGTAAACCCAATCTGGTTAGTGAATGAATCGTTCTTTTGAACCGATTCTCTTCAGTGAACCGATTGTACCAGTTGACCAAATCGGACTGAATCGCTTAAAACAGTTCGAACCGAGTTCCAGTGTTGCCAAGTCCGCGGGTTTCCCGTGGAATTGGGCTACTTAAAAGTCCAGGTAAACCGGAAATTGCTGCCGACTTTACAGCAGAAACAGAATATTGAATAGAGGGCAGGGTTTTATTTTACGCTCCTCCTCTCTGTCTCTCACTCATAGAAACCTAAATGCCGGAGGGGTGTGTTTAAGGATATTCTGCCCAAGCCATCAAACTGACGTCATCAAAAAATGAATGCCATTCCAGAGCGGAAGCAAATGTTCAGATTTTGATTAAAGATTACCAAGACAAACTATTTTTTTCAGCGGATTAACTTGCAGGGATTATTTGTTAACATCAAGACTAGCAATGTGCAATAATAAAGTAAATATAGTCCATTTTCATGCTGACTTTAATACTGTTGCCGTGGGTTGTTTTATGTCCGCAGGTTTAAGCGACCCCAATAACCCCCAGGGTATGCGACTTATCAGGGGAACCCCGCCAAAAATGTGTATCTTACCCCCCAGAACACAATTTTTACTGGGGATCCCCCCTGAAAAGCCATTTGGACTAGTTCTGGGCTAATTTAGAGTAGCGGGTTTTGCTGTGAAAACCTGGCAACCACAATTGCCAATATGTTTTTTTGTGTGTGTGTGTGAATATCCCAATTGAGGTACAGGATGTGAAAATTTCTGATAAATGCTCATGTTATATATTTTGGTTGCATTTGTGAGTCAATAAAAATGTAGACGGCTGTTTAAAATAGGTATATAATATCATAATATCGAAATATTGATTGATATACTCTGTATCGAATCGAATCGTAATCGTATCGTAGAATTGTTTGAGGTAGTATCGTATTGCTGGGTATGAGAATCGATATCGTATCGTGACGAACCATCAGATTACACCCCTAATAGCCAACCAGTGCAATAATATAAGTGTCGTAGCGTAATTTTGCCAAATGTTCCGCCCCCTCATTGGAGATAAATCACATTCAAAAAGAAGGCGCGTGACGCTGTAATCCAAGCAATGATAGAAGTAGACGTATGTGGGATGACTTTCTTTTAGCCTAATTTTTTACAATGTTTTTGTAATGTATTAATTATCACGGGCGTCGGCACTTTAAGGTCACTGACATTTCTTGGGCTGCGAGGCTTTCACGGTGTAAACAGCAGTGAACCCATGTTGCCTCAGGTGCTCTGTCCAAAATTTTCCTCACAATCCCACTATTTTTGGCAGTCATTGAGGCCGCGCCATCCGTGCAAATGCCTACGCATTACGCAACATAAGTATTTAAAATGAAGTGAGAATTGTTGAATGAAGTGAGAATATGTCTGACATGAAAAGCAGCATAAGGCAATAAAACCTTTATGTCCAATTCCTATAGAATTTAGCTCCAACCTCAATCAAACTCATCTGCCTGTCTCTCTTGGTTAGCCTGGTCAGGTGTATTTTATTAGGGTCGGAGCTCAACTCTGCAGTAAAGTGGACCTCAAGGACCAGAGTCGGGAACCCGTGTAATAAAGGTTCCCAAGTTTAGCATTTCTGTATAATACTTTAAGATCACTGAAAAACTATCAGAAATCCTGGGTTTACGCCACAGCAGTCAATTTTCTTCTGCAGACACACAAGTTACATGTGTAGCTCAGCATCTCCTCCGGGCTTCAGTGTGTAGCTGAGCAACTCCTCCAGCCTTCAGTGTGTAACTGAGCATCTCCTCCGGCCTTCAGTGTGTAGCTGACCATCTCCTCCGGCCTTCAGTGTGTAGCTGACCATCTCCTCCGGCCTTCAGTGTGTAGCTGACCATCTCCTCCGGCCTTCAGTGTGTAGCTGACCATCTCCTCCGGCCTTCAGTGTGTAGCTGAGCATCTCCTCCGGCCTTCAGTGTGTAGCTGAGCATCTCCTCCGGCCTTCAGTGTGTAGCTGAGCATCTCCTCCGGCCTTCAGTGTGTAGCTGAGCATCTCCTCCGGCCTTCAGTGTGTAGCTGAGCCTCTCCTGGGCCTTCAGTGTGTAGCTGAGCATCTCCTCCGGCCTTCAGTGTGTAGCTGAGCATCTCCTCCGGCCTTCAGTGTGTAGCTGAGCATCTCCTCCGGCCTTCAGTGTGTAGCTGAGCATCTCCTCCGGCCTTCAGTGTGTAGCTGAGCATCTCCTCCGGCCTTCAGTGTGTAGCTGAGCATCTCCTCCGGCCTTCAGTGTGTAGCTGAGCATCTCCTCCGGCCTTCAGTGTGTAGCTGAGCATCTCCTCCGGCCTTCAGTGTGTAGCTGAGCATCTCCTCCGGCCTTCAGTGTGTAGCTGAGCATCTCCTCCGGCCTTCAGTGTGTAGCTGAGCATCTCCTCCGGCCTTCAGTGTGTAGCTGAGCATCTCCTCCGGCCTTCAGTGTGTAGCTGAGCATCTCCTCCGGCCTTCAGTGTGTAGCTGAGCATCTCCTCCGGCCTTCAGTGTGTAGCTGAGCATCTCCTCCGGCCTTCAGTGTGTAGCTGAGCATCTCCTCCGGCCTTCAGTGTGTAGCTGAGCATCTCCTCCGGCCTTCAGTGTGTAGCTGAGCATCTCCTCCGGCCTTCAGTGTGTAGCTGAGCATCTCCTCCGGCCTTCAGTGTGTAGCTGAGCATCTCCTCCGGCCTTCAGTGTGTAGCTGAGCATCTCCAAGCTGAGCATCTCCTCTGGCCTGGTGGGTCATCGCCTCAGCAGGCTATAATGTGTTTTTTTCCTTAACTGCTCCCACTTACTGTTTAGTCACACCAAGCTGAACTATATGAAATGAAAATGTACAAAAATGTAGTCAGTACCTTTTAAAAATGTAAGAAATAAAAATGAGAAACAATATAAATGTATTTTAGTTAAGTATTCAGTTTATATTTCACTTGAGTTAAATAAGTACAAACCCCCCAAAACAATATTTAAATGCAGCAACATTAGTGAAATAAATTAACTCTTTACACCTAAAATTTATGAATTTTAAATAAAAGAGGGCAAAGGGCTGGTGTTTCTTCCAGGGTTTTAATCAGACATGTCACCAAGTTTCCATTTCTAACGAACTTTGGATATATTAACATCTCATATATAATTCAACACTATGCATAAAACGATTGCAAGACATTTCATGGTAACATTACATGACCTGTTTCTGCTCATCCGCTCCCTGGTTGTTTATTAGCATTGATAACCCTAAATAACATGTGAATATAAAGTTGGCTACTTCAGAAATGAGAAAATGAGCACATCTAAAAAATCTCTTACTTACCATTATGAAAATGTCGAGGGTAACCGAACATACACGAAGATATGTTGGCAAATATGATGATTTTGCATATCACCACTGAAACCCAGGTCATCCAATGCGGCGACGCCTCTTGTTATTTTGTCTTTTTTTTTTCAAGGTGCGAGACCAGGGCCGGCCCTGGGCATAGGTGGAATATGCAAATGCTAGGGGCGCCGCCAATCCATAGGGGCACCAAAATGAAGGAGGATTTTATTGTTTTACTTTTTTTTATTCCCAATTCTACTTCAATACTATACATTTAAAATGTTACACAAAAGGTAATCGTCCCACAAAAACAACTATTTTATTACTCTCCTCAGTTCGACGCACGATCTTCCCTCGCACAGCCGCACTTCCACATACATCAGTTACCTGATTGTAAAAGATGTTCACTTATAAACTTATAAATTATCACTGTGTCCAAAAGACCGAAGCCCTCTGGTGCCCGGGAGGGAATAAGAGAAGAAAAACGGGACAAAGTCAGAGGTAATGTGATGTAATGAATGATGATGATCAAATAAACTAGCCTTTAAATGCATGAATGTTTCGCCAATCACGATATTCGTGTCTTTAGAGACCCATATATATATCCAGCATAGGCAAATCTCTAACTGCTGCAATAGCAAAATAAAAAATTTAAATAAAACATTTTAAGGATAATTACAGAAGAATAAAATAAAGCCTATTTTGTTACCTTTTGAAACTTGGAAGGGTTCAATTTGAGCAGATGATTTTACCATCGCTGTCATTGTCAGAGCGCACTTCCACTGGCTCATATTGACCTCTACCATATTCTCAAAACGATCATTTTCAATAACTTCAAAATCAATATTTTGATCACTGGCTGCTTATTCACCACATCCACCATCAAATGACAGTGACATTTATATTTCAGTGCATGCAGTAATTGCTCTGCAGTAAGCCATTCAAACCAGTTACATTTTTGCTGATGATATTCTTTTGTTTTATGACTGAGGTAATTTTGAGGACAACATCACGTCGTCATTGTGTATCAAACAGTGCCCCCTCAAGGAATAAGTCATCAGATATGTAGGAATATAGCTGCCAGGAAAATATATTTACACATTAACATACCTCTTGTCTCTAGCGCACTTTAAAAATATATATAATATAAAAATAAAAGAAATTAACAAATTATCAGAAAACACGAATTCTTTTATATATATATTTTTTTCTTGTTATATTGTTTATAATGCATATATTGAGGAATAGCCAACTAAGAAAGTTGATGTCTAACTTTAAAAAATGAAGGAGGGAGAAGGTAGTGAATAATCTCCCGGTTGGCTAAAGACATGAGGTAGATATGCATTTAAGGGCTCTAGATGAGGTAAAAGTTTGTGAACAAACTATGTTAGCCTAGTCTAGAAAGCTTATAGTCTAAAAGTTTAAAATAGTATAATAACAATCTCTGGAGTTCCAGAGATCCAAGATTTTGTAACAGAAGTGTAATTTTTTGTGTAACATGACAACACGTTTTAATCATAGTTTTACACTACAGTTGTGTAGTTTTTGGGTATTTGTTGTATTTTTTATTTGAATTGGCAAATTTAGTAATGTTTGTATAGGCCTATAATGGGGCTTATTAAACTAATGTTAAATTCACGTTAAAGATGTATGTTTCTCAGTAGGCTATAATTCATGGTGAAAACATTAGAATGGGCCAGTAGAACATTGATGCCATCTACTGTAAATACAACACTTTTCAAATTGATTTAGAAGATTAAACCGTAGCCTACTGTATGCTAATACAGTTTTACAAGAATACCAGATTTAATTATTCTTGATGTTTAATTGTGTTTAACTTATAAAGTGACTTAGGCAGCACCTATATTTTTATAGTTTCACTGGAAACAATTTAAAATAAGGTTAATTTTCAATGACTAACACTAACAAAAACAATAAATACTATTACAAATGTATTGTTCATTGTTAGTTCAAGTTATTTTATATTCACTAATGTGAGGCAAGGGGCACCGGGTAAAATCTTACCTACGGCAGCAAATTGGCCAGGGCCGGCCCTGTGCGAGACCTAACATGTCCTTCTTCGTGGTGAGGTTTTGACCTTTTCAATCATGCAATTAACTATTGCAGACGTTAACACAACAAGAACGTACCATTTTGAAGCAAATGAAAAAGACAATTCTCCAAATACAGAACACCTTGGCTTTGATACCTCACAAATGGCGGCGACACCCAAGATGCACTTCGATTCTCGTGAGTGTGACGTCACCTGACAAAGACCGATAGAATGATCTGCGACGACCCACGGGTTGAGAAAAACTGGTCTAAAGAACCAGTTTGCGGACTTCCGTTCCATGTGTGATTTGTACCATACACTTGAGGTAAATCTTATTTACTTACGAAGCGCCATGTCATCAATTTTTCCCTTCCTTGTGAATTCCAAATCATTGATTTGAAATCAATATGATTCCTATCAAGCATCTAAAGCCTGATTCTGCTATACAATTCCCCCTTGCTCTCTTCCACCCATCTCATCTCATGGTCTATATTTTGTCTTTTTTAAGAGAAATAAATAAAATTGTTAGTTTTTGTGTCAAAATACCACCTCCGAACACACCAAAAGTGTTTTCTAGTCGTCTCCCATTGGGCAGACCAACAGATAGTCCCGCCCCAACTAACATCAATGGTTGAACTAACGTTGCTGTGTTTGGAACGAGTGGTACCATAGTTGTCTATTTAAAAAATTTTATTTGGAGTTTTACGAAAGCCTTATCCAAAAACTTCGCCGTAGACAGGATTGCACAGGTAAACTAACTCCCTGAATCTTGTCTCACACATCGCTATAAAAAAAAATCTGAAACGCACATGCGGTAAAACGATCCGTGGAATCACGATTCGCACAGCTCAAGAGATCTGAAATTCCATAGCAGCACAAAATGGCCATGTTAATATTCATAGCCCTAATTAGTGTCCCCGACTACACCTTTGACCTAATTTATAAGTTAGTGGTGCAAGTCGATACAGTGGTGAAGCAGATGCTCTCTTGTAATTAAACACAACACACTTCAGATAGAAAGGAACTAAACTGACCGTGATAGTAGACCCGCAACGATTACATGGTGTTACACAGTTTTGTTTTATTAGACTATAATATAATCATTGGAAAAAACGATTTAGTTGCCAAGAATGAAATTGCCTCCACAACTTTAACTGTACATTTGTAATTTTCTAAATGTAAATTGTAAACATAAGCTATGTATGCCATGCTGTGTTGAGCAAAAATTAACCAGGGACACTGGTTAGTCAGTCACTAACTGAAAAAAATATATTAGTTTCTCTAGATAGACAGATAGATAGATACTAACAAACCAATACAATTTTGATTATGCATTACTGAACAAATAGTTATGTATGACTCATCCAATATAGGTTGAGGTCAACAGTCCAGTGTCAAGAAATAAGCTGCAAAAGCATTGCTATGGACAGTTGGTAGTGGTACACCTTACCTTAGAGTTGAGGCAGTACATGTTTTGATTAGAGCAAGACAAAATTTGCGTCCTGTTTGGTTTGTTTGAATTGAGAGTCCCGAGAGAGAATGGAGCAGTGGCAGTGGTGCAGAGAGGTGTAGCGCACTGTATGTGCGTTGGTGTCCAGCATTAGAAAAAAGACAAGGTCCAAGAAGAGTTGAAGTGGGACACTGCTTATTATGGCTGCATCTCCTGGATTTATGGACATCCGACTATGAAACATGCTCTACATGGGCTGTCGTAGTGTCCTATTTTTCTTTCTTTTTTTTTTGTTTGAGACTGGCCTCATTCTCAAATGCTCAAGGCAGACTACACAGTGTTGTGATCTAAAAATTCAGTGTGATTTGTTTTTGTATTGAATTGCATTTATTTATATTTGTACAAGTCGAATTAAGTAATTGAAAATCAGTATTGTGCTGTCATTTTTAAACCTATTTATTGAACCTATTAATGTTAGTATATGTCAAAATGTACATCAGAATTACTAACTATACATTTTAGGCAATACTTGAGGGTTGTGCTTAATTATGTAAATAATAATATTAGACATTTTTCACTGCACTTCTATCTGTCAAAAATTACATTTTAAAATCAAATTCACATTTAAATTAATATTTTTTGCTGTGTTTAATATCTTTCATATCTTAGAGTAGTTTAAACCTTTTTAAATGGATTAATGTTGTGAGTTTTTAACCTATAGCTATAAAATGATCAAACAACACTTTTTTTGTAATTAACTTTAAGCTGAAATAAGTGGTAAGTCTATAAAATAACACTCTTTTTGTCCAATATGACTAATGCAATATGTTCATTAATTGTATTCATTTATTTTCCAGATAATGTAATTATTTGCAATAACAACATGTAGATGATTATTTCAAGGTCAACCTCACAACAGGACAGCTGTGACCCATTTGCAATATAACTGTACTATACAATTCAAAACATTGTAATAAAGTTTAATGTTTAAAACCTCCCTGTTTTACTTAAAAAAATGTCTAAAAATATCAAGAATAAACGGCATAATGTTATTTCAGAGGGCTTTCCAATCAACTGGCTTCTTTCCTGATGCCTTAAGCAAAATGTTAGTTTTAGAGAAGTGCCTACATCCAAAGAAGCCAAAATGTGCCGAGTAGGGTGATGGATGTGAAGTCTCAAGGACATGATGACGTTTCTGCAAAAGAAAAAATACAGCCAGTCATATATTTCTTTATACTGTATCATAATGTGTTTTAAAGGTGCAATTTTAGATGCAATATTCACAGTAACCCTGATTATTCATACCACTAGCAAAAGTGTCCAGTAACAGTAACATTCTGGTGGTCAAAAACTTCACAAGACAACAACTCCATGTAAAATAAAACTGCTTTAATGTCTCATTGAGTCTACTTGATTTTTTACATTCGTTTTAAAAAAGTTCTGTTTATCACTTTGTGTAAACTTTGTTTAAAAAATGCTAAGTGCACTTTTATTCCTGATAAATATATTGACCTTTCATAATTCTGTCTCCATGAACTTACTCTGTCGATCACTCTGCCCTTCCTCTGAGCATAAGAGCCCCAGAGCAGAAAGACCAAGCCATTGAGATTCCTACTGAGCCACAGGACCACCGCATCGGTGAAGATCTCCCAGCCTTGACCCTCATGAGAGGTGGGTTGATGAGCCCTCACTGTCAACACAGAATTCAGCAGCAGAACACCTGACAATGGAAAGAACATTGACATTAAACATAAAACCGATAGCTTTAAAATGATAACTCGTAACACCTTGATGGGTCACACGTACACTACAGTTCAAAAGTTTGGGGTCAGTAAGATTTGTAAATGTTTTTGAAAGAAGTCTTTAATGCTCACCAGCTGGGCTCTATGCTTACTTTTCATTTTAGGAGCACTTTTTCAACTAATAATAAAAAAAAATTAGGAGCACAGTCAAAATATCTTCTGATTAATATTACGAGGTCATATTTGACTGATTAAAGTGATTTACAGGGGCATTTTTCAGTTTTTGTAAGGGCATTTTTTCTAACTTTATTAAAAGTGGCATCTTTTATGTCAAGTTCAAAAATGTATATATTTTTAAGCTTTTTAAAATTTCTAATTAAAACAATAGAATAAGAAGAATGTTACCAATCAAATGAAATCAGTATTAACAAAAAAAATTGCAATACAGAGGTAGCTTTAATAATATAAATATTAAACGATGATACTTTAAAAATGAAACTAAAAACTGCCAGTAGGTGGCGGCAATTTACTGATTCTATCCCTAAATCATTCAGCGCAAACACAAATATGCTGATCGGGTCTGCAGCACTGGTGCTCCTAAATATTTTTTCATAGTCGCATGCAGTAGTTTTCGCTCTGTGTGCCTTTATTTGGTCTAAAGTACAATAAATAGAAATAGTGTGCAATATTATTACAATTTAAAATAACTATTTTCTATTTTAATATATTTTATTTTTCAGCGGCCATTACTTAGTTTTCAGTGTCATATAATCCTTTAGAAATCATTCTAATATTCTGATTTAATGCTCAAGAATAATTTCTTATTATCAGTGTTAAAAAGAGTTGAGCAATAGTGTGATAGTCGTTTTTCAAGATACTTTTATGAATTGAAAATTCAAAAGAACAGCATTCATTTGAAATGTTATTTATTGTAATATTATAAATGTCTTAAAAAAAATAATAAATACATTTTATCTACCTTGTTTAGCCCATTCTGTGAGGTCTCCATGACCTGGGTGCCGGAAGCCAACAATATCTTTCTTCAACTCCGCAAATATGTTTTCCAAACTGAAATAAGTGAAGCAGATCAACATACAGAGTAGTCAGTAGAGATGTACTGTAAGATATCACTGTGGTGAAATGATCAATAGATTTCAATATAGACAAATAGATTTTATTTCCACAGTTCAGTTACAATATAGTACCTAGGAGGAGGAGGTTTAGGCCTCAGCACACTGAAGGCCAAACCATGAGCCTGACCCAGATGGTGATAGGGGTCTTGCCCAAGAATGACCACTTTTACCTGTCAACACAAATACAACCTGTAGCCTATTTAAATGCTCTGGTCTTTGCCTTTTATACTGTATGTTAAGGAACTTACTTCTTCAATTGCGCACAAAGTTGTGCAATAAAACACCTGCTCAGGACTGGGATAAACAGTGAAACATTTCCTCTCCATTGTAACAAAAGACACAAGCTGGGGAAAAAAACAATACAGGAACAAGTTTTTTTTACTTCATCTTTTCATTGTCATTTTGGTGTCTCATACTGAGTATCACTTACTTTTGTAAAATAAGGTTTTGTAAATTCAGCCCCGATTTGTCTTCGCCAGCTTTCACCAACGGGTACAGGTACATTTCTGCTGGCCAGTCGTTCCAGTGCAGCGCGTCTGTTCTGCTCTATCTGATGCAGCTGTTCCTCACTGAGCTGCATGCTCTCACCACTAACTTGCTCTTTGCAGCATGCATTGTCATTTTAAAAGTATAGGAATAGCATACAATTAGATGCAGGACTGTTTATGAAATGACTGTATTAGGTATGGCACACAATGAAGGAACAGGAAATGCAGGAAAAGTTTGAATATATATTTTTTTTACAATAACTACCTGAAATAGTCAGATAAATTTAGCTTTTTGAACTTATTCAGACACTTAACCTACCTTTTGACATGTCCAAAGCAAGACTAGTTGTGTAAAGTATGACAGTTGTTGTTGTTTCTCAGACCCCTTCACAAATACTGCTGCATCACCGTTATTCTGCCATGTCATGCAAATGCAGGTTCACTCAATAATTTGCAAAGCTGAAAGTGAAACTTCAACTCTAAACCGTGTTTCCTAAACCATGACTGTAACTGTGAACTGTTAACCACAGACATGACATGATCTTGTGTTGAATCCTAACATATTAATATTACAAGGTTATTGCTTGGTACAGAAAAAAGAATATAATTCACCTTTGAACCTAGTTTAAACTTTTTGACTTGAAGGTCGCCAGTGTCCAGAACAACATTTCGAAGGCCCCCTTCCATGAATGCGTATGAAACATAAACATGTCACCTGGTGGCTGAAGTTGGTACCGCATGATAATGCTAGATGACCATAATTTGCTTCTTGTGTTGCCTCTTGCAGAGAAAAATATATATATTGTGAAGGGAGAAAAAGGTTTTGGAGACAAATAGCGTTTTTGAGGAGAGAAAAAAGTTTTAAAGAGAGAAAAAAAAGGTTTTGGAGGAATAATAATTAAAAGAGAAAGAGAGAAAAAAAATAGGATTTAGGATCTAAGACACTATATTTTTACCTACATTGAAATGTTTTTGTTCACGTTGTGGTTCAGGGCTTCTGTACAGAACTGTATGTTCTTTAATAAAAACAATAGTTATTGATGGAAAATAAACTGAAATATGATTTCAGTTTGCATATTGATGTAATGTTTTTTGTTGCTGTTTTCTTACCATTTTAATTCAATTTAATCCAGTTATTATTTTCTTATTTAAATATATTAATTTGAATACTTTAAGTCCTCCTGTATCTCCCCTAGTAGTATTCCTCAGCTCCCTGGTTAAGAACTACGGCCCTAGTTGTTTTATGCCACTTCTGTGGTTATCAAATCATCTCAGTTATTTAACTTTTTAAAAAATCTGATATTGTGTGAAGTATAATGCAGAATTATTTACTTAATTATTGCTACACGGAGAAATAGAAGACAAAGAAAGAGTGTTTATCATTAATTCATTTAAAAGAGTATGTGTACGTGTATAGTTCATGAAAACATAGTATAATAGCTCCCCCTTTTTCTTAACATCCCTAATATAATAATAGTTTTCGAATGGTAATGAAGATTTTCTGAAAGAATCCCACACATTCCCTTGACCTTGATTTCTTGTTTTTTTTATTTGTTTAGGGAAAACCTGGTGCTTTGTGGATTTTACTCTGGAAGACTGAATGAGACCAAGCCCATTCTCTTAGTTTACCATGCTTGAGGTTGTATTGATGTAATAAGAGACACACCCGTCTAACCCGTTCTACAGCCCAAGTACTCTGTTGTAGTTTAGTGTTCCATTATAACCCAGTGAAATGAGTGCATTGAAAAGATCATCGCAAGTGGCTTACAAACGCTGGAAAGACACAAATATCAGGTACTGTATGTGTGTTTTGTGTTTATTTGTAAAATTGTTGTGGCTATTAGGTATGATTTACACATGTACTGTTTTTTAGAACTTTTTATTGAGTGAAACTGAAAACCATAGCCTAGAAATGTCAGACAAAGCAAACCGTTTTAAATTCTGTTTAGTGTGTGAAATGAAAAGCTGACTACAGTTTTGAGTTAAAAAATGTCACAAGTGTCAGATTTGCATTGTAAACCATACAAAAGCTAAATCTATATTTTGTTTAGTTTTGTGACATCCCAGATAGATGATAAAAGCATCCTCACTGTTCACGAGGAGCAGCCTGGGGAAAATGAGCCTAGCAATGAAGGAGTTTGCTCTATTCTGGAGCAAGATTTGGGGGACAGCAAGAACAGAAGCTCTGGAATCTCAGGTAGGAACATCTACATTGGTAGAGAACTGTGCAATTTGAACATTTTCTCTTTATTCCAGGATAGAGTTGAAAAGACTAAAATGGTGATTAATGTCTCTGGCTTGTGGTGTAATGTATGTATGCATGCATGCAGTGCAGTTTATTTATGGTCTTTAGGAGGTGTGAAGTCACTTTAGGATGCTTAAAAAAAATATATTGGTCAAGAAATAACATTATCTGTCCTCGAGTAGGCTACTGGATATGATTAAAATGAGCATGGCTTTTTTGTCTATAGAGCATAACAAAAAGTATGTCTTGGTGCCCAAATAAAAAATTAGACTCATACATAATTATACACAAATAGGCAAAAGGCAAGACTAATAGATTATAGCTTGTTAGATTTTTTTTACATGGTACCATCATTATTGCAGTCAAAAAAAAATTGCTGAAATCTGTTTGTCAGACGTGCATTCAAAAAATAGATAGTTTTGCGTCAAAAGTTCTACACCATCAGGATATCATTTAGTTTTCAACAGAATTCAATTTCTTACAGGCTTGACGTATTGCTTTTTACTAAATGCATGCTAGCTCAGAAGAATCTCATCTTAGCTTCATTCAAATCACGATTCCTTCCTGCATGGCTCAGTCTTAAGGAGATATATGCTCTAATGTCTTTTTGGTGATTTGTGCTTGGCTGTATACAATATCTTCTCATCATTCATTAAATATGCATTTCTTCAGAAACCTTCACTGTGGAAGAAGCAGTTGAGGCTATTGGTTTTGGAACGTTTCAGTGGAAGCTGTCTATGCTAACAGGAGTTGCATGGGTAAGAATTTTAGCATTATACAGTATTTAAACACGCAAGTAATGTTTACTGAACAAATAGCTTAAATTTGTTCCGTTCACTCAGTTTACTTAATAACTTGTTTCGTGAAAATTAAAAATATTATGTTTCATATTTGCGTGCAAAGATGGCCGATGCTATGGAAATGATGCTCCTCAGTATTGTATCTCCTCAACTGCACTGTGAGTGGAGGCTCTACAGCTGGAAAGTGGCATTCATAACATCGGTTAGTATATTCACTGTTAAACACTAACATGGTTAAACAACTTCTGGGGTTACATTTGGACATAGCTTCCTGAAATATGGTAATATTTAGATTTTTCACACTCTGTGTTGTTAAAGGGATAGTTCACCCAAAAATGAAAATGTGATGTTTATCTGCTTACCGGGTATCCCAGATGTAGGTGACTTTGTTTCTTCAGTAGAACACAAATGAAGATTTTTACTCAAACTATTGCAGTCTGTCAGCCATATAATGGCAGTCAATGGGTTCCAAACGTTCCAAAGCTTTGAGTAAAAAAAACACAGACAAAACCAAATTAAACCCTGTGGCTCGTGGCGATACATTGAGGTCTTTATAGACACGAAACGATCGGTCTGTGCAAGAAACCGAACAGTATTTATGTAATGTTTTACCTATGATACACAATGTCCAACTGTCCTGAGCTCATTCACAACATCAGGCGCGTGATGTGTCAACGTGCTCTGGCACATTTGTTTTTTTTTACTCTCAAAGCTTTGGAACGTTTGGAACCCATTTACTGCCATTTTATGACTGACAGACTACAATGGTTTGAGTTAAAAATCTTTGTTTGTGTTCTACTGAGAAGGTGACAAATGGGACAAAGTCACCTACATCTTGGATGCCCTTGGGGTAAGCAGATAAACATCACATTTTCGTTTTTGGTTGAACTATCCCTTTAAGACTTTCCTAATATTTAATCTTTTGAATCTTAAATGGATTATTGTAATTTTGTACCTTGTTAGATAGTGTTCATTGGAATGATGATCAGCTCCTCACTTTGGGGGAACATTTCAGACAAGTACGGCCGAAAAGTGGTATGTTTGATTTAAATCCAGCAGAAGTGAAATGAATAAATGAATAATGTAAGAACATAAAGCAATCATTGTCGCCTCACTGACAGCCTCGTTGTCTCTGTCTTTTAGTGTTTAATACTGTGCATGCTGTGGACATTGCACTATGGGCTTCTCAGTGCTTTGGCACCTGATTACAGCTGGATCTTAATCTTGCGAGGCCTCGTGGGATTTGGCCTAGGAGGAGCCCCTCAGTCGTGAGTTTTTCCATCAATGAAGTGTGACTTTTGGCTTTACTACAAACTCATAGATCACATTCTTAAGTGAGCAACACTCAGAAAGAACGTAGTCTTCTTTTCTTTATGGTACTTTTTATTCATGGTCTAGATATTAAGCTGTTTTGAAACGTGCTTTATCTGTGTGCTTGTATTCTCATTAGTGCCTGGATGTTTTGGAAATTGCTTTTACATCATCATTTGTTAAAACTAAATACAATTATCTAAACTTTCATATTTCTCTCAGAGACCATTAAAGCTGTGATGTGTTACACTTGCTCACTACTAGAAAGAACCTGCCAAGCCATTTGATCATTTGATATAATAAGCTCTGTTGTTTTATATACATACGCTGCCGATCAAAAGTTTGGGATCAGTAAGATTTTTAATGTTTTTTAAAGACGATTTTTATGCTCATCAAGGCTGCATTTATTTGATCAAAAATACAGAAAAAACAGTAATATTGTAACATTTTCTTACAATATAAAATAATGTTTTTATTTTAATATACTTTAAAATACAATTTATTCCTGTGATGCAAAGCTGAATTTTCATCAGCTGTTACTCCAGTCTGAAGTGTCACATGATCCTTCAGAAATCATTCTGAGCAGAAGAAACGTCTTTAAAACTATTAAAAATCTTACTGATCCCAAACTTTTGAGCGGCAGTGCATATGTGTATCTATATATACTAGAGTTTAAAAGTTTGGGGTCTGTAATATTTTTTCAAAAGTCACAGTAAAGATGTTAATGTAACAAAATTTACATTTCAAATAAATGCTGATTTTAAGCTTTCTATTCATCATGGGATCCTGAAAAATGTGTCACGGTTTTCACAAAAATATAAAGCGGGACAACTGTTTTCAATATGAGTTATAATCAGAAATGTCTCTTGAGCAGCAAATCAGAATATATGATCGATTTCTGAAAGATCATGTGACACTGAAGACTGCGTAATGGGTGTTGAAAATAATCACAGTAATGAATTTAAATGTAAATTATAATACAATGGAATGTGTGTGTGTATATATATATATATATATATATATATATATATATATATATATAATATTTAATTCCTTCCCTTACAGAGTGACATTATACACTGAATTCCTCCCGACGAAATCCAGAGGGATATCGATAATCTTGTTAGGGGTAATTCAGATGAATGTTTATTCAACTATTGCTCACATTTTTCACTATTCAATTGTTCAGTATACAATTTTTTTTTACGGGATACTTGGTTGATGTTGTAATGTAATTGACTGAAGCAATGTATTTTAGGTTAAACATAAACATGCCTTGATGATAATTAATACAAAAAAAAAGAATCAATCTTCTGTTCTAATAGGTGTTCTGGGCCTTGGGTGCTGTGTTTGAAGTGTTACTGGCTATGGTGGTCATGCCCACATTAGGCTGGAAATGGCTGCTAGCTTTCTCCACCCTTCCTCTAGTTGTCTTTGCTGCCTCCTGCTGTGTATGTATGGCTGTAACAATATTTAAACTGTTACTAGGCACACGGCTCATGTTTATGCACCTTAAATTCAGATAGAATCCATGTTAATTCTTCTGTCTGATTGTGAATTGTATGCATTTGTCTGTAGTGGTTACCAGAGAGTGCTAGATTTGATGTACTGAGAGGCAGAGAAGACAAGGCCCTGGACACTTTGAAATGTATAGCTGCAGCGAATGGGAGCTCTGTGCCCACTGGAAGACTTATAGCCAACACACAGGTATGTGGTGCTATCAGTCCTACATCTTTTCTCAAAACCTCCTACTCACACATTATTGAAGAATTTCTAATTTTGGGTTTTATTTTCATTTTGTTAACTAGATGAATGATTTGCGTTTATGTGTTTTAGACTGATCGTGGGAGAATTAGAGATCTTTTTATTCCAGAATACCGAAAAACAACACTTTTGGTCTGGTTTATCTGGTATGCTGATTGTTAAAAATGGTCAAATCCATCCATATATAATGTAAAAAACATCAAACTAAAAACTCACCTAGTTTTTGTTTTACACACACAGGTTTTGTAATGCTTTTTCATATTATGGCATTGTGCTGCTGACCACTGAGCTGTTCCAAGCAGGACCTGCGTGTAGTGGTGAGTGGTTTGTAAGTAGTTTTAGTGACTTGATTTTGACACACTTTTGTGTTTAACTTGGACTACGACCACAAATTTGAACTACACAGCTTTTCAAAAGTTTGGGGTCAGTAAGATTTTGTATGTTTTTGAAAAAAGTATCTTACACTCACCCAAGCTGAATTTATTTGGTAAAAATTATAGTAAAAATAGTAATATTTGGAAATATTAGTCAAATTTAGAATAACAATCTTCTATTTTAATATATTTTAAAGTGTAATTTTTTCCTGTGATGTCAAAGCTGAATTTCCAGCATATATATATATATATATATATATACATATACATACACGCACTATGTATACGCTCTATTGCCAAAAGTATTAGGTCACCTAATGAAAGGTTAGACTACTTTAGTAATTTACATGAGTACAAATCTTAATGTTTTAGCATATAATGATATTCTAGGGAATTGTGTGCTTCTAATTTTATAGCATCAGTTTGGACAAGACCCTTTTCTATTCTAACATGACAGTGTCTCTGTGTATAAGGCAAGGGTCAAAGAGAAATGATGATTCAGTCAGTGTGGAAAAACTTGACAGGTTTGCAGAAAGTCAAGTCCTAATCCCAGCTGAACACTTCTGGTGTGACTTTACATGCAGACCTTGAGCCAAAAACATATCACCAAACACCAATGACTTGTACATTCATTATATGGACAAAAGTACTGGGACACCCCCTTCTTTAGAAGAGAAAAAGGCACTTCCAAACTGTGGCAACAAAGATGGAAACATAATTTGTGTACTTAAAAATTGTATTTCCACCTCTGTTGCAACAGTTTTGAAGTGTATGAAATGACTGTACCCATATGTACAAGTCATTGGTGTTTGGTGATGTGTTTTTGGCTCAAGGTCTGCATGTAAAGTCACACCAGAAGTGTTCAGCTGGATTAGGACTTGGCTTTCTGCAGACCAGTCAAGTTCTTCCACACTGACTGAATCATCATTTATCTTTGACCCTTGCCTTATACACAGAGACACTGTCATGTTAGAATAGAAAAGGGTCCTGTCCAAACTGTTGCTATAAAATTAGAAGCACACAATTCCCTAGAATATCATTATATGCTAAAACATTAAGATTTGTACTCATGGAAATTACTAAAGTAGTCAAACCTTTCTTTAGAAGGGGGTGACCCAATACTTTTGGAAATATAGTGTGTATATATATATATATATATATATATATATATATGATGTGTGTGTGCGTATATATATATATACACACATTCAGGATTCTGTTGATGAATAAAAAATGATTTACTGTCACTTGAATTTCAGTAAAATGTGTCTAATTCCAGCCTCCGACAACTCAAATATGGAACCTCGGTGCAGTTTGGAGTGCAAATATCTGGCTTTTCATGATTATGTGGACCTTTTGTTGACTACCTTAGCAGAATTTCCAGGTGACATGACACCATAAGTCCTCTTCTCTCGTGTTGTATTTAGTTTATCAACTTAAATTCAAACATTGTTATATGATCTACATATAAACTAATAGACAACTTTTTAATTTGTGTCTTGATGTCAGAATAGGTATTCTCTTGACCCTGTGGATGATTGATAGAATTGGCCGGAGAAAAAGCATGGCAGTTTGTTTCTTATTGTTCTCTTTGTCGATTTTGCCACTGTATGCCTGCACACAAAGGTACATTGATAAAGACATAAAAAATATGTGCAGATTCTAATAAGGATGCAAAATTAAATGTTGTAACTGCAAAAGTAAGAAAAAATAAGTGCCTGAATATTTTTTTCTTTTACTTTATTATTTCCAGGACACTTCTCATAGTCTTTATTTTCATTGCTCGAGCCTGTATAACAGGGGGCTGGCAGGTTTCATATGTTTATACACCTGAGGTGAGGCTTCATTGTAAAGCGCCTAGTTATGCTCAGTATATTTTAATTTAAAATGTAATTTCCTTTATTTTCTTGGTCTCCTCAGGTTTTCCCCACAGCAACCAGAGCTATTGGTATTGGTACAGGCAGTGGGATGGCTCGTGTTGGAGCTCTCATCACACCATTTATTGCTCAGGTAAAGCATTCCTCTGGTTTCATAAGAAGATGAAGGCGTATTAGACGTGTACTGATGCTTTCCTGTTTGTGCGTTTGTGTCTGTCCCCCTTCAGGTCCTTCTGAAGTCATCCGTTTACATAACTCTGTCTGTGTATTTAATATGTTGCTTGCTGGGCACAGTGGCATCCTTGTTTTTGCCCATGGAAACAACAGGGCGGAGCCTTCAGGAATCAACGCATAGCACCATGGAACAAAAAAACGTGGAAAGGCCGCATGGCTCTGAGTCAGCAGAGTCCTCCAGCAACACGTGTCCTTAAAAGCATATGGAAAACTGAATCTGTGAAATCTCAGGACTAAGTGGAAAAGGCCTTAATGTATCATTTTGCCATATATTAAATGTTATGTAAATGCATTCTAAATTCAAGATTTTAAAATAAATAGTAATTCATTTCTATGTATATATTACCCTCAAAAAATCTGTGATTTTGGTTTTTTTTTCTTTATAAATGCTACATTAAGCTGTTTATGATGCCAATAACTTGTCAAACAATTTTGTTGTGCCTTTTAGTTACATAAGTGTCAATTTGTCTCCTGTTTTTGATGTTTTTCAAATAAACTCTACAAGCGTCTGGTGTAGTATCGGCCCAAAAGCAAACTATGGTAGCAAATTATATTATAGTAAACATAATATTTATGTATATTAAGATTCCAGAAGCTCGAAATACATTTAGCATAAAAGTGGGTTGTATCAACATTGCTTGCCGATTGACTGCAGGGGGAGGGACATTTTTGTTCTAGACAGAATTTGATTGGACAAATATTTGTGTAGTGCAAGATGAGTCATCAATATCTTCAGTATATTTTTATTTTTCTAGGAGGAGAAAAAAATAGCATATATAGAATAAGCTCTCATTCATTGAAAATAATGTCTGCTAAATTTAAAATTTGTCAACATTTCAGTGGAGAGCTTACAAATGCACATGGACTTGGGTTACACAAAAAAAAATCGTGAGGTGTTTTGGGGTATTCAATTTGCATGGCAAAACACACACAGCTCCATTTTTGGTTGCTGAACCATACAAATGTATCGTCGTCACAGGGAGGAAAAATCTGACGATCAAGCATTACCTTAGTTTCGTGATAGTCTACTACATCATAGGGGCTCGAGTAGTATGTGGATGATTGGGTGTTGAGTCTGCATAGGATGCACTGTTGTCAGGGAGAAGTGCAAGTCACCTTCACGCGGTTGGCCCAGAAGCCTATATCTAACGCAGACGATCACAGAACTACACCAACCACGGATGGCGGTCCCGAAACAAGGTCCATTATGTCTTGCCACTAATTTAACGCTCCAGCCGGGAAGATAGAGCACAGACCGTTGTTTATTGGCATCGTTGGCGTGAATGAGAATTTCCAGAATCACCGAGTTAGATGACAAAGCCGATGATGGGTTTATCGCTCCGCTAAATAGATTTAATGCGCCTCTGAATGCATTAACCCCGTCACTGGCGGGCGCAGAGCAGGATATCTCGGACCGGAGCGCCTGTGAGGTTTCTCTGAACACTTTGCAGCAAAGCCATGGCTCTGGTGACTCTGCAGCGCTCCCCTACACCCAGCGCTGCATCCTCAGCCAGCACCAACGCGGGGGAGGTGAGTGGAGGCTGACCTGCGGAGGAAATGCCGGGGATGCATGTGTAAATAGAGCCTAAACAGCTTATATTAGCCGGGCCTGTTGCTAGGGGATCATTTCCCCTTTCTAATGATGTGCAAATGTGATACTAAAATAAGTCACCGAGTTCAACCTGCTCTGTGGACGAGCTCATGCTGAAGTTTTCATATTAGCGAGGAGGAGGTTGTTTTTAGGCAGTGTGGGTGATGATGGGGATTAACTTGACTTGCCCAAACAAAACAAAGCATGCCAGTGCTGAATTACGCTTCTCTTGTTGAAATGGTGAAATATATTTGTGTATGAGGTTGAAACATATATGATAATTCATTTCCTTAGTGGCTGTGTGCATGGTGCAATTATTAGTTCACTGTTTATCCTACCCTACATTCAATAACATTATCTTATTTGTGTGTGTTTGGGATAAAGTGGTAATATTCGGCTATCAATTCAGCCATCCCACAAATATGCTTTACACTAGTTTCTTAGTAATATGATACTTCTGACCAATTGTGCGTTTGGCAGTTCTCACTATGTACGATTCGTGAACGAACCTTATTATCATTTGATCAAGGAGTCGAATCGGTTGAACTGATTCATAAAACCTGTCTGAGGTTAAGATTACATTTGAACTGAAAGTGTCAGATTGGTTAACGAGTACCGAGTTCTCTGTCGCATGTGCCATTGATAATGAGTTTAAAGTTATGTAATATTAAGTGTATTTGGAGTATGAATGATATAGCAGAAAGTTGTGTTACTTTATTTACCGAATAGTAGAAATGTGAAGAATTAAACAATGGGATGTTTACGATATTGAGGGGTTTATTATCAGCACACAAACGATACGGAATTTGTTTAATAAATATGATTTTCTTAAACTCATGCAAAAACTTTTTCAGAGAGGTAGATAAATTACACGATGACTAAATGAATGACCTTTTTTAAGAACCGGATCTTTGAAACGAACTGTTCGAAAGAACCGAGTCTTCCCCTCGCTACTCTCAGCACACTCACTGCAATGATGTCATTGAATAGATACCCTGCCTGGTGACCAATCATGGGACCAGGAATATTGTCATGATTTTGCTGTTCAGGCTTCTTAGAGACAGCCCACTAATGAGCTAGCCTACTGTAGCATAAGCCCACATCCCTGAGGCTTTCATTTTGTGCCCTAAATCTATCCAAACCGTTTTGTTTTGCTTAAAGATAAAACGTTTCTGTGCACTATTTAAAGAATTCCGTTTAAGGCTTACATTTCTAGATCCATCTTATCAAACAGCTTTGTATATCTAAACCATAAATAGAGGCATTCAGAATTGATTGAAATATGCATTGTAATTTCATACAGTATAGGGCCAGTATATAATTACATATATATATATATATATATATATATATATATATATTACAGTATATAATTCCACTTTTGCTGTTTTATTTGGCAGGATTTAAGCAGTGATGATGATCGAAAGGCAAACCTAAGGTCGGTGCTATTTTTATTCATCTTATTTAATCCATTCATCCTTTTTAACTATGATAATTAATCTTAATTCTGGAGTGTCTTCATAATTGTATGTGTGGCCTATTTCAGCCTGAGTGAAAGTTTCTTCATGGTAAAAGGGGCAGCCCTGTTTTTACAGCAAGGCAGCAGTGCACAAGGGCCCAGAACACCCACCCATCATAAAAATGCAGGTAAACCACAACAAGGTCATAAACATGATCAATTTCATGTGTGAATAATTAACAAAAAAATAATTAAGGACTTAAGGGAATAAATGAAAATTATTTTGTGTCACTGGATATTACTGTCAGTTGTTTGACATTTCTATCATAAAACAGTTGTCAAATACTAAATGTTTGGCTGCTTTCATCTTACCTCGCACTATTTAATTATTTGATTGGCCATCTCAATCCTTTAGATGTTGATGAGGCAAAACAGCTTGAAAATGTAACTTTTAAAAGTTTTTGTCATTATAACAACAAACTGATCAGTGCGTAAAGGAGTGCAGCAGAATGGCATCAAGATTATCAAATATTGGTGTGAGCAATTTGGCCATTTCTGATTGTTGGGAGGAACTATGTTGGTTATGGCCCTGACCCACAACAGTAAAAGTGGATTTTCCTTTAACAACTTCTGCTACATTATGTTATTGTTGATGAAAATAGTGGTTTATTGTCCATAAAACTCAGATTTTTGTTCATTAATTGCTCATCTTTGTTGTTGTTGTTAAAGGGGATCTACCACAGCATCTACAAGTAATGATAAACACCCTACGTGCCGAGGATAGAATTAAATTAGTAAGTGATGTACATTGTGTCTAGTACACTGTAGGAATGGCTACTGCTCACAATGTGCATACACCAACGTACACCATCTGCATCAACAGGTTGTTAGGTTAGAAAGCGGTTGGATGGACCATGTGCGGTACATGGTGGTTGTCTACACAAATGGCCGTCAGGACACTGAAGAAAACATACTGCTTGGGATGGATTTTACAGATAAGGACAGGTAGGAATCCGGTTGCTTCGGTTGTGATCCGAATGCATTCTTTATGCTACGCTTATTGTAGACACAAATGTTTGTTTGTTTGTTTGTTGTAGTAAAAGTTGCTCTATTGGGATGACTCTTCCACTTTGGAGTGATACCAAGATTCACTTGGATGGAGATGGGTAAATATCTTAATTCACTTCCTGTAAGGCAAAGGCTAAATCCTGCTTATAGGTTAAAACCTATCCTTAATTAACTCAGGGATTTTCCTGACTCAATTTTACTTTGTTTCAATAAATATTTTTTTTTCTTTTTCTTTTTTATCTCCGTTACTTGATTGCTTAAACATACCATACACATAAAAATACACTGTCTATCTTTGGTCACATTTAAAATCACTTTATATATATGTACAGAGAATGACCTCTACAGGTTCAGTACGAAATTACATGTTTATATTCTCTGTGCATGTGACCTGGAGGCTATTGGCAGATGCATTATGTAAAGAGAATTTTCCACTGGTTTGTGGTGTAAGATTGTTCTGCTGACCAACCCTGGAAAGCAGAGTCGTCCTGCTGCCTGCTCATGCATTTCTGTATAATCACGAATGATGTCATAGTTCGTATTTTACATGCCTGATCTCATCTCATCCCCCAGAGGTTTCAGTGTGAGCACAGTAGGGAGACTACATGTTTTTAAGCCTGTGTCAGTCCAGGCTATGTGGTACGTTTACTATTACGGATCTTCTTATAGTGTGTTTTTTTTCTCCTGATATTTGAATAGTGTGTTCTTATGTACTTGATAAATCATATATGTTTGACTTGATGTTTATTGCAGGTCTGCTCTCCAGGTGTTGCACAAAGCATGTGAGGTGTCCCGCAGATACAACTATTTTCCAGGAGGGATGGCCCTAACATGGGTTGGCTATTATGAGAGCTGCATCTCCTCAGAACAGAGCTGTATTAATGAGTGGAATGCTATGACAGATCTGGAGACCACACGGCCTGACTCGCCAGCCATGTTTTCTGATCAGTAAGTTATATGTCAGCGGATAGTGAAAGTAGCATAAATCTTACATGCTACAGCAGACTGATAAACTGATTGTGGTAAAATAACATTGAATACTCTGATATGGTACTGACATTTTATTTTGGGAGCTTATTATGGGACTAAGACTCTAAATGATTTAGCTTATATTAACATTGTTTTTCATGTCATTCACAGGCCAACAGAGAGAGAGAGAACCGAGTGTATGATCAAAGCCAAACTCCGAAACATAATGATGTTTCAGGACCTGGAAAATATTACTTCTAAGGAGGTATATATAATGAGGCTTTTGTGCCATGGTTTACATGAATGCATCAGCCATGGAAGGAGCATTAAACTGAATCTTTTCACTTCTGTAGATCCGAAATGAACTGGAACAACATATGAGCTGCAACCTGAGGGAGTATAAAGAGTTTATTGACAATGAGATGCTGCTTATCCTGGGCCAGATGGACAAGGCTACACTCATATTTGACCATCTGTACCTGGTAAAGCTTCCTCCAAGATTTCTCTGCCATCCATGTTTGATTCTTGTTTGCTCAAGATGTTTGCCTACCTAAAAAGCAAAGCACATTGTGTTAGTTTACTGATCGGGCTGGAAGGAAAAAAACAAATCTGCATGCACTAATGCATTGCCCTGCTTTCTCAGACTATTCTGGATTAATCAGCAGAAAAAAAAATTCTTCTGGTTATTGAAAACACCAAAACATTACAGATAAGTTTACAAATGGTAAGAAGGGCCAATCTGCAGCATTTACACTATGTAAACAAGCATACACAGGAGACTGCAGATATGATTAACTGTCAAGATTTAAAAGGCTGGATAACAGATGTTTAATTATTTTACGTTTATTTTGTTTAAAAATATTTTAATGCAGTATTTATTTACACCTAAATCATAATTGTAGTACATATGGTCAAAATTTGATCATTCTTAGTCGCATCAACTGAAAACAAGAGCCCTTTAAGTTTACAACAAAATTACATGGTTATCGACAGGAGCTTTAAGACTCAGAAACAAATAAAACTTCGGTTGTTGTACATCTCATTAATTTCAGGGCTCAGAATGGAATGCATCCAACTTGGAGGAACTTCAAGACACTGGGTTAGTGCTGAAATGCATCGACCGACTGTGCGTTGAGTTAAAATAATGCGTGTTTAACATAAATCAACAGTAAACAATCTAACATCAGGTTATTTTTATGCAGGGTTGGGTATATCCTCAATATCACAAGAGAGATTGACAACTTTTTCCCAGGTACCTTTTGTTATTGTAATATCCGTGTTTACGATGATGAGACTACAGATCTGCTGGCACACTGGAACGAAACCTACAACTTCATAGCTAAAGCCAAGTGAGTTACGTTTCATGTTTAGAAAAATATTAGAAATGTGTGTTATTGTTTCTCTCATGTGCTGTTTCACTCAATAAAGCTATATTGTACCAAAAAAGCTTTTTTTTTTAAATGTGGATGCCCTGTATGTCTTTCATATAGGAAAAACAACTCTAAATGCCTTGTACATTGCAAGATGGGAGTGAGTCGCTCAGCATCCACCGTCATTGCTTATGCTATGAAGGAGTGTGGATGGTCACTTGAAAAGGCGTGCACTTTTGTCAAACAGAAGAGGAATATAGCACAACCCAATCCAGCTTTTATGAAACAACTTGCTGAGTACGAGGGGATTTTAGATGCCAGGTGGGAAAAGCCAAGATATTTATACACATGTTTTTTTAATATAGATCTCTTTTTGCATTTTTATTTACATATACATTTATGCACACACATTTTATTCCATTTTAATATATGCATTTGTTATTTTGCACATTTGTTAATCGTTGTGAATGTTGATGTGAATTAAGTGAAAAGAGCAGCTTTAGAACATCATGAATTTCCATTTTGGTCCAGGGTGGTAAATGCTGGTTTGGTGCTAGCACATTCTTTCTATTGAAAGATGTATTAGTTAGACAGCCTGTTGGGGACACAAGCATCCAAAAGTCAACTGTTACTGGTAACCACATAGTCTTTCAAACATGGACTAAAGGGACCAAACCTAGCTGCTTTTTGTCTTGTCAGTTTTCTTTGACTGTATTTTATTTTTTTACACAATCAAGAGGTGACTGCTACCTTTGTTTTCTGTCATTGTAGCAAGCATAGACACAATAAACTCTGGCAACCGGACTGTGATGAGTATTCGCTGGAGGGCCTTGAGGCTTCAGCTGCCAGTGACCAGACTCGCTTTTCATCGCTGCACCCCGATCAAGAGGAGACCGCTTGGGGCCACGGTGGAGCAAGTGCTTCCCCCTGCTGCGGAGAAGAGCCGACAGACCATCTGAATTACAACTACTACTTCCGGCGACTCTCAGACACCGCTCTGGACAGTGAACCCTCCACGCCAGTTCGAGGTCCTCCGCTTTTAGGCATGGAACGAGTCTTTATTGAGATTGAGGATGTAGAGAGGGATGCGTTGTTGGACGATGAAGGCATCCCCATGGCTCACTTGGCCCTTCCTGGGGAGGGCACAGCGGCCCAGACCTGCGGCCGACTGGAGCCTATAGAGGACATGCGCTTGAGGCTGGAGTTTAGCACAGTGGAGGAGGAGGACGAGGAGGAAGCACAAAAGGAGGAGGCGGAGATGGCTGCCTTAGCTCGTGGCGAGGAGACGCAGAGGGAAGACGAGAGCCTGGCTAACTCGAACCGCTTTAACAACGAGAACGCCAACAACAGCAACAGGCTGGCCGGGAAACGCAGCTGCCCTTCTGGCTTTGACGTGAGTATGACGTCTTAGCTGTAGCGGCAGCTCTCCTGGCTTGTATGCAAGCTTATAGCTCAAAAAGCTCTTTTCTGTGAATCCATCCTAAACGCTTTACTTTCTCTAAAGCATCCCGTACTCTTACACCTTTAAAAAACCTAACCATGCATTCTCCCTGCCTGTGTGTATTCATCGGTTTAGGACAGTGCTAGCATTGGAAACCCCTACAAAGTGAAGCCCTCATATCAGTCGTGCCGAGACTGCCTGCGCCTGCCCAGCGGCCGCCGCTGCGAACGTCGCACCCATCGCCTTAACCTGTCACGTCACACTGGCCTGCCCAGTATGTCCATCCGGGCCCCCAGAGGATACAAATTCAGTCCTGTCTCCACCAATAAGGTGCCTCCTCCTGCCCCTCTGCATCACATGAGCAGCGGGCACTGCCAGTGCATTCGTTGCTTCGGTCGAGCCAACTCGGACACTAGCCACAAGCAACCGAGCTGCGAAGACCTTCCTCAGGATTTGCGTTATTCCTTGGAGACTGAGGACAAAATAGAAGGGGAGGACGAGGGGAGCAAGGAACGCTCCAGCTGTCCTGTGACAGAGCTCACTCTCCTGAGGCTCAGTCTGACTGGTGAGAGGCCTACGGCGGAGCTCAATCAGGGGGCCCACCTGGAGACACAGCTGGTGCAAATATCCGGTCCTCAGTCGGAACAGATGGACTTGAGCATAGAGGACACTGCCACAGAGGACATGGAAGTGGATGAGGGGAACATCCCCAGCTCGCACCCTGGCTCCAGTGAACTCCAGCAAACGCTCACACTGGGCTCAGCCCTGACACGCAGCTCCAGCAGCGACAGTCTGCCGAGATTTCGCAGAGGCCAGCCAGGCTTGGTATGTCAGCGAGCTCGAGAGATCGAGTCACGTGTGCGGCTCGCCGGACTGACCATGTCCTCCCAACTCAAAAGGTCTAATTCGCTGGCCAAGCTAGGTGACTTGGCCATCTCCACAGAGGACCTGATGCCATCCACCTCATTCTCCGTTGACTACGATGACCAAGAGCCTGCTCTTTGCGTGCAGTCCTCTTGCTCCCCCAAACTCTCTTTAACTCCAACTGTGTTACAGAGTTTGAAAAGCTGACTCCAAGATGTCAGAACTGCTTTCTCAGTGAATGGGACCGATCCAGTCCTACAGCCATCGAGAACGACCATGGAGGCCGATGCTGCAAGACACCTCATGAGAACAATCAGGCCAGGCTTGGACGTCTTTCCAGCAGCCCTTTACATAACTGCACTGCATTCTTCATGTGTCTGTCTGTGCTTTAACGAAGATGTATATTAAAGCATGCTCTGGCTTGGACCTTCATTAACGGCTTTGTTGATACGACTTTTCTTGGTCTTGCTAAAGGAAGCCCTACCTGTTAAGGTTTTAAAATACATGTGACTCATTGGTAGGTCGCATAATCAGACCTTAGCTTTATTATTAGCAATGATTTCCTCAAATATTTGTTTGATCTCCATAATTTCAACTTTTTAAAAACGTTATAACCCCGTTTTGTGCCATTTGGTTGATATCCTACTAACAACATCCATATATTTGCCTCCCGGTTTGAACACCAGCAAATTTATGTGCTACTGCAAATGAACCAATCATGCAGTTGCGATGATTTGATAGCAAAAAGAGACAATTTATCTGATTTAGATAATCGTAAACCTTAAAGGTGCACATAAATGTGAAAATTAAAATGGTGCTATGGAATAACTAATCAGAACACTAATGATAATATACATTTTCAAACCATAGAAAATACTGGTTGGAGCAAATAAGGTGGTAGGCTAGTATTTATACGTTATTTAAAAACTCAATTTTATTTAGATGTAGCTATTAATACATTTCCATGATAACATTTGAGCAATTGCTTAATTAAAACATTATCAAAATCTGACCCCAAACCATAAGATTGAACAAACAGAAATCCATACCTAATTGGCTATTAAAATGAAACCCTGTAGTTGTGAATATTTAATTGCCAACTTTTTTGTTAACTTGCCCGTATAGTTCCACAAACCTGTGTGGAAATTTTAATCAAAATGTTGCCCCACAAAAGTACTTTAAGACTAAAGTTTAGCCTGAAATGTATGATTGTTTTTTTAAGTCACCGTGTTATTCCAACCCAATAGTTACTTGAATGCCATCAACAAAGCCACATAATTATTGTCTATTTCCAGAGAAAAATGCAACATGAATGTGGTTGACTATTTGTCTTACAACACTAATTTGCTTCTCAGCTGGTGTTTATCAGATCAACTGCATCTGAAATGTGCTACTAGAGTAGCTCCTGTTATGTAATTTAGCTTAAGCTGTTTATTGTACAAATGGTAGCCTGTGATGTGCAAAAGGCTTTAGCAGCAACACATTAGTACAATACAGTCTTCAAGTTGATCAGAGGATGTTCAAATGTCTCACTATTGTCCTTTAAAAGGTCCTTTTAAAGTGTCTTCTATATGAAATGACATCATGGCATCTGATAATGACAGTCATGTTCGTTAGGTATTAACAGCTATGCGCGGTTTGTTTTAATATTGTGGGCATAGGGACTTGCTTGAGCTTGTCAATTTAGTACCATGATGGTGTATGATATTTGTGAAAGAACACAAAGTTTGATTAGTGCTCCAAGATAACTAGTAAGTTTGCAAGTATTGGTTAAACTTGACCTTAATTATTTTGTCATATATGTAATTTAATAATTCATGTTATTGGTCTTTGTGTTGCATACTAAGCTTTTTTCAGTTTTTCTTTGGAAAAATATGCAAAGTGGCCTGTGCAATAAGTGTAAGCAAGAATTTGAAGAGAATCATCTTTATTTATACAACAATGTGAAAAGTAACTAGTTTTCATTTAGATGAATGAAAATCTGTGAGAAACGCACCTTCAGTGAGATTTGAATGAAATATGTTTTATTCTCCATATGGTCCGCATGGGTTCAGTCACTGCTTAATATTAACTTTTTATTTAATTATTTATCTTCCCATTTATGGGGGGAGGGGGTATTTCTGCAAATCAAAATTATTACGTTTGCCAAAAGAAGATGGCCTCCCAAAGAGATCGAAGTTGTAGTTTTGTGTTCTGCTCATGGCTCGCCGTACCTCCTCCCAGCTGCTGCTGATTTGAGTACTAGACATTTTGTTTCTTCGGACATGCAAGTGCCTTACCTGTTGCCATTTGCAATCAGTTGTCTAATGGTTCTTTGGTAAAAAAAAAAAAACACCCTCTTTATTTCGCAGAGGTTTTGTCTCCTCCTGTTTGCGGTCTAAATAGGGCAAAGTTTATTTTGAAAGAAAAAATGCATATTTTGTGGCTTGTTCAAGTCTGTTTGTCTTTTCATTTTGATACTACATTTCATATTTGAATAGAAGAGACCAAAGTCATTTATTTATTGTCATGTTTTAAGAACAATAAAACCAACTCGAGAAACTGGAATATAGCCTTCAGCCCTAAATAGACAGCTCTTAAAAGTGACTTGGAACATACATCATCTATACACTGTACTTCATTTTGACCATTTTAAGTTGTGCTGCACTTTGTTTTATAATGTAATGTACAGTTAATTATAAAAAATAAATTGTTTATCGTCTGCATCAGAAATGGACCAGTATTGCATTTTTATAGCTATGAGTGGCTCGGAGATGGAGCGAGAACTGTTGATGATTATTCAAATAAATGCACCTTACATAAATAATTTTTAGTATGAATACATTTTCTACAAAATGAGAGTGAAGTAAATGACATGTAAATGAAGAAAAACGGTTGCTTGTCCTGCCCTTTGAGTGCCGCACAGAAGGAACTCTTATTGAATTAGGCAAATGTGATTCTGACATCACAAGACCAGACACAGGAGCAGCCCAGAGACTCAGGCTGGAGTCAGTTAAACAGACTAAAATAAGTGTTTTTAGTCAAATCCAAAGACGTATCAGCATCACTGGTGAGGATTTTTCTCCTTCTGTAGGAACACATGAACACGGTGAGATATGCTACACCTGTATTTGCCAGTAATGTGATTTCTGTTTTATTGTAAATCTCTCCGGGCAGAAAGCATATGCTAAAGACAGACATATACATGTAAATGTATTGGTGAATTAGTTGTCTGGAGGAGATTTAATTGCAAAGTTATCTTGAAAAAAATATGAACACCTTTTTATTTTTACAGAGAAAACATTTAAGTGTTAAATGCTATTTAAACTCATCTCTGAACATTAAAACATGGACTGCATTTAGTTAAGATTATTTTGCATACAGTAGATAATAACGTGCAGTAACTACTGATAGTTGTCATTTGAATAACAGGTGAGAAATTCCAAGTGTCTTATATATCAAATACAATCAGTGGGACAACCAGTTTAACTTAGTCACGAGAAACAAATGAACCATTTCAGTACGGAAATTGTGTGCGTTGTTTATTCGAGCATTCAACCTGCAAATTCATTCACAAAGTCTTTTGGGTAGGGCAATGGGGGAGCTGAACACAGAGAATCTGGTTTTATGGACGGCCCTTCTCCGCTGAAAGCTGAGGCCATCAACCTCAAAATAACCTTTTAGATTTACTGCGCAGTGCCTGTGCAATGACATAAACTTAATATAAGCTCGCCATTCATCAAGCAGGCCACCAGTTGGGCTTTACCTCTACAGCTGACATTCTCAGACAGAGTAAAGTGTCAACACAGTGCACTGGACCCTTAAAATATCCCATCATTCTGAGAGGCACAAATGAGATGACATATACTGAATATGTATAGCCATTTTCATTCATGTTTACACAGACAGACCCACATTCACAAGCTGTGTCATGCACCTTAAAATACTAGTCTACTTAAAATTGGCCTTCTTGAAGGTGTGCATTTATCCTCATTATTTAACTTTTTATGTCTAAGCAAAACATTGTGCTTTTTTAGTTTAGACAGCAGCAGAGGACAAAGGACATGCTTACACCTTATCATATGTTTATATTTGGGAGGCTATTTTAGATTATTCTTCCCACGAGACACACTGTGACACTAGTCAGCTGAGCATTATGGTTTGCTGCTTACTTTCAAACCACTGTGCAATGGAAGTTTTAGAAGGTCACTGATAAAGCCACGACCCTTATAGCCAGAGGTCACAGAGTTCATATTACACTGCGATGGAAACAGATTGGTAGATGTGTCTATTTTATGGCAACAGGTCACATTCTGAAAAAATGTTTTACATTTAGTATATATCAAAGTCAGATTAAATAAATTATAACCAATAAATAAATGAGAAGTGATTAATAAATAAAATATAATTAATAAATAATAAATTGTTAGTAAAAATAAATAAGTCCATCTAAACGCCTGTGCTGCTGGTTCATAAGCTGGTCTGTAAATCAATCCACATATTTTTATAGAAATGTTAGTATATATATATATATATATATATATAAACAGTCATTTTAAATTGTAGTGATATTTCACAATATTACTGTTTTTGATGTATTTTTGATCAAATAAATGCAGCATTAGAGACTTCTTTCATAAACATTAAAGGGGTCATCGGATGTAAAATTCACTTTACAAGTTAATTGAACATAAATGTGTGTTGGAAGTGTGTGTACACATCCATCCTATAACGATAAAAAATATCTTCTAAATCCCTATTTTAAAATCCCCTTTCTCAAATCAGGCTGTTCTGAGATTCATGTCAGAATTACTCCCTCGATAGTTGATTGACAAGACCGTCTTACCTTAGACCCGCCCTGAGTGAGCTGAGAGCTGTCGGTCATTGTGTCCGCTCCGGTGCAGGGGAAGACATTCATTATTACATCCAACAACTAAACACTTCAATCGCTTAATCGGAGACAGCAGTCGTCATTAACTCCCGACATCTGAGCCGCTGAAGACGCAGAAGATTAACGTTACTTTCGCTTTGAAGTAAATGTGCCAATCCCCGATCTGCCTAAATGCATCTATGTTCGCGCGAATCATTGGTGATCCAGCTTCATCTACAGAAGAAGTGAGTATAAAGTTTTTTTATGAATCTTTGCAAATCGCCTTTCCTAATAACATGCTAACGTTTCCCGGCTAAAGTAAACAGTACTGCTCATCGTCACCCCACAGAAGAGAGGGCGGGGTCAGCAGAGCTCATTAGCATTTAAAGCAACATGGACTAAAAACAGCTTGATGAAAACAGAGCTGATTTTGACAGAGTAAAGAATGTGTTTTTTACACTACCGTTGAGAAATTTTAACCAAAGTATGTTATAGACTTTTCATTAAGACCCTAAAGAATCATATCAACTTGTGGAAAATGGGCATCCGATGACCTCTTTAAAAGATCTTACTGACCACAAACTTTTGTCTTGAAGATATATTGGTATTTTTCCATTAATTTATTTTAAAATATACGTTTTTAATTTTTATTTAATTTTAATGTATTAAAATAAATGATCTAAATTTCCAGCTTGGATGGAAACAGCTACAGAGGCCAGGGTGTTTTTGTCAAGAGCCATAGGATATGTTTGGAGTCTGTGGGTTTTCCCCTTTCATGTCTAATGTGACCTTCGCACCTGGTAACTGATCTACTCTGCCAGTTGTCCGGTTCCCATTTTGGTTCTGTGACTCAGTAGCCACATTGAGAGTCATTTAATTTTAGGCATTGCAACATTCCAGTTAGAAGTGGTGTGAGAGGAACAAGAGAGAGCTTGAAATGGGTGGTGGCTCATTATAGATAAAGATATATGGTCTGTTCATAAACTCATGGGTGGGGATATGTGTTCTTCACAGGGGTGATGGGACAGAAACAGGACAAGGAGCTAGAAAAAGAAGACGTCCTGACTGGTGCCGTTAGTGAGTATGAGATCTTGAACCAAAGCGAGGAGGAAGCACATTCCAACACCCCAGAAAAAACAGACCAGAATTTTGTTTGCTTGGACACCTCCATACTACAGCCCTGTCCCGATCAGGAACCAACCAGACCTAATGACAACACCACTGAGCCCTTTTTCAACCAGGGAGGAAAAAAGATCAGACAGAGTTATGACACGGATGTTTCGCAGAATGGCAGTACACCAAATCCTCAGCTGAGCCTGGCAGGAGGTCTATGTGCCTCAGAATTCAAAACAGTCACAAGCGACGCAACCACCACAGACATATTTACTGCTGTGGACCAGCAACGACCTGGCAAAACAGACAGAATGACTAACAAAACTCACCTCAAGGATACTCCAAACATGTTAGAAGGTTCCTGTCAAGTGGACTCAGCAGATGATGGCGTGAGCATTGAGAAGAATGAGACACGGACGCTCTCTGACAGACACAACGGGATGACAAAGATGAGTGGTGATGTTGAAATAAAGAGGACATTTTCTTTGGAACCAGAGAATGCTGATTTACTTGAAAGACAGCCATTCCAGGACAAAGATAAACATGAAATGCAAACCCTAAGTAGTGACAAAATTAGGAGAGGTTGTGACAAAGTTTGCAAAGAAAGTTCTGGAACTGTTCGACACAAAGAACGTCCTGATGAGGACAGATTTGAGTATTTGGACAGAGCTGATTCTTTATGTCCAGAGTCTGTGACTACATGTCCATCATTCACTGGGCTCCACTCGAATTCAAGTCGCCCATGGCTTCAGAGTGCCAATAAGCAGAATAGTTTACAGGGAGACAAAAATATCAGTAGAGGTTTGTCAAGAAGAAGTGTTTTACGAGAACCCAACTATGCCTCACAGACACCAAATGCAACAAACTTCAGAAATGACCAAAGAAATCCAACTTTCCGTACACCATTGCTGGGAAAAGAAGAGACCGAATGGGATGATATTGAAGGTAAGGACAACATCTTACATACTCTCTTTGATGAACCTTGTTTTTTAAGATCTAGAGTGACAACATTTGACTCTTTTAACTCTGACACCGTTACTGAACCCACAAATCCAGACACAGCTCTAGTCCCGTTGTGGATTGAGGAGGACTTTGAACAAAAGGTATTAAGCACATCCCGTTCAGATTTAAGCCAAAGCAATACTTTGTTTCACACTGAGAAGCAAAATGATAACAAAGGGGCATTCACTGTCATGGAAAAACACTCAACAGTCATGTCATCTGAGAGTTTAACTGAATCCAGTGCTAAAAATGTCCCTGTTAGCAATGCGCCTCACCCAGCCAAAAAGGGAGTGTGGGGAGCAGAAGCACCATGTGTGAAAAGAGACACTGCATCTGTTTATCAAAAAGCTGTTCGGTCGAGATCCACAGAAATCAGGAAAGCCTGTGATGGTCATCTTAATGGGAGGCATAATAATTCTTTATTTGAATTAGCAGGCAAAAATTGTCAAATTCAGGGCAAAAGACACTGTAATCCAAAGATCTACAAACTGGATGACATGAACACAGAAAAAGAGGTCAAAGAGAAATCTTCCAGTGGTAAATGTTTAGATCAAATGATCGTTAATAATTTCAATTCTTTTTCTTTTTCAGATTTTGATGCAGGTGACGCCGAAAGAGTTGCACAGGCAGCTTCTTTGCAACAGGAAAAAGAGCCTCTCTATTTCACAGCTGTGATCACACCACCACTTCAGATTCATACATTTCCTGACCAGGAGGCGAGGAAGTCGTCAGAGGTCTCTCATTTGTACGTTCCTCACGCTGAAATACAGAGCATGATCCCTGACATCCAACCCACTGATGCTCAGACAGAGAAAAAGGCCCAAATCAAAGGACCACCGCCACCTGTTCCAAAGAAACCAAAGAATCCCTTTAAAAAAGCTGTTGGCCGCAAGGAATCTGCTTCTCATTCCACAGATTCCACAGAGGAGCCAAGCAAATATTCGGACCTACTGCTCAAAAATATTAAAATAGGCAGACGGCAGGCAGCACTGCAGTCCGTTGAGGATTTGAATACGAATACATCATGTCTTGATATGTCACCTTATTATACCGAGTCCCCATTCTACATGTGCATGCCCTTAGAGACTGAAGCTGTTGATATTCCAAGATATTATTTAGTTCCGTATGATGAAACGGTTGCACCTGACTGCGATAACTTGATAGAAACTGTCGATGATAAAGAACTAAAAGAAATGGATATGTCTCAGCTGAGACCGTTGTTAAAAAGAAAAGCAAAAATAAAGGGCCCACCACCACCTGTGCCGAAGAAGCCTCAAAATACATTTGCTAAAACAGACACAGAGAAGAACCAAGCAAGCAAAGACTCTGAACTGGAACACGTGGAACAGCCTTTGAAATATGGTAGACGTGACTCTGAATGCTACATGATGGACATGGAGGCTGAAGAAGACTCTAAACCCACCGCAGCCCCAACTAGATATCCTTACGCCGCCTGTCGAATTCCAAGCAGTGATTCTTCAGAGGAAAACGAACTGTCCAGATACAGGCCCGTCTCGGAACTCATCAGAGACAGCAACAAAATCCAGGAGAAAGTGATACATCACAGCAGGACAAACATGAAAGCCAGGCCAGATGTGACAGTGGAAAGCCAGAGTCTAAAAGTATCGCAGATGAAGACAGCCTTTGATGTACAAACATCTTCCCATAAAATGGAAAGAAGATCCTCGCCAAAGAAAGGTAAGACAGGTTTTCAAGTTGATTGCATTCCTAGTTTTCATTCAGTATAAAACTGATGGGTTATAGAAAATCTTGAAGAATGAGACACAGTGGGTTTCAGTATATACAATATATATAAAAAACATATTTGTATACATTACGATTTTACTTAAAACACTAATGAAGTTAATAATAGTGCTATGACATTACTTAAATATGCTTACTGCAATAATTTACCTCATTTAGTTTGATTATCTTTTGTAAATATGAATAAGAAATCATAAGATTAATCATAATTATTTTATGATATTGGCAGCCATATTATTTAAAAGAAAAAAATTAAACGACACTGTTTTATGAAATACATTTTTTTATGTGAACTTTCACTTTGCACAGTTGCTTTTAGCTCGCTCACTTTTAGTCACTGATGCTGCTTTGGAATAGTATAGCCTACATAAAAACAAATATATTCCAAATAATACACTGAACAAAATGATAAACGCAACACTTTTGTTTCTGCCCCCATTTTTCATGAGCTGAACTCTCATCTTTTTCTAAGACTAAGACTTTAGATCTAAGACTTTTTCTATGTTCACAAAAGGCCTATTTCTCTCAAATATTGTTCACAAATCTGTCTAAATCTGTGTTAGCGAGCACTTCTCCTTTGCCGAGATAATCCATCCACCTCACAGGTGTGGCATATCAAGATGCTGATTAGACAGCATGATTATTGCGCAGGTGTGCCTTAGGCTGGCCACAATAAAAGGCCACTCTAAAATGTGCAGTTTTATCACACAGCACAATGCCACCGATGTTGCAAGTTTTGAGGGAGCGTGTAATTGGCATGCTGACCGCAGGAATGTCCACCAGAGCTGTTGCCTGTGATTGAATGTTCATTTCTCTACCATAAACCTTCTCCAAAGGCGTTTCAGAGAATGTGGAAGTATGTCCAACCGGCTCACAACTGCAGACCACGTGTAACCACACCAGCCCAGGACCTCCACATCCAGCATCTTCACCTCCATGATCGTCTGAGACCAGCCACCCGGACAGCTGCTGCAACAATCGGTTTGCACAACCAAAGAATTTCTGCACAAACTGTCAGAAACCGTCTCAGGGAAGCTCATCTGCATGCTCGTCGTCGTAACCAACTTGAGTGGGCAAATGCTCACATTCGATGGCGTCTGGCACTTTGGAGAGGTGTTCTCTTCACGGATGAATCCCGGTTTTCACTGTACAGGGCAGATGGAAAACAGCGTGTATGGCGTCGTGTGGGTGAGCGGTTTGCTGATGTCAACGTTGTGGATCAAGTGGCCCATGGTGGTGGTGGGGTTATGGTATGGGCAGGCATATGTTATGGACAACGAACACAGGTGCATTTTATTGATGGCATTTTTAATGCACAGAGATACCGTGACGAGATCCTGAGGGCCATTGTTGTGCCATTCATCCACGACCATCAGCTCATGTTGCAGCATGGTAATGCCCGGCCCCATGTTGCAAGGATCTGTACACAATTCCTGGAATCTGAAAACATCCCAGTTCTTGCATGGCCAGCATACTCACCGGACATGTCACCCATTGAGCATGTTTGGGATGCTCTGAATCGGCGTATACGACAGCGTGTTCCAGTTCCTGCCAATATCCAGTAACTTCGTACAGCCACTGAAGAGGAGTGAACCAACATTCCACAGGCCACAAACAACAACCTGATCGACCCCCCCCCCCCCCCCCATACAGTAAAACTGCACGTTTTAGAGTGGACTTTTATTGTGGCCAGCCTAAGGCACACCTGTACAGTAATCATGCTGTCTAATCAGCATCTTGATATTCCACACCTGTGAGGTGGATGGATTATCTCGGCAAAGGAGAAGTGCTCACTAACACAGATTTAGACAGATTTGTGAACAATATTTGAGAGAAATAGGCCTTTTGTGTACATAGAAAAAGTCTTAGATCTTTGAGTTCAGCTCATGAAAAATGGGGGCAAAAACAAAAGTGTTGCATTTATAATTTTTATCAATGTATATTAACAATTTGTTTTAGTGCAATATAAAAGCCAATTATTTTATAAACAACATCTTGTGTTTATATTATGTGTCAGAATTTTCTCACATTATAAATTTCTCCTTATACAGTACATGTAAAGCCTATAGCTGTCTTTATATTTTACAAAGGAGGTTCCTCAGATCATAATTTCTGGGCTCCTTGATATCCCAAAGTTTCAAAATCCCTACACCAAACAGAAATATAAAGACTCCAAATTACAGTTTAGGGCTCATTGCACTTTGCAACATAATACAACATGAGCATGACTACATATCCTTTTCACTCTTAACATAATTACCAGAGTTCTGTAACATTATCAGCTCAGTTGAAGGCCAAGCACAACGTGTTCATATGCACAAGATGGAAAAGCTGCTTGGGATCAAGGTAGTGTTTGCGATGGAGAGATGCTCAGGGGTCTTTCCATTTCTAAAATGACCTTACCAGTTAAACCACAGTGACTTGTCAGCCAGCAAGGTACAGTTTGTACCATTACTTCTCATTCACACACAGAACTGATGTCCATGTAGGAGGACATGAGGAGGAGGGGAGGGGAGAGGAGAGGAGAACAAGGGCGTTTTCTCCCGTTCATTCAGAATAAAGGAGAGGAGGGAAGCTATTGTGGCTAGCCGCAATTCACTGAGACAGTCACCAGCACAACTGAATCTGTGAGAAAATAAATTAATGCTTTGAATTTGACGCTGTGAGAGACGTAGTACTGATAAAGGTAAGCGTTTTGCGTTTGGTCATATTAATGCAAGGCAGGTCAGTGGTGCAATAGCCTCTACTGGAATGCTAGCTCGATTTTAGCAAGCATCACTGATTTAAAAGAAGCTCTGGAAACAGCTAGGACATCACTGAAAAAACAACTTGCGCTGGTGCATGTGCATTTGAAAGCGTTTTGGCTCATTTAGCGGCATGTGAGACTGCACACAGCCTTTGAATGTCGTGCATACGGCGAGATAAGCAGAAATAGGGAGAAATTAATTGAAAGTTGACCATCATGACCTGTGCCGGGTAGATAGCACGCCTCCACTTCAAAGCGGCATTTCGCCAGCGCCTGCAAAGAAAAACACGCACGGCTCAAAACATGCTGCATATCTGATGCTTTTTCTGCTGCTTTCATTCATTTGGTCGGTTAGCGGTTAGCTCGTTTTCTCACACCGGCAGAAGCCTGCCCATCTATCGATTATGTCATGGTTTTTCATTCTCACTCTTGCACTATGGGCGAATATCTTATCCTTCTCTTCATCTTTCTCTTATCCGTACAAATGTTTTTTCTTTTACTCTATATCTTCATTTATCTTTCAGTAGATTATTAGTGGTCTGTGGGTTTCTCTTCGCCGGGATGCTCATCATCATCATCATCATCATCATCATAACGCAGCTCGGCCATTAGAAAGCAAACACTCACTCACACACACACACCGCCATACATCTGACCTATTTCCAAAAGCACTACCATGACTTTATTGTGATGACTACGTTTTATTCTCACAAACATAGCTGTTTGGAATCGTTTGGTTTATTATCAGTGTTATTAATCGTGATAGCTGTTATTTATGAAGACACCGCCATCAATCAGGGCCCTAACAGTTAATCTCAACCAGTGCTTCAGATAATGCACATAATGCATTAATAAAGGCGACTCAAATATAACAAGTGATTATTCATGTATAATTATGAACATCAATTTGTTTTTCAGTGTATTAATATATCCTTAATAACACTGGTCAGTAATAAGCACGCTGACTGTGTCTCAAATTCTGCCTAAGTAGATAGCATTGTTTTGGCATCACACTGTTGATATGTGCATCATTTTTGGGCATTTTTGGTGTTTGTTGCTTATTTAGAAATGCTGTCTTTTAAGCAGCTCATTGGGTTTTGATCTTTTAGGAATTTACTATATGAATTTTTAGATACTTTAAAGATACTTTTATCCTGGTAACAAATAAACAATAAAAATGTATATCTGTTCAAGAAAGAGAATGTTTACTTTATCAGTCTATATATGATGCATGAAATTTGTGCTAAAATATGTGACCCTTGTCCACAAAACCAGTCTCAAGCAGCACATGTATATTTGTAGCAATAGCCAACAATACATGGTCAAAATGATTGATTGATTTATTTTTCTTTTATGCCAAAAATCATTAGGATATTAATATGTTCCATGAATATATTTTGTACATTTCCTACCGTAAATATATAAAAACTTTTTTTAACTAATTTTTGATTAGTAATATGCATTGCTAAGAACTTCAATTGGACAACTGTAAAGCCAATTTTCTCAATATTTAGATTTTTTTTTTGCACCCTCAGATTGCAGATTTTCAAATCTCAGTCAAATATTGTCAACAACCATAAACTAACAAACCATACATCAATGGAACGTTTATTAATTCAGCTTTCAGATGATGTATAAATAATATGATGATGTATGAAGAATATAATATTTAGATGATGTATAAAAATAACCCTTATGACAGGTTTTGTGGTCCTGGGTCACATGTGCTTCAACAAAAGTTATTTTTTACAGTATGAACTAATAAAAATAAATAGTTTGTAATCAAATAAAGGATATCAAATATAGTTCAATTTAATTACTTATGACTGTAATTAATTACTTATTTAGTAATTTAAATATTCAGTCATTAAAACGTGGTTTTCTCATATGAAGATTAATTTTTCTACACAGTGGCTCAATGAAATTCACACACAAAACTGCATTTGACCTCTCCCCTTGTCTTTTATGGAGAAATGCATATACAGGGTGAAATGGAAAACCGATTCCCAGTGCTCTCTAGCTGACCGCTCATCTTACCTTAATATGATACACTGTCAATATTAAGTCTGAAAGCAAAAGAAAGCATTGAACATCTGCCATTAAGAATGTGTTATTCTGCAAAATATAACAGTTGAGTATTTAAACATTAAATAAATAAAGTACGATTGTAAATACATTTAAAAATAATTACTAGTAGTAAGACCAAAACATTTCTCTTCTCTTGTGTTTTCAGAAATGATCAGACGAGTGGTACGACAGAGCAAATTTCGTCATGTGTTTGGTCAGGCGGTGAAGAATGACCAGTGCTATGATGACATTAGGGTTTCGCGGGTTACCTGGGACAGTGCCTTTTGTGCAGCAAACCCCAAATTTGTTGCTATTATTGTGGAGGCTAGTGGGGGTGGAGCTTTCCTCGTTCTGCCTCTGCAAAAGGTATGGGATAACTGCATATATGCTCACTCAGCATTTATGCAGTTAGTAATTTGAATAAGCATAGTTGGTCAGAATGATGCAAGATGAGACATAAATCCATGCTCTCTGTTTCCTGTTTGCAGACGGGTCGTATTGACAAGGCCTACCCCACTGTTTGTGGTCACACGGGTCCTGTGCTGGACATTGACTGGTGCCCACACAATGATCACGTCATTGCCAGCGGCTCTGAAGATTGTACAGTAATGGTACGTTCAGCTCCTTCACTGCATCCTCTTTTATAGAGATCCGATAGAGTGATTATTATGAAATATTTGCATTTTTGTCACACAGGTGTGGCAGATCCCTGAGAACGGCCTCACCACACCTCTTTCTGAGCCAGTCGTGGTGTTAGAGGGTCACTCCAAGAGGGTGGGCATCGTAACGTGGCATCCAACAGCCCGCAATGTTCTGCTAAGTGCAGGTAAAAACCCTAACGTTTATCATCATTAACATGTTGCGTGACTGAATGATCAATAACTAATTTTGTCTTCCCTTCTCTGTTAGGATGCGATAATCTCATCATCATTTGGAACGTGGGCACAGGAGAAGCTATGATCAACCTGGAGGACATGCATCCGGATGTGATCTTCAGCGTCTGCTGGAGTCGCAACGGCAGCCTTATTTGCACCACGTGCAAGGATAAGAAAGTGCGCGTTATCGATCCACGCAAGGGAAAGATCACTGCGGTAAGTGAAAACATCTCGGAATTACATTGAAGGCTCTTTATTTCCACAGTTCTTTGTGTCTCATTGGCATTGATGATCACAGGAGAAGGATAAGGCCCATGAGGGGGCGAGGCCCATGAGAGCCATCTTTCTGGCTGATGGAAACATCTTCACCACCGGTTTCAGTCGAATGAGTGAGCGGCAGCTAGCCTTATGGAATCCAGTAAGGCAAAATAAATACATTTCCATGTTTCTTGAAAAAAATTTTTTTTTTAAACACTTTCATTAAATATTTTGATGTTCCTCTCTTTTTAAGAAAAACATGGAGGAGCCGATATCAGTGCATGAAATGGACACCAGCAATGGAGTGTTGCTTCCATTCTATGACCCTGACACTAATGTAGTGTATCTGTGTGGAAAGGTGAGCAAGTTTTTATGTGACCCAGAAAGCATGAGTTCAGCATTATTGTATTAACAATTAATGATGTACATCTTTATTTGTGTGTTTTTAGCATTTTAATTAAGGTGATGTTGATATAATTGTTTTTTTTTATAATTTGGGGCCCCCCTAGAAATTGGGAACCACTGGCTTTGCCTCAAGAATGTGATGCATTACAATATAGTATGTATATTTTAATACAACTGTAATCTTGTTTTCTGTTTAAGGGTGACAGCAGTATCCGTTACTTCGAGATCACAGACGAGGCACCGTATGTGCACTACCTCAACACGTTTTCCAGCAAGGAGCCCCAAAGAGGCATGGGCTACATGCCTAAAAGAGGGCTAGATGTCAACAAGTGTGAGATAGCCAGGTATGCACGATTTGCACAGGTATTTCTTTAAAGTGTCATTTTTTAATAGAGAAAACAGACACAGCAAGTGTTTGTGGCCTTAGATTCGTTCCGATTATCTGAAGTGTTTGAGGGGCTTACGGCCATGTCAGAATCTAGATCTTTTCGAGAAACTAAACTGACTTTGGCCAGCATTGTTGTGATTACGGCTCTCAGCTAGGTTGATTTTATTTCTCCAGTAGGGGGTGTAATTAGTCTGTTATTGACTATAAAATCTAACGTGATGGCAATGTAGCTTAGGTTTGGTTTCATGCTGTGGCTTCTAAAGGTCAATGAAATGTTATTTGACTACTAATGATCACTGTAAGGATCATTCATTTTATCATTCATTCTGTCATAAGGGTGTAAGTTCTGTGTTTAATCTTTGCCGGAAACATATATATTTATAATATTGTATTATATTGTACATAAAAAGTAATATATAAATAGAATTGTTTATAACTATAAATAATTGTTTTTTATTTTTTCAAATGTAATCTATTCCTGTGATGGCAAAGATGAATTTTCAGCAGCCATTCCAGTCTTCAGTGACACACGATCCTTCAGAAATCATTCCAGTATGCTGATTTTGTGCATACATTTACATATAAATGCCTTATAAAACAGTTGTGCTGCTTATTATTATTATTTTCCATTTTTAGGATCCTTTGATGACTAAAAAGTTCAAAAGAACAGCATTTATTTGAAAAATAAATATTTTATTACATTGTAAATGGAAAAACTAAAAACATTGTGAACATTTTTTAGATTAAGATTGTGCTTATTACCACAACTCCAATAACACGTCTGTTGTTTCTCACAGGTTTTATAAACTTCATGAGAGAAAGTGTGAGCCAATTATCATGACTGTTCCTAGAAAGGTACTTTTCGCTGTATATTAAAACAATGATTGTTAATAGTAATGTTCAGTTGATACGTTTTTATTTGTTCTGTGTGTATTGAGCTTTGCTTTACAAGCAAAGCTCAATCAAAGTGTGATTTAATTGTCATTAATTGATGAAGAAAAGGGAAGGCACTTGGTTTCAATTAACATTAAAGCAGCAGATGTTTTCAGAGAAAACAAAAAGTATGAATCCAAAATACTCATTACGGTATTTCCTGTCTCTTCGGTTTTCGGCAGTCAGACCTCTTTCAGGACGACCTCTATCCAGACACAGCAGGTCCAGACCCAGCGCTAGAGGGCGAGGAGTGGTTTGAAGGCAAGAATGGCGAACCGATCCTGATCTCGCTCAACACGGTTATGCACCGGGCAAGAACCGCGACCTCAAAGTAGTCAAGAAAAATATGCTGGATAACAAGGCACCCAAGAAGGTGGAGGAGCCAGTAACTCCTCAGAAACCTGCCTCTCCTCAGCTAACCAAAGTAAGGATGATGCTTCATTGACTCTTTCTTATTTTTCACGCATAATTGGCACTAAAACACATTTTACTATTTCTTTATTCTGCTTCGCAGAAGAATGAAGTGAAGTTAGAGGAGCTGCTGCGAGAAGTCAAGTCCCTTAGAGATCAGGTCACGCTGCAGGACAGGAGAATCGCCAAACTAGAAGAGCAAGTGGCTAAAGTGGCAATCTAAGACACTGGTGGTGGTCTGAGCCATGGTTTTCAGTATGGAGAAAGAGATATTCAGCTGGGCAGGGGGGGTCAGTCACTGCCAAAATTTCTCAATTTGACTCGATCATTCCGCTTGGTGTTTCTCACAAGGACAACTTCAAGCAACATTCCAAGATGGACTTTTACTTTTTGTCAAGTCTCCCCCAAGCATTAACAGAGCAGAAGCAAAGCTGTGGCAACGAGTGGTCACTGGTTTTAACTGATGTTTTACATTTTGTTAAAAATGTTCTTCTTTTGTTATTGTAACATTGTTTCCATGAGTATTCTGATATTAACCGGTATGTTACAGAGTGTCGTTGTATATATACATCAGTATTTCTCTTTCCTTTTTTGTTGTGCTGCCAAATTTGAGGTGACTCGGTCACCTCTCCTTTTATTTCTAATTTTATATGTTTTTCCCAGTTGTAGATAGTGACTTATTGAAAAACAAGACATACTGTTCAAAGTGGGACATCAGCAGAATAGGCGGAACTGTGTGGATATGATTGTAAAGGCAACTTATCATAGATGATAAGGAAATAATTTAATGAAATGTTCATAAACATTTAACGTTTAGGATTCATCTGTTTTTGGACAAATCAGTCCAAAAAATGTCTCTTGTGATGATCATGATCACTGGAGCATTAATTCATTTCCTCCACTGGCTGCTTTGAGATCATCATCATTAATTATGAAGCATCCAACAACAGGGTTTTTCACAAATATAACACAGTCAGTTACAGTATATCAGAAAGCAATAACTTCATGTTGCAGAATGAATGTGAACGTAAACCTAAACCTGTTAGACTTCGGCAAGTATCGTTGAAAATGCATTCCTCGTGCATATTTTTCATAAATCAAAAACTTACCGCTGTAACTTGATAGTATTTATGAAATGACTGTTGAACCTCAGGAAATCAATCACTCTGAAGTCAGAAACATTGGATGCTCAACACTTTCCATTTGCATGAGGTTTTTGCCACAGAAATAGTACCTTATTTTGATTAGGAAATGGCTATTTTTTTGCTGTCATTATCCATGTTCTCCAGTTTGCCCCCACTTTTGAATTATTGTCATGTTACGGAATATTGGGCTGACACATGCTCTGAGAAGTGAACTTGGCTTTAAGAGGCAGTGGCTACCTGCGAGCTCTTCTGATGTACATGTACTGTAAATGTATTGGTGCCTCTATGTGTTTCTGGTTTTAGACAGACCTCCTCAGTTGACCACTGCTGGAGGACAACATCCATGAAAATCAGCACTTATCTGTGTCCTAAACAGTCTTGTGCATGCATTCCAAACTTCACCTAAAATAAAAGAGGTAGGCTCTACAATAAATCTTTTCATTCATAATTCTTCATGAAGTCTGCTGTCAGTTTCTTGTTTATAACCAAAATATGGTCATGTTTACCAATATAAAAAGTTGTTGCTATATGGCTGGCTTAAATACTTGGATATGATTAGTTAATCATGTCATTTATTGGTCAGATATTTCCTAGTATTCCCCATCATTCATGACAATGCTGTATATCAGTCCGCTCTTTCAGGGAACTGAAATATTTTGTGACGCTATTATTGATTGTAGTGAAACTGACCTCAGAGGACTTAATAATTATTGTTGTCAATAACATACACAGGTAAAATTGTTTTTAAATTCCAACTCAAACCTGTATTTTATGCTCACATATATCTATTTATTTGCTGAGAAGCTGGTCACTATCGCAAAATAAACCCCTTTCAGAGTGATGCAAGACCCCTACATTATCCCAAGACCCCTAGTAAAAGACATTTTCTCTTTATTTACTGTAATTTCAGAGGCATGTAAAGACGTTTATCTGCTATGTCTGTTCACAGCAAGGTTGATTATTCTGTAGTAAAGAAAGAATGACATGAAAAAAGACATAAAGCCTCAACTCTCTCAAGATTAGCTCTTAGGTGATCAGAAAGCAGATGTTTTCACAATCTTCTATGTCTTGACAAATCATTAAAAGTCCAAGATGCCTAAAAGGGCTGGCATATTGAAAACTAATTCTGAGGGGCCTATATGAAAGGCTATACATTCCTACAGATGAGCCTCAAATATATTTATTGTTTTTTAAATATTGAGACGGTACCGTTTAACATTTAGTCTTACATTTTCAGCTCATTGTATTGCTGTATTTTGGGATTGAGACTTGCCACAGCAGCCCTTTATTCTGTATCTCAGGTCTCAACACCCTGTCCATTGTTCCAGCAGAGATCTCCCCCGTGGACCATGTGAGCACAGGAAACATAAAGCTCTTCCTCAGGGACCTGATAGCTTCTGTTTGAAGGCCAAAAACAAATCCAAAGTATTTTAACAGGGACCATCAATGTCTGTATTTCGATTTAATGGTTAGACGAATGCAGATTTAAAGTCACTTTTGTTTTTAGTTTCAAGAAATGGATGAAAATTAGAATCTAGAGTTTGAAACAAACTATGCTACATCTGGTGGCTTGAAGTTCTCCAGCGCACAGGCAGGGGAAAAAAACTCTGCTCTCCCCCAAATAGCCTTAACGAGAACAGTGTGTCTGGAAATGGCCCAGTCTGCCTTTCTGGGACAGAGTAGAAACAGGAGGAGGAGGAGGAGGGGAGAATAGGAGTTTCTTCCCCCTCACCATTCCAACTGTTCTTCATCGCACAGTCTGTTACAACAGACATCCAGCTTGAGAGGAGGAAACAGCAGACGCTTTCTTCTCCATGTTAGGTCCTCTTCAGTCGGCATGTTTTAGAACATCAGCACTTGAAAGTAAGTAAGAACTCTTTCCTTTCATCATTACTTTTGTCTGTTTTCTATTTTAGTAAAATCGTTCCTTTCCATGTAATGATAGACAGATGACTTGCCTTACAGGAATGCCCAGCTTTAAAAGGTCCATGTCCATATGTGGCTACCTAAGTTTAAAACTGTTCTCTAACAGTTTAAACGATTCAACAAAAATAAAACATACATAAAAGCAAGTTCATGAGCTAAGGACAGAACTTTCTGATGTTTGGAATTTTTGAAACCAGCATTAACAAATTGACGTTTTTGAAGCCAGCGTAAAAACAGAGACTAATATCAATGCTGCGTGTGCGTGTGTGTGTGTGTGTGTGTGTGTTTGAGAGTGAGGCGCCACATGAGCTTGATACTATTTCCATTGTGCTCCAAATGCCCAGTGATGATTATGGTTGTCAGCTTGAGCACAGATGGCACAGAGTGGAGAGACCCCAGATGAAAAATATTTGCTTAAAGAAACAAACCATCACAATTTATGTTGGTTCAGTCTTTTGTAAAACTATACATTTATCTGAACTTTTTTTGGGTTACACTTTACAGTTTGTTTGTTTATATATTTGACCTTATATACATTTATTAAAAAAAAATATTACATTTTATATTAATTTCTACATTTACAAATACAACATTTTAAGCTGTATACATTAACATTATGATATTCATTATAAATAAGCAATTAACTAGTACAATTACTTAGATTAATGCTGTAAAAATGGTTGTTTACTGTTAGTTCATTATAGTAAATTAACTAATGGTAATGAACTGAACCTTATTGTAAAGTGTTTCCATTTTTTCCTTCATCAAAATTAATTTTATGTAAAAAAATGGAAGATATTGAGTTGAGCATGTTTATTCAGCTCATTTAGATGCTACAGAAAGTGAAACTTTAATGCTCATGAAACCTCAAAGAATGAGTGCACGTGTAGGGACTGATGTTCGGCTGCAGTTGCTCATCTACCTCAGAATCCAACGAGGTTTCCATGTGGCACTTTGAATTTTGATTGCACCACAAGAAAGACATAAGAAAACTGCTGTGAATTAATGTCATGAAGAACATACCAAAGTCTCAGGTTGGGTCCATGTCAGTAACATTTCAGCTAACAAAAATATGTTCTAAGAACAAGTTATGAAAATGTATGTTATTTCTAAATGTGCAAAACACCTATTTTTAAATGTTTAAAAATATTTTTTTGATTATGCATACTCAACTTTATTGGAAAGTTCAAGTTTATTTTATACATGATAACTTTGAACAAACATTATATTAGTTTTACTGGAAGAACATCCGTTCATAACATCAAGAACCTTGCCAAAACATTAGCCAAAGTTCTGAGAAAATTCCCAGTTAGCTTAACTCTTAAAACATGTAAAGTCAAGTAATTAAAAATGTATTTTTAACCACTACAGGTATTCAGTCACAGGATGGCCCACTCAGCTCTCCACTGCCTCATCGGCCTGTCTGTCATTCTGCTAACCAGGCTCCCCACTTATGCCACCCCAGTCATTTTTAATGACTCTTTGGAGGGCAGTGGGCAGTGGGACTCTGGGAGCACAGACCCGACCCCCACACCCACCATTTCCTCCTTCAATGAATCGGTGAAGTCCACCTCCATAGATGGAGAAAAACACAGCAAATCATTCTTGGATCAGCTGGTGGACTTCTTACAAGAGAACCACCTTCCCATAATCGTCATTACCACATTACTTTTTCTTATAATCGCCATCTTCTGCTCGGCTGCCATCTTGAGTCGCCGACGTAAAGTCAACACCTACTATCCTTGCGCTTTCCCTTCCAAGATGTACGTGGACGAGCAAGACAAGACCGGAGTAACACGCTTCTTCAACGAAGTCCCAGAGAAAGTCAACACCAGATCTAGTGAGGAGCCAGTGAATTCAGCCAAGCAGCTCCAAGAGGACATCATGCTGGCTACCAAGAACCTCCGAACGCCAATCAAGACCCCATGGAAGGACAAGAATGAAGTAACGGACGACCAAAAACATGCAGAAGACGAGGAAAGTGTTCAGTGCGATAAGAGTCAAGAGGAGAGCTGTAGCTCACTAGAGAACAAGACCACAAATCAGTCTGCTGTTGAAGATACTGTGGAAAAGAGCTGCCCCAGCAGGTCCCAGGACACTATCCCCGCTTGTGACATGGAAAAGACTGACCCCACGGACTCCGGGCCCCCTGAAGAGAGCAAACATTCATCTGGGCCAGAGAATTCGGAGATCCAAGAGGACACAGACAAACAGGATGTTGCTACTTCAGGCTCACCATTTATCAGTGAAGAGAAAACAGCATTTTAGCTTGGACATTTTTAAAGCCTTGAAGGAAAAACACTTGGATGCAAATACAGACCAAAGTGCATTTATTACACACGTTATAAAACAAAAAAAATAAGTATTAAGTTTAATTGAGAGTGCATGAAAAATGTATGGCTTTAATATTGTTTGTAACTCTTCAATTTTCCAAATATACATTTAATAATCGGTTTTAAATTACTTAAAGAGTAAATGATATGAACGGATGCCTATTGGGCAAGACATAAAACCTGCTTTTTAAATGTTGGTTGTCATGAATCTCTTTTCATTTGACATGATGACTCTTTAACCCTAAATCAGAAATGATTTTTATTCTGGTTTGCTTTACTGTTATTAGCAATGATATTCATATAGACTGGAAAGTTTAGGATTAGATTGCGTGAATGGCTGGCAACGCACTTTAACACACACACAAAAAAATAAAACGAGCACACTTACTACTCCAATTAAGGAGACAACTCTAAGTGTAGAAAAGCTTTGCTGTGAGTCAGCTTACTGTTTACACATTCTAGCTCCAAGTATTTCCTTTCAAGGTCGAGAAGTATTCAGCCACAGCAAGTCCTATGCCACCTTTCAAACAGTTTAGTCTAAGATCAGTTAGTCTCAATATGTACTTTATGAAGAACACAATATTCTTAATAAACTTACAAGATTTGACCACATTTCATTATTTGAAAACATAACATCTAGAATATAATAAACAAATGCTGGTCAGTGTTATAGTTTGCTTCATATCTATTGAGGCTGCAGATATGTCACTTATAGCATAACTACCTCAAATTGAGATGTATAATCCCATTTTCAAATGAAAACCACATACTAGCCATGCTGAAACCAGGTACTATACAAAATCAGTTAATCACTGTAAATTAGCATTATGTTTCTAGATTCCAAGGGTAAGCGATATTAATTCCAATGCCCACGTGATTGAGGTTTAAACATGCTTTATTTAAAGTACTAATGTCTGAAAGGCCATCAAATGAAAGCCCAGTAGCATAAATCACATCGTCATTCTTTCAAACTTAAATAATAGAATAAGATAATTTGTGTGCGTTTTCAGCTAGCAAGTGAAACCACTGACACTCTTTTATTACATCAACATATCTTAAACAAATAAGGCTAAGACTGTAACAGTGTTGGTCAGTACTTTTACATTGTGCGTTTAAAAGACTGGCTACGGTGCAAGAGTTGGAGAGCTTTGGTCTAAACTAAAAAGGAGGATAAAGAGCATTGATTCTCAACTGGTTTTGTTTCAAGACCCAGATTTTACATTGGCTATCAAATGGTGATCCAACCTCAACCGCTGAGATTGATTGCAATTACCTTGAACTGTAAAGACTCAACAGTATGCAAAATCAATAACATTGCACAGTGGAAGAAAATAAGCGCATTATTCTCTTCCAAGACAATAAGCCTTATTTAACTTTGCATGTTTATATGGTTAGTTGGATTTTAATACTGGAATTTAGCACTGTTATTTCCCTGCTCCCCACGACCCAATCAGAGCAGACCTGAAACCCCTTTTGGTCATGAAGCACCAGTTGAGAACCACTGATTTAGAGGATCAAGTGCGCCCCCTAGTTGCGAGCCACGGCAGTCTTCTCACCCGGTTCAACTTTCTGTTTCAGACGGTAGTCTGCCAAAGCTGCTTTAATGGCATCCTCAGCCAGCACTACAAAGCACAGAGAACAAGGTCAGTTACAGAACAGCAACATCTTAAATACAGGAACAGCAGAAGTAACATTTATATATAATTTTTTTTTTATCAACCGGAGCAGCAAATATAATGCAAGTAAATATTACACAAACGTAAATTAAATTAAAAGAAACACTTACTGGAGCAGTGCAGTTTGACTGGTGGAAGGCTAAGCTCCTTAGCAATCTCAGTGTTTTTTATCTTGAGGGCTTCATCAATCTATACATTGAGTGAGAGATTTTAGGTTTAATTGTTTTATCAGGACAAAATACTGAGTCACAATCAAACTTTGTCACAATGCAGATAAAAAAAAAAAGGACAAACATTTGCACCAAATCATTAGAACCAGCAAATGTGACCATTTTTGCTTACAGATTTGCCTTTCACCCACTCAGTGGCTAAAGAACTGGAAGCAATAGCAGAACCACAGCCAAAGGTTTTGAACTTGGCATCCACAATCTTCCCAGCCTCATCCACCTCGATCTAAGTGGGAAAAACAAAAATACACTTCAGTCCATCAAATATATGACTACTGCGTCAAGGGTGGTGATAGCTTCCATCATCAGCATTGTGACTCTGATGTGTCTAATTAATATACTATAAACAAAAACTCTGCATTTATCATTTGTGATACAGTGTAGACATCAAAGGACTGTTCATTTTGTCAGAAAAAGAGTTCATATGAAAAAAGCAATATAGCTATGAAAAAAAATGCCTTAAACAACAGTAGTCTTGTCACCATTATTTTGTTAGGGGTAACAATTGGTGATTCGTTAATTAAATATTGTTCATAGGTTATTGTATTTTTTGGGTCCATGGTTTAATAACCAGGGACAAGTGCTACAAATATTATATTCTGTACAGTCCCAGTGAAAATAAACAATAAATAGAATAATCTAAAATATGCAGACTCATCCCGTGTAAGCACTCACTCTAATCTGAGACTTCAGACATCGTACAGAGAATTAATCCCCTGAAATTGTACACTATTTTATTTGTTTAAGGGCACAATAAATGTTTATTTTGTTTCCCTTTTTATAGCCTATGCATTATTACTTGTCACGAATGCAAATACTCTAATCATCAAATACATGTGCTAAAAAATGACAGCTAATAAGCCTACAGTAGTGAACATAATGTGGCCATTCTGAAAAAAAAGACTACTTGGTAAGAACAGTTGCTAAAGCAGTCATTAAGAGAGCAATAAACATATTGTTATGCAAGACATGATTACCTGCAGTTTCATCACATCTCCACAAGCAGGGGCACCAACCAAACCTGTGCCCACATTCTTGGCATTTTTATCCAAAGACCCCACATTTCTCGGGTTATCATAGTGGTCCAAAACCTTAACAAATAAAAATAACGTTTAAGAGAGGGGCCAGTTGAGTTATTTGGCTCACAAAGTCAGGATCACGTGCCAGTTCATTTTATTGTTATAAAAGACAAAAACAACCTTGCCAGGCTCCAATCTCCCCATTTTGACCTAGTTAGATGTGTATTCATCTTCCCATAATACAAATTACTAAAAATTATGACTTTATATTTCAAAATGCGGTCTTTAAGATAACTCATGGACTCATACAAAGAAACAATGTAGTTAATTCTTCAGCTTGTACTAAATATGATCTCAAACGATATAAACTGACTTAAAGAATTAAAACTGAATGCAAACCAAAAAAAGGCAAAACTTGCTATGTCACATGTTAGTGGTAATAGTAGGCTACAGTGCTAATAACTGTCATTATGTATCACGATGTCAACCATACAGGAAACCACCTCAAACACAAGGTCAAAGCGAAAAACTTTATAACAAATTGCATGAGTCATACTAGCTTACCTTTTTGTGATACTCACATTGCATCCTCAATTGAGGAGCTGAAAGTGTTTTGAGAATAGCCGGAGACGCGCATTTCTTCGCAAGCAAAGCCGCCATGATTTTTTATATGACGCACTTGAAAACTCCAATAGCGGATTTATACTCCGTCTAGTCTCGTAGACTTTATCGAACATCGCGAGATGTGAGACAAGTGGAGAGCAAATTTGATGTACAATTTAGTTTTATACCTTTCTTATTATTTATCTACACTTTATATTTGTTGTTGTTATATCCTTTATTGCTCTTAAGTTGAACAGTTTATACTTTTTTCATTTACAAAGCATTAAAGCTGCAAGGTTTTCCGCTTATATTCTGAATAAAAATGGCATCGACCATATAAGGATTTTAATAAATAGAAACAGATCATTAAAAAAAATCTTGTTTTGTAGAACAGCAGTTTGTTGTTTTTGTTTCACTTTCATCCTATGCATTTTCTGACTGTTGAAACTTTGCAGCTTCCCTTGTGCATATTAAATAATGCTATATAAATGCCTATTGATTATTATTATTAATAGTAGTACTTGTAATAGAACTGTGTACTATTGGTCTCTATGCCAAATTACATAATTGCAGCGCCTGTGACTGACAGCGCTGTCAGCCAATCGTTGAAAAGGGAGGCGGCGAGGATTTTTCAAACCTCAGGAAATGGGAAAGGCAAAGCAACTTCCATAAGAAAAAAAAAACTACCGGTAATCCGAGAGCCGTCTAGACTAGCCTCAATAGCCCGAGCCTCCCAGCTGACAGTCTGCCACCTGTATCTTCTTCCAGCACATAACTTTTTATTCCCTTTGAATATCTTTTTGTTTGAGCTCTCAGATTCAGTTGGAAGTCTGGGTATGGTTTCTAGTGTCTCTCAATCAGGCGCCGCGTGAGCCAGAGCCGTAAACTCGAGAGAAGAATCGGCTAACGTTAGTCCGAGCATCACTGTTTGCGTTTATCGGACATTATTTCACAATGTCGGGTGTGACGCTTCAGGTAAGAATTAAATAAGACATTTTAACACAGCCTTACTGATATAGTTAGTAATGGAGTAATGGGAAATAAATCCTAGAATAAAGCAGTCAGATCGTTAACGTTCAAACGCCCATGTTTACGTCTCGCTGTGGCTCAAAGTTTTTCAGTCAGTTTGAAGCGAATCAATAATACACCCAAAAGCAATTTTCTTTAGTAGGCCTAATAGCGAAACTATTCTAAAAAAAGTTAAATGTAGAAAACAATTAGACAAATGCGGTGTTTTATCACATCACACCTGCCTCCTTATGTTATGTTGTTTATATGGCAGTTTTCGAGCTTTAATCAAACAATTAAATATCACTAAACATTTTCAGGTTGAACGGGTTTGACAGGACTTCAGCTTCCTATTCTGTCCCTCGCCAGAGGCTTAAATGTAACTAAAGTTATGTGTATGAAAAAACAAAAGTCTTAAAAAACACCTTTGTTATTTAAAATAGTTGGAAGAGTCATGTTATGGTGGTTAATGATAGTCTGTTTTCGAAATGTGGTGTTAGGTCCCGATGAATGTATTCGTCCAACACTAGTTGACAACTCGTTAAATACTGATAATATTAATCTGAATAATGGGAAGTACATAATTTATGTATATGTGAATTGATTCTATTGATTTTAATTTCAGATATTTTCTTAATGGTGTCATAAGTAGTCAGAATGTGTGAAACACTGCCCTCTGTGTAGCAAATTATGAATGGCTTGTTCAGAAAAAAAGCCATTTATAAATGTTGGGTTTTACTTCTTTCGTTTAGCTTTTTCCAACGCCTGAAATGTGAAAATTTGCAAGCGCCTGCAAGTGAGCCTCATCTCTGAGATATGTACAAATGTGTTTATGATGTTAACCGCTCCAGTTGCTTTCTATGCACATTCAGCTCATACCAGTGACCCTTTCTTCACCCTGCTCATTGCAATTCCACCTTCTCAATATCAGGTTGAATTGCAGGTCCGAATTTCCATTCATTCAGCCAAAAATGGAAATTCTGTCATTTACTCGCATTCAAGTTGTTCCAAACCTGCATGAATTTCTTCTCTTGAACATGACATTCAACAGAAGAAAGAAATTCATACAGGTTCCTTACCTTACTTGAACCGCAGATGTCTATGTTTAATCAAAAAGGCTGCTGTAAGCGAACAATAACTTGAAGCATGTTGATTTTTGTACTTTTTCGATGTTGCTTGAACAAAACAGAGCAGCTGTCTGCGGGGTCTGGCTGAAGGTGACCTCATGGACCCTGAGTTCCAGCAGCGTGTAGAGGATGCGATCGCCCTTCTCAGGCAGGAGATCCAGCGGGAACTGAAGATCAAAGAGGCGGCTGAGCGGCTGCGACGGGCGGTGACCAACCGCAAGAATGCTGCTGATGTGGACGGTCAGCTTAGAGCCTCCAGCCGAAAGCTGGAGAAGCTCCACTGGGAGCTCCAGGAGCTGAATGCACATGCTATGGCCACACAGAAAGATACTATTACAGGTGAGAGCAGGAGGGTGTGATCGTTCTTTGACATGATATAATGAGTTTTGATAATTGATATAAAGGAAAGTGTAGTTTTTATCTTTATTTTTATACTGACTGAAATCACTTTGTTCAAGTTTCAGTCCTATTTTCTTTGTCTGATCTTGTTTTACATTCAGTTCATGGTTCATATAATTTTTGTTTCAGTAGTTTAAAAACATATTTAAAAATTACATCAAGTGTGTGTGTGTGTGTGTGTGTGTGTGTGTTGTAAACATACACTAATGTTTAAAAGTATGTGGTTGTAACAGTATTTTCAATGTTTTTGAAAGTAGTCTCGTATATTCACAAGGTTGCGTTTATTTGATACAGCCAAAACAATAAAAAAAAACATAATCTTTGTGAAATATTATTACAGTTTAAAATTACATTTTCTAAAATGTAATGTTCCTGTTAATAAATAAAATTTTTTGGAGAAGTGTTTGGAAATGTTCCACCTCTTTGCAACCCTGTTCAGTGTTGAGAACAGTTGTGCTGCACGGAAACCATGATTTAGTTTTTCCTGGATTCTTTGATATATGAAAAGTTCAAAAGGACTGCATTTATTTGAAATAAAATGTATTTTTTAAAATTATTAATGTATTTAAATTCATGTTTGATCTAGTGTGTTCTTCTTACTTAACCAAAGTATTATTATTATTATTTCTTTAAAAAACTCCCCAAACTCTTGACCAGAGTTTCTTTAAACTCAGCCCTCTAGTCTGTAAACCCCTTTAAACAAATAAAAAAATATCTGAAAAGGCTGAAAGAATCGCTTCACATTTCTTTATAATTGTTTTCTCAGATAATGCCACCTCTCCAGATCCGTGCCATTGGGAAGAGATCACATCACCCTTGGGCAGCCGTGTCCGTACTTTGAAAAAACAGCTTACCATGGAGCTCAAAGTGAAACAAGGAGCCGAGAACATCATTCAGACTTACGCTAACAGTTCTGTCAAGGTGAGGATAGTCCCCCTCCTTTTTTTCCTGAGCATCTTGAAGATGATTAACTTGTCTTCCAGCACTCTGTGTGTATTTAAATCGGTTTGGGTCGCTGCCAAAAGGCTATGAAATATGATAACACACACACAAAGGAGGTCCCTTCCCCCTCTCCCCATCTGCCCCTCTATCCTTTATAACCCTTTTAGAGCGATGGTCCCATGACCTCTAGCTAGCCGTGAGTTTATTTGAGCCTGTGAGTTTCTGTCAGACAGGGCTGCGATAATGCTGCAGCATCTGCCTGAGAACACTGTGTGCTGGCAGCTCTGTGATTTATGTCTGTGCTGGATTCAGACACCTTGAGTACCGAGCTTTGATCTCTCTCTCTCTCTCTCTCTCTCTCACACACACACACACACACACTCACACTCAGACACTCACAGACATGCTCTAAAACATCATCCCTTTGAGTCTGAAGAGGAAGAGCTTGCTGGTACTGATTCGGTTTCTCCTGTCTTGGGCCTGGCGACAGCAGCAGCCCATGTGACTTTGCTCCAACCAATGCTGAAGCATTTGGGTTTGGGCCAGCCAGGCAGGGAACGGCAGCAGCAGCAGTTAGAGGTGGCTGACTCCTTTGGAAGGAGATCTGTAAACGGCGTGAGAGAGAGAGAGAAAAGAGGCAAAAAGAACAAATGTGAAAAGGGGAGGGAGTAGTGAGCGAGCAAGCGATTGGGACGCTAGGACAGTAGAACAATAAGAAGAAAGAATGGGGTGTCTTCTCGGATGCTGGTCTCAGTGTCTGCTATACGACATAAACTGACATGAACTGTTTTGAGGACGAAGAGATAAATACAGGAGGGAACATCTGATGGGGGTCAAGGAAGAGCAAGGGGATGTCATACAGCCATCTAAAAGTTCACAAATCATGACAGATGACCTCTTGAGCTGCCTTGAGAGGGGGAGAGCACTATGGACGGTATGGTTTCCCTTTTCCTTTACTTCCTGAATGGGTCTTTTATGCATGTTTCAGAAAAGGTCACATTTCTTGTTGCAGCATTGTTTACATTAGGGCTCCACGGGACATTGCAATCATTTTAGTATGTGTCTTTCATTTGCTAAATGTAGTTGCTGTGTTTCCGGATATATAGCTCTCTTGCGCTACTATAAATCTAACGCCACAGCTCATAAAGCTCTGAAGAGAAAATTGCACAGTCAGTGTTTGATGTTTGAGTATGTTTGGGTGTGGTGTACACCTGACTGCTTCTCATAATGCGAAAGAGAGGAGTTTAATGAAGACCGCTGCACTTTTGACCTGTTGGTCTTTGTGGGAATTTCTCATTATGGCTCAGCTCAGCTTAAAGCTGTAGTGTATGATTTTCTGGGCTAATAATGTCATAAAATGAAACTGCAAAAATCACTCTCCAGTTTCTCAAACACTCACTTTTTGTTTGTTTATCAGGCTGGGTGGGATGCTCAAACAAACAGAAAAATGTTTTAATAGCACTGCAGTGTTTACCCTTTTTTGGGACATATGAATGTCTTATACTGTAGTAGTGTAGGGTTCCCACCGTCATGGAAAACACACTAATACAATTTTAAAGACTGAAAAAGTCATTGAAATTTATTTAGCGAATGTATATTTTACATGAAATATATTCTGCTGCAAAGTATTTAATTGGCTAGAAACGTTATAGATATTTATCAGCTATATGTGTTTTTTGAAATATTAGTATATTAATGTTTTTCAATAATATTGGTAAGTTAGTTTAAATTATTTACACTTTATTTTAAGGTCCAATTCTCACTATTAACAAACCATTAACTACAATGTTTGCCCAAAACTCCTAATCTGTTGCTAATTATTAGTTAGTAAGGTAGTTGTTCAATTTAGGTATTGGGTAGGATTAGGGATTTAGAATATGGTTATGCAGAATAATAAATAATAGCCAATATGTTAATAATAGGCATGCTAATAGGCTACTAGTAAATAGTTAGAATTGGTCCCTATACTAAGGTGTAACCAGATTATTAATTCTGAGAATTAGTACTTGACAGAAATGGGAAAATTGCCCCAGAAATCTCTCTAAAAATATTTTTTTTATTATGATAATAATCAAAAATGCCTTGAAGAGTCATGGGGGGGAAAAAAATTTTACTGGTTAAAACATATAGTAATATCATCAAACAGCACTTTAAAAAAAACATCACTTTATAAAAATTCCACAAAAAAAAATCACTTTTCTTTCTAGTCCCTGACTGCTTGTTCTTTCCTCTGACAGTGTCTTCACTGTTTGTTCTAATGCAAATGCAAGATGTTCAATCTCATTATCTCTCTATCGCTTCTGTTGTCACTACCCAGGATCGGAAGATGTTGTCCACAGCCCAGCAGATGCTGCAGGATAGCAAGACCAAAATCGAGCTGCTCCGCATGCAGATTGTCAAAGTCACCCAGGCCAGAGAGGGAGAGCGGGAGACCACACAGCCAGAGGGTATACAAACAACTCATTTTAATTGGTAAAGAAATCGTGACAATTACATTTTTTTATAACTTATTTCTCATAGAACTTTGCCACTTAACAAAAACTATCAGGTGGTATTCCAAAGATGACATTGCCCTTTAAACTTTCATAGCAAATTCTCAAAATAATAATCAAAAAGGGAACAGGTTTCCAAGACAACTGGGAAGTTATTGTCTTACATATTGTGTCCTGAGCCCAGTCTTTAGATAGACATCAAAGCTCTGACATCAGCAAGACAGATGGGATGGTATTTTTCTTTTTGCTAAATGCGGGTTTTTGTGCAGGTCGCCCCTCTGAAACAATTTGTCCACTTGAGCTGCGGGTGGAAGAGCTCAGGCACCATCTGAGGATTGAGGCAGCTGTGGCAGAAGGCGCCAAAAATGTGGTCAAGCAGCTTGGTGTACGCAAAGTGCAGGACCGACGTGCTTTAGCCGAGGTAAGTGCTTGTATTGGTCTTTGATGTAAAGTCTTTTCAGAAATGAACAGCCATGCATTATGCATTCTGAATAGATTGACTGTCTGGAAACTACAGACTGCTCTGCTGTGAAAGAAATGCTCCACCCAAAATTAATTTTAATTTTCTCACCCTTGTGTGGTTCCAAACCTGTCTGACATTTTATTTTGTGAAACATAAGTAGAAATTTTGAAGAAATTTGGGAACCAAACACCATTGGAGTCCATTGGCTTTCATTGTATGGACAAAAAAAGCAAGTACATTACGTAAATGAGATGTATTTGATAATGTCCTTGCATAGAAATGTTTTTTTTTTTTTTTATCTGTTTTGATTTACTCATGATGAGAATGGTTGCTCAGCCATGCTTGTTTGACCTTGAAGCAGCACACTAGGACAGACAAGACAGTCCACTGCGAGTGATGAAGTAAGAAAACTGCTCTAATGCTGCTCAAAGATAACCTAGTGCTGAAATAACCTCAATAATCTTTTATTCTATTTACACTTGGCATTTAAAAGACAAGAAGCATTAGGGGCTTCAGTATCTCTTATAGATTATTTTGATTGTTTTAAACACATCAAGCTTTTAACTTGTATTAGAATGGGCCAAAATCCTTCCCTGACCAGTCATGACATCACTATTCCAATTTCAGAATTTAAATTCAGACTACATTTGGATTTTCACGTTTCAGAAATAATAAACATAATATATAACTACTATAATATATACTGTCAGTGGCTTTGTTTTACACTACTGTCATTCAGTTATGTGTTTGCTGAGCCTCTTTTATATTTTTGAGCATGTATTTCCGTGTCCAGGCTCAGGCCCGTTTGCAGGAGTCCTCTCAGAAACTGGATTTATTACGTTTGTCTCTGGAGCAGCGGCTTGGAGAGCTTCCACACGACCATCCCAAACGAGCTGCTATTAAAGAGGAGCTTACAGTGGGGTCCTCGCCTGTCGTTGGGCTGCAGAGAGATCAGCTGCGCTCTTCTTCAGCATCCTCTTCGCTCTTCAAACCAGCCAGCCTGACAGGTATTGACACCGCTGAAAGTTAGCAGGAAGGTTATGGTGTTAAGATGTCATGGTGTCCATTTTACTCCTTGTCACCTCAGTTAAAAATAGTTCTGATGCCACATTTTGTAAATTAGTGTTCGTCTTTACTTCCTGGAGAGATTGAAGACCTTGTTAAAGGGCTGTTGAAGAACTTCAAAAGCATATTAATAAACTTCATCACAGTGTGGTACAGCAGCTGCTTTGTCTCTGACCACAAGACCCTTCAGCAGGTGATGAAAACACAGTTACCCTCCATGTTTGCACTGGTGATCGGTATCATTATACAAAGTGCGAGTATAGAGGAAATTAAAGTTGAATCTAATCAGCTTTATGTGTTTAATGTGTAAACTGGTCTTGTTAATCTGTTGTATTGTGTGTGTTTTCAGGGCGACTGGATGTCAGGCTGATGGGTTGTCAGGACCTGCTGGAATCGGTTCCAGGCCGCTGTCCGGTAAGCAACATGTCCTCCACCCCTGGAAGTCCCTCTGAGTCCAAATCACTGAGGATGAAAACCGGCCTCTCTACTCGCAGCACCAACGGCAAGACCACCAAGACTGATGAGCTCTCATGTAAGTCTCAATGTTAAATATGATGGATTTGAGAATAGTCTGTGGACAGTGACAGAAGAAAACCTGTATTTGCATTTTCCTACCATGTCCAAATAAATACATTTAAAATAGATCAAATAAATAGACTGGATTATTTTACTTGATCCTTAGAAAGCAAACATCTTAATTCTTATGTGACGGTCATTTTAAAATATTTTTCATTCTGTATGTATTTATGTATGTTTTTTCCTCCATGTGTTTTCTCTCAGTGGAGATCAGCGCTGTATTGAAGGTGGATAACAAGATAGTTGGTCACACTCATTGGCGACCGCTGAGTAAGGAGGCCTGGAATCAGAGCTTTAGCATCGAACTCGAGCGGGTCAGTGCCAACAAATTCTACTGCATAATATTGCATAGACATATCTAGTGAATAAATGAGAGTTTTGAATTCAGATCAGGAGCTCACTCTGAATGCACGCCATAACCTCAGACTCCTTGTCTGAGTGATTTTACAGCATGCCATTTATAACTGTCAATTATCCCAGGCAACACTTGCAACATCTGTTTTATGGAAAGTTCCAGTGAAGGCCATTGGCTAAAGGCTTTTCCTTACCTTCATTAAAACAGCTTTACTCCCAGAGTGCAACCAGCCGCCTCCAGAGTAATCCAAACTAATCCCTCAACATTACTGTAATCTTTTGCACACCCCTTGGACATAGACACTCAGCCTGAATACTGACCAAGTCAGCCCACATCTCTCTCCAAGCTGATTCAGCTGTACCGGTGGAGAATGAGATCTTATTTCATTATTTCTAGATTACTGAAGCAGTTTTTCCCCCAAAGGCTGTGCTTCACATTTGTGTGATGAATGGTGATGCATTTTGCTGTATCTGTCTTGGCGGTTTTGATTATCTTTGCCACAAAGTTATGCTTTCTGACTTCTAAGTGTGCACATGATGTATCTCAAGAAATGTGGCAATACATTTTTTAACAGGAAATCTTACCACAATAACAATGTCAATTTTAATATTTGTAATAATATTTCACAATGAAATAATTGCAGCCATGGTAATCATAAGAAACTTCTTTCAAAGAAATTACCAACCCTAGACTTTCAAATGCCGATGTAAGGGCCATTATGGGGTGTAAACGGGCAAGATATCTCAGTGTGCTTGTTTTTTTTTTTTCTGCCCCTCACATGACCTTTGACCCCTGTAGTCTCGGGAGCTGGAGATTGGAGTGTACTGGCGAGACTGGAGGTCCCTGTGTGCTGTAAAGTTCCTGCGTTTAGAGGATTTCCTAGACAACCAGCGGCATAGCATGTGTCTTTATCTAGAGCCACAGGGCACACTGTTCACAGGAGGTGAGAGAACCGTCATCACCTTCATCCTAGTGCCAAATCATGTTACATGTTACAGTCGAGTGTGGTTACAGTTTACAACTGCTATGCATTTCATTTAGGATGTTCTGTAGAGGTTGATGCTTTAATACATGGCCACATAATGCATATAGTGAGCTAATATAGTTTGTTTTCAGGTGAGATTCAGCAATCCCATCATTGAGCGACATCCTAAACTACAACGACAGAAACGGATTTTCCCAAAAGAGAAAGGTGCGCTTGACTTCACATTTTCTCTATTGTCCTCATAGTGTGTGTTACTCGTAAGCAATTGCCATAGTCTCTCTCATATTCACTTGATTGCTTTCAAAACTCAGGTGTGACATTATGCTGTGCTGTCAAGTTCAGTGTTTACGAAAGATGTTTCAGACAAATGTGTCATGTTATTCGCATGATTTAAAGGGGTCATGAACTGGCTGTTTTTTTATTTTGTACTGTTCTCTGAGGTCTACTTATAATATTATAAAGATTAGTACTCCAGAAAACACAATTTAGAAGTAATAGGCTTTTTTCTGGCCTGTTTTTGACCCCCCTCATCAGAACACTGTTTGAATAGGTGTGGCGGATCGTAAACGTAAACGCCCACTGCTTTGATTGGCTAACACTTGTGTATGTTTGACAGCATACCTCCTTCACAGATGGATGCTGCTGTGATTTAGGTTAAAACCAAATAAATACTCCGATCAAACGATCTGCTTAACAGACAAAGCAATAGTGACCTGACCATGTAATAAAGCAGTTTCTTGTGTTGCGACATTACTGTCGGAGCCAATATACTCGGCACAGCATCCTCTTTTAGTTTTAATTGTTCTGAAAATCCTGCGTCGTATTGTGCCCTGTTTGTAAATGAATCTACAGTAAAATAAAGTGAACAAAGGATCAAATTCTTTCTGACGCTGTCTGGAACTTCATTCACTCTTTCTTAATGTTAGGATCAGAAGAAAGGCAATACAAAGACCTTTTTTCCCCAGCTTAGCACTGCACAGCATCTTGTTGTATTTGGAGCCATCTTTATCGTTTGGTTCTGTGTAGACCTGTGTGTTCGCCTCTCTCATAAACTCTACATGTATGAATCGGTGGGCAGGACTAAACAGGCAGTGATGTAGAAGCAGGCGTTGATCATCTTCTGAGGAGGCGTTGTTTAGCCACATTATTACATCATAAAGTGGCACATTCTGTCGTTTTGGCAGACTGGCTTCAATATGAACTGTTTTTAAACTAACAAGAAAGTTTTGAGTTCTGAAACTTACAGGATGTTTTTATAGCTCAGTGACCTCTTATATGTCAAAAGATCAAGGATTTTGGTTTCATAGTTCATGATGTTTCTCTCAGGGAAAAATTTCCTGCGGGCAGCACAGATGAATATGAACTTTGCCACTTGGGGGCGTCTAATGATGAGCGTGCTGCCCCCCTGCAACAGCACCATCGCCGCCTTGAGCCCTCCTCTGCCCGGCTCTGAGACCATGTCCCCTCCATCTGTGACCACGCCTCCTTCCTCTGGGTGAGACATACGCAGGTGTCCCTGGGGTTTGGTTGAGGGAAAATATATCCATAAATCTGTATAAAAACTGATTTCTCTTTCTGCTTTGTGGCTATTTATCACAGAGACTCAGCCATTGTTAAACTGAATTTCAGTGAGGAGCGTCCTGCCAAGCCCCCGCGCCTCCGCTTGGCACAGAACCCCACGACTGATGCATCACTCTCTGGGGTACATCTTGTAGACAAACACGTGCTTTTAAATTTGTAGTTCTGTATTGCCCTGGTCAAGTTAGAGTTGTAATTATGCGTATTTGGACACATTTCCCAGACTCCTGCCATAGAGAATTCCTCTGAGGATAAAGGCAGGCCTGTGTCCCAGCCTACACATCAGTAAGTCATTGTTATTTATTAGTGCAATTATTATTATTGCTTAAATCTAAATCTGAATAATCCCTAACTTTAGGTCTTAAATTTCAACCTGTAAGACGTCCCACTTCTGATAGTGAAATGAATCTGGGATTCTCTTCCCTGTAATTGCTCTTTTTCTCAGTCTCACTGTATGTTGTATATATCATGTTTCACAGGAGGAAAGAGGGGATGCAGATGGAGGACTTCAATTGCATTTCTGTTTTAGGAAGAGGGCACTTTGGAAAGGTAAAACTGCAGCTGTCCTTCTGTACTGTAATAAGATAACTCTGGATGGTGCCGTTGGCTCAATGTCATTGTCAACTCCGTAAGAAATTATAGTCTGCCTCGACCCAGCTTCCACTCCAAATTGTGTATTAAACTATACTCCTTTCCCTACAAAGAGCTTAATTATCATAGAGATAGTTCTTTCTGTTTAAATAATATTTAAACAGTATCTCCGGAGTGATAATTCGTCACTTATAGCGTGGGAACGGCAGTAGGCCACCCAGAACCATCTGCTGACCAAAAGGGTGCATGAAACAACTGATAGGGATTCTGTTTAATCTTATCACCTTAACATTTGGTTGTTCCCACCTGGAAGTCTACCAAAGATGTGGGAACGGAAGGCTATCACTTTCATTGTTATCTGCAATTTACATTTAAAACGAAACTTCATTTACATGTTGAGCGGGAAGATGAACGTAATACAGTATAAAATATTTGAGCTTAGGATTTCCAGGATTCATTTCGACTCCGCTGAATCCAAAGTGCTGTTTGTACTTTGTCACTGCTACGCTGTAATTAAAAGATTATTTTTCATCAAGATCTTCGACATCTTCATCACTTTTTCTAACAACTCTCATTAAAGGTCCTGCTGACTGAATTCAGGAAGACCGGGAAACTATATGCCATCAAAGCCCTGAAGAAAGGAGATGTTGTGACCCGGGATGAAGTGGACAGGTGATGTTCTATATTTCTGTATCAGAAATGTCTTCTTGTGCACCATGAATGGTTATGGATAATTTGTTGTCTGTGGATATTTATTGTGCAATGCACTAACATGTTAAAATGGGTCTATGAATGTGTGTGTGTATATATATATATATTTTTAGCAAGGGGCTGCTTGTAAGGGTATTGTAATGTTTGAGCGTCCTTGGAATTGAGAAATTGTAGTTCCTTGGAACTGATAATAGTGAACCATTCCAACTGTATTTGGCTTGTATAATGTTGTGAATTAATTTGATTCTTTTATAGCTTAATGTGTGAAAAGAGAATTTTTGAGACCATCAATGTGTCCCATCATCCTTTCTTGGTGAACCTGTACGGGTGCTTCCAGACCCCTGACCATGTGTGCTTTGTGATGGAATATTCACCTGGAGGAGACCTGATGACCCACATCCACAACAACGTCTTCTCTGAACGCCAGGCTTGGTACATGCTCACACACACACACACACACACACACACAAAGTCTGTTAAATTACAGAGCATTTACATAAGTGCTACACTTGTTCACAAGTTCTCAGACGCACACGCTGAATATTTTTAGCATTGTATATTTTTTAGCATTGACACTTTCCTCTGGCTGTGACTGTAAACCAAGGGTTTTTCTGGCAGGTTTTATTCTGCATGTATATTACTAGGCCTGGAGTTTCTGCACCAAAACCGGATTGTATATAGGTAACTTCACTATTATTTCTAATATTACTTAACTAGTATTTAATTCCCTATTAATGCATGTGATCTAATGATTGATTTCTCTTTTTTTGTATTTGTAGGGACCTAAAGCTGGACAATCTGTTAATGGATTCTGATGGCTTTGTGAGAATTGCAGATTTTGGACTTTGCAAAGAAGGTACATCCGTGAATATTTTTGTTTGTTCATCTCAAATGACAATATTTGAGCAGAGAGTCAACCAAGCCTTGCCGCCAAACAGGTATGGGACATGGCGATCGTACGTCAACCTTTTGTGGCACCCCAGAGTTCCTGGCCCCGGAGGTTTTGACAGACAGCACCTATACCCGTGCTGTGGACTGGTGGGGTTTGGGTGTGCTCGTCTATGAGATGCTAGTGGGAGAGGTCAGTCCTGCTCAATACAGCTTTACTAAATTGTTGCCATATACTGTAATAATGTTTTATGCATATTTAAGATTTTTATTTTATTCAGCAAGAATGAATTAAACTGAAAGTAAAGATATTTCTAATGTTAAAAAAGATTTGTATTTCAAATAAATGCTGTTTATTAATGCTTCTTATTCATCCAAAAACCCTGAAAAAAGATGCATCTTGAGCACCAAATCAGCATATTAAAATGAATTCTAAAGGATCATGTGACACTGAAGACTAGAGTAATGACTGCTGAAAATTCAGCTTTGCCATCACAGAAATAAATACATTTTAAAATAGAAATCAATTCATATAAAAGTTATAACATTTCACAATGTTGTTTTCTACTATACTTCTGGTCAAATAAATGTTTTGGTGAGAATTCTTTTAAAAGCATTAAGAAATCTTAACCTTTGAATAATAGTGTGATATATTTTCTTGTGGCTGCCAGTCTCCATTCCCCGGTGATGATGAGGAGGAGGTGTTTGACAGCATAGTGAATGATGAAGTGCGCTACCCCAGGTTTTTGTCCCCCGAGTCAGTCTCTATAATACAAAAGGTAACAACGTTTCCTTCTTGGAGAAAAACAAATTGAAATCTAGTTGACACTCAGTCTCTGACTTCATCTCTTTAATGGCAGTTGTTACAGAAGAACCCTGAAAAACGACTGGGAGCGGGAGAGCAAGACGCCAATGAAGTGAAGAGACACAGGTTCTTCCAGGTGACAGTCACTAACTGAAGAATTTTTGTCTACCATAGTTTAAAATTCTCTTTGTTAAAAGCCCCGTTCCTCTCCGCAGGGCATAGACTGGGAAGCCCTGTTGGCCAAAAGAGTCAAACCTCCTTTCCTGCCGTCAATTAAAGCCCCAGCAGACGTCAGTAACTTTGACGAGGAGTTCACACGCCTGAAGCCTGTCCTGACCCCTCCGCAGACCCCGTTCTTCCTCACCACCGAGCAGCAGGAGTTCTTTTCAGACTTTGACTTCTCGGCCCTGCACTGACTTCCACTCGATTACCCTCGGAAGGGGTTGTGACGTATCAAATCTCTGCTTTCGTTTCTCTCTGTCATCTTCATCCAATTATTCTCTCTCGTCCTCCCTTGAGTTATGCAGTGGAATCGAGTGAAGCTGGCCTCGTGTCACCCTTTAAAAGCTGCTGTACGCTTTTCGTGAAACTGGCTGCAAATGTGTGCTTAAGCTCCAAAGACATTCCTGATGGACTTTAAAACCATACGATCACCCTTGACCAGAACTGTGCGGCCGCCACTGTGAGTAAGCTCAGATCTGCTCAGCTTTTAACTGCCCATTCCTGATATTCAAATGCATTTATTAATGTACATTAGTTTTTGGGTTGGATTATACTGTAAAAAAAAAGAAGTCTTCCTGTTACACTAAATTACGATGCCAAAATATACTTGCACTGTTGCTGAACAGATAATGATTGTCAGATTGAGATGTAAGGATGAAATGTTGTGCCGTTTTTAAGGATTTCTGATGCAGTGCAGATCTGTCTTAAGCTCTTTAAGTTCCTGACTGTAACTGTCAGTGTGTTCTCAGTGTTAGATCATGCAAATTCCGTCATGCTTAGTCTATGTGATGTATGTTCATGTTAAACCCTCAGATTTTGATCTCTGGTTGTCCCTAATCTGGATTTGATTTCGGATTGGTGCCCCAGATAAATGTTGCTTGATTTTGGACCAGTTCTCAACTTTCCAAACCGAGCTCTTTACTGTACTTGTAGAAGTCTTGTGACCTTCGGCTGCAAGCGACGGCTTGCTCTGTCCTGCCTTTCTCTGTATAGTCCTCCTCTGGACAAATCGAAGACTGCTGAATTAGACCGAGCATATTCTACTTGATGTCTTAGCATGATACACATTAACTCGCTAAGCTGAAAGTTAACTGTTTTTGCTCTCTGCATCATCTAACAGAAGTTCATTACGTTGTTCGTTATTTAAGGTGTTTGTCTGTATTTTACTTTTGACTACATCAGGCTACCATTGTATCATTGTAAATGTGGTTTACTACTGATAAGTTCTGTGAACAAAATGACATTTAAATGAAACTTTCCATTTCTATGAGCCCCATGAAGGATAATTAAAGATCTAAGTAAATGTAACTGAACAGGATTGAATGTATTTTCAGAAATAAAATACAATGTGACCATGTTGTTCAGTTTATTGAATACTGATGTTTCAAAATATTATACAGAGGAAATAAAAGTGCATAACTTTGATCAAAACGGCGCAAATCATTCATGAAATCTCAGCATTAATATTGATACTTGAAAAACACTCGAGTGCAAAAGTTAAGGAAGCGATTTAAAGTAAACAATTACTGAAATATAGTAAAAGCAAAAACAATTATTGCTTTTTATAACTGTATATAATTCTGAGAATATTCTAACTAGATATTATTCTAAAGTCACACTATGTGGACTTCATTGTACAAAATGGACTGGGATCAACAGTCAAAGGAGTGTCACATGCACTTCCATCTTTCTCTCTTTAAGATGCTGATGTGTAATAGGAAAGGCCCGGTTTATATAAAAAATATAAAGTTACTGTAAATGTCTGTAATATTGAACATTACAGTACTGATTATGTTTTTATTCTAAATTCAGTCTTTTAATGTTAATGTCTCATGTTTAATGTATTGATTATGTTATGATAAATCGGTACATTTAATATTTAAAGTCACATTACAAGCATATTTAAATGTCACCACTGGTATATAAAGTGCTATAGGAAATTATTTGTATTATAAACGTGAACTTTTTGTTACCCTGTCTGAAATGGATCTTAAGGGGATGTCAATTTTCTTAAAAATATGCATATACAATATGTATGTGACTGTATTTCACAAGTTCAATAATTGCATAAAACCATTTCTGATGTAACTATCATCTGCTGCTGCTATAAAATTAGCTGACAGACTGTCTAGTTGAATGAATATCTCATATCCATGTATTGCATTAATGGGAAACCACAATTCGCATCTGAAACACTATTGTGATTTTGTGCTTTTTGTTCTGCATTTGCTATTAAAATGTGCAAAATCAGCACAGACGAATTGTCAAAGATCTATGTGGGGAAAATATTCACAAAACACCTTCATAAAAATGCTCATTCCAACCTATTTGATAACAGTTGATCAAACATCATTGCAACTACAAAGTTCATGCAATTAAGAATCGCTTTCAAAATGGAAGGGGTCAATAACAAGGAAAAAGTAGATCAGATGTTCTGCAGATGCAGTTAGGAGCAATTTCAACCAAAACATCAACTTCCATGTAATGGATTATTTGTCACAGCAGTCGTGACTCCAAAGGAATTAAATAGGATCGTTGCCTTGCTTGAAATACACGTGCTCCCAAACCACCGGTTCCCAAACGCAGAAGAAACCCCAGAGATTGCGCAGGGTTCCGTGGTCAAATGGGTTTTCGTCCACACCGCAGTGCTTGAGGTAAGAGATTCTGTGTCGAGACATGAACTCCCATGTGGTGGTATTCAGCGACACCAGGTACAGGTGAGAGCCCAGGAGGAGAAGCACAGTCAGGGACAGGACGGCCACCACCCCCGCTGCTCCCAGGAGCACACCGTTGGTCCTCAACCACAGCTGCCAGGTGGGAGCGTGACTGAAGCCAGACCTGTACGAGATTTAACAGGTAAACTCTGAACTGTGGGATGTTCTTCAGTCCAGATTAGAGATTTTTGTTTCTGGATGCTTTAAAGGGTTAGTTCACCCAAAAAAATTTAATTCTGACATGAATTACTTAATTATGGGGATATTCTTACAATAGTCACATGGACTATTTTAACTATGTCCTTGCTACCTTTCTGGGACTTGAACATGTCTGTTGCGTTGCTGTCTATGCAGGGTCAGAAAGCTTTTTTATTTAGTCAAAAATATCTTAATTTGCGTGCGGAAGATAAGAGAAGGTCTTACGGGTTTGGAACTTGAAGGTGAGTAATTGATGACAGAATTTTCATTTTTGGGTGAACTAACCCTTTAATCTTAATGAAATGAATGAAGAGTTGAAAAAGCTTGGAAACTAATACATTTAGGACTATTATGTCCATTGGCACTGCTGGACAACCCAGGTTCTGATATGGGTGCCTAAACTCAGTCCTGGAGGGCCGGTGTCCTGCAGAGTTTAGCTCCAACCTCAATTAAACATACCTGAACCAGCTAATCAAGCTCTTACTAGGCATCAGGTCTAGTGGAAACTTCAATGAAATGTGCCCAATAAGATGTGCCAATAAGATGTGTAAGATGAGATGCAAGTTGGAGTTAAAGTCTGCAAGACACCGGCCCTCCAGGACCGAGTTTGGGCACCTCTGATATATAAGTTCTACTCACCAGGCCATGTACAGTCCCCACAGTAAGACAACAAGCTGGACAGCCAGATAAAGCACAAACCAGCGGTGGTTTCTCTCCCCGACACAGTTCTCGATCCAGGGGCAGTGGTGATCATAGCGCCGCACACAGTGCTGACACGTCTGACAGTGTTTGGATCTCATGGGTTGCTACGTCAAAGCATGGATTCATTTTAGAAGGGATTCATTATTAGAAACAAACTAAGCTGTCTTGCCTTTTGCATAAATATATTAATGTTATTGTAAACTAAAATGAAAACGACAAAAACTAATTTTTATAAAAAAAAAAAACATATTTAGGTATTTTGTTATTAACTTAAAAAACATTATTAAAATAAAATGTACAGTATATTTCATTTTAGTTAAGGCATTAAAATTGAATTAAATTATTTAAACCTCTATATTTATGTATATGGTCCATCTTTAATGAGTGACAACGCACCTGTACCAGACAGTGTCCACAGCGCCGGAGCCGTATGGACTTGGTGGTCTGTGGAATCATATCCTGTGTTTCTTCTGCGATACCAAGTGTGAACTGAAATACAGTCAGACGATACATGTGTGCTGTAAAATCAGCGTTAAACATGCAAACCGCAGGGGGTTTGTGATATATATACATACAGGCGTTTGGCTGACAAAAACACTTGAGAATCCATGTCTTAACTGACCTGCATGTCACACTCATCAGACAGGACAAAACCAGGATCCATGAGCGAAACTGCAAAATACAGCAACACAGACACCAGGACCAGCAGCACAAAGAGAACTGGCAGTGTGAGCTCCCCCGTCTCCTCCTGTTTGCGGAGGTCTGGGAGTGGAATATATCGGTGCAGAAATTAGATTATAATAGAGAAGAACAGTGTATAGCAGAACATAAGTTTAATACAATATATTAGAGAAAATAAATACAACATAGTGAACATAGTGGAGAACTGTGGATGCCCAGGCAAGGCTGGAATACACTTCATTACTTCTGAACAGATTTTAAAACATTAGGCATCATACACTTGTCAAATTTGTAAACAGTAAGAGAGAAAAAATAGGCATCATACAATAAAAGACTGAGGATCACACACTACCAGACTTTCCGAACACAAACTCGCACAGAAACGTGGCTAGGATAACAAGTGAAACCAATGTGTTCTAAAATATTCAAGAATGTTTGATATCCTCAGAATGGATAGAATCCTTGTCTCAAATACAATTTTATATCAAATCTGTCAACTCCGACTTCCCAAAATCTGCAGACTGGCTTTGACTACTGGCAATTAATGCCAACTTGATCAGACAGTAAATTGTGGCAAAAATCTGGGCAAAAGTCATGTAGTGCATTCCAGCCTTAAAGGGGTCATCAGATGCCCATTTTACACAAGTTGATATGATTCTTTAGGGTCTTAATGAAAAGTCTATAACATACTTTGGTTAAAATATCTCAATGGTAGTGTAAAAAAACACCTCCTTTACCCTGTCAAAAGCAGCTCTGTTTTCAGCACGCCGTTTTTTTAGTCCATGTTGCTTTAAATGCTAGTGAGCTCTGCTGACTCCGCCCATCTCTTCCGTGGAGTGACGAGCAGACCATATAAATATATGTCCAGATATGTTGACGCGTCAGCCATCTCGCATTCACCATAATAATCAATGAATATTCGAAGATATACAAGCGTATAACTTCTTGTTATAGACACAGTCAATGCGCTCAAAGATTCGCAGACCGTTCCAAAAATGGCGGATGGCTTACGTATCGCGGCCCATAGAAACAGTCCATAATGAGGCATCTACGTATATATATCTATGGAGCATACTAAACTTCAGGCACAAATCTGGCTAACTAGCACATTATTGGGAAAGGCAATTTGCAAAGATTCATAAAAACCCTTATACTCACTTCTTCTGTAGATGAAGCTGGATCACCAATGATTCGCGCGAACATAGACGCATTTATGTAGATCGGGGACCGGCGCATTCACTTCAAAGCAAAAGTAACGTTAATCCTCTACGTCTTCAGCAGCTCAGATGTCGAGAGTAACTGACGACTGCTATATTCATTATTACATCCAACAACTAAACACCTCAATCGTTTAATCGGAGACATCTCGTCTTCCCCTGCACCGGAGGTGGACAGCTCACAGCTCACTCAGGGCGGGTCTAAGGTAAGACAGCCTTGTCAATCAACTATCGTGGGAGGGGCCTATACAGATCTACGTCATTCTGACTGGAATCTCAGAACAGCCTGATTTGAGAAAGGGTATTTTAAAACAAGGATTTTTTAATAAAAACACTGGGTGGATTTTTATCATTATAGGATGGATTTGTACACACACTTTCAACACACATTTATGTTCAAACAACTTGTAAAGTGAATTTAGCATCCGATGACCCTTTTAAGTAAGAGATAAAGTATGAGATGAGTATGCGGTCAAATTTTTTTTGTCATACTTCGATTTTATCTTATAATTATGACTTAGTAAGTCAATGTTAACTTAGCACCTTATAATTTTAATTGTGCCATAATTAAAATTGTTTTGTTAACTTTTTATCTCATAATTTCGACTGTCGTAATTGTTTACTTTTTATTTCATAACTTATTTTAGCATCTTTTAATTTAAAATCTATCATAAGTTCTTCATTTTTACTTTGTCATAATTAGTATCTCATCCTTTTACATTTTTTGTCCATCTCATTTTGTCTTTATCTCATAATTTCAGCAGAGTGAAAGTGTGCAGTAGAACAGAAAATAATATAGCAGAGAATAGAAAGAGTGTGCTAGAGTAGAATAGTTATAGATCATCTAAACGTTGTCTGGTAAAGTGGTGATGCAGATACAGGTGTGAAGCAGCGTTATGTACATAATAGCTACAGTAGCCACAAAATAACAGGTCTGTATGGACTGCAGATATACTCACAGTAGAATCAGCATCTCTCTGGAGCACTTACCGGTGTCGTGGAGGAAGAGAATCAACGTTATAACCCATGTCAAGATGACATGAGCGGTCCTCACCAGGAATCCTGATCCGAACACATTTTTGAACATCCTAGCATATTTCTATATACGCCTAAGCATGCATCTACTGTGTGCTCGTAATGAAATGCATCTCACAGACCTCTATAGGCAGCTAGCTGTGTTAACCAGCTCATAAGAAACCCAGTTAACGTTACATTCCAGCTGTCAAGTGAGCTCCTACGCGTCACACGCCAAATTCCAGAACAAGAACCATTTTAACCACAATATTTCACCCTAGCGTGGAACTTTTTCTGCTGCTCGTCTAAAACAGCAGACTAAAGCATCGTAACGCGGTATTTCATTTATAAACTGTGTTTCTCTCGCTCTAATAAGCTTGTTGATGCTGTTCCGCTGCTTAGACATGACACTGGTAATGTCACGTTTCCTATTGGTCAGCTGTGGTCACGTGACGTTTCGGCTTCAAACTGGGATGCAAAGGCAGAGCCGAAGGAAAAGAAAACACAATATCTGATGGGTATATGCTTTTATTGCTATTGTAAAGTAAAATTAAATTAATATGCTATGCTATGCAATACATGGCGATACAAACTAGTAAAAATATCACATTGCATTTAGCAATCATACAACCTTTTTATATATAAAGAATTGATTCTACTCTAAACTTTGGAAGAATTATATATAATTAAGTAAAAATAATTGGGGTCAATAAGATTTTTTATGAAATTAATAGTTTTATTCAGCAAAGATTCATCAAACTCATGAAGTGACAGGAAAGACATTAATAATTACAGTACATAATTAATAATAAGATTTATATTTTAAATGAATGCTGTCTATTTGAACTTATCATTGATCATAAAATCTATTCGTCTTAAAAATGACAACTGTTTTTAACAACAATAATAATAAGAAGAAATGTTTCTTGAGCCCCACATTTCTTAAAGTACATTTTAAAATATATTAAAATAGAAAAGTTATTTTAAGGTATAATTTTACAATGTTACAGTTTTTTCCCCTTGTATTTAAAAAAAAAATGCAGCCTTGGTGAGTGAAAATCTTACCGACCCCAAATTTTTATTTCTTTATGTATTTTTGATTTGTAAACATCCCTTTCAATTCCTTTAACATTTGCCTGGCCCTGGACATGATGGAATCCTCAGTCGGAAACACTATGTAGTTTTCACAAGATTCTTGGCTTCATTCTCATCAAGTAGAAAAGGGGACTTCAAGTTCTTCTGTTTCAGCAGCTTTTCCAGACCCTGTAAAACACAGCGGTTAAAATATGACCATGTGTCATGGAAGGAAAATGAAAAAAGGAGATAAAGAGATGGAGTGTTACAGCTGTCTCTTGAACTCTCTCTTGAGAACAGGAACACTATGCTGACATCATTCGCTCTGTTTCACATCATGCTCCATATGGTCACACTTGTTTGTTATTCTTTTTTCCCTTCTGGGCCTATTGCCTCTTTTTGTACTAACTGTAATATTTTGTAAGCAAAGAACTATTTGCAAGACAAAAATATTTAGCTTTTGTGATCAATATGTTAACCTAAAATCCAAAAACTGACTATCGGTATTAGCAACTCCAGTTTCAAGCAAAGCTTTAATAATTGCATACAAGTAGACATATTTTTACCTCGCCAAAGTATGATACAAGTGGAGAGATTTCGCAGATTGCTGGGGGGTCTTCATTCTGTGTCATACTGCAAAAGAAAGAGTAGACAAAGTTATTATAAACCACACGCCATCTTAGGAAGTGCCTCAAAATTGTTCATTTTCTGCATGAATGAGTAAATTCCTTTTAGGCATATTCCTTTCAGGTCATGCCAGCCAAAAGGTATTACATTCACAACAAGAATGGAAATTCCTAGACCATATCCTACTCTACATCTGGTGTAGTATAACTATAATACTTGAGGAACCTTGCAATGTAGCATTTAATCTACATTAAGTCCTTTAGAAGACACTTTTAACCAAAACAAGCTCTGGTAAAACATGATACTTATTTACTTGATATGACTTATTATTTTTCTACTGATTTAATAAAGGGTATTTTATGTTACCACCTATGTTTTGGGGGGATGGGTTTATCCTGCTCATCCAGGAAGTTTCCACCAGCTGCCAGAGCCCAGCGGTAATGTTGTGCTAACAAGGATCGGCGTGCTGTAGTTGGTGTGTCCAAAGGCGCCCCATCAGCATTTTTTAGGGGTGAGAATTCCTCCTCTCTCAACACCTCAAAGGCGACAAATTTCCTGCAAAAAACAGATGATGGTGTGGAAGATGGCGATACCCCAATTAGCCAACGGTAGCTTTAAAACATACTTTGAGAACTGAAAGACGTCAAAGATAAATTTCTCCAGTTTGATGCCATTGGGCTTGGTTGGTTTCACCAGGTTCCCTTCTCCATCCACAAATGGTACTTTCTTGATTGCCACATGCTGCTTCAGCTGACTCTCAAACTTTCTGCAGGGAAAATGCATTGAAACAGGAATTAGTTTGTACAATGGGCTTTGTTTACAGATTAGCATGAGTCAATATGTAGCTAATTCTTTATCAAATGCATTCATAAATCCTCTCCCACAGCCTCATGGGATAGTAAAGTGTCCACTGAATGTGCACTTGATGCGGGCACTTTTCGTCTACCGTTTTTTTTTTTTATTCTATGAATTTGGACGTACTACTCTTTCGAAATACTGTCTTCCGCATACTATATAGTAGAGAAGTATTCAACTGGGATGCAGTGTGCAAGTCTTGATTAGGGGTCCTACTGGGCTCCTATTCCTTGTTTACATTTATGAATTTAGCAGACGCTTTTATCCAAAGCGACTTACAGTGCATTCAGGATATAAATATTTTTTTGTCAGTACATGTGTTCCCTGGGAATCGAACCCACAACCTTTGCGCTGCTAACGCAATGCTCTACCACTGAGCCACAGGAACACCTGTTATTATAATGCCATCTTCACCAAGATGTTATTAGTTTGTTTATTGTTTTATTTAATTATATTATATTTAGGGCTGCAAAACGATTAATTGAGAATAAATTGATTGCAAAATAAAAGTTTATGTTTACATACTATATGTGTGCGTACTGTATATATTTATTATGTATATATAAATACATACAAATATATGTATGCATTTAAAAATATTTGTATGAATATATTTCTACTTGTATATAATTTATATATATATTATTTTATATATAAATCTAACAAAATAAAAGTTTATATGTCTAATTTATTTTGTATGCGATTAATCACGATTAATCATTTTGCAGCCCTAATTATATTAAAACAGAGCATGATTATAATATATTGTAGCAAAAAAAAATCCCTTTATGGACAGTGAAAAGTCGACTTAAGAAACACAAAAGAAAGTTGGATTGTATATTAAAACTGTATGTCAACCACATACTCAGCCACGTCCTTTAAGAAGCCTCGGGTAAAGAAGTGGTTGCAGATGTTCCCAGCACTGAACAGGAGCTCTCCTCCTGAGCCTCGCAGCTCTGCGGTCTCTGGTTGGATCTCACTGTACTCAATCACCTGATACAGGCCGTCCACACGACACACCACTCCAACAGGCTCTGCAGGATACGCCTTATCCACCACCTGACCAGAATAAAAGGTAAACACAGCTAATTAAAGCAATACATAATAATAAATTAATAATGGTAAACACTGATGGATGGGATCTAATTCAGGCCTACAGACAGGATATTTTTACCTTGGCACCACAGTCTGCTCCTTTGTTTACACAAAAGCCAATAAAGACTGGGTCTGCCATCTTCACCAAGATGTTGTCCACACAGTACACGTGAAGATACTCCACACCCCTTCTCTCCATGTCCTCTAAAATCTTGTTGTCCACTAGAGCACGATAGAGGCCCCCATTTCCATCTGAAGTGAACATAGAAATGAGATCCAAACATCATTTGGTTTTAGTGACTGAAGGAAAAAATACAGTAATAATAATTTGTCTGTTGTCAATAAATGATAACAGATAGCACCTCTAATAAATATCTAATAAATGCAATCTAAAATTAGCTTTCCTTCTGAATCAACAAATTCTCTCTGACCTGGTGCCATGGCTATTTTGTTCTTCTTCTCCAGGAGGATCTTCCCATCAAAGCCTACAGCTGGTATCATTCTTTGCTCAAACATGACTACATTGGATGGACAAAGGCCAAAATATTCATTGTCTTTGAAGAACTTCTCTGTGGGTCCCAGCGTGAACTCACTAGTCATTATGTACCTGTTGAAATATCATCAAAAAATAATTCAATGCATGTTCTTCTGTCATTTGGAGGTTGTTTATTAATTAAATCATGAACGTTTTTTCAACTACAAGCACATTTATGTCCCAGACACAGACTTTCAAACTGGAAACAAATATGACAAGTGATTAATAGTAACGTGAATTATAATTCACATTTTAAAAAACAGGACCAAAATTGTTTCTAGTTAGCAGAAATCTTAGAAAGACACTCATTTGAATTGCAAATAATGAGCCATACCATGGTATTTTGCACCTACTACGGTGCTTCACATTGGCCAGCTCTTGCACCTTCTGAATACGCTCAGCCTGGATCTGGTACAGGGTTTTTCCACTTGGAAGCCCAACATTGTACATGCCCTTGGGATATGGCACTCCAAGCCGAGTCCCCTGACCACCGGCTAACAGCATAACAGCCACTCTGTCCTGTGAAATCTGCAGTAACCCTGAACACGAGAGTCTTTTATGAAGTCTTCAATATGTCACTTTTGACCACATTGTAAAAATACTATTTTTGTTGTACATTATTTTGAACCTTGGAGCTGTACCTTCATCACCCCACATCTGAAGTGTTTCTTTGTCACTTTTACGCACACTTCCGATGAACTCTGGAGGAACGGGCTTCATCCGCGCGTCTAGCCGACCATCAGCACTCGAGTGTCGGCTTACAGCCTCAGCAGCTGCTCGGCAGTGCTCGAGTAACTCTTCGGGCTGGAGCTGAGATACCTCCTCCAGAAGCGCATTGCTTTCTTCCGCAGAAAGTTCAGCCCAAAATTGTAAAACATGGCTCTGTCCTGCAGTTTCTAAGCTCGATTTAGCTTCCTCGAATGATAACATCTTTCCCTACTAGAAAAAATAATACATTAATAATCGGACAACAAACCTTGAGTCGACTCCTCTCTTTTGAGGAGTCCGGATCCTGTTTTCACTGCTTGCAACCCGTGATCAGTGTGTGGTTGGTACAATAAACATATGACTGGAGTTGTATATATTTGAAAAAAAAAAACTGAAAACTACTATCAAGGCATATTTAGTTTGCAGGAGTCATTTGGGAACTCCCGTTAGGCACACACTGCCGACTGTGTCTCAAAGTCTTAGTGAAATGCCTAGCTAGACAGTATTTTTGCTCCTCACTAACAGCTCGAATCAGTTTAAATATCAAAGCCAGACAGCGGCGAGCTGACTCGGAACGTCCCAAATGCTGTCTAGGTAGGCAGCTCAGTAGGTTTCCAAACACAGCCAGTATTTACTAGACCTGCGGATGAATACGACTTCCTCAGAAAGCTAACCACAGTCATGTGATTAGTCTGCTGACTCTCTGTCCTTCCCCTTTTCCTGAGAGGAATCACGTCAGGGATCAATTCAGTGCAAAGCAAATCATTTTTGACGCATTAAATATTACTGATGCCGCATTATAGTAATTAGGGGTAAACAGTGAATTGATTCAAGATTTTAAAACAGAATTATTCAAAATGACAGATCGATTCGATAAACTGAACACTGTAGTCAGATTCGATTGAACTTTTCAAAATTATCTTTAAATAGGAGGGGTAGTTATATGTATTAATTTATTCAAGTATGCCTACAAATTACTAATTGCTTACGAAAGATGTAGCAAGTAAAATAATAAAAAAATCCCATGAAATTATTTGTTTTATTGTTTAAATTCTGCTGAAAGCTTATGCATTTAATTGTGTGATTATAAATTAAGTACATTTATCCATTAATCGGTTTAATAAACAGCTATTAAAAATAAACTTGGTTTGAGTCGCCTTTAAAAGAAAAAAAAGACTGTATATGTACAAAATTATGTATATAATGTGTGCATATACATAGATTTTTTTGGGGTCATAAATACCAAGTATTTGAACATGTAACCAATCCTTTATTTAAAATAAACACTTTCTTGAAGGGAAAACAAAGAAATAAGTTGACAAGTTTTTAAACATGCTTTTTAAAACACACGTAAGATTTTAGTAACACAACTGAGAAAATGCATTATCTACCTATCGAAAATCGAAATCAAATAAAGTTGTGTGGAACTGACGAATAGAAATTTTGAATGATTAAATATTTCACCTAGGATAGATAAAAAAAAATACAAATAAACATACTACACACCCAACTTCAAATGAACATAATGAAGAACAACTTTATTTAACAGTTATTTTACAAACATAAATATTTTTGCTCTACATTCAGTTTCTGCATTCTAGAGGATGTAGATTTTTATTTCCATTTTTGTCCCGTAAACATTGATTTGCACATCTCAACTAAACCTTCACAGATGTGTCACCACATCTAGATATGTTTATCAGTACAAATATTTGAATATTTTATTAGTGTGTATGTTTACGCTACTTGGGGCACCCCAGCAACAGCACATATTGACATACATGTGGCGAACGTGGTGCAGTTACACTCACTACCAAACAGCTGAACAGTAAGGCAATAGATTACAGGCAGTCTCAAAGGGCGGCATTCCTCGATTGTGTTGAATGCCACAAACACACACAATCTAAAGCCTTTAGTCTCAGGACAAGCACTCTAATGGGTCGAGGTCACAAGTCCAGAGAAGTCCAAAGATTTCTCCTGTGAGAAACAGTGAAAAAAGGTGCAAAAAATACAAAATAATAAAGGCTGCATCCATTATGAGGCAAGCAATGCAGCTTTTAAAGCCCTGTAAAGAATCTACAGTGCAATTTGTGCAGATGCAGAAGAGACACACATACATGCGTTACAAAGACTGAATTGATTCAAAGGGAATCGGGCCACAGCTGAGTTTTGTTTAACCACCATTGGGACACAGAAGGGTATTTGCTGTTTTTCACTGATCCAAATCATTTTCATGAGGCTTGAGAAAGGCCAACTGATCCTAGGCTTGCACAAACTCTCTAAACATGCAGATATCTGTTCCAGATTTCAATGGAGAAGAGTTTCCGAAAACTCATCTGCACAGGAGTATCGGAGACCACGGAATTCTCCCTGAGAAATCAAATCATTAGAAAAATATTTCAGTCTGACATTAACACCCTACATTTCCCCCAAATAGTCTAAAAGCAGCTTTTAAATAAGGCAACTATATGAACACTATGGTCTTGGAGAATTAAAAAGGGCAACAACCCATTGAACTGGTGGGTTTTAAGACTTCACATGCACTAGCTGTAAGGGCAACTTATTTTTTCCTTGTCCGTCAAAATGCACATCAGGGTGCCAATCCTGAAATGTCATATGCAAATATACAAGATACTTGTCTACTGCTGCAAAGTAGAGTCAAATACATTCTTTCAAAAGAAATCCTAACCTATATTTTACCTTTTTTAGTGATTACTTTACAAAACCCCTTTTGCCCCCAACCTGATACAAACATTAACCATAAATCCAGAAAAATCATATTTGTTTAAACCACAACCACTACAATTACTGAACACTATCATTCCATTGTAAATCCTCCTAAAAATTCAAGTCTGGTTTATTTTTATTAAAATAAAGTGCTTAAATATGTTCCTCAACTAGAGTGAGTTTAAATGAGTGTTATAGTCGTGTTTGAAATCCTTGCAAACTAATACTGGTGAGAAACTGTATTTACACTTCAGATCATTTAGCAATTTATGAACAAGAATTGTTTGCATGTAAAAACAAATCAATTTGTAGCATTGCTTTCTTCAATTTAAGACCTGGCAGTGTCCATCAAGACACAGAACTCAACCCATTACATTTAAGCTGGTGCTGAATTCTCAAACCCAGGTCATTTTACACTGGATACACACGCAGATTTATTCTTAAGTGTTAAAACACTTGTTTTCATAACACTTGATTAGCTGCCAGTCACCATGGGGAGTGTGTGCACATATAGTGTTTTTAATTCTATAAAGTCTTCTTTTTATAGTAACCTTCAATTGAAATGAAATAAATATACAACATTAAAAAAAGAAAATTAATAAATTAACAATGAAAAGTCCTCAACAATATTGTGACAATTTGATGAATAAGACATATTTCAAATACTTCACTTGTTACAAACTATCCCTTTTAAGATGTGAAAACTGGCATGTCAATTAATGTAATAATACAAGGGAGTAAATCATATAATAATACAAGCAGTAAATGACGCCAGCGAAATGCAAGTATGTGGGAGATCTTGTAACAAATTTGTGCCTGCCCCGGTCAGCTTTTTTTTCCTGAACACTGCCATCCAGTGGAATGATGATTCAGTGATCTGCACCAGGATTATTAGCATGGTATCTACTAAAGCCTTTAGAGCATTCAATTCCAGTTGTGCCGTTTAAATGAGTCAATTAATGGATGCAGTGTTATTTTCTTAAACTAAATGCTTTAGTAAATTTGACTCTTTGAATCCATCAGGTGTTCGGTCCTTCCGTTTCATAAAGTAGTTTTTCAAAAGGTCTTGCATTTAACTGGTCCCTACTAAAATAGAGCAAACGCAACCCCATGACCTCAGGGGGTGGAATAAGGGAGTGTCTGGATCCAATGCAGAAGCCATTTTGAGATGTTTATAGCTAGGACTGTATTTTATGCAGAGGTATTGATCTTAAAGTTTTTTCTGTGCATGTCCCAGGTCATTCCAGTTACCGAATAAAGTCTAACGTCTTTGACGCAAAGATTTCGTCTTCCCCTCAGGCAAGCTCTCTCTTGGCCGACTGTTGCTACAGTTCTCCTCGAGTGCAAACTGGCAATCCTGGAGGATGTCTTTCAGTAGTCCAAAAGAAAAGTTGAGAGGAAAACAAAAGCCATTAAGGATTTTAACAGTCTTGGGTTCTCCTCAGCGGGACTGGACGCCAAGGGTGATCTTTAGGTTCTCATACACCACATAGCTGATGCTAACAGCAGGAATGACCTTCATAAAGTTGGGTGCCAAGCCTCTATAGAGTCCAATAGCGCCCTCTGTCCGTACAATGTGTCTGAAGAGACCAGTCATGGTCATCTGTGGGCTGCCTTCCTGAGTAGCTGCTAGCCGATAAAGAGCAATAGCAAAAAGCAAAAAATCAATTGGACTGTGACAGATAAACGATAACAGTTGACTTAGTGAATGAATAAGACCTTCATAACTTCTAGCAGGAAGCCTTCAAATGACGTATTTGAGAGTTTAAAGTCTTACCTTGAGCCTGCATTCGTGTCCTCACTAAGGCTAACGGGTAGCTTGCTAGCTGTCCACAAGTACTAGACATTGTACCACAGGCTAGCAGCACAAACACACCCGGATAGACACTGTCCTTAGCAAACCTCTGCAGCCACCAGTTTTTTAATGTCTACACATGAAAATAAAAATGTCATGAGTCACATTATAGTAATTATAATATGATATAACGTAATATAATATAATAATATTGACAATATCAATGAATCATTAAATACATAAAACATTCAGGAGGTACAAAACTGAGGGGGGAAAATATTACAAAAAGCATGTAGCACAGTGTTATTTAGTATTATTTACAGTGGAAAAAAAATAATTTGATCCCCTGCTGATTTTGTACGTTTACCCACTGACAAAGAGTTGATCAGTATAGATTTTAATGGTTTATTTATTTGAACAGTGAGACAGAATGACAACAAAAAAAATCTGAAAAACACATTTAAAAAAATGTATACATTTATTTGCTTTTTAATGAGTGAAATAAGGATTTGACCCCTACGAAAAACATGACGTAGTACTTGGTGGCAAACCCCTTGTTGGCAATCACAGAGGTCAGACGTTTCTTGGCCACCAGGTTTTTCTTTGTCAGTGGGCAAACGTACAAAATCAGCAGGGGATCAAAAAAAATTCCCCACTGTATAGTACAGGGGTCAACAAACTTGATCCTGGAGGGCCGGTGTCCTGCAAAGTTTAACTCCAACTTGCCTCAACACACCTGCCTGGAAGTTTCAAGTACACCTAGTAAGACCTTGATTAGCTGCTTCAGGTGTGTTTGATTAGGGTTGGAGCTAAACTCTGCAGGACACCCGCCCTCCAGGACCGAACTTGGTGACCCCTGGTATAGTACTTAGCTTTTTTAGATTTTCACTTTTAATTTTAGATTTAGTACTTTTGTTGTGCTTTTGTCAATTATTAGTTTTTAGATAATTTAGTAATAACTAAATACAATTTTTACTTTAACTTAAAATGATTTTATTTCAGTTAGTTGCCACTGACAAATCCAAGTGGATGCTGCACACTGGTGGTGGTTGAGGAGAGACCCCCCCCCCCCCCCTCATGATTGTAAAGCACTTTGGGTGTACAGCTATACACAATAAAAGCGCTATATAAATGCATCATTCATTCATATATAATCTTTTTGTTTTAGTGTGTAAAAACTTACCTCATAAACAGCCAGGTCTATTCCCGCATAAGGGATTATTCCCAACATATTGGGAACATAACCTTTATAGAAGGCTATCAGTCCCTCCTTCTTAAATATATTTTTAGCACTGTCCATGATCCCAGCGTATTGACCTGTTCTTCCCAGGGCAAGACGAGTTTTTAAAACCTTAAACACACAAAAAGCTTTGTTTAAGCTCCAAGAGATCTAAACAAAGCAATGCTTTGTTTGGTCTAGAAAGTCATCATCAACTTGCTTAGGTTTCAGTTTCTGAGATGGCAGTTAGTAATTCAAAACTATGGAAACAATTGTTTTATTTGTACATTACAGAACATGATACAAAGAATGCATGGGAGGTCTAGTCATAGCTTTTGAAACAGAAAGCTTTTGTTTTATCAAAACGGTGCTTAAACTTTATTCTAAATGACAGTTTATGTTCTTACCTCCATGGGGTAGATGCTGCTCTGAGCAATAGCTCCTGCTAGAGACCCAGCAACCAGCCTCTCCAGGATGCCCAACGTCTCCTGATTGCTGCCAATCAGCCGCTTAATCTGAAGAACAGGGCAAATGAGCTTGAGAGGTCACAGATAAAAGAGTTTTTTCTCTGCCTCCAAAGATTTTAAGCCAGATAATGGTATGATGTTCATTAAAAACTAGTGCTGTCAAACGATTAATCGCATCCAAAATAAGTCTCTTTATGTTACACATGCGTGTGTATTGTGTATATTTATTATGTATATATAAATATAAACGCATGCATGTATATATTTAAGAAAAATATGTTCCGTTTATATATTAAATAGATTTATATATCATATAATTTATATGAATATAAATATTTTCAAAATATATACTGTATGTGTGTGTCTTTATATATACACATAATAAATACACACAGTACACACACATATATATTATGTAAACAAAAACTTTTATTTTGGATGCGATTAATAGCGATGAATCGTTTGACAGCACTATTAAAAAAGTTTATTTAATCACATAAAAAGATCAACAAAAGAAAAGCAACAGTTGCTTCAAAAGTTTTTTTAAACATTGTGGATAAATATATTAACATTGCATTATTTTAAACATTCAGGATTATAGTTATCTGATTTGGTAATTGCCGAAAGATTACAACAACAAGCTACCTGTTCATACGCCATGAACTTGATAGCAGTCTCAGGTGCGATCTTCAAAACGTTGATACCGTTCCCTCGCCACAGCGACCGAAGTCCACCCTCATGGATCATTCGGGCGAATCCTCCGGCGAAGCCCACCATGTTGCTGCGTGACGCATGAACCTGCCAACACCAATCCAGTGGGGAAACTTCTCAATTTGCTTGTAAACGGTTTAATTTAAGCATTTTAATGTAAGTTTACCTCAAATACGGAAGCTTTAAGGGTAGCTAAGCTTCAGTGTCCTTTATAGTCTTATACATTCACACACTGAAGAATAAAAAAATGGAGCATTTTAAAATCCACCAAACCGAAACTGAAACTAGCCTCAGGCATTTCATAATGTGCCATGGTCATCCACAGAGGCATTCATCCAAAGAACAGAACATTATGTACCATTGTGACTCAAAAGTACACTTACTACAGTAGCAATGTCCCTAGCTTTGCCATCACAGGAATAAACTACATTTTGAATATTCAAATAGAATAAAGTTATTTGAACCTGTAATAATATTTCACATATAAATAATATACCGATACAACTTAATATGTATCAAATATAAATGTATAAAGTGATATATGTGTACGCTAATATAATGTAAATATAAAAGATAAAATTTATGTTTTCAAACTTAAACGTGTATTATTCATTGATCATATGATGCGTGCTATAAGTTCTGCATAGGTAGCGTCAGGGGGTACCTGCATGAGAACCTTAAGGCGGTCCAGGGGTGCGGTACAGGTACGGGACACTGCACCAGCTACTCCTCCTGCTACCAGGTGTCGCCACAACATTCCCGTTTTCTTCTCCTCTGCCGTAAACTCATCAGGGACAATCATACTTTCCCCTACATCAAATATCTGCAGAGGAAATGACATCATGTGGACTGTGATTACATGCACAAGAGAACTTAATGAATGGACAATCAACCAGTTAGATGATCCATCAATAGGACTAGAAAAAATATTATTGCATTTTTGTGCTACAGAATCTCGAGATTACATACAAAATGCTCTTTTCCAAGGATATTTATACATTTAGTTCAGTCCTTTTTATATCATCCATTTTTAATATGACCTTAAATTGATCTTCATTGGTTTTGGGTGACTGCATTTGATTTTTTTTGAATCATCAAAATTCAGAAACTGTAATTATGAATAATGAAAGAAATCCAGAAATGACTGAATTAAATTTTCAAAGCAAAGTGAAATTACTCTTCTGTGGGTTTATGTTAACCTGGGTACAGTGTTAGAATAATCCATGAGGTGGACACATCTACCTCTCCTGGCTCAAAAAGGTCAAATCAGTGACGTCAGAGCACTGTTGATCTGTTTAACAAGATCAGACTGGATCACAGTGACCCCCTTTTGTCCATTCAGGAGTATTTCAAGTGCAAGGAAACAGATTTAACTAAGTGGGCTTAGAAGGACTGAATGACTAAGGTGGCAGCACATCACCAGTTTAAATGAGATGTGTGGAGAATGTTAGTGATACAGGCAAAGGCTATTTACACAGAATAAAAAGCACCATAACCCCCTCAATGAGAGAAAGTTGGCGCTAAAAGCAAAGCTGGAAACTTTGAACTGTAAGGCACATGGCAGGATAGTGTGGTTTAGTTTTACCGTAGAGTGTTTCCAGTAGAGGATGATTTCAGGAATGTTGTCAGCAGGATGAAGCAGATGGTAATCTCTCCATTCGTTCCAATCAATCGTCATCGTACCGTTTTTATCCATACTGTTCAAATTAAAAGACAAAAAGAGACCAAAATTAAATAATATGCCAGTAACTTATTTGGATTTGGGTAGCAGCCTCTTATTTAAAAAACGACCAGCTTACACTTTCTAAAATGTATACACTTACATAAACTGCTTAGACTTGAAAAACCTCTACATGCAATAATTATTATTCACATGCAAAAATGTCCCTGGTTTCAGCATTTAGAATTCTTCTTTAATAATAATAATCTTCTGCTAAGAATTTTGTTGTTGTCGTTTATCAAGAACACAGAGAGAGAGAGAGAGAGAGAGAGAGAGAGAGAGAGAGAGAGAGAGAAAAAACAAGTTACCTCAAAAATGCAAAAATTAAAACAGCACGGATGAAACAGCAGATGAAATGAAAAAGCAGAGCAAGACTAACATGCAGGGAGAAGACCACTACTTACTACATTATAGGGGCACATATATAGCCCCTCCTTATTCTGATAAGATGAGCAGAGAGAGAGTGGGGGTGGGATCACAAGAAGGAGAGAGTGATAAAGAAACAGAGACAGAAAGCGTACAACCAAAGACATTTACACACATACAGAAAATAAAAAAATTAGCAATTAGTTTATATATGAGATTCTGGTTTATTTTAGGAGCTTTAAAATGAGCTCTAAAAACTCTTTGCTATTGGCTCGTCAAAGGATGTCGAATAAACATGCTGAAAAATCCGAACCAGGAGACGTGTTGTTTAACACGTGCTGTTTGAGGCGAGGGTTCCCAGTCAGCTCTGAATTATTAGCTGTGAATAAAAGACTAAAGAGAATGAAGGGGGTTGGACAGATACAATCAATAAGACAAATTACCTCTTGAGGATCTTTTCAGCCTGTTCCTCGGATATGTGAACCCCGAGGTCTCTTAGTGACTGCAAGATCTCCTGTGAATCTATGTGACCTGCAGTTTTAAAAGGAAACGGGATTTTAACATCTAAAACTGTGGTTCTCAACTAGGGAGCATCAAGTTTCACGTTTTATTTGTCATATGTACAAGTGTCAGTGACAAAATGTGCACTGAAAGTAGTGATCGACCGATATTGATTTTTTATAACCGATACCGATACCGATTATTTGTGCGTTTATGTACCCGATAACCGATATGCAGAACCGATATTTATTTACTGTTATAAAGTAAATAAATAACAGAGTGAAGTAAGTCCATTCTTCACTTTTGTTTTTCCTCCTTTCAGTCATCTTAACAACAACAAAAAACTGTTGAAAATTAATATTTTCATGTCAAATTTAATATTAAAATGACAACAATAAAAACATTGTATTTATAAAAAAGCATCATCAGCAACACTGATATTAACAATAAGCAAAAGAATGTCTAATGTTTTTAAATGGAGAAAATAAAGGACAGGAGTCATATCAACTTCATTTTAAACTACAGTTTTAGGTTTATAAGCTGTTTAATAGGCTAAAGAGTGAAGAATAATTCACTGGATAATGTTAATTCACTGAATAATATTCTCTGGAATATTGAAATAAGCTATAACAAACAATACATCACGCGGTTTATCTATGCATTTACACAGAACTATACTCAAACTGCGATCGCTTGTGGAGATAATAAATAATTAATTTCGATAGAGATGTTTATTGGCGAAATAATGGTTCTATAGTAAATGTTAATATAATTTAACGTGTTTCAAACAAGTGAATCTTGTTAAAAGTTACATGCGGTGGCCGTGCTGGAGCATTTCCTGAGTGAACAGTGCCCACTGCTCCAGTGTGTGTGTGTGTGTGTGCCCACTGCTCCAAGTGTGTGTGCACTTGGATGGGTCAAATAGAGAGAACACATTTCACTGCTGGTTATACTCTGTATAATTGTGTATGTGACTAATAAAAATAAACAAAATAAATAAACAATATCCGATTATGGTAAAAATGCTTAAATATCGGGAAAAATATCGGTAAACCAATATATCCGTCGATCTCTAATTGAAAGGCTTTTTGTAAGGCTTAGGCAGTCTACAGCAGTACAATAATAATAATATAAATAAATAATAAAAGGGTAAGATGATCATACTGGATGATCAATGAATAGACATTTATAAAAAGACACACAAAAACAGTAAAAAAGCACATAAAGCTGTAGACTTTGCCCATAGCTCTCAACAACGCAGCCATCTTACGGCGCACCGGATAATCAATGACCATTAAAGAGACTGACTGTTTTCCAACAAAAACATCTCTAATTCAAGACAACGCTCATAATTGTTCACCAAAATACTAACATACTTACCATCGTTCTTTTTGTCAAGGCTCTTGAAGACCAGTCTCAGTTTCTTCTCATGGTCCCTCAGGTAGTGCACAAACTCCTCAAAGTCCAACTGACCATCCAAGTCTTTGTCTCCAGCCTTGACGATTTTCTGAAACACATGCACACTGGAATCAACATCATAACCTCAGGACAGAATCAAGCCAGGTTTTTCAGGTTTCATTTTTCAGGTCAGCGAGCTGGTGCTGTTTGGGGTGTTGAGCTAATGGGCCACTAGGGACAGACATATGGCCTTTGTTTGTTGAAGAGAGTATTGATAGGACCATGCCGAACATTCTCATGAGCATCAGCTTTATGAGGCCCATGCTGACAACGTTTGACCTTTAGGACACAAGCTGTCTGAACCATTGAGCAGCATATAATTTAAGCTAATGGAAAGGGATGGAGAAGATGAATTAATCATTAACCTGAAGTGTTCTGGAAAGACAGAAACAAAGCAAATGTGTTTCCAGTTTAACAGCAAATCAGGCCCATAGATCCCTGGCTGATGTTGCTCTGACAGTGTGTGATAAAATCACTGGCCTGTCCACTACTGAACTTTTCAACCACAAGCAAAAGAAACTGAACACCCCACCCAGTGACATCAGCATGTCGTAATGTGCCACTGAAAACCAGATCACTGAGTCAGATCATTTGTTTTATGCTGCTGTCCATTATGATATTATGGACTTGTGCATAATAACACCTTATAAAAGTGGCTGAATAAACAAAAATGTACTTCTGCATTAGCTACAATAGCTCAAAATCCACTCACAAGCCCATATCATCCATATAAAAAGTCATTTTAATGGGTTCTGTGCTCATTAAATCTATACCACCAACTAAGAAGCCATGCTAACAAAAAAGTATTTTTAACAAAACAAAAAGTAAAAGCTACATTTATTTTTATATAAAATGTAACAGTAATTATGGATTTATATGCATAATAATAATGAATCTATTCGTTGACCATCATTCAACAGAAATGGCTTTTATTAAATGTAATCAGAAGCCATTCAGAATCAGCAGAACTCTTCAGAGTTCAGCATCATGCCTGATGGTCCAATGTGCATCCTCAAGTCTCAAATCGCCCTGCAAGTGAAAAGCAGGTTAAAGATAGCCATCGTCTTCTCACACTTAATCCGGATGCAACACAGACAAGTGGGTCATGAGAATGGAAACAAGTTTTTGGAGCTGAGAACATTCACCTTCTCAAGTTGACAATCAGTCATTTTCAAATGAAGAGAATCAGAAGAACAGTAAAAAGCCTTGCAATCTGACTACAACATTGTATTGTGTACATATTAAAGTTGTTTTGGTTTACAATTACTACTGATTGGCATTGTCTACAAAAAAAGAAGACAAAAAGTCACTTGATGTCCAAGTCATTTAGGCATAAAACTGAAAGTGAGCTGGAGCTCTTTGAAGGACACAGGAAGGATTCTGAAAGCAGTTCAAACACGGAAGTCAAATAATCTGGAATGGATTCAATTGATTTATCCCATTACAAGTTCTGACATTAACGGGCAGGACACGCAGCTCTTGGTTCACAATAAATTGTTGACCATCTAAAAATACCACACTGATTTCCCTCAATTTCTTTAAATCACAAAACCCACAGATTACATTTGAGACCAGTGTCAACTAAAACGACCTAAAACTATTCAAAATAATTTTCAGTAACTGAAATAAATCTGAAATTAAATAATTTAAATATGATCCAAAAACGAAATAAATGAAAATCAGAAATGTTGCATTGCCAACTGAATTAATATGCACTAAATTAGTAAAATTAGTGAAGTACTAAAATTAAAACTGAAATAATAATTAATGCAATATAGAAATAAAAATTATAAAAATAACAAAATCACATAAAATTACTAATCTAAACTAAAATAAAAAACGAATATACAAAATAAAACATTCTATACAATATATTTTTTTGTTTACATAATACAGAGGACATACCTTTCGCCATTTCCTGTATGAATCGAATTCTTGTGATGAAAGAAATAAACTCAACTTGGAAAGAGATTTCAACTGCGCCGGTAAACTTTCAGACTCAAAATACTGTAATTCTATCCGTTCTGAGATATGGACAGGCACGTAAAGACACAAACACAACATGTTCAGCTAAAAAAAATTAATAAATCAATAAAACAAAAAACTGAAAGGCAATGTAAGAAAGAAGCATGTACACAGCTCTCGTCTGTTCTATCAGGACTGTAGTGCCGGTATTTCTGTCACATGCGATTAGGGGACGTCTAAATCCCTCCCATTTTGAGGCATGTACTGCGAACACTGCTATGTAATTGGCTCCCGTCATATACAGCATCACCTTCTGACAAGCTTTCCGGAGAACCTGTCTTAAAGATTGACAGCCATGCCACTGCAGGTTTCTGAAATATTCATATAATTAAAATAAGGAAAGCAGACAGCATCTTATTTGACTATTTAAAAAAAAAGAAATCATCTGACTCAACATTTTATTAAAGAGAAAAGGAAAATAAATAGTGAAATTTCAGCTTCCATAACAATACTTACCACTTTCAATGCAAACATTGTTCCATTCATAAAAATCGCCAAAGCTGGTCAAATCTAGCAACAGTATCCAAGGTCTTAGCAAAGGTCAATTCATCAACAACTAATTAGTGAAAATGGTGGTCATGATAAAACACGAAACAACCGCTCAGCGCGTGGTTAATCTTGTTTGTCCCAAGAAAGCAGATAACTGAATCTGATCATTCACAATGTAAAGCGGTCTAATCCTGTCACTAGCATGTGATCTTTGCCCAATGAGTCTGATTAGTTTGCTGACACTTGGCCTGACTATGATAATGGTATTTAAAGAGCAGCAAAGACTGCACCAACTTAAAGGGGTCCTATTATGCTTTTTCACTATTTGAATTTTAGTCAGTGTGTATTGTGTATGTTTGGTTATAAAACTATCTACAAAGTCACAAATCTCAAAGTCCACTCTAAAGGGAGATATTTCGTTTTTTTTTTTAAATCCCTTTTCAAGAACTACAGCGAACGGCTCGTTTGGACTACAAAGTTGTTTTTCTGTATTAGTGACATCAGAAATTGTAAATCCCGCCTACTAAAATTCGACTGGTTAGCAGGTGGGGGGAATGCTTGGTTGAGCTCTGCACGTTTCAAAATCGAAACCTGTGCTGGTGTTTTTATATCACTGTATTTCTGATGGAAACCAACTGTTTTCAGAAAATTTTGGATGTCATTTTTATTTCATCTTGCATGTAATGTCTAAAAAAGCAGTGTTTGTGAACGGAGCTTTGATTTGTGTACAGTGTTACCGGGGAAACCTCGCTCTCTATCACTACAACAGCGCCTCCCGCTGGCAGAGAATTAATCTGCATATACAGTATATCACCCCCCTAATACTGCAAGTCTGTGGGACTATGGTATAAATAAATTCAACTGTATAACAGTTTCAGTGCTTCATGTTATAATGTTAGAATAAAGAACAATAAACATAATACATTTCCGTTGCACTTATCTGTACATAGTCAATGCAGTTATTTTTAAGCTGTTGTATTGATTTAGCCACACATTACCACTGTCTTGCAATATCCGTGCGTGCAAAGGTTCTGCAGGATCCTCTTGTTCAATATTCTCGAAGTCTGAATTGATATGGCAATATTGACGAACTTGCTGTTTTGGTAAGGGGTGGGGCAGTAGCTGTTCGCCAATCACAACGCACTGGGACAGCTAACCAATCACAACACATTTTGTTTTTCGGAAGGCGGGCCTTCATCAAACCCGGAACTAATCGAGCCGTAATCAGGCTGTGGAGAAAGGTATTGTAATAATGTAAATAATGTGAAAAATAATGCGATTTTCGAACCACCGAGCATAAGAGCATGTTCTAGTACACCCCCAAAACAAAATCAAGACTTTGTAAAAGAGCGTAATAGGACCCCTTTAAGATGTGAAGCAACAATTTTGGGGAGGAAAGAGCAACATTCACATGCACTTATCTGTATCTCTAATGCAGAAGCTGTTGTCATCCCATCTAAAACTTGACCGCCATTCATTGCTCTACTTCTTTTATCTACTGCACTAAGTGCGTGCAATACCGGCTCAGGATCCTCTTGTTCAATAAGCCGAAGTCTGATGATATGAATTTTTGCTAATATTACGAACTGCGTAAATAAGGGGAACAGTAGCTGTTGTTAGAGAGGGTCCACGCTGGGACGCTTTTTTTCTGTACAACACATAGCGGAAGGCGGGCCTTCAGTTTATAGATTTCAATATCGAGCCATAATATGTGGAGAAAGGTTTGTCTAATTCAATAAACACAATAATGCAACTTCAGCAAATATAAGATTTTCGAACTGTGCATTCATGCCGTTTCAGACTCAAAATCAAACACTGAGCGTAAATACCTTAATCACAGTTGGGGGATGAAAGAGCCATTCAGCATGTGCCTCTCCCGCGAAGTCTATCTCTCTGCCAATTCATTGTGCATTACGGTAGAGAATCCGCGCATTCAGCAGAACTGGGGCAATCAAAACAAAACTGTGATTAACTCCTAGGAATTATAAATATGAGCACCACTATTTATTTATTTATTTATTTTTTTACTCCGACACAATTTAAAGTACAAAACCACCACATACCCGCACCTTTTCTACCGCACTATTAATATGGAGATTTTCTACAATAATCATTATGTGACTGCTTGACATTTTTTTCTGAGTAAAATATGCTTTTTTGAAAAATTGACATAACACTAACTGGTTCCCTTACTGTGTTTTCCTTTTTTGCTCCCATTTTGTACCTATGATCAATTTCCATATGATTCATGTGCAATATTGTTGGAATATTTTACATTATTTCCCTTTCCATCGTTTGTGCAAGTTCACCATAGCGTGATCTGAAGTTCCTATGAATAAAGTGCACCAGTTGTTAATATTACCTCCAGAAGTAAAAATATCAATGCATTAGCCTTTCAACAAATGTTACTGTTTGACAGGCCGATGACCAAAGTTCCTTGAGCATCTGCCTTCATAAAGGGTGGCCTGCAGGTATCATGCTCCAAGTCTGTTTGTGTACTTGAGTTTTGTCTTGGTCTTCAAGAACTACGTCTACAGATATTGTATGTGCGTGTAGAGAGAAACTGCTCAGGCAGTCATAAGTGAGGCCAGGAGGATGAGGGCAGATGGGGACACTGCCACACAATTTCCAAAGCTTACTGGCGTATCCACCAGCGTTTCCACAGTAACCCCTTGATCAAGTCAAAAAACTTTAAAATGCAGTGAACAACCAGTTCTAATTAACCCACTCTCATAATCATCGCAAACTTAGAGCATCTTTCCAAAACAAACTGTCCAGGAAACTTTACAAAATATGTTCTTTGCTGAGCGCAACAGCACAAAAAAAGATGAAGAAACAGTAATTCACTCTTCAAGTGACTTCACTCCACAACTATAACACACGGCACAGCAGCTAAAAACATGAAAAAATACCAACTTAACTGAAAGAAGCTGAAATCCTCACAATAAATCTGTTTTTAAAAGCAATTCCATGTTTTAAGTGCTAGTACTCCTTTCGCAACTGCAAGCTGCTGCAGGTTGGCTGCATCATATAGAGCCGGCAAAAAGTGATGCAGTGAAAAAAGCTGCAACCTCACTGCAGCTGTGCCTCAGCCAATCAGAGCACTCCACACTGGCTGCCCCTGTCCGACAAAGCACAGGCAGCCAATCAGAGGATACAATACAGCCATCTTATGGAGTGATCTCTTACTCACCCAGCAGTGAGGAAATTCTGCTGACTTTTTTCTGTCCTCTGCTTTTTCTAAGATCTACTGCATCATCAGGATCTCCCTGGCAACTCCTCCAGGGTGATTCCATGCATTTCTAACACAGCAATACATTACTCACCTAAACAAATCTACCTCGTTCATTCATTCATTTATCATTTATTGTTGTGGTTAAATTTCTTCTTTGCAAATGCTTCTGGGTGTGCACAGCAGGACATATAGCTTCCTCCTAAGGCTGTTCAATTAATCGAATTCGATTAACATGCGCATCTCGACAGTAAAGCCGTTTCCGTGATTGGCGGTAAATCTCCATCACCTGTTTTCAGATGGAGCGGCAGTTAATACACAGAGCCGTAGTTCACTGACAAGCTAGGACATATCGCGTTTGTAATCGCAGACGGAATCGCCTTTGATTATGAACGTAATATTGCATAACCTTGTCAGGGAACTACGGCTCTATGGCAGGATTGAAGTCATTCTGCTTGAATTTTAAGCAGTTACTGTGCTTTAAGCTTCATTCACAGTCTGTAACCCAATGAAGCCGATTGGTTACAAGAATTACAGTAAAGCATCAACCAGTGAAGTTACCTGGGTGCTTAAGAGCAAATGCCAGAAAAGTGTGATTCTGTCAGGTTCAGTGAAAGCCAAGATGCACACACTATTGTCAAAAGAAAAGGAAGGCTGAATTAAAGTAAAAAGTATCTACAGAGCCACAAGAGCTGTTTCATTAACCCATTTACTGTAAGATTCATTTAAAAACTCTTATAATTAAAAACCTTTCTGCATATGCCATTCATAAAACATATAAAGACCTGTAGCTTCTTACGTAACAAACCATTTTTGAATATAAAATCATCCGAGCAGGTCCTGCAATGCATTTGTATCTATTTTCTCACTGCATTTGCATATTCAGCGTGCAAATCAAGTTCAAGTATCCACATGCGCAATCCACCCTTGATTATTAAAGTGCCAGTAAGTTATTTTTAGTCTCCGTAATTGAAGCAGCAGATGTCATTCATCATGATGAGAGGTTGTGAATTAAGCAGCAAACTCTTTTGACCTTCATAATTAAACATGTATTGGCAGTTATTGGTCTATTTAAGCAGCGCCAACAAATCTCAGCTAGTCCACTGTAGAGGAACTTTCGGTTTTGTTCGGAGTGCTTTTGTTAGTTGGCAAACAAAGGAATTCTTGATGCGCACAAATTCAGCAGCCGGGCTTTTGTTCAAGACTGCCGCTATCCAAAAAAGTGTTTGACCTTAAGGAAACCTAGTCAAAAGCTTGTAAAACACACCCAGAGATGAAACTTTCTGTAGTGTGGTTGTGGTATGCAAAACATGTCTGTCCTCATTATAAGCCAATGAGTAAACCATCTCTGAAATTCCTCCTCAGTTTAAGTTCTGAAAGTAACATTATGCTACCTGTAAAAGATAAAACCTCCCACCTTCCCCCATCACAGAGGGAGAGAGGGGAGAACTGCCGGGTGGTAAATCATAAATGACAGAAGGTCTCATGACTCGCTAACAGAAGCAGCTCACATTCCATGCATCATTATCCAAGATCTCATCCCCGGATATGCTTTTCCAACAGTTAGCTCAGGCTAATTAATGTTAAGTTGTATAACTTATCATATACTTTGAAACCTTTTCTGTCCTCTTTCATATTCCCCAGATTTCGATTAATCACTTAATGCAGGTTTTGTACATTCTTACCGCACTGTGAATTTCCCAACAGCAACTTCTTGTTTGTGCTTATTAATTATTTTGCTTTGTATGTTCTCGAGAGACTCTTGTCTAGTTACGCATTTCCTTCTTCTTTGGGCAGTTAAATTCTAGTCTAGATTCAGATCTAATAAACATGATCGTGAAAATTATACTGAACTCTGATTAGAAAATAATATGCCTGTATATGGGCATCCTCTATAATTCATATGGATATGCATTTGTGCTATTTTTCAATAGGCATGTTGTTTCTCAATAATTCTCTCTCTCAATATATAACTAATGTATATATTTCTCTGATAGTTGTTAAATATATATGTAAATAAAATTATGTATGTATATATATATATATATATAAACTAAATAATATTAATTCATAAAAAAATACACACACACATATCTATATATAGAATAATGATTAAATAATTAATCCAGCTAAATAAGGATAACAGCTTCTACCTGTCTGAAATTAAACTCGATTTGCCATGTTAAATGTATATTTTGGGTGGACAGAAACCCACACACTTGCATTAAAATAGAATATGTTACAAAAATCAAATTTCTATAATGCTGCATAAGCATTGCCAGTGTTCGTCCAACAATGTTGTTGTTTTTTAGCCATATGTCTACATCAAACACACTGAAAACTACTGTAAACCTTTCTAGGAAAAATCCTCTTCACACAGTGCACAGAAAGGAAAGGCACAGATGTCATTTGTGGCACTCTGTTAAGCAAATATCACTCAAATCAGCTGGTTTAGTGAGTTTCCCACACTAGAGCTGTTGAAGTAAGAAGTCAATAGCCTTTAAGTACATAACTTTGGCCTGGGGTTAAATAAATAGTGATGCACAAACAAAATGTTTTTAGTTTGAATAAGTTGAAAAGTCCTTCCTAAGTCTGTCCTCTCAGTGTGATCTGACTTGTAATCCCATTATAAAGACCTATTATAGTGGGGTAACTCAATAGTGGATACTCACCCTGAGTTCATGTTCAGTGCGATGGACCCCCAGCTTTTTCAGTCCGATGGTCAGGTCGTTGACACAGATGCCTCCGTCTCCGTTGACATCCAGAATCTGGAAGAGCACCTTGAGCCGATGCTCCTGCTCGGGTCCGCCGCACACCGGACAGTGATTCTGGGAGTCGCAGGACTCATCATGGCGGTGCTCGGATAGAGATGTCGCGCAGCTCAGAGTCCGACCACCACCACCACCGCCTCCCCCTCCACCGGGGTCCGAGCCCTGATACTCCGAGCGGCACTGGCAGAAAACACCGCTGAGCAACGGAGACACGAGTGATCCCCGCGGATGCATGTCACTGAACTCTAGCTAACGTTATTTAAAATAAAGTCTGTCTGTGTATGAGCGCGTGGGGAGCGAGTCACGCGACCGGAGCGGCGACTGTTTTCCAGTCAAGATGCGAGACAGATGTGCATTGAGATAAGCTTCCGAATAACGTTACGTCTAAAGAGTTATCTATTGCTTTTGAGCCTCTATGCTTCAACAGTCCATGTGATATGTTCTGGTTCAAAATTGATCGCGCATTGCATTCACTCGCTACAGCGGCATTTGGAGCTCATAGCGATGAGCTGGAAGGATGTCCCACAGGTTCTCCGGGTTCTAGTATGCCAAAAAGCGCAGGAAAATCGGCGTCTTCCGACACATACTTCGCTTTCAATCTCGTTCCGAATATAGTTTGTGAATTTCCAATGGTAATCCCGTTTGAATTGGCGGTCTGAATGACAGCTGATGCAACGAGAATGCCGGTAGGGCGGGAGGATCTCGTGTTCAACAGGAAATGAGTACTTGGGGGGTGGGGGTAGGGCGGGACTAATGATGTCAGTGATGAAGTGGGCGGGACTAATGATGTCAGTGATGGACACTTGAAGTTACCAATCACTTTAATCCAAGTTGTCTTCTCGTCACGCAGAGAAAAATGAAGCCTATGGTAAACGTCACTTGACGATACTTTTACGTTTTGTTCTACAACGTAAATTAAACACATCCATACCCAAACCTAAAAATGTGAAGCAGTTATGTTCATTTTTGAAAACGTATGTTTTTAATAAATAACTAGATAAGAACGTTTGGGCTGTGAGTGTGTGCAGTTTACATTGTAGAACAAAACGTAAAAGTATCGTCAAGTTATGTTAACCACAGACTTTATTTTTCTCATAAATTGAAAACCCCCATTATAAAACCCCATAGGAAAATCTCGAAGGAACCCGCGGCGAATTACTCTTCCGGGTTCTGACGTCATAGTGCCCCCACTCTATAGTTCTGGTCTTTTCCACTTTATTATAATTCATAAGAATACTAATTTATTTTTGTTATTATTATTGGTAGAATTATTACTTGGAATTATTAGAATGAAAATAAAAATATATGTTTTATGATACATTTTTAGATATAAATACAACAGGAATGCTCTGTTAATGCAGATTTGTACGGTTATACTTGTATGTGTGTAATTTCCAGATTGTGCATGTCACACAATTATGCCATTCAATTCTACACCGGTAGCCTACAATTAAATATGCCAATAGGTACAGTCAAACCTGTTTGTCACTCAAAATCCTACCTCACAGTCCTCCTCACAGTGATCACATTAAAAAATGTACTTAAGAGAGACACCTGCTGGGGAAATAATAGAATGCAGATTTCTGCTGTTCAAATTAGGATTTGATGTTCGTTAAGGGGCGACACTGCATGCAAAAACATTGTTTTTTCATGCACCTGTCATGTTTGAGATGTTGGGCTTTTTAGTTTTTCATTAGGTGTTTTTTCAGACTAGTGGAAAGAAAACACCCAACAATACACTGTTAAGTGTTGCTTTTATAGCACTTTATCTCTTTGTGTCAATATATTTAATTTAGAATACATATTTTTAAAGGCTGTTTTCTCAAAATAAGTTGTATGTCCTACACTGAGCCATATATCTCCACTTCAGTAGCACTTACACACACCAAACTTTACAGATGGATTTGTTCATATATAATTTGCTTGATTATATACAACATTTTATTCCCCCCTAAAAATTGTTATACGTATTTTTTTAATTATGGGGTGACAAAAATTAGATACCCAAAATTCCCTCTTGTAATTTTTTTTTTTTACTCTAATATGTCAAAAAAAATTAAACAAGAATTTAGTTTTATCCACTAAAAAACTTTTATCCACTAAATGAGCTCATTTCAAATTTGATGCCTGCTACAGGTCTCAAAAAAGTTGAGGCAACACCGGGGCAACAAATGGCTGAAAAAGTAAGACATTTTGAAAAGATTCAGCTGGGAGAACATCTAGCAACTAATTAAGTTAATTTACATCAGGTCTGTAACATGATTAGCTATAAAAGGGATATCTTGGAGAGGCAGAGTGTCTCAGAAGTAAAGAAGGACAGAAGTTCTCCAATCTGTGAAAGAGTGCGTAAAAAAGATTGTGGAAAACTTTAAAAACAACATCAAATTGTAAAGGCTTTGCAAATCTCATCATTTACAGTGCATAGCATCATCAATATATTCAGAGAAACGGATAAATCCGGACAAGGCCGGAGACTTTGTGTGTGGGATGCCCGTGGTCCAACGTGCATCACTCATCTGCATGATTCTGTCATTGACATAAATGGGCCGGGAACACTTCCAGAAACCTCTGTCAGTAAACATAATCTGCCGTGCCATCTGCAGATGCCAACTTAAGCTCTATAATGCAAAAAGGAAGCCATATGTGAACATGGTCCAGAAGCGCCGTCATGTCCTGTGGGCCAAGGCTCAATTCAAATGTACTGTTTCAAAGTGCAAAAGTATACTATGGTCAGACAAGTTCAAATTTGACATTCTTGTAGGAAATCACGGACGTCGTGTCCTCCAGGCTAAAGAGGAGGGAGATCTTCCAGCGTGTCATCGGCGTTCAGTTCAAAAGCCAGCATGTCTGATGGTATGGGGGTGCATAAGTGCATATAGTATGGGCAGCTTGTATGTTTTGGAAGGCACTATGAATGCTGAAAGGTGTATATAAATGTTTTTGAGCAATGTATTCTCCCATCTGACGATGTGTATTTGAGCAGGACAATGCACGCAGCTATTACAACAGTGTATGGCAGGACATTGCAAAACCACATCTGCAGCTATTAGAACAACAGCATGGCATAGTAGAATAGTCAAAGACAACCACGAACTCTTCAACGATTTTCTGCTCTTCATCACATACGCGTCCCAACTATTTTGAGACCTGTAGCAGACATGTTTTGAAAAGATGCCTCAATTTATTCTCCACGTTTGTGATTCTCCTTGACAACACGAACGTTTGTTTTCTGCCTGCCTAGAACCCGCTGATGGTATTTATGGTTCTGATGAGAATCATCCATAATGCAGTTTTCTGCTTTATCACATACGCAAGAATACATAACATCTAGAACATGGTATATGGTTCTGATGAGTCTCTTAAGCCAAATGCTCTGAATGCTTTGCTGTTTTAATAGTAAAGTCTGGAGTGCTGTTGCGTTCCGGTGGATGTAACGGGAGTTTCGAACGCTCTCGGTGAACTGCTCAGCTGTATTTAGGGAAATCCACGCGTCCATGGAGGCGGCGCTTACTGGAGTTCACTAAAAAGCTGCTAGACAGTTTCAGCCCAGCAGTCAGTCTACCTTTGACTCAACGTTAAACAGTTGATTTCGGTACGAGTAAGTTCATTCTATTATGGGTCGTTTTCTGAATCGTTCCGTCCAGTGATTTCCATCCTGGCTGCCATATGAAAACTCTTCACCGACGTAAGTATTCAACTGTCTCTATTCAAATGTTCAGTTATGACATTGGAAACAACAACAGGCGACTGCTTTCGATTATTGAGAGAGAATATGTTGGTCATTTCGTTAGATATTGTCAGTAACTCTCAAAAAGCATACTATATTTCACCATGGTTAAATGAATGGTGTCTGTGGAGCACCAGGGATCTTTACACCTGGTCATAATGGTCTCATTCAAGGTAACTAACTCTCCAGGGAATGTGTTTGCTTTTCTGTAGAGACTGTAGCGTTCCCGCAGTGCTTCCCCTGTATTGGTTTTAAGGTAAGTTATGATATACTTTTTAGTGTTTACTTGGTATAGAGCCTGTCTGGCCAGTCTAAGAGTGAGTTTTACACCCTAGGTTCTTCTGGACAACCTCAGTCCTCCCAGAGATGCTGAACCAAAGCACATACATTGAGAAGGACTTCCAAGCACCAGATTAAAAAACTGCAGCCATCTCCCCATCTTCATCTACCTCTGCCTTCAAACATCCAAAGTCCAGTCTCAAAAGAATATGGCGTTTTTAATGAAAAAGAAGAAGTTCAAGTTTCAAATACACTTCACCCTGGAGGAGCTCACGGCTGTGCCGTTTGTGAACGGGATGCTCTTCTGCAAAATCAGGCTGTTGGATGGTGGAGACTTTTCCATTTCTTCATCCAGGTAAGATTTGGGATCCTCTCTGACTGTATTGGACCAGGATATCCATGGTTTCTGCCAAATAAAATACTTACTAGGGCAGTAAAACTCAAAGTGTGTGTGTAAAACTCAAAACTAACTGTGGTAACTGGTTTTTATTTTGGATTTACTGTGGATAAAAATGGTGTGATTGTTGATGAAGGATGGTATGCATTGAACAATGTTCTTTAGAGCTCTAGGATGGGTGGAAAGACATTTTGCATTAGATTTAGCTGTTGTCTATAGTATAGGTTTCATTAAGAGCACTTGTTCAGACCTTCAGTTTTTGCTTAGCCCACCTTGCAGCGCTCAACATTTTCTGAGTCCATTTAAAGTGCGCTTAGAAGACCACACAAGCTGCTTCAGGGGTCTCGCATCAAACGTTAAGACATTTTTTAGGGGTCGGGGTCAAACCACTGCCATTCTTTACTTTGTTTACCCAGGTAAAGGATTTGCTCTTTTAATCATGGCACACAGACAGCCTGAATGTCCATGTCCATTTTCATGATTTATTTTGTTCGTGACTAATTCTGAACACATTTCTGCACTTGGACTGTGGTGATAGCACACAGATGTCAGCAGTATGATTGTTTATAAATTGAGGCTTAAGCCCTTAGTAGGCTAGACTCACAGCTGGACAAGTCTGATCGGACTCAGCCCAATTAGAATTATAAAGGTGTATTAGTAAATCTGAGTGAATCAGCTGTTGTATATGTTGACAAGTGGGTTATGATTCCAACATATTCATTCCAAAAATACTCTGATTGGATGAATCTTGCATGTGATGTGTTCATTACAGCTTATTGTCATATTTTAAACATTTTACCTTATCCTGAACTTTGCAGCCATGTGATATAGAATAGGGATTGGTCGCAATTAGAGATAATTATGTTTAACTAATGCTCTTATTTATTTAATCATTTTTAAGCAATGTTCACGCTTTTTTGCTGTGAGATCTTTCACCAAGCTTTACTGTATGTATGTATGTGTGTGTGTGTATGTGTGTGTGTGTGTAATATTATATGTGTAATATATATATATATATATACATATATTAGGGATGTGCATCTCCATAACTGAGGCCGATGCGATACGCATCTCGATTCATAGCCAACGATACGATACACATGAAGCTATTACGATACGATACGATTCACCCCTGGTACAATTCGATTTCTATTCGATTAATCACAATACGATTTGATGCAATGGAAAAAATATGATCACCTATATTTCTTTGGTTCAGACAGAGAGCAAATCATAAATTAACTTATGTGTCTTCTGACTTCTAACGCCTCGAGGTCTGTTTCATAAAACAAGTTTACCAAATAGGCCAGACATTATTTCAGTTAGTCTGATCCACTGTCAAATGATTTGGTTCCATAAAGCAAATTTAACAAAGATCAACCTCAGTCACTGTGGCTACATATGCTGGAAAACTAACCTGGTTCAGGGCAGGCAAACTGTCAGGCTAAGCTGAGCTCCTCTAACACTGGCCAATGGGAACGCAATGATATTACCACTGACTCTCTCACAATACTATCATAGCCTTGCAGCCTTTCTCTCTGGTTTTATAACAGCTGTACCTTTTATAGTTAGAAGAAAAGATAGCATTTGAACATTATAATCTAACATTGCTCTTAAAGCATTAACAATCACTAAACTACATTTGAACTTCTATAAGAAACACTCATCTGAGCTTACTAATTAGGACTGTATTAGCTTACATTTTATTTACCATTACAATAGTCCCTTTACAGTTACTGCTATCATAAAATGCATATTTGACTTATTGTGCTCCGTCTGTTTAGCGTGCAGAAGCGCTCGTCCACTCGTGTAAGCTCCTGACAGCAAAATGGATGTATTTGCATGACTTTTCATTTACAGATGAAAAATATACTCGTGACATGTCAGTTATGCACTGAGGAAAACAAAATGTCTCAAATGCATTAAACGGCACAAATATATTCGCTGTTGGTCATGGTGGATCAATTTTATCCGTGATCGACATTAAGGGCTGCTTAAGAATAAACGTGCACAAATTAGTAAGATCGTGTGAACTTACATTGTCGTTTATAACCGCTTTAGCCCCGATTGATTTGTTAGATTATTTCTTGTCAGGTTTTGGACTTTAATCCCCGTTTTTCCTCAGGTCTCCATAGTGTTATTGTGATTTGTCATTGTCATATTCACACGCAGCGGTGATGAAAGAATGCGCTTGAGACATGTTTAGAGAGGAGAAATCAATCTACAGATAAAATATTGGTCACAGATTATTGGTCACATTCTAAACAATAAAAGTGTAGCGCATCCACTAGTAACTATATATAAATAAATAAATAGTTTTTTACAGATGCAAATATGTTAGAAATGATGCATCGCGATTATAAATGCCAACTTGTATCCGATGCACACTTTTTAAACCACTTTTTCTTTTACTTTTTTTGCCGATGCACGAGCGAATCTGAGAATCTTCCCATCCCTAAAATATATATATATATATATATATATGTATCATGTATACACATGCAGACACACACGCACACACATAGTAAACATTTATAACAGTTTCTACAAAAATACTGTTTTCAGAATTGATAATACAAAGAAATCTAGCCACTGGAAAACTTAAATAATGGTTGCTGAAAATTCAGCTTTGCCATCACAGGAATGCATTACTTTTTAAAATAGATTAAAATGGAAAAGTTATTTTAAAGTGTAATCATATTTTACAATATTACAGTTTTTTTACTCGATTTTTAAACAAAATAAATTCTGCCTTTATATAAAATATAATGATTTAAAAAATAAAAGATAGATTTTTTTAAATAATAAAATGGCACCAAATGACAGTGTTTAGTTGATTAGTGGTTTGGATCAGATAATCCATCTAGTTGATTTCAACATAGCTAAACATGAAAAATGAATAATATTTCCTCCAGAGAGAGAGAGCACAAGAAACATAATGTGTCAGTCTATTTGAAGTCGTCTTGTGTTGTGAAGTTGTTTTTAGTGGCACATGACTGGGGGTGGTGTATTGTGTGGGCGCATTGATTTGCTAGCAGTGCTAGGCACAGAGTGCCCTCATTCTGGTGCACTGAGATGACCTCCACATTCATTCTGCACAATGCCTTGTGTATCTGACATTAGGAGGTAGAAAAGGGTTATGTCATGAATGTCCCAACACCACCATTCCTCAAATGGGCCGATAGAGAGATTCGATTGGATAGATAGTAGGAACAGAGTGTGTGGTAATTTCAAGGGATAGAAAGTAAAAGAACAAGACAAGAGACAGATAGGAACTTGAAATGGAATGCAAGATTGATAGAGGAGTAATGCATGAAGGGAAAAAGAGGGTGAGAGAGAGAAAGTGAAAAACTGGACAGAGACTTCAGTGATAGTCCAAACAGAGAGCCGTTTGTCTGACTAAGCCATAGTCCTGTTTCCCTCTGCCCTCCTCCCCTCGCTCATTCTTTTCTCTCTTTCTATCACGTTTCTTCATCTTTCTGTCCTCTTTATCAGTGTAGATTGAGTTCATGCAGTGCTTGATTGACAAGAGTAAGCTCTCAGTGTCATGACAGACCAAGAATGGCCCATATTATTACTAGAATCTTTAGAGAATGAGAATGAGCTTTATTGGCCAGGTATGTTTACACATACAAGGAATTTGTTATAGTGACAGAAGCTCCACAGTGCAACAGAATGACCGCAACAGGACAAGACACAGATAATAAAATAATAATATACAAATAATCAATGTACAAAATAGCATAAACACAATATATAATATAGACATTTATGTGTGTACAGAATTTTGAAATGAAAAATGAGAGCATCATATCATTAAGATTTTGCATCCTTAAGCTTATCTCAGACTCGTTCTGCAGCTTTTCCATGCTCGATTTTTGCATAAGGTATGGTAGAAATCAGATCAGCGTGATGATAAAACTTTCTCTGAGGCGGTTAATGTGGTCATTAGTTTCCAGGGGCTGTCCAGGCTTGCTGTCGGAGGGCAGTGGAGCTTGAAGTGCTGATAGGGCTGCTTTTTAATGTTGGCATACCCAGAGGTGGGCGCTTGCAGTTATAGGTCCCATTCAGACGTTCACATTCATGATATGTGAAATACATAACCTTATGTAAACCATTATCACCGCCGCTGGCTGGCCATCGTAATTTTTTTGGTGCTTCCTGTTTGTGGTTAGCATCCAAACCCCTACAGGATGTAGCTGAAAGACTGTAGTCTGAGTTATATATCATTCTTGTTGCAGATTTTCCTAAGGTGTATCATTACTGTGGAAGAGGTTATACAGAAGCAGCAGTTGCTAAGGAAACAGTTGTATGAGTGTGCGTGTGTGTGCGTGCGTGCGTGTGTGTGTGCCCTAGTCTCTCCGGTGATGTGAGTTTTTGATGAAATTGCTCTGTAATTGTAATCAGTAAAGGGATGCTCATCTCTCTTCCTTCCTGTTCTGTTCTTCCGCCTTCCACAGATGATAAATACTCAGCAGCCATGTGCTTTTGATTCACACAGGTTTATTTCTGCACGAGCACTGAGACCTGTTCACACAGTAGATACAAACTATTATGATAACTGTTTACAGATTTAATATTCATTCTGATTCTTTGAGAATGGGGAAGTTCGCAACAGGCCATTCAGTCAGGCAGTTTTGGGTTTATTGGCAATGGCCAGTAATAATCACACCTGTATGACAAATTAACGGAACTTGTCTAATTTCCTTAGTGTATAATATAATTATTATTTTAAAGATATGTATTATAATATTAGATAATATTGCTCAAATTCTGAAGTTAAGTGCTGAGCAATATATGTACACAAATGTAATAAAATATGCTATATTCATTATCCATAAAGGAAATTATACAAATTCTGTCCTATAAAACTCTCCCTATATAAAATGATGGTAGTTGTAAGTACATTATATTCTTTTGAAGAATCCTGAGAGGAAAAATACTACTTTCTACAAAAATGTTAAGCAGCACAAGTGTTTTCAACGTTGATAAATAAAATATGACATATAATATCAGGTGATTTCTGAAGTTTCATGTGACAAAAGTTTAGAATGTGGTTATTATATACATTGACCTTAATGTATAGATATTGGCAGCATCCAGCGAAAAATAAATATCATTGACCACTACATTATAAAGCCATTTTTGTTTTATATTTAATCTTTTGGTGCTAATTGATGCTTTTAAATGAACAAAGAGAAAGCTGAAGGAAGAAAGAGGATCCAGTTTCTCTTTGCTCACTGTGTATTATTGGGACCGGCTTTGACAAATCGAGCAGAACCTCATTCTTGAAATTCCACAAGAGTTACACCCCGGAACAGACACACAGGTTATTCTAAAGGACAATGTGAGATTATGAAAATAAATCAGTCTCTTTTTCATTGTCAAGAGCCCATTCATGTGCATTCACAGCTGTGGCTGTTTGTGTTCAGTATCTTAGCAACAGGGTATCATACGAAACCAATGAAAATGTGGCACTTAAAGTATACAAAACACACACACAGACACACTTCCACAATGATACACACCTTTAATGAGCATGTAAGTTAAGATGAAAGGTGGTGAATGTTTTTTTACGGTTAAACTAAAACTAGAGCAGTAATAAACAGTGGATATAGGCTGTGTATAGCTTTTCTGGCTTTCTCATACACACATTAATGTCAATATTATATTCATGTCATATATTATACGTCTTATCTGAAACTCCAGATGCAGTCCATTCATACACATAGGGCATAACGTTAATATGAGGTGCTTATCTCTCTCCCACAATGCACCACAAAAACAGCACTTTATCTCCGCTCCCTGGGTTTATTACAATCACAAATTGTGATTTGTTTTTCTCTTGTTTGTCGTATTTTATTTTTTAAGGACATACAATGGCCCATAAGATCAGTATCTGGCTGTCTCAGAGTTCAGGAGTCTTCTGGTGACTGTGCACACCACAAGGTTGATAGTTCATGGCATGTGCTTACGCAGCACAAGCAGGCAGAAGGACAAGGGTCTCATCCCATACTGGCCGCCGTGTTATTGGGCTACAACTGCTCAATGAGATTAGCACCTGCTCTCAGCGGGGACAGACTGAGGCTCCTAAACCGCCTCCTGTAGACAGATTGACAGATTGCAGATGTAGGTATGTAGGTAAACAGTTAGCATTTACTGTGTTTTGCTTTTTTTGTAAACAACTACTATTTTTTCAGACATTTTACAGACTCCGCTAGTCTTGCTGTTATACATGCAAACTTTGGCACATGACTCATCCCTAATCTCATCTGCTTCTAACTTAAATTATACCATCAATTGCTATGAACCAATTAGACATTTTTGTAAGTGCAGATATGTAAAACCAGTTTGCTTGGCAGTCCATAAATAGACTGAGCTCAACAATACACTGTCAAAAATAATTTTGATAAATGAAAGAATATGCCTATTTTGAAAATGAAAGAATACCAGGTGAATAAGTGCACTGTACTGTAAAAGCAAAGTGAGATCCCTCTTACCATGTCAGTAATCCTTACAATCTCTAGGAGGAAAAATTCCACTTCTGTTTTCATGTTTTTAAGATAAGATAAGAAAATGATTGTATTAGCACCACAGGTACATTTCCATTACTGTAGCAACACTTTATCATTCCTGTAGCTCAAAGAGCAGAGCACAAAGCTAGCAACAGCATGAGTTTGATTTCCAGAGAATGCATGAACCTGATAAAATGTGTAATTTGTGCAGTGTGTGCAATGCGAGTCACTTTGGGTAAAAACATCAGCCGAATGCATTAATGTAAATGCCAGTACCAAACATGTATACACTGCTTTTCAAATGTTTGGAGCTAGATTAGTCAGTTAGATTTAGTTAGAAGCCTAATATTCTCACATAAAATCAGTGATATTGTGAAATAATTTACAATTTAAAATAACTTTTTGTATATGAATGTATTTCAAATGGAATTTATTCCTGTAATGGCAAAGCTGAATTTTCAACAGCCATCACTCCAGTCTTCAGCATCACATAATCTTTTGAAAAAACAGTTCTGTGATAAATACAAAGTTGAAATAGAAATCGTTTGTAGCATTAAAGGCATTTTGCTGTCAATTTTGGTCAGTTAATTGCATCTTTGCTGAATAAATGAAGTCACTTCTTAAAAAGATAGGCTACTTAGTGGCTTTCTAATAGTCTTATTTAATATAGTCATTCAATAAAATATGCACTATAAAAAGAAAAGAATAAACATAAAAATACCATTCAGTGATTGAATACTAGGTTAAAAATGTTGCAGAGACAGTTAAGTGTCTGTAATGCACTTATATTAAATACTGTATATAAATCATGCTCTCATTAAGTCGTGACAGTGGGCAGAAAGGAGTTTCTGTGGCTCTCAGTGGTGCACCGAAACATAAGTCGAGAACTATCTCTCGTTTCCCATGTATTCAAGAGTCTGTGGGCATATTGTGGGGAAATATGGAAGAAAGTGGAAGACGGATAAAAAGCGAGCTCCATCTGGAAGTGAGTTTCACACAGAAGTAGGTTAAATGAAGTCCTGGGGGAACAGAAGGGTGGAAGGATGGAGGGAATGAGAACAGGCTTTACTTCTCAAAACATGACTGGCCCTTTTCCTTCTGTCACAAGAAATAGTTTTAGATTAGTTTTTTTTGTTTTTGTGTGACAGGCCTTATTTCTCATGTTGTAATGTTGCAGTATTTTACAAATCTGTTCAAGCGTATGTTGTGAGAGTTATGCTCTCGCAGCTCTTTCACAGCTGTGTCTTATGCGCCCTGGTTTTTTGTAGTCACAGGTTTCCAGGGGTCAAAGTTCAGCTGCCGGATGTGTTGCAGGTTTCACAGACAACATAGTTGGGAATGTCCATTTAATTGACCTCCCTCCCCTTCATGCGTTCCTCCTTTCCTCACACCACTATATGCAAACACTGCAGTGCAGACGACAGTGTGTCTTGACAGCTTTAATAAACACATCTCCTCCACCTCAAATCTTCAGTCAGCCTGTTTAAAACCCTCTAAAAATGGTGTAGACTAAGCCGCATTATCAGCACAAGCAACAGATATTATCTCTGGCGTATGTCCACAGTCAACCTGTTACAAAGTAACCGTATTTCAATTACAAGCCTTGATACTGTATAGCCTGCTTTTATGAAAATAAAGCCACACCAACCAACTGTTTTGTTTTTTGTAAGCTTAGGGCAAAACTCATACAATGCGTACTGTCCCAAACAGGACGAAACATGATATTGTTACCATTCTAGAACATGCTTTACTCATTCACGTGTCAGATTCTTTATATCAGTGTATTCATGGCTATTTTGTTGCGGTACAGTGTGGGACTAATACGGTCTGATAGATTTGGGTTATATTAAATGAGCACATGCTTTGGTACGCTTGCACCATCAAAGCCCAGCTCTAGCGCCTGAATACTTCGTTACATACACCAAGCCTAAATCAAAGCCATAGTTCTGAGACAACCTACCACAGAAAGAAAGAAAACTCCTCGGGTGAATAATGACTGACATTAAGCTGGCTGTAAATGTTCCAGCAGTACTTTATTATTACTGTTTCTGTTGGCTTGAAGTGCCCATTTAAACATTCAAGAGAAGAAAATACTTGGTGACTTTGCCCCTGCTGCCCTTACATTTTGCTCTTCATGCAAATTTTAGACTGTTTAGACTTGTCTTTTTTTCTCTCCTCAACAATGTTTTTGTGGTTGTGACTCTGTGGTTAAGATGCTAATCATTGTGCTTTATTTTCTGCTCTCTCTCCAATCTGTTCCTGTCCACTTAAGATGCATTTGCTATTATACACACTGCCTGCGCTCTGATTGCGATCTCAGAGCAGTAAATCCCAGGATTTGGACCCTCATTCATAGACAAGCTTGGAGAGCTTGCTAGATCAAAGGTCAAATTCTTTTTAAGGCATAACATTGGCTGCTGCTCTTCAGAGGATAGTTCGTCTTTACCATTGGGTTATTATCCCAGCCCTCTCCTCAGTTCCTTTGTCAGATAAAAGATACATACTAGCATGTATTTGTGTGTACATGTGTGCTATTAAGTCACATATGTAGTGCAACATACAGTATATATAAAATTGGCCATTGTGACGTATAGTGAAACAGCTTCTCAAACGAGAAGCTTGATTTTGATGTTGTTTGCGAGGGAAAGGGATCACCTCATCAACACCTTGGTTTACATATTATTATATATTTAATGTAACGTCTTTAATTTCATGCATAAATGTTATGCATCCTTGCACACAATTTAGAGACATTGTTATGCTGTTTAGTATTCCTCATATAACACACATTTATAAATTGCTGTAATCACTAAAGCATTTAGCCCATTGGCTACATGGAGAACATTATTTTTAGAGTATTGGTAAGCTCTTGTCTGTTTTATGAGGAATGTCTGACATAGAAAGGACGAGCAGCTGAATGAGGAAAACACAACTGGCAGTTTTCGCTTAAACCCATTTAGATCTATATTAGGGCTGTGCAATTAATCGCATAAGTTTCTCATGCGCATCTCGTCAGTAAAGCCGGCTCCGTGATTGCCGGTAAACACGCTACACGATATCGCGTTCATAATCGAATGCGATTCATCTGCGATATTGAAAGCGATATTGCCTAGCTTGTCAGTGAACTACGGCTCTGTGTATTAACTGCCGCTCCATTTGAAAACAGGTGATGGAGATTTACCAGCAATCACGGAGCCGGCTTTACTGATGAAATGTGCATGAGAATCGCATGCGATTAATTGCACAGCCCTAATCTATATTTAATGCTATACTATACATTATATTGATTCACAAATGATCTAATTTTAGGTCATTTTATACCATTTGACATTTTTACACTCTATATAGGCTTACATTGACAAGCTGCAGAAGAATGCTTGGATTTCATCTCTGGGTCAATAACAGCAACAATGCCTTCTGACCTAGAGAAAGCTCCACCATTTCCCAGAACTGTTAAGAGAAGCTAGGAATAATCAACCAGTGGCTTAAAGTTCAAAATAGTTTGTAAAGTATGTTGTATATGTCAATCTCTACATCCCTTAATTTTCCTGCTTGTTTTCTTTTTGGGTCTCTCCCTGTACACCCCTTCATTTTCCTGCTTGTTTTCTTTTTGGGTCTCTCCCTGTATAAGTCAGCTGAGAGAGCCTGAGTCAGTCTGTACAGGGAGCGAGGAAGAAAGAAGTGAAGGGAAAATAGGCCTGTATAGAGTGCTATCAGTAAAATGTGACGAGGAAGATAGAAGTGAAGGGAAAATAGGCCTGTATAGAGTGCTATCAGTAAAATGTGACTATCATCAGGAGATACTGTATGCTGGTCTCGCTATAAAGATTTGGAGATGATTTCAAAGAGTTTCAAAGATATTGTTTATAAGAAATCCGTTTTGATAACTTCATTGTTTTCAGTTGATCATATATTTGTTTGTTTTCATGCAAACGGATCTCCCACAGCAGCAGCATTTCATATCGTTTGGCTCTCTGTGCAATAGTTATTGGCAGTATGTCACTCTCATAAAGACTGAGCTTGATTTTTCTCATCTGCATCGGTCTGTATGTGTTTCTGGCTCTTCTCTTAGAGTCTAGCCTGTCCCATTTGTTCTGATCAGAGCACGCGAGCGAAGCGGAGCGCTGTGACGCTCCGCTCAATATTCCGCTTTGTGGGCATGCGCTCCGCTCAGTCGCTCACGGCCAAAGCAAACGCACTGCTAATGTTCCACTCACGCTCACCGGTAAACCAAATTATTTAATAAATGTCTTAATTAAAGCAGTAGTCCGATAAGTAACAGTTGTTTCAAAGTGATGTTCAGCTTGTAGAATTGTATTAATTTAAATGTATTAAATTAAAATTATTAATTTAAAAACGTGTCTTGTTTTTGAAGTCACTTGGCAAACCTTCCTAAAAAATGTAATAACTGAAAAAGTATACTTTTCCATGAAAACACAGCTTCAGTTTTTGTGCTACAGAACATTCAAAACACACACACACAAGATGAAATGCACTTATAGAATTTCACAAAATACACCTTGCTTATCAGGCCCATGAAAGCACACACAAGATGAAATGCACTTAACAAAGAATTATTTATTTTGTGGCGTAAATAAAACTGCGGGAAATGCGGTCTATTAAAACGTCTGTCAATCTTCACATGATTTTTGAATTTGCTTTTAGAAACATTAGCTTAGACAGACTATTGCTTAGCCTATTCCATAGATTCTCGAACTCACCAAAGGGCATTTTTTTGGGGTTGAGCGAGCGGAATCTTCAGAAAGGCGCTCTCCGCTTTGAAGGAAATATGACCGCTGCGCTCCCACTCCGCTCACATGCTCTGGTTCGGATCCATTCCAGTGGCAGTGGAATGAAAGATGACTGTAAAGTTGCAGAGAGCCTGTAGCCTCTGAAAGCAGTTCTCCATTTTGACCTCCATATTTCAGCTCACAGTTGAGAAAACAATGTTCTGATTACTGATTAAGAGTTTTAAATGCTCTTTAAAGGCAGTTTGTGTCTCCACGTTACCCGACCTCCTCCACACCAGCCAACCATTCCAATAATTCTGACCTTTTGAACGCTTTCAATCAGTAATCAATTAAAGTTAGGTTTTGTTGGCAAATGCAGTCCACAGGGTCCACTTACAGAGACTCTGACCTCAAAGCCCATTCATTTGTGTCTCTGTTTTCGAGATACGAAGAGTGAACCACACCGCAAGGTTGGTCACGTGTGTAAATCATGTAGGACTGGTCTCCAGGCCTTTCTTTGTGTATGTAACCACTAACTGATAATATCAAAAGTCCCCCCAGTTGTTATTTGTATACCTTATTAGAGAGGAAAAGAGCCACGCTGAACACTATAATCCAGTGTTCAGTGTGTCAGGGTTTTGTTGCTATTTCTGCAGTTCAGAAATCATTTTAGCCAGGTTCTAAGGAGGTTTCATTTTGTTTCTGTCCCAAAATGCAATGAGTAAAATAAATAAATCCCACATTGTGCATTGGGTTTTTTGTATGTGTGTGATCATAGACAAAGCATACTGTTTAATTGAATTCGCTTTAAGATGTCCATGAACTGCTTCCTTTTCACCTCAATGTGAATGGATTATTTATCAAACTCAGGATGGATTTGAGTTCCACCTACGCAACTGCAATACATTTTTCCTTTCATGGCAGGTCAATCAATTTACATATGAAACACTCTTTCCATCCTGAGGCAGGTCGATTAATCCTCCGCTTTGGATAGTTAAAGGCTTAGACATTAGTTAGAACTTGTTTAAGATCACTGGGCCTCTAGAAAGAGTACATTTGTTTTTGGTTCTCCCCCCTAAACCTCAAACGGTATTGGATGGCAGAATTGAGAGAGAAGTTTCTGGTAGCTATGTGTCACTGCCTGAACCTGTGAGATGTCAACATCACAGCCATCTCTGAGAGCTGGATTGCATTACAAAACCACCCTTTTCTTCTTAGCCCCCACCCAGATATATGTATACACACACACACACACATATATATATACATACTAGGGGTGCGCCGATCCGATATTCAGGATCGTATCGCTTCGATACTGGCATTTTCTGCTGGATCGGGGTATCGGTCTGACGAGACTGATCCAAATTCGATATTCTGCATAGCTAATATTGTGTTATTGTTAAGCCCCACAAAAGCCACATACACATTATAAAACACCATAAAGTTTTCGTGCACTATATTTAAAGTTTTTGAAGCCGTTACATAGTTTAATGTTTGGTACAGATTAATATTTAAGTCAAGTTCATGTAAACGCTTTTCTCTGCTGCAGCTGTCCTTCATCCTCCATTCAGCTTTCAAACTGTGTCACGTTCAGTTACGAGTCAAGACGATAAACTCTCTCCACTGTTCCTATTATACTTGATCTGTAAATAAAGTTCAATGGTTTTGCATAAAAGGATTTTATCTAGCTGGAGTCTCGTGCTGTTTCTAAATCATGTTACTTTCTACCATATGTCTGTTAGATCACAACACTGTTGTAGAGAGCACTACGAAGGGTTTTTCACAAGCACAGTAACTGACATTTAAAACGGTTAAAAGAAAAGGCTCAATAAACTGTCGAAAAATGCGCTGTGACTCAGTGTTGCTTCAAGCGCATCATTCTGCGCACGGGATGTGCATAAGTGCTTAATGCTGCTCTGTATGGAGCCTTTCACATTATATTTTTGCGCAATAAAAGATTATTAATAGCCTTTCTTGTTCGTCTCATCCGTTATATGGTGCTGCCTCATTACTGTGCAGTATGTTTAAAATAAATGTATTTTAATTTTACAGCATATATATTTCCATTTAAATTTGTGCTGTCAATTGATTAAAAAATGTAATCGCGTTAATCACAGTCATGGACTGTGATTAATCACGATTACTCACAAATTTTAAATACTAGGATTTACCTGTAGATGTGTTGAAATAAAGAAATGCATGACAAACTAGTTTAAGGAAACAGAACCTTTCACACCTCCGCCAGGTATGAGACATAATCCTTAGTATTCTTTTGTTTTTATTCAGCCATTGTCAGCCTTTATACTGTCAATAAAACATTTACCAAGCCACATCACTTCAATCTCAGTATACATTTACCCAACTATTATCAAAAGTATTTCTAAATAAATTCAACAAAACCACTAACCTAGTTTATAAAAGTATGTTTGTCATAGATTATAATTACATATCCATTCATTTGTTTTTTCTTTCTCTACAGTAAAGTTGTCTATATTTAGTAGATTGTGTGTAAAACACAAAAGAGTGATGAGCAGGTCAACACACACTGAGATATAGAAATTCTACACTGATTTAAAAAAACTGTGCTGTATCGGATCGATATCGGTATAGGCAGATACTCAGAATTTTTGGTATCGTATCGGTTCTGAAAAAGTGGTATCGAGCCAGCCCTAATACATACATATACACACATATATATGTATCCTGATCACATTACCTTCTGTAGCGTCTGACAAGCATAAGCATATCTGTAGTGTTCTTTGTTGTACCTGCACTCATTAATACAACATGTTTCTGATCCAGATGTTTGTGTGGATCTACAGGAGAATGGGCTTTAACACCAGTCCTGGATTAACTGTCTGTCAAAACAGATGGACTCATGATTAACTCTTGGTTTGGAATTTAGGCTACAGTTGAGACTGCAGAAAAGGCGCAATGAATAATACACATTATTCCGATAAATTTAAAGAGCATTCATCACAGTTTGGGCAAAGATGTAAGGATGTTAAGGAGAATGCAGAACAAACACTTGGTTTAAAATGATAATTCATCTGCTGTCATCTGATTGGATGAGGCTAAACGCTGAATATGCTCCACATCAAATCAGTTTTTTTTTCATTTGTCATAGTCTTTGTGTTTAAGACACAAGTAACGACAGCAGTGCTCTTCTTGCCCAGCAGAGTGTTTGTGGAGAGAGGCGAAGAGTCATAGTGTTTGCGAGGGATGATCTTAGCATTGTCTTTACCATGGGAGAAGATTGATGCTTTCACTGGAACCTCTGGAATGCTGTTATTGTGTTTACGCCAAGACAACGCCTCACCCTTTCACACAATTAGAGATTTATACTCGATGAGGGCATGTAGAAAAATTTAAAGAATTATGAATAGCTGGCAAAAGGCTCTTTATAAAACACACACACACACACACACATATATATATACACATGTAACATTAAAAAGTTAGGGGTCAGTAAAATAATACTTTTATTTAGCAAGGACACATTAAGTTTATCAAAAGATTTCTATTTCAAGTTTAAAGTTGAATTTTGAAAAAAACTAAGTTTTATGGTTTGCACATGGTTTCCAAATATCAAGCTGATAATGATAAAAGATGGCTGATAATATGGCAGGAATAAATCAGGAATAAATTACATTTTAAAGAATGTTGTAATAAAAAACGTTAATTTTAAATGATACTAGTTTTGTTGTATTTTTGATCAAATAAATGCAGCTTTGATGATCGTCAGGGACTTCTTTCCAAAGTTTGGTGTTAGTAAGATGTTCTAATGTTTTTTAAAGATATTAAAATATACTTTTTTCTTTTTCCAATAAATATAAATAATAATAATAATAATACAATAAATAATAATCTAAACAGCTTATGCTCTGTCAAGAAGACATTACAGTAAACAATTTTTGCTTGAAAATTTTCCCTTTAATCATCCCGGCTGTGTGTTTGGAACTAGATGCTCCACTAAGCTAATGAGCTCTGCAGAGTGATGAAATATAGATATCAGCCACTCCAGTGCTTCACATCGTTTTCTCTTTGAGTTTTTCAACTTGATGGAGAGAATCATGAATAATTCATTAGGGATGATTATCTTGACTTGGTCACGTTTTAAGGTGCAGCACGTGTCCCTATCCACATGATGCCACAAAACTCACTGTTTTTTGATGTTGTACTAAAGTTTCTGTGGCAGCGGTCCCCAGCCAAAGCAGATAAAGCAGGTAGTGGGAAGAGGCCTCATCGACCTGTGGCCAGAAAACTTCACACAAAACCGGACATGTCTAGAGCCTGTAAAATGCTTTTTACCTCATTAAATCTCAAGCCAAGTCCTAACCAGGTGTGACTCGATAAAAAGACAAGTGATAAAAGTTCCATCTTTTTGCAAGTTTTTGCAAGTTTCAAGTTTTTGTCTTAACCAGTTCGGACAAGTCAGTGTATCATAAGTTGCCCCGCCCACTGCAAAATCTCATTGGTCCATATTCCAGCTCCTCCTGTACATTAAACAATAGCTTCTAGGTTGTGCTAGTGTTACGTTCATCTGCATATTTATGTTTCAGTGCAAACACGTAAATCGCTTGTCGCTGGAAACTTCTTAGAAACGGTCTGTCTCATTTCTCAGAGCTCTGTGCTTTCATATATGGAGAGTGTGTGAGCATATCTTCTCCATATGTCCACCTATTCTGCTCAGTATAGGCCCTAGTAGGGAGCTCACATTGCAAATGATCGCCACTCATCCACGTCACATCCATTGTTCTTTTCTGGAGCCTGCATTACCTCAGTGCAACTTAATGATGTGTATATCTGTAAAGTAGGTCATGTTGTTTATTTTTCCTTTAAATTCATATTACAGTGTTCTCATCCCATATGCTCCGTGGATGCATGTGTGCTTACATGTGCACATGACTGCACTATGTCCTGTATGACTCATATTTTCATTCCTCTCCCCAACTTTATTCCCTCCATCATTCCTGTTCTCCCCGATCCAGATGAGGAATGCATCTGCTGCCTCTCTGATCTGTTACAGATTTTACACAGATGTGCATGATGAGTGTGAACGTCCTTTTGCATTTATTAAAGGGGAAAGCAGGATTCTTCCATTGTTAAACGGTTAGAACTCCCTGCTATGTCACTTAGATGATTCATTGCAAGTTAAAGCCTCATCTCAAAATCTTAATGGTAATCATGAGCACTATAGAATTTGTTTGCTACGGAACCTCATGTTAGGAAATGTTGATGGAAACAAAAACAATATGAGATAGGAGGAAAGGTTATATTTATAGTGCTTATGTTCGCTCTGAAAACATTTGCATTCTGCCAGAAATAAGAACATTTATGTTTGCTCGTAAAAGGTTTTTGTTTTACCCTAGATACTTTGCGATTGTTCTCAAAACTTTTGCATTGCCCTGAGAACCTACGTTTGTACGCAAAAGTTTTACTTTTCCCTTAGAAAATATGCGTTTGCTCACAAGATACTTCGCTTACACTTGTGAAGTTTTCTGTTCCTCTGAGATACATCGCATTTGCATCCAAAAGTTGTACATTCCTCTGAGATGCTTTACATTAGCTGCCAAAATGTTTCTTTCCAAATACTTTACGTTTGATCTGAAAAGTTTTGCATTCCTCCAAGATACTTAGCATGTTCTCGCAAAAGTTTCTGAGATACTTTTCATTTAATATCATCGTTTCAAAAGTTGTGCAAGCAATCTTTTCTCCATCACATTGTCCCTTTAGGGTTTGCTTATGTTAGCATATCAACATTTATTATTCAGAAATGTATTTCTTATTATTGCAAAGAGGTCATCCAAGATATCCTTTACATGTTATCATTCAGGAGCAGTAGCAAAAACCGCCTGTTTATTTCTAGTGGCCAGAGAGAGGGTGGGAAAACGAAACCATTACTGTTTTTGCTGCTGAAAACTTTTACTTGAGTTATAATTGGTCTTTTGGGAAACACAAAATGCTGAAACTGTAGATGGCTCTTTTAACCATTCTGTTATAAAAGCACAAGATGCTAGTGTTTACTGAATAAGGATGTGCAAAACTATGTTTTCAAAACTAACATGACAGAATGACCAATCGACCAATCCTCCTTCGGGAGCACTATGTAATTGTTGGGTTTTAGGCTCATCGAACCCAAATCAGATGTGTTTCTATCTTCTTTCTTTTTCATATAATGTGTTCAAAACAGATAAACGGGGGGCAACACAGGTTCAAAAGTTTGCTTGTTAAAAATGCAAACCTTGTGGTACAAGAGGCTGTAATAGCTAGCTGTGAGCTATTATTTACATTTGTTTTCATTTGCGTGCTCTTCACATGCAGGTGTCTTTGACTTCCTCTGTCGTGTCTCGTCATGTCATCAATCTGAGCTTGTTTGCACCTGTCTGCATGCTTTGAAGTTTTTACAAGTTTCAAATCCAAGAGAGGCTGCAAAAAGCAGAAAGAGACTGTGCGTTTGTTCATTTTCGGTTTGCTTTCAGTTGAATGTCTCTTATTGGCACTCACATGAGTGAGCTGTAGTGTAATCATCCATGCTTCATGAGCAGCAGATGAGTGCTTTGACAGAGAAACCAGAGGTCCAGGTTATGTAAGGCTGACTCTTCCGGCAGTGACATGGTACACCTGTGGGATGGGCCTTACGTAACAATGGAGACTAACTGGACATTTACTGTATGTGTGTGTGTGTGAGAGAGAGAGAGAGAGAGAGAGAAAGAGGGAGCCAAGTGAGAGCAACCTGAAGAGAGATGTAGGGGATTTCATTAAAATAACTTTATTTTGAAGAATTGGTTCACTGTTTTACTGTAACTAGCTGCAGTTTGCACATTTATTTTCACAAGCAGAAGTGGTGGCAAAAAGTCTTACTGGAGCAACGTTTTTCTAAGTGTAATGTGAATATGACAGTTTTTTTCCTCTATTTTTCTTCTTTTTTTTTGCATTTTCTAAAAAAAAGTAGCTTTCTTTTTGCTTGTGCAGTAGCTTACATGCTAATTATTAGTGTTCTTAAGGGTTGGGCGATATGACCAAAATCTTATATCAGGATATGAGTAATTTTATATTATGGTAACAATATATATCACTATATAGTTATTTTAGCTTTAAATAAGGTCTCTATGATATCTACATTTTTGATGCCATAAAAATGTAATAATTCTTGCCACCAGTGTCAATATCCCAAAAACTAATATTAGCCAAAAAAAACCTCAAGCTTACTGAAGACTAAATAAACGGTCAGCGATTAAATAAAAATAAGAAACTAAGCAAAAGGACAAAAAAACGACAGTAGAACAAATTAGGGCTGCACGATTATGACAAAAATCATAATTGTCTATTATTCCCTTGATATTGTAATTGCGATTTATTTTATTTTTTTTGTACAGATTTATGCCATTGTTTGAAGCTGCATGCCATATTTTTATATAAAATATATATTTTAAAAAGGCTGAAAACACTCTTCCTGGCCTTTTATTGCTTTTCTATACATTGAGACTCAAATGTCAACTAAACGTTGGTTTGGTTTCTTCTTTAAACAAAAAGGTCTAATTATACATGGTATAATAATGTTATACTAAAAAGAGAAAAAAAAATGGTTTACTAAAATTATATATTTAATTTACAATTAAACAGACAAAATTTCAAATTACAGTAACATTTTACAGTACAATTTATATCATCAGGGCTCCAGACTAACATTCGAGAGCAGTGGCACCAGCACCTGATTTGGTAACACTGAACATGTAATATTACAAGTTGTGTCTCGAAGAAATGCACATTAGAACAGGAGCTTGAGTTGGGATGCAGATGTACATTTGACAGTACCATTGTGAAACCTAACAGCCTGATCTTTTATACATAACCTCATTACCCTAGTACAGTACAGCACCTCATTACCATGGTAAAAAAGTAGCCTAACTATATGGTTTCTATGGTGTTTGCATTGAAAAACAGTAGCCTAAAGACATTCAGTCAATTACAAATCCACATCAACTGATAGAATAATTAACAAAATAATGTAAGTATATTCCATTACTCCTTTAACATATTTATCCCATACCATTGTTACCGATAGTGTTACTACAGTAAAACTATGGTAAATGTGGGTGATTTGTGGATTGAAACGTCTTCTAACTGGATCGTTGTTGCACTGTTTCTGCATCAGTGTTGATGAGAATAACAGCTCTGATTTATTTGGCTTTAAACTAGTTTAAATGAAAGAGACGTGACTTGTACTGGAGAACTCTGCGCTGAACTCGAGTGCTTCTTACTGGATTTCACAGCGTTGTTCAGTGCGTGATCGCGACGGGTCACTGTAATAAACGCATACGCTCTAAGCTCGCGCTGCGCTGTCTTCTTTCGAGGGGAGCAGATAAAATGTCAGTGTGGTGCGTAGTTCAAACGAGTACCGCTATTTTGTTCTGCTTTTGACATGTTTGGCGTTTAACATATCTATCATGCACAACAGAGTGACAACGACTATCAGTTAGACAAAATATATTTTATCCAGTGTGTTTGAGTTTGTTAAACCCTGCGCTGCAAACACCTCTTAAGCACACAGGATAATGCAAGTGGGCATTTTTAATTGTTTATTTATTTTTTTAATTGCGGCTTTGAACGATTATGTAATCGTGGCATCCATAATCGTAATCGCGATTAGAAATTAGATTAATTGTGCTTTGTGCAGCCCTAGAACAAATAAAGAAAGAAATGCTACATACTTAGTATAAAGTAATCAAATGTATAAAAACACTGCATATTCTTTACTTTGTAATTTGTATTTCTTATGAAAGTAATTAAAGTTATTTAGTCAAGAACAGTGAGAGATTTTCTCTCTTTGTTGTTTGATTAACATGCATGAGAGACAGCAGGAATATTAGACTGCTGTCACTTTAAGAGCTGCCCGGATCCGGTATACTGTTACACATATGCTTACTTTCTCAACTGTTTGGCTTTCCCTTAAGACCTACTTTGTTTATGAGGGTACTTGCTAATTGATAATTTACACTGGTAGCATGCATTAACATCCTTCTTAAAGACAAGATAGACAGAGTAACAAGTGTACACTATTGTAACAAGTGTACACTAACATGAAAGTGTTTGACTTAAAGCGGCACCACCTCAAGAAACTAAGAATCCACATACACGCCACTAATGATTTACATCTTCATAACAAGTGGAACCTAATCATTGTTTTGATATTGAGATGTGAGTCCAGAGAGGCTTGATCCTTGTTTATTAAACTCTAATGAGGTCTATGAGGCTTTACACTTTAATTAGCTTGCTATCATTTGATTACAGTAATGACTAAGTAGTGTCACATGTCATGATATTTTGGCAGTCATCAATCATGATATGAAGTCAGTTGTTAATCATTATACCACAGTGTCACATGTCATAGATATTGAGATCATTCCCTTTTATCCACATTGACTTGTATTTGGACAGTCCCGCTGGAGCATCCCAGGGTTCAGTGGCTTCCTCATGGGCACAAAAGTAATTAGCCGAGTCATCTCTCATGTAATTCCAACCTAACTGTTGTGATGTTTAGCCACTATGTCACACCAAATTATGGTTTAATACAGCAAATGTGGCCCATTTTTGTTTTATTTATTAGATTTTTAAATTTTTGAAAAGTAGTGAATAAAAGGAAATTGCTTCATAATGGAAAGTATCAACTTTCTCACCTAATTGTGAAAGAATGGGTGTTTTATTAGCTTTGTTCACGTCACAGATTGAAGTTCTTACAGTAAAGTTAGATATTTTCATTGCGGCACAAGTGACGTTATTGCTTCCCAGGTTGCTCATACCACAGATGATCTTTCCCATCTGATGTGTGGTTAGTGACAAAAGCTTTGTACTGGCTCTTTTGAGAAGGGCTGTTGGAGATGTGTGTCTGTGTGTGTTTTTTTTTTTTTATGAATCCAGATGGAATCGGGGTTAACCTAAGGTCAAATCAGGGGCTTTCTGAGTCACCCTGAGTATATACCATCTGAGAATATATAGGATGCCACTTTACAATGCATATCTGTACATTTGGGTTCATGTATGTGTGTGTGAGTTTACTGCCATTGAGTCATTCAGTGGCTGGTTGTTATGTCTTCTGCCCTGTTTAATATACCCCATGCAGAGAAGCATTGTTTTTAATACATATTGTGTTTGTTGGTTGTGCAAAATTCAGAACTAAATTGACCTTTCGCAAAACCTGCCCACCCTTAGTTACTGTTGCCATGACCGACAAACAGTGCCGCTCTCACACTACACATGTTCTCACGCAGTAAAAAAATACATTGCAGAGCAAAGAGGAAACTGACAACACACCGACAGAGAAGACCGAGCAGGTTACTTCTGATATGAAACAAGGTCTCAGGACCCTCAGCTTTTAAATTGAGTAATTTTTAAAGAAATTCAAACAATAAATACCGTTTTGTGGCTCTTCATTGTGTCATGAGAGATCACTGTATTGCCTCAGTTCAAAAACGTGAACGGAACGTCTTTTCATATTTACTTAAAGCACGAAATGAACATGAATAAACATCAGAAAGTGTTTTATTTCAACCGCGGAGCACACCATTTTTCAAGTTTAAGTCCACCGAAGTTATCTACTCTCCTGTCTGATTTGTGCTTAAGGCTAGAAGGCATATGGCTGCGGCTACTGGGCATGCGCATTTACATATTTTCAGAGCCAACAATATAACGTGAAACCTATAAAAATGGTTTTAAAAAGTACATAGCGCTTTAGAGTGTTGCAGTGACTGTCTTTTTGCAGTAAAAGACCTGTCATAGTTTAATGAGTGGGAAGATGACAGGGAGCGTCGTGGTTAACCTGCATTGAAAACAGATGAGCACACAAGTGCATATAATGCCCCAATTCGGGGTGAAGTTCACGGGATTGTGTCCACAGAATGAAAAGAGCACACGTTTTAACATATTATTTTACACTCCGTATTTAACTTAAGCGCTGCATGCCATGCATGCCAGACATGACAGGTTTTCTGGTACGCAAAACAAGTACTTTAAAGGAATACCTTAGATTATTGCCGTTACTGTGGCAGCCAACAACAGCACAGCGTAACCCTCTGCACATTTTCATATTTTGTTATATTTAAAGTTTCAATTCAGTCGATATTTTTTACCCTGTTTTAACATTTATTTCTATGGAGACAGGCCGTAGCTGTCGGGCAAGATGGCGGATAGCAGCGGCGGCGCATAATCTCTGCGTGCTGATTGGTCAGATCACCTGTCAATAAAGCTCTTTGCAAACAGTCAATTCAGAATGCCTTTTTAATTCTAATTTGTTTGATAAATTTGAATTGAAGCTGTATTAATTATATTATATATTCATATATTTATTTACATACTAAAGTTTGTACTTTTGGAATGCACTTTTCAAAGCACGCAGCAGTTTTAAAATTCGCATAAGGTATGACCGTGTCATTTATGTTGTAGAACAAAACTACAAAGTCTTTTTAGGTAATAATGACCACAGACTTTTGTTACTTATAAATGTAAAACCGCTTTTGCAAAAACCTATTTGGACTTTCCGAGGAAGCCTATGGCCTTCTGGATTTCACAGAACTTGAAGGAACAGGATATAAAATGTCAGGAAGGTTGTAACATTTAGCTAATCTGTGGACCATTTGTGATTCACCATACTTCATTATTTTTTACAAAGGTTATGTTTGTTATTCACTTTTTGATCTTAAAACTTAAGCTAATCTGTGGACCATTTGTGATTCTTGATTTGATCCGCCATACTTCATTAGCTTCTTGACAGTTCAGAGGAACTTTTTGAGGTCTTAATGTCTTAACTTACTCAGAGAACAATATTCGATGGGACTCAGACTTGAAAGAACTGTCTCCTCAGACTCTGAAAGAACTGTAGCTGTACTGTAGGTTCTTGAGTGTGAGGAGTTTGAGTGTGAATGTCTTATGTCACTAGTTTCTCACTCAAATGTAATATGGGATAGTTTTGGTTCACAGTTTTGAAATTGCTTTGAAATGGGACAGATTTTCAGTTTGCTAACTAAATAACTAACTGTTTAGTCTGGGATGCTAAGTTATCTTTGTTATCAGACATGTCTAGCAAACGTCAAACGTGACCTGTAGCCCATCAGCAGCTGGTGCGTGTGTGGTGTTGGTGGAGGGTCAGTCTGTTCAGGGTCACACTGGGGTAATAGATGTGCCGTTATCCGCACTAATATTCCCTGGCACGCCGGTGGATATCAGGGACAGATGCCTTGGCAACAAGCCCAGGGTAAATAAAGGACAAGAGGCCATCAAATCTACCTCCAGGCACCAAACAATATGAAGGATAACAGTGTGGAAACAGTCAGAGAGCTTTATCTAGTGAGACAGACACAACAGTGCTTAGGTTTGTGATTGCAGTGACCATATTAGGGGCAGGATAATGTTCCTAAAGAACTATCACCTGAGTCCGGATTATCTAAAACGTTGACGCTCCAGTCAAAATTGACCTAGTGACCACATTAGTCTTCTTAAAACATTTCCAAAGTTGTTTCTCGTACTGCAAACTATGTATTTTTGTGAAATGGATTTGGATGCAATAAAAGCGTTAATGTTAAAACTTGGTCATATAATCTGTGTAAACATGTGAATTTGTGCATGTAGTTTCTGTGAATTTTATAGAGGACTATATTTTTATTTAAGGTATTACAACATATAATTATGCTTTTCAAAGAATACTAGAGAATTTGATATGCACATTTAATTAATGGGGTTATTAAATAGTAACGCCAGTTTATATTAATAAATAAATAAAAACCAGCAAGAACACACCCCTGGCATCAAACGTCACCTTTTCACTATAAAATTAACACAATATTTGTTACTGTATAAATTGAAATGGATATTTCGAGTTAAAAAAAATTCACCAACTAACAAATAGATATAACTTTCACCATCCATCCAGGGTTTTTAAAAATGGTGGGGATGTAAGAGAGCAATACAGAGCATAAGAGCTGCTAGGAATGGAGAATGATGAGAAGGAACATAACAGAAAGCGAAGGGAGAACATATTGCCCCACTTTCATCAAAGAGGTCTGCAGAGATGAAAGAATGAGAATGGTTCCTTTGGCATTTCTTACTGCACGTTTAATTAATGCTGCCACAGTTTAGTAACTTTATATTAATAAATAAATAAAAACAGCAAGAACACACCCCTCAGCTGTGTTCACTGATGTATAAATTGAAATGGATATTTCTTAAAAAAATTCACCAACTAACAAATAGATTAACTTTCACCATCCATCTTTAAAAATGGTGGGGATGTAAGAGAGCTCATAAGAGCTGCTCCTGATGCAAAAGTCCTGTTGTTTCACACAGATGGACTGTTGTGGTGAAGAGTGATTAGTCCCAGTAAATAGATTGCACAAGTTTTCACCATCTCTGCCCAGACTTTCGCAATAAAAGTCTGACCATGTTGTCCCTTTGATAATCATCATGGAGTTCATTGTGTTGTTTGTTTTATCTGTGGTCTCCTCAGCAATGTTTCACCAGTCGTCTCATAAAGATTTGTAATAATGTTGATAGCTCATTCTCTCTCTGTTTCTCTCCACAGGCAGGAGGTTCAGGAGAACTGTGTTCGCTGGCGAAAGAAGTTCTCCTTTGTGTGTAAGATGAGTGCCAGTCCTGCCACCGGGGTCCTGGATCCCTGCATTTGCCGAGTGTCTGTGCGTAAGGTTAGTCTTAAAGTTTAAAAATTTCAAGACACACAATAAAAACATTCTTCTACCTTTTTTACAGATCACATGGGTAGTATTTTGTTCACTGACACTTACTTCAGTCTTTGTTTAGAATATTAAATACAAATACTGGGTCTAGGACAAGGGTAAAACAATTACATTTAGACATAAAATGCATTTAAACAAAAATTCAAGAAGCAAAAATTCAAGAATAAAAATAAAACACCCTTATCCCACTTAACAGAGACTATGGAGGTATTCAGTGAGTTCAGATGTTTGGTTTACACTATACAGGATATCTGCTGTCTCATGGTTTCCTTTGCCCTCATTACCCTTCACTCCTTTTGCCTCATAGCGTCACCACACCAATAGCAAACATTGCATAACAAATAATCTCTCTCTGTCTCCTTTGTCCTTGCAGGAACTTAAAGGTGGAAAGGCTTTTTCAAAGGTAAGAGCTTTCCCCTCATCCCTTTCTTTTCTCTCTCACTCTCTCTCTTTTCTTTATCTCTATCTGATTGTTTCTTCTTCGCTATGTACGGTCTATATTAGACATTTTTTTCTCATGCTCTCTTATACACTCTGTTTTTTTCTCCTTGGGGCTTTATATGTTTACAAACACATCTCTTGTGAGTTGCGTGCTTATATACCAGTATACATACTAGTGACACACAGGGAATCACGTGTGCAGGAAATACTGCATAAAAGGGTGTGTTTATGCAGTGGGTGGTTATTGTTAGGGATTTAGTGATCTGGTCTGGGCCTACCATAGACATGTGTTTCCACACCTTGAGAATCTCTAAACCACACAGTTATCATTGCTTGTACCACCCTATGTTAATTGCACAGTAAATTCAAGCAATCACTGATAATAGACAGAAAGCTGGATACATATAGTTAGCAGTTACAGCAAAGCCTGACACAGGCCATAGTTCTTATATCAACAAAGAAAGGATGTGAGATTTCCTAAACGGTTAAACATTTAAAGGCCCTTGGTGTAATTACACACACACACACATACATGCATGCATATAGATAGATAGACAGATAGATAGATTACTGCAGAGAAAAACATGTTTGGCCTGTTTGTGTGTGTAATGAGTTCCAGGAGGATGTTTTGTTTGGGAGTGTGCATCCGTGTCCTTTTTTCTTCATTTACTGATCCCTTATGTCCTGAGCGGGAGCACTGTGTCAAAATCGTATGCTGGCGCCGCAGAAGCAGGGAATGAGGGGGGTCAAATCAATGGACTGTAACCAATAAGCGAGAAACACAGGAAGGAGGAGGTGGATATGACCTTTAAGATGAATTAAAGAGAACCTATGCCGTGGCTGATATTTGAATGCTACAGTACATTGACAGTAATCTTATCAGTGTCATTGAACTGAGTTAACATTAATTTGCTAACGGAAAATATTTGTGAATCGTGGAATCACATGGCAATTGTCAGTCTCAGAATGAGCACAGAAAACCAAGGTTGTCTGGAATAATCCACATAAACCTTTTAAGAACAGGAGTTATTTCTATAAAGGAGAAGTGTGACAGTCACAGAGGAAACAGTTTGTGCTAAAGACAGCAGTGGAACAGCAAATATAGATAAGGAAGACCACAGACACATGCACAGATCTGAGAGAATATATAAAAATGCCCTGATGTCTCAGTCTCTACTGCTTGTTATTGTCTCCTTTTCAAGCAGGTGTATAGTTTGCAGGTTAGAGACCAGAGGCTAAACTCTACACCCAGGGTCCATAACACAAAACACTACACTAAATTATGTAAACTTGGCAAGCTGTTGATCATTTAGCTTATTAGAAACTAACATAATAGCAAGAAGAATAGTCTGACCCTAACCTTTCATATTTGGCATAAGAAATTTGGAAAATACATAAGCATTTGTATTCCTCTGGAGGTTTATGTGATGACACATGTGAATAATTACTAGCATTAATTCATGCAAACTAGTGAATAAATGTATTTGTAAAGGTTAATATATGATGCTATTCTGTTCTTATGGGTATATTGGGTACAAAAATATACACTCACCGGCCACTTTATTAGGTGCACCTGTTCAATTGCTTGGTAACACAAATTGCTAATCACATGGCAGAAACATAATGCATTTAGGCATCTAGATGTGGTGAAGACGACATGCTGAAGTTCAAACCGAGCATCAGAATGGGGAAGAAAGGGGATTTATGTGACTTTGAACGTGTAATGGTTGTTGGTTCCAGACGGACTGGTCTTGAGTATTTCAAAAACTGCTGATCTACTGGGATTTTCACACACAACCATCTCTAGGGTTTACAGAGAATGGTCCGAAGAAGAGAAAATATCCAGTGAGCTGCAGTTGTGTGGACAAAAATGCCTTGTTGATGTCAGAGGTCAGAGGAGAATGGGCAGACTGGTTAGAGATGATAGAAAGGCAACAGTAACTCAAATAACCACTCGTTACAACCAAGTATGCAGAATACCATCTCTGAACGCACAACACGTTGAACCCTGAAGCAGATGGACTACAGCAGCAGAAGACCACACCGGGTGCCGCTCCTGTCAGCTAAGAACAGGAAACGGAGGCTACAATTCGCACAGGCTCACCAAAATTGGACAATAGAAGATTGGAAAAACGTTGCCTGGTCTGATGAGTCTCGATTTCTGCTGCGACATTCAGATGGTAGGGTCAGAATTTTGCATAAAGAACATGAAAGCATGGATCCATCCATCCTGGTGGTGGTGTAATGATGTGGGGGCTATTTTATTGGCACACTTTGGGCCCCTCAGTACCAATTGAGCATCGTTTAAACACCACAGCTTACCTGAGCTGAGTATTGTTGCTGACCATGTCCATCCCTTTATGACTACAGTGTACCCATCTTCTGATGGTTACTTCCAGCAGGATAATGCACCATGTCAAAAAGCTTAAATCATCTCAGACTGGTTTTTTGAAAATGACAATGAGTTCACTTTACTCAAATTGCCTCCACAGTCACCAGATCTCAATCCAATAGAGCACCTTTGGAATGTGGTGGAACGGAGATTTGCATCATGGATGAGCAGCCGACAAATCTGCAGGAACTGCGTGATGCTATCATGTCAATATGGACCAAAATCTCTGAGGAATCAAGGAACACCTTGTTGAATCTATGCCACGAAGAATTAAGGCAGTTCTGAAGGCAAAAGCGGGTCCAACCCGGTAATAGCAAGGTGTACCTAATAAAGTGGCCAGTGAGTGTATATTAAAATTGATACAAAATTCATGGGCAGTAAAAAATATTTATGATGGGTTCTTCTTTCGCTCACTGAGGTATGATAATAAAACATATTCTGTGTGCATCTGTGCATTTGACCCTTTATCCCTTGCTGTTATATCACACATCAATGATTTCTAAAGGCCAGCTGGTCACGTGCATCAGTGCTGACTGTACGAGGTTCATCCAATAAAGGAAATGGAAAGAATTATATCAGCTACTGTTATATCATTAACCAAGGTTAATAAAATCTTTCTGGCAAGAACACGCTGCTGAGAAAGAAGAGTGAGAGAGGGAGATTGCAGATGAGTGGAGAAACCTTTATCGAGTGAGAAACGGAGAGGGATTTCATGCATGCCTGACTCTGCCTGCTTCACAGGCCTGTAGTTACATAAGAGAGCCCTTAAGTGTTAACCCTTTGCTTTCCTTTTTCATGACTTATTCCTGGTGTCATGCATTTACATTTACATTTATGCATTTAGCAGACGCTTTTATACAAAGCGACTTACAGTGCATTCAGTCAGTATGTGTGTTCCCTGGGAATTGAACCCACGACCTTTGCACTGCTAACGCAATGCTCTACCACTGAGCCACAGGAACACTTATGCCTATATACAAAGCTAATGGTTTAACTGTGGAAAACTAGAGAACTCACTCAAAAACCTGTTTGGAAGAGTTTAGAGCTAGACTTTTTTGTATGGCTGAACTGAAGATAAAATCCTCTCTCGTTTCCAGCTGGGCTTTGCTGACCTCAACTTGGCGGAGTTTGCTGGTTCAGGCTCCGCTGTTCGCTGCTGTATACTAGAGGGCTACGACACCAAGAACACTCGGCAGGACAACTCCATACTCAAAGTGAGTGTGTCTCTGTGTAACTGGCTGCCTGTGCATGTGGGTGTAAGCACTGTCCGTCTCTTATCTCATTTCAGGACTAACACTACACATGTCCATTTTGATCGGGCCTCAGTCCGACTGAAAGCTCAAACACTGCCTTTTTCATCTTTAAAAGGGCAAGAACCTCTTTCTCCGCATTAATCTTAGCACCTTCAGAGTCTGCTTGCAATCAATACAAACATCGTCATCTAGAGTTTCTGCACTGTGGGTGACATATGACTGGTCAAACCATCCCATCAACCCACAGTCAGTCTCTGTTATGACAGACTGACTGACTCACTGTCTTGTAGACATGTCAAGAGGGAAAATGTGAAGGAAAAAGGACCAAACTACAGATAATCATAGATATTTTTGTGATTTGTACTAATTTTAAATCTAGGTTTCATGTTTAGGTTCCCATAAGTAGACAGTTTTTCTATCAAAATGCATCATGTTATGATATAGATATGGTTTTATATTTCACATCTTTTATTTTGTATCTTTCTTCACAGGTTACCATTGGCATGACTCTACTCTCTGGAGATCCCTGCTTTAAAACGTGAGTGTGTTGTATATTGTAGATTAACTTTGTGTTACTGAATTTAATACTTAAAAAAAATTTTCAACCCTACTAAGGCCCCTCAACAGACTTCAAATGGGACCTCAAGATAATTTAAAATAAGACAAACCAAGATTAGAATTTTTTTGTTATTATTTCACCCCCTTAACATCATTTTTTTTTTATATATACATTTTAAAGGTGTGGTTTCTATCCCTGGTAAAAGGTCATGTAAATGAATAAACTCTTTTGTCTAGTAATACCAAATTCTTAGCTATTTTATCAGGTAGAAAAAATGAACAAATATTCATTAAAAAAATCGTATTGTTAATCCTTATCCATTAATTCATGAGTGACTTAAAAATGTCATGTTCAGCTATTAAAATGTCTGAGTTCTCAAATGTAATTAATTGTATATATCTATGGACAACACTAGTTTATGTAAATTTAAATAAATATTGTTGTGGACAATGAGGGGCTTTGGGGTAAAAAAAAGGGCACTGTGCTTAGAAACTCTTGTTTAGTTCTCTTGATTCATGCTCAGTATAGCACCCCTCTTGTTTTTATTTGTAGGCAATGTGTAAGTATAAATTATTGATCAGTAGAGAGAGTACAAGCTTTTATTGCTCCCTGATGATATCTAAACTTGTCTTTTGCCTCTTCATCAGACCTGTGAGCACAGCTAAGACCATTGCCATGGCTGGGCAGGACCCCTCTCTGCAGCTGGACTGCAAGGGAGAGGGCACTGCTGACCACTCTGCACCGGCCCTCGGGGGCAGCACTCGCCGATCGGTCAAAAGCAGACCCTCTGTGAACAACTCTGGTAAGACCAACACACCTACAGTAGACAATCTCTGAAATTTGGAAAATGTAAACAAGTAGAAAAATGCTTTACATTTACAATTGTATTAAAAATGCACAGTATTTTATGATGATTTTGTATCGACTGTTTTGTTAGATGTTTTGGGCTTTCTAAATGAATGGTGCTAACCTGAGAATGTTTGTTCTTAGGAAGACTTCAGGAGGGATTGGAGGAGAACCTGTCCAGTCCAGATGAAGTGTTTCACACGGGACATTCTCGCAACTCCAGCTTTGCCAGCCAACAGAGCAAAATCTCAGGTGGGACTCAGGGCACGATCAAAAGAGCATCAGGTACAGATTATAGCTGATTACAGTATAAAAAAACTACTTCAAACTACACTTCCATCTTTTAATTGAAATTAAATTTATATGCAATCGCTTAGATTTACAACTGAATAAATTCTCTAGCAATTTAGAATATGCTACAGGAGCCAAGATTAATACAGAGATTTTTGTGTTCAAAAATCACAGAAATGTATTGAGTAAATTTCACTTAAAGAAAGTGAGTGTACTTTTTAATTTGCCTACACTACCGTTCAAAGATTTGAGATCGGTAATCATTTTTTTATGTTTTTAAGAGAAGTATCTTATTCTCTCATAATTTGAACAAAACTCCAGAAAATGGTTATTTTAAAATTGTAATAATATTTCACAATATTACTGTTTTTACTATTTGAAAATATTTTAAATGTAATTTATTCCTGTAATAAGAATAGGGTTTATTTCAAATAGAAATCCTTTGTAACATTATGAATGTCTTTATGTAACTTTTTCATCAATTTAGTGTATCCTTGTCTGAATATTAATTTCTTTAAAAAAAAACTTTGAACTGTAGTGTATTTATTGATCAAAACCTAAGATGCTGAAAATTAAAATCTAACATTCTATTGAACAATTTTCTTTCTTTCTTTTTTTTACGCTCTTTCACAATACTGCTTATGATCACAAGAACTGCTGCTCACTCTTGTGGGATGTGCTTGTCCTCCACGCAGGCTACAGTACAGAGCACTCTCACTCCCCCAACCTGACAGATCTGTCCCAGCACCGGCGGAACACCTCCACCAGCAGCAGCAACACATCAGGAGGAACATCTACAACTATCGAGAGCCCTGTAGAGCCGGAGAAAGAAGTGGTAAAACCAGAGAGACCCCCACGTCCCCCACGACCTGCTCTGCCCCCAAAAAGACCCTCAAGGTGGGGAGTCACCGGCAACACCAAGATACTAAAATACTTAGTTGTTTTATGTTGAATCACAAGCAAAAATGGCACATAGTTAAGATAAGAATTATGTATATATCTATGCAGGAGAAAGAAGGACTCTGTGGAGAACCAGCCCACATGGGTGGACGACACACGCATTGATGCAGATGATATTGTGGAGAAGATCGTGCAGAGTCAGAACTTTGCGGATGTCAGCAACAATGAAGGTGTGTTGAGAAAAAAATTGGTAGTAGTAATATTAACTATTTAGCACCATTAGTTCCACTTAAGCTTTTTTTTAATTCAACACTTTGATTACTGATACATATAAGAGGGTTTTATCCACTTGTGAAGCTTTCACATCACTAAAGCTGATCATTTTGTCACTCTTTCTTTTGTCACTTCACAGACAGCAATTTAACACTGTTCATCAGTAGGGATGGTACCACAGCATTAAGTGGCCTACAGCTTGTCAACAGGTAAACTGGTGCTCTTTTATCAACCTTTTAATTTAGTGTTCTGGTTATAAATGTACAAAGTATGAATTTAATTATTCCTTTGTTTATTACGCTGAAAAAAATGGTGTAGAAGCAAATTTCACTCATAAATTGCTAGTGAATTTCACAAACAATTACAAAGAAATGGCAAGTAACACATTGAGTTGAATTTTCTGTAAAAAAAACTCTTATTTTTTATATCATACTCCATTAATCTTTGCTTTATTTACAACTACTAAAAATATTTGTACAGTGTATTTATACTATCATTAAAAAGTTTGGGGTCTGTAAGATTTGTTTTTAATGTTTTTAAAACATTTTTAATAAATCTGTTTTCCTCTTATGGGCTTCTTCAAAGGCTGAATTAATATTTTCAGAAATTCAGTTATATTATGAAATATTCTTGCAATTTAAAAATCTCTGTTTTCTATTTCAACATGGTTTAAACTAAATAAATTCCTGAGTTGGCAAAGCTGTATTTTCAGTAGTGTGTTTTGTATTTGACTGTTGTAATATCATGTGTGATGTGTCTTTTATTCTTTGGCAGGGTGTCTGCGGGTGTTTTTGAACCGGTGGTGATTGAGAGCCATTAGATCTCTGAGGCCACAGCAGTCACTCTCTCACACCGCCACTGCCTTTTTTAATATTTTTAAATGATGGAGAGAGCAAGACAGGGACTGTATGTCAGAGTGGGCACCTGACTTCACAACTTGCTCCTCTTATGGGTCTGACGTATTACTCGCCTATTACAACCGTAACACCCTAACCATGCATTACATTTGCTGAAAAAACAGTGGTTCATTGTTCTATGATTAAGAATGAATTAATCATAAATATTTGACAACGGATTACAAACTACTTGAAATGCCTTAAGTAATGAGGCAATATGGGAGCTTCAGTCTAACACTGTGAAATATGAGGGCAGTCCAAAGGTTTTAGAAAGAAAATTTTGTTCAGTGTTATATAAAAAATTTAGTAGCATTTCACAGATTATTTAATGTTATAAAGTGGGATGATTTAATGTCTTATATTGTTTTTGTGATGCATTTCACACCCCTATTATATACAAACCACTGAAATCCACCCGCCCTTGCATACATTCTAACAATGCAGTAACCAGCCCATTAACCTGTGATAAACATGGATTAATATGCATGATATCATGTATGGCTGGCCATACAAATATGTCAGAGGCAAAGAAAACAGTTAAGCTATTTCCCCACATAGTCACTTTCAGTATCACGCTCACTTATAAAGTAGGCCATAGTTTGCTTACAAATGTTCCAGCTGGACTGGTGAAGATGAAATACATAAATATACTTTACTGCCCCCTCTTTTTCTCTTTAAGTAAATTCCCCAGTGTATTTCTAACTCGGTCTGTCAGTATTTCAGTTTATTTCACTATTCTAATCTTTCTCTTAGCTGCTGGTTTCAGCTTTGAATATTTGTGTGACTGTGAGTTTTGGCTCTGACAGCACATCCAAGTCATTTGTGGGATTCTCTCACTAGGATCTTGTCTTTATCAAAATAGCCATACCCAGTGAGATCCTGCATTGTGCAGCTAAAATCTAAAGTAAGAGCAAATGATTTGGAGAATCCTTGTTGTAAGACACCACGGAATAATTCCATTGTTTGTAGGGCTGATCTAGCCTTGAGCCAGTGACTCATAGTCACACGTCTGTCCTTGGCGAACGCCTCTGTTTCTGGCCGGCACCTGGAGTGCAGTGTACAATAGACATGACAGTGAAGTAGAGAGAATTGAAGACACAGTCTTCTGTTTCTCTGTCATGTACTGCTTATTTGTCATCTAATTAGCTATTCATGATCTTTGTCATGGAGATGAATCTTTCTCAGTTGATCTGAGAACATGAAAGACTGACATTTTGTTTTGTTTTTTTGTCAGTTACGAGAAAAGTGCAATGTGGGCTTGTTGTTTTATAAAAGCCCATTTTAATGAGTTCTTTTAGGGAGTTGAGTCCTGAAATATTTCACCCGTCCAGTGGCTTAAAATAAGACTCTTAAAGAGAATCACTGTTCACTAGTATACTAGAGAGGTGAGGGTTAGTTACATTCACATTCATATTAATTAACGTTCTTATTATTCATGCCGTTAAAAAACGAATCCGTGGCATGATCCAGCTGCTTCTCTACAGGATTAGTACTCCTGGAAATTTAAAGTAACACTACATTTTAAAGGGCAAAATATACAGTTTGATAATTATGTGGCCTGGTAAAGCCTAGTGTTCTGGATATTTCTGCTTAGCTAGTATAAAGGGATTCTCTGAAGACACTGAAAAACTTATCTCATTGTTTACTCTTTATCGTTCATCTACTCTTACACAAAAAAGCTATTAGCAACTAAGAACAATAACTCTATCCTGTCATCTTTATTTTCGAGCCGGCGGGCTGGTTCTCTAGAATCTCTTTCAGGGGGATTGTTCCCTCAACCTTGATGTCAAATAATTCTGCAAAGTCTAACATTTGTGGTGAAATAATGACCATTTGTGGTCCTTCTTCTTTCTCTTTATTTTTGTCTTACAAACACTTTTGTAATGATTTTAGTGATAATTGACTAATCTGTGTTATCTTTCTAATGCAGAAGAGTATATATATACACGTGTGTGTGTGTATATACTTGATTTAAGATGCTGTTGCAGGGAGCAGATTGGGGTCTGTATGCAAAAGTTGGAAGCAAGAGGGTTGATGTCGTTTATAGTTTTTGTACATTTCAGTAATCTGGAGCTTTTGTTCTCTTAAAAAATAAGGTTGTTTAATCAATGCGTCCATGTTCATTTATTTATATATAAAATAAATCTTGTTTTAAATATGGTTCGAACAGCATTGAGAGCGGCTCCAGGATACTGAAACCTCAGATGATAGATATATGTAAAGTTCTCTACAACAGCACTTAAATACTGAGGACTAACTAATGTCACTCACACATTCTCCAGAATGTTGATCTGTACTATCGTAAAGGATGAAAGCGATGCACGTACAGAAAGCTTTCCATGATAACGTCCATATTAATGATAGCAACATTTATTAAATGAAATATAGGCTTTCTGGAGATTTCTTTCAAAATGAATTTACCACTAAAGTACTATGGAAATGAATTTATTTTTCTGATTGTGACAAATATTTATATATAAGAAATGTGGAGTTGCTCCAAAGTTTTCTTGGTCTTGTGTTTGGTTTCATGCATGGAGATGATATTTTCTAATGATGGACCGAGACTATATTTCTACACTCAAATGTGAATGTCTCTTTCTTTAATGCAACTGTCAGGTGAGGTTATCTGTATGTATTATTTGGGAGAAATAAAGTTAATGTTGGGTTATAAATAATAATCTTTGTTGTGTGATTTATTTAACATCCAGCTATGATTCTTGTGAGGTTGCCAGTACATTGAATACGTGTGTGCTAATGAGCTGTAGTAATGAAGCTGAAACTAAATATAATAGGTCTACAAACTGCCATTTTGCTCAGTCTTAACTTAGCTGACTAAATTTAGTTCCTATGTTAAATTAAACACAAGATAACCAGATGATGTAGAATATATGCTTGAATGGAGTCTTGAAACTGCTTCTGTAACCTGCAGGAAGACTGCTGTAGCTCAGTCATAATTCGCGCTCTCTGCTACAATAAGATGAGACGTGCATTTAGCGCGGCTTCTGACCAGTAATTAGCTGTCTTTGAGCGCCCTCGTGTGCTGGAATTTTTTTTTATAGGCAAAATTGCCTTGCTTCCGTTTTGCAGGAAATTAGGCGGGCTATGATGGCTCTCATGATTAAGTGACTAAATAGAAGGATGTTATCGTTGCTTGTATATGTATTAATATTGCGCCTAATTGTAGGTCGCCGCGTTGTTGCTGGTTGTTAACTGTCCTACTTTCTAGTTAATATGATTAGTAAGCAACACAAGTGTTGCACGCCGTGGTCCGTATTTAGGCGACATCGAATAATTCACCAATAAAAAATTTAATTATTCATTTAAATGTATTTGTTCAGTAGTACTTCTTTGTTCGTTGCTTTATAACAGCTAATTAATAATTTGACCTGTCACAGAGATGTTGCATCAAGTCCTCCTGGGACGTTCGTACTTATGAGTTGACAAGTCGTTATTACGACGTCGGGTATGTTCAAGTCACTTTGGTCGGAAAAAGATGGTGATTTAACTTTTCTACATAAAATGTAATGATTTTTTAAAACTACATCTATAAAATGAACAATGTGCATCATTGTGCATTTTTCATTTCGTTTATGAAGGTGATGTAAACTGAATAATTATATATTCTATTATAATTATAAAATAATATAGTATTTTGTATGTGTAACGTATATAGTTTTATTGTACATTACAATTTTTTTTATTATTATTCATTTCAACAACTTTACTGACGCTGCATATCTTTAGTCTTTGGCTGCGTCCTTTGCATCCGTCACGTTTTTAACTGACACGCCCCCAACTCAGAAACTCGGGGCTTTCGAGTTTCCCACTCGTAATAACGACTTTGTGGTGGCGTTCATGCGCATTCAACTCGTAAATACGATGTATCCGACATGACTTGAACGCATCAATAGTGTCCCTTCATAAACACACCATAAACATAAGTGAATCTTTAAACTTGCCTTAAAAACACATCATTTGTTTCTTTCAGTGGGGAGTATAGAAGTCAATAAAAGACAACATATTAAATCCTCAAAAATAAAATATTTATTTTATTTGTTTAAAATATATTGTGTTTATCATTATGTTTGCATTTTATTTGAATTGACTTATATTAAATGCAATTTGCACCTTTATTTGAGGTTATATTTAAGCTCTAAAATCATTTTCTTTTCAGGCAACAGGAGCAGATCAAGCTGTTGGTTTCGGACTTGTTGGTTTTAGTCTGTTGCTCTTTACGTATTACACCATTTGGGTCATAGTCTTGGTAAGTGTGTGTGTATGTATGTGTGTTTATTCTGTTTTATATGCTACTGAAAAAAATATTGAAGTGATCAAACACCAATGCAGACTCTTCTGCCCTCGTTCCAGCCTTTTGTAGACAGTGACCATGTGATCCACGGCTATTTTCTTCCACGAGAATATTCTGTCATACTTCCTGGAGTTGCAGCATTAATCCTCTTACTTCTTGTTGGTAAGCAAGCAATCCATCAATATAATGTTAGTAGAATATCAAGTTCAAAATGTTATTAATTATATCCAAACCCCTTCTGAACAGTTGTGACAATCACATATTTCAAGTAGTAGCAGAAGACACACCTCTTCTGCAAGCACTTAACCACCTCACACCCTTAAACCAATGCACTAATACACAAAAGCACTTATTTTTCTTATGTACATTACTCTTTTCTAACTTGCTTCCTAGTATAGTTGGACACCTGAATTGTATAATGTGACTCCTTGACAAATTGCTTTTGTTCCTCTTTGGATAAAAGCATCTGATAAAAGCGCTAATGTAAATACAACAATACAACCATATTTTTACAGTTTAAAAAAGATCGAAATATCTTTGTTTTCTTCTGGTCTTTCATTTTCTCTTCTACTCTAGTGACCAAATTGACCCTCATTGTATTTTTCAGGCACCTTCATAGGGGTGGTAACATGGAAGAATCGAAAACCTAAGAAAGTTGATTAAGACTCTCCAGGCTGTTGTGATTCATCTGGTCACAAGATCGAACTGTGTGGATTTCACTCATGCATCACTTCCTGTACACAGCCACGTGAAGATCAACTCCAAAGCAGCTCTCCGGGATTCTAGTCATTAGACATGTTTAGGTGGTTCTTAAAATAAACAACAAAATAGATTTCATTAATAGCCAAAGCTATACTGAACATGTAGCTGCGTAGTAGTCTGTTTGAGCTTTGTGCACGCAATGGCCACAACCTTGACTGAAGACCACACTACCGGTGACATGTTTAGCTTTGGAGAATTCTTTCCATAGTCGGGGAGATAAAAGCTAATATGTGAGAACACACTTTAGGCTCCTAAGAGATGGGGTATGTATAGTGTGTATCTGGAAGACATCTAAATGGAATATGGGATTTTTCTTTTTGTTTAGTTATGCTTTATGTTGAGGAGATTCAGCTGTTCTTTTATGTTGGAAATAATGTATTTATAAACTGGAAAGCTTGCTTTTAGCAGCACAATAATTCAGAACAACAATCTATAAAGAATGAGAAAGATTTTGTAATATAAACAATCCAACATTAAAATGAATAGAAATATGCTTAACATTCTAATGTTGTGGTTTCTTTCTTATTTTAAATATGTTTAGCATATGTATATTTACATATCTATCAGACGCTTTTATCCAAAGCGACTTACAGTGCATTCAGGTTATACATTTTTTAATCAGTATGTGTGTTCCCTGGGAATCGAACCCACAACCTTTTGCGCTGCTGACGCAATGCTCTATCACTGAGCCACACAGGAACACATATATATGTATATTATATTTACATGTGTATATAAGTTAAGTTTAAATGAATGAGTTTGCACTGAATAGTCAAGCTGCATTTTCCAAATCCTGGGTGGCAGTTAACTGTGACTGCAGTGCATCCTCAAAAAAAGCCACGCATCTTTATTTAGATCCTTAACTTTATTTAAATCCTGGTTCCTGTGGTGGAAACACACCGAGTACCTGTCCAAAGTCCCTAGTTCCTGGGGACAGTTCCTGCGGTGGAAACGGGGCAAATGAGGACCATTTGGGCAACCCCTAACTCTTGTCTCTCACTCTCAAGATTAGTTAAATGGATTAAATTTGTGTCAAATTTTAGATTTAGAAAATGTTTGTATTTGTTTATATGAGACCCAGCAGTAGTTTTTGTCTCTGTAGTAGACATTATTTTAGTGAATTTCTCAGATCTTACAAGTCACTGTTTTAAGTCTGGATGTCCTGTGAAGAGCACATTCAGGGCTTTTCAGAGAGACCAAATGTTTGGAAGTTTCACCACGACCACTCCCTCTGCTTGGTCTTTAAAGAAAGCTGACGTTAATTTAGTGATACAATTGTAGATCCTTATGGAAATATTATACTATTCTATAATAATATTTTGTAATTATTTTAATCTGATTAATATTCAAATTATTTGTCATAAATCAACATATCAGGAAAATGTGGGGTTTCAAATCAAAATATGACGTCCTGTTACGAAACAGACCATCATTTCATACATGTCCACTGTAGAGAACACCAGGACTAAAAGCATGTTTATTACACATTTTGGGAGACAAAACAATTGAATAGGAAAATAAATTACATATTAATATTCTTATGAAATATTCGATATTATGAAAATCTGGCCAATTATTACTCCCGTCACCCGTCATTGCACATCTTTTTCAGCATGCTGTCCCAACAGAGCATTCGGCTAATATGCAAATTGCATATTTTATATATATTTAATATATAGTGTATAGATAATATTGTGTTTAAAGGGAAAACCAGTTTATGGACATTTTGCACACATATTGGATAATGCAAAGTGGTATATCAAATAATTATGTTCCTGTGGCTCAGTGGTAGAGTATTGCGTTTGCTGCGCAAAAGGTTGTGGGTTCAATTCCCAGAGAACATACTGGAAAAATATGTATAGCCTGAATTATGAAAGTAAGTCGATTTGGATAAAGGCGTCTGGTAAATGTAATATATTTTATAACATAGTTGAGAATCATCTTTATTTAAAAAAAAATGGTATAAACCACCTGAAACCTATTTTTTTATTCTGTTCATGTAATTTTGTTTTTTTTTAGGAAAAACTGGTTATTTAGTTATTAGTTGTTTAGTTATTCCATTTTATGCTCTAAAACAATGCAATGACATGAAAAATGACTAAATTCTCAAAGCTTTGTTTCTGGGTCTCAGAGTATAAAGAGAGAATGTACTATGTACATCTCATTTCAAGGTTGTGATATGAGTGTAAGATATCAATCTACTATCAACACTAATAGTTTTGTCTGTTTGTGTCCGTTTGTGTCCGCATACTTACCCGTGTGTTGCGTATCTAAGCACAGAGCGGCAGTGAGTGTGCGTGTGTGTGTGCGCGCGCGCGCGTGCGTGTGGGATGGGCAGCTGCAGTCGCGCTCGTTCTGAGAGACTGGTCGAGCTCGAGCTACTCATCCACACACGGCCAGTGTAATGTCACGCGAGGACAGAGAAAATGCGCTGATCTCCTCATCCGTGAACTAGAGAGGACCCATAATAAATCGCACTGAGGTACGTGCACATCTGTTTTTATTAGACAGAAAAATCTTGTTTCTGTTATTCATTTATTTTTTTTTTTTGTCCTGACATAAGTTCACGACAGCACGACTAGCTCTTCCTGTTTTAATATTTGTTGGTTTGTTAAAAATGTTCATCAAAAACTGGCCTTGTCTGATTCAGAATTGTAAAAATATACATTATTTTTGACTTTAACTTTAAATCTGCACTTTATATGGATCTGATGACAGAGGCGTTTTTAAGTCCCTTGCTGCATTTAGAGGGGGAAAGCTGCTGACTGATATTGAAAAATTTAATTTCCTTTTTTTTTTTTTTTAAGAACAGCTGATTACCATCACTGCAAACAAATAAACCTGTGTCTGAAATGTTTATCTGGCAGTCAGTGTACAGTGCAGAAGAATCCATTTAGGCACATGACACTTGGGAGGACAAATTGGCTGAAAATTGTTTGCAAGTATGATTTCCTCATGTGCAAAGAACACACGGTGTCTTAATGGTGCAGACTATTTTTTATGCAGCTGATGGAATGTCAGATTTGTTCTATGACCTGATGCAGGTGCTCTGCTCTCCCATGATGGTGCTGCATTCACTAGTAATAATGATTTACAAATAACTAATAATTTACCTGTCTTGAGTGACCCTACCTTAAGACCTCTTGAACAGATACAGTTTTTGTTCTGTTGTTCTGTTGTCAGGGAGACCTTAACCAGTTTGAAGAGGTTGACCAATCCCTCTGTCATTATAACACAAGTAGAGTGCAGTAAAATATATTCACGTCTCACACACACACACACACACACACACACACACACACACACACACACACACACACACACACACACACACACACACACACACACACACACACACACACACACACACACACACACACACACACACACACACACACACACACACACACACACAAAATACTGATAAAAAATATGTGGTAATGCATGTAGATTCTACTAAGGCTTTACAAGTTAGTGTACTGTTTATAAGTACGTGTCCATTGTATGTTGTAGATGGAGATGTCAGGGTCAGGTGTGAGCCAACACAATCGCACAGTAAAGAGGAGACGGTGGGGAAGACTGAGGCAGCAATGGAAACTGCTGGGTCTGTTTGAGATCGACCAGCAGCATGAGTTTTACAGTCTCACCTGTATGATGAAGGAAGGGCTGTTTGCCGCTGTGCAGAACACCATTGACAACCCTTTACCTGTGAGTATACCCATGTTTATGAACCTACACCTCATCCAGTCCCTATTGAATATCACTTCTTCCATCTTAAGGAAAAGATTACAATTGGAAAGATGCAGTTATATTTAGAGTTGTGATTGGTTTGTGGACCCCCAGGGGTCTGTGGAGAAGATATAAAAAACATATATACTTTTCTTTAATCAGTATCAGAATCAGAATAAACTTTATTGCCAAGTATGTTACACACAAAAGGAATTTGTCTTTGTGACAGGAGCTTCCAGTGCAGATAAAGTACAGATATAATAAAGGTAATAACAAAAAATATGCTATATGTGTATAATATAATACAATCCAGTAATAAATACATACAGGAAATACACAATAGACAGAATTACAATGTACAGATATGCTATTAAAAATGAAAAAAATGTTAAAACCTTGATGCCTTTTCTTACTATGTACATTAGAGTATGATTATTTCAATTTCTGTACATTTACAAAGCTATAATGAAATAGAAACCGGATAGAAAGCCACATTTATTTTTTCACTTTTAGATTTTTTTTTTATTCACCATTACATTTTTCCTTAATCAGATTTATCAAAACATGTTATTCAATTTTTTAGTTTTCCCCCCAGGACTTGTCTGTTCATTACTGACATCAGCTAGTGTTAACATCTACTATTCAAGCTGATATGAACAAATGTATCTATACAGAAGTCACAGATCATTGCAGTCAAACCGGTTTGGAGTTATGAAAACAAATCCAAAATACAATCCCAAGGAAATAAACAGTTCAGCTCAAATTACATTTTCAGTGTTGAAGTGCACATTGAAATGAAAGGTGAGAGAGACGACAGCTTTGGTATGATCAGAGGAGACCTCCAAGGAGACAGGCGTGTTCTATTTACCATTAATTAGTATGAGGACGAGCTCCATAGAGAGGACCAGATTTAGTGTGATCTTTCCATGGAGACTGTGTGTTTGTGGCACTGAAGGGGCTCCGTATTTTAATGTTTAGGCTTGATTAGAGCTGTTTTTATCCAGGTGATTTGCTCAAGAGTAACAGAGCATATGGTGTGAAAGAATAACCAATTATTTTGGATACAAACACCATTGTATTGCACACACTGGGGAGGAGGGGAGAATTCAAACAATGCAATAGTGCTCAGTGCAAGGTAGCTCCAACAAGAGAGGGCAGACATGTTCAAGCAGAAATCAGTGGCCTGCTACACAATGTATATCTAAGCTTTAGCATTTTATAGAGGAACAAGAGAGTAATAGTCATCTCTGAACGTGGTACTGTATGTGCATGACTCATTTTCCCCCACATAGGTTTGTCACATTTGTGACGTTTCATAGATTATTCACGTAGCATTGCAATGCTTTCTATAAATCAATTTTCTTATTGAGATGACAGAATATTGAAAGCGCAATAACTGGGGCATTCACTGATGCCTAAAAGAAATACAGGGCTTCCAGCAAATCAAGGACTCTCCCAGCTGGCATTTGAATTATGGTAAAACCATACAAGATAGAATTGGATAGATCTGGTCCTAGATTCTGTCAGTAATATGTTACAGCCATGCTAAATATATATATTTACATGTCAGGGAACTTAAGTAATTAATGAAATTTGTAAAATAATATATAGTAGTAATAATAATAATAATTCATTACATTTATATAGTGCTTTTCTGCTTTTTCAAAGCACTCAAAGTGCTCTACATTGTCAGGGGGGTATCTCCTCATCCACCACCAGTGTGCAGCATCCACCTGGATGATGCGACGGCAGCCATAGTGCGCCAGAACGCCCACCACACACCAGCTTACTGGTGGAGAGGAGACAGTGATGAAGCCAATCAGTGTATGGGGATGATTAGGAGGCCATGATGGTCAGAGGCCAATGGGGGCGAAATGTGCCAGGATGCCGGGGTTACACCCCTACATTTTTCGAAGACCTCCTTTTTTTAATGACCATGGACGGTCAGGACCTCAGTTTAACGTCTCGTCCAAGGACGGTCTTTTTACAGTATACTGTCCCATCACTATACTGGGGCGTTAGGACCCACACAGACCACAGGGTGAGCACCCCCTGCTGGTCTCACTAACACCTCTTCCAGCAGCAACCTAGTTTTCCCAGGAGGTCTCCCATCCAGGTACTGACCAGGCTCAACCCTGCTTAGCTTCAGTGGGAAACCGGTCTTGGTCTGCAGGGTGATATGGCTGCCGGCAATCAAAAGTAGTAGACAATCAATCACCTGATATTTTGTGATATTTGTGAATATAGTCATGGTTAAAGTGTTTTTAAGACCCATTAGACATTAAAATGTACTTAGATATTCTAAACGTGATTTTTACAGAATCTAAATGAATGAATGGCATTGACCTCGTCCCCACTTTTTTCAATATAGCTTTCTATTGCCATTTTCAGTGTACCACACAAATTTGTCTATGAGGCAAACACACCCGCTGATTATAAACTACTCAAACTTTTTGTAGTGTGGTGGCTACACTCATGGTCATGTGCTTGTTCATTAATGCACACACACACACACACACACACACACACACACACACACACACACACACACACACACACACACACACACACACACACACACACACACACACACACACACACACACACACATAGATGATGTTGCCGACCCCTGATTCTATTGAATCCAGTCTGCTTAGGCAGCAGTATGATGCATGAATGTGCTGCCCGTTGTCTGGGGGTCAAAGCGCTTTTGCAACTATCTCTCTCTCACACATAAATAACAAAAAGAAAAACAATACCTGCAAAAACATTTAATCAAACATGCAATATATTTTTCAGTATTGATCATGTATTTTGTGTTTTTTAGGATGAACTGTCTGAGGATGACTATTCTCTTGAAGTTACTCAAATCCATAAGGTATGTTAAAGGAAAAAGCCAACACTTCTTACCATAATTTTAGCATATTTTGCTGTACCGGACAAAATGTGGTGTAATTACTAAGCAATTGTTGAGCATGTGCTTGTTTTGCTTGAATTATACGTAAGACATTTATGTATAATTTCTACTGAATCTCTTCTGTTGTGTTTGTGACTGTGTGAAGGACTTCAGGATGGAGACGTACGCTGGGCCGGTGTTTGCCAGTCTGCGGCGCTCCCTGGGGATGACAGAGAAGGAATATCAGCAGTCCCTCTCTTCTGAAGGCAGCTACCTGCAGTTCATCAGCAATTCTAAGAGCAAGGCAGACTTCTTCCTAACGTGAGTCAGCACAAATGCTTCACATGCAGGAGCATATGCACTAGGCACAGTATAAGGAGAAGACAGACCACTTATAGAAAAATAAATGGGAGAAATCACATAGTTCAATATGGCCTGTATAAGAAGGGCTGTACTTCATTTTAAAGAGATTTTTAAATAGATTTTTGTATTCTAGAACCTGCATATAATTATTTGATTTCATGATTTCCGCCACATGCTACTTTTGTTGTCAGATTCTTTGAAATATTTGTTTTGATTTTAAATGTGTTATTGAAACATAATGTTTATTTCTGGGGGTTTTGCCCATTCATTTTGATAGGAGCTATACTTCATATGACAGTTACTGCCCTGTTGTGCATTGAGTGAACTTATATATACCCTATGCATAAATATATACCCTACTGTACTATATATATTATATGCAGTAAGGATGGATTAAATTGATCAAAAGTAATAGTAACAACTTAAATTTTTTTTGGACTTTTTACCAAAGATAAAAGTATCATGATTTCCACAGAAATATTAAGCAGCAAACTGATTTCAATTGGTAATAATAAGAAATGTTTCTTGAGCAGGAAATCAGCTTATAAAATGATTTCTGAAGAATCACGTGACACTAATGACTAGGGGCGTAGAATTTGGGGTTAGATGCTAGGACGTGTCCTACCATTATCCAGCCGCTAGCAAACTGTCCCTAGCAACAATTTGATCAAATAATTAAATATATGTATATGTTTTTGTCATTTCAGAAGCATCTGAAACGTCATATCATTGATATTACCTAACAAGTTAAAGTAAATACGTTAGAAAACCGCGCGCTCTCAAGGACACGTACTTAATACATGTGAAGAATGTAGTCGCACGCCGGACGAGAAGCGCAGCCGCGTTTAGAACTCACAGGTATTGCACCCAATTCAAGACAGCAGTCTAAAACAGTTCATATAAAAGCCCACTTCAGGAATGAACGAAGTTGCATCCATGAGTTTGAAGTGGTTCTATGGCTATTATTAGCTCCCTATATAAAGCATACTGACAGAAAGACAAGTTGTGCGGAAAGATACACAATCTTTCAGCCTAAGATAAAGTCATGAACATCAACAATAATTTGAGACAAATATAATGTGAATTTATTTTTTCGGTAAACTCTGTAAGTGGCACTCTGGTGCAGCAGGATTTGGAACATGCGCCCTTTATGTCCCCACCAATGTCGAAAGCAAATCTACGCCCTTGCTAATGGCTGATGATAATTCAACCTGCCATACAGGAATTCAGTACATTTTTAAATACATTAAAATAGAAAACAGTTTATTTAAATTGTGAAAATATTTCAGTGTTCTTTACTGATTTCTAAACAAATAAATGCAGCCTTATACTTATTTTAAAAAGCATTTAAAAATCTCACATTCACAAAACATCCCTTTTTAACGGAATAGTATATATGTTTGATATCAAACCAAATGTCCTTTAACACACATTTCTCTGTTTTGTGTTTAGTAATGACAAGCGGTTCTTCTTAAAGACACAGAGTAAAAGAGAAGTGCGATTTCTCTTGTCTAACTTGAGGATCTACATGGAACATCTGGAGAAGTACCCACACTCTCTGCTTGTCAAATTTTTAGGTGAGAAAAAGGAAGCTATGAAATTAACATTATTTTTCAACAAATGTTACTGGACCAACATTTTTTTATCCGTCAGTTTTAATGCATTGTGAATTTGATTGAAAGTGTAATTCATGACGATTTTCACTAGAAACCTTAAAATCCTGAATGCTCATCTTTATTGCATCTATTTAATCAATTGTCGTGCTTGATTCAGGTGTTCACAGGATCAAAATAGCACATCAGAGGATGGTAATTATTTCACTTTACATCTTTAATTTCCTGTTATAACATTATTATTTTATGAACCCGAGGATTCATGTTGTAAAACTCGACTGGTTTTCTGTGTGCAGAAGTACTTTATTGTGATGCAAAGTGTTTTTTACCCTGATGACAGAATCACAGAGAGGTAAGATTTACTGCATGCTATAAAGGGAAATGGTGAAGTGTTAACGATTCGTCCATTATCAATCATATAAATATTTAATGTTTCTAATCTCTCCATCACTTCCGTGAAAGTACACCACAGAAGATGTCATCTTGACTTACTAAAATTCACAGCCTTGCAATTATTGGTCATTAAATTGCTTTGCCTTTTAGCTGTTACTTTTGGCTTGCTCTAATGGTAAGAATAATGATCCAATCCATCACTCCAACCTCCTTCTCCATTACTCTTCCTCACTTGTTTTGCATTCACCCTTTTCTCTCAATGTTTAAGGTATGATTTAAAGGGCTGTGAGGTGAGCCGGTGGACGGACCCAGCCCCTGAAGGCAGCCAGATCATTGTTGTTTTGAAGGATCTTAATTTTGATGGACAGTTCATTCAGTTAGGTAAATTCAGTTCTTTGTATGATATTTAGACTTCATCTGCAACACTACGTTCAATCCTTTTGGTTCCTTGTTTATATGACAGATCAGCAACGCCCTTGGCTCCTGCGTCAGGTGGAGATTGATACTGCCTTTCTTCAGACGCTCAATGTGTTGGACTACAGCCTCCTGCTTGCCCATCAGCCCCTGCACCAGGATGAACTCAGCCAGAGTCTCTCTTTCAGAACACTCATCATGCGTGCCAAAAAGTGAGCATCATTTTAGTATACCATGCACATAGCCATCTACAAACAACCATAGACATTTACAAAGATGTTTTAATGAAGGCCTGCTTGTGTACATTGTTTAAAGATTTCAATCTCTTCTAGTAAATATGATCCAAATAACCTGGAATCTTCACAAACTACATAATTTAATGTTACTACTTAAGGGAAGGTAGTGTTCTTACATTTCATTAAACAAAAAAGGAACACTACTGTTCTCTGTCAAAAATGACTGCATACAAGATGTGGTCAAAACAAGATGTGAGCACTTTTTTAAAACTTTGGACGGTTTATGTACAATGAATGGAAACTTTCTGAAAGGAGATGTTAGTATTATATTGTCCTTAAATGTATTTATGGACCTAAAAAAAGCATATTGAATATAAAACAGTGGAGAGTGAGTATGACTGTCTTTTCACAATAATAGTATACACATTTCAGTGAAATCTCAAAGTTGGTGTAGTCTGGCATTCATAATTGTATAAAAACTCTATTCTTGACACAGTCAGATGCACACAGATACTTTCGGCTGGTCACCTCTATCCCACACAGTCATTTGAATGAACTGCTCATGCTTGACTGCTGAGGTGCACGCAAAGATGAACTTTATATGATTAAGTGGAGAATGCTGAAGTTGGCTCTTGTTTTAATTGTTCTCATAGTTCAAAGACAATATTTTCTTAAAAACGTTTCAGTCACACTTTATTTTAAGGTCCAATTATTGCTATTAAACAAGCCATTGCCTATGAATTTTCCTTAATAGCTAGCAAGGTAGTTGTTAAATTTAAGTATTGGGTAGGATTAGAAATGTAGAATATGGTCATGCAGAATATGTGCTTTATAAGTACTAATGAACAGCCAATGCTTAATAAGCAACTAGTTTAATAGTGAGAATTGGTCCCTATTCCAAAGTGGGTAACACTTTATTTTAGGTTTCTTAACTAATTGCTTTTTAGCATGCATATTACTAGAATATTAGCCATTTATTATAGTAATTAAGTACATATTAATGCCTTATTCTACATCCCTAATCCTACCCAATACCTTAACTTAACTACCTTACTAACTATTAATAAGCAGCAAATTAGGAATGTACTGAGGGGAAAGTCGTAGTTAATAGTGAATAAGTGTTTCCTATTCTAAAGTGTTACCCTAAAGTGTTACTGACGTTTCTTTCTGCTGCCTTCTATCTCTAGTTTAGTTCAGTATTTAAGGATAGCAGGCTTTACCCTGCCTGTGAATGTTCATGTTCACCTCTGTTTCCAGATCCTTCTCTTTCTTCTCCAAACGGCCATTGGCAGGCAGGCATGTAGCTATCATATCTAGCTTCGATGTCATTTTCAAAGAAATAACAAAAACTAAATTACTAAACTATAATAATAACCATGCGTGTACTTGCTACTACCATTCCATTAGTCATTGAACGTCATCTCATATACTGCATTTATCCATCATTTAAACCAATGGTTTACTCAAAAAATGATGCAAGTCTTACTTATTCTCATGTCTTTTGAAACCTGTATGACTTTTCCATAGAACACAAAAGGACATTTAGCAGAATGTCCAAGCTGCTCTTTTCCATACAATGAAAGTGAATAGTGACCGTCAAGCTTTTCAGTGAACAATGACTTAGATTTCAGTCTGTTCCTCACACAAAGTTGACATAAGATTACTTTTAAGGTGTATTTATTTTGAGACTTGCAGTCTTTGGTCCCCATCCATTTTCATTGTGTGGAGAAGAGCAGCATGAACATTCTGCAAAACATCTCTTTTTCTGTTTCTCACAAAAAAGAAAGACATATGGGTTTGGAAGGACTTGATGGTGAGTAAATGATGTAAGATTTTCCATTTTTGGGTAAACTATACCTTTAACAGCATGGAATGTTCAGGTGTAATAATCTTCCGCAGAAAAAAGAGCTTCAACCCAGAAACAAGCAACAATGAATGGCAATTGTTCAGTAGGTTAATGCTCTTTGTTCTGTTCTGTGTTCATCTCTGCCTGGCTGTCAGGTCAGTAAATGCAACATCCAGTCCTACACATGCAACTTTACCAACTGTTCCAGGGGTGGTGGCAGAGGAAGACTCCACACTCATCTCCTCAGAATTAAATACAACACAATGTCACGTAACAGAAATGCACAGTGGCAATGGTGCAACGGACATAGCAAGTCCTGAGGAAGACAAAATTGAGCAACAAAGTAGAATGGAAACAGAGTCAGCCGATCTACAAACGTTCCAGGCCCAGAACCGGAGATTGCTTCCTAACTTCAAAAACCCGCTTCATGTCATTGATGGACCAGAGCAGCGTTACTTCATTGGGATAATTGACATCTTCACTGTTTATGGTTTCAAAAAGAGGCTTGAGTATCTGTGGAAAAGACTGAGACACCCACGACAAACATTCTCCACAGTCAGTCCTCCAGCTTACTGTCACAGGCTGTGCCAGTGGGTTCAGGACCATACCAAATAAAATTAGAGAGCTTGGATGACAGATGGACACTGTTCGCTCACCTGACTCATGCATACCTCGTCATGTAAACACAGTGGAAAGGATCTGAATGTACATTTGAGGGTGAACGTTTTTATAGCTTTTTGTTTAAATAAAGAAGATGCTAATGCAAGTACCTGTTAAAACACTGTAGTTCATGAAAAATGCAAAAGTTAAAAGGTGTATTCAATTTAAAATTGTTATGTAAGTAACAGCGCAATGACGTTGCATATGGCTGAAACATATTATGAAAACATGAATAAGAGCAAAGGAGAGTATGATTTTTTTTATTTAAGCTTGTTTTCATATAATTTAACTATGTAATACTGGTTACAGATATATCCCATTTATTGAAAAGTGCATTGTTACCATTTGATTGCCAGCTGTCCAGAACAGAACGGCTTTTGAGGCTGACAACTTATCAACAAATGCAGGGTCACTTCCTTCCTGTGGTCTGTCACGTTCAGAAACTGTTATGTGGAACTACACAAGGTGGCATTCAAATGTTTTCAGAAATATTTATGCAGTATAATAAAAAAAGAATGTTTGATATTTCAGGCCTCAAGCTGTTTTTGTACTGTGCTATTTGTAATTGACCAATTTATATTGCTGGAGCTAGAATTTTTGAGCACATTCTATATATTTATTTCTATATATTCTATATAAAATAAAATATATAGAATATTTAAAAATTCTATATATTTTTAAATGTGCTTAAAATATATATCAAAATAATGGAGGGAAGCAAGGACAATGTAATTGTGAATCTTGGGGGGCATTTTTTACCATCTTATGATGCTGTAATGTTTTTTTTATGGAAAGCCAACCTATAGGTTGCAGTGTTAGTATAGGAAAAATGCAAATATCTATCTATCTATCTATCTATCTATCTATCTATCTATCTATCTATCTATCTATCTATCTATCTATCTATCTATCTATCTATCTATCTATCTATCTATCTATCTATTAATAATTAATTAATTCAATATTAATGGAATGATACAGTTTACTTGGACAGACCACAGAGGATACTTTTAAAAAATATATTTCATTACAAGTATTTTATTTGTTAAAAAAAATGAAAATGGTTACAATTCTCAAAACAATACGTTCCCAGTAACTGAGAAGTTCAAGTGAGCATCCAGCTCTAGGCTGAGTAGAGGATGGCCGATGTAACTGATGGCGACTCCAGGTTGCGCTGTCGATTCCTCGTCCTGCACAATCGATCCCGTTGCAGGGATAACCAACAAGCTGATGTTGCCGAAACGCACACAGTGAAAACGCTGACACGATGGATTTCAATGTCAAGAAACTAGCGTCGGATGCAGGTGTCTTCTTCACTCGTGCTGTCCAGGTATGAAATGACCCAGTGCTTTTTGGTTACTTCACGGTAGTTGTATTCAGCCATAAGTGCCGTGCGTGAATTGAGGAGGATGGATGTGCGCAGCAGCATCAGCGAGCTCGAGTCAATGAATCAGCTGATTCGCTCCGTTGGCCTTATTACAGATCCTCACGCGAACACTCAGAAACCTCGCTTTCTGTAAACATTCATGTATTTGTCATTGTTCAAGCGAACAACCCTTGTTTGTCATGTGGTGATGATCTGTATTTTCCTCGCCATTGTAAGCCGATAGACGCAAGCCAAGCCTGTAACGTTATCCATTATTAATGGCTGTTCATGTGACAGTCACCAGCTGAATTCTCGCCTACAGACGAAGCCCTGTTTTCTACAAAACAGTTATTTTATTTTTTTTATTTTTAAAATGCTTGTTTAGGGATGCTCATGTTACTGCTTGTCAAAAAGTTCTTAGTCTATCGAAATATAACTAAAAACATACTCCGTTATATACTGTATAAAAAGACGTAAGACAGTAAACAGGTTGATAATCATTGACCAAAGTTTATACTGTCATTATATTCACCCTCATGGTATTTTGAACCTGTATGATTTAGTATTTTCCATGGAACACAAAAGATGCTCTGCTACTGCCCCCCCCCCCCCAATTGTAATAAATTATTAGGCAGTTAAAAAATGATTAAATAATGACTTAAATGTCAGTCTGTATAACACAAAGCTATTTTATTGTTATTTTATTGTTATATTTGGAGCTTGGCAGATCTTGGTTACCATTCACTTTCATTTTATGGGAAAAAAAGCAGCATAAAATCACTGAAGAAAATCATGTCGGTTTTGGAACCGCATGAGAGGGAGCGTTTTCATTTTAATAGACCTTCTTGTACGCAGAGTACAGAAAGATCTCTGGTCAGCTGGTGTGTTTGTGTGACAGTGAATGTCCATCTGTTTCCATGTGGGTGGTTTTCATTTAAGCATAAAAAGTTACTTTTTTCATTAATTACAATATTTGTAGTTAATTATCTAAGATAATCCTTGAAACTGCAAGTTCAGACAGATTATATTTTCTATATAATATAAAAAAGGAAAAAAAAATCTGAAGGATAAGCATTTTATATAATCATTTTTTTAATATATAAAAATGCAACAATTTAATTTAGTTGATAATTAACTGTTAAAAAAAACATGTGATGATTCAAAGACTAAACAAATGATACTTAGGGGTGTCATGTGAAAATCCTTGTAAATTACAACATAAGGATTGTTTTTTTAAAATAATATATTATTCTGAATAAGTGGCATTGTAATACTGATTTTTTTTTGTTAGTTAGTTATTTTTCTTCAACGCCGTATGCATGCTACAGTATATTTATTTACGCAGTGTGAGATTTATTATATTGTCAAAGCATTATGTATTTTATTCATAGTCATATTGTCATATAGTCATACTGTGCAAACACAGTGTGAGGATACCTCATCTTTTATGACCGGCCATATTCTCTGCTCATGTATGACAGACATTCAAAACGGCAGATTTAGAGGAAATCCTTCATGCTGGATGTGGTTTATGTTTTTTTCCTCTTTCACCTCAGGCCTGAATTTTATGCGCTGTCAGCAGGGGTCTTCCCTGTGTGAGTGTGAGTGAAATATTAAACACCAGCCTCATATTTTTTCACCTTATCAGAGGAAATCTTCAGGAAATATGCAGGTCCACCGGCCTGCCAGAAGCCTCCTGTTTATCAGGGCATTTGTTCAGCTGTTAGCTACTCATCTTTAGCAATGGCTGATATTTTAGCCATTTATCAAGTGAATATCAACTGCAAAGGCACAAACAAGCCGGTGCCATACACCTGTCTGATCCTCTTCCATTTAATTCTAGTTTCTTTAACTGATCTTGTTTATTGTTATGTCTCCCCTGAGAAGATGCAATGAGACCGTTTGCCTTCTGTAGTGTGATTAACCAGGGAGCAAATGGAGGGGGTGTCCCCTATCAGCCAATCACCTTTGCAGACACAGATAAGCGTCCCTGCTCAGCCAATCACTACTATTGTACCTGCCAGGGATTTTGTTAGGAGCAGATCATTATCACTCAAAGCCACAGTTCTGTCATGGAGTTACTGCAGTCAGAGGCAGTGCACATGAGCTGTAGATTTCTGGATATACCACAGGCCCACTCTCAGGCAGCAATATTCAGCAATAAATAGGTCTTTTAGCAGTCATTTTGTTCTTTTTCACCTGTTACCATTGCAGAAGATTTGATTTTTTTCTGTTGTACACTACCTTTTAAAAGTTTGGGATCAGTAATATTTTTTAAAGCTTTGAAGTCTTTTATGCTTACGAAGGCTGCATTTTTTTTATTACAAATACATGAATCAGTCACATTGTGAAATATTATTATTACAATTTAAAGGAACTGTGTTCTATTTTAATATATTGTAAAATGTGACGGTAAAGCTGAATTTTCAGCAGCCGTTACTCTTGTCTTCCATGTCGCATGATCCTTCAGATATCATTTCAAAATGAAATAAACATTTCTTGCTATTATCAGTGTTGGAAACGTAATATTTTGGGGTATTTTTCAGGATTCTTTAATGAATAGAAAGTTCAAAAGGACATACAAATCATTTATAACACCTTTACAGCTTTACTGTCACATTTGATCCATTTAATGAAAAATAAATATCCATGCTGAATATAAAAGTATGATTTCTTCCCCAAAAAGTTCTTTCTTTGAACAGTAGTGTATAATTATTATTATTTTTCAAGCACCATATTTAATAGTGGTGTTACAAATTGATTTGTATTTTATTGCCTTTTATTGCATTATCATATTTTACATATATTTTATAATTAATAATGCAATTGGTTAGAAAACAATGGTTAAAAACTAAATATAAATATCTATAATGGTTGTAGGTTAAACATAGCGTGTCTCACTGCAGGGCACATGTCAGATATAACTGTATCCATGCTTTTAATCACATCAGCTTTTTGGATTAAAACCTGCCATGTCCTGTCATTGTCTTTTGTCAGAACATGACTTGATGTTTTTGTTGCACTCAAACTTTGTGTCTGATTTATAGCATCATATGCTGCTTGATGTGAACTGTGAAACATTGCCTAAACATAAATATAGCCAAAAAGGGGAATGGCATAATGCCAGCAAATCATGTGAATAGCTTTAAGAGTATGTCTCCTTGTTTAGCTGAGAATGTTGAGTCTCCGGAGAGTTCAAGATTACTGCTCATTATTTAGTGAGTTTAATATTGCACGTTTTGTTAAGCATTCTGAGACAATATCTTATGGGAAATTATGCATGCATATTCTTGTTCCTCCGAAGAACAGCTAATATTTCCTACATTGTTGTACGAGTGCTGTTCTTACAGACAGACTGAATTGTTTTGTATGTTCTCCAGTACACAGAAGAGAAGCTTGGCCAGGCAGAAAAGACTGAACTTGATGCCCATCTGGAGAACCTGATTGCTCGAGCGGACTGCACCAAAAACTGGACCGAAAAGATCTTCAGACAAACCGAGGTGCTGCTTCAACCCAACCCAAGTAAGAAACTACACGGCCGTTATACATTTAAAATCTACCTAAGCCTCTGAATTACATTTTCTTCAGGAAAATATTCCGTTATTAGGTATTGTTTGAAATGTGTGGTCTTGTCTCCTAAATGTTAAGCTCAACAAAGTCCTGAATGTTGAAAAATGTCTCATGTTGTTGTTGACATTTACCATTAACACAACGAACAGGAACATCCCTTCGCTGATATCAGTCTGCTTTAATGTCTCTATTTGCTTGATTAGACCACTCTGCATCTGCGTGAAAAATTTGAGAAATGAAATATTCCTTTAGAGGCAGCCAGAGAAATATGATGCATCCATTAATACAGCAGTGGTGCTCAGGTGTCACGTTATGTGAATGTTCTCTATTGTCTTTGCACCCTTGATTTGTATTTTCTCTCTTCTTCTTGCTACAGTAATTTCACTAATTATAAGAATAAGCAAATGTTTCTCAAGGGTGCTGAGATGTGCAGCAAACTAGCGTAACAGTTGAAATCTGAGCTGTTAATCGTTACTGTGCTCTTTAGCAGGACACTGTACTGTAAGGCACTTTGGATAAAAATGTCTGATTACAAACTTTAGCTTAGTTACACTACTGTTCAAATGCTTTATATTCATTATATTAGAATGATTCTATGTGATATCATGTGATACTGAAGACTGGAGTAACGGCTGCTGAATATTCCACTTTGCCACCACAGGAAAAAGTGAAACTTATTTTAAATTATATTTGACAATATCACAGATTTATTGTATTTTAATCAAGTAAACGCAGCCTTGGTTAATCCAAATGTTTGAATGGTAGTGTATATCGCATTTTGTAAAATTCGCATTTTATGTTGTCAGTTCACAAATGAATAAACAACATGAAACATTTGATATTAATACTCGTTCGGTTATAATTTCTGAATCGTTGATAAGGCCACAGGTTTCAGATGTTTTAAAGCTCATCTTTGATGGCAGTACCTTTCATGTTCATATTTAAGTGTTAGTACTAATTAGAACACTAACCTGTTCTTTCTAACTCTCTCCATGCTCCAGTTGACCATACTGGTAAGTGTCTCTACTCCCCGTGGCCTGTGCTTTAGGTCTTTAGTTTAATTCCTTCCTCAAATGATTGATGTTTAGTATTAGACCCAACGTGTGAGGCTGGCTCTTCTCACTATGTTTTTGTAATGGTAATAATACTATCCTTTTGAGGCTGGGTTTGGGTGGATGTCTTGTGGTTTTTAGCCAGACAAAAGTTTAAACACCTGTTCTTCAATCATCTGAATATCTTAACCAGATCTGGTTATCACATCTGTGAGGTCTCTTCAAATCCTGCTGGCAACACCGAGAGCTGGAATGATTGGTCAAAGACTTGTTATTATATCACATTTTCCATTACAACCCCAAATGGGTTTTATGTTTTCATCGGTGATGTCTACATCAAACTTTTTTTGCTTTATGGTCTCTCGAAACAATGTTCAAAAGACTACAATGAAAGTGTCCCAAAATGTGTAAATGGTTGGTGAAATATTTGTAAACTTTTATGATTAGATATTGAGAAGCAAGGTATAAATCTGGATCAATTAAATTCATAAATAAAGAAATGTAAACCAAAATATGTATACCAGTGTGATATCGTATAATATCAGTTTTATTACCCTCAATTTGCTGACTGTGATCTATTGGTTTTGGATTGGTGAACATGATGGTGCAAAATAGTGTACTTTGATTAAGTTTACTGGAATAAAGCCTGATGTGAATCTTTATTTAGGTGCCCGTATTGAAGAGTTTTTTTATGAGAAATTGGACAAAAAGATCCCATCCAGAATCACCAATGCAGAGCTGCTGGGGCAGTATATGCAGGACGCTGCGAAGGAATTTGGGCCAGGAACTCCATATGGTTCGTACGTTTTTGTTTTGTGTTTGTTTTTGATTGTTTTTAATCAGAAAACACACAGAAAAGGCAAAAAGTTATTTTGCTAAGATAAAATGGCTACATATTTCCTAACTAAGAAACAATAGAAAGCAGTTTGCACATAATCAAAGTGTAGAATAGAAGTCTGTACTAGAAGCAGTGCATACCAGTTTATGCTCATCTTTATTTAAATTATTTTTTATTTATGGGATGCACCATATGTGGCGGGAATTGCTGCTGCACATGTTCTCTTCCTTTTTCCTGTGACAGTGCTATACTAATACAGATCTCTAAATCAAGTTAATGTTTATCTGCATGCTTTGTTTCACTAGATGGCGCACTTTCCCTTTGGTGTTCATGAATACATTTTGGTTCGAATTTACTGTACTAGATCCTGTGATTAAATGTTTTTCTTACCTATTATGAGGTTATAACATTCGTTTGTATTTATATTAGAACTTTATATATTATAATTATAGCAATGCTACTTAAAAATATTTATATGATAATCATACTCTTAGATGTCAACATTAAAAATAAATACAAGTTCATGACCAATGCCAAGGTAAATATGGCATCATGTATATAAAGACATTAAAAAAACAAATGAAAACATGTTTCATTTACAGAGAATCAAAGCAGCATCAGAGCACATTTCTAAAATGCCTTATGTGAGGCAGAGTGTTTCAATCTGTCAGTTTAGGTCTCTGATGTAGATACCTTCATACCCCTTGATTAGTTAAATACGTTTGAAAATGACTTGACAGGAAAAGACTGAAAATGTCACTGCAATGCTGAGGTGTACATCATGTTTTCTGAATGCTTTGCCTCTGTTTTCAGGTAGCACTTTGATCACTGTTGGAGAGTTTCAGAGGAGGTTGGGTGGAGCAGAGCGGGAATTCCTACATGTGTCAGCTATCAACTTCCTCACGCCACTGAGGAACTTTCTAGAGGGTGACTGGAAAACCATTTCTGTAAGTGAAATTCATAATCGCAGTCTCAGATGGTTCATGACGTCCTTCTGATATGTAAGCCAACTCATAATGGCTAGTTACAAAATGATTGGCTGACAAGCCTTTATGGTATATAAAATACACTCTAATGCCATTTCTATTGAAACTTTTGCCATGTATTTAAATATATTTGTTTTTGTTTTTTACTTTATGAACTTCAACACAATAACAAACAAACAACACTCCTTCATGGGTACATACATAAATATTTTTCCACCAAGTATAGCACAAAAAGTAAAAGAAACTTTGGTCTGGTCAACTGGTTACGATATAAGCAAATATTTGTAAGCATGTATACATTAATATTTGTGGTCATACATTCATACGCATAATAGTCATTTCCATTCTGTGCATACATTTACTTTAACGAACATATTCCACTTTGGCATTTATCTGTTTTGATATATAGATTGTCCATTTTCCCCAGTGTTTATTAAAAGTCTCTTCTAAGTCTCAACCAATTTAATGAAGTCATTAAATGACTGGGAGAGTCATCACCTCATCACCATCAGCTCATGCTGCAGCATGGTAATGCACGGCCCCATATTGCAAGGATCTGTACACAATTCCTGGAAGCTGAAAACATCCCAGTTCTTGCATGGCCAGCATACTCACCGGACATGTCACCCATTGAGCATGTTTGGGATGCTCTGGATCGGCGTATACGACAGCGTGTTCCAGTTACTGACAATATCCAGCAACTTCGCACAGACATTGAAGAGGAGTGGACCAACATTCCACAGGCCACAATCAACAACCTGATCGACTCTATGCGAAGGAGATGTTTTGCACTGCGTGAGGCAAATGGTGGTCACACCAGATACTGACTGGTTTTCGGACCCCCCCCCCCCTAAATTATTCTATAAATGAATAATCAATAGCATCTTGATAACTGGAGGTGGATGGATTATCATTCTAACTCAATTTGTGATGCGTGTAGGTAATCATAATAAAATGATCAATAATTACTGAATCAGATTAATAAAATGGAATCAGATTACAATTTAACTTAAATAAAATAACTTTGCGCACCAGCATGCAGGAAACCTTCATCCACCATTGGATACCTTCCTTGGTCCAATCACGTGGACCTTACACCCTTTAGAGCACAACGCAAGATTATTTGATTTAATATGTTCTTTAAAGTTTAACTTTTAATTTGACATTATTACTTAAGATTGTTAAGAAACATTATCATGAAAGTGTACTCTCTTTACATACGCTCAAGTTGCTTTTTATTTTATTTCTTTTTTTAAATAAACTTTTAATATATGACATACACTACAAATGCATATTCAAGTAGACTTGAATATTTCCTTTTTTCCGAAAGTCTGTGTGTTCTGTTTTCAGAAAGAGAGAAGGCTACTTGAGAACCGACGCCTTGACCTGGACGTTTGCAAAGCTCGTCTCAAGAAGGCAAAGTTAGCAGAGGCCAAGGCTGCTGTAAGTTTCATTTTCACTTATTTCATCACCATCATCATCATCACATGTCTTCCTCCTCTCATGTTCTTTCATCTCCTCCACCACCCTCTCATCACAAACCGCTTATGAGCTGTTAAGGAGGATTCTGATCTCTAGAGGGACATTTCAGGAAGTATGACCTAAAGCAAGGACGTTCAATGTCTAGCTCACAGCTCGAATCCACACCACAAGGTTATAAGTGACTCACAATCACACTTCTGTTTCTGTCTCTTGCAGTGCGCACACAAACGGTGGGAAGTGGCAAATAAAACTGAAAGCTTTAAAATAGACAGTTAATCACAAAATGGACTGAATCCTGATAATTGGTTAAGAAATTAAGTATTTCTGAATGTTTCATTGGTGTGTAAATAAGACCTGCATGATTAAATTCGCCTTGACTAAATAATTCTGGACAGTGAAAAGGATCTTTAAAAAAAACAATCGGACAGACTCTTACTGTTTTGATGCATGAGGTGACAAAATGTGAAGGTCATATAAGATATTACTGTTATTGGTTAAAGTCAACCAATTATCCAAAACACTTTATTAGGTCTCATTTGTTAACAATGAACGTTATCACATCATCCAACATGAGCTAACAATGAGTAATATATTTGTACAGCACGTGTTGATCTGTAATCGTAATAAAACGGAAATTGTTCATTTCATTGTTTGATCACATTAGTGAGTATTGGATCAATATAATATAATAATTCATAGTAATTAATACAAAACTAACAGCTGTTTACAAATGAATCCCTGTTGTATAGTATTACCCAGTTACTGTATCATTGTCAAATCATTTTATTCACTGGCCCTTTGTCACCCCATATTTTCCAAAAGTGGCCCCTGTTTAATTTGAGTATCCCTGCCCCAAACATTTATGATTTATTCTATTTACGTCATTGAAAAAATAGTTGTTTTTCAGGAATTATTAGTTATGTGGAAGATATTTGTGAAGCAGTTCTGAGTTCTGTCTGGGAAGCTCTGAGTCAGGAGGCGTAGGTTCTTTCACAAATGACTTCTCCTTTTACTTGTTTGCTTCTTCATTTTATCCCTTTTAGTGATTGAATAATTTGATGTTGGCTGCGTCACACGCAGTTTTATCATGTTTTGATGTCTTCCTTTCCTGCATAGATGAGATTGTTTGTTAATACATCCATTTAAGTGTCATTTCCCTCCTGAACTTCAAGAGGAACTTGGTGTGTGTGTGTGTGTGTGTGTGTGTGTGTGTGTGTGTGTGTGTGTGTGTGTGTGTGTGTGTGTGTGTGTGTGTGTGTGTGTGTGTGTGTGTGTGTGTGTGTGTGTGTGTGTTCAATGGAATACAATTATGAATGCTCTGTGATTTGTGTGCTCTGTGTGGAATTTTTTCCTTTCTGTGTATTCACTAACATTTCTCTCTGTTGGCATTTGCACAGTGTGAGGGAGATGTGAGTATCTGTGTGTGTGTGATTTCTCAGCTGCCTTTCATTCTTGGCTGCTACCTGCAAGCAGTTACATGTACAGGCTTGATAGTTGATCTACTATATCTTCCACCTCTGCAGTACCTTGATAAAAAAAACCTTTCAAAACTCAGTTCCTTTTGAAGTCACAGTTACATTCAATGGCTGCATGTAATTTGTATGTTTTTCCTCATAATGTACTGTATATTATAGAGCAGCATTTCCCAACTGGATGTCCACAAAACCCGTGATGGAATTTGAGGGGTTTTGCGAAATACAAATGATAGAAAAGTTTAAAAAGTGGGAAGAAATCCTAAGCTATTTTAAGCCAAATATATAAAATGACAAATTACTATTAAATTGTTGCTTTTTATGGTAAGTAATGTGTACCTTACTTTAACCTTTTAGCACTAAAACAAGACTATGTGTAAAAACTACTGAAAAACGACTAAGAGTAAGAACATATCAATAAATTATAAGGATTTTTTTATTACTTTCATCATTTTATTATTATTATTATTTGGTTTGGAGTGTAATGAAGTGATACAACAAAATCTGCAGCTGCCATCCTAATTTGTGTGTGTGTGTGTGGAGAGGTTACAGGCTAGTTTGTCAAGTGTTTTTGTTTTCTGTATTTATATGTAAATATGAAAATAGTGTTGTCTGCTGGGTCAGTTCATGTGGACACATAATTCTTTGTAAAACTCTGTTTCCCCCCTCCACCTGTAGGCTGCGCCTGACTTTCAGGAGACTAGGCCACGCAATTATGTTCTGTCGGCCAGTGCATCTGCGGTAAGAAGGCTGCAGACCCTTAGCATTAGCAATCTTCCCCCCACACACTCTCTTTTTCTCTTTCTACATGACCTTGATTTGTACATACACTTTCCCCACCAATATCTGCACCAACCCTTGTAAATTTAGATTAGCAGGATGCTCTCCGACAGTCCTTTCTCTATGGGTGCAGTATACTTTAATCGTGGATAAAAATCATCATGTAAAGCACTTTGGATATACAGTAGCATCATCCTCTTCCCTTTTCCATTACTTGGATTTTGAGGTGGTTGAAAATTGCAGGGGATAGTGAGAAAAGGGACTCACTGAAACTTTTCTATCGTCCCATCGTCTTTTTTGTTTATTCCACGCAGTGGGATAGTGAAGTGGGGGATTCATCTCTGATTGACAGAGAAAAGGTTGTATGAACTTGAATCTGAAGTGAAGCATTATATAAACCCCTCGTAGAGTAGTGTACTTACAGACAAGCAGCATTTATTGTGTGTGTCTTTTCAGCACAGCTCCGTGATGGACAGTAGCATTTCCTTTCTTGTTGACCCAATGTTTAAAACTAGTCCTGCTTTCCATTCTGTTAATGTTGTGAGTTTACCACAGTAACACTTTCTTATTTCCATCACCCATCTTGCAGTGTTGTGTGCCTGTGTGCCTTTCCCTGTGTGTTGGATTAATGTTTCGGCAACAGCTGATGCAGTACATCTATCTATTAGTCCCAGTAGTATATAATGGTGGTTTGTTGTTTGTGTTCATTTAGACATGTTATGTACAGTAAAGCTCAAAAGTTTGGACACAGCTACTCCTTTATTCTTAAATGTGGAAAGTCATTAAAGCATTTTATTAAACAACATTCTGGAATGCTCAATTATCATTAATTGGTTGCAACCAATCATTTTTTCCATCATTCATAGAAACTCTGTTTATCAGTCCACTCTCGTTTCATACAAACACAACTATAGCCCCGTTTCCACCGCAGGAACTTTCCCCAGGAACTAGGGACTTTGCCTGAGCGATACTCAGTGTGTTTCCACCGCTGGAACCAGGATCTAAATAAAGTATATACGGTTGGTGTAGATGTTAATAAAACAGAATCTAATAGGTAGAAATAAATATTTATTGTTGGTTTCCGGTAGCTGTATCCCTTCTATCCACAACCACGAATATAACTCGTAATTACTGTATGCGCATTACTCTATGGGTAGGTTTAAGGTTGTGGTAGGTGTACACATTAATAAAACATAATTTGACAGGTAGAATTTTTTGTTATCAAAATTGTACTACCCACTATTTTAATGGGAGGTAGCAAAATCTGACAGGGTAGGACAAATCGGCAGAACACCGGCTACAAATTTGCCCCTCAGAAAGTTACGAAACCCGGCACGTCACGTAGTACGAAAGTCCCTGCTCGTGAGCAGTGTTGGGGGTAACGCATTACAAGTAACGCGAGTTACGTAATATTACTTTTTTCAAGTAACTAGTAAAGTAACGCATTACTTTTTAATTTACTAGAAAATTCTGAGTTAATTTTTCACTGCTCGTGAGGTAGTACTTTTTCAAAGGTCCGGAACTTTCGGGGGCGGGACTTGGGCGCTGAGCATGCTGATTGGTTGAGTTCGAGCAGCATTGCATTTCAACCATCATATTAGCATTTTTTTTTAAGTATTACTGGTATTGTGTCATGAAAGTATTTCAGGCGAGAATATAGTTGTTTAAAACTCAAATCTGTGGTTTATTTATAAAGACAGCGCCTATTTGAAAATGTGCTTGGCCGATTTCGGAGACGTGAGCTCCACGCGATCACCGGGTGCTCAGTGCTCATGTATCCCACTTAGAAGAGAATAACCTCTGCTAGTCCTTCTGACATTTGCTTGTCTGTTCAGTGGTTTTTATTTATAAAAAGAGAGATGAGTTGTCCAGGCACTTGTGCAGTGCCCTTTTTATGTCATCCCACTTGTGTTGGGGCACATGACTTTTCCCATGGGCCCCCCTGACTGGATCTTGGCCCCCCCTGTGCCACCCCATTAAAGAAATCCTAGAATCGCCCCTGGTCTATGCTGCTCTTTGCAGAATTACCGGACTTGTGTCGTTCCATCCGGGGGAGTTCACACTCCCGAGTCAACTCGCGAAGTCCGAACTACAGAGGACGCAAATCCAAAATGTGTGTCCTTGGTATTGAGAAACGCGCGCAGATCTACATCACCAGACTATTTGCCTATACTTCTCGGTACTTTAGACCGCAATGGAAACGCAGACAACAGGTCTGGGGTAAAAAAAGTTCCTGGGAAAAATTGTTCCAGGTAATTTCGGTGGAAAAACGGCTAATCACCATCTTGCACCTAAGATATCAATTGTAGTTAAATAAAGTGAAATTAATTAAACAGTAATATTGTGAAATATTTTTACAATTCTAAATAGCCTAACTGTTTTTTATTTGAAAATATCTTGTAATATAATTTATTCCTGTGATTACAAAGCTGAATTTTCAGCAGGAGTAAATCCAGTCTTCAGTGTCATATGATCCTTCAGAAATTATTCTAATATGCTAAAAATTTCAGATTTAAGCATTTCCAAACTTTTGACAGGTTCTGTAATATAGTTTGCATTTGATGTTTCGAATTAATGATGACATGTTTTTGCAAAAGTCAAAACATGAAAATCCCCTGTGATGAATATTTGCAGTGGAATGCAGGGGGTGGAAAACTATGCTTTTATTCTTTCTCTTTTATTTATAAGGTGTGTGCGTGCGTTTTCATTGTAGTTGTTGTCGTATAATTTAAATAGGGTCCTGATGTTATAGAGCGATCAGGGTCCTATACTGTTTATGTGTCTGATTACATTGTCTCTTTCAATCTTAAGATCCCATGAAGTGTAACAGTACAACACTTTAACAAATATATATATATCGTATTTTTTGTATGTTATAACATTTACATGTGAAACTTAGTGTTTTGTAAAGAGAGGGTTTGTGTTATGTTGTAATCACTGTTCTTCTCTTGTCGATATGCTGCATGTTCCAGCTGTGGAGTGAGGAAGTGGATAAAGTGAGTATTGGGCAAAGATCCACTTCTTCTTTTGCTGCTGTATGAGCACATCTGAAAATGTAGATATTTTTTTGTTCACTTTGTTCTCATGGAGCAAATAAATGACTGCATATTGATTTATGTAATGAATGTTTACATAATAACTAGATATTGTGCCACAAAATGTCTCGTCGAGGTGAAAAGCTCTCTCGCAATATCGCAATGACAGCGTGTCTCCAAGTGAGCGTGAAATGAGCACAGTCAATGCCACTGCTATGTTTACATTACATGCCTCCACTATCGGTTTGCTTTTTTATATTAAATAAAATAGTTGTTTTATATATGTTCTATGCAGTGGCATAGCTAGGAATTCTGGGCCCTGCGCACTGAATTTGTTGGGGCTCCCTCAAAATCATGTTCAGGGATGACGCAATCTCAAAGTCACGCTAGGGGACAACTGAGTGAATCATACACAACTATTACAAAAGGTTCAAAGGCTCACTGTTGCTCAAGAAGGAAACACAATGAATTAAGAACCAGGGGTGTAAACTGTTGAACAGAATAAAGATGCATACATTATTATTATTTTTGCCTAAATATCATTATGTTTAGTATACTGCCTTTTAGAATCTACAGAAGATACTTACATGTTTCCCAGAAGACAAAATAAGTTACATTTACCCTGATCTTCAAATTAAAAATGTTTTCACCTCCAGGCTCTTAATGCATTGTGTGTCCTTCTGGAGCATCAGTGAGCGTTTGAACCTTTTGAAATAGTTGTGTATGATTCACTCAGTTGTCTTCAGTGTGAAAAGATGGATCTCAAAACCATACAGTCATTGTTGGGTACAGGGTTCAGATACAAAAGGATGCTGGAAAACCAAAGAATTTGTGGGATCTGAAGTTTTTTTCTGAAGAACAGCTGGCAGTTTATCTGTTCAGGTAAATAAATGAATAAATAATAACATGCAATTTTGTATGATCCCTCTTATTTTGGTCAAATAATCAACGTTTTGCAGATACGTTTTGACCACTACTGTAAATGTCTTTTCTGCTAGTACTTAATTGAAATGTCTGAATCATGCTTGAAGAAAAAGTTGATCTCTGTTTGCACTTTGAATACGAACACTTATTGTTTGCACTTAAATAAGACTAAGAAAAAACTTTGTGGAACAGTTTGTGGAAAGGAGTTCAGTTCAGGTTTTGTGGCAAAACCTTTTATAGTGCTTGGATATTGCTGTCTTTTACTGCATATGATAATTCTTATTCATCAAGAAGAACTGAAATGATAATCAATACAAGATGATTAGTTAAAACTTTTCAAAATGCACCTGCAGACCTGCATGTATTTCATTGAGGATTTCCAGATCAAGTAAGAATGTGATGTTTTAATGTGCTGTTAAAGTGAAACATCAATAATCTGAGGCCGTCGCCGATCTTTGACAGCTAAGCGGTTAAAAATACTGTGTAAGACTCTTGTTTTGTTCTCGTGAACCCAATCTCATGCCTCATCTCTTGAGCTAAGTGTCCTGTCACACTCCTAATAATAACATAACTAATTCATGCGACTAATGATAGTTTTCTGCTCCTAATGCTTATATTTATATCTGTGCACATCTGTCAATCAGACTTAACCTAACAAACAATACAGGTTTCAGCAAGTCTTCAATTATTCTCGCATTATAATGACTACAATGTTGGATATGAATCTAACGTCATAATATCTGGCTGTCCAGACATATGGAAATATAAACAAGTAGGAAAACAAAAATATGTTCTGAAAAAAATATTAGAGGTCATATGATGCTTTTTCAAAGATCAATATTTTGTGTATTTGGTGTAACAGAATATGTTGACATGCTTTAATGTTCAAAAAACACATTATTTTTCAAATACTGTACATTATTGTGGGTCCTCTATGCCCCGCCTCTCTCAAACGCTTTGTTTTCTACAAAGTCCCTCCTTCCGACAAACGCAGTCTGCTCTGATTGGCCAACCGACCCAGAGCATTGTGATTGGCTGAACACCACAAGCCGCGTTGGAAATGTAACGTCCCTTACCATAATCATGAGCTTCAGCTTTCAAAATTAGTGTAAAGACAGTTAATAATGTCGTTAGTTTTAGCATCAGTTCAAGCCCGAGAGGGGAACAGAGTTGCGTGACAGACACAGTGATGATGCTCGTATGTATTTGCACTAGGGGTGGCACGGTACACAGATGTCACGGTTCGGTACGTACCTCGGTTCGGGGGTCACGGTTCGATACAATTTCGGTGCAACAGAAAAAAAAAAAAAATCTACTATGCTCGGTTTCTTTTCATTTATTTTGAACAGACACTAGTACAAATGTAACAAAATTCCACCTAGATGTGAATATACTAAATATTATTTCATTGTTATATAATCTGCAGTACATATATATACATGCAAGGAAAAAATCTTGAAATATATTTGATTTAGTTTACAGATAAGTTTTTGTTACAGCAGCTACAAAATCCAGCTGTTTCTTTCAGGTTTTTTTGGGGTAGTGCTTGGTTAGCAAGACATTTTGCTGTCATCATTTCATCCTTATTATAAATGTTATTATACATTTTAGAACCTTTATTCTTTTATTTCAAACCGCTCATTTACTATATAAACATTTCTGGTGTTTGTCAGTGACTAGTTATACTATAAATAATTTAAACTACGTGTGCATTTAATGTCTTTTATAAATGGATGTGCTAAATGGGGGAGTGCGGAGTGGTTGGAGCACATGATGAGCGTTTGGGTCACAGGGTCATGTGCCATGTGGTGTAAATTTAAGGAATCTGGCCTGTGTTATGTTATTCATAATTTTTCATAATAAAGATTAAATTATGACAAATCAAATATATATTGTGTGGCTGAGAAGTCTTTTCCTATGAAACAAGAAAAAAACTGAGGTCTTCCTTTGCTTTGACAAGAATGTATAGTTGAGCTATGTGGATGATGTGTCCTGTGTTTTTCTGTTTGTGGCTGCACCAGGCACAGCACGAGTTGCGTGTTGCTCAGACTGAGTTTGACAGACAGGCAGAGGTCACACGCCTCCTGCTGGAGGGGATCAGCAGCACACACGTGAGTACCTGTGCTTTTCACACTCGCACTGCCTTCATTTTGGACATTACGCAAATGCAGTGCCACCATTCAAAAGTTTGGGGTCTGTATGATTTTTTTGGGGAAAGAAATGAATGCTTATTTAAGACTGCTTGTTATTCAAAGGCAAAGACACATTAAACTGATAAAAAGTGAAATAATCCTGAAACGTATCACAGCTGTCACAGAATTATTGAGCAGTTTTCAACATCGCTAATAATACAAATGTTTCTTAAGCACCAAAGCAGCATATTAGAATGATTTCTGAAGGAACATACTACACTGAAGGCTGAAGCAATTAGCTTTGCCATCACAGGAATAAACTGCATTTTAAAATATATTGTGAAAAAGGAAAACTAAATATTGTAATATTTCACAATATTACTGTATTTGGTGATTTATCTGTTTTTTTGTTTATAAAATTGTGACCCCAGTTTTTTGTTAACAGTAGAGTATATTTCTTTCCAAATAAGGAAAGAGACTTTTAAAATTGTGCAATTCCTTCACAGGTGAACCACTTGCGCTGTCTGCATGAGTTTGTGGAGGCCCAGGCTGCTTATTACACACAGTGTCACAAGCACATGCAGGATCTTCAGAAAGAGCTGAGCAGGTGAGAACTTCAGTGAGGTGCTGCAAACTTCAACATAAACAAACAGCATTTTGTTCTTCTGTCCTAAATCGATTGTAGTCAAATAAGACCATATTCTACATAAGTTTAGTTGCATGACAGTTTGGTAACTTTAGTCTATTTTTATTATAGAGAGATGTGGTAAAACAAGTTGTGAGTTACACATTCCCCTTTATGGCAACTGCTTTTCTAGAAAAGAAAATCACAAGACTCCTTGAGATCATTTATGAGCTGATCCATTTTTTTCTACTTTTTCTTTCCTGTTCTCAGTGCAAACGGAGATATGTGAGTAACCTTTTCCATCGCACTGAAAAAGGAAGAAAGTTTGCCCACTAAATTTAAACGATTACATTCATGTGACCAAGGGATTTTTAATATCATATTTAATGTGCTTTTATATCCTATCTGTATCATGTGTTAGCAACAGCTAGATATTTGTGATTTTTAATCTATTCCAGGTTTCCTAATGCTTTTGCTGTGAACGCCTCCACGTCAGGAGTGTCAGCAGGTCCTTCTCCCCTTTCCACTGCCACCCTACCTGGGGCTTCTCCACCTAGTCTTCCCCCAAACCCCTCCAATGCCCTTGAGTCTAGCACACTGAAGATTGAGGAGGTGAAGCCTCCCGCCACTGGCACTCGCAAGGCCAAAGTGCTGTATGACTATGATGCTGCAGATACAAGTGAACTTTCCCTTCTCGCTGATGAGGTAAGTCATGAGGAAGTCTGTTTTGCTTCTTTAATAGTCAGTAACCAGTGTTAGGGAAGCTGCTCTGAAACTGTAGCTTGATAAGCTACAAGCTACTCATAAGTTAAAGTAGTTAAGCTACAGTCAAGCTAGTCAAGCTACAATACAAGTTACTACAAAAAGTAGCTAGCTACATTGAAACTACTCTTTTTCAACAACGCCGTATATTACAAATAACTGAATAAGCATTCATAAGGAATGGTTTAAGTAAAAAATGTCATATTTAAAACAACAATGCTATACAATTATGATGTCAAAGACTATTGTTTTAGTAACTTAAACTAAGCACACAGAAGCATTTTCTCAAAAATACTGTGTGACAGATGCTTTATTTTTTCATTATGGCAAGAAATAGTATTGAATAGTCTGACATAGTAGGCTCTGACAGAGAAAGCACTAACAGGTGTGATTTGGGGAAAATAAACTAATTGCGATTTTCTGGTTACAATCGCATTTTGTGATTTAAAAAGTGATGATTTAAAAATAAATTAACAAAAAGCAATATAATAATGTATATGTAATATAATAAGATAACAATAATAATTTATTTTACAGAAAACTATTGTTTTACAAAAAACTGCAGGATTACTGTAGTAAACATACAGGCAGCCTATAACTGTACATCATATGATGCTGTTATGATAAAAATATTTGGCACTAATTCTTAATTTTTATCAGGAAGTATGTCAAATCAATAATGGAGTCCATATCTTTAATATGAAATAGGCTTTGAGACTTTTATACATCCACTGTGGGGGGTGGAGAAGTGTACTCCAGTACATTTCTATACACTGAAGAAAAACATGGATTATCATATGTTTACTTCAAATTTCTTTAGAGAGAAGTATTATTTTTCCTATTTATGCCTATAATAGGACTGAGTGTGCATTACTGAGCCCTAAAGACAAAGGGCCAGATTTACAAAACAGGGCAAATTAACGTGAGAGCGCCATTCCAAAACTGTCCATTGGTGTGGAAATTTTGGCGGGTCATTTACTGAAACACGCAAATTAAAGAACAATGTCTTCAGTAAATCCTGACAGTACTATTTTAATGCCAAAAGAGGGTTTGTGCTGGCGCAAGCTGTTAGTAAATCTGGCCCATATGAATGTCTGTTTCATTCATACTGGCAGCCGGAGGGCGCCCTCGATCGTGCAGAAACTCCACATATGCATCACAGAAGTAATAGAACTCCTGACGCTCCAGGAAATCCCTAATATGGACAAAGGCATTGCTTTCGCTGTAGCTGAATAAAAAGAAGATAGAAACGTTTGAACTGATTAAACATATGGACAATAAACCCATGACTGCGACAATATATGGTTTATCTGTGTTCTTCAAGCCATCTTGGGTTTTTCATAATAATAAAATCAATTTATAATCCATTGCTAAGTGACATAGCATTTATTACAGTATAGATTATATTTTCTGTCTCATTCTGCGATGAGAAACCACATCAGATCAGAAAATGAAGTTATTTTAAACTCTTGACTGACGTTGTGGACTAAAATCATGTTATTAAATGTTCTATTTTGTAGGACATCAGGTTTATAAATACTTTTCAGAAGGTTTGGTAAGATTTGGCACGTGTTGCTTTTTTCAGCGACTCAAAATCACAGCGCTTGCAGAGATGAGCAGCCTTTACTACTGACGCTGTGCGATATATTGAACCAATAGATGGCGGTAATGGGATCTTGTAGCAAGGCGCTGCTTCAGTCTATTGCAGGTTCACAAAAAAGAATGTAGCTAGTATCGTGCTACACTGCTGGCTACACTGCTGTTTGCTGGAAAAAGTAGTTGGATACTGGACACACTACATTGTTTTAAAAGTAGCTGAGCTACTGTCAAGCTACTGAAAAATGTAATTGCGTTGGTAGCATGGCTACTTGTCCCCAACTACTACTCCTCAACACTGTCAGTAACATTCATTATATCAGTATTAGTGATTTTAGAAAGTTTAGTATGCACTGTAATGGGAATGTATTGTATTTATTAAAGGGGTAATAATGGGATGCTCATGTCTGCAGTATACTTTAGTTAAAATTCTTAGTGGTCATGGAAAACAACACCCTTTTTACCTTGTCAAAACAACCCCGTTCAAAGCAACCCGTTTCACTGAATGTCTATTTAAGTTATAATAAGCTACTGCTCACCCACCCCCTATTCAGTTTTTGTGTATTCTGTGGCTCGTTACCATCAAAAACAAAACTTATCCACTGCGTCCTCAGTGGCTCTAATGTCAGAAGAAAAAGAAGAACGTGCAGCAAGCTTGAGCTTCGCGTCAGCTTCATGTCGTCACTGCAGCTGCAGACTCGCAAGACGAGTATTCACACTGGAAAAGTTTGTACAGCGTCACAAGCTTTGTACAGCGTCACTCTTGCTTGCGTTGTGAAACCAGCCTTATGTTCAGTTTTATATCCAACTACAAAACACCTGCATTGCTTACGAGACATGTAGCTACAGCTGCCCGAGAGCAGAAAATATGACTGACAGCGTACAACTAGCTGAGGGTGGAAATATGCTCTTGTGGGCGGGGCCTGACGTCATACTGCTCAGAAACTCTAAACAACTTGATAATTGAGACTGTTTAGGTGTTTTTGGGGATTAAAAAAGCTATTTGTAGCTATTTAAAGCTGCAGTCTGTAAGTTTTGCCTCTTTGAATTGATTGATTGATTGATTGATTGATTGTAGTTCTGTACAGAATTATCAGTCAAGTGGGCTGTACTCCGGCATGGCTTCAGTGTGGATTAATCTAATGTTTTGAGGTGAATGTGTGGCAGTCAGTCACGTACCGGTGTGGATGTTTACTCTACATCCCAATCACAGATTCTACCCTACGTTTTGGAATATATGACCCAAATAATCATTTTCACCGTATATTGCCATCTGAACAAGGAAGTAACAAGTCTGCCACGCTTGTTCTGGCCAACTGAGGAAAAAAGCATTACAATAAATCGTGCTACCAATGGTGATAAAATCTAACGATCGGTTAGCTCATATCACATCAAACCATGCTAATTATTATTACAATTGTTATACTTTATTCTCAAATTATTAATGTTCATAACATCAGCATTGTGTGACTATGAGTATAGTGTGTATTAACGTGTAGATTTCAATTTCTGTACGGTCTAATCTAATTGTCATGCCATTAGAATTTCACATTAAGCAAACTACTGTATGGATTTTGCATAACTGAGCCACTCCGTCCCCGTGCATACGGGTATAAAAGGGCGACAGGTGCATCCACTCATCAGATTTTTGCTTCGGAGCTGAGTGGATGAGAAGTGTGCATGCCATGGCTATCCTGCAGGTTCACCAAGCCAAGGCACTAAAACAAATGCACGAGGGTAGTCCCGACCCGGGGTTGATGCATTGAGGACTTTGCCCAGCAGTTCTCGGCGGTGCAGAAGCAGACAGAAGCGATCCAGCACATCCTGCCCCGGCGTGATGCACCGCCAGCCACCGCTGCCCCCTGGACCAGGCCTCCCTCTGCTCGTCACCGTGGACGCCCTCCTGTGTCCTCCAGAGCTGCTCCGCCCCACGCTGAATCGACACCTAGGCCGGCATGTCGGGCCTCTCGCAGGATTGCGGTGCCGCCCGCGTCCCAGCCGGGCCCCAGGTTATCCAGGAAATCAACGAAGCGGCCCTGACGTGGGCAACCTAGAGATGTTGGAGTTTGCTCTTTCTCAGGAAATGGCAAGAACAGCGTCGCTCCTTCCCCGGAGGAGGGCCGGGTAGAGAATCCTAAGTTCCATTTTATTTCTGTTCCGCAGAAACCCACTTTATCAAAGAAAGAGCAATTTCCTTTTCCTCTGGGTTTTCAGGTCCGTGGGCCGACAGTGTACGACCCGTTGCCTCCTCACTTTCACCCATGACCCATCTTGCCAGCGGTTCGGGGACGCAGTGCCTCCCCACGCACCTCTAGCCAGTCCCCTCTGGGACCCAGGGAGTTATGCGAGGATGCCTCAGAACGCGCAGCCTTCTGTACCATATATAGTCTCAGGAAAATCTCATTTTTCATGGTATCTTCTTTAGATTTGAAATATAAAATCATGAGACATGTGACTTTCAACCCATTACTTTTCTAGATTGCTCCAGGACTTATTTCATGTATTTTTATATGAAATACAATTATTATTTTTTTTTTTCAGTGTGGTACACTTTTTTCAAGGCACTTCAGTCTCTATAACTTTTTATCTTTTTGAGCATTATCAACTCTGGATGATGGATAGTAAAGCCCAAAGGGTCTTCTTTGCAAAGATACCATAATTGTGTGTGTAGCACACTGAAGTCAGCACCTGTTTTAATTTTAAGTTTGGTACGTCTTTTTCAACTGTGAGTCCCAAAATCCCAAAATGGGGAGTGCTGGTTAACAGGTTAAAGTCAGAGATGATTGGGGCTTTCAAGTAAATCCCCTATGTCGTCACGACATAACGTCTCAGTTCCCTCCATCAGGGAACGAGGGTTACGTACGTAACTGAGATGTTTATACATGTCTGCTGTTACAGTATACCTGAATGTAGTGAATGAGTCTGGAGGACTGTGCCCATTGCAACATAATCAGGCCACATCAAAATATCTGCTTCATTTTTTCTTTATCTCTGTTTCTATCTGTTATTCTGTAGCTCATTACTGTGTACACAGTGCCTGGCATGGACCCGGACTGGCTTATTGGAGAGCGAGGCAACCAGAAAGGCAAAGTGCCCGTCACATACCTGGAGCTCCTGAGCTAGATGCCTCATCCTCTTCACAAATACAGTCACACTAAATTATGCATGAACAAATACTCAAGCACTCCTGAACACTCAGTGAATTTATCCGGTTTATTTCTTGCTTTTTTTTAGGTCTGTCCATGTTACTGTGCATAAATATGTATTATTTTTTTTAGGCCCTATTTATGTTCTATGTGTATGTTGTTTCAGTTGAACACGATCCTGCATAAGGTGATTCTTTAAGTAACTGATTTTATTTCCTTTATGATCCTGTGACTGATATATTTTTCTGAAGTCTTTCTTACCCTCCAAGTAAAGAAAACAAACCGAAACGCTTTTGTGTTGGAGCTGGATCTGTGTGTATGTGTGTGTGTGTGTGCGTGTGTGTGTGTGTGTGTGTGTGTGTGTGTGTGTGTGTGTGCACGTGTGTGATCATGAAGACTCTAAACATTTAGGCTTTGCTCTTTGCGTGTCGTCTCGCTCATCATGCATGTATGCTTATATGGTCATGGTTTGATATCAGCTATTTTGATTCCAAATGCCGCATTTTTTGTCAGTGTGTTTAGTCAGTGATTGAGAAAATTGTGAAGGTATTAGGTGCGGTTATGATGTACAGTATGTGGTTAACTGTGATCTGTTCATATTCAAAAGTCTGATTTTCTTTACCTCCAGTGGTACTTATTCAGATCAACTTCATTCACTTTCATCTTTGTGTTTTTTGCTTTTTGCAAAAAGCAATGTATATTGAATGAATACAGTTGAAATATATAATAAAGAGCGATTTACTGGGTCTTGATGTTGTCTTTCTAATGGGGGTTGTCGTCTAAAGTATTTAGCGGTGAAATGTTATCAATGACTGGCTTTTAATTCTGGCTCTGGTAGGGTTTGCTGATGGAGTTTGTTGTGATTTGCTAATGCACTGAGGGTCATGTAGGTAACTTTACTTCCACTACTGCACTGACAAGATGGTTTTGAAAAACATTGCAGTGATTGCGCAAGATAGGGCAAGTTTTTTTTCCCTACCATCACTCAGAAGGAATTTTCGAATCTTCTCTACACAATTCCTAACATGATTTTTAGCATACATCATTGTGTGCTGTGTATAAAAAAAAGCTTTTGATGAGAATTGAGGCGCATAATTCCGATTGTACCTAATCTGCTAAATCAATTTTTTTGAATATATATATATATATATATATATAAAATATACAGCAAAGGTGGTCATGCTAACAAAAAATATAGTTTACATTTAAACTCTAGTTGATTGGTTGTTACAGTGCACAGTACTGTATTGAGTATTGAATGCTGTTGATGTTGTCATTCTGGTCAGTGATTGCTTCACATGACACGGCTGCATCAGTTGTTGCTATCTGAACTATCAACGAGTTGTAAGGTGGTTTTGGTTGTACACAGGGCTCGAATTGCGGGGGGATGGCATCCCCCTTGTCGAAAAAAATGACAAAAAGCATCCCCTCTGTAAAACCACCATCCCCTTTGGATTATTAATTTTGTGTATTAAGTAAAACTTATCATGCACATGAAATGTTAAAATTCTCTACTTATGACGATTCACAAACTAAATAATGGCGATTGGCCAATCAGAACTTGGTAAGGTTACTGTATCAAGCTGTGCGCACGAGCAGAATCAATTTCGTAATTTTTCGCGCAAAAATGGTTCATGCCCAACTTTTGAAGTTCTTTAATAAGCAGACAACAGGAGGTATGATTTTTCCTTGATTAGACATTCTCCTGACATGATGTATGCGTGACTGTGTGAGGGACTGAGAGACGATAGGACAGCTGACGATTTCCAACTTTGAGGAAAACTAAAAACTAAAAAAAAACTCTTGAGAGTCCAAAAGCATTCACTGCGCGATGAAGCCCATTAGAAAACAGTTAGAATGCCCTTATAATTCCAGCAATTAAACAAAACAAAAAAATACCCATGTATGAGTTTTTACGTTTTTATATTTATTGCACAAGTAATGTACTTTTCTGTATACCAGCACTTGTGCGCGAGGCAGGGGCGTGTTTAGTGTTTTGGGGGCCCTCAGCAAGTGTTCCCGAAAAAAACCTGAAAAGCACTGTTTAATTGAACTTGTGTCTTTGTTCTATTGTATTTATATTCTGCTATTGCTTGTAATTTGGTTATCTGTAGAAAAGAGCCCATAGTAGCATTTTTAGATTTATGTTCATGTTATATATTTTTGGTTGCATTTGTGAGTTAATAAAAATGTAGATGGTTGTGTAAAATGGGTATATAATATCATTATATCGATCAATATATTCCTGTATCGAATCGTAATCATATCGTAGAATTTTATGAGAATCGATATCATATCGAATCGTGACAAACCATCTGATTTACACCCCTATTTTATACAACAGTGCATAGCAACACGGTGTTTCATTCCGTGAATGAATCAGTTTTTGAACAAATGGAGTGAGCCAGTGATTCAACAGTCCATTCAGATGGTCTCACTTGTTTCGTTTCTATTGAATCAGCCGTTTTGAATGAATCATTTGATATGAATGATTCAGTAAGTAATTTATTAAAACAGGGACTTGCAGCCAAGGTGCAAACACAAAAAAACATTCAGCAAAATATTGTTTAATTAACAATATTGACCAAAATGTCTCAATTTCAGGCCCCAGAAGGAAAAAAAAACATAAACAATAGTTCATTTAATAAGGCTATTTTTTCATTAAATAAAAACCTTTTTAAAAATGAGACAAATTTTGTAATCATTGTGTAAAATTAGCCACAGGACTAACAAAGCCACCCCCCCCCCCCCTCACCTTTTGCACGAATTGTAAAAAATAATCAGGGTGGATGGTGTGGTCGGGGGTGCATTTGTGCATCTGTTCCTGCAGCCATGTTGATGTAAATGCTGTTTCTTTGGGATTGCGTATTTCATCTGGCAGTGATGTGATCCACCTTTTGCAATCTGTGTCAAAATGTCATTCACAGACTGGTAAATTGCGTCACAGATTTCCCTGACTCATCTGTGTGTTTTAAACAAGATATATGCAGCAGTTTTTATTATTAATAATAAAATAATAATATTTTTTCTCAATTTTTTTCCCTTAAAGTTGTAAAGGACGTTTTTTTTCTGTATTTACATTTATACATTTAGCAGATGCTTTTATCCAAAGCGACTTACAGTGCATTCAGTTTATATATTTATTGTCAGTATGTGTGTTCTCTGGGAATTGAACCCACAACCTTTGCGCTGCTAACGCAATGCTCTACCACTGAGCTACAGGAACACAGTACTAAAGTTGAAGGTGTAGAACCTGACTGTAATAAAGATAAGATAAGGTAATGGCTTTAACACAAGCCTATATTATAAGGGATGTCAAACAACGTTATGCAAAGGTTCCAAAAACAAACCCTAATAAAGTGTTCAAAAATAAACTGATCAAACACCATTTTTCCACTTGCCATCTAATTTACTGGAAGCCCATCTTGTGATTCATTCAAATATTTGTACAGATAGTGTACAAAGTTGCTTTACATTGGTTTTCATTTCCCCACTAATTTGTCTGCCGGACGTAATGCTAAGATAAGCCTTATCCATCCGTTTCCAGTTTGAAAATCACCACTGTATTGCTTTAATTTGTGCTCCAGATTATTATGGCTAATGCATCTTGAATTAACATATTAAGTTCATAACTGAAGCAGGTTGGCACTAGCATTGAATTTTTATGCTGGTTAATCAGTATTTCTGGGTTGTCTTGATAGCGTAACTCTTTAAGGTTATGCCTTGCACATCACCAGAATTAGACTCAGGAAAACATCTTTGCTTCAGTTTCAGCCATTCTTGATTTATTTGTCTCCTTGTTTCACTCTTAAAGGAATAGTTTCACCCAAAAATTTAAATTATGTCATTATACTCACCCTCGTGTTGTTACAAACTGGTGAGACCTTTGTTCATCTTCGGAACACAAATGTAGATATTTTTTGATAAAATCCCACCTTTCTGACCCTGTATATACAGAAATGTAACTGAAATGTTCCCAGGCCCAGAAACAGTAAGGACATTGTTAAAATAGTCCATGTGACATCAGTGGTTCAACTGTAACTTTACTAAGCTACGAGAATACCTTTTGTGTGCAAAGATAACAAAAATAATGACTTTATTCAACAATTCTTCTCCCGGTCACCTGCCGCTTTATGCTTGAAGTCATGAACTACTGTTCTGTTATTCTTCTGATAGATGCCTTGATGCACCTTTTAATTCATTTTTCCTTTGCAGGATATCCTCTTTAGCAAGTCATACCATTAAGAGCCGTGCTTGCATAGGTTCAGCGTGATCCTCTTCACTAATATCCTCTGGGTCTCAATCGGGCTCAAATTAACAGCAACGCCATTGTTTACTGGAGACTGTTAAGCCAATCACAACACACTGGACCAGCTAACCAATGTGAGCTCATCATGTATTTCTGAGGGAGGGGCTTCATAAAACCAGGAAATAATTGGGGCATTTATCAGAGAAGGGACAGAGCGGTGTAGAATAAAGGTAAATTATGTGAAAAATAATGTTTGTTTTTTTTTTAAACGAAGCATGAACACATGTTTAACTGCACCCCATAAACATAATCAAGCCTACAAAAAAACTGTCAACCACCCCTTTAAAGGAACCACGTACCATATTTACAATGCACCAGCCACTGAAAACAAACAAGAAACACGACGTCTCAAAATATAAAATTATTGATAATTACAAAGGGAGAAATATTGCAATTAATAAGTTAATATAGCACATGTTACATTTACCAGCAACTAAAATAAGGTACTGTAATAGGCTAATTAGTGTCAGGTCCAATGCTTTGTCAATTACTGGGTTTCAATGGGAGATGTTTATTAATGTCTTGTTATTATTACTATGTCCAAAACGTCATGTCGTCACACAGAGCTCAAGCTTCAAATACACACATCCTATATAGCAGATTGATCCATCTTTAGTTGTTCTTGTTCATGAATGATATTGCCTTCACTGTAAACAAAATTCCACCTCCTGCAAAATAAGTTTGATGGACTTTAACGTTAGTATATATAAACACTTTAAATAGCAGACTCTCTCTGGTACGACTAAATATTAAGATTTCAAATGTAATGATAAATGTGCTCGATCACAATTCTCATTTAGGTGTATATCAGTCCACCATGCCGACTACTGCTGTACTTTGAATTCTTCGGAGTCACATAACTTGGTCCTTACATCCCTTAGTCCTTTTTCCTTACATGTTCAATTGGTCACCTTTACTTTTTAGAAAGCCAGTGACTGTAAGTACTGCAAACTTATGGTGTACAATCGAAACACAGTCTCATCCCAACTCGTCACATATTGAAGCTTGGTCAGGACCGTTTTGGCGTCGCTTTCTGATGCTCAAGGTACCACTTTAGCATCACCTTTCGATGTGAAGGGTCCTCCGTTGTTTTAAAAAGAAAACCCTTAGCGTCAATACAGGGCTCTAGACTAACTTTTTGCACTGGTTGCACTGGTGCGCCTAACTTTTTTCTTAGGTGCACCAGCACAAAAGTTAGATGCACCCAAATTTTGATATAGGCAATATTGACTAGTAAACGATTAACTAACAACCTGGTCAACATAACGTTCTTTATTTGAGGCACAATTCTACAAGAAAGGTAACTTACTGAAAAAGTGTTGGTACTTAAAGTGCTTCACTATCTCTGATTGGTTTAGACCACGATATGAGCCTAATGTGTGTCTGTTGTTGAACCACAGGGAGACTTTCAGTCGCAGAGACTTTTTTTTTCTCGAACGGCTGGTCGCACAGGTGCGACCTCGGATTTTTGTTAGTCGCACCATTGAGAAATTAGGTCGCACTCTAGAGCCCTGCGTCAATATACTGACGTGATACTGGGAATTTTCGCGTCATAATTAAATGATATATTGGGTAATAACATTCCCATTATTTAATTTATGCAGGGGTATGATTTTTAAATGTAAACAGTCAAAACAGTTGTATTTAAATTACATTATTTACACATTTATGAGCACATAACCCAACCCATGCCCCTAAACCTACCATCTGTCAATAAAACACAAGATATAGCAGGCAGATACAACTACCCTCATCATTTATTTTAACAGTATTAATATTCCAAGTCTTCCGAGGCAAAACGATTGATTTGTGAGAGGAATAGACGCGATCGCCGTCTCTGTCCACAGTAAAGACTTTCTGTGTGCTGCTGCAGTCTGTATGCAAATTCAAAAAAATGCTGCCAGAAGAAGCCTTACGTCAGCTTTGGTTGTGAAATGCCATTGACTCTTGCGTGTCTTGTGGTCGATTGCGTCATGCTGTTGTGAAAGGCTATTGGCTCTTGTGTTTCTCGTGACCAATTGCGTCATGCTATTACGGGACAGGAGTATCTTTTTGAATGAGATGTGAGCGCATTAATGGAGCGGGATCATTTTCAGCGATTTTTACTCTCTTCTTCGCATAAAGACTTCGTGTGGCTTCAGAAGACATGGAATGCAACACGACTTGTTTGTAATGTTTTTATACTGCTTGTTTATTGTCAGTTTTTGCAATAAATACCTGTGACTGCACTTATATTTGCCCGTGTGTGTTTTATATTGTTCAGAGGTGGGTATGTTTAGGGTAGGGGTGGGGTTAGGTGCTTCAATGAAAGTAAAAATGTATACAAAATTATAATTTATTTATTATTAATGTAATAACCATTAAATTAAGCCAAACAACTGAAAACAATGGAGGACCCTTCACATCGAAAAGTGACACTTAAGGGGTACCTTGAGCCTCAAAAACTGACGCCAAAACGGTCCTGACCAATATGCTACGAGTTGGGAGTGAGACTGGGTTGAAAACCATACATCATTTACCCATCCTTGGACTGGAAAGCCCCTCCAGTTATTCAGAACTGTAGAGGACGGAGAAGAAATTAAGAGTTCAATAAGCAAATCATTTCTTTGTTTTGACATGATTATCAATCTGCATGCAGTATACAATTCCAGTATGACCCTATTTGCAGGTGGGTTTGTCAACCGTCAAAACCAAGTCTGTTGAGTGTTAAACGCCAACTGGAAGGTTGAAAGGTGTGTCATAGACAGATACCACACTGTTTAAGAATAGGTTCTTCCCCTGGGCTGTGTGCCAGATGAATGTGGTCTTTCATTCAGCATCGTCTTTTAATGTGCAGCAGTTAGTCGGGTGTACTTTTCTGCACTGTATGTGGTTAGTACACACTGCCCCAGGCAATTTTTTTGGCACAGATGCTCAGTTTAAGAGTTTCACTTTTCAGGATTTCATTGTCATTGGAAGCACCCAGTTCAGTCTAGTTTTATCCTTTGTCTCGATGATCTATTCATGTATTCAGGAAAATCACTACTCCAAAGAGGTTTTGGTCTGTAAGGTTCTACTGCTGCACATATAGACTGACTCCGTTCAATGCTAAACAGTCTTTCAGAACATCTTCAATGAACAAAAGCAGACACAAAGACTGATTCTCTTACCACAAGTTTTTTATTCACACAGTACAGAGAAAATGCAGCATGTTTCTTGATCCAATAATCAAGGAGACACACAGGCAATCGAGAGCTAATTACAGTGACCTGAACTAAACACATTGTGTTTCGTGTATTCAGTATTATTTGTTTATTTTGCATTGTTGTTTCAAGAACTACTTTTAAATTATTCTGTAGTAAATCATTGATAGTGGGGGGAAGTCGTAGCCTTTGTGCAAGGCACCAAACCCCCAACTGCTCCCCGGGTGCCGCAGTATAAATGGCTGCCCACTGCTCCAGGTGTGTATGTGTGTGTCCACTGCTGTGTGTGTGCACCTTGGATGGGTTAAATGCAGTGCACATATTCAGAGTATGGGTCACCATACTTGGTCGTATGTCACGTCACTTTACATTTTATAAACTGAATCTTTGAAAAAAAAAAATTTGTAAAAACATTATTTGGTTGAATTTCAAGACATATTTTTGAGTTAACCACAAAAACATGTTACATTCTGAAATGCAGATGTATGCAATTGCCACCTAGAGGTAAATGCAATGAACAGAATATGTTCCAACTTAGTTATTTAAAATTTAACAGATGACAAATGACAAACAACTCTTAATGAATCAGTTTGTAAATGCACATTTAAAAAGTTTTAACATAAAACATGTACATAATTTCACCTGCTACCAACATTTTGGTGCAATTTGGCTGTCAAAATCTTTTTGTGGATAGTGCATAGTTATTTAATAACAGTTTCAACAAAGAATGAGAATAAACCTCTCAGTAAACCTGAAAATATTTTAAAATATTAAGTGGTTAAACATTTTGGTATTTCTTAAAGCACCTAAATAATAGGTCATTAAAAAACTAAACACCCGCTTAATGCTGTTTCTAACAAATATGCATTAATGCCATCAGGAAGTAAAACAATTTGTCAAAAAAACTAAACTCTAGACATAAGTGACATCCAAATGACTGTTTTTAACCCAGTTGACAAACTTGCAACTATCCTGGTTAATTCTCACCCTGAGACTAGTGCCAGCTTCTAACCTGATTGCTCGATTCATAGTGATTGACTGAAACCAATAATCTCTACAAATCACAGACTCTTTAGCACTTATAATCTCTCTCTCCCTTTCATAGTTTCTATGCTGCTGTGTGACATTGACCATTAAAGTCAAATCTGTACCAGGATCACAATGGCCACAGGATGTACGGTAAGAGATCCTCAGATTGATCAAGTACAGGCCCTCTGTGGAGATGTGGAGGACTGTTTGGTTTTCCAGCTTGATATTTTGGGAGTCAAATCCATCATCCACGTCCAACCACTCGATGGGCTGCTGTTCTGAACAAGCATGCATTGGTCTTAGAGCTGTTTTAAGAGAGAGAAATAAGTAAAAAAAAAAATAATAATACACTGTAACTTGACACTAGGTCACACATTTATATTCCATGTTATGGTATTTCTAAAGACATATAGCTTTCAATTACACCTTAGGCTATTGTTCTGACAGGTCTCTCAAAACAAAATGCAGGGGGTCTTTTATGTACATATTACGTGGCATTACTTTTTAGATGGTAAAATGAAGTTCAAAACGAATACAGTAGGCTACATTAAGTTATTTTTAAATAATTGACCAGTTACCACTAATTAAACGTACGTTCAAGATGAACAGAGTGTCCTTTAGGGGGTTCTGTTTTCAAAGCCTCTTGATGGGTGCTTGAGAATGCTTCCTGAGATGTAGAGAAAAACAGACAGTTTTCAATTCCTCCCTTTTGACCAATTATTGGATGCATTTATTTATTATATTTATTTAATCTGATTGATAGTGTGGATGTTAATCATTTTGTAAGTTTGAAATCAAAATAAAAGAATTTCGACTAGTATTTTACCGTAGTATTTTGTTGGTGAAATTGTAGCCACACCAAAGTCGCGAAGAACATGGCAAGCAGCATCGCGGTGGCCGCACGCAGTCGTGTCTCCTGACGCCTCGTGGTTTGACAGTGACGCGTCAAGACCTCCAGCATCTGTCCCTGCTCCACACCAAACTCGAACGTCTCAGCTTGAGCCATGATCACGGATAATGCAACCACTTTACTTTGTCAAGCTGGCAGTGGCGCTGTTCTATTTCTAGTTCATGTGACGCTGAGCACAGACCGCCTTCTCTCCTCCAGTCTTACGAGATTTTTGGTTTCAGTGGGCGGAGCATACATGAATATTAATGAGTTTCCCAGACATGCGCCTGGAGCTGAGCATTTCAGCAGGTGTATCTCCTTGTATCTCAGCAGGTTTAATGGAATATTTTAAAAAAGGTCATTTTTCAGCGTTGTGCAAACGTATGCCTAAACTACATTTTGTAACATAATGTTTTTATTAGTTTGCACGTTTTGTGCAGTTGTCCCTGACTGAATGATTGCAGGCATTCTTTGTGTAATGTTAGGGTACAGCAAACCTCAGCTAGTTGTATACATTAATTTCAGTTTGTTGTATTAGCTTGCAATGCTTTAAAATTGTCTGCTAATGTTATCTTTTGAGTGCAACAGCTGAAATAAATACGTGGACTAATATTTTTTTTATCTATCCTGGTGTGATTAAGACAAACTGTTTGACTTATATTTACAAAATGAACAGGAATCCAAGACAACACACCTGAAAGAAAAAATTCCTTTAATACGTAAGCAAAATGTTGGATTAAACAAACATTTAATTTAATGTATGTCTATTATATGTATGTCAAAATATGTGTATGTCTGCACTGTCTGTATTATTATTATTATTTGTTTGCACTGGTAGCTCCTGTCACCAAGACAAATTAATTGTGTATGTAAACACACACTTGGCAATAAAGCTCTATCTGATTCGGATCACTGTTCTAAGGTTTTTCTCTGTGATGTCAGATTTCGATTTTTCCTCTTCGGTGTCATATGATCTTTCAGAATTCATTCTAATATGCTGATTTGCTGCTCAAGAAACATTTCTGATTATTATCACAGTTGAAAATTGTGCTTAATGAAGTTCGGAAACCATTAGGCCTGTACAGTCACAGGATTCCTTGATTAATTGAAAGTTCAGTATTTATTTGAAATATAAATCTTTTGTAACATTATAAATGTACTTACTGTCATTTTTTTATTTAATGCATCTCTGTCAAACAAAAGCATATTTCTTTAAAAAATCATAATAAAAAACAACAACATAGTAATCCCAAAACTTTTAAATGATAATGTCATGAGTCAAATGCCAGAATCAATTTTAGAAATATGTTGTTGTTGTTTTACCTCTTACATATGATGTTAGAATAGCTTTATTATGTGTCATATTTTTATACAGCAGATTCAACAAGGATATTTACATCACACTCTCTTTTCTTCTATGTAGTCTTGTTTTGGTGCATAAATCGTTTTAGTTTGTAACAAGAATTCAACAGTGATTCATACTCAAAAATCAGGAAAACTTATATTAATCACATCCTCCATGACTACATTTTCCTGGATTTTCAGTGTGAATCATTATTGAATTCATTTTTTAAAACAAAAGGTCACTGTCTCACATAGTATCAAACATCCACACCAAAACACATTATAACAACATCTAGTTATCAAAAGCTAGTCAAGGCCACAATCCAATCTTTATTCCACTTTATTTTTTATTTTTAAAAAGTGCCTCTATTTAAAGCCGAATTAAGAATATATATGTTTATGAAACTTTATGACTTATAATGTTGAATGAGTGTTTGTTGTGCATTAAAATAGATCATGCATTCTTATAAATGATCATCATTGTGTATCATCTAAATACAGTGCAACACATGGTCAAAGAACAGATGACAGATAGTAACATCAGTGTAGGTTGCAAAATTATTCTTAGGCCACTGATACGGTGGTGAACGTTATTTCATTCATAGCCAGAGGATGACCGATTTAAAACATAAAAGATAACAGAAGAGTATAACAATAAATAACTCAAATGGTTGCTGGTTCACATGTCTATATCTGCACTACTATTGGAAATCAGTGTAGACATAATCATCCAGGTGTTCTGGGATTCTTGGTTTCACTGTGCAAGGGAAACCTTAAACCTTTACTTGTGATCATCTTAATTTATATTTGTTTGTACACATGTTTAAATTCTATTATATACTGGAAACATGAAAAAAAGACAATTTCAGCAAAAAAAAGTCAACAGTGTATGATAGTTTATAACCAAACAATATGGAGAATGTTGAACGGAGTAAGTTAAGATATGGATCATCACACCCTATACAAGAAATATGTCCACAGATACATTCATATAGCTTGATTTCATTTGTAGCAGGCAGTAATGTATTAAACAAATAAACAAGTAAGACACTTTAAAGCTTTGCGAGCAACAAATGAACAGCACAACGAACTGAAATCATACAACTAGCTGAGGTTTACGGAGATTTATCATTACACAAATGCCTGCAATCATTCAGTCAGGGACGACTACACAAAACGTGCAAGGTGTGTGTGAACAAAACACTGCAAACTAATCAAAACTGTTACGAAATGAAGAACAAATGTAGTTTAGGCATAGGTTTATGCAACGCTGTAAATTACTTTTTTAATATTCCATTAAACCTGCTGAGATACAAGAAGCGTGAACTGAAATTCCCAGTTGCACGCGCGTGTCTGGGAAACTCGTTAATATTCATGCATGCTCCGCCCACTGAAACCGAAAATCTCCGGTCGGGAGACACCGTGTTTACTCATCGCGTGTCTGCATGTCCGAACGCGTTAGACTTCCGGCTTAAATTAGTCAATGCATCAATCCGAAGGAAACCGCTTTTGTTCAGAGGTTTCTCTTTCACGCTTAAAGACAGCGATTTCGTCATTTGTTTTAACTTTGCCTTTGGCATCTCTTTGAAAACCTATAAATCATTTTAGAGACGAGCGGCCACTAGTATGTTGCATGGCGGAGAAAAAAAATATTTATTTTTTTTATATATCAAGATGCATTAGTCATAGGCCAATACAGAACTCTGGAAGAGATCAGATCCCATAGGCATCCCCAAAAATATATTTACACACTGAAATGCTTACAAAAAAAGATATTTGCACATTATATATTTACAAACAAACATATCCACATCCCTTGTTGCAGTGTTTTTTATTAATTTATAATTATTTATTAATATAATAATTCGCCTTTTATAAAAAAATATAATTTGATGAATTTTATAATCTTAATTATTTTATCATGAATTTACTTAGTTTTTATACGATTTATATTTTGTATTATTTGTTTGCTTTTGTAAATGTATTTTCATCATTTAATCTTATGATTGTGAGGTTTCATAAACTGTTGAATAACACATAAGAGCGAATGTTCATGAAAATTCAAGGTGCTGCAGACAAGATCAGCGCATTGAAACATGCAACTAAGATTATCCAATAAGCTCTGCTCCTTTTTACCATCATTACTTTGTCTCTGGATTTATTCAGACAACTCTTGGCTGATAGAAGACTGTTAATCAAGTTTTGGGTACGAGACAAGACTTCCTTTTAACAGGTTTTGGCAATGAACTGACAAGTTTGTCTGTTAACAAACAAAACTGATATTTTCTGACAGGGTCTAGCCTCTGGGGCTGGATCTGATATTTCTTGCATGATCAGTTACTTATGGACATTAATAAGCAAGCCACCTTTACATACAACTAATGAAAGTGCAAATGCTCATTGGAAGCTCTACATATTTCCATCTGCTGGACAGACTACAACTCTTCCAGCCAGTGTGATCCCACCTTAATGCCGGTGTGACCTCTTCAAGTAAAAAGAGATGGATGAAAAACTTAGTCAATAACATCCACCCAAACCTGACATGTGATGTAGGCTCATAAATCATACTGAGCTGGCTCATTTAGCCACAGGAAAACCGGACCTCTAACTGAGCCTGGTTTCTCCCAAGGTTTTCTCTATTTCTGAATGAAACGCTGTAAACTGAATTAATCTTGAACTGATTCAAGCTGCAAATGATACTAGTGGCTTTAGTTGAGCTGCTTATCAACGAATTATCCCTTATTTACGTAGTTATTGAACTGAACTGAACAACACTGAACTGAGCTGAAAACGACATGATTGTCTTAGAACTGCTTCATAGCAGGATTTGGATTTGTCTCATTTTTGAAGTTTGCATCAGTATACAATCTGTATTGTACAAAGTGCTATAAATAAAGGTGTTTGTATTTATGAATTAGCTGAAATGCAGAATCGCTGTAGACTGCACGAACACAGAATTCTCCTGTTCCTCTCCGGGAACTCGAGTCACGTCGAACGCTAGGAGGAACGCCTTCAGCGATATCCAGCTCTGAATCATATGTGTAATCAGTACAAACGATGGGCAAGACGTCAGTGTGTGTGTGTGTGTGTGTGTGTGTGTGTGTGTGTGTGTTGTGTGTGTGTGTGTGTGTGTGTGTGTGGTGTGTGTGTGCGTGCGTGCGTGCGTGCGTGCGTGTGTGTGACAAGTCCAGCAACATAGAAAACCCCCGTATGTCTAAGCTGAGGCAAAGACAAAGGAACATAAGGGCGAAAGCAGATCACGTTACAGATTGTGTTCCTCCCTGCCCACACTACATTAGTCGAGCGGGGATACACACAGTTTGTGCGTGGTCTGATTGGGAGTGAAGCATGCAGAGTCGGCTCTCGAGGGGGCCCGACTGCCCGCATTGTGAGTGGCTTCCACTGCGTCTGCTTCGCTCCCGGGGAACTCTCTTTGAGGTGGGACTTTTCACCGTTTCAGCGTTCCTCGAGCTACCTGCCCCGCTTCCGCCGAGGCGGAGTGGTGGCTGTGCTCACAGACAATATATACATATTATGTCTATGGCTGTGTTCGTGGGAATCGCAGACGCAGATGGATCAGATGGAGGGAATGAAGACGGGCGAGTCACGTGACAAGAAAGCGCAATTTTGGTTAAAAAAAGTTCGTTTATTCGTTTAATATAAGCGAGTTTGTCTTTATTGTTGCTGTTTTTATAAATAAAAATAATAAAACAATGAACCACAACGCATTTGTTTTAAAAGAGAGAAAATACCTTATACAAGGCAAGTAAGCTATATCTGTCTCATTAATTGTGTTAATAAAAGTTAGATGTTTAATATAGACCTATGCGCATTTGCCATTGTAATATTTTATGGCTGATGTGTTTTAATTAATAGGCTAATAATTAACCCCAAACTACGATCGTTTCAAAGAAAGGGAAAATCCAAAGACGGTTTATTTGTTTGTGTTACAATGCGGGTAAAACATATTTCCCTTATTCATATTGTTAATACAACTGTAAAGTTTAATATAGGCCTAAGGGAATGTGTCATTGTGGGCTATAGCCATTTTTTATTATTATTATTATTATTAATAATAACAATAAGGAGAGCCAATAAGCATTCGTTTGAAGTAAGAGAAAAATCCAAAAACCTTTTATTTATTTGTTGCAACGCGGGTATGTCTTATTCAGTCAGTTAATAAAAGGTTTATATATATAAACTATATATATTATATATATTATTTAATATAAGCTACTTGTAACTGATGTTGTGTTGTTCATTTCGTTGTTCATTTTTTTTCATTAAGAGTAGTGTTAGGTTCATAAATGTCCTTGTAGGAGTGTTTGTTTTCTCTCTCTCTCTCTCTCTCTCTCTCTCTCTCTCTCCTGCTTGTCTTCTCTCCTTTGCCTGTCATTTTCTTAGGCTGCTCCCCCTTGACTGCTGATTGGCTCACAAAGTTGTCAATCATCGTTAGGCGACGTGATGTCAACCTATCCGCTTCCAGTTAAGGAGTTAAAAGGACGCTGAAAAGAGAAATGGAGAGGCGAGATTTGGACACATAAGATTAAATAGTACACTTTATAAAATGGGTAAACATGATACGGGAAGGTGTGAATTTTGTGGGCAAGAAGAATCAGTGGAACATGTTATTTTGTACTGTCAGAAATACGAAACTGAAAGAAGGATTCTAATGCAAAATTTAGACAAAATAAAAATGCCATTTAAACTTAGAGATATATTACAAAATGACTCAAGAAATGAATGCTATAGTTTTATTTTTCAGTACCTTAAAATAACAAATTTGTGGGAGAGAATATAAAAAAAAAAAAAAAAAAAAGGGGGGAAGGTAGTAAGTCATTTTGATCCAAACTCCATACCAGTTGGTGGCGGAAATACACTATTTTGTTGTTTGTCAACCGCAAATAAATTTTAAGAAGAAGGAAGAAATGGAGAAGCTTCTCTTTTTGCTCCTTGCTTGCTGTCATTTGCACTTGTTTTGATTTGTTATTAGTTTATGGCTAGATCCTTTGTGTTTGTTTCTTGTTCTTTATTACCTCTTGGTTGTTATTTTGTTTTGGTCTTTGTTACTTTGATTTGGATGGCGTTATTCTTTGATCTTTTAGTTACGCTCTCTGATACTTATGGCGCTTTTCCACTGCATGGTACGGCACGGTACGGTTCACTTTTGGGGGGTTTTCCACTGGGTACTGTACCTGGTACTTTTTTAGTACCACCTCGGCCGGGGTTCCAAGCGATCCGTACCGTTACCAAAACGTGACGTGTAAACTCTACTGATCACTGATTGGCCGGAGAGAATCGTAATTACGACGTCACTGAACTTGCGTCATGCGAGACCCTAACCCGCTAGATTTAAATCAGCACAGCCAGCGAAGGAGCGGAAGCAGCTTTTTTTTGTTTGAACAAACGCACCTTTTTGTATCAACCACAAAATAGCCCTTTCGTTGTCTGTTGAGGAAGTACAGACGTTCCTCTCGTTGATAGCCGAGGAGCGGATCCAGTGATGGTGCGACGCCGAAGGAAAAAGCCTTAACGTTATGTATTAACTTTTGAACTTGCTATATTTTCAGAGTATGTATTCTGTTTATATTTTACCTTTGTATGTGTGTTTTGCTTCAATTAAAAACAATCTGATCGAATAAGTGTACCTCCAGACTATATTAAATATGTATTATTGTATGAGCACGTAATGAACCTCTTGAAAAAGACAAATGATTAATGCCACGATTAGAAAAACCATCACATAAATAAAAAAAACAAGGGATACATTGTACATTTTGAAATATTAAAAAGTTTATTGATAATTCACTTTACAGAACACGCTACATGAATAGTTAACTAATCAAGTAACGCAGCACACCTGCACGAAACATCCCTGCTCTCCTCATCTACAGCCCGTGGCACTGCACAGTCTCTGCTGCTGGGGGGTAAATCCCAAGCATTCTCATAGACTCTCCATTGCTGTTAAAAACATGCCTCTCCTCCTCCTCTACAGCCAGTGGCACTGCCACCACAGTCTCTGCTGCTGGGGGTAAATCCCAAGCATTCTCATAGTCCTCTCCATTGCTGTTAAAAACATCCACATGCCGAGAATGAAGAACACTATTCCGTCTCCTTTCTTTGTTGTGTTTGTTTGTGGCGCGTTTACGATGATGTCACGGCAGTAGAGGCGGCGCAATTATAAACGACGCGTGAATAATCCCGCCCACTCTTATAGCGGTACTAAACTGCAGTGGAAACGCATAACGACCCGAACTGAGCCGAACCGTACCATGCAGTGGAAAAGCGCCATTACTCTTCACTTAAGAGGAAGGTGGATAGGGAAGATGTCGTACGACTTCCATTGTGCAACATTTAGGTAACTCTTTGTATAGAAACATCAGGTAAGAGGTGAACGCCACCCACTGTATGTTTTGTTTGTTAGTTGAGAGTAGGGAAGTATTTGGCGCTAAAGACTTTTTTTCCCGTTTCTTCCTCTAGCTAGGTAAGAGGTTTAATTAAGGTAGAATTGTTTGTTTCTTTCTTTTGGCGTCACTAGCATCCCCTTTCTCTTGGGTTGATTTGTTTAGGTCTTAGCTTCCTTTTCTTAAGTTGTAAATATTTGTATATATTGATTGTCTATTTAATGATTTATACTTTTGTAAATATACTTTATTATTATATGGATTCTTTCACTTTATATAATAAATTCACTTTCGTTGGCAGTTCGTGTCTTGCATTTTCTCTTGCTACCTCCATCATTCCACAGTTTTTCCATAATCTCAATGTTACTCCTTTTTCCCTAGACAATCTTAAATGGGGTAGTAACATTTAATGGGGGCTCGTCCAGGATCTCAATTAATCCCAAAAATAATAATTGTGGTAATTTTGTGGATGTGTTGGTTGGTGGCAAGGAAAAGATACTGCATGCTATGGTGTATTATGACAGTATAAGACTTCCTTATGCAGTGTGGTAGCGTCATGCTTATCGGTTGGTTATTCATGATGGAAGTATTTCACTTGCAAGATTTTGTCATCTGTCCATCTGTAGAGCAGATTAATTTGTGTAGGAAGCAGGATTTATTTCAGATTGCAGACCATTTTCAGATCGCAGTAAGTAAACTGTTTTCTTAAACAAGAAATAAAATTAATTCTGATCTTGCGTTTGAATGAGTTGCAGGTGTTGCCTACGTCAAACGTTGGGGTTGTTGAAATGGATGGAGATGTTAACGCGGATGGCGTGGCTCTGGCGCAATTCAGTTCTTGGGAGAAGGACAAACGGAGTAGTGTAGCTGATGCTGACGCGGAGGCCGAGGCCAAGGCCAGCTTACCACCGTTTGAGCCATATTCACCCAGCTCTGTTGATTCGCGGGAAGGTATACGACTGAAGGTCCGCCTAGCCCGTTTGCATTATGAAGTGCAAGAACGAGTCCAGGCGCATCAAGCTGGACTGAACTTATAGTTGGAAGTACGCAAGCTGGAAATCGAGGCAGAGAAGCAGGTGAAGCTAAGGCAGCTTGAGCTAGGGACATCGAAAATTGCTGCTGGCTCAGCTGTACAGCTGAACACCGCTCCAACCTCTTCTCCGCTGCGTGTTGGTTTCGTCCCAGATGCTTTTGACGTGAGTAAACCCATTGTACTCGTTCCTCAATTTAGAGAAACAGAAGTAGATTCTTACTTCAGTGCATTTGAACGCATCGCAACTTCTCTTCATTGGCCTAAGGAGGTCTGGTCTTTACTTTTGCAGTGTAGATTATTTGGTAAAGCGCAATAAATTTGTTCTACGTTATCGCTAGAAGAGAGTCTGAAATATGAGTCTGTGAAGTCTGCTATCCTGCGAGCATATGAGTTGGTTCCGGAGGCGTATAGACAATGTTTTAGAAAACTCAAAAAGAGTCAGACACCAACATTTGTAGAATTTGCTAGGGAGAAGGGAGTGTTGTTTGATAAATGGTGTACTGCCAGTAAAGCGAGTGATTTTGACACTTTAAGAGAATTGATGTTATTAGAGGAATTTAAGGGATGCTTATCTGAACGTGTGGTAGTGTACCTTAATGAACAGAAGGTAACTACTTTATCACAGGCAGCTGTACTCGCAGATGAGTTTGTTTTAACTCACAAGAACGTCTTTGCTTCTGTACGTCCTGAAAAGTTACAGATTGACAGTTCGCAATCTCACATGTCACGTTCAAGATTTAGTCCACCTCGTAATAAAGAGGAGCGTGAATGTTTTTACTGTCACAAGAAAGGGCACGTAATTGCTGATTGTTTGGCTTTGAAATGCAAACAGCAGCCATACCCAAAGAGCGTAGGGTTTGTGAAAGCTTCTAAATCTGCGGTTACTGTGCATGCTGAGGAGAGAATTGATGAGAATCTGAAACTTACCCTGATGTTTTCCCCGCCTGCGCTATTACACGTGCCCAGTCCCGCAGAGAAGGCGATGTAGTTGATCTGTCTAATTCATTCATGTTCCCACTTTTGTCTGGTGAGGCATCACTGAATATGAATTTGGAGAAGAAAGACCGTTCAAAGACAGAACACCAAGGTGTAGTTGTGTCTGATGCAGAATTACTTAAATTACCTGTGTCACGTGAGAAAATTATTGCCTTTTTTGGTCCCGTTTTCCTATCGTCAACATGTCTTGTGCTTGGTTCATGATCACCAGCTTGCTGGTCATTTAGGAGTTACCAAGACATATAATAGAATTCAAAGTAATTTCTTTTGGCCAGGATTAAAAAAAGATGTTGCTCATTACTGTCATACCTGTCAGATCGTTGGAAAGCCGAATCAGAGTATTCCACCTGCTTCTTTAAATCCTATACCTGCGATTGGGAGAACCGTTAAACATGTGATGGTAGACTATTGTTGGTCCACTACCAAAACTAAGACGGGTAACCAGTTTTTACTAACTATCATGTGTGTGGCTACCAGATTTCCAGAGGCGATTCCTTTAAGAAAAATCACTGCGCCTGTTGTCAGCAAGCCATTGGTGAAATTCTTTTCCACGATTGGACTTCCCAAAATAGTGCAAACCAATCAAGGTACAAATCTTTTATCCAAACTTTTTAAAAGTACTTGAATCACTGGAAATTTCTCATCGAATCTCAAGCGCGTACCATTCGCAGAGTCAGGGCGCACTTGAGCGTTTTCACAAAACTCTTAAGTCAATGCTTAAGAAATATTGTCAGGAAACTGATAAAGATTGGGATGAGGGAGTTCCATTAGTGTTATTTGCTGTCAGAGAGACCATTCAAGAATCTAGTGTATTGGATTATGTGAGTAAATTTCGAGATCGTCTGCATACTGCTTGGTCGCTAGCTAGAGAATCGCTTGCCAATGCTCAAAAAGATATGAAAAGTCAATATGATAGGCGAGCGGTAGCGCGATCCTTTCAACCTGGTGATGAAGTGCTCGTGTTACCTGTTCCAGGATCATCTTTGTCTGCTCGTTTCTTTGGTCCCTATGTTGTGAAAAAGAGAATAAGTTAAACTGATTATATGTTGTACACACCTGATAGAAAACGAAAAACCCGTGTTTGTCATCTTAACATGTTAAAAGCATTATCTACTAGAGAGTCGTTCAAATGCTGTGGAACAGACTGCAGGCCCGCTGTCTCCTCCTGTTGCGAGTCTCATCCTAGTTAGTATGCCGTATAGCAAATAGAAATTTTAAAAGATCTTTACTCGTATCTTAATTATTTGTCTCATAAAATTGCTGTTTGGTGATTTTAAGTGTCTGGTTTATGTTTGTGCAACACGATATTAAAATTTGGTGCTTCACAGTGAAAAGATCTGTTATGCGTTTTTCAGCCAAGGCCAGTTGCAGTGCATGCCTAAAATCTGAAAAAACAGTTAAAGACTGTGACTTTGCATGGAGGATTGTATAGATGGCGCATGTTACAAAGCTTGATTTGACTGTGAGATCAGAACTCCAGAATTTCCTTCAGCATGTCAACTTTTAATTAAAAAAAACATACAAAATCTGATTGTTAATATTCTGTTATTGGTTTAACAAGTAGATGACCAATTTTCAAGGGGTCCATTACAGTGTCCCATTATAACCAGTAAAACCATTACTAATTTTGTTTATTGTATTTTTCACAAACAGGCATGTTATTTTGCCAACACTGCTGTTATATTTAAGAATGCTATTGAAAACTCAAATATTCACTTTTTTTTTTTTTCTCTCTATTTTCTTCAACAAAAAACATGGACAACATAAACAAAAATTAACCATGGTTTTTCGTACCGTTTTCTTTTGTGTGGTTTCTGAAAGACCATAAAATCAATCAGTAAATAGTCTGTTTGTAAATAATACATTTAATTACAAAAGGACCCCTAATTAGGTGTTTTATTTTTTACTATTATATTTGAGGGAGGGGGCTGCTTCCAGCAATAAGTCTAGTAAGCCAGCACACATTAGTTCTGATCAATATACTGTACAGCACCACAAACATTAGGAAGAGTAACAGTTGCAATATTGTAAGCAACTGCACCTTACTTTTGTAATTTAGCCTATTTAAATTGTTGTGAATTTTCCCCACTACAGTCTGGTAGATTTTAATAGAATCGGCCTCATGCTAAATCCCCAGACAACGGTTTATTTTTTTATATAATATTGTATTTGTAAGGTGTATCTTCAGGGCACCGAGCTAGCCGTTTGGCTGTAATGCTCAAGTACACATGACAAAGAATCTTGAGGCCAATTGTCCCTCGAGCCCCTGCCCCTCGGAGGCCTGTACACGCCACTGTATATATATATTAATATTATTATATATATATATATAAATTATGTTATGCAATTATATGTGTAAAGAGCCTTATAATTTTCTCGTTGAGGTCCTCTCTTTCGTCAGCAGGGGTTGCTGGGCGGAGCAGCCCCAATGGCGGTCACTTTCTCGTTCTCCCCACTTTTGGGAGCTCCGGGCCGAAGACGGATCTGCCAAGCTTCGGCAGTGATGGGGGGTAACCGCATCTCGAGTTGGCTAGTCCTGCTGAGTTACTTTAAAAACTTTTTTTATTTATGATATTGCCCATTCTATGATTCGATGCTTCGCTGTGTCTTGTAGAGGTAGTACATGATAGACTAAATGTGAATGCGGAGTCATGTCATCCCACTCGCAAAAAACAGATTCAGCCTTCATCATAATTAAGGAGGCTTAAAACAGTGAAATGGAATATGATGCAAACATGTCCTGTTATGCCATGGCCAGTTCAGCAAAAATTACTTTAGATAAACTTTGTGCTTCGCAGTTTTTTTATGAGGGCAGTACATACGTGATTTACTTCCTCAGCCTGAGGGAAAGAGCGGGAACTTTTTGTTTAAAAACACCTCAATCACCAAAAGGTAAAGCTGCTCAAATTAGTTAAAAAGTCGCCCCAACACTGGTAGATCGGCCATGATGCAGTCTAATGTTTCCCTTAAGGTCACATGCATTGTTGGGTCCACTTCTAGTTCCATACGGTCTGAGGACGCCTTTTCCAGTAACTAAGTAATGTTTAGTTACTTTTTTAAAGCAGCGGTAACGCATGAGAGGCTCACCGTAAGTGCATTAGGTACACCAGAGGCCAGTTGAGAGACGCTTAGAAGGCAATAACTTTCCCCAGAGGCTCTAGAGAGACTGGTCACATCCCACGTGTCATCAGTGTAGGGTTAGTACTATGTGAAACCGCTAGCTGCTCTAAGTGCACCAATTTATAATGAGGAAAATTCAGTCTCGGAGTCCCCCTGTAGGTCAATTGGCGGTTTGGAGCCCCTCTCGGGAGACCCGTCTCTCGTTGCACAATCACAAAATGTATAAATTTGTCCTGCAGCTGCTTTTTCACAGATTCATATGGTTCTTAAGTGGCCAGCAAAAATCTTCCTAGAGATCGTGTATGTAACGCGGGTGCCCGTTGATCACTGTTACTTTTATGTCAGATTCTTTGTGTAATAGTGGCTTCTGAGGCATCCAAGATGCCAGCCCATGTTTCTGTACATTGCAGGAATGTGCTTATGAGTAGCTCACGGACCGTTAACCCCTCAAACCTGGGTGTTTGCTGCTGAATCCAGTTCAACCATACTAATAAGCGGGGTACTGAAGAAAATTAACGGAATTTACTTAGCCTGAGGTTTCGTCAAAGAGCTTTTACATTTGCCTCAGTGCCAGTAACGCGAAAGTGATGCAAAAGGAAAGATCAGTCCTAGAATTGCCAGTGTTTGGCTTCAGGGCACCGAGCTAGCCGTATATTGCATAGGTCACCTTTAGCCCCTGCCAAGCGTTCCTTTGTGAGCAGATTCTGGTTCTTTAGTCTTCCTAAGAGATGACGCGGGTCTGAGGACCGCCTTTTCCAACGTAGCGGAGATGAGAGGCTCTGGGGAAGAGCGGGGTACACCTCATTACACGTCCCTTTGGGGGTATTAGATAGCCGTGTGCTACCGCCCGTCCTGCTTATAGCAGCACTAAACCAGAGGCCAGTCCTGGTTCCCTTAGTAGACATGTGGCAGCGTGGAACTATCAGATTAAATTTGTAAATTTTCGAGAGGTCCCGGCCGGAGTCATCCGGCATGCAAAAGGAGGGAGAGGTAACAAGTTGATCACATTAGTGTGATTAACATCATTCAGTGACATGCGTCCGCAATTCATTTATATATTTCACAAATATTTTTCAGAATTTTGTGGGGATTGTGTGTATATTGCTCTCTCAAAGCCTGTAAACATTTATTGCTTCACATCAGCGCATCTGAAAACATGAGTGATTCATGCAATAAAGCAATCAATCTCATCTGCTGCTGCTGCACGCTGTCGCTGATCCAAGACTTTCACTCGCATCTCGGGACAGTTGACAGAATTGTCACTTGCTTAATCTGGTCATCGTTGCATCATCACAAAATGTTATAATTTGCAGGTCTTTTTGCTCGCTCGCGCTGTTTCAGGCTGAGCGCTTTGTCACATCCAAACCCACCTGAGTATCATATCAAGTTATTTTTCCTAGTTTGTTGTTGAGCTTAAGTGGCCAAAATACACATTATTTACGCAAAAATGGCCGTCCTGAATTCAGGTTTTTTTCTTAAGTAAATGTGAACAGGTGAGAAAGAAAACGAATGCACAAACTCAACTGCTGCTCTAAAACCCTGCCGTGCCCCCCCCCCCACTTCAATCTCATAATTAAATACGATTTTAAAGATGCACGTGAAAGACTGGATCATTTGTTTATTGATACAACTGCATGAAAATAAAAGCAGACACGGGAATGTTTTCTGATTATTAATTTTTTACCCTACTGCAATGTAAAATAAATAAATAGGCCTAAATAATAATAAATAAGCACTATTAAAGCTGCAAACGCAAATTAAGTGTACACGGCTGAAGTGGCCATGGGAAGATTTGGGAGAATCCTCGGTGAGCAGCGCAAAACAGCTGGTGTAGTAAGGGCTTAATCTGAACAAACCCGGTCCGGATCGGCAATCATCTCATTTGGCGGATCCTCTTCCTCCAATGTAAGTTGTTCGTGTCAGGGTTATTATAGTTTTGCATTTTTAAATTAACTTTTATTTTAATATTGCTTTCAATTTTCACTATAAATTTCAGTTTCATTTTTAATTTTTTTATAATTTGGTTAATTTTAGTGTAGTTTTTATTTTGTGAACATTTTTCTACCCTATACAGGTTAGTTTGCGTTTTAATTTGTTTTAATAATTAAAGTTTAGCAGAATTAAAATAACACTTCCAGAGCACAGACAAAATACATTTTAATTTAAGCTTATTGATGCAAACCACTAGCGACACTAAATTAAAGCATTCTGAGATTGATTAGACAATATTTATTTTTGATTATTTTATTTAGTTGCTGTTGGTTTCGTTTTGCTTTAGTTTTTCATTTATTTTGACATCTTTTTAAAACAGGCTAAATGCCTAAATTTTCGTCAAAGTTATTAATATGACATTTTACCCTGAGGGGTGAAGCAGATATGGAGAGTTTGGGCCAGGAGGTGGATCCGTTTGCGACTCGTCAGACATTGCACTGTCCCCTCTGGTTATATCTGACTCATCCAGCTCCGCTGGGGCTGGATGCTATGGTACAGACTTGGACGAGGCTTCGTCTGTACGCCTTTCCCTGATCGCTCTGCTCACAGGAGTTCTAGAGAGAGTGTGCCAGGATGGAGTCCATCTATTGCTAAACCCCATTCTGGCCGGGCTGAGTATGTCTCTGAACCTGATTTCTCTCCTCGACGGCTTTCCATGTGGGATCTCCGTCAGGAGGGATCTCCTTTCACTGGCAGCGGGCACCTGAGGGGGCACAACTCATAGCCTCTGGTCTCTCAACTGAGGTTGCTGAGACCATCCTCAATCTAGAGCTCCCTCAATGAGGAAACTTTACGCCCTGAAGTTGAGACTCAGGGTGTGGAGACCGCCAGCTTGATCCAGTTAACTGCCCGTTTGGTACAGTGCTGGAGTTCTTGCAGGTCCGTTTCTTCACAGGGTTAGCCCACTCCACCCTAAAGGTCTACGTGGCGACTATAGCAGCCTACCACGCCCCTCTTGGTGGCCTTTCAGTAGGCAAACCCTCTAGATACATGTTTCCTCCGGTGCGCTGAGGCCAGAGAAGCTTATGCCTAGTGGTGGATCAGGATGCTATCCTATAACCTCTAGTCCTCTGATCTCCCCTCGCCTTTGGGAGGCAAGGCTCACTCATCTCAAGGTATGGCGGCCTCCAAGGTCTTTCTGGTACTGCAATGCTGCAGGATGGTCTACGCCTCTCACATTCGTCAGGTTCTTGACAAAGATTTGTGAGCCACTCCTGACTCGTCTGTTCTCTTGCCATAGTTGTGCTCTTCCACACTAGGCAGGGATTTGCAAGTCTGGCGGCGTGGATATCTCGTTTCCCTAGCGTTTGACGCAGCGAAACGCTGTGTCGCAGGGCCACACTTCTGGCATCCCTACTAGAGCTATGCTTCATTCCTAGAAGCTAACGTCGGTTGCACCCCACGTGCTTTTAAGCCTCCTGGTCTTTACGTCACCCGCCCATGACGTCTTGCCCATTGTTTGTACTGATTACACATATGATTCAGAGCATGGTATCGCTGAAGGTGTTCCCCCTAGCGTTCGACGCAGCGTCTCGTTCACTCGGGGAACCATGGTTACATACGTAACCTGGGACGTTTTATTACAGAAACCTATAGGGATTGCAATATACTAATACAAAAAAAAATTAAATGGTCAAATAAATAAATAGTTTATCACTAAATTGAATTGTAAAGACTTGGTGTGACACTTAAGTGTGTCTTATAAAGCATCATCAAAGCATGCAACCATTCATATAAAAAGAGAAATGATGAAATCCACACTGGACAAACTCTTCCTGGACTTATGAGTCACATTTGGGGGAAAAAAAATTGTGCAGGCAATCAGAGAAAACGGTTCAACTTCCTCCTGTCCACATCCTCATGGATGAACAATGTAGAAAAAAATCTCCATAGGAGATTTCTACACAGGGTGTATCCAGTGTAACTTTGATCAATTCTAACTTTTTTTCTCTCCATATAGACAGTTGGAGAGATGCTTTGATGATGCTTTATGGGGCACACTGGACAAGAATAGCGCCAAGTCTTAACAATTTGAAAACATTGGTTTGTCAGTGTATGCAAATCCCTCCCATGTCACTTTAGTTTTCTATTAAATTAGATCATATTTATCCCAAAAAGCTGTTAATGTATATTCACCCTAAGCTGAAAGATTATGTACAGGCATTCTTTCATGCATTTTACCTTATAGATCTCTGTTTTAAAATAAATCATCAATGCCACTTAGTTCATTCTTGAAATAAACTTATTATAGATTACCCGTTTTCAAACTAAGGCACGAGTAGCTACGGAATGACATTTCTGGTGTAATTATATATATATATATTAGCATTAACAGTCTATCTACTGTATATAATTCTGAAATATTCAAATTAAAGAATAGCAACAGCTTAACATTTCGTTTGTTGTTAAATTATTTTGTTAAAAGGGATATTTATACATACACATACATTTACTCAGTCAGGACAGTTACAAATACGTGATTTACTCATTCACAATTTCTTCATTAGCAACACTTAAATTCACAACATGACTCATCTGAAACCCTGTAACTTCTGACTTGACTCACCTTTTTTCCGTCAGAGTGAAAGTCTCCGCCACAAGGCGGCAGTACGCACCGCTACATCAACTACACCAGCCCTTCTCTTCTCACACGCTTCACTTCAGGACCTATTACAGACCTCCTTGTTCAGCATCCAGATGTTACATCGAGAATCATCCAACTAAACGGTTTTAGTTCCCAGAATGTTATAGGAATAATAGTTAATGGCTGTAAACAAGTAAAAAAACTAAACTAATTACAAATTTAGATAACATTTGATACGTTCTCGTCACACAAAATTCTCCTAAAATGTAATGTTGGATTATGGTTATGGTTCTGCCAGTTTAACACGCATCAATAAAAATGTTTTCTCTCTGAATAATTAGTCTTTATTAAACCTTTATTGAAGGTTATAGTATTATTATTATTTTATGAGTTTAATTTGCTATTCTACCCAAGTACAAAATAACTACTTTTGTACTTAATACTGTCATATTTGTTTGACATTTATTTTGTAAAATTTTAGTTGAACTTGAATGTTTTCTTTTCTGTACTTTATACATAGGAATGTACCTTGGAAACAAGGCCAAAAAAAACTGTCTGGTTAGAAAATACATTTTACAAAATTCAGATAAGAATATAAGGCAATTTGTTTGTGACATTACATTGTCTGTTTGGGACATAGATGTTTAATAAATGAATGGCTATATCAATCACAAACAACTTTCTATTTAAGTGTGATGTTTGTTGGTGTGGCTAATGTACAGAAAATTACTTACACAGTATCTGAGGCATGCAGAGGGAAAACATTGCTTTATTTATAATTATTAGTTTAAATAAAATATTACAAATGACATAAATATAATATTGTTTGCATATGAGAACAGTAAAAAAGTAGTCAATTGAAACCACTCAGTTTGAACTTAGTTACAACACAAGTATAAGGGCTTAGCTGTGAAAGAACAAAACTTTCATACAAAAAAATGACAATAAAACAAAAACCATTACATTTAGACTCTTATTTAAAATATACTCTTTAGACTTAGCCAGCTGGTTTGAGTCATCTGAATACAAAAAAGTATGCATCATAAACGGTATTTTCCTGACTGAAAAAATACAGGGTTTGAAAAATAAACTTTTCCACTCGCTGGAAAAGAAAAACACTCCACTGTCTTATTAAATCAGCGGATGTTGTTCAGATTCTTACGGCTTGTTTGACTGATTAGATTAGTGTAACTAGTGGTATTTTTTCATGTGAAAAACCCCCCACCACTACCACCCCTAATCACCCCCATTAAAAAAACATTTCCATGACATCCATGCATGAACAAATAAACGCTTCTGTGGCTGGATGAATCTGCTTACAGCAAAAAACTGCCACCGCATTTCAAGAACTTAAAAAAAGCACATATTTAAACTGTAAAATATTGCTCCATAGCTTTTGATACAAAGGGCATTTATATCAAACACTGATATAGGCAAAGATAGGGTTTTATGAGGTTATTACATTCAGCTGTCGATGAAAAAATGAATTATATATATATAGGAAGATGCATTTCACTGAAGAAATACCCACTTGCTCAGAATTAGCTTACTTCTGTTTTTGTAAAAGCATGTTTGTTTGAAGGCACTTATGACATCTTTTATGTACATAACGTAATACATGAGAATCTTCAAAGTCAGTGCTCTTTAACAGTATATCGTGCCCTTTTTCATCTTGACTCATAAAAAAACTGAAACAAAACAAACCTAACTCGTATATCCGTTGAGAGGAAAATGTGTCATGTTTCTGAGAAGACCATGAGATGTGATCTTCATATTTCGAAAGGAAGAAGAAAAAACACCAAGAAAGTATCACAACCCCCCACGCAATCCTTGTTAATGTCAGCGAGCATTTCCTAGTACAACAGCTGGAAAATCTCAGGTGTTCTAGCAGCTGATCTTGAGACCGCATTCTTTTGAAATGTCACATTTAAAGCTAAAAAGAATATAAGAACAACAGCCATTGTAAAAACTGGACATGGATATGGTTTTCACCTGGAAAGCCAGTAACGTCTGCAATGTATGCATCAGTCTACCAGCCGTCTGCCCATTTTACGATAGTGATAAAACTGGAAAAGGGTTGTGGTTTGTAGTTCACAAATTCACTCGGAAATACTCTCACTGATATCTGGCTTGTTGGCTGCATTTTCATCAGAAGGAAAGTGTTGAGCTTGGCGTCCTGATGCGAGCTAATCACCACCTGAGTGTCTTGTGCGGCTGCAAATAGACGCTTCTCCCCATCAGAACTGAAATCCACTAAAATTTTGAGTTCTACAGTAGAGCTGCTGTAGTTCTGTAGGTTCAATTGGAAGTTAACTTGTATGTAGACAAGGTAGACACCTTTCTCTTGAATGATCATCGACATGTTGGTGGGGTCCAGAATACTCTCTTTCTTATCCCCGTATCCGTGCCACTCATCCTCCCAGATCAAGCAATTATCCATCGAATTGTAGCCCCGAGCTTGAAGAAGATAAACATGCAGCAAGAAGTTGCATTACATAATCACAGAGGTTTATATTAAGTCATTTCAATATAACACAGTTTTTATGTGACTTTATGTGAAACCATTTTCTACCAGCATCTTTCATAAATATATTTAGAAACAAATTTGTGGACAATCACCTGTGAAAAGCCAGTGTTCCTGAGAGAGTTCGGTTGTCTGAACATACTTTCTATTGCAGAGTCTGTGCGATCAAAAAAGAAAAACATCAGTAAGCAAGGTTTCCGCCGCTGAATGAATGCTGATTAAAAATGCCAACAAATAAAATTGTTGTATGACTAAACGTGCAATTCACAGCTGTACAGGAAAATGCGCTGAAGCAGACCACAACAATGCATTTACACTAACACACAGCAAGAAAGCTCGGCTCCCCACCCAAACATTCTCACAGCAGACTCCCACAAACACACACGCACAACAAAAAGCACAACTGGCTCTGTTATACAACATGTTATCATATAGTGTGTTAGCCTACCATTACCATTGTAGTAACCACATTTACTATACTACCGTTAAACTGCAATACATTAGAATGTTGATTCTTCAAACAGTAAGAGCTTTCAGAACCTTTCTACACTTTGCAGTAACCTAGTTTACTTTTTATTTTAGTTGCGGTATCAACTTTTATTATTTACTTCATTGACTACAAAACACGCCGTAAAGCCTGTTTATGTTTAAATCTTGCTCAGTTTTCATGTAGGCTAAACAAATGGTTTAGTTGCTTGTGGATGGTTATTGGTGTCAAATAATAACTTGGGCGCGAGTTATCCTGAGTTTGTGGCTTTATATACACGTTATAACATCAATCCAGACGACCTGGAAAAAGCAGCCGTAGCACGAAATAGATGGAGGCGTGCTAATCAATCAGCCATCGAAGTTAGCGAGAGGAGGAGAGAGCACCAGCGGGAAGAGAAGAGAGAACGGAGACGGCAGAGACACTGAACATCTACACAGACCAGCGTGATCTTTACTTGCAGTAGCCTAATTGCAATAAAGCATGCTCTTCAAGAATTGGACTGTACAGTCACAGCAGGCGCTGTAAGTCAGCAAAAGTAGCTTATATGGCGCAGATTCCATTGTCTTACGAGACAGAAGGATGCGTGTATACACTTTATACACGTTTTAACTAGGGTTTCGAACGCTTTCGTGTAGTTTCAACTTTCCGAACAGGAGTCGCACTCGCTGAGGAGGTTTCTGAGAAGCAAAGGTATTCTTTAAGTAACTTTATGTATCACAAATGATTACAAATTCTCAAGTGTTCGTAATTTTAGAACTTTGGTTTTCCGCGAAATGACCGTTGCCACTCGCGCCTTCCACAGATACATTCTAAAACGCTAATATACAGTGACGTTATTATAACGAAGTCAATAAGATACGCAGCGTTTTCTACCATAGAATATAGTTATAAACAAAAAGCCCAATGAGCAATGTAGCTGAAGAAAAAATGAAAATAAATGCCACGAACCGTCACTGACAAAAAATACATAGCCTATGTAAACATGAGATAATATTTAGGAATAACTTACTATTCACGATGCTAATTCTTTGGCAACCAGGCACCTGTTGAGGTTACAAGTAAGACATGTCACTTCAAGAGCAGATTGCACAGAAACAGAGCCTACGTAAAAACGCATAAATGCATCCATTCGTTGTTTACAAACACGCCCTCTGCAACATGATCCATGAATTAGCCATCCACATAAAATGCTGGAGAAAGCTCCAAGATGGAAAACAAGGAAGTGTTTCTCTGCCCTGTGTGTGTATGTGAACTGAGGATCGGAATTTGTTCCTCTTTTTTTATAAAAATGTTTCATAAAACCGAATGCTTACTAGACTTTTATTCAACCAAATCAATCGCCTATTCTTCAAAGTGTTCCACAGAATCCTGAACACTGGGTAATTGTATTGTCCAAAATAACATTATCTAGCCAGATGAAGAATCTGAAATTCTGAGGCTGTGGATCAGTTATATTTACCTTCGGCACGAAGACATATATCAAACACGACGCGATTAAAATAAAGACCAAAGCCATAAATGCCCAGATAATATGCGCCCTGGTTGCCCGCGCTGTATCCATGCCTGCTCCTCAAGAAGTTGAAATAACTGCAGGCTCACTCAAGAAATGCCTCTTGTACCGGATGAAGTTCTCGACTGTAATGAGATAGGCTGTCTCTCCCACGCGCTCAACGGTGCGCTATTAACTCCGCATCACCTGTAAGTGAGATGAGGGTGGATGATATCATGGTAACAGAAAACTCATAGCTTTCACTATCTAAACTAAGCATGCTTTCATACATTTCACTGATATCTAACAAGTTGTAATCTAAGCCACCATCTTGTTTCATTTGAATTATTAGCACTTGTAATTTCAATATTTTATCAGATTACTTGTCTTGATTTGGTGACATGGTTGGTGGATGGAGAACAGTCATGTGTTTTAAGACACAAAAGTTTAAATATTTCATCTTAAAATGTCCTGAAGAGCGACATTGAAAATAAATCTTAAAGGGGCAGTTCACCCAGAAATAAAACAACCTCTGTCATCATTTACTTACCCTCATGTCATTACAAACCTGTATAGATATCAAAAGAAGACATTTTGGAGCAACTCTTTGAAGGTGAATGAAGATATCAAGTCTCCAAAGGCTGCAATAATTACTGTAAAAGTAACAACGCAGACTACTTGTGCAATAAATCTCAAATCCAGTGCAGCCACATGGTAGCAATTTAGTTTGAGGATGTGCAACTTGTGTTGCAATTTAGCAATGAAGTAATAATTAGTTTGAATCAGATCTTCTAGTGATTTTTTATGTTTAAAATGTGTTTTTAACTATTCTTTCCTGGTTCTCAAATTAAATTTACTGAATCATTTAATGATCTCATTGGTTATGCATCAGCAATTGGAAGTAAACTATTAACCGTCAAAGCTAAATAATGTACAAATCACTAAGCAACAATAGTGAGGACAGTGGAACGCAGCATTCATTTATCAAAATAAAAAACTTCACGCCTTACCTAATCTGTTACCTGAATTAGCAATTTCCCCATAGTAGACAGTAACAGTACAATGTCGCAAAGTAGCAGTTAAAATAGTAACGTTTTTGCAGAACACTGTTGCCATTCCATCAGCTGCTGTTGTATAAAGTCTCTATTATCGACTTCAGTTTCAACTGTTCCTCACACAAGCCATCACGTGTCTTCAGGTGACCTAAAATGTGATTTTGCATCCTTTTTTCAGTCTTCATCACCACTGACCAGGACATAAACATTGCGCAGAATCTCTCCTTTTGTATTCTGTAGAATAAGGTGTCACAAAGGTTTGGAACAACCAGTGAAAATGGTGACAGAATTATTATTTTTGGGTGATCTCTTTAAGAGCAAACATAGACCACAAGTTACTTTAGAGACCACCCATCTGGTATTTTCCCACAGTGTTGACTGGAAGTCATAAGAAATATCTGTAATCAATCATACAAACAAGGTCACCACATGTGTGCTCCCATTGGGTGTGGGTGTTAGCAGAAGCGTCAGCAAAAATTGTTATGCACTGTGCATGATTAGGTTTTGCTGGTGCTTTAGGGACATTCAGTCTGTTTGTGAGCATCTCACTTTTGATTCAAACACAGATTAAGTTTTTCCAGTTACATATACACACATATATTTTTATATGACTCATTTTTATCGTTTACTCTATTTACAGAACTCACAAGTTAAATTTCCAAAAGAGGGCAGTTTCCCAGATTATATCATCAAAGTAAGTAAAAGAAAATGCCTGCAGATGTCTTCCATTTCGAAGGCCTACATGGCTCAGTGATGCCACAATGACATCAGATTCCACTCGTCAGCACTCGATTGGTTAAATGCTGTTGATTTCCGGCATCATGTGCTCAGATTAATTTAAATGTCTCTGGATTTTTGATGTACAGTAATGAATCACATATCATTTTTTCTCATTACTGATTACTTGGGTGAAGTAACTGACTTATAATAGGGCGATAATCTCATGCTAAAGCTCAGAATTAGAGCAGAGGTTGGCTAGGTTTGCTTTACTCATTTGGATCACATTCAACTAATATCAGAGTTAGACATGCAAAACAAAATTCTCATAAAAGGTCTGTGTCACTGCAGGGTTTGTGGGATTGAGGGATGATCTCGACAAGAACCTCAACATTTCTGTGTCATGGCAACAGTATTTCCAGGTGGGCAAGAGAGACATACGGAAGACTCTCACTACTACAACAGTTAGTTTCCACTTGAAATGCTCTCCATTAGCAAAATGGAAAAATGCAGTGTTAACTGGGACGGGAGATAAGTGAAAATCAGTCGTGTTTTCAATCACTCCCACAGCCAGTCTGTTTACAATATCACAAACAAAATCAACATTATCATCATATTTCTGTATGACACTTCAAGCCTTTTTTATACGAGGGAGCAAGGTGACACATGCAGGGGTGGAGTTAATGTCTACACTAACACCTCTTTTATGGTTTCAAAAGTTAATTTCTCCATTAAACATTGTTTCTTTGAAAAATGACTAACAGTAATGAGGTCAGAGTTTAGGAACATGCTAAACATGTAACAAGTTTTATCTGTTAGTATTTAATGACATTGTGTTACAATAGTCAAAGCTGTCTCTTTTTGCCCTCGTCCTCTCTCATGTAGTGATATGCTGTAACCGAAACGCAGACCGTGAAAGGTGAGCTCTAGCCAATGAGATTACAATTTTCCACATTAGTCCCGCCCACTGGCAAGTTCTCAGAGGCTTTCTCTTGGTCTTGACCAGGCTTTATACGAACGGCCACAGCAATTCTTGTTCAGTCATGTTCATCCATGGTAAGAGTACAGGTGCATCTCAATAAATTAGAATGTCGTGGAAAAGTTCATTTATTTCAGTAATTCAACTCAAATTGTGAAACTCGTGTATTAAATAAATTCAATGCACACAGACTGAAGTAGTTTAAGTCTTTGGTTCTTTTAATTGTGATGATTTTGGCTCACATTTAACAAAAACCCACCAATTCACTATCAAGACCAATAAAAAAAATTTTTAGTGAATTGTTGGCCTTCTGGAAAGTATGTTAATTTACTGTATATGTACTCTATACTTGGTAGGGACTCCCTTTGCTTTAATTACTGCCCCTTAATTCGGCGTGGCATGGAGGTGATCAGTTTGTGGCACTGCTGAGGTGGTATGGAAGCCCAGGTTTCTTTGACAGTGGCCTTCAGCTCATCTGCATTTTTTTGGTCTCTTGTTTCTCATTTTCCTCTTGACAATACCCCATAGATTCTCTATGGGGTTCAGGTCTGGTGAGTTTGCTGGCCAGTCAAGCACACCAACACCATGGTCCTTTAACCAACTTTTGGTGCTTTTGGCAGTGTGGGCAGGTGCCAAATCCTGCTGGAAAATGAAATCAGCATCTTTAAAAAGCTGGTCAGCAGAAGGAAGCATGAAGTGCTCCAAAATTTCTTGGTAAACGGGTGCAGTGACGTTGGTTTTCAAAAAACACAATGGACCAACACCAGCAGATGACATTGCACCCCAAATCATCACAGACTGTGGAAACTTAACACTGGACTTCAAGCAACTTGGGCTATGAGCTTCTCCACCCTTCCTCCAGACTCTAGGACCTTGGTTTCCAAATGAAATACAAAACTTGCTCTCATCTGAAAAGAGGACTTTGGACCACTGGGCAACAGTCCAGTTCTTCTTCTCCTTAGCCCAGGTAAGACGCCTCTGACGACAACTGTAGCCAAATTCCTTGACACGTCTGTGTGTGGTGGCTCTTGATGCCTTGACCCCAGCCTCAGTCCATTCCTTGTGAAGTTCACCCAAATTCTTGAATCGATTTTGCTTGACAATCCTCATAAGGCTGCGGTTCTCTCGGTTGGTTGTGCATCTTTTTCTTCCACACTTTTTCCTTCCACTCAACTTTCTGTTAACATGCTTGGATACAGCACTCTGTGAACAGCCAGCTTCTTTGGCAATGAATGTTTGTGGCTTACCCTCCTTGTGAAGGGTGTCAATGATTGTCTTCTGGACAACTGTCAGATCAGCAGTCTTCCCCATGATTGTGTAGCCTAGTGAACCAAACTGAGAGACCATTTTGAAGGCTCAGGAAACCTTTGCAGGTGTTTTGAGTTGATTAGCTGATTGGCATGTCACCATATTCTAATTTGTTGAGATAGTGAATTGGTGTTTTTTTTTGTTAAATTTGAGCCAAAATCATCACAATTAAAAGAACCAAAGACTTAAACTACTTCAGTCTGTGTGCATTGAATTTATTTAATACACGAGTTTCACAATTTGAGTTGAATTACTGAAATAAATGAACTTTTCCACGACATTCTAATTTATTGAGATGTACCTGTAAATGAATAAGCCAGTAAAAATAAAACTAATTTGAATTACTTTTTTGCTTATTTATAGATATTCACTTATTTCAGGAGGATGCTTTTTATTTGCTTTGAAGGAAAAATGAATGAAGTGAAAGCATGTGCTTAGTACGACTTAAAAAAGTGACTCAGATTCTGTGATATTTGTTTTATGACCCCTTAATGGATACCCAGAACGTGTGGGCGATTGCAGGAATATTCCCCAGCTCTCTACCTCTGACCTTTAAGAAGAGTACAAATGAAAAATGAGAACATTTAAGTAGGTGGGGGGCTTTTATAGCTATTCTCCACTGGATTGTTTTTCAGGATTTAGCAAAAGCAAATTGTTCATCTCAGAAGAAAAGTCACGATATGGAAATTGTTGTGATCAAACATTGGCTCTGTACATTAGAACTATAAAAGAAGGTTGCAGTATGACTCAAAGACAGCCACAATAATTACAGATCAAAACAGATTTAGATCACATTTTTGGAATGTGTTTTTTACAGTGGTGTGTGTGGGCTAAACAGAACTCCTTTTGCGGCACTTATTACTAACTATTTTTGCTCAATAGAAATGGACAAGATCATACAAGAACACAACAGTCATTATAGAATACGTCAGCATATTGCTCAAACTCAAAATAGCTTCATGTGCTACGTAAGGGAGGAGGGCTATACATATTTGAAACGATGTGTTACAAGATGTTAAAACATGTTATAAAACAAAACCTTTTGAGTCAGGCACTTACTTGTTTGATCCTACCATCATGATTCTAACACATATGATGCCATCAGAAACACATGGTCTGTAGATGAAAGTGATGATTATACTGAACAGAAAAAAAGAAACTGATCTGAGCAATATAGTTTACTGTACATGTAAGAAAGAAGTCATGCTTTAACCTTTGCTTGGTATTTGAGGTCTCACTAAAGGAACACTGCAAACTGAAGTATTTACAGCTGACTTTGGGATGTACATAACGAGGTCATATAGATTTGCAGAATATGTCAAATGCGTCTGGTATAATTGTATTTTGTTTCTTTAAAATGATATCAACTTTATGTCATTAATGTAAAATACTAATGCTTAATACGATAAAGAATTATAGAGAGTTAAATAGATACATCTGAATGACATAATATAAATTTGTTTCTGTTATTTTAGTTGTAGGGATGTCATAATAGAATTCAGACTGAATGAGTTTGGACAATTCTACTTTAGGTTATGATGAATAATGAAGAAGTCTGAAATGCACACCTAATTCATGGAATTATTAAATAATAGCTCCATGAATTCGACATATTATTAAATCAAATAATAAAAGCATCATGTCCTCTGGCCCAAAATAAAACAATACTTGTTTCCATACAATGGAAATGTGTTACAGTGTCCACCTAGTAACAGTGTATTTGCCTAGTAAAAAATGTTAGCAAAATAAAATAGATTCAAAGTGCCTCAAACACTGTAGAACTGAATAATAATTTTTTTTCACAAAAGTAAAATGTAACAATTTTTATTCAACAGCAGCTTCTAGTTTTGTGCGCACTATGAACCAGCTGGCCAGGAAACAGACTGTTGATATAATAATAATAATAATAATAATAATGAAAGCACATATTATAGGAAAACCGGCTTTTATTAAAATTTTTCACAGAGTTAGTTGTGAATGCGGTCACCATGCTGCATACTGCACAATGTCTACAATGCAAGATTAAGACACCATTACAACGTCAGTCTCTACGTGTGTGCACGAGTATGCTGGTCACAGAAACAAGACTTGTTGCCAAATGTACCAATACAATAGCAGCATCTTCATGACAACCATTCTGTACATCTCATATTTACATAGTTTTGCACCAACACACCTCTGATAAAGACAGCTGGTAAAGAAGCTGGTGAAAGTAGGAAGGGAGCTAAATGTAGATATCCCAAGAGTCATCTGACATACAATCACAGATGAACTATTGCTCTTGTCTTCAAGTTCAGATCAATATCAGACTCATTCATACACACCCTTTTAAATGTTCTTTTACTGACTGACATTTCGCGTTTTGTACTTTTATCCAATTCCAATAATAATAATAATATATTATATTACCCCGCTCAGCACCCACACATTCACCCACACAGTCAAACATGCACACTTATTCATCACTGAACCAGTTGCTCCACTTGTTTTAGCCTGTGCTGCACAAATGGCAGTGATTGATTACTGTCCAGTACGGCTGTTGGTCCCATCAAGCATTATTGCTCATCTGATCATATATGTTCCCCTCCTCTGCGACTCACCCAAACAGACCCTAAGCCATCAATACGAGAGAGAGGTTCGTCCAAATAAATTAACCAAAACTTAAACTCTCCCAGTCAGACAAGCTGTCTCAAGTCCACACAACAAGGCATGGCACCTTTTAACAGGTGGCCGTTGACAAGTCACGAAGGAAAAGCGGATTGAAGAGAACATTTCTGGAAAATAAATAAAGCAAGTACAATTCCATAATCCATAATCCAGTCTTCTAAATCCACTTTGCCGTTGTAAAACTGTGACAAGAATTAGTCAGGCTCTCTCCATCTGAGACTGACACACAGATCCTCTTAGGCCTGATAAAACCAAATCATCCCTTCGTGCAATTTGCTTCGACAAGAAAGCGCCTGCCAAAAAAGCAAATGAATGCAGAAGTCATTCAGCATCTGCCATCAGTATTCTGTATTTCCATTGCATAATACACAGGCATGCTCTGTATGCCAGGTCCAGTGTAACGGCGCTCCCTATAGTCCTGCACATGTAATAGCATGTAAGAAGCGCCACTAAAACAGTGTGGTTTGCAGCTTGCACACACACACACAAAGAAAAAAAGAAATAAAACAATATCCATCCTGAGTTTGTAGAAAACGAATGTCCACTGTGTGCATTTAAAAAAGCATTTACAAAGGGAGCATGTGAATGGATGTAACTGCAAGTATGCAAATTAAGTTAATAAGCAGATGCATTTGATTGATCGATCCAGGTGTGATGTAACGTCATCCATGTCTCACTGTCGCTGTATTAATACTCAATCAGACATGCTTCATTTTCTAGTATTCTGTCACACATTAGTGAATTAGTCTCTGCATCTCCTCTCTTTCTTCAAAGCAAGGCAACAGGTTTCAGCTGTGAATCGGCCAAGGCCTTCAACAAGGCAGGATGTTTCACTTGGCTTTTCAGTTAAATGCAATGCTCATGTTCCTCATTCATTACTTTGTCTTCTTGCTCTGAAGTGCTTTTGTGAGTGTTTGCATTATGTCCCGTGGGAAAACCTTGTCCGTGGACCATCAGCATAAAATTTTAAAATAAATCAGGGGTCCACATATCCGTAGGTCCACAATCTGCCAAGCGTCGGACCAGAGCTGACGTAGCAGGCTAGTTTCTGTGAAGGAACATCAGTTACACCTTATACAAACTACCAGGACCGGTTAAAGCAAGTTGTCCATTGCCCATGTCACTCATTTCATCTTCTAAAAGCCCGGCTACATCTGCATTCGGAATGCTGTCATGGTAGCTGTTGAAGCTAATGTTGTCCTCCTTCAGCTCGATGGTCCAGAATGGGGCGTTCAGCTTACGGTTCTGGTATTCTCGGTAAGTGTACACGCCACCTACCACCGCCAAGAGAGCAATGACAACTATGATGATGACGGCCAGGACAATGATGTTGAACTGGTTCCACGGAAGCGGAGTCACTGTGGTGGTGGTGGTGGTGTTGAGGGTGGAGCTGCCCAGGCTGCTCAGCAAAGTTGTGGAGAAGGTGGTGAACTGTGCTGTAGCATTGGGGCTGGAGTTCATGGTGGTGTAGTGAAACCAGTGGGTAGTGGTTGAAGGAGTAGTGTGGACGACTATGGACAGGGTAAGAGAGAAAAGAACAGTTTGAGACAGTATGCATCTAATAAAATGCAACATATCCAAATGAATTAAATTATGAATTCAACTTCAGTGATTGTCCAGTGATATTCCTGTACTGCTGCGGAATATAATTTGTGAAAGTGAGTTTGCAATGAAAAAAAAAAATACTGTTTACCATGACTTGGGAAGAAAATGAGATTGTGGGCTGCATGCAGATAACAAAATTCAGTCTGAACAACAAACAGATTATTTTGGTTATTTTAATGAATCATTAAATAATTGTTTTTGAATCAGTCTGACTGAACTTCTGACTCACTTACCGAACTGACAGTTATTATTGAACTGCAAGTTATCATCATGTGAAAAACAGAGAGAGCAAAAAGAGTAAAAGAAGAGAAGAAAGAAAGTAAGAGGAAGGGAACGAAAAAGGGTGAGAGCAGCTTATTTATTTTAGTTAGTTGCCAAGTCAACATTTGTAATTAATTTTGAGAATAAAGTCTTTAGAAAAATATTTATATTTTATTACAGCTGGAATTTTTAATTACCAAAAACTGAAAAGTTTTAGTTTCGTTTAATGTTAACAATAACAACACTGTCATTATGGGAAACACTTTATCAGAGATATTTCAGCCATTTTTGGAAAGTCAATATGTTGCCTTTTGGAGCTCCATTATCAGCCACCTCTATAATGGGACGTCACCAGTGAGCGGGAACATGGTTGTTCTGTAGCTGCAGAACATCTGGAGCAGAGCTCAGACAGGCCGAAAGAGAAGGATTTATTATTTTTGGCTGAGTGGAAAGACTGACGAAATGTGAGTGTGGATTTGGCTGACTTACTGGAGTGATAAATCACTCTTTTCTTCTTCCTCTCTCTTTCATATATTCACCCTGTGGTCCAAGCTCACTGTTTGGCAGCACGAGTCAGCCAGCCTGTGGGAATGTACGGTCTGTCCTCTTTACAGTATGCCGCTGATAGAATCAGCAGTGTACACGGATGTTCTGAGTCAGAACACTGATCTGGGATTAGTCATTTAACAACACATCCTCTCCTTCCCTCTCTAAAAACCACAGTCACATAACACGCAAAGCACTTTTCAATCACCACTTAAAATAGCTTCTTAAATAATATCAAAAGTTCAGGTCCTTCCTGTTCACACAATCTATAGTGTAAGGCTGGAAACATTAACGTGATGCATTTAATATCTTGCAATTTCAAAAGTGAATCTGCAAGTCAAGCAACTACAACTACACCAAATGCATAAGAAAGTGACTCAGTGTGTCCACGAGAAAGAGTTAACCTGTGGGATCAGTTTCAACCTCTCTCGACTGGTTCACTTCACTTTTCTTCAGTTCTGAAGTGCACTGAAAATTGATGGTTTTCAAAGATACAGCTTTAACTGAACTGCTGAAAACGATATAAATGAATGTAATAAAAAAAGAATGCGAGGTACAGATGCAATAATGCAAACAAAAAAAATATATTGATAAATGATACCCAAATGCAGCCAAAAATCATTAGAAGTTTTACTATTGCAGGCTGTCACCTGTAGGAATGCAGTTCCTGGCGAGCGCGTCCCCTGTGAAGCCTTCCACGCAGCGTTCGCAGTGCGGCCCCGTAGTGTTGTTGATGCAGCTCAGGCAGTGGCCTGTGTCCGGGTGACAGATCCGAGGGGATATGCGGGGGTCTCCGTTCCCGCTGCAGTTACAGGGAAGACAGATGCTGTCGGCGTTGTAGAAGCCATCACTACACTGCTCACAGTTGGGACCCTGGTACTCTGGCTTGCACTGGACACAGAAAGGCTGGCCACTTGAGTCTAAACACATAAAGAGACAAAGGAAGTTTAAGGTTATAAACTAAATTTATTCTGTTAAAATTAGAATTAATTATAAGTACAGTACAGGGTATTTTCTCTTAAATAACCAAAGAACTTCAGCTATGACAAAGGCATCTGAAGACCCAGAGTTTGTTTCATTTGGCCACCAGATGGCAGAATCTTTTAAGGATATTGAGGACAGAGTGAAGAGAAACTGAGGTCTTTGTTTATATTAGTCTATATTCAGTAGTCAGATTAACTTTTAACCTCCAATCATTTTGTAAATGTGTTTTTTTTTTGTCCTTTGCATTTTATATGTAATCAAAGAACAGGCAAATCTGGCCTATGAAAAAGGGCCGATGATTTCTTAAGCTTAAATAAAAAAAATGTGAAGAGACACTTCCTCATTCACACAAACAAAAACTACTGCCTAAAGTCTTCAAAAGCACATTTGCTTCAACACTTGCTTGTCTGGAGGATGAGACATACTGCAGATAAACATCTTTCTTTTGTCTGATAACATAACTGATGTTTGTCATGTCAAAGAGTGAAATAAAATAATATATAATGTCCTCAGAAAATAATGCTAAAGCATGAGATAATGTGATGAATGCATACTGTAAGCAGCTAATTGCTATGTGTGCAGCTAAGAACACAAAAAAAGTTCAACTTTTCTGTATTGATTGGACAGAAACGTCACATGAAGTGTGGACAGTGAAAGTAGATGTATATAGTGTGACCTGCCACTGCAATTAAACATTTTGCAACCGGATATGACATCATAAAATCAGCATGATGGTTATATGACTACTGGGAAAGTACTGAGGAACTACTGAGAAATGTATAGTGTATTGTATGTGTTTTCTAAAGTACTTGCAATTGCAATGCAACCGACAGATTATTTTCAAGAGCGATATCAATTGTGAGACATTTCATTTTCTGACACTAAGGAAAATAGTTGTCATCTAGTGCTCATAAAAAGTGATGACTTTCTGTAGAGAAAAAAAGAAGAGATGATCGAGAAGAGACACTTTTCAAAACTCATTAATGAGCACAGCAGCCTCAACCAAACATGTTTTTCTCTCTCTCTTTCTTTTGGCAGAACTAATTGGCAGGGCCAGACAGCATCTGTACACTTTTTTTTGCATTTTCATCACTGATTTTTTGAGGGAGAATTTGAGGTTGCTCTCTTAGAGCGTATTTTTCCAGGATTCTTTGATGAATAGAAAGTTTAAAAGAGCAGCATTTTTGCCGGTCATCTTATGTAAAATTATAAATGACCAATTTAATGCGTCATTGCTGAATAAACGTATTAATTTCTTTACACGAAAATTTTACTGACTGCAAAACGTAACTAAGTGTACAACATTTTGAATGATAGGATGGCTTTGCAATCATTGACAGCCCTTTGTTTCACCAGTGCATTTCTAAACAATACAAAATAAGGACACGAATACAAAAGTCAAAGGCAACTCTTCCTCCATAAAAAGCTAAAAAAATAAAACTGTGCCCATCCAAATATAGATGGAAAAATACATGCGTTCAGAACAAGAAGGAATACATTTTATAACCTGGCCCAATGAAGCAGAGGTAAAATAAAAGGAAAGTAGAAGAGAAGAACTGAGGAGGAGGAGGAAAGAAGGAAGGTACAGTTAAAGCAAAAACCATGTTGAGCCATACAAGAAGAGAGAGAGAGAGAGAGAGAGAGAGAGAGAGAGAGAGAGAGAGAGAGATAAGACAGACTGTACGCAGTACCTGCTGTGAATCAAATATATCTAGCAGAGATGCTATTTTTATGTTACATACGGAGAGGGGCAGTGAATCAGGGGGCTCTATGACCCTCCTATCTTCATTTGCCCAGACTCCGCACCTGCATATGGCCATAAAGCCCAAACCTCCAGGCAGTGATGTAGACCCAGGGAATACTACACTAGAAGGACCAATTTTCCACAGTTCTCAAGCATGAGGGTAATAACCATCATGGTAAGATAATGACACAATGAAAGGACAGAGAGTGACTGAGGCAGAAAAGAGCCCATTTAGATATATATCATCACGACAGTAAAAGAAAAATCACATAGGGACAAAGAGCTTAAGCTCCTCTGAGCTCTTTGAACTTAAAACGATTATTTCACTACAGAATTAAGAACATTCACATAAATTTAATGAACAAGAGAGAGAACAAAGAGAAACAGAAAGACAGACCATTTGAGCTGTTGGTGGTCAGAGTGAAATCAATGTACACACAGAGACTTGTTTGGTTTGGTCTCACCTGAATGTGTTAATTCGTTTTCCGCTTCTTTGGTGGCAACAAACTTGACAAAAAATTCAGGATTGCTTAGAAGCGCAGATGTCCCAACATGTTAGAGCAAACAAAGATTTCCGGCGACACAAAAGATATGCTTCCTCGTGTAGCTTCGACTCGGACTCGTGACAATAATGTCTGAACTGGTTAAGGTTTAACCATTTCATAATTGTATCTCCGGCAGAAGCTTCCGTAGTGTGGTGACTTTAACCTGGTTGATTTTTCAGCATCACAAGCGTACACAAAGACGCACGTAAACGTTTGACACACCGAGCTCAAACAGGTATGGACATGCTCAAGGACTACAGCCGTTCCAACAGTTTTTACACTTCCTGACCACAGCGAGAGAGAGAGAAACTCACAGATTAAACATACTGAAGATATAGTGAAGAATAAAGAGTGTATAATGTACCATAATATAATATGGTAACAAACTTAAATGGACAGTAAACGAGTCAAATTAGTCATCTTCTCTCTATATGACATATACTGTACATACTGTGTATGAAGATATGAAGACAGCTCGCTGCATGTTTCACTCTCTCAAACTCTATCACAAGGGTGGACATAAAGAATATAGCAGTGGCAACTAGCAGACTTTTCACAGACTGCTGAATCAAAGCTGAAGCTCAGGCGGAATTAAGCAGGCAACTTCATCAAAATTATAGCAACAGACACTGCATGGCAGATAACAAGCCAACCAGTGCTAGGTCATTTCCAATGCAAATTCAGCCAGCATATGCAAATCAAACATGCATTTCACTAAGGAAATCTAGCATTGGCAAGGAGAGTAGAGATTCTGTTCTAAAGGTTCCACTTGTAAAGAAAAAAGACATTACAAATTGCTGAAGAAATATCAGTTGATAATGATTGAATGAGTATCTAAACTACACTCACATGCCAGTTAAATTCGACAGCGACTGTGTAACCTTTAGCAGCTTTCTGATAATTATTTATATACAATTCCCCTTTGAGCTTACATTTGCTACATTATGAACAAAGTTTCAAAGAACATTATTTATTTGAAATAGAAACCTTAGGTCTTTACTGTTATTTGGATCAATTTAATGTGTCCTTGCTTTAAAAAAATAAATAAATCTATGAATAAAAAAATGCAACAAACTTCCTAACTGCATACAGTACATGCAAAATATATATATAGTCTATAGTGAAATACATAGAACATTAAGATATATTATTTCTGAGATATTCAAGAGTATTTAGAATATTTTTGTCATGTAATGGTTTGCTATATCTACCTTCAAAAGCCCCTCCAAATTTCACACAGATCAAATAATGCCGTTGTTTTCCAAGAAACCTGACAAATAATGACTGACAGCTGCTTTGGAACAGACAATTACAACAGTTTTTACATATTCATCATGAAACACTCTGTTGGAGAGGCCTGCAAATAACGATCTAATTAAACCAAGGAACACAATATGGTTAAATATGTACAGTATTGAAAGATCGCTGAGCTGTCAAAAGAGAGTTTAATAATTCCATATTTCAAAAACTCATCCACCTAGTTCATCAAACAATAAGCACTACACAACTACATGCATTTATGATGACAGATATGAGAGCTTCACCTGCGCCTGTCAATTTTGCTCCACTTACAGGGTCTCACCAAATCGTGTGTGTGTGTGTGTTTTTGGAAACCTCATGGGTTCGGAGTCAACACGTTCTCACTCCCAACTTGTCACATATTGAAGCTTGGTCAGGACCGCTTGCCGTCGCTTTTTGATGCTCAAAGTACCCCTTTAGCGCCACTGCTAGACGTGCAGGTCCTCCGTTGTTTTCAGTTGTTTGTATTCATTTAATGCTTTGCATGCATTTGTAAAAAAATATAAATAATTGTATATAAATGTATACTTTCATTGGAGCACCTAACCCCACCCCTACCCTAAACCTACCTACTTCTGAACAATATAAAACACATAACAGGCAAATATAAGTGCAGTCACGGGTACTTATTGCAAAAACTGACAATAAACAAGCAACTAAAAGCATTACAAACAAGTCGTGTTGCATTCCAAGTTTTCTGAAGCCACACGATGTCTTTATGCGAAGAAGAGAGTAAAACGTAAGGTTTTAATCGCTGAAAATGATCCCGCTCCGTTAATACGCTCACATCTCATTCAAAAACATACCATCCTAGAATGACACAATCGGTCGTGAGACACACAAGAGCCAATAGCATTTCACAACCAAGGCTGACGTAAGGCTTCTTCTGGTGGCATTTTTTGAATTTGCGCACAGAGATTGCATCACAGGATGAGCTTTACGACAGACAGAGACGGCGATCATGTCTATTCCTCTCACAAATCAATCGTTTTGCCTCGGAAGACTTGGAATATTAATACTTTTTTAAATACTTCTTGTATCTGCCTGTTATATCTTGTGTTTTATTGACAAATGGTAGGTTTAGGGGCAGGGGTTGGGTTAAATGTATAAATGTATGAATAAATGTAATATAAATAAAACTGTTGTGACGGTTTACCTTGAAACATCACACCCCAACATATATGTAATAATGGCAATATTATTACCCAATATGTAATTTAATCATGACGATCAAATTCCCAGTACCTTTCGCATCGGCATATTGATGCCAAGGGTTTCTTATTTAAAGCAATGGAGGACACTGCACGTCGAAAAATTACGCTAAAGGGGTACCCTGTGTGTCGAAAAGTGATGTCAAAGAGTCCTGACCAAGCGTCAATATATGACGAGTTGGGAGCGAGAACGTGTTGTCGGAGTTAACAAGGCACAACAGAAAGTGTCAAGTGTCAAAGCCGTGTCACGGTAACAATAGGAGGTACAATGACTTGTTCACTGTTCAGGACAATTGATTACACTCAGTCACTGAGATAGCACACATTTGTTAAATCAGTCGGTGCTATATGGACACACAAAGATTTACTGAAGCAAAGCAAACCCAGCGTCCCAGCCATATATAGAGATCAAATAACTGACTTCAGAATGTATCCATCCACTACAAGACTTGAATTCAGAAAAGCAACTTCAAAATCTTTTTCCCCCTGAAGTAGAGACCATGATTGAAAAGTTTATAAAACTTAAAAAACAACTTCAGATATTGCAGAAGGGGCTAATACAGCATTCCAGTTGAAACTACAAGACACAATGGCTGCTGTAGGACACCTATCTATTGTGTGAATCACTGCACCCATCGAGGCCATTGTCCATGTGACAATATAATGATGACAATGTGTCCTCAAAACATTTATTTATTACGTAGTAGCCATTTTGTAAAAACATTAAGGCACTCAAGGTCATACTGAATTGTCATGGCCTCATTGCTTAAAAAAAGTAAGAGGAAAGCAATTAGGAAATAACAGCAAAAAACTAAGTCTGAAGCGGTAAAAATGTTTTGTCTAAAAATGGAGCTTATGTTACATAAACATACTTCATTTTACATTATATTACATACATTAGCTTACATTATACAAACAAAAATGTATTATATATATAACTTTAACCAACAACCGTTCATAAGTTTGGAGTTGCTAAGATTATTTTAATAAGAAAATAAGTATTTTGTGTAAATTTTACAGTATTACAATTTAATATAGTTAACTTTCAGTAAAATAGTTTTCTATTTGAACATATTTTAAAATGTAATTTATTCCTGTGATGCAAAGCTGAATTTTCAGCAGCCAGTCAGTCTTCACTCTTCAGTGTCACATGATCCTTCAGAAATCATTCCAATATGCTAATTTGATGTTCAATAAACATTTCTTGTTATAATGATGAAAAACAATTTGTGCTACTCATATTTTGATGAAAACAGTGAGAGATTTTTTTCCAGGATTTCTTGATGAATTGAAAGTTCAAAAGAACAGAATTTATTTGAAATATAAATCTTTTGTAAAGCGTTTATTAATTTCTTCTCTTTCTGAGGATGTTAAATCTTTATCTATGCACAGTATTTTGTATTTTGTTCGTAAAATTTTCTATGGCGGGCTGCCTTACACAAAAACACAATACTTTTAATACTATACTGTATGTGGCACCATGGGAATGAAACAAACTAACATATTTACACTCAACACTGGCGTAAGAGTTTGCTGTGATGAGATCTAAGCAAGGAGCTTCTGGCTGTGAGTGCTGAGAGATGCATCCAGACTATAGATGACCACGGACACAATGAGAGGAAGAGAGAAAGAGAGTCCCTGAGCACCAGTCAGACGGTAACTAAAACTGGACTAAATAAGTCAAACAGGAGTTGTGTTATGAGCGGTCTGCTGTTCCCACTCTCTCACTAATACTGAATATTGGGTGTTTGATTTCATGACTGCGCTTTAAATTTGATCTTTTAAATGGTGATATCACACCATCCCAGAACAAAAATATGTAGTGTTAATTACACTGATGCTATCTTTATGATGAGGGCAATTAAGACATCAGATGAAAACTCGATAAAGAAACTTTCTGGCTTTGATCCATCACATAAATCCTAAAAGAGCAGTATAATGCTCGCCAAGACACAGTTTAAATGGTTTATCTTGTATTTGGGTTATAGCATTGGCACTCAGGGGTTATATAGTAGCAGTTTCTTCTTCGAAAACACAGCTACAGTAGGGCAGGAAGCGTGCAAACGGGTGCAACTGCTCATTATACCAGCAACCCACCTAGAGCTACATCAGTCTCTCAGATGCTGAGACTTGAACCAGCAACCCTTCAATCACAGCAGCAGAGCTAATGCCTCCCATGGTGTAGTGCAGGATGCAAACTAATGATCTAAACCATGTGCTCTGCTCTTGTGCTGAGTGACCTTTACAGCAGCACATGTGTGAATTAATCACTTCCATCCTCTTGCTGGTGCTTGACATTGATATATGTCCATTGTTTAGATCCTAGTAAAACACAGTTTCCCCAGTAATCACTATAGAGACGTCCAGTGAGCCTGCAGTGTAATCTAGAGCCCGGCTGATGGTACTTTCAGTCTTCAGGGAGTTCTGTTAATAAAAGTGTGGCCTTGATGAGTAAATGAGGAATTCATTTAACACTCATGTGCTCCCCTGTACCTCATCAGGCTGCATCTTCAGGGATTAACGGGCTGAATAAAATAAGGTCTGTCGTCTAATCAGTCGCTGTCCTGACTGTGCTGGTTATTAGCATTTCATTACCATAATCACTAAAAGGCTGAACCTGTAGTTCCCATTTCAGTGTGGGCCAATACATGACGTGATGATGAACACTCTCTCTTTTACACACACACTTTTCTCATTACAGGAACCCTTACTTTTTGATTGAGGAGTCAAGCCACATTAATTATTCATTAGCTAAGTTTTGTCAGAGGATGTATAATCTCAAAATGTTGTTTATCAGCTGCTGCTCCAAATCAAGAGCATAAACACCGGAAAAGAAGGAGTGATAGAAAGTGCTCAGGGCAGGCATGTTGGCTTGCTCTTAAATCACATATAAGAGTCTAATATATTCTATAGATGTGCCTTGAGTTATGCTGATGAGCCTCAGTTGGCAGCATTTACATAAATATAACTGGCCATTTTAAAATATATATGGATTTTCTAGTGTATAACTTCATTAAGAAAGAAAAAATGTGTGTTCTCCAGTTGCAAACAGTGCAAATGCAGTTGCAATGCTAAATACACACCAAGAACTAAGATGAACTGTACTTATATTTAGTAGAATAAGACAACTGTAGTTGTGCAAATATGATTGGTTAGATATGACTGTTTTTTTTTTTTTCAAATGACAGTTTAATCAAGGTGAGGATGAATCTTGGACAACAGATTAATTCTCAATTATGCTACTGGGCCGTTGAATGCTTAAATCTGATTGGCTGACGAACATTCTAAGGTGTGCAATTATTTTCAGGGAAACGCATGGTTAAAGTAGTTCCTGGCAGGTCTTGACCGCATTACATGCCCATATCACTTCACCTAATGATTTCAGTTATTAAGTCCTTACAGCCTAAAACAGCTAAAACAAAACCCACAACGATATAAAAACGACTAATTATTTCTCTGTTTTTGACACAAAATTACGCTTTATTATGTATGGAAAGCACATTTTGATAACATTTCTTTCTCTCTTTCTCCTGTTCTCTTTTCCTTATAAATGCACACACATACAGTACAGACACTCGCACACACAGAAACATACACATGCACAGAAACACATTGTCAGCCCTGCTCTGATGATTATTAGTAAAATAATTTAGCAACTTAGAAGCAACATGACATTTCTCACTAGTGACATAATAACGGCACTGTTCTTGAAGAAGAAACGTACAGTTTCGCTGTTAGTTGAGATGCTGCTGCCGAACACTGTTGAGAGATGCACAGACTCGGGTAATTCATACACGCTCTCTTTCTCTCTCTAACAACTTGCCTTAGTCTGCTACCAAAGGCTCAAGTCTCTGTTACTAAGACTAAAATTATGTTTTATAATTAGCAAAGGGTGCATTGAATGAGATGCATAAGAAATCAATCCTAATAGCATTTTAAAGACAAAAACCTGACGAATTTCTTGAAATACAACATCTGAACAATATTTGATGTGTGGTAACAGTAGTATAAGCGGAATAATTTACTTTGGTCCGTTGAATTATAAGAAAACATCACCACCTCGGGTGTGCAGTATTTTCTAATAATACAACAGCCTGTCGGCAATTATTCTTTACCTACCATCTTGGACAACACTTGCCAGAAAAGCTGTTTACCATCAGATTAGTTTTATGACCATTATTTTCTAGAGCCAGATGCAAACAAAGACTGTAAAGGCCTGCAAAACCTACACCACAAATAAGACCATATGCCTCAAACCCCACAGCGGGTAACGGTTATGGCACTATGGTATAGATGCCAGAAAGTGTTCTGATTACAGGTGCTTGTTTTAGGGAAATAATCACTTCTGTGGCTGTGGAAACAGTGGCTACTACATACAAATTTATTTACTGTAGATATGTACTGTAGCCATAAAATAAACATTTGTAATTTCATAAAATTTATATTTTTGTTTTCACATGTAATAAATCAAATAAAAATACACAACAGTTCAAAAGTTTGGGGCAGTAAGATTTTTTTATTTTATTTAAAGAAATTACTACTTTTATTTAGCAAGGATGTATTTTAATTTATATGATAAAAAGAGACACTTTTACTTACATAGTTTATAAAATGTACAAAATAGTAAAAAAAAATACACAAATTATTACAATTTCTAATTATTATTAAGAATTTCTATTTTACATGCTGTTTTATAAACGGTTTTATTCCATGGTCTGTCTGAATACTGAATTCTGATTGGCTGGCAGGTGTGCAGTATAACCGTTTAATGCACAGGTAGTTCCAAGTCAGTTTAATCACTGTTCTATATTAATGCTCTGCTTTAATTGATGCACACTAACCCACACACACACACACACATGAGAGAGAGAGAGAGAGAGAGAGAGATCGCAGATTGTGCTGCACACACACATACGCTTCCCCGCAATTTTTATTAATAAACTAAAAGTTAGATACTAGATTGATACATTATATTCCCCATCAATGAGATGATAAAATCACAATTTTTGAAGTATTTTGAAGAGAGACACGCAGATGCAGCAAGCAGGTACACACAACTGCCCTCTTTCTCGATAAATAATTGAAATACATGCTATAATTCATTCAAATAAATGTGGTCTTAACGCACTATTTCATCGCTATGTCTGATTTGAAGCGGGCAGAATGTTAGCGCTAACGAGTCGTAACTGACGAAAATAACCATAATTTTTACCAATTCGTTCAAATAGTGCACTTGCAAAGAGCAAGACAAGTTTTAACTTGTTTATTACTTGGCAAATCACAAATTGACCATGGAATAAGCGGGATAATCAATGGCTAGCTGTGCATTAAAGAATTGTATTGCACTTCGCAGAGGCAACCGCTTCGCGTCGGGGCGGTTCTTTGCCTCCAAGGCGTGCATTAAAATCCTTTAATGCACGGCTAGCCGTTGATTATCCCTTACTTCTAAGAAATGTTTCTTAAGCTTTAAATCAGCATATCAGAATGAAGGATCATGTGACACTGAAGACTGGAATAACAGCTGCTGAAAATGTAGCTGTGCCATAACAGAAATAAATATTTTAAAATATAAAAAATACAGTTATTTTACATTGTAATATTTCACATTGTTATACTCTTTTAGTGTTTTTTTGATCAAACAAATTCAGCCTTGGCTAGATAAAAATCTTACCAACCCCAAATTTTCAGTGGTAGTGAATTAAAAAAAAGTTCTTAGTTTGAATTTTTTTTATTAAAGAGAAAATAATCTTTACTATTTACTACTTTACTACCCCTTTATTACTTAAAAAAATGTATTCTTATAGTGCATGTTATAATGTTTCTCCTGTAACACAAAAACAGCGACTACACTGCGTGGCTGCTTTTGTGATGTACACTACTGTTATATCTGGGAACACTGAACACACACCTGCCCTTTTGCTGGTCTATGTGGTATTTATTCATTGTCAGGTCCTACTTACATCAGCTTACAAGGCTGCAAGAACATTGCTGCAGTCAGCAAACCAAGAAACCCCTCTACAGATCAACAAAGCAATATCACACAATTCCTCACAAACATCTGGCAAATAGAGCACTGCATAAGTCACAAGAAACTCCCCCATTCGTTCTCGCCTTTACAGTACATTTCATTAACATATCCTGTGAGGGTTTAGTTCAGAGTCGAGGCCCAGAGAGGAGAGAAAAAAAGTTTCCAGTTTCACTTTCACTTAAAATAAACCTCTCTTCTCTTAAACGTCTCGGTCCACCTACCCAGAAATTCAGACAGCAGGCGGTTGGCCAGAATGACACAAGACACATAATCCAAAACAGATGAGAGGGGGGTACTCCACGTATCCCAGATGTGGAAATCTCCTCTGCATTTCCTACAGCAGTGGCCAATAAGAGCTTGATAATAAAGTTAGCAGGCTATGCTAACGTGGGCTACACTAGCCTGACGTGCATGTGGGAAGGACTCACCGAGTTTACAGCTGCCTGTGGAGGTGACGCTGGAGCAGGGGCAGGGGATACAGGGATCTGTCACAGGAGAACCAGGCCTCCGGTAGAAATTATACCTGCACTTTTCACAGCTGGGTCCTTCGGTGTTGCCTTGGCAGTTCACGCAGATGCCTGAAAGAACAGGGGAGGGAGAGAGGGTTGAGTAAACAGACTCATAGCTGTGACTGACAGGACTTAGGTCCTGTAAGGTTGATGAGAGGGAAACAGAGTTTAAACAAGGTAGACCTAACAAACCGGAATATAGAAAAAAAGAGATGGTGAGATCAAGCAAACCTACTTCTAGCGAGCGTGCAAGGCTGCAAAACATGACAACTTGGAAGGAACTTCCTCAGACCCTGCCAGAGCATGTGCAAACCAAACGACAAAATACTAACAGGGAGATGCGAAAACAAATAAAACGCATTAAAACTTGAATGAGCTCTTTTTGTGTGTGCCAATAACATTCAAGTGAACTCTTTACGGGTTGAGTGATTTGAACTACTTTTATTTAATGGATTTGAAATGGTGTTTGAAAGCCAAGTGAAAAGAGAACACTTCAACAAGTTATTGCATAACCACAGAGGAAGTACGAGAAACCAAACCACGCACACGCATTGAATGCCATTCCTCTGATTATTATGCAACAAGCGCAAACTGACATGTGCATTAATAGTGCAGTTTCTAATTGGGGGAAAAAGTGACGAGCTGAAAACTGTTGTAAGTTTCCTCAAGATTTCCTTCTTGGAGCCGGAGAGAAAAAGCAGTATACAGGAATAAATGAGCGGGATGAAACAGCAGAAGGGAAGACTGAGTGAGGATGGAGGTGTTGTTGTGGAGCTGGAACAGGATTTGACAGCATTTTCACATGTGATGGTGATCCTCTGATTTACATGCTGATGAACACCTGTGCTACTGATGTCCAAAAGAGATTTCTCTGTTGTTTTTGCTGTTCTTTTATCTTTTAGTCAGTATATTAGATAGCAAACTATCCAACAAAGAAAGTCAGCAGAAAGAAGAGAAAGATTTGGAATAAAATGAGTATATGATAACAACATTAACATTTTTGGGCAAACTATTTCTTTGAAATGATAAAGATAAGTGAAGATGGCATCATTTCTTAGCCAATGCCTCTTGGTTAGACATTTTGTTATTTGTTGCAAAGACATTCATTACATTTAAAATAGGGTTGCATGTTAATAGCTAAGTATGTCATATAAAACGTAATTTCCCAAAAAACAAATTGTGGCTAGTGAAAATGCTGAATGGCTAGTAAATTTGGAAAACCACTAGCCACAGTGGCCGGTGAGCAAAAAAGTGAATGTCAAGCCCTGGTAATGGAGATCACTAAACTCCTACATATACATGATTGCCTGTTTTTTCAGATCATTATCTTTTTTTGCAATGCAGAGAGAAAATGTGTGCATGGTTGCCAGGTGGGGAACATCAAATAAATACTTGGTGGAAAATGTATCGATTTATGGGAAAAACTTTGAGGAATTTAGAAGTTGAAATCGTCATCGTGATTAAAATATGATTACTTGTGCAGGTCTACTTTATATATTTAGCAGAAGCTTTTATCCAAAGAGACTTACAATAGAGGAGCATAAGCAATTCATCACATTCATACATTTTTAATTGCGGCATCAATGTCCAAATACGTTTTGGGGCCACTGCAGTGCTCAGTAAGCAATTACCTCAGATAGAGAAAGATTAATGACACTAATTAACCAAGCAACAGTCACAATTAATGACAAACTGCACCGCACAGGTGTAAGCAGCATCACTAGTAATCAGCTGACTATGAGTTTCTGTACAGCCGTCATCAACATGAACATTTATGCTCGTTTGATCATCTCTGCATGATAAAGAATGCAGCCTTTGTGTTTTTGCACAAGATGGCTATCTAAATTAACTTCATAACATTTGATCCGACACAACATCACAGACAGTCAGGCAACGAGGCGGCAACTTTTTTTTCAAGATCATTTGTCTAACCTGTCACTGGCTGTGCAGTCAAAAAATAAATTACTTTTCACAAATACGGTGCATAACAACTGTAGGTTTTTATATTTTCTGAAGAAATGAGTGAGTGATGCTTGGATGTTCAAAACTCACCCGCACAATGCCAGAGTGTTCAACTGCTAATGTTCTGAATGGTTTCAGAACCATTCTAAGTTGCTAACTTTCTATTATATTTTTGTTCCAAGACACAACTCTATGGTATTTTTTCTTTTCCCAATTGCTCTTCTGATTTAACAGTAACAGTAAACCTCACAGAGATTTGAAGTATTATTCCTGTCTGCAGTACACACATTCTGTGCGCCATTTTCCTTACAAAGCAGTATAAACATGTTGTGCATGAAATCTCTACAATCTAATCATTGTCTTAACATATTAAATAATTTAATGTATTTAATGAAATATGATCAGCATTGCATATATGTAACTAGACATTATATGGCATACATATATTATTATAATCGGTTTCTTTTCCAGCAGAAGATGGCCTCTCCCAGCGAAACCATGTATGATTTCAACCAAGGTTGTTCTTCCTCTTCATCTAAACATCTTTTGGAGTTCTGTGTAGAACTTTACCTTGAATCTAAATGCATTTTGAAAAGCACTGTATAAACATGGCTAACTCGATTTCAGAAAGCACCACTAATTAAGAATATAAATAACAGAACATAGAGCTAAAACAATTGTATTTATTGTAATTATTCAAAGTTACTCGAATTAATCTCAAAATATACACAACTATCAGATACAAATCACAATATCATGGATCAGTTGATGACTTGAGGTTGATGTCAGTTGATGATCTATTGATAAAAGGCAAGAGCCTGAAAATCTTCAGGGATGAAAGCAGAAACATATTCCTTAAGAACAAGACAAAGCAAATACTACAGATATCCAACTCAGGGCTGTAAGCACACAGATCGAAGAGGCTGTGTGTTTGAAAAGATGGGCTTCTGTCAGACCCACTCAACTATGTGTGTGTGTGTGTGTGTGTGTGTGTGTGTGTGTGTGTTTCCACTGGGTCTCCAGGGCCAGACAGTAAAGCAGGAGGAGGATCATTAGTGTTCAAACGCTGTTCCCTCTATTGAAGACGGATGAGTGTCCACATATGAAGCCTTATGCAAACAATCCCCCTGGTCCAGCTCTAACTCTTCTTTCATTTTATAACAGGAGACTGACACAGGGGGAAGCAAGAGCAGTAAGTCAGGAAAATAATCAATGATAAAGTATTTACATTAATACGAGGCAAAACAAGTCTCTAAATTTACAGCTGAATCAGATGAACTATCATGAACAAAATCCTACAGTGTTTCACAGCCTTGATAAACCAACAATAATTTAAAATACAATTTATTCTAATAAAACCTATTTGTGAATGTGTATATGTAACTAAAACCACACACATTTAGTCAGTGAGTCAGATGTTAATTAGTAATCGCTCTCATGGACTGATCATGTAATTTGACTAATTCAAAGTCGTTTGTTTTGTCTTTTTGACTGGCTGATCATTTAATTGGCTCATAGCTGGTTTGTGAATCATGCATACTACAATGGCTGCAGTGTAGCAAGCAAAGACAATACAATAGAAAGTGTGTTATCGGTTTATTGTCTTTGTATTATTTTGTACTATCTGGTCTGTTTTAGCTCATCAAACTCAGCTGAAATACAATTTATTTGGCAATTGCAGCACTGTTACTGAATAGAGGGGCAGGATACACTGGTGAAATAAAGCTGCTAATGTACAATGTGAGTCCACAAATCACCATTATGATGACGGCCAGGAATTCACTGAACTGGGAGGAGGAATAATGAGACGCATTAATGAGTGTGAGTGTCTGTGTATGCATGCGAGTAATTATGAAGACAGGTGTGAGAAAATCAAACACACGCATAGCCTGTAAATTAGTAAAAGTTCAAAGTGAGGCTTGTTGCGTGGCTGAAAATCACTATTATGCAGTAGGTGGTCACCCAGTAAATCAAAAAGGTTCTGGATACAAAAAAAATACAACACATGCCTGGACTGAACACTTTTAATGGGTCAGATTAAAGAAATTTGAAACATGAAGAAAAAGCAATGCATATGTGAAATTACCCAGTGGCCTGTAGAACGAGGCTGGTTTAAGTTTTTACCCAGGTAAGTTTACGTATAGTTTGAGCAAACTCTTTGCTCAAGAGTTTTCGGGCTCAAGAAGATTGGTTGGTTAGAGCAGGTTTCGTCACCATGGTAACTTACGCTACACATCTACTCTGCTCCGGAGCAGGTTTTATTCTGGGTTACCCAAACCCAGACTGGACCAATCAGAATCAGCTTTGAGCAAAGTGACATATATCTTATGCATTGAAGCCACTCCCCCTTAGCGCAAAGGTTGTGGGTTTGATTCCCAGGGAACACACATACTGACAAAAAATGTATAGCCTGAATGCACTGTAAGTCGCTTTGGATAAAAGCGTCTGCTAAATGCATAAATGTAAATGTAAATGTTTACAGCCACATATATATATATATATATATATATAACTTTAATATATCCAACTTTTAAAATGACTAAACTTATATGTTTTCCTTTTGAGCTTTGTGTTAAACTACATATAAATAATGAAATTTGGTTGATTCCTTTACATAGTCATATTTTTCTTTCTGCTGCCAAACTTTTGCTGCAGAAGAGTTTATTCCTGCCTTGTAAATTCATTTAAATTTATTACATTTTTAATAACGACATAGCAGTATCCTCAGCAGAAAAGTGAATTGCTGACTCTCGCGAGAAGTGGATCAAACTGAGCTTTGCTAACACTCTCCACTTTCAATTTGATTGGCTGTTTGCTGCACGTGTCACGCTTTCAGGTGCACGTGCTCCAGAGTTAATCTCAAACCCTGGTTCAAACTGAGTTGTCAGAGAACGTTTATATTGAACTTTGTGAGCCCGCTGATCCTGATCTAAACCAGCTTGGTTTTATCGGGTTTTGTCAACTCCAAACTTACTCTACGCCTCTGAGTTTGTTCATCTCTCTTTGTACTACAGGCCACAGTTTAATCGAAAATGGGTCAAAACAGTGTTATTGTTATCTAAAACTATTAAAATAGTTTTCGGTAACTGAAATAAAGCTAAAATAGCACTTAGTAAATTTATTAACCATATAATTACACTACAAACTTACATTTAAAAAAACATTTAAATGAAATAAATTTAAGTTGAACTACTAAAATTAATAAAACCAAAATTGAAATAAAAATCAATTAAAGCTATATATAAATAATAAACAAAAACTAAATGACAAAAGCACATAACAAAAGTACCAATGTTTAAACTAAAATTTAAATAATAGAAAATATTAAAATATATAATATAATAATAATATATACATTCTACAAAAATAACAATAAGTCAAAATAAAGTATTACACACAAAACATACAATTCAATACAAAAGCGCTTGCACAGTCCAAAGAGAAAAGGTTATCTATAGACAGGGTTTAAATAAATCAATAGTAGCGGTGGGCAAAATACTCTGAAATGCTTCGCAGCCCTAAAGCAGCCAGAGAGCAGAAAGGGCACAATCACTCTTTAAGTCTAACAGGGATTGTCTGAAGATCTCAGAGGTGTAATGCTGGATTATTGCAGCGGAGCAAATGAATGTCAACCACAATACAATGAATTGCATGATTGATTAAGTCAAAAGCAATGTTAAGGTCAAGAAAAGATTTTAGAGTTCACAGACAACAATAAATCTTTAAAGACTTTTAGAAGAGCAGATTACTGCAACATGTCCTGAAAACTAAACAAGATTTTTTTGTAATATTGTTTGAAAACCAAGGGTAAAAATGTGCTGTGGAAAGTGAGTTGAAGAAGGTTTCAAATGAATGGGTCAACACTGTAGTTTCAAGCTGCATTGAATAATTTCACTGATTAGGCAGCTATTTATTGCACTAAACACAGCTTTTAAATTTTTTTTGCGAGAGAAGTACAGGCCAAGCCGGCTAGATTTAGTCACCACAGAAAGTCCTCATGCTTGAGAGGTCTATAGATAAATGCACAAAGCCCGAGCTACTTTAAACAGCTGCAACTTAAATCTATAAGTATTTCAACATATAATAAACAGCATTTGTAACTACTTTAAAAGTCTTGTATTTAATCCCCCAACTTTACCAGAAGACCCGAGGGAGCTAAAAATATCACACTGATTATCATTCTGTTGACAAATGCCATATTTAATAAAACTAACAGTGAAGGTTTTGATGATTTTTGTGTCATAGTGAAAAGGAATGTAATTTTGAAGATGAAATCTCTGCTGTGGATATGGATATCTAAAATGAATGCACCAATATAATGAAAATGGCTGATCTGGGAAACCAGACAGGAAACAGGATTATTTCAGGTCTAAAAGGTGTAACAAGATGAAATGTTTCAGCTAAGAATGGTGAGCAGAAAATACCAAAGAGCTACAGATACACATGCAGCTCAACTTGTGCTGAACTAATGTAACAATATCCCTCTGTCTCACTGCAAGGACATACGACTGGCGAGATTCACCGGCTCGGAGGCACTGGTTGGGGCAGTTTGACTCCTGCTGTGGTATCTGACGTAATGGCAGAAAGGTAATGGAGGCTCTCTGTGCTTGTCTGTGTATGTACATTATTGGCTTTTAGAAAACAGAGGGCATGCTGACAAGAATATTAAACACAGCTGGAGTGGCACAAATGGATGCTATAGGGAAAAAAGCCCAGACAGCTATAGGGACAATGCATCAAATATCAAAAACAGACTAAAAGCTGTCTGTTCCAAACTGTCATTATAAAAAATATGTTCATTAACCAGAATTGTGGGGAAAAAGCTTATTGTGCAGGTAACACTGGATACTAGAAATTATATCAGGCTGGTAAAGCGAACACTGAACAGCAAAAATATCTGCCAGAAAATCAACTAATGGAAAGAGAGAGTGAAAAAATACATTAGCAAATGACATTTGATGGATTCATATACAGCAACATTCAAACCTCTAAACAGCTTTTGCCACAAAAAGGAAAAAAGGACAAAAACAGATTCCGAACGTGATCTGACATAACGGTTCTAACTTTTTTTCGTTATTTATTAACCCTCATGGTTTGCCAATGATGAGGTTTGGAATGACATGAGATTGAGTAAATGATGGCACAATATTCATGATTAAGAGAAAAGCCTTTAAAAGCACATTGAGTGATTACACACTGAACAATTTGCATTATATATGACAACTGCCTGGGAATTAAAAAAAAAATAAATAAAAAAAAACATGAAGACTGGGCTTTTCAAATTGGAGTCTAGGGACCCACTAGACTCAGGGGATTTTACTAACCCTGTACTCTGTACCTCTACCTACATTTTCAAAACTCAAAAAAGTACATACACATTCCTATAGGCCTACCTATTTTATTCCTTTTCACACAATTTTGGTTATAGGGCATATTATCAATTAATAAAGACACATTTTCATGCAGTTGCTTGCACAATACATTTTTTTTTCCTCAAAACGCATTTACCAGACTGTATGAATCATCACATAATCCGCTCCATATGTATTCACTATGTATTCCATATGTATTCCACTCACTGGACATTTCACTGTGAAAGTGTCGTTAAGCGTGAAGAAGCCATGTAATATTTTGCAGAAATAATTCCACAGGCACATATTTATAAAGATCCCATGTTAGAAAAATAATTTCCTGCCTTTTCATTTTAGAAACAAGTTTGAAATCCCCTGTGTTTGAAAACTGAAGAGCTTGTGTGGTGAGAGAGATACAGTGTGGGTTAAAGCTCTGCAGTGCTGTCAGTGCATACAGCAGCAGGAAGTGCTTATGTGCAGTTGTTGAGTTAGAATGATGACATGGCTCCCGCGCATCAGCATTAACACCAGTTTTTGGTTACTGCAGTGGACTGACACAACAAAAGCCTTTTTAATAAAGATGCATTATTGCAATGCCATCCTTTCGCTAATGCTTTATTATTTATAATAAAAACAGTCTCTAGGGGGCAACAGAGGTCATGCAAGAAATAATAACTACTCACTGCAAACAATTATTGCGATGTAACAACATATATAATGGAATTGGAGGCTTGTAATATTGTTAAATTGCTCGCTTTTATGCATAATAAAAAAAAAAAAAAAAAAAAAATTGAAGTTTTGTTTTGGAACTCTACTATCATTTTTAACCAACAGACAATCAACAAGGTATACAAAAAGGAAAACTTGAACCGCCATGTACTGTAAAAAAACAAACAAAAAAGTTTAAATTAATTAATTTTACTGTAAAATTACAATTGTTAATTTTTTACTTTCAAATATTAAAAATAAAACTTTTATTTTGAGGTATTAAAGCTTTTGGAGATCTTAAAGATTTTTTTAATTTTATTGACAAAAGATTTATAAACCATTGTCAGTACAAATTTGCAAAGATGGTTGACGCGCAACCAATTTTTACTTGCATTAGACACTTGGCGAGTGTTCAATTTTTAAACTGGCTGACATGTAAGGGTGTCCTGCACACCGCCGCTAGATGGCGCCACTAGCTATTGTATTGCTATTAGAAAAACGATCCATTTATTAAAAATAAATGTTTTCGAAAACACACAATTTTTCAGTTTGTTTAGTAATTGTTTAAGGACATATTGCGAGTTATATGTGTCATACTTCCCAGGTTGGAAAACGCTTACATCTTTATAAATACAGACAAAATACTCGTATCTGATCATCATATTTTTTAGACAATCTGCAGATGTGCACTCTGCACAGAAAATGACCATAAGTCAGCTGGTACCATTGATTAGGCAATACATTACTAGTTAAATCCAGGCAAGGGGCGATCCGTGAACTATCACTATTAATCTCACACTTAATCTAAATTTGCTGCAGGGGTTCTGGTATTTGCCACTGTTATAAATGTACTTGGATAAAAGCATCAGTTTAATAACTAATTAGATAGATAACAGGAAGTTTCTGGAGACTGAGGTTCAACTACCCTCCAAACAGAGATCTCTGTGTGGCAACCGAATGGAAAACGGTGTTCTGGCTTCTTTTGCTGCTTCTGTTGTGTGCATGTGGGTGGCTCACCTGACTGTGGATGGCAGTAGCTGCTATGATTATTGCATTGGCATGGTTGGCACCCCGTGCTGCTGAAGTGAGAGAAGCCTGGGCGGCAGTCATCACACTTGTCCCCATGCACTCCACTCTTGCAGATGCACATGCCTGAACTGCCAGAAAAATACAGAGGAACAGTTATGGAGTCAGAGAGCGTCATAGAGGCACATAAAGAAAGACTTATTGTTCCTACAGAAGCATACAGCATCCTTCAAAAGCCAGTCACAGAGAGGTTACAACCTCTCTCCACATCAAACACCAGGCTTCCTCTGAACTGCCAGAATAGCTGCTCCTTCCCATTCATCACGTTACATGAAAGCTGAAACAACATCTGTTACAGATAATACTGTAAACTAGAGGCGTAAAAACATTGGGATGCATTGATCTTTGATGGAAATCCAAATTGATCAATTATAGTAACACTCAGGCCTAAATATTATGAAATGACTAAGGTTTACAAACAACAAATACCTAAATGTATTTGATTTGGATTGAATTTAGAAGCAGGTAGGATACACCAGACCCTTTCCTGTCCTGGGTTACATGAAAAATGATTACATGCAGTAAATTACTCATTAGTGCTTGTGCTTGTAATAAAATATATTTGTACTGCTAGAAGAGAAACAGAGCGAGGTAAATATGCTCTACATGAGAAATTAAAGTGTAACAATATCAGAGCGTTTAAAATGATAAGGAACAGAAGCTCCCAGAGATGAGAAAACTTCTGATTATACGGTTACACACTTTAGGCTTTTGAAGAGCAAATGAGAAATGCAGGAGGATGATTTCTTCTGGGAAAGGCTTGTGAAATCTATGAAAAATATCTGCAATTATTTATTTCAAGCACACACACTCACACTTAACTCGCTCGCAGTGAATTTACTCTCCACATGTACAATCAGAAGTTCTCTGTTTTTGCCTATACTCAGAGTAAATGGACTACTTGTTATTTTGACTGATGCTGAGCTCACAGTTCCTGAGAGAAATAACCCTGACATGTCAGTTCTGTTGAACTCAACCTCTTAAATCATATCAGTATTCCTACTGGTTTCACCAGGATACATAATTCAGAGCAAAAGCCACTACACTAAAATTAATATTAAAAAGCGCATAACAACTGCAACTAGACCTAGGACCATGTGTTTCCCAAAATATTGTCAGGGCTCAACATTGAAGGATTTTTGCAAACATTTTCACTTACCCCACCATATAAATAGGCAAGTGTGCAAGTAAACAAGTAAATAAATAAATACATTGAACAAACCAACATTACTTCTGGCCAACTGCCATATGCACGCATTCATGAATTGAAAAATGGATTACCATTTCTTATTACAGGGTTTTTGAAGCATCAACTTTGAATGTCCCATCAACTTCTTTGGACAGGGTGAGTAAGTGATGAGCGAATTTTCTAGGGCTGCAGCGATTCGTCAACGTCATCGATTACGTCGATTATAAAAATACATCGATTAGCATTTAGTGCGTCGACGCGTCACACCTTTAGCCACGCCCATTGCGCGAGCCTGCAGTTATCCCTACTTAAGACTGTTTTTCTGCCATGTTTAACACAAATAAGACTCTAGAGCAGAAGTTAAAGTCTAGTATGGCATCATCACTTCACTTCATAGAGCGTTCATAGAGCATTCTATTATTATACGACCGTCAGAACCGCATATATATAGCCGAACTGACGCCTTTATATTGTCAGGATTCACAACCGCATTCAAAGCTGCGCTGAATGAACGGAACAGCACGGGACATCGAGTTTCCTATATAATCATGACGGGTTTAATGCACTGACAGAGACGGAGAAGGAGAAATGATTTGCGTTCATCTTAAACCGGAGCTGCTGTCAGTGCTGTGTGTGTGTGTGTGTGTGTGTGTGTGTGCGATCGCGAGAGCTCTCAGACGCGCGCACCAAAGGCGTTCTCTGCACTTGCCAACAAAGCATTTAAAATCATTGTTAGTTTAACTGTGTGATGGACAGGACAAGCCTCGACTGGGCTCATTAATTTAAAAACGGGCTGTCAGCTTTGATAAAATGTCCCAGTGTTATGATGCCATTTTTGATTCTGTCGCTCTCGTGTCCTGAATGTGGATGTGACTTCAGCTGTTCATTCATACAGATATGTATTCAAGCAGATGTTTTAATCTGCTGAATAAATAAAACATTTCAAGTCTCTCACCTGTAAGAAACTGCTGTCAGTCCCAAACAGAACTGTGAATGCACCATAATCTGCATTTATATTGATTGTATTGTATCACTGCCCTGTAATTCTCCTTTCTTTCTTTCTTTCTAGTTATTTATTGTTATTTTATTATTTTTCTCTCTTCTTATTTTTAATTTATTGTTATTTTCTTTCTTTTATTTTTATTATTTATTGTTGTTATTTCCTTCTCTCTTTTCTTGTTATTATCCTTCTTTATTTATAGTTTTTTCTTTATTTCCTTTCCTTTCCTTTCTTTGTTATTTATTTTTTTGTAAAGTATGAATTATTATAAAAGGTTTGAATAAAATAAAAGATTAATAGCAGAATTTACTGTTATTATTCATTGATAGTTTAACTAACAAATTCATCAACTGATAAGAAAATAATAAATAGATTAATTGAAAAATAATTGATAGATTATTCGACTAAACGAAAAAAATAATCGATAGATTAGTCGACAATAAAAATAATCGTTAGCTGCAGCTCTAGAATTTTCATAAAGTTTTTTTGGGTGAAGTATCCCTTTACTGAAGAAAGTGTGCTCACTCCCACAAAACCATGCCTCGTCACACCATGTATGCATTGTTTGCTGATTAAAACACACTTTAAAAATGAAAACCCTTGAGCCACATCTTAAGACTAGAGATCGACCGATATGTCGGTTTACCGATTTTTTCCCGATATTTAAGCATTTTACCATAATCGGATATCGTTAACAAAAAAAACAAATGTCATCCATTTTTTATTTGTCACATACACAATTATACAGAGTATAACCAGCAGTGAAATGTGTTCTCTGTATTTGACCCATCCAAGTGCACACACACTTGGAGCAGTGGGCACTTGGAGCAGTGCAGGAGAAGCTTGTAACTTGATTCACTTGTTTGAAACACGCTAAATTATATTAACATTTACTATAGAACCATTATTTCGCCAATAAACATCTCTATCGAAATTATTATTATAAACATCTCTATCGCAAGCGATCGCAGTTTGAGTATAGTTCTGTGTAAATAATAAACCGCGCTGTCAGCAGTTTTCATAATTTAGAATGACAAAAACATTTTAATAATTATGATAAAACGTGCCAGTTAAGAAATGCAATAAAATATGACGTTTTGTTTGTTATAGCTTATTTCAATATTCCAGAGAATATTATTCAGTGAATTATTCTCCACTCTTTAGCCTATTAAACAGCTTATAAACCTACTAAAACTGTAGTTTAAAATGAAGTTGATATGACTTCTGTCCTTTATTTTCTCCATTTGAAAACATTAGACATTCTTTTGCTTCTTTTTAATATCAGTGTTGCTGATGATGCTTTTTATAAATAAAATGTTTTTATTGTTGTAATTTTAAGATTCAATTTTACATGAAAATGTTAATTTTCAACAGTTTTTTGTTGTTGTTAAGATTACTGAAAGGAGGAAATACCAAAGCGAACAATGGACTTACTTCACTCAGTGTTATTTATTTGCTTTATAACAGTAAATAAATATCTGCTATCATATCGTACATAAACGTACAAATAATCGGTATCTGTCGATCGGTTACTACTTAAGACACAAAACGATCACTACTTAAGAAAAGTCACAAAACGCATGTGTAAAAGTCTCATCAGAGCAGTGGGAGAGAGAGTGTAAGCAAGCATCATACAGAGCAGATCACAGGAAGAGCATCTCATTCTGCCTCTGTGAGACTTTCATTCTGAGCTGTCCTTGATGCCTCACAGCCATGTCTAGAGAGAACTGAGCCATGACTGTAACCCATCTAATGTCTATGAAGAAAGAGAGACTCATTTGAGCAGCACGCTTCTGTCATGGGCTGGATAATGTCCTGTGAATTTAAATGTCTTCCCAAATATTATAATTACATTTTGAAAGTAGCCATTTGAATAAAATGGAAAAAATCAGTTATTATAATTAGAGCTGCAGTGTGTCATTGTTTTATGTTTTAAACTCATATGCAAGCCTAATTTGCAGAATCAACTATAGGTAAATGAGTCAAGCAATGTCTACGTTTTGCTCAGTAAATGACTATCTGCTCTGCTTGCTTAGTGAAAGGGAGAGGATATTTCGAAAACTCTCTTGGAAACAGTCATTATTTCTGCAGACTGCAGTTTAAGCCTCAAAAGCAACACAAATGAGATGTTCCTACTGGAACAAAAGAAAACATAAAAAATGCAGAATCACACAATTTATACTGCACCGGTCGCAAACTCAAGCTCTTAAAAACTGTTGAGAATACACTAGCCCACTTTGCCCTGAGGGTGGAAGAATGTTGAGGTTTCCATGGCAACAACACCTCGGATCGCCAGAAAGTACCCCGCTGTGATTAAACGGAAAGTCTATTACAGTATAATCACCAGGGCAACAATTCCACACAAAAGACAAGCATTAAATATGCTGTGGATGCAAATTTAAAACCTTTCTTAAATCATGCAGCCTTTGCACTTGTCAAGATTAATTAATGAATCGTTTTAGCAAATTGTGGAAATGTTGATGGCACAGCACAGCTCATACCCACTCATTATGGGGAAAATAGCCAGAATATTTAAACTTTTTAAAAGCAGCAGCAGTGCAATTATTTGTGAATGCTGATCAAATGCTCACAAAGTTATTGTGCATCATTATATTCATGTTGGGTATTTAGCGATGTGCTGTTCTAATGAAATCCATTTGTGCAATATTAGTTAGTTTATAGCTGACATTCATGCACACTATCCAGGGACAACTGGTGGTGGTCACTGCTTTAGTACTTGCTTGGCTACTTCCTTCCATCCAGACTATTTAAGGGCAGTGCGGTTTGAGGCCTGGGTGGTTTGGAACCGCTAATGTATAACCCAGTTTTATTGCGGTAGTGGGTTATGCTGATCTCTGAATTATTTGGTCAGACCCAAAGGTTTTCAGAGCAGTCAAACAACCTTCTGAAAGCTCTTGGCATCCTATGGTTCAGTGATGCTAAAGTAGACTGTCATGTTCAGTTGAAGAACACATAGCCCATCCTTGTCTAGCATGCCATGTAAGAAAAGCTTTTTAGCCTCATAGAGTCCGTTTTCAAGATAGATGTTTGGCTTTTTCATAAAAAGATGCTTTTATTCAAAGTGATCTAAAGTGCAATCAATGTACACTACCATTCAAAAGTTTGAGGTCGATAAGATTTTTTTCAAAAATAAATAAATACTTTTCTGCAAGGATGCATTCAATTCATCAAAACAAACAAATGCTGTTCTTTTGAACATTCTATTGATCAAATAATCCTGAAATAAATGCATCACAGTTTTCACAAACACATTAAGCTCAATGACCCTATCATACTTGTTAATAAAAAAAAAAAAAATAGAAAGTGCAAATTCACCACCACCACAAAACTCCTAATAGCAGCACCTGCTGCAGATGTCATGAGTTTGAGTCTTTCCGTCTTACTCTCACTCTGTTATTTCAGGGTTTATTCACGCTGAGTGAAATAAGCACACTTCCCCTGGGTCATTACAGGCAGGCCATAAATGAGCTGGTGTAATATTTGGGTATCTCCTGATCTACTTTCACTCGAATACTGCCAGAGAAATACTATAAAAGCATCAGTCAGCTCTCTTTTGATATTTCAGATAGGAACTGCTATTATCGATTTAAAAACGTTTAAATTGCAGACTGTTAATTGACTGTGGTGATGTTCCAGATTATTCGCTGGATCATTGAATGCCATTATCCTGCCACAATCTCTTCCAAAAATACTTTGAGTCCCTGGAAATAATAACCCAGAGAGTAACAGACATAGTAAAACAGTGGATGACAGTATCTAGCTTAATTAGGGTAGTCTGATGTGCAAATATGAATTAAATGAAATCTTCACTTCAGCTCAATGGGAACTCTCTTGTGTTGCTTATAAGTTTAGGGCACAATGTTTCAGTTATGTTAATGTATTTTGATTGATGATCACATGGCACGATTTTTCTGTATTAGTGTTTTGAGCCTTCTCAAACCTAAAAACACCCCTGAGAATCACTTCCCACTCAGATAATTACTGTAAACCATGTTCTGAACATGAATCTATCTAGGTGGTTGAATAAAATATTTGGACTTTATATCTAGTATTCACAATACAGTACATTAATATCCGGCTAAAAAACAATGTATAGGCACCAGACGTCACATAGGGCTAAATGCGTAGCATTTTAATAAAACTGCTAACACAGCAATCGTGCATGAGTTATTTAATCTGCTTTTTCTGACCTTTGAAATGCATTAAAGCATTTCAAAATAGATCACCCTTTACAGCTGAGTTTAACGGACTGTTTTGAGCTCAGATTAATAATTAATAACATTAGTGCAGCATCAGTCTCGCGCACTCTGACCAGTTCAAGACTCGCAAACCCGACTCGAAACAGCCGCAACCGGATTCCAATTCGTGAATGGATCCACGAACCGAAACAGGTTCCAATCAATCAGACACACCTCTCATCTCGGAGCACGTCGATATGTTTTATGAACAGTGATAAAAAGTACGATCTTGAAAACTACTCAAAATAAAACTACTCAAGTACATTTTTCAAGTACACTGTCAGAGCAAAATTTGTACAGGGGTACATTGGCTAAGTACAACCTATCTGGAGTACAGTAACGAAGTAAAAACCTGGATATTATTTTCGTGTAGATTGAAATTATTAATCAACCATTGATTTCTCCTGACTGCAGACTGGCTCATGATCCTCTCAGAGCAGGCGCATTTCAAAGCAAAAGTCAAAGCAATCACGGTCCTGGTCGTCTTTACAGGAATATTTGCATTTATTCACATGTGAAGCTAACTGTCATGATTAATGCATGACACACTGAATGTTGCGCATCAGACGGGATTTAGGAGAGCAAAGCCGACTGACGCCGTAGATACACTACACCACTGCCAGAGAGTAACAGACATAGTAAAACAGTGGATGACAGTATCTAGCTTAATTAGGGTAGTCTGATGTGCCTTCATTCACTGGGATATTTTAGGGGCATATTTCTGATGAAGGAATTGTATGTTTGAGCCTCAACTAGTAATGCTAAAAATGAATGTAAACTACAGTATACAAACATACTCCGGTAAAATGTCACCAGAAATTGACAATGAATGCTCTTTTATTCCTCATTTAAAGGAAACTGCTTTTTATCTTTTTTAACATTTGTAGCCATCTGATCTGAAGCAACTAACCCAAGCTTCCGGACCACAACCAAAAGCCAAACATTCGTCCAATAGTAGGAAAACACCATCAACCATCAGAAGTACAAGTAACATGCCAAGTGACTTGGAGTGAGGGACTCCTGAACAGGCTCATGAGATTTAAAAATTCCTTTTTACACAGTGAAAATGCTGATTATGTGGAGGGCAGTGAGAGGCCTGACAGAACAAAGCCACACTGTGCTTGGAGCAGAGCTGGAGACTTTTAATAACCCCTTCTGCCTACAGGCCAGATCTGGTGAAAATGAGCGCAGAGAGCTGTCGAAGAGAAAGCGAGAAGACGAAAAAGCAGGCAATTATAGAAAGGAAGTGGATGAGTGATAATCAAAGGGGTCTGAGCTGACTTTTAGTGAGGATAAACAGTATATAAATAGATAAACAGATTGATAAACCTACTAAATGTTTTAATTATTATCTAAAAATGCTAAGAGGTTTAAGGTAGGATAAGTGCTGGGGTATAGAACATAATTAAATCCTATCTAATAATAATAATAATAATAACACACACACACACACACGGGTGCAAAATTAGAATATGGTGAAAAAGTTAATTTTTTCTTGTAACTTATTTCAAATAGAGAAACTTTCATATATTTTACATTCATTACATGTAAAGTAAAACACTTCAAACGTTTTTTGTTTTAATTTTGATGATTAGAGCTTACAGCTAATGAAAGTCAAAAATCAGTATCTCAAAATATTAGAATATTTCCTAAGATCAATCAAAAAAAGGATTTGCAAAACAGAAAAGTTCAAGTTCTTTAAAGTATGTTCATTTATGCACTCAATACTTGGTTGGGGCTCCTTTAGAACAAATTCCAGCATCAGTGAGGTGTGGCATGGAAGCGATCAGCCTGTTGATGTGCACTATTGAGCCTTCAGCTCGTCTGGATTGTTGGATCGACTGTTTCTTATCTTTCTCTTGAAAATATCCCATAGATTCCATATGGGGTTCAGGTCAGGCATGTTGGCTGGTCAATCAAGAACAGTAATATCATGGTCAACAAAGCACTTGGAAGTGGTTTTGGCACTGTGTGGGCAGGTGCTAAAGTCCTGCTGGAAAAGGAAATCAGCATCTCCATAAAGCTTGTCAGCAGATGGAAGCATAAAGTACTCTAAAATCTCCTGGTAGATGGCTGTATTGACTTTGGACTTAATAAAACACAATGGACCAACACCAGCAGACGTCACGGCAGCCCAAATAATCACTGACTTCAGAAACTTCACACTGGACTTCAAGCAGCTTGGATTCTGTGCCTCTCCAGTCTTCCTCCAGACCTTGATTTCCAAATGAAAAGCAAAATGTACTTTTATCTGAAAAGAGGACTTTGGACCACTGAGCAACAGTCCAGTTCTATTTCTCCTTAGCCCAGGTAAGATGCTTCTGACAATGTTTCTGTTTCAGAAGTGGCTTGGTAGCCCTTTTCTTGAAGACGTCTGAGCGTGGTGACTCTTGATGCACTGACTCCAGCTTCAGTTCACTCCTTGTGAAGCTCTCCCAAGTGTTTGAATCGCTTTGCTTGACAGTATTCTCAAGCTTGCGGTCCCCATTTCTTGTGCACATTTTCCTACGCAATTTCTTCCTTCCAGTCAACTTTGCATTTAATATGCTTTGATACAGCACTCCTTGAAGAGCCACCCCTTTCAGTAATGACCCTCTGTGACTTACCCTCTTTGTGGAGGGTGTCAATGATCGTCTTCTGGACCATTGCCAAGTCAGCGGTGTTCCCCATTATTGTGGTTTCAAAGAACAAGAGAACCAGAATGTATACTGTATGGATGGTCATTTATTGAAACTCAAATGTAAATATTCTAATATTTTGAGATACTGATTTTTGACTTTCATTAGCTGTAAGCTCTAATCATCAAAATTAAAACAAAAAAACGTTTGAAGTGTTTTACTTTTCCCGTAATGAATCTAAAATATATGAACATTTCACTTTTTGAAATAAGTTACAAGAAAAAATGAACTTTTTCACCATATTCTAATTTTCTGAGATGCACATGTATATGCAAAAAGTTGAGAGGATCACACTAGGAACAAGGTTACAATCTCTACTCCCTGAAAAACTTTGTATTATGATTTCCATTTTAATATTTGCTCTCACCTGGAGGAACTCAGTGAGGGGACCTTTATTTGAATGTTTAATTTATATGAGGTTAAAGTCTGCTGGGTGCTTTGCATTAATGCCAAAGTGGTCGACTTCTTGAGGTTTGTGCTGATTCGAGGGGCGGCAGCTCTTCATAAAGCTGAGCACGACAGTGAATGAGCTGGATCTGAGCCAATTTATCTGTGCAAACCCCACAGACAGGATTAGTGCTTTCTCTCACCATAGTTCTCTAACGTCTGGCAAGACATCAGAGCACACTGAGGAACCAACTAGACTTAGACAAGAAGAATTTTAAACACTTTTGTTCCCCATCCATGGTCAATTCAGACTTATTTCTACAAAAGTGAACTGACAAAGCATTTAGCAGTGTGTGATGAGCAATGCTTTTTCCTCCCCATCAAAAATAAACCCTTCCATTGCACAGATCTTATTTTTCCTTTGGCAAGCATCACGTTTTTTTGCCTGGCTTTTGATTAGGCCACACAGCAGGCTAAACTAAATCCTCCTCACAGGCTAGAGTTATCAGCAGCCAAGTCATTTCATTTTATCCAAATAAAAACAGAAATGGAAAAAGGAAAGAAGTAATCTCATATGCTATAGTAAAGGGTGCTCTAAGGGTGTGTTACAGCTTTGTTTACTTAGGTTCATGCTGCTGGGGGTCCGTGTCTTCACACTTTTGGTTGGATGGGAATGAAAGCCTCTGTAACAAGATTAGTAAGAAGCCCAACTGGGCTCTACCACCATTGTGTGTGTAGTGGTCGACTGACATGGTTACTACATGTCATAGTTTTGATGACTGCTAGTCTAAAATGTGGAAACAGATATTAGGGCTGTTGATTTAACATATTAATTTAATTAATTAACTATGTAATTAAACTAATGTTTGATGCACCCCCCACCCCGCCCCAGACCTATGGATATATAGTCAACTTACTGCCTACAGAAGGGAAACACAAAAAATGACGTAAAAGAACTAGTGCTGAGCAAAGACGACTGTAGCATCACAACACGTTGCTTCACATCACCTGTGTCGGGGGGGAAGTTGCACTAGAACACACCGGACAGACTACGGCCAACAGCCAACTAGCATGTACGCTCTGTGCTTGCATGAGAAAACATAACTCTCCCATACCAGCAGGTGGCAGTAGTTTGTATTCTGCATTCAAACAGGGAAACCAGAAGAACTGTGGATATACAAAGCAAGCAGAGCTTATTATTGTTTTTTTTGTGCCCCCGATCCCATCAGGTTTTTTATGAGTCAGGACAGGTTGTTGTTGTTTTTTTTAGTTCAAGTCCATTCCTGATACCATATAAAAAGAATACCCAGTGTGAATAGTTGATCACTTAGCAAAGCTGGAATACAGTAATAGCAATTTACTTACAAACAATTTGAAGATTCATTCAAACATAAAATCCTAATCGACTGGGAAGAAAAGCTGTTATAAATCATAATTATGACTCTTTCAGCACGCTCTAAGCAGACATTGCCCTTTTGAACTAGGTGAAGGCTCGATTCATTATGCCACAGCCTGATCTGAACCAGCTCAACAGCAACAACCAAAATCATCAACAGAGCAAGGCAGTATAGTTAGCAAGCCTTGGGGTTTTCAAAATGATTGACAGGCTAGCACGAACGGTGTCAATATCATTTTAATAATTAAATAGTGAAATCTTATTTCATGCCCCCACAAGATCAAATATTGGTCTGCATATGATATGTGAGGGAACAGAAAGCCTCAAGCACCCTTGCATATTTGTTGTGCTGATTTTACACAGTGGTCATTTTTACTGGCTTTGGCACTATAATATCTTTGTTTAATCCTGTCCAAAACCTCAGACAGTTACATTTTATTTAGCTAGAGGTCACAACATTCTCCCAAATATATGTGTGGTGAAGACACAAACTGACTTTTTATTTCTATAATTACAGTAGCACAGACTCCATCAGTAATTAACTCCCATGGAGTTAAACAACACGCTGCTCTTAGTGTAAAAGCTCTTGAAGGTCTGGCTATGTTATATATTGATTTTCCGAAGGGGAAATTCATGATTGCTCAATGAAAGATGAAACACTTTCACCACAATAGTGTGAAACAACAATGAGAAAAATGTCAAGAAACAAATGTATATTAAATCATTTGTAACAAAGAAATTAATGGGTTTAATTATGAAAAAATGTCATGCATTATGATTCATTCTTCTGGAACTCTCTCGGCAATTACTGAGGCATAATAGTGCATCATCCCACCAGGGCCCCGGACGTCTTGCCTGAATCACATCCTCTGAAGCCATGCCTACAGAGTCATCTGATTGGATGACATTCCCTGGAAGGTCATGTCTTGACCAGTCCTTTCTCTTTGTCCTCTAGCATGAATAAAGCCTTTTCAGATTATATCAAACAGGGCTTGTTCAATCGCTCACAGCCATGGCTGCACCCAGGGAACAGAGAGCTGCAATCATACACACAACTTTACACCATTACCTCTCCATGGCTCATGAATAGACCCTTTAGACATCACTGCAGACTGAACCAAAATAGACAACGAAAAGTGGGAGGAACAGAGAGAGAAAGAATAATAAACATGATGCCGACATCTGATAGACCAATATATTTTGCTGATGATATAAACTCATTTCGAGAGACTTTGCACAATTGTGGATTAACAGAAGTGGATATTTTTACTGGTCATTTCCAAAATGTAACATGATTGTCAAGAGGAAAATAAACCAAAAATGGTTATGGGGTAAATACTGAACAAAATGTTAATTATTTCCACTATTTTGTATATTTAGATATACTGTATATATATATATAATATAACTAAAATACATTTTTGCTGTTCAAAAAGACTCTTCATGTTCTATATGACGAACAAAGAGCTGAAGGAGAACCATCTACTGAAATATATTTTTTTCTCACTAGATTTATTCTCTGCATCTTTTCAAGAACAACAGAGATGATGAGAAGAAGAAAAAAACAGAGGTTCAACCTCAAAGAGAAGAACAGAGTATTCCTGGGTATAATGCCTAATTTCTGTTCCAGCACAGAGCACCTGCATCTCAGTCAGTGTTCACACAGAACACAAGAAACACACAGACTATCCGCATTCTAGTGTTTCCACCTGGTAAGCCATGCATGCTGTTCTCACTTGACTGAGAAACAGCCACACATGCCAAGACTGTATGTGAAGAAAGGGTTTGTCTAGCATATAGAACCACTTTAAAAAGGGAAAGGGAGCCCTAGATTGGTCAGAAGGTCAAACGTGAGAAAGGGGTGAGAGAACACATGGAAAAAAACTATGTAAAGACCTCCAAAAACATTAATGCCCATTTATGTCTAGTGCAATAGAATTCCAGATTTAATCACTTTACTGGACATATTCCTCTTAATTTCCTTCAGTGCTTACAAGGATTTTACTAAGCAGGACATATTCCTCCATCAACATCCTTTTTGGTCCTGGAACAACATTCCTATCAAGGAATCAGATTTCATAGATAGGTTCAGTATTAGGGTTATATCTGAGGCTTCAATAACATTCTTTTCCTTGATGGACTAGTTAATATTAATTCAAAAGTTGGGGTTGGGGTTAGGACTATGTTAAGAGCTAAACAGAAGATGCTACATCCTACTTGGCAAACCAACAGTGGCTTAAAAATGAATGAATAAATTATTTAATGTAAATTTATAAATTAAATATCATTTATATTGGTGGCATTACAAATTTACAATAAAAATGACAAATTACAAGGTTATGGGTAATTCATACTAATAAAATGAAATTCATTAAAAAACAACTATGGAAGTTAGTTCTACCTCTTTAAAATCAAATCTGTATTAAAATCATACTTCTTATTTTGTAACTGAACTTATGTATACGAAAAGCTATACTCAAATTAATTCTGCATAGTCCAAAACCCTGCTATCAATACATTATTATTTTATTTCTGAATTGAGCGGTCTTAATTCAGCATTTCCATGCATATATGTTGTATTGTGTTGTATTCAAAGACTCTGCGCTCCCTGCTGTCCTGCTGTAGAAGGACCAGCACTAGATCCTGCCAGCAGATACATGGATGGTATCACACACAGCTTTTAATGCTTTCTCTCACTCTTATTTTCCTGTTTCCTTTCCCCTTTCTTGCTGATGGAGCATGGCTAGCCAATGCTGCAGAAGAATGGGGGCAGATTGCAGAAGGGGCATTATGTGGGAGGGATTTCAGTTTTCACTGCTGTGCCAGTCTTTGTGTTCAGATCTCCATTAAACCCTCTGTGACTGCCTGTGCTATCATTTCCACGAGCCAAAATCTTCAGCTGCCACAGCAGATGATTAAATCCACATTATTCCACTTTATATGCTGATATAATCTTTATAATCATGATTATACGATTATTTGTGCCTAAAATAAAAGTCTATAAATCAGATCAAAGCAAACCGATTTAGTCACAGCTACTTACAGACAGATAAAGAGGTGCACTGAAGATTTAAGTAGAGACGTTTGTCCTTTTGTTAGTCACTGCCATGAAAACCAGGCCATGATGATCCACTTCAACATCACGGATAAATGACCTGCTGCTAAAATGGCCTCTAGAAACAGCAGAAAACCATCAAAGGTGATTTTGCTGGCCATAGGGCCAGATAAATGATTCAGTTCAAGGATGTGGCTCATAGGAAGAGATATTCCACTGAAACTAAAACAGCAGCAGCACCATATGACATCACTGTAATACCTCCACTATGACCACAAAGCTTGCATCCAAATCCTGTCACAGTGCTTTTATAATCTCTGTCAGCAGACACATTAGTATCGTTAAGCAGTCCTATTTTTCCCATCTCAGACGATGTGTGTAGAAAAATATCTTATGACTAAGCTCCAAAAGCATTTACTCTAAACACACCATATGTGTGAAATGCAAGTCTGATAATAGTGTTTAAGCAGACAGCAGCCATATGTACTGCTATCAGGCAGACAGTGGCAGCACTGTGGGCTTTGGTTAAACCACACCGAACTCATATTAGGTCAGTCTGCACTGTGGTCATTGTTTTTACTCCTACACCACCCCCTCAAAAGTCACCACTGCCCAATACATGAACAGAAGCTTTCAGCATGACGATTCTTGGTAAAGTGCTAATGTACAGCTAATGCAAATTTTGTCACAACAACTACACAAAAAACAGAGAAACCAAACAAGATCCAATTAGATTATATGAACACTAAATGTTCTTTATTGATTTATTTGACATACGCAAATCTATTAGATCTATTAAAAGTCTATTCGATTAAAACAATTTTTTTTAATGTTTATCATGCTCACACGGTTCACAGTATTACTGTATAATAGTCTTAAAATGTAAAAAAAAAAAATTGTAGTTGTTTTTAATATATTTTACAAAGCAATGTATTCCTCCGTTACTCCAGTTTTCACCATCACATGATCCTTCAGAATTTTCGTGTATATATAATTTTGTTTTTATGAAAGTTTAAAAGGACATCATTAATATGAAATGTAATTTTTTGACATTATAAATATCTTTTCTGGCACTTTTGATTAATTTAAAGGTGCACTAAGCAATGTTTGAAAAACACTTTTGACCATAGTGTCGGACCAAGTCCCAAAACACACTTGTACCCAATCAGTAGTAAGAAGTGTGTCTAGCAATGATAGAGAGAAGAGATCGCTCAGTTTGAGTGCACATGATGATATTAGCAGATTGACTACAGATAGAAAGAGATGGCAGAGAAAAAAGAGGAAAATATGAGAGAACAAAACATTAAAAAGAAGGGTTACAATCAGGCAAGAGGCAGGATCCGCGTAAATATCAGAGCAGCTTTCCAGCGGAGGAGGGGGAAGGCCTGGAATCGTACGCAGGGGTTGCAATGTTTCTTCTTGAAAGGCGAGTAATGTTGATTTTGCATTGTTTCACACAGCTTATCTGTGCTGGATTTTGCTTGAATATGCTTGTGTCATCTTCGCTTGTTTCCGTGATCGCCGTTGCTATGGTTGTGTACATACAAGTGGGGTGGAGATCTCAAAATAGGGGCAAGGTCCTGATGGGGTATGGTGAGCTTGTTTTGGTGCTTTCAAATATCAACACTGTTTGGCAAAATTTGCTTAGTACTCCATAATGCATTCTTGCTGAATAAAAGTATTCTTTATTTCAATACTGACCCCAAACTTTTTAAAGGTAGCATTTTGCATCTTTTTATTAGGGATGGCTTTAAAAAAAATGTAATGAAACTTTATTACTGTATTTATTGAGTGTTTTGTAATGGCTATACAGCTGAGAGGGTCTAAACGGTCTATTGCTATCCCACAATCCACTTGTGCATCCACCCCAGTACTTGATCTTCCCTGTCACATATAATCCCAACCAAATTACCTCCAGTCTAGTGCATCTGCTGTGCTTCCAGCCCAAAATATGTGGGATCTCATTGGGTTTTCCAGAGTCTGATTGATTTATCACAGATTTACTATGAATCTCCGTAATGATCCCCAGGTAACCGATCTGCACAGATCGCATCCCACCCTCTGCTTTTTCTGCAGTGCCTGGAGCACAAGGCTGGCTGGAGAGAAAGAATAAAAAGAAAAAGATGTGGAGTGTTGTGTTGACGGCTGCACTTGCTGGGGAACAGCAGGGAGGGCTGATTCACCACAAGGCTCACAAATTTGTCCTCAGTGTAAAAGTCTATCATAACCTGTGTACTTCGATATGCTGCCTAATCGGCATTTTAGGGCTGGAAATCCAAATCAAAGCATTCAAAATCAAGCTTAAACCGGTAAATAAACAAAGTTAAAGAAATATTATGATTATCAAACTATTTTCAGTCATATTGTTGTTCTGATATTAATTAAACTTTATGAAAAAAGAAAAATAAATAATTAAAAAGGCAAAGCATTTTTTACTATTAGAACAAAGATAAGGAGAGAGAGTGCAAAAACAGGAGGAATGAAAATTGGAAGAGAGAAGCAGAAGTGAGAAGTAATAAAAAGGGAACAGGATGTGGTGTTGTTCTGAAGGAAACTTTTTGAGCTGTCACTCGAGAAGTGACACCATACTATCAGGCAGCAGAGACTTGACCTCTGCTATAAATACTAGAACAACACTGGATGCACAGTCACAAACTCACCACAACATTGCCTCACATTATTTCTTATTTTCAGTCTTCACCACACACACACACACACACACACACACACACACACACACAGAGAGAGAGAGAGAGAGAGAGAGAGAGAGAGAGAGAGAGAGAGAGAGAGAGAGAGGCATACAACAACAGCAATAAAAGAACCAAAATCAAATTATGTTCCATCAGACTGGAGTCACAAACAGCAATTTTCAGCTTATTTAATTGTTCTTTTTCCTCACATGAACCACACCAGAACTACTCCACACAATTTTTAAGAAACTATCAGTTTGAATTTGCTTTTTTGTTTTTATTTAATTTGTTTTATTATTATTTTATAAATTTTCCCTCTAATTGAAAAAAGAAAACGCAATGTAAAAGTTTACACTTCCCCCAATAAGGGGGGGGGGGGGTGTACTATCAAATACATTCATTTTGTTTTTTCTCTCTCTTCTTAAAAAGTATAATTTATAATGTAAAAAGTAGTTTTTGTCTCTGAAACAACCAAAGGTTAAGTTTTATATGACCATTTTCTACATTCTTTCTAAGCTTAAATCAGTCAGGTTTTTTAATATTAAAATAAACTTCAACCACTTTTTCCTAAATTTGGGAAAGCTATTTTTCAGAAAAATTTAAAAATGTATTCATTATAATAAAAATAATAAAGGATTACCCACAGTTTCTATTTTAAATGTCCAACACTGAGCATTAACTGTCTCAATAAATCATCACTATGTTGAAGGCAAGCCTAAAAGGGCAAATGGAAATCAGAATAGACTATTAGCCATAGTAATTTCTACTAGAAAACCCTCTGAGCAGCCGTTCTACATTGAGACTATTAGATGTGTAATCCTGTTTGTGGGTAATCGGTCATACTTCAGCATCCATCAGCTCAATGTGCAGCTTGGGGACTAGCAGCAGGATTTTTCTATGATGTTTTATTGTCTCTTAACCTAACAAGATTGTATCAGGACAGAGTTGTTGTGTAAATCCCTTTATTAAAATGTATTTTTGAACTCATGTGTGTCTTGTTCTGCTTCTCAGTTCTACAAAGAGATAAACTAAAATAAACTCACAAGCTTTTATTATTTTCCAAAAATATGCTTCCTTTTTCTCATGAACACAGAGTCAGATACACTCATATAACTTATGTATAAAAAGGAACTGTGTGTACATGTTGCAACCCACAAACTAACATAATAGCTGCACTTGGGTCCATCACACAATAGATCATATTTCATGTGGCTTCAGTCCTATCGGCAACATGATTATGAGTCAGATTCAAACACAAATGTAAAGCCTGATAACACAATCTCATGATGGGAGGTCAGGAAATAAAGTCATAAAAGTACCAGGCTGTTATAGTGTGAAGTTTCCAATTTTGAATAAAATCTTCTTCTAAATGAATAAATGTAATGGTTGAATGCTTTATATGCCTGTTTCTGTCTAAGTGAGCGGATTTGACCACAATAAACAACAATATGCTGTGGACAAGAGGTAATGTCGATTAACTCAAGTCTAGATAGGTGAGAGTAAGGTGAGAGCATTTACAAAATTTCCTTTAAGACCGAGCCAGTGTGATAAATTGTAATGACTTTAGTCCGCTGGGGTGGCCGAGGTGATTGGCATATGAGCTACGGGTGAGTGAGGCTCCAGTAATTGGTTCATTATTTTCAGAAGAAACATTTCCACTGAGGTGAAGGCTAAGCCGGAATTCAGGAATAGCTAGGCAGAATAGGAAGTGTGGATTACCTTCAGTGATGTTTCAAATGTAGCGTGTGACGTGCATATGCACGTGTTGCTGGAATGGAGAAAACGGTGAGGTGGCCTCAAAAAATGAGCCCATTTATCCAAAAAGAAAGAAGCACAGAGAGAGAATGACTGAGGACTTGCTGTCTTCAGACAGTTTGATTTCCCTCCAAATGAATACATGAAACAGATGAGTTGATGTAATATTCTGTTGTGTGAGGAAAATAGCAATAAATCATGGCAAGTAAACACAAATGTCTCTTGTGCATATTTGAGTGGCAGAAGTTGTCACACTAGGATTTAGGCATTATATCCAGATCCAGAAAATACACAAACATTAATGAGTGTAAAAGAGATATTTATAAATTACAGTGATTCAATTGCTCAACCCTTTAGGTGACATATAACTTAAATTATGATACACATTCTTTTTTATTTTATTTTTTGAAAATACATCAATATTAATCAGTATAATTTTTTATATTTACATTTATGCATTTAGCAGACGCTTTTATCCAAAGCGACTTACTGATAAAAGACAAATGTATAGCCTGAATGCACTGTATGTGTTCCCTGGGAATTGAACCCACAACTTTTGCGCTGCCAACGCAATGCTCTACTACTGAGCAACAGGTAGCCATATATATTATATTTTTGTATAATATATCTGCAATGAGCTTGTAGTGGAGATGACCTAAAGTTGTACTGGATTAAAAAAAACTTAAAGGAGATGTTTTAGTTTCACTTAGTCCTAGTGAAGGTTTGGTACTTTTGCAGCTAACCACATCAGACTATGTGTGTGTGTACAGGAAGAATACCCAACAGAACTGAAATGAAGCTTTCTACATGAACAAAGATAAACACTAAATGAATGTAAAAAAAACTTGTTTTCAGGATTTGAGGAACATTTCACACGCACACACACACACAGTACCATTTGACTCCTTTGTGTTTAGTGGAATATCCAAGGAGATCTTACTCATATTCACTGGTCGTTACACTCTTTAGAAATCACCCAAAAGTCTTCAACAGTTAATTGGGTTAATTAATTCATTAATAATAATAAATTAGATGAGTGTCTGACTCTGTAGATGTGATGAGCTATGTACAACCACTAAAATCACCTTTACACCAGTTATTCAAAAGTCAATATAAAAATGGAAACCAAAGGTAGTTCTGAAAAATTGTCTAGAATTATATGTGCACACTTGCTTTAATAATTTGTTTTTAATACAAATAAATTCATACACTTATACAAATAAGTATTCATAAATACCTTTTTTTGGTGATGTGACAACTAACATGAGCTAAAAAGGCAACAAAGCAAAAGCTTAAATTCACAACATGCCATCAGATGTATTAAACAGTATCAAAGAAAGAGGCAAATAAAGAATAGATTCAGACAGTGTAGCATGTTTTACACCCCATTGCATGCTTGAGTGTAAATAAAACAGTAAGCCTCCATATAAGGTGCATGTCCCAACCACACATGAACACAGCAATATGTTACTTTGAAGGCAAGGCACATGTCCTACAATAAAGCAAACCTACTGTACATTAAATCCAAAGGACAGAATAAACGCAGCATATTCAGAGGCTAAATATGTTAGAATGTCACTCTCTGGCCCAGATTTGACTTACATTCAAGTTCCTGTTTTCCATGCCCCAATAAGATGCATACACACAAACAGCCAAACACTGCAGAAATTACTTCTCTCATAGGTGGTGACCTCCACTCTATTCCCATTTGCTCATCTTTTTTACGGGTTGAAGGTTCTTCTCTTTTCTGTTGCTATGCAACATAATACATTAACACCGATATGAAGTGTCCTATGCCAATAAACAATATGCAACACTTTTTAATTTAGAAACACATACAGTGGAACTCACAAACATCAAGTCCCAATATGCACGGCAATCATTGATCTTTCACTCTATCTCTCCTCTGACACACGTAATAAAACAGCGCACAAACTCTTCTTCACAAATGCCTTCTATGGTCTTTTTTTCCGCTGAAGTCTGGCTTCAGGTAAGCTGTATACATAATGGGCCAAGGAAGTCTCTCCAAGTGCCAAAGGCGATATTGAGCAGGGCTCATCTCATTTACTCTCTCCATGCTATCAGGCGGGACTTAATTGTGCATGTCATTTATATAAATCGTCATTTTTAGGCTGAAACGTACTGAATTCTGCTACATCTGTGTTCCTTGTAATACGGAATGATGATTTATGAATACGTTCCTGGATCTGCATATACATAAATCTGAGGAGTAAGTGATTTTGAGTGTGCGTGTGTTTTTGTGTTTCTCAACTTCCTGAGAGTGTTGCCTTCTTCTTGAGGAACCATTTTTTCCCGCTGCCATTTACAGAAACAGCTAAGCAGACACAATGTTTGTCTAGGTATAATCTAATAAGTAGTGAACCTTACAAAACTTTCATTTTTTTTTGCAGGGAACACAGCTTTACAGCTGTCAATGTGACGGAATTACAGGGAGATTTTCTTTCCTTTCTTAATCTGTCTGGCAAACAGCACACCACAGCACCCTCAAATAGCAGATTTTCCTCTGTCTGTGCTCTATATGGGCTACATCTAATTATAGCGCGTGTCCTTACAATATCAGCAGAGTTTAATATAATGACTTGAGGCTCCCTGTAAATATTTGTGGTTGAAAATGTCCCTTATAACCTAATGGCAGAAATGCATGTCAGAAAGTGGAGCGAGTGAAGTAGCAACAACACATTGTACATTTTCTTTTAAAAACTGGCTGATTAGAGAGCAGTTTCGTGGTTTCTCTCACAATGGTGGAAATCACAGACAGGGATGAGGACGTCGGTCCAGAGTCAGTGTGGGAGACAGTGAAGCACAAGCTCTGGTTCAATAAGCATTCCCCAAATGCTCCGGGGCAGCCAGGAATGTGACAACTACCTATTTCCACAGGATCAGACTTCCACATCCAAATCAGGGCTAGCAGTTTTTCTTTATTTAGTTTCAGTTTGCCTTTGGTCTTACAGCTCAGGAAATAGCTTGAGGTTTGGACCATGACCAGAGCAGAGCTCTCCACAGCTATACGGCCTTCAGTCACTGCAACAGAACAAATGACTAACACAGAAACACGATACATACCTTACACACATACATGACATGCAGAATGAAAATTGTATGCAGCTACAATTTTCTGATATTTAGTTTTCCAAATTATGACCAATTTTATTAACAATAATAAATTAGGGCTATAGGTTGACAATATCGATTTCTCAATTTTATTCAATCTTTATTTTGATGAACCAATATGGGTCACTCTTTATTTAAGGTCCAGTTCACACTATTAACTATGACTTCTGCCTCAGTAAACTCCTAATAACTGCTTAATATTTAGTAAGGTAGTTGTTAAGTTTAGGTATTGGGTAGGATTAAGGATGTGTAATATGGTCATGCAGAACATGTGCTTTATAAGTACTAAAAAAACAGACAATATGCATGCTAATAAGCAACTAGTTAATTGTGAGAATTGTTCCCTTTACTAAAGTGTCACCCCAATATCAATTCTCAAATGCCAAGATCAGCCTTGTGGTCTATGCCGTTTTCTGCTGATGTGTGAACAAAACTTCACTAAACATTATATGTGCATGCCATCAAATAATCACAGTAAGTTTTGTGCTTTGTTACTTTTGATATTAAACCAAGTCTCAGCTTTCAAATTTTGTCAATTTTATCATGAGATCCAAACATTAAATGTAATTTTGTTACTCGTTAATGTTGAGCGACAACTCACTGTTGCCAAATTAGTTGCTATTCTAAAGATTCTACACACTTGAACTGATCATCTTTTTCTCTTTACTACTCAATACAGCATGAAAGAAAAACAAAAACAGGAGGTATGTTGATAAAAAAACAGTACAACTAAACGACATGTATTATGTCTCATATAACCGATCAATCAGGTTTTCAACTGCAGAAAGATGCCAATAAATGACTTGTAAACAATATGTAACATAACAGTACATTTACCTAATCAGTTAAGCCATTCAGTGTCCATTGCTAAAAAATGCCTCTATTTAGTTAAATACATGCACTATATGTTACATATTAATTTTATGATTCATATTAATTATTACAGTAAAAACATATTATAGTTATGTATCAACTGACATGGTTCCCTGAACAGTTAGTTTAGAGCTTTTTGCCTTATGAAAAATTAATGTACTGTACCTGATATATACTGGACTGAATCAAGATAAGAATAAAAAAGAATAAAGAGCCTGTGAATCAAATTGATTTGTGATTCTGTTTCACTGCTTAGCCCTAATGAAAAGAAGAAATCAAAACAAAAAGTATTTCTGCCAACACCTCCTTAAAAAAATGCCAATGTGTAGAAAATGTATAAGTCCTGAATCTGATGTAATGACCAAAATATAAAAGGCTTATTGATATGACAAGAAGTAGCCAGTGATGTGGCGTGTTCAGACAAAGAGCAACTTTTCAAGCAGCTGCTGGTCAATAATATGCTGTTTGCCGACAGTCCGCAAATGCAGAGCTTCAACTAGACACAGCTTCTTTGTCATATGGTAACATCTAGACTTGTGTAGTGTACCGCAAATCGTGGGCTCCCCCTCCTCCACAAACCATGAGATGGGGCCGTCTCCACAAGTAGTGGCGTCATGCTCAAGCGATGTAAATGTTAAAGCACTCAAATAAATGATACAAACAAGAGGGACACAATTCTAGAATGGAACACTGTTCTCTAATCTTTCCTTCGCTTCACAGGGAAGCAGTTGGACTGACAAAGGCTGTCTTCACACTGCCGCTCAGTCATGTCATTCAGCACAGTTCTCGTTTTCTGTGTGAATCAATAATAAACACTCAAATGTGTGATGTATTGATTGTTTCTTGCTACTCTAAATAAGTTTAGGCTGCATACAGTGTACTTGATGCTTGTATGTGACTTCTGTGGGAAGCAGAATCGTTCTACATAGCAAATTTAAGCATAATAAACTTGGCTGTGAGTGGCATTTAGGGTCAGGGCCCCCACTCACTGTGGGGCTGCTAGGGTGTCTTGTATGCCTGTGCATAGCATGAAATCCTACAGCATGAAATATACATCTACAGCACCTTGGTTTAATGACCTGTCACTTAGATTCTGCATTTTGATGGATGCTGTGATCTGTGATTAAGTATGGGAAAGTATTCTCCACATGGACTCATTAATCACTATGTAGCAAATGACACAAACATTCATATGCAATTTTCTTGAATATCATAACATTTTAGACTCTTAATGCTTGTCCCAATTGCATGTTTCTTACCCTGAAATGCACATACTACTCAAACACGACAGACACCACAGGCTTTTATGAATGACAGATTGGGTACTGTAATGGAAGCTCTCTACAGCCAGTGTTCGGAGAGGGAATGCTGTGAATTATGATGCCTTTCCAATGTCAGGGGGAGCAGAGGGGGGCTGCAGTCTTTGAGCCCGCTCCAAATCAAACACAAGCGGATGGCTGGCTCTCGCACGACTGCGGCTTTCCCGTTTCCATCTGCAGCCTTCTGCTGTGGGAAAGCTATAATTACTTAGCGTGGAGTCACTAACTTTACCCTTGCACTCTCAAGTCTGCTTTACACATACAGATGTATGTACATAGAGAGACACTGTAAACATATTTGTACACTTCATGTACATGTATGTACAGATACGGAGAAGACATTAACAACTGTTTGAGTTATTACTGTGTGGCATAAAACAAACATCAAACAAGAAGGTCACTGTGGATGCTGAGATAGATAATAAGATAGATTAGATAGATATAGTGCAAATATTTATATTTCCTTTTCCGGTTGGTTATGTAATATGACTAAGTGTAATGTTGTGAATTAAACATTGTCACATTTCTAAGAATGTGTGGTGGTTTGCTATGACAATTTTAGGCTTCTGTGCCCTAACTGTATTCCTACCGTCTAATACGAACAACAGGTGCACAAAACAACAAGGTATGACACTACGACACACCCACAAACATGCTCAGACAGGATATATGCAGGGGAATGTAGTCGGGGAAGGTTACTCAGAGACCATATCATAAAGAGGCTCGCTGGGAAAAACCACAGACGGTTGACAGGTGACATCCTGTTACAATGACACAATAAGTGTGACATGATTGCAGCAGTTTGGCAGGAAGCTGACAAAGTCGAGGGGTAGGGAAAATCCAGCAGCCACTCTACTGCAGTGCAGAGAACGATCTCTCCATGCCTGCTAACTGCATTCACGCAGATGTCAAATTAAGGACAAACATGAGACATACGGTAAGTACAGCTTTACACTATGAGCCAGAATCAGAAATGACACATGAAATGCTACCAAAAAACAAAAACAGACAGCTCATAGTTTGGATCGGTGAAGCTTCTCTAACATGCTGAATTTTTACGAGTACATGAAATTTACTGCATGTGACATTTCAAAAATATATAATAAAGCAGGGAACATTGCTATCAAATACTTTTATTCAAATCCTACACTGTTGTAAAGAGGTTGCTGAGGAGATTTTCCACCAAGTCATCATGATACTCATAGGTCTGAATGAAACAAGGGTGATGTGATTGGTGAGAGAAGAGCAGATACTCACCTATTGCAGAGTTGATTCACGGCTCCATAGGAGTCACAGTCACAGGCCTGACAGCCGCTGGTTCCGTTGGTGAAATACGCATTGGCACATTCATCACAACGCTGCCCCGTGTATCCAGTTAGACATATACACTGACCTGTGACAGAGTCGCAGGTATCTTGGTCCTCAGAACCCTCAACACTACAGTTGCACTGATGTCCTGTGTGTGAGAGAGAGAAGAGAGATTAACAACATGTTAGCTTTTATTTTCAATGTTAAAAATGTAAGATTTTAACATCTTGGTGACAATTTTTCTCAGCAGATGCCAAAATGAATCATGTGAGACAACATCGGTGTTTATAAAAAGCCTTCAGTAAGTTTTTTTTTCTAATATTTCACTGGTTCTTCCGTGTCCCAGTGGTCTTGTTCTTCATATACTGACAACTATTAGCATGGATGCATAATATGTTAATTGTTTATTAATAGGACAGCTTAGCCAAAAATTATAATTTTGTCAATAATTACTCACTCTGATGTTGTTACAAACCTGAAAACATGACTTTCTTCTGTGGAACTCTCAACGTCTCAAATAGTTTATGTTGCTTCATACAGTTAAAGTACATTTCAAAAATACTCACTTTCAGAGGCCAGAGGAACAGACTGAAACTGAAGTAATTGTTCAATTAAAATTTCATTTTACAGATGTGGTCAACTCTTTTTTTGCTCCATGGAAGAAAGTCATATGTGTTGCAAAAGAAAGTCATATGTGTTCAGCCCTGAACATTTGTTAAAACCACTATATAATGTGAACATATTATTGTTGCTATTATTAGTAATTCATAAGGGGCCAACCCTGAACGTACCTTTAATGCTTACGGTATGAATTTTATCAAGAAATTAAATCAGTAAGTGGTAGTGGTAAAGCACAATCTCATTTGGGCCCCTACACATTTTGTATCATCGGAACCCAGCACAAAGATAGTGGGAATTTTTTCAAAGCTATAAGTTGCAACTTTCCAGTGACGGCACAGTAAGAGAATAGAACAGAAAATATGGTGCTGAAATCTCTCTCAAAGAAACTGTATATAAAACAGTAACATTATAATTCAAGTAGCACACGCACACCTAATGCAAATGATATGGAAAGTGCACATAGCCAGTGGGCGACTGCACCTACAGGGATGCTACTGAGAACACACTGAAATACAGCAGCTTGATGAATACAGCCTGTGCTTGGCTACTGCCTTCAAGCCAAGGACTGTTTCAAGGAATGTTTTGTAGGATTTAGAGAGAACTTGAGCATGGCCCGTCCTGTTATCAGCTCTCGCAGTACAAGCTGTTCTCTCCTTTGTACGTCAACACCTCCGTAAACAGTTTTTTGTTATGAAAACTGTCTGCTCAGTAACTCAAAGGCCTCCAGCATCTACAGCAGCAGTAACCTTACACATCTAATACGATCAGCAATATTACAGAGGTCACCGAGAGGATGTCAGTGAAATTATTTGCTCCCAGAAGTCGAAAACAGAGCAGAAAAAAGAAGCCTCGTTATTAAAGCACCATACTTCTGAGTGTGCTGTAATATTAGCGTGCTCTGTAGCAACTCCAGAGCGGATGAGAAACTATATCACATAAAATGCAGTGTCCAAATATAGTGTATCTGTTTTTTTCTGGGTAAAAAGGGAGCAGGTTCTTTCTCCCAGAGGAAAAGCACAGTAGCTGTAATTTGCGACGATGATAGTTTCAATGAGATGTGTGTGAGAGTAAAAGGCAGAGAAAAAAATTACAGATAAAAGATTCATTTTTTGATCTCTTTGTACAGCCTACCTGACAAAATGCCAAAGGCAAGTCCTGGATCACTAGTAAAATCTCAAGAACCACATTTTGATGGGTTGAAATAACACTGCTCCATAAGGGAGCACATCTGATGAGTACTAAATTCAGAAAACACTCCTTTTCTTCTGGCTGTTTAACATACTGCATGCATAAATCCAGAGGGGGCCATTCTTGCAGCACGTCATTGTTTTACAGTGACCTCCCATCGGACCTGCGAGTGTGATCACGTGAAAAAACATATACACATGTGCACTGACGCAGTGAGAGAAATGGAGCGCTGTTATATATTTAGCAGAAGCTTTCAGCGTGTACAGTTCCCATAGCTGACTGGGGGCAATCTGATCTGAATCAGAGGTGACCTTGCTGAATATCAGATTACACAATAGGAGAGCTCTGCCAGACAAAGTCAAAAAGAAAACATTTTACTTGTCTCTTAATGGAACAATTACAAGCATCCATCTTATCTGTCTCGTATCGTCTTACGATTCACTCCTAGCCTACTTCCCACAGTCCCATGAGAGCAGGCATCATTTAATAGAAATACAGATACACTACAAGTCAAAAGTTTTTTTTTGTACTAATGCAAGGATGCATTAAGGACAGTATTGGGTAAGTTACTTTCAAAAAGTAATTAATTACTGTTACTAATTACTTCATCAATATTGTATTTAAATTACTAATTACTCTGTCTGAAAAGTAACTTAGTTACTCAACAAATAACTTAATTATTCAAATCGCTAATTAGGCTACATCTTAAAATCCATATAAATCTTAATAGAAATTAAACTCTTTATTCTTTCAAGTTGAGTCAAACATATAATAGTTTAAAGCCTTTTAGCTTTAAAACAACTGTGATACTTTTTTTAAAAAAGTTTTTAACTTTCTTTGGTTAACAAATAGAAATACTTATAGCTCAAAAGTTAAACAATACATTTCAGTTTGGCAAGATGTTCAGGAAAAGCCCAACTAGTAAAATCCGTACAGGTTTATGTAAAAATAACACGTTAACTAATGTAGGCAAGAATAAATGACAGAAATCTTCTCTGCTGAATAAAGCCATGTCAGATCGCGCTGTTCTTATGAGGTAAATTCCTCATAGTAGGTCTTCTTTCAAAAATAATGAAAATTAGATGAATCTTGATTTTTTAAAAATCTTTTTGTTTTGTATCTTTGTGCGCAGGTGACTGCATATAATGAGCTCAGATACGGGAAAGACTGTACCTCAGTTTCATACAGATTACATAATAAGATAACATTCGTTTTCGATTTGAATTCGTTCATTTAAAAGTTGACACTTCAGGCTTTCAGATACGGGAAAGACTGTAGCCTACCTCGCTTTAGTTTCATACGGATTACATAATCAGGAATAATCGTTTTCGATTTGAATTCGTTCATTTAAAAGTAGACACTTCAGGCTTTCAGATACGGGAAAGACTGGTCTCGCTTTACTTTCATAGGGATTACATAATCAGAAATATTAGTTTTTGATTTGAATTCGCTCATTTAAAAGTAGACACTTCAAGCTTTTTAGATTCTATTGATTTTAGTCTTATGTATCTGAGTATTTAAGATTTCTCTGTGAATCAGTGAAATCTGAAAGTGAACGAGCTGGTGGAGGGTTAAAGCCACTGCATTTAATTTTATCTTTAGACGGTACATTTAGATTTCAAATTCAATATTGATTTTAGAACTGTATGTAACGCAAGTACTTTATAAGTAACTGTAATAAAATTACCTAAAAATGAACAGTAATCCCTTACTTTACTTTTTCAGTGGATAAGGAATTTAATTACAGTAACGCGTTACTTAGTAATGCGTTACACCCAATACTGATTAAGGACACATAAACTTAATCAATTAATGACAGTTACAATTTTTACATTGTTACAAAAGATGTTTATTTCCAATAAATGCTGTTCTTTTGAAATTACTATTCATCAAAAGAATACTGGGGGGAAAAATGCATAACCATTTCCCCCCAAAAAAATTAAATCAGCACAACTGTGTTTGACATTAATAAGAAGAAATGAGCACCAAATCAGCAAAATAGAAAAATTTCTGAAGGATCGTGTGAAACTGACGACTGGAGTAATGGCTGCCGAAAATTCAGCACAGAAATACAGTAAATTGCATTTTAAAATATATATTTGTATTGTAATAATATATAACAATATTTACAATGTTCTTTTTTTACTATACTTTTGATCAAATATTTGCAGATTTGGTGAGCATAACAGACACCTTTTAAAAAACTCATTTTGAATGGTAGTGTGATGGTCTATATTGGAAGAGCCTGTCTGCTTTACACAATCATAAACATGCTGAGACAAGACTTTACATGTTTGTGGTAGGACATTGACAAGGTGATCCTCTCTTATTGAGTTTCCATTGAAAATTCAGGAAATGAAGTCAGCTCAAGACACCTGACAATGAGCTATTGGCTTTCTTTACACAAATATGTAAAGGTCACAGCTTTGTGATGTTGAATAAGGATTAAAGTTGTCGTTTACGGTCTACATATCTTACACAGCTGGGAGCAATGACCTAAATTGACCTTTGACACCTTCTTGGAAATTCCAGCTCCAAATATTGAGTAGATTTAAATATCTGCACAAGGGTCTCACTGTTGCAATATGGATAGACATCAAGTTACCTTTTTTAACACCTTAATGGCAGACTGCAGGTTTGCTCCAGACACGAAGGTTGTCAGCACATAGCTCACGAACAGCACATAGCTCAAAACAGCGCGTCTCTGTCAGCGGCACACGCAGCCTTTCTGTCAGAGCATCTGACGGGGCGAGCGCGAGCCGCTTTAAAATGAAACTATAAACTATAGGCTACTATATCCTATGAGTTTTATAGCCCTTCATATAAAGCTTGTCACATGTTTAGAACAAAGTGTATTACGCACTTTCTCCGCTGCAGTTCAGTCCTTGTGTCCTCCCTATAGATATTTTTTTTGAATGCGCTCGTTTCAAACTCGATATTAATGGTATTGCTTCATACCATATCGCTTAAAAAATATATCAATATATCGTACAAACTCAATATACCGCCCAGCCCTACACTAAACCCAACCCTAAACCTAACCAATTGTTTTAACAAAAGCAATCGTGAGATAAAAACTAATTTGCTTAAGCAACTCTGCCATTTTGGCTTGCTTCTACAAATCTTTGAACTCCTTGAAGGGCTATGGATAATGTGTTTAAGGTCATAACATAGTATTGTGCAAGAAACCATACAAATAAGCCTTTGTTAAACACTAATCTGCCCCCTAATCATAATTTGTGTAAAAAGGAATAACATTTGTTGCAGTTTCACTGCCTTGTGATAATTTATCATTACTACACGTCTTACTTTAATGAAGACTAAAGATTTGATTAAGGAACCATTAATGCTAAAATGCTTAATGAAAAGTAGACAGCAACACATTTTTGTCATCAGATGCATAGTTTCCAAAAAAGGTGAACCCTTGTTCGTGATATGCAGGGATATCACACATAATCACAAAATGTTTGGGCAAATTCCCGTGATCAGATTTAGTAGCTTTGGCATTGTTACATAAGAAATTTATGGGACACTTACATAATGGTAACGAGCGTACGGGCCTGTGGGATGACATACTGACCCTCAGGGTAAGCAGCATGGTGTTATGGGTGATGGGACCACTGTCACCCTGCATTGCACCCACATGCCAGATTGTGTAGCACTGCTAAGAGTGTTAGAGCTCTGGCTTCATCACACAGAGAGAAGAAGAATACATGATCATGTCATAAGGTTGCATGTTCAGTGAGAAAGCTAATCTGCTAAAAATTAAAAAGGCACATGGTTATCAGATAAAAACTGCTTGACTATTTTAATAAGAATTGTTAGTGATTTGAAATGACATACAAGTATAAACTTGTCCTTTTTCTGAGGAAGTGGATTATCTAGATGAATGGGTGTGGTATCAGTTCAATCCCAAAGACATGCACACATTGTGAAAGCTCTGTAAACGCACACCGAGTTAAGCATGTGCTGATATTCTTGCTCATGCTCTTTGTTGCGTGCTCAGTCCACAAACTGACACTCTTCATTTTCATCAGAGCACTGAGTGCTGGCGAGCAGAGTGTGAGATGGAGATAAACAGCTATCTATATGTGCACTTTTAGATATTCGGTGGATTGGTAGTAGCAAGGAAATGGATTATAATGCGTGAACGAATAAATATGTACAGTACACAGAAATGCACCATGTTGGATGGTTAGGGATGCAGAGCAGATAGATTCAGCTATAACAATGACAAGCTCAATGCCTGGCCTAATACCGTAGACATAATAAACTTCAGAGTTGGCATACTATTTGCATATATAAGGATTAGCACAGGGATGTAATATTAGGATATTTAGTTACAACATGATTTGTGTTTTAGCAATGACAAACCAAACACAGACTCATGTTGTATGCCAGTACATTATAAATTCATTATGGATTTGACTTTCAAATTGTTGAGGGAGAAGATATTGATAGCTTGACTATCAAACACAGGCAGAAGGGCAGTTATCTGTGTATTACAGCTCTAGGACTAGACTAGTTTCTAATCAGCTAGAAAAATACATCTGTGCAGTCTAGAAGTGTCTTCTACTCACAAAAGAACTGGATTTATGGTGTTTGTAGACCCAGAGCTCTATTAAGAGTGGCAGTCTAAGAGCAATAGCAGTGCAGTGCTTTTATAAAACTCTCAGATGGGAATTCACAAATAAGGTGCAAATCAATATGTGCCACAGAGCACATTAAAAAACTAAATGAATAGCTCTTACAGCTCATTTGCATATTCAGAGAAAAGTAGCTTTAGTCGCTACTACAATCCCCATACTGTACCATTGCAATTCATTTAATTTGGATAGTATTATTTTGGCATATGAGACATCAAATAAACTATTTGAAGTTTAATGTCAACAGACTTAGAAATGTTCAAACAGTCAAACCCAAGCAAAATCTTTAATTCAGAGCATGAGAGGCTTTCAATGTTTAACTGTTTCAATGTGTAACTCAGACCACAGAAACAATTGTATCTTGCAAATGCAGCACATATCGAATTTACTACAGCATGTCTTACAAAAATCTAGTCTACAACTGGAGAGTAAGGGATAGTAACACATAGGTGAAGACTTTAAAAATCTATAATCTGTGTACGGTAGCAATCAGTTTAAGCTCATGTTACTTCAAACCCGTTCATGAAACTGCTGAGCAAGGACAGCGCAGTAGCTGAAAAACAGCCATTGGATGAGCCTGTGTGTCCGGCAGTGCTGGGGATTAATGAAATGACTTTCACTGTCCTTGTCTGAATTGTGCTTTTAATAAGCCACATACTGCTCACATGTAGAGCACAATATGACATGCAACATAAGCTACAGTGAAACCCTGAAACACATTACAGGAGTCACTGAAATTGGGACAGGGCAAATTAAAAATTCTGACTGGAAAAATACTAGCTCATTTTCTTGTTTTGTCTAACGGTTAATTCTGCCCTTGTAGACAATCGTAAATGCAGGTGTCAATTTTATAAGTGCTATTTAACCTTTAAAACGGCTTGTAAACTGTAAGCTTCATGTAAGAATATATTACAATAAAGAATACACTTCACTAAAATCTGTAATAATAAACAGTCTGGTCTGTGGGATGATTCACATTGTTAAAGTAACTTAAGTTAAGGTGTCGCACTCTGATTCTTGCTTCTATAACTTGTGTAGGTGTTATTTCTGAGTCTAAAATCATTTTGTGACAGAATGAGGTTCCTCAAACCACTGCTAATAAACATGTACAAACTGTTGATAAAAAAGAGCAGCTGCCAGAACAAAATCCCAAGGATGTTCTTATGCAATCATCACAACAAAACATTTACTTAACATCACAATGACTTGAAAGAGCATCCTGAATATTCCGCTCATGATTTTAGGTTAAGCTTTCAAATAAGATGTTATCCGAGTCAAAGACAAGAGCTCCCAGAAATTATGGTATCATAGATGTCTGGGGAAACAAGGGCACTGGAAACCAAAAGTCAAACACCAGCTATTTCTGCAATCAGCATCTGAAAAGTTCTCTTCACTCATAAAAAGTTCAAAGTTCAAGTTCAAAGTCCACTCATCAAATATATAATCAAGACAAATGTTCCAAGGCAAAAAAAAACACATGAATAAAGCAAAGGTCTTAAAATATGATGACGCTGATTTTCTCTTGTATATTAAGCTGCTGAATCTGTGGGTTTGATGTGACATATCTGCTTTTCTGCAGAAGCGATTTAAGACCTGCAGTAAACAGCAAAGGGCTAAAATCCAGAAACAAATCCCAAACAGACACAGAGCCAGTCACCTTTGGGCTACGACATAGATGTTTTTTTATTTACTGTAATCCCAAACGCCTGTCTCCCTGCAGTACAATCACTTCCAATTAACTCCAGCGGGGCTGCAAATCACATTCAGTCTTAACTGAACCTTTGATTATACCGCATATGGCTAGTTCACTTTTCTTTTAACTGCATTTCACCCCCCTGCTGTCACTGAATATGTCCAAGTTCTGAGGAAGAGAATTTCAATGGTACCAAAAAGAGGAATGTCTCACCCTTTTTCCAAGAAAGAAACTGTCAAGATGAAAGATTATGAATCAGACAGATTAATGCGTCATTCTATTAAACAGATAAAGCAGACATAAAGGTGACTGATATTATACTAGATATGACCTTAATGAAAATTAATCATTCTTATCCTCCAAGCCAGTTTGGCATCATGTAACTCAAGATAAATGAGCAGAGGGTTTAAGATTTATTATTGTTTTCCTCGTTTGGCAGTCAGTTGGTAATTAATCACATTAAAGCAATTAAGAAGGTTGTCTCTGCGCAACTGGCCTGATCTCGAATGTCCTTCAGATGCACAGCTGTACTGAGGAATTGAGGTTTGTGGAAAGGATTTATCTGTCAATTCATTTTTATGACACAGCTAATCAAATTATCAGCACTACCACAAGACCTACAAAGAGAAGTGAGACAAAGGAGTGTACTGAAAGACAGTACTGGTTTGTTTTAAAACTGATCTTTCTGGAAGCAGTGAACAACTACATATTGTGAATGCTTTTTCAGTCTGAATCTGCATTCAGTGACCTAGAGAATACATAGAAGAAACTCTCTCTGTATGCTGTAATGAAGATAAAATAACAAACGTAGCACATGAGAACAACTTGTGCAGGTGTAAACCTCTCACAAGCCCTCAAAATTCAAGGACACACTATAGGTAACCTGCTTTTTTGGTATCTGGTGAAGGAACACAGTCCAATTTGAACAAACATTTGGAAAACATGCATTTTAAAAACTTGCACACTGCATCACATCATGTCACTGAGAAGAATGAGAAGTGACCCTACCTCTCTCAGTGGTCACGACAGGAGGCTTTGAGGTGCTTTTCACTGTCCATGAACTGTTTGTAGTATCTACTGCAGGTGGTGTTGGGCTTTTTGTGCCACTTAATGGAGAGGAAGAAGTCGGTTTTACTGTAATGTTTAGTGTTGAGGTAAATGTGGAGTTTTCTTTTACTTCACTGCGTTTGGAGGTTGGGTCCATTGTTTTGGTCAGAGGCGCAACCGTGGTGGTCAGCCAGAAGGGCTGTAGTTGGTTCGTTTTTCCAGTGGTCCTGAAGTCCCTGGATGTGATGGTAAATGTGGGGGTGAAAGGTGAAAACCTGGAGTCCCTGTCGTCCTCCTGTAAGTGGTTTGGGATGGTGGTCGCCTCCAACGTCTCATCCAACACAGCACGCGGGAGTCTCGCGCCTGGAGACGCGTGCTCATCGCTCGACACACCAGCTGTGTATCCAAACAACAATAACTCCAAAACTGAGAACAGTAACATAGTGTAACGCATACACGTCATTGTGTTCTTTAGCTCCCCATGTGAAACGTTTCGACTATATCCTTTAGTATTACACAGATCTTTTTTCTTACTACCGAATCCGTGTTTCAACCAATTGTCTCCACTTGTCCACTCGCGCCGTGAAACTGCACGGTTTCACTCCAGCGGGACTGACAGCTGTAAACTCCTCCTACTACGGCCACGCCTCCGTCCAATCAAAGCGAAGGCTACGTGAAGATTGGCGTAACATTGCACTAATCATACAACTGCAAGGAGGAGCCTCAAAACTGACAAAACATGACCTAGCCATGAAAACAAAGTGACAAAAGAAAGAAAACAGGTAAGACGAAATTAAATAGGTCTGCGTGATGATACCGAGATACTAGGCAGAGCCAGCAGCCAGAATCAAATATTCTCAAAGAAAACTGACTGAATTTGAAACAAACAAACAAACAAAGAAAACAATACAGATTTAAGAAAGCTATAAAATCAGCAGGGCTCTTTCTACCTGTACGTAACTCGTGTATTAACTATGGTTAATGCCACATTATGGAAAAAGTACATCATTTAATGGTGCTAAAATTAATATATTCAATGTTAATGGAAAATTTAATGGAGAAACTCCATTCGCCTGAAGCAGGTTTAACAAAGACGAGAAAGACGTCGTGCTTGTGCTGAATAAAGTACAGAGTAATAGCGTCCTCTAGTGGCGACGCTCCATTAGTAAAGAACACCCCACGACTGTGCTGCTCTGAGCAAAATTAATTTGATTGGTATTCCAATACCTAAAATAACAAAATAAAATGTTATCATTTATTTAATAATAATCAAAATATACAGGTAACTAAAATATCCTAAACTAAATAAAATAAACGAAACTCTGTTTTTAAAGCTTTTTTCAGCCTTTTCTGGAGTTTGACAATCAAAAACAATAACATGGGATGAGAAATACCTGTTTTTACTAACACCTACACTGGGCAAACCGCCACTGTATGACTGAGGCTGATCATTTGCATCTTTTTTGACCATGAGAAAAAATATATTCTGTATAACAATACTGTATGCACACCACGTTGTGAAGTAATTTACATTAGGACATTTGTCAGTGTGTGCACAAGAGAAACTTGATGATATTCAACCCCTGAATTAAGAAATTTCACATAACTGCAGGCATTTTGGGAGCTCTCTTGAAAATTCAAAGGATGATTTGATGCCTGATGGTGGTCCATATAATTGTATAAAGCAATTGGAAGCAATTTTTTTGAGGTGCTTCATGCACTTATAAGAATAATCCTGTGAACATACAGTAAAAATGAACCCATACTGTGCTGGGTTTTATCTTTAGCAGTCATTCAGGAAGGCAGTGGCCAAAGAGTGCTGAGAGAGAGAGAGAGAGAGAGAGAGAGAGAGAGAGAGAGTCTGTTTCAGACATGTCACAGATGTGCGGTGGGCATTAAGCCTTTATTTGCAATTGGACTTTATTTGCAAAAAGCCTTTATTTGCAATTGGTTAATTAAGCCTTTATTTGCAATTGGAGTTGTTACTCCGCCCTCAAGATGTGTATCTGTCTGTACATGCATTTGTGTTACAGTCATAAGAGGAGGGGGAATGATGAAGACAACTCAAAGTGGGCGGTTTACTTTGAGAACTGTTTGGTTTAGAAGAGAGAGAGAGAGAAAGAAAGACAGAGAGAGACAGATAAAGCAGAGGCGAGCTAGGAAGTCCGATATCAGCACTCTATAAACATTTTACAGTGCTTACCAGGACATATTACCAGTGAACAAGAGCCTTGTGAAGACAAGAGGATATAACACATCTACTCTTACCTTTCAACGAGAAGGATGAAACTTCAAATAAAAAGCACTTTATCAACCTTCTTCTTTGAATACGAAACACCTCGACAGGTTCTGGTCAGGAACAAAAAAGTTGCAGTGGTGTGCCGAATCATCCAAATGGGTGTTCTAGCCTACATCATTGGGTAAGAGGTTTATTTTATTATTAACAATTCTGAAAAAGAAAAGCAGATGAAAATCAGTGAGCATGAGTAACTGAACAGAACATGCGTCAAGAAGGGCAAAAAATGTACGGAATGCAAACAAACTAACGGCTTAAGCCTTATATTGAATTGAAAATTTAAGTGCTGTCACGATGTACCATTTCAGAAAATGCACTGCTTAGTCTAACAAGCAGCACACCATTCAAACTGTAGTTGTTTCAGACAAGACACACATTTCTGAAGCTGAGAATAATTTAGTTTACTTGGTTTGCTTGAAAGTATGCCCATATGTTTTTTTTTATTTTGTCCGGCTCATCTCCTGTCATAGAGCTAACAGCTGGCCCTCAGTATGTTTTAGATAACTGGATGTACTGGATGTCTGTGTAAAAGATTCACTTATGCGATGTTCATCATATGAGTGTTGCGGTAAAATGTCATGCTGTAGTTATTCATGGAGAAAAAGCAGACTTTGACAGATGTTAACTTTTACAACAGTCAAGTCCAGACAAACGCTGAGCATTTCCTCTTAAGTAATTCAAACCTGTATTGTGCAACCCACTGAGCATCAGTTAGCATGTGGGTGTCATTTGTGTGCTCTAAACAATACAATTTGCAAGTAACCAAATAAGTGTGTTGTGCTTTTCTTCAATTCAATGACTACTGTGCAGAATGTAACGCCTGTAATATAGTGATACTTAGCTGTCTACTATTTACTGTGTACATGTTATACTATAATGTTACTACAATACACCTTCTTTAATGTCTGTGATCATAGAACAGCACAAGAGTTGTGCGGCTCTCTCTTCCCTCTCTGTTACTCCTTTTTGTTTATCATTGAACATCAGCAGACCACCCTTAATTAATCAAATGCAGCTCTAGTACAAATTTCAACAGGCTGACAGAGGTATTTGTTTGGGTATTCAAAACTACAACGCATTAAACACTATAAACCTGCATGTCATGCAGCTAAAAGTGGATAGTGCTTCTGTTATCTGTCATGGGGAAGTTGTTTGTCTTTGGAAGTGAGGTAAGCTGAATGAAACACAAATTGATCAAGTCGATAAACTGTTGCAATAGCATTAGTTTTGGTCTGTGTGGAGCAGTGTGTCATCTTCAGGTGTATCAGGCGATAAGACTGAGAGTCATGCTTCAAAGGGAAGAATACCGTTTGTCGTGTCTTGCAAGAGGGCATTCATCCTACTTATACATGACACAAGATGGTTCAAGTACATAGGAACAACACACACACATTATGAAAAGAAAACAATATAAAACATAGCCTTATATAATTTCACCAACTGCTGTCCGATCTTAATAGTGCAAATCGTGAGACACAGTAAAGCTTTTTACTTTAATAAAATAGTGCACTGATAAATATATTTTATTGGTATTGTCAATCTATAACAATACATCCAATACAAATAGACAAATGGCAGTTCTGGCTGAGCGAAAGGTAGGATCAAATTAAATAAAAAAATCGAAACCATGCTTTGACTGACATCTCTGTTGACAAAAGCTCAACATTGACAAACTGTGCATTTGAATGAATATAGAAAGAATAGTTTTACAGAATCAGTCACAATGTTTCTGAAAATAACTGCCCCCTTTTTTAAAAAACAGGAATATGTTAGTGGACAATTGATGGAATTTTTATATACATGTGTAACTCTATATCAAAGAATTTGGTCTTTGAAATGTAATTATTTGCAGAAATGTGCAGGTTTTATTCATATGCACTATGTGAAAAAGGTACCTTTATTTATGGCTGTCATGAAATATCATGGATGACAATTATTATTATTATTATTTTGTAAAAGCACAAAGGCACTATGTTTGTAGGTTATTTGGTATTTATAGTACTGAATCAAAAACATAAAAAATGGAAAAGTCTTTGCACTGCAGTTTGATTATAGCAGATATGGTCATGAATCGTTTTTTTTTTTGCATGTGTTAGGTGGGTGTTCATGTATGAGAAAGGCTACCAGGCAATAGATATCGCCATAGGCTCCATCTTCACCAAGATGAAGGGAGTAACCTTCACAAATATCAGCGGAAACGGAGAGGATATGGGATGCAGCTGATTTTGTTTTTCCTGAACAGGTGGGTTGAGTCTCCTAATTTTGGCCTCAGAACTGAAAACTTCACAAGTCCTAATTTATATACATTATATTATTTATAATTTATATACATTGTATAAGATTTTTTTTCTTTAGTTTTTTTAATAATAAAAAAGGAATACATACATTTGAATGCAGATGTAGGCTACTAACTGGGTAATTGTCCATCCAGTTAATTTAAGTTTATGCTTTCTGAGTTTAAACACACTTATATTGGTATAGGAGTCATTATGGCTGTGAATTGGGCCTAATCACAGACAAATTTACTAATATTGTGTAAACATCTGCAGTCACTCGCGGGTTATTCTCACCCTGAGAAAGTGCTGATATTGTCACTACAAACATCTATATTGTGACGCTATTTAGAAGACTAATGGAGAAATACTTGTTGGTTATAAAGTTATTTCTTAAAATAAACAATTGAAAATGTCTGCCATTATTGACTTAATGCCAACAGCCTGCAGCAGTTTCAGCATATTAACTTATTTAACAGAAAGCACCCAGTGCAATGAGAAACTGTCTCACTGAGAAACTGAGAGACTGTTGACAGAAAAGTAAACATGTCATCACTCAGCAATCAAAGGAGTGGCTCCAGGAGCTTCTTGATGCAGTCAAATAATATCATGTCCAAAAAAGCAAACATTAGAATGTTCGTCACGATAACAAATATCAGCTCATGCGTGCACACACACATATAGTCACTGGGCTTTCATGTTGTACATGTTGAGACTTTTCATTGATATATTGTTTTTTATACTGTAAAAACTCTATCTCTTAACCATAAACACAACCCTCACAGAAAATTGTATCCTTAAAAAAGAAAAAGAAAAAAGATTTATGAGCTGTTTTCCTCACTATGTAGTTCACACACACATACGCTACCATTCAAAAGTTTTGGGTTAGTATGTTTTTTTTCGTATCATTATTTGTGTATTTGGTGTAATGCAATGTGTTTATGTGGTTTAAGGTTAAAAAAAACACATAATTTTCCACATACTGTATTATTGCTGCTCCTCTATGCTCCGCCTTCTGAAACGAGACGATTTTTACAAAGCTCATCGTTCTGAGAAGCGAGGTGTGCTCTGATTGGCCAGCTATCCAGTGCGTTGTGATTGGCCGAATACCTCAAGCGTGTGATGGAAATGTTACGCCCCTTACCGTATTGTGATGGTGTGTCCCGCCACGACGAGACCAAAACAATAAAACCCATTATAAATTAGGCATTTGTTGCATCCAGTGGGGACATAATTATTCATTATAATGACTTATACTGTCTTTTTGCGCGGCGCAATGCAAACATTACCATGTCTGCATTTGTGATCAGAGAAATGACAAACAACAAGTGCTAACATACTCTACACAGCTCAAAACTCGCGTTTGAATAGTCAGTGGCAAATTCTTTATATATGAAAACATACTTACAGGCCGCGAGTCAGAAGCGCCAGACTGTTCTTGCAAAGTTGGAATTGCCCCACTTTATAGAAACAGCCTTTGTGCATAGCTGCAGGCTACTCCCAGGTTCAGGAAATAGTCCTGCGTAAATAGCAATGATTTTGTGAATACAACGTAACCACTAATTTCTAGTTGTGTCCTCTTTGGAAGCCCAAACAAAGTAGTTTCGCTTTCACAATAAAACACAGAGTCTCCGAGACATGGCGCCGGTGGCAGCAACATTACTACAGCGAGAATAAAAATAACACCCTCTTTCTTCTCATATACATTTGGGCGGTATGCAAATCTTCCCACACAGTGAAGTATACATGTGGGGGCGTGTTTGAATGAGCCGTTTTAGGAGGGTGGGGACAAGTCTTAACTTTTAGAAAGAATATATCTTTGGGTTTGAGACTTTAGTCTTTGAAACTTTAGGGATCTTATCTATGCACGAGCAGCTTGTAACACTCCAAAGAGAAAGTAAAACTTAAAATCGCATCATATGACCCCTTTAAGTGTGATGGTAAATACATTTATATTACTTATAACTTTTCATTCATCAAAGAATCCTGAAAAAATGTATCACAGCTTCCACAAGAAATATTAAGCCCAGCTTTTAAATGTTGATAATCAGAATATTAGAATGATTTCTGAACTCTAAGATTCAGCACAAATACACTTGTGTCATTGGCCATTTCAACTCAGGAAACTTTTAATTAAATAAAATGTAAAAAATTACTGGTGTTCATGAGCATAGGTTGCTGTCACAAATAGCTAACAGTGATAGCAGAGCAGAGGCATGAGAGATGGAATAACACTTAGACTATTTAAGGCTGAGGTTAAACCCTAGATTCAGCTGCCTGTCTGAAGCCAGCTGAAAATATAGCCATGCATCTTCAAACAGTGTAAATCAAGCATTTAATACTGAACTAAATGTACAGTGGGGGCTGTTCGGAGGTCTGTTTTGGGTTTAGGTTTTGGTTTCAAAAAAGTTCATGCATTTGGTTTCATCATGTCATGCAGGGGTGTCAAAAACAGTAGCCTGAAGTCAAGCAACAGAGGTGTAAAGAGTACCTGAAACCACACTTGAGTGAAAGTACATATACCTTACAGTGAAAATTACTCCACTACAAGTTATAAGTCACCAATTCCAAAACAACTTGAGTAAAAGTATTAGAGTATCTGATTTTAACAGTACTTAAGTATTTTACTTATACTAAATATAAGCTCAAAGATGCACTAGTCAAAGAGACATGCCAGTCAAAAACTGTAACATTGTGTATAAGCTAAAACAGGATCTAAGTGCAGGTATTTAATGGAAAACTAGAACAAACAGTAAACCAAAAACCAAAGGGAACAAAGAACAGAATGACAGGCAAACAGACAACCATTCCATTCAACAACTCACAAAGAACTAAAGAAACACTAGGGCTATATATATATAACAAAAACAAGAAAGAGCTGATTTGTGAGGAGAGCAATCACATTTGCTTTCTAAAACCAAAATAAAACTGAACACCTCAAAATTGCAAATAAATAAATAAATTAAATTAAATTAAAAAGTCAAAGTTTTCTTGCACTGGATGTGTTGGTTTCAGCCTCCTTGCCAGAAGCAGTCATATAAAACACCTGTGATTCACGACTACTTGCCAAGGAACTCGCATTCACGTAAAGTAGCCACGTTGACACGTTTGGGTGAGTAAGGGCAAAACGCACAAGATATAGTACTTTCAGTGCCCTGTAGTTGGCGATATCACATATTTTGTAGCAGAAATAAATGGCTGCAGAAAAGCTAGGTGCCATGCAAAACGTAATGTGTAACGTGTAAGCTGCAACACTCATTTCAAATGTAGTGGAGTAAAGAGTACAGATACTCATTCAAAAATGTAGTGAAGTAGAGAGTAAAAGTTGTTAATATCTTTGATACTCAGTACAACTACAAAGTATCCAAAAAGATGCTCAAGTACAGCAATTAGTTACATTTACTCCAATACTTTTCACCTCTGTCATGCAAGCACAGTCAGCTTCAAACACTCCACTTCTTATGCAACCACTTTATTACCAAATAGACAAAGGATGAAGTCTTTCTCTTCTATTTTCCAGGGTGACTCATCTTTTGTTGTGATGACGAACTACATTGCCACTATGGGACAGAAACAGGACAAATGTCCTGAGGTAGGTAAATATATTTTTCTTATTCTCTCATCACTATCTGCTTTTATCATTGTGACTGTCATGATTGTTTGTTTGTTAGTTTTCTCTAAGATCTCTGTATGAGTCATATCCTGACCATCTTTCCCCACCAGTTCAAATACAGTCACCTGTTTCTCAGAAACGTCATGACTTTTTTGTTTTTGAGGGACACCAGTCCTGACTCAAGACCAAACTAAAACTTAACTGAGATTGTACATGCTTGTTTAGTTTGAATGGGCATGATGCTTCTGTCAGTGATCATACCACTTTTACAATTTTTTTCTTTTCCTCAGGAAAGCCATGTGCGTCATTGAGTGACAGTTTGTCTTTGGTGTTGCTAGATGAAGCATACAATTCAGTCAGTTTGTTTAAAGACAGGCGTCACACGCCTAGGGTTACAAAGTACTGTTCATATTATTCAAAATCATCTCATAAAATAATGAATTGTCACATTTTTTTAAAGGAGCAGAGTCCTATTCCATATTAAATCCATTTGAAATGCAGTATGTCCAATATTTTAGCATCTTGGGCCTGAAATACAGTTGAAAACACTTTGGTTATTGCTTTTGAATCAGTTAAACGTGTGAATCAGATTGTCACTAGATTTAGTGCATTGTTCATTAAAATGTTTAAAATGCAAAATATCCTAAAAAGAAACAGAAAATGTGACTTATTTCCCTTGGTGGCCTTGGCAAACACATATAATCTGTGTTTGATGATACAATCTGTTTCCGGCAAAGTAACATGACTAGACTTCATGTAACCATCTCTTCATTCATTTACCTGCTCTTGGTTTACCTCAGTCTTATTTGTCTTTCACTTGACTCTCTATTTGACTTTATTGCACTACCTGCAAAGCTTTGCTTAAACAAATGAGTTGTAAGAACTGGGTTTTGTGGTTATTCTGTCTCTTCTGTGCATCCTGTCTCATTTGGATCTCATATTTGCATATGTTCAACAAGCCAGTTGGGGCTTAATTAAACACTAATATCCATTAAAGTGCTATTCTTTTCCTGTGTGTATTTCAGCTGCCAAGTGGGAAGAACAATTGTATTACTGACGAGGACTGTGATGAGGGCAAAAACAAACGTACGGGAAATGGTAAAGTTATAACCATTACATTGTTCCGACAGAAGGCACTGGCGCAGCAGACTAACTTCACATCACTAACAGCCGGGGGCAGAGGAACTCACTTATTGAGTGTTTTTCATGGGCATTGTATAATCCCTTTGACCTTCATTGGTAACTAAATCAGTGCACCAGCGGTCTAAGATATGTACCGCAGAATTCAAATGATCATGGGGTAAGAAAATTGGTGCACTTGCACGTAAGCATTTGGTTTCCACTCTACTCAGAATCAAAGGGGGCCTAATGAACTCTCACTCTCCTAACTGAAAAACCTGCTCATCATCCATGCTGCCGTCTCCGTAAGTCACTAACATTCATGACTAACATGCTTTGCTCTCATGCTCTAAGGCTTTTTTCTTAGCTTTCCACGTCTTTGATGAATTTTACCTCATGCTCACTGATGTCTGTAATTCTCAGAATTCCACCGGACTCTCATCCAGATTCAGATTACTTGGTGTGACTAGCAGTTTCTATAATAGGAACTACGCACAAATATTCAACTGCTACCCAAACATAAATATATTGAAGTTATTTTTGAAATAAATCTTGATTTTTTTTATATCATTAGGATTGCCAGAGCTTAGTAGTGGTAGTCGTTGGCAATGGGAACACCAATGGCTTATAAACACAACATGAACATGAACAAAAAGCTGATTAAAAATTATATAATCAAACCCACATTATAGAGTAATATTGTGAGCTCAGTGTGGGTCACAAATACTCAAATATTGACACATGCAGCGTAGCAGAACGATTTACTCCTGGTATACAGAGTAAGTAAACAGCCCCATCTCACGTTGCAGTAATTCAAAGTGTCCTGACTTCCAGTCATGGGCACTGGCACAAACTTCCAACAAACTTTACCATGCAACACATATTTTCCTTAATCGTGTGACAATACTGACTCTGTGAACTCATGGTAAAATTCACAGTTGTTTTCCTTGAAAACACACACAATTCTGGTTGTTTACGCAGACCACATATCATTTCATGCTTATTGTATAATGTCTCTGATATATAAATTTACATTTACATTTAGTCATTTAGCAGACGCTTTTATCCAAAGCGACTTACAATTGGGGAATACATAAAGCGATTAATCTTGAAGAGGCAAACAGACAGAGGAAGTGCCCCTAACACCAAGTCTCAGGCATTGTTCAAATAAATACAAGCTAGCAAGGGAAGGAGAGAAAGGTAAAGAGAAAGATGAAGATATAGAATATTATTTTTTTTTTTTTTATGATGAAGTCAAGTAGTGTTGAAAGAGATGAGTAATATATGTTTGATGTTCTGTGACACAAGGGATGTGTTATATGTTATAGTTACACTAAGTGTATTTTAATGGCTGTACAAAAGTTGTCAATGCTATACTACCACCAAAGGAAGTTCAGTCTGGGAATGTAAATGTTCCTGGCCATGTTAAAAGAGTCAGACTGAAATTGCAAACATATGACCAAATGAAATCTGATGAAAGCATTCCTAAATAACTGGACTGATAGAATCATCCTTCATGCTCATTAAGTCATTAATTCAGTGCAAAGTTAATTTAGTAACATCAAAGTCATGACAACTCCTCACTGAAATCTCACAGTCAGCTACTAATAGGAATAGATGTGTATCAACCATATACATTTATTTGATTTTATCTTAGTGCTTTTCACACGGTCTGACAATTTTCTACCCAATATTATACCAACAATTTTTATACTTTAAATATGAAAATATGTCTTTTAATACAAGATTTGACTCCCTTTTCACAAGGTCAAGTGTGCTGAGAGTAATTCAAAAGTATGACTTTGTGTGTGTGTGTGTGTGTGTGTGTGTGTGTGTGTGTGTGTGTGTGTGTGTGTGTGTGCAGTATATATATATATATATGTAGGGGTAAATGTACATGGGTATTAAATTAGATAAAAATGTAAAATCTAAGCATTTTCACAAGGTACAGCAGACGTTTTGATCCTAAAATATACTGCATCTCTCTTTGGGGCACATGTGTTTTGTTTCAGTCTGTTCTGATCAACACCAAAGCTCTTATACTCTGCTGGTCCCTTACGGCATTACTGTCTCTCTCAGGGCACATGACGGGCAGGTGTATAAGCAATACCAGTACTTGTGAGATCTACTCCTGGTGTCCAGTTGAAGATGACCGTCAAATACCAGAGTATGAATGCTTATTTTAATATTGTTGTTGCTGAATTGAATCAATATCATGGGGTGTCTAACAGTAACAGTAACAATTATTGTGGCATGCCTGAACTACAATTATTGTCTTTTTTAATGTGGTATCTTTCATTAAGCCCACCATAATGAATGAATGGATACGGTTTAAAGCAAAGACTCACCATTCCTGAATGTCTTGAACTTCATGTCTGTGTAGAAATCTTGGAAACTAAACAAGAGAATCAAATTACACTTGACAGTAGCCTTAAACATAAGAAATGCATGTTTATACCAGGAGCATGTGACAGAATGTATTCAACATTGTTTTGAATCAGCCTACAGTCCTGTTCTGTTTCAAGGAACTTTATTTTGTCCCTCTTATGTTTCTCTATAGCCCTCCAATCCTGCTGACAGCAGAAAACTACACACTGTTCCTCAAAAACTCCATTACCTTTCCCCAGTTTAATATAGTAAGGTAAAATTCTATATTTTTCAAATGTTCCTTGTGGTATATTGGACAATGCCTAACAAGTAAATTCAGAAGGAGGAGGATGAAATAAAAAGGACCTATTTTAAATGTTCGTATAGACCAGGTGTTTATTGTGGTACAAAAGAAAGCCTGCAATTTTTTTGTGAAAAGAAGAAAATACACATTAAACAACTTAAACCAAACTATATAAAACCTATATATATAAATATTATTGTCTCTCTCACATCAATACTAATTTATATGTAATAACACTGTAATAATGTTTGTACAGAACAATATGACACGTTACTGAAGGCCAGGCTTAAAATGCAACACTCAGCTTTATCCGTTTTGTCTAACAGATGAAAGTTCTCCTCACCTTTTTCTCTCTAGGAGTAACTTGGTGGAGAGTGTGAATCAGAGTTATATCAATAGGTGTTTGTATCATCCCAAGACTGATCCATTGTGTCCCATCTTCGGACTGAGAGACATCGTTGAGCGGTCTGGGTTAATTTTCTCAGAGATAGCCCGTGTGGTAGGTTTTCGTCATGTTAAACACACACACACACCACTAACACTCACACTCCTATAGGCTACTTGTTCTTTAAACACACATTCAGATAGTATACTTACATTCAAAACATCTAGTATGTCCAGTAATCAGGATGATTTGCTAAAGACTGGTGTTGTGAATTGAATAGTTTACAAATTGATAGCTGTTGAATCATGATGTCAATTTGTAGGCTCTGCTCTGGGTTTGCAAGGGAATTTATGAATAGCAGGAAAATAAGTCTGTGGTCAGCATCACTTGAGGATACTTTCACATTTTGTTCAATAAATGTGATTTTATCATACAATGTTTATAGCTTTACATCTTGATATTGTGACCTTATTCCTTATAAATTCCAACTATATCTAACAACTCTGACTTCTCACTACAGTAATCCTATATCTTATAATTGTGATTTAAAATTGAATAACTGTGACCTTTTATCGCACAATGTGAGTTTCTTATTTAAACATTATCCCAAAATTGAAGTGAATGCTTAAAATCTGGAGAAGATCACAGAAACATGGGATGATAATCTTCGTGATATTTCTTATGTGATGTGTTAGGGTGGTGCTATAGGAGTCCTCATTGACTGGGACTGCAATCTGGACCTCAGTATCAGACACTGCAAACCAAAGTATGAATTCTATGGTCTTTATGGAACAGGGAAAAATGACAAAGAAGAGAAACCATCATTGGGATACAATTTTAGGTGGGTTTAACCCATTTCTCTTGTGAACACAACTTTTAATTAGACTGCTCAGTGGGGAGTGGTGCTGTACTGTATTATTTCTGAGCCTTTGAGCTTTGTTGGGTTCTGTAAAAGAATAAATACATTTGAATAATTTTTTTAAAGGATATATTGAGTGGAATCACTTCCAGAATTATTATGTGATATTGACTGTTTCAGATATGCTAAATATTATGTGGAGAATGGGGTGGAGAAGAGAACACTAATGAAGGTGTTTGGTGTACGGATAGACATCATTGTTAATGGACGGGTAAGCTTATTTTTTATGGATCATTCACAAAGAAATTATGGAACATGCACATTTCCATTTGTTTACAACTGTTCCTTGCAGGCAGGAAAATTTGATATTATCCCAACGCTGACGGCTATAGGCTCAGGAGTAGGAATCTTTGGAGTGGTGAGTGTGACAGAGAATACATTTATATTTATATAAAGAGATTCCTGGTATCATTTCCTCAATTACTTTTAACTACAGACTCCATATTTTGGATTATTCTGTCATATAGGAGATGATACCAGGTGTAAAAATATTTTGTGTTGTACAATCCACGTAAAAATTAAAAGATGCATAATTTATTCTTTAATAACTAAAGTAATAGTTTTTTTTATGCTTTTGAAAGAATTATCTTATGTTCAACTAGGCTCAGTTATGTTCAATCAGAAATACAGTAGAAGCAGTAATATTGTTTGTACATATCGCAGATTTATATAATGATCTAGTATAAATCAGTGATTTTAATATATACAGTGCCCTCCATAAGTATTGGAACAGTAAAGACAAAATTGCTCTTTTGACTGTTGAGTCAAGACATTTGCGAATATGATTAAAAGATGAATATGAGACAAAACTTCAGAATGTCACATTTTATTATTAGCCGTTTCAACACATACATGTTTTACCAAATAAAAAGAACAGCACTTTTAGAGTTCATCCCACTCATTGATGTGAGCATAAGTATTGGGACAGTTGAACATAATACAGATATAAAAGATTAAAAGCTATTATTTAGTTGCAGATCCCTTGCGCACAATCACAGCAGTGAGTCTGTGACCCATAGACATCACCAGACTCTTGGTCTCATCCTTTGAAATACTTTTCCCAGCCTTCAATGCAGTCAATTCCAATTGTTGCTTGTTTTGGGGAGTTTCTGCCTTTACTCTCCTCTTCAGCTGGTGAAATTCATGTTCAATCGGATTTAAATCTGGAGATTGACTTGGGCAATCTAAGACTTTCCATTTCTTTGCCCTTATAAATTCCTTGACTGAACTGGCAGGGTGTTTTGGGTCATTGTCCTGATGCAATATGAAGCACTTCCCAATGAATCTGGTGGCATTTTCTTGAATATTGTTAGGCAAGATGGTTTTGTACCCTTCCAAACTCATTCTGCTACTGTCATCATACATTAAATCATCAGTAAAGATGCGAGGGCCTGTTCCAGAGGCAGCCATGCATGCCCATGCCATGACAACACCTCCACCATGCTTTACAGATGAGGCTGTATGCTTGGGATCATTTGCAGTTCCCTTTTTTTCTCCACACTTTTGCTTTCCCATCACTTAGATAAAAGGTTCATCTTTGTCTCATCGGTCCATAAACACAGTTCCAAAACTCTTCTGGCTCACCTTTGTGCTTTTTTGCAAACTCTAATCTTGCCTTTCTATTTTTGGTGCTGGTCAGAGGTTTGCATCTTGCTGTGTAGCATCTGTAATTCTGTGTCAAAGTCTCCTGAGGACAGTAGATTGTCAGAGCATCACCCCAGCTTTCTGGAAGTTGTTGGTGATTTTACAGACACGTCTTTTAGGGTTCATTTTCACAGCTTTTATGATTTGTCTGTCATCAACTACTATTGCTTGCTTTTCTCTCAAAGTCAGCTCCCCATCTTCATCCTGGTTTGAGTGTCATCATCGAATGCAAGATTCAGAATGCAGAAGTAATGGATATAACTGATACGACACATTCCCTACTTTTAATATCTGAAGAGTTAATGCAACAAGACACAGCTGATCACTTAGAAAGACCTGTGAGGCAACTGTTCCAATACTAATGCTCACATCAGATAGGCAGGGATGAAACTCTAAAAGTGCTGAACTTCTTAGCTGGTGTAATATTTAATATACCGATCAAAACCCCTAAATCCTCTAATTCACGTCATCGTCATCCACAAGCAATTAAACAGCGATACATCTGCTATTACCTCTTGGCTGGATAGATGCGATCAGAAGATTCAGGACTCCTGTCCCTGTGTCCGTGCTCACTCAGCCAGGTCCGGACTTCTTGAGGCTCAAGGAAGGTTGTTTTCAGGTTCAGATAACAGGTTATCAGAAAGTAATTACTCAGAGACTTATTTTAATAAAAAGTTACGAATCACCATAGAAATGGTTTCGTTTTATTAAAAATAATAACTCATAAGCAAATACATAAAAATAACAGTGAGTAGTCTTCACCACGCTTTTTTGGCCCCGTCACAATCCCTAGAAAATGGCATTTATAGTCCTGCATCTCATTTGCATTAATTTCATAAACGCCCTGCCTGTATCTCTCCTTATTTGTTCGTGTACCTCTCCACCTACACAGGCAGGATGCACAACCTTTGACACATGTCAAAAGTTCACAATGGAAAGAAGAATTTGCAGTACTTCTAAACTGCAAGCGTATCTACTTCTACTTTGATCTAAAAGGGATTATAATACCTTCAAAAAACTTAAGCTAAGCATATATGTTCAAACCACAAACATAACACCTCTATAGCAGTGTAAGGCAATATATAATAGCGGTTAGCTAGAGGTTCCATTCTGCAGGCATGGCTACAAAATGCAACACCTTACCTGAACCGTTTCACAAAATGAGCATGCTATCTAAGCAGCAGTTAAAAAAATCACAAAACAGTTGACCCCTGCTATTGTCACAAAATGACAGGACATAAACCTGACATGCAGTTAACATCTTTTAGAATTTTATAACAGGTGACTGGAGTCTTAATGAACTCAATTCATTGGTCAAAGTTTGCAACTCAAAAACATGGTTATGCAGTTCAATAATTTATTTCAATAACTTCATTACTTTTTTATGAATCAATTTCTATTTCCGCATCAAACGAACCATTGTCTGCATCCTTGATATGATCAGCTGATGTTTCTTCTTCCCTTTCTCCACGTCTGCACCTTTCCATTTTCTTTTGCTTCTTGACCTGCCGGCACCACTTTCTTTGGAGATTTTCTACGAGAAGATCGTCAAAGTGGATTTCTAATTTACCAGATTTGTCAAGTGAGAATTGATTAGGAAATGACATATTTATTGGGTCATCTGATCTTACACTGGTAAAACATCTATGTGTTGAATCACCCAATAGTAACATGTGACATTCTGTAGTTTTGTCTCATATTAATCTTTTAATCATATTTGTAAATGTCTTGACTCCACAGCCAAGAGAGCAATTTTGTTTTACAAAAAGTAAAACAAAAGTCATTACTAACACTTTTCATCAAACGAATGCATCCTTACACAAGTATGGAAAAAATTATACTAAACCTCAAACATTTGAGTGCTAGTGTCTCTATACGTTGATGACTCAATGACTAATGTTGATGACCAATTTGAAACTGAAACAAGAACAGGATAGATGCATCAAAGATTTCAAGCTTACCTTTCTATACCCTTAGCTGTTTTGTGCTTAAAATATATCCTAAGTGCTCCTAAGTTATCTTGTTGAAAGGAACTAACAACTACTCTCATTTGTTGTTTAAGGCAACCGTTGTGTGCGATTTGCTCCTCCTATATTTTGTTTCAAAGAGAGATTTCTACAAAACCATGAAATTCAAGCATACAGAAAACCCGGAAGAGGTGAGTGTGTGTTTTTATTTTTTTTAGTAAATAAAATATATTAAATATTTCGTTTGAGTCAAACTTGCCTTTGTGATCGCTGGTGTGTCTATGCATAGCCAATGCTATCACTACCGAAACACAAGATGGCACCAGAGATACATAGTTAGCTGCCACGCAAATCTGTAACTTCAGCAGATGCAATGCCGCCTCCAAACATTTACATCAGGCTACATTCCCGTAGTGTCATTGTGGACTTTAAATTCAGGATTTAAATATAATTCAAATGTCCAAAGCACTTCTGATGGAGTGTGTGAGAGGAAAAGTATAACCACATCAGCAACTATCTTACTGTTGATCTGTATGCATGTGGGCAGACTATTGCATTCAAGTCCATGCAACACCAGGGCTTCCCGTAGACATCTCTGCAGTGAGATAGTTACCCTAGCAACACAGCGCATTGACCATACTTGTCTCTTAAAGAAAGGAAAGTGAGGGCACATCTAAGCCTCCAGGACTCCCACTCTAGCAGTTTTCTGAGGAAGAAAAACATTGGGGTTGAAATAGGAGCATGGGAAATTATCTCAGATATGTATTTGCCCTTCCACAGAAGCCAGCCTTGCCCCAGTCACAGACAGAAAAAGATCTACCAAATGTAATGTACCATTCAAATATTTTCAGCTGCAGATCCCTGTAGAATTATAGTGTATCGCTATAAACAACTTTTCAATTTTAGTTGTGGTCAGTACAGTAATTCAGATTTTTGCTGTGCACAGGAGTAAATACAGGACGGCTGCCATGATGACTGACTATTGTACTGAAGACAGAGAGAGAGAAAACCCCTCAACACTGGAGCTTAAGCAAGACGGCTGGGAGACTTGACACACAGAACTGTCAGACATCACTTTCCCTTTCTGAATCACAATTCCTTCCCAAACTACGGAGGAAAGATATTAAATCACTGTTATGATTTAAAACACAACTAATACCCACTGGATGGGTTCATATTGTGAGGCTCAGGAATGTAAAGGTACACAATTTTATGAGGGTTTTGAGGTCTTTACAAGATTCCCAAAGTTGTTGTCAGTTACCATGTAATGTCTGGATATGTCACACTCTGGATACGGTATCCTGTATAGCCTACTTTAAAATAGCGATTTTTTTACTGAGAGGTGTTTTGTATAGGGTTTTGTTGTTGTTGTTGTTGTTTTTTTTAGCAAGTTAAACTGTGAGCCTCTAATTTTTGTGTGAAATCAACTTTAGATCAGGGGTCATCAAACTTGATCCTGGAGGGCCGTTGTCCTGCAGATTTTAGCTCCAACTTGCCTCAACACACTTGCCTGGAAGTTAAGTATACCTACTAAGACCTTGATTAGCTGCTTCAGGTTTGTTTGATTAGGGTTGGAACTAAACTCTGCAGGACACCGGCCCTCCAGGACCGAACTTGGTGATCCCTGCTTTAGATGGTCAGTGAACTGTATGAGGTTGAAACTAACCAGCTCTTAAAGGCTGATGTGAGTGATTTAGGCGTTTAGTTTTTGTTTACAAAACACTGAGCCATGAAACATAGGAAGCTCTGTCAAAAGTCTGGTATTTTATTATTAGTACACAGCATTCTGGACTGCTTGATTTTAATTAGTCAAATGCAGCATTTAATGGTATGAAATAATCACTACCGCTCATCTAGGAACTCTTAGCTGTCCTTGTGTTCTCTCACTCTAAAAGTAATTGTTACTCAAACCAATAGTCCATACCATGTAATTATTAGTTTGAATAGTAGTCATGTAGTCATTGTACAAGATAGAATTATCAGGTATTTCTGGACACTCATGCTGTCTCTTTCTTCTCATCTAACAAAATAGTTTGGTCTCGCTTTAGATTGGGGACCAATTCTCACTATTAATAAACTCTTAATTGGCTGATTATTAATAGTTAGTGAGGTAGTTGTTAAGTTTAGGTATGGAGTAGGATTAAGAGATCTAAAATATAGAGAATATGCAGAATAAGGCATTTGTTTATTGCTTTAGAAGTACTAAAGGACAACCAATAAGCTAGTAATATGCATGCTAATGGTTAATAGTGATAATTAGTGTTAACAATAATTGAAACTCGCATCAAAATAAAACCCTTTCCAGGGTGATACAAAACCTCGCTGCTTTGCACTGGCATCTTGATAATTCTGTCTGGGTTTATTATGCAACAATGACTTGCTATTATTTGTTGAAATGTACCTCAATTTGAGTTTTTTTTTATTAAATGATTTACAATCTTGAACAATTTTGAAATCAGACAGCGCCATGAAGGATTGTTTGGTTTTATTGTGTATAAAATACTATTTTAAAGAGAGCTACTGTTTTATGTATTATTATTAGGTCAATTTCATTGATTGATTCCAAGTTCATTTTTATCATGCAAAATTGAAAATAATAATACAACCCTAAATGACAAAACATAAAGAAGAAACCTGATTCACCTGTGATATCTTTATTGTCTTGATTATGTCGGTGTACAAAAAGCATGCAAAAAATTGCATCTTTATATGCTTTGGTACATATTTACATAGAGTTGCATTCAGTGCTTTCTCAGGACATGCTCTTTTTTGTCTGTTTTCTATGCATTTTTTTAAACAGTTACATTCAGATCAATGCAGCAGAATACAGACATCTATAAATAAACAGCAATATCAGGCACTCTGACACAAATAACTGGGCAGTTCAAACTAGGTATGTGAGTGAAACAGTGTTCTACAATTTATATACAATTCTGATATACTTTTCAAGAAAGGGAAATTAAAAAAAGCATAAAGCTTTGATAGCAAGAATGTTTTGCAGCTACAAAGTGCCTCAAAATGGCCACATTTCTCTCCTCTCCTTTAAATAAGAGAAACATGTGTAAATGTGGGTAGACAAATGATCAAACCTAATCTATTGCACATGAGCCGAAACCTGGAAAAGTAAATAAAGCCTTCACACTTGAGTTGATTGCTCAGATAGAGGTATGGCATATTGGCTGCTGCATATGTTTAGCTTATACAAAAGTCCTGTAGGAAACTATTTAAAGGGGTTTAAACATGAGTTGTTTTGATTCACACAGATATCAAAATGAATAACAAACCTAGAGTGAAGTCTGTAAAGGGTTATAAGTTAATGGACATGCCGTACGTCAAGACACTAACAGGTGCATAGCATAGATCAAGAAGTAACTGACGAGACTACTGTACATTTGAGACAGAATGGACAAACGAGTTTGCGCACGCACACACACACACACACACACACACACACACACACACACACACACAGAGAATAAGGGGGATAATTTAAAAACATTTGTTGAATTTCTTCACATAAACACCTTAGAGCTCCTGAACATAGAATATGCTACTCCATTCTCTCTGTATTGCCCGAACAGCAGTGTCCAGACCCTGAGTACCACATACAGAAATCTCAATATGACAGAAACAAGACTCCATTTAATCAAATCCACACAAACAGACCAGCAAAACACTAGTCGTTTGGCACTGAAAATGGTTTTATGTGTAATTCAGTTTATGGGCAAGAAGCAATCTACAAAGATTGTGTGCCTAAAAGAGGGTCAACAAGAGAAAGAGAGATGGGGAATAGAGAGAAGAAGGGAAGAATGTGTAGGAGTCAGAAAAATGGACCACCATCTGCTCAGGATATTAGTGAGAATATAATGAAAGTGGTTCACTGCGGTTTATCAATCCGTCTTCATATAAGCAATAATGAGTCTTCTAAATGAGTGACATCGGTTAAAGGTTTCCTCTAAGCATTCGCTGCTTACATAACCAGTTTACTGGAAATAATTGCCAGCTGACCTGATTGAGACCAGTTTTATTCTTGTAAAATGAATTAAAGGGGCAGTTCACCCTGAAATACTCAAAGCTGCTCTTTTCTATACAATGAAAGGGGAATGGTTGGTGACCCATCCAATTGCATTAAATGAGCAGCTTGGACATTCTGCTAAATATCTCCTTTCGTGTTTCACGCAAAAAAATAAATAAATAAAGTTTGGAATGATATAAGGGTAAGGCCTGTTCACATAAAGACAAATATTTGTTATGATAAACATTCATTTAAATGTATTTGAAATCATGCGTCTGTTCAGACTGACACAATCATTTGCATACCATTAATGCAACTTTTTTTATTTTTATTTTAAGAAGAAAACTGGCCAACCAATAATATTTGCGCATTTGATCACATGCCATGAGCCACTGCTGTTATATAAAACAACTTGGTGGTGCTCATGAACAGACTATTTTGCTAAGCAAATGTGAATAACAGACAAAGAGTACAGTGTTGTTTGATAATCACAATAGTATATACAAAAATCAGAATGTCTGTACGAAAACATGTAGATACGCTTTGACTACCTTTTTCTCCATGACAACTGGGCGTCAGAAACAGAACACCGCAGAACACTTGGAATATCAGGGTAAATGCGGTATTTCTGCTTCTGAACAGAGCCACTGACTTAATAGAGTGTATTTTGTCATTTCTATTCTGCCTGCCTGCCCTTTTTTAAGCATTGGTCTGAATAGGCATGTTTTTGCTTCAAAAATTTGTGTTGATGCAAACAGACTTTGAATAAATGCTATTTAATTTCTGGATGAACTGTCCTTTTAAAATTGAAACACGCACAGTGAAATTTTCATGATAAAAATCGAATTAATATTAACTATCTCGTTCATCAATGTGCCTTTACAATGATCATCCACTCAGACTCTCTTTGTACTTTCAATACGTGATTCAAAAACGGGATGATGGGTTCGCCTGGCAGATGATCCGATGTAAACAAGGGCGTACTGTTTTGGACGGAGTTAATATAGGCCGAGAGGAACCGTGATGACATTGAATGGCAGTTCACTTTCGTTGCACAGCTAAACACCATATTCAGATCCTTCCCTCAATTGGCTTGTCTGTTTTGAGTGAAAGTGACTCCCTCTCTTTCTGCATCAGCGTACACTCGCTCACCTCGGTGGCATGTTTGCATGTTTGTTCGAGGGCCCGTTAGCACTGCTGACTGACAAATAGGCCTTTTGGAATGTGAAGACTCGGTAAACAATGACACATTCTGTTCCTGCAGAGAGACAAAGCGCTGCGACACGAGAGCCCTGCATCCTGTGCGATCCGAATGCGGCATTTGCGACATTCACAAACATGGAAAATGAGCCCTGTTCTAGATAATGGTTATACCGAGCGCTCAAACACGCTGTATGAGAAAGCCCTGTTTCTTAGAATTGACTGAATGTGCAGACAAGAGCCTCTTTTAGTGTCTAGTAGTTACATAAGCCCCTTTTTTTTCACAGTACGACACTGTGTGTGTTTATATATTGTATCTGGATGAAATTAGACATTTTTAGGGTATGAAAGAAATGGACAGCAACAGAGATATGGAACCACCATTATATGGAGAAGGCCATATTTCAGGCATGCTATGATGGATAGGGTTAAGTATTGCACATTAACATACGTATACAAAAAAGCGAGACGCCATTGCTATTATTTTCTACACATGTACAGAGGTTATGATGGCAGCACATGTCATCAACAGCTTTCCAAGTTAATCGCATCTTTTGTCCATGCTGTCTTGTGCACTAGAACGCTTGTGGTGTAGTCTATCTTTCACACAAACCTGGCCTAATATAGATCCCATACAAAATCTACTTGTTTAGCCAGAATGAGAGGACCAGGATGGAAAGATCCAAATGGTATGAAAGAGAAAGAATAGTTTTCCGCCAGATTATCAAGGCCAGGTTTCATGAGAACCATAGGCAGGGAAAGTGATTCTTGTGCAAGACTGACGAAGATGAAAAGCCTGAAGGATGACTAGCAATTGCAGAATCCAGTTCAATTTCAAGGTAAGCATCAAGTCGGTGGAAATAATGTAGTGGAGCGGTTTGGGGCATGATCATCTCTTCAGGATCTAAGATGAAGACACTCAAGAGGTGGGTGGTTCATCCTCATGCAAGTCCTCAAGCTCAACTTCTCTACCAGCCTCTCCACTGCTCCCTTTTCTGAGAGAGAAAGAAAAACAGAGAGAGAAATTTAGAATCATTGCCTTTCTATACGATCCCTGCTTTGATCCAATAGTTGATCTTGAAAGCCAAGCTTTTGACCATCTATAATCTATAACAGCAGTGTCCCATCTTGCTCCTGGAGGTCTACTGTCCTGCAGAGTTTAGCTGCAATCCCAATAAAACACAACTCAACCAAGCTCTTCAGGATTATTGGAATCTTTTAAGCAGGTACATTGGGACAAGATGGAGCCAAATTCTGCAGGATGTTGCCCCTCCAGGACCAGGATTGTACACCTATTAAGTTTGGTCGTACCGATGATGTAGTTTGAAATTTAACTGAAATGAAATTGACAGAGAGAGGCTGCGAACTCAAGATGTAAGGCAACCAGCAGCAGTTTGTTTCACTTTTCATTTCATTTAGGGCAAATCAATCTGAAATCAATGATAACACAATATTACGGTAAATACAAATTAAGAACTGCACTGTGAATGGTTTCATAGAAAAAAAGAGGAAATTAGCAGAAAAAGAATACATTCTTTGTGATTTTGTCTAGGTATAGTTTTTTTCAAAGACATTGTTCAATATCCCATTTAGTTGCTATCAAGTAACTTAAGGATTTTTTTTATTTTTTATATCTTGATGGGTTAGAATATTTTTGAAATCTTGTAAGCTTCATACTAGCTAGTTCGCAATTTTAGTTCTCCCTCAAAAGTTATTGTAGCAGCCTGATACCTTATAAATATTATACACTACCGGTCACAAAAAAAGGTAATAGTCAAAAATAAATTTGGATTTTTTTTTTTTAAAGAAATCAATGCTTTTATTCTGCAAGGACACATTAAATTGATCAAAAGTGACGGTAAAGACTTTTACATTGCTACAAAAAATCATTTAAAGGTTAAAAACCTTTTAAAAAATCCTGAAAAAAAATACCATGGTTTTCACAAAGATATTAAGCCCTGTGATTTTTTTTAGCACCAAATATTAGAATGATTTCCAAAGGATCATGAGACACTGAAGACTGGTCTACCTTCATAACATAAATCATGCACAAAAACTATGCACAATGCATTTAATGCAATATGCATTATATTAAACAGGTGTGAAGCATTTGTAGGAAGACAGTCTGTGCTGTCTGGAAACTATCCAGTATTAAACTTTAAAAACTAGAAACATTCTGTGAGCACTGGCGAACAATATCGAAACACATGAACATGGGAAGGTTCTCTACAAAAGACACAACTGCACACAAGAGGTCTCAGAACGTACAAAGTGGGATTGAATGAAGGACCATGAAAATGAGGTGTTTCACAGGGTTAGACTCTCCTATCATCAAATACTTTCACTGTCATGAAGCAAGAGAAATGCCACATAAGGACAGGATGGAGGCTGATATGACTCATACTTTCACTGACCCGTGAGAATGCATGGAGAAGGGCAGGGAATCTGACACAGGGCTTGAGTGACAAATGACAATGACCACCTGTCACAGTGAGTTACCTTAACGAGGGCTGGAGTTTAAAAGAGGGCCGGAACGGCCAAGAGTCCCTGCAGCAGAGAGAGACAGAGAGTGGAGGAAAGGGAGGACAGTGTCAGCGGTTTCATGTGAAGTAAAGCGACAGGAACCAGGCTCCTGTGAGTTATTGCTGGTCAAAATACCAGTTACATTAATAGGGTACATTAGACTGCATTTAAATCATGTTCTGTAATAAAAATCAGTTTATGGAAATGGTACTCAGATAATCTTTTAAAACTGCAGTCAGAGATAGTTGATTTGCATATACTTCTAGCTTAGTGCTGTCAGAGACAGACAGCATTAGCATCAACAACTGAAGAAAGACGGATGTGCCCAGACGCTTAGGAAATCTCATCAAATGCCAAGCATATTTGTCCAGAGATAGCGTTTAACCCTTGTATTTGACAAATCACCAAAAGTCAATATTATCAACTAACTCCAGTCTAGGCTTCATGAGCATATGAATAGGTTACCCACAGTCAACCAGCGCTCTGTGGCTAAAAAAATGGAAGCAATTTTTAAGGTGCTGGAGGCCAAAAAAAGTGCTCAAATGTAATAATGTGCAGCCACATTTTCATCACAGCCAACAAATGTGTAATGATACGGCCATTTCTTTTCCTAAGCTCTGCGGCAGGGCTGGTTCAGTGATGTGTACAGAATTATACCGTGTCCTAACCAGGCCTGAAACCACAACTTTTACACCGAAAGCAAAATGCGGCACGATGCAACAAACTGAAAATAGAATTATAAACATTTCATGTTTAATATACAGCTGTGCAGTAGCGGCCGGTGCTATCCAGCTCAAACAGAAGATAATAGGCTGACAAAATGTGATATAAAAATAATTATTATCGTATCAGCCACAATTGATGTTACAGTCAAGTCAATAAATGATAAATTAAAGATATTTAAATTGTGTACTAGTGAATTTTTTTATGAAATGTATATATACACACACATGATAGATAGATAGATAGATAGATAGATAGATAGATAGATAGATAGATAGATAGATAGATAGATAGATAGATAGATAGATAGATCTCAGTCCTTGCTGCCATCACAGAGTAACAACTGCAGTTGCCTGAGAGTATATGAATGCCTCAGAAAGGGAGGGAGAGTGTGTGTTGGCTATGTACGTAAGTGTGTGTTTAGATGAAAAAGGTTATTAACGGTGCAGGAGGTAGTGTATTCCACCTGACACTGAATTATGGATGACATGCAAATGAGCACCCCAGACAGTTGGAGATTTAAAGGGACAAAGGGATTTTTAACATTCTGATGATGACATTCTACCAACTGGGGGCGCTGCTGCTTTTTATCCATTCAATCAAACACTATAACTCAGAGGGAACAAGTAACTGACAAATGGCTTATTAAAAAATTATAGAGGTAAATGAAAAAATAATCAACTGCCTCTTGGAAAAGGAGGTCTGCTGATCTGCTGAGTCACCATATTGATCTTTTTCCCCAACAGATTTCACCTTTGTCAACAGAGAGGCCACACCAAACAAGCATGTCAGATCAAATCAAATGACCTTTCACTTTTGATTGTACGAACAATATCTGCATACGGCACATCTGTAAAAAAACACCACAACCCATCGCAGTGAGATTTCAGCCCTGGATTAAATATATGCAAGGCTGCCTTTGGTCTATATGGGATGCATACAGAGATAACCAGACTGTATGTATTGATCTAGGGCATTCAGAGTATAGAGAGCATCCCTCTGCTGATTCTGACAGGCATCACACAGACAGCACACAGAGAGGAAGAGTGAGAGAACATTCTGCTGTCCTTGAACAAACCCCCGCTAATGTGGGAAAAGCAGCAGAGTGGGGGCAGAAATGACTTCACGGAGACACTTACTGTCAGTCTAGTGGGCAGATTCATTAAGAGCAAAAAGCCTCTGAGAATAACTGTCACAGGAGGGATGCTGCACACATCTAGCACAATTCAAAGAAACGGAATTACTGTTGTGACCTGTTTTTGAACCTTTGAATGAAAACATGAATATGAGTTTTTAAATTAATTATGAATTAGTTCAACTAATTATAAACACACAACCATGTTTATAATTCATCCAATTGATTTATAAATTATTTTAAATAATAATTTTAAATGTTATTTTTTTTATTTCCAAAACGTATATATATCAGTAAAAATGTATCTGTACATATAGTTATTTTTTGTAGTAAAACAAATAAATATAAATATATATATAGATAAATGTTCATTAAATAAATGTATAAATAAATTCATATTTATTTTTAACGCTGCTGATTATTTTTTCCAGTTGAACGGTGTTAACGAAGGGGCAGGGCTAGAGTTGGCCACCACACTCAACTGCTGCTTCGGAGTCTTTTTTTCTTGACAAGAACTGCAGTCAGATGAGGTATTGTCAAGCCATATGTCAGTAAAAACTCATTTTCCTGTCCTGTCAGTCATTATACTGTGCTCGTAGCGCACTGTAGCCTGTATCATTTCATATGAAAGCACGAATGAAACTATGAACATGCGTGTCAGATTCACATCATGTTCAGCAGCGGCAGCTCTTAAAGTAATAGCAGCCCAATAATCTAATATCCCAGCTGCTATGATGTCTGTTTATTTAAAAAACTAAAGAAAAAAGGAAATCAATAACTTTTGTAGCTTTAAGGATTGATCTGTATTTAATATAGCATTTAGTGTTTGATAATTTTATCCAATTTCTGTATATTTTCTAATTGCTTAAGGGCACAGGTAAATATTACATTTATTATAATGGGTTTATGTGAAGATTGTTAGAATTTCACTTAAATTAGAAGCTGTTTTTTTAAGTAATAAATGTTCAAATTGACAGCTCTCAATTACACTGTAATGTTGAATGGCTAAAGTTAATAGTTAAATATTAGGAAAAAATTGCTATTTCCTAGAGACATCAGTAGTATTGGTAACAGTGATACTCACCTTCAGTCATTACAAAGATGCCATTAAACAAATATAAAAAAATATACTGTTTATATTGTTTCTACATTAATATGAAGATTGAATGTGATATTTTTGCAATATAAAAGTATATTTAAAAACGTTCATGTTAGGTGGGATTAACCGCAGAAAAAAGGAGGAAAATACAATACAAAAAACATATAAAAGGTTGAATCTGAAATCTAAATGATTGATAAGGGAGTCAGCCGTCTCCTCAGTGTAGTGCGGAGGAGAAAGTTCTAGACAGGGAAATTGTGAAAACATCAAGTCCTGGAGCTTTCAATGCTAGTGCACGAGGGAAAAAAACACTGAATCATGCTACTATGGAAACGTATGTTGGCAGCAGAAGTAATGGGTGACTATTAGCAAACCTTCCTGTTCAAATAGATAGACATGACGTCTGAAATATCATGCTGCGACCTTGAATGTGAGAGCGAAAAATGCAAAGAATGAAAGAGATGCAATGCTGAAAAGATTTCAGCCTCTTACAAAAGGCTTGCGAGGAAAAGGAGAGTCATTTGGATTTGTCGAGATATATAAATATGGTTTCTTGCTGGTCATCGGTTGCTATAGCTTGTCAGTTTGGAACACTTACATAAGCAGACTTCCGGGTGCAGACATGGATCTCTCTTCTCTCCTGCTGGGACACTCAAATGGATTCCCAAAGGAACGCTTCCTTAACATGGCTTTGACCAAAATCTACAGTATAAACAACAAGATTTCACTTACTGTACATATTAAAGAATACAGATCAGGGCATGTGGAAATACAACACATACAAATACAAAACATTCATGGAAAAACAGCAGTGCTAAAAATACTATTTACTGAAATGTGATTTTGAGAAGGACTAAATCCATGAAAATAATCGAGGAAAAACTGACAGCAGAAGCAGGGTCAGTTTGACATGTGGTTAGGTTTCAGTTGTTTGGTTGAGGTCAAGTGTGTCTTAACCTTTTTATTGACCCACTCGTTTACAGCAATACAAAGTCGTAAAAACATCTAAGCAAGGCGTGTGGCCTCTGTGTGTTTATGTTCATGTAACTACTGTTCAGTAGCTCGTGTACTTAATACACAGACCCCTTGTGCTTGCTCTGTTTCACTTACCACAGCAGACAGACTGGGGACAAACTTCACTGAGTTCTGCACCTCTTCTTCAGTGACTTCCACCACAGTACAGTGCTCCTCTTCTAAAGGCAAAGGGTCAGTGCCATCCTGAGTCACCCAGGGGTCCACCTGAAGTTAAACACGCATACATATATAACACATGCCAACCTACTGTATCATTCCATCCATCCATTTATGTACTCTTCCGTTCAATCATCCATTCGCCTAGCCATCAACTGTCCTTCTATTCATCGTTTCATCCACTGATCTTTTAATTCTTCCATCCACCCATCCGCCCCGTAGATAAATCCACACTTTTTTTTATTCAATCGATTAGTCCATTCATCCATCATTGTGTTGTTTCATGTTCAGCCATCATCTATTCATCCATCCATCTATAAGTCCGTCAACCCATTTATTAATCTGTCCATAGATCAGTTCATACATCTTTTCTTTTATACTGTACATCCATCCATCTAGTTTTATCCATCCAGTCATCATCTATCCTTTCATTCATCCATCCATCCATCTGACCATCCATATTTCCATTCATTTGTCCACTCATGTAACATTCTATCCATCCTTTGATTCATTCCTCCATAAATCCATTAAACCATTCATCCATGCTTTCATTCATTCATCCACCCACCCATCCATATATGAGTCCATACTCATACATCCATCTATTGTTTCATCCATATAGCCATTATCTATCCTTCCATTCATCTATACATTGGTCCATCTATCCATCTGTCTGTATATCTGTCCACACATATTTTCTTCCATCCATCCATCCATCCTCTATCCATCTGACCGTCCATTTTTCCATTAATCTTATTTTCTATGCATCCTTTCATTCATTAATTTCTCCATAAATACACCAAACCATTAATTCTTGCTTTTATTCACTCATTTGTCAACCATCCATCCATCCGTCCATGGATCAATCCATACATCCATCATCTATCCTTCCATTCATCTATCCATTGGTCTATCTATCCATCTGTCCGTAGATCTGTCCACACATATTTTGTTCCATCCATCATCTATTCGTCTGACCATCCATTTTTCCATTCATCTAACCTTCTATAAAGATGGATGGATTCCATTTGCAAATCCATTAATTCTGCCATAAATGCATCAAACCATTTATCCACACTTCCATTCATTCATCCATCCATCCATCTATATGTCCAGAGATCAATCTATGCATCCATTCATCCGTCCATATGTCCATAGATCAATCCAATCATCCATCTCTCGTTTCACCCACCCAGACATCATCTATCCTTCAATTAATCTATTCATTTGTCTGTCTATCCATCTGTCCATCCATTTTTTCCATTCATTGGTCCGTCCATCTAACCTTCTGTCCTTCGATTCCATTCATCTGCTCATCCATCAATCCTTTCATTTATCCATCAATTCAAATGTCTGTAGATTGTTCCATATATTCATTCATCTATCCACCCATCCAACCAGAAAATAATTAAAGAAAAAATATTTGTCCTAAAAACAAAGTCAGTCTGAAGGATATGAGAGTAGAGTTGTTGAGTGAATGTAGGCCGTGCAGCTCTGATTAATGTGCGCTCTGGGGATCGCTGCTTTAATGGGACATTTTCTGGGTAATGACATGTAGGCAGGAGTCTCTGATGGCCGAGTGTGTGTGTGCTAATTATTCACACTCTCTGTCACACTGAGACAGCAGATGGAAGTTTCCAGAACTGAACCAAAATCTCTGTCCATGGGGATTAGCTGGTGTGTTCCTGTCCAAACACCAAGTCTGCTAGATGGAGCAGAAGCTATCAGAGATACGGTGTCATATTTTAACACTATCCCTGGATGTGGCTCAGGAATGGTCTTTGATAGAAACACTGCGTCTTTGAGAGTGCAGACTAATGAGACACTCTCGGTAATGTTCTTTGGACATTTATTTTTGAGATACTGACTATAATATCAACATAAGTGATGTTGCACTCTTTCTCTCTAGTATGCATAAAGAGAAATTTAGGGGATTTCTTAAAGAAAAACACAAATAATAATACCATCCCAATCAAAAAGTCAAATGTGGACATTCATTTTAATTTAAAGAGAAGAACTCCTAAGTAAATCTTTTGAAACTTTTGTCAGAACAGATCTGTGAAGATGGTGAAAGTGATTACTTGCCTCTCTCAGTTTCTAAAGTGCTCCTTTGTGTCTAATGTAGACTTACCTTGATCTCAGGAATGGTGATCCTGGTGTCTGGGTTTTTGTCCAGCATTCGTGTGACCAGGTTCTTCAGCCCCTCACTGATAGTTGGCCTGAGATATCACAGAAACACAGAGTAAATAGCTGAAGTATTCAAACAAAAACAAAACATCTGACTGTACGGCTAAACGATGACAGCATGCTTTTACATGAGTTGACACATTGCAGACATAGAAACACTGTTTCAAGCACACACTGACTGTCACACGGTTTCTGTAACAAGAGGAGGACGGACGGATATCTTTAGTGCTGTTATTACGTAACGGAGAACTGTATAATAAAATGGCATTATACAGTAAAGTACAAAAGCAGTACAGAATGGCAGAGTATTGTTGTCTTTTTTCCTGGTACAACTATCTAAACATTCTTAAAACAAGTTGGATTCATATATTATCACTTGAATTAGGCCAATTTTGTTGAATATATCTCAAGTGAGTGTAATAGTAACGGTAATTTATAGGTGAGTTACAGTAGAGTTTTAAAGCTGCAGTCTGAAAGTTTTGCCTTTTTGTCGCCATCTCTGTTTAAAACCTGCAATTGGAGTTATTTGTGGAATTATCTTCTTTACATGGGTTGTGCATCCGTATGGCTCCTCAGCGCGGATTAAATAAAATGTTTTGAAGAGTATGTGTGGGCTGTCAGTCAATGCACCAGTATGGATATTCACTGTACTTCAGAATTACAGATACAGTCTTGGAAGTATGTCCAAAATAAGACATTTTGCTGGAAAATGTCATCTAAACAAGTAAGTAACATGTCTGCCAGTTCTCATGAAAGAGTTCTGAGTCTCATGGTTTGTTCTGACCAACTGAAAAACATTTTTTTTGCAATAAATCACACTACCAATGGTGATTAAATTTAGCAAAGTTAACTCAGATCACGTCAAATTATAAAAATTGTTATACTTCTCAAATTGTTAATGTTAACAACATCAACATTGCTTGACTATGTGTATTTAGTGTGTATTAGCGTTACCTGTAGATTTCAATTACTGTACAGTCTAATCTCTAATTGTCATACCATACCACTGGGAACCCCTGGTCATGCAGGCATTCAGAAATGGACTCAAAATGATGACACTGTGAACAATTAGTTCAGTCACTGAGAACACAGCAGCATGACATTAGGGAACTGAGTGTGTGTTAGTGAGAGATGCGCTTTCATTAGTTGATGAATTGTCTAAATACATAAACCAGATGACATGCATTCGGATGGCCTCTGCCCTTCCACACACAGATGACAGACTTCATCAACATTCAAACAGACCTGCATGAGCACACACAAATATCATACTAAACCAACACGCATCAATACTACATTTAGCTCACATAGCCATACACTCAAACATCTCTGACATTTCCTCCCTCTGTCTCTGTTCCTGAGAGACAGTAGATGCACCATAAACACAGAGGGGCGACTTACGTCTCGGGGAACTCCACCGGCTTACTCTTGATCTTATTGTGAAGTGCCAGTATGTACTCATCAATAAATGGGCACTGGAGGACAAGAAAGAAAAACATAGTAGAAGAGAGAGATAGAGGAGGGAGACGGATGAGTGATCAAAATCATCCATCACACAAATGTTACTGCAGTGGCACACTGCCCCATCCATTGATCATTCTGATAGATAATCCCACAATGAAGAATTACTGCTATCACTCTGATCTTATAAACACATGACTCACCTTCCCATACACAAAACAGTAGAGGGTCACTCCCATAGCCCACACATCCAGAGCCTGACAAAAACACAACTTCTGTTTTAGTGATGCAGGAGATACACTTTTGAGCTATTGAGATGAACAGAATTCCTTAAAGGGACAGTTCACCCCAAATGTATATTCTGTTCAAAAGTGAGGGGTTCATACATTTCATTTTTTTAAGAAAGTAATATTTGTATTCAACAAATACACATTAAATTGATCAAAAGTGGCAGTAAATTATTTTTAAAAAGCTTATTTCAAAAATATTTATTTTAAATAAATGCTCTTTTTTTCAAAACACCCTTAAAAATGTTTTCATGTTTCATGAGCACCAAATCAACATATCAGAATGATTTCTGAAGAATCAAGTGACACTGAACATTTCAGCTTTGCTATCAAATTAATTAATTTGATTAAAAAAAAGTTATTTTAAATTGTAATATTCCACAATATTACAGTTTTAAATGCATTTTGATCAAATAAATGCAGCCTTAGTTGGCATAGAAAAACCTTCTCGACCCCAAACTTTGGAATGGCAGTGTAGCTCTATTACACGTTCATGAGAGAAATAGCAAAAGTCCCATTCAAATACATTTTTTATTTAAAGGGGTAGATCACCCAAAAATGAAAATTCAGCAAAATCACCCCATTCACTCATTACCTTTCCACTAAAGCTCTTGCGGTTGTCTGACAGCGTCTCTGGGGCCATGAAGGCAGGAGTACCAGCAGTGCTGGAGAGCAAGGCATCGTTACCCTCGAACTGGTTACTGACGCCAAAATCTGCGATCTTGACATGGCCGTCATCTCCAAGTAATAAATTAGATGGTTTGATATCTCTGTGAACGATCTTCTGATAGTGCACTGAGTAAAAAGACAGAGAACATAAGAGATGTAATTCTTATGTTGATGTTTATTTTTATTTGTAAATGGGACAATGCACATTAATTAACATAAGCACTCAAGTCTACTATGCAAATGTGCCAGATTTAGCCATGTTTGATTAAACATAAGACATGTTTGATTATTCAATAGCCACCCTTTTATCGATTCAGAAGAATATGTAATATTTCTTAATTCTATAGGTATAGTATTCCAGGTATGTATTGCTCTACAGGAAAATGCTGACTGCCAAAAAGCACTTCTTCTATGTGGTATATTATACAGTCCCCTCTAGTAGTGGCTCTAGTAAATTAGATCAAATTTAGTCTAATAAATTCATGAACTGGAGGTTGGGCCATTTAATGAAAAAATATGTTTTTGGTACATTATCAAAAAGAAAGAGCACAATGAGCCGTTTCAAAAGTGTAGTTTGCTGACAATTAGCTTTAAACCTTAGAATTTTATCAGACTTAAAACAAATGTTACATTTAAACCAAAACATTTTACATATATTCATGTGAGGATTCATTTTCTCATTGCAACACAAGAATACTGTATGTTTCATCAGTGACTAACTGTGATCACCTAGCCTGGCAGGAAATCTGGAAAAAATTTAAAATATGAACAAAATATGTAATACAAATCCATACTTGTACTGTACAAGCTACTTAATTTTGACCAAAATGTCAGTTTTAATCTGCTTTATGGATGTTTAATAATATTAAAGTTTAATAACGTTACTAAGTTGAGCACAGCCAGTGAAGAGGAGGTACAAAATCAAGTGTGTCTGACAGCAGGAGCCCTCGGCTTAACTAAAGAACCACAGACAGGTTCAAGAAGGTCACCCTGGGCTGTGCACACAGAAGATGAATTTGATTGGTTAATAGATGCCTTCCTGTCTCAAGTGGTCAATCAAATATAACCTGCCCGCCACTTATCATCTTTCAGTCATCTACCATTACTGGTTATATGTGACAAGAGCCATATCTCAGATGTCTTCAGATGGTAATGAAAAAAGAAAATCCATTAGGGAACAAAGACATGTGTTCAAAGTATTAGCAGGTTATTGCATATAATTATTTCATCAAAGTCAGCAAGCAAGGTGAATATGACACATGAAGTACATCACAGTTCATGTTAGATTTCTCTCAAGCAGTGTACGTAGCATAATACCTCCCCACACACATCTTTTAGATTACTATTAATTAATTCTATTGACATGGCTCCCTGAGGTAACTAGCATAGTGCTAATGAAATGAACGTAATATGGTCACATACTCTGATTACAGTCCACAAATTACCAACACACACAAAGGAGTTCTTTGTTAACAGACTGATTTGTGGCAAATCATGCAAATGGCCTGTTGCCATCCAGACGGTTGCCACAGCGAGTGTTGCCTGGTTAGTAAGATTCAAATGAACTGATGAAAGCTGAGTTTCTACTCGATGAGCAGAACAGACACTTGGCAATCAACTCAGCCTAGCTCATTCTTTGTTTGAGCAATTATACTGTTTAAAGGCTCAATACTATTTCAGTATATGTTGATCACCATAAAAAAGTTATTTATACTCGTCTTTCATGAGAGCAAAAATTAAGATCATCATGACACGTACAAAGGAAGTGAATAGGGCCAGTAAATAGGGCCAAAGAAATGTGAAAATTTGTACTGGGTTTAAATAAAAAAAAAGAGTTTTTATTTGTTTTCAAAAAAGTTATTTGATATAGCTTCACACTAAAACTGTTAACACACATACTGTTTACATTTTGTTCCTTTGTAAATACGGTACCTCACTGTTACCCAGATTTATTTTATTTTATTAAGAAAAAAAGTGAAAATTAAAGTGATAGTTCACCTAAAAATAAACATTCAGTCATTTACTCACCCACATATTTCTTTGATTATTCTGCAGAACATAAAAGAAGACATTTTGGGTGTTTTTTGCCTATACAATGGAAGGCCATGGGGACCAAAAATGTTTGGTTACCAACAATCTTAAGAATATCTTCTTTTGTGTTCCACTGAAGAAAGAAAGTCATATGGATCTGGAAAGACAAGAGGGTGAATAAATGATCACAGAACTTTCATTTTTGGGTGAACGATCACTTTAATTTTTTTGGTAACGTTGTGCAAAAAATTTGTCGACCGAGCTTAACAGAATATTCCTTTAACCGCCAGTTTGTAATGACTGTAATGTTTCAACATAAAATCTAATTTCTTCTTTTGACAGATGAGAGAAGATCAGAATGGCCTTTAGAAATAGCACAGACTTGTTTTCATCAGGAAACGATGACCTCCCGCACGCACAAATACATGAGCGCATTGCCACATTCACTCACTTAGGATGCCATGATGCGTTAGAACAACAAACACAGAGCTTTTCCTTGAGACAGAACTCTCTTGGGTCTTTATTTTTACATAAGTAATGATTAATGTCAGGCGCTCATCAGTAGGAGTTTGCTTCACTCTTCTCTACTGGGAATGATTAAACTTCAGATGCTCTGTTACAAAATCCATGTCAAGGTGGTCTCCTAAAAACTAAAAATGGAACCCAGTGAGGTTGACCCTGCAATTCGAAAATGTTTTTTAAAATAGAGGAAATGACTCACAGTACTCCATGCCAAGAACAATGTCTCTGAAGTAGTGGCGGGCTTGGTCCTCAATGAACGGGCTGTCGTTAGGGACCTCCATCACAGGGCTGGTGACCAATAGAGACACTTTATTGTAAGTTAACTGATAAAGTACTAATACAAGACAGTAACTGAGACAATAACAGACAACAATGATTCAGGAAGAGAAATATTGAATGAAATGATAGGTGGAGAGATCTTCTGTAAATCAATGCAAAAATCTGGGCATAAGTAGTGTATTCCAGCCTTTAGTTATATCAGCAGTTATATACCTTATATACCTATTTGTATATCAGCAGAATTCCAAATGTTTACAAGACATACGTAGATAACGCAGCACTGGGCAAGTTGTGCAAGAAAACAAAGGGATGCTGAGAAACTACAGTACTGCTGCATACACAGTGGATATAATCCTTCAAAATGAACTGTGACTGTGAGATTTACATAAAAACCAATCACAAAAACCACTTAGCACAAAACAGGGTCCTCAAAAGCCATTTCATTCATTACCCACAGGCAGTGAATCACGATTGAGCAGAAAGGCCAAACATATTCAGCCAGGTCCAGTGAAAATAGGCCATTCTATAATTATGCAAAGTAAGTTCTAATCTGCTCTTTTCAAGGCAGAAGCCCACAAACAACATTTCTCTCCAAAACAAAGCCGGGCCACTTGGCAAAAACTCATATTCAACTGAAGTAAAATGTCACATTTGAAAAAAAAAAAAAAAGGTCTTGTAATAAACTGGAAGACTGCTGCCCTTTAAATTAGTTTATTATGGATTTAGAGACACAGAGAAAGCAACAGAATAAATAAAAACTACAAGTACAAGAAGGAATACTGAAAAGATTTACAAAGCAATTATTTTATATGCAGCGAGTCTACTCGGTAACAAAAAACTAAATAACTGATTTAAGAAAAAGATATGAATAAGAGACTGAGGGAGAAAGTGAGAACATAAGTACTTAATTAATCCCTTTGGAACCAGGGAGGAAAACAGGGGAAACTGAGTCAGAGCTAAGTGATGACAGATATGCAAGAGAAGACAGTCGACGGAGATGGGAAAGAAGTGATTAATGAAACGATAGAGGAAGGAAGAAAGCGTGGCGAAAGCATCAATTATGCACAAAAAGAGGACACACAGAATACTCACCCCTTCTGCATCAGCTCAAACACTGCGGAAAGATCAGAGTCATTAAAGAAAAATCAGAGTGAAAAGACATTCTGTTATTGACAAATCCATTACTCAGAGCACTTTATGAAATGTAATGTTCACAATCCTTATATAGCATGTCATACCCTCAAATGACCCAGCTCTTTTTCACACATAAGCATGATGTGTGCTTTTATTCGCACCATTGCACAATGGTGTGAAGTCATTTAGGATTTTGCAGCAGTCCATCAGCACAAACACCTTATTCATTCCTACAGTATGAGTCAGAGCAGTCAACTAAATTTGTCATACATATGATATACAGATTCTCACTTCAGCCCATTATGAAGACAGGCTGCAAAGTTTGATCTGTCTGAAACATGCCACTGTCTGCTTTTCATTAAAAAGTTTGTAATGGTAAACTTTATACTGACAAAAGTTTTGCAGCGACAAAGAGCACAGAGGTCATTCATTTTCAATGAGAGTTGGTGATCTGAGATGATATGAGTGACACTGATCTGACAAAAGTCAAAAGGGTTTCATTTTATGCAGGTGAGCAGTGACGTGACTAGACGACTAGCAATGGGAGCAAACAGCTGAATACTGCAACCAATGTGCACATATTTAGAAGAAAGGGTTAAGCATGGATGATGTGTAAAAGGGATGTGATATAGGATTGAGTAGAGTGGCGTAGCGCAAATTCTACTGGCCCATTCTAATGTTTTCACCATGAATTATAGCCTACTGAGAAACATACATCTTTAAAGTGCCTAATTTTACATTAGTTTCATAAGCCCCATTATAGGCCTATACAAACATTACTAAATGTGTCACTTTGTTTGAATGCAAATAAAAAATACAACAAATCCCCAAAAACTACACAACTGTAGTGTAAAAATATGATTAAAACGTGTTGTCATGTTACACAAAAAATTACACTTATGTTACAAAATCTTAGATCTCCGGAACTCAAGAGATTGTTATTATACTATTTTAAACTTTTAAACTATAAGTTTCTTTGTGGCCCGAAACTTGAAAACAATGAGAACGGTTTTTCGTGTTGAACAGGTTGTATTTGAAAGTCGGCGCTTAAAATAAGCTGCTCTTAAGTTTCATTGACAGACTGAAGTGTTAACAGTTTTATTTAGGCTATAGGCCTATAATTGTAGGCTATAATAGACCTGTAAAAAAAAAACACATTTTCAATGAGTAGCTTAATAGTCTAAACTTTTATTATCCTCACAGCGCGTCAGCTATGCGGTGATTGACAAAATTATTTTGGAGCAAATGAATTGTAATATTAATTTAATAATAAACGTAAACTAATAATAATAGCCAGAATGTAAAATGACATTCATTGAAAATGCCAAATACTCTTAATAATGACAATATTTAATGCTTTTGAAAATTTCTCTGGCTATCATCGATACATGATCATCGTCTTTCAACTCATCCCATCGTCTTATCGTGGGCCCCCCAACATTTTCAGAAGCCATTAATCCAGTCTTCGGTGTCACATGATCCTGAAATCAGAAATCACTCTAATATGCTGATTTGGTGCTCAAGAAACATTCATTATTATTATCAAAAATGTTGATATTATTATGAAAAAGGTTGTGCTGCTTAAGATTTTTATAGATTTATAAAAAATTATAGATAGATTTTTTTTCACAGGATTCTTTGATTAATAATAATAATAAAAAAAACATGATTTATTTGTAATTTAAATTGAAATGCGTTCTTTAATTTTTACATTACACACACACACACACACACACACACACACACACACACACACACACACACACACACACACACACACACACACACACACACACACACACACACACACACACACACACACACACACACACACACACACACACACACACACACACACACACACACACACACACACACACACACACACACACACACACACACACACACACACACGCACAGTGTAATTACAATTGTGCACCATTGGGTGTTTCAGCATCATTTGCTGAGTCTATTACACATTTGATCATTTTACCACAAAAATTATATTAAAAGAACATACCCATGTGAAGGTTGTCCTCTGCTGGATCATCCAGCACCTGAAATAGAAACTTAATTAAAAACACCACCTGTTACAGGCACTGTATGACACTATGTCCAGGTTTCTATGTCTAGGAAAATCTGTAACACCCATACAGGTCCAGAGCAAATCTGACTTTATTTATCTGTTTTTAATTATTTTTATGCATTTTCTTCATTTCATTTTCTGAGAGACAATATTTTAAAAGACCATAATTGATTATTTCCTTAGCTTGCTCAGCTATAACGCGGTGTGTGCAAATATGATGGAAAAAAAATTTAAACTGCTGAAGATTATGTCACTTTACACCACTGCTTGTTGGAAAAAGTTGCTTGTTTTTGGACAAGCTAGATGGAAAAGCAACACTTAATTAAAAAACAAGACAAAAAAAAATACTGCCAGGCTACTGGCACAGCGCCAATGATGAGATTCGATAAGCATCAGGTGCTTCATCCTTCACTGCCAGAAGAGCACCATTTCTGTATTGCTCCTAATGGCTGCACACTCCTAACTTAAGACTATACTTGGACTGACAGTAGTAGAGCCCAGATCATGGGAGTGTAGGTGGTTCCTCTGCCTCACTTTCTAGGTTTCCTTTAAACATTTTTCATGCTCGAATTCAATTTCTATTTCACAGGCACTCTCTCACCCCTCTTTTCTAATTTTGCTGACGTACGTGGGTGCTGCTGTGATTGAAGAGCACTCAGACGGAACCACAGGGGGAGAGAAGGAAAGGCGCTTTTCTCCTTCAGCCTCCCTCTCCTTTTCTTTATCCTGTGATCGATCACACTCCTCTCCACTTGCCATTCTCAGGAGCATTAAGGGCGTCTCTCTTCAAAAGATTTACTCCTAGCTGAATTTCAGTGTCGCTATTATTTTGCCCCCTCTTTGGCACAAATTACATAATGATACATGGCTAGTCTGAAATATAGCTCGGTTATTGAGCTGTTCATCTCTCTGTATTTTAATGATTTTATTATTACTTTTTTAAACCTTTTCCTGAGACCCAGACAAAAAACTACAGCAGAAAATATGGTGTAAACAACATTTCTTTCAAGTGGTTTTTCATTGATCAAATTACAATAAATTTAGAGGGAAGAAAGTTCTGAAGCAAAGAAGTTATTTTGTTCAATTGTTTGACCGTTTTGAAGGTTATTCAGAAGGCAAGTTTGCTTATTCATTCATTGAGAAGACAGTTTTTCAGTGTACGAAGGTAGGAAATCATAAAATTGAAAGGGATTCTTCATTTGTTTGTTGTAAAGGATGGAAGAAATTAAGTTTTAAAGGCTTCTTCAGTAAGTTTATTTATTCAAAAAGAATCAAGACAAGAAAGTAATTCTGAATGAAAGTTTGCATGAAACGAAGAAAGTAAAAAAGGAATTAGAAGTTTGTTCATAAAGTATTTTAAGGAAGAACCTTTACAGTAGAAGAGAAGAACAGATTATTATTTTTCTATTAAATTATGAATTAATACACTTTATTAATTAGCAGACGTGTATTACTATTAACAGTGGATTACATGAAAGAAAGAATATGGCCACAGTCCTTACTTCAACCATTTTAACTATGTTGAGGTGGTCCAGTTTTTTCAGGATGGCTATCTCCTGGTAAACTCTCTCCAGAGGACCAAGCACCTTGGGCTGTTCCCCCTGGGCTGCTTTAGGACCTCGAGGAGGAGGGCGACCTGCAAAGAGAAAGAATGCAACCCTTAATTTGCTGCTTCATTTAATACTGAATTCTTCAGCTGGTTTAGAGGACTGCCTCAACATCTGCCTCACAGGATAACATCTGCTGAGCATAGCATCTGCATACATCTGGTTTCAAATTAGAACTTCATTTAAATGCCATACATACGTGGAAAACCATACTGTTTCATCAGCTTCTTCTTAGATACCACTTTCATTGCCTGCAAAACAAGTAAGACACGGATGAAAAGAGCAAAACAGCCAATCTTGCCAAGACTAAGGTCTGAACTATGGTAGGTGTTCTCAAACACACATATTTCCATCTATAAAGTAGGTGACACAATCAACTGACTTTCCATTTACATACTAATCAAACAAAGCTTTCACAGAGTTCAATCAACTGCAGCCCTCTCGTTTGCTTCTGGCCTTGATGGGACACTCGAGATTCCTCTCAAAGCAGTGTTCCTGCGTAGGTGATTGCTAAAGTGAATGTGGAAGTTTGGTCCCGAACAGTGAGTGACAGACTATAAGAAGCAAGCAAACCAAAGTACTTGTGATTTGTAAATCAACTTGGGTTGAGGTCAGCACATTCTGGCATACAACACAAGCAAACCAAAGTGTGATGCTTTGGATTCAACCGCTGATGCTTGGATCAGATGTCTTTGTAAGCAATTCCAATGTTAATCAAAACAATTGCTTTTGGCACACAGAACTTGGCTTTTAAAATCTACACTTGGGAAATATATTGAGTCATCTGTATCTTTTTACAATGGAAGACGTCTATTATAGAAGAATTGTGCACCTGTGTCTTTTCTGCTGGGATGAAAGGCACAGAGACGTACATACTGTGCAAACAGAACAATTTGGAGACTTATGTAACGTGGGAAGTGCTCTCTCTGAATCTCTGCCACTCTGCTCATTACAGTCAGAAAATGGCAATACAACAGGCTGCCAATTTCTAACACCTGCGGTTTCATAATGAGTGAGATCTGGACAAATTCAAAATTCATCCTTGAGTTTTTCATGATACAATTTCACGTATTGTCATGGAGAGGATTTAGCTGAAAGATTAGCTGAAGTGCATGTGGTCTTTTCCCTTAATTTTTCATGCTATAAAATCCAATATCTCAGAATTATAAATGTTTAAAACACACAAATCCAATAAAATTGGCCCTTCAACTTAAAAATTAAAGTCCACAACTTTAGATGTGAATCCATAATAGTTAGCAATAAGAAAGAGTGCTTTTCTCCTCGCTCTCAAGGACAGCTGGAGGAGGCAATACGTCTGTTGTGCTGATGAGTTAAAATAACTCAGTTCGTCAGAGTGAAGAGGAAACCATGAATGTTTTATGAACATGTCAGAGGTGAGCACGATGAAAGAAAATTGCTATTTAGAATGCAGCAGGGATAGAAAGAACTGAAGCATCAGAATGCAAACGACTGGGAAACGATGGGATGAATCAGCAAGTAAGCAATTCATAAATACAGTTTGCTGTTGGAGGTGATGGATCTATATTTACTGTAAACTCTGAAAGTTACAGTGGGGTCAAGAAGGAAAACGCCTCTCTTTTGCAATATTAAATAATAATATAGATAGCTTTTCTCCTCCCTACTGATTTTTTTCTTTATTGTTTTAAGTCGTCGCTTATGCTAAACAAGGCTGCATTTATTTGATCAAACATACAGTAAAAACAGTAATATTGTGAAATGTTATTACTATTAAAAATAACTACTTGCTATGTAATTACTATGTAATTTATTCCAGAGATTACAAAGCTGAATTTTACTCCAGCCTTCAGTGTCACATGATCTTTCAGAAATCATTATATGATGATGTGGAGTGCAAGAAACATTTCTTAATATTATCAATGACAAAAACTGTTATACATTGTATAATAAATGTCATTATAACATTGATCCATTTGAAACATGCTTTCTGAATAAAATTATTAATTTATTTAAAAAAATCTTGCCGACCCAAACTCCAATCAACTTGTTAAGATAAGAAGCTGGAAAATGTTAAATGGGATTACATACTGTAAATAAATAATCAGAAAAATAATGCAACACTTCCAACATTCCATTAAATAACTTATATATAAACCTATATATATTTGAACGACAAGAATCTGAATGTTTTCTGATGATTATGTTTAAAAAAATGTGAAGGACAGGCAGAAAATGGCCAGATGTCACAAAGGGGAGAAAAAATGCAGGAAAACTGAAGAACAAGATATCATTTCAGGATGAATTCTACCTGTAAAGAAAAAGAGAATGTGTGGTAATTGATAGAGCCGTAAACCCTGCCAGTGGAGTGTAAAGGCCAGAGACGTGGGCAGACTCACTACTCTGCCTTTATGAAGGGATTTGATCTCTGTCCTCTATTCAGTCTTGCTGTTATATATCCACACAGCATGAATGAATGAATGCAGCTGGGAACAGGGAGCTATATTTTGCTTTCAGACACATTTTCTATAATGACAGATGATTATGAGGAGGAGAGGAAAATATTCAAATGTGATCATGAGAACGGCAAAAAGATGAACTTCAAACAAGGGAGAGAAATAGCATTATTAGGTACACCTAATACCAAATAAGGTGCCCTTTATACACTGATGCATGATGTCATGTTGAATCTTGATCCTAGTATGTGAATGTTTCAGAAAAAACAAGAATTGTTTTTTTTTGTTCCACTGTTGAGCCATCCAGTTTAAAGCTCATATTTAGTCATCAGAAGAGGATCCGGGAACAGCCTTCTGCTGTTGAAAGCCCATTCCCCTCAAGGATATGATTTCAGCTGTGCCTTTCTCCTGTTGTGAGAAGTGCTAGTTTGAGTGTTTGTGTGTTTTTTCTCAGCATGAAGAAGTCTGACCAATCTCATCTGACCTCTCTCATTAAAGTGTTTTCATCCAGTGTATAGGCTCTCAATAGATGTGATTTTCTTTAGCACTACTTGTACACTAAAGACAGAGGTGTGCACAAGCGTCTGTCCATCTGGCACCCTGTCTAGAACCAACAACACTAAGTCGTAACACTGTGTTTTCCTTATTTCACATCTGAACCTTTTGAGCATATTTACATCCTTTGCATAATGAAAATTTGCTGAACATTTTTGCTCCATCCAAGACGTAGATAAGTTTGTTCCTTCATTAGAACAGAATTGGAGAAATTTAGGATTACATAATTTGCTCACCAGCAGAGGTGGATAGTAACAAGTTACATTTACTTCAGTCAATTTTTTGGGTAACTAATATTTTTCGAGTATATTTAAAAATGGGTACTTTTACTCTTACTCAAGTACATTTTTGTGAAAAAACTTAATGCAATGCAAGTTAAAAATGCTTCAATTTATTCCAAATGCACCGTCACCTTTTCTCTGTGCAATGAGCGATGCCCATTCGCGAATGATTCATTCTTTTGAGTCAATTCTGTTCAAAGGCTTGATCAAGCCAGCTGGCAAACCAGTGAATCGGTTTGCGAATCAGTTTGAATGACAGTTTTTGGGTACTCTACCCACCAGTGGATCCTCAGCAGTGAATGGGTGCCGTCAGAATGAGACAAACAGTTGATAAAAAACATTTCAACAATCCACAAGTAATCAAAGGATCCCTGTCCATTAATTAATCTTGTGAAGTGAATAGCTGAGAGTTTGTTCGCAACAAATCCATCAAGACGTTTTTTTTTTTACCTTTTTCCCTGTAGGATGTGTTATTATGGATTATGGACTTGCATTTTTGCCAGAAGCAATTGTTTAAAGTTAAGTGCTTTAATTATGTATTTGTTTCTTACAAACACAGCTTTTCACTTCACAAAACATTAACTGATGGACTGTCATGTGGATTATTGTGATGCTTTAATCAGCTGTTTGGACTCTGATTCCGACGGCACCCATTCACTGTAGAGGATCCATTGGTAAGCAAGTGATTTCATGCTACATTTCTCCAAATCTGTTCTGATGAGGAAACAAACTCATCTAGGAAGGCCTGAGGGTGAGTACATTTTCAGCAAATTTTCATTTTTGTGTGAACTTTTACTTTAATATGAGCTCATAAAAACTGCATACACAATCATAATGCAATTTAAAAATGCAGAGTAAAGTAGTTTTATGTCACTCTGCAGGACATTTCAAGCCATTCAGCTAATCTGACATTTTGTTTCCAACTGTTAGTCTACCATATGCTGCCTCCATCCACACATAAGCACAGCTTTAACTTATTTTATGCTTATTAATGCTGAAAATCTCACTTTCTGTCATGTACCTCTTCTTGAAAAGCTTGAAACATATCTTATTTACTTCCTGTGGGGACCTGATTAGCAAAATTGGAAAGTTTAAATAAAACTGTCCATTTAAAAATAGATTTCCATATAACAAGTCCTACCACAGAACTTGGTGACACAATATTACTGTTTTTAGGACAAGATGAAAATGAATGACCAGTCATTTTTAAATAGAAGTAAATGCAAATTACATATACAGTATTTACATTTTATTTCTGTCCATTATGATGTTTATTTTTGGCTGAACATAATTTGAATAGAAACCTTTTATGCTTGTGTTCTTTGCAGTCCAGGCAATGATGAGAATAAGGACAGTAAAATTACTTTCTGTGTGTATATCTATTTGTATGCATGTTTGTTTGGTTGTGTGCATATGTGATCAACAGTGATGGCGTTTGGGGCTGATATAAACATCTCCAAATGAAATTAAGGACTGCTGCACATTCCTGTCATTTCTGTTATATCACAACCCTCCCCCATCTGCTCTCATTTTCATAACCATTCAATCCATCCTGCCTCTCCTCCATCACCCTCTCCGTCATGCTGATTTTCTCTTTCCAATCTCTTTCCAGCACTTTATTGTTTTTCAATTTACTTTATATTTTCACTTCTTCACAATATGCACGTCATGACTGTGTTTAAAGCTGAACTGTGTTATTTCTGCACGTCATGCTGCAACAAGGACAAGTTATTTTAAAGTATACTTACGTAATATTTGTCATCATCCTCGTTGTACGCCAGCTTGACAACACCATATGAGCCCTTTAAGATAGAAGAAATGGATAGAGGAAAAAAGATAAACAAACCAGGTGGAGTAAGATGAGTCAGACTATGAGACTGTGCTGTGGGTCAGTGTCTGATGACTGCTATGAAACACAACATGGCAATGAGATTTATTTTATCTATATATACTTGTCGACTATCAAAATAACGCAATATGAGTTTGATGTAGGTGGGCTTACCTTCCCAATCTCACTTTTTAACTTGTACTGGTTAAGCTGGATGCAATCCTGAGATTGTGAAAAAGCAAGAAAGAAAGAGAGAGAAGAGCAGAGACAGAGAGAATGGAATCAATCCCAGCTGCACACACAAAGGAGTCGTGACACTATATTAATATACTTCACACCAGAGGGAACATGTAAGCCAGTTACAGGTGAAAACAACAAATCATTGTGTTTCATAACCTATTTCATATAGAATACTGCAGTATTTCATGTAGAAACTGCAAGAGAAAATATTTAAAAATACTTCTGCATCCTGGTTGACTGACAGCAAACCCCACAATCTCAATACCATTTTACTACTGACAGAAAGAGTGCTCCACTTTGCAGTTAATTCTGTTCAAGAAAGGCCATTTAAACATTGGTTTTCACTGAAGAACTTTATCCAGGATTTATTCATTGACATTAAGGTTATTTCACATAATTGAATTTATTAAACATGGAAAAAATATATAATTTTCTTTCAGCAGCAAAATCAAACCTTTCATTTTCATGTAATTTTGAATCTGGGAACAAATGGAGGAAATCACTGACTTCTGTTTTTAACAAGCTGTCATGTCATTGTGCCCATGAGATGATGCCACGTCTGTGTCAACTACTGCAAATACAATTCATGTTTTTTCCAAAAGTCTGAAGATTTATTCACAGCTATAGAGTGATAAGACTCTGAAGTAACAGAATTATCTCCACCATTCTCGAAATTATGACTGAACCGTTCCAAATCCATGGTCTGAACAAGACCACAATACAAATTTATTAAAGAAGAAATGCATCTTTAAAAAAGGGAGTTTGATGTCTTTGAATCAGCTGGTAAGTGCGAAGCCTCACATGCAGCCAAGTTGGCAAGGCAATAACTATATCTGGATCAGCAACCTCGGTGTATTGTAAACTGCAAACTTCTCCACAGCAGGGAACATTACTACTGCGAACAATTCTGCTCTAATAACAGAAACGTGACAATCCTTGCCTTCTACAAGCTGGAATGCACTGCAAATGGTGTAGCATTATAAAGAATATAAAACAAGATCTTTATGTTTACTTTAAAAGCAATACATTTAGTTTGATTAAAAACATCAACAAACTGTCATTTTCTTTTGATTCATAGTTTTGTTGTGCTGTACTGAAAAATGTGGCTCTAAAACTGAGGTAAATAACAAAAGATGGATTTGCAATGCAGTTACAACCCTGCTAAACATCATTTCAGAGATTGCATTAATATCGAGGCAAGGACTCCGAGGAACAGGAGAAAGACTGTCACTGCAGTATTGTAAAAGCAAAAATGAGGAAGAACTTCTCTGGGAGAGGAACCTCGCTGAAAATGCACTGACAGAAAAGGGATACATTTAAAACACAGACACAGACTTCTGATTAAAGTACAATTTGATACTCTTGGTGTGAGAAAATATTCTAATGTTTTTTTTAGTTTATATACACATACTAATTAAATGATAAGAACAAAAAAAATGAAGACAGAGTCAGAGAGAGAAAGAAAGAAAGAACGACAGAAGGCAGAAGAGAGGGACATTGGACTCTTGGCTGAGTCTAGACTATTACTGGTACATGCTCGTGAGCCCTGCATTGCAGTATACCCCCCCCCCCACACACACACACACAAATGATTAAAATTTACCAAAAACAAGAGCTTAAAAATGATTATAGATGGACTAGAAGGAGCTACAAGACCTTACATTTGTTTACAAGTAAAAGTAGGGAATGCAGTGACACTACAGTGATGGCTTAAACCAAGAAACCACAAAATATTATCATGTCATGGCAATTAACTTGTAAATGGCACTAAAATTAACCAATACAACTAAAATCAATCATTAAAAAAATGCTACAAGTGAATTTAGGCATCAGAAACTGTGTAGCATTACAAATTGATATTTATTTTATAATTTGATAAAGATTACATTTAAGAGTATTATTAAATTACTGTATTAGTGCTTTGTTATTATGTTATATAAGTGAGTGCTAGATAATGGCAAAGATATAAACAAAGTAAAAATAGAGGAAATGAGCTTGCACAACTAAATATACAATATCACCTGATAGTATCCATCCGTTTGTGTTATTTTTTAATATTTATTTAAATATCTGATATTGACCGATAACCAATTTGGAACCAAAATACTGTGTATTCCTAATGAAAATTATTATTCACATTATACATACATTTTTCATTCAAAATAATTCATCAATTATTCATACTGTCATGGCTTAGACAGTAAAGAACAATGCAGCACATTACATAAATATTTCATAGTAGTCTACACTTTCCTATCCATAAATGTTTCAGGCTCTATCAATCATTTTGAACCATATTTAATTTTATATTGATACACTGAAGAAGAGAGCAGAAATAACCACACACTACTTCATAAGAGCCTCTTGTAAAGTAGTGTGTGGTTATTTCAGCTCTCTTAAGGTCTAGTGACGTGTTTTATCAGGCAGGATGTTTAGTATCTTATCTATGCTGTGAGGATAACTGAAGCGCTGAGGAAACAATCAACCGTAACTTTAAAACAGATATGCCTTACAACTGAACTGCTTTTCCTGTCCACGGACGACAGCAGGTTCTCTAGGCTGCTGATGCTACAGTGTGGCTCCTTGCATCAGGTAATGGTTCAATGAGATTTCACAGTAATAAACTACAGGGCACATGTCGCTCTACATATGAAGGACTCGCAGAGTCAGATCACACCTGAGCCCTGTCACAAAAAATAAACGCCACGTCTACTTCCTGTGAAGGCAGAGATGCCTCCTAGGGCAAAAGAGAACTGAAGGACTGGAAAAAGAGAAGATGAATAAAAGAGGAAAAGACTGAGAGAACATAAAGAGAGGAAGTTTGAAAGAGACTGAGCAGAAGTTTTCACAGAGGGAAATGAAATGTTTAAGCGTGACAGAGGAGGATTAACACACAGGCTCAATTTTCACTTTGCTCCTCTTCCAGGTTGGCCCTTTTTTCTTTTTTAAACCCGGATTAGACTGGATAATCCTGAGTTTAAGTAAGATACAACCATATTGTGCATTCAAATGTTGCCCTACGATAACATCTGGGATCACAGCGTGTAAGTGGTGTAGGTTATGCTGGGTAATGCTGGAGGTAAAGCGGGCACAGAGTATTTCATGGAAAGGGCATGAGTTTATTACGGCCAAAGGAGAGTGAAAGAAAAAGTACACAAGAACAAAATGGAAAAGGGCAAAAGAAACAGAGAAAGAGAAAGGGCAAAAGCAACGAGAGAGTGTAGGCAAAAGCGAGGGAGGAAGATAAATATCCAGTGATGTGAAATCTGACAGTGAATTACTTTGACTGCTCCATGAACCTTAACCAAAACAGCCTCACATTACTGCTCACATTTCAGCTGGAGTGTCAAGGTAGAGAGGAGAGTGTGTATGACAGCTGTCTGAGGGGAAAAACGACAGAGAGAGAGACGGGACCCTAGATTATTATTGTTGTACTTGTCCTATTAGTCAAAGAAAACAGTAGAGTCTCAAAGATGTGACTGGAGCTGCTGGGAGGAAGAGAAAGAGACAACGAAGGAAAGAGAGAATAAGGAAGAGAATGAGATGTTGAGACCATTATAAACAGGATTACATTATAAACAGGCTCAGGATACGAAGCAAACAGGACTCCTCAACATCAGAAAAATCAATTATAATAAGCATAAAATGGGTCTCATTTATTAGTAATGGTATAATGCCAGATGAGAGCACATAACTTTGTTCTTACTCTGGTTCTAATGATGATGGGTCTGCATTATTGTAATTGTGCACCTAGTAATTAGTATAATATAAATATACACCCAGACCATCTCCATTTAAGGGATATTTCACATTTCTTATAATAATATTCAGCTTAACAAATTCCACATCCCTAAAGACTTATCACTTATTCTATGCAAATGTGTTTTTTTACTGTTATGAGCATAGTTAGCAAATAAGGTGCAATACAATGATATTCCATCAAGATGATGATTTGAAATGATACATTGATGAGTTAATGAAACACAAAACCATAAAGTATAATTTCCCCTGCAGAACAATAACAATCAATCAACGTAAAGCCCTTCTCCACCATCTCACAGGCAGTAAAGTAAATCATGCCAGAACATGTGAGAATGTGGGAAAGATACGCTGCGTTCCTCTAATCTCTGCTTTATGAGGCTTCCTTTAACTACCAGCGATCATATCAGAGACTGCAGCCGTTTCTGCCACTAAAACAAATACTGAGATATTACAGATTAACAGGATTAATACGATCCTTAGAAAAGATGGAGGAATGTTTGATTTCTTCATACGAATATGTCTCCACTACACAATTTTCATTTATACAGTAATAAAGCGGTCAATAGTATATATTTGTGAAATAATTATTATTTATGATTAAGGTACACTTTTGTAACTTTTGAAAAGGTATACTGCCCTAGTGACAGCTTTTGGGCACATTCTGAATGATCAGCTAAATCAGTTGAACACCAGGGCTGGGGGACCAACTTCAACCAGACAAGACTTGCAAAACAAACTTAAAGGAATAGTGCACCCAAAAATGAAAAATCTGTCATTAATTACTCACCATCATATGGTTCCAAACCCTTAAGACCTTTGCTCATCTTCAGAACATTTTTGATGAAATCCAAGAGCTTTCTGACCCTGCATAGACAGCAATGCTCTGAATCACTATTTTAATGATGTCCTTACTATCTTTCTGGGCCTTGAACGTGTCAGTTGCGTTGCTGTCTTTGGGTTTGGAACAACATGAGGATGAGTAATTAATGACATCATTTTCATTTTTGGGTGAACTAAACCTTTAAGTGGTTTAAAGGATTAGTTCATCCAGAAACTAATGTTATATTATCATTTACTACCCTCATGTCATTCCAAACCCATATGACCATCTTTCTTCTGTGGAACACCAAATGTAATTTTGACAACACACTAGTTGCCCTTTTCCATGCAATTACAAAGAATGGAGACTCAAGCTTTCCAGCTGCGTCTCTGTCTACATATACATCAACCTAAGCTACAATCACAATATCTAGGTCTATTAGTCCGACTTCACAAAAATGGATTCTAAAGTGGTTTTATGACATTTAAAAAAATGACAAATAACTGCTTTAGTCCGACTGAAATTAACCACACAACAAACCGCATGTAAATGCACTTATTAATGATAACTTACTGAATCAACTGGATGAGTTTGATTGGTAAACAAATCATTAAGAATGTGTAAACCATATTAATCAATTCATTTAAAAAGTGTTCCGTGGAAAAAAGTCAAATGGATTTAATATGACATGAGGGTGAGTAAATAATGACAGACTTTTAGTAAACAGAAGCCTATCATTTAAGTACTCCAGTACGAATGTACATTAAAAAGATTCAAACTACATCAATGACAGTAAATAGCTCAAGTGCTAAGAGTGTTTCCCCTCTGCGCCTATAACTGAATGAGTGTTAGAGCAGACGAGAAGAACATGTCCAGCTGATGCTCCTCTCAGAACAGAGTGCCTCTCACACTACAGAGAGAAGATGAGGAGCACCCCAGCCTTTCAATGTCTCAGCCCTTAGACAGGCTTGAGCCCTATTAACACACACAAACACACAGCCAGGCAGAAATGTGGGCACACACAGATATCTAAAGAACAAAGATTTGGCTTGTATGGGTCGTTTGGCTGTATGGGTCGCAACATGACCTGGACGCTAATCACAGGAAATGAGTTTTGCTTCAAACATACACGCACACATACACGTACAAGCTCTTCATGCTATATAAGAAAGGATTTCATACAAGAAAATAAGTCAGATGTTACCAGATGCCAATAACTATTAAAGACTTGATACTGCAAATCAATCCAAAACAGTAATCAGTAGTGGACAACCAATATATCACCAAGGCTAATATATAAGTTGTTATCTGTCATTTTTTATTATAAGATTTCCGGTTTAGCTGATAAGCATTGAAGCACCGTATACCACCCATTCACAGTTTTCATTACTGTTTAGTGTATTTGTTTAATGGAATATGAAAAATAGTGTTATAGTTTAATGACAGACTTTATTTAATTTAAGTACTCCAGTACGAATGTACATTAAAAAGATTAAAACTACATTGATGACAGTAAACAGTGTTATATATATATACACTATATATACACACCACATTACGGCTCTGACAAGGTTTTTAGATGCTGTGAACAGGGAAATCTATTTAGAGTACCTTATTGTATTAATAAAATATCGATATTTTTGGCGCCAGATATCGATTCTCGTATCGCATGGAGAAGAATCGCGATATATTGCCATATCGATTTACTGTCACACCCCTACTGCTGCTGCACATGTGATATACATGAAATAACCCCCATATAGCATACATGAATCACCCCATAGCAGATCTATACAGGCGGAGCTGGGGAAGGTGGGGGGTTTCTGAAAAGCGCTGCAACCAGTGTTGCCAACTTCTTTCGATGGAAAGTAGCTAAAGCCAGTTTGAAAAGTCGCTAAATGTCGCTAGATGACGTCTTACGCTAATTAGCATATTCATGATGTCATCGCGTCATATTGCCTTTTACATTTGTTTGTCTCTCTGTGCTCATGCTATATTTTAATGCAGCCAAATTCTCAATAAAACTGTTTTACTTTAAATATTTACAATTATGTTGTCAGTCAATGGGATAAATATGAAATAGTGACTGAAACGCAGCCCTTTAAGAATACATAACCAGCTTTCTCTTCCAAGAAGTTAGTCTGCACAAAAATCCAAATTTATAATTGAACTTTCGTCAGATGAAATCAAATAATACACACAAGATAAGACAAGACAAAGACAATTCCTGTACTGTTATTTCAGCTATATTTGCATGTAAAATTACAGAAGCAACATAATATCTATTTTAACTTAAGCAGCAAGCTCATTGGCTGCTGATACAAAAATAACCAATCAGCTGCACCATGTGGCAATGATGTCATTATGTCAGATTAAGTTAGACCTATCGGACTGTGCCATCTAGTTTCATTAAAGAACTTTGGATTTAAACAAATCTTTGAATATCTAGTAAATACTTTAATTTCAAGAAACTCACAAACATTAAGGAATACAATCCATCAAATCAATGATTTCAAACTATTCAGCGCTGCTATATATCCAGTTGGTCGCTTTTATATATGCTGTGAACTGTGTAAAATTAGTGTCACCTGGTCTTTATTTGAGAAAATATAATTTAGTACAACATTACCGTTGGTTACAGTGTTTACTGCCTTTTAATTTTTTTATTCTTTAAAAACACTACTACAACACATTTTCTTGGATCTTTTGACATATAAGAGCCCACTGCACTATAAAAAAGTTTCAGAGCTCAAAACTTCCTCATTAGTACAAAAACAGCTTTAGTTGAAACCAAGACGCCAAAATAACCATCGTCCAATAGTCATCCGTCATTAAAGTTATAACAATGAAGGTATGTCCAAGTAAATGTGCAACTCCAGGAGATATTGTAATTATTCTCACCTGCGAGTCTGAGATGGACACTCGCTTGGACTCTATGGTTGGCTGTCTGGCTATTCGGGAATAGCGGTCAGCCCCGCTCCCAGAAGAAACGTACGTTCCTCTCTCCTGCAATGACATCTTCCTGCCTGACAGGTATGGCCTCATGGGTGGAGCTTTCTTAACACCTGTCCCATTTTTCACTACACCGGAGGAGGGATCAGACCTTAGCGACACCACAGACATCTTGTCAGCCATCTCAGCCGCCTGGGAGGAGTCTGGGTCCGAGTCCATCCCCACGCAACCAGGATCACTGCTCATCGCCATGACGATGGAGTAGGAGGGGCTTGGAGGCAGAGAGGAGGGGGGTGTGGAGTTTTCACATTAATTGTTCCACCTCCAACGTCGGCTTGCAGTTACAGGAAGCTTTGGCTATACAGACAGATAAAGAGAGGAAGGAAACGAAGACAAAGAGTTTGTTACTGAAATGTAATTTCGTTACATAGATTTTGCTCTTTCCTCATTTAAGTAGAAAGGTACTGAATGTTAACAAGCTGCTATGTGGACTGATATTGATATTGCACTTAATTAAATGAATGAATTATTGCTACATTTATTACAAAAAATATACTTAAACAATTTAACTTTATTTAAATACTAAAAACAAACAGACAATAAAGATGTAAACTGGAATCAAATGTTTTTTCCCCTCACTACCTATTGTTTTTATTTAAGAACATACACTGCTTGAAACTCCTGAATCACAAAATGAAATGTAATTAATTAATTTACTCTACCTATATAAATTCAATTCAATAAATTCAAGATTATTTGTATAGCGCTTTTTACGATACAATCGTTGCAAAGCAACTTCACAGGAAATTAAGTTTCTAAAATAGATTTATATTGTAGAAACTCAATATAATTAACTTATGGCAAAATTTGGTTAATTCAGTATAATCGCCGATGGTTGGCTTCCTCTGAGGTCCTCCGAGGGTTTGGCATCATCTCAGCACTACAGCTTTTGTTATTAACAGATCGATTTGTATCACCAAACAGCCATGTCAGCTTGGCTGATTATTAAAATTTAGCAAATATTTTTTTTAGAAATTATTTTTAGTACATTTTGTGTGTTTTTTTATATATTTTTATTATTTTGGCGAATTTGTTTAATTTTTACAATTTATTTTCTAGTTTTTACATTTTATTTTTTATGTATTTATAAAATGTTATAATATTTAGAAAAATTATAGTAATATTTATAATATCACTACAATAATCAATATTAATCTACTGCATTCTATTAATATGACAATGAATAATAATAAAAGCAAAAAACATTAAACAGACAAAAAATATATATTTTATAAAAAAAACAATGTTTGAAGTGATCAAAAAATAAAATATGTCAATATTGCTGGTTTTATGCATCCAATCAAATTTCATTGCTCTCATTTCTCATCCTACTTAAACAAGTAGAAAAATGAAAGGCTCTGTGTGAAAATTATCAGTCCTCGACTTCATTTTGGGCTCTAATGAGGGTCATTTATGCCTTGATCATGCTCTCCATGGCATTTTTCTGGCATTAACTCTGTGGAGGGTGTGAATATTACTGGCAGCAAGGTGCCAATGAAGCCATCCATATGTGACTAGCTAATTGAAAAAAAAGTGTGTTTCTCAGGAAGCCCAATTTCCTCAGAGGGGAGATATAATTAGGAACCACCACTGTGAACAAGAACTGCTTTGTACTTACTGACTTGTGTGTGTGTGTGTGTGTGTGTGTGTGTGTGTGTGTGTGTGTGTGTGTGTGTGTGTGTGCATCCTATTTCCCTCAGAGCCTTTAGACTCAAATAATCTATCTATCTGTCTATCTTTCTGGGGTTTGTTTGTGAAAGACTGAGACAGTGAGAGAGTCTTTTCCTCTATCCATACACAGGCTGCGCATGAGACGGCTGCCTGAGGCCTTGATTAACACACTGCAGAGTCAGACTCGACCCCACTGCAACAGAGCTTTAGAAAGCTAACAAATCATTAAAAAACATTGCACGACCCTGAACCCAAACTGAACATTACATCAAATCACGAAACAGTAAAATATACTAACATAAACAAGATATCAAAACAAAGAACAGGAGAGAATATTACAGTGAATTTACGTATAGAAGTATTAAAAACACTTACACTATGTTTGGTGTCAGTAAAGAGTCAGTAAAAAAAAAGAAAGACAAATTTAAATAACTTTTCAATATTGATAATAATAAGAAACGTTTCTTGAGCAATAAATCAGAATATTAGAATGATTTCTGAAGGATCATGTGACACTGAAGACTGGAGAAATGGTTGCTGGAAAATGTTCCTTTACCATCACAGAAATACATTGGATTTGAAAATAAATTAAATTGTAGTGTATATAAAATCTATATAAAAATAGAATTATATCTGTACTGTAAACAAATATTTTACTGTTATAATTTACAATCAGAATACATTTTATATACATTTACAAATCACAAAAATAATAAATACTTAAAAAAAATCTCTCCACCTCATTTACAATACCAAATAATCACATAAAACACAAATATGGTCATATGAAAGGTGTTTTTATGAAGTTTCGGAAAATTCAGAACAAATGTTCCCATTTATCCACATTAATCTCCAAATCAATTTATTTCAGTCAAATATTAATATACTAACAGTCTGATATCCAGGACTGAGACAATACACAAATATCTCACACGCTGGATGAAGTGCCCAAACTTTGCACAGGTTTGCACTAGGGAACAGGTTTCCCTATCGGTCTGTCTGCTGGCAGCAAGGTGACCGTGCTCTCTTCTCACATCAATGTCTCTCTTATGATCAGACATTGTTCTCTTCATACAGAGAGAATCAAAGCAGCCCAGGACATCTGCTTGAGTCTTTGTTTCATAGATAAAAGAGGTGGAAATACAAAATACAGCTTTCTACATGGAAATAAAGAGTGATAGACAAAGAAGTAGGAATGGATTTCTTTATCCACCCTCATACTGTTCCATACATCACCCTTCATCTCTTACTGCTCTTGTCTCGTTCCACATGCAACCCATTTCAGAGAATCCTCTATGAGGGCATGGAGAATTACCATAGGAAATACAGCTGAACAATAGAAATGTCATTTCTTTCTGTCCTACAGTGGGTCGGAGAGACCGAGGTATGAGACTGGCTCTAGAAACAGAGCGAAATCCTGTAATGCAAATGTCAAGGGAGCCACTCTCAATTTGACATATTTGGGGCGAGCTACATTATACTATTGGTCAAGGTTACCCAAAATATACAGGCCAAACATGGGAAGGTTTTCATTTGCAAGCCCCAGATGCCTTTTAAAACTGGCCCAGGTGGGCCTAGCCCCACTAAAGTGAATTTAAATGGCTGATATTAAAATGTTTTGCTGGCCTATACTGCTTAGACAGCATAGTGGGGGTGACCCCGAATAGTCAACGATTCTATGCTTCGATAGGAGGAGCCTGATTCGACTCCCAATCTCACAGTCGAATATTAGTGGGGTGTTATTATGATCATGGTATTTTGGCTATATGGGGGTTTCACACAGAACTACCAATTTTCTCCCAATAAGTTCATATACAGCCTATTAAGATAATGCTGTAAATAGGAATATGAAAAGAAAGAAGCTTTAAATAAATATTTTAAAGTGCGTGAATAAATCCAACCACCCCTATAGATTTAAGTTTCACTTTCCATGATCCGTGACAGACAGAGGAGCATCTTGGCGGCAGGGATTTAAATCTTTAACAAGACTCAAATTGACACAGGCAGAGTGAAAGACTGCATTTTCCCGATCAGGTAGGGTACAAGTGATTTCAAAAAATTTCAGCCGGTTTATATATATTGTGTATATATTATTAATCTCATATAAAATGCATTTGGTTGAGTTGTGCTGCAGTAAAGGCTTCATTGTAGTAGGCTACAACTTATCTCTTCAGTGCGCAGCGCGAGCAGTACAAGCAACAATGCAGAATATTAATAATGATGACAGGGGCTGTCATATACACAAAATTATAATGAGAACACTATTATAATAAAACGCAGTAAGTTTTTAGAGTATAGTTGCCGTGTTTCTGCACCTTGTTGCGAGAAAAATGCATCCACAAAATGAGTTCATTCAGAGCCGCGCAGACACGTTCATGCATGCCCATTTTGTGCAGATAGCCTATAAGTCGTAATAAAACGTTATGTTGTATAAATAATGAAGCGTACTTTATGAGATAAATGATGAGTTAAATCCCATTGATTAAAACATGCTATCAAATGCTTCATTCTACTGGTCATCTTCAGCACGCGCAGCTCAAAGCAGAAATGCAGAACAGTAATAACTTATAATCATATAGGTTATAATGAGACCACTATTGTAAAAATTGTGAATTCTTAGGGTTTCGCTGACGTTTAATGCTATCTTTTAATCAAAACATAAAACATTATGTTTGTATCTGCGAGACGCCCGTAACACATTTTCCCTGTGTGTTAATGTCAGTTAATGGCAGTCGTGGCCTAATGGATAGAGCGTTGGACTTGTAACCTGAGGTTGTGGGTTCGAATCTCGGCTCCGGCAGGAATTGTCAGTGGGGGGAGTGAATAACAAGCGTTCTCTCCACCTTCAATACCACGACTGAGGTGAGACCCTTAAACAAAGGAACCGAACCCCCAACTGCTCCCCGGGCGCCGCAGCATTGGCTGCCCACTGCTCCAGGTGTGTGTGCACTTGGATGGGTTAAATGCAGAGCACAAATTTCACTGCTGGTTATATTCTGTATAATTGTGTATGTGACGAATAAAAAATCTTCTTCTTCCCAGTAATTATGGAATGTCTGACTTAACTCTTGGTAATGTATTTTGCCCCTCCCCCAAACATATGATTCGACTATCAGTTGACTATCAGCAAGATTTGAAAATTCCAATTCTATTATGAAAATCCTTAGTCGGGGACACCCCTACAGCTAGTATAACCAGTATAGTATAGTATAATGACAGTAACTGTCATTGCTTAGACAGTTTATTAAAACGGGAAGAAATGAGCAAATGTAAAGCTATGCTTGTATCTCAATGCAATATCAGCATGAAACATCTATACACAACTCAAGTATATCTGCACCGAACATGAATTTATGAATAAATAACAAGGTAGAGGTTTGGCTCATAAATATTAAATAGGTTACGTGACTAGACAGTCTAGCAAGACTACCTAGCAACGCTGACATAAGCTAATTAATATTCTAACACTCATTCCGGCACCACTGTCTAACAGCGCACAGTTCAAAGAGCCCCTGTTTCAGCACTGGGTCAAAGCATTGTCCTCCTGCCACGCTCAGCACTAGGGCAGTTTTATCTTAATGCTACCAGAAGATTCAGGCAAAGGCTGTTTTGTACAGAGAGCAAAAACATAACTAAGACAACGCATAAGAAATGCCTTACAACAGAGGTCTTCAACCCTGTTCCCGGGGACCAACTACCCTGAACATTTAGCTACAACCCTAATCAAACACACCTGAAGCGGTCAATCAAGCTCCTCAAGACTGCTTGAAAATTTCAGGCAGGTGTGCCGAAGCCGGTTGGAAATAAACTTTCCAGGAGAGTGGGTCCCCAGGAGCAGGGTTGAAGACACAATAAACATACACATAGACCCACTACACTGATATAGACATGCTTGAATCTGAATTTCATTTTAACACTTTATATTTATGATCACACATCCAAAGCTCGAATCATTTGATCATTAACACCAAGTAATATTTACATTTTACATTTATGCATTTAGCAGACAGTTTTATCCAAAGCGACTTACAGTGCATTTAGGCTATACATTTTTTTTGTCAGTATGTGTGTTCCCTGGGAATTGAACCCACAACCTTTTGCGCTGCTAACGCAATGCTCTACCACTGAGCCACAGGAACACTTCAAGTAAGATGTGCATCAAGTAAGACTGCAAATGATGTGCATTTTTTTTTATTAATTTTGAAATAAATATACTTAAAAATGTGAATGCTGATACAGTATACTCCACTATTAATAAATTAAATTAATTGGGTCCCTATTTAAAAAAATATGTATTTAGTATGAATTAATTTTACTGAGTTACTGAACCTTTAAGTTATTACCATTAAAATCATGTTTATATAAAATACAGATGCAATTTAAATGTAACTTCTTCCTGTGATGACAAAGCTGAATCTTCAGCAGCCGTTACACCAGTCTTCAGTGGCACATAATATTATCAGAAATAATTTTATTTATACTTAAGATATATTTTTAAGGATTCTTAGAATAATAGAAAGTTCAAAACAGCATTTATTTGATATTAGAAATATAATGGATTTACTGTCACTTTTGAACAATTTAATCCATCCTTTCTGAATGAAAGTCAGAAAAAAGGTAAAAAAAACCTTACATACTCCAAACTTTTGAACATAAGTATAGATATCAGTCAACGAGAAACAGTCATAATATTATTTGTCACTTTCAACACAAATGTGTTCAGTAATCATTTAAATACTATCTACAGGCATCTGAAATGTAATGTTACAAGAGCGCAGTGTAGCAGAGACTGCATTTCACATTCACGAGGAAGCCACGCACGCCTGGCTTGTCAAAATCCAACATGCTCAGCAAAATCATGTGCGGAAGCCTTTCACAGTAAACACCATGATAGTGTGTTAAAGTAAACGACAACAAGCACAACATTCCCGAGTAGAAACAACGCATAGCTGACTTTCTAAATGTATAGATATGCCAGCTCTGACATACATTATATACATTACAAAAAAGAGAATATTGTAATCCTCAGACTTCACTTCCTCCTGGGCAGATGGCCATCTGATAACAACATAAGAGAGGTACCATAAGAGAATTCTTGGATCATTAGGACTCATCTTTAAAAACAGAGAATTTGACTCATCCAGACACGTACTTTCACAACCATGGGAAGTGAGAGACTAATGTTACATGCTACAAGCCTTAAATGCCCTAAAATGATCGATCTGTCTCCATATCTTCCTGTCCGTGCAGTTGGTGTTAGGTGTCACTCTAGTCACACACTCAGATCTCTGTAACAAGAGCTGAATCACTAGGCCCATGAAATCAGCACCCACATGTTCTATGGATATTTGCTTATTTGTATTTTGTCCTCATTATAATTGCAGCTTAAATTGTCACCAGCCCCTTATACGGGACGCCTAATTTTACTTCAATATATTACTATTAAATCCTTATCTAATCATGACAAACGATATATCGCTGGAAAGGTCCAAGATTCCTAAAGAGATATATTACCACTGTTTGTTGTTAAAAATTATGTAGGAGCAGTAATAGATTAATTTATGACAAGATTGCACCTCAAAACATATACACCATAACAGGAGCGCTGACCTTTGACACAAAAATTCTATTCGTTTCCTTTTTTTCCTATCACGTTTTAGAAATCATCATATATTATATAATATTTGAAAGCATAAAACCTTAAAATTCATCCTGTGAAAACCGTTTTGAAATCAGACGTTGCGTTACCGTAGAAATGGTACTTTAAAATCTTTTAGTGGGCTCCTCCCCCTTAGTGGGAGGTGTCATATTCCAAATGTATTACGGTCTTATAGAATCAAAACGTTTTATAATCTTGACAATTTTGTGATAGGAGTAACACTGAGAGAGAAATGTATACATTTGTGACAGAAAAATGCATTAAAAAATTAAATGGGTTTGGATGGCACCCGGTGGCTGTTTGTGGTATAATGCCAAAACAAAATTGCACAATAACCTCAATTTTTTTATATCAACTTAAAATTTGGAACAACTTATTTAGACATATGGCTTTAATTTTAAGCCAAATTTGGATTCAAACCTATTTTGTTAAATATAATTTTTTATCAAATAAAAATAATACAGTACATTTTATTTACAGTAAATTTAAACTTATATAACTCTTTTTAACTTTCATTTTTTTTAAATGATTTAACTTTTGCAATAATCTGCTGATTGTCTTCTTTAAAAAGAGACCAACCTTAGGTCTGTATTCAAAAAGCATTCATGGAGCACTTTCAAGTCTATTTTCAAAAAGGGGGGGGGGTGACAGTTAAGGGGTTAAAAGAGTTCTATGTTAATGTTTACATAGGAGGGTAAATCTTAGAAAACTTAGAAAAGTGCGCTACAATGAAAGGACTGTCAACACATTTAAAAGTGCTCAAATTAGCCATTTTAATTTGCCATTTTAAAGGGATAGTTCACCAAAAAAAACTAAAATCTCACCCTTATGTCGTTTCAAATCTGTAAGACCTTTGTTCATCTTTGGAACACAAATTAAGATATTTTTGATGAAATCCGAGAGCTTTCTGACCCTCCATGCAGCTACCACGTTTTAGGCCCAGATAGGTAGGAAGGACATCGTTAAAATAGTCCATGTGACATCCGTGGTTCAACCTTAATTTTAGTAAGCTTTGAGAATACTTTTTGTGCGCAAAGAAAACAAAAATAACAACTTCATTCAACAATTTCTTCTCTTCCGTGTCAGTCTTTGAGACTCATTCACGACAGTACCACAACATCTTTTAGAACGACATGACAGTGATGACAGAATTTCATTTTTGGGTGAACTATCCCTTCAACTATGCTATCTCCTAAGACACAACATTTTGGCCAAATTCTAAGGCTCCATGACACTTATCAATTGTTGAAAAGGATAAACCAGAATGCTTTGTGGTAAGCTCTGTAAAGGAATAAATCCAACATGGCAGACGAAGCAAAACTACAGTTCAATCTAAAAACTATTTACCCATTATTTGCTATTATCATGCTTATTCACCTGCTTCGTGCCCAACAGACTGAACTAGCTATCGTCAAACATGCTAAAATCAAACCCCTTTTACAAAACCTGTATGTACAAAACAAAATAATACATTTAGCTTCTTTAGCTCAAATGACGCTAAATACTTCTAATGCTGGCCCATCATATTAAGCATTGCACTTTCTCCCAATCTCCTCCCCATTCTGTCTGAGGTAGGCTGGCGCATTTAGGCTAGCAAGTTCAGCTGACTTTCTAAACCCATTCAGACAGGCCTGTCAGCTCCTGCTAAGGAGAATATATCGCACACCATGTTTTTCCGTGTGTGAGTTTGCATTCGCAGACGCTTCAATTGTTCTCCCAGGTGCTAGATATCCATTTCAATCCAAGACATCTGTATGCAGTGAGCAGACTTTAGTGCACACACTCACACACACATGCTTTCTTCCTGCACTGGCAGAGCTGAGCTCTAGCAGGCGTCCTTGTAGAAGCAGTGTGCATTTATGCGGCTGTTAAAGCGAGTCCCTCTGGATGAGGAGGAACGCACAGAGCTGAGTGAAGGATATGTGAAGAGGGAAAACAGGAGGAGGAGAGGTGAACGACTGCAACGCTCCATGCCCACATTCTGCCTCCTCTCACTTCAATTCAACACCAAAGCTTTGATGCAAACTGTGAAGGAACAGCGCCCAAACGGTTCTAGCGCTGTATCAGTCAGTGGGTGGTGATCTAGAGCGGGAACCGTGTGCTATTAGACAAGATAAACAGCAAACTATCGCTTGACTAAACACAGGGAGAAAGATATGCGTTGAAATAGAAAATAATGAATGGTGTGTCACCATAAATGTTCTACACTCTACAACTAGTGGGTGCTATATTGAGTCACAAAAAGCAGGAAAAAACAATGTTAAAGGGGACATCAGATGAAAATGTCACTTTTGGGCTTTTTTTTTTTATTTAATTAGGTTTCTGGCATGTCTGCCAGCTCAGAAAACCTGAAAAGAAAACACAGCTAGTTTGTTATGGCTGCATGATTGTGTGAACAGAGCTGTTTTGGCAAGGTTTTGTTGTTTTACAAGTCCATTGAGGAATTATAACCTGAGTATATGTTACAGACATTTTAGGAAGACCCTAAAAATCACACCAACTTGTGGAAAATGGGTATCCGATGTACCCTTTAATGCAAATAATAAAATGCAACTATATGATCGTCTGTATTTAGAACAACAAAATGAATATGTTCAGCTTTTAAAAGGAAGGAAAAACACTATCACATCCATCTGTCACTTGATAGAAGCCAAATTAGGCAGACGCCAACATGGACAGGTTGCACAACATGCCCTTATGCTCGAAAGCCATGAACAAAACTGCACTGCAAAAAATATTTTCCAGGCAGATAGATAGATAGATGATAGATAGACCATAGATAAGACCAATGTCCAGATAGATAAAACCATATAGGTTGTCACACTTCCACTTTTGTTTATACCAGGGATGGCTCGATACCTTAATTTTGGCTTCGGTACGATACCAGAATGTAATGCCTCCGTAGCGATACTAAATCGATACCATAAGTGACAAATAACCAGCCTCAAAAGATAAGTGAATTTAAAACTATTTTATTATTAATAATAATAACAGATTCATATCTTAATACCTTTGTATCAAACTAACAAAAAACCTACAGGGAACATAGGTTACATTTTGATGTTGGAGGGAAAAAAAATAGGCTAACTGAAGTAATAAGATACAAATATATTCAAATCTTCGTATCTTTTCATTGCAAACACATGTGCAAATAAAATGTCTCAAAATGTTACAAAAAACCTACCGGGAACATAGTTTACATTTTGACCGAGTTTGAAGAAACTGATGTTGCGCAATTAATGTAACAAATGATGCTTTATTGTAAAGCGTTATTCTAACAGTCTAAGTAATATTCAAAATTATTTCTCTCTCTCAGATTGTTTTCAGATTTCAGCCAAAGAAAAAGCATTAAATATAAATCTCACTCTCTCACTTGCTTCATATTAGCGATCGGCGGCACGTCAGAAACATTCCCTTCATATCATTGATACTAAAATTAATATAGCAAAACTCTTGCTCAATTCAAATCCAATTAATATTCGATTGTATGAATTCAAGTGCATATATTACGTGACCAAAACGTCAATGGTTCTAGCGTGTCACACTCGCACGTCTGAGCTTACTGTACCACATCTGTATGTGCGTTGATCAGTTGTAAATAAAAGTTCAAATTAAATCTGAATTTCTTAATGATGCACTCACCTGTCGATCTCTTAATTCTCTGAAAAGATCAGGATGAGCAAGCGACACATGCTTAAAAAGATTTGATGTGTCCCTGAGGCAACATGATTACAGCAACGCTTGCATACAGGTGCAGTAAGGTCAGTTCGTTCACCTTTGTCATCTGTTTTGTATACAAAGTAATGCCATATTTCAGTTTTACTGTTCTCTTTATGTATTCATTTCAGGGGGCGTTGATAGAGTTTCATCTGTTTGATTCATTGCTGTGTTCTGTTGTCACATTTACCGGCTGCGCAGCAATTTAGAAAGCACTGCCACCTACAGGTGCATTTCGCAACTGCAGCGTATGAAATACAGAATTGAGCAAAATTATGATATCGTACCATTTCAAATATAATATAAACCGGTACTTTTCCAGTACCGGTATACCGCGTATCCCTAGTTTATACATTTACAAAACTGTCGATTGTCTGATGGTTGTGAAACCAGTTGATAATCACCAATCTAAAACACACATACCCAAGCACTTTTTGGCTAAGGCTAAGATCAACATTTATTTTGCTGGCAACAATGTCTGGTAGTGGTTTAACCAGTCAGATAACCAGCGAAGACAGGTCTCCTGTTTTCTAAAGCATGTTAGTAGGGCTTGGCTACTAAAAAATTAAGTGGCAAAACCTAATCTCTTCTACTGTACATCCAAATGCATAGAAAACGTATTACTACAACACATGATGGATTGAGAATAGTTTTACCATCTGAAGAGTCTGTAAACAGCCATTACTTTCCCTTTAAGAGGCTGGTAAGCGCTGAGGGAGAGTGGGAGCGCTGATGAGATGAATATTGACAGGATTTAAACTGCTGGAGCGTACAGTGATTGAGGACACGGCCAATGTACATGCAGATGAATACAAATGGGATTTCACTCATGGAGGAACAACAAGACCGATTACAGTTGGAGTGTTTAATATGCTGGGGCTTGAGGTAGAAGCTACACTTTTGGGCCAGTCTACAAACATCTTGATGTAATCAGGTGTAAAGGGTGTTATTTTAAAAGGATCTGTCAAAAATAATTGTAACACTAAGACAGTGATAATAAAGTGGAAGTACGTACTGTAGATGAAGTAGGACATACTCACTTCAGTTTTGCAGCATTGGATGTTTCTTCCACTAGTCTCTCAACAGAAAGGGATCTGTGAGTGATATAAAAAAAAACTTTGTTAACCTAGTATGAGTAAAAGTCAACACAAAGAGAATACACTCCAAAACCCGTTATTCAAAATAAATATTGTGTACCCATCCTGAAACATGAGCTTTGCATCCTCATTAAAGTAAATACATGTTAGTATTGCAGGGAAGACATACAAATAAACAAAGTATTGACATATAAATTATGTTACAATGTTATAAAGGTGATCTATAGGTGATTTAGCATTTATAAGATGTGTGACAAAAAACATAAGATAAATCAGCTCTTTTAAATGAAAAAAGTGCACTGGATTGTAGAGTTTTATGAATTATTGCTCCTATTATCACTAGAAAAAGTACACATAACTTTTAAATTACATTTAATTTACCACCTTGTTTCTGCTATATTGATTACACTTAGAAAACAGCGCTGCATTTCGTGGATAAGACAATATCTACAGTGACTCGTTTTGTTAATGAGCTAAAGTTAAGTCTAGATTGTGAATTTTTCTTGTGACAGACAGGTTTGATTAAACTATGTTTGGATTTTGAGAAAATTTAGTATGAAAATTAAAAATTCTCAAAAAAAAAAAAAAAATCAATCATATCATCAAAATTTCATCCAAAAACTTTGAAGCAGTCTTCCTGTTTCAATGTTGACACTGTTAATGTGTACCAGGGCTCCTCGATTATGACAAAAATCACAATCACGATTATTTTGGTCAATATTGTAATCAAGATTATTTAAAACGATTATTAATGGGCCATATGACCAGAACTTTATATGAAATATTTATTTAAAGATAGTGATATATATCAAATACATTTACATGAACAATCACTAAGCACTGCATTTTGACACATTTTTGTGTGTATTTGACCGTTTAGGCGCTAAAAGATGATTTTACATGTCCGTGTTGTGTTCTGTCTCTGAGCGCATACACAGTAATCATCCTGAGGAAGCGCACACTCTCTATAACGCTTTTAAAAACAAAAATACATCTAATAAACTTTAATAAAAGCAACCACGTCCCATTTTACTAAAGTCTCGTTACATGATTTTACTGATTTGCACATGAAATTGGCATTTTATGGAGGGACAAAAGAGCATCGCTGGAAAGGGGCGGAATGGGGCGCAGGAATCGTTTTATCTCGATTACTGTATTTTCATAATCGTTGGAGGTTGAAATCGAAACTGAATTTCGATTAATTGCACAGCCCTAATGTGTACAGTATAATAAACCTACAGGAGATGTGTTTTTTGTTGAAAAGTAAGTAAATTTGTGGTCAGCAATATTTTTTTTATTAATTAATATGTTTATTCAGCAAGGGTGCTGAATAAAGTAAATCGATCAAAATTGACAGTAAAGACATTTATAATGTTACAAAAAAAGGATCATGTAACACCTACGACTGAAGTAATGGCTGCTGAAAAATTACATTTTAAAATATTTCACAATATTGTTGTTTTTACTGTATTTTTTAAACGAATGCAGTCTTGTTGAGCATAAAAGACATTTCAAAAACATTAAAAAATATTTTTCTGCACAAATATCAAATGCACAAGTGTTCAGTGAATTTTCTGTGTGTTTCTGGAGAGTGGGAGAGTGATACAGCACACAAAACATAAGCCAATGCTCGTTCTAACCAAGTTTTCCTAATTACAATTATTACAGGCAGAACTTGAGACAGATGGTTAACGGGAAATTTCTAAGCTTTGTGAACAGAAGAGAGCAGCAGACAAACTCAAAAGAAATACCACCCTCTTTTCCAGCAGGAATCCAGACTGAAGTAGCTCTTTTCAGAAGTACGATGTGGACAAAAAGGCCACTTATGAAAAAGTCAAGCCCACATGCAAGAGCACCAGCCAAAGCAACTTGTCTGCCTTCTCCAGAAGAGATGTTTGGGTCTTTGGACTGCGGAGAGCTCCGACAAGCCCGTTATGTCGGCTAGGCCTGAATTTCAGAGCAAATGTTGGATGTGGCACATGTCACAGGGATCTTGGGTCTGGTTTGCTCTCTTAAGCCACAAGTCTTAATTTCAAACATGAAGCAGCACCATTAAAACCTATTCAAGTCAGCATGGAAACAAAACAGAGCTGCCAACAGACTCAAGTGGGATGGGGATTTCAGAGGAGGCTGTCAGAATGCCAGCGTGAGCGGATGAACGGCCAAACGAAGACAATTCTCAGAGAGAAACTTCAATTGTATGCTCTGAAGAAGATGAAAGAAAGAATTGAATATTTCAGCAATACAACAGAGAGAGACATAAAGAGAGAGACCCTACAGGATATCAGACAGGTACAACAAAGGCAACCGCTTAGAGACAGTCTGAATCCAGACTCTAATTTAGACACATTTATAACACAATACAGTTCTTAAAGACTCCAGCGTCCCCTCAGCAAATGGTGCAAGGCCTTTCTGCTATCCATCTACTTAAAGGGCCCCATGGAACATGAAATGTGTATTTAATGGGCTCTTATAAATGACAACAATACCTTTTATGGATTACACACAGTCGTGCATGCTTATATCATCAACCTACATGAACAGGAGGTACTGTAAATGAGATAGCTTTAGTGCTGAAATTGTTTTAGAGTTGTTAGAATGTATAAATAAAACAAAAGGAATATATAATTTATGTTTATTGTAAATACTGTGCAAGTACATCTATGCTTTTTCTGAGAAAGAAGTGTCTTGAATAAATAATTGATCAGCATGTGTCAATATTGGATACTTGTTGACTGATATCTAATTATGTCTGTTTGTAGATACATACAACTTTTACCATCATTAGTGCTAACTTAACATGTAGGAGTATTTTACAGCAGCAACCCTTCAAGAGGCCATTGATCATAATATGAACATATTTATGAGCATATCAATATTGGCAAGAATATTTAGAACAGATTTTAAGATTAATATCAATTAAGATCTAATATTAGTCTCTTATGCTCAACAAGGCTGTATTTATTTGATGAATAAAATGTTTAAAGTTATTGTATTTATTTTAAGTAAAATCTTTTGTAATATTATAAAATGTCTTTGTCACAATTGTGTTCAATTTAATGCCTTTAAAATAAAACATACTAATATTTTTGATAAAAATACTAAACAGTGATGTACATGTGAGTTAACACCTGTTTTTACTACATTCCCCTTAATTTATTCAATTATGGCTAGATAATAAATTATTATTTATATAAAAAAATAGGCAGATCTGGGTCAACAAGCACTAATGATTGCATGAGAAAAGCATATTACTCCGATACATGCAAACATGCCTAACTGGTCAGCAACACATCATTAAAACGGAGGCTGAATTTTCTAGACTTACAAGACATGATATGTGAAGTTCACAGTATCACGCATCCAGCTAACAGCTTTCATGTCTGAAGCCCCCGGGCATGTGCACTGACCTACAGACAGCACTACTGCTTATGGCCAATGGGCCAGACCTAACAGCTTTAACTAGCACTGATGTGTGTGCATGCTGAAATCTACCAATGTAGCATTCACAGCCTACTGGCAAACCCAAGCTACATGCACACTGAATTGTACTGTAACGTGTATAAAGTAGCTACACTAATAAGAAAGTTTAATGTATGTAACATTGTAATCTGGTTAATCTAGTATAATGCAGACTCATGTTCTACATATTGGGCAAGTACAGTGACTGAGGGCGAGCTTAATTCATACAGTGATGGACAGCAGACACTAATCCTCACTGCTGATGTGGTGTGATCAGACTGATTCATTAATCACTAGTAATCCCACGCTAAGAATGGACACAATGTGAGGACAGAGATGAAGGAGGAACAGGCTGGAGTGACAACAGGAAGTTGATGACAACAGAGAGAAAAACACTGTGACAGTGCATCAATAAACCAATGCTGTAAATCATTTAAAATGTTTCATAAAATGATTTACATCACAGTTAATCACATACATATTAATAGCAGTTGCACTGTAAACTCTAAGAAGTTAGCAGAACACTAATAAGTTAGCAGTACTTCTACTAAAGATTAAGAACTTTACATTTTTATTTAACACTACACAAGCATGTTAATTGCAATTAAATTGAATTATCGGCTAAGCCAACTCATAAATTTGATCGCTTAAACATCATGTTAACTCATGCAATATAACTATATTAACTTTACAGCCATCAAAAGAGCAACATAACAGAAAACCCTATAAATCCCATCATACCATTAAACAATATGCATTAACATCTCTCCCTATACACAAAATAACACTTCATTTCAACATTTATTCTCTTTATATAATCTAATGCAAAGAATGCTGGGAACTAGAAATCTGCTGCAGCTCATTCAGTTTCAGTTCAGCTTATATGTGTAACTTTTTCTAAGAAGTACAAGGAGCTTTCAGTAATACGTGACCCTGGACCACAAAACCAGTCATAAGTGTCCATTTTTCGAAATTGAGATTTATACATCATCTGAAATCTGAATAAATATGCTTTCCATTGATGTAAGGTTTGTTAGGATAGGCCGAGATACAACTATTTGAAAATCTGCAATCTGAGAGTGCAAAAAAAATCTAAATATTGAGAAAATCTCCTTTAAAGTTGTCCAAATTAAGTTCTTAACCATGCATATTACTAATATGAAAATGTTAGTTTTTATATATTAATGGTAGGAAATTTACAAAATATGTTCATGGAACATGGTCTTAATTGTTTTTGGCATAAAATAAATATTTATAATTCTGACCCATACAATGTATTGTTGGCTATTGCTACAAATATACATGTGCTACCTATGACTGCTTTTGTGCTCCAGGGTCACATATTAGAGTGAAATGAAGTAATTTCATGTAATTAGAAGACAAGCCCAAATACATTATTGTACATCACTGTGGCAGATGAGTAGATAATATAAAATGACGATATATTTTTTATTTCCATATTGAGTATAAGCCTAAGACTGACCAACAATCATCCCAATAATTTTTGCAATTGATTTGTCTGAGGTTGAATAGTGCCTACCTCCCTGTTTTTGTGTTGTGTCTTGCCTCAACCGCACAGCATTTTAAGATGCCGTCAAGTTGATTGTCACTGCCAAAGAAAATAAATTACATTTTAAAGGTCAAATTTTAAAACCTGACAAGAAAATGAAGAGATGTGATGGGAAAATCATACAAAGCGGTCTCAGCATCTACTTTACGATCAACAACAGCTTTATATTGCAGCTATTAAGCCCTTAAGAAGGATCCATTTCAAACTGTACACACACACACACACACACACACACACACACACACACACACACACACACACACACACACACACACACACACACACACACACACACACACACACACACACACACACACACACACACACACACACACACACACACACACACACACACACACACACACACACACACGTGCTAATGTGAGTGCGGTTCACGTGGGGGCAGGAAGCAGGGGACATTCAATCTCCACCCTGCAGTTATTCTACAAGCATGCAATCCTCCTCTTTATCTCTGCATGGAATCTCATGTTACCTCCTCAAAGACTCATTTTAAATGCTTAAGGATTTCAAATAGTTTTAAAGGCATTAGACATCAAGAGAACCTGTTACAAGAGTTCATTATGGAATTTGAAAACAGCATCTTCTCCATATGCACAGTATAGCTGACACAGCAAAACATCACTTCTTTCTTACTCAATAAAGTCACCTCTTTCTTTTCTTTCTCAAAAAAAACAACAACACATTATCTTCATCAAGCACCAAATACATGTCAGTTTTCTGTTTTAGCAGTGAAATGTACAGTCACTAGCACAAAAGCAGCAGTAAAGACTTATAAATACATTGTTACAAAAGATTTCTATTTCAAATTAATGCAGTTTTTTGTAATTTTCTATTGAATAAAAATATTAAATGATAATGATAAAAAATGCCTCTTTAGTACAAAATCATCATATTAGAATGATTTATGAAGGATCATGTGACTGAAGACTGGAGTGATGGCTGCTGAAATTTTAGCTTTTCCCTCCATCACATGAATAAACTACATTTTTAAATATATTAAAATAATAAATAGTTATTATAAATTGTAATAATATTCAAAAATATATTCTTTATTAAAACATTTGCAATACTTCTTTCACATAAAAAAAAATCAGTTTTAGCTTTTTTTGTATTCTGTTGAAGAATTCAATTTGATAGAAGTGAAATCACTCTATTAAAACTTTACACTACAATCTCAATATTTCTCAAAAGTTGCTTACATGTTCGTTGCTGGGTACATTAGTGTAATTAAAGTTTTAATTAACCGTGATAAATGACATGAAAGCATGTCAGTTGAGGTCAGGGTTAAAATTGGATTACACGCTTGAGAATCAAGCTCGACATCTGGATTCATTTAAAACTAGAAGCCAAATAAGCAGTATGGACACCCTAAGACAACATCATTTTGTTTTATATAACCAATTATTTCATGCAGAAACTATCCAAAGCCCTGTGACAGACTTTCACCCAGTTGAATAGGGTGTAGGGTATTTCTAGTTTGTGTTCACACTGTCAAATCTCAAACTGTATTTCTAATCCCGCAACACCTAAATGCAGCATGTCTGGAGTATCCAAAACACACATTTCCAAAAGAGAGAGTGTGTGTTCAGTGTCAAGTTTGAGTGAGTCAGTCGGTAATCCGGGTCACTTTAATTGAATAACGCAGATTATCTTGTCTCAGGGAAGCTAATGTAGCCACAGCCACTCACTCTCACCGAGAGCGGACATATGAAATATCCTCATTCTACATACAGTAAAAAGATGAGTCAGACCCATGTTTGAGAACAAAAATAGCAGCAGGCACATTCCCTGCCAAATCCTGAGCTAACCTCTACGTGCCCTACTAACCCTTAGCTAGTGAATTTGGGATTAGCATATGGAGAGAGAGGTATGAACGCCCCATCTAATTTACTCACACGGACCGAGGGCTCGCTGAAGGGTCGGCTGGTGAATGGAGACATGATCCGATCCTACGGGGATGAGGGAGGGGACCCAGATGGACAGGAACCCATCATTCGTGCCATGGGACTTCCAGGGCTTTCCCCTCCCTGCACTGCATAAGACGTCGCTATGACCTCCACAGCGTCCCCTTTCACAGGTCACTGCCTGTCCAGGAACAGGGCAAGCAGTGTGGGAGGGGCATAAAGGGGAGGAGCTTCTGGTGTTTTCTCATTACCAAATAAAAATGATGGACCTGCAGAACCATCTGACAGGATGTGGCTCTCACAGGACTACACATGTGAGATTAACCCCGCTGTGGGGGATTGAATCCATCTGGGGACATCCCGACTGAAATAGTACTAGGATGTGTTGGACACAGACACACACACACACACACACACACACACACACACACACACACACACACACACACACACACACACACACACACACACACACACACACACACACACACACACACACACACACACACACACACACACACACACACACACACACACACACACACACACACACACACACACACACACACACACACACACAACACACACACACACACACACACACACACACACACACACACACGGCTCTTCCTGCACCATTAAAAGTCCTACGAGCAGCTGAATGTAAGGTCTTTACATAACTTACCGAGACACAAGAAATTACTATGTTCTTCTCTGTGGTCTGGCATTTAAAGAAACAATGAAAACGTTACATGTAGAAGAAGAACAATAGCGGGGTCTTCTGCGCATTGTCCTTCCTGCTGGTTGGGCTGCTGTATCGCATACAAAAGGACATTTTAATGAGGAGATTCACTCTCAGAGCACCACAAAGGATTTAGATGTCTCAAAGCCTGACAGTGTGGACGAAGAGAGACCTGTGTTTGGACAGCTATCAGTCAAGAACAGCTGAATCACATTTCATCATCATGTGGGTGGGTGAGGTTTAGTCATGGGTGGAAGCAGGTTTTGCATACAATATTTTCAGTAACAATTGTCAATACAGTGTAAGGTTCTATTTGCTAATGGTAGTTAAATGTGTAGATAACACAAACTAATAATGCACAACATTTTTTGCAGTATTTATTAATTGAGGTTAATGTTAATTTTGCTATTGTTCATAATTAATTAATGTATGACACCATTCAAAAATATTTTGTTTTAAAAGAAGTTCCTAAAGCTGCCAAGGATTTGAAAATACAGTAATATTGAGAAATATTATTTCAATTTAAAATAAGCATTTTCTATTTGAATACATTTTATATTCAGTGTCACATAATCCTTCAGAAATCATTCTAATATACTGATTTTCTGCTCAAGAAACATTTCTTCTTCTTACTATTTTTATTATGTTAAAATGTAAAACATAGCAATTATTTAAAACAGTTTGACCGTAAACGTCTTTCTTGTGAATTTTGATCTTTCCTTGCTGAATAAAAGAATATTCATTTCTTTCTTAATGTCTTCAAACTTTGAAACAGTTTTATCGAACATAATACATGAACAAATTAACTTTAAAATGTAAAAGATATATTAGTATATTTAGAAATGACTACTGACCGAGATTAATAAATGCTGTAAAAGTTTTATTAATTGCTAGTTTGCAATACCTAATGCATTATTAACTAATGTTAACAATCTTGAGGTGAATTGGGCATTTGGATACATAAATGTAAATAGGATATTTTCTTTCTTCATCGAAAATAACTAATATGGATCCAAAAACTAGACTTCATTTAACTGCAGATCTTGTTTGATGGCAAGAAATTGATGTGCTTCTCTGAGTACATGTTGTGAAATTTACCATTGCCTGTGTAATCGTGTCACCCTTCATCTGGGCAAATCCAATTAAGAGCACTGGAGGCTTGAAAAGAGAGGATCTGGAACAACTCGACATGGACTGACTGCATGTGTGTGAAAGTGAGAGAGTTTACAAGCTCTTTGCACAGAGTAATGGCTTTGACGGTGATAAAAAAATGCAATTTGTAATGGTTTTTCTAGAAGCAAAATCAGGGAGAAGACAATGTTAGACATTGACAATCAAATAAAATGAAAGAAAATCTATCTCACATGTCATACAACACTGCTGTGCAAAAGCACAACCTTTTTCAAGGAGAAAATAATCAACACTGTTCTAACATCTTTACTTTGACAATCAACCCAATTCACACCTTTAATAGCGCAAAACACAACTATTCTGAGTCTCAAAATCTCTCAGTGTGTGAATAGTTTGAAATGTTGCGTGGGTCGCTACTATAGACACTCACACAGCTTTGGAACAACAAAAAACACACATTATGACTAAAAGGAAGGTTATTAATTTTGAGGACTTATTGTCACTCAGATTAGTGGCTTTTTGGAAGGATCATTGCATTGTTAATCTACAGTCTCTTTACACTTCATCTAACAGATTTATGAGTCCTGTGAGAACAATATTGACGAGGAAAAAAGCTTTAAAGGTAATATGCAACACTAACATCCTACTGTATTTACATTTTACTTAGGGATTTGGGAAATCCAACCAAAGTATTTTTAATGATGCTGTATATTACTGTATCTCACAGGAGTAATATGTGGACAGTGCTGAGCTGTTTTATTGACTAGTTTCACAGTGCATAGCATGAGCTCTGGCTGTAAGTCTAACTTATCTTAACATAAAATGGCATTGCTTTGTCAATAATTAAGCATATAGTCATATAATGCACTGTAATATAGTCTGTCTGAACACATACACTGTCTACAGTTCATCTAATGTCCTTTGTCTCCTCTAGAGGCCTCACTGGACAGCAGTATAACAGAAAGACAGTGCTTTTATGGTGATATGACAGCTCCCTGTGTAACACTATGTGTGGCGAAAGGTCATTATACCAAAAGACAAACATGATGCTGGCCATATCAGGAGATACAAACACTAGAGACTAAAAACAGCTCCACGGCAATAAAAGGCCAAGCAGAAACATCTTGCAATGAATTTCAATGCGGGAAATCTGTAAATAATACTCATAATTGAAATACTGTACAGTGAATACATGATGTAGGCAGGGACGATGTTACAAGTTCACTAGCTGTGGTCTAATATAACAAAGTACTTTATTAAATTAACAAAAGTGTTATTTAAATCATAAATATTAGATGAATAACTTGAACATAAATAAAAAGTGAAACTGAGAAATTATGCCTTGGCAACTATGTAAGTTGAATTTCTAAAACAATCAAACAAAAACAAAATAACAAAAGCACATCAAAATGACTGAAAACAACTTAAAGTTAAAATGAAAACTGAGAATAAATGCTAATTCAAAATATTATAATAGTACATAAATTACACCGGTGTAAGTCTGGATCCAGATTTCTATATATCCAGTTATGGCCAAGTAAAATGTATGTAGTCAATGCAAATGAATTAACTAAATTTCCTTTTCACAAATTAAATTGACAGCAATGTAATTAAGTTCAAGAACTGTGTTGCACTCGCTCACTTTCTTGAACTAAATTCAATAGGCAGAACAAAATGTAATATATGAAAACAAAATTAAGCTTCTGGCAAAACAATCTTCACGATAATAAAACGATTGCAAAGAGAGCGCTGCTTCATGATAAACGTGTATCCAGTCTTGTGTTCTCTCTCAGGATCCAGCTGTCTGCCAAAGCCGGCCAATCCATGCAGATAGGAAGGCAATCTGTTTTAACGGCTCACTTATAAATCACCATATTAGAATAGATTTTGCCAGGACCTGCTTTACATATCTGCCATTCCTTATCCCAAAATATTAAAGGGATAGTTCACACAAAAATGAAAATTCTTTCATTAATTACTCCCCCTCACGTCGTTTCAAATCCATAAGACCTTTGTTAATCTTTGTAAGACAAATTAAGATGTTTTTAAAGAAGTCAGCGAGCATTTCTGACCCTGTATAGACAGCAAAGGAACTACCACGTTCACAAGGTAGGAAGGACATCATTAAAATAGTCCATGTGACATCAGTGTTTCAAGCTTAATTTTATGAAGCTATGAGAATACTTTTTGTGTGCAAAGAAAACAAAAATAACTTTATTTAACAATTTCTTCTCTTCCGCGTCAGTCTGCGAAGCGTGTTCACAACAATAGCATGACACTCTTGAAAATGATATAAACACTCAATAGTTTACTCTTAAAACTTTGTGAATATTTCTGCCTGGTGCTACAGCAAAGCTCTTTATAATTAGCAGAAAGTAGCTTATGATCACTTCAAGAGAAATCAGACTATTTCTATGGTCAAATTGTGTAATCTTGATACACAACCAATCAACGATGATGTAAATAATGACAGATTCTATCATCAGCTGTATTTTATACCACCCGCATTCAACTCACTCATACTGATCCCTCAGAATATAAAAAGAGTGGGAATAGTTTTTCTCTGTTCTTCAAGCTGTATTCTTCCTCCCTGCAGACACACCTGAATGGCTGATGGCTTTCAAGTCATTGCCGATTTAAGTGAGATAAAGAGGATCCCAAGTGGGTTAGTTTATATCAGTACAGTCCACTCAACATACTACACAACAGTCAAGCTTCACAGACAAGTTTACAACATTTATAATGCATGGACAAAAAACTACGATAATTGGACACATTCAAATCATCCAGTCATTTATTCATTCACTCCTTTTCCACATTCTCTCCTGCTGTAATTTGGTTTCTCTCTGCACTGATAACAAATCCTGCCAATTCATATGCAACATTCTTTTGAATTGTTTGTGATGCTCAATGATTAAAATGCTAGTAATTCAATGGATCGCCGTTCATTAAATTATATATCAAATAAATACTAATTGTTGTTCAAATTATGTAGAACCGAATTTACAACAAATGCTTTTGAGTCAATCCACGGTCAACCCAAAAATTCACAATTATAATGTTTGTCAAAAAACATCCTTCCCTTTCCACACCGATATTCTTCCTTCGGTCAATAAACTAAAAAAGCTTTTCCAAGAGGGAAGAAACACCACTTGCGACTCCCTGCCATCGCATCTATGCTATCAAAGGTTTTCAGCTTTCCTCAATGCAAAGGTTTGCTAAACGTTTCCCTCAAAATGTGTTTACGAGCTCCAGCCATCTGCTGAGGGAAGAATTAGTCTCCAGATTGAGGGCTTTGGGGGTTGTTTATTTCCAAACCCTGTCCTCTAGAGATGTGATTAATTGGTCGGTGAAAACATATCCCTTTCCATAACTCCTGTAGTGAAGCCTGGCCTGTGTACACACAGTGAGACGACCAAGGCTATTTTAGTAGATTTAATCTGGTGTCTAATATGAAAGTCATTGAACGCTGACCGCTTTAATAGTTTTGAGCACAGAGCACTAAAGCAATGAAGTTTTGCCGTTTCATCTGGCCATCTCATTTAGCAGCGAGAAGCAGCTCCCACAGAGAGGATTGAGTTTCTTCTCTACCTGTGCTTTCTGACACAAAATACTCGAGAAGCGAAGTGAAGCCCTTTAGAAACCTCTTAGATAAAGGGGAAAGGTCAAACATGTTTTCCTCTTAGTCTAAGGCTAAACAAAATGCAAGAAAGACTAAACAGAAAAATATATCTGCTGTTCAAATTCCAATTATGGGGTTCAAAAGTCTGAGACCACTAGTAAAAACTGCTTCAACTTTTACAAATTATATAAAATTACAAACTAGATTATGCACAACAACTGGAGTGAATGTTGAATTGAAAAAATAAATAATTATTTCAAAATTTAAAAAAGATTAGTTAGATTAACATTAATGAATAAAATAAATAAGCCAATGTTTTAAATTATTAAAACTGTTTTATTAATATTTTAGGTGATGTTATGTAATATTAATACTAGTGCTGTCAAATGATTAATGGCGATTATGGCCATTCATTTTATTTTGATTATGGCCAAAATAAAAGTTTTTGTTTACATAATATGGGTGTGTGCTTGTGTTTATGTATTATATACAAACAAATAAATCTATATTTAAGAAAAATATGCTATATTTATATATAATATAAAATATACTAATGCAAATATATAAATGTATATAAATGTAAATATTTTCAAAATATATACTGTTTGTGTATGTATTTATATGTACATAATAAATAAACAGTACACATACAATACATATAGTATGTAAACAAAAACTTTTATTTTGGATGCGATTAATCACGATTAATCGTTTGATAGCACTAATTAATACATGTTAACAGTATGTTTTATTATTTCCAATGTTAAATATTTGAAATTTTGTATACAAAATGTTCAATGTGGTCTCAGACTTTTGGACTCCATCATATGAAAACACGGCTACAACGAACTAAGATACAGGGTTAATCATCAAAAGACTTTACAGGCCGGAGATGATCTAATGACAGATTTTCACACTGAGAAATAAGAATGGGACACGGGCAGCAGCATCTGCTCCTTCCATTGCTTCACCGGTCACTGAACACAACAACAACAAAAACAACAGTCCCTCAATCTGTAGATCACTGTCTCAATCAGCAAATCAGTCGCGTCTGAGCAGAGAAACCTGAAACCTATGATTCAATCAGTGTAGAGGAGGCTCCTGCTGTTACAAGTACATCTACAAAGGCTCAAAACGCCTCTAATTTTAGTTCAAAAACAAAGACTGAAACTTGTTATGCAATGAAGTCTTAAGAATTATGCTTTCAACATTAGCATTCAAAATCTGGGGTCGGTAAGATTTTAAAAATATTTTTAAAAGAAGTCTCTTACTCTCAATATTTTAAAAAAATACAGTAAAACAACAATATAGCCATTACTAGTAATATTGTGTCTAAAATGTTATTTACCCAGTATTATTATCTTATTTATTGAACTGTTGTACAATAGTAACAAGCGACATTGCTTAAATAATCTTGGTTGACATAAGTTAAACATGAACTGATAAATAATAAAGGCTTTAAGCAAAGTGGTGTTCCCATTATGTATTGTATAAAGGGTTATTAAAGGGTATAATGCATTCTAATTATTCATAATGTGCATTGTAATACATTATATCTTGTCGTAAATAATTATAACTGAATTTAAAATGAATAGTGTAACAATGAATTGATAAGTGTTATAATATATGTTTGTACAATTGTTCATGAGATTGTACAATGCATAATAAGGTGCATTACAAGTAGGGCTGTGACGGTGGCAGATTTTTACCACCGCGGTGGTAATGGACCAAGTACCGCCGGTGGCACGGTGTTGTGATATACAGGTGCATCTCAATAAATTAGAATGTCGTGGAAAAGTACATTTATTTCAGTAATTCAACTCAAATTGTGAAACTTGTGTATTAAATAAATTCAATGCACACAGACTGAAGTAGTTTAAGTCTTTGGTTCTTTTAATTGTGATGATTTTGGCTCACATTTAACAAAAACCCACCAATTCACTCTCAACAAATTAGAAAACTTCATAAGACCAATAAATTTTTTTTTTAGTGAATTGTTGCCCTTCTGGAAAGTATGTTAATTTACTGTATATGTACTCAATACTTGGTAGGGGCTCCTTTTGCTTTAATTACTGCCTCAATTCGGCGTGGCATGGAGGTGATCAGTTTGTGGCACTGCTGAGGTGGTATGGAAGCCCAGGTTTCTTTGACAGTGGCCTTCAGCTCATCTGCATTTTTTGGTCTCTTGTTTCTCATTTTCCTCTTGACAATACCCCATATATTCTCTATGGGGTTCAGGTCTGGTGAGTTTGCTGGCCAGTCAAGCACACCAACACCATGGTCCTTTAACCAACTTTTGCAAGCTGGTGTGCCCACACTGCCAAATGGGCGGATGATCTGAATCAGTGTTGGGGGCCCTCCAGGAATGTGGTTGGGAACTACTGCCTTGATCTATGGTTTGTTAGCCTAGGACAATATTTGGCAGAAAAAAACTATTTGAAAATCTGTAATCTGAGGGAGCAAATTTTTTTTTACATATTCAGAAAGTCTCCTTTAAAGTTGCCCAAATTAAGTTCTTAGGAATGCATATTACTAATCAAAAATTAAGCTTTGATATATTCACTGTAGGATATTAACAAAATATCTTCATGGAACATGATCTTTACCTAATATCCTAATGATTTTTGGCATACAATAAAAATCGATAATTTTGACCCATACGATGTATTGTTGGCTATTGCTACAAATATACCCCAGCGACTTATGACTAGTTTTGTGGTCACATATGATGATGGAGAACCATGAACCAAAATGCTTCTCTAACATTCCCTGAAGGCCTAAAATACTGTTAATTTAAATTTTTAACATTAACTTTCACATATTACAAATATGGCTTAATACTTACATGACTTGACCTCATACTAGTTTTAAGAAATTTAAGCAGATATTTAAGCAAGCAAATGACCTAAACCTTATTAACATACTGAATGTCTCACTTGCCGTATCCCTCCATTCTTTCCTCTCATGCATGCATATTGATGATGAATATTTTGGGGGAATCCTCGGGCTGAGGGATTAGCTTTTCAATATGTTAAAATCCGAGTGTTTCCACAGACCCTCTGATGCCTTTTTTCTCTTTCTTCCTTTAAAGGAAGCTCAGAAGATGAAGACAGTGCCTAGTGGAGCACAGGGCTGATAGCAGGCTTCTTAACTCCACACACAGACAAAAATACACTGCCACTGAGCTCACAGGAAACCATCCTTTGACTTATATCACAGTGAATTTGGTACAAACTGGTGCTTTTTGTTTCGATACACTGTTCTCACACTACACACCTCCACCCAGAACTAGTCTTTTGATTATACTTTCAAAAGTATACCACGGTGACACTGGTATTACCGGTGTTGTCACACGTCGATTAATGAAAAAAACATGATTTTTGAGAATTGTTAAAAATTTAGTTATCTGTTTTTGCAAATGAACTCTTCATATAGAGATGCATGATATATCTGTATCATATCAGCTGTTGAATGATATGACAGTATCAACATTTTTTTCTGTATCCGTTATTATAAAGGACATATATAGCTATTATAATTACATTAACTGTTAATTACTTTAAGTTCATCTTTAAAACTGAATACCTTAACAACATTGTTAAATGTAAACTTTTTCAAATCTCAAAATTAATTTCCATTTTCGAATTGTACTTAAAATAAGTGATAAGTGCCAGATTTACCAACAGTTTGCGCCAGAGCAAACTGTCTTTTGGCGTTAAAATTGAAACTGTCAGGTTTTACTAAAGACACGCAGTGAAGAATTAGCGCTGAAAAGGCGTGGTTACAGTTATTTTTGCGCCCAACCTTATTAAATATGCATTTATAGGAGCTTCCCTTTCAGACGCAAAATTTATGGGAGAGTATTAAAATGAATCATGCAATGTGGTATTCAATTACCGGTCAGAGTTCACCAACTGCAACTTCAGAATGCAGCAAAAATTATTTGAGCTTGCATTTCTAGTCTCCCGCTTTCATGTGTATGAATGGAAGTCAACAAATTTAATATAATTATCCCTTTACTGTCTTTTCATCTGTCAAAATGATAAAAAAAGCCTTTTAAATAATCCCCAATGCTTTTAGAATTTGGTAAATTAGGAAACATTTTGTTAACGCAGCCTGTGATGCATTATGCAACTAACGTTTTCCGTTTTCCACAGGTAAGTGGAGATAAATACAATCCAGCAAAAGAACATCCAGATATTATCCGGATATGGAACGCATGTTAATGTCAGGTGTAAAGGGGCCATAGAGAGAAGGAGACAGACAATGTGATTGTGCCCTTTGACAAACAGAGGGAATTATTTATGGGAACAGAGCGTCTCAGAGCAGAGAATGGTAGTAAGCAAGAGCACCCAGAGGGGGGGGGGGGCAGTAACAAAAACTATATTTGTGGCCTCTTCAAGGGCCTGAGATACAATCTCGCCGATAACTGACAAGCACCAGGTTATAGAAGCTCTGGCTCTGTGGTGCAGGTACAATTACGGACTGATTTCACATGACCGCTTGGGGAGGTGTACATATCCTGTTAGCTTTGCATTACACAATCAAGATAAAAACATAACTTAGGAACAGGTGAGAAAACAAATTTAAGATAAGCAATAAGAAGGTTTAGCATATCCTTTAATCTTTCCAAGGAATGGGCGGACAAGCCTTTTATGAAAGCGAAATACAGGAAAGTCATGGCCAATTAGACACCGGCACGCACACGCTGCAATTGATGATACCTAGATGACTGGATTATTCTCATGTGTATACTGGGGAAACGCACTCAAGCATCATTGAAACAAATACACTGGAAGCTGCATCAACAACCCTCGGGTTTCCTGGAATCCCTTATTCCGTAGAGGAGCCTGAGGAAGAATCGCACTGTTATGACAGCATTAAGACTGATTAAGAACACAAGGCTGTCTCAGTTGTTTTATAATGTGAAACATATTTTCTCAATGCTGTTTTTTAGCCAAAAAAAAGCATTCAGCTAAATGCACAATATTACATAATCATTATGTTTTTACTTAAGCTTTTGGTATATTTTGATATTTTTACCTCTTCATTATTTAATGTATGCTTGAATAACGTGTATGACTGCAGCATGTCATGGTCAATAGGCTGCATCACTGGAGTTCTGATGCAGTGATGATGAAAGGCCCCTGTCTTTATCTCAATACACAGAGAGATCACAAAGCCGGAGCTATAGAATTAAGTCAAGGATTACAAAGGATGCGTGATGTGGAGTCTGTACGCAGACTAATTCACCTTACAAATGCACAGTAATCTGGGCTTTCATCGAAAGATGACAACGGCAGGAATAAAAGACGTACGCTTCAGCACGTGCACACACGGCACACCTGTTTATACAAAATACCACAGTGCTGATTGTAAGCATTGTTCTAGTTCACTCACTGCTGTTCAGAATAAAATCTCGCTCGAAATTAATGCGCAGTGCTCATATCTAAACGGCAAAATCAAACAAAACAAATGGCCTATCAAGGGCATCCTGAACATTAAAATTTGATTAAGCCAAACAGACGTCCAGTTGCATTATGCAGGGTCTGAATTCATTTTCATATGGCTCTACATATTGAACATTGAGACTATTGAAATCAACAAGATAATTATTACTCTTTAAAGTTCAGTTTGTTAACATTAGTAAATGTTTTTAGTATGGTAAAAATTTTCAATAAGGTCCCATTGTTTAACATTATAGTTTATGATTACATTTGTTACATAATCTACTGATATTTGTTCTTTTTAGTTAATAAAATACAACTGTGATTGTTTGTCCATGTTAGCTCAGGTTCACCAAATAATATTATCAAGTACTTTACAAATAACTAGTAAATGGTACATTTTACATTAAGATTAATAAAAGCTTTTTCATTGTTAGTTCATAATGTAGTTGGATAATGTTAACAAATGAACCCTTGTTGTAAAGTATTAAAGCAATTATTAATGTAGGTTATTGTTAATTTACAAATATACTGTTGTTAATTTGTGTTCTTTCATTATGCATTTTCAAACGTTAATTTATACAAATTGAAACATTAAAAATGTATTAGTAAAGCAAAATAGCATACTAAATGCTAACCTTACCAAGATCATTTAAATGTGTATTTAGGTTTGTGATAATGTCTCAAAATGTCCTAACTACACTTACTTTTAAGGATTCTTTCTCGGTCTCTTCGAAATGTCTTGCCTCCTGAGATTGATGTGACACGTCGCTATACACTCCAGTTCTCTGTGCTCCTCTCCCGCTCTCAGAAATATCTGACAGGAGCACAACAGAGGTCCTCATCAACTCGCTTTTTGTGCCCCCGCCGAACCCCCTCTCTCTTTCTCTCGTCTCTGACAGTAGTAAACACTGTGGCTTCCCTCACTCACACTACACAAGAGGAACTAGAGGTGAGATGTGTGCGTGCGTGTATGTGTTTGTATGCACAGAGGAGGAGGAGAGCTACACTACAGCACAGTATTCTCCAGTGCCTTTTATTGCTGAATCAGAGTTAACCCAAAGCAGAGGTGACATTGCTGCAATTTCCCCCTTGGCAATGAGACAAGTCTGCACACAACAAAGAGGAAGAAACACTGCTGTAAATACTGTTTAAATGTTGTGTTCCTCTAAACATGAAATACTGTAGAAATGGACATACTGAAGTAGCAATGGATCTTTTCTTTAGTATCTGAGCCATAACGATTATTGATAAAGAAAACATGTATGGCAGGGACATGGTTCAACAATCCACTGAATGTTGATTGGAAGGAGGCAGACGAAATGAAGAAAGCGGCTGGGATAAACAGACTAAATAATTGGAGAATTCTGGCATACATCCCCAGAAGATCAAATTATGCTATTTTGATTAAAAATACATAAATGAACACGTCTGGATGAATCACTCACATTAAGATCAGTACCATTAATTTATAACAATTTCCATTTCATGCTGCCTTTAAAAATGTCATTTATTATCCAAATCTTACAAATCCTTTTACATCATTGGATAATGTTAATCAAAAACAGTGATTTAAGCATTGTTAAAAAAAAAAATTCAGGTCCGGCTACATTAGAGGAGCATAACCTCGGCTAGTCCTTCTGACATTTACCGTGGCTCTGATGTCTCTGTAGTGGTTAAACATAATATATAATTCGTTTTGGGTAAATCTAACAGGTAATCTTTGGTCTTTATTATACTGTTCTATTGTTATGTTAAAATGAAAATGAAAACAGGCAATTTTTGATATAATATTTTGTTTCATTGTAATGTGTGTACGTTCCCTGAACTACATTTCTGCGGCTATTAATATGTTTAGATGAAAACGAAAAGAGGCAGTGGTGTTTAATGTATTTAGTCTGTAAATACAGTGAGGAAGATTGCAGTAGCCGAGGCAAGCTGACTGATGTTATCCAGTACGCTGCTGTTTGCAGAATTACTGGACTTGCGTCGTTCCGTCCTAAATCGTGAAGTCCGAACTACTGAGGATGCAAGTCCGAAATTGTGCGTACTTGGTATTGAGAAACAGTCCTATCGTAAAGCCACCAGAATTGCCTAATCTTCTCAGTACTTAGACCGCGATGGAAAAGCAGACAGCAACAAGTCTGGGGGGAAAAAAGTTCCTGGGAAATATTTTTTGCAGGTAATTTAGGTGGAAATGCTTCTTATGTTTCACAGAACTAATCGTTGCCTGGGTTGCGTAGGCTACGTCTATGTGGGGCGGTTCTATGAAAATATGGGCGTGTTTGTTTTGGTGATTTCAAATATCAACATTGGCTTCCAGAAATTGCTTACTCTGCCTTTAAAGGTAAACCATACTTTTATTTTGACGGGTTGCTGCGAATATCTTTACATTTGTGTGTGTATTATGATATGATGAGGATAGTTTTACTCAAATGAAACAGTCAAATGCTCATGAAGTGACTCAGCTATGAAGATGTTGTTCATGTATTTATCAAATTAACATTTATAAAAAACAATTATAAACAAATTAAAAACTTGTAATGCTTTTCCTATATAATAAGTTTATAAACAGAACTGTCAGACTTGTAAAAGATGACGTGCAGTTCCGACAAAATGAAGTACAAAACAAATCTGCCATTTTTTATCTGCAAGACACTGTTCTTGAAAGACTCCTCTCTTGTAAAATATTGATAAAGAGACTATCACAGCTGTCTAGCTCAGCCCCTCTGTGGTCAGCATATATTCAGCAACATAATGACTGACAGAGCAGTCTGATTCTCGCTTGCATTTTAATAAAGGCTGATTGCACGTTATCAGTTTAACACACTCACACAGAGACACAGGAAGCTCGCTGCATCTTCTCTCACACTCACCAGGAGCGACTGAGCACTGCTGAAGAGCAGCCAACAGATGTATAACCTCTGAATTATTCTCTCACATCCAGCTCTCAGTGGCCCCTGCGACTGTACTGGCTATGGTGCACTAAAAATTATAAATACTGCATCTAGTAGCTTACATTTGGAGAACAGCCATCTAATTGGCAATTAAAGCAGATAAGAAATGCCTGTTGTAGTCCACGCTCAGTATAGGCACAGAGATATAAGAGCAGTAAAATACAGCTGTATTTAACCACATTGTTATATTCCTCTGCATGACTGTTGGTGATACTGAGAAATCCTTCAAGCACAGTAGAATCAATACAGTCAATGAGGATTAGATTTACAGAGGCAGAAGGGATAGCAATCTGGTGTGTGTTACAGAACCAATCCAACAGGCCAATATTTTATTATATTTTTTTATTTTCAACCCCAAATAACATGCTGCTGAGGGATTCATACAAAACTCTATTATCTTCCTTTCCCTAAAGTCTGTATTGAAATCAGTATCATTTTAAACCACTTATACCAGTGACACAAAAATAGACATACTTGTGGTTTTTAATTACATATAATGTAAATGTAATGCTTTTTATGTGATTTTTTTTTTAATTAGACAAATTATCAATTAGGCTTATAAATGGTGGGAACTGACAAAAACTGTGAAAACTAACAAATACCAGTTTGTAAAACTAGCCACCATCTGCTATTCCTGCTGGAAAACCAGCTAAACTGGCTGACTGGTCTTAGCGTGTCTTCAAGCCTGTTCAGTGCTGGTTTAGCAGGCTGGTTTTAGATGGGTTTTGAACACTTCTTTAGCTGGTCAGTCTAAGAGACCAGCTGAACACCAGCCAGGCCAGAAAGACCAGCTTGACCAGCTTAAACCAAGACAACAACAGGCTGGTTTTGGCATTTTTCTTAGCAGGGATGTGAAATATATATATAAAAAATAATAATAAAGTATGGTCTACTAGTTAACCTATTAACATGGTCTACTAGTTAAATCCAGTTTAGACCAGCTGCTAAGCTAAATAACACATAGGCTATCTACCAGTTTAAGCTGGATTTTCCAGCAGTTTAGTGTGAGAGAGAACATTCAGACTGCATTACTGTAACAAAACCAGCAAAGCAACTTATTGTCGTGTTTTATTCAGCCGGCTGGAGTTTAAATTAAGGTAATTAAAGTGCAAAAACCTTTACTCAGAGTAACCAAATCTATCAAAAAATATATATTCTCTCCTCTTCATCTTCCTTGTGGAAATCAATGAGTTTTGATCATTGATTCCCCCCCCCCCCCCCCAGTGATAACTGCGAGATGTTGCCTGTATAACTTTTAACATTTTTCGTTTTCTTGGTAATTTTTTTCATTATTTATAAACAGGCTATTTGGGGTAAACAATTAACAACACAGTTGACTTGTCGTCACAAAAGTAGCCTAGGTATTTAAATGATATTCAATTAATCCCACTGTTAAATGCAAATCGCAATTTGTTTATTGACGCCATCACAGCGTACAGTAACAGCGTTAAAAGAAAATGCAGCGCTATAAGGATATAACGGTATAGGTCCATTTGGTGTGCTTCGGTTCAGTCCAGCAAACACAAATCTTTGTTTCTGACTACACTCCTTTTATAGCACAGTCAGTGTAATCACGGTTACAGAAGGGGTCTCTAGAGTAACCGCCCTTTCTGCTCTCCTCACTAAAGTAACCAGCTGCATTGTTCAAACAGCACTCCAACAGCTCCCCTCTGTCTTATTGTCAAGTGCCTCGCTCGACCACGGCTGCTGTAAATGACCGAAACAAAACACCGTCGCTATCAACACGCTGATATGATAAGTGTACTCACCTATCAACTTGGTCGCGTGTATTTTGTTCAACAATCTCCGATCACAGCTCCCGGGATTTGAATTTGCTTTCGATTTAGCTAAAACCGATGGCACCCGAATCAGTCCTGATGTTCGAGAAAAGTTTCACTTCCAGAATCGAGCTGTCAAAGATCCTCGCGTGTTTCGAGGCTTCAGGAGCGTGTAACGTTAGTGAGTGACAGCTGGCTTCATCAATGTCACTGCTGTGTGTCGCTCACGGGTCTATCCGAGCGAGCATGTTTCTGCCTCTTTTTAGGTTGAATGATGCTCGGGCTGTATTTGGCGAAGGAATCTTCGCATCATTTCAGTCTCTTGTGAGTCAGTTTGATGGAATATATCTGCCCCCCATCTCTCTCTCTCTCTCTCTCTCTCTCTCTCTCTCTCTCTCTCTCTCTCTCTCTCGCACTGCTGACAGATCCCCGAGCGAGCGAGCTTCAAACACTACAGCCCGTCACATTCTACTGTCATAATCTTCCGGTTGTTAGCAGCGCTAGATCCGTCAAGTGAATTACACGGAATTAAATTACGTTTCTTATCATGTGTAACATTACTACGCCGACAGAAATCTTGGATGAACTTCACGATCCATCAAACATTTCCCTTTCTTTTACTATGGTGGGGTCCTAAAGCCCGCCGAGTTCATGGCACAGCTCAGACGCCACGCCCACAGGCCGTGTCCTGCCTGTTCTTTAATGTCTTATTCATACTGCACACAAAACTAAAACACTTTCTGGTCAAATCTGAAAGGCTAGCTTTACACAATATACAGGAAACGCATGTGTTTGTGCATGTGTTGTGTTTTTATCAGCCTGGAAACTTGGTTGATGCTCTGAAGACTTTTAGAGGAATTCAGAGAGGCTAGCAATAGCAAGACCCCACCCTCCCTGAATATCATTCTCCAAAGCCACGCCTCCTCCAAAACACAAGAATGAGCACAGGCAGACCAGAGGTTAACCAGTAACACAATGAGAGAAGGCTGAATGCAGTGCTATCAGATAACCTCAGGTATCATTCACCCATGAGAAATCATTGTGGTACAAAGCATATAATATTAAAATAATTAAGTCTTCCATTCTCGCTCAGTCTGCAATAGCGAAACGGAACACACTGATGACCTATGTCAGGTGCATGGAGGTGTGCAAATACATATGCTGAAATGCAGGTAGGACAGCCTATCGTAATCCTCGGACCGCTGAATGATTGGACTAACATTTGGTCCTACACCTTCCACAGATGATATAAATATAAATACATTTAGACAACTTAACTTAAAGATTGTTATCAGGATGTGAAGAGTCTTTAATTTTTTTTTTACCAAATCACTGTGCTGTCAAATTTAATGCAGTCAAAATTTGCGCGTTAATGCAAGCGATTAATTTTTTCAGTTTAACGCGTTCAAATTATTTAACGCCATTAACGCAGTGGCGGGACTAGGGTTGGCCACCCCACTCTAGCTGCTACTGTCTCTTTTTTTCTTGACAAGGGGTGCATTTATTCAGTCGCAGCCATTCTTTACGGTCACATAAAACTCGAGATGTTTCAGAAGCACATCACGCGCTTCCACTTCACTTTAGCACAAAGCCCAAAACATGCTCCAGCGGATCCGGTTCCCCAATCACAGCCAGGAGTGCCTTTCCATGTTCCCTGGAGACATGGTTTTATGTCTTGTCATGCCCACAGGAACAGTTTTAATCCGTCCTGTCTTGTCTTGTCCATCGAGTCTGGACCACGGAGGCCATTCCCAGCCGCCTGCCTCTCCTGTCGCGGAAGTGGAAGCGGTTGTGGTTGTTGAGGGACCCTGTGAGGGCCCCTGACGTCACGTCATACCCAGAATGGACCTCAGCTTCCGAGCTTAGCCCAAGGGGGGCTTCCTGTTCCTGTGGGCAGTCCTGTTCCTGTGTTTAGCCCTGGATGGCTCCTGATACCCCCTATACTACCCCATGTTTTTTTTGGTGGGGGGTTTAGTAGAGCTCAGATGTAGGGGCCGGGCCGAGTAGACCGAGGCCAAGGCCACAAAGACCACCTGCCATGGCCTCCAGAGCTCCCAGCTCCGCCATGGCCTCCTTCTGTCTGTTTCGTCCTGGAGGCTTCCAGAGGACTCGTTCCTCCAGAGCGCCTACCCCCCCTTTATGCTATGTCAGTCCTGTGTAGTGTGTGCCATGTGTTTCCCCCCCTCTTGTGTCCTTATTTGGTTTGTTTCCTGTCCTCGTTTAGGTGATTATGAGTTAATTCTGTTAATTGTGATTATCTGTACATTTACCTGTGTATTTAAGTTGCTGTCTGTTTAGTTAGTGTTGTCTGGTCTACTCGTTACTCTTGCCCTGCCTTGTTTGAATTAAAGACCGTATATTTGAGTTTAATCCTCGTCTTCGTGTTCCTCGTTCCTCCCTGCTGTGTGCACCGTGACATATATGTAATACACACTTATATATTTTATTACATATTTTATTTTATTGCAGGCTATCATGTATGTATATACGATATGTGTACATATGAGTGTTATTTTAGCATCACTGAGATATAGTTTTTATTAACATATATAAAAAAAAAAAGTTGTATTAATTTTATTTCTATTTTATTTTCAGTTATTTTAGTGTATCGAGTTTTATATTTTAAGTTAAAGCTTATTTCAAGTATTTTTGTTTTAGTTAACTGCAATAACCCTGTTATATAATAATACAATACGGAAACACTTTACAATAAGGTGTCATTTGTTAACATTGTATTAACTAACATGAACAAACTATGAATAATGAATTTATTACACTATTTATTCATCTTTAAAGTTAGTTAATGAAAATCCAGTTGTTCATTGTTTATTCATGTTAGTTCACAGTGCATTAACTAATGTTAATTAACTTGCCATTAACTAATGTTAACAAACACAACTTTTGATTTTAATAATGCATTAGTAAATGCTGAAATTAACATTATTAATAAATTCTGTAGTATTGTAGTCAAGTATTGTTCATTGCTAGTTCATGTTTACTAATGTTGTTAACTAATGAGCCTTATTGTAAAGTGTTACCAATAATACACACATATACATACACTATTAAATAATATGACAACAAATATGTAATTTCAGACAGAATTATGGACAGTTTTCGTAGAGCTAAAATAAAGTGGATGACACTAGAAGCCTTTTTTATACATAAAATTCGATATCGCAAAAAATAGTACAAGTATGGCATTCTGAGCATAATCCCCCACCCTCATAAGATTATATAACAGAAAACCTGATCTAAAGCATTATGCTTTTAATATACAGTTAATTAGACCTGTTGAAAGGCAAGGTAGCTGAACAAACAGCCTTATGCCTGAGTGCCTTTAAATTTGAGAGGCAATAGCATCATGCCCCATGGGTAAAGACAAGTGAGTTCATTTATTCAAAAGGTCAAACCCATCTGTTCCTTTTACTTTTGCCTATTACAGACTAATCTGAGTCTACAAGATGCTCCGATGAAAGTAATGGGTGGTGAAGTAAGTTAGCATGCATGTGCCAGTGGGAATAGAGGTTGTGTTATATCTAGGTACCTATAATGCTGAGCAAAGAGCTTCAAAGGAAAATTCTTGTCTTGGGGGAACGTTTGGAGATTGCAGCACTTGTCATGGTGCTCAAGGGGCAAAGAGGACAGAGAGGTAATCAAATGTGCCACTGCCTAATGATGATAACACGCACATCCAAAGAAAAACACATTCACTACCACACACGTAGGCCTGCACATGTAGGCCTGCACATACACAAGGACTCATTATGTAGCTACTGTGCAATTTTCTTTTTTTCCTGCCTTTTCTCTCTCACCTTTTACCATCAACGAGTGTATCCTTGCGAGCTCCATTCAGTCTTTTCACTAGAATACTCTGAATGTCTGCTGTTGAGTTTGCTATGACTCATACCAATAATTTAAACCAATGCTTTTAATATGCTTGCACTGCCGTCAAATCAAGAAGAGAGAAAGGGGTAAGAGACAGAGAAGCAAGAGATATATGCAAAGAAGCGGTGGGGAAAAGATTGGGGAGAGAAGGAAAGAGGGATTGGGTGTCAGAATGATTTATCAAGCTGAAGGAAGAAGAAATCAAAAGCCGATCCATACGCCTCGAGAACAACTACGACAAACACAGGCAGCTTTAGAACGCTCTATGTTTGAGCATTGGGAGAGAAGAAGGCAATATGGTGTAATTATTGCATCATTTCTCAGGGCAGTCTCACTAGTATAAACTAAAATATATGGCTATTACTTCAGTTTGTTACAGTACAGCTAGAGAGTCATATGTTATTCAGTAATTGCTCTGACCAATTCAGTTCAGTGAAGTCAGACTTATTCACACAGTAACTCGTCTTTTTGAATTTTTTATTAAATTTGGGAATCAGACCACACTGATCACAATGTATGTTTTTGATTCACTAAAATAACTAACTCATAAGAGTCATTAGTTCTGGTATCGACTACACTGGTCAAGGTTTTTTTTTTTACTGAAAAGAACCGGCTAATAAGAGCCAATCGTTTAGGAATCAGTCCACAGTGTTAACACTGTAGGTTTTTGATTCACTAAAAAGACTACAAAGATCGGACTAAGGTCGCATTGCATGTTTAAAAAAAAAAACAGGTCACAAGAGTCATTTGATTGTGTATGAATTTTTTTGCCATTGTAAACATGGATAAACTGTTTGAAGTTGTCTAAAAAGTGGTCTAATGCAGTTCTAATTCTAAACTTCTAAAGATACTCCTAAAGGCACTGTTTAGTCAAAGACGAGATGACAGAGATTACATCAAGATGCCGCTTAATTATAGGCTCATTATTAACGGAAGAAAACAGATTATGCCGCTGAATCGCTCACACCTCCACCGAGTGAGTAAGCAAAATGTCAAAATTGTTTTGATGGAATTAGTCCAATATATAATTCAGTGGATCCAGATACACAGTATGTATATTTCATCTCAAGAAGAAATAGGGTCAGAGATGGAATATGATTTTGGCAAAACAAAGGAAAAATTATGTGCAGTTATTAATATTGAATAAGGTGTTTAGATGCTTATTAAGGGATCACAGCTAGTGTGGGAAAAAATAATAAAGCCAGTATGGGAAAAAAACAGGCGTATTATATAATATGGCCCTGGCATACTGAGATACAACAACACAAAAATGAGAAGAGAGATGAGTTTGAATTCATATCAGAGAAGGCTGAGAGAGAGAGAGAGAGAGAGAGAGAGAGAGAGAGAGAGAGAGAGAGAGAGAGAGAGAGAGAGAGAGAGAGAGAGAGAGAGAGAGAGAGAGAGAGAGAGAGAGAGAGAGAGAGAGAGAGAGAGAGAGAGAGAGAGAGAGAGAGAGAGAGAGAGAGAGAGAGAGAGAGAGAGAGAGAGAGAGAGAGAGAGAGAGAGAGAGAGAGAGAGAGAGAGAGATGACAGATAAATTAGGCCTCAATAACAAATCTAAATGTTATCTAATTCTAAAATTAAGCACTACATTACCATGTTGCCCATCTATATAAGATCACATTTGTTCTTTAAATTTTCCAAAATACACATAAAGCAATATTAAATGCATAGTTCACCCCAAAAGACAACAACAAATTTTTTTGGGTGAACCATTCCCTTAACACCATAAATTGTCAGCCAACAAAGCCATATATGATTGGATTTGTTTGTTTTGCATCATCTTTATTATGCATATATGATTGTAAATAAAATATAATATGATATACACTACTGTTAAAATGTTTGGATTGATAAGTGTGATAAAAAATTGTCGTGAAAAATGCTCACCATTGCTGCATTTATTTATTTAGATATGGAAAGTATTATATTTTTGTGTTAAATATTGTTATATTAATTATAAAATATGGATTGATTGATTTAGCCAATCAAACAATCTTGTTAGAATTTGTTTGTTTGGCTCATTCCAAATAAAATGTATCTATTTATATTTAGTCATCCATGAGGCAGATTTCAGTCTCACATGATCCTTCAGAAATCATTATGCTGATTTGTTGCTCAAGAAACATTTATTATTATTATTATATTACTATTAGTATCATTTTGTCATGTCCATGAGGCACTTCACTGAGTTTGTACTTATATTTTTTTTTTTACAAAATGTGCATAGTGTCTGTGATTTTTGGCAACAATGTGAGCATTTATTTGTGTTCCTTTCTTGTAAAAAAATATTTTTTTTTATATAAAAAACTGACTTTAAAGTGATGTCCCTCAGTCTGAACTCAACCCCGTCACACTAACCATTCTACGCCCATAATAATTAAGACTCCACTCATATGTGACATCATTTACCAGAAATGACATCATTCAGGTCTCTTTAATAGTGGTGCAGAAAATGGTTAGTAGTATGATACTTTTTATTCATATTTTTGAGGCATGTTATAGTCAGGGAGGGTACTGCCAAGCTTAACAACTCAACCCCGTCACATAAAATGAAGACGGAAATTTGTTTTTTCAAAATTGTGTTTTAATCCATAAGTATATACAATGTACTTATTTTATTGCTGCCGTATATGGTTGACTCTCCTTCACTACACGAGGAGCAGTGGCCATTTTGAGTGAAAAGCCTCAACCCCGTCACAAATATATGTTTTTCTCATTGTTAGGGGGTTGTAAACTTGTGACAGGGTTGAGTTATCTGCTTTCATTTATTTATAATTTTAATGACAAAATATAAAATAGTCATGTTTTCACTAAATATATACTCCAAAATCATGACAACTCATATTTGTTTTAAATATAATTTTTGATGTAATATGTCCACTTAAACGTTGACAAGCATCATACATCATAAATTGCACCCACATTTGCAGCAGAAAGACAATGTTGGCCATGCAGATATGTTGACCCAGAAACAAGGGGACAGAGAAGCAAAACCAAAACTATACATTTAAGACAATGTATCCCTTCAAATGTGTTACAGTCTTCAACCCCGTCACATTAATATTTTTTGAAAAAAAATAGTTAAGACAATTAAGAATAAAATAATTTATTGCTGATTACATCTTGTTAAAGGCTTAAACAATACAATTTGGTTGTAGTTAACATTTTAATTACAGATATTTTTTTTACAAAAACAAAGAGACCGTAGACACAATTTGTGTATTTCTTCAATCCTATAAAAAATGGAAAATTATGATAAATGTTGCATTTGTTATCATTAAATTGTTATCAGGGACACATGAGCAGTATAGGTACATGTTTGTTTTATAACAATTTCTATGTAAAATCCTTTTTAAACCAATCCCATTTTGTCCGTTACGGGGTTGAGAAAAAAAGGTGTCTAAAGCATAAAAACACTCCTTTTTGGAGGTTTGATATGTGCCTAATGATTAAGAAGTTGAATCAGATATAGTTGAAAAAATGTGTATTCCAAGTTGAAATGTTACCGAATCCCAGGAATGACCCACAAACAAATTGAATTCTAAAGTCCGTTGCAGTCTATTTAAATACCGTCTTGATCTGGTTTCTGTCCTCCTTCAGGCCTCTCTTGTAATACAGATGTAAACCTCAGTGGGAACAAGCTGATTTAATAATGGTTTATTAAAACCACACACCATTTAAACAAAACCAGACAGACATCCTGAGTTAAATCCTCATAAATAAATACAAGAGAGATGGTATTGACGCTATACTGTTCAAAAGTTTGGGGTACGTAAGAGTGTTTTTAAAGAAATTAGTCATTTTATTCAGCAAGAACGTATTAATTGATCAAATATGACAATAAAACAAGTATAATGCTAAATAGGTTTCAAATAAAGGCTCTTCTTTTGAACGTTCTAGGCATCAAAGAATTCTGAATATGAAGTAGCACAACATTTTCAACACTGAAATATTAATTCAGCTCCAAAGGATCATGTGACTCAACGGCTGTTCACAGAAAAAATGGCTTTGCTGTTTTATTACGTGGAGACCTTCTCTGGTTAAAGCCTCTCTCAGTGACTGTACCAAGAGACTTACCTAGTTCTCAGTCAAACCTTGAAACCTTACGTGTTGATGAACTGACGAAGGACGGGGATATATTCATGATATTACAGCGTCACCTGGTGGTAACTAGTGTGCATTGCACTGACAAATCCAAACTGTTTAAGGTACGCAAAAAAACGAAACAGCAAAAACACCATGGGAATACATTAGAAGATAAATAATCTTTATTTGACTTGTCTTTTTCATATATATAAAATTATGTATCCACAATTAATATTACCAAGGCGCTTACAGAGAATTCTTTCTCAGTAGTGGGTGCAAAGCTCCAGCCGGTTTGTGCGCAGGCAGAAAGACAGCTGTCCAGTACGGTTCATCTCAGGACCACACTGTGCTCGAGAGCAAATGGAGGGAAACGTCACTACAATCTTTTGTTTGCTTTCCCGATTGTCTACCTTTCGAGTGTTCCTAGCGAACAATCAAGTACGTTTCAGAATGAAAACATTCAGGATTTTTTGGTGAGTGTATGTGGAAGAAGCACCAACAAAAGACGTTCAAGAATGTGAAATCTCGTTTTTAAAAATATGGATTGAAATAGATTTACAAAGTGGACGTCTAACTTTCTGCTTAACACACAGACATGTCATATCTCTGGAGGCACAGTACCCACACCAAGCCCTTCAAGAGAACTTCATAAACTAGTATTGACTACTGGACGTCTCTGTGTGAACCACAAGATGTTCCTTTTCCAGAACAATCTATAATCAAACAAAACAGACAAAGAAAAACTGAAAATCCTCACACATTTAAACCCAATTATAGTTGCAAAAAGTATAATTAGCACAACCCTTATGTTTATTTTACAACTCTTAAACTAAATTTAATAGACACAAAACCCCTGCAACCTTTAAAAGCAAACTGTAACAATGAATAAACAACCTCCACTATTCTACAAAATGTTATCCCTCCTTAGTTGCTTGAACACAGAAAAAAAAAGTTTTGCACTGTTCTCTTCCGGGTGGTGATATTTCATTTAAGTCATTATTAAAAACAAATTTAAATATACTGTATAGGTTATTAATTACAGTAACAAGGTTCCATGCAATCAGGTATTTAGTTTTTTTTCTGTACAGAGTTCAAGAGATCAGTAGTTATTAGCAAGGCTGTATACAAAGCCTACACTTTCTATTGGTGCAGATGCTAGTGTGATGAATATGAGCAGCCTTGCTGCCTCGTGTCAGTACGCTGACCCTAAAGTTACATGGTAGTACGTTGCCATCGGAATAGCTAAAAGTGTGAGATCACAAGGGACACCGAGCTTGCCTTTTAAATAGCATTTACACCACTTACATTTGTTACTGGCAAAACAGATGATTCTATTCTGTGACAAAATGATGCTCACACACCATTGTCACAGCTAACAAGCAGACACAGACTATGCACACTGGTTTTACCACGGCAAGCATAATGACACCAGGCACAGGCGTAGTTGGTTTGCCAATTTGTCTGATAACAGCACACCAGCATTTCCCAACAGATCGATGAAGGCATATGATACCCTTAACAGCAAAACTGACAAACTAAACCACCTGGGTTCTTTCAGTCGAATACATTATTATTACTTTATTAACAAAAAAAATGCAGAGTTCATCAAAATTGCAAGAAAAGCACTAGCGGTAGAGTCCTCCCTCTGCGGACATGATGTACTGCAAGCATGTAAGCCCCACTGCGTTAAGGATGATTGTGTGTTCACGATGACGATATCAACTCAACTGAAATTAATATGAGGAAGAAAATCAATAGCAAATTTAAAAGCCATTTGGCATCATACAGTATTAAAGACGGATGAAAAGCGCAGTTTAGGATTGCAGAGTCTCTCACTCTGGTTTAACTTCAAAGGATAAGCGAGGAAGTGAGTGAAAGTACATTCAAGTCAGACCCCTTTACTCCACAATGAGGATTCATGTGTTTGCGTGGAGGAGTGAGTCAGAAAGTTAAACATCAAAGCTGTCCTAACAAGCAATGCAGCAGATCTGGACTGCCCCTTACCTCAATGAACAAATCCCTTTCTTTCCTCCTTCTCTCTTATCATATTCAAAACCTGCTGTAGATATTAATACTAACAGCATGTGCAACACGTTCGGATCAATTTACTTGCAGCACATTGTTACTAGTGTTCAACTGGAGTTCACTCTAGAGAAAAAAAGAGGCGGAGAAGAGAAGTCTGGGATGGATCAGTTTGTGTTTGCGATCCTGTGTTAATATTTTGGATAGTTTTGAAATGTTTTGTAGGTAAAATATATACCTGGGCCTATTATTTCACATATACTTGAATCCAGAACGGAGTATGTTTCAACATTCTCAGGTTTAAGTGGCGCCTATTTTAGACTTAAAAATAAAAAACATTTAATTTAAGTGCAATTTAAATATATCTGCTGCCAAGTTTAGCCTTGTGTAAACGGTTATCTAAATGGCCAAGAGAATGAACTCTCAGCACTGAAGGTGGCCACCCCAGCTTTAAAGAGAAGAACGAGAGAGAAACTGGAGTTGAGCACTTAAGAAACTGGCCATTCTGTCCAAACATGAACATTTACACATTAAAAGAGGCCCTTGGTGCCATCTCTATCCTCTCTTTTTCAATTGTGTAAAGTGAAATATTTTGTTTGTGAAGTATTATGATTCATCACCCCCCACCCCATTGTGAATTTAACCCGTAATACCCAAATTATTTACGTCAAACCCTCTTCTGCTCCCTCAAGTGCACCAGAAACTGCCCTACTATGTACAGCAAGGATACGAAAGCTAAAAAGCAAGATAAAAGAAAACAAATGGTCACACAACTGCTTGACATGATTGAATTAGGCCCATGCACATGCCAACACACACGCACACACCTAATCTCTCACTCTCACACAAACACACAGTAACATAAACCACAAGCCCTGCTTGTTTTAGTGGTGGCTGGACATGCAGCGAAGACACGGAAAGAGTGATGACGAACGTGTGTACATGGGGCGCAGTCTTAAGAGCTCAGAGAAAAAAAAGGCAGGGGTGGGCGTGTGTGTGTTCATGTGTATCTGGAGGAAGTTGTCCTAGAATTTCAGCTGCCGACTCTTCCTGTACCTTTCCTCCTCTTCACCTGTAGATCCGAAAAAGAGAAAGAGGGAGAGAGCAGTTATATAGTGCCTCCAGGAAATGAAGACCAAAACATCGAAGGTGATTTTAAATTGGACAGGATGTAATTAAAGAAAATACCTTTTAAAAAATGAGAGGAGAAAGTTAAACTGCTGGAGGAGAAACAGATCAGAAGAAACATCAATATAAAAGAGACAGAAGCATTGACTGGAATATTAAGAACAGTCACATCAGAGACAGAGACGACAGGAGCCACACATAAAGAGGAAAATGTGTTCCTGTAAGCAGGTTGTACCTTCTGAGTGGTGGCGGGAGATATACTTGAGTGCCTCATCCAATAGGATGACAGGAATTGAGATCTTGAGGACTACGATCCATTGGGAATAATGCAGTGGAGTTACTTGGAAGATCAGCTGGGGGAACACAAAATGAGAAATGAGAGGTCTGAAAAAGAGAGAACAATGTAGCTCTCGCTCCATATTTTCTGTAAACACCATGCATCGGTGCAAAAACGTCATTATAATAATTGATTCTGCAACACACACACAAAAAAAGAAAATTACAACAGTAAACTGATGCCCTGTTCTATTTCTGATGTACTTCAAGACAAAGGGATTTGCAATGGTCACTGTATTGTTTTTATGAAACCCATTCAATGTAACTATGAGAATGATGATAATAATAGTAGTATTCAAATATTTCATTAAGCCAATAAATAAATAATACAATAATAATACCATTGTACTGTACAATAAAAATGTACGTACTAACAATAATAATAATGTTAGGTAACACTTTATTTTAAGGTGTCCTTGTTACACGTTACATATACTTACTATTGTAATAACAATTATGCATAATTATATGCAAGTAATCCTAAGCCAAACCCTGATCCAAAACCTAATCATATAGTAAGTAAATGTAGTTAATTAATATTACTCAGTACTTACATATATAATTACACTGTAACAAGGACACCTTAAAATAAAGTGTAAACTTTTTTATCTTAATTAGTAAGCTTTCAAGCATTAAACCAGAGAAATTAAATTTTTTGAAAAATCACAGGAGACATTAAAGCTTTTCTTTGTTGATAATATATTTATAAACAACTCTCATTACAAATTTGTGAAAATGGTTGGTGCATGTTGCATTTTTAAATGCACGATATAAGTTACCCAAGCTCAAAGCGCTTGAAGAGATGGAGTTTGTGAGGAGCAGTATGTATTTTAAACGGAGACAGTCGCTGAAAATGCTGGATCACGAGCTGCTTGCGTGCAAAAACACACTGAAGCCAGGAGCTTTTGTTGTTGTTTTTAAAAACTCAAACGGTGGTTCGGCATATAAATGATAAGTTGCATTTGGAATGTCATGGGGCTATAGTAAGAGCCCATTCACATAGAGACGCGTTTAGCTGTATATGTAAAAAAAATTGTATTGTATTGGCATTTTGTGCAGATGGATCTGGCGTTTTATGAGTCTGAAACCAGTATTTTTTTAAACCGTGTCCCAGAGTGGATAAATCTGAAAACGACAGCCTCGTGTTTTCGTGTTTACAGTCAATCCATATATTTGGTGAAACAATGATGTCATCACCCCACATTTAGCAAGGTTTATGTGCATGCTTCATGGTCTTCTGTTTTTAGTGCATCTCTGTGGCAGAATTACAGTGCCACATACTGGTCTGGCATGTATACTACATCGTTTTGAGTCGGTTTCAGTGGTTTGGTGTGTACACGCAGGTGTTTCTTGAGATGACGCCGTGTTTACGGAATTGTTTTTTTTTTTTTAAATGAGTAAAAAAAATATCACATAGGGAAAGCTCTGGCTTTGTGTGGATGAGCCCTAAATGTAGAAAATGGTTGTTTAAATAAGACAATGATTTACATTTTTTAGTGAACCATCTCTTTAAAAACTTTATTTTGCAATGCGGAAGAAAACAATTTTCGGTGAATGTGCGAGACTTCCAATTCAAATAAATAACTAGAAAAATAAGGTTCAGCAATGGTAAAACTATCCATGCTACAAATTAGTGTGTTTGAGATTATGATAATGTGTTAACAAGTACCAGATTGCATTAAAAAGCAGCATAATAGACTGTTTTTGTACAGCTAAAGGACCTGGAAGCTGATGATACTGGAAGCCTTACACATTCAAGTTACAGTTCACAGCACTTGCTCTTGCATTACAAATAAAGTGAATAATGACACAGAAAAGAGAGATGTTCCTGTATATATCACTCACCGGTAGAGGCTCCACATAGAGGATGAGGAAGTGTAGAGACAAGGAAAGGATTATGGCCCCCAGCAGCCATATATTCACCCAGGGTGGCATTCTCAGCAGAGACTGATTCTCTGACAGGCTGTAAGAGAGAAGAAGAATTTGGCCATGGGTCTTAAATGACTTATTTATGCCAGTTACCAAGTAGTCCTTTAAGTTATGCTCACATTAAAAATGACAAAGAGAAGAATGGAAAAGCACAAAAGACATTTAGGCCTACTATTTTTTAAGAAAATGAACTCAAGAGCTGTCACAGACCCAGCACAGCTCCACCGAGCTCATTAAACATCTAAAAGGTGTTTTAGATGTATTGAAAGAACACAGTTGATGCAGTGCTATCACCATGGCAGCAGGTCTTACCTGTTAAGAGCGTTGCACATCTCTATGGTAACAAGCACAGAAAGAGCCATGGTGGTGGGATAACGTGATTCAAAGACCTCACAGTCAATACCCTGAAACATGGGGTTGTCTTCTGTACACTGCATAAAGTGCCGCTACAGACAAGAAAAAGACGGTTTAGAGTCAATGTGGGGCAGTATCAAGAGCATCACAAGCCATCTCGAGTATCTTCAAGTGTTTGTTTTCTAAGTGGCACCATTCTTAATAAAAAAGAAAGGCTGTGCTTTAGTGCATCTAATATTTTTGCCATATCAGATGCAAGAGCAGTAAGACAGGAAATCATTTGACCCACTGATGGCAGTATTTTGCGACCTTTGAGGTTCCGATGTGACATCAGAAAAAGCAGCTGTGTAGATCATCCTGTGAGATCTGAACTCCCTGACACTGAACAGCTGTGTCTTTATTTGAAAATATTCTGATGAAAAACTCAGACAACAGTTTAAGCTTGTTATTGTGGCATGAATCCTTGGTGGAGCTGTTTATTCCAAAACAAGCACAATCCTCTCGAAGAAAACAATATCATTTTGATTTCTTTAACTTTAGAAAGCAGCTATTATACTGTATGACTATTTGGGCTGGGCGATAATTCGATAACGATAATTATCGCGCTATACTTTTCCTCGATAAAACAATATGAAGAGTTTGATAAATGTTCGATATAATGTTAATACGCCAAAAGCGGAACGAAACAGCGTGACTCATTTGAATCGCGCCACACGGACCGTTTATCCGCTCGGATCACAGTTCAAACTGCCGCGCTGCGCGAGCTCACTAGAGTAGATGCGTTTACTCGGTCATGCGAACATTAAGCAGTGCTGTGAGATCCAGTCAGTGAGAAGCGCTTGAATTCAGCGAAGAACACAAATGACTCTGTGATAATTTAAAGTTTAAAGCCAAACAGGAGAAACACTGTGTACAACGAGACAGTCAGAAGGCTTTTTAATCTACACATCTCTATATTAACCATAGATTTACTGTAACGTTAGTAACACTCACTGCACCATGGTATTGTGGGATATTCACTGCAGCTGAATTTTATTACAGGAGTAAAGGTATATAATTATAGTAAGTATGTGTGGTTAAGCTATAATATGTGTGCATTTATAGTTCATTTTTTTAGACTGTTTTTCATGCAAATAGGCTACCTAAAAACCATATAACGTTAGCTATATTTTACCATGGTATTGAGGTGATATATGTGTGGATTTAACTGGTTATCATTATTTAAATGTATGCTACTATGTGAGACCAATGCTTAGAAAAACATGAATAAAAGTTGTTACAGAATAATGAACAAAAATGTATTTGATCCTAACTAAGCTATTTTGCATTTCTAAGAGACAAAAAAAGTGATATTATTATTAATATTATCAGGCAACCCAAACCGGTTTCTTGATTTTGAAACAATATCACTCATTAGAACATGCAGAAACTATGAAATTTTTCTATTTAGCTATTTACTTTGTTAAGGAAAATTAATGGTCTGGTTTCTACAACTTTCACTTTGGAGCAAAAATCTGATTTAAACTTGAAACAAATAAAGATTTGACATTTATCGTGATAATTATCGATATCGACTGATATTAAAAAAATATCGTGATAATTTCTTGGGCCATATCGCCCAGCCCTAATGACTATAATACTTTTTTTGTTAACATTTTGTATATACTGTATTATTAACATTTTGTATATACATTTACTCGCATTTCCACTATGTAGTGCATTTTATGACCCCATTATGTACACTGCCTCTCAAAAGTTTGGGGTCAGAAAGATCTGAAATAAATTAATAATTAAGAATTTATATAAAAATTACATAATTGTATTATCAGCAATGGTGCATTACATTTACATTGAAAAGTGACAGTAAATTACACTAATTATGTCACACAAAAAAAAGGGATAGTTCACCCAAAAATGAAAATTGTGTCATAAATGACTCACCCTCATGTCCTTTCAAACCCGTAAGACCTTCATTCATCTTCGGACACAAATTACGATATTTTTGATGAAATAGGAGAGCTTTCTGACCCAACCATAGACAGCAAGGGAACTACCACATTCACATCAGTGGTTCAACACACCATGGCATGACAGAAGAGAAGAAATCATTTAATAAAGTTGTTATTTTCGTTTTCTTTGTGCACAAAAAGTATTCTCATAGCTTCATAAAGATATGATTGAACCACTGAGGACACATGGACTATTTTAATGATGTCCTTACTATCTTTCTGGGCCTTGAACATGGTAGTTACGTTGCTGTCTATGGAGGGTCAGAAAGCTCTCGGATTTCAACAAACATATCTTAATTTGTGTTCCGAAGAAACACTTTGGCATCCTGTTAATTTTCCTGCCATTGTGCTATTAATAAAGTTATTATTTTAGTTTGTTGTGCCTGCTCTCATTTAGAACATATTTCTAAGTCTGGCATATCATTTTACAGAAATACTTCTTAAATTAACTCCAGCAAACCTGTACTAATAAGAGAAATTATCCTATTAATTAAAATAAATCACTGTTTATTTGAAATCACTGTTGACTCACCAGCTGATAAAAAGACACCTGTGGCCCCTCCTCATCAAACAAATACCACCAGGTGGCAGCGCTGACTGTGCCTAGACCAACGTATCCTAGCAAAACAAGAGTACAATAATTCCAGTGTGGTTTGATGCTTAATAGAGCTGACTTGCCATTTTCAGGGAATAACTGTTAGAGCACTTAAAGTGGCAAAAAGTGTCAATAATATTAGATTCTATAACCAAGATATTGGACTAACCTCCAACGGCCAGGTATCTGAAGAAGAGCCAGCCGGAGATGAGAGGCTCCTTAGGGTTTCTGGGGGGCTTGTCCATGATGTCCAGATCAGGGGGGTTGAAGCCTAGGGCAGTGGCCGGCAGGCCATCCGTCACCAGGTTCACCCACAACAACTGGACGGGGATCAAAGCCTCAGGCAGCCCAATGATGGCTGTCAGGAAAATACTGCGATGGGGCAAAATAAGGAACCCATGTGAGTATAAATGTGGAAAGTTAAAAGGGCATTAGACCAATCAGGCTCTCACTCACCACACCACCTCACCCACGTTGGAGGAGATGAGGTAACGGATAAACTGCTTCATGTTGTTGTAGATGGCTCGTCCCTCTTCCACTGCGGCCACAATGGTGGAGAAGTTATCATCTGAGAGCACCATCTCGGAAGCTGACTTGGCTACAGCTGTGCCTGAGCCCATAGCGATGCCAATTTCAGCCTTTTTTAAGGCAGGGGCGTCATTAACGCCATCTCCAGTCTGAAAGTGAGATGGGAAGGAACAAAGTGAAGGATAAGGGTTAATAGACACTAATAACAGGCTTTCCACACAGCACTTAACATTTGGCTCTTCAAAGCCCCACCTCTGAACTACAATTGACTTGCTCAATGAACTGAATTGTGCCATTTTATCAGAATACCATTTGCTCGTTTCTAAAGAAAAAAAAAACACATTTGGATTTTTTTTTGCATGTTTGATAATTTCTATAAAAGTCAATTAAATCAAGTTTTTTTCCACATCTTAAAACAAATCTGCATTCTAAGGATTAAATAGCAATAGAAACACACTATCATTTAAAAGTTTAGGGTCAGTAATTTTTTTTTGTATAATCATATTTTTTTTTTTTTTAGCAAGGATGCATTAAACTAATCAAGGGTAAGAGTAAAGACATTTACAAAATATTCAATAAATAAATGCTGTTCTTTTGAACTTTCTATTCATCAAATAATACTGAAACAATGTATCATGGTTACCCCAGAAATATGAAATGTTTTTAACACTAGTAATAAGAACTAGGAATCAAACCAAATCAGCATATTATAATTATTTCTGAAGACTGGAGCAATGGCTACTGAAAATTCATCTTTATTATCACAGAAATAGAAAACTGCATTCTAAAATATATTAAATTAGGAAACTGTTCATTTAAATTAAACTAAAATGTCACAGTATTAATGTTTGTACTGTATTTCTGATTTAAAAAAAATGAACCTTTGTGAGCATAAAAGACTTAAAAATAAATGTTATGGCTTTAAGGCTTGTGACTGTCCCATTGATTGCCAAACAATTAACACTGTCAAGGCCCAGAACAGCATGACAGACATCGTCAGAATAGTCCATCTGCCATCAGTGGTTCAACCGTAACGTTATGAAGCTACGAGAATACTTTTTGTATTTGAAGACGAACAAAGCTTTTACGGGTTTGGAATGACATGGGGGTAAGTGATTAATAACAACATTTTCATTTTGGGGTGGAGTAACCCTTTAAGTAAAGATTCAAAGCATATTAAGCTTATGAAAAGACCTAATGATCCGAAAGTAAATAATATTTGCTCTTTGGTAAATGCTTATTACAGGCTGGGAATTAAACAGGGGTCAAGTAGAGAATGAGGAAATCTTTGTTATCATGTTCTAAAAGAAGCAAAGCAGCCTCTGTCGTGCACTGGGAAAGTCTGGGAAAGTCTCCAAATGACAAACAGACACATGCATACAACAGAGCTGGGGGCGACAGCGTGTGAACAGGAAGAGCACTGACATGCTCTCGTAACTCAGCATTAAAGACTAGGCTGTCTATCCCTGAGAGATGTAGGTGCTGCAGGATATTACACTATTGCTAAGAGACTGAAGAATAGAATCAGAGACATAATCCTTCATATGATCCTCTCAGCACTTTGATTGTATAATTGCCACCTTCACTCATATTAACAGCCCAACTTTGACAACTACGATGACATGCTGTATTTAAAGTTATTCATTCTCGGTAATGAAGCATATTTTCTTTTACTCAAACCAAAAGTATAGCAATTGGATTATACAATAATATTAATGCTAAATGTAAGGATAATACTCCATGGATGTTACAGTACAGTACAATTAAAACAAGAACTTTCAGCCTAAAAGTTTTGCACATCTGCTAATAGTGGGTGAATTAAGAAAACTTACTGGCGGTGAAAAGTGAATAATTAAGGGCCAGATGTAAAGATTAAAATGGATTTGAATGATTTAAATAATTGAATATGTTAGGAACTTTCATGGAACCAGCCACTAACCACTAGATCTCACCATCGCTGTGATTTCATCAAAGGACTGCAGATAAGCAACGATCTTTGTTTTGTGTGCAGGCTCGACTCGGGCAAAGCACCGGGCCCTTTTCACAGCTTCTCGCTGGACCTCTGGAGCCAGGTCATCGAACTCCCTGCCTGTGTAGGCTCTTTCTTCCACATCTTCATCCTCATTGAAAATGCCAATGCGTCTGCAGATGGCCACGGCGGTGCCCTTGTTGTCCCCAGTGATCATGATGACACGTATACCAGCCTTACTGCACAGCTTTATTGAGCCAATCACCTCCTTTCTGGGCGGGTCCAACATCCCCACACAACCAACGAAGGTGAGATTTGACTAAACAGATAATCAGATTATGCATGTTATTTAGAAAATGCTTGTAAAAAATCCACATAAAAATGGATGACTTTAATGACATTAAACAACAAAACCAAACCAGAACATGAAGCGGTACAAACAAATATCACACATTACCATTACAAAAAAATAGCCTATTTCATTCATTTGTGTTTATTGGATTTATGATAGCAATCTACATACAATTTTACCTGACACGTTGTTTGGATAGGTTAGGGGTAGGAGGTGTTACAAAACATTAATTATCTATACATGGAATGTATTGTTTGCCCATTGAAGAAAACAAGTATGAATCATAAAGAAAATATACATAAATATTGCTTTTAATAACTGTAATAATTGACAATTGTATATATATATATATACACACACACATATATATATATATATATATATATATTAGTGCTGTCAAAATAAAATAAAAGTCTTTGTTTACATAATACTCTATGTATATACTGTGTATATTTATTATGTATAAATAAATACAAACACATGCATGTATATATTTAAGAAAAATATGTTATGTTTATATATTCATTATATTTATATATAATATAAAATATTAGAATATGAATATAAAATTGAATAAACAAATATTTTCTAAATATATACTGCGTGCAAATTTATGTATACATAATAAATATACACAGTACACATACATATATAATGTAAACAAAAACTTTTATTTTGGATGTGATTATAAATATACAGTCATGGCCAAAAGTATCGGCACCCTTGGTAAATATGATCAAAGTAGGCTTTGAAAATTAATCTGCATCGTTAATCCTTTTTATCTTTTATTAAAACAATTCACAAAAATCTAACCTTTCATTGGATAATAAGAATTTTAAATGGGGCGAAATATCATTATGAAATAAATGTTTTTCTCAAATACACATTGGACACAATTATTGGCACCCCTAGAAATTATTATTGATATATATATATATATATATATAATAACAAATCTTAAATTTTTTATCGGTTGCTTAAGTGTTCAAATACTTTTTAGCATCACTGCACATAATAATATAAACAGCAAATTGAATAAAAAAAGATAACTGGTAAAACTATTGTCTGGAACATGGACAGATAAAGTTTCTAACTCTCTCACCTCGTACTCTATGAACTTGGCAGCGTTTTCCAGGTCCATTTTGTCTTCAAGAGGGGGAGAGTCTCGTGTGGCCAAAGCCAAGCAGCGCAGTGTGTCCCTGCCTGTCCCCCAGTCTCTAATAGTGCTCATCAGCTCCTCCTTTGCAGCCATGGTCAACGGGACACGGTCTTTACCGACACGCACAAACTGACAACGGTCAATCACACTCTCTGGAGCACCCTACATACAAAATTAATGAAAGGAGAAGCAAATGTGACGCATACAGCAAAGTTTACTGAAGGTATTAATAGATAGTAGATGTTTTCAGATGTGTGTTTAAATAAGTACCTTGACAAACATCTTGCTTTGAGAGTTCAAGCCATTGGGAGTGCAGTACACAGACATGGACTTCCTGTCTCTGGAAAACTCCAGTGTGAATTTTTTCTGCATCAGCTTTTTGATAATCTAAGGGAAAGAAGCAAAAAAAAATGGAGATAGAGAGAGAAAGAATGTGGGATGTTAGATCAAACAAAGGTGAAACACTGCTGTAAATGTGTGTGTGTGTGTGTGTGTGTGTGTGTGTGTGTGTGTGTGTGGGAAAGATGTGATTTTCAGCTGTTTTCTAGGGTTGCCTTCAGACAGCACTGTTTGTACTCCGCTATCAAGCCCAAGTGGTAGAAGAGGAGTTCACACACAGGCACTATGTAACTCTGCAACAGTCTTCTCCAAAAAAAGTGTTTAGCCTTTAATAAATATCGGCATTCAAATGTTAAAAATTAGATAATTAGATTAAATTATGTTTTAGAGGTCAGTTGTTCAGACAACCTATCGCTGGGCTCAACAATAAGGCATCGCTGCATTACATGCAAAGTTATTGTAATGTTGTAGGTGTATAATTTATACATTTTCAGTTTAATTAAACTTAACAGTTAATGAAAAATAAACACTACCGTTGAAAAGATTTGGGGTTGGCTGGTGTTTGAAAGAAGTCTCTTATGCTCACTATGCTCAATATTATGCGTTTATTTGATCAAAAGAAAAAGAGCAAACACTGTGAAATATTATTACAATTCAAAATAACCTTTTTCTATTGTAATATATTTTAAAATGTAATTTATTCCTGTGACAGGAAAGCTGACTTTTTTGTAGCCATTTCTCCAGATGAACAGATTTAATGTCTCTTCTGGCCAATTTAATGTCTCTTTGCTGAATAAAAGTATTACCCCCCCAAATGTTTCTAGCATAAATAAATGAATAAATAAACAAACAAAAAACTTATTTTAATTGATTATCCCCCATACATTTCTGTTGTGTATGAACTTTAAACTTTAAAAAAATTATACAATCCAAATATGCAGGACAAAAATTCAGGCAAAATGAGGCAAGGGAATTAATTTGCCACTAGGTGGAAACCACCTCCAGCACATGAGAACAGAGTATTTATGCTGCCCTACCTACAGTACTGTACATGGTTGTGTTGTACATGTGTCTCTGGTTGCTGCCTCTGTCCATGACTCTCTTTAATATAAGGATCAGTACTCAGTTCTACAGATGTATGCATGTAGGCATGCATGTGTGAGAGAAAACCAGTGTCTCTTCTTCCCAGCTCCCCTGAGACAGCATGACATCACTCCTCAGTAGGGTTCCTGTGTTGTCTATCTTCCAAAGCTTTATAAAAAAACATGTATCCCCCTCTTTAAATCCATCAATTGTGCCCATCCAACTATCGGTCATCTGTCACTATCTGTCTGAAAGTCTGCCACCAATGCGTATACTATTGACAGAAATTCAGTATAGTCTCTTTCGCTTTTTATAGGCCAGTGAAGTTTTGGATCAGAGTGGAAAGTTTAGCTAACCTCTTCATATACTTGCCTGGTTATCTAAATATTATTCTTTGCCTCTGGGAGTCTGTGTCACAAAATGTTCTTTTTTTGGAGAGGAGAAGGATTGTGGGGTCAGTAGAAAAAAAGACAGCGGTGCTGGTCATTCACTCTTTCAGAGAAAAATGGTTCCCGTGAGGAAAAGGGAGAGACTGAACAGGACTAGCCCACTGTTCCCGGTCTCCCTAATGCAGCAGTGTGGGATGTGTGACTGGTTTCTATAAACATCTACAAGTGTGCACAAACATCAAGTTTTTTCTCAGACTTTCTCGAACTACTGACTTAAGTTAGCAAGCCATTTAACATGGCTTGCACAAGGTGCATGCAGTAGGTGTCTTGGTGTTGTTGTTTTATACCAGTGGTCTTCCTATATATCAATGTGAATAAGACACTGTGTCATCTCATTTTTTTAAATATCCTGTCTAGCACCACTGGCCAAACTTTGGCAGCTATCATATCTCTCCTTAAGCCTCATTCATCTATCCCTCTATTTATCGTTTTTCATCTATTCCCGTTATGTTCTCTTTTATTGCTGTCTGTCTCATATCATGGTGCACCCCACGGCTCCCTTCTTACCAAGTTGCATGCTGAAGCTCGGTCCACTTTGCTGAGTCCGGAGAGGTCGGTTTTAAACACGTTCATCTTCTCCACCAGAGTCGTGAGCGCAGTTTCTGTGGCCTCGCCCACTTTCTCGTACACTCCTTTGGCCTGCGGGACAACATAAGCACAAAAGTGCATAAACATTCAGTGCCCTATTAGCTCAAATAACATGAAACATACAGCACTTGCACAATCACTTAAAACAGAAGACTGGAGTAATGCACTCACTACAGAAATGATTGTTACAGTGCACTTTAAATGTCACATGGAAGCAATGGAGCATGAGAATGTGTAACAAAGAAATCTCACCTCATCTAATTCTAGTAAGTGCAGCAACAAAGCATGTCCGATTATAATATTTTAAATCACTTCTATATAGGGTCTCAACATTTTAAACCAGTTGATTTTCATGACTTTTCCAGTCCTTCTTGATTAGTGAATGAGGATTCAATAGGATTCATGACTGAGTGAGAAAAAATTCCAAGGTTTTGATTTCTTAGGTAAAAAACTATAACACATAACCATAACTGTGGGTCTGATGTAACTGCTGCAGCAAGGCACAAACACCGAGTGTGTTCTATAATTCCCAGTAAAAACTATTTATATAATACTGTAAAATACAATAACAGTTTTGTTATATAAATACAGTTTTAATAGTTTAACCTGTGATGACAAAGCTGCATTTTCAGCAGCCATTACTCGATTTATTGGACATTGAAGCATTACTTCAATGTCATAAAAACCTTCAGAAATAATTTAGTATGATCAAAAATGTCCTGAGATTGAATGTGGCAGTGCTTGGAAGGTGAATTTCTTAAAGACTAATTTCTAACCAGTGAAATATTTTAGAAGGGATACAGTATATTTGCTTTAGAAATTTGTAATCATTTTTTTTGCATTTAGAGAAATGTCTTTATTTTAATGTAGATCACAATTTTAAAATCCCATATTTCCTGGTGGATCCCTGTATGTAACTACTGTATAAAGGCTGCACCTAAAAATCATAAACAGTGGATGAGTGTGTTCTATAAAAAACCCAGCCTCACATTGTTACTCAACATTCAAACACATGGCTCATGTGTTAACATCTATAATGGTTTATTAGATCTCTAAAGTTCACAGTTCACTCTAAGGATTCTCTGTGGAAATATTTGCATTATTCCAGGAAGCAGGCTACTATGGTGGTGGAACAAGATATTTAATTAGGTAGTGATTATTTATTATATTAAAACCATGATCAGAATACACTAATAAGACTTTTAAAATATTTGCTTGATATGCCAGCCTTTAAAGTATTACTAAAAATGTATTACTAACAAACTCCATAAAATTAGATTTGGGTGCCTTCAATAACAAAGCACGCTTTAAAACTCTTCGGCTTGTCCTAACTTGCGCTGTCCTTTACCCTACCCGACAACCACGGAATAAGCATGATATTATGCAATGCAGAACCCATGATACCCTGGCAATGGCACAGAGGCAAGAAATGCAAGCCAAATTTGCAAAACAAGCAATTTAAAAAGCTGCTCATCCCTGAGGAACAGAGGATGCATGTTTAACACTTCAGCAATGAGAGCAGGACAGACTCAAAACACTAAATGAGACTATTTGTTAAAGTAAATATGGCATCTGAGCATTAGATGCAGGAGAAGATCCACGCACACACTGCTGACCTCATTAAAGTCCAGCGAGGAGTCGTTGCACAAGGAGCAGATAGTAGCCAGTTCCACCAGACCATCATATTCTCCACACTGCACCGGCTTGTCAGCTTTAAGCCTAAGGGAGAGAAGGGATGTAAATACAAACAAAGTATCCAGAATGAGCATTAGATTATTTGAAAGAGGTAAAAATGAGATGATGTTTTGGGAAGGATCAAGGGCTCGGAGTATGTTTGTGTGTTCTTACACTTGTCCCTCCGGAGCATAGGTTGAGCCGGTGATGGTGAACTCATGCAAGGAGCAGCTGGTGTCATCAGCCTTATTGACCACTAGCATCTACGAGAGACAGAAGTTAGACAAGGAGAGAGACAGCATGAGAAACACATGCAGATTAATGAAAGAGACTGCACTTCAAGGTTCACACTTTGTTTGGACAATACATTTCTATTACTTTTTTGTTCATGATAACTGGATAAAGATGTTTTGTTTTAAGAAGAATGCATTTAGAACATTTCAAGATAAAGAAACATTTCACATTTGGCCATATGATCTGACAGGAGAAGAAAATCTTACTTTTAAGCCTTTTATTAATTTCCATAACATCCACAGGCCAATAAATGTACATTTTAAAATGATTTGATATAGGAAATCCTGGCACATAGAGCTCTAAATGCTCATAAGTTTACCAACTAAAAAGTGGTTATTGTAATTGAAGTTGGAAAAATAACGGACTCCACAATTGTTCCCAAGAAACATGCTTTTGAAAAGAATAAGCAAATAAGTTCTAAGGCATCTGAAAATAGTTACAAGCCCCAATTGCATAAACAAGAAAAGAAAAAACCACCAACAGACAGTTATTACTCCACCCAATCGGCTCTGGGGTTTCCCTTATCCTCCATCCAATCAGAGGCAGAGCAATGATGTCATCATGCACTGGCAGTGGGTAGGTTCCTGTGTTTAGTGACCTGGCATGATCTCTTCCCTGTCTGAACCAACACACTTACACAACTGCCAACAGACAACACGGACTACAATAAACTACTGCCTCCTACTGAAATGTCTGCTTTCACTGGACCAAAAGAAAACAGATGAGGTGAAAGAGTGACAATCACGTTACCCCTATTTTGGCTGATATTTGTATAGTTTTTTTTTATAATTAACCTCAGGTGTTGTATTGTCTTGTGTGCACAACCAAGGCCAAATTCAACTACATGACTGAAGCAAATAAAGCGATTCTGGTTGTTAGAATAAACAACAAAAAAGTGTCCAAGAGAGTTGGACAACATGAAGAGGTAAAGACGAGTTCAGTCTGACAACATCAGACAAATCAGCCAAACCCATAATGCAATGCTTTTTCTTTTGCTATGACATCCGTCATGCTGAAATGAGCCAGCAGGAGAAGTGGCAGCTCTGGGCAAGTTTCAGCAGAGAGAAGAGAGATCTTATTTCCGCATTATACCCTTCCTAAAGTATGTGGGCGTAGGGGCAGATGAACCAGGTGGATGGTGGAATGGAACTAATAAAGCCAATTTGGCGAATGCCATTGATCGCAGACCAAACCTTTCTGTTCAGATGACAGGTCTGAAATGGAGGTGGGTGCTGGGAAAAATGAATCCTGATCTTACGAGGTGTCGTAAATGTTGATTATGCAGTAGGTGGACAGAAATATGTTTTATCATGATGAAAAGCCACTGCGGTCGAGCTCAATAGTTGCATGGAAGCTAGAACACACACACACACACACACACACACACACACACACACACACACACACACACACACACACACACACACACACACACACACACACACACACACACACACACACACATTCCAGAAGTAGGTTCTTATCAGCATCAGCCCTCGTCTCCATAATCAAGCATCTAAACTTAGATATACAACACTTGCCAAACAGCAATGTATGGACACTTCCTTAAAAGGAGGTCACATGAAAGGTCGTCTCAAACATACACAAACATAGAGAGGAAAAACATTCTCTCTTGCGTGACATCACTCAGAGAAAGACTGATTAAATGTGTCTGATTATAGAATTAATGAAGCAGTTAAGCTGTAAAAACTTTCAGAGCTCCACAGTACTCCTGCTTCCTGTTTGAAACGGACGCACATACACAAAACTTAATTGTGGAAAACACAAAGCGGGCGGCAGGCAGCAGCAATCAGAAGGCTGGATCATGCACTAAGCCCTTAAAATAAACGGATTATTGAGTTAGCTTGCTGTCTCTCAGGCAAAAATGTGCCTTTATAAAGTAATGACCAAATTATCATAGCAAGTACTGCTATACAGTACCATTTCTCTGGCATTCGTGCAAGTACAGAGTGGTTTTTACTCCATAAAGTTAACATGAAAAAAAACGAATCATTTTTTGATGCATGTATTTGAGAACATTACAGCATGAGGTTGTTTTATATTATTTGAACTGAAGAGTAGGCTGGCTGATTCTAAACAAAAGTGGCAGGTTCTCTTTTCTGAAGAACACTATTTTTGGGGCCTGCTTCTCTAGTCTTTGGCCACAAAGGAATCTGTGCCGCTCGATTTCAACAGTCAAACACCATGCAATCAGACAATATCAACAGGGAAAATTAGATCCAGTTGCCTGCTCGCTATCACAATGTACTCCTTGACCTTGGAATGCTTGGCTCTGACATGTTCATTTAGTGAAGTTTTTTGTTTGGTTGAAATGTCATCTTTAGGTATTTAGTATTTATAGGCCTGCATGTTGCACCAATAACTCTACAGAAACCTCAGCAGAATTCACATGGCCATCATCAACCATGTTATACAAACAAGCTCCCATCCCTTTTATTATTTTACTTTATTCAATATTTTGGCTAGTGTTGAGCTTGTTAGATCAAAGAATGATCACAGTTTTATCACATACAGTATTTTAACCCATCCTGCAGAATACCTAAGATTTGCTCCTACAATCAGTTCAGAAAATAAGAAAACACTATCTGGCCATTCTGAATATATCGACACTGGTGGGGAGTTACAAATCTACTTTGGAATATTATTAAAATAGTAATGCATAAAAATAATATTTACAATTTGTTTAGCTTTCAAATTTTTAACGAACTAAATAAAATGCAATGTATAATGTATAATATTTTGTGCAAAAACATTACTTTATTTCAGCAATGTAGTTTTCATCTCATTTAACCATTGAAATATGTGTACACTATCATTTAAATATTTGGGGTCAGTAAGATTTTCTTAAAGTAGAAGTATCTTATGCTCACCAAGGCTGCATTTATTTGATCATAAATACAATAAAAACAGTAATATTAAATAGTATTACAATTTAATATAACAATTTTCCAATTTAATATATTTAAAAATGTAATTAACTCCTGTAATGGCAAAGCTCAATTGCAGAAGCCATTACTCCAGTCTTCAGTGTCACATTATCCTTCAGAAATCATTCTAATATGCTGCTATAGTTCTCAAAAAACATTTCTTATTATCATCTTCAATGTTTTATTATTATTATTATTATTGTTATCAAGTCTTATTATTAAAGTTATACTGTCTGTTGTGCTGCTTAATATTTTTGTAGACCGCGTGATGCATTTTTTTCTGGATACTTTAGAAGAAAAAAAAATCAATCAACCAAACAAACAAATTGAAAATAGAAACAAATCTCTGCAACACTATAAATGTGTCACTTTTGACCAATTTAATGTATTCTCACTTAATAAAATGTTTATTTATTTCAAAATAATAATACACACAAAAAAATACTGACCATAAACTTTTGAACATTTATATTGTGTAAATCAACATTATATTGATAATTAAAAAACCCACTATGCAACATCTTTAAAAACATTTTACAATATTTAAATTCAGTCCCCCAAATTCTGTAAATTTACACCCACAGTGATCAGAAATTCAAATATGACACAATGTACTGAAATGTACCACAAGCAGCAGTGATGCATCAGTAGCATAAAAGAATCGAAAGGAAAACATCATGATAAGGGTTGTTGCTAGCCTGTTTTGTTTGTTTATAGTCATTTATAAATCAGATCTGCACCAAAAACACCAACAACCATCCTGCAACTTGGCAGGCATGGAATTCTGTTGCTATACGTTGTCATAGCAACAGATACCAAGGAACAGGGTAGCAAGCAGTGATATGCAATGATGAGCCTCTGATAAGAATGTGTGTGTGCGCGTGCATTTCACAATAGTGGAAAAGGATTTTAGGCACCCGTATTTCCTCCTGATTTAGCCAAAGTGACTTCCGGATTAGTGACGGTGACTCTTAAATGATGTCTGGCCTCAACAAGGCACACGGTAAACTGATTGGCTTAGGTCATCCTGAACAACACTGGGCCTTAGTGACAGCACTAATTCCAAGCCCAGGATAAGCATCTCCTGTCCCTATAATAAGCCTCTCAGCACTACGCTTTTAGTACCTAACATTACAAGGCACAGGAAGCTTAACAGAATGTTGAATCCATTTGGGACGCATTTCCACAAGCTCAATTTTAAAATTCTGTCTCGCATGTGAAATGTCTTTTCTTTAGGGACTTCTTAGGTGATGAATTTCTGCTTCAGGCTTAGGCTGACATTGTGACCTGTTCCCTACCATGAAGAATGGGAGTTGATGCAAAATTTGCAACATGCGCATACATATAACTCTGCTAATTTCAATTTAGAAGCAAACTTTGTTTTAGAACTTTTTTCTCACTGTCTTCCTATGAGACAGTACTATGCATTAAAATGTGTATGAAATTTGGTAATGTCTCATATTAATTTACATGCATTATTAATATTGATGGAAAAAGGCAACCAAAACATGCACTACTCTCTTCAAAATAAAAAGTAACACGAAAGGCACCAGGTATACCAAAAAGTGTTCAGCATACAGTACATTGCAGTGAATTGTCCGCATTAGGCTTCCTATACACGTGTGACTCTGCTCCCTAGGCATTCTTGGATGATGCTGCAGCAGGAGCAGACGCAAGGAAGAGCGTGAGAGGAATAGAAATGACAGAGCACAAAAATATGAGGGAAATTAAAGATGGCAGATGGAATCCCTTACTGGGTGAGATGCAGAAGGCCAAGCTATGACGGGAAGAGGATGAGAAGGAATGCTTATTAGCATGCCTATTATTAACATATTTGCTGTTTGTTAGTACTTATAAAGCACATATTCTGCAAGACCATATTCTACATTTATAATCCTACCCAATACCTAAAATTAACAACTATCTTACTAAAAACTTACTATATAGAAATATTTAGCAATATATATTTCCTTATGGCAGTTTATTTAGCAATAATATCTGGCCGACTTTATATTATTGTGGCTAATTCACAGCTGCTCGACAAATAAAGCCATTTATTTATACACAAATGATATGAAATGTTAGTGGTATACCATATATGCACATCTCTGTCTCTCTCTCTATGTATATACACACACACTGTGTATATATATATATCTGGTCTATATATTGAAAAAAAACAGCACAGTCTATTACGTAACTAAGCCTGAAAGGAGTTTTTGTTTCAAGATACAGGTGAACCTTCTTAATTTAAAAAGTGTTTCAATTACGGATGGCCTTAAATAGGATGTATTAGGTTTATACTAGGTTTAATCTGTGTTCAGGAAGAGCTGGTAAAGCGAATGTCGTGGTGTTTGACTACAGTGCTCGCCCTTAATGTTTGAGCTCTGATCGTTGCAGGTCTGGGATCAGGGTGCGGACTGCGGAGTGTGTCAATATTTACCACAGCGCAATGGGACTCTTTCCGGAAGGTTCCCGGTACTTGCAGGGAATTAAGCAGCTTCTGAACAGAGGGAACACCCTACTGTTAAACACAGGAGAGACCTCGGGCAGACACACACACAGCCGGACGTTCAGTGCACACACACACACACACACACACACATGCAGTGAGGCATTGAAACCAGGAATATAGCATCGCCACGCCATGGGACTTAGCAAAAAAGCACATACAAACATGCATAGGGGTTTCTTTGTAAACAGAGAAAACAATAGAGTAGCTCACAATGAAAATGCTAGTGGCTGCTTTATGAACATGTGCAGCACCACACAGAAAAATAAATAAAATTATTTGATATGACTTCAATATTGCAATCATGATTTTCCAATTGAAATCATAAAGGTCACAAAACTAGAAGCGGGAGATGCAAGGAGTCTGATTAATGAATAAAAAGGGAGGGAGCGGTACAGATGGTGGAAAATAAAACAAAGAATTCATTCTCCAAACCTTTCCTGCTCTCTACTTTTGAAATAGCACAGGCATTAAACGAGAAATGACAAAAAGCCATGTATATAAGGCCTGAATTCTGACTATAAATGGCCTGAATTGAGAACCAGGTCTTGTGATAATGTAATTGGATGAGGGGTTTAGTGCTGTCAAATGATTAATCGCATCCAAAATAAATGTTTTTGTTCACATAATATATGTGTGTGTACTGTGTATATTTATTATGTATAGGGATAGGGATGATCACTTCCATTTGGAATTTGCCCCGTGAACTGTACGGTTCGGTACGTGTATCCACCCCTAATATATACATAATAAATATACACAGTACACAAACATATATTATGTAAACAAAAACTTTTCTTTTGGATGCGATTAATCGTTTGACAGCACTAGAGGGGTTTGACAGAAAGCCTGTGGCCTTGATGGATCCACGTCTGCAGCTGTAGAAGAATTTAACGTAAAAGATGTTGCAATCACGTCCTGCCGACTTGCCTGTACAAGTTAAGGATTTTCCATTGCGTAGCGCGTACAAACACAAACATACACCTTGAGTGTCTCAGAGTGAATTCCACATAGAGGACTTCAACACGTCCCGACTCTCAGAAAACAACAACATAAAAGAGACCACAACACTGCATTACTCTTCAAGGATACCAATGAAAGAATCTATGCCCATCACCTCAAAACCCAGAATGGTGCTGAATAATGCTCGCACGTTCAAACTATCCTGCTTTAGAATAGTAGAAAACCTCAGTAATAACCAGAACAGCCTCTAGGCCAGAGTGATGGCACTGAAATGATGACACAACACCTTAAAACATAAAAGATCAAGTAAATAAAATACATGGCGGTTCTTGGCTGTGCTGTGAGTCAGGTTACTCTGTGTCACACACACCTATCTGAATACAGGTGGTACAGTCATGCCAATAAAAAAACAACAACGTGGGCACTTGATTTTCTCTCTTTTGTGAACATGAAGATATGACAGTGGGAAAAATGAAAGAAACTAATTCTACAGAAAACAAGTTAAAACCAGTGGCAGTTCAGTAGATAACAGTTCAGTGGTAGTTCATAAGGGTGTGATTGGTTAACCGGATCAAGAAGCTTCAAGGTGAAGTGTGTACTTTCTGCACCATTAATGGCACCAAATACAACTGCAAAAATAACTGTTTTCACAACAGTTTCCCAAACACTCTGCCTGGCTGCCATTGGACAAACATGTAGTCCTGCCCTAAACGTACACAACTGGCTGAGACAAACACAGCAACATTTAAACAGCTGCAGTACATCATTCTGAATGGTCAGCCTACCAATATAAACTTACACTACTATTCTAAAGTTTGGATTAGAAAGATGTTTATTTATTTATTTAGCTATTTTTGCTGTTATTTTAAACTTTTTTATTTTAATCTGTTCAACAAAGAATTCTGAAAGAAACAATGTTTCTTGAACACCAATTCAGTATATTAGAAAGGATCATGTGACACCGAAGACTGGATTAATGGATTTTTCAGCTTTACAAAGTTTTTAAAAAGTTATATACATTTTCTGGTTTAAATAAAAATTTTAAATATATCTAAACAGAAAACTGTTATTTTAAATTGTAATATTTTACTATATGATTGCTTTATCAAATAAATGCAGCCTTGGTGAGCATAAGAGCCTTCAAAATATAAAAAAACTTAGACCCCAAACTTCTGAATGGTAGTCTATCTCTGCTGAATAATCTATTATACACATGAAACTAGTAGCTTGTATGCATTTCTACAAACATTATAATAAATGAGCATTTAAACGGTTTTACTTTAGTGCTCTGCTGAGGACCATTGTGAATCTGGCTATTCAGAAGATAGTTTATATGTTTTCATGTACTGATGTAAAATAAAACAATAAAGACAGCATGAAGCAAAAATTGTGATAGTCTTTTCCTCCCTGTTGTGACATATATTCATGTAAAACACTTCTCAAATGAGAAAAAAAAGTAAACTCGGATTGCACTTTATTTTGTCCATGGGAATTGATTGGGTAATTCTCATTTGCTAATTGCTGTGATTACATGCGAGTGGTTGCTAGAGAGGCTGGATTAATGCCCAACCCTCACAGTGGTACACACATCATCACAGACATCGTTAGAAAAGACTAGATATTGTTTTTAAGTAAAGATTACAAGGGCACGCGTATATAAAAAAAATTATATACTGGACAAGAACCTAATAAACATGACATGTCTCTAAGCACTTACAAAGTGCATCTGAGTCTTTGAACTGGCTCTGGACTGCTACTCAGCATCCGACCAAGTCTAGTACTTCCAAGTATCTCTCTCTCTCACCTCTCGTGTTGTGCCTGGTATGTTTCTGTGGTCTTCCATATGGCAGGCAGAGAAAGCTGCTGCTGTTGCATCACTCAACTCTGTATGAGAGGCCCTGGCACAGCATCAAAGACCCGCTCTGATGGTAAACACCACTGTAGTATCCAGGCCTGTGAAACCACCTGCCAGTGCACCAGAAACCACAGTAACACGGTACACACACACACAGGCCTGGAATCAGTGGGAAAGAATTCCAAGATGTTGTCTAAAAGGAATTCATATGATGCTCTCTGGCCTCAAGGGTCTCTCCCCCCCAAAAAAGGGGTATTCCTCAGGGGAATCTATCTTGAGTTTGAAAATAAAATGCAATTTTTCGGCAACCTCCATTTTCTTCATGACAGTTTGAAAATGGTTCTGGCTAGGGTTATAGACATAGTGCATAATAAATCACCTATATGTCAACAGACGACTGAGAATGAAAAATGAAATGGTCATCTACCCAGACTTAAAATCAAGATCTGCCCACTAGGGATGTAACGGTATGAACATTTCTCATCACGATTATAGTGACCAAAATTATCACGTTATCAGTATTATCACGGTATTGTTAAAATGTGCTGGAGATGTTCAAAAAGTGCAGACACATAAATTACTTAAAGTTTTATATATATATAAAAAAAATCAACAAACAACAAATAAAATTACTTTGTTTGCATAATCACTAAAACAATAACATTACCAATGATGTCCGGATATTAAATGACTACTTGACTGACAACAGTTTAATAGCATGTTCAAATTTCTAATGTAAATGTTCAAATAAACCTTTGAAAAATATTAATAAAAATGTAAATCTCACATTGCAGCCTTTAAATAACAAAAAACCCTGCTAAAAAAAACAATAGAAGCCCAATAGAAACCATCACAGAAATCCCACTGGTTCCAATAAAATACCATTATAAACCATTAGCTTTTTCCAGTAAAAGCATTACAAAATTCCTTTTTGTAGTGTGTTTTGGGCATTTTTCCAATAGGATTTAACATCCCACCAATAGAATCCATCACATACCAGTAGACACCATTATAGTTTCCATTAAAACCAATGCAATTCCCAGTATAACCATTAAACCCATTACATTTTCTATTGTGTTTTGGGCAGGGTTCTATTGTTTTTTTTAGCAGGGATGGGTTAAGTCAAAATGATAATTGGTTAATAAATGATTTTATGTATTTTATCTGCTCCAAAAATAATTCTAGATAACTTATCTGAATTGTTTAAATGTGTAGAATCCGCATAAGCTTGTTTTTCCTCAACTGGTCAAAATGTACAGCAGGGCATGCAAATTCGGTCCGTTTATGGCCAGATAGAAACTGCACACAGGCAATATGAGTCTCTGTAAATCTACTTACTGACACAAAAGGGCGCTTTATATGGAGATGCGGCGCTTTACAGGGAGAAGCTGAATTACAGCTGTTTCCCGTGAACTACGTGCGCAAAGCAGCATTGCGATTAAGAACACTTCTTTAGTTATTACATGGAGCGAAGATGAAAACAAAATGCCATCGAATCGTTTCTGAAGACAGTCAGAACCTTCAGAGGTACATTCATATAATTAATTAATTCATATGTTCATGTGTATAATTCCCTCAGCACTCTTTTAAAACCTCCCAGCATTTCCCCCTGTTTTCACTCAAAAAGTGAAAAAAAACTACTCTGCTGCTGTGCCCACATGAGAATGTTACTGAAAACTCTGCTTTACGCTGGACAGTATTTATTTATCGTGAGTTGTTCAAATTGTGGTAATCGAATAAGGTTTTATTGATAATTAAAAAATGAAATGGTAATACTAACGGTCAGGAATTTTATCATGATTTATCATCAAACCGGTAATCGTTCCATCCCTACTGCCCACAGGCATCAGTTCTGATGCTGAATGAGACACCAACATCACTTACCCTGCAGACAGACATCTGGTTGGTTGTCAGGGTCCCCGTCTTGTCTGAGCAGATAACGGAGGTGCAACCCAGCGTCTCCACTGAGGGCAGAGAACGGACAATGGCATTTTTCTTGGCCATGCGACGTGTCCCCAATGCCAGGCAGGTGGTGATGACAGCTGGAAGACCCTCCGGGATGGCTGCCACTGCCAAGGCCACGGCTATTTTGAAATAGTAGATGGCACCTCGAATCCACGAGCCACCGTGTACCGGGTCGGCGAAATGGCTGATGTTAATGACCCAGACGGCGATGCAGACAAGGGTGATGACCTTCGAGAGCTGTTGGCCAAACTCATCCAGCTTCTGTTGCAGCGGGGTCTTCTCTTGTTCGGTTGATACCATCTGGTTGCGGATCTTGCCGATTTCGGTGGAAACAGCGGTGGAGACAACGATACCAATAGCTCGACCTGCAGCAATGTTTGTGCCCTTTTGGAAAACATGAGAACATGCATATATAAGCACACATACACTTAAATGGAACAAAGCCACCAAAAGACCTTTAAAATCAAAATTTACACGTTTGCAGACTTGGAAACAACAGCAACATCAGAAGTTCCTCAGTCCCATATAGTTGTATAAAACGTAGCTTGGAAAAATCATTGACTTGTGTGGAGTTGGCTATAATGTCATTAGGAATATTTTCCCCTAATAGGAAACTACATCTTTCATTACCATGGTGTGTTGGAAAATGCATAAAACTGGACTATTAAATGCACATAGGCCATGTACAGTTTATTTTAAACGACTAAAGAAGAAAGCAGGCAGACTACATTAACTCTGACGTTATACTATCACTCACTATGCCAATAACGTCACCTGGGGTGTTCCCTATCCTCAGAGGATGTTAACGCAACCTAAGTGGATTGAGAGCGGACAAATACATGCCTACTTATAGCATCAGAATGACCGCAAACGAACGCATACCGGAAGAGCATGTTTAGACTGAACAGAATACTTAAGTCTTATTATACCCTACAGTATAATGACATTCTGCAAACTAGAGAGACAAAGAAAAAAGCAAGAACAAATTTTAAAGAGACAAATAAAGCAAAGAATAATTACGTAATGCATAACAAGACAAAAAATGCTATGAGGTAGGTAATTCTTATATGCAAATATACAGCTTATATGCACATGAAACAAAGTTCTCCTCTCAAAACAGGAAGTGAAATGCTTACAGAAAACAGCATGTTCTTTTTGTCTTGATTGACAGCTCGTGGATCTGGCACAGGATCAGTGTGTTTGATAATAGACACAGACTCGCCTAAAGGACACATTGGTAGTTTTAAATCAAGACATACTGAGAACTGAGCAGTGAAATTCTAAGCTGTTCATCTCAGACGTCCACAGTACCTGTGAGAATGGACTGGTCCACTCTCAGGGTGGTGGATTTGATTGAAGTGATCCTGATATCTGCTGGCACCTTGTCTCCAACTAGAAAACAAAATGTGTTAAGAGTTACTTCATCATAAAACAGGCAAAGACACTCCTACATTACAGATGAATGTGAGACAAGTCGAAAAACGGTGTGTAGGACATTTGTCTGAAGCAGGGGTAGGCAACGTCGGTCCTGGAGTGCCGCTGTCCTGTAGAGTTTAGCTCCAACCCTACTCAAACACACCTGAACCAGCTAATCATGGTCTTCAGAATTACTAAGGCTACAGGCAGGTGAGATTTTCTTTTCAGGGTTGGAGCTAAACTCTGCAGGACATCGACACTCCTACGTTGCCTACCCCTGGTCTGAAGGGTCAAAACTGCAATCATAAACATGAAATAAGACAGGCCACTGCACAGCCATCATTTAAGGCTGTTTTTGAGCTCTTGTTTTCCAGGTAAACACTTAATTACAACAGATCGAAGCCGAGCTACTAGGACACAAAGCCTAAAGCAAAGCAAAAAAGCAACTGAAACGGGAAAAAAAGAGAAAGAGCGAGAGAGAAACCACCTCGAAGACTAACTGCAGACACACTGGAACACCGCTCGATAGCCAGTTGATGAGAGTACACAGAGTGATCAATATTCGGTTCATGCACTATGTTTACAAGAAAAAAAGTTTATAATACAAAAGAATAGAAAAAACAAGGTGGGAAAAGCCCAGCTAGTTAGATGAGACAGAGTCAGTCAATATGTGTCATTTTCAACTGGGTTTTGTGAGCTATTGCAGCCATTTATGCTTTAAGCAATAGATATTGTGTAGTGGCTTGACTTTGTGAAACTTTGCTCCTTCCTACCAGAGTCATCAAAACAAAGTTTCATATACACTCATCACACAAGCTGCAGGGATCTGCTTGTGCATTCACATCTCAAACAAAGATGATACAGCAAATCACAAATCGAGCATATTAATAATGAATCTGTGAGCCTCTTTTTTATTCTGAAAACTGTAATTAAGCAAAAGCCTTGACAATTTGTTGCGAGCTATGGAATGGCATATACACAACAACAACTGCATGGAATCTGAACACAAATTTCAACAGAAAGCTCCAGAGATTTCCTCTGAATTCATGCCATCATTCAACATATACCAAAACTCTACTTTGTATTCTTCAGAAAACATTCTAATACACTGATTTGGTGCTCAAAACACTTTTCTTATTATAATCAATGTTAAAAACAGTTGCTCTGCTTAATACTTTTTCTGTAAACTGAATTTTTTCAGGATTCTTTGACAAATTGAAAGTTCAAAACATCAGCTGATACATATATTTACACTGGATGGATATTTTCTAATCAATAATCTTGCAGGGGGTGTCAGCGAGCTTGCAAATTCTCATCCCCATGTCATATAGCTCCTGACTAGGATTGCGGGGCACTTAAAGGTAGTGATCGAACGATATTTTTTTTTTTTATAACCGATACCGATACCAATTATTTGCATGTTTTTGTACCCGATAACCGATATGCAGAACCGATATTTATTAACTTTTATAAAGTAAATAAATAACTGAGTGAAGTAAGTCCATTCTTCACTTTGGTTTTTCCTCCTTTCAGTCATCTTAACAACAACAAAAAACTGTTGAAAATTAACATTCTTTCATGTTAAATTTAATCTTCAAATTACAACAATAAAAACATTTTATTTATAAAAAGCATCATCAGCAACACTGATATTAACAATAAGCAAAAGAATGTATAATGTTTTCAAATGGAGAAAATAAAGGACAGGAGTCATATCAACTTCATTTTAAACTACAGTTTTAGTAGGTTTATAAGCTGTTTAATAGGCTAAAGACAAGAGTGAAGAATAATTAATAATGTTAATTCACTGAATAATATTCTTTGGAATATTGAAATAAGCTATAACAAACAAAACATCGTATTTTATTGCATTTCTCAACTGGCATGTTATATCAGAATTATTAAAATGTTTTTGTCATTCTAAATTATGAAATTCCTGCTGACAGCGCGGTTTATCTATGCATTTACACAGAACTATACTCAAACTGCGATCGCTTGTGGAGATAATAAATTAATTTTGATAGAGATGTATTTATTTAGATGTTTATTGGCAAAATAATGGTTATATAGTAAATGTTTACATAGTTTAGCGTGTTTCAAACAAGTGAATCTTGGTAAAAGTTACATGCGGTGGCCGTGCTGGAGCATTTCCTGAGCATCAACCGCTGAGTGAACTGCAACATGAAAGCGACTTCATGAGACTAATGATGAGCATATACAACAGAGAGAGACTTAAATTCAGCACTTTTCATTTCCACCATGCGCTCATTCATGGCTGTATTATTTAATTCAGGCAAAGTTACGTCTTTATTGGGAGAAGACTTGATGGATTATTTTACGTGACTCCGGCTCCACGAGACTAACGATGAGCATAGACAACAGAGAGATACTTAAATTCAGCACTTTTAATGCGCTCATTCATGGCTGCATATGATTTAATTCAGGCAAAGTTACATCTTTATTGGGAGAGGACTTGACGGATTATTTTACGTGACTCCAGCTTCACGAGACTAACGATGAGCATAGACAACAGAGAGATACTTAAATTCAGCACTTTTATTTCCAACATGCCCTCATTCATGGCTGCATATGACTACATTCAGGCAAAGTTACGTCTTTATTGGGAAAGAGTGACGGATTATCTTACGTGACTCAGTGAGTTTGTCTCTATTTCTTAGAGCCCAGCTGCATAAACTGCATATAAGGCATTTATTTAATACATCCAATGTGTGCATTAATGGCTGTTATGTTAAATAAAGTTGACTAACTACAGCAAATCAAGTACCAGTGCACGCCGCCATTGTTGTTGTCTCGTCTCCCCTCAGACGTGCTGTAATTGCGATCCTGCGCACAATTCTCAAAACCATTTATCAGTGAATCCGGTATTACAAAAAACAATATCCGATTATGGTAAAATGCTTAAATATCGGAAAAAATATCGGGAAACCGATATATCGGTCGATCCCTACTTAAAGGATATTTTACAGAAATTAGTGTTGTAATTATACTCCATTTAAACCCTTAGGCTGAGCTGGAAGTGCCTGGGGGCAGCAAGTCATGCAAGAGAGTAGCCACACTTCCCATTATTCCCTTACACACTGTTAGGCAACTAGTGGAGGAGCGGTCCAGACAGTCTAGAAAGAATCATGCTTAAGTGAAACTCTGAAGAAGTTTGAATGTCAGCTTTTTCACAGGACAAAAAAAAAAGTTATCGTCAGTCTGTGTTTTTGTTGTTTTGCTGCACAATAAATCATTTGTTAGTTATAGTCACATGATGTTGCATAATACTATCATGTACAGTAAAACATTCTCTCATCCCATCTTTCTTTTTCCATTCTTTCTGCTCCAACCCTTTGGACATGATTTCTCAACCGTGCGGTCTCTCTTCCTCCCACATCGCAGGAATGGCTCACATCAGCCTTGGGGGTCTCTGGCGAGGAAAACAACACCCCCATCAGGGGCTGCTCTGCGTGGGAGTTGGGATAGAGAGGGCACGGTGGGCAGTAGCCTGTTTATGCTCCCAGAACGACGGACCTTTCTCTTCTCTTTCTTAGATTTTATCGCTCTCTCTCCCCCCTCAGCGGTGTCTCCCACCCACACTGTGAATGGGTACTGAACCCATCTAAATGCTAATGCGAACTGCTTTTCGCCATACCAAGCCACAACAATGCAAAGTGAGCTAAATATACACAGACATTATGACAGTAGATGGCAAGCATCTGATAGCAGGGAACAGGCCTCCATGAACATCGTGCATAAACTTGATTAGAACGGGTGACGCATGCTTACTTGTAAATGTGGAACGGAGTAATAACAGAGGCTGGTGAGTTCAAGATGTTTGCAAATGCTGATCAAAACGGTCTCTAACAGCCTGTGGGTATGACTAAAAGATGATGGGACTGAAGTGAATTTATAAAAGAAAAAACACAGTCGATGCTTCACTGTGGGCAGCCGTGGCCTAATGGATAGAGCGTTGGACTTGTAACCTGAGGTTGTGGGTTCGAATCTCGGCTCCGGCAGGAATTGTCCACGACTGAGGTGAGACCCTTGAGCAAGGCACCGAACCCCCAACTGCTCCCCGGGCACCGCAACAGTTTCGGCTGCCCACTGCTCCAAGTGTGTGTGCGTGCACTTGGATGGGTTAAATGCAGAGAACACATTTCACTGCTGGTTATACTCTGTATAATTGTGTATGTGACAAATACAAATTTCTTCTTCTTCTTCTTCTGTTACTCATCCCAAAGAGTGTGAAAAAACAACTAAAGTCTTTACAAATCTGAAGGCTTTCTGTAAACCCTTCTGGTTCTTTGGATATTCTAATGGAGTGAGAATGTCATTTTTCAGTCTCCGCAACAGTCGAGGGAAAGTTCCATATTATCGCAAACATAATGTTGGCTGAACACTGACACAATGCTGGGCTGACTGGAAATTAAAAAGTGTAAATAATCTATAAATATACATAGTACTCATGCATGCAAAAAAATGTCTGAACACTGTTTTCCGACCTCCAATTCTCTTGGTTGTCCACGCCAAAAGTTCCGATGGAATTGCCACTCACGAATGGCGGGAACAGGAAAGACTCTGAAGCGAGGAGAAGGGAATGGGTGTTGTGGGTTATATTTTTGGTTGCCATTTGTTTTGATTTTGTTTTTCTGTACTAACCAGTTTATAGTTCTCATAAGTGCCTTTTCCGATGTGCAATTTTCATTCAACCTCCAGAGAAAGTGAAAGGATTTTTAGGTTGGGGTTGTGTGTTTGCTTACACTTGTTTGATAGAGCTTAGCAACAAGATTATGTAATCGGCATAGTCAGTTTAGACAGAAATTGAGAAATATTTCAGCAGATGCAGCTGACAACACCTACGTTCTGCAAGTGCTTCCCACTTACCGAACAGGACTTATTAAATACGACTATAACCAATGAACTTAGCACAAGCAGCTCAGCATGTGTGTGAATGTGTCTACACCTCGTTAGTGGATTCTCGTGGCTATAAACCAGCGGACAGATCTTAAACCTAAGTGCATTCTCGCTTTCCCCCACTACCAATGATAACACAATACAGAAGATACATAGAGTGCAAGCCATTTCCACTCTTGCAGACCTCTGGAGTGGAAACACCTCTCCTCTTCTCCCCCAGACTGATTCACCTTGTCTAGTTTTTTGTTCAGCTTACAGGCTGGGAAGTGCTCAAGGCCAAAGGAAAATGCCAAAAATCTCACTCACAATCCAAAAATATCTGTCAAACTGGCTATGGTGTTGTTTAACTACACAGCAACAAAAATCTAAATAGTTTGTTCAAAATGCTCTAGGTTCATGATTCCTAGATACAATGAACTCCTTTGCAAAGGACCACCTTTCTAAAACACAAAGCAGTTATATATATGTATGTATATATGTATGTATATACATATATTTGCTTTTACTAAATATTTATTTTCACAGTAAATGTATATTTAAACATATATATATATATATATATATATTCTTTTTTTTTATTATATTTACCACATTTTACTAAATATTTATTTTCACAGTAGAATGTATATTTAAAATACATATACAGTATATATACATATACTGTATATGTTTAAATATACATCTACTGTGAAAATAAACATTTAGTAAAATGTGGTAAATATTTAATTTGTGTAAACCCAAAGAATGGGCTATTAATTTAACGATAATTCTTATTTATAATAATAAAAATGAATCCTATTTCTTATATGAAAAGCTGATTTACTTTCTTTTCCAGGCACGAACCACGATGCACAAGTTTTGTTGGTTGCATTATTTTTATTTTATTGCATTTTGTTTGTTACTTCCCCCAGTTACATCTCACTCGTCCAGAATCCCATTCAACATAGCTGTATATTAACATAGCTGTGCATGACTTCAAATATGGACCGATTGGGTGCAATTTCATCACGCTGTGGCTACATTTTTGCTTTCAGGAAGGACAGAAACTCGATGCTGGAAACATCTGGACTGACAGTGATGTGGGGTAGTTACTTTACATGTTTGTCAGTTTGACCTTGACATGGGAGGGACTCTGGGGCCGGTTACCATGGTGACATGGCCAACAGTTGTCAAGGCATTAAGTCTGACAGCGGGAGTGTGTGTACGTGCGTGGAGAAGCGAATCTGGCCACTGGAATGTGGACTTGTCAAGGCATAAGACCAAATGGTGCACCTGAACAAAGAGACGCTTGTTACCACCGTGCTAAGACAGGTAATGCAACCCACATCCCATCCACATCTCTTTAATCCCACCTGTCTCTCTTTCTCTCTGCATTTATCGCTCCATCCTGCTCATCTGTCTTTCACGCTTTCGCGCTCTCGCACCGCTCTCTCTTCTCCACCTCTCTTACATTTTGTATCTCTCCATACACACGTTCCCTCTCACTCTCACCCCCCCACCAGTCTCATCTTTTACTCCCATTCACAGCGATGTGGCCGCATCCATGTTTCTGAATGAATGCGGATGCTCTTGAACATGAATCTGGAAACCTTGCGGTGTAACACAGGAATTATTAGTCTGACATTTCTTTTGTTTTTACTGTAATAGTGAAAAGCAGATCCTTGCTGTCGTCTCCTTTCCCCTCACCTCTTCTACTCCACACTTGGCTGACACTGACTGGAGATTGTTAGCAAGCAGGGGTTTAAAGAAGCAAACAATGATTACTTTGAAGCTGAGACTAGCTTTATATGTGTGAGTCTGATGCACAGATTCTGTAAAGCCATAACAGAAAGACAACAGGTCTATTTTTATCTAAGTGTCTACATATACATTGGCAGGATCCCTAACAGAGAGTGGGCACGTTTGTATGTGTGAAGGAGTCATTGGCAAACCTATAGTCACATGAAGGTGGAGAACGGGGGACTGACAGTGTGGAAAAAAGCTACGCGTTTCAAAAAGAGGTAAGAGAGAAGGGGTGAAAGAGTACTATAGTCACTTTTCAGCATGGTACAATGAACAGAATACGCACACACACACTGATTTTTCCTGCATGTCTCTGCTTGGCACCATCATACTCACAGGAAAGCCACTTACGTAAGACAGTCTGGGATATTCCTGCTCTGCTTTCAAGTTTTTGGCAAGGAGCCCACACACACACACACACACACACACACACACACACAGAAAGAGAAACCCTGAAGGGCTCCCGTTCAGAGCACAGTTGCGGTGAAATGCACACAAACACACACTCTGGGCAGCCACACATAGGCCAACAGGAAGACTAGGGAAAACGACAGCCTGTGTTTGTGTATTTTGGGTACAGCGAGAGGTGGTGATGACTTGAAGGAGAAAAAAAAAAAACGGGCCACCTCTACTGCGTATTATGTCAGACCACATGGGTAAAATGTTCAGCAGAAACCTTCAAATGTCCACAGGACTCTGGAGCTGGAGGCTGTGGAGCATCCGTATTGTTCCACAAACAAAATATCTCTGCAGATTTGAGTACCTCTCTTTACTCAAGGAAAGAGACTGAGAGCAGATGAGGTTTTATCAAATACACAGAGAGAGTAGGAAAAATTATCAGAGGGAACAGGAAAGAGTAGAAACAGGTCCAAGCTTACCAGAAACCTCCACAATATCTCCAGGCACAATGTCACGAGCTTTGATCCTCTGGACGGCAGTGCGGTTCATACGGTAGACTTTGCCCATCTCTGGCTCGTATTCCTTCAGAGCCTCGATGGCATTCTCTGCATTTCGCTCCTGAGACCATACAAAACCACACAAAGTGGATCAGCAAGGATACACATGCATTGCATCGGTAACAGCCCCGTAGTACATTTTGTTTCATTTATGCCATTGGTCTGATTAGGCTAAACAACAGTAACCTACTCCTACAGGTTTCAAAATAAATAAATGGTTATCTAGTTATCTTGCTGTACATTTAAATGTTCTGATAAAAGCTTTAAAATAATAGATAATTTATAAAATGTATTAAAATGAATATTAGAATATAAAAATAACAGATTTAAAATTATAATATAATTAATTATATTAAAATTGATATTATAAATCAAATATTTAAAAAAATAAAGTACTGGCCATCATATCGATTGTCAGCCACAGAATTATCAGACAAAAATTGTACAGATGCATCATTAATATCAATAGTTCTAATAGGGTGTAACAGGCATAGCACATTTGTGAACATGCACAACATTTCCTCTTTAATCCATTTCCCAGAATTTAGAAATGCGATTTGTAAATTCAAATAGAAGTCAAATATAACATGACGAGGATTATAGGATTAATAGGATTACAATAATTAGGTAAATCTCTTAGCACTGTCAACGCTGTCCACTGCTGTGTCCAGATATTGCGTTATAAATGTAAATTACATGCCACATCCTTATTATGTATGCACTAATAAACAAATATGAACACCTGATAATCACTTGTCATGTTTAGGAAAATAATACTGTTGTAGTGATAGTAGTATCAGTAGTAGTAGTAGTAAAGTATCTAATGCTTAACAGTAGGACATCAAGCAGACTCGCTCTTCATCATCGAGAAGATAGATTTGATCATTAGTTGAAATTCTTTGTGGTCCTTCAGTTTTCTCAGCCCACACACCCACCCACCTGCCAGACTCCAATGACTGCGTTGGCCACCAGAATGAGCAGGATGACAATGGGCTCCACGAAGGCTGTGGTCGTCTCCTCCCCATCCTCAAACAGTGCCAACACCTAATGAACAAACACAACATAAATTACTTCAACCTCACATTCAGAGCTCAGTTCTGTTAAGGTTACTGAAGTGAGAATTCAAGTATTCATAAATACTCTTAAAAAAAAAATAAAATGATAGACACACTATATTTATGCACAGTTCATCATTCTGTCCACTCACATAAGTTTGGAAAGGAAATTAATTAATACATTAATTTGAACTTTTATTTTAATTAATTTTATTTAATTTACTTTCATTCAGCTAAAAAAAAGCATTAAATTGCAACGACACCTACATCGTATCGCATCTTGTGTGCCACATATAAGGTTGCCTGACGCGCATTTAAAATTTGAATGCAGCGTTTTTGCATTCAAATGTGGATTTTTATTTTTAATTCGACGAATATTTGAAATTCTGGAAAAAATTGATAGCCCTACCATGAATACACTAATAATTTTAGGCACTTCGTGTACTTTTTTACAGACAAGTTTTCCTGGTGTCCTCCACAGACCTCTTTCATATTATGCATTCATTCAGCGCTCTCTCTCCTTCCACCTAATTTTTAGCAACTTAGATACAGATCAGTCATAGAGCAGTCTGTCTTTAACCTTTCATTACAAACTGATGGGTCACAAGCAGAGGCTTATTTAAGTCACTGAGTAACCATGAAATAAGATGGGCAGGCGAATACAAAGACCAAAAATAGCCAAGGAGGCAGAATGAGAAAGTGATGAAGAGCAAAAAGGAGTTCATAAAACAAAATGGGTGGAAAGATGACAATTACCGAAATATTGAGGAAAGCCACACAGATGAGTGGCTTAGAGTTAAGAACACAGTGCTCAGCTAAATCCTGTCAAGTCATGGCTCTGGGCGACTTGTCTGACTGAGGTCTATTCACACATAAATATCAGTAGACTGTAGATCCTCTCTGCATTCCCTCGAGTTTTACACTTCAAACAGAAGACAAATGGACTGACTAGATCAGTTCCACTTATAAACAATAGCAAACAAACCGCTTTTAGTTTGAACATTTTTCAAAGACTTCAAAGTGTCTTCTTTTGTGTTCCACAGAGGAAAGTCAGTCATTCAAGTTCTAAAAGATATGTAGGGTAAGTATATGATGAAAGAATTTTCATTTATGTGTGAACTATCCCTTTAAAATACCATGAAATCATTCCCCTACAATTACAAGACAACCGGTTTATTTTGCGGTTTTAGTATCTGATGGTCTACACAACTTCCCAACTTCACTTTTTTTTAACTGAAAGTGTACAGTGAATTTTATAACACAAACATAAATACGTTTTCATGCCATCACTAGCTAAAAGTTATTCACCGTGACCAAAATACAACCTTAGGAAAGGTTTCTGATAATACATTTTCACATGTTGAAGTGGTACCAAAATTCATGACTTCTCACCCCTAGAAGTATAAAAACTCGGCTCCACTGAGAAGCTTTTCTCAAATCATCAAATGGAAGAGCCTCTCGGTGGGCATACTCTTTACTATTTAAAGACAGGAAGTCTATCCATTGTTCAAGTGACCTTTTCTCTGATGACATTCAGAGCTGTGCTGGAGTCTCAAGTGTGAAATATTCTCATTTTATATTGAGGTCTAATAGAAAATAGCTAAATGACATTATACTGATGTACAATCTGCCAGAGATCTTCTAAAGCCTTGACTGATAATGCGGAGAGTGCTGTACACCAGTAATGCACCGACAAGATCTACGCAAGAAGGATGTTTGAAACAGCTGACCTGAAAAATGAAAGGTGACAGAAAAGGAATGAAAAACTTAATCCGGACAGAAGCAATACAGCTAGTTATCTGAAATGAAAAGAAAATGGGCAACCATTTCATGCATTTTGGAACCAACAGTCACATGGTTGCACATGTAGATCTGTTTGTTTCCATCCAACAGCTCTCATTCCTAGCACATGCTGTTCTAGAATGAGTCAGGCTATCATACCATCATAACACAAGACTTCACAAAATAAATACATAAAAAAACACTAAATTTTTGCCCCGTTGCTTAGATACCGACGGCTTTGTTCTCATAACATGCCAAAAATTCAGGAAATCTGAACGCTAAAGATTTTAATATATTCAAAAAAGCACACAAATGAGTTCCAACATTGGGCTGATCTCCCCGGAGTATTTCCATTGCACCATTGTATTTGTCCAGCACACAAACAGACACAAGGCTTTCTGGGAGGTCTAATGCAATATTTTTTTTATCAGTTTCAAGTGTTCCACAGGACTCCAGTGGTCGGAAGACTGGTGCTCGCCTCATAGAATTTAACCACGGTTAAGACAATAAAAATATGGATGAAAGAGAAAACGATAGATTACATGAGCAGAGCTCCAAATGCTGATGTACTTGAAGAAGACACTGAATGCAGATGTCTGGAAACAAAAAGCATGTGCACAAATACCACAGCAGTGTGTCTGACTGTCCGTTCCACTGCGGGTGAGCAAGAGCGTGTGCGCTCTCATGTTAAATTCACTCTTACAGAACAGCGGGGGGCTGGAGTGGTTCGACCATGGTCGTCAAGTCAGACGGAAAGTTCATAAAAAGGTAAATTCATACAAGCCAATAAGAAAAACAGACTGTGCTCACCAGCTTAACAAGTCAGAGTTTTGGAAAGTCTGGTGTCCTGCTCAACAGAACCACAGCAAAACAATCATTACATCACAGCATAAGGATAGTTTATCTACTTTAGTTTACTACTCATGTCTAATCTACTCAAATCTGACCCTAGTTTAGAGACAGTAAGATAAAGTTAGCAAGGATGCAAAAAATTATCAAAAGTCACAAATGTGTTTTAAATCAAATTAAGATTTCAATAAGAGAAGACAATAAGATTTCACAATACCACACTTTTCACTGTATTGTTGATCAAATGAATGTAGTCTTGATGAGCATAAGAGTTTCTTTCAAAAGCATTACAAATATTACTGACCTCAAACTTTTAAATCTAGTACATATTATGATAGCTATGGTTATTCTAAATATTTTTAGCTGTGGTTCTTTAACTGGCACGAATTTACAGACATAACTTCTCAGAGAAAATTTCAGCCAGCTGAGAGGGTGAGATAATAATAATAATTAGTTACATTTATATAGCTTTACAGACACTCAAAGCGCTAGATGTTGCAGCATCCACTTGGTGTGCGACGGTAGTCGCCAGAACAGCCCACCACACACCAGCTAGTGGAATTGAATCCTATTTGCACCCTGTTTCACAGTTTTTTCTCTCATCGTATATTGCCTGACGTGTTTCAAGTTTTTTCTGCACTTGCATTGCATTTTTAGGATGAAGCTGCTTCATATCCAGGTGTGGCTCCATATTACATGAAAATCTCCTAAATGAGTCCTGGAGAGCTGCAGCCCTGCAGAGTTCAGCTCCAACCCTAATTAAAACTCACCTGCCTGTAGCTTCCTAATAATTGTTCAGACCTTGATTAGCTTGTTCAGATGTGTTTGATTAGGGTTGAAGCAAAAGTCTGCAGGGCTGCGGCTCTCCAGGACCGACGTTCGCCACCCCTGTGCTATACAAATCTAGCAGTTGATAAATGTGCAGCGCTGAAGATGTTTTATTTCCAAGGCCAAACTGAAAAGAATGCTGAGTGCACATCTAGTTTCTTTGAAGTTTTCTGACATGGTTTATGGACAAATGAGCTTTGACTTTAAGTCACCACATTCATTTACCTGTGTTCTCTAGTGAAAGCACAAGACACTCAGGTAAATGACCTTAAACCACACAAATGAGTCCTGGCGAGGGTTTTACATAAATCATTTGACTACAAAGAGAGATTTTAAAAACGAAAAGGGGAGATTAAAAAATCCCTCTCTCACTTAATCTCTCTTCCGTGCTCTGATTATTGACAATCATTTAGTGAAATTTGAGGTTTAGCACACCAGAATGCAAACTGGATATGATCGATGGTGATGGCAATTCCTTCAGTCTTGTTTTCTGCATTACCTCACCAACTGCATGAACTATAACTGCTATAAAACTTACGGTGGGGTCTAGCTGTCATACTATTTATTGTGCTGGGAATAAAATACAATTTCTGAATCGCATTTAAACCAGAAAGAAAGTAACTTACAAAGGACACGCAGGCTGCCAGCAGCAGAATCCTCACCAGGAGGTCCTCAAACTGCTCCACCACCAACTCCCACAGTGATTTACCTGGGAAAGAGACAAATATGAGAATGACAAACAGACCGATAGACAGACAAAATGTTTAAGTATTCAATGACAAGTGGGTGTCAGGTTAAACCACACAGCTGTAACGCAGTACATGTGTTTGTGCATGTGTGCATAGTTTAAAGTAAGTCTTAAAGTTTAACTCTCTCTAGTAAAACTGAATGACTGAGCCCGTGCTAACGGTGCAACCGTTAGAGAGCAGTAACAACATGATGGAAAGATCAATATTTACCTTCTTCGGCTGGGAGCTCTGTCAGTCAAAACACGGCGAGGCAATCCGTTGTGGAATGTGATGCAGGGTACGAGGGAGAGAGAGAGAGAAAGAAAGGACAAAACAGAGGGTATTCTGTTAGAAAGGCCATACGGTAAAAATGTGTTTAAACAGTTTCTTTTACATCACACTGCATTGCCAGTGATAGTGTGAGTTAGCTTCATTTTTTGCCTGAATGTTAAATACACAGAGACATGCAGCGCAATACTAAACCAGAAGATTACAGATTAGCTCAGGCAATTATTTATTTAGGATTAATGGACTACTTCTCTCTGCAGAATAGATATGAGATTTTTGCAGTGTCTGAGCCATTCCCTGAAAAGATTCCTGCATTGCAAAACAAGCTGCAACAACTTTGTAGCATCTAACATTCACTTAAAGCTAATCTTTAAAAACACAAAAAGTTTTAAAAAAAAAGGGGGGGTTTTATAATGTTCATGTATACATACAACGTGTATATGCTTCTATGTATTTTATGTGACAAAATACTAAAGTATTTTAATATCAAATATTTATAATTTATTGGCCAATAAAGTTATCAGCTTATAGGTATGGGCCGGAATTAGAATATCAGTGCATCCTCAAATGAACGTACAAAATATTTATAAAAAAAACAACACTTCTACTGTGATGTAATAAAATCCATAACAGGTACATTCACAAACGGCTCACTAAATGTAAACCACAACCTTTGCATGCAAAGCATATCATCTGGGGTGGAAAATGTACAGATGGACCACCAACTGTGATGGCGTTTGCTTATTGAATGTGCTTCCTTTCTCAAAGACGGAGAATTTCATGATGAAACAAACATGTCTGGCATTGTACAAGAGTCATACGACATAGATGCGCTCTGTGGCCTACACACTGCTGTTTAGTCAGTTCTAGAAGGTTCTCGAGTCAGAGCGTGTGGGAGCCGAAGAGCATGTGGAGAGTGGGAGGGGCGGAGCTTCACGGACCTCTCTCTTTCACACACACGCATCATAATTACAACACAGATGCCCTCTTTGTTGAGGCTCTACTCTGAAATCTTGAGGATTCGCAGCCGTTTAGCATGCATGTCCGTCTGTGTGGGGAAAGAGTGGTCTCATTAATAATCAGTTCAGACTGATTGCTACTATAGGTGCGATTACGACACTCTATTAGAGCATCTGACTATAGTGCTTTCTTTAACTAATCACAACTGACAAAATGTACGCCGAAGTGTACAAGAACAGTTTGTTTCTGGGAGACTGTTCATGAATGGACCTAGAGAAAGCACAATGGAAAATCCTTGGAACTGACCCAAAAGATAGCGAGAGAAAATACAGGGTGTTCCTGAATTCCAACAAGCATGTGTTTGTGTGTACTTAGGTCAAGTTTAGCCTTGCGTTGTGCGGATACTATCAGGAGTTTCCCCTGCCATTCTGCTCAAAGTGAAAGCCTGCATCCACATCAGTTCTGATAACCAAGAACAACTTGATTGCACTTGCCTCTGTCTCTGACTTATGGAAAGGGGGCTTCCCTGCCTTATTGAGACAAATATCTGATTCCTTTTGTCTCACAATCATACATTCGGGGAAAGGCTGGGAACAGGTCATGCAAGTCATGACGACTTCATGGTTCTGCAGTTGGGAACAGGCTCGATGCATGTGCAGTTTGTGCAGTGGAAACCAAAATGAAATTGGCTCATGGCAGAAGACCTGCAGCAATGAAATTACACAGCGGTAAAGCATCAAGATTTTAATTTCCTTTTAAAAAAGGCGGCACACATCCAAACAGTCTTAACGCACACATTTGGCCCATCAATGACTGAATTTCCAGCAACACTTAGAAAAAACAAGAGAATTCTTCAGATATAAAAGTGAATGAGAGGGAGGGTGAAAGGCATGAAAGAGTATGTTCTGCTTTGAAGAACAGAGCAGATTCTTCTCTTCATCTTTCCTCAGTCTATGAGATCTGTCTGTACTAGAGAGCCAGAGAATTTACAGTCGAGAGCTCAGTCTATGTGATATAAGTGCAGTGATGTACTTCAAATGCTCCGATAACTGCGAGTTACTCTTTTCTCTTTAGGGGCCCTGTGCATACATTACAGGAAGAAAGAGTATCCCATACAATTTTTCTTGGTACTATGAATTTATGAATTTCCAGCTACAGAAGCACTGCCTGACCTTATCAAATCAGTTCAATATTTAGATTTATGGATAAAAAAAATTATACTTTAAAACAACATATTTCAAAATATTCTAGTGCAAAATTTAAAATGTTTAAAACCAAGTATTTCGAAATTTTGTAGTTTAGAATTATGAATTACAGTTTTTATTTAATTTTGAATTTTGAATTGCAGCTCTGAAATATCTACTTAACAATTTTGAGCTTTAAAATTTAATATTTCAGATTTGTTTCCCCCCCAATTTGATTTAGAATTGTAGTTCAAAATTAGTTAATATGGGGTTAGTATGATTTTTATTTTTTTGTTCTTTTAGAAAGATACAGTAAGAATAGTAATATTATGAAATGTTATTACCGTTTTTTATTTTAATATACTTTAAAATGTAATTTACTCATGTGAACTTTCAGAAGCCATTACACAGTGTCATTCATTCAGAAATCATGCCAAATCTTGATTTGGTGATTCTTTGATTTAAAAAAAAAAAGTTAAAAAAAGAACAGAATTTATCTGACATATCAATGTTTTACTGTTTCTGTTTAACGCATCCTTAATACATCCTTGCTGAATTAAAGTATTCATTTCAGAATGGTATATTTCTGAGAATGCGAGTAGTTCATTCAGAACATTAACAAACAAAGTAAACAGCAAACTCCTAAAATATCATCAAACTATCTTATGGTATATCTGCTGTGTATTCTACTTGACACTGGCCTCAATAAGACGTCAGTGACCATTCGATGAGCCATTGAAAATCATCCTCTTCCAGTATACTTTTTCGAACAGAATTCAATTTCTGCATCGGCACTGAGACACCTGGTCAGCTTAGAACCATGTATTTCTCAAATTAATCTTGAGGCACCTTTCTCTTCACAGCATCAAAAGACAGCAGGTCTCTTTTTTAATCCTGAACCCACTGGCACACTCCGCAGCTCATGATAACTCTAGCGGCTTCAGCTCTATTTAAATATGATATTATGTAAGAGGAATATTAACTGATCTGAAGTCTGTTGTGGAAAGTAATCACCTCGCAGTGCAGCAGCATGTTCCTACAGTGGTGTGGAAAAAGTGGGTGGCAGGACAGGGGGAGTAATGACCCTGAGTTTCCCTCTCTTTCCAGCTCTGTGTGTGTGTGTGTGTGTGTGTGTGTGTGTGTGTGTGTGTGTGTGTGTTTATCATGCTGTCCTCCTGTCGCTTTATTCACACATATTGAGGAAATTGCTAAACTGACCTCAAACCAGAGAGCAAGAGTGAATCTCAATTCTCAGTGAGAAACCAATACGCTGTAGGTATTTCTGCGCCCGACCGTTGGCCTGAACACAAACACAACCTTTGTGGGAAGAAGGAGGATGGGAAAGACAGAGAAAGAGAGAAGGGATGGAAGGGGTTCCCTGTTAGGGTGTGCCAAGGATTCCCTCAGAGTCATCTGGGCCATGTCTGCTTGTCTGGCCTAGGCACATTCCTACATCGTGACTTCACCCTGCCCTCGTGCATAACAAACACACACACAAGCTCACTTTTGTTGTCCCTCTTTAAATTCATCTTGCTCTACTTTTCCACCCTCTTTTTCAACTATCTTTCTCTCCCTCTCTTTTACTCTACAACCACACAGTAAGTGAAAACAAGTGGCAGTCTGTTTACACACCAGTCAGTGGGAGAGGGGAAACACTTCCTGGAAACAGTTGCCAACAACTCACAGACTCTGTAACGTCTGTACCCAGGGAAGTAGGATTACAAGCGAGAGCATGGCAGCACATGGTAGGATGCAGTCAAAGTGTCACAACTAACCTGAACTTGTTTACTTCCTAAAGTAAATGAGCCCAGTCTTACTACTGCATACGATTCCAAAGTGCCATAAAATCTTGTTTATAAAATCTTTTAACTTTTTCAACCTCTAAAACAACAATGGGCGGGGAAAAAAATAATAACCATTACACAACCTAGTATTTTTCAATTCCACTGATTATAAACACATTGAAACAAAAGTGTCAACATTAGAGGTCGACCGATATATCGGTCGGCCGATATTTGTCATTTTTTTAATATATCGGCATCGGCCGATATCCGTGTTTAGTGGCGCCGATTTAAAGTCAGGCACGTTCGTGGGCAGCCCCGTGCTATTGGTGCGGTGGAATGTGCTGCTGCCGCATGTGAAGGACCCCAAGCCAAAACTTTTGGAAGATTCAATAACAGTCCTGGGAGATAAAGGTAAGGCTTAAATTCTGACATTTCAAAGTCCTATGCCAATATATTTACTATATATTACTAGTAAACTATGAAGTGTTGCTTCACTTAGTGAAAGAAAAAATGAATAACGTTAGCATAGAACCGTCGGGAACTGGCATAATGCTACAGCTGGTTGAAGGTTCGCTTCCTTGCAGTTAACTTTAAGGAACTATCAGCAGCTTGCTTGCTAACATATTAGCCCCAATGTTATAAGTTCGGTTTTATTTGTCCTGTATCGGAGTCGGAGAATTTCACTCTGTGCGTGGGATGGAGAAGGCGGCAGCTCTCACAAACACTGCAGCGTGATTGAGGGCTACGTTACTCCGCCCCGCTCACAGACAGCACCGTGCTCGGAGACACAGAGCTGTCCTGGAGCAGCCTAGAACGGTGTATGACATTTGTTCGGAAGCATGGTTTGATGCAGACAATAGCCGGATTTCCATCCAACTTATTTGCATTAATGAAAATTCAGCTCAAGAATATGCGCATCTGCATGTGTTTCCATCAACTGTGTAATGCGAAATAAAATGGACATCAGCCTAATAAAGTGATGTGTTCCGACCAATGACTATATATATACGTTGCACAGTTATTATCCTGAAATGTAATGCACCAATTTTACAATTATAGTAATTTGGTTTTGTAACTGGTTAACTGAGAAAGGTAGGGGTGATTATACCATCAGTTGTACCATATGAAGTTTACAAAACTGAAGTGCGCACATTTGCATTTTTTCTACCGCGTGCACTATAGATACAGGTGCATTACTATGTTAAAATACAAGTAAATTAGAATGTCTCATGCAGAACAGTGTCTTATGAAAAGCCCCTTCATGGGAGGACTTAGTTTCAGTAATTCAACACATCAATGTTTACATGTTCTTATCAGAGTTTTCCACTGCTGCCAATGACTCTTTTTGTGTGCTTCTCAATTCAAGTTTCATATATAAAAATGCAATTTGCAAAAAGTAGAAAGTTAGAATGCACTGCTAGACTGAAGTTCTGTTCCGTCTAGTTTAAGTCACTTTGTTCCAACAAACTTGTTTCTTGAATTATGAAACACAAATTGTGAAGTGATTTCCCTGGCTTTATGTTCACATTTAACATAAAACCCATATATTTAATACCTATTGATTTGTTCTGCAAATTAAGGGGAAAACAAATTTTTAGAATATGGTGACATGCCAATCAGCTAATCAACTCAAAACACCTGCTTAAAGTTTACTCTTTGAACAAAATGAGCCTTGCGAAATAGTTTGGTTCACTAGATTGCTACACAATCACGAGTGGTTTCTGGAAGAATGCTGATCGACCTGATTTTTGTTAGTCATATGTGAGAAATACAATTATATACTATATACAGGTGCATCCATTGAAGACATATTTAACATTGACTCGTGTATTAAGTATATTCCATTTATTTCAGCTTAGTTTAAGTCAACTCAAATTGTGACGGTAAGCCACAAACATTGCAATGCCAGAAGAAATCATTGACACCCTGGCCTTCGCACTTGTTCACAGAGTGCTGTATCCAAGCATGTTAACAGAAAGTTGAGTGGAAGAAAAAAATGCACAACCAACCGAGAGAACCGCAGCCTTATGAGGATTGTCAAGCAAAATCGATTCAAGAATTTGGGTGAACTTCAGAAGGAATGGACTGAGGCTGGGGTCAAGGCATCAAGAGCCACCACACACAGACGTGTCAAGGAATTTGGCTACAGTTGTCGTCAGAGGCGTCTTACCTGGGCTAAGGAGAAGAAGAACTGGACTGTTGCCAGTGGTCCAAAGCAGGGCTGACTCAATACCCCTTTTTCAGAACCGATAACGATCCGATACCAACAATTCTGAGTATATGCTGATACCGATATCGATCCGATTCCAGCATATTTTTTTTTAAATCAGTGTAGAATTTCTATATCTCAGTGTGTGTTGACCTGCTCATCACTCTTTTGTGTTTTACACACAATCTACTAAATATAGACAACTTTACTGTGAAGAAAAACAACAACTGAATGGATATCTAATTATAATCTATGACAAAAATAATTTTATAAACTAGGTTAGTGGATAATTCAGTAGCAAAAGTTACTCTAGAAAAATCATGAGTGCACAATCATTTTATAAAATCTAAAATTATTGCAAATAAAAGTGAATAAGTGTAGGGACTAAATCTGGTAAAAAATAATATTGCTCTTTGTATGTTGTAAAATACTTAATTATATAGTATAAAAATTAAAATACATTTGAACATTTAACTATTATTTACATTGACAAAAATCGAAAGACAGAGCGGCATAGCATATGCGCATCCCCCGTGCGCATAGCGCTTGAAGCACATCTGAGTCACAGCGCAGACAGAGAGTCTGCAGAGAGGTTCAAAGCACAAAGGAAAGAGATATTAATGCGTTATTTTGTCACTCTAGTAACCGTGTTGTGAACGCACCTTATAGGCACGCAGTTTGAAAGCTGAATGGAGGATGAAGGACAGCTGCAGCGGAGAGAAGAGGATGAAGGACAGCTGCAGCGGAGAGAAGAGTTTATGTGAACTTGACTTAAATATTAATCTATACCTCACGTTAAATTATGAAACGGCTTCAGAACATTTGAAATATAGTGCACGAAAACTTTATGGTGTTTTATCAAGTGTTTGTGGCTTTTGTAGGGCTTAACAATAACACAATATTAGCTATGCAGAATATCGAATTTGGATCGGTCTTGTCAGACTGATACCCCGATCCAGCAGAAAATGCCAGTATCGAAGCGATACCGATCCTGAATAACGGATCGGCGCACCCCTAGTCCAAATTCCTCTTTTCAGATGAGAGCAAGTTTTGTATTTAATTTGGAAACCAAGGTCCTAGAGTCTGGAGGAAGGGTGGAGAAGCTCATAGCCAAAGTTGCTTGAAGTCCAGTGTTAAGTTTCCACAGTCTGTGATGATTTGGGGTGCAATGTCATCTGCTGGTGTTGCAATGTCATCTGCTGGTGTTGGTCCATTGTGTTTTTTGAAAACCGACGTCACTGCACCCATTTACCAAGAAATTTTGGAGCACTTCATGCTTCCTTCTGCTGACCAGCTTTTAAAAGATGCTGATTTCCTTTTCCAGCAGGATTTGGCACCTGCCCACACTGCCAAAAGCACCAAAAGTTGCTTAAATGACCATGGTGTTGGTGTGCTTGACTGGCCAGCAAACTCACCAGACCTGAACCCCATAGAGAATATATGGGGTATTGTGAAATTTTTCAAGAGGAAAATGAGAAACAAGAGACCAAAAAAGCAGATGAGCAGAAGGCCACTGTCAAAGAAACCTGGGCTTCCATACCACCTCAGCAGTGCCACAAACTGATCACCTCCATGCCACGCCGAATTGAGGCAGTAATTAAAGCAAAAGGAGCCCCTACCAAGTATTGAGTACATATACAGTAAATGAACATACTTTCCAGAAGGCCAACAATTCACTAAATTTTTATTTTATTTTTTATTGGTCTTATGAAGTATTCTAATTTGTTGAGATAATTGAGATAATGAGTTGAATTACTGAAATAAATTAACTTTTCCACAACATTCTAATTTGAGATGCACCTGTACATCTAAATAAAAGCAAAATAAAAATCTAATAGATTAATGGCACAAGTGAATGTCGGCACCACACTGCAGTGTGAAAAAAATGTAATAGCCTATTTTAAGACTTTTTAGTGCCTTTGAAGATTACCTACAAGTAAGCATTAGATGACAGCAAGAGTCATCTAAATGTAAAAATAGAAGAAAATAAGTATGCATAATTATGTATCCAATATTAAACATATTGGTTAAAAAAAATCCACCACCTATGAAAATCTCTATCCTATTCACCTATTTAGACCGTATTGTGTATTCTGGTCTCTAGATCTGATTCAAGTCCCTCCTTCAAATGTAAGCCTATTTTTTGCCTTATTTATCATCCACCAGACAAAGATCAGATCGCTCAGAAAAGCACACAACCATTCAACATGGCAAATTAACTAAAGTACCATTCAAGTCCATGGCTCAAACACTGCAATACCAGCCAATGTAAAATATTAAAGGTTAGGGATTTATACATTTATTCAACAAAAAAATATATATATATATATATATATATATATAACCATTATGGGATGCAACATTTGTTGGATGTTTCAGATCTACTTTTTCTGTCAGTTTCTGTCTCTTTCAACCATGAAAACATGAAGTTTTAAGAGTAGTTGCCATGACCACCTGGCTTGTGGACATGGCTGGAACAGCATCTCTCTGTCACCGTGCACCCAAAATAAATGTTACATAACATAAATCCTACTCTTGATTTATACGCACTTCAATTAACACAACAACACTCTACTACTATAAATCAGAAGTGACTCTCTAAATACATAAAGGCGATGTTTGAATTTATGCGAACAAGTCTTATGATCAAAGTACTGTGCATTGAAGGCAGAAAATAATTCCTTGCTTTAAGTGCCATTTACATAGCAGGCATTAAAACAGAAGTTCCAAGCCTCCTTCAGCTTCTCAAAATAACTTGGAAGGAATTCTAATGCAGTCGTGATGGAGTTATTGACTACTGCTCAAGATAGTCATGATGGAAACTACAATGAAAAGACACCATAATGTCAATGAAAGTGTAGCCTAACTGTTGATTATTGTGAATAAATCACTAATAATACACTCATATGTGATTTGTATGACTGCAGGACAATGTGTACATACAGTAAACACTTCTAAACATTACAGGAATAAACATGTTAATTACTAAGTTAAACATCAAATTGGGAGCCAGAATGCCGGAAAACCTTTGCATAAAGAAGTGTTCACACATACAGCGATTAAGGAGTTTGCCAGGTCTCTGTTGGTTTCTTGCAGGCGTTCCTACTCCAAATGTAAAAGGCAATGTATTACGTGAGCTCCAGTGTCTGTCCCACCACTGGAAGTAGCTACTCATTTGCATGAAGTTGAACTCTACTTTTACTCACACTTCCAGACTGACATTGCCAACTCTCACTGAAAATGAGAATGAGTTCAAGTCACTTTGCCACTGTATGTATGGATGCCCCTATGAGTCAACATCATTAGCATAGTAAGCATCCTAGTAACGTGTATGCACAATACTTGGTACTATATGAAGCTGGGATGTAGAGTATCAAGTTAATGGAAAATAAATGATGAGTGATGAATACAGGGATGTAACTATTTGGCACATAACACTGCATTAAAAAAAGAGAGGGAAATATAGTGCTCACTAGAAATGCTCATATTATAATGCCAATTTGTACATTTTCCTTCATTTCACGAGAAGATCATTAATCTCTGGAATAAGACATAAGCAAAAGGTTTCTATTTATAGCTCATAGTGAGTTTAATAATAACCAGTTATATAGACACAGTTACTTTAAACCGATGTAATTAAATATACCTCAAAGTCATTCAAGCACACCTGGAATACATGCATAACTTTTCTCACACTCACTAATTTTAAATGTATATTTAATGTAATTTAATTGCCTACATCATGGCCAGCTCAAAGCATTGTTATTGGCTGTCTGAAGTGTTACGTAACAATATGGTTTCTCTCTGAAGGGGGAGCTCTGGTCTCACAGCAACCCTACCTACATCACTCACAGTGATCCTCAGTTTTACAGAACAACCTTCACATCTGCAACACACATACACGTACAACATAAATAATTTATCACTCAGATACATTTTTTTCCGGATGTTTCCATTTAAAAACACAGCACAGTTACCAGCAATAGTGAATATGAAGTTCACAAACACACAAAAAAATGAAAGAACAGCCAACAAGTCAGTGGACTGCTGACTAATGGGTATTATTAAAGGGATAGTTCACCCAAAAATAAAAAATTCTGTCATTATTTCACTCTCATGTTGTTCCAAACATTTATGAATTTATTTTGCAGAACACAGCAGAGGATATTTTGACCACTGACCGTTGTATGGACAAAAAAAAAAAACAGATACATTTCTCATAATATCTTTTTTCTCTTAAAAAAGAGTCATGCAGGTTTGGAATGAAATGAGGGTGGGGATGATTTTCATTTTTGGCTAAATCATCTCTTTAAAAAAGCAAGATTCTGTAGCAAGAGTTAAAGTCTTGAACAGTGCTGGATATTTCTTGGGTTTCCACTGCAGGGTTACCTGACCTATAGATCTGGGAAAACATAACTGAAAAGACAGAACCATGTCTGCAAAAACACATGCACTTACACTCATTCATAAACAAGCAGACAGACAAACAATAATACATAGCATTTTCTTTTGCAGTGCCTGCAACCTAGCTACTTATCAGCATAGCATGAAAGAAAAGAGAAATTATTACGATTAATAAAAACACTACACTCATACAAGCAGAGTCAAATGAGCGGTTTGCCAAGAGGAGGTGATGCTGTGAGCAGAAGTGGGAGGTGAGAATGATAGCTTAGTGACAAGATAGAAGCAGATCACAAACACGCAGACACACACACACAAGATGTGCTAATGATAACTCTACAGCCTCAGTTTACTTCCTTTTCTCAAACAAACAAGATTTTTTTTTTATTAAAACCAATAGCTATTAGCTTTTGACAAACAAACAAACATATTCTGCATTGTGATGATTCAATGTGTGCAGTATTGCAGTGGGTGTGCTGGAGTTAAGTTTTTTTTTTTTTACAGTAAAATGATGTACCAATGCAACATGACGTTTAAAAAAACATTTTACTGCTGTAGATTTCAATGTATGTTGCATGTATAAAAGCAGAATTGATGTGGTCACATTTGAACTTGCAACATAAAAAATGGCTTTAGATTTAATGCTAAGAGAAGTAGTGAGGTGGTGAGGGACATTTTCTGTGGTTATGCTAATACATTCTGCCTACAGAAAATGTTTAAGTGTGTACCCTAACCCTGTTGAAGCAGTTCATTATTAAATAAAAAAACTTAGTGCTCAACGTATGATGTGCCTTTCTTGATGTGACAGGATGACTTTGTCAGACATTACAGTATAAACGTTGGGGATCAGTATAATTTTATAAAATAAATTAATACTTTTATTCAACAATGATGCATTGAACTGATCAAAAGTAAAAGTAAAGAATTTTACATTAGAGGTCGACTGATATGGGTTTTTCTCTGGCCGATGCCGATATTTAGAAATCAGGGCAGCCGATAGGCCGATACATGATGCCGATTTTTTTAGGCCAATATGTTTGTCTGATTTTCTTTCTTTTCTTTTTTTCTTCATCTCATAAAATCTAAGTCAAGTAATAAGAAGTAAAGTGATACATAACATTGCTTAAATTAAACATTTATTAAACAAAACAAGCCTCTCCAATTAGTGCACTTGTATCATTTAAATATAAAATTATGTATAAATTAAATAATAAATACACAACAGGTAATCAAAAATCTAGAAAAAAATAGTTATTTTTGTGCACAAAAACTTGCATAAATAAAATAAATAATATAATAAATAAAATAAACAAGAGTAGTATTACACAGTAGCACCCAGCAAAAAACACAAGCCAATAAAATAACCACACTTTTATTGAAAGACAATTGGACAGATAATTTCTTAATATTAAATATCAATGTATCATGTTTTATTCAGTTCTATGCAACAGAATCAGACATAACTGTTGTTGTTTTTGACTAATTATCCAAATAATGTATAGTCCTGCAAACAGGGTTTTTTCTTTCTCAAAATGCGGCAGAGGTGGTACCATCCTGATCACGTGCACACAATGTACACCCTTCAACTGCCTGAAACAAACACTTTTTACATGCAATGTATTTTAGGTGTTATAATAATTATATGATTGAAGAAAATGACAATTATAAAGTTATGTTTTATTTTCCCTCACCTAATATTTTATTGTTATTCGTTTTTAAAATAGCCTGAAATGTTTTCTTTTTCCTCAGAAATTCTGTGTTGTGTATCTGGTTATCAAACGAAGGCATAAAACATCAATTTCATTTATATTTAAATTATTTAAAATTCAACTTTTTTGGCAAACAAAGGGAATTTACTATTAAAATTAAAACATGTTAGAAATGTTGTGTGATCATTCCTTAAAAAATAAAGTTTTCATAATTTTAGTAGTATTAGTTCATTCTGCTGAACAAATATTTCTGCTGCAATGTCCGGAGCAGGGTTTCATAACCCACTTCATAACCAACTGCACTCACCAAGGCACATGTGTTGTGATGATGTGACAATAAAAGTGATTTGATTAAAAAAAAAAAAAAAAGAGACTTTTATTTTTACGGGTTGCCGTGAATACCTTTACATTTCTGTGTGTATATGATATGAGGATAGTTTTACTCAAATGAAACGGTGAAACGCTCATGAAGTGACTCTCAGAGCAGTTTTGGAGATGTTGTTCGTGTGTTTATGTCCTCATTGAGACATCACGCGCGCTTCAATGTGTGTGTGCTAAAGGAAAACGCGTGTCTCCATCAATTCATACATAAATATGATCGCGCACTAATAATGCTAATAATGTTAATGCTCATCAGATTGCGTAAATCAGTGGGAAATTAATAGAAATGATGATTCGGTGTAAGGAAACATTAAGTGAACATGCATAAAAATATAAAAACCCTGGCAAAGCTGTATTATCAGTGAATGTGAGCAGAGCATAGCGGGGAGCAGATCAGTGAAGGAGATTTGATCAGCGTTGCCCAGATCAGCTGTATCACAGCATGTGACAGCACAGTGACACTACTGCAAACAGGTACAAGTATACTACATAGACATTTCTTGTCGGCGCGTTATTTGAGCGGACTCTGCTTTTCCGGTGAGCATGAGCGGTAACTGAGCAGAATGATAGAGGAATTTTGAACGGAGCGTCACGCGGCGCAGTGATGACGGCTGAGGGTGAGGGGAAACCTGAACACACTGCTGTGCAGTGCGGCGCGGCATATATTTTCAGCTGCCGAAAATACAGTGCATCCCTAGAAAATGGACAAAACGATTCTTCGAGGCACATAATTTGCCTCAATGATTTTTTGTATTCGAGTTACTCGAGAAACCGTTTCAGCCCTAAAAAAGTTACTTGCATCATTTTTCCAAATGTTATTCTCATTCTCTCTCCAAAAGTAGCGTCATATTTAACCAATGAAATACAAGGCTAGATTAAGAACGAAGTATAAGAACTTAAGTCTTACCGTTTTCTTGGGCAGTTACCAGGTAGTTCTCTCTTCAAAAAGTTAGCAGGCAGAGGGGGACATCACAGGGTTATCAGCTGTGCCAGTAGAATGGCAATCTGCTTGCTGCACGAGGCAGTGTCACGTGTTGCTTGCAAACGCGCCTTTATATTAATCGGTCTAATTTGCAGCACAATCGGCCGATGACAATTAATAAAAAAATGCCAAAAATCGGCCGATCAATCGGTCGACCTCTATTTTACATTGTTACAAAAATGATTTCAGATAAATACTGTTCCCCTTCGGGAACTTGAGCTGCGTCGGAAATGCTTTGGGAATGCCCCTGTGCACCCACGCTCTGAAATATGTGTGCAATCAATCCAACGGAATGGCGAAACATTACGGGCGAAACGTCTGTGTTTTCAGCAAGCGCTCTGTGTGAAATGTGACAGTCTTATTTACTGTTGTTTGTCACAATCACCTCAAAATGGCGAGCTACAGACAGCACTTGAGACCGCGTGTCCTACTCTACCCGCGCTGATCTTTCGGGTGTGAATGCACATGGTCGCTTGGGAGCAGAGCAGCACAGTCGGCTCTCAAGGGAGCTGATTGTGCATCATGCTCCCACAAACGCTCCGCTCCCGCCGGCCAAACTTCGAGGAGTGTGTCCGTGTTTGCGGTCTTTGCGATTCCTGTCCCGCTGTTGCTGAGGCACGGCGGCGATTGGGTTCGCGGGATCACGTTTTAAATCTACATTCTCTTTTTCCTTTTGAGTGAGAGCTCTGTGCTGCAGCCATCTCCCTCCGACGAGGTTGATGTTGCTAGCATTATTGTGGATGTTTTGAGTACTCGCCATCTCAATCTTTTGCATATGAAAAGCATACAGCATTTTAGATTGCTCGTTTTCCCTGCCCTCACTATATTAAGGGGTGGGGATGCACGCGCTTTATGTGTGGTTTGTTTTGGAGCTGGGCACACACACACAGTCAGCTCTTGAAGGAGCTATCTGTGTTCATCATTTAACCCTAAGTGTACTAGTGAAAATGCATTAACTTAGATGTTTAGCTCTGCTCTCGCTGGCGTTTCTTCTCGAGGGAAGAAAGTTTATGCAATGTAGAATTGAGTGGCTCGAGTGCATTATGGGTCTGCAGCAAATTATGCAGTGGGAGGTTATTTTTCTCTCCTCCCCCTAACACGTGCAAATGTATAAATGCTTTTGCAGGCTGGTATTCAGCATTCTTTTATTTTGCATCATATATTAATCAGATCATGTTCACTTGTCTGGTTGTTTGGCTGCATTTAATGCAGTTTCTGATGCAGCTCGAGTTTCCGAAGGGGAATGTCCCAGGTTACGTATGTAACCATGGTTCCCCGAGGGAAACAGACGCTGCGTTGCATGCCATACTTCCTGCATCCCTGTGAGCGACTTGCTTCAACTATTCAGAAGCTGACGTTGCTCGTTCCGGATGCGCTTTTAAGCTCTCTGGTCTCTACGTCACCCCGCCCATAACGTTTCGCCATTCCGTTGGATTGATTACACACATATTTCAGAGCGTGGGAACAAAGGGGCGTTCCCAAAGCGTTTCCGACGCAGCATCTCGTTCCCTCGGGGAACCATGGTTACATACGTAACCTGGGACATTCTTGAACATTCTATTTATAAAAAACAAAACATAAGAATAATAAGATAATAAGAAATGTTTCTTAAGAATCAAATAAGGATAATGCAATGATTTCTGAAGCAATTCAGCTTTGCCATTTAAAACAAATTAAAATAGAAAACATTTTAAAATCAAAAAAATATTTCACAATATTACCATATAACTATTTTTGATCATATATGCAGCCTAAAAGTCTTCTTTCAAAAACAATAATGCATTTTCCTTACCCCAAAATGTTGAATGATAGTGTACTGTACAGTATACTAAAGACGGCCTACAGAAGTTAGAACTCAGCGCTGTTTTCATGAGCCCATAGAGAATTGAGAAATCGTGAAAATAATACTTCACTTCTTATACTGTAGCTTCACTTGATCATGACTGTGGCATTTTAAAAAACATTGCACAACGAAAAACTCTGAATCAAACACACAGTGCAACTATTAGTAGGCTTTAAGAGCTGCTGTTGTATGAGTAATACGTATTTTAGTATTCTGGTCAGGTAAAACTGGGGAGTTCTGACAAAGAGGAAACAAAACCATCCAAGCATAAGTTTCACACAGATGATATGCCATACCAAACAAATGCAACTATTTGAAAGCATCTCCATTACAACACATTTTGAGAGAGAGGGAGACAAAAGAGCAGTAAAATGAATAGGGTCCTCTAAAAATGGCCACTGCTAAGTGTGTGTCTTTCTGGTGTTTACATGCGAGCCAGTTGTGTGTGTGACGTGTGTGTGTATGTATAGTAGCAGTCATTTACCCATGCCAACTACCTGAATGACAAAAACACATGCATGTGCACAATCGCATGCAAAAAGCTCTTCAGCAAGGCGCGCAAAACTCTGCACCACAAAGAACGAAACACCAAACATCCTCTTATAGAGTCCTTAGATTGCAGCTGTAAGTGAGAAAGCTGCATTTTACACACATCTGTTTATATCTGTTTTAGCGTTGTTGGTCATTACATTGTTTAGTATCTACTATGAGTTTGAAAAGATTAACAAATATAAAAAAAGATATAATTTAAAAACTGGACAGTCCTCAAAGGCAAATCATAAAGGCATGTCATTTCAAACACAGTATGACCACTACAACTAAAGCAAATCTGGACCTCTCTACTCCCAACCACAATAACTATGTGGGAAACACGTACCTAGCTAGCAGACGATTAATTTAACCCCAAAGGGTTCAATCCACCACAGTTACAACAGCATCTAACCATTGGCCTCCTTTTGCACACAGGTGAAATACATGCTAGAGATGGCCTCAATTCAGCACAACTCAAATCCGAGCAGAATAGTATCTTCTGTGCTGATTGTTTGCCCTACTTAGTGTTAAACAGAGCATTTATGATTGTTAATGAAGACCACAGAAGTGTTCGTAACGTCACAAAAACTACTGAATGAAGAGAGAGGCTGAATATTAAGTCACAGTTCCTAGACCTACAGCACAGATCAGGATCATGTCTAAACATCTCCTAGATGAGAATTGGGTCACAGGTTCTGTCATTATTTACTAATGTCAACCAAGTTGTTGTTTTTTTCAGTGAAAAACAAAAGGAGATATTCAGATGCCACTTTTCCATACAATGAAAGTGGATGGTGACAAGTAAAAGTAGTCCAGGTTTATTGTAAGTCATTGATGACAAACGCTACTGGTTGTCTCCATTTGTTGCATAAGCTGATGCAATATCTTAAATAATAATGTTTTAAATCCCTTAGGACAACTGATCATATTTTCATAAATTATTTTTGAGAACTGCTTACTGTCACATAAAACAAAACTGACTACTGTTTATATCTTATACAGTTGGCATGAAATTAATATTTAACCAATGTATTTTTGTAAATAAATGTTATACTGTCGATTAGAAAGATTCATCATTGTCTAGGTTTCATTTTTTTCCATTTTAAAAACATTTACAATCTACAGTTTAACCGCAACTTAAATTATATTCAAACATTCAGATTTACATACAATGTGGCACTCGTATATCTGCTACAGTACACCATACACAAACAATAGCTCTAAATTCGGAGGATCATTTATGCTATTGTTATATATTAGGGATGGCTCGATACCACTTTTTCAGAAACGATACCGATCCGATACCAAAAATTCGGAGTATCTGTCGATACCGATATCGATCCGATTCCAGCACAGTTTTTTTTTAAATCAGTGTAGAATTTCTATATCTCAGTGTGTGTTGACCTGCTCATCACTCTTTTGTGTTTTACACACAATCTACTAAATATAGACAACTTTACTGTAAAGAAAAACAACAAATGAATGGATATGTAATTATAATCTATGACAAAAATACTTTTATAAACTAGGTTAGTGGATACTTCAGTAGCAAAAGTTACTCTAGGAAAATCATGAGTGCACAATAATTTTATAAAATCTAAAATTAGTGAAGAAAAATTATTGGGGAACAAAGAAAAGTGAATAAGTGTAGGACTAAATCTGGTAAAAAATTATATATTGCTCTTTTTATTGTTGTAAAATACATGAATGGAAAACAAGTAATATATTTATATAGAAATATATATGCTGTAAAATTAAAATACATTTAAACGTACTGCACAGTAATGAGGCAGCACCATATAACAGATGAGACGAACAAGAAAGGCTATTAATAATCTTTCATTGCGCAAAAATATAATACGAAATCACTTATGCGCATCCTGTGCGCAGAATGGTGCGCTTGAAGCAACACTGAGTCACAGCGCACAGGCACAGCGCTCCAGAGTCCGCAGAGAGAAGTTCACAGCACAAAGGAAAGAGATATTAATGCGTAGTGTATTAAATCTGTGCGACAGTTTATTGAGCCTTTTCTTCTAACCGTTTTAAATGTCAGTTACTGTGCTCGTGAAGAACCCTTCATAGTGCTCTCTACAACAGTGTTGTGATCTAACAGACACCTTATAGAAAGTAACACGTTTTAGAAACAGCTCAAGACTCTAGCTAGATAAAATCCTTTTATGCAAAACCATTGAACTTTATTTACAGATCAAGTATAATAGGAACAGTGGAGAGAGTTTATCGTCTTGACTCTAGTAACCGAACGCAGCACGCAGTTTGAAAGCTGAATGGAGGATGAAGGACAGCTGCAGCGGAGAGAAGTGTTTACGTGAACTTGACTTAAATATTCATCTGTACCTCACTTTAAATTATGTAACGGCTTCAGAACACTTCAAATATAGTGCATGAAAACTTTATGCTGTTTTATGTGTTTGTGGCTTTTGTGGGGCTTAACAATAAAACAATATTAGCTATGCAGAATATCGAATTTGGATCGGTCTCGTCAGACCGATACCCCGATCCAGCAGAAAATGGCAATATCGAAGCGATACCGATCCTGAATATCGGATCGGCGCACCCCTATTATATATCATCACATCGTAACAGCTCTGTGTTACATAATAGCATGTCGTATGGACAATTTTCGTGATGCTTTTTACCAAATGTTTTTTTTTTTTAAATGGACAATTAGCTACTAACTACATTCATTGAAGGAAAAGCACTGCTCGCTCTCTACCGGAGATCTCATTTTGTGTTTCACTGAAGAAAGAAGTTAAAGGCAGGCTAGGAGATTTAGTTCAAAATATTTTTTTTTATGCTGGTTGAAAGTCTCTTAATAACATCCCGATAGCAATCACTAAGTTAAGTTGTATAAATGTATTATTATATGCATTTATATCAAATCTGGAAGGCATAGGACCAGAAAAAGTTCGTCCCATCATATCCCTCAGTCTGAGGGATAGTATATGCTATCCTACCTTACTGTCAACATATGTATTTTCAACCACATATCATTGATGTATGACTTTGTTTCTTTTGCGAAATATAAAATAAGCTTTTTTGAAGAATGCTAACTAAACTGTTGCCACTGACTTGTTTAGTGTAAACAAAACATTTCTCAAAATATCTCCCATGTTCCACAAAAAAAGGTCCTGACAATTTACATTTTGGGGTGAACTATCCCTAGCACTCCTTTTACGGAAGTTTAAAGATGCACAGTGAAAAGTGCTACAGCAAAACAGTTTATACTGCTATTAGTGTGTTATCCCGAGGTCTGTATGATCTAGTCATATATCATTACAAGGAATGTTGCTGTAACTTTATGAGGGATTTCTGACGGATTCTGATGTTGGATGCATCATGCAAGAGTCTGTGTCAGAATTACCTCTGGGGGAAAACAACATGTGGGTGCTTATATACAATAATGATTAATGGCTTAATGGTAAACAAAACCTCCTGTTCGCCTGCATTAATAACGTGCCAGCGTGTCAGAATAATCTCAAAAGTGTTTGGAGCATTTCCCACCCACACACAAAACAGGCACAGAGGCTTTGGACAAAAGCACTCTGCTACATACACAAAATGCATAAACAAGGGGGTGAGACAAAATTTGAAAAGAAAAATAGCACCAAAAAACACAGGTAAATCAGTTAATTACTTAAAGTGAAACAAGCGTCAAAAGGCATCACTGTTAAGAGCAAAACCTGTCACTTTAAAGCTCAACGTCAAATTGAGATCAAACTAATTTGATTAATAAATGCATTTCTGAATTCATTTAGAAAGCAGATGTACATACACAAAATACAAACCAACTAATTCACAGCAATGTTAAACACTGAGTGCAATAAGATCAAAGAGGGAAGGGTATTCCCTGCGGCATTCAGCTGCATATCAAACAGGAAGTTGACAGCTCAAAGCGAGAGAGACCATCTATAACAAGATGTTACTTTTTCCATTAAGTAAACGTCGGCCTCAGGGCTGCTATGATGTCTCAAACAAATCATGTTACAAAACATCTCTAGCCAGACACAAACTACCACGCAAATATCCACTCTACTGTTTACTTCCTCTTGCACGTTTGTGTGGTTGGAGTTGTTGCAAAGGACATTTCCTCTGGATAAATTCATACCTAATCTTTGTCCATCTTAAAGAAGAACCTTCATCAAACATCTAAGTCGAGCAGTCCTATACAACAAAGAAAGGCCAGCTAAAATTGAGTGTGTATGTAATGAGTTAATGTGTCTGTCACTTTAACTGACCCAAGTGGAAAGTCACGGGACGTTGTGCTTATGCAGCAGTGGAGTCTGCAGGGAGATCTTATGCGATGGGGATTGTTTATTAATCGCTGATGGGTTGTCACACTGACAGTAGCTCATTCTGTAATAAATTACAGTTGATACGATATCTTCTGTGTGTTCATTTAAACGTGCCACTGTTCTTATTTGAATATCAAGCATGTAGTTATTGTATGAACAAAAGTGTTAGAGTGGCAAATGTGTCATGCGTCAAAGTGCAAATTCTGTCATGGAGATTGACATGATAAGCAACAACGGCAAGTTAAACTGCTTTTCAATAACTTTCTGACAAAGTGTTCAGAGTCACTTCTGTCAAGTGCAAGATTACACATCAGAAAAGCTATACTGATAGATAGAAAGAAGCGAGTGCCTGGGTAACTTGGGTATCAAAACCATGACACATGTGACAAACACACTTTCATGCTTGTTCATGTCATTATTATATAATGCTCTCAATTATTCAACCCTCCAACACAAATCATGCGATGCACAGCTGTGAAATGAACAAATAAAGCTGCCAGTGCCACTTCAGATGACAGAAATAAAAACAGTAAGAATAATATATATATACTCATCATCATTATAATGGCCTGGACATGTAAAGATTGTTATCTTATTAGATACACAGCTTGTGCCACTATTCTTAAGAGCAGCTCACATTCCTTAAAATACAGCAGAATACTTTACTACAGTACATTCTTACGTAACAAAAAAAAGCTCTTGTTAAGTGTCCTCTGAAACAAACAGTAGTAGGGCAACGTAACCTGATGCGCACTGTTTCTACATGAACATTTTGTCTCACCGAGGAAGCAGAAAACAGGTTTCTCAAGTTCTATAATGCTGGTCACTGGGACATTATCTAGCTCTTTATCTCTTGAAACAATATTTCCTTTTCAAAGGGAAGGCTATTCCCTGCACATGCCTTTGAGACAAAAACTTCTGCGGCTCAATGAGTGCGTGAGATGGTGGCTCATAATGAGGGGTGTCTAAAATCCAGCAGGACGTGAACACTTACATCTCAATCCTGTAAGCCACATCAACAGACGGTTGTCTACTCTGAGGCTCACGGCCAGGTGCATTACAGAGCGCAGATCAGTTTGGATTTGCCTGAATTCAAACTAAGGGTCATAAAAGAGGGTGAATGGAAAATGCCGGTCTCTTTGGTCATGATGTACCATGTCATAAAAGACAGCAAGGCTGATATGACTTCATGATTATACATTAGCCAACCAAACTATATGACTTACAGAAATAAGACATTTCTCTTCATAGTCAGACTTGTGCATATAGCAAAAGCTTCATACTATGTGCTTATGATGTCAAGGTTACTCTCAGTCCAAAACGTAGAGGCTGTATCATAATTCATAATTTCAGAGATCTCATCAGCAATTGACCTCGCCAAGCTGGAAACTCCTCTTCTCATATTTTTTTTAAGATTTAAGAGAGATAAAAGCCTATGAAAATAAAGAACAACTTTCTTCCGCTGCAGGGAACGCGTGTTCTGCCTATGTTCAACTCTATGTTAAACACTTAAAAACAGCCAGGTACTGTAAATACACGAGAGTTTACTTACCGTTTGGTCCATATTTTTCAAAATTAATTTTCACTTGTTCCAGCGTGAGTCCAGTGTTTTCGTTCACACCGAAGTTTGCTAAAACTTCTGATGCAGATTTAGTGTGGGCGTTTTCCATCTTGAGGAACTGTTTACAACGAGCACTTGAACGGCATGTATTTGTGACAAATGACACCGAGATCACTGACGGGCTGCGAGAAGTGGCCAAATTTCCACCGAGGTGCTTTCAGACCGCCAAGCGGAGGTGGTAGTCTGCGCAGACGTCCACCTGCCCCTTCTGCAAGCCGTCGGTTTGAGCCCCGTGAAGCTGCTGCTCTGTTTGCGCTCGAGCGATGTGCAAGAGTGTGTACGCACGCGCTCCGCGTTCTCTGAAGGTGCGCGAGGTTCCCGCCTCTTTTTCCGTGAGCTCGCTTGTTTGAGCACCGACCGCGAGCGCTTATTGGCTCGTGTGGTGTTACCTGAGAGAAGAGAAAGGCTGCAGCTCACGTTCTCTCTGTGTGTGTGTGTGTATGAAAAAGAATAACCGCCGTAATAGAGAACTGCGCCAACCTAGTTTCCGCGTCAGGAGGAGAATAAAACGGTGAGCAGTTTGTCGTGGATGAAGGAAGCTGTCGAGGTGACTCCGAGCGCGTCATCTGTGAGATTCTCAAACCGTCATAGCTCAACCTTGTGTCAAGATTGCCTCTGAATCTGATGATTAATATATATTTGGAAGATATTAACCATTAACTGGCCGTAACATATGAAACAAAAGTATCCACAGAGAAGCCTTTTGCGTCTGCTTACTGGATGCATAGCAGTGCGTAGTGTTTACAGTATAGGCTATGTAAGGCAAACAGTTTAGCGATTTAGTTTAGTTCTAGTTTATTTAACCTTTCCTTTATTGATTTTTATCCGAATCACAACATTTACTAATATTGCAAACTGCAACATTATCATCAAATTATTTACTTGTTAAGCATCATAAAGCACCGTGAGCCGCCTCACAAGGAAAACAGTGTAACTTAACGTTACTGCGCAGAGGGGAAGATGATTTTAGAACAAGGTGCTCCAGTTCTTTCCTGGCTCATGGTTTCTCATCTGTCCCTGTTCAAAGCCTAAATATAGAGAATATACACTGCTAAACTCATGTTAAAACAAGAAACTTTATAGGTTACATCACCCTTGCCTGCAGAAATGATAGAAGATATTTGGGAAAATTAGGTAATGGTTAGGTCAAAGCTGGCATCATGAAAATGGCAGCTCCATCTGGCTTGGCTTTTCACCTCTCAAGACTGTTTTCACACTTGTTTGATTGCGTTGTCTGAACCTGAGTTAAGTTCCACCAACCTCACCCTGTACTCGCTGGTCTCTTCACATTGAACTTTTGGGTCGAACCGTACTGCGTCATGAATGACCCCTCCCCCAAGCTGATTTGATTGGTCAATGTAATCACGCAATCGTGTCAAGAACATTTCCGTTCTGAATTCAGACAGAGACTAATGCTGTTTTTAGTAATGCGATACCAATGCGATAATGTTAAAGTTAGGGTTAGGTCAGAGGCTTTCAAACTTTTCCCAAACTCCCCTCTTTTTATTTTTTATATATATTTTTTTATATTCTTATTTTTAGATTTTACATCAATTAGGAATGTCCGTACATTATAATTACATTTTGAGGGTGAATTGAATTTATAAATATGAGTTTTTGTTGTTTTTGTTTATTTTAAAATTTGTCTTTAAAAAACAAAACAAACATTTGTTGGGGTTAGTGTTAACATTGCAATCAGCACAGGGCTGATCAAAATCTTTCAAACTGGCTACAGGGTGGGCTAACTGGTTTGGGGAAGAATGGGTCAGTACAGGCATTGTTAACTACTGTAAGGTAACCAGTTAGAATGAGATGATGCCAGCTTCACAACTCTATTGTTTTTATTTTGACAGATTGTCCACCACAATTTCTCCCGTACTGTAGTGATTGGAGAAGCGACTCTTCTTGAAACTTTGAATTAATTGTTTTGCAAAGTGATTCACTTGTCCAATGTGCTCGGAAATATCACACATTAAAAACATTTGCTGCTTAAATCCAGTGCAAAAATATGCTGTGTGGCATGTTCTACAAAACATATTAGTAAACACCAAGAAGTTTAAAGATAAATTATTTGTTTATGTCTATTTTTCATTTGTGTGTGTTTTTGTGTTTGTAAAAACAAACAGAGTTACTGAAAACTTGAACTTAAATTATAAACTGTAAAAAGTACACCTTGCATTGAAAAAACAACATACATTTTAATCCGCATGTAGCTCTGTCCAATAGTTAAGCTTCTGCAGAGTAATGCTGTCATAGCAAAGCCCTCACAGAGAACACTGCGGATACCCTACTTTAAAACCATTGCCTCTAGAACACAATGTGCTTTTGAGGACTATATTTATCTGAAGATGGCCCAGGTCTCTTTCCACCTATCCAGGTCATGATCAGCTTCCACCCAAGAACAGGAGCTCTGTTTAGACATAAGCTTTGTGTGCGGATAGAACCAGCTTTCAACGCTGAAAAACATAACCTTCATCATTATGTTCAGAAGCAAAGGGCAACAGCCCTGTTCTCAATAATGATGTTCTTAGAAGTTACACTTCATAAATTGAACTTGAAAACAGCCTACTTTACTTCATCAGCGTACCGCACTGATGATCAGTATTCAGACCACTTTCTGTATTTGATCAATTCAGATATTGACTCCACAGAGTTGGATAGAGGTCTCCTTGGGTTAAGCTAGTGGCTTAAGGCAGCACGCTAATGCAAATTGATGGAACATATTGCCTTGATGGAAGGAATGGTAATATGACATAATTTGCATCATTTGCTACTTACATTTATGCATTTAGCCATTTAGCAGACGCTTTTATCCAAAGCGACTTTCAGTGCATTCAGGCTATACATTTTGTTTTCCAGTATGTGTGTTCCCTGGGAATTGAACCCACAACCTTTTGTGCTGCTATCGCAATGCTCTACCACTGAGCCACAGGAACACTACTTCCTACTTCCTATTTTCAATATACAGATTTAGCATTGGGTGTGATGCATCTTTTTCAGGCGTCCCATCTAAAGTGACTCAGCATGAAGCTGCAGATATCTCATTATGTTGACAGTTAAAATGGGACAGTTCTCTCCCTTGCCATTTAAAAAAAAAATATATATATATATAATTTGTGATGAAGAAAGTTACCCCGGTCTCATCACTACACATTGACTGTAAATTTATTGGCCACACAATCTCACTACATAAAACCAGTGTGACTATTTTATTTTTGACATCAAACCCAAGCCACCCTCTCCTTCTAAAGAAGAAAAAATAGAAGGGAGACCCTTGAATGCCAAAGTCCTTACGGAAAGGAAATCCTTCCCCCTTTTCCCTGACTCTTTTACCACAATGGCATACAATGGATGTCTGTGCGAGTTACAGTTTCAGACACCAAATTTTCCACTCGGGTCTTTGAGCCTCCCAGCTGCATTTGCCTTCAAGCCTGGCTGGTCTCACATCAATTTGCATTATGGAAATCAGTTCCTAAATAGGTTTAATTTTCTTTTTTAGTAGTAAATAATAATAATAGTAGACATATGTTGTTGTTGTTTTTTTCCAAAAAGGTATCCTCTTGTCTCTCTCTTTTCTCATGCTATTTCATGTGTAAAGAAAGAAATCCACCAATTTACCATCAATACTAAACATATGTAATAATGCCAAAATATAGTTATAAAATAAAAGTAACAAGTAATAACTGCCATTATTTTAATTCTCAGCTGTGTTGTGATGGGAGAGAGGCACTGTGATATCTGCAACAGGCAGACTGTACTGCGGTACCTTCATTGACTTTGACTCAAGGAGATCTGGAGTGAGACTAATCCCCAGACTGCAGCAGCTGCACCTGACACAGAGAAAGAATGAGAGAGAGAGAAAGAAAAGAAAGATTGTTCCCGTGCTAGCATCCCCTACACTCCATCCCAATCAAATACAATGTACTTCATCTTCCTTTCTCTCTTTCTATTACACACACAGACTCGAAGCCCATTACATCTGTGACGCAGTAGTCATTTCACAGGATTGTACCAGGGGATGCCGGTGCACCTTCTGCCAGTCTGCCTGACGGGAATAACAGATGAGAGAGGGAAAAAGGGAGGAGGAAGAAAAGAGGTTTGTCTAAATTGCAGTGTAACATTATGTGCAATCCATTCATATCTAATATCCATTTAAGCCAATCAGATCACAAAACCAAGGAATCTTTTTGACTCAGAATTTAATTCAAATAAAATAAATAAAAAGATATCATATAAAGGGGTGAGAGGAGACCAGTGGGGATTTCTTTAAGACTGCAAGGGAAGCTCGGCTTCCCCTATAATGTCAAAAAAAATTAATGGTCAAATGTGTACTATTGTGTTAACATTTTATTGACTAAAAATACATTAGAGCACGTTCATCTCGAAGACAAGTTTGTTCAGAATCAGCTACATATAACAGGTCGGCTGACTCGATTTCCTTCTCATACATTCCCGTAGCATTTCCCTGTTGAAGCCTAGCGTCTATTGACTTTAATGGGGCTGATTTGAACAGTTTTTTCAGTGCTTCGAAACTAGATGGTCATTGGATAAATGCTGCGATTATGTCCCGCCTACGGACGTTCAGCGTCTCTGGGGTGAATAGAGGAGTGGGCTGGCCTGGACTCCGGGCTTCTGCGTGATGATTGGAGGGTCTGTCGAAAGACTGCATCTCCTTTTGATTGACAGCGATTTTGTACTATAAAAAGTCGCTGACGCTGAAGCTATTCGAGCTCAGTCCCATCGCGGATTTTGCAAGTGTAGTCGAAAGACAAACTGCTGCAACCTATTTCTTGGTATTTGCTTGGCGAAATTGCTAGCCAATTTTCATCATACATTTCACACAATTATACACCACATTCCTTTTTTCAGTTTAACTTAATTCCCACATTTCCTCTGTCGAGTTTAATATCTTTTTTTAGATTGTTTGTTCATTCATTCATACAGTAGGCTAGAGCATTTTCTTGAAAAGGAACGTAGGGCAGAATTTACGTATAAATAAATGGACAATTTGTATGATGTTGGTCGAAAATAAGCTTCCCCTCTTTGAAAGCACAGCAGCCGCCACTGGAGGAAACGTGTCTTATATTTTGACATTGCTTGACCTTTTCAAATATTTCCAAGTGTGGTTTATGTTCAAATATGAAAATTTAAACAATGTCAGAACACACCTTTTTTCTTGCTCCATATTATACTTGCACAAAAGAGTCACATCTCAGTGCTTTGCCAATCTTCATCTATCAGTCACCACCTAATGGAATCAAACGGTCTATAATTAACCAATTACTATGCAGTGAAAGTTGTTGACTGCTAAAATGCCAGTCAGCCAGGTGGCCTATTCAAGTGACATCACTAAACATAACTTGTGCCTTCATCTCATTATGATCTTATTCATTTCAATCTATTGCAAGTGACATGCTTTCCTAGAAGCTGTTGATACTTCCTTTAGAGGAAATTATGAATATTTACATACAAAAGGATTGAACAATGCATCAAAAATATGTATCTTTCCAAATATCAGAAGGCTGCTGATTTTTTTCTGTAGTTCCAGTCATTTTTACTCCCAACATTCGCAACATATCGCAGCCACTGCAGAGTTATGCCTCACTCTGTGAAGGGTTTGTCAGACATGAAGCATTGTAATAAAGGCTGTCAGTGCTTCAGCACATGTACTAATGTTCCATGCAAATATAAACCACAGAGTGATGTAAAGTATTTGCAACACAGCAAGAGCAAAAGACGGAAGGATGATGTATTGTGTGGGCAAACATTACTGAAATATTGTAACACAGTTCGTACATTTAAAGACTTTAATAAATAAAATAAACACAAAAGTAAAGCGGTAGCCCCTCATGAATAACTGCCGCACACAAAATAAAGTCCAGGTCTGGTCCTCTCTCGTCTTCCACTGTTGTCACTCCTCCTTTTATCCTTCTGGAGCTCCTCCGTGGACTCAAGACCGGTGAGTGGCGCAGGTGTTGTTCATTATCATTAACTCCACCGGCCTCGCTCCATTCCCATGGCTCTCGGCCCCGCCCCACTCGTCACAAATATATTATTTCATAATGCACTGAAACATGATACACACTAACCTCCAAAAAGCACCTCCATTAAACATGAAAGGAACATGATAAACTCAGCACCAAACAAATCTGTAAATTAAATACAGCGTTAATTACTCGCATCAAGAGGTACGTAGCATGGTGCAGAAGGAAGCATGCATGCAGCACCTTGAGTGTTATTCTGAATCAAAGTAATTATCCTCTCAGAGGAAAAATAAGGAACAACCTTCAGTGAGCGATACTGTGCTCCAGAACATGATGTTCTGTATTGGTTGATCCCATCTGTACTTATTGTGTGAAATAATGCTTATAAATTATCTAACTATATCAGGGCAATAATTCCTTCCCTCCAGCAACCTGTGAATGTAACTTATCAAATAACAATCATCCAATCAATTTCAGAAAGACAAAATCAAGTCCATTTTTACATGTGCGAGAAGCAGCTACATGTTTGAATTTGGATTTATTACTGTGCGTCACAATAAAGAAGAAAATACATTTTCATGCCGACTTTTAAACAGTCCCAGACTACTCTCCTTGTCTTAGAAATGTCTTCAGTCATTCCCAGCCTAAGGTCTGTGATCTTTTTTAAAAAATTGTTCATTCAACTGGTCATTTATTTCATCATGGGCATTCTGGGTTGTCAGTCAGCAACAACAACTAAATATAGCTTGTACTGCTCTGTTTTCTGCTCTATTATAGTCTTAATTAGTGTGCACAGGTCTAAACTACTAACTTGATCTTATTTACTTTGTCACTGTGACGAAAAAAGAAGGTTTGGATCAATGCTGTTATGCTAAACAGCTGTAGTTCAACCTGTCCATTCATTGTACTGGAGTCTGTTTTTATAATAAAGGTAAATACACTAACACTGTTGTTAAGCTGGTGTGCATTGAGAAACTAACTAATAGGCAGAGGGAGAAAAGGAATAGGCAGTCAGACACAGTAAAAGATAAAAGATAGGGAGAGAGAATGAACAATCCAAATTGAAAGAGACACAGATGAAGTGGAAAAAGGGCAGCTGAGAGAAAATAAAAGTTAGGCCAGGCAAAATCAGGGATGCAAAGAGAATGTGTGAATGAGAAGTACAGAGAGAGAGATTGAATTGGAGCTGGTGTCATTGATGGCTCAGCTCCTACTGACAGAATGGTCCTGGGGTAAAGAAAAGGCTTAGGTAGCTATCGATTTTGAGAGCAGACTGGTCTTGATTTACAAAGCCAAAGCTGCTTAAGCTGGCCAGTGTTTTTTTTGTTTGTTTTGTTTTTTGGTATAAACAAAGGCACACTGCGCTGCCAAAGAAAAAGAAAGGCAAAGAAGGGCCTTTCAGAAACGGGCAGATGAAAAGGATACAAGGAAATGCAGCACACTAACTGACCAACTAAAATGAATTAAACTTAAACAAATACAGCACTGGATAATACTTTAGTATTATTGTATGTCCATGTAGCAAAAGATACAATTCATCATCAGTCTCAATTGTTTATTAAAATGGCTGGTACTACATATAGATAAATATCTCTATTAAAGTTGCTAAGAAGCCTTGCTGTTTATCACCTTGCTTAGTGGGCAAATTCAATGAGATTAACAATTGCCATATAAAAGTCACACTTTAAAATTGTTTGTCTAATTAGACAAAAAAGTGAAACACAACAAAATAGCTTTATATTATATTATTTAAAAGTTAATAATAAGTTTAAAAGGCCATCATAATAATAATTTTCGTGTCTATATAACTTTTCATAAAGCCAGGGACACTTTGTGGAACTAAAACAAAAGAATACCAAAAGAAAGAAAGTACCATATAACAGACAGAAATAAAACAGAGAAATGTGCTCATGGTCAGTCATATTTTTTCTGACTCTTGAAATATTCATTTATTTTCAATTGAAAGCTCTAGAGTTTAAAAAAAAACAAAAAACAAAGCTATATAGCCCAATGCAAAAGTCATTAGCTTGTATATCAAAGCTCCAGAGACTGGGACTTATAGGAAACAGATCTGACTCTCTAATTACACTCTACCTCCCTTTGATCACCTGCCCTATGAGCCGAGCACGCTCACATGGGCGACTGATCTTGAAGTCCCCCCTTGATGAAGTACCCAAAGGAGAGATCATGTCCAACTGATTAGTGAATCACATTCAGGCTTTTGAGCAGAGCATACACACCTGACAACTTGTTGCCAGCTTGTTCGGTTCAAGGATCACTGCATTTCCTCTTAAAATGCTTCTAATCCTTCTCTGTTTTAAATTTGATGTACTCTCCTGTCACTCGTTTCCTTTATCCTTTTTCCATTTCCACTTTCTCTCCTTCTTTCTCTCTGAGTGTTTCTTCAGTCATATCATTTGTAATAAGGAACCGACAGCTGCTTCAGTGAATGTCTTTTTTTCTCCCTTACTGTCCGCAAGGTAGCCACTAGGGAAGTATCTGGCATTACAATATTATATAGATTTGATTATATCCAGGTCACGATACTAGGACTTTGTTATTCTTTTCCCTCTCCCTTGTAACCACAGAAGAAACGGGTCTTTAAAGGGGTCATATTAAACTGTTTTCCATTTATTTATTCTCCCTGAGGTCCACTTACATTGTTAGTAACTTTTTTGCACCAAAACAGTCATTATTTAGATTTCATGACCACTTTCTCGCTGGAATTACACTGGCCATGTCTTGCTGCTGTGTGTTTAAGATGAATCGTTTCTCACATAAAATGTGAAACATTATGACAGGTTCACAAAACAGTCCAAGCTCAAACGTGCCTCTCCAAACAAAAGATCAGGGACATTGTTAGACTTCTTTTCTAATATTGTCTAATCCATGAAAATAAAATGCTTCTATTCTGAACACTTTATAGGCATTTTGATGCGGGTGGTCATACATTATTACAATTAAATTATATTTTTTCATTGTGGAGGAAGTTGTGAGTTCTGAAAGTCAAAGTAATGTATGTTTTCATAAAACAACTCTTATCTCAAAAGATCAAGGAAATATTAGTTGTTCAATATTTGACCGCCTTTATTAATGCAGCTCATCTATAAATCAGTCAGATTGTGTGTACAGCACTTATTCACTGTAAACTGACTGAGAAAATAGTTTTTCACCTTTCAAGGGAAAGTTCAGCCAAAAATAAAAACTGGCACAAATAAATGCATCATAAAATGCAAATAAAATGCATCATTGTGTTAATTTGGTCGGGATTATTGGATATTTTTCACTCTATTCCTCCTTTTTCCTCTATTCTGACAGAACTCAAATTCATCTTTCTCTGTGTTTAAGGTAATGCTCTGCTTGTACACCACAAAGAAAGAACTTTCTCTACTCTCATGGTACAGCGTGATCATCTGCACAGTCCAAACTAAACATCCAGCTAACTAAATGGGTATGAACTCTGTCTTGCGGCTGTCTTGGTGACAAGGATTAAGTATTGGGGTCATGTGTAAAAAGCATTTACATTCCACTGAATAAAACAGACTGTAAAGTCCAAGTATGTATTTATTTTCCCATAGCACATATACACTACCATTCAACAGTTTAGGGTTGGTAAGATTTTATGTTTCTCACATTATTGTCACCAAGACTGCATTTATTTGATGAAAATATTAAGCTGATTTAGTGCTGATATTATACATATCGTGATAAGCTGATTTGGTACTCAATAAATATTTCTTATTATTAATGTTGAAAACAGCTGTGCTGCTTAATTTTTTTGTAGAAATGGTGATACATTTTTTCAAGGATTCTTTGATGAATCAAAGGTTGAATATAAATGTTATTGAATTAAAATATGAACATAAATAACAATATTTCTGAATGAAAATATTAATTAATAAAAAAATCTCACTGACCCGAAACGGTCACATAGATATTTGATAATTCCCAAAATTTCTACACATTGTCACTTTTTATAGTGCACAATAATCCACATTTCTCAGTTCATAGGGTAATAATGACACTATAACTTAAGGCCTTAAATACTAAAAATAAACAATGGTTTGAAATTAGAGCTCTAGAGAGTTAGATATGGAACATCTTGTGCAGATGCGAGATCTGTCCAGCCGCAGATCCGGTCCTCTGGGATTTGTCATTTTCGTGCCTGTTTGACCTTTAAAAAAATGGTATCTGATTGATGCCTGCACTGGGATGAGAGATTGATCAAAAGAAACATGAAGGGATTTCAAAATGTAAGATGTGCTACAGTGTTTTCATAAAATGAAAAACTGAATCCCTTAAGTAAATTTCCAGCTAGTTTTGATTAGTATCACTGGCATTTCATATTATTATGTTTCATATAAATGCATCAAAAATAACTAACAGCATTTCTGGCTGTCTCCAATATAACACTGTAGTAAGCACTATTTCAAATGAAATGGCATAATCCTAAAAGGATGAGATGACTCAACGTTGGAACTGACTTTAGATTAATATAATTTCATCTTAATTTGGTTGTTTCCATTATGATCATGAGAACAAAATCCTTTGAGATTAGTTTACCAAAAATGGAACTCACAAACTGGAAAGAAATACCATACCAGAATTAGGAATGTGAAGCAGAAGCCCCAGACTGCTCTCTTCATTTATCTGTAGTCTGGCAGCATATGTTATAAATGCTGCAGAGAGGAAATGTCAAATAAACAGCCCTCCGCACCTTATCAACAGGAAGTGTAGAACATTTTCTCACACACCATGCCTTTGAATAGCTTCTTTCAGAGAAACACACATGCACACAAACAGCAGAAATATCTTCTCTGTGAAGAAGGTACAGATGAATGATTTTTCCACTCTGCCGATATGAGCTGTGATCTATCCAGACTGATGATGCAACCTTTATAACTGTCACGCAATTCTCCTGTCATCACCATCAAGTGCCATCTTTATGCAGGCTGTGCAGAATCAGTGAATGAACGAATGAGTGATCAATCAATCAATGCCAACTTTAAATGTATTTTTAAATTATGAATGAGTTCATCCAAGGTTCACACTAGAGTTATGGAAGAGGGCAAATATGCTTGGCTTGCTTTCCATAATGAAACTAGACAGAAGCTTCAAGTTCCCCACTGGAAATAACTGTGGATAAAGAAGAGGGACTGCATGGGAAGAATGAATTTCAATAAGTAAAATGGGGTATGCGCCTATTTATATATTCTTGAAGTTATGAGTGGCATGATAATGAATCGAGCCAACTTAATAAATCATTAATAATAAATCATAAAAAAGCACACATGAAACTATGTATACTGTATGCACATACCGTATATATTATCACGAAGGCACTAAGGCAGCGATGGAATGAACATTAGAAACAAAACACAGGGAAACTGAATTTAATTCAAGTCAAACATACAAGATCCAGACCGCTGACTTTCAGGTCTGCAGACATTTGTTTACGCTACAAGGCAAAGAGCTCCTCCTAGAGAGGATGTGACCCTCTGCAAACAGGATTCAAGATGGAAAATCAAACAAAGATTAGCATGCAAATGTATGAAGCTGAAGATGGCAGCCGGGAATATTCATATCATTGACTGATAATTCTTATTGTCATGGTTTTCTACAGTATGTCTCAGTATTTCTAAAGAGTTAAAGTTTGATGTTGGAAGACGATTGATGGAAATATAGTGTATGAATGAATGATGCATTTATATAGCACTTTATTGTGTATTGCTGTACACCCAAAGCGCTTTACATTCATGAGTGGGGGTTTCTCCTCAACCACCACCAGTTTGTAGCATCCACTTGGATGATGCGACGGATGCCACAGGACATCGGCGCCAGTGCGCTCACCACACACCAGCTACAGGTGGAGAGGAGAGAGAGTCATAGAGCCAATCAAGTGGATGGGGATTATTAGGAGGCCATGATTGACAAGGGCCAGTGGTGGGAATTTGGCCAGGACACCGGGGTTACACCCCTGCTCTTTACGAGAAGTGCCATGGGATTTTTATATCCATAATAAGTAAACTAGACTTGTCTGAAGTCTTATAAAATAAGATTTACGTTCATTAATAAGACTTTATGAAGTCAATAAAATGAAATAGACACAAAGTGATAATAGACATTACATAAAATACTCACAGAAGGGCAATAACACCAATCTGTTTACTGTATATTTAAAATATAGTTATATAAGCTATAAGTCATCATACATCATACCTAGTCATCATACACTACTGTTATTTGTAAATTTGGACAGCAGTCTGCTCTAGTCATGATTACAGCTGCACTCTTTACTGCAAAGAGAATATGTTCGTATGAGTCAGCTATAGTACAGTATGTTAGGAAGCATGGTGTTGTTGTTGTTTTCAGTCATGAGCCTGCATTGCTTTTAGTTCAAGAATTTTAACATTCACTACAATCTGACAAGGCTCAAAGGATTACCCCATCAACTGACAACAGATGCATTTACAAGCCACTAAACCCACAGCTAACAATGTTAACAGCCAGCCAGCAGCCATATCACCTTGCAGCCCAAGATTGGTTTCCCACTGAATCTAAGCAGGTCTGAGCCTGGTCAGTACCTGGATGGGAGACCTCCTGGGAAAACTAGGTTGCTGCTGGAAGAGGTGTTAGTGAGACCAGCAGGGGGTGCTCACCCTGCGGTCTGTGTGAGTCCTAACGCCCCGGTATAGTGACGGGGACACTATACTGTAAAAAGCACCGTCCTTCGGATGAGACGCTAAACCGAGGTCCTGACCCTCTGTGGTCATTAAAAATCACAGGATGTCCTTCGAAAAAGAGTAGAGGTGTAACCCCGGCATCAAGGCAAAATTTGCCCATTGGCCTCTGACCATCATGGCCTCCTAATCATCCCCATGCACTGATTGGCTTCATCGCTCTGTCTCCTCTCCACCAATAAGCTGGTGTGCGGTGAGCATTCTGGCGCAATATGGCTGCCGTCGCATCATCCAGGTGGATGCTGAACATTGGTGGTGGTTGAGGAGATTCCCCCCTTCTATGTAAAGCGCTTTGAGTGCCCAGAAAAGTGCTATATAAATGTAACAAATTATTAAAACAATTTACTTCAGCTTTTAATTCAATAAGCTGGTTTAAAAGATAATGTTTCTCCTGAGATGCCAATCACAGCTCACAACCATTCACCATCTAGGGTACAAATCTAACCAACTTCAAGTACACAACAAAGGTATTTCAGGATGTGTTATGTCCCCCATTCTGTGCTATGAATCATGTAATTGTTGTCCTTTTTCCTATCTGTTTTACAGTGTACTCTCAGTGTGCTGCACTCAGCGTTCAGCTTTTGGCATCAGTGGCAGGTGCTCAGTGCGGCATGGAGGTATTCGAGGGAAATAGACCTAATTATGGCTCAGCCGTATGTAGAGAGATATAGCTGTTAGGTATGTGAAATTCATATAATCAATATGAAAGGACATCCAGGGCATAGCCGGGTTTCCATCGCCGTAAAAAAAAAAGAGTTAATTAGTTGCTGTGACAACATCATTGCGCAAACATGAATGCAAATAGAGCTTTCTAAAAATGAAATTTCATACAGAGAACTGCCATGGCTCATGAATGGCCTTCGGCACTGAGGGGGAAGTGAAGCGTTTCTCACAAAATGTGCTACTGACTGTTTTTATTTCCTAGGAAGAGAAGGAGGGGAGAAAAAGAGAGAGAAACAAGATTTTTTGCACTTTTACACTTCAGATGAGTTCAGATGCACACATACAGCTCTGCGATAAAGGGGAAATAAATCTTCATCATCACAGTTGTTCATTGAAATAGCCATCAAACAGTGCGTCATCTTCATGCCTCATTTGGTCACTCCATCCAAACACCCGCACCCCACAGCATCATGTCACCCTCTCCTCTCTTTCATACCCAGCTCGTTTCTCGTCATGTTTGTTGCTGCTTGTGATACTGAGGCAGTGGGTGGGCTTCCCTCCCTCTTTTTCTTTAAGCAGCACCCATTACCAATGCAGCACCAGTGACTCAGCCTGCTTTCTTCCATCTTTCACCTCACACACACAAACAAACCAACTCATACACAAACAACTCACTCGACACATGCAAAGCACATGCCCACAGTCACCCTCTCTCCCACACACACAAATACATGCAAACGCAATTAAAACCCACACACAGCCGCTGACCTCTCAATCCCTTCAGATCCCTCAAACGTATAAATAAGGGCAGCAGATATGTCCAAACAATTAGCGCTGTTGACTACTTACAGGCCTACAGTCATAATAATGTTTCAGCTCACACAAACGCAACACTTAGTCAAACCTACTGATGGGATAACAAGTAGTCACGATGTCAGCTCGCGAGTGAGCCACCTCCTGTTCTACACACAAATCATTCATATGATTGCAACAAGCACATCATCCAAGCATCAGATGTCCACACAAAAAAAGTAAGTGAACCCTTAGTCACAACAATAGCCGAACAGTAACCTGATTAAATGAATAACACACAAACAGTAATACATTTTCATGCCTTTATTGAGTGTGAACATTCACAGAGAAAGGTGGAAAATATATAGGAATCTTTAAGCTAAAGAGTCTTCCAAAAGATAATTGGAGTCCAATCAATAAAAAACACTTACAAGCGCAGTTATAATGAAGCTACAGCAGGTTATTGCTTAGTCGAGATACACTACAAAATTTGTAGCAGACCAAAACATTTCCTAAAATAGAGTATGTAAAAAGTGCCTATAAACACGTTTACTAAAAGGAAATTTGAGATGTTGGTCAAAGACATACTGTACAAAATGTTAAGTTTAAATATCAGAAAACCTCAAATTAAGATTACGTGAATAATCGTAAGAATAAAACCAAAGAACTGATGACTTGCATAAAGTTAGAAAGGTTAAAAATGGAACAAATATATTAAAGCTTTAGTGTTGATCTGCCTATAGATGGAGAATATTCAGCACTGTTGCTACTCATCTCAAGAGTGGGCGTCCTTGCAAAGATGACTGCAAGAGCAAAGATGCAAAATACTCAATGGTATTAAGAAAAACCAGAGTGTCAACTAGAGACTTACTGTACAGTACAGAAGAATCAGAAGCATGCTAACATCTCTGTTGATGTTTCTATGATACTATGATAACTAAATATGAATGGAGTTCACAAGAGGACACCATGGAGGATGCTGCTGCTATTCAAAAACAAAACATTTATGCACATCTGAAGCTGCAAAATAGCACCTGGATGTTCCATAGCGCTACTGGCAACATTTTCTGTGGCCTGGAAAAAACAGGAGAAAAATGGGCAAACATAACATCAAAACTTCATCCCAGCTGCCATCATGCTTTGGAGCTGCTTTGGTGCCTCGGGGCTTGTATAGCTTGCTATCATACGCAGAAAAATGAATTCTCAACTTTTTAAGGACGTTTGCAGAGGAATGTTAGCCCATTTGTTCGCCAATTGAAGCTCAACAGAAGTTGGATGATGCAACAGGAGTAATCAACAACAGAATGGCATCAGCAGAAGAAAATACGCCTTCTGATGTGGCCCATGATCTCAAGAGAGCGCTTCACACCAGACATCCGAAAAATATTGCTGAACTCAAAGTTTTATAAAGAGCACTGGTGAAAATGTCCTTCTGACCATTGTGCAGGTCTGATCAGCAATTACAGGAAACATTTGTTGGAGGTTATTGCTGCCAAACAAGGGTCAGCCAGTTATTAAATCCAAAGTTTATGCTGTGTGTTTAATAAAAGACACGAAAAAGCATCATTGCTATTGTGTTATTTATTTTAGCAGACTTGTTTGTCTGTTGTGAATTTCTTGACCATATCAAATTTTGTAGACAATTTATGCAGAAATTCCTATTAAATATACAAATAAAAACTTTTTTCTAGTCGCATTCGATTATTAGTACAATATACATTTTGTTCTGGAAATAGCATGTTGGTGGCCAAAACATGAGATGCATAATATTACTTTAAACTTTCCTTCCTTCATTGCATAAAATGCTGTGCTGGCTATGTTTGTTCTTTCTCTTTATATCATATAAGCTGTGCCGAAATGTCCCTGTGGAACACAAAGGCAGTTGGAGGCTTTAAATAAAACGATGGCCTGATTATGAGAGAGAGGGAGAGAGAATGAAAAAGGGAATGAGGGAGAGAATGAAGCACTGGCATGCTGGACCAAAGATAGAGCACATAGTTTAGGTGATTGATATTACTAATTTTGAGTTGCAAGTGTGAGACAAAATACAATTTTTTTTTTTTGTGGACATCCCAAGAAGAAATGTGAGAATACTACCTTTGAAATGTTTGATAGATGCATGCAGAATTGAGAAGACAGAGAGATAATGCTGATTTGCAATGCAAAAGATCTCAGACATGCAAATAGGCTTATTTGGTAGTAGGAGAGAGCAGAAGGCCACAAGATCAATGGTTAGAAACTAGCTCGAGAGAGAGAGAATTATCAAGCATGCTGGGAAATGTTGTTTTAAAACAGTCATCTGCTCCTGTAGCTCAGCTAGTACAGCATGCTACTAGCAACTCCAGGGTTGTGAGTTAAAGTCTTTTTTTGCCTTGACCCCAGCCTCAGTCCATTCCTTGTGAAGTTCACCCAAATTCTTGAATCGATTTTGCTTGACAATCCTCATAAGGCTGCGGTTCTCTCGGTTGGTTGTGCATCTTTTTCTTCCACACTTTTTCCTTCCACTCAACTTTCTGTTAACATGCTTGGATACAGCACTCTGTGAACAGCCAGCTTCTTTGGCAATGAATGTTTGTGGCTTACCCTCCTTGTGAAGGGTGTCAATGATTGTCTTCTGGACAACTGTCAGATCAGCAGTCTTCCCCATGATTGTGTAGCCTAGTGAACCAAACTGAGAGACCATTTTGAAGGCTCAGGAAACCTTTGCAGGTGTTTTGAGTTGATTAGCATGTCACCATATTCTAATTTGTTGAGATTGGTGGGTTTTTGTTAAATTTTAGCCAAAATCATCACAATTAAAAGAACCAAAGACTTAACCAAAGACTTAAAACATGCATGCTGTTGATTCTGTGTAATTGAATTATTCATTGAAAAGGGCGTGTTCAAAATAATAGCAGTGTGGAGTAGTTAGAGAGGTAAATCATTCTGTGAAAAAACTGGTGTCAAACAAGTGGCCCTTATTTAAGGACGAAGGCAGCAAATGTTGTATTGTGCATTTCTCTCTGAAAATCTGAGTAAAATGGGTCGTTACAGACATTGTTCAAAAGAATAGCTTACTTTGATTAAAAAGTTGATTAGAGAGGGGAAAACATATAAAGAAGTGCAGAGAATGATAGGCTGCTCAGCTAAAATAATATCAAATGCTTTAAAATGGCAACCAAACCCAGAAAACTACCATTCGAATGGATCGAAGAATAGCCAAAATGGCAAAGACTCAGCCAGTGAACAGCTCCAGGGTGATCAAAGAAAGTCTAAAGTTATCTGTGAGTACTGTAACAATTAGAAAATGCCTGTGTGAAGCCAAGCTATCGGCAAGAAGCCCCCGCAAAGTCCCATTGTTAAAAAAATGAAGACGTTACAAAGAACATGTTGACTGGACTAAAGAGAAATGGAGCAATATTTTGTGGACTGATGAAGCAAGATTGTTCTTTTTGGGTCTAGGGGCCGCAGTCAGTTTGTCAAACGACCCCCAAACACTGAATTCAAGCCACAGTACACTGTGGAGACAGGAAGCATGGTAGCGCAAGCATCATGATATGGATAGTCTCATGCTACGCGTTGGGCCTATTTATCGCATTCCATGGATCATGGATCAGTTTAGTACATTAAAATACTTAAAGAGGTTATGTTGCCTTATGCCGAAGAGGAAATGCCCTTGAAGTGGGTTTCAACAAGACAACAGCAAACACACCAGTAAGCGAGCAGCATCTTGGTTCCAGACCAACAAGATTAACATTATGTAGTGGCCAGCCCAATCTCCAGACCTTAATCAAAAAAAAAATACTTGTGGGGTGACATCAAAAATGCTGTTTCTGAGGCAAAACCAAGAAATTCAGAGGAATTGTGGTCCGTAGTGCAATTGTCCTGGGCTGGAATACCTGTCTACCATGCCAGACTCCATGCAACACAGATGTGAAGCATTTTTCAGAAACCGTGGCTATACAACTAAATGTTAGTTCAGTCATTTACAAGAAAGCTAAATCTTCAAGCAATTTTCTGTTTATCCAGTAAATATTTGACTTTGTAAAGAAAAATGCAGACTGCTATTTTTTTGAACAGCCAAACATTCCTTTTTCTACACTTTTTGTAAATTAATAACACATTTGCACATTTTTCTTCATGTTTTGATGTAGAATAGAATGTACAATGTTCCCAATGCATTTGTGTGTATTGAAGTAAAAGTTATTATAAGGATTTTGAGCTTTACTCGCTTTTTTAAACACACTGCTATTATTTTGAACACAGCTGTAAATGGCCCCAAAAACACATGCAAAAATCAACTTCACAAAGAGTTCCAGGTTAACCTGGGATTGTCAAAAATTACAACTACTACAATAAAATAATAAAATGGAATTAAAAAAATAATTTAATCTCTAATGGCAGCGAAAAGACATTTGCAAAAAACTTTCTTAGGTAGGTATAGTTTTGGAGTACCTTCTTAAAGACTGTTGCCTATTGATTTTATTTCCATCAACATGATTTCAGGTATGAAAAGCTGATTCAGCAGCAGTCTAATCAAACAAAAATATATAAAATGTACATCACTGTATGTTATAAAGTGTATAATATTATAAATGTATAAGTGAACAGGGTAAACACTAATATAGAAGGCCAATCTAATACAAGTCAATTAAATCACTTTAGGATCCAAGGCAGATTTGATTCAACGGGCAGAGTAAACTGTTCATGACACCGGCTCTGTCATGAGATCTCTGTGGAAAAAAAGGGGTGTACGAGGGATAACCTCACTTCTTTTGATGGATTATAAAGACACAAACACTTTAAAAGCTATTTTCCAAGAGACATTACAGACACATCATAATTATACCTTGTCAAAGTATGATGAACTCTCCAGCAAGCAGTTCATGGACAGACATGTGAAAGATACAAAATAATGAATTGTCCTGATTCAGTTCAGCTGTTTTCGGCAAAGTCCATTTCGCCCTCACACAGCCCACATGTGCACGACTGTTTCAAACAAACAGGTCACTATAGCAGCTAATTGCTTTAATTTCATAGCACTCAGTGGAACTGCTGTACTTAACCAGCACTGTAACGCAGGGAAGAGCAGTGAGCTGGAAAAACCTAGCTAATGGCTAATTCACTCACAAGTCGAGTTACACTGGCTTTGAAAAACAACTGAACTTTACAGACTTATCTGTATTGTTTCTTATTATTAAGTGTATATGTAAAGGTAAAACGTTTTGGATTTAGCCGAACATTTCTTTTGACTCGTAAACAATAAAAGCAGGAGTCAGTGACACCTTTTTAGCCTTTACAATGTCACAGTCATGTGCATGACATAGAGGCTGCATATTTAACTTATTAAACATGTCTCTCTTTGTGAGCGGGCAGGTGTTCTTGACAGATCCTTTACCGCTTTGAGGCCAGCTGTCCATGACAGATCACACAGACCGTCTTCACTCTTCTTCCCTCCTAAAACACATGCACATGAAGTGTACCCACTCTTATTTTCCCCACAAAACAAAGGCAACAGCACCACCGGCTTCTTGGCACGTTCAAGGGTGCCGGAGTTAAACTTTCATGAAGCCGTTTCACTATCATGTTCTGTTCATCATTTTTCAAGGTCAGCACTTTATGAGCGAGACAAAGACCACAGAATAGTACATAGAGACTGAAGTCGACAGAGCGTCATGTTTCAGCATTTTTAGCCGTCTCCTCTGGAGTGTGCAGTGTCAGGTTCTAGTCACGCAGCGTGAGAGCTTCAAACCCCTGTTCATCCGTAACACTGCTGCGAAGCATGTGCTAATTAGCTCGTGTCTCTCTTCTGAGCATGAGGTGAAGTCTGCTCTGAGAGAAAGACCAATATAGTAGTAGTAGAATGTGCTTTGGAGAAAGATACAAGGGACATTGTTGTGAAAAAGCCAGTTTCTATCAGAAATTGAATTTTATTGCATCTGAAATGAGCTGACTTATTAAAAGGTATATTTTACCTTTGTATTTTCACCTCACTTCATTTCAAACACGTATGACTATCTTTCTACTATAGAACACAAAGGAAGATATTTAGGAGAATGTTCAAGCTGCTTTTTTCTACATACTGCAAAAAGATCACAGCAGGTCGCAGGTTTGAAATAGCAAAATAATTTATTTTGGGGTGAACTATCTCTTTAAATAACTAATGTTAAGTTGTTTCAGAGACATTTTTCTGAATAGCATTATGTTTAAAATTAGGTCTGTGGCCAAAGGAATTGATCACGTATAAGGTGACCCCTCAACACAGCTAAGAAGAGAATATATGCTCCCTGCTTTGAGTGAGAAATAACACACATTGTGAGCTAGTGAAGGTCATGGCCAGTGGTCACCACAGAAAACCAGTTACCATAATAGAAATGCACCAAACTCATCCTGAAAATCTTCCATTGCCTGTATTACCTCCCCCTCTCCATCCCTTATATCTTGCACTCTCCTTTCCTCCCTCCTACAATTGCTTTCTCCTTGATATAGTCTTGTTGTCAATTTGTTTGGACTCATTGCTCCCAGCAGCCCTCCAGGTGTCTTTCTCCTCCCCTGCTTTTTTGTCCTCCCTGCACTGCTGAAGCTTTCAGTGACGGAACGAGGAGTGAACCACATTCTAATCAGAGGAAATATAACATCGGGAAAAATTTTTTAATGTATTAAGTGTATTAAAATGTATTATCAGTAACATTACCTGAGATCAAGGGAGACAGTGCTTTAAATGTACTTTCTTAATGCATGTTCCTGGTCTTATTGTGAAAGATTCATCACTTCACATTATTCCATCATCAAAAATAGTTTGTCTTGGAAAAAAACAAAAACAAACACGTGGTCTGATTATTTTCTGGTATGTAATGCACATTTTTACCATCCAATCAATTCCCCATGAATTCCCAAAGTCCTGCCCGACATTTGTTCTTAAAAGTGCACTGACGTTCAATCAGTAGACAAAAACTGTGAGTTGTGAAAAGAACATGATTTTGAACCTTTATACAGCAGTGCATGCCATTATAAAGACTGTCCCTCACAGCCTTGTTTGCATCTACGTTAAAATAAATATGCCGTCTAACCTGATTAAGGCTTATTAAAACAACACCAGCATTAGTAAATGTTGACTGGATTTTCATTTTTGGGTGTACTATCCCTTTAAGTAAAATGTGTTGTGCATGGCATCTCACATTTACTAAGCAAAATAAATGATCGGTTCATGTTGGTCAAGTGGGTGTGTGCCATTTTCTTTACTTACAGATAAGGAATCAGTAGTCAAACTCAAAATAACTACTACTAATCATTATTACTAAAAGAATGAAACATTATGACTCCGAAGCCAGAAATGTTTAATTATAACCAATGTGAAATGCTCACTGCATACATGTGACTTTCAGCAAAATATCCACCCCACAGAATATACAGAAAACTCTGGTTTTCCATAAATAATAATCATAATAGTAATAATAGTGTAATATAACACTCTCAAACATGAAAAATCTCAAGAACTGAGGCAAAATACTCTCTGCTCCACTTTATGCTGTCTGTTTTAGGCTTGGTGTGATATCACTGCAGTCACGAAGCCCTACATTTCTGTAGTCCTGATGTTTTGAGGTTACCGCCCCGCTACAGAGACTGCAGCGCTGCAAAGCTATCTCATATGAACATCACAATTACACCTCAAGCTCCTGCTCCAGGCATTACATGAGTGTAATTTTAGTATCACTGAACCATCATTTCCAAATGACACTTGTACCACTGTCAGAGCACTGTAGTTTCATATCTAGATATCAGCTAGAGGCATCATAATGACATTTGTTCACAAAGATACTTTACAGAGAAAACATAAAAAGGAATGATTTCCTAAGAGTATAAGAGAAGCATTGGATGATCAAATACTTATAGATTTTACCCACCATCCTGCCGTTCCCAATATAAATGTATTTTTTGTGTTAAAAAATTAGTTCTTTCTTTCTATTTAAATTCATTTTTGCAGAATGTCTGAACTGCTCTCCATACACTTATTGCATAAAAGTATTTTATCCAATCTTTTATTTGGTGGTAAATGAACCCTTTAAAGGCAACTTGGTGAGATAGAAATTGCACTTTCTACAAAAAATGTGGCACAGTAAACTAATGAGTGGGTGAAGTCCACAGAGATACACAGCTCACTGAAGAGATAATAGTAAGAATTGCAGAACTTCACCTCAGCCTCCTTAATAGCAACAACGGACATCTTTGCTTCTGAAAGCACAGAGACTCTTTAAAAAGATTGATAGTAGATTTAACCTATGAAGCATAAAAAATATGTATTTTCCTTCTGTATCATATGAATTTGTATGCGGTTATGAATCAAGCTCCTGCAGTATAGCCCTCAAGTGTTTTAAGTTCAGGGAAGTAGGTGGCATTACACAGCACACAGTAGGGAGTCTGCAAATCAGAGGAAAAGTGAGGGAACGTGTAATGGAGAAAGAACAACCAGAGCTCTCCGAGAAGGTCTCCGCCCACAGTTTTACCTTGAGCGGATAGGCATTTGTGGGCAGATGAGAAGAAAAGGTCAAGAAATGTTTCTGGAATTCTTACTGGGTCTTTCTCTTTCATTAACCTCTATGCCAGTACTCTCATCCCCTAATCAACATATTCTTCCTCTATCTTCCTCTCCGCCTCCTGCTACACTTCATTCTTATGGAAAGAGGGATGGAGATAGTTAATGATACCACTTTGCCTCTTACATTTTGACTATTGACCGACCCATTCTAATGAGATGTAATAATTTGTACAAGATGAAAAAACAAGATCACAATTTGTTTGTACAAATATAACCTAAGCATGAAATTTGGAAGTTTTCAATGCAAGTAGTGTTATGATACACTTTCGCCATCTTGTATGAATGATTACGGTTTATTGCCCAACCCACTCTCATGAGAAGACTTAATTTATACAAGATGGCAAATTCATAACAACTTGTGAGTTGAGGCTTACAAAAATTGCAAATCCAAACCTAACAATGATCGTTATAGGAAAAAACCTGTTGTGGGTTTACATACGACGCACATATTTCATACGTTACGATACGCTTTGCCATCTCGTATGAATTATTACTGGCTGTTATGAGTGTATTGCTATCTGGATCACTTTGCAGTCTTGTAAACAAGACTTTGTTTTTAGGTGGAGAACTGATAAATTTCATGCAATACACATCAGATGGTCAGTAAACGGACTGTGTATGGTTTGAGACAGCATGTTATTAGTTTCTTTCTCAACTGAAAAGCTGTGTTGTGGTCATCATACCATCTGCTATTGAGCAGGGCTTGTGAGGGCTCATTTCCTTGACAATAAAGGACAGGAACGAAATGGATTATGACAACAGGGCCCCCATGTTAGACACAAAAACCCTTATTAAGAATCAAACATACACTAAAGGAGAAATCAAATCTAAAATAGTCTCCTGCGTCTCTCAGAGCAATCAGACATGTCCCTCTGTGATGTCATTAAATCTGGGTTAAAAAGCTGAGAGGGGTCTCGCTCTCGTGGGTTATTTAAACAAGCCAATTAGCAGGCAGGTCTCTGAAGAAATGGCACTTGGGAAACAGGAAGTAGGTCTCATTAGTATTGCGATGGGGCATTCCTGTATAATGAAGCTCTCAGATGTCTGTGACATCTGATGTGATGTCATTTCTGCTGCAGTGGAACGCTGCGTTTGATTTTTGAAAGATTCGGGGTGCCACATGTGAAACTTGGTTTAGATTTGGGCTTGTTGAGTTGGCTGAATGCATCTCATTCTGTTTGTGAAGACATTACTATAACCTAAAATGTTGCTGTTAACTCCATCTTTTCATTTATAAAACAAATGTTTAAAAAGTCCTGCACGACACAGGACTGCTGCATGAAGAAGCTCTATTGCAATGATCTGTTGAAGGACAAAACGCTGTAAAAGGACAACACCCCAAGGACGGAAGAAAGTTGGTAAAATAGCTATGAAGTCCTCAATCATATTCAGAGGCACTACTAAAAAAATAGTTCACATAGCATACTCATACATTTTTTTTTCCTCAGTATGTCTATTGTGCACCGTATGCAAAATCTCTGGAGGCATAGAATTCCTGGATTACCTATGCAAATGAGTACTATACGACCACACCCTGTGAGGAACACTATCCCACAATGCAACATGCTTGATATGATGGTGTATTCCTGAATAAAAAATATCAACAATTATTTTTTCGAAAGATGATATTTGAATGCCATTTGCTGAACTCAACAGTCATTGCAGTGAGTTCAAGTTACAGCAATGTAGCATCAATCTGAAACGGTCACCATGACACTGCCGTTCAAAAGTTCATAATTTCATACGTTCAAAAACTTTTAATTAACTTTTCAGCAAGGATACATTAAGTGACAATCAAATAAAGACATTTGTAATGAGTGATTTCTGAAGGATCGTGTAATGGATGTTGAAGATTCAGCTTCGCCATTACAGGTATAAAATACATTTTAAAATATATTCAAATATAAAATCGTTGATTAAACTACTATGTCACAGTATTACTGTTTTCACTATATTTTTTAATCAAATAAATGCAGCCCTGCAAACTCATTGCAACTTCTTACCAGCTCCCAAACTTATGAACAATGGTGTATGCAAATGCATTTCTTCTCGAGTGTCTCAGGAGACGAGCCACTGAGGGCAGTGAAGCAGAGCTCACCTTCAGATCCTCTCAGCCCGGCCCGGCACTGCCTATAGGCATTGCAATGGAGCTTGACATCAGAGAATTGAAACAAATGCAAATATACTCTCCCCAAACACACAAAACAAGCCTTTTCTTTCAGCCTCTTTCTCACATACAAGAAAATCAAACCTGCAGCATTTGACAGAAGTTAAAGGGCATATCATTGCTTTTCTCTAGTCTAGAGCACTCACAGCGATGAGATTCATTTCACACAGCTCTTCGCCTCGGTTTCATTTCGTGACTGGACATTAAAAAGACATACCGCCAGGATAGTCTGAGACATGTGAAGAACAAGAAATAAACCGTGTCAGTTAATGAACAAGAGGAGTATTTCACTTCAACTAGTTTCTAAGTGATCGTGAGCTGTTTAAAGATCATTTTGAATATATAGTACATTGGTAAACCTTTGCAAATACATGTTCATTTATAGCTAAAGGTCAACAACATTTAAACAACACTTCTTTGGTCAAACATATAATGTTACACTACAACTACATATACTGTATAGTGGACACCCAAACATCACACCCATATGTGCTTACTAAGCATTTCAGTTCAAAACCATTGGCAATGGACAAGACATAATCATGAGATACAAAGAAACGCAACAGTTCGTTCAACTTTGAAAAGTTTGAGCATTTGGTAGCAAGAAATAAACGTGATATGCAGCTTAGCAAAGTATTGATATTTTGGTCCATTACCCCCCACCCTTAATGGCTGTCAAATCCAATCGCACACCCATTCTCTGCAAACACTCAAGTTGTCAAAGGCCTTTGTATCCCCAAAGAACAAAATTAATCCTGTTTATGTAATAAGAATCTAATCCTCACATCCATTGGGCACAACTTCATCTATGAAACGGTCACCGTTTTCCTAAGAGTGTAATGCATAAAAAGCACAGATAAAACATGTGGCATTATTGTAAATACAAATGCAACTTTTTGTTCTTGTGAATCTGCCTGCCTGTAGTCTTGAGTAAGAGTTATTTCATTATACTGGAACTAGTACAATGCTAGTGGCAGACAGCCAATGACATCCACAGCAGAAGAACAGTTCTGCTACAGTACCAAAGTAAAACTAGACGTGGATGACTGAGAACACAGTTGCTAGCTAAATTGCTAACCAGATGCTACATAAGGACTACAAATACCACAATGATGTGATTCAGTTTCTCGTGTGCTCTTGACGTTGGGTCAGAAATCTGTCATAATCATGAGTTCTGAGCGCATGAAACAAGTTTCAGTGATTTTTTTTTTTTGCAGTGATGCCATATAGGGGTGGAGATTTCAACCGAGGGGGAACAACACCCCTGGAACATAATTTCAACAGACCCTGAATGCTCAGCCACCACAGACAGGTTGCAGGCCCCTACCTGGTCACCCCTATGAAAATACCCTTAAGTGAACAGTTCTTAAAATAATAATTCTTTCTTAGTGTGAAGAACATTTTATTGGAAACATTTTTGGTGCAAAAGGTTTTCAATGAACTATATACCAATAAAGAAGATTTATTTTTAAGATTGTAGTGCGTTTGAGATATGCGTGTAATTAATGTTGTTGAACAAAATGCGTAAACCTCATCAATCTCAGCGAAAATTGTTATTCTAAAAATTCATGGGAAATTCCAAAGGGAACCCTTGGCTAGAAAATGCTAATCCCCTTTCAAGTATTAGTTCTATAAACCAAAGAGCTCAACCCTATAACAGGCATTCCGTACTACTGCATTCATGCAGTGGAAGCCCTTATTCCCGCATAACATGACACTGAGCCAAAACACAAATCATCTGCTGTGAAAGCACCATTAATCCGAACTCATCTTCAGCGAAGCCTGAATCCAAGCCTCCCACCCTTTCTCCAAAAACCATCGCATCTGCAGATTATCAGTTACTCCGTTTGTCACTTTCCTCATCTTCCCCCCTCACTCTCTCTTTTCTCCTTCACCCTTTTCCCATATTTGAGGTGTAGGTGTGAAGAGCAAGTTTCGCGCCATTCCGTTTTCACAGGCTATTTATACTTCTTCAAACCCACTGCCTCACGTCCCCACCATATGACTTCATCATCATCTCCCCCCTGTGCGTTCGCAGCTGTAGGGTCTCACTGCCGGTGTCCAGCTCGTGGGAAGCCAGAGAGAAGGTGGGTGGGGGGTGTGAGGAGAGCTGACTCACAGAGAATGAGGGGGATGTTACAGCTCAGAGCGCCTCTGAATCATCCCCATCATCATCTTCATCAATGACACATCCGTCATTCAGTGTTTCTGTGAATGTGGAGAGAAAGAGGGAGGCAGAGAGAAACGCTGGTGGTATTATGATAAAGCAAAAGTGGTCCATATTTATATGGGAAGATGAGTTGAACTAATTCAAAAGCCAGGGTGTGGCTGTGTCACGGGGCGACCGTGTTTGAAAGCGAGTGACTATATTTACGCAAACGGTTATAATAAAACAACAGATGGTTTACATTCTAGGAGGGAAGAAAATGCTGACATGGGAGGGACTATTTGTAGTTCTAAAGGGAGGTCCATGTGTTTGCCAAGTCATAACACAAACATATAGACGTGACACCTCAGACACCTGCTGTCTGTACTCAATTGGATCGGGATGCTGGGAATGGTGTTAATATTCAATTGGGAATGGGGGAAAGGAGGGTAGCAAAACTATTGCTTTAATAGGCCTTATAAATGTTACATTTAATTGAAGTTAGAGTGAAGTTTCATAAAAGCTGGATTGTGTGTAATTTAGTGTAACTAAGTACTACGCCACATTCGAGGCTTCAGGCTCCAAATGTAAGGCAGTTGGAGATGAATGGGTCCTTTCTGGACAAGTAGATCAAACCAGAAATATCAGGAAAATGTCTTAATACCTATGTACTCACATGCAAAATGTAACAGCTTTTGTTTAACAGCTGCAAAAAATTATATAGAATTTTTAGTATTGAAAAGGTTTTGAGCAAAAACAACAAAACTTTGAGGAATATGAATATACCAGAAGAATGGTTCAAAAGGATACTCCACCCTAAAATGAAAATTGTCATTTATCACTTACCCCCATTTCGTTCTGAACCCGTAAAAGCTTTGTTCGTCTTCAGAAACTTTAAAATGACTTTCCTTAAAAGAGAAGGAAACCTCCAGACACATGAATTTGCATATCTTGCTTTTTTAATTAAAAACAAATGAGCAATCAACCCAAAGCAGTTTTGTTGTTTCTTTTGTGTGTGTGTGTGTGTGTGTGTGTGTGTGTGACATAGCAAATCAATTCAAAAGGATCAAGTGTAAACTTACAACAATATAGTACATTATTCTGACACTTCTTTAACGTGGGGGGCTGACATGAAAAATAATTTTCATATGAATTATTTATGCAATTATCCATATTCACAACTATATACATTCATGTCAAATTCAAAGCAATTGAAGCCATGAGCTTCTGAAACAAAAAAAGACATTCATAAAAATAAAATAGATAGAAAATGCTCCAAATTAAACTATATAATTTTCTTTAAAAATATAGTTGAAGAGAGGACCTTTACAATGATATGAAGATTAAATTAAGATTGCTTCATTTTAAACATAGGCACATTGTTTGTTAATTTCTGAGGCTTTAGAGTGACAGGAAGTTTTCCTGGCAGACATTTTGAAACCCACCCGAGCTGAGGCTGAGCAGCGGCACCAAACGTAGCCAGTGCTCCATACTAGTACACATGTAAACAAAAACATGGAGACTAAAGGATCTGTGTCCGTCGCTGGAGCCCAATACTTCAACCTTCTTAACACCACCACCAACCACTCCAACATTAGAGCCTCGTTCAGGAAGATAAATAGAAATGTCTTTGCGTTGGATGCTTCTCTTTCAAACAATAATGATTCTTTGGCATAAATAACCATCCATCTCAATTCCTTTCCACCTCAAATGAAATCAAACTGAACTAAAAAAATCATCACAGATCTAAATACCCCTGTCAAGAACAAAAAATACTCAATGACTATGAAATTTCATTAAAAAACAGAAATGTTTGGCTACAGGGCAAAAAAAAAAGAATTAATAAAATTACTATTTAGATAAACATTGGTTAGAACTAAGAACAGCCTTTACCTGACCTTCAAAACGGCAACAAATCTCTCTATTAGACAATCAAACGCTTCACTCAAGATTCACCCAATAATGTCCCTGTAATAATAACAATAAATATATATTTTAAAGCATCACAACCGTATCCATGCCACCACAGTTAAAATACTGGTGAGTCTCAAACGCTAGATTAATGAAGATTATGATTATCAAGTTCTGCACCTTAAGACCATCCACCAAACCCGCAATTCTGTGTCAATCAACCGATCAAAAAATGTCTGCAACCGCAGTAATATTACAGAATAAGTCTATAAAACACCAACCGATATGTCACTAACAGTAATGGATATCATGGTTTAGTCCAGTGTTGCATGCAGCACAACATAAAGTGATATTTCTTTACATAATGCTCTGTATTTCCTGGTGGTATGCAGCATTATAAAGGGAGTTGAGAATCTGGGACATTACCATGTAAGACACAAGCGCTGACTTTCCTCTCACTAGGACACGTTATAGCTTTGCCAACTGACCCACAATCAGTTGCGAGGTCACTTTGAGCTGCACTCGTAAGGCAAACGGCACCTCAAATGGCACGTCAAACTCTTTTCTTTTAACCTGTTTACAAACATCAGCTGACATTTGTCAAGAAGCACGTGGTTTTCGAGTGTAACTGCTAGCTGCTAGTTCTGAACAAACATCAGCTAATCAGCCTGCACTGAGGGTGGGTGAACAGAGAGAAGGCCCCACGGTTTCGGATATATATTCATCATATACGTAGTCTCGGGCCACTTTGAAGGATGAGACTGTGCCGGCAGCTTCGTATTTTTAGGCAACGTGTCCAGGGAGAGTGTGTGAGGCAGGGAAATGTGACCTGCTTTCACTTTGATCGATTGTCTTGCCTACGGTGGCTTTTGTGAAAAAAAAAACTAAGGAATGGAGAAAGAAACATGTGCTTATTGGGTGAAAAAACTAATTTTGGCACAGCCCACTAAACTCGCATTGTTAAAGTGGGAAAAAAAAACATCTTCGCCTAAACCAGATGAGAAATAGCGATTTAGAGACATGAGATTGCCGTGATTAAACAGCACAGGGGTGGATGTTTCTGGAAGACGATATGTGGCCCGCTCCTGCCGCAGCCGTCACGCGCAGAAGGCCATTCCCATGGGCCTCTGGCAAGCTTCCCTTCTCTCATCTCGATCTCTCTTTCATCCCTCTTTCACGGGGACAGGTTGAGCAGCTTAGTGGATTTATTTGAGTAATTAATGGCCAGGCTGATGGCTGCGATGTTCTTCAGCGCCTGTGCAATAAAACAGGGGAGAGAACAATATAAAGAAAAGTGAATGAGTAGAGCAGGAGAAAGAGAGAGGGGGCAACAATGGCAGAAGTCAGAGAGAGAGAGAAAAAAGCATTAAGCAAAACATTGTGGGTAATTTATCAAACCGTTTCACACACCTGTGGCCCTCAAAGCTCAGCAAAAACACCCACACACAAACACAAAATTATTACACTTCAAATGTGTCACCGTTCAACCATTTAAACACTTTTTTGGCACAAAAACGCTATTTTGTTCAACATCAAACCACTTGTTTGGCCGTGATGAATATTACAAGCATGTTTTTATGAGAGCGAAAAAGGTGCTCGGGATAAGATAAATACAGAGTATTAATCCCGTCCCACACAACACAATGTGTTCCTTTAGTGCCGGAGATGAGGCTGCGCCGCACCAAACACAATAATGGGGTTAATGACTAAATGCAATAGAGTTGCCTACAGCCCACACGCAAACACACTCTCTCACACACACGTATATGGATGATGGGAACTCGTACGCCTCGTGCAAGAATCACATATGCTTTCTGATGTTCAGCTGTTTTAGCATATTTGGTTAGAGCCCCCATGTGATGAGGAGCGCAAATATTTATTTCACCAAAGGCAATTTTGTCACTAATGCCCTTATCTATCTATGTGAACTTACGGCCATACCACCCTGGGCGCCGATCTCGGAAGATAAGCAGGGTCGGGCCTAGTTAAAGCTTGGATCGGAGACCACCTGGGAATACCAGGTGCTGTAAGCTTGACTCGGAGAGGGGATGGGTGCCATCGAGTCAGTAAATAAGCCCACTGAAAAGACATGATGTAAACCTCATGTCTCCCAGACGACCGAATCGGGTAAGGGATTAAATCAATTATAAAAAATAATAAATAAAATGAATGTTACTGCAAAAGAAGCAATATGAAAGAAACAAAGATATGGGATTGCTACAGTAAAGTAATAATAAAATACACCCTCATTAATTTTTCATCAAGTAGCCATACTGTACAATGACTGTCAGTCATCAGGGTTTGCTAATAAAACAAGCTTAACACACCATTAGACATTACAGGATCATTAGAACTCATCACCATATGGTGGGACATTAGATGCAGCCGTCCATTTGACAAACAGTCACCTCTCCACTGTGCTGCGGTTTCCTGTCCTTCCTTAAAGCAGCTTTATGGCAAAAGTTAATGCACTAGGCTCTGCCACGTCTCCTTTTAAGCAGTGAACCAACACAGCTGAAAACCTTTTGTGGCTCCTGGTATATATATGTTTACTCATTTGAACATAACTGCAGCAGTTTATTGTCTTAATACTGTGTGTCATCTGCAACGGCATAACCCTTACTAGCTGTATACGAAAGTCTACTGTCTCTTCTCTTGTGTCCTAATGCCAAATTATTCATCGGTATACATGGATTACAAATATATCAATTATTCAAATTCCATAAAATGGCCTATCTCTGGTGCTATTTATTTTCACTAAATGAACAAGTTAAATGGACAGGTCATATTTACTTAAGTAAACCGGTTATACAATAAATTGTATAAGAACACTACAGGGACTGTGGTAGTCTTACCTGTGCAGTGCGCACTACTAGCTGTTCATTGGTAGTGAGAGCAAGAAGGTACTCCTGCAGAACGTCCTGCTCCTGAAGGACAAATGAAAACACACGTGACAGCTTTAGTATTCAACTACAACATGAATATGACACATTTAGCCCCTTTTACAGGTCATCGATATAGAAAACAAGCTGCAAAACATGCTGAATTTATTCTCTAGCACTTGCCAGGAAAGCAATCTGATGATAGGTCAGTTGAATTCAAGGCCAGTTAGACTATACTGTTATTCACCAGACTGGCTCACGCTCCTGTAGCTCAACATGAGCTGTTAATCTGGGGTTTGGAACAGCACCACGCTGTAGATGACATAACTCTGAATCAAGCCAGACACGATCTAAATCAGCCCTGCCTCTGCTTTCTAGGAGTATTTGCACTGTTCCAGGTATTTCACATTGATCGTGTCTAAGAGTCCAGAGTCTCCAAGAAAGTATTGTATTTATTATGCAGAGACTGCTAAACAATCTCTGGAGAACTTTTGAGGGAGTATGGTGGAACCTACAACACGTAAAGCCCATTTAAACATGAAGTAGGCATAGCACTAAGTGCATTGTTTAAAACAAATGCATTGTGGGTACTTAACTATCTTACTAATTATTAACAAGCAGCAAATTAAGAGTTTATTGTGGCAAAACTCGTAGTTAATCCTACAAATGGGGAACTGATTAAGTACAGCACCAAAGATGTGAACTGTTGTTAAACATTTAAAGGGAAGTTTGCACATAGATATCATATCAGTGTTCACTGAAATTTTCATTTAGCTGTCCTTCCTAATTTTGCTCATACAGGTAGATCCCCCCCGGTAGAAATGCACAACTAAAAAGGAAAGAGGCTGCAAATAAACAAATTATGTGAATAAATTACTTTATATACTGTAGACTACTCAAAAGTTTGGGGTCAGTAAGATTGAAAAAAAATAGAAATATAGATTAAATTTATCAAAAGTGACATCTATAATGTTACACAAGATTTCAATTTCAATTTTTTTTATTTTCTGTTCATCAAAGTTTCCACAAAAATATTAAGCAGCACAATTGTTTTCAGCATTGAAAACATTCACCATATTAGAGTGATTTCTGAAGGACCATGTGACAGAATCTGCTAAAAATTCAGTTTTACTATCACCAGCATTTAAAATATAACAGATGCAGCTATTTTAAATTGTAATAATATTTTACAACACTTATTTCACACACACAGTATACATATATATGTGTGTGTGTGTGTGTGTGAGAGTACTAATTAGCTGTTTTGCAAGAACTTACAGCTTGCTTTCCTACAAATGTCTCTTTTCATTAAGCAGTGATGGGAGAAAATGACATTCTTAAATGACATTACATTTAAGTGTTTTTTTTTTTACTTAAAAAAATAATACATCCAGCTCAGTTTTGATTACTTTATTTGAAGGAGTTATGACCGGAGTGTCAACAATGCTTTGGGTTAATAGAAGCTGGTCCGATTGCACTCCACTTCTACACCAAAACGAACAACATCTAGACGTCTCAAAACACTTCTCAACACCACTTTCTGTAGACTCTGGAGAGGCTGCAGCTTTTGTCATGTCAGAACACTTTTGAAACCACTTCCTCTGTGAAGGAGGGGCTTTTATCATCCTGCAGAAATGAGCGTACTACACTACAGGAGAGGACGACAGAACGAGCATGACTTCTTATCTGTTTTTTCTTCTTTCCGTCTCATTTCCGACTAGAACGGTGCAACAGCTGAGCAATGACATGCTGAGACTCTAATGTGTGTCGACAATCTCCCATTAGATCAGCGTTCTGACCCCACTGTCAAGCGTTGCCTTGCTGAAAATAAACAATGGATCAGTCATGATCACCTGGCTGCTGGGAGGTCTGAAATCTTTAAGATCAGTTCTAAGAAGTGCAGCGGCTGTGGGAGAGATTAAAGCTCTTCATAATGAGGCCAAACAGTGCTGAGCATCTACTGGTGTAACCACTCAACACTCTCACTTCATCCATTTGCCTGTCAGCCCTTGAGACTAATGCTCACTTAAACATTTCCCATTCAAACACACACACAAACCACTTCATATTCATGTTCAACTTGGCTGTTAAAAGATTATTGCTCAAGGACGAAAGAGTATTGTCATAAAACTTTCCTCCCATTTACAGGCTCAAAGAAAGAGAGTCATTCACACAGGCCTGATAGTCAAGGTTTTACACGACATAGCGGTTTATAAAAATATATGCATCACGTACAGTGTATGTTCATAATGTGTGTGTTTCCCTGAACACTGTATGTTTCTATATCTGTCCTTGAATAATATTCTGGCTTTCTTTTAATACAAGGAGCTGTGTTAGTGCCCTCTAGGGCCTGTTTTTTGGAAACTAAAGTCACTCTTAGGTATTCACGAAATTTCTTTGCATTATATGAAAAAATGTCAAATGAAGTGTACTTTATTTTTAAGAAATATGCCACACACTTTCTAAGTGAAACACACTTTCTAAGTGAGCCATTTCCCCCCAGAAAAGTTTCTGTCACTTTGTGGCTGTCAAACGTTAAGATCTGTGGTTACTCTGCAATGACACTTGAGAGAAACTGAATACACACATCTACTTAAACATTACACTTGAACCAGTTGTTTGAAAGTCACTGCAAAAACAGCTAAACAAATTAAATGGCTGATGTGTTTTAAAATGACTGTTTTTGTCCATTCACAAGACAATACAAAAGAGTTAGACAAAGAAAGACTAATATAGACTCTATGTTGGCTTTCATGCATTGTTTAAGTGGACCCTGCACCAAACTTCATAAAGTGGATTTGTCAGAAATCGTTTTTGGATTTTTGCACAGATACAAGCATACAGATTATCTAGGAGATCCAGTTCAACTTAGTGTAAGCTGAGGATACTCCATCGGTAAACAGGACCAGCGTTACGAAATCGTAATAATTTATCATTCTGAAGTTTGGCGGACTCGCATGCTACACCATATAAACATAGTCCTTAAGGTTAATGTCAGGCCTGTAAGTTTCTAAGTGGGTGTATTATTTTGGAATGTGAGTATAGCAAATGCAGTAACTCTGGGATTCAGACACATACACACTCAATAGAGAGCTGTGCGGGTGGATATGAGAAACATAGTAAATCATATGAGTGGAAGACTGACAGACACTCACACAAACCCTGATGCAAAATTATCTTAAGTAAATGCATTTAAAACGATTGGTTGTGTTTTATCATCACAATTCATGTCTGTTAGCCAGGCATATGCATAATCCACATATCAAAATGAATGATCAAATAAAGATTAAGAATACAAAATGCATAGACATTTTGCATTTTAAATGAAACTATAAATTACTATAGATTTCAACACTGTTGACTTATGAATTAAAACATAATGGTCCACAGGGAAAAAAAGTTAAAATACATTTGAATGTTTTTGATAAAATCTCTTACGCTCACTAAAGCTCCATTTATTTGATCAAAAATACAGTGAAAACAGTAATATTGTGACTAAGGATGGGTATCGTTTACATTTTATCGATACCGATAGCGATATTGCTTATCGATACCGGTACTTATCCATACTGTTATCGATACTATTTGGTGCAAAAAGATATGATGTGAAAAGTTTTATTTTATTAACATTAAAGGAATAGTTCACCCATAAATGAAAATTGTGTCAATTTACTCTCAAGTTGTTTTAAACCTGAATGAGTTCCTTTCTTCTGTTAAACATAAAAGTTATTCAGAAGAATGTGGGAAACCAAACAGTTGCAGGTCCCCAGTGACTTCCAAATAATATATGTAAACCTGAGGCTGGGTGATATGAGCAAAAATTCATATCTCAGTTTTTTTTGGCTGATTTGCGGTATATGGTATGTATATCTCTGTTTTTTTGTATTTGGATTAAACAAACAAACAAATAAAGTGAATGTAACCATGTAGGCATATATTATGTGGGTCAAAATCACATTGTATTCTAACATTGTATCATTGCAATCTAAAAACAAAAATAATGCTTTTAAAGCAGAAGTTGAATTTACTAAACTAAAAATGAAAGTAAAAAAGCACAGACTTGAGTAAAAAGGCTATTTTGATTACCTCATTACAGTCAGTTTACAGTTAGTGCTTTCATACAAATACACTTACTTGTAGGTTTAAAATTCTACAAAAGTCACATTTATTGCCCAACTACAAATGTATAAAATTCAGCAAAATGTACATTAGTTATTGCGTTCCTATTTCATTGCGCTCTGTGTTTGGCGCGCGGCGGCGCTCGTTCTAAAAGTCTGTTTAGCAGAGAATCGCAAAGCAAAAGCTCATGCACTACTTCTGACAGCAAAATTGAAATTTTCCATGGCTTTCTAACATTTACAGATGGAGAATATACCTGTGAAAAGTTATGCATTTAAGAAAACAGCACATAGCTCAAACAGCACGTCTCTGTCAGCGGCACACACAATCTTTCTGTCAGAGCATCTGACGGGCCGAGCCGCTTTAAACTGAAACTATAAACTATAGGCTTCTATATCTTACAAGTGTTTTAAAGCCCTTCATATAAAGCTTGTCACATGTTTAGAACAAAGTGTATTATGCACTTTCTCCGCTGCAGTTCAGCCTGTGCCCTCCTCCCTAGAAATTTTTTCAGATGCACTCGTATCAAACTAGCCTACTGTTGTTTGCGAATGTGTCCCGTGAGTGTAACTCTACCGCTGAATCAACATTTGATGTGAATGTGTCTCGTGAGTTGCAGTTGGAGCTGTATGGTAAATAAAGTGCACTGCTTGAGGAAGTAGATGTTGTGTTTTGTTAGTAAATGTTTCATATTACTGGTGTTGCCTCCTTTGTTCACTATTTCACTACTGCATCTGATGCTGGAGTCGCTTAGTTCTGTAATCTGAGCCCACACTTTTGAACGTTTCACCGCCACTGATTGCACGCAAACACACACCGCACATGAATAATCACACGCACATCGAGCAAACGACGGCCACATCATTCAATGAAAGAAAACGTCAAGCAGCTGCTTCTAATTCGTCAATAACATTGAAGTATACGGAGATAAAACAACACAAGTATTGAAACAACACAAGTATTGTTTGTCCTGATAACACCGGTAGTCCGGTATTGACCCAATTACGTGTCCTAAAAACACCGGTTCTCGAAGTACCCATCCCTACCGGTTGTGACATATAATTAGAATTAGAATTAATTAAATATAATCCGGTATTGACCCAATTACGTACCTGTATTAAAATTGAAAGTTATTCTAAATTGTATCTTAAAACACAAACATTATGTTTTATGGCAAAGCTGAATTGTCAGCATAATTACGCCAGTCTTCAGTGTCACATGATTCTTCAGAAATCATTCTAATATGCTGATATGGTGCTCAAGGAACATTTCTTATTATAAATGTTAAATATTTAGTTTTTTAGGCTTCTTTGATCAATTTTGTGTATTGGCAAAATAAAAGTATTAACATCAATCTTACTGAATATTATTTTTGAGCAGTAGTGTAAAGAAATGAATTATTTACTCTACCTACTGATCTCCTGCTGTTATTCTCTATGCTTTCTCATGAATGTTCTTAAAAGAGATGCTAAAGAAAGGAGGAAGATGGTCACTCACCATGGCCTTGGCTTCAGCAATGAAGAAGAGCTCAGTGAGAGCACGATGGAGAGGAAGGAGGACCGTGATGCTGGTGGGGTCCTGAATCAAACCGCTCTCCATAGTAGTAAAGAGCTGCCACAGTGGCCGCAGAAGTGTAAGGTCACAACCCCTGTGTTAACACACACACAAATCAAAACGTGAGGTCATTACACTCTAAATAGCTTTATCATTGCTCATATTTGAACTATAAGGCCATCTCATTTGCCCAGTTTATGTTTCCTTGCGGTGGGGGCAGGTGGCCATTTGCATGGGCTATTCCTCAACCTGACACCACAGGTCCATGTCTCTATTTCTCTCATACACGCTCTGTCTGCTGATGATGATGTAACTGTCCAAACACCATAGAAATCATGCAAATCTCCCTGACATGTGACCTTGTTGCCATGGGAACAATCAAGGCAGCAAGCCACCATCAGATGCGTTATGCAAACGCTGTGTAAATCTGAATACTCGCCAACACAAAGCACACAAATGAATGAGCAGAAGTTAATATAAACCGTTCAAGAAGTGCTTCTGAGGAAAAATGTATTCAGGTTTTCTAAACTCCCCGCTCTTCAGAAACAAGACAAAAGTAGCAGAGCGTAAGAAAGATCTCGTGGCTTGTTAAACTGGGCCAAGTTGCACCTGCCATCCACAGAGAGCAGAACTGACCTGACAGACCAAGTTCTGAAGGAAGTTGCTGCTTCACCTCTTTAGAATAGTAGGGCGGCAGCACTGCAGGATGAATTGACTATCTTTTGTTGGGTTTAATAAATGCTGTCAGAGCTTTTCAGAAAGGTAAGAAGGGACACACCATTGAGACGGACACTGCAGGAGCCGCAGCAGCAGGTGAATGGCTTTCAGCCGCTGGTTTCCTGTTTGCCGACAGGCCACGCCCACCTGCCACTCCCAGATGTCAGCCAGCGGGAGGTGAGTCAACGCCTGTTCATCTGCCAGCATCTGCTTCAGGATCTCAAAACCTGTTCATAAAAGTGAATTTGTTAGCCAAAGAATATAAATTCACATGTGGGGCTGCTTCTTTTGTTTACCCTCTTAAGCCTCTTCAGTGAAACAGCAAATGAGTTGGCAGACCCCATAAATGAGGCGCTGCTTCCTTGGCTGGGAAACCCATTTGATATTCCATTACAGAATAATAACATCAGAAACAGAGCAGAAGGTGCACGTCTATTAATTCTTTGATTAAAGACAGACGAGACACAGGAAAGCAGTTCAAAGCTACTCGTCACCCAGTACTGACAGATATGATCAATCGTGCAGTATGTTCAGATTAGTGATCGATGGATAATGTTAATTCACTGAATAATATTCTCTGGAATATTGAAATAAGCTATAACAAACAAAACATCGTATTTTATAGCATTTCTTAACTGGCATAACAAACAAAACATCGTTTTATCAGATGTTTTATTATGAAAATGTTTTTGTCATTCTAAATTATGAAAACTGCTGACAGCGCGGTTTATCTATGCATTTACACAGAACTATACTCAAACTGCGATCGCTTGTGGAGAAAATAAATAATAATTTCGATAGAGATGTTTATTGGCGAAATAATGGTTCTATAGTAAATGTTAATATAATTTAGCGTGTTTCAAACAAGTGAATCTTGTATAAAGTTACATGCGGTGGCCGTGCTGGAGCATTTCCTGAGTGAACAGTGCCCACTGCTCCAAGTGTGTGTGTGTGTGTGCACTGTGGATGGTGTCACTGCTCCAAGTACTTGGATGGGTCAAATACAGAGAACACATTTCACTGCTGGTTATATTCTGTATAATTGTGTATGTGACAAATAAAAAAAATATATATATTTTTTTTTTTTAAAACCGATATCCGATTATGGTAAAATGCTTAAATATCGTGAAAAATATCGGTAAACCGATATATCGGTCGATCTCTAGTTCAGATGTTTACAGACTAAGGGCCCGTCTACACTGAATGAGTTTCAGTAATCTTCGCTGCTCTTCCATTGCTTTACTATGTAAACAAGCGCTATACAGACATTTTTGACCAGTGCGCTCATCTCGCGTGTGAAATGGTGTTATAAAATGCTTTTGTGAGAATGGCCTAGTCAGAGCAACTGGGTTGTGGAGGAGAATTCTGTAATGGATAAACTTCACAGTAGAGAAATATATCAGTACCATATCAGTTCTTTTTTTATCAGTATCGGTTGATGTACTTATTCATGCTTATTTTGCCTATTTTTACATTTAGATCAACTTTGCCATCATCCAACAGGTTTATAACGGTTAACTACAACTAAACTAAAAAACTATTACTTGAAATATAATAAACATTAATATAAACAGACAAAGAAATAAAATATAATAATATAGAATAAAAACTTAAATCAAATAAAAACTAATCAAAATGACAAATCTAAACAACCAAATTACTAAAACGAAAATGAAAACAAAATGCAAAAAACTATTTCAAAATATTAACAAAAAGTATAATAAATCAACAATATTAAATTAACACTGACGCACACTAATAATTAGTATGCTGCTAAATGTCATCTTAGTGTTATTTTAGTACAATTTATATACTTTATTGTATTGTAAATATTTTGAATTTGCTTATTTTGATATTTTCAATTTAGTGGAAGTTAAATTTCTTATGTGCTATTGTCAATTATACTGGATTAATTTTTTTATATTTCTGATTAACTTTAATGCATATTTGTTTTAGTTAAAGTACTTTCTATTTTTTTTTACTTTAATTTTATTTTGGCTTTATTACAATTACTGAAAATTATTTTTCAATAGTTTTAAGTTTTAGCATTTTATACTGTAAAATATAATGTTGAGATGCCTAAACGCAGAATTAAAAAATGATTGATTTTAGTTTTTAGTGTTTTATCATCATGATTTTACAGTCAGCGTTTATGACTTGAGGCTTTGCCTAGTCACTGCCGAAACCCTGAGAGTCCACCCCACCAACTGCCTTAATTCATTTTAAACGTGTTAGGTATGATTGTAGGGTCGGCAGGGCCACCGACTCAGCAGGAAGTTGAGTTTCTGTGGCTGTTAACGCTCCCACAAGCTGAGATACACGGCCGTGCTCACAAACCCCTCTGATTCTCAAACAGCTGTGTAAATGAAGCTTACGACTGAAAACTAGCTAGTGGGACACCGACATTACAACCATAATAGACTGTAGGAATGTGATGGTCTCTAAATGAGATGGACATATCTGTTTCATGGCTCATTAGAGTGCCTGATTCTAGAGCACAATTACACAGTGGCTAGAGGACATTAGTGATAGACATCAAAAGAGACATTAAATAATTAAATGAGCGCAAATTACGTACCAGTCTGGAAGCGCCCTCGATGGCCACCAGTCACAGTGAACTTGTAGCCCCATTCTGTGTTACTCATATCTGATATAAATCTGTAGTAGAGAGTGTCCCCTAGAGGAGAAAGAGGAAAAACAACCATTAACCAAAAACAATCATTAACCCCAAAGTGCAGATTTATGTTCATCAGCAAATATTCGAATGTGTGAAACCTTCAGATTGACCTGGATTTCTAAACTTGCCATAAAATTCAAGAGACAAACACATTTCACTTAAACCAGAGGTGGGCCACAAAAGGAGTGCCAGGGGACAGTGAGAGAAAAATGTGTTTAAGAAAGTTTGTATGATCTTTATTCAATACGTTTTATACAAAAGCACTGCTTTAGAACAATATTTATATTATTGTTTATAACATTATGCTATATTATTGCATTTGAATTTACCTGTAAATGTTCTCCTTCATATTTATAATAACGGAGTGTCTATTTACATTAAGTGCAAATAGTACTTGTTGGCAAAGGTTATTCACACTAGGGCTGTTAAACAAAATAATAAAAAAATAACTAATTTTGAATATTCGTCGATTTTAAAATAAAAAACTTAGAATACAAAACGCTGCATTCAAATATTAGGTGTCTCTCAGGCAGCTTGGCACACGAGATGCGATGACAAGGTGCTGTTGCATTGTAATGCTTTTTTTTTAGCCTGTCCAGTTGAACCCACTCGATGCGGTGCTGCACATTCAAAATTAGTGAAAAAGAGAACATCAATGTGGAGAAGATGTTGTTTCCTCAAAACTGAAACCAAGCCGTTCACACAGAAGCATATTATTGCATCTAGAGGGACATCTATCATTTGCAACACAAGAGAAAAGACATGTCAAATTCATGTAAGTTCAACTTAAAAAAAATGTACAGTAATTACTAGATTAAGAAACTAGCTAGCGGTGCATATTAACAGCGTAAACAGGAACCTTTCATTGATTAAATGTTAATAACTTACGTGTATCAGCAATGATAAATTTTGAGTTTAAAGCGGCTACTAAATTTGGAAAGCCATGGAAATGTCTTGAGATTTTTCGCTAACTCCACAGACTACTGAACGTGTGCAAGCATACAGAGCTATTTGCAATAACTCTGACTAAAATATAAATTTTGCTGAAATGTTTGTAGTTGGACATTTTAAATCTACAAGTGTATTTAATTTTTGTATGATAGCACTAACTGTAAAGTGACTGTAAAATCAAAATACTACTTTTTACTCAATTAGCTAGTCTGTGCTAAAAAATTTTTTGCATTTTTTAGTGTAAATAACTTTGCTTTAAAAGCATCTATCGCAATTTACACAGTACAATGTTATAATGCAATGCACTGCCTTATAATAATGATTTAAAAACAACAGGCTTTCAATCAATACAAAGTCAACATTTTTAAGATGAGATTTAAATCATTTGCTTTTGCTGTAGTACAAAAAAAGTAAATCATTTAATTTTGGAAGTACTGGATTTAATAACCGATTTTCCTCCAACTGCAGTCTAAACAAAGCAAACATCAGTCTTTTATGATTTATTTATAACCAAATATTATTCAAACATGTCACTTTCTCAAATTCTTACCTGGAATCTCAAAGTCGGTCCATTTCTGGTGAGAACCACTGAAAGTGTGCAGGTCCTGCAGGAAGTCACTGCTGCTGGCCATAAGGAGCTCATCACATCCTTCCTCTGTGTGACAGCGAGAGTCGAACTTCACAGACAGGAAGATGGCTCCAGGGATGTGCACCTTATCCTGAGACAACACAAACTATGACATTGAGTGAACCAGGAAAACTCGACTGTGATCCAGCGATTTGGAGTAAAAGAAAATGCAATTCATACCTCAAAGTTAGTGTTGTTGTCGTAGGGGTGCTTGGATTCACGGACCTGCACAGCCATTCCTGGCTCCTCCATAAACTGACATCCTGTCAGCGACAGATTACCCAGCATGCTCTGGCTGCAGCCCCTCAGAACCTTCTGCAAGATCTGCATACCAACAATCTGAGGTCTTAATTTATGTACTAATTAAATATTTATTACACGGTACATACACATTTTATATTTATTGTATTTAAAAAAAATGCAAAGTTCAGTTTCATGGCCAGAATGAAATAATTCTGGCCTGTAAATGCTCCCAACTGGTTTGGCAAAAGCTCATTTTAAATCCTGGCTATAAATCCACACACTCCTTCCCCTTCTCACCTTCTCCCACATGGGTCTCTCCTCTAGCTGCATGAGCATGTCCAGTATGTAGGCCATGTGAGAAGCTCCGCTCAGCTCCAGGTCTTCCTCTCTGATGGGAGTGTCAGAGGGCCAGTCGGCCAGCAGCGTCGCCAACACGTGACGTGCATACAGAATACCAATGGCTTCATTCACTTTGAAAAGGTACTGTCGCACTGCCTTGTTACTGCGAGCATCCAGCTCTTTATGCAGCAGTGCTGAGCTTTTGGTGCGCCGCTGTTTGGCATAACTCAGCTGGAGGTCGCTCTCGGTGTTGGTGATGAGTTTCTGCGTGACGACATTTGTTTCTTCTGTGGCTCGATCACACCGTGTGGGTTTAGACTGAGTGTCAAAGAAAATAGAGCAAATTAACGGTAACTTTAGATCACAAAATGGAATGCATTTCATTTTAAACTTAGTCTTACCACACAGGGCACAACGATAATATCAGTATCTACAGCCTTGGTACTTCTTTCCTCAGAACGAGGTCTTTTAGACGGTTGCCACTTCTGTGCCAGTGTACGAATAGTCTCATCGGTTTTTATAGCGTCACCATCAAACCTGAGATATGATATGTTAGGGAAAAAAAATATTATTTGAGATAAAGTCTTTGAATTAATTTTATACAGTTGAGAAGTACACAAGATTAATTAGCAATTTTGTTCATAAGTTTACACAGAAAATGCAAGCTCTTTAGCACTTTGCAGATATTAAGAAGGATCGATTCAAACTGATGATGCCACCTTAAAATTTTCAAAAATACGAAGTGTAGTGATAATTATTACTTTATATTATTATTATTATTATGAAACTGAATAATAATAATTTTCCATTTACATACATTAAGCAGATGTTCTTATCCAAAGTAATTTACAATAGAGAAACATAAGAATACATCACAAAGTCACTGATGTGCAATGAGGCAACATATGCATGTACATTCCTAGAAAAAAAATAAACCTTGATTATGAAAATGAAATGATAATTCAAAATGTAACTCACCTCTTCTGCACCTCAAGGAAGAAAGAATCTGTTCTCTTCATCTGGAGCTCATACATGGCTCTCAAGATGTGCAGTGGGGCATTAAGAGCATCATGGGTAATCTAACAGTAACACAAACATGAGAGCTCTAATAAATGTTCCTCTACATACTCGTCCCTATATTTCAGTACTGGGAATTATCTGCACCCTTTCCTAAATGCTGAGTAGCAATTACAACTCTCAATCAATCTGATCATTCAAGAGTGCAGAAAAAGACCCACGACTGACAGAAGATGTGTTTGAAGCCTGACCTGGAAACAGATCTTTGTCTCTTCATCCAGTCCTTCCAGTGGATCCGGTCTGTTTGGATCGGCATCATCAGCGCAGCAGCTGGAGTGATCAGAGTCATGCTCTTTCTCTTTCTCCTTCTCTCCATCTGTCTCGGTGTCTGCATCCTCTGCCATGGAGTGGATCTCTCGCTTGGAGGAATAAAGCATGATGGAGAGGATCTCTAGGTCTCGCAAAAGCCACATCTTGCTGAAGCCTGTGCCCTTGCTGCACTTACGGACCAGGAGCTGCATCAGGCCAGAGCCCTGGATGGCCTCTTGAGCTTGATCCACCCCATGCTTCTGCAAGAAATAGAGGAAAATCAACTCAATCATGACTTGTTCAAGTTGAGAATTTATGTAATGGCCCCAAAACATATTTGGAAACTAAAGTCTTAAAGGGGACCTATTATGCAAAAATCACTTTTATAAGGTGTTTGAACACGCGTTGTGTGGCGGCAGTGTGTGAAAACAACCAGCCTATAATGGTAAAAATCCACCCATTCATTTTTTTTATAATCTAAAAAAAAAAAACCTTAAACAGTCTATCAGATTGAGCAGTTTCAGATTCTCCCTCTGTTCACGTCACCGAGGGGAAAAAGTCCCGCCCATTTGTGACACTGCCCTATAAGCATACACACAGCCCTGAGTGAGAAGCTGCAGTCCGCCTCCGCCATTACGGATTACTTGCTGTAGCTGCTGGAGATATACAATGTCAGCGCCAAAGAGGCTTTTCAAGTGTTGTGTTTTGGGATGCACTAACGAACATAGGAGTCTCCATAGACTCCCTCAATCTGAGCCGCTGAGGACAATGTGGTTAAGTTTCATTGTCTAAGCAAATGTCCCGGAAAAAAACTGTAAAGTCCCCAATACTTGTAGGAATCTATACAAATGCTTTGTGCACGAAGGTCAGCTCCAGACAAAGTAAAGATCATGCATTTGTTTTCCAAATCGCCTTTCTAAAAAAGCTTCTTGGCACTCTGTAAGCCAAAGCTAATGATGACTTTGAAACGGAGAATGTTTTCTGTAAAGATAACAGGCTTGTACTAATCGTGGAATGTTTATTTGCAAAAGGCTAGCACTGCTAATGCGGGAGCTTGAGCTCTTGAAGCTCCGCCCTCTTCTCCGGGAGAACCAGCTCATTTGCATTAAAGCAACACTCAAATTCAGAGCACTTAGGCTCATACCCTAAAAGAGTGGCAAATTTAACAAGCTATATAAAAATGATCTGTCGGTATTTTGAACTAAAACTTCACATACCCACTCTGGGGACATCAGAGACTTATTTTACATCTTGTAAAAAGGAGCATAATAGGTCCCCTTTAATTAAACATCTAAACATTTCATTGCATTAGATAAATATAATATATATAACATAAAATATAAAAACTAAGCCTTTATTTCAAAAGCAAGATAGCACATCACACTTTACAAGTAAAACATGTCACAAAAAGTAAAACAAAAACAAACTATATATATTATATATATATATATACACACACACACAACTATGCACCTTCAAAATCATTATAAACTATAATGTATATACATTTGTATTCATATTTGTGTTTATTTATTTATTACTTCAGGATGTCACATACTCCTTCATAAATCATTTAATATGCTGATATGCTGCTCAAGAAACATATTATCAATGTTGAAAACAGTTGCTTAATATTTTTGAGGAAACCGTAATGCATTGTTTTTTTAGGATTCTTTGATGATCAGAAAAGTTTAATCAATCAATTATTGTGACCTCGCTCTTATTGACCCCCAACTTTTGAATGGTAGTGTGTGTGTACATACATATGTATGTGAAATATATATGATATTTTAGATATATATATATGAGATATAAATATATGAGATATAATATGCAATTAAACACTCATACATTTTTATACATGCATACATTTTGTTGTCACTATATAATTTGGTTCTATGACTTTAAACTATGAACTTCAAAGCCAAACAAACTTTTTTGCTGTACAAGGGCAGGTGTGAGGTGAATACCTTGAGAGTATTGTAGAGTCCTTTAAGAGTGAGAGAGAGCACCCAGGTGGCCTCCACAGCATCTTGGGCGCTGCTCTCCACCCCGACCTGCAGTAAGTGACTCACAATGGAGGTGAAGTTCTTCAGGTAGCGGCTCAGGTGGGTGGAGGCCGGGGACACAGCTTGCCGCTCATGAGACTCTGCATCATTCCTGCTGCTGCTCTCGTGTGCCTGGACTAACTGGTAGTCTTTCACTGAGAAAAAAGTAGAAAATAGAGATGCATTAATGCACTTTTTTAAAGCATCCACTAAATGAGGCTAGAAAGTCCCAATTTAATAGCATCCAGTCTACTGAAATGTCCTCATCAGTTTAATTTCTGAAGTTAGTAGTAAAGGGCTACTCATAACCATTAATCCTACATATTTTTTGTGGCTGACTGAAAAAAAAAAAAATTAAAAGCCAGTTTGATCACAACAAATACTTACAATATTATTTTTGAAGCATATGATTGATTTACTATTGAGTAATAATCATAGTGGTCATCAAATATTTGCTTTTTAAAGCTTTAGAAGCCAGTAAGTTTACTTAAGAAGTACCTTCATACAAAAACCATCTGTTAAACCTGGGCAACAAGGTAAGTAAAGCCGACACACCCTTTGCAAATGAAGGTGGGTTTAAATGTCAACGACAGCTTGTGACTTTAGAAAGACTCATGCAGCTCAGGGCTATTTTACAGCTGAGAACATTTGAGAAATGAGTGTGAGCAGTGTGAAGAACCCGTTGACAGATCTTCTCGCACCTGTTCTCCTCTTACGAGTCTTGACGTCCACCACAGCAGCTCTGTTCTTCTCAGTGAAGTGTTTGAGCAGAATCACGTTGTGTTGTTCGTTGGCATTATCGATGAAGACAGCCTGAGTCCCCATACACAGCACCTAATAAACAGACATGCATCTCTTTCAAAATGTCATAATGGCTCAGATGAGTCTTGACTACAGATGGCATGTCATAACTTCATACAGGCCTATATTATGTGTGTTAGAGCGTGCACATGTGACATCTTGGTTCATACCTCAGGGAATCCCACGAGCACCAGCAAAGTGAAGAGGTTGGTTCTCTTGAGTTGCTGTGGTAACTGCTGGATGCAGTGATCAGTGAAAGCTGCCACAACAGCACACCACTGAGAAGAAATGTTCAGGTTTCGCAAGATGTCCGCCACAGAGCACGCCCAATCCAGACCGATACGACTGTTGTAATGATAACACAGATGATGGACAAAGACTCACCGTTTCGTGAAAAAACAGAAAGTGTGTTAATTAAAAATACAAAACATCCAACTAAGGCTGTAAAGCTAAAGTTCAGCTAAATGTTTGACTGTCCCTCCCACGTTAAAATGTATTGTACATTTGGACAAACATTTGAGGTCTTCAGTGTCACATGATCTACAAAATAATAATCAATCATTCTAATATGATGATTTGGGGCTCCAAAAACATCATCAATGTTGAAAACAGCTGTGCTGCTTCATATTTTCTGTGGAAGCTATGATTCATTACTTACATCGTAATATTATAAATGTCTTTACAGCCACTTCTGAAAAATGCATCCTTGTCAAATAAAAGTATTAATTTCTTCCAAAAACAAACAACGTTAATGTATTTGGCCTCTAAAACACATTATGCTAACCATATGTTACACATCCAATCACACTACCTGTCTAGACACACTGCTCCCAGACTGAAGAGCAATTGAGTGGTCTTCCAGCCAGGAACATCAAGCGCTGCTCCATCTCCGAGGGTAAGCAACTCAAATTTGTCTGTCAGTGCCTCTGCCACAGCTGCATCAGCCTCCGCAGGAGAGATCCTTAACAGAAGCTGTCCCAGAAGGCCTAGTGTCAGGTGGTATGTTTCATTCAGACAGCCGGCGTTCGAGATGACCACTCTGAATAGCAGTGGCAGGATGGGACTCAGGCTGGACAAAGACAGCGAGCTGCCCTGTGGAGGATTAAATGTGTATATTAGCATATTCTGTGTTTCTTGGATGTGAACATGAGACAAAAAAATAGGTAGTTGAACTGGCTTAATTTCAGGTTACAAATTAAACATTTTCTGAAACCAAAAGCCTACCGCTATAACCGTGTTGCAAAGTGATATTTATTGACATAACGTGATATTTAGCCCCTGCAATGCAAATTTTATCAATGGAAACCTCGCCAAAAAACATGTATTTTATCCATCGAAATGCCTTTGGGCTAGTTGAGTAGCTATTGGGTGGGTCTTGTTGTAAAAACCTGGCAACCCTGCACTACAAATTAAACTGGAATCTTTGTTGTTACCGGTTTGGTTGCAGGCAACATGGCTGCCAACAATCCCAGAATCCTCTCTCTGGAGCATTCAGCAAACACATGTTCCTGTAGCGGCCCCCGGGCTATCTTTTCCTCCTGGTTCTTATATGCGTCCATGTTCTCGGAGGTAGGAGATGTGATAGTGTCTCCACTTGACTCTGAAACTGAGGCAAAAAAGGAGATAAAATTAATTTTGATTTGAAAAACTTTGCCGTTTTTGTCCCCATTTACACCCTCTATGTCCTGTTGTCTTCAATCAAATCCCATGAGACATTCAAAAGCAACAAATAACTTTGACTACATAAAGACATTATAGATCTCCTTGATTATTGAAGGGTACTAAGAGACAGGCTCACCTCTGACTCCAGGGGACAGTGTGTCTTCACTAGACACAGAGGGTGTCTGACTTGCACTGGATGAGTCTGACGTATCCTGAGAGACAAGCTTCCTCCTCTTGTCATCCCCTTCTGTATCTAGCTCCTGCTTTAGTGGTTTCTTGTGAAGAGGAATAAAAACAAGAGGATTGTGAGGACTTGTTTAAAAAAAAAGTTTAACAGTATGTTTATCACACTTTTGTTAGCTATAACCAGAGGATTTTAGTCACAGACTTGACAAATAAAAAGGCCAAAAGCTTCAGTAAAGTACTGACTCTGTCAATAGGTAGCAGTGGGGAGCAGACAGCTGTAGTGCTGCTGGGAAGTGAGGAGGTGTCTGTGCTGCTGATGTCCTGTAAAGAACCAGCCGTCACAGGACACTGTTCACTCTCTGTGGCTGATTCGTTTGAAGAAAGCAGCGACAGCAGGGCAGAGGCTCGCAAACCTACAGAAAACAACAGCAACCTTGATTATACAGACCCATCAACCAAGACTTCCATTTCTAATTAAGACACACACAGCTTAATTCTTAATAGATCATGTGCATTCAGATATATTGATTACCTTTCCCAGTCTGTCCCTTCAGAAGGCAATTATTGATGATGTCAGAGCAGTGGGTTTGCAGTGCCCTAGCGTAACCGAGGGTGACATCATTCAAAGGCTCTCCATCCTGCACTCTCTCGCTGATCAGCTCAGATGTGAACAGGGCAAGAGCGGAAAAAAGAAGCCAGGAGTAGTTATGTATATAGGGCTGAATGAGTCTGTGGCGGTCACTGATGCGAATGGTGACCATAGGGTACACTGTGATGCGGTGGGTGGGCAGATGGCTGGAGGGAGAGAAAAAAAAATCAATACAAATAATAATATATATATATATATATGTGTGTGTGTGTGTGTGTGTGTATATACATACACGCATGCACGTATATATTTTCATGTTCATTGTTTAATTGGCTTTAGTGATCTTCTCACGTGTCTTACCTGTCTGGGTATTTTTTGGCATTATAACACCCAAAGCAGAGATCGAAGTCCTCACAGACATTACAGTTAATCCTGCTACCCACGATAAGGCCCTGGCAGTGGTCACAGCCATACTCCATATTCACCATTTCGTGGTCATCCTCATGGCCTTCTGGTTTAGCACCACCTGAACCAGGAGAACAGAGCTGTTCAATACATGCACTCCAACTTATCAAGTGTGCAAGTAATATGCTGCAGCAATAAATTATTAATGTGAATGCAATGAAAAAAGGGAAATAATGTTTTATTAACATTTAGTTTTTCCTTCATTATAGTGTAAGCCACTGCTGACTATGATGGTGTGACTCACTGAGGAAGCAGGTCTTGCACAGGTCCATATCTGTACACTGCAAGCACCGGTAGCGATGCCACGGTGCGATCCGTTCGCAGCCGTCACATGAAATCTCCACATTCAGCAGGTCGCAGTAGCGTGCAATGAACATGTGCATCTGCAAAGATCAAAAGTTAGTGAAAGAGCACCAAAAATGCACAACGTTTAGTTTCATATGGGATTCTTTGCAAATAACATTATATTGAGGGCTGTTTGCAGTAAATTGTGTCCGAATATGTAAAATCTGTCTGTGCTTTTGCAGAGATCAAAAGAAACTGTTCACATTTAAACTAGCCTGACTAAAAAAAAAAAACGTAGCAATTAAATCCTAATATTTGTTCTACCTAATATTTAGGCATTGATGGGTGCTGACATTTGCTTGTGTTTGCACGGATTAAACATTTAATCATGACGTAAAAAGGTTTGCAGGAATACATTCAATACATATTACATGCATAATAATGCTATAACTCCACCCAAAGCTAGTTTGTGTTAATTCAACTGTCTTCTTATTTAACTGTCTCCATTATAGAAAAAAATTGTAATTAGCCTTTTGTGAGCAACAGTTTTGTTTCCCAGGAAAGCATTGATTTGGTTTGATATCTGTACCTTTCTCTTGTCCTCCACTGAGGCCTGGCTGATCTTGTCAAACCATTTCTCAAACATGCCATCCAAACACTCATCCATCCATTCAGTGTTCCTCTCGTATTCAGCGATCTCATCCTCCTCCGTCCACTGGCTACACCATCATGCCACATGGAGAAAATGATAGATGAGAAGCCAACCAAAACACTGGATACTTTAAAACTTAGTTTGTGAGATCAGGATTAAGTGTAGAATCACAACAACGAAGCTCACCAAATATGCCCTCAGGATATCTTCAACAAATTTACATCAGAAGTCAAATGATAATGATACTGAAACCTCCTTTCTCCTCATTTTAACCCTTCTTTCATACTGCAGTCAGTATGATATTGCACATTTATGATAGAAATCAGGGGAATTTTAAGAATAAAGTTAAGTGAAATGTATATTACAACAGACCTTTCCTTACATTTGTATTTGGACACTGTCAGCAACATTCAACATGAGCTACTCAAAAAACAACAGGTATACACATCATGTATCTTTTTTTTTGCATCCCATTTAAATAAGTGTTTCTCAAACAGGGTGTTGATTTTTCTTTTTTTAAGGCTGAAGTCCCTATATTCCTAGTACAGCACATGCGTTCTGATCCATGTCTCATACCTGATGGCAATATCATGCACACTGATGTTTTCTTGAGACATGTTGAGCAGAAGATCGGGCAGTTTGATGTCCAGAAACAGCGACAAATCTTCTGCTTCCCAGCTTATATCCAGAAAATGCAGCAGACATGTCTGCACACATGACAGGGCGGGCAGCAGGGCCCTAAGGACATACAGAACACACAACGGACATAAGACATAAAGGACATACAGAATGCATTGGCAGTCCTTGTGTTGCATATTTAGTATTACTAACTTCTAAAGCACACAATGATTTCATAATTCACATTCAATATTTAAAAACCCACTTCTCGTTCAGTGCATTGAAGCTCTGCACGGCCTCTACTAGCATGAGAACCAGCAGATGATACGAGTGTCTGACCAGCTCCCTCATCTCCTGCCCACTGCCCAACAACTGAGAAAAGTAACTGAGAAAGAAAGACAGGCCGAGTTAAAATAATGATATTAGGACAGTAGTCAGATATTAGTACCATCAGAAATGACATGATGTTTAGATCAGTGGCTCTCAAACCTGTCCTGTGGACTCCCTCATTTAACACACCTGATTCAACTCTTCAGCTCATTAGTTGAGTCTGCAATGCTTAAATTGAGTGTGGCCTATGAGGGAGACATACAAAATGTGCAGAGGTTGGGGGTCCCAAGGATAGGTTCGGGAACCACAGTTTTAGATAACATACTTGGTGAAATCTTTCTGACACGCCAAGAGTTCCTGGAGAAACAAAATACAGGGTGCCTGGAAGAGGTGCGGTTTCCCCAGGGTGAGTATACACTGCTGGATGAGCTCCAGCACCTCACACACACTCAGAGCCTGGGCCTTCTTCAGAGCAAGAGTATGAAGAACACTGAACACACACAGAAACACACTTCAATACCGCTGGTCAGAGAAAAATCACCATATATGTGCAAGTACACATTCAAATCCGGAAATAACTGAAAGGTTTTTTTTGACAAAAATACACATGAAACAAAATAAGACATATTTAAGATTCAGCACTAACTCACTCATCAAATAAGCAAATGACATGGTCCAAATGCTAAATAATCATCTTTTGACTCAGATTATATACATGTAAAAACATATGTTTTGATTAAAATATATATATTCTGGTCAAAAGTTTGGGGTCAATGAGAATTTTGTTTTAAAGAAATGAATACTATTAGCCAGCACAACTGCCTTCAATAATGATAATAATAAAAAATAATTTTGAGCACCAAATTAAATCTTAAGGATCTTATGACTGAGACTGAGGTAATAGCTGCTGAAAATACAGATTTACCATTACAGGAATAACTTATATTTTAAGATATATTCAAATACAACTATTTTAAATTATAATATTTTGCAGTATTACTATTTTTGCTGTGATTCAAAGTCATTATTTTGCAATTATGCAAAAAAAAGAGAAGCATTTTCACTAGAAGTCTCAAATGTACAGGAAATGCTACCAAAATTCAACAGATTTTGACACATGAATCAAACATACATATTATTCAAAAATATACATAATATTTTAGCAACTAATGGCTGTAGTTTCAGTCACAAAGCTATCTTATTGTTTTAGAAGCAAACAAGTTCTTAGAGATACTTTTATAATAATGGTCATTAATTTTGAAGGCCCTGATCACTATTCACCTTTATTGTGTGGAAGAGCCAACAGGACACCAGAACAACACAGAATCTACTTTTGTGTTACAGCGTTACATTAAGTCATAAAAGGTTTAGAACGACATGAATGAGAATAAACTGAACTATAGCTTTAAAGGGACAGTCCACCCAAAAATTAAAATTCTGTCATCATTTACTCACCCTCATGTTGTTCCAAAGCTGTATTAACTTCTTTCTTGTGTGGAACATAAAAACAAATTGCTGTTAACAAAACAGTTGCTGGTCCCCAATGACTTCCACAGTAAGGGGAAAAAACACTATGGAAGTCAAGGGGGACCAGAAGTGCTTTGGTTATCATCATTCTTCAAAATAACGTCTTTTGTCTTCAGCAGAATAAAGAAATGTATAAAGGTCTGGAACAACATGACGGTGAACTATCCCTTTAAGCTTATACATCAAAATCTGTTGAATCATAGCATCATACATCTAGCCATTCACATCATGAGGTGAACATACCTGCTCTCATTAATGACCATGTCCTTCATAAAGCTGAGGATGTGTTTGAGGATGGGGAAGCGCTCTTTAACAGGTGGTACAATGCGAGGCTCCTCCATAGATCGTAAGGAAAGGAGCCTCAAGCGGCCCCGACTGAAAGGTGCTTTACGTGGGAAGACTGATGGGGACAGAGGCTCTCCTGTTTGAGACTGAAGGCTTTCTGAGGAGCCCGTGGCACCCTGAGAATTGATGGTGCCGGAAGGTCCTGCATCCACTGGTGCAGAGAATGTCTGGTCACGCTGACTGGCCCCTGGGGGCATCGCTGATTCTGCTCCCTCAGGAGTCTGGGAGATGAAGGGAACAGAGGGGATGGGCTGGAAGTCTCCCTCTGACACGGAAACAGATTGAAGAAGAGGAGCGGCACAAGCGCCATCTTCTGGTCTGGAAGGCTCTTGTTCCAGAAGTGCAGAGGATTCTCCACTCGGGGTGAATCGGAAGAGGAACAAACCTCTACTGATGCAAATTTCAGCTGTTAAGAGTGAGAAAAAGATGAGTGAGAATGCAGAAGAATTAGTTTAAGAAACTGTGCATCAAAGGCATATTTATAACATCAATATTTACCAAGTGACTCCATTGTAACCTCATTCTGTCCGTCTTCTTTTTCCTCAACTCCATTCACTTTACCCATAAGGTAGCGCTGTTTCATTTCCAACTACCAAAACGGATCAAAAGGGAAAAATAAATAAAAAGGAATATTATGTTATTTTTAAAACCCAAAATTATAAGCTATACAAACCATCCACGTTCTGATGCCATCGGCGAGGGCGTAGACCTGCAGAAGGTCCTCGCTAAGACTGCTCTGGCCGTTTTTAGCAACTAATGCAGAGGAGATGAGAAAAGGAAACATGATCAAAAGGACACTTTGATTGGGATTGACATGTACAACCAACAAACTGTCCTGTTCATAAAAACATCTTACAGAAACAGATCAAATACAGTCTGTACCAAGGGATCAAGGCTTTGATGGTTTAACATGGCCCTGGAGTTTTAGGAGCTTCACATTATGAAGCAATATGAAGTATTATGAAGTAAAATCAACAAGAAATAAGATTGTCATTAACCAAAATTGTGGCATTGACCAAATACTGGATTTACTGTTCTATTGTACATGTTTTATATATATATATATATATACACACACATTAATCAATCATATTAATAAATAATTCATTTGAAATGTTTCAAGAGGGTGTCTGCAACATTTCTTTTTAGTTTTGCTCTCTTGAACCTGTATGAAACTCTTAAAATGTCTTTAATTACCAAAGCTCCTAAGACTGTGGTGAAGTGCTGGTGTGTGATACACCATGGCCGCCCAGGTGGCGTTCACAGCCTGGTCCACTTTTAAGCCTCCAGCAATCTCATTCCTGACTGGCTGCTTCTTGCAGCTCATCAAAACGGCCCTCATTAACTCCGTCCTGCCATCAGAAGAATCCTGCGAAGGATCCCAGCAGGCAAAGTCCTTAAGGAATTCCACCAATCCATCTCCCAAACGAGCTGGCTCTTCCTGCAGAACAAAAAGATGCACAAACATGATTAGACTTTATTTTGGACTGAAATGCACACATAAAGTCATAATTCAGGTACTCTCACCTGGTCGGTGTCTGGGCCGGCCAGGGCTAATTTCTTTTCTCCAGGAAGTCCACTCAAACCATGTCTGAACACAGGCTTCCATAGAGGACAGGACAGGACATGGTTCATCAAGCCAGCAGGCAACTCTTTTACACCACGGATCTCTTCAAGAGGAAGGCAGACATAACACAAAAACATCATCGTAAGTCAGTGTGTTTTCACAATTATTCAACTAACTGCAATTTATACTGTGATATTTATGTTCAATGTCGGTCTATGCATTCCATTTTTTTTCTAAAACCTTTTAAAAATGTTGTTATTTTCTAGGAAAACACATGTATGCGCTCTCACACATTTATAATTTAAATACAATGGATAAAATTTGCCTTTTTAAAATTATTAAACAGATAAATAATCAAAAGTACACTATTATCACACCGTAAGGTGACTTCAAAGCCATGGTGCGAGAGGCCAGGCGGCCCATTAGCCTGGACACGAGGAGCTGCAGGTCTGAGGTCCAGGACACGGTGACGTCTGGCAGGCCATATGCTGTCACTGTGAACTTGTAACCCCATTCATTATTACTGCTGTCTGAGTGGAACAGAAACTGCAGCTGGGGACCCGCTTTAAACGTCACTTTCTGAAGAAAAAAAAAGATATAAAAGATACAGAGTAAAAATAATTGAATCACATTCAAGCAAAGGCTAAAATGAGTTGCATTGCTTTTAACAAATTATTTTTAATATAATTACAGAATGAACACATTTGGCAGACAACTATAGTTAAAATAGTACAATAGTTTTTGTACCTTTGGCCATTTCTCCGTGCCGACCTTCATATCATATCGCACTTTTCCTCCCCTAGCATCAGTGAATTCCAGATAGTCATACCTACCCCCCAAAAAATCCCCACACCTAATTAGTGTAAATATAATGCAAACTTGAACTCAAGCCACATGTATCTGTAACAGAAAAAGTGTGAGTATGATTCATGTTTTCACCAGAAGGTGGCAGTAGAATTGTAGAATAAGCTCTTCACACCTTTTCTCGGTTTCACAACGTTCATCAAACTCCACTTCGAAGGACGTGGCACCAGGACAGACAAAGACGGTGGTCTCGTGTCTGCTGTTCTCATAGTTATGAGGCGACTCCATTTGCCACGTCCTTAATACAACAGGCTGCTGAGTCTGCTGACAGCCCTCCATTTCAACCTACAAACACACAGGGATAAAAACTGATAAATGCATTATTCATACCAACTTTCATTCAGTTATTAGTGGCTTGGTTATCTTACTTTTTAATTTGTATGTAGAAAAACCCAAGTGAAATGCTTTCATTAGTTTTCAGTCATTTCAATTTATTTATTTGAACATGAACGTGTCAAAATGCTTTAAGACAGAGTGAACTGACCTTGGAGAAGATGTCCTCTGTGTCACTAGGCAGCTTCTTGAGCAGGTCTACCAGAGGATAGAATCTCTTGAGCAGCACACAGTGAGGAATATCCAGAGCACACAGCTCCAGCAGGAAGATTGTCTAACAACAGCACACATTCCACACTTAATACATAAATACAAACAGAAGCATAAATGAATGAATTAATAATAATATATAGTGGGATTGCGATCTGCTACCAGCTGTCTTGTTGCCATGGCAAGAATGGATCCACTGAGTTTCTCTATGATGTCAGCTCCAGAGAAGCGCTTAATAAGAGGACTCAGTATGTCTGTGGTGCCTGACAGGAACTGTTCCACGTCTAAAATACAAATGTATTCACACACCATGTTAGACTAAAGCAAATCATGACCACCTTTCAAAAGTTTGGGGTCTGTACATTTTACCCCAAATAAAGCTGACAACAGTCTTTAGTTCTAGACTAAACAGTGTTACTGGAATGTTGTACAGCCATTTGCTGTTTTACGGAACTTAAATATCTGAAGGCAAAAACACATAAAACTGGACTAGGTCTTTACAGAGACTGCAAAAGTTCAGAGACCACTTCAATTCAGCTTTGCAACTGTTATGATCATAATGCAATTGTAATAAAAAAGGCATTGAAATATAAATATTTCATATATACACTATCAGAATTTTCACAAGTGGTCTCTGTATTTTGAAGGGCTCTATAAAAGCGGTCTGGAAAACCAGGAAAAGCACACTAACATTTAAGGAGGATTTCCCTGGCCAGATCAGCAGAGGTGGCCGTTCCTCCTTTGAGCTGTAGGAAGCACCAGGACAGCAAGCTGCCCTGTAAAGCCCAGAACAGAGACAGCAGGACCCTCCAAATGGACCCTCCTCTGGAATCCAACATCAACACCTCACACTGAACAAAGGGAGAGGGGCATTTTACACGGATCAACATAACATTTCTCCTTGAAACGCTAGACCAAGGAAAACTATTAGTGAGTTGTCATGCAATGAATTACAATACGAGGTGTCAGCTAACACACGTTAATGCACAATATAAACATCTAAAGTATGTGTCAGCTATTTGCAGGAGCTTATATATGTGAGCAGGAGTGACCAGACGGGGTTGGCTGTCAACATGGGACAGACATACCTCTCTATTGGCCACGATGAGCAGCGTGTCCATGACGGTCAGGACAGGTGAGATGTCAAAGTCAGATGGGGCTCCTTTAGGGGGCAGCAAGAGAAGACCTTTCGGGTCCTGATCGCTGCAAACGAGACAATGCGTGAGAGCAGGAAGTAAACTATACATTTTTACAGGACAAAAAAAAGAGTGCTAGTTTAAAGGGAGGAGTTTGATACCTGAAGTAACTGCAGAGAGACTCAAACGTCAGTTTAACAGACTCTGGCTGATTTTCCTCAGTTATGTTTTTCTAAAAACAACAACAAAATTCTCATACAATAGCAATTCAATAACAATATTCAGCCACGGCAAGTACACCCTCATAGTCTTACCATCATGTGGAAGAGTTTGTCCCTCCGGCTCTGTTTGTCAGGGAAGAAAATGGCAGCACCACTGAGGATGGCTTTCACAGCTTCTTTTCTCAGAGCTTTCTCCACTGCAGTCAGTCCTTCAGGGCCGTCCACCACTGCACAGCACAAAAACTGTGGGTTATTCTCTCAATCACCAATCAAAATACTATGGCATTATTATATGGCTTTTAACCAATTTAACTGATATATATTAAATAAAAACCTGTTATTTTAAATTGTAGTAACCTTTCACAATATTACAGATTTTACTGAATTCAAATAAATGCAACCTTGGTGAACATAAGAGTTCTGTAAAAAAAAAATATATACAGACTCCAAACTTTTGATCCGTCATATTTGCTACAATGGAAGCACATTGACAGCACCTACAAACTTCAACTTCAGCTTAAACGCCGTTCCAACAGATGATTATTTATGTTTCGTGTTCTGTACTTCACTGCTTGTTCTCACAGCTGGTTTCCCGCAGTTCTCCACAAACACAAATCAAACTGTACAAGCATCTATACAGCAGCAAGGCATTACAAACAAACCACCAAGTGTGTTGATTTGCCACAGTCATGCTGTTGAGTCATACAGAGCAGTATGCGAGTCTTACCTTGACACAAGTGACTGTAGAGCTCTCTGACAGCTTCTGCAGGATCCACGTCTGTGCTGGCTGAGGGTGATGCTGATGCGGATGCTGATGCTGAAGCTGTGATGTCTGACGACTGGGACTCTGTCAGGCTGGGCAGTATTGAGAAGCAGTTCTGGAGCAGCTGAAGCAGGAGAACTCTTGTCTTTATGGCCTCCTCTCCCTCACTGAAAGTGTATGCACACACATACATGGCAAGACATTGGAAAATATCATTTTTAAACACATTTTACCTGCCTTAGTTCATAAGAAATGTTTCACCAAATTATCATATTAGAATGGTTTCTGAAGGAATCTAGGAAAATAAATGCAGCCTTAGTAAGAATAAGAGACTTCTTTTGACCCCAAACTTTTAAACAGTAGTATGATTTTACATGGACAAGGCCACACTATTCTAATGTCAAAGTCTAAACTTTGTGTCTAGTCTTTATTTTAAAAAGTCTTCTTTAGTGTCTATTTTTAAATACCTTTGCCTTCATTAGTTCATTTTAAATAATCCTTTAAACTGTTTTTTTGAAAAAGTACAAATAATGAATGAATGAATGAATGATGCATTTATATAGCGCTTTATTGTGTATTGCTGTACACCCAAAGCGCTTTACAATCGTGTGTGTGTGTGTGTGGGGGGGGGGGGTCTCTCCTCAACCACCACCAGTGTGCAGCATCCACTTGGATGATGTAACGGCTGCCACAGGACAACAGCGCACACCAGCTACAGGTGGAGAGGAGAGAGAGTCATAGAGCCAATCAAGTGGATGGGGATTATTAGGAGGCCATGATTGATAAGGGCCAGTGGTGGGAATTTGGTCAGGACACCGGGGTTACACCCCTACTCTTTACGAGAAGTGCCATGGGATTTTTAACGACCACATAGAGTCTCTCGGTTTAACGTCTCATCCGAAAGACGGGTATAATCCATGTAATCTCTAAATTATCATTTCTAAAATACATGTTTTAAATATTTTATTTTACATAAAGTATAGCATGTCACACATAGAACTTTGCCATCTTGGCATAAATTGTTAATGTCAAGCAGACTTCAGAAAAATCATAATCTACAGGAAGCAAGAACATCTGACCATCTGTAGAGAGTCACATGATCAGTGAAATGATCAGATTAGTGGCCTTGAAATAGAAAGTCAGAAAGTCTATGCCATAATGTAAAATTAAGTGCTGATTTTTTAACATAGACTCTGTAACCCCACCGTATGTGCAGTAAAAGTGACATCCTATTTATATACACATTTTCAAATAAAAGCCATGCACATATTAATAGAAACATTAATTCTCATTACTCACATAGATCTGAGTTTGTGGTAGAAGTCCCAGAACAGCAGCAGGTTGAGGTCACTGAAGTCCAGTAGGGACTTCTGCTTGGACAGAGACACATCCTGTAACATAGGCTCAGGGTTTATACAGCTCTCTTCAGAGAGGCATGCAAAGAAAAAATGCATTACGAATTTCAGTTATATTTGAATAAATTAGGTCACTCGCAAGAGGACATGTGGTGGGTGTACCATATCTCTAGTGAGCTGCTGGATGAAATAAAGGGTTTTCTTCATGAGTGCGAGACCTGTAACCAGGCCTGAAATGCTCCCCTCGGCCTGAGTGCTCAGATCCTCCACATCCTCCAGCCGCTCGGAGTCTGGACACAAATAACCACTGAAACTCATCTGCTGAACCCCCAACCGCTCTGCTGTGTCCTGCCTAGCACACAGGAACTTCACCATCAGAAACTACACACAGAGAGACAAAAATAATAGATGTTAATCAAGTGTGAGTTACAATTGTTTTAAAATGATTTTTCAGAATTCATAATATTTAATTAAAATACCAAAATGATAGACTTGCACTTGAAATGATCAATTGCAAGCTCACATTAAAAACTGTCTCCATCGAATCAACAACTGATGGATTAAACCAAGTCTCCGCCCTACATTTCTTTTTTGATAGTCAATTTCACTCAGACAAACTCCCAGTTAATAACATACTGTAATTCCTGTGGATTTAAGTTTTTTTGCACATTTACCTTTCTGGTTCTTTTGCACTTATTGTGGGAAAGCTACTATGTTATTTTATAATGACAAAAAAGTTAAAAGTTTGTCTCACGTCTATATTTTAAACAGTCAGTATTTTATTGTTCACAGTCAATTGTGTGTTACCACAACCACGATTTTTGTGTTTTTGATTTTCGATTGATGTCAGGACCAAACTATCGAAGAAAGAAAGAAAGAATCCATACTTTTGACACTCTGCATTGCTGGAGTTTGATCTCCACATCGTTCCAGTCCTCTTCCACCTCAAACCAGCCAATGGGCTCGTCCTCACTGGTCTCTGGTATCCTTGTGCTGGAGTGTGTGTGTTTGTATGTGACAGTGACAGTGTGTGAGGTACAGAGGCAGATAACAGCGAGAGGTCAATTGACTCACAGAAACATTCTCACTGAATTTACAGCCATCTTGGCCATGTGCAAAGACCAAAATACTCTCACATGCACTGGACAAGACAATGCATTATTATTCACACAAGCTGCTCTCTCTCACTCCTAAACAAGCACCATATAAAGTTCATGTGATCAATAAGTCTTTTATGAGCAACAATGTTACATTAACAAATCAACAACAAATCACGTGACATACCTGTCTTGGACAAATTCTTTATAGTCTTTGTAGTCCCAGCCGTCATACTTTTTGAATCTTTTGAAGTGTTTATCTGCATCAAATGCCTCGCTGTCATTGTAGGCAAACATCAAGCCACATTTAGCACCAATAGCTCCTTTACGCACCTGATGCATAGGGACACAGCAGTGCTTTAAAACTAGGATGTGTAGATCAAATCAGTGTGTATGTTTCCAACTGAATTTTTTTTTATTACCACACTGACAGAACACACTCTAATTTCATGGCTAAGAAGTATAAAGCACAATTCTCAAGTTGTGAGAAGAAGAAGAAAATCTCAAGTGTGTACTAAAGCTTCTCTCACTTTTATCTTGATCTGTGTGACCTGGAAGCAGCTCTGGTTTTCAGTGGACAGAATCACACTGGCTTTCCTCTTTCCATTCTCTGTCAGAAAACCTGCAGGTACAAATTAAGCATTAAGAGGGTCAACTTTGCATTCGTTTCATTCTAAGCAATACAGATGACCTAAAAAAGAGCTCAACCATACAGCTTTTCTCCACAGAGAAAGTTATTCTTTTACAGCACACAGCTGCTATTCACCCCAGCACTTTGGTGATTTATCTGTGAAGCTCTGTATACCTATATCTCTACAACAAATGAAACCAAGACCGTACCATCTCCAGTGTTGGGCTCTGTCAGCATGTTTTCTGGGCCAGACTTCTCCTCTTTACTCTTCACATCACATGCTTGCAGATGGAGCTGGATGGGTTTACCTAAATTACATGAACCGTAATAAATAAATAAAAATATATCTAGATTAGAGTTATTAGAGTTAACCTTTTTCATTTGATTCAAATGTATTAGTTAATAAAAATCCTTTGGAACCACTGTGCATTACCATTACGATAGAGTAGTCTTAACCGGACAGACGCCATCGAGGCCAGCAGTGAGGAAGCTCTGTACTCGGAGCCCAGATGCTCACAGATACCAGACAACGAGATGAGGACTTTAGCCACGCTGCCTCGAGCCAGAGCAAACGCTAACAGAGTCAGCTCAGCGTCAGGAGACACACAGCAGCTAGAGAGAGACAGGACGGTTGAAAGCAAAGGACTTCCGTTAAGCATTCTCAGCAGAGAAGGGCAGTGTCCAATTACTTTCAGATGAAACAGCTGTTAATTATTCACTGATAGAAGTGAATGTTTTCCATTATTATCAGGCTAACTCGTATTGTATAATTAAAACCGAAAGGGGTTTGCCACTATTGCCCTCCACGTCAGCATTGTTTTGACCCATTAATAACAGATTTAAACATGCTGAGTTGAGCAGAGCTTGTGCTAGTAGAGCTTGATTCTTACTGTGCTATGCGCAGTAAAAAGCCGTCCACCTCTTCCAGAATGTTTGCAGAGAGGAATTTGGGGAACTCCATTGAATATGGCGTTAAGGACAGGGGCGGCATGTGCTGTAAGGCTTTCCTAGAAAACAAAAAGCATAAAAAACAGTCAAATACACTGCTCTGACCAAATTAAATGTTTCTCGATGAACAAAAATTTCAAAAGAAGAACATTTGCTTGATTTAGAAATCTTTTATAACATTATAAAACTCTTTAAGGTCACTTTTGATCAATTTAATGCATCACTGGTAAATAAAAGAACCAATTTATTTAAACATATATATTTTTTAATGGTAGTGTACATGTCTCAACAAATTAAATTCAAATTTTCAAATCAAAATGCACTAATTCAATTCAAGATTATTTGTATAGCGCTTTTTACAATACAATCGTTGCAAAGCAGCTCTACAGGAAATTAAGTTTCCACAATATATTTATATTTATATTTAACTTATGGCAAAATTTGGTTAATTCTGTATATTGTCTGAGGGTTGGCATCCCCACTAGGCAAGAACGAAACATATAGCTACCATCCAGGACACTATATAAATCAAACTTGTGACTATAACACAACTGTGGTATTACTGCGTGCTTTTGTGAGAAGCAATATTCATTAGTCATTTCTCCTGACTTACTGCGTGCTCTGTAGGACGGTCTGCGCAAGCACAGGATTGGTTTCCATGGAAGCGGTGACCAGAGATGTGAGGAGCGACAGATACCATATAGCTGAGGCGTCGGATACTGAAACTTCTTTATTCTTGGTAATCTGGTAGCCCATTGTCTTCAGACCATGAATACGTGTGTCACAGCCATCGCTAAGGCATCGCTTAATGTTTATCTGAATATCTGAGATACAAAAGGAAGATCAGCGTAAGGGTTTTTTGACTCCTAACATTCATGTTGATAGGACTAGAGTAGTATATACTTAGAATAAACAGAAATCACAGTCTCTCTTTATATCCACTCACTGCATGCAACTTCTGTGCACATATATACTATTGTTCAAAAGCTTGGGTGATAGTAAGTTGCATATTAGAATGGTTTCTAAAGGATCATGTGACGCTGAAGACTGAAGTAATGGCTGCTGAAAATCAGCTTTGCCCTCAAAGGAATACATTACATTATAAAATATATTCAAATTGAAAACAATTATTTTAAATTGTAGTAATATTTCACAACATTACTGTATTTTTCATCAAATAAATGCAGCCTTGGTGACCATAAGAGACTGCTTTCTTAAAAAAAATCTTTTGAATAGCAGTGAACAAATTTAAACTTCAAATTCTGTTATACAAGTGTATGCTCACAAGGATGGCTGATGTTGGTGTTATCCAGTAGCGGTACGTAACCCGTGACGTTACTGGGGATCCTCACATCTCTGATCTCCTGTAGAGAGTGCCGGTTCTTTCCTACAGCTATAGACACCAGCTGCGGCATGTAGCTGTGGTCATTAGACGCTACCGCAATGGCCAGGCGTCTCAAAACTATGTCTGGCTTCATCTTTAACCTGTGAAAGTCATGGGGGTAATATTTAACTAGTTATTTAGCGAATGTAATAAAATGTGTTACATCATCAGCTATATTTTAATTCTATGAAAATGCACCAATGAAATGGGCAGCTTGCCTTATCCAGTGTGAGCGAGCACTACCGTCCGACTGCCAGAAAGACACGGTCTCACCATTGGTCATCTTGTTGATATCTGCACTATTGGATGAAGCCTCAATGAAGCTGTAGCACTGGGAGACCACCTTAACTTTATCCACATCTGGGTCATGATTGAGCTCAACTCTGTACTGGATGTCTAGATCTGAGAGGAGAGTCAGTAAAATATGCAAACGAGATGGAGAAAAATGTTCTTATATTTTATCCACAGTAAACTGTACCTCTAGCAGAACGAAACCGAAATTGCTAAATTAAGTATTCTTTCCAATAGAGTACTGCAAGAATGAGCCCTATAACTAGCAAATGAGTTAGCATTTTTGCATGCGTTTCGAATGGGTTTTGGATTAAATTGTTTACACTGAAAGCATTTAATGAACTGAGAAATCAAAATTCCCTTGATCTTTTGACATAAGAGGTCACTGTACTATAAAAACATCCTGTAAGTTTCAGAACTCAAAATTTGTTTATCTAAACACAGCTTATATTGAAGCCAGTCTACCAAAACGACAGCTTGTAGAATGTGCCACTCTATGGTGTAATAGTGTGGCTAAACAGTCTCCGCAGATGATTATCAATGCCTGCTTCTACATCACTGCCTGTTTAGCCCCACCCACCGATTTGCACATACAGGTGCATCTCAATAAATTAGAATGTCGTGGAAAAGTTCATTTATTTCAGTAATTCAACTCAAATTGTGAAACTTGTGTATTAAATAAATTCAATGCACACAGACTGAAGTAGTTTAAGTCTTTGGTTCTTTTAATTGTGATGATTTTGGCTCACATTTAACAAAAACCCACCAATTCACTCTCAACAAATTAGAATACTTCATAAGACCAATGTTTTAGTGAATTGTTGGCCTTCTGGAAAGTATGTTCATTTACTGTATATGTACTCAATACTTGGTAGGGGCTCCTTTTGCTTTAATTACTGCCCTTAATTCGGCGTGGCATGGATGTGATCAAATTGTGGCACTGCTGAGGTGGTATGGAAGCCCAGGTTTCTTTGACAGTGGCCTTCAGCTCATCTGCATTTTTTGGTAAACGGGTGCAGTGACGTTGGTTTTCAAAAAACACAATGAACCAACACCAGCAGATGACACCCCAAATCATCACAGACTGTGGAAACTTAACACTGGACTTCAAGCAACTTGGGCTATGAGCTTTGACTCTAGGACCTTGGTTTCCAAATGAAATACAAAACTTGCTCTCATCTGAAAAGAGGACTTTGGACCACTGGCAACAGTCCAGTTCTTCTTCTCTTAGCTCAGGTACGACGCCTCTGACGACAACTGTAGCCAAATTCCTTGACACGTCTGTGTGTGGTGGCTCTTGATGCCTTGACCCCAGCCTCAGTCCATTCCTTGTGAAGTTCACCCAAATTCTTGAATCGATTTTGCTTGACAATCCTCATAAGGCTATACAACTCAACTTTCTGTTAACATGCTTGGATACAGCACTCTGTGAACAGCCAGCTTCTTTGGCAATGAATGTTTGTGGCTTACCCTCCTTGTGAAGGGTGTCAATGATTGTCTTCTGGACAACTGTCAGATCAGCAGTCTTCCCATGATTGTGTAGCCTAGTGAACCAAACTGAGAGACCATTTTGAAGCTCAGGAAACCTTTGCAGGTGTTTTGAGTTGATTAGCTGATTGGCATGTCACCATATTCTAATTTGTTGAGATAGTGAATTGGTGGGTTTTTGTTAAATGTGAGCCAAAATCATCACAATTAAAAGAACCAAAGACTCAAACTACTTCAGTCTGTGTGCATTTAATTATTTAATACACGAGTTTCACAATTTGAGTTGAATTACTGAAATAAATGAACTTTTCCACGACATTCTAATTTATTGAGATGTACCTGTATAGTAGGTAAATAACGAAAGGGGAAATGCACATCCATGTAGAAACCAAACTATAAAGATGCTCTGAATATAAGACGATGCTGTGCAGTGCCAAACAGTGGAAAAACAGTATTTGCATTGCCTTCCTTCTGATCCCAATGTTAGGAAAGAGTGGATGAACTTTATGTTTAATGAAGTTCCAGACCGTGTCAGTAAGAACTCGGTCCTTTGTTCATTTCATTTTGCAGCGGATTTGTTCACAAACAAGACAATTTGATGCAGGATTTTCAGAAGGATTGAAACTAAAAGACAATGCTGTGCCGACTCTATTGGATCCGACAGTACAGGTGTGAGTAACTGCTTTTATTACAACTGCTTTGACAGTTTGTTTGATATGTGCTGAGTATTTACTGCTTTTAACCTACATCACAGCAGCATCCACAGGAACCAGGGTGATTCTCACTTCTGGGTTGGCTTACAAAAATATATCATCCCTACAGCACTATATAATTGGTATTACCACTCTGCCCACTAACCGCCATTTACCTTTCTCCTTCTGTAGCAGGTAATCCAGGAAGTCCTGCACTACAGATGACCTCATGGTGCAGATGCTGTTGTAGCCTTCCAGCACAGGGAATGGGATAGCGCTGCTGGGGATGCGATTCCTGTGCAAGAATTTCAGGATTTTGGAAGCATGAGCTGTGAGACGGTCCTTGGACTTGGAGAAGATATCCACAAACCCTGGATGAGCATGAAGGGTAAAAGAGGACAACAACTGGGTCAAACAATGAGAATAATTTGCGTAGTTACCTGGCATGGCCAACTTTGGACATCTGAGCTTGTGTCTCTATTGCATTCAAATAAACAAGAACGTTCACGTCTGCTTCCCCACCTGGTGTCAAAGAACACGCCTGAAGCTGCCTGATTACATGACTGAGTTCTCCCTGCAGGTTGGCTCCATTGGAGTTTTTCAGTGCCATGAGCATGTTCTCCACATCAACAATCCCATCACCCTCAGCATCAAACTGACCAAAGGCCTAAAGAGCACAAATGGAAGAGATTATTTTTTTCTGTCTGTACGCTCTGTGACACAAATATTAGGTTGAGGTATCGTACAAAAGAGAATGCATACAAAAAACAAAAGGAGGACAAGTCTCTCTAGCTCTCTCAACCCAGTTGTCCATTTCACCTAAACACACACGAGCTAGTATGTGAATCATTTGTAAAACAAATGAAAGCGAGTCATGTTTAAATCAGTATAGCCACCACCAGAAAGCACCACACTAACAAAATGTACCATAGTACAACAATATTTTTAATTATGTCTGAAAATACCATGTAAATAACATAGTACATGAATTAAGAAATAATTTAGCAGCACCAAGATATATGTATAAAAAATCCACAATATAAACAAATGGATACACTCACAGTAATGTAGTGACTGAACTACTTTAATTTGTCAGTATTCTGAAAGTGTGCGGTGAGGCAATCCCAGAAAAACAACACATTTACCCACCAATATATCAATTGCTCTGGATAGGCTTTAAATTTAATCAGGGTTGGGGGGAGTGGGGACATTGTCCCGGGGCCTGTGATTATGGATGCTCACTAAAGTTCTCTATGGTTTATATAGCTTTACCAAAAACGAAAATCTGTAAATCCCAAATCTAACATTTAAAATATTTCTACAGCTGAGTTTCTGACTATTTACTGCCAATATGTATACGTAAAATAGAAAAACATTTAGTTTGCTTAAACAAATTGGCAATCAATAGTAACAACGTCAACTATAGACATGTGTCAAAAGGTCATTTGTTATTGTCCAATTTTTATTTGCTAAAGCATTTCTTATAACCTTTTTATTTACAAGTAGTACAGCAAAGCAAGACCTATTCTACACTGACACTAGATGAGTCTGACTGCTCGGCGGTCAATATTAGACAGTGTAATCAAACCCTGTATCAACCAATAAAAAAAGAAAGACAAGGCAAATCTAATACTACAGTCCTACGATGAGCTGAAATGAGGTCAAGATTGAAAGTGAACTAGGTGGGGACAGCCAATAAACAGTCTTTATCAAATGTGTGTTACAAAGAGAGATAACAGTGTAACTACTCAGAGTACAGAGCAAGCTATGTGGCCAATTACATAACTTTGAGTTGTTTGTCACAGCTAAATAGCCTTAACGTTAGCCTATTATTTACTAATAATTTATTTAGGTGACAGGGACGTTTTGCTGATGTACACTATAGTGAGTGTTCATGAACCACCCTTCTTTGGCCTTGAACAGATTTGTGCTACCCGCTCAGATTGTGCTAACTTACTAATCATTAAAAAAGATAGGTAACGTTAGCACAAATCGATAGCGAAAAATGCTACCTATCAGATTGTGCTACCAGCATCTTATTCATGTGGTTTGAGGCTTTTTTAATGTCCATACCTACCCCTACCCTACCCGTCCACACCTACCCTAAACGTTCCCTTAAAAGAATACAAATATATTATTGGTAGCACAATCTGATAGGTAGCATGTTTCGTCGGTACACCGGCATGAACCACTGTGCTTCAGCAGGTCATTACTCGTCTGAGTGACATGTCTGATCACCTCCTCGCACTCATCTCTGGGCGCGTCTCTACTCTCCAGCATCTCACAGAACTGCTCCAGAGTGACGGACTCCTCTCCTCGGCTCAGCCGCTCCTCCAGCCAGCGCACCAGAGCGCTCTCGTTTCGCGCCAGCACCGACTCCGAAATGGCGACCCAAGAGTCGCTCATACGGGCCGCTACCTCTCGCAGCTTCACCTGCTCCAGCAGGGCTTCAGGAGTGGGGAGTGCATAGCTCGGGGACGGCGGGTTCGCCGAACCTCTTCCGCTTCTCCCCGGACCGGAGCCTGCCGCTGCTCCTGCTCCTGCTCCACCATCACCACCACCAGCCCTGTTGCCTGTAACGTTAGCCGCAGAGGCCGGGCTGCCTTCAGCGAACACGGGACTCTCCGTTTCTACGTCCTCGTCGTCGCCGCTCCCGGCACCACAGCCTCCCTCCGCGTTCCCCATGGTGTTCTGTGGCCTCGGGCTCTCTTCCGATCGCCTTCAGCCCAGGTTTCAAGCTGAGTTTTAGTGTCAGGGCTGATTAACGTTAGTCCAGGGTGCTTTTCCCGTCAGTGCGCTCCTCTGCTGTCACTACCGCATTGACGGGCTCCGCCAGCTGACGTCACGTTTGTCAGCAAAAAACTTTGGTCCCTTCCGTGAGCTCAGCGACGCCCGCTGCGCTGTTAACACGCCCCCTAGCGTATCACCCCCAGTATTCGCAAATCATACCTTTTAATAAATAAATGCTCAAATTCGAAGCTGGTGTTCAGTGATTATGTCAGTTTGTTGGTCACCTGGAAAGCTAATTCTTGATATCAAAAAATGCAAAACAAATGTTGTTGGTAACTAAGTCAATTCTGTTGACTGGAAAAGGCAAAGTCATTTGTTTTATAATTGTATTTAGATTGTGTTTAAGATTTTTTTGGAAAGGATTTATACAAATATATTAAAAGAAAACGGGTGTGTGATTTGTGTATTTAATGTGATTTTTTTTCAGAATCACATTTTGGAATATGAAGAATAATACAATGACAACATTACAATAGCTTATTTTATTAGAAAAATACCACATAAAAAGAATGGGCTTTTTGAAAACCAAATTTCTTACCTCTTAGAATTATTCGTAAACCTAACCAAACTGAAAACAAGCAAACAAATAAATAAGAAAAAACAAAACTCTGTAAACAAATTATGTTTTAAATAGCACTGCAATTTTTGTTGTTAATAATGTGACTGTAGGCTACCTCTTGTTCTCGTGAAACTGAATGTAAAAAAAAACGTTATTTCAAACACTTTAAATTTCAACTGGCAAATAAAAACATTTTTTTAAGATTTATCCTACAAAATCTCATACATTTACTAAAATAATTTCATAGTCTTATTCTGAGAGGAACCATGCTATACTTCGACAGTTTATATATTTCAATTAAAAGGCCATCACGAGCCAAATCATTATTATTATTATTTATTTGAATTCTGTGTAGGCCTACTTTATTTTTACATTTAATCAACGTCTTTTTCTTTCGGTTGTTATCTCGACTATTGTTGATTAATATTAACTGAATAAAAAAAAAAAACTTTGAGCCATAAATATAAAAAGCTTATATTTTACCAAAAGACTTGCGCATGCTCAGTCATACCCGGAAACGTTGACAAATGTGATATTGTTAATACCGATATGTTGTGCGGTACGGAATGCTTCTTATTTTAAATGCTGACTGCTTGGCATTTCGTCCTCGTCTTTATACACTGTATGCACAATGCTGAAATATTTAGTAGCTCTTATATCAATGGTCCTGGCTGTATGGACGGTGCCGGAGTGGCTCACATTCCCTATCTATGGCAGTGTTGTGAATGTGCTGGAGTCGTGGCTGCGGCAGCAGGTCAGTGATGGGCCAGCATCTGCTCCGGGGCGCATGCTGACCGAAGAAGAGCTGTCTTTATACACCGGAGAAGAGAAGAGTAAAGGATTGTACCTGGCGATCTTAGGACAGGTGTTTAACGTTGAAAAGGGGCGAAAACATTACGGCCCTGGCGGCGGTTATCATTTCTTTACAGGTTAGTAGTGTTCAACCATGCAATTTACAGGCCACTGAGTGACGCTAACGCACAGAGAGAGATTGCTGAAATCTGTGTGTTTGTGCAGGGAAAGACGCATCAAGGGCGTTTATTACAGGCGATTTCACAGAGGCTGGCTTAAGTAGCGATGTCTCGGATTTCTCTGACCCCCAGATTGTGGCTCTTTATGACTGGCTGTCATTTTATCAGAAGGACTACATTCCAGTAGGTGGGTACCAATGCACTTTAGTTTATTGTTACCTTCTTAGAATATGTTTGTATGTTGTCTTTATGCATGTAAATATTGTTTAAAAATAATCATTTATAATTGATATTTTAGAGCAAATGATGACAGATTTTTCATTTCAGGGCGAACTGTCGCTTTAAGGTGTCTGTCTGTGTGGCTCTTGTGCTGCAGGTAAACTGATAGGCCGATTCTACACAGAAACCGGGCAGCCCACTGATGCTTTGTTACATGTTGAAGCTTTCTTGTCTGAGGGGCTGAAGAAAAAAGCCCAGGCTCAGAGTGAGATGCAGCTGTACCCGGCCTGTAACTCAGAGTGGAGCGAAGCCAGTGGGGGACGGGTATGGTGCTCTACAATGAGGTACTTTTTAATCCATCAATGCTTTGGCCAACATTTGATATGTTTCCTAAAAATGTAACAGCTTTAATTTTTTTTGTAGTGGTGGCATTCACAGGGACTGGGTTGGAGTACCCAGGATGCTTTTCTCCCCTGGGTCTGGCCATTCCCGATGTGTGTGCATCCGACTGTCAGATCCTGTTCAGGCTGAGAACCGAAACCTCCGAGAGTACAAAGACTGTCCTCCTCATGCAGAGTCCTGTCGTATCACTAAAGACTGAGCTACAAGTATTCATCACACTATAAGAGTTACTGTATTTCATTTGACCAATTCATGTTTTTGTTTTGAATGGGTTTATTGTGGCAGGCACACTCCAAGTGACTGATGCTGCTTGTTGTTTATATAGTTATGTTTCTAATTTAATTAATTTCATTGCAGTTTGTGGCCAAGTTTATTACTTGTGCCATAAACCAAGATTGTTCATTAAAAGACAATTTTATAGAATTTTTTTCAATCATCCTTTATGTAAAGTTGTCCTCCCTTTCTTGAAAAGGATACTAGAGGCGGCGACAGGCTAAATATCTGAGCATACAGATACCAAACAATGTGCAGAAAGATTAAACAGAGGCCAAATTTGAGGTTTTGTCACATAAACAAAAACGCACAACCTGCATTAAGTACAAAACAGTTGTAGTGTTCAAAAATATTATACATTTATCTGTACAATTTATCAATACCAATAGCAGACTGTGGACTTGGCCCTCCCCCACAAACAAGCCAAAAACTCAATCAGCTTTGAAATATGATCAGAAATGTAAAAAAAAAAAGAACTTTGATAAAGTGCTCCTGTTAAGCATGGACATGAAAAAGTATTTAAAATATTATAGGTCAACATAATGTGACGCTTTATGCCACCGAGAAGACTTTTGAAAACAAAGACCAAGCGAGCAGCCCCCCAGCGTTAGCTTGCAGGGCAAAAATTAACTGGAATGTATCCTTTGGTGATCAGAAATGAATAAAGTGTGATTATGATGCAATGATGACTACAAACAGGCTACAAATGATGTCATGCATATGCATAGTAAGCATGTCAGAATTCTGCACTTGTATTTCTGCACCTGTCCGGCTTAATAGAACAATTTGAAATCCACATCAAAACACTTCCAAATCTGAAGTGTTTCTCAGATTTTAGTATGATGTAAACTAATGGATCGGTTAAAATAAAGTCCACTGAATATGCAGATTCATAAATGATTAAGTGACCATGTTACTAATAACATTAACCTAGCAAGGAATATTTCTCCATCTCTCCCTTAGTGTTTTGATTTGAACTCCAGAGAAAGAGAAATGTCAGAGAGGTTCAAATGTGTTCAAAACCTCGATACAACAACTGAAAGACCCTGCGAAGTATGATTAAGGCCTCACACTACTTAAAACATGGCTAACGTTCACAGATCCCTTCATATCCAGCAGCATTCAACACCAAACACACTTCCTTGAAATGTTTACAAGACACTGCAAATACTTCAAACTGGGATTAATCAATCTGTAAAAAAAAAGAAAGTCAATTCGAGTACGGCATGACTGCACGTGGAAATCATGTACTAGTCTTGTCGATCTGATGGAAAATGAAGTACTAATAATAATCATATAGTGTCCATATAGCACATTAGCCCTGTATAAAACCCCTATGATTCTTTTTATAGTAGTTGCCCTTCCCCTATTACACTTGGTTTTGCCAAAAGCTGAACTCGGAACTACAATTTTCATTTGCATCAGCATTCCACTAGTTTTAGTCTGGATCCTCGACATAAAAAAGTTCGGTTCTAAGAAGTACTGCTAGAACAAACAGATTGTTATGGTTGTATTTTTTCCTTTGACAAGAATGGAATGGTTTTGTTCAATGGCTCTTTCTGTCTTACTCCATTTCTTCATCCTCCGAGTCCAAGCCTGTGGGTTCATGCTCAGCTTGGCTGGTGCCCATCCTTCACATTGCTCTCGTGTGTTAGGAAACGCCGCCCAATGTCAGCACATCAAAGCAGATGTCGCATACACGCACAGGCTTGTTCAGGTCAAATTTGATGATGGGTATCTCTTTTATAGAGCACTTATGGCAGAGAAGACGCCCACAATGGCGGCTAAGAGAGATAGAAAAAGACAATGAAGGATGAGTTATTCGGTGGCAGGACAAAGGAAGATCATCATAAACGGAGTTATGATTTGAAGAGAAAGAAGGGTGTGTTCTTTATAAAAGTAAAAAGCCTGAACACCATATGTTGCCTACATACCAGTGATGTTTCCTGGTGGTGACTCCAAATTTGGTAATACATTCATAGCAGTTTGAACCATCACACCATGGGGGCTCTTTGGATAGCATATCTGAACCGTTCAAAATGTGATACATAAGACTAGTTAGATATAACAACTACCAGCATTGTGAATGTCTTAGAAACACTAAACCTGTATCTCTTACCTAGCAGACGGAACAGAAGCTGCTTAGTGGCAACTTGATAGTTGAAGATGCTGGTGCCCTGGTTGTTATTAATGCCGAGTCGGGCTCCAGCCCTCACAATGGCACGACACAGATTAGCATTTCCTTTCACATATGCCAACAGAAGCACTAGAAGGAGAAAAGCATCAACTATCATTGATCCAATGAAAATGGCATGATTGCTATTATTATGGGAAATGACCCATTTCTGTATAATCAAACTGGTTGTACTTTACCAACCTGTGTTCCCCTCATTGTCTGGTTTATCCAGGGGATACTCGGGCATGCACTCCAAAAACAGCTCAAAGATGGCTGCCGCGTTCTCCTTCCCGTACTGACCAAGGACATGCATGGGAGATTGGCCTCTAGAGAGAAGAAAACGGGGCAAAACTATTAAAGTTAGTGACTGTCAATGAATATTGCACATTTTGTGTTTTATATATTTGTGGAGTCAAACCTGAGATTATAGGCCTCTGCATCTACATTGGACTCAGTGAGTAGACCACGCACATTATTCAGACGCCCCTGCATCACGGCCAGATGAAGTGCTATTAGAAGGAAATGATACAATGAAATTCATTGATACAGGAATAATATAAGGGTCAATATCACCATAGAGTGCCTTTCAACCCCCATAATACTCAAAGATTTTGGTTTTAATTTCCCATTCCCTTTATATGTCATATCATAAATAGTAGACACTCAAGTACTATAGAAATATATTAGCTGACCTCCCACACATTTTTTTAGATAATAATGGGCCATTATTTGAAGCATAAACCATAAGATATGTCCACCCTGTCATGGACATATATATATTACTGTTAAATACGTTTTCATTGCAAAATTAAAGCATATTAGCATATTAGCTTACAACAAATTGTGACTAGCTAAATATTTAGTCTGGTTGTTGAAGAGAATTTGGTATATTTAAACTTACATAGTTTGAAAATACTGTATTCTAATCACTTCTGGCATATTTTATGCCGACAGGGTGGACATGTTAAGCTTGGGAAAAACCAAGTAAGAAAACTCATATGAAGAAAACTTGTCAGTTGAAAGTCACCGATTTATTCACCTAAGCGGTTGAAATTCCCACCACTGAAGAGAGACAAAAAAAATCTGTTGTCCTAAAGTCACTAAAGGGGACGACCTTTTCTTAAATGGGCGGATTTCTGACAGGGTGGAAGACCATTCAAGGGACATGGAAAAACTATTTTTTTATTAAATCAAAATACCGTTTTTTTATTACCAAATGATCAATACACTCAAATTAAGTTTAACAAAATATTAATCGAGAATATTTTTGTAATTTTATGATTTGACTATTCTACTCTCATTCAAATGTAATGAGCAGTGCATGGGACAAAGCAAAACAACACATCCTCTAACACAAAACTAAAAAAAAGCTAGAAAATGTATCTAAAGAGCCAAATAATGCTTTTGTCATGAACATAAAAACGTAGCCTAATATGACACCATTTCATAGTAATTTTTATGTTAAGTTATCATGGCAAATTAGTTATTTATATAGAGAACACCAAAAGGCACCCTACAGTGATATTGACCCATAATAAAGGTACTTTTTGTGTTAATATTTTAATGATTTACTGAGGCCTATTACTGCAATAGTTTACCATTGTTTCCATTCTCATCTACTGCAGTGAAATCAACACCATTCTCAATCAGGACAGAGCAGATTGTGGAAAGATCCTGTTGTGCGGCGAGATGCAGCGCTGTTTGACGATGCTTGGTCAACTCGTTTACTTTAGCACCAGCCAAGAGCTGCAATCCACACATACATCAGAGAAAACACAAATATATGTTTTAGTATTTAACTTGGAAAATGTATTAATTAAAATTCAATTAATCTTTGCTTTACCAGATTTCTGACAATGATCTCTGATCCCGCCTGTACGGCCAGGTGTAGAGGAGAGAGTTTGGCACTGTCCTGCACTCTGGAGTTCACGTTGGCCTGTACACTAATGAGGAAGAGCACACTCTCTATGTCTGAGTTCTGCACGGCGACATGCAGGAAGTTGCGACCTTTGTTATCCACCTAGACAAAGACAGAGAACATTGATCCAGTGGCTTGTGACATCACACATATATTTAATCTTTCTATGTAGGTATAATCAGGCCTGCACACCTGTTCAGCAGCGCCAGGCTCTCTCTTGAGGATGGCTTCGGCAGCCTTGTTGTTCTTATGAGTCATGGCACAGGCAAACGGCGTCATGCCTTGTCTGTCTCGAATATTCAACCGGATATCGGGGTGGGAGATGAGCAGCTGGATGATGATGCTTTGCTGGTTGCTGATGGCGACATGGATGGGAGCACGACCCTCTGCATCCTGCATACAGAGAAATGGATGCTGCAGCTATCAAGGCATTTAAACTGTGTGTGCATGGAACATATCTGCATAAAGCACCAGTTAAATTGCATTCTGTCATCTAAAGAAAAAGAACTAGAGAGAATGTATGCATCTGTATGAACCTGTGCGTTCACATTGGCTCCAAACTCCAAAAGGCACTGTGCCACGTCCTCCAGACCCCAGGACGCAGCCAGATGCAGTGGGCTCTGTCCATCCCTCGCCTCTTCATCTCCCTCTCCGTTAGGACCAGGCCTCCTCGGGCTGTTCACATCACAGCCACTGAAAACACATGTTGAGATCAATTATATGGAAATGATATAGAAAAAACATATTTTGGAATGTCTGTTCAATTAGTATTCAGCTACATTAATTTATGTATGCAAGTTATTATTCTGAATTAATTATATTAATTTAACCAGCATAACACGCAATTATTTTGATTACATTTGTGACCAAAAAACAACAACAATTCTATCTTTTTATATATAAGATTTTAAAATCTTGTGCACTCCCAAACCAGTCTCAGCCTGGTTTCCTTGACATAAATGCAATAGGATTTCTTTCTATTGGCTTTCGAATTATTACAGAAAATAAGTTCTGTGACCAACAAAAATTTGATTCTTATACATTTTGTCATCATGATAATCTTCACAAATTAAAAGCTTGGATGAATTCTGAAGTCTAAATACAATCACTGAAGTCAAAAGTTAAATCTAGGCAATAAACAAACTACACCAATCACATGACTCCAACGATCACTAAGTTTCCGCCAACTCTTTTGGTCTTTATTAAAAATAATTTTAGCTTGAATGTTTGAGTAGTTTACAAGAGTGCAGTTCTAAATACAACAAGGCTGTGAAAGCAGACTAGTGAGTATATGTTTTTCCTGTACGTTGTGATGATGTTTAAGGCAATCAACAACCAGTGTAGTCCCATTTAGCCATTTTAAGAGGGTATAATGCGACAATATCTTGAGCACAACTTTTTTTCAGAAATACTAAAGTGCTTACTCATTTCTAGGTTTTGGCCAACAAAAATATGTCTATCTCTGCAGCACTCTACAGGAATGAAGCATCACCAATCAGTTGGTGTTTTGTATTGAAAATATATTTTTGTTGACCCGTCATGTTCTTTTTTTATAATGAAATTTCTGCTAAGGAACAAATTAAAATGAGATGTTTTGCAAACCTGCGTATAAGGAAGCAGGCAGGGATCTCGTTGTTCTCATCGATAGCTCTGTGGAGAAGAGTCTGCTGGCATCCTCCAGGACCTGAACTCCAACAGGTTGCATCACACCCATGCCTGACCTAATCAATAAAAAAATTAATTAATAATCTAGGTCAAATCAAGTCATCATAATCATTATTTTTTTACAAAAATATGGAAAACTAAATGTTTCAAGATATAATAGAATGTTAAGCAATCACAGTTTAATGATCCCAATAGGTAAATAGAAAAAAGTTCTCACCAGTGTGGATGCGATGTCCTCCAAACCGTTTTCTAGAGCCAGCCAGAGTGGAGGATCACCCTTCTCATCCACCACTGACGTGTCTGCTCCTCTTGTGCAGATGGCATCCACTACTAAAGGAAGCTGGTTACTGATGGCCAGCTGTAAAGCTGTCTGTCCCTCCTGTGTCCTGAAACAAAGCATGATTTGTAGTTTGAGGATTTTTGTTCATGTTTTCATAAATTATCTATTATATGTGTCAACTCTTTCAGCAATAGCAGAGAGGGGATGGGATTGAGACACACGACAGGCAGGACTCAAACCCTCATTGCTGACATTAACACCACAGCTCAACATGTCTGGGGGATGTATGCTAACCAACGTTTCATAGCTCTATCAGGTAGGTGTAGTACCTGACGTTGATGTCGGCCTGGTGCTCCAGCAGAAAGAGGGCACTCTTGCTGTCCTGTCTCGTTATGGCCATGTGCAGTAGAGTTTGTCCATCAGACATGGTGTCATTAATAGCTGCTCCAGAACCCAGCAGCTGTGCGGCAATAGTGTGCATACCTAGTGATGTAAATAAGATGATGCATGAAAAACTGAAAGATCTGCATGAGCAGTGAACTCAGAAGGAGATTTTAACAGAACCCACCGGTCCAGAGTGCAAGACCCAGAACGGTCTGATCCATAGAGTCTTTCAAACTGAAGTCAGGGATGATCTGCAGGTTATTGGTGGCATGTAGTGTATTAGCTATGATAGATGGAGCAAAAATACAGTTAAGAGTGACAAGAGATGGCACAGCTGCATAGATCAACAATGAAATCAAACATCCTCTCTCATCCCTCACCTTTCTGCTCTAGTATGACAGACACTACATCTGGGTGGTTGTGAATGATGGCCAGGTGGAGGGGACTCTGCAGGGAGACTCCTTGGCTTTTCTCTACTCCGTCAGGCAGGGCGCTCTCAGTTTGCAGGTTAGGATTCGCCCCCTGCAGGAGCAGCTCTGCTGTCAGCCCCGCCAGGCCACAGCGGCAAGCCGTGTGGAGGGGGGTCTCACCCTAAAAAAGAAAATTTGATCATAAAATATCAGAAGGAGCAAAAAATCAATAATAATAAATATTACATTTATAATAATCCACCTCTTTTCTACTACTCATGTGTTATTACATGTAATTCATAGATTTCAGATGTATATATACACTACCGTTCAAATGTCTTTAAAATAAGTCTCTTATGCTCACCACGGCTGCATTTATCAATATACTTTACTTTTACTTTTTAGTCATTTAGCAGACGCTTTTAATCAAAGCGACTTACAAATAAGAAAAAGTAACTAAAACTATTAGTTAAAACTATAAATACACATTTAAGAAAATGGAGAAATTAAATACAATGACAAATGCATACAACAACATTTCAAAACTAAACATTTAAAACACTTTTTGATCAATTTAATGCATCCTTGCTAAAAAAAAAAGTAATTTATCCACCCACACCCCACCCAAAAAAAAGGAAAACACTCACTGAGCCCAAACTTCTGACCAGTTAATATATATATTCTACATTCTGTAAATGAGTATGTATGTTCAAACATGTGACTGGCAGTGGATTTATAATTAAAGCGTATAGACTCACCCATTTGTTGGTGTGATTGACTTTAGCTCCATGTGTGGCCAGGAAGATAGTGGCTGCTTCACTTCCTGCGATAGCTGCTCTCTGCATGAGGCAGTTACCTGAGGACAAGATGTCGTGATTAACGGGTATGAAAGGGGTAATGACTAAAAGGACACAGATAGACATTTTATAAAGTGCAAGATGTGCAGTACCGTTGGAGTCTGGTGCATCAGGATTGCTTCCTCTCTGTATGAGCCGCGCTGCGTAACTGTTCTCGTCAAATGAGGTTCCATTCACAACCGGAGCTTCATCCTCAAAAGGGTTGACGGAGGGGTCAGAGGTCACAGTGATGTACTGCAGAGCCAGCCACAGTGCAGTGCTGCCTTCGTGGTCTTTCAGCTCAAGGTCCAATCTAAGCATGAAGAGGAGGGATTACAGTGTGACACCAGGGAAACAGGAAAAGGACAGCATTACACTAAAGGGATAGAAGCAACTCTATGTTCGGAACGCTAGCATACTAAACAGTATACACTAGCTCTTTTTATAATTTTTTTAACAAACAACATGAAGAATACATAATGTTTTCTTTTTTAAACTCTTGGTAGTACAAGTCAAGATAATCAAATCGCATTTTGCATTTTGATATTACATCCAGTTCCTTAATCACAATGGAAGGTTAAATAACGCAGCATGGGATACACTGTACTCGGTTGCATTTGTATATTTTAAAACACAAGTTTTAGATAATTTTGTGTATTACATGCATACAGATATTTTACATACTGCTGAAACCGTACTAGTATACTTTTCCATTAACTTCAACAATAATTTCAGATAATTAGTTTAGAAAAAGATAAAGCATGTTTAAGCTTACTGTTTGCATTGCAGCAGCTGGTTAAAGACCGGTTCGTTTCCTGAAACCACAGCCTCATGTAATGGCGTCCTAAGAATTGGACAATGAAAATATTAATTGATGAATACACTGAATAAGTTGTACACCCATAAACATAGTCATTAATGCAGAAGACTTAATGTCACCCACCGTCCTTTGCTGTTTTGCATGTTCGGGTTGGCACCAGCTTTGAGCAGAGCCTCAGCGATGTGGGCCATGCCAGCCATAACTTCACCACTATGTTTCTTTGGGCTGAAAGAGCAGACCAGGTGCAGCGGTGTCTCCACTGCCCCCACTGTGGCAGCGTTCACCTGTGCAGAGTGACGGATCAGAAAAGTGGAGGCAAACTCATCTCCTAAAAAGACAGGGAAAGAGAAACACGCAAGATGGGGAGAGTACTTAGACCACCAAATGAAAATAAAAAACGTCTCTCAAGATTCTTGATGGCTCTCTATGTTTTAGCAGCAGTCTTTTTGTAAGCGAAGGCAGCTTTGTGCCAACTTCAAATTTGTTGTAAAAAAGCACCACATTCGATTATTCCCACTGCCCAAATAAAAGCACTCGTCACCTCTCTGGATGGCCTTGTGAAGAAGACTCCAGCCGCTCTGGTCCACCATGTCAACATCTGCCTTATTGTTGACCAGTGTTGTGGCGATGCTCTCCAGCTTCTTGGACAGAGCCAGATCCAGCGCCAAGTCTCCATTATTGTCCAGCTCATTCAGCTTTACAGGTAACTTAGGAATTAAATAAAAGAAACATGGGCCGACTTTATTTTAAGGACAAATTTTCACTATTAACTGGAATTCATATTACTAGCATATTGGCTGTTCATTGACCCTTAAAAAGCACATATTAATGCCCTTTTCTGCATGACCATTTTTCAGATCCTTTAATCCAAACCCATACCTAAATTTCACAACTACCTTACTAACTTTATTTAGTTTAAATTTATTGAGGCAAAAGTCACAGCTAATAGTTAGTTAATAGTGAGAACTGGACCTTAAAATAAAGTCTGATCAGAAACATTTATCCTAATGACTTTGCCATGCAATTAGCAAGGTTGTTAGTAGAGGATCTTACATTTATTAGTGTAGTAAATGCGACTAAATCCAGCTGAGTATGTTGTTAAAATATACATAGATACATTTTGCATAAGCATTTCATATATTGTTGGGCCTATGTATGTATTTCGAAATATAATTAGGAATATTACAAATTATTTTATACTAGATTATTTAAATATCATGATTTGTATAATGTTGGGTGACCACTAAGGTAAAGCAATAACCATAGAAAAAACATCATTAGATATGATTTATTTTCAATCACTGTATATATAGCAGTAACACCTCTTTGAATCAGTGCTGGCTTTTGTTACCTGGGCATCCATCTCAATTAGATAAAGGAAGACCACATCTTCTCGTTCTACTTTAATTGCTTTGTGAAGGGGGTACTCGGTCTTAGATTTGATCATCTTATAGAGCAGCTGAGCATCCATGGTACTGAAGTCCTCTTTCCGAAGATCATCCTGATTTGAGAGGGTAAAGAAAATATGAAACATATTTAAGCATCTATTCATTTGGAATCTCTCCATTCTACATTAACTCACACTCAAAAAAAAGCATTGCGGAATAATTTCCTCCTTTAAAACAGCAGGTGACTTATTTCATAATTATGCAAATCTCAATCTCCCTCTGGTCTATATCAAGGTCTTGTTCAAGGTCTGCTAAGCCCATATCGATGTACTCAGCAGAGAGAGCATCTGTAAACCCACCAGTGTTTCCTTTACCATCCTGCTCATAAACATAACCTTCAGAATCAATCATTATGCCTTGTGGGGATTTACAAGAAGTCATAAAAGAGACTCCAAACATCCAAGGACAACAACAAACTCCTGCTGCTTTTAAACAGAGAGCCAAGGAGGAAGGCTTTTTCACTGTGAATCTGTCAGGTTATTAATCAATATGTATCTTATTATTGCTGATAAAGTGATGCCTTGAACTGTAGTGTATCACTGGACATCAAAGCTATGCGTATCTATAGAAGGAATTCCACATCTGATGGGTTCTTCAAGGACGAGGATGATGACTCGATTCTTCTGACTCACCCAGTGACTGGCGATGATTTCTCCGCAATAATTCATCAATGTTGTGGCGTCCAGCTCTTCGGCTGTCTGGTAGAACCTGATACAGTTCCTCACGTTCACTGATGACATCACTCCTTTCTCACATCTGCATTTGAAAGATAATGTATGCGTTCACAGAGCTCACTGCTTATTCTTCAACATCAACAACTACATTTAGAAATGATTTAGATATGCTCATTAAATGTAAAATTTCTAATTATTTTCTCTTTATTTAAAAAAAGAATAACCCCATCATCACATGACAATTTATAATTTATATGGGTTAATACATTATTCCTTTTTCCATATCTCACCTTCTGATTTTTAACATCACACTTTTATATATATGCTGCTAACATTCAAAAGTTTGGGGTCAGTAAAGTTTTATTTTAAGAAATTAATACATATATTCAGCAAGTATGTAGAATGATCAAAAGTGACATTACAAATATGCATAATGCTACAAAAATGCATCAAAGAATCAAAGTTGTTCTGTAGTTGCAGTACTCAGGAATAAATGTTGATCATTTCATTAGCATAAAAGCATGTAGCCTGTCTGCTTGCCACTTAGCGACTGCTTTTATCTAAAACAACTTAAGCATGTCTACTGATGGGAGAAGATTACGTACTTGACTCAAGGGCACTTTGATGATGGGGCATCACTGTTTAACTATAAGCCTCTTTCAGACAAATGCCAGGTAAAACAGCACATGCTTTCAGGGAGATTTCATTTGATGAATATGACTTGGTGAAGGACCAGAGTAACTAAAAATGATGGCGTGATGCATATGCAAATTATTTAATAATCAAGTGTAGGGCCCTATGAAATCCATTTCATTTTTTTCCCAAACTGAGTTTTTTTTTTTTTTCTGGATTCCATTTTTTCCAGACTCTGTTTTAATGGTTAAATTAAATTTTATTCATGAAAAAGCATGTCTAAATAATTGAAAATCGTAAAACCTAAAATTTTTACATTGTAAAAATTGTAACAAATAATATTTTTAAGGCCCTATGAAATACGTTTTATTTTTTTCTTAAAATTGAGTTCTATTTTTTTACCAAATTCTGTTTTCCATTCATTTTAATGGTTTCATTAAATATTAATACTCAAAAGAGTCTCTAATTAATTGATTTAATTAGTTTTATTCTTTTCAGAAATACTGTGTTTTGTATTTACATTTTTCTGTTAAATAAATTCTGGTAAACATTCCTTGAAAAATAATGTTTTAATAATAATTGTATTATTAGTAGTAATAATATCATTACATTAAGTAATATTTTTGTCACAATTTTTTCAAGTTCAACTGTTATTTTGACAGGTTACTGTGAAGACCTTTAAGTTTCTGTTTGTATATGATATGAAGATAGTTTCACTCAAAAGAAATGGTAAAATGCTTATTAAGTGACTCTCAGAGCAGTTCTAGAAACTGTGATCATGTGTTCATGTACTCGTATATAGAGAGAGCAGAGGCTGAAAACACAGAGCGAGCGTCATGCACGCTTCAGTATGTGTCTAACGTTAGTAAACGAAACCACATCTATGCTCTTCATTCACACTGAGACACGCATAATATGCAGGATTCATATTTAAATGGTATTTTTGCAGCGTAATATTCACAGACACTAGTCCATATCCCGTTTTGATTTAAGTGTACTGCTCTACTTTTGATGCATCTATCCAAAATTTGTCAAATTCTGTGACATTCCGTGTTATACAGAAAATTCAGATTTTAGGACTGGATTCCGCGATTTTGTCCACGGTTTCATGCGGAAATCATAAGTGTAAGATTCATCACCAAAAGCCTTTGTGTTTACATCAATCCATGCTGAGGGGTGCTTTAAATACTTGTAGTTGAAATTCTAATATGTTGAGTGATCGATAACTGCAGTTACATGGTAACCTTTCTGCTGGTTAATCACAATAAGATGTAAAGAAAGACGCAACATGAATCATAAATCTATCGAGTCATTTGCATGCGTTATTCTAAAGACACTGTTCCCACCTTTCTCGCAGAAGATGGAGCTGGAAGCGGTTGGCCAGCTTCATCAGGTTGATGAGGAAGCCATCGTCTCCACTCAACTCCAGATCATCCGTGTACGCCCAGCGCATCAGTGCCATGGCAACCTCTGGTTTGGCATCTAGGAAGTCACATGGGAAACCACAGGAAAGAATCCAACAACAGGTTCAGTTTTGAAGGATTTGACATCGCTGCATACTGCGTTTGAACAATAAGGAATAAAATATAGACATCCTACTTTTCTAGTGCGGGTTGTAGGAAACAGAGAAGCCATTGTTACCTGAGAGGTCCAGTTCTGAGGTGGACACCATGTTGGCTAAGCTCCAGATTTCACTCCGAGCAGCCAGCACGAATTTATGAGCACTGAACCTCTGCTGTCCAATCTTCACCTTTAGATCACTGGGAGAATATAACATTGATATTGTCATACTGACTTTACACAGCATCCCTGTGAAATATACAGTCATCAGCTACCATATCATTCGATGCATTACAGCTTATGTATTATGCAATGGTCTTAGTGAGGTCAGATCTGAGACTACAGTCTGGGCTCAAATCTCAGACGGATCATTCTGTAACTTCATAAGAACATGGTGCAATATAAAGAAATACAACTGCAATACAACGTCCCAACTTTACAGACCCAGCAGACATATTAAAACCCTTTCAGCCAGCTTTAGTGCACTTACAAGCAAAATTAAAACTGCAATTCAAAACTTTAATACACTAGTGGTACACTTTAACAAGTGGTACAACTTTAATACACTTTTTTATTTCATATTTCTTTTGCCTCTGAGGTTAAATATGACCTCATCTAACAGTAAGTGACAGTTCACATCCAGTGCTCACCTGTACTGCTCTTGCTGATAAAGGTCAGCCACGATGGCCAGCAGGCGGCTGATGAAGGAGTCACTGGCCTGGGAGGTGGAGCCGGGGAGAGAGACCTGGGCGGCCAACACGGAGCACCGCCTCTCCGTCTCCACCAGCTTCTGCTGCATCTTCACATACTCCTGCCTCAGCAGAGCAAGGTGCTTCTGCAATTTCTGCACCTCCTCTGCAGGTATGATGAAAATGATGGAGAGATGAAGGGCAAGAAAGGGAGAGATGACAAGCAGTAGTGGAACACAATGAATAAGCACATGGGTTATAAGGAGAAAAATTATGGGTAGTAAAAATTTAAAGTGAAAAGAAATGTGATGGGTAATGCAAAAGGGAAGTGGAAATGCCATGAAGAAGAGAAAGAGAGGGACAAAACACATATTTCATATGAAAACCGCTGACACAGACAGACTTCCCAAACATGCTCAAGGGAGGTGAAGTGGACCAACGATATGTAAGGAAAACTGTCTTTCTGCTTTTTGAAAAGTTAAGACACTTTCAACATGGTCTAATTCATGAACAGCAAACACAAGCGTTCATATACATCCTCAGGATCCATATCATTCCAATCAAACCACAAAATAACAACTTTAAACTCGCCATCCGCAGTGTGTTAATTGCCTTGGATCGGTAACTAGAGGATTTCACAGCTTAACCTACATTCCAACACAGGCCGCTTCCTTCCTCTTTCCTTGAATTTATTTCTGCGTGTCTCTCTAGAATGCTGAGGTTACACTTTGCACTACATAAGCTTAGGTGCTGAGAAAGCCAGTTTAATAATGTGTTACCATTTAACATTTAGGAAAATCTTTGAATGTTGCTAAAAACAGCAAGCAGCACCTGGTGTAAATGTAATATGAAAGCTATAATTTTGCGAAAAGAAAAGTCTACCCTAGTCATTGCAACCAATTAAGCCTGTGTGCCTGTAAGCAAAGGATTAGCATGTTCTCCGTTTAATATGTGAGCCATTTGCCTTTAGCCTAGATTCAAGAATCCAGTGTCCTAAGCAATCAACAACTCAGAACCATCCAAATAGGTCCAATAAAGTATTTAAAAAGCTCATCAGTCAATCAGATGACAGGGAACTTTGTGAAGCAATAACCTGCTTGCAATACCAACAAGTATTTACATGAATTACACAATGAATTTAGACGAAGAATAAAGTATTCTCGACTATATGGAAATTGTATAATTAGTATACAATAAATTGCTCTATTAATCTTTATTCAGAAAGAGGTACAGCCTTACAAAATTACCAACCATGGCTTCAACCAATATGCTCTTCACTAACGTTATGATTGCATTATTATAATACAACTGCACTAGACTGTTATTATATGCCGTCTTTTAAAAAGAAGTAAACAAAATGACAGAAAGATTTTTAAAGTGTTCTTTCGAAGAAGCTGACATTTAAATGTGTTATTTTGTTACAGCATGTTGTAGAAAGATAAAGAAGGGAGATGTCGCATGAGCTGATTAAATAACGGCTGCAACCGCCTGCTGCGACTTCTTTATATGCAATCAACATAAGTTATGTGCATATTATCCCGAAGTTATATAACAACACAGAAGATATAATATATTTATTTATTTGTACTTTTAAATATCAATGTCGTGTTATATCAAATACACATTGATAGATTTAATAACCATTTTGTATCCAGGTGAATTAATCATTTGAGATTACGAAGAACAGAATAAAAGGCTAATAAAAGGGGAATTCTGATGAGAAACGACTTGGAAGGCAAGCGCAAAATCAGAATACATGACGACATTGTTTCTAAAATCAACCATTTCCGTTTCAGAATCATAACGTTGAATGCTCTGCCACAAATACAACTGAAGACATCTCTGAAAAAGCATTTATCTTGTATTTCTTTACTCGATAGCTCAAATCACCCGGCAATTTTATATTACCACCGCCCAGCCCACCACCTGACTTGCAACCAGCTAGCTTGAAGAAACAATCTAAGCCATAATGAGGCTTTTTTCAGAGGTACGCAATATGTGTAACCAACTGGCTGTGGTGATATCAATTAAATGCATTATTAGGTCTGTCCATTGTGTAAAGGTACAACCGCTTCATGTGATAAACAGAAAGGGCGTGAAAAATAAGAAAGAGACCATTCTCATACCTTCCGCCATGTTGGATCCGTGGCTGGTCGCCTAATACCGCGAGAGCCCGCGGGAGGAAGGTTTTGATTTGGGCGGAGCGTGTGTGTGTGTGTGTGTGGAAGCACTGAGCCAAAGATACATTACGTTTGTAAAGTGTATTATTTATCAATGACAGTTTAAATAATGTGTAAGTCTGTGTGCCAAATAAATCCAACTGTAGCCTCCATGGGGTCTTTAATATACACGCTTATTTAAGTTCTATTTTGACCAAAAGCCAAATGTTCCTCAAGATTGTTCCAGAGACATTAGGGTTAAGGATTTACATTTAGATAAATGCCCTCTTTGGCCCACATCTCCAAAACCCTTTCTAAAAATATGGCCTAATCAGTTGTATAAAAGTCTCAATACAGTACATGGCACTTACACCACCGAAGGTGGCATCTGTTGCACATTTTCTTAAATTCAATTGTCTTTATGACAGCCAAGCAATATTGTCCTAGCCAATGTTGTTATTGTTTTCTAAAACTATTAAAAACCTTTTTGTGAAACTGAAACTATTTGAAATAATAAACAAGAGAAAATACCTAAAATAAATTACAAATGTTGTCTTGGCATCTAACTCATAAATTTATTTAAATAAATAAATGTTTTTCTAGTAAATAACTTCTAGTACTAAAAACTTTAGAACAGTAGATACACTTTTCAGCCAACGGTTTATGTAAAACTGTCATGTTTTGAGAATAATAATTTTAATAAAAAGCACATACATTTGTAGTTACGCTGGTATTGATGAATGGATAAATTTCAAGTTTGTGACAACACTTTAAACACAGACAGCACACTCAAACAAGTATTGGAAAAAAATTATATTTTAGAAGAACTCACTAGAGGTGACAACTTCCATAACATGAAAAATATACATCGGTATTTTGTCTTTGTACATTAGGCAAAGGAACTGCAGTAGTCTGTCAAAGCCAGAATAAAATTAACTAGAGAATTAAAGATTGTGGGAGGAGAGAGAGTGGGATACAGGCATGCGCGCACACACACACACCTCTGCTCAATCGCCCTTAAACACACACACACACACACACACACACCTCATCTGAAATCCCAAAAATTGTTTGCAAGAAATCTACATTTAAAGCATGGCTAAGAAACCTATCAAAGAAACCACACAAAAGAGGTGTCAAGCCCCCCCCAAAAAAAAATTCTGCTCTGATACAAGGGAGAATCTTTACTAGAAATTGCATACCAATATCCAATTGTAAGATGTCCGCACATTATGTGGGCAAAGCAGAGTTATTGCTACACCAAAATAATTCAGAATGCTGGTACAAGGGTTATGAAAAAACCTCACATTCACACAAGCTTGAGAGGATGTTGAGCAGTTCTTAAACATGTTCCTCCCTTTAGCTCCTGTTTGATGCAGGGCACATAAGTTAAACGGTTTAAACTGGAGGCACTTTTGAAAACAAAAGAGAAGTTAAAACATGCAGAAAAAAGAAAAATCACATCTGATGGGTTTCCTTGCCATTGCCTCCCTGCCTCAAACAGACAACAAAAGAGGAAAGATGAGAACCTGACACTCAGAATGAAGTCATCCTTTCAGCCGAGATAAGAGCACTCCCCCCCCCCCCCCCACCCCATTTAAAACCAAATCAGAGAAATACCTTCATGACCCATAATTAATAAGAAAATGACCGTGCTTTACAGCTATTTTACCTGAAGTGTCCTGATTGAGAAAGCCTTCCATCATGACAAGCATGCTTTGAATCCTATCGATAGCTTACCCCTGCCTTCCCTTCCCTACCCTAAAACTGGATCGAGTTAGAGTGAGAAATGCCAAAGCAGACTTTTGTTCAAACTGACAAGTGGGTATTTGAGGCCACTTACACCTGTAAGCGATCTGATGCACACTATGTGAGGCAGCCAGAGGGGGAGGGTGGGAGATGAACTATAGTCTTCAAGAACTTTACATGATGTCACACTCAACTACAGAACTGCTATTTTATTTGGTACTAAGTCTTGCTGGATGGATAGGAACAAGTTATTATATATTATCCAGTTTTTATGTATGTGCTATGTACACATCTTTACAATCTCTTCCTGAAAAGTTGTATCAATTCATAGACGACAAAAAAAAAAGGAGCATAATTGTTTAGGGTTTTTTCTCTTTTTTTGTTGGCACTTTCTTGGCATGTTCTGTCAGCATCTGTGATGGCCTTATGTTCTATTGCAGCCTATTAATGCCAGTCTGTTACAGCCAGCATTCAATGAAAACCAGTCGAGCAATAGGGTGGTAGAGTGCAAGAAAACAGTGCCATGTTGTTTCTCAACTGGAGACCTGTGAAAGACACAGACAGAGATATTAGAGATTTTTCAACAAATGTCAGCACATAAACTGCCAGACAACTAGACCTTTAGATATGTAAAGCCTTTAAAACCTGAAGGCTAAAAAGGTGATCAGCAGTTTAACTTTTTTCTTTTTACATTTTAAACATACTTTTTTTTTTACCAAGGTTGCACTCTATAGATCAAAAATAACTGTAAAATGTATAACGCTCTTCTTTTGAACTTTCTATTTATTAAAAAATCTTTTCAATGCTGATAATAAGAAATGTTTCTTAAATACCAGATCAGCATATTAGAATGATTTCTGAAGGACACAGGACACTGAAGATTGGAATAATGGCTGATGAAAATTCAGCTTTGCCATAAATTACATTTAAAAATAATGAAACAAAATTTGTAATATTAGTGTTTTTACTGTATTTTCAATTAAAATAAATGCAGCCTTGGTGAGAACAAGACATATTTTCATAATAACCCCAAACTATATGTATACCATTTTAAAGGAAACTGCAACTGTGTAAATAAGTGAAAATATTTCATAAGCCCTGAGAGAGGCCTATAGCTTACCTAAGACAGTCTAAGCAGACAAAAGAGACACTAATGTTACCTAACATCTTACCACTGAACCTCCATTTAGAACAAGCTTTGGGAACTTGTTATAACAGGTTAGCTTGCACGATTACTATGGCACAACTCTATACTCTGACAAAAGCTCTATTCTGAGGGGATTAGCCGTGTATGGTAAGGTGAAGTAATTTAAAAATGGTGTTATTTTAATTCTGTCCTAGTGTCAGAAATATTTTCCTAACTTTCGCATGCAGACATATTTTAATGCATCATATACAATTTATTTAAAAATCAACATGGTAATAAAATCATGTAAATCAACATGGTAATAAAAAGCCTGTAGATCTACTCTGTGACCATATCTAGTCTGAAGGTGGACTGCCACCATTCGTCAAGGATAAAACCACATTCAGCTAAGGGGTGGTTTTTAAAGCCTGCAATAATGGTTCTTTGCATTTTCGAGTTGTCTGTCAGTCAGTCAGGTTGGGGAAAAAAACAGTCACAAGACTTTGGCAGTAAAATGAAATGGTAAAAGTCCACTTGCTTACCCTGAAAATGGTGAAGCTACAAGCTGCTAGATGAATATCACTCGAAGGCAGTCTCTTGGCTCTTTCTTACACAGCGGGCAACTTTTCTTTTGAATTCACCGTGTCTGTCTTCCCTCCACTCTTTCTGAAATATTAAACAGATAAATAAAATTAATACACATGTAAAAAAAAAAAAAAAAATAAAGTGAAATGAAATTTCTCATTTCAGATGTAAGGTATGGTGAAGTGTACAGCATCACATTCAGCTAAAGTGCACACAATGGAACATGAAGCCAATTATTTATTAAATATCTACTGATAAACATCTATAGTCAGTCAAGTTGAGTAGGTTTAAAAAGTAAGCATTAGACTTACTGCTGCATCAACATTGGCAGGGGAATCTCCATTGGGGTCAGCTAGCATTGAGATGACGCTAATCATGATGGTCTCTACGGTGTGAATGGGGAGCCAGCGCTCTTCTGGTTTCTCATAGCCGTATTTATCCTCCCCCGGCTCGTGCAATATCGAAATACAAACATCACCATTTTTGTCAACTGCAAACAATACAGAGAGAAGACATGAGATTTGATGCCAGTTATTACAGAGCCTTATAGTTAACCACTTTTACGGTTACATCTAATTTAATAGATGACTGGAAATCATAAATATGGTGGCTGATATCATTATTAAATTACCACCAATAAATGGTTAACAATAACACACAAGTTGTAAGGAATGTGCATAATTTTTTAAGTTTATGCTACAATTGTATGAGGCTAAATTCACAATGCTAGGTGTTGGTATAAGTCCAAGCAAGCTGCATTATCAATTAGTGAAAAATTAGTGAGTGCAGCTTAAAGAATAATGGATGTTTAAATTCAGTGGAAATCTGCAAACAAAACAAAACAAAAAAGAAAGCTTTAGCTGGAAGTCTTTTTTATAAAAAGAATGTAAAGGACCCAGTGTGATGAACCCATACTTACCATTTGGATGCCATATTTCTGTTATGAACTTCATTTTAGGAGGCCTGAGAGGATAGTCTTTGGGAAACGTAAGATGGGCTTTAAAAACACCACCCTCGCTATAAACAGAAAAAAAATAGCAGGCTTCAAATGTTATTCAGCTGTAATATTGTGGTGGTACATTATTTGGATGCAATGTATTAAAATGTTTTGCATATAACATAATATTGAAATAGATTCTATAATATTGCAGTGAAATTAAAATTCTGCCATTGTTTACTCTCTGCATGTTGTTGCAAACCTGTATGACTTTTCTTCCAAGTAACAAAAAACTCAATGCTCATAACAGCTTATGTTTAGTAAGAGACATGGCTTTTAATAAGACAACAAAAAGACTTACTAAAGTGTATCAGGAGGGCCGATTATTAGCACTTCCCATCTGTAGAGGTCATTATCATCTATCAAACCAGCTGAGAAACCTTCCACAGGATTTTTATTCAGTTCTGTCAGGAAAATAGGACATGAAGATACTGATTAGCAATTTTATATGACAGACTGAGGGAAAAACAAATGACATTTCAGGTCAAAAGGGGCATTTGTGCTTTTACATAGTTGTTGACAGTATGCCTTACAACCATGGTTGCAAAATCAAAACTGTTTTTGCATCTGTGCAGCATTTCAGACAAGAAATAACCAATTTGCCCTTTTGTCATCAATCAGATCATCTGAGCTTGAAGCCAAAGAACACTGGCCTATAGGTGCCTGTAGTCTCAGATGCCCTGTCTGAACTTCTGTGCTCTTACAAGAGAGAGCAAAACAAAATCCCTGGACCACCTTGTTGACAAAAACAAGCTGACAGCTGGTTAATCCAGTCATATAGATGTGTCACTTTTATGAGCACATGAATCATTAAGACAGTCTGGTATTTTTACCAAGCGCCTCTACTGTGCAACACAACAGGACACAGTCTTTTACTGCTGTTTGGCTCTTAATAAAGGACTCAATCTAACCCACATTTACAACAAACCTACTTTCCATGTTAAAGCACTGATTCATGTTTTTATTGCAAAGCAATGCCGCACAATTACTCTAAAGAGCCTGTCACACCGAGGACAATAACAATAAAGTTTTAGCAAACATTGCAGTTCTATGAGAATAAATCCACATCACAACCACAATGACACAGATAAACGATATCATTGGAATCACGTTCAAAACAATTTTTTCTAGCTGATGCATAATATAAACATTGACAACCAATCAGAATTAACCCCAGATTAAAGAGCTTGAACATTTAAAGCAGCCGATGGCATAGCTGCAGTGTGCACTTGTAATTAACAAAACATTATAGCAGACCATATAGTTATCGCTATTGGTGTGAACAGGCCTTCACTTCCGACTTACGAAGTAAAGATCTCACAAGTTCTGCCTACATTGTCCTGGCCCGTATCTATACAATCCAGCATAAATGCATGTTGTGAGGCTTTTGTTCCCTCAGAGGGATCACTGAGTTTAGAACAAGGCCGATGAGTTCACTATGCTGGTCCTGCTGAAAGGAGACAACCAAAACAGCCCTGATCCCCTGAATCAGTCAATCAGCCACAAGGCCCCCGCAGAACCTGAAGCCATGACAGGCCCGGGGTGCCGCTCACTCTGTTGACCCTTGGAAAGAAATAGGCAAGTTGCCTCTATGCATGTGTAAGATGAGTAATGGGATTTCTTGAGCTGTCCATGCTGTAAAAAGACAGCTGTAAGGAACCTGCTCTAACATTTTTAAACATGGTATGACATGTACATTAAGTTTAAACCAAGAAAACTCACGCAATCTGCTTAGTTTGACCCCTTTGCAACTAATTTACTTCACTGGCTGCACTGCGCAAACGGGGCCCAGTGGAGAAATCATACCTCTGGCTTGAGCTGAGTGAGGCTGACACTCACGGATCATGTTGCTCACTGTACTGGACAAAGAACGGGAGAAACAAACTAACAACGACTCTAATAACAGCATGTTAAGCATAAATAAAGTATGAGGTTGGTGTTATACGCGTATATACATGTATTACGACAGTACAGTTGGACTGGGGGTCTCTAGTTCTCGCTGTAACGTTACCGGTGAGCTGGTGTTTATACAGCAGCCACCAATTTGTTAGCTTAACGTTAGCCTGTTAGCCAGCCTAGAAAAACAAAGGGATTTGATCACCCCGAAGCGGGGATATGGCACAGAATGCTCGGCTTAGAAATCTCACCTTTGCGCCTTGTGATAACAATTTTGATTCGACTGATCATGATAAGACAGTGAACGGAAACGGGGCCAATGACAGAGTTTCTCTGCGTTAATGAGACGATATACCGACTGCTGGTGCGCCTGTGTGAACTGCGTCCGGACACAGATGTCAAAACACGGGCTAGCCGACTGCGAACGGCGCCGCCGGTGTGATACGGACGAAAGTGCCCGACTTTTATACATTTACACCACCAAACTGAATGAAATCAAAAGAATACACGCGTATTGTCATTTTAATTGTATTTTCACGCCTCACAGAATCCTATTCAATTGTTAGACGTACCAAAAAGGCATTTAAAAATAACAAAAGACGGCAGAGTTAGCCTTTAGTCGGGTGTTTTAGCTGCTAAATTGCTAACGAATGCGTTAAGATAAATACAGCGATCGTTAGCAGCTAAACTAGCGGCTAACGGCTAACACCTCCGTCTCGACTGCATTGGCAGGCTAAACGTTCACCGGTTCGTTAGCCTGGTCCTGCCAACAGCCTTTCAAAAATTACCTGCTAGCTGTCTCCTGAGTAACAGTGCTGCCTGGGGCTCCGTCATGTTTTTATAAGTTATATTCTAGGTCGACAGTCGTTAACTTCGCTAAGGAAAAAATATATTTGAATTTGCTTGCGCGTCTTTCCGTTTCTGCACTAGTCCGTTTTGCTCAACATTCTGCTCCGATGTACGCATGCGCTCTGCTCGCAGTCGCTGTGAGGCCGCGAGGAGAGAGCGCTCCAGCTCCAGGGTTACGTACTTATGGGCGGAGGATTCTCGCATGTCTGACTTAAACACATACACTTATTTATAACAAACAGTAATGGCTTTGACTACGGGATTATATGTAAGCACTCCAGAATGTTGTTAAGTCAACAGCAACATTGTTGACATATTCACGCAGAAAACGATACAAGGAAAATCACTAACTGTGTGCATATTTTTATATTCTCATTCTAGCTTACTGCTGTAATTCATTTGTTTAGGCATTTATTGTTTGTGCTTAGTTTTTGCAAGGGCCAGTTTCAGTGAAAAGTTTTTGTTTTTATGTAAAGCACAATGTCATTTAACCACTAGGCGACAGTAGAGTAATACATCTAGTTTAAATGGATAGTTCACCAAAAAGTGAAAATTCTTTCATTGTTTACTATCCCTCAAGATATTCCAAACCTGTATGACTTTCTTTTTCTGTTGAACTCAAAAGAAGATATTTTAAAGAACATGGGTAACCAAACAGTTGATGGTCCCTATTGACTTCCATAGTATGAACAAAAATACCATGGAATTAATTAGGGACCATCAAAATATCTTATTTTGTGTAAAACAGAATAAATAAACTTATAGAAGCAACTTGAGGGTGAGTAAATTATGACAGGATTTAAATTTTAGTTTGAACTATCCCTTTAATGTTTTAATAATACATTTCTTACAGGTATGATGTATTGAGCGACATTTACTACAAATGACACATGTTTCAGCATGGTTTCAACTTGATGTTGCTAAATTATTGATTGGCTGATATGTAATTTTACAAAGCCTTTATTACAATGGTAACCCACATTGTTGAATGCATATACCACAACCATGATGCCATCAGTTAATCATTCATTGAAATCAGCAATACAGGAAAGATTGGGTTACAGGTCACTGTGCTCACTGTACACAAATACATGCAATGACTCTCAGAAAGTGGTCTAAGAGAATACGTAGGCCAGTATCGTGTAACATAATATGGTACAATACAGTGGCTTTGTTTTTTTTTTAGAGAAGTTGTCAGATTATGTCCCAAGAATGACAAAGGTCTGCATAATCTGGACAGTAGAATATGACATCTTAAATTTACAAATTCTGGTCTAATGAAACCTTGTGAAAAAAAGGACATAAATGATCAACAGTCCAAGCAAAGATGAGACTGACCCACTACTAACTGAATAGATACTCTCACTGCCAAGATATCACCAGTAAACATGATTACGGCTTATCTAGATACAGCTTTCTATGCTAGAGTATGAACAACTGTTTACTGTATAAAAAACAAGGGTCATAAACTTCAGTTAAACAACCAATACAATATTAAGTTACATTTGAAGAATTCCCTCACTGCATGGTGTTTATTTTCTGGCAGCTTTGTATGTCAGACCTTTTTGCTGGTGTTCAGAATATGTGATACATAATGCCAAAAGCCAGAAGCAGAAAGCATGAAGTAAGCATGGAGATGAAAATCTACTGGTTTGTGGTCTATTGCAACACAAGGAGGAACTGTACTGCTGTGTGTGACCAGAGAAAAGGGGGCAGGGCTTGTTTCTAACTTGATAACCCTGCAGTGTGCTGTATTCACAGAGGAATGCCTTTCTGTTTCTACAAGTGACCTCTCAAACACAGCAAAACAGGAAGAAATAAGCTAGAAAAAAGAAAGAAAACATGGACTAGAGTTGCACTGGGCATTGGGGCACATCAACTAACGTGTAAGTAACTTTATGTTTACATTATTGAGACTGTCAAGGTAAAATTATCTTCTAATGAAATGTTCAATCTGAATTACTGCACATAAGAAATGTTAACTTGAAAACTGAAATAAAGCATAACCTCAATGTCTAAAAGACTGGATAAATTCTAGATTCACAGCTGAACAATCATATGGCATTGTCCTGTTGCAGTCATGCTGCTAATCATCATAACAGTGGCATTGTTGGCAGTCCGCTGAGGAACTTAATCCTGGCTCTAATTAATCTAATGATACCCATTTGGAAGTATCGTCTGTTCAGGCTACCACTAAAAGGAAGCTTAATCTATCTTTCATCACAGACAATATAACTTCTTAATATAACACAATAAAACATATTAATATTACTTCAGGTTAAAGATGTTGGCCATACTATATATATATAAGATACAAGACGATCTTCCTGTGGTAAAAGTGCTGTTTCTGAAATAGCATCAGCTTGTGGGTTGTGAGAGTAACAAGACAGGTTGCTGAGTGCAACTAAGATCACAACCAACTTTGAGATAACAACTTGTAGTCTACCTTCCATTCTCAAAAAGGTTCTTCTCTTCTGTAATACAGAAACTAAATTTGCTCATTTAAGAGGTCATGAATAAAATGACAAGTAGCTAAAACCATATCCACAGGAAATGTCGTGGCAGCCCTTTTAACACTGATGCTTCCTACAGTATTTTCAAAGCATATAAGAAAATTGTGTAGAAGCAGGTTAGGAATCTGTTTTTCCCTCTGCATTTGGTTGTAAATGTTAAATCATGACATAAAAGCTTCTGTTCGCCATTATCCATTATAACTCTAAATAAAATGTTTCATCATGGCCTTGGTTTCCTGACCCATTTATTCAGGAAGTCTAATCACAGTTTTACGTTGCACACAAATGCACAAAATGGCCCATAAATCAGTCAAATTTAGTCAAACCAAAACTTAGTAATGACAAATGAGCACAATGGCATCAGGACTTAAAATGGTAGCACAAGCTAATTGGTTAGCGACACTGTTATTAAATGAATAGCATGACTGGGTAAGCGCAAACGTCTTCTAGGCGTCAACTTCAGACACTTGGTTTTACATCATTTGCATTAAAGACAAGATATGTTTTCCCAATCCAGCCAAAACACATTATTTGATAAAATACTGTTGAGTGTTTATCTCCATAAAAGGCATTTGTCATTAGCTGTGTTCAGTGGTTGTGATTACACTCCAGGCCTGTGCTTTCCTAGTTGCTGTGGATTCCTAAACATTGTCTAGTGTCCTGAAATCACATGAAAGCTATGTGAGGTTTATGCCAAGTTTATAAAGCATTTATCAGTGCAAGAGGGCTTGAAAATCACAATGTTTGGGCACTTTACCATCTGTGAAGTGCTTACAAGTTATTGTTCTGTTTGTAGAGGCAAAAAAACAGATACAGTGGTCATCATGACCACCAACCAACCCAGACCAAGAACCCGCTTGAGCCTCCGCTCAAACACAACTGTACGTTACGGCTCTATGAGCTCTGAGCAACCAGATAGTGATGCATCCTCAATGCAAACAACCATCATCTCTCAGAAACGCTCCTACATCGCAGTGGCAGTGCTCTGCTATATTAATCTCCTCAACTATATGGACCGTTATACTATAGCAGGTGAGTGCACCATCATCAAAGCCATATCAAGTGGAATGGTTCACAGAAAGTCACTGTAAAAAGTTATAGCCGTTATTCTGGTTTTATTCCAGGTGTGCTGCTTAGCATCCAGAATTACTTTGGAATCCCTGACAGCACATCTGGTCTCCTGCAGACAGGTATCAGTTTGAGTTTGAAGTACATTGCACTGACAAAACAGTAAAAACAAAGAGAACATTGCGGAACCGGATTTTACAAGAGTACTTCCTCACTGGAGATGAACTAATAGGACTTTTTCTGTCATTTTAGTAACAAGCCCAGAATTACATAAAACACAAGTAAATTTGTATGTGTAAATGATTTCAATTGGTTTTGGAGCACGCATTACTTGAAAGAACCAATAAGTCTAAATCAACTATTTTAACTAATCTTTTTATCAGTTTCACATTTGCAGTTTCATGCCCTAATCACTAAACTGCTATATATTACTTCAAGGATGCATTAAATTTATCACAGAAGTGACTGTAAAAACTTGTTTTATTCATCAAAGTACCCTGGTTAAAAGTGTCACAGTTTCCACAATAAAATATTAAGCAGCACAGCTGTTTTCAAAATTGGTGATAATAATACATGTTTTCTTGAGCAGCGAATCAGCATATTAGAATGATTTCTAAAGGACCATGTGACCCTGAAGACTGGAGTAATGGCTGCTGAAAATTCAGCTTTGCCATCATAGGAATAAATTAAATGTTATATTTCAAATTGTAATCAGTTATTTACAATCGCAATCCTATTTCAAAATATGACTGATGACCTTGATGAGTATAAGAGACGTCTTTCAAAAACATAAAAAAGCACCAAACCTTTGAACTGTAGTGTATCTTTGCCATCAACCCTGTATTAACATATTTACAGTTTTTATCTGTAGCTTTATGTTCTTGGCGCCAGTTTTTGGTTACCTCGGAGATCGCTATGACAGGAAGCGTATCATGATTGCTGGGCTGATTGTGTGGATCGTTACAACATTGGGCAGCTCTTTTGTCCAAAAATCGGTAGAGTACTTTAAATTTAGAAATTTCAGTAATATCTCTGTAAAGTCCCACAATGTTAATAATATGTATATGTTTCAACTTGTGCCTATACTTTTGACCAATATCTTTATTTTACTATTATTTTAACAGTGTTATAATTTTAAGAACAGAATTTAATTTTGTTTCAAGTTACATACAGTGTCTGTCTTTACTGTTACTACAGCAATTCTGGGTTCTGGTCCTGACGAGGGCCTTGGTTGGGACAGGAGAAGCCAGTTACTCCACCATAGCTCCTACTATCATTGGTGACTTGTTCACTGGCACCAAGAGAACTCTCATGATCTCCTTCTTCTACATCTTCATACCAGTCGGAAGGTGAAGGCCTCACTGCAAAATATACATATACAAACTTATTCAGATTTTTCGCTGTTTGTATGTTGCTTGTCTGTGTTTGCGTGTTCCAGACAGACTGTAAGTCTGTGCTTTAGTGGTGGGGATTTTTCAGTGACCTTTTCTGTAGGTTACTTGAGCAAATGAACGCCTTTATGAGTATGTAATTGACTCATTTATTCAAACGATTCATTCAAAACCTCATTTACGTAGGAACGAAACAAGCGGTTCATTTACTCAGCTGATTTGTTCAAAATACCGTTGCTCTGAGATGTGGAATGATAATTCTGTGCTTTGTTTGGAACTAATTTCTTTGCCATATAAAAAAATAGACAAAGTAAATGGCAAAATTGTGTCAGTGTAGGTTATTTAATAATAACCTCTTGTTTATTGAACTGTTGTATAAAATCACAATCATAGCACTCTTGCTTGTGTGGTATTGTATCCCATTTTTCTACATTGACAAGACTTTAGTTTAATCTTTTTTTACTCTTTCTGACTCTATGTGTTCCTTTATCTTCATTCAGTGGCCTTGGATATATTTTGGGGGCAACTATAGCTAATGCAACAGGGGATTGGCGTTGGGCCCTGAGGGTAAGAGAATATATGTTTTCTAAATATATTCTGAGAGTGACAACATTTTACAGAAAGCACTGTTACAGCTTTAATGTGTTAGATTCAATATTCTGTTAATCTTGTTATAATTCAGTCAACTTAAATGTAGGCTCTGTACTGCATTATATTTGAAGGGTCTAATTGGATTTCCTTCGAACTATTGCATAACTGTACTCCACTCAAGCTAAAAAAAAATCACTTTTAAGTGAATCAGAGTATATGCTCTGTTCTCACTTAAACATTGCTCTTATACAAAGCAGTATTGCAGAGGATCTAGCAATTATTTGATCTCAAACATCCACAAATGAAGTGTATTAAACAAAAATGCGGTTTTAGGTTGATTTATTGATTCATTCAATTAAAAGTAAAATGTAATTTATAAGATTCTGTACATCATTACTGATTATTTTAGTGGCTTTGCAATGTAAGCATATATTGATTTAATATAGTCAAGACATTTATAATGCTACATTTATAAAAGAGTGTTAAGCGGGTTGTATGAGTATTGGTTCTGATGTAGGTCAATCCAGCGCTGGGAGGGCTGGGTCTGCTACTTCTGGTGTTTCTGATTCCTAATCCTCCTCGTGGAGCCTCTGACAATCAAAGTGGAGCAACCATGGAAAGCACCTCTTATATTGAGGACATCAAGTACCTCCTGAAGAAGTAAGTCATTGTAGAAATTCAAGTTACATTAACTGTACATTTCATTCAATTTAGCACGTGCTCATAACACTTTTCATGATGTTTGTCTTTAAGCTTAATTTCCCATGCTCTATAGGGCAGTGGTCAACATGTGGACACAGGGTGACCTTAAAATTATTTAATAAAAAACAAACAAATTAAAATGGTAAACCGTAACTGTCTTTATTCTCCCTTAAAGGAATCGTTCACCCAAAAATGTACTCACCCTCATGTTGTTCCAAACCTGTAAACGTTTCTTTCTTATGTAGAACACATTTTTGAGTGAACTATACCTTTAACTATTATTTTTGGATCTGTGCCTCCTTTCCAGTCGGAGTTTTGTCTGGTCTTCTCTTGGCGTGACTGCTATGGCTTTTGTCACAGGGGCTCTGGCCTTCTGGACCCCCACCTTCCTGTCTCGCGCACAGGTTACACAGGGTCTCAGACCACCTTGCAATGAAGAGCCCTGCAACCCTATAGACAGGTATAGCAAGTCTCTTTCCTTTTGACATTATATAATTGGACAGATCTTAAAGGAAGGCAGTGAGGTTAGCAGTAGCTAGTAGACTGTGAGATTATCCAAAGATTAGTTAAACAGCAGAGACTTCCTCTGTGATAGTGTTCATATCAGCTTGTTCCTTGGTTAGATAAGACATACTCTGAGTGCAGCTGTTTTTGCCCTTGCAATCCTGTCAGTATATCTGTTTATTATGTTTCTCAGTCATTTCTCCAAACTGAGGAGAGAGTATTCATGAGTTTGGCAAGTCAGACTGGTCTGGTAGGTTCTGTGAGAATCTGAGACTGAAATTGATCACCACACTGTTTCTTCTTTCTCTTGTGAAAGTTACATCTTTGGAGCTATCACAGTGGTGACAGGGATTGTTGGAGTTTTTCTGGGCACCTGGATATCGAAGCAGCTGAGAGACAGAGTGCCCAATGCAGACCCTCTCATCTGTGCTGTAGGCATGCTCAGTTCCTCCCCCTGCTTTTTTATTGCCATCAGCCTGGCGGCCACCAGCATCCCGGCCACATACGTAAGCAATGATCGGCCACGTTCCTGTAGTTGGCTGGATTAGTTTGTGACTTTCAGTATTTGCATGAATGTTAAAGGAATAGTTCACCCAGAAATAAAAATTCAAATCTGTACTGAAAAAAAAAAGATTTACTAATTTTTATTTTGCCATTTTTGCACACGTATATTTTAAGTAAAATGTAAGTATTTAATCAAGTAAAATCTATTTAACTAAGTTAGGTAAAATTAGCAATGAAATAAGTAAAATGTATTATGGCCAGTTAGAGTTTGGTGAGTAATTTTTACTTATTGTTAATATTGAACATTTCATTTCTAAAATGTACTCATTAATTGTAGCATTGGGAAACATCCATGCCATTAAAACTTGTGATTTACTCACCAGTATTTAATTGAGCAAATGATGTGTGTATTCCTTATAAGATAACATGTCTACTTAAGGTAATTATTACCTAAATGATCACAGAGAACTCAATACTTGGTACACCATTACACAATGACGGTGACAATCAGTGGTTAGTGTTTGAGAATGAATTGGTCATTTTTGAGTAGAAAATCAACTCCAGATGTCACAAAACAGTAAGTTACTAAACCTAACAACAAAAGCAACTATAAAACAGTGTAAATACAACTCGAAAACAGTGAACAATTTACCTTTTTAATTATTCATACCCCAGTGCATGATGGGAACAACTGGATAATGACTTTGATATTAAAGAACCTTTGTAAACATAACAAACAATTCCAAGTAAAATATACTTATAAGTTCAAACTTTAATTTCTACAAACTTAAATTGAGTTCTAATATAGCATTTACTTTAATTTAGTAATTCTTGTCTAAACTAAATTATTTAATGTAGAAATAACATTTGTTTTTATGTATTATTTACTTCACAATTTTTATTTTTATCAATGACTGACTTCCTTCTGTGAAAAACAAGAAGCAAGAAGTTGATTTGAATATTTCTAACTTTTTGTCCATACAATGAAAGTCAACGGGGTTTAAAACAACAATGCGCACTACAAGAAGTCAGGGTTGCAACATCACGAGGGGTGATTAAACGAACACAGAATGTACATTTTTGGGTGAACTATTAATATACTCTTTTAATTGACCTAAACTTAAACAATGTACTTAGGCACATAGATTGAATGTTTACAGTACAACACAGATTATTTGCTGTCGTGGCACAATGTAACCACCAGGGTGCGATATAGTCTCTAAATATATGTCTCTGTTTGATTTTGTGTCATTATACAGACATTCATTGCTATTGGAGAGACTTTGCTGTCCCTCAACTGGGCTCTTCTGGCGGACATTCTGCTGGTGAGAGGTTTACGCTTCTCAACACAACATAAAACGTGGTGAAATGAAACACACACTCTTTTAAACTAGCACAGCATGTGGAGACCTGCTAAGTGATTCAATAAAGCTAAAGATTTACACCATTATGCTTAAGAAAGAACTTTAGAAATGTTGAGAACACTGCTGTATTGTTTAATTATTTGTTCTTAATTTTCAAGTGTGTGATTATTAGATTACAAATGTTGTTTATAAAAGACATCTTTTAAAACATATTCATATTTTTTTTAGTATGTTGTTGTGCCAACTAGAAGAGCGACAGCTGAGGCCTTACAGATTATGGTCTGTCATCTCCTTGGAGATGCAGGAAGTCCATTCCTTATTGGTGCGGTAAGCATGTTTTCATCAGCAGTACTTTCATATAAAACAGAAGTGGGGTCAAAGGCTATGCCGTCACTATCCAGAAGTGCTTTAGAACACATGACACTACTGGATACAAAATTGCACCTTGTGAAACAGCAATTGTCTTGGCATAGTTACATTTTTTCACTGTGTAATTTAAAAGACAAAAGGACTGTTATCTTTTTGTGTGTTTTGTTCAGATCTCAGATGCTCTGCTGAAGTACAATCCAGAATCTCCCAGCTGGGATTTCCGCAGACTGGAATATAGCTTTCTTCTGTGTCCATTCATTGGGGTCCTGGGAGGCCTGTTTTTCCTAATTACCTCTCTGTATATCAAAGAGGACAGGAAAGCAGCAGAACTGCTGGCTTCAGGTAATACCAGGCTATTGTAATTACAGACTGTCCACATTGTCTTTCTTCTTGGTGTCTACTTGTATGTTCTTGGACATAACCAACTGGTTTGATTTTACGTATGTTAAAAAAGTTAAATAAACAAATAAGGCATTTAATGCATGCACAGCAAAAACCTAGTAGTAGGCAGATTTGAGAAACATAATATTAAATAAGGGACATTTATTTTAACTGAATAATTGTTGACATCAAAAGCTGGTTATGTCAAGCTATTAAATGATTAAATCGATAAAAGCTTTATTTAAATGTGAAATTGATTGTAATTTATTCAAACACACCTTATGACCTCTGTTGGCTTACACACTTGGCACAGATAATATGTGAACCTGGATCACAAAACCAGTTTTATGTCGCTGGGGTATATTTGTAGCAATAACCAAAAATACATTGTATGGGTCAAAATGATCGATTTTTCTTTTATGCCAAATATCATTAGGATATTAAGTATAGATCATGTTGCATGAAGATATTTAGTACATTTATTAGCACAAATATATCAAAACTTCATTTTTGATTAGTATTATGCATTGCTAAGAACTTCATTTGGACAACTTTAAAGGTGATTTTCTCAATATTTGGATTTCTTTGCAACCTCAGATTCCAGATTTTCAAATAGTTGTATCTCAACCAAATAGTGTCCCATGATAACAAACCATACATCAATGGACAGCTTATTTAATCAGCTTTCAGATGATGTATACATCTCAATTTAGGAAAATTGACACTGTAGACTGGTTTTGTAGTCCACGTCACATATTGTCCGTTAGAAATGTGTGATTAAATATATATATATATATATAAATAATTTTTTGCTTTAAATTAAACTAAAATGAACTAAAGAATAATTAAAAAATTAATTAATAAGAAGCGCTTACAAACAGCGTTGACATCAAGAAAAAATAATTTAAAACAAGCAATTTCACTTCAATTTTTTGCAACTTACAATAAGTTGCTATTTACAGCTTTTGGCAGAAACAGAGAGCAGCTGCAGAAAAAGGGACAATCTCATTTTTTAAGAATGTCTTTATGTTGAAATTATGGTGGCACTAATGACAGCAGAACTTAAGCTGCACAAACTGGGGGAGTCGTGGCCTAATATCGTTTCTTTGTTTTAAGCTTATAAATCCGGAGTATAAAGATTTATTCTCCTCTCTTTAAAGAAGGAAAAACAATGAGATTAGCTGTAAACCAGTGCCGCCTGTGGCTTCCTTCCTCTGTCTTTATATCTGCTGGTCCTTTGTTGAGAAAGAAAAGAAGATACTGTTTACTGCAGCTCTTTCTGTACTTGTCAAATTTCTGATTTATTGAGGGCCAAAATATAATAATATCACAGTCCAAAGCACCCGTTTGGAAATGTGAAAGGCTGTCAAGAATGCAATTTTGGAGCTGGTTTTGGATGTTACTCCATAGCGGTACATAAATACATATATTTGAATAATTTTCTTCCTTTCTGTCTTGTTCAATTCAGGACAAGCTCCCGAACCACCAGAGACATCCACAGAGTCAGTGTGACCTTTTAAACCCCAACCAAGACAGACACTTGTGATGGCATGAAATGAGACTGATTAATGAACATATTCTAGAATCTTCGATTATGCAAGAAACATGTACAAGTTAACAACACATAAGCTCTGGACTGCAATCTTACTAAGAAAGAAAACATTTCAGGCATTGCATTTTTATGTTTTAAACATTTTTGTAATTGTAATGCCTTACACTTGTGACTTATCATTGTCTTTCTTGCACATTTTCCTTGTGGGAAAATAAACTGCCTGCAATAATTTTTTTACATATAGTTTTGTAATTTTTACTGATTTATGTTAAACAAAATGTTGGCTGACAAAGTGCGGTATACCATGTAAAGTACTTGTCATTAGAAGCTTTCATCCTGCTTTTTTTCTTGGCAGCTGTGTGCTACTAATGCGAGCCTCAGGGGAACAAGGGGGAGAACATCCCCTTCTGGACTGAAACTGAAAGCTTGAAATACTGTATGTAGCTTACGAAATTAGACCTCCAGTGTAAAGTCTGAGACTTGAAATGTGTGGCAAATTAATAGGCTATTTAAATGTCATTATTATTTTTATTGTACTGTTTTATTTCATTGTACTCTTGACCTTTTCCATTTTTTGTACAAAAAGCATTTACATAAATGCATATGCTTTTTATTTTCATGGCTTGCCTGCAATATAATTTCCATATACACTAGCTGTTAAATTCTGTCATACCCCTAAGAAACAGTAGGTGGCAGAACATACTTACGTTTAAATCGCCGCAAAAAAATTAGACCTGAACATATGGAGTATTACTGAGCCATATCCTGGATCCTCTATTACAGAGGAGGAAGTGTCAAATGTGGTAGTTAGAGTTTCTAAATATGGTTATTTCTATTTTCAATGTTGGATAAGGCATCTCAGAATAAACCTTAGGAGGTCAAGATAATTGAGCTGTTTTCTATTCATTTTCTATTGCGTTTCAGTTTTAAAAACCTGTTCAAAATTCAAAATGTACGATATATTGTAAATACAAATGAATAGTTTATTTACAAAATAGCAGTTTAAACACAAAAAAATATATCAGAATTGAGTTGCCAACTGTTTTTAAACAACAAAAAACATATCTCTTAGTTGTAACTTACATTTCTGTGATCATGCATTAATAGGTTGCATAAGTGTAGGACACGGCTAAATGCTTTTTTGTCTTGTATTTAGATAAGACAGTGTAGTGAGTGACAGGAAGCGATGCTGGGGAGAGAGAGGGGTTGGGTGAGATCGGGAAAGATCCAGGAGCCGGGATTCGAACTCGGAACGCCTTCAGCACCGACCTATATGCTTTTTGTAATTATATTAAGTTAATGATTAAACATGCATTTACTACAATTATTAGAAAAGAAGACTGATAGACCTCTATGTTGGGACAAGCAAAAATCTCCAATTGATCAAATTAAATATAGCTTCTTTTTATGCAAGGGGAATGTAATGCTAGAAAAATAGGTGTCAGACAAAAAAAAACATTGTATTTGTACCAAGAGTCACCAAATGCATGATGTGCCATTACTGTTGAACCTGTGGTAATTGTCTTGGTGGTCCTAAGAGATCCTAAGGCTCATTAGCCCACCTGATGAAGGTCATTAAAAATCCATTACAGGTATTAGCCAAGTCCTGTAGTGTGTTAAGCAGTATAATGAGCTATATGTACACTCATCACGTCATCTTCTATTAATACAGTCCGGAAAGTTCGTTTATAGATTATTGCTTTAATGGAGCTGAATAACTGTTGCTAATATGTAATAAGATGCATGAGCCTTAGCACTTACTAGTCCCTTAGGGTTAGGAAATAAATCGGCCAATCCTATTTATGTCTCAGTGTGTGCATCTGTGTATTCGATGCCTGTAAGACATGCTGCCTGTTTTGGAACAGGGAACTGTCAATCATCCAGCTAAACCCAGTGTCAGTGACATTACACATGAGCTCACATACAAACAAGACCTAACACCCCCAAACCCTCACACACATATCATATAAACCATAAAACGTATAAAAATAATGCAGATACCCAAGCACAGACCTCCTGACCTAAACAGAGCCGCTTGCTTCAGATAGGCAGTCATATTGTCATCACTCATACAAATAGACCTGGGACAAACTCCATTAAAAGCTCATTCCCAGGGTTTAAAATTAGTCGTGAGCTTAATAGATGTAATGATATTCTTGTAACGGTGCTGTTTGGCAGTATTGAAAGGACAGATAATATTGTTTTCCATTTATGTAACCAGTAGTCCAGTGCACACCCTTTCAAATACTTTCCTCATAACACTGAACTTAAACTCGGAGTGCTATTGACCGCAGAAGGTCAAGGTAATTAATTTAAAGCCATTGTCGCTCGTTTGTTTGCCTTTGGCTAGAATCCATTTCCTCTAGCCTGTTTTGTTCTTGTTTTTCTGACCTTGCGGTCGGAATTTGTAAGCCTTTTTAGCGACAACCTTCATACTTCAGCTTGAATAAGAAGGTACATGCCTAACCACGCTGAGAAAACATGGACACATAGACACAAACATACACGCATACCTGAAAAACATTCCATTCGGGTAATAGTTTGACCCGCAATTAGGACACAATAGGTATTGTGTGCCCTCCCTTTATCTGAGCGGTTGTGTGTTTCCCCTGATCGCCTGCTGAACCTGGCAGGAAGCTGTCACAATGGCTAATAAATTTACAAGGCGATCAATGAGAAGTGTTGCAGGTGAGCCAAGAGGAGAGAGAGAGAGAGAGAAAGTGTACATGTATAGTGTTTCATAAGCATACACATGGGGTATGCAGTTTAAACACACAATATTCTATGCACAAACAGACTCATCATTTCATAAACAGTAAATAATCGATGAGCTTTGCTTTATCTGGCATCCGAACAATACAGAAGAACAAAGCGCCCTGCAGTAACTCTTCGGGTGAACATGAGATGTGCTATATTTTCCTGTGTAATTTGCTGTGCTGTTTATTCAAATACCCTTAGCTTTTGCATATGTTGAACTATGATGATTCTAAGGCCTGCATAACTCAAGTTCTGCTTTACAATGCTGTAATTATTGTTGAATTGCATTTTGCTGTGCTGCTCTACAGCATCATGCTGGGTCATACTGGTGTTGGAGAATAACATACTGGTGTTGGAGTATTTGACCTTCTAACACTTGCACTCTCTGTTCTATTTGTACTGTAACTGATTGTTTTCTGTTGTCCCCATTTGTAAGTCGCTTTGGATAAAAGCATCAGCCAAATGACTACATGTAAATGTAAATTAGCTACGTTTTTCAGTAAAATGTTCCACTATTCCATTAATCAGCAACTTTTTCCAATGAGTGGTGGTGTAACAAAAGCTATGTCTCGTCGAAGCTTAGGGAATAAAACTCACTTATCTTACGTTGTCTCTTCTTTCTCTCTCTCTGTTAGCATTATCAAGAAGGATTCAGTCTAGTGAATTGTTGTGTACTTAATGGTCTGCTCTCTCATTTGTAGCATTGTAAAATTCAAGTCAACTCATATGCATCGTTGGAAAATTCAGATTAATTGTAGTGAATAGGTACGTTCAGATGGTTACGTAAGTTTGAAGCTATACTGTATCTAGCTATATAGGCCCCAGATGGCACAAGATGAAAGACTTGTTATCAGTGTCTCTCGTGTCAGGGAGGACGAGGCCACTCCCTGTCTTATCACACATGACCGGAGGGGTCCATGACATCACAGAGGGCCCTACATGCATTTGATTACTAATGTGTCTTCGTGATACTGACTCATCGCACTGTCCTGTCTGTTCAGAGCAGAGGACAAGAATGGAGTTATGCCAATGCCAATTTCAGTATCTATTTTTATAACTTCTGTAAATCGTTCAAGCCACACACATGGGCTGACACACAAGAAAAGTTTGTGTTTCCTTGACACATGCAATAAAAAATAAGCATTATACAGATTCAAGTGGTCAACATGAAATGAAAACTGACCCTATTTACTTTTTTAATGCACATTTGGGGTCATGTTTGAGTGATTAATTGGCACAGTGTTTGCCTTGGATTTGAAGTTGTACTATATAGACATATGAATAGTCCAGTCAGAATAATATATTCAGTGTTTTGTAGTGAGCTATTGTTTTATCTCTGCTGCGTGCACGTGTTAGTTTCCCTTTTGCTACTGTAGGACCTGTTGTGAATGTGTTGATTGGGTTGATTACAGTCTGCTAATGAACTGCAGATCTCTAATACTCCTGCCTGGATTCATTTAAGAGTGCTGCTCTAAGATCAGCCCTCAGCATATTAGAACTGCAGTGAAGCAGCTTAGAAAACCTGTTCTCAGAATGAAGGGTTGTTCCTGTTTACTTCACAGATTGCTTTGACAAAACATGCAAAAGGAAATTGTTACATCCCAACTTTTTGGGGTACTGTTTAATTACATATGTGAATAAACAGCTTGGAAGTAAATACAATACAGTACAAGGTTTGGCAGAAAAAGTATACATGCATGGAAATATCTATAAAATATATCTTCATTTATTGTTCAAAAACATAAAAATGAGTGCCGGTGCATAGTACAAACACATTATGCAAACACAAACTATATTGGATGTGATTAATCGTGATTAATCGACTTGATAGCACTCATAAACATGTACTATTGACAATCAATTGGCAAGTTTACTGAGACAAAACATGTTTAATTTTGATACAGACTTCTCTGAAAATAATGATAACATGTAGTTCAGTAAGTGAGTGTTGATTCTGTAGGCGCTCTGATCGACTTGCTTCAGTGAAGAATTAAACAGGTCTGTTAAACATGTTGTCGAACTATTCATTGGATAACCTGCTCAAGAGTAATTTGTTTGAAATTTAGACTTTGGTTGATCTGTATGTTTTTGATTCACTGAAAAGAACCGGATAATAATGATTAATTTGTATGTGAATCAGTCTGAGTCATTTAAACTTAATTTAGACTGTACTGATGGTGTTATATTTGATTTTGCATACTGTTTCTGACTTCATGCTGATGTCTCAGTAGAAGTTTGTTTGCTGAAAACATTTTATTGGATTCACTAACAACTGCAAATTCACATCCACTACTATGAAAAAGTTCAAATGTGATTTCTTTAAGCATCGTCGAAAGGCGGTACTGGAAACACTGGAAACAATAATTGTTTGCCACAAAACCTGCCAACCTCCAATCCAGCCATTTCTTAAATGATCCAACCATCTACTAAAGGATAGGTAGGATGCCACTGATACATTTAATTATCAAACAACTACAATGTGAGTGAAGCAAATTCAGTTAACGCTGCATCTCTTTGTAATTTCTTTAAACTGTCAGTCTTTAGTTTTTCAAATGCCAGTCTTTATATCCCCCCCCCCACACACACACACATTAAGCTCAGAGTACATTAAAAAAAGCTGAAACCCAAAAGAATGAGACCAAAACTGAGGTCAGGTTCTTAATCACACAGTGTATCTGTGGTGTGTGCTCTCCCATGTATTTAGCATTCCTGCATGCAAGTTGCTTTTCTGTGTTCCTCTATTTTTTCCCTGTGTGTTTCTACCACCATCCAGAAAGAAAACACATAAATACAGGAGAGTAATTACAAAGGACTCAGGACTAAAAATATTGAACACAACTGCACTGCAAAGAGATGCATTGAGATCAGATTACACTGGGCCCCCGTTCCACAACTAACTGCATTGCCGAAGTGTGCACTACAGAGGCTGAAATACACAATAACTTGAAAAGTTTATTATATATCACACTGAAATAGTTTTATGCAGAACTAAGTCACTGACTCAATTTGTTTCAATTTTTAAATCAGTATCTACAGCCTTTGTCACACATGCAGAGGAGACTTGCACTCACACACATCGCCGGTACGTGTGCATCTAGAAATATCCTTTCCCAAACACACAAAGCACTCCCTGTGCGCGCACACACTTTCATTACAGCCTTATCGATCATCCCCCTCTTGTTCGTCCAAGGGATTATGACTTCAAATAGCAGCCCTAAGTTCCTCTATTTGGCACCATGAAACAAAAACTGTGAGAAGAAAGTGTGAGAAGACAGTCATGGAATATAAAAGAATGCTTGTCACTATCCATCTATCTATCTGTGGTACATTGAAATCTGGAGGTAGGTTGAAATCAGAATTCAGCGCACAGACTGCGAGTGTGATTGTGGCGGTGAGCAGGGTTAGAGGAGGACAGTCACAGTGTCTCTGTCTGCAAACGCAGGCTGAAGCAGTCTGGAAGGAATGACGGACACATTACCATGACTGAGCAGCCTTGCTGCAATGAGACTTGTCTAAGATGGAGATGCTTGATGCATTATTAAACTCGGTGATAAAAGACTCTCTATTCCTATCATCTATGCATCTCTTGCCTTCTGCAGGCTAAATTTAGTGTCGTTGTTCAAGTAAAATATGCGGACACTCCAGACGGGAGTCTAGGGGAGAGAGATGTCAGCTCTGATATATCTGACCTAAGCAGATTTGCAGCAGAGAAAACATTCAATGAGAGTTTGTAAATGTTTTTCATGTGTGTTTTAAGACAGAATGTGATGGTAGTGAGTAAGAAAGGGTCAACAGCAAAACACATGCAGTACTCAATATAAACTCATTTTTGAGGGAGCACTAGAATGTTTTTACTATCATAAAGTTGTAAGATGAGCTAATATTGTGTAATATTGTAAAATATTATTACAATTTAAAATAACTGTTTTTATTTTAATATATTTTAAAATGTATAATGTAGCCATTACTCCAGTCTTCAGTGTCACGTGATCCTTCAGAAATCATTCTTATATGCTGATGTGGTGCTCAAGAAACATTGCTTCAGTGTTGAAAGCAGTTGCGCTGCTTATTATTTTCTGTGGAAATGGATACATTTTGTCTTGTATTTTTGATGAATAGAAATGTCAAAAGAACAGCATTTGAAATATAAATCTTTTGTAACACTTTATTTTAGGGTCTCTTAACTAGTTGCTTTTTAGCATGCATATTACTAGAATATTAGCCATTTATTAGTACTAATTAAGCACATATTAATGCCTTATTCTACATCCCTAATCCTACCCAATACCTAAACTTAACAACTACCTTACTAACTATTAATAAGCAGCAAATTAGGAATTTGTTGATGGAAAAGTCGTAGTTTATAGTGAGTAAGCATTCCCTATTCTGAAGTGTTACCAAATTTCTTTCTTTCTTTCTTTCTTTCTTTCTTTCTTTCTTTCTTTCTTTCTTTCTTTCTTTCTTTCTTTCTTTCTTTCTTTCTTTCTTTCTTTCTTTCTTTCTTTCTTTCTTTCTTTCTTTCGTCCAATTCTCAATATTGTCAAACCATTAACTACTTTGGTTTCAATAAACTCCTAATTTTCTGCTTATTAATAGTTAGTAAGGTATTTGTGAAGTTTAAGTATTGGGTAGGATTAGAGATGTAGAATATGGTCATGCAGAATATGTGCTTTATAAGTTCTAATAAACAGCCAATATGTTAATAATAGGCATGCTAAAAAAGCAACTTGTTAATAGTGAGAATTGGTCCCTATGCCAAAGTGTTAACAAAAAAACTAAAAATCGTTCTGCCCCCAAACTTCTGAATATTTGTATATGTGCGTGTGTGAATCTTTACATTTTTATGCATTTTTGTATGAGTGTGTCCATGTTTGCTTTGACCATGAATGTGTTTTATGTGTATCCTGCTGTTTTGTGATGCATGTTGGTGGTTTGACGTTCTTGCCTATTGTGCACCCTTGATGTGGTCACACTTACATCCTAAAACAGCAGGGATGAGGGGGTCAAAGGTCACGGAGGTCAGCAGTGACACGGTCTTTACCTTCCTGCACGGCACACCCCAGACGTCTCCTTGGCTCCAAAAACAATAACAAAAATGCACGTGTGTGCCCATGCCAGCCTTTATCTGAAGCTTGCAAATGACATGACCATATATGTATGCTCTATGTATTTCAGCTATAATGGAGGAAATAGCTGCAGCTACTACAGACTTCAAACATGCTCATGCTTTTTTTATAGACAGAAAAGTTAGTTTTATTAAGGGACAGTTAGGTCAACAATGAAAAATCTTAATTTACCCTCATGTTGTTTCAAAATTTGTATGAAAAAACATAAAAAGTCAATTATTTATTTCTTATTTATTTGGTAACACTTTGTTACATGTATGTGTCTGTTTAGTTTCCTGTTTGCCCTTTTTTGGTTCTGTTCCTGTTCACGTTAGTCCATTTGTCTAATTATCATTTAGTTCACTTGTGTTAATTAATCATCTCGTTTACTCATTTGTTTCCTGTTCTTTATAAGCATTCAGTTTCGTTGTAGTCTTTGTCCTATCTTAATGTAATTTTATTTGGAAATGTTGTTTTGCTCCTACTCGTTGTCATTAAATCAATTTTCTTTGAATTCCCGCTTCTGGTATTTCCTGAAGAGACGTTCCGTTACACACTTTATTTTAAGGATCTATTCTTGCTATTAACTACTTGCTTATTAGCATACATATTACTAGCATAATGGCTGTTAATTGTTATTTATAAACCACATATTAATGCCTTATTCTGCATGACCATATTTTAGATCCCTTAATCCTACCCCATATCTAAACTTATCAACTAACTTACTAACTATTAATAAGCAGCAAATTAGGAGTTTGTTGAGGAAAGGGGGGGGGGGACATTCTTCTAAATATGTGTACATCAGGAAAGATAGAGCCTCATACATATTTAGTACTACACAAGGATGATTAAATGGTGACAGAGTTTTCATTTTTGCATAACCCTTGAAAAGAGATCAGGGCAATGAAAGCAAAAGAGGCATTGGGGACCTCGCATATTCGATCCACACAAACACTGACGCCGTGAAGCCTACAGTCAAAAGTTCTATTTTCATTTGCCACTCTGCGTCCTTGTGGTCTGAAAATGACCAGGCTGGCCGGAATATTGTATTCAGTCACTTATCTGTGTGACCGCGTTCATCTGTATGGTCAATAGCAAGAATAACTCTCCACAATGTGACGATGTATAGTGGGAATGAAAAACAGCTTGGGGTTTCTTGTGTTTACGTGTCCTGGAGTCACTCAGAATGACAAACAGGAAGCGGTTGAGCATGGAGCTACAGCAACAAGGAGTCAACTCATTGAACATCAGCTGCCTCGGTAATGATACTGACCTTTTTAGGTCATAAGGAGGACAGGTTCTATCTGTTTGAGCTGTTTTGAGTGTACAAACTACACTCTTTGTTTCTTTGCCCTCGTTTTTGGTTGCTGGTTAATTTGACTCATTTTGATTTGAAGAGTTGTTTAAATTCTTGGTAACCTGTGATGATCTTCTTGAAGTTGTGTAACTTTTTTTATTTAGGGTCGAGAACATGCCTGCAAATTGTTACAAACAGATGTTTTTTGCACTGTGGGTACATTATTTTTATTGCAATTATGATGTTTGCTGGTCAGTTTGACTTGCATAGTTGTCACGGTTAAAGGCATCAGCACAGACACAACATATAAAGGATGTATTTTGTTATTTCAGTTTCTCAACTACTCGCTGAGGGTATTTGCATTCATGCTTTTGACAAAAGTTTTTTCTAAAGCTATTCATGTTTTTATCAGTTCATGTACGTTCAGTTCACTGGGAATCAAACCCATGATCTTGGCTTTGTTAGCACCTCTACACTTTAACCTTTAGCCTTCAGGAAAGCAAACAGAGGTACTGTTTTTCCACACTTCTTCTTTAAAATTATATAAAAATTGTTACAGTACTGTTTTTCACAGTTCTGAAAACAAGATTTGTTTTATAAAATAGTTAAGTACAGTTTTAAATGTTTTCACACGGTCTTATGTTTATGTCTTATAATGTGTAAAAAAGTAATGATATCAGTTTTGCTGGTTTTAGTTGAATATTTTTTGTTTTTGATAGTGATTTTTTGGTGAAATTGTATTCAATCCGATTAGAGTCAATATGATCTCAATTGAACCAATTTGTTTTAATCAAATACTAGGCTATACAAACTATCTTCCCATTTCTATAACTCCAGTTGGCGCAATATCTTCTACTCCTCAAAAGCCGTGTGAGCTTCTGGATGGAATGTAACAGCACAGAGCCAGCAAGACCAGAGATGAAACGTGGGCTTCAGCTTTGTAGAACAGAATTTCAGTAGGGTGTCGTGGCAAGTGCTAAATAAATGGACTCATGAGACTGTATATCTATCAAGTTGGAATGAGCTCTTAGTGACTGGCTTTGAAAAGGATGTTCTCAATCTCTTCAAATTGGAATTCATGGAATGCTTTCCACCAGAGCAGGTGCTTCCTGAAAACCAACGCATGCCAACGCATGTGCTCCTAATTGAATATCATCTGCGGGACAGTAAACTCAAGACTGTATGTAAAGTGAGAATCAAAAATGTCTATAAACAGTTATCAGTTGTAAGAGTGTTATCAGAACTGCTAAAACACTGTTAATTGTAATAGAATTGTATTTGCCCACAAGTGAGCTTTTCCATCTAAATGTGGTAGATGGAACACACCAGGGGCCTCATTATCAGGTTCATACATGGATGTGTTTAAAAGAAGCCCCAATTTATCATTCAAAACACATTGTGGCCGGAGAAATGATAATGTATTATCTGCCATACAGCTCTGTGGCTCCACCACACAGGAAGGAAGACATCAATAGGACGGCCAAATAGGCAAAGGATGTCCACAGAGACAGTATGGAGCCAGAAAGACATGCTTTAAAGTCTCTGTTTATTAATTCAATAGAGGTAACCTTTTTTGAGGGCCAAAAAACATCTCATCTCCCAGAAAGACAGCAAAAAAAAAAAAAGACATCACAACATAACACATAACCTATTGAACAGCTCTTTGGAATACTTGATTTTGATTGGTTAATTGTGGCATTTATTTGTGGCTTGTCATGGCAATGCTGTCCTTAATCAGTTCAGATACCATTTCACATTTAACACAGATGAAAACAAGGCTGTGAGGGATCGACTTTGTAGTCTTTGTAGAGGACTTTAGTATCAACATTACATATAATAATAATACTGTTGCAGCATTTATTTGTTTCTCATCCAGTTGTTTTGTATTTTGTAATTAATTATTTGTTTCTCAATGGAAGCTTAAAAATAATACAGGTAAAATAATATTTCCGGACAATATATTTATTTAGAATCCAATAAGAAGTGAGACTAGAACACTGGGTTTGTTGAGACTTAACTCAGCATTTAACTAAAAGGAACATATAAATGTTTTGTATGCAAGAAAGTTAAAATAATTATCTACTGCTGTGTCTTGGCTGGATTCATAATGCAAAACAGCTAACAAAAAAGCAAGTTTGGAAATAAATAAAAGTTTAATGGGCAAGAAAGAGGGAACGTGGGCGAAAACAACCAAACAGACTAGAAAACTAGATACCTTTCTGTGATGTGATCCTGAGCTTGATCTGTCAACACAGAATCAGAATGAAAATAATAAACAGAACCAGATAGAGCCGAGGAGGGAAAACATGGCCAACGAGAGAATAAGATACAGAGAGAGAAGATCAAACAAATAAACATGACATGGTGAATAAGTAATACTAATACTTATGAAAACAAAAGAGAATTGTATATGAGGGGCTAGATCACATGGTCATGTAGAATAAACGCTTTTAGACTTTGCAAAGGATTTCAGTAAACACAGTCTGCCTTCACTGGTGTGACATATTCCTTTTATTTCCCTTTTCTGTTAATCAATCTCTCCCTCCCTCTACCCCCCTCTCCCCCTCTCTCTCTCTCTCTCTCTCTCTCTCTCTCTCTCTCTCTCTCTCTCTCTCTCTCTCTCTCTCTCTCTCTCTCTCCCCTGGTTTTATGCACAGGTCCTTTTAGCTGAGTCAGAGGCCATTCACCACTTGGGTCCATAATGCCCTGTGACAGCTAAAAAGCCTGTATTCTCCAGGCTGCCAGAATCCTCTTATTCACTACATTGGTGTGACCCGTCGCTCCCGCCGCTCTCGCCATGGCTACAGTCACCAACAAGCATCATCAGCCAGGGCTTTGCACAACTCTTACCAGCATCACAGAAGAGCTCTAACTATTAACTTTCATCTATTCCATGGTTAAAAATACAGTGCTTTTAAATGAAGTGGATTAAAGAATCTGCTCTGGCAGATCAATCATTTAAAGAACAATGTCAAAGGCCAAATCTCTGTGTTGGAAAAAATGAAACATGAGGTTGAGTAGTATTAATTTCTATCAGGAGCCCATTTATCTTCTCACAGCAGTAATTGTGCAATTTAACTTAATGGGGAGAACATTTAGCTCATTTCCTTTGATGCTATTTTAAATCTTATACTAATACTTTTATTAATACTTCACAAGTTAAACTTTGTCCTTTTTTCAATTTGTCATTATAAATGACCAGAGGCCCGTTTTGATTTTTTTATGATTTTGGGAGACTTTAGTGCTACTATAAGTCCTCAACTGGAGATATTTTTACTGCTGATACTAATAACTTATTGCTGGTATATTGTGAAATCGGTAAAAATGTTTTATAGGGACCAAATCTCACTATTACCTAGTTTCTTATAAGCATGCCTATTATTAACATATTGGCTGTTTATTGGTACTTATAAAGCACATATTCTGCAAGCGCATATTCTACATCCCTAATCCTATACTTAAAAACTATCTTGATAGCTATTAATAAGCAGCAAATTAGGAGTTAATTGAGGCAAATTCGTAGTTAATAGTTTGTTAATAGCAGGAATTGGACCTTAAAATAAAGTGTGACCGGGAAATCTAACAGCCCTTTATGCAGACGGTGAAAGTACCAGTACCACAACATAAATTCAGGGAGGTTTGATTGTATAAACACTTCCTGTACAATGACACATAGCATTCTGTGGTTCTGGCAGATGTAGATATACACCATCAAAACCACAATTTGGCTTTGTGCCATTTTGCAATTTGTTGATGACTGCTGTGAGGAGCATATCACATTTAACATACTGATACAAGCATAAAACAATCATTTGATTTACTGTGACCAACTGGAATATTCTGGGACTCCTATTAACCTTCGTTAACGTAAACCAAGTCTGTGACAAATACAAATTATGCCCTGGCTGTAATTCCACGAGGAACAGATCAATACAAATGTTCAGTTTTCTGTATGCTGTGAATAGATCTGTAGAAGCCATTTGGAAGCCATAATTTTGTATCTTTTCATTTTCTTTTTTAAGACAAATGTGGTGAAGCATTGCCTTTATTTTTGTTCCAGGTCACCCAGACTGGTAAAAAACTATTTCTCCACATATTTGTTTGCATTTAAATGACTGAAATATAGTGGTGACCATATGTGTTTATTTCAACAATATAATTTCATTCAGTGTGGTGACAGGAAGTTGGCTGTACACCTGTAGTCTTTATTCCGTTTTGAATTTTGTATATATGTTGTTTTATAAATTCAGAATGTTTATTGCAATTTACTGGTTTAAAAATTGCTTACCCATTATTTAAATGGGCATTGCCTCACATTACAACCCAAAATACATGTCTTCTACACTTCTACATCTACACAGATGAGCAATCCTCTGAAAAGGAAATAAAAGGGGGGGGGGGATTAGGAATGGTTATATGCTTTTTTGAAGTGCAAACAATTAAAGATTTTGTTTTCCTTTGAGATGAATGCATTACAGGGTTGTTTTGCCCATTACGGTGCTTTTCATATCCAAATTTCAACATAATACAGTCAAAAAGCTTTGTTTCTACAGTTACACAAGGAATCTTTATTCAGCACTGTTTGTTTCGGGGGGTTACATGTACACAGTGACCGGAGTGCATTCTTTTACATTAATTAAAGCTATTGTTTTGACCTCACCGCTCTCTCCCCACATCTTCTCTAACAGTCCTTCTTGCTTGGTTTCTAACAGCTTTCATACAACATAGACCAGCAGGTCATAACACTTCCCCATCTGTCTCTCTTAGTCACACTCTTTCAGTGTCCTCCTCTTTCTCCATGTGCCCATGCCTCCATGTTCTCTCTATTTTCATTTATTAATTTATTTATATGTACTTTCTGACTGCTTGCCACAGCACTGTTATTAATGTATTGCTCTTAAGAGCTCTTGCTTAATATTCTATTCTACTCCACAATCAGTTTTTCTTCTCTTTTATCTTTCTCCCTCTGGAGTTGATCATACCATTGCATGCACTGCTATCAAGCTTGTTCTGTTTGTTCCTGTGTTGTGTAAATTCAAAGTAAACAGCTGAAGTGTGATCTCCTCAGTCTGATGAGACTGATTCTCACTCCATCCTCATACTATGCAAAACCTAGAGAAAGAAGTGGGTTCATTACTTTCAAAAGTCTGCCTAACAGGACTTTGTCTCTGTTTTGACGAAATCAGTCTACAACAGCTGGCTTCTATCATCTTTATTAAAAACAGTGATTGAGTTAAATTTTTAGTGCATTATGAGAGAAATGTCTTTAAACATGTTTTAAAGCGCACACACACTTTTCTCTGTGCTTTGATCCATAAGTCAGAAGTGCAGCTGCTTAACAGCGAGGAATGTGAAGGAAGATAAATGATATTGTGGAAGTCAAACAGGACTAGCCCTTTCCCCTTCCATCTCACAGTGCTTATCACATCATTATTTGAGGGACAGGAGTTACGGAGGCTTCCTTTAGTGATAGTAAATGATATGAACCACAAAAACAGAATACAAATGCACATTCCAACACAAAGACCTATTATTTTACTCTGATTGTGTGTTTCTTTAATTTATCAGTTTCAGGCATACACATACGATACTGATACAGAACCAAGCCAACCATACGGAATTCAGGATTTGTGGATGACAAGCTTTAGGTATTTAGTTTGTTTTAGCTATCTGTGATCCAGCCTTGGCTAGGGAGCCGCTGATATACAGCCGGAGACAGATAAAGATGCTTGGTGCCTTACTGCACAGCCTGTGACCAGTAAATAGGATGTGAGATTTGCTGGCATGCAGATCACTCAGGAAGGTTACTGAAGACCACAAGGTCATTTAAACTGTAGGCAGTGTACTGATAGAATACTGACTCTGTGTTAGAAAGTATCACAAACAGAAGTATCACAAGAAAATCAAACTTTTGTGTCTGTGGACATGAATGATTATGTTTGCATCAATCAACCTTGCTTTTGATTTTGTCATCACATTTCTTAACTTATGTTGTGGTGTTAAGATTTGATCAGGTTGATCTGTTTAAAACCATGTACATTTGAATAGAAAATTTCATTTTTAAGAAATCTTCTGTAGTTGATACAATTATGCTAGTTTTCTTATTAAAGCCGTGACGACTTTTATGGTACATCTTTGTACCATATTTACTTCTAATGGTACATTAATTACCTTAAAGATACCTATTTATATTGGTACCTAAAGTGTACATATCAGTTCTTAGTACCTTAGTGAGGGTGGATATACTTATAATAATTATCTAGATTGATTCAGCTCAGAAAAGCCATAAATATGTTTTGACTTCTATTTCTTAAAGGGCTATGAACTCCATTTTACATGGATTAATTAATTAATTAGCAAGTCTTTTTAAAATGTTTTCAGAAAATATTTTTCTTACCTTCACTGTCTAATTTTGTTAAAGTATTAAGACCATGTTGAAAAGCACTCAAGAGTCAGGGCAGACAAAGCATCACATGAAGCTACCATTAACCCGTTTAAATTGATTTGTTCTGAAAAGTAGCATACTCTCTAGGAATTAAGATGAAGGGAAAAATAACAAACGAATAACTTCCCTCGACAATAATTTGTCTCTCTCAGCCTTCTCTCATGAGGATGACCCGCGCACTTCCTAAAAGACTTTCCTGCACTCGAGATAAATTAACTACAGTAAACCCCCTCACTTTTGACATTTCCCAAAGGACAGTCAGAGTCTTGTGAAAACGGTTTATTTTAACGATAGTCATTATAACAGGCGTCAGACACGTTTGCAGTCTGTCCTCCAGAGTTTCACAATGTGGTCAGAATTTCGCGCTGTCAGATACAAATGATTATCTAGGGGGGAAACTAAGATATACTTATTGACGCGATTTGATCGAATCTTCGCTAATTGATGGGTTTCGGTGATGTTCGCATGTTTACCTCAATCAAATAAGCTACTATTCAACCACAAACTGTAATCTCCGATCCACGTTTCCCAGTAAATCATTAGCAAAACATGAATAAGTAAATGCACTGAGTTTTATAATTCACAGGTGAAACAGTGTTTATTCTGTAATTCTGTGAGGCTGCAGATAGAGATAATGAGCTGTCCAGAGTGCTGAAGACCACGTGTCGCTTTCAGATGAGGTGATTACTTCGTCTTACTATTTAAGTAGAGTTAAACTCTTTCACACGAATAGCCAAAATATTGTATCCTAAATACTTTGAACCACAGTGTAGCCTGCTCAAGCACCGTGGGACTAGACTTCAATGCACTCATCAACTAACGGGTATTTCAGTAGCCTGTATGCTTTGTATTGCAAACATTTTAAAGTGGCAATTTCACGTGCACGAACGTACTTTTTCAGTCTTCAGTGATGTCATATGAATAGTTAGTTTCATATCATTAACGCCAGCATCACTCATTTTGATATATCTGAGATATTGAAGCGTATTTAATTATTTTATGTATACAATAACCGCAGATTAGCCTATACAATTAACTATGCATCCCACGTGCTACACGTGTCATATATAAATCTACAATAAAGTGATAAACATCACGGTACATATTTTGGTATTATACCGATCCGAACGAATAGTCCTCTAGCGGCGTTCTGCTGCTATGGCTATCCTCCTCAGGAGAACAGCATTTCTCTATTCGGTGACAGGTGAAAATGTGACAGTTTCTGCTTACTGAAATGTATTTGTGAACAATTATACAATTAAACATATTCAATGCACTTTTCAAATTTGTTCTGTCATCCTTTGGGGGCTTAAAGTTTAGTAGCGAGGGTCTGACACCCCAAAAGCCCACCTGGCACGTCTCGAGTCAAAACTAATTTGAATGAAACGCTTACAAGCGTAATATTTCCCCACGGATCTCGCAGTTTTTTTTAACACCTTAAATGAAAAGAGGATATTCCACGTCATTTAGACTTTTAAACCAGAAAAAAACAGAGACAAAGAAACTGGGTGCGCTCTCTCGCTGCTAAATTTCGGTGACATTCCCTTCTTTCACACGAGCATTCCGTGAACACAAGCGCCTTCCTTTGCTCAGTGTTTGAGGGGCGGGGCTTAACGCGTAACCACGCCTCCTTGCACAACACACTACAGAGTGAGAGAAAAGCGCTTCCCGAGCGCTGTCACTGTACAGACATGAACCGAGCTCAGCGAGCAATAATCAAATCAAAGATTTGTATTCTTCGGGATTAACACTTAGTTTTACTTTATCGTTCAAAGGTGCTACACGTTCCCGTCCCAACCGTCCTGTCTCCGTTCAGAAATCGTTCAATCATTTGCGCGTTCAATCAATCGTGCCCGAAGATGTGTGTGGAAAGCGATGGATGTGAAATCGAGGGGTGCAGCAGTTCGGATGAGGTTCACACGCTGTCTGGAAGCATGAGTCCGGCTCTTACATCCAGTCCAGACCTGCATCCCTGCACACCTGGGCAGAAATTCCGTGCCGCATTACTCCGATGCCGGACTCCGCTCGTTGCCGCCGGGATTCTGAGTTTTGGAAATGTGCTCAATTACATGGACAGATACACCGTAGCAGGTAAGACCAGTATTTTCTTGGCGTATGGACGTTCGCTTTACTATCTGCCTCAGGAGAGCGAAAACCACGCTAGTCATAATTTGTATGGTTTAATGTTTCACTTACAGAGAGGTTTCAGGTCAAAACAATGACCAGGAAATCACAATTTAATCATTAACATAAGTCTAGTGATCATTTGTGTATCTCACTGCACACGTGCGGAGTTTTATTGAGCGGGTTAAAGACGGTCTTATTCTATGTGATTTAATCAATCCATCCGGATTGAGAGTAACCCCGTTGTGCTAACATAATATTGATTGGCTACTATTGTGAGCGATTTTAGGTCAATCTAATCTGACCCTCTGCCTGCCAAATGAGTGAAAACCCAAATCCTCATGACAAGTGGTCCCATGTATAATTGTATCTCTATTATAAGCCCTTTTCAAATCAGTATCCACGTTACACATTAGGCTCATGTAAACAATTATTAAATGGCAATGTGCTCCACACAATAATTACGTATTAGGTTCATTAGTATTGTGTGTAAATATACAACTAGACTCAAAATCACGTTACGCATCTGATCAATGTAATGGACATTGTGTCCAATAATACGTTTACTGTTTACATAAAAACACACAGACCTCAGTTATTAAAGCAGTAGCGATATAAGCTACTCGAGGATATTACAGTCCAAAGTAATTTAGAGCAAAATTCTCGAGGGACAAATGTATATCCTTGGTTTTATTAATAGTAACCCCAGTAGCGCTCCACACAAGATGCCCTTGGTATCAGGAATCAAGTTATTCTGGAATAAAGGCAGAGCGCAGCCGCGGTCTGACATGTTTCCATAGAAACTAGAACAGATTTAATCTACTAGTTTTTATGTTGTGTCAAATTTAGCTTGCCTCAAAAAGTGCGGATTAATTGGTTTACCGAATGGGTACTCGGTGATCCGAGGGGACCTGTCAGCTGACATTCGCTCCAGCACACTCTGAGAGGGGTAATTTTCATCAATAACTAATGATAAGCGATTAGAGATTTGGAACAAGGCAAGAGTGCGCTAGGGATTTTTGAAAAGCGTGGTTTAGGATAACCGTCAATACTATAGCTCTTAATACATTTCCTTCAGCTTTACTTGTAATAGGCTATATCACTTTGTGTGTGTTTCTTGACAAAATAACCACATTGTAGTTTTCTTAAGTTGCATCCTGAGACATAAACCAGGTATTTGAAATTATTTGGTGGAGATTGTAAATAAAAAATGGGTAGTGTTGTTTTTATTTTAATTAATTAATTGACAAAAGAAAAAAAACATTATTTTCACAATGAGACGATTGCCTAAATGAAAATGGAAATGCTCGCAGTGGCTGGTCTTTCCGCGCTGAACAGCGTGTTCCATCTAGCGCGTGCTTCACACTCTTTTGACAGCGCGAGATGCTTGAATGGCGCGCCGCTGCAGCATTTTTTTTTGTAACGGGAGGGGAGCTGTATTCAGCAAAACCAGGGATGCATCAAAATATATAAATGCAGGATCCTCTCTGGCAAAGATCCGCTCATATGCAAAGGTGCGTTACTTAGCCAGATGGTCGCGTGTTGCATCACGCAGGCGAACAATTTAAGATGTCAGTCAATAATTCATGGAGTGAAAATTACGAGGACTTGAAAGCAGAAAATTAGCAAAGGCAACGTTATCGCCCCGTGGCGGTTTGTAGCGCTGGATACTACAGGGTTCAGCAGCATTACATAAGTCAAGCGAGCTATGATAACATTATGAAAAAGATGTGTTTACGTGGGATATCTTATCTAATCCTGCCATCTCTAAAATCAATCCCTTTTCCTGAATATACAGATTTATCATCCTCTTTCATAGATAAAAGTATCAATGTAAGCTAAATTCCACCCATTTATTCTCAAGCGAGGTAACGGATACACACATTTGTTTATAAAATGGAAGCTCTTTTATCATGTTGTACAACTGCTCATTTGAAACACACAGTTAATCAACCTCTTGGCTTCTAAACAAGGAGTTACAACTGAACAGAGTGGAATTGAGAATATATATGTGTGAGATGATGACTGCAGGGGAATGTTGTAGCAGCAAACTGCATGTTGTTGAGTGTAACATCTCTTCAAGACCTCAGTTCCTGATTGACCATGCATCCTGGGATGTGTGTATATGAGGATTAAGCCCCCTTCTTGAGTAAAGAGGAGAGGCTAGAGCTGACGCAGCCATCCTGCAGTGGTGTGGACCACTCTTTAGAGAGAGAGAGAGAGAGAGAGAGAGAGAGAGAGAGAGAGAGAGAGAGAGAGAGAGAGAGAGAGAGATCCACATGACTGCTGAGACAGAAGTGGATGTCCTGCTGTTCAGTCATTTCTACTGCAGTCAGACTGACACGGGCATCATATTAATGACTTTCAGCAGTGACTTGTTTGTGGGTTTTTGTGTCTGAGAGTACATTAAATGAATAGTTCACCCCAAAACATAAATTATGCATGGCTTCTTATTTCTTATTTAAAAACAATATATATATATATTATTGTTATTTTTTCCATACATTGAAAGGGTTGTTTGACCTTTCAAAAATCTAAAAATAGAACGTTATAAAGGTTTGCAATGACATGAGAGAAATTAAAAGATGACAGCTTTTTGTTTTGGGGTGAACTATTTATTTTGGGCTAAAAGAGAGGTTAATCATCTGGACGTAATTCATAAAGCTTGATGTTTCAAAAGTTGCAGCGATGTAGTACAAAAATGGTAAACTGATTGTGTCCACTAAGTTTTAGAGCAGCTGTGCACTTGAGGTTGCACACATGAACTCACACACAAACAAAATAAAATCAAATGTGCATGAAGTCATTGCTTTTAGCACCAAACAATTCTCAGTTAGTGTCTTAACTAATGCAGTTCCAATGACTGAAATTGGGTTTAATAAATAGTGTAACTGTGAAAACACTTCATTTGAGTTTTCGTGCTGTTTAAGTCATATTCATTTACTGCCAGTTTCCTTTTTACAAGGCGTTCTAGGCTGTGGTTGTCTTGGAATCTTATAGCATCTACCGAAGTCTCTCATCACTGTTAGCCAGAACCAAATGTTAATTCTCAAAAAATAAGGGAAAAAAGCAGTGTCATTTCAGCCTTGTCAGTTTTGTGTTTAATTGATTGATGTGTATATGTGTAAGGGAACAGCAAAGCTCTAATTTGGCTGTTTTCTCCACCTAAAAACATCTAGCGGGTGTGCAGTTTTTATAGCAGAGGAGAGACAACCAAACCCTCACGAGGAACCGCGTAACAGAATTAAGTACACAGGAAGAAAACCATTCTATGTGCTTATTCTTTGGCAAAAAACTTTTGTTTATTACCTGACACAGGGTGTTTGGGTGTACTAAGTATGTAATATGGTGACTATAGACTCTTGTTGTGTGTTTTCGGTGGCTAGACTATCTACTATAACTAATTTCTGGCTTGTCAAATTCATAGGAACAACTTTATCCTTCTTTATGTTTAGCCCGAGGTATATTTCTGCAACGTTGGGGCCGATTTGCCCACTTATTTCACTCCCTGTTGGCCCATTATATTGTCCACTATCTATATCTGTCTCTTTCTGTCTCCAACATAGCCTCCAGTGGGACAGAGATATCAGATTGATAGGACTGAGGTTGTGAACCATTTAGTTTGATTAAATGTGTGGTTTGGCTGTGATGGCTCAGACCCAGGGAGGCTGGCTGGCAACAGTCCCTCCAGCAGACAGACTGAGCTCAACAACAGATTACGGTTAAGACATGGATTAGGAGGTGCGGGGAATACCACAGGGATGTACAGACGGAGGCCACTTAACATTATTTGATCTAGGGTCCTCCATTAAGGCCACCGGCCTGATGCCTGCTCTGATGAAGGCAGTTCGACTGGTAATCTGGATTATGAGGTGTAGCAGATACTGAAAGGTGCAGTTTTTTTTCCTAAAGGCATCTGAGGTATGAGGATGTTTAATCTCAAAACAAGTGCTTAATTAAGTATGACGGTCAATCCAGCAGCCAGAGGAGCTCCCTGAGGGAAAATGAGCATGTCTGCACATTCAGATACACAAGCTCACAGTTTATGAGGGGAAGTGGAGACTACAGTACTGTACGTTTTGCTGCATTGCTTTTCTGCACTAGATGGTCCAGGCTAGCTGGCTCAGCTCTAGTTCTGCCTGGACACACTCTCTGGCAGTCCCTTCTGTAAGACACACACACACACACACACACACACACACACACACACACACACACACACACACACACACACACACACACACACACACACACACACACACACACACACACACACACACACACACACACACACACACACACACACACACACACACACACACACACACACACACACACACACACACACACACACACACACACACACACACACACACACACACACACACACACACACACACACTCTCTCTCTCTCTTTCTCGCACACTGTCATTTCCATTTGTGCCCCTTGTGGTGTGAATTGAAGGTGTGATAAGGCCTATCAGCAACAAAACAGTGTGTCGTACTGAAGGAGGTCAGCAGCAGTAGCACGTAGCACATGCACTGCACATATAATAATGACACCAGCAAACGTATTACATCATGTCAAAAGCTCCTATACGTTTATTTTATCACGCAAATTCACTGCAGAAAGATGCTTGATTTGAAAGTGACTTCTGTGTGAGCTGTGCTTTATACATCGTTATACTATTGACAATAGGCAATGGATGTTTTGTATCCAAAAATTCTGAAAGTTCTGTATATGTAGATTAATACTGCAAATTGCAGCAGTTTATTTTCAATATACTGACAACAAACTGGTTGTCTGTATTAAAATGAAACTTGAGGTTGGCTTAGTCACTTTAGGTTTGGCTGTCGTCTCTCTCCTCTTCTCGCTTGTTTTACTATGCTCATATTAAAGGATTCTCAACAACAAAAGCATGAACGTAATGGAAAAACTCTCAGCTATTGAGTTTATAAGCTTGTCTCACTCTTCTGAAACCTTCATGCAGAACAAATGGCTTCCATTTCTTCTAATGTTGATTCCCGCATGCACTGTAATTGCTTCTCATAGAAGCAGTTATATAGCTGTTGTGTTTACTACTGATGTCTCCCTCAAACCTGACATATAAATGCATTAAAGTTAAAAGAAGATTACAAGTTAGCTCTTAATGCTGGTGTATTCTGAAGAAGGCACAGAGTATTTAATATACCCAATAACAGTGCTGTACAATATACATTAGTGTTTGAGAAATGATTGGCGTAGTATAATGCTCAGGGTGTTTGCTTTTATTTAAACAAATTTCGACCTCATAATTAAAGTTCTGCCATATTAAGATCTCTTCTTGGCATGTGTGTGTGTTTATAGGGTTGTATTTATGTGTTGCCTGTGGTTGGAATTAGACAGTACCTCTTCCTTCTTTCAACACAGTGTTTTTCATGTGGTCACAGCATCGGAGCATCCATTACAAAGCACAAAAAGCCATTACTGTGACAGCCGCTACTTCCCTGAACTTGGGAAGTACTTCCTTCAACTTGGCTTCTTAAGCCTGACCTAACCCTAGAAGTTAGGCAAGAAAGTGAGCGAAAAGAGCTTCCAGTCTTCCTGAATCGTTTATTTTTATTCATCTGCCTCAGCTGTTTTCTTATGAAGAGCACGCAACCATGACCGCCTTTCTGACCTCAACAATAAGGTCAGTGTATAAATATATAGACACGAGTGGCGTTCAGTGGTACAAATTCTCATCTCGCTCCGGAGAAGCTGTATTGGGCGAAGCAGCCTGACGACTCTCAAAATAATCACTGACACAATCAAGTCTGCTAACAGCCTCTGAGAACCGGGATGCGATTTTCCCAGTTTATTTTTTAACGGCCCTGTCTATCATTCGGCCCATGTGATGTTCATTTAATGTAGCGTGGACGACCCAAACAAGGAACAGTGTTTGTTATGTTTTTCCACCAGACATGCTTGTTTAAATGGCATTGACCCTGTTAATATAATTGGTGGCCTGCTTCATAGCGTGTGCAAACAGATGTGTAGTATGTGTGGGTGTTTATCGGTTTAAAGAAGGGGGTTCGCCGTGATTCTCAGCCTCAACGTTTCTTTTTGATGGAGTGTGTGTCTAAAGGATTAAGGGTGGAGAGTTTGACAGACAGCTGTACAGGAGGGTGAAGGAAGAGGGGGGAGCACACCTGTGGGATTTGAAGTCTCAGGTATTTCACTGTGTATGAGACCAAACCTGTTCAGAAATGTATGATTTTGAGTCTGGGAGACAAATTTAGGCCTGACCTCTGATCCCATGTGGCTACAAAACGTAACTATATGTATTTTATTTTGTAGTCTTAAAAAAAATTATACTTCAATTCAGCAAGGATGCATCAAATTAATCAGAAGTGTTGTTTATTTGAACTCTTTATTCATCAAAGAATCTGAAAAAAAGTATCATGGTTTCCATAAAAATGCTCCAAATCAGCATATCAGATCTTTTCTGAAGGACTGGCTGCTGAAAAATGTAGCATTTAGAGAAATAAATTACATTTTACAATTAGTGCTGTCAAATGATTAACCTCGATTAACTACATCCAAAATAAATCGATAATTTGATAGCACTAAATCTAAATAATATTAACTCCTAATAATATTTTACAATATTACCGTCTTTAATGTAAACCCTTCAAAAGTAATGTAATGTCCCACCTAATCGAACAATTTATCTACAAAATCTACAGTTTTTACGACAATGTAGTAATTTACAGATTACTCAACTGTTGAATTTCTCCTTTTTTGTCTTCCATATATCTACATGCAGAGAGGGACAAACTCAGTAACCTTGATTTCAGTGTTTCCGGATGCATCGTAACAGTGGTTAAATCATTCTGAAAGAATAGAAAATCTTAATAATGTCAAGCATAACTGCTTGACCTGAAATCATAGTTTGAGTAGTTATTCCAGTTTTATGAGGGTGGATAATAGTTATAGATAAGGCTGATAATCTGTTCGGTTTTTAGATAAGACTTCTGTGTAAATATTGACCAAATCAAATCAAAGAAGGGTCAGTAGGGTAAAATACTCTACTAAAGCTCAGCGTTGTCCCTAAAGGAAGCCTTCAGAAGCACTCGACATTGCCAGGACAAATATTTAAACTGGACTTTACTGCATGTCTGTATTTACAGAGTCTTATTGAGGAGGAAAATATGTCATCTTTCCCTCTATACAATTGTGATTGAGTAAATAATCAGCCACCGGTATTATGTAACTTGTTATTTCCCAGAGTTGTAGCCTAAGCGTGTATGTGCGACTACACAGTGTAACATAATGTGAGTCTCTGTAGGTAAATAGGATCAGACCTCTGTCTAATATATTACAGTAATTCAGTATCAATTAATGAAGGGGCATACCAAAATATCATCTCATCAAGTCAGAGTTTGCCTGTTGTGTTTTAATGTGTATTCCTGTGTCCCTGAATGCCATCTTTTTATACTTGAGAACACTTGGTTTTGTTTGTCACCCCGACGCGTTACATGTCAGAAACACTTTCCCTTCAGTGGGAAATCTTGCTCTGTTGTTTCAGTGAGTGTGAAGAGTAGATGTCCAGGGTTTAAAGGCTCAGGTGTGCACAGTGGAACAGGCTGTACTTTCTCAAAACCTTAGGATGGACAGTCACATGTCTATGTCCTACCCTGTACATTTAAATTCCAGTGATTCTTTAACTAGACTCATTCATTCCTCAGAGCCATTCATTTAGCAGTTCTAAAAATAACCCCTTGGTTGACTTGTGGGCCTGTCAAAACTAAATTTTCACTACTGTGTTTAATTTTAAATAAATTAATACTATTATTCAGCGAAATTGATCAAAATGGACCGTAAAGACATTTATAATGCTTTAAAAGATTTCTACTTCAAATAAATGATGTTCAGCTCATCAAAGAATCCGAAAAAAAAATATCACCGTTTCCACAAACATATTAAGCAGCACTACTGGAGACTGGAGTAATGGCTGCTGAAAATTCAACTTTGCCATCACAGGAATAAATTACGTTTTAAAATGTGCTTAAAAAATATAATTTTTAATTGCAGGATTAGACAAGATAGCTCACTGCTGTGCCTCAGCCACTTTATTCATCAACACAGAGTGAAAATGGCTATGTGTGAACTACATAATACAGCAGGTTAAAGTTTGTGTTAGATTGACATAAGTCTGTTTTTAGGCACAGTCCATCCCTGCTACATGACAAATACTTAAAGACTTTAGTTTCCTTTAAGGATTAATTTGGTATTCGTACCAGGTAAGCCACAATAGTTTGAGTTATTTTGCCACACCAGAACATAATAATTACCCTGAACTAACGCCTAAAATACCTGCGTGTGTGTGTGAGGTGTGTGTCTCCACCTCACTGATGTGGAATGTAGAGCTGGAATTCCACTGATGCAGTTGTTTTGTTTTCCCACAGTTGCTTTACCTCCGATCTATAGTTACAGTCACCAGCCCACGCTACAGAAAGGTGCTTAACAATACGAAATCATTACAAAACATCTAAATTTACACAGCCAAACACGTTTACTCTTATGATCTCACACCCTCTAACCTTGAAGGTTTCTCTTGGGTTTCTATGGCGGAACATTTTGGTGGGCCTGCAGGATAAAATACAGATCTAAGACATACTGTCTCTCGAGAGTGTCTTGCACTGTTCTGCATTAAACTAGACCAGCAAGAAATGAGATTTATCTCTAATTCATGAAGGAGAAAGTGAGATGGATCACTGCGCTGCAGAGTCTCAGCTGTTCTCAATGAGAGTGGATGAAAATAGTGCTTTGCATAGCTAGAAAATAGATGTAATAAACGACACTGGGACAGATAAAAATGATCAGGGGGTCTGTGTGTGATTGTGTGGGTGTGTGTCTGTGCATTGATTGGATAGAATAGAGGTTTATGGGGCGACAGTCAATTACTCAGACAGTGTCCATTAAATACATGTCACATGTGGTTCTCCTGTAGATATTGATTTCAGGCAACCCAGATCTTGCTCTTACTTTGCGTTCATCACAGGGCTATGCGGCATTCAGAATTGAACTGAGAATGCCTTTTGATATTGAGTTTGAAGTAAATAGATTCTATGCACACAGACTACGTCTTTCTACTAAAGGATCAGTGCTATGTGAGCCTCAGGTATAGTATTCTCCCATAGCATAGTAGTAAACTGTCATATTTTATTTGTGCATTTGTCCATTTCAATTCAGGGAACAGTTAGACAGACCTGCATTACATTTATTTGAATTGCAATTTCTTAGATCCCATTTCCTGTCATTCTGTGGGATATTACATACACTAGAAATTAATGTTGCACTAGGTGTCTCACCATAGGAGTCTACGGAGAGATCAAACAGCAGAGCCCGTCCATGCTGAGTCAAGAGGGATTGATGACAACTTTCCAGCCATATAGCTCCTTATAGTTATTACTGTCCTCTATAGGGTTCTCTGAGGTTATGAATGCTTTATCTTCTCTGAACCAGCTTTTGACCCTATTAAGTATTAAGTTGAATAAAGAATTCTTAGTAGCAAGAAGTCATATTTTTAAAGTATAGCTTTAAATGACCTGTACAGCATAAAAGAGAAGAGAAGAGAAGGCCGTGAAACATTTATGCCTCTAGTTTTCACTCAATTGGTCATTATAACCGGCTGTCAGTTGTCTAAAGCTCATGGCCACTCACACAGAGCAGTATGGCTAGAGTCTAATGCTAAATTGAGCTTGAAAGAGCAGCTCTCAACATAGGCTTTTTCAGCCCTAAGTGTGCTGAAATGCCTCGTCCAATTTAGAGTTCTCCTTTTTCCCCTCTTCCTCTTTCCCCTCCAGTGTTCAGTCTCGTGACACCTCTTCTCTCTGTTTATTGCTCAACACTGTCAATTACTGCGTTGAGAATAGCTTGGCTCGCTATGCCGTTTGAAGCTTCATTGATTAAGCTCTTCTCCTTAGACATTTTCTGAATCAAAGCGCTTCACAGATGTTTCGTCCAAAGATTGTATTTTAGTATTCAAGCACTGTCCTTTGCCACTTGCAGGTAATTCCTGAACACTTTGAGGTAGTGTCCGAATTATTCTTCTACAACTAATGACACGATTAATGCACAATAAAAATAATGTAAAGAAAATAAATTCAATTTACCATTTCAACATGTTTGTCAGAGCTAATTAATGTTGCTTCAGTGTAGGTTTACACTTCGAATGGGAATAGCAGTATTTAAGAAAGATAATCAAGCACTTCTATTCAGTACTAGTTATTATTCACAGAATCAGGCACTGTTGACGCCCCCCTGGGTGAGGTCCACCCCACTCCTACACAGCTCTTACAGAACAAAGAGAAGAAAAGGAGAATAAGCAAAGACGCATAGTGAGCGAGAAAAGCCAAATCAAATCTCATTACAGGCAAAAAACAAAAAGCCCTCATAATTACAGTAATCCCTTTCTGTGTCATGTAAACATAAAAAAATGAAACAAAGCACCAGGATTAGGCTACAAATGAAGCACGTCTAATGTCAGTCAGAAAAACGTTAAACCAGTTAATGGCTCGACGCCATCAGAAGATGTTTAAACTGTTGGTCCAAATGGTTGGTGATGAGATTAGTATTAAGGTAGCATGAACACTAACATAATCCCTAAACCTAAAATCTAAAGTTTTTCTGACGCACACCTTTGAATAATAGTATATGCTAGTGTGCTGCTAAATTTTAGAGTGTGTTCACTTAATACTACTTGCAACGTTGCAAATAATGTTCATGGCTGTAACTAAAGCAAAACTGGCTATAAAAAATGGACCAGCCCTTTAATATATCTCACCCAAATCTGAAAATACATCAACACAGAAAAGAAAACTGCTCATCAAGTGATTGTATGCAGTCTTTAGCATCAGAATCCGAGGGAAGGGAAGGTAATTGAAGCTTCTGCTTGGCAGTTAACATTAGCACATAACCAACAGAATGCTATCAGATCAGGCTGATCTTAAGGGCAGCCGTAATTGCACTTCAGTGTCTGTCAGCTGCTTTCTCTCCTGCTGAATTGCTCAGTGTAGTCAGGAGCTCATTTAATGAAACGAGCCGCTCATTTAGAGCCTCTGCATGTAATATCCACTATATAAATGTATAGTGTTTACTGCTGCTAAACATGTATACTCATGCATCTCAGGGTCTGTGCATGTTTAAACTAGAAAACCCCTCTCTGTTTCTGTGTATAAGGAGTAAGTGTACCGATATGTCTATAACCATACATTTACTGACCATACATACTCCTGATGTTGAGGGGAAACCAGGCAGCCTGGGGATTCCAGTGCATTCTGACCACTGCACAGCTATACGTCTGACACACTCCAGAGGATAATTCTCTTATGAATTATTAATGCACAAATACTATATGCTGTTTCTGCATAGCACCTCTGCAGGAGAAAACCTCTCCCTCTTTCTTTCTTTTTATGTAATATTTAAAAGCATGTGATGTGGTCTAGACTAGAAGACTGACTGAAGAAGCCTCGTAGTGCACAGCTTATTTACACACTCCAGGCTAGTATTTTGGTATAAAGGAAATACTACAGAATATATTTTCTGTGCATTTGTTATTGAATATTCATAAATTGTAAAATTGCTGTTGTTGTGCACATACACTTTAAAACTAGTCTCAGATCAGCAGTGCAGTGTACAAAGCAGTACACTGACAAGCAGCGCTGGCAGCCTGCCTGAGGGTGAGGCAGTAATGAGGAACTACTGGTATAAAATGGTAAGGGAATTCCAAAACACCCACACCCGCAAACGCCTGCTAAAACAAAAACCCCTCCACTGACATCTGCATTGTGTTTATATGGACTGTAGGGTGGTTAAAGGCTGAGTGGAAAAAGCATCCGTCGTTTGCGGGATATGTATGGACCCGGTGGTCAGGAGCTTGCCGAGAACAGACAAGCATACTTGTGGTCAGCCCTTACCCTGCCTCTGCACTCTCGTAGGTTTGGCTCGGCGCAAGAGAGCAGACATATTGCAGAGAAGCTGGGAAGGGTTAACATGGGAACAGTATTTTTTCGCTTTCACACATATGTAACTTCTGTCGAGGTGTTGTTATATCAATCCCTGTGACACTTTTGAGAAGGATCACCCTTAGCTGATGAGAGAAGCAGAGAAGCAGGGGATGGGAAAGGAGGGAAGGAAAATAGAAGGAAGAGAGCTTCAGGATGTGTCAGCAGCAGTATAGTGTACCAGTGGTTTGGTAGAATGAAAAGAATGAGGGAGAGAACTTCATAACAGAGCAGAGAGGAAATTCTCTTACCGCAAAGAGTAGCATTACACAGGATATGGAAATGTACGTTTGTACTGCAGTTTGACCTACCACACACACACAGGGGCAAATTCGAAACAGTTGTGCCACTTTTGAATGCAGTACTGCAGCACAAAACCCTGCATCTTATTTACTAACGTTTGCATTCCAGTTTAACCAAGTACTGCTCGTTTTGGGATTTTTTTAAAGCACAAAAGCGGCTCATATTGTATGTAGACTAGTTACTGTATATTTATAGATTGAGCTTTTTTCCCACATTGCACTAAACTGAATATCATTTAAAAGAGATGTTTGCATTGCAATTGGCCATGTTTGTAGTAATTTATCAGCTTGTGATCAAATGATGGATGATGTGCATTGAAATTGATTATTTGCCGTTTCTTTAGTAAATCGGATGCTAAAACAACACACACAAATTCAAAGAGCGCTGTAAGAGGTTGCGATTATTTTGAAACAGTTGCCACCTTGCGACTTGCTTATTAACCACATATGATCCAGTTTAACCAGGTGTTAAATTAGTGTTGCAATGAATATCTAAAATATAAATACAAAATAATTGTATGTTTTTTTATAATGCATATATGCCTCAATATTAATAAGTGTACAATAGTTTATTATAGATTCCACTTTATTTACAAAACTATTTGTCTGCTGCAATTAGCATTGAGTAAAATTGTATTTTATTTCAAAAGATACTTGTACATTTCTATTGATCATGGCAGCAGCAGTTTATCAAATAGTGGGGAAGATTTTAATTATTTGCATTGTTTCTAAATTTAATCAGGTGCTAAAACAACACACACAACACATGCAAACGGCACTATCGGCTGGTGCAATTTATTTGAAAATTGCATGCAGCACTACAGTGCAAAACTTATTTACTAATCATTATGCAATCCAGTTTACCTACATACTAAATGCTGCTGAAACGTTCTGTTTGCCTTCTTTTTTGCACATATATGGAATTCAGTTTAAACATTTGATCAGCTCATGCATTCCCTCAGAACCATGACCTTGGCATTGCTAGCGCCATGCTTTACTGTTTGAGCTAAAGGAATGCATACATTTATGTCTACCTTACTACAGATTGTGCATTATTTACTAAAACTCTCTATGTGTTTAGGACGGTTGTACTAAACTGAATTGCAAATTTATGTTGATCATGGCATCATTTATTTATCAAATGATGATTAAATAATGGAGCAGAGCACTATAACTAAGCTATTTTAGACTTTTGGATTGTAGAGGTGAAGCGTGCTAATGAACAACACTACAGCAGATGCAATTCATTCTCAGTAAAATCCCCTCACAGAGTTCTGACTAAATCAAGCTTTGCATGTCTCCCAGTTGCCTTTCCTCTCACCTCTCCTCATCTTCTCAGTTACAGTATATAGGACGGCCAGCCTCTGTTGCTATGCATTTATCCTAACCTACTTCTCCCAGCCCTGAAATAGCACCGGGGGTTGCTCAGGTCTATCATCTCTCTTTTGGGGATTGCAAAATGAGGTCTGTCCTATCACTCAATGATCTTCGTTTTCGTTCTCTCTCCCCAGACGACTAGACAGTCCTCTGGGTCTATACTGTGACTTGTATGTATATGTGTTTATAAAAATAAGAACAGGGTGTTGTATGCATTAATGCAGTATTCCCACCTTAATGAGCTTTCGAAGTCTGGATTCAAAGAAAAATGTTTGCCATTGTTTGAGCTTCTGACAGTTGAATAGGTGATGTTTGCGTTTCAGGATTTGACCGTTACTGGAATTTCAGGCGGTGAACCACTTCCTGTTTAAGTGAATGGATTGTTTTAACATGCAGACGGTTTCTCACACACAAAATATATCGCTGATATATCACCAGTTCACTTTAAGAGTAGGTTAGTATATCAAAACTCAAACCTCTTGGCCTTTCTTGGCAAGGATGAGCTCATAGTCTTTAAGAAAATACTCAACCCAAACAAGCACTTGAACTTACAGCCTGACTTCCTCTTAGACAAATATAGGTCCAAACAATGTATGTCTAAGATAGCATCACGCCGTCTTGTGTAAATCAAATGCAGGAGGGCTGCTTCTCCAGCTTCCAGGATCCATTAAAAAGCTTCACTCGAATGAACTCCCCTGAGATTTGAAATAGCACTAGACGCATTAACAGAACTGATTTGCTCATCCTGACCCTCTGAGCTTTTTCAAACGTGCTATTGGTCAGTCCACTGGTAAATGTCCAAAGGGTCTCCTGGGGACGGCACTATAGTGAAAGCATTATATCAAAAAGCATCATTCAAATGCACTGCATCTTATATTAGCATATCGCCATTTCACCGCACCAATCAGCTGATAAGATGGAGACCCACATGAACGAACGGGTCAATGTTTCATTAGCATTTAGGATAATGAAACTAGTGTGCTAGAAAACAAAAGGCGCTCTTTCTCACAACACAGTCTGTTCGCATTGCAGTTTTACTGTGTGATTTGTAAGCAAATGTTTATTTGAAGCTAAATTAGCGAGTTTAATTTCTTTATTACTAATCCATGACTTCATTAATATTGTATGGAAAGAGCATTAGAGGCTTTTTGCACAAATTATTTGTTAAGCTAGGGTTAAATAACAATAAATAACTAACATCATAAAGTATGTTCATGTGTATATATATATATATACTGTATATATTATTTTTTTCTCCCATGAAGGTTGTCAACCCCAATACAAATACGCAAACATAAACGTCGTCCATAATTGCATTTATCTGTAATCATGTAAAATAAGTTTATTTTAGATTATCAGATTCATTTATATAGAAAACTGATTGTTTCTCAGCCAACCTTATGTAGAGTTATACTGTAATTTTACACTCTGTTCAATGGCTGATGGTTTTTTTAATAACTCAGTGATGTGTTTTGTATACAATAGATCAGTCACAACAGGCAGGGCAGCATTCTTTCGCCTTCAGTATCTGTTGTGGTTTCTTCATTTTTGTAAAGCAACTGTAAAATAGGCTGCAACAAAGTGCAAATCTGATAGATCTTTTCCTTGTAAGAATCAGATAAAGTTTTTGCTTAAGATAACTGCATATTTCTTCATTATTGCAGAGTTCCTTTTTACCACCCTGATCAGGCTGACTTGACCAATTGCCAGCCGACCTTTTCCTCCTCTGTGTGTGTGTGTGTGCCGTGTTACTATGGCAACACCTCAGGGCTGGTGGCATCGAGGCGGACACTAGAAGGTCGATGATTCTGCTGGTACCATTTGGGGCATTTGCATCACCTTGTGTGGCATCGCCCACATTGCCTGCCATTTTACAGTATGATGCAACATGTAGTCAGAGCAACTGCACCTCAAATGCTTCCTGACAGCTCTCTCTGAAAAGTTTCAAGGTGTTGCCATGTTTCCCTAAACACTGTATCTTTATCAGAGAGCCAGCAGAGAAGATAGAGAAGGAAGAATTTAGGGCAAATCACATTTATCGCAGTATCGCCTGCCAAACACTGAACATAATTCACTAATATGATAGTTGCTCTCATGGTCTGGTGTTGCGTTGTGCACGCACTGACCTACTAGTACCAGTCTCTTCCAGATAACAGACCTTACTTTATCATGTTAAATAAGGACATACTAAATCAGATTGTTGCATGGTTTGCATCAGTTGTGCGTGTGGGAGTTTTGGTGGGAAGAGCTTGGTGGTTGAGGTTGTCTTTGGCAGGCGTGAGGGTGGGCAGGTGCAGTCTCGGTTGAAAGAGGAGAAACGCAGCACCATCTGGCACAGGGATCCCCCTCCCAGTGGGAGGAGAGGGAGAGACGGAGGGATTGAGGGATGGGGGGCAACGGAGGAGTGTGACCAAGGTAATTAGTACATTACCTCAGATTAGACTGATGGAAAAAGGGCGGGACCACCCGCTCCTGAGCATAGAGGAGGATTGTGGAAAGCCAACGCCCCATATCTGCCCCATATCCAAATCAATACATTTCGCTAAGAACTGAAAAGAAAAATCCATCAAGTACTTCAAGTTTATCAGCAGCCTTTTAAATTCCAAGCCAGGAATAGTTCATAATTAGGGATGCATGGATATAAAAATTATTCATTTTAAATGCTGCAAGTAAATTTAAGAATGTCAACATTCTACGGTTAAGTATAAAGAATGGATGTTCACTTTGAAAAGGGTTTCCTGATCTTTCCTGTCAGATGAATATCTTTGACCAAAAATATTTCAGTTGAAGTACAACCTCAGGTTTTAAGTTTGCATGTTCGGCGGTTAATGGTCACATGACATGTAACTGAACAAGTAAAATATTTATTATTTAACATTTGATATTGATTTATTTTGAATTATTGGACAATGGACTTTGACATGAACTAACAACGAACACTTTCATTAATTAACATTAACAAAGATGAATAAATCCTGTAACAAATATATTGCTCATTGTTAGTTATTGTGGTAACACTTTAGAATAGGGACCAATTCTGACTATTAACTAGGTGCTTATTAGCATGCCTATTATTAACATACTGGCTATTTATTAGTACTTATAAAACACATATTTTCTATAATCACATTCTACATCCCTAATCCTGCCCAATGCCTAAACTTAACTACCTTACTAACTATTACTAAGCAGCAAATTAGTTTACGTTTATGTTTTATGTAAGTCATAGTTAATGGTCAGTTAATAGCGAGAATTGGACTGGGGTTAAATACCTTAAAGTGTGACTGCTATTGTTTGTTAATGCATTAACTAACATATATTCTGGTGCCTACATATCTTCTGTATCATCTGACCATATCATGTTTCTGTATGGTTTTGTTGTGTGTGTGTTTTGGCCGGGAGTCTAAAGAGCTCTTGATCAGGGCATTACTCCTGTTTTGGTGTAATTACAGCTTTCGTGTTGCTGCCTTTAAATCTTCAGTCTCTCATCTCCACATTCCTTCTTTCTGATCACTTTAGAGCCTCTGTCTAACTCTTCTCAGACATCCGCTTTGATCTTCCATTTGTGCAAAGCACACAGCATTCAGACACTTCTAAATGCAGGAGAGGCTGTAAACAGAGCCTGTGACTGACAGCCAATGAAATTAGACAAGCGCGATAGAGATCCAACATGCTTGACGTTATCTCTGATGTTACATCTCTCTAAATCACTGAACAGTCTTGTATGAATAGAGGAAGAGAGAAAGACATCCGCTTCACAGGCTTCACGCACCCAGATCAAACACCTAATGCCGCTGAACCGTCTTTTAATTAACTTTTCAGTGCTGCCTGGCTAATTACGTCATGCTTTTTAATGTCTTGTACAAACACAGACATATAACACAGGAGTGGCTGTGTGAAATAAAAATAGCAATTTGTTTCTGTTGCTGCAGTGGCTTTAGTCATCTTCGAGTTTCGCCTCGATCGGTTTGCGGTTTCCCAACGCCACCCGTTTTGACTTGTCACTGGCATGTTGTAGCAAAGACGTACTGAGAAGAGGCACTTTGGCAGGTGCAGGCTTGTCCACACATAGTGACAAATGCAACATTCCTGTCACACAAGTCTCGCCACCTGCTTGCATTCCAGTGCAGTCAGTGTCTTTCCTTACTGTCTGCAACTCAAGGTACATCCGGAGTGTGTTTCTTTCTCTTTTCTTTTTTATTCTGAGGACACACCAATGCCTTTGTTACGCTTCAGCACATCAGGAACTTTAATAAATTATTTTATTTACTAATTAATGAATAATTAGTTTTTAAAATGTTTAAACATACTTTTAAATATAATGTTTATCAAATACTGCACACTGTAATGATTAGATTCATAAATTCACTTGTAGCATTTTTTTTAAATAATGATTATAAAGTTATTTTTTCTAATATATTCAAAATTGTGAAGAAAATAACCAAGAAAAAAGAGCAACTTATTGTTATGGCCAGAATTTGAATATGAGTTTTGGTGAAAGATTACAATTACTGTTAATAGCGTGCACCAATAAGACCAGCTGACTTCAAACTCAAACAGCCCAGAGTAGAAGTGTGTGTGTGTGTGTGTGTGTGTGTGTGTGTGTGTGTGTGTGTGTGTGTGTGTGTGTGTGTGTGTGTGTGTGTGTGTGTGTGTGTGTGTTCATCCATAGGATCCCATGTAAAGCCTATAATTGTTCTGTTATTGAGGATCACAAGGAAGTGTAAAGAGAAAAAAACCTGTCAATATTTTTAATTCTTTAAAATGCTTAGCACAGATGTCTGAATGTTCATTCGCTAATCATTTCTTCAAAAAGAAACTCAAATAGTCTTAACTCTAATTGTTGTGCTTAAAGGCTAAAATTTACGTCAGAGTACAAATTCTAACGTATCTCTGTCTCGGTTTCCCAGGTGTCCTCCTTGACATACAGAAACAGTTCGACGTTGGTGACAGCGGAGCAGGCTTGTTGCAAACAGGTAAGTCTCTCATAATCCCATAAATACGTGGTTTTGCAATCATGCAGTGTGTACACACAGACTCACTGACTTATATCACTGACATGAGGTGGAAGAGAAGACTAAAATCCATTAAGCACCATGCAGCCGAAGTGACAGGGTTAACAAAGGAGGAAAAAACTGTGAATGAGGTGCTCCAGCTCCCCCTCCCTCCTCCCCAAAGCCAGTGTAATTGACTGTGCTTGAAGCACTTGTTAGGGTTTAACAAAACAGAGGACTGCCACAGTTGTTTGAATTGGATGGAGACCCACCCTGCACTGTGATCGGTCCATTATTCAACAGTGCAAGGACATTACATACATTTTCCAATATTTCTATTAAGGAAAAATACCACAGTAAAACTCCAGTGAGGTACATGGGAAGCTGTAAATGTTTTTTTTTCAGTCGTTGTTACAGGAAACTGGAATAGTACTGCAGTGAATGCCCAACACTGTGAGTCCACTCTCTGGTTCCTTTTAACGGGAGGAAAAGACTAGTTTATTCTGGAAAACACACAGAGCTCTTGTTATCTTAGAGATGCTTGTGGTCTGTCGCTAACGTTTATAACGGCTAAAATTAAAAAATGACTAATAATAGTTCCCTCATTAAATGCAGATGACAGTGAAGTGTAACACATTATGACATCATTAAAGGTTATTTGTGGTGGGCTAGGAATCAGGGGATGTATACGGAGGGAGGCGAATGAGAGGGTTCAGTGTTATGGGTCAGGTGGGGGTTTTGGAGGCCGTTGGGTTGGGCTTCCTGAACCGGGCTGGGTCCACGTCAAGTGGTTTTTGTGAAGGAAAGTCACTGTGGCTTTCCTATTGGATCAGCCCCTTGAACACTAGCACACACAAACTGTACTTGTGTGCGTGTTCACACACATACTTGAGTGTGCAAACAGAGACACCGTCATACACGGAGGCAAGAATATATACAACAAGCACACATGCTCACACACACACACACACACACACACTATACAGAGGCTCATTGAGCGGTTGCATAGACAGGGATGTCTGGGATTCAGATCCAGCTCAATGTTTATCTAGTGCCCCATTCATTTGGTTTGAAAGTATTAGAATAACTGGCCCGTGGAGACCTCGGCACATAAACCTTTCAGTATTTAAGAGTGGGATATTTTAATTCTGGGTGAAAAGGGTGAAGTAAATATAAAAATCTACACCCCCTAAAACAGGATAAATTTAATTGAGAAGAAACAAGTTTGTGAGGTTCATGCTTAAGCTGCTAATTTGCAAATAGTGTGGATATAATAAATAGTGTGAAATATAATTTTATTTATATGTATATACTGTTTATACTACCATTCAAAAGTTTGGATTTTTTGAAGTGAGACATCAAGCTTAATTCAGCTCAATTATATTATATAACTGACTGCTGAGATGAGTGAGATATACAAAGTTATTCTCTGTTTTTGCTTAGCTGACCAATTTAGACTGCAGAAATCATACTGTCACTCGCTGAAGAAAATGTGTTTTTGATTAGTCTGTAATGGAAGCAAATAAACATTACAATTCTGCTTGGCTCAGTTTAACCATAAAGTGAACGACTGCTTGGAAACTTTCTATACATTGATTCTCAGCAAGGAATTGGTGCTTTGACAGTATGGCAGCCAATTATTGGTTTATATGCTACAGGAGGGATGGCACCTCTCATGCTGTGAAACTGCCATGAGACTCACTCTAAACAGGGGTTAAATTGGGTCTTTTGAGGTGAGAAGATATGGCCCTACCAAAACAAACAAATGTAAAATAGGGCTTTTAGTTTTTTCTAATTTAGATGGAATAAACAAAATCTGGACTGGAGCAGAGAAGAGATGGAATGGATCGAATAATTTTTTTTTCACAGCACATGGGTTGCCATCAAGACATTACTGGTAGAGATTTCTTTTTCTCTTTTAGCAGGCTTTTTTTGTTATAGACATACAAATATGATAGTCTTTGAGCTAATGAAATCGAGCTTTAACAAAATTTCAAAGCAAACCACATCCTGAACCACATCCTATGCCACCTAGAAAAATGGGAGCAAGGAAAAATCTCTTTGTTAAGCAGTGCATGGGGTCTGTGCTTACTTAGACTGTAGAGAAAGTGTCTGCGGCAGGTTTAGTTTGGCCTCTGATCCCAGTCTGACCTCAGTCTTCACACAACGAAACTGAATTTCAGATGCTCTGGCCATTGGCTGAGAACCTCAGTGTGAAAAGTTGGTTGAAGGGATGGCGTGAGATCAACTGGAGTGTGTCCTATTGTGACACTCTGATTTGTGTGAGTGGCAATTTTTTTTTTTGTTTTGTTTTTGCACACACATCTGTTAGTTTGACAGAGCTAGCTTTTCCAAAATCTACAGACTGTGGCAGGATGTCTTAAAGCGCACATGGCACAGAGAGATGTTGAGATTAATGTCTTAAGGAATGTCTTGAGGAATAGCTGACTAAGGCAGTCTACCATAAAACAGGAGGTGAAATATAGTGACAGGTTGGGAGGAGGAAGTTTTTCAAAATATAATTCAACTCATAGGTCTTTCTTTACGAGTCTGATCTGTCATGATAGTGTGTAATTGTCATAACAAAAGGAAGTAAACATACAGTAAATTCGTGAATGATGGACTGTGGGAAAACTGGAGTATCAAGTACCACAGAGATGAGGTCATACCACAACCTCATTGATTTACTGCGGTGAGTACCAAAACACTCATATGAACAAACCGAGGAGATAAAAGATTCAGTTCTTGCAAAAATATTTCACATATGTAAAATATTGGTTATATGATACATGTCTGGTTTGTGTCCTTCAAGTGATGCCGAGTCTTATATTTCCAGACAAATGCATGTCTATACTTGAAATTGACTCTCGTGTAACCTTATGAGGGCAATATTGACTTTATCTGGCTCTACACAATGTGATTTTGCCTGTGGCTGTCATACCTGTAAATTACCTCCTTGTCCACAAAGACAAGGCTTCTAGATCGGATCCCGCTCACAGTGCTCTCTCATGCTTTATTTCTTTTAACCAAGCCTCTATCAGACTAAGATATATTAATTTCAGATTAGCGGGAAAGAGTAATTATTATTGACCCAGAAAAAGAATTGACTGTTTGCTAGCCACAACACCTGCGGGCAGTCCTGGATGTCTGCGAGATAGAAAATGGAAATAATGAAGATGGAATGAGGAAAGAAGAGAGGGTTAACTCAGATGTTATTACTGTCCCGAGGGCCTCCTCCTTGCTCTTTTGTTTAGTAGGTGACATCGGCATTTTAAGGATGGGTGTGGGGAATCTGAATGACCTCTCTGCGTCTAAAAGAGAAATATTTTCTGAAGATGGATAGATGAGGAATGAACTTTAGACAGCCGAATGTTAAAATGTATTGTGGTCTACGCATCAGTTCACTAGGTGGTCTTGAGTCATATGCAACCTAAAACCTGGACTGATTTTTAATCCTAAAAAGGTTTGCAATTGTTTGGACAGAAATAATTAGTAACTAAATCATTTTCTCACAAAACATTTTTTTGCATGCTTGTCAGTGTAAAATATGCCACCACAATGACCATGTGATTGGACTGGTTGGCAGGTCATTGCTATGCATTTGCTAAAAGGGTTCAAAGTAAGGCTTTATGATTTAGGGGGAAATGCAAATTGACTGTTTATAATTGTGGGTTAAATACTATAAATAAGTGCCAGGTTTGCTGTGCTTGCTTGTAGGGTAAACCACAGGGAGCCTTTAAAGCCTCAATTTTGTTGACAACAGCAGGTTTATGATTTATCATAGCAAATTTGGGAAGATGGTTGGCGCATGTTGTGCACTAAGCCATGTGCATTTTTTTTATTTTTTTTTTTTTCTAATGCATCCTAGTTCAGAGTAGTTGTTAATGTGTTGTCTACAGGCCGAAGTCAAAAAAGGCCACCCCAAATATCAAAGATATGATTTTTTTCCCTTTTTTGTCTACTAGGTTAAAAAAATATTTTAGGTTATATGTTTTGATTATGAGCAATAGGGACAAATAATACTTTTTATAAGTATGAAAATATGATACAGCATGTTTCACTTTTCTGACGACACCGTAGAGACTCTAATTAGACTGTATTGCTCTAAAGGTCAAGAGGTCAGTGTCCTCTGGTCAAAGATGGCAGCTCTTGTCTGCATGTGAGGTGTGTCTGCCGTTGCCCCCTATCCCATCTGTCACGGCAGGAGCGGATGCTGCTTTTGAATCCTGACACGACTCCGCTGAGTCCATGTCTTCGTCTAGCCGCTCCGTCTGGAGCATGTGTTGTATATAGCTGCAGTCAGTCTGTGGCCAGTGAATGACTGCAGCCCAGGTGCTCGACTACATCTACCCAGACAAAGAATGAGCTATATTGAGAAGAAATTTCTGTGTGGATCGTGGCCGTCAGGATATTGGCTTACATAGCCATGAGCCATTAAAAGACATTATTTAAAAAAGTGAGATGTCAACCACAGACACACAGGTCTCCTGTAGTACAGCACTTCCACTGTATGTTTACACAGCCACAATTGTCCCCTTCTCAGCTTTCGTTTTAATGGCGGATTTTACAGTTTCTGATTTCTTTGGCCTGGACAGCAAGGAGCTACTGTATCTGTGTATTATCAGCTGTTCACACTCAGACCACAGCTGTACTATGATATCCCTGCTTTCTTCTGCTCTCGGTATCATTAGGTTTCTCACAAGACATTTCTCTGTAGCTGTTTTTGCTGCACTGTCAATTTGACGGGTGTCTAAAAAATGAATGAATGGATTCCACAACAGGAAACAAACAGCAGGAGATGTGCTCGAAGGAGACGAACACATACTAAGCGAGAGAGATGGATATGAAAGAGGGAAAGCGCAGCACCTGCTCATCATTCCCACAGTCAATGGCACAGAGATGTAATGATCCACAGCCGTGTCAATGCGAAAATGGAGGGAAAAAATAAAAACCAATTTCTCTCTCCATCAGCCGGGCTCTGACACTGGGTAATGAGCAATCAATACAGCAAATCCACATCTCTGCACATGCTATGAATAGATTTGTAGATCTTACAGCTTGAATCTGCTTTAGACCTGCCTGATGGGTGAATCTCACAAAGAAATTTCAGGGTCACATTTCTGCACAATTTTAAATAAATAGCAGAATTAATCTAATTTTTTCTCTAAAATTCACATACATATGATATACATTATATGTATTTTATATAATGTGTGTGAATAAGATAAAACTGGGAATTTTTAAGCCATGTCTCTATGGGGATGGGGGTGGGAGCCCCCTTAAACCCCATGCTCGCAGAGCTTCGTGCCAATCAAAACCCTGCAGCTAATCACAGCAAGCAGTAACCCCAAAGCCAGAGAATGGCTCGCCTCAAATGAAATTCACAAAGGCATCCTCTCTTTCATTCAACACAGCATTTTTGACAATGGCCCAAAATAATCCCTCGGACATTACAGTTAGATTAGGCTTTGCAAAACCCTGAGTATTTTCTTGTATGATGAAGAGATGCACAAATCAATACAAGGCGAGGGTCTATTCTTCTTTATCCCCTGTGGACTCAACCACCCATCCACACACAATACATCTCTCAAGGTCAAACCGTTTATTACAGTACATTCAGGGAGAGAGAACATGGGTGTGATCAGTTGATATATTATGTGTGTGCGTGAGGTTTTGTGTGCATTTGCACTTACCAATGTGAGTGATTTTGTCACATTTGTTTAAACAGCATCGGCAAGGACCTCAGCAGACACACATTTACACACACTGTCATTTGAATGCTGCCCTATCATTAGATGTACAGATCTGGGCTGTTGAGGAAAACTCCACACCCACTTTAAAAAAGCCCATATCCCATGCTTCTCACGCACCAGCTCCCAGCTATAACTCAGAGTCTAACCAGCCGTAAGCAAGGAAATTACAGGATATTATCTTTTCTCGACTCAATTCTGGTTTCTAACCAAGGCCGGTACTGTAAAAATACAGTTAAAGCTCCATTTCCCATGTATGGTTAACTTCTTTTACCTTTATTGTCAATAGTGAAGGAATTTCAGTGTCGGAAGATATTTCCTGTACTCTATTGGGAAATAACTGACTGAGAGCAGTGATGCTCTCAGTTTAACAGTGTTGCGTGACAAGACGTGACATCATTTTTTTTAAATATCACTTTATATTGTGCATGATGCTTTAGAGTTGAGTGAAGTGAGAGAGTAAATCACAAATTCTGAACTATTCTGCCTTTCAAGTAGTCTTGGGAAATATGATTATATATAGTTTGAACAGTTCATTCATAAAAAAAACTGTCCAAAGAAACAATCATTTCAAGTCCATGCATGACATTTTATATCCTTCTATAGTGAAATAGGTATACGTTTCTGTTCGTCATTATGTTTTCTGTTGCATAAACTTGTGTTTATAGTTCTAATTGATGCTTTTAGTGACAATTGCGGAAAAAACAATGAATGAGTCATATTGGTGAAATGAATAAAAATATTCTAGTTAATTAGAAATAGAAAATATATCTTTTGAAAATTAAACTCTCTTGTATTTTGTGAAGCTAGCTTCAAAAGAGCTTCCCCAACACACCAAAATGATGAAAAAACTGAATATAAATCTTCATCTGGATTCGATTTAAAACCTCCAGTGGATATTTAAAACATCTAGGCTGTGGTATTGTTAGTCTGTGTGTGCAAGGTTGTAAAAGTGCAACTGTGTTTTTTCAAAGAAGTGTGTTTCTGTGCATAATGTGTGCTTACGCACCATGTAAATGTCCCACACACTCCCCTGTGCTCACACTAATCACCTGGAAAGTGTTGAGTTGATCTTCCCTTTTATCAGCGGCGCTCCTCTTCTCCCTCTCAGATCTGTTGAAAGGCACGCGTGCAGCTGAGAGCTAATAGTGAGTGGTGAAAAGCGTAATAACCTAACACCATTTACCACAACTTCCACATACGGGCCACACAATCTTAAGGCTTCACCCTAGAACCTTGGCAGCGCTGACTGTGGTGTATAAAAAAAAAGTCACTGCAACATTCTGGTAAGCTACAAACAGTGTGGCCTTTTTCAGTGAAGCTTTACCCAACAACTTACACATAATAGGTCAAGAAACATGTGCTCTCACACACATAAATCAAACACACCCACACCGGTAAGCCAACACTACTGAAGCTTGAAATAGTTTCTTTGAAATGGTTTGCAATGAAGTACAGAGGAATGCTGGTGATGTTCAGCGGGTAGGCAGCCCTTGTGTGTTTGTGTTGTGGTGAAAGCATCAGCTAAACCCTTCATTGAGGGGGAATTCTGACTGAGGTATGCATGTGCGTGAAGGTTAGGTGAGAAAAATCCAAAGTTGGAGTCTCTGGGTAGATGCACAGATACATCCGTCATAGGCATGACAGCAGCTTCTGTCTGAATGCCAAATGTCATTGCAAAAATCAGGACAAACACTACATGGCCTGTGAGCAATTCACAATAAGTGCTTCCAAACTATTCACGACATCTGAAGTATCAACATTATGCGCAAAAAAAATTAAGATTGCGTTGATCGGTAGACATTCTGATAAGCGAAACCTTTTCTCGCAAAAACATAATTGGATGCAAACGTGTATATTTTCAACATTTTCTAAAAAACATTCATAGAGGTTTAAAGGTGAAGCATCAGGTTTCATTTTATAATGTTGCATAACTTTACAGGGAAATTGTAATGTGAACCGAGAAGAGAGCGTATAACACCTCCCTGACAGATTTACAGTAAAGAGGAGAATCCAGGCAGAAAACTGGAATATTTTTCATACTTTCAGCAGCGGTATGCAACAGGTGTATGTGTTATGTGAATCATTTTTTCGGTGTCGAGCTTAGTCACTGTTCTTTAAAATGGAGCTGTCAGTTGCAATAACACTTTTCACAATAGATATTGTTGATTGATTTAGAAAGATTAGTGCCTTGCATAGTTTTATGATACATCATCATTCAAAGCATTTTTTCTCTGAGATAGAAAGGTTTTGCTTTACAAATACATTTTGTATGCATTCTCATTGTTCTTATGGAGACCGGAAAACCTTTACTATAAGAGTTTCGCTCCATTAGCAATCTTCGTCATCTGTATCCTATACTGGACCTATACAATCATAACTCTAATTGATGTACTTTTAGCTTTTTACCTTGTAGTATTTTTGCTAATTACCATTTTGCCTTTGCCTCTAAAAATGACCCGGGACAGGTCAGCCTCATTTACCAGCACTAATCCACAAACACTTCCCGCTCTCCGTCCCACAAACCAACACAGACCCACATTTTTGTTTCTAACCACTTTCACATAAGAAGTGCAGTTAATAGGGGCGTACAGAAACAAAACAGCACCCTCCAATTCAAAATGATACTGTATGCTGTAAACCACATGAAGTGCTTTGTGTAACTTTTCATTCAGTGCTCAAAGTTATTCCCATTTTTCTTTCTGAAAACTTCCAGCTGTCTCATAAAACACGTTGCATGTTCATTTAAAAAAAAAACTGTAGCTTTGCGAATGCCACAAAGTGAAAGGAAAAAAATCTGAATGCTAACTGAATAAAAAAATGTCACCACTTCAGCCTTATCGCGATTTAACTGCCCCTGCTGTTTGACATAAGTCCATTTAGCCATGTTTTAAGGACATCTCTATTAAAGTTTGCGTCGCTCAAGCACATTTCTAGTGGGGGATGTAAAAAATCTTTCTCTGTGTATGAGGAAGTGGAGGGATGGATTGTGGGCGGCTAATTCGTGGACAGGCTGCCCCTGAGCTAATGGCTAAGCATTTGTCATCAGCCTTTTTGAACAGTTTTGAACAGAACAGCGTAATAGTCACTTGAAAGCTTTCCATCATCGCAGATGAGACGCATTCGTTTTCCTTGCTGCTAGCTCTAAACATGGACAGAAGTGTATGAGAAGTGATAGCGGATGGTATTTTTGCATGCATCTTTCCAGTGGCTAAACAGTTATATAAGTTGCAGGATTATGAGTATCAGCTGTTAGTTATGACATCAGAGCATTTTCTGTTTTAAAGACAGACTTATTTTCTTCTTTAGAGCAGCGACTAATATAAACTACCTATGCTTTTCTCCTTGATGTGATGTATTGCATTTCAGATTTAGGACCATTTATCTTGTTATAGGTGACCTCTGTTTACTGTGTTATTATATTCTTCATGAAAAGCTGAGCTTTGAATCTCTTTGTTCAGCTTCCTCTATACTTTCATCTGTTTGCTTTGGCTTGATTCATTGCTCTGTCTTTTTAACTCTCAAACAACTCAACATCCTCTCATATTCTATTGAGGCCTCTATAGATTGTGAACACACAATGAGAAAAGACACATGCAGGTATTCAACCATCCACATACACAAATATACACAGACGTCAGGCGGCTTCCTGTTTAATGTCACTTCCTCAGCATCTGTCTCTCTGCACCTGCAAAGTCCACAGGCTGTCATTTGTCTGAGCACGCTGAAGAATGAATGGTTCGGACATGCATAATTCACTGTATCCGATTGTTCTGCGGTTTCAGGCGTATTACAGCAAACAGTTTAAAGTTAATAGTACAGTAGCCTAATATTATCTAGGAAATTTGTAAAACCAAAAGTGCTTCACATTACATCAATGTACACTGCGTTAGTTTTTTTTAAAGAAAGAAATGTACATTTTATGCAAGGATGTATTTCAAAGATGTATAGTTCAAAATTCTATTTATCAATGAATCCTGAAAAAAATAATGTTCCTACAAAAATATTAAACAGTATAACTGTTTTCAACAGTTATAAGAAGAAATGCTTCCTGAGCAGCAAATCAGCATATTATAATGATTTCTGAATGACCATGTGACACTGAAGACTGGAGTAATGATGCTGAAAATGTTGCTTTGCCATCACAGGAATAAACCCCATTTTAATAAATATTAAAATAGAAAACAGTTATCTTAAATTGTATTCATATTTCAAAATATTTAATTTTTTTCTGTATTTTTAATCAAATAAATGCAGACTTGGTGGGCATTAGAAACTCCTTGCAAAAACATTTACATACCAAACTCATGTCAAACGCATTTCATGACAGGGTTAATGAACTTCAGTCAACAATAAAAACTGTACCCAAACTGCATTTCCTGGAATAAGTGTGACATACTGAAAATGACTGACTAAAAGTGGCCAGCCCTTATTCATTAGAAATGCAGTACCTGCATACCTTGATGCACCTGACTTAGTCACTGTCCAGTCAAAATTATGTTCAGCTAAAACAAAAACAAAACTCTACTTCAGTGAAGAGAGAATGCACATCCCTTTGAACTCCTTTCTTACCAACACACAGCCTCTTAACCATCTAAGGACTTGTTTTTCAGCTCAAATAATTTAAATAGATATTCCCATGATCATTACCTGGCATCGTTTAACACATGAGCGATTCCGTCTAATCAAGAAAGAATGTCCCCAACATTTCCTGGCAGGTAAAAGATCCTCTTCACTGATCAAAGCACAACATACTGCACTTGTTATCATAGCACAAATATGCCATTAATATAATCTGAAAACTGAATGCGAAAGTAAAGAAATATCTCCAAATGCTTTATTGTGCCATTTATAATAAAATAAAATAAAAACAACCAAACAAGCAAGCATCACTATAACACCTCAAACACTGCTACTTGTATAACATAACAGCTGTGCACTGTTCTCACTGTCTTTTTATATTGATTGAACATCACATTTAAAGGCCAATGTCTGTCTATTAGATTAGTCTAAATGCCTGGCTATAAGATTATGAGATCAAAAAGTTATGAAAACTTTTTGCAAAGCTGTAGAGAGCCGATAAGAGAAGTATGATGATTTAGTATGATGAACACACTCCACTGGTTCAGCGGAGAGATTACTAACAGAAGAACAGGAGGACAAAGAGAGTGTGCCCTCCATCAAGGTCAGATCATGGACTTGACTGTCAACTAAAGAGAGTTTAATAACAAACAGGCCTACATTCACACAAAGACAAACTGATATAACAAACATAAACAACTGTGTGTTTGAAACGCATTTCTCTCTCTCTCTCTCTCTCTCTCTCTCTCTCTCTCTCTCTCTCTCTCTCTCTCTCTCTCTCTCTCTGTCAGACTACCTGCAATAAACAGAAAAAAATATATCTTTACACTCTTAAAAATAAAGGTTCTTTATTGGCATTGATGGTTCCACGAAGAACCCTGAATATCAATGGAACCTTTCAAATGCAGAAAACATTCTTTATAGTCCAAAAAGGTTATTTCGATTTTTTTAATTTTCTTCAAAATGGTTCATTTATGAACTGTTCACTGAAAGGTTCTTTGGAGAACCAAACATGTTTTTTCTATGGCATCACTGCAAAAACAGCCTTTTGGAGCATTTATTTTAAAGAGTGTGTTTTACAGATCAGAGATAAAAGTGCTCATAAGAAATTATGTCCTGTTCATATCACAATCTCTCCTGCAAACTAAGTTAGTCAGTTTTGCAGCAAATGATCAAGATCCTATTGCCTTGTCTCTATAGATGCAGTTTCACATTATACACTCTTCATGTAATGATGCATTCATGACGCAAATGCATTTTCTCCCTAAACTAAGCCTTTTTAATCTGGGGTGTCCCTAACACTTTCCGGCTAATTATGATGTCTTCACTGAGCTCAGCCTTCCCCTTATTAACCTGTTGTATAACACTTTCCATCACAATGCCATCAATTTGCATGCGAAAGGTTTTATAACACTTTCTAAATGAACTAGTGGCCCTGACGGCTTTGCTTTCAGAAAGTCAAAACTCTTTCTGTGCATTCAGCAGTGGAGTGGAAGTTGTGTCCCTGAGGTGCTGTGTTTCTGTGCGTCTCCTCTTGGCCGATTCTGCTTAGACTAGCTAGTCACGATTCTTTACACCCACTCACACACCGTCCAAAAGAAATGATTAGAGGAGAACAGAAGTCGTTATTGTCACACAGGTGAAGGCTTCATGGCCGAGCGTGTTTCTCCTTGATAGCAGGACAATGCTGGGTAAAGCTTTGGTCATTCTTGTAGACTGAGTCACAAACTGCTCAGTGCAGTGCAGGTATATTCTTCTGTTGTCATAGTAACATGTCTCTAATAAAGCTTTGGTCTTTGATCAAAGCAAGCATCCGTATCCTTCGATTCAGCCTAAACACTCAAACGCACAATTCATTGAATAAGATTTAATCTGTTAAATTAAAATGACAATTGATTGATATTGATTTGTCTTGATTCTCATTCTTTTTTTAGGCTACTCCTACATTTATTACATCACTCACTCCTACTGCGATTGAAGGCTGAGTCACGACGTAGAGGCATTTTTAACACTGCCAATGAAAGATATCCAAGCAATTAAATGCAGTGTGATGTCATTAGTTTAGTCATCCACAGCTATAGCCTACCACACATGACCCACTTCTGCCCGTTAAATCACACTCGCCCACACTTGCTCAAATCGCCATTGGCTGTATGCGGAAGGCCGAGTAGGAGCTCAGATACTTCATTCATTTTGACAGAGCCCAAATATGTGTTGCCTAGAAGTGTAAAATCGCCTAATGAGCCTATTAAAGCAACTTTTGTAGAGCTTGACATTATAATACGTTACCAGCGTAATGTTTCTACCACGACTGATGTTTTTCTGTGATGTGATTTTAAGCAGATAATTACAGCATGGAATTTGCATCAACAGAAGCAGGTTGGGTTTCAGCTGTTTACAGCGATTCGCAGGTAGAGGAATGGCATCTCTGCTATTCCTTTACTGAGTTCTGTTGTCAAGTGTCAACCGCAAATTCAAAACCGAGATGTTTCAGGCGTGTGGCATCTCAGGTACTGTGGGAAAAATCTGGTTGTTCCTTTAGTCAGTGTATAGTTAAATGAATGTTGCGTTTAGGTCAGAGGTTTGGTATGTTGCAAACAATTAGACTTGAATAAGGTCGATACTAGATGTAGAATGTGCTGTGAGTGTCTTGAAGATACAGGAAGTTCAGACAGAATTTCCACCTTACTGCATCACATGAAGCACATTCATTTTAAAACTGTTTTAAATGCTTCTTTCCAGTGTACAGCAGAGTTTCCTAAAACTTAATATACACAGTTTGAATTCAGTAAGAGTTTTTGATGTTTTTGATAAAAGTGTCTAATGCTCAACAAGGCTGCATTCGGTCGATCAGAAATACAGTTATATTGTGAAATATTATTATCATTTAAAATAACTCTTTCTATTTTAATATAGTTCAAAATGTAATTTATTCCTGTGATGATAAAGCTGAATTTGGATTCTTTTATGAAAAAAATAACAGTATTTATTGGAAATAGATTTTTTAAACAATATGAAAGTCTTAACTGTCACTTTTGATCCATTTAATGTCCTTGTTGTGTGAAAGTATTTCTTGAAAGAAAACAAACTCTCCTTCATTAATTAAAAAAGCCACTAAATGATTATAACTTGCAGTTCAGTATAAAGCGAGTCAGATGCTGATTCAGTAACGTCTCTGTTTGATTCAGTTCAGTGAAAAATCTGTCAAACTGATCCAATCCAACTTCAAAAAGTTGTGTTTTGAACAGTTCATTAAAATAATTGTCTCCTGTGAGTCATTTGTTTGTGATTTTGATTTACGAACTAGAACCAGGTCATTAGTTAATGAATCAGAAAAGCATTGCAGGAAACAATGGTGTACAGTAACATATGGTTATGGAATCATATAGGATACCAGTAAGAGTCATTTCAGAGAATGTGATCTAAATGACTGTATTTAGTCGATCCTTAAATAATTTCTCATTCAAGAAGCGTTCATTCATGCCATTCTATAGGCAACATTCACTTATATCTCCCGTGTGTCTATTAATAGCACAGTGTGAGTCTCACATGATAAGTCTGCTTGCCATAGACAAGTATCGACTCCCTACAATGAATCACTGTACCACAATTACTGAAATCATTTCTTCCACTGCAAACATAATGCAAAGTTTATATAAAACCCAAATGAATAGTCCAGAAAAGGACTTTTCCGTGGACTCCAAGGTGGTTTTCAATATTTGTTGGTATGATAGGGTATATACAAATAACCTACTGTATATATTAAGCCAGTGCAGTTAGTCTCTTTGGTTCCTGTTGCTAAAAACACAGCATGGAAAACCGCAAAGCCGCTGTGAGGCTAACTATAGCAGTGGGAAATAAAATTGAAGAACTAGTAGGCTCCTGCTTGACAAAGACCAAATATGAAGGGTCACCACGCTCTGACAGACAGGTTAAAGAAAGCAAGCAAGCAAAGGGTAAAGGTGCAGTGTTTGTCATTCTCTGTCAGAATGTGACGGGATGTAATCCATCTTTATATCATCTTTCATCCCTCAAGGAAAGAAAATGAGGAAGATAACAGAGGAGTGTGAGTGTGTACACATTTATTTGGGAGCTTTTCTGACAGTTTCAAGAATTTTAAATAGAAGGCAAGTAGCGGTGAGTGACAGAGGAACATTGCGGTCTAAACGAGAGCGGATCTAGAATGACATTTACAGGCGGTGAATCAGCCGCTTGAAACACATTACACAGTTGCTCATGTTTTCTTTATAAATCCCCTCAGAAAAACACCATTGGAGGTCACAAAGCAGCGTACTTGCTTTAAGTAAAAAAATTCCCACAGTAGTCACCTGGACGGACAGGTGAGGTGTGTGACATGCCTCAAGGCATCTCACAAATACCATTATGAGGAAAGTATGTTCCTGCTTCAGGGGAATAACTTTAGGTCAGAGCAACTTGCAGAGAAAACCTCTTCCGACAAACATTTAAATAAAAATGAGGAAGTTTTAACAAAGAATTTAATAGTAATTCAATTAAATTACATATAAATTAAGAAATACAATTAAATAAATAATAAAAATGAATAATGGTTATTCTTTAACAAAATGCTACTAAGGCAAACGGTTGATTGGAATAATGGTCAAGTTCATTGGTCATTACAGAAAAAAAAATTGCTGCAAAATGGTGAGGATGACCAATCAAAAAGAAGAATTCTGGAGAGCTACATAAGAGCTTTTAATATAGTTTATTTCAGCATGAAGATGTATGCATAATTTTCTGGTTTGAACAACAGTGCAACAGTTTTTTTTTAACTAAACCATACAGGAAAAAATCTGAAAGTGTGTACTTGCTCTTTAAGCTCGTCTACTTTGTTTCTCATTTGTAAATCGCTCTGAATCGGCATCTGCTAGATGATTAAAAAGTCTAGTCTTTGTCCCATTGTCAGGAATCTGTCCTTCACGTCAAACTCACCCTATTAAGAAAGAACATTCTGATTTGTCTAGCATGCTAATTCAGAGTAAAGTGTTCATCGGGAAAGCTGATGGATGAATATTTCAGGAGCCGTTCACTGCGCACATGTTGTGCGTTTGGTGCTGGTCCATATGTTCACTGTCTCTGGATACTGTGTGTCTCTGTCTCTGTCTCACAGTCACACACAAACACACAGGTGTAATTGATGTGCAGTGTTATATGATGTGATGAACACAGACGAGAAGCGAGGTCATTAACAGAGGAATTAGCAGAGGACATGGCTCAGACAGCTCAGAATAATGGGAGGAGATCAGCATCTCAGAAAGAAGGGAGAGGTGTTGATTGCTTTAGTTGAGCTGTGCTTAGATGGATCGTAGCCTGTGGGATTTCTGTTCATTCAGTATATCATCTATGAAAATGTATCCTCTGATTAAATGCACATTATAGACGTTCATTTGAATGATTTTGTTTGCTTTATTTAGTAGCAAAAATAATAACCATTTATAATAACTTCTCAAATAGTTAAAATACGTTAAGCTAAATATGTTAATCCTTAAAAAACAGTTTACACAAAAATATCATACAGCACAACTGTTTACAACCATAATGATAATGAAAAATATTTCTTGAGGAGCAAATCAGCACATTAGAATGATTTCTGAAGGATCACGTGACACTGAAAGCTGAATTAATTACTGTTTTGCCATCACAGGAATAAATTACATTTTAAAATGTATTCAAATAGAAAACATTCTTTTAATTTTACAATATTTAAAAATATTACTGCCCCCAAACTTTTGAATGGTAATGTATGTATAGAAAAAACATTTGAAAACTTTATATCTTATCTCTTATACACACTGTGTGGTTACAACAATTCAAGTAGTTGATATAAAAGACTGTGTTGTACTTAGTGACAGAGAAATGACATGCTAACAGTTTCATTATGAGATGTTTTGCTTGTCATTAAACAACAAAGTGATGTTTTGATCCTCTGTCTTCAGTTTTGAGACATTGTACAGAGCACCAGTTTTGCTATCATCTCATCCTAGAGCATCCTCTTTATCAAATCAGACCTATGTTTTAGTAATCGAGTCCAGCTTTGACTCATTTAAAACGTAGTTAACTCACTTTTGTTTTGCATTTACTCAATATTGAGCGTCCTGAAATCTTTTTCATTATTGGCACGATTTTCAAAGGCAGCCTAATTACGAACACTAAGCGAGAGAACTCAGGGATGAAATAGCAGATCATTTAGCATGTGCTGCTGTAATTTGTAGAGATTCAAGCGTGTGGAGAGAGTTCTGATTTCCCAGCAGGCTTGGTGTAGGCTCCGTGCCTGTTTCTAGAGTGGATATACTCAAGTCAGGTCAGGCTTTGGCTTGAACTAGCAGCCAAGGATAACACAGGGCAATGTTTCCGGTGGCTTCAGCAAATTCATCCTTCCACAAAAATGGGGAGTTATTAAATATCCAAACATGGCCATTGATCAAGGGTGGAGGGCTGAAACTTCAGCCCAGACTCAACACAGCACAAAGGAGGATGTACATGTCTTATAGATCATGGCACTTGCAGTGCATTTCTTCTTTTCTGTAAGCTTGCAAACACATCCTCACATTGCATAACACAAACACAACCACTTCAGTGTTTGTGCAGATGGCAAAAAATCCTCAAAATCTTTTTCATATAAGCATTAGTACTTTGTTCCATCTATGCAAACTCATTATGAATGCACTTCAAATGCAACTTCCTTCAAACCCAACTGGAGTTTAATTGAAGTAGAATAATAAGAAAAAACCTATGAAAAAAACAACATAAAATAGAATTAAAAAAATATAGAAATTTAAAGATGCATGTAGCATCCTAATCAATTATGTGAATTATGACAGCATTTAGCAAATGTATAGTAATGGAAAACTGCTTGTTTAATGCAGTCTTGTGATAAGAACAGTTTTGGGAGTAGGTTTTGACTGGCTATTGGTTAATGTTCAGTCATTCATAAGGGGATTGTGGGTAGGAAGTGAATTAGGGAAACAGAAAGGGAATCTTAAAGCTTCCTCCTCATTTTAAAGAATAAGGATGTGGATTCACAACATTGACATGGTATCCGCTTGTTAGTTTTCATCTGCATAAGTGGGCCATTTTTTAAGAACTGACTGTGTAATTTTGATCTTGACAGCACAGAAATGCTACCACGTATGAGAGCATGCAAGTTAATTGTGTCTGTCTCTGTCTTTCTTTCCAGTTTTTATCTGCAGCTTCATGATAGCCGCACCCATTTTTGGTTACCTGGGGGACCGATTCAACAGAAAGATCATTCTGAGCTGTGGAATCTTCTTCTGGTCCTTTGTGACGCTGCTAAGCTCCTTTATTACCAAAGAAGTAAGTGTCATACTCTCTTTCTCCTCTACAAGCAGCAGCTTAAACCTTGCACACAACCTCTTAAAGGAATCATGTCAATGCGATTATCCTTTCAGAAGAATCTTAAAAATACAAATAGTTTGTTTTTGCTCAGAAAGCATTAGGTTGGTTCTTGCCGTGCTAGGTGGGTATTTTTAGAAGCAGAACAGCAACCCAGCCCATCAGTAGCATCTCTAGAGCTCATTCAGTTTCTGGCTCATTTGAGAGCACTTTGAAACTACACTAGAGTCATTCAGCATAGCAGGACTCATTTTACATATAATAAAAAAAACTCAGTGTACTTTATTATTTAGAAGTCTCTCACGCTTGCTCTCTCTTCCGCACTTTGCTTTTTTCCTTTTGCTAAGATGAAATGATTAAATGACATGCTCACTTAGCATAACACAAGGCCTGTCTCAGAAGACCTCTTGTTACAGCTCTACTGCTGTTCGTCGTCCTCTTTGTCTGCTCTCTATATCTTATTCTCTGTTTTATTCAGGCCTCACTGTCATTAAGAGTCACAAAAGCCGCTAAAATTACAAATCAAAACAGCATTTGTTGCCACTGGTAGTTAAGACTTGACAACAAGCTGAACCAAGCAACACTGTGAACATATCAATTAATCAGAAGTCAAACACAACCCTTTCTATGCAAATTAGGCAGATAATAACAGATTGTGGCTTATTCACAAACACCAAGGCCTAGTTGCCTGCTGTAGTTAACATTGCAATGTACGTAAATGTGATATATATATCATTAAACAACATTTTGTCTTTATAATATCATAGTATAAATGGAACTTACATTTACTTTAGCCATCAGAACTATAGTTACTGATAATATAAAAGAACAGAAAATCTGTTTGACAGACAGGCAGCATCTAAGCTGCTTCTTTAAAATGTATGTGAACAGGTCAATAAAGCTATGCTGAGAGGAAGTGAGACAACAGTAAAGCCAAACTGAGTAAGGCAGGCCAAAAAACATTACGATTAAATTGATGCTTATTATCTAGAATCCCTCACAGACCATCTCAATCAAACTGCATGTGTGCGTGTGGTCGGTCTCCAGGGAGGTTATTGCTAAAGAGATAGAGAGTGGCAGCTAATTAAAAGGCCATGTTAATGAGAGGAAGACTGCGAAGGAATGTTCCTTGTGGCTACGATAACTGATTTTAGTGATATCTAGTGTGTATGCACGTGCAGTTTGCTTCCCGTTAGCCTTTTTTGTTTTGTCAGTGAGCATGTGGAGACTGCGTTTATATCTATAAGATGTACGTGTGTGTGTGGTCGGAGTATGATGGCCAAACGTAACGGGGGGTATAAATGCGCTAATCCCCTCGATCTGCAATGCTGAGTCGATACTGACAGGCCAAGCCACTCTGCATCAAAGTTACATGATTCTCCAAGACCGCACACACATGCACATATGCATACATGAGCGCGGAGACTGCAGATATCCCTTTATCTGTCAATCATCCGACCCAGGGCTGTTATATAATGTATAATGTAATGTGTTTAATGTATTATATAAGCTGTTATATAATGTTCTCCACCAAGAGATACGATCATCTCGTATTTACATATAGACTCCTCAGCACGTTAATGTTACCTCAACATTGCTGCACGGTCTGCATTACATCAATCATTAGGAGAGTGCTGCGTTTCATAAGAATACACTGAAATGATGAAGTACTATTTCGTAAAGAAATCATCTTATGGGATAAGAAATCTGGATGAAGTAAAAGTGTTCTTAGTCAGATGAAAATATCAGGCTGTCCAGCACTCTGCTTTGAGAAGAAAATATCTGCTACATCTCTGTATGGCTTAAACTGACCTCACAACTGATCTATTTAGCTGATCTATTCGTCCTCTAAAATCCCTCGTAACTTGATGTTCGGCTTCTTTTAATGAGATTTTTAGAGCTTTGGAAAGATACAGTCAATTCACTGCACTGTGTTGCTGCAATAAGATTTAAAGACAGTTGTTTTGTTAAACATAAACATCATGATCATAAAAACATAAGTAAGACATATAAGGCACATAAGTAAGTGACAAATGAAGGGAGACTTCGGGATGTCTGATCGCTTTTGTCAGATGATAAGAAAACAAAACATCAGGGGGTGTCAGTGGTGGTTTTTAGTTAGATATGCACATATTCATGCAGAATGTATTTGAAAGCTCATGTTTATGTATATGGTTTTGAGGGATGGGGGAAGCCAGACGTACAGTACTGCAGTCTCATGAATTGGTTGTGGTCTGGAACAAAGACAACGAGGCAGATGCGTCGACTTTGTGGATTTCAACCACAAGCTCAAATAAAAACTAAAGTGGGAGTGTGAAAAAATCTGATCAAATAATTACAAAGAAATTATACCTGAATAAATACAATTGCATTTACATTCATTCTTTCGAGCCAAAATTCAAAACATAAAAAAGCAGGGCAAATACTAATGTAGTTAAGTTTTTATTAAATGTAAGTATTTTTAATATTAATAATATTTTCCAGATATGCAAACCATTTATTTTTGATTAAGTATTGCACATTGACAAAATACTGTAAATGGCTGTTTTTTTTATTTTTAAACTTTTATATTTATAATTTATAACACCTAATGAGTATAAATTATCGTAATATATATACACATATTTTAAATATGTATTGTATAGTATAATATCCATATAGAACACTATCTTCAAGTCCCTCCCCTCCATCTCGCATCTCTAAATTCTCTGGATGACACATCAGTGTGTGTCACCTCAACGAACCGTTCTTCAGATGTGTGTATTTTCAGCAAATAACAGCCCATACATTAATTTTCCATGTGTGTGTTTTGGGGTGAAAGAAGAAAAGGTTGTGTAAAAAACAAACAGCCGCCATCCCTCTATTCTCTTATTCCCTCACAGCACTTCTGTCAATACACAACTAGTACATAGCTTTTGTCATTTTTGAGCAGAGTCATGAAAAGCAGGAAAGGAGCTGAAAGAGAGAGTGAGCGGGAGGGATAGAGAAATCCTCTCAGTGCCAGAGGATAACACAGCTTGCTGCAGTCTCTCATTGCTGATTCCTCTCACGTACACTAAAGAAATCCCCCTGCTGACAATTATGTAACATTCAACAACAAGTAAAGTTGTTTTTCTTTTGGCTGTATGTCGTGGGGCTGCTGTCACACCAAATACTGTCAGGTGAAAAAGAATAAAAGATGAAAACCAGGAAAGGGAGTGAGGGAATCCTTGTAATGCAAGTGACCATCGAATGGCCGGAGGACACGAGGATTGCTGCCTCTGTTTTGAGAGCAAGGGATGAATTCAACGTAAATTCATTCGTTTAGCAAACATGTTTATCTAATGTGCATTACAAATGAGAATAATACAAGCAGAAGCCATTAAAAATTACAGTACACTGTATTGAATAAATATCAAATAAATGCTGTTATTTTGAAGTTTCTATTCATCAAAGAATTCTGAGAAACAAAACAGTTTTCAATATTGATAAAAAACTTTCTTGAGCACCAAATCAGCATATTAAAATGATTTCTGAAGATTCATGCGACTGCTAAATAATCAGCTCAGGAATAAATTACATTTTAAAATATATTACAATTATATTAATATTTCACAATATGATTGTGAACAAATAAATGCAGCCTTGGTAAAAGACTATACAGCTATAGCACACTATCTCATTAGCATTTACAGGAAGCTTGTTAGTTCACAAAGTCTGACAAAACAGCATCTGGCAGGTCAGGTGGCTTTGTGAGCCCCTCAGGAGATATCACACATGAACGTCTGCTATGATAGATCTTTATGTGTGTGTGTGTGTGTGTGTGTGTCTGCTGTATAAGTGCATCATATCATAATGGGATGACCTGGTGTCTCTAGAGGGTGTCCGTGTTTGCTCCTCACACTTTGTCTCAGTCCATCAGTGTTGGGTGTGGCTAGACCCCCCACTGCTGCCAGACTGAGACCACCAGTGACATCATAAAAATTTGATATCATGAAGGAGAGCGAGAAAAAACATAAAATAAATGGATTGTGAGTACAAGCAACACGAAGAATCTATAACTAGCCTCCTCAGTTGGGTGACTGCCAGGGTGACCCAAATTCTCCACAGCAGTATAGATGTCCATTACACACCCACAGTTAAACGTCTTCACATGAACGACTATATAAAGTCTAGGCCATTTCAGGGAAGGGTGGTTTCTTTGTCTGGCTTCCTTTCTCGTTGATATAGCGGTCAGAGGACAACAGACACATGTTCCCACTGTTTTAGAAATGTAGGACACTTGCTCCTTTGACACTAACAAATGTTCAGTTCTGATAAGAAATGTTGAACATCTAAACAGCCACACAAACAAACACAGTCTCAATGTCAGTAGACAAGATTTATGAAAATGTTTCAGGGATTAATGAGCTGTACTTTCTGTGTGATGTTAATATCATTAACATCATGAAGAGAAAATATGCTATGAGGCAATTGCCAATTGAATACTATATAAAATAAATTCCTTCTGCTTTTCTAATCATATGACTTTTTCTTTTGCAGTATTATTGGTTGTTAGTGCTGTCCAGATGCTTGGTGGGTATTGGAGAATCAAGCTACTCATCCATCTCTCCAACCATCATTGGAGACCTGTTCACAAACAACAAAAGAACTGTAATGCTCTCTGTCTTCTACTTGGCCATCCCACTTGGCAGGTTAGTATCAATAGACATTAATGATAAGCAATACCATTGTATTTTCCTCTCAGTCTATATTACCAGGTACTATCAAAGCCAACCAATACACACACATCTATTCATTTTCAAGTATAAAATAGGTAAAATGACCCACTTGTCATATTTACAATCCATTTTGCAACAATAAATTAAAAGAGAACTGTGAGATCGCAAAAAATAAATGCCACATTTAGTTGCAGTGAAAAAACCCTCAATGATGTTGAGCGGTGAAAAAAAAAAACTTTATTTTCTTATCCAGCTATTTATTTGCAGCTAGATCAGTAATAAAGTCACTCATTTAAATTAAATAAACCTTACAATATAACATTAATATCAGATGTGTAAACATTTAAAAGGAAATATTGATTCCTAATAGCCAAACAAATCCATTTTCCACCTATGTTCAAGTCTCCATGCTTACCTCTAATACCACCACAGCTCGTAATAAACTAAATACACAGGGAGTCCAGGCGATTTCATTTTGCTTAAGCAATTTAATTGAAGGTGTGAAGATGATCATTAGAGATGATATTACAATAGCACTTTAGCATTGTAAGTCATATTACACAATATGATATCCAACTTGGTCATTTTATTGCCATTTAACCAGCCATGTGTGAGAACTGTAATGTAAATTAAGACATTTCGTGTCAGGTTAGGTGAACTGCAGCTGAAGGGAACAGCTTCTGACAGCCAGATCATCTCAGATACCATCTCAACTCAGTAAAGGGCAGTTGTGGAGAATTGAGCTCAGCGTTTTGTGTGGTCACCGCCTCAGATGGGCCAAATAGACAATGATATTCTAAATCTGCTTGTGCCGTGAAAGACTTTAAGCTGACCTATTACAGTCACTTAACACAGGCATTTTCTTTTGCTCACTGAGCTGGAAAAAGAGATTATTCAAGATTCAAGGTTTTATTCGTCACACGCTCAATTATACAGAATATAATCAGCAGAGAAATTTAAGTCAGGTAGACTAGAGACAAAAAGGGGAAAAATAAACAGAGGAAATGTGATAAAAAATTCATGACTGTACGTGTGCAGCATTTTTAGCTGCATTACGTTCACATACAACATCTTGCGGTTTAATTGTTAATCTGATGTGGAAGACAAACAACAACACGAAATGCCAGTGCACAAACTAGAGTTTTATACATGCAGTCGAATAACACCCGCTAAACTGAGGAAGAGAAATATCTGAACACAGCAGCTGTCATCATAAGACCTGTTTTTAGGGCTAGTAATAGTATCGATGAGAGATTGAACACAGTTAGAGGAAAGGACGAGATGGAAAAATAGCCGGCCCGGGAGAGTTGAGGTATTTGCAAGCTAACTGTGTTCGGCCCTAACAAACGATCAACAGTACGAACAATAAGAGGTGAAAGACTAGAGCGCTACAGTGTGCCGCCTCACTTCCTGTCTAGCGCACTGTTTATCTGCAGTCAGGTTGTTACTGTTTCCAGGAAGTGACTTCAGCCATGAGAGAAATGTTTAGCAGGAAATTTGAGTCCTCTAATGGGCGTGGAAACATTTTTGTTACTAATAAACATGGAGATACAGAGTAATACTGACAACTTGTGTACAGACATATAAAAATGGCAGCACCACATCATGAACGCCTGAAATTAATATCTAAAACCTCTCATCAAATCAAGAACATCAGTTAGGTACCAAGTGGCCATATTTGATGAATAAACCATTAAGTTTAGATGGGAACACAGGAAGTGGGTATGAGGTTAAATGCTGGGAGGGACACTCCAAATTTAAACAGAAAGATTAAAACGCTGCAGTTATTCCATGGTCTGATGTGCAATAAAAAACTAACAACCTCCAAATACAAGAGAATACTGTTCCGAACCACTCTGTAAATATATATAGTATTCCTTAATACATGTAAAATACCATTCAAAAGGTGGGGTCAGTAAAACTATTTTTTTATGTTTTTCAAAGTATGTTCACCAAGGCTGCATTTGATTAAAATACAAAAAACTGTATTTTTTTATTTTATATTGTTTTAACATGTAATTTATACCTGTAACGCAAAGCTGAATTTTCAGCAGGCATTACTCCAGTCTTCAGTGTCACATGATCCTTCAGAAAACATTCTAATATCTGACACCAAGCTTTTGAACAGTAGTGAATATTATTAATCAATACTGTATGTCTTTCTCACCCCATGACAATATTTACACCTGATCATGTGAGGCATTTTAACCTGGTTGTAACTCGAGTTTACACAGCTTGAATGCTGCTGTCATTAAAACAAAGACTTACAAATACTTCTTGTTTCTATGGCTTCCTCACACCTTCACTAGTGCACTAGTGACAGCACTTTTATTAAACCTTAGAATAGCAAAAACTTTTCACTTTCTTTTGCTTCAGTGTGAGAGGGTTGGTAACAGGTGTACAAACATGGAATGGAGACATACAGAGACTGAGAATAACAATAAATGAGAATACTGTGGAACTGAAATGGAGAGCTTATGGAAAGAAAAACATCGAGACACCGAAACAACTTTTTTTTAACCGACTATGACTAAAAGAAGAAAACGATTCATACAATGCCCGATGAAAGGCGGCTTAGTCGAATAACATTCAGTCTCAAACCAGATGAGGTGCATACAGATAGCATAAAGAAAGAATATTTCACATGTGCTTTATCCACACAAAATCATAACACGGCAATTATGAACTTCATCAGACTGTAAACAGGATGTAGAGCTGAGAGAGTTTGGTCTACGTCTGAAGAGATATGACTCACAGATTCCTCAGATGCCAACAGAGTTGAAATGATCCCACCTTGAGTGGCCGTCTTCCTCTTTTCCTTATATCACTCTCTGTCAGGCAGTCTCCCCTTAGAAGGACTTAAAGGAAAGTTCATGAGACACATGCACCCTGAAGCCGTATCCTACAACCTCAGACAGGGATTCTCAGAATTAGGTCATCCGAACTTTTGATGTTTGTATTTTACCACAGTCCCCAAATCCAAAAACCCAAGCGACACTGTGTGGGAAGCTGGCGTCTCTTCCCAGTCATCTCCCTTTCTCTTTCCCTCGGAGCGGATCTGTCATCATAAGCCCCTGAGTAATGCTAAGTGGTTGACTCTCTTACATAGCCAGAGGTGATGTTCAGTGTAAAGCCATTATCAGCAGCATTAGTATGCATGCTGAGTTCAGCCAGCCTACCCAGAACATGAAAGTTTTAGGGTGTATGACACAGCTTTGGGTGGGGAAGACAATCGGGAAAAGAAGGCAGACCAAGTCAATGAGGCTTTAAAAAACTGTCTAAGATGGTCTGGCTAGTCTAGTTTGCTGGTTTTAGAGAGGTTTTGGGCACTTGTCAACTGGTCAGGCTGGGAGACCAGCTGGCAGACCATAGATAAAAACCAGTTGGGACTGGCTGCTAGATCAGATACTCCAGCTCAAAAACAGCTTGGGCAGGATGAAAGAGAAGCTAGACCAGCTACAAACAGTGTTATTTTAACACAAATCTAAACAACTTTTATGAATTTAAAGCTAACTAAACTAAAATAAATGTAGTTATGCTGATAAATTTACATTTCTACATTTTAATTTCACCGGTTATCACATTAATTGGCAGGCGAAAACTACAAAAATGTAAATATAAATTGAAAACAAACAAAAACGACATAAAAATGTAAAACTAAAATAACCCTGACTTATACCAGCTATGCCTAGCAAACCAACTGGAGAGTGGATGTTTATGCATGGAATATGATATGTTTGCTTGAGTATAATGACATGTTTTGCTCTCTGTGCGCAGCGGTCTGGGCTACATCCTGGGATCCATCGCTAAAGACGCTGGAGGGGACTGGTTCTGGGCTCTGAGGGTAAGAGCTGTTGAAATATCTCAGTGTGTTGTATCAATATTTTAGAGGAAGCATGCACAGCCTCCACAAATACACACCATCTCCTCTCGTCCAGGTCAAAAATATCCCTAAAAATCATGGCAGACAGGTGAAACCCAAAATACCTTCGGCCCGTCTCTTGAAAAAGCAACATAGCATTTCTGCCCCTTTAGAAGCCTGTGCAATTGGCACTGACAACCAAACTAGCTTAAGTGCATTCATTTAGCATTACTTCCAGCTCTCTCGGGTCCTGCTCATACACGCTATCCGTGAAGAACAAGGTCTTCGCAGTTCTCACTCCGGTCTTTGTGCTGCAGAGACCCAGGAGAAGAGGGGGCTCATTTACACAGACCCTTTTTGTTGTGGGATATTCCTCAATAGCCTTGATGTACCACAGCGCTAACCAAAAGAGTCAAGCCGAGCAGCTTTAGTGCAGCTAAAATTACTAATTTATGAAATGATTGAGTGAGAGGAAAGGCTGTGGCCTATCATTTTTAGGCATTGAAGGAGCGAGCAAAGCAACTTTTTCAGAGAAAGTGGGAGGCCTCTGAGAGGCCACTTTTTGTCCTTCATTAGCTCAGTGCTGTTTTAAAACCAGCCTCTTCACTTGTGTTCAGTTTAAACTTTAACAGTTGGGTGTTCCTTTCGCTGGGTCATAAAGAATCCACAGTGTCTTATTGTAAACTTGAATTATGCTTGATGTGTGGCTGCCTCTTAAAACTCCAACGAGGTTTGGCTGTCAAGCTCTTAGGCCTAAAAGTAGACTTGTTAAACCCTCTCAAGCTTACAAAAAGTCCTCTCTACATGACAGTTATGTGACCCTCAGGAACATGAATAGTTTTATTTGAAACTAGTTTGTCGGAACACTTTTGCAAACAGTAGCGGAGCACCATTGTTTGAAGTCTTGGATCCAGTAAAACCTTCCTTGAGGAGACAAAGCTTGTGGTTCGGTGGACTATTAATCATCAGTGGCACTTTAAATGAGTATAAAAACAGCAGACAGATGAAAAGGTACTCCATATCAGCCATATCCTGTTCTGATGGGGGGAAAAAACATTTCGTGCCACTTTCCACTTGTTTTGCAGAGCCCTAAAGAACTCGATCGCCTTCCGTTCTCGAATAGGGAGTGTGTTTTTTTGGAGTGGAGGATTAGATCATAATTATTGAGAGCCATATCAATCTTCTGCAGGTCGTAGAGGAGAAATACCAGGAGAAATAGCACTTTGATCTCTCGTTCTTTGATTGCACTCACTACAGTATTTGCTCTAACCTTAGAAAGCATAAAAGAAGCTACAGAACTAGCTTGAGATTAGCAGGAAAGGGCAGCATCTGATAATACTATGGTAGAGTGCGGGTCAGAGTTCAAGATGACTGATCAACGTAGGCTTTGATATGAAACTAGACTGGGGAGAATGTGTGACTGACAGAAAATAGGTCCACTGCAAAGACCTCTTTTACGGCTGCTGGGTTTTCTAGTTGTGGAAGGATAACAAGACCAAATCCAGGCTTTAGCGAGACACTCCAGCTCTGTATCAAAAGCACCGCAGTGCACACAGAGACACATTCAGTCCACACAATCAGAAAACAGCAGCACGTCAATGGGACGCAGTGATCTGTTTTTCTCTTGTTGATCACTATAATGATTTATACTGCTAAATGCTGCAAAAGAATATAGATTTTTAATACAAATTATAATTAATAATGTTTTTTTCTTATCTTCCAATAGAGTAATTTAATATCCTTATAAAATAACATACAATAAATAAACTAAATTATTTTTAATTCAAGCAAATGTGTATAGATAATAATGAATAATTCTAATAATAATTCTGTAATATATTCTTAGACTAGTATTTGGAGACTTTATTTTGAATTTGATGTTTATTTTTGTTACCTAATTGAATTTTTATTCTTGTTTTAAGCATGAGTGACTACATTTTTTTATAATTACACTTAAATTAAAAATTTCTTAAAAATACTTAAAATGTAATTTGCGCCTTTGACATGATCCTTCAGAAATCATTCAAATATGCTGATTTAGTGCTCAAGAAACATAAGCCTACTTATCAATATTGAAAGCAGTTGAGCTGCTTCAAATTTTTGTGGAAACTGATACATTTTTTCTGAATTATTTAATAAAGTTAAAAAAGCATTTATTTGAAATAAATACTTTTTTTAAATGTAGTGTATATTAAGATTTAAAAAAATATAGCTTTTTATAAATAAAACAAAAATACTGGAATTGTTGTGTAGCGCAGATGAATAGATCTTTACATGCACACAAACACACCCATAAGAGACACAACTTTGTGCAGAGCTTTGCATTAATGTGCTATAAATGATCTCCAGGAGGATTGCGCCTGACAGACAGAATTGCTTTGGCTTTCACAAGCGACGGAGGCGCTTTCGCTTCTTCCATGTGGGCGAGCGAACCAACAAACACATGCACGCACACACACACATACACACACACACACTGCTGTGCTGTAGCCATCAGGAAGGATGATAAAAGAGATAATAGCTCATGGCCTGGTGGACCGCAGCTGCTCCCACACAAGGGAGAAAACTGAGAAAGAAAACGAGAGGACGGAGTAAAGAAACATCACCTAATGGAGTCCACTTCACACTGCAGTCTAGTACACAGCCTACACTACACACCCAGATGTGCATATAAATAAACCTAATCTGTAACATACTAAACCATAAGCTAATCAAAAAAAGAACACCACCAGTATGGACTCAGCGAATAACTTGCTAGACCAAACAGGATGTGAGACAGATTCTTATTGTTCAGCGCACAAGATTTTGTTTAACACACGGCACAGGCTCGCAGTAATACAAGCAAAAATGTTTAGTCTAGTTACAGCAGAGAGTACGGGACTGAAAGCATTTTTAAGCAGCATTTTTGCAGAAAAATATAAACAAATTGTGTACGATATGATTTAAATAATAAAAGAATACTTGATTTGAATTTATTCTTGACAGATTACAATGGAGTAGAAAAAATTAACTTAATTCAAGATTTATTTACTGAAAACATCATAAAATCTCAAGTAGTTTTGTTTCAAGTATGTTAAACTTGTTTCAAGGATATGTTTTTTTACTGGAAAACAAGACATAAATACATAAGAAAATGAATTGCATTTTTTGTTATATCCTGTTTTTTAAAGTCTTTATTTTTCCTTCGGTCTCAAGGTTTCTCCGATGTTGGGGTTGACTGCTGGGACCCTCATTCTCATTTTTATCCCTGAGCCAAAGAGAGGGTGTGCTGACCATATCACTGGACATATAAGGACACGCACTTCCTGGCTCGGTGACATGAAAGCTCTTGCCAAAAAGTATGCCACTTGTTTATTCTTTTTTCCTATTCATCACTCAAGAATGTAATGAACCAAATATTCAGTATTGGGGTGTACAATGTGTAATCACTTAAGAATCAGCCATCGACTCAGAATACTGGATCCCTAAAGAATATAGTTTTTATGGCCTTCACTGAAATTTGATGACAGTGTATTGGAGTAGATAGGAGTTTCAAGCAGTTTTTACTGTATCCTGTGGTATAATTCAAGTTTAAATCAACTAAAAACATGAATAATACACTTGCATAAAAATTCAGGAATTTAGCATATTCATTCATTTTCTTTCTGCTCTATAGTCGCAGTTATGTATTTTCATCTCTGGCATCGGCGGCCGTGTCATTTGCCACGGGGGCGTTTGGGATCTGGATCCCGCAGTACCTGGTCAGAGCTCAGGTGGTGCAGAAGACAGCAGTGAGCTGTACCTTTCAACCATGCAGCAGCAAAGACAGGTCCCAACATATACATACCGCTGAAAATGTAATGTACAAATGCAAACATTACATTTCTGACAACGAATGTATTTCTCTCTCATCTCCAGTTTGATTTTCGGAGCCATCACCTGTGTGACGGGGCTGTTGGGAGTGGTTATCGGTGCCGTGACCACACGGCTCTGCCGTCAGAAGACGGCGCGTGCTGACCCGCTGGTGTGTGCGGTCACAATGCTGGGCTCTGCTATCTTCATCTGCCTCATCTTTGTTGTGGCCAAGAAGAGCATTGTGGGAGCGTATGTAAGTAGCCCTATTTTGACTGTTCAGTTTCAACTTGTGTGTTTATGTATGTGTATATACAAGATTTTTTATGTTTTTTAAAGAAGTTTCTTATGCTCATTAATGTTGTATCTATTTAATACAAATACAGAAAAACACTGTAATTTTGTGAAACAATTATTGCAATTTAATATACTTTAAAATATAATTTATTCCTGTGAAGCAAAGCTGAATTTTCAGCATCATTACTCCAGTTTTCTGTGTCACGTGATCCTTCAGAAATCAGTCTATTTTGCTGATTTATAATCAGTGATGGAAACAGTTGTACTTCTTAATATTTTTTGGGCCCTGTGCTATTTTTCAGGATTGTTTGATAAATAAAAAGTTAAAAAGAACAGTGTTTATTCAAAATAGAAATTCTGTTACAATACACTACTATTCAAAAGGGGTCAGTAATTATTTATTTCTATTTTTTTAAAGAAATTAATACTTTTATTCAGCAAGGATGTGTTAAATGGATAAAGTGTGATAGTAAAGACTTATATTGTTAGAAAAGATTTCTATTTTGTATAAATGCTGTTCTTTTTAACTTCAAAGAATAAATTATCACAGGTTCCAAAATAATATTAAGCAGCACAACCGTTTCATAACAAATCAGCATATCAGAATGATTTCTGAAAGACCTTGAGACACTGAAGACCGGAGTAATGGCTGCTGAAAATATAGTGCTGCATCACAGAAATAAATTATATTTTACAGTACATTAAAATAGGAAACAAATATTAGTAATATGGACATTATTATTAATATCAATATAATTATATTTCACAATATTACTGTTTTTTCTGTATTTTTAAATCAAATAAATATAGCCTTGATGGGCATAAGAGACATTCAAAAATATAAAAAATATTACTGATCCCAAACTTTTGAATGGCAGTGTACACACACACACACACACACACACACACACACACACACACACACACACACACACACACACACACACACACACACACACACACACACACACACACACACACACACACACACACACACACACACACACACACACACACACACACACACACACACACACACACACACACACACACACACACACACACACACACAGTACATATACACATTTTTTCTTCTAAATATCTTCCACAGATTACACATTTGTTTTTGCTGCAATATTAGAACATGTAAAAATCTCTCACTATATTAGTTGGCATAGAATTGTGGCGTAAGCACTGAGATTCTCCACTGAAAGGTTGCTTAACACTGTGGCCTGAATATCTCTAGTGCAACTCCCTTCTGGCTATACTTGTATTATAATGAGTATGCTCAGTCAAAGTCAAATAAGGTCACTTCTATTCAGAGTTCAATATAAGGCTTTAGACGATATAAAGTCTGTTGCATTCAGTGGGTTTAACAGTTGCTTGGCAGGGTTGTTAGGTCTAAACCCAATATTAAAAGAATAAGAGCAACAGGCGCTGCGTACTTGTTTAAATGGCATGTAAAACAGGAAAAGGGATCAGTTTTCACAGTTACTGCCGAGAAACAATGGGCTGTGGCATTTCTGAGTCACTAATAGAAAAACAAGTTATGCTGTATAAGAAAACAAAAAATACTACCAGGTCACGCTCGGCCTTTTAACAAATAAAAAACAATCAGGTCAGAACTAAATGCAAAACGCTTCCCGGAGGGCCAAACCGGACTGGAAATCTCGTAAGTGTTTATGATAAGAGGCCTGATGAGAAAATATTTTAGAGACTGTTTGTCGTTCCTATGGACAGAAGAACCCAGTGCACTGTGATAAAGCCATCTATCTGGTGTTATGTTTGAGAACCCCCAAGCTTGCTCAACGTTTGCCACCTTATCTTAAATATGAAAGACTGGTTATGAACTGTACCATCAAACTCACCTGGTTTTGCAACCTCTTGTGCCTTTCTTAAAAATTGTGATGACTTTGAATATATTTCTAATAAGGCAGACAGTCTTACCTGTGGGTAGACCTGGCTGCTCAGTTGTCTAGTTTGGGTCACATGAACTCACACAATCTTGGGTTGAATATTGATCAATAAAGGGTGCAAGACAAAATAACAATTTATAGTATTAAAAAAAATCATTTAAAAATTATATTAAGAAATGTATATTCAGTAAGATGTACTAAATTGATCGAGTGACGTAAATACATTTATAATGTTACAAAATATTTATATTTGAAATAAAGTTAGTTGTTTTTAACTTTTTAATCAAAGAATCCTAAAAACAATGGTCAAAAATATTAACGAGTACAACTCTTTTCAACATTGATAATAATAAGAAATGTTTCTTTAACACTATATCAGAATATACAAATGATATCTGAAGGATCGTGTGGCTGAAGACTGAAGTAATGGGAAAATTCAGTGTTGCAATCAAAGAAGTACTTTACACTTTAAAATATATTACTTAAAATTGTAAGAATTTTACAATATTACTGTTTTTACAGTATTTTTGTGTAAATTTATCTTTACAGTATTTATTCATTATAAAGTGCCAACTCAAAACTTTTGAACAGTGGTTTGAACATATGGTTATTTATCACTTTATAGTAAGTTGGAAAATGTGGAAATGGAAAAAGTGAACGCCTGTCAGTCTCACTTAGAGCAACAGGGCAAATTTTACAGTAAATGATCAAATTTAAGGTATTTATAGAAATGAATGACACATAATTTGGACCACAGGCCCTCATGCCATCTCGTCAAACAGGTAACATTACAGTGTCAGTTCTGGGTAAAAATATACCCAGCTCCCAACTAAAGACATGAGCGCCCTTTCAATCACTTGTCCATAGGCTTCTGTAATTACATCCAAATGGAGCATACAAAAAAACAAGGAATCCAAAACTTTAAGGAGGGAAAATATTTGGAGTGAGAAAATTTGATAGTGACAGATGTGAAGTCTGAGAATGCGACAGCACTCTGGAGCTCTGTCAGGGTCTGTTCCAGCAGGGACAGCTGCTGTCTCGTCAGCACACTTCAGCCCTTAACCAGAGTTCTGCAGGGCTTTACAGTTTTAGCCTGTCTGTCCATCCGTCCGTCACGCTGTCTGAGCCTCAAGTCACTTTGGGACAGAGTTTCATGCATGTCCAAACACACACGCTTTTCTCACCTTCAGGTATTCTTTCACACCGACATATAAATGAAAGTTTCTAGACCCGTGAACTAATACCATCACCTCTGATTTACACCCTGAGGTCATCCCTCTCTCATCCCTGCTCAACATATCACTCTCAGCCTAACATAAGACCCTGTCAAAGTCAGAACGGCCACTTGTACGATCAAATTCCCCTGCAACCTACAGTTCATCGCACAATCCCATCTGGTTTGACCCCAGCAGCTGCCGTCAGCTGCATTCTTGCCTCAGAGATGTGGAGAGACCATCTACATTCTGTCAAGTCACTAAGATTAGTGGAGATATTCAATCCTTGTGTCTCAATCTGCCATAAGCACCTTGAAAATCCAGACCAGACATTGAGGGATATCAGTTAATTTGTGTGGGAATGCTGAGTGACTGAGAGTCAGTTAGTCTGTTCTCTTGGGATCGCGCGAGTCTGTTGAAATAACTTGTTAAATGTAACACGTATTCAGCTGCCAGACATTTTAGGTTCCACTCTAGAATGTTGCTAACCACTAGTCTCTTTTTTACGGTTTGGAGCAAGACATGGTTCTGTTGCCCTCAAATCAAAAATGGCATATAACGCAACCACAATATAATGACATGTTTTCATATTCCTCAACATTTATTGTTTTTTTTGATTTAGTAGATGAGCCGGTTTAATTTAGCCTTTGACCAACTGCAAACGCTGCTATCTGTATGTATGTATTTATGTATACTTCTTATTTTAAAGGATACAATGAAATATAAGTTGGTCTTTCTTCTTCTATTTTTCTCCACTAACTCTCTTTCTCCCTCTCTTTTTCTCCTCAGATCTGCATTTTCATCGGAGAGACGCTGCTCTTTTTGAACTGGGCCATTACAGCGGACATTTTAATGGTTCGTATTGAAAGCCTGTATTTATCTACTGCATCGAGTGGAAACTTTAAAGCCTTTAACTGTAACAAAACTGGTCATCTTCTCAGGCTAGCTTCTTATTTTGAATGGTGGGATGCATGACTACGAGTTTTGGCATAGCCTGGGTGGGGCCCAAGACAAAATTGCTGCCTTTGATTGCACTTAATGGAAACGCCACTCATGGAAAATAAAACAAAATAACATTTTCAGTTCGAATGTTTTTGTCTGAAGGAAGCCAGTGAACTAAGAGCAGTTAAATAGAGAGTGCATGTAAGGCAGAGTGAAAGATTTAGCAAGAAAAGCTGTCATGAAGTTGATTCAGCCAAGGTCTTACTGCATACTTAAACTTCAGTCAGCTTCGGTCAGTGTAAAGCACTCTGACAGCGGCTGCTTAAGTGAGCACTCGTGTTACTTTTGGTTTCCAGTTATGATTAAATGTGAAATTCTCACTGCTTTTTTCATATCACCTCTTTTCTCTCTCCAGTATGTTGTCATACCGACCAGAAGAGCCACTGCTGTTGCCTTCCAGGGCTTCACCTCGCATTTACTAGGGGATGCTGGGAGCCCGTACCTCATTGGCTTGGTAAGAAGGACTCACACATAGGTCAGGGAACTGCTCAGTATTGAGTACTTGGTGTGTACAGACATTATAGGGTGGTGTTGGGGGTCTGGTCAGTCTAATTAAGGTCTGAACCAACTAAATGAAGTCTAAACAAAACACTGAAAGGGTCTTTTTACATACAAGCCAACAGATTTTCAAACATTTCAATACCCACAAAAGTCAGAACGCACTAAATAGACAACAATAAAGAAGAATCAGGTTATTGACATGCAAGTACTTTAGAGAGAAAACATAATGCTAGAAAGAGGAAGTCAGCAATTTTGAGCTACACAAGAAATATGTTTGGCTTATGTTCTAGTTAGTTCACAATAGCAGATTTACACAAAAGCCCTCTGAAGGTTTTCCTGCTCCTCCTGATTTCTGTCTTTCCAGTAAAACCTTTCCACAGGAGACATGCTTGTGTTTGTATATATGTCAGTCACCAGCTCATTCAAGACTACATTCATTCACAAGTGTTCCCTTCAGTCTCTTAAACATCTCTGTGTAACAATAAGCTATGCCGCCTTGTGCCGTGTGACATTGTGCTCTATGATTTTGTACACTGACTCTGGCTGCGTTCCCTTTTCCGATTTCCACTCTTGTTCATGTTAAGAAAACAAAGCCAAACCGATCACAGTGCAGCATAAATTCATCATTCATCTTAACTCCGGAAAAAGCACACCGTGTTTCCTAGACTTCCGACTCCTGTAGACATTCCTGGCATTCCGAACAGGAGTCACTGGAGTTGATCCAAGTAAAACAGTAACTCCTGTCCGTGCTTTTGACAGGTTCAGAACCTTCTGTCATGTAGGACTCAGGGTTCAGACCCGTTGTTCCCTTATTCCATTATCACTTCAACCTCTTGCAACAAAAGTGCATTTGCAGTGTTTGTTCTTTATCTGTCTCACACATGCACTTCAATACACTGCCATAAGAACAGAGCAGAAGCGTGTCTAATCTACCTGTATCTTGTTGATACAATATTTTTCCAATTGGAATGTGCTAGACAGATTGTATTTGAACATAGTTAATGATTTAATGACTTGATGTTGAATCTGACCTGCGCTGTTATGCTGAGGTGTAGTTTTAGATGTTTGTATCATGAGTTATTCCCTTCAGATACTAAATCGAATCAAGGGAATTAGTAAACCCTTTCCGGACTTATAGACAGATTAAATCTAGATGTACATTTATGCATTTGGCAGATACTTTAAGACATGTAAAAGTTTTTGAAAAGTTAGATGCTCACCAAGGCTGCATTTATTTGATCAAAATACAGTAAAACAGTAATATTGAGGGATATTACCATTTAAAATGATATTTCTGCTTGTGGTGGCAAAGCTGAATTTCAAGCATTTTAATATATTGATTTGGTGTTTAAAAAATTCACTATTATTATTATAAAGTTGAAAAAAGTTGTGCTGCAAATTTTTTTCGGGATCCTTGATGAAAGAAAAGTTCAAAAACACTTATTTAGAGTTTATTTGAAATATAAATCTTATATAAAATTATGAATGTCACTTTTGATTAGTTTAATATGCCTAATGCTTAAAAGTATTTCCTTTAAAACCCAAACGTTTAAACTTTTGCCTCCGGTTTCATAGACAAGGCTTAAGCCTAGTCCTAGACTAAAGTGCAAGTCTGAGCTGCTTCAACTGAAAGAAACTTGCAATGACTGATCTTAAAATATATCAGTGCCTTTGTTTCGTCTCAAGATGCACACCAGTAATGTTTTTTCCTAAGCATGTTTATAAAAAATACTTATATGTCCTAATTGAACTATGGCTTCTGGCTTAGTTAGTCTAACCCCTGTCTGTGAAACCGGGCCTTTAATTTAATGCAGTTTATCAAATTTACTTTGTATTGCATAAAAGTTTCTGCAAGATGAGTGAATATACATTCTCTGGGAATCAATCCCATGATTTTGCTATCACTTTACTAAACTGTTTGACTACTCTTTTATCAAAGATCAGAGGTCAAGTTCACTCAAGTCGCAGTGTTAGCAACTCACCACATTCCATCCGTTCAAAACGCCCTACCCGGTGACAGACAGCTGGGCAGTGTGGTTATAATTCTGCCACATGTTTTGTGATGTTCATTTGTGGTTAGTTCACATGACTCAGTTGCTTTCTGGGAATACAATGATCTTCTATTTTACCTCTAAGATAGTAGCTCGCTTACGTCTTCAGAGAAAGTGTGTGGACATTCTGGCCTGTCAAATCCAGGAACGTGGGACCAAGTTATGCATCAACAGTTACTTGATAATTTCACTCCGGAGGTCTGGCAGGCTAGTGTGATGGTGGCTGTGACGTACTTCTGTCGCAAAAAATCTGCCAGCTCTGAATAACAAAAAAGATTTTAGAGAAAAACCACAGGAACTTTGACACAGGGCAGTGCCTCTAGTTTTTCCAGACATTAAGCTGTTATGAGAGCAGTGACATCCAATAGCCTACTGAAGACAACTGGAAAGAAATGTAAGAACATCTGGCAGGCAGACAACATGTTCTTCTAAAAACTAAGGACAATGTCTGCACCAGACCCGTGAATGAATAACATTTCCTAAATACTTGGTAATGCTCCATTTCACTCTAACTGATGTAAAAACATTCAGAGTACCTGTGTGAATCTACCCTCAGGCATAGTGGGTGGTGTAATTATCTATAAAAATAGGCTATCAACCGAAATCTACCATCTTTTTTGCAAACAAAAACTCATTAGACACGCATCAAAAATGTTTAACCTCAGCCCTATTTTTATCAGGAGAAATAGTTCATGTTTGGCATCATGAAGGCTGACATATACACACATACAGGAGTGTGGTCTGCGCTCACACACAAACACACACCTTTGCTTAGCTGTCTAAATAGGGGCATTCTGTAGACTTTTATTGTTTTTATATACAGCTATAGTTACAGATATAACCTAACCCTAACACTAGACTCTCTGCATTATTACAATTAAAATAACCCTCTATTTACTTACCAGTTTTACAAACAAGGACATCCCCATAAGGAGGTTTTGTCAGATTTATCTCACTTCTGGGTAACTATTTGTCCCCAAAATATGGTTAAGTATGTACAAAGACACACAGACCTCACTGTCAGCACCTACTCTCCCACCTTAGAGTCAGCATTCCTACCCGACCCATGAGACTTGAGACACGCTAGTGCTGATAACGGATTAGCCAAGCTAAAGTCAGTTAGATGGACTCCGAGGGGATTATAAGCGCTGCTAAATGTATTTTTAATGCTGCTGTTAGTGTCTTTATGTTAAAATATACAACTTTTGCTTTATTTTCTAATAATATGCTACCTTAGAATAGCCAGACAGTCCTCTTGTTTTCTGTTCACAGGTCTTTTATAAATAGTGATGAATGAAATCAGGATTTGGGTTTTGTGGCCTTTAGTGTACTCCAAGAAGTTAACAATTTATTTTTTATCAGATGTAGGCATTTAAAAATGATCTTCCAGGAAAATGGAACAAAAATATTGCTTACTCATCCTGCACTACACTTTATTTTTGTCCAGTCAAATGCTCTTTAGAATGACAATATCCCCTGCTGATATCACATAGGAAATACGTTGTGTGATTTTTAACATTAAGAACCAGTTACTAACTACTGACTGAGTGAATCCTCAGGGAGCACACAGCACAAAATAAAATCAGTTTGTAAAATTGAAACTGAACTAAATGCCTCCTTGATTGAATCAATGGTTTAATTTAGGTTTATTGTCTTTTATAGATATTTTGACTTGCTGTTCAACAGATACCAATAGCTTAAGACAAGTTAGCATAATTAACCATTCACCCAGAAACTGATTAAAACAGCGCAGCTCTTGAAGACAATATCAGGAAGTTAATTATTACATTAATGTCGCTGATGACTCGCAGCAGACTTTTCCTTTGTTTGCTAATTTTGGTTGTGTTTCTGTGTTCCTGCAGATATCAGACTCGCTGCAGAAGAGCTACGCTACATCAGCGTTATGGCAGTTCCTGAGCTTGGGCTATGCCCTCATGCTCTGCCCCTTTGTCATCGTTTTGGGGGGGATGTTCTTCCTGGCCACCGCCCTTTTCTTCCTGGATGATCGCGACAAAGCGGAGAAAGAGTGAGTGCCTAGGCCTTTACTCACAACCTTGATCTAGCTAATTCAGTCCAATCTTTTAAGTAATAATTCTGAAAACTATGTAAAGGCATTGAGGTGCTTCCGTTTCATGGGTTCCTTACTTTACATTCCTAAACGGGGTTATCATTTCCCATTTCCTCCACTGACAATGACAATCCGGAGAATACCGGTTGCCATGGTGATTTTGGTAGCCTTGGCCATCTTTGTTTGCCTGGTGAATAGCCTCAGGTGGATAATTAATCTGCGAGGATGAGAGAGATTGATAGACGAATGAAGGTCTAGATGTATTCTCAAACAAAGACACTCTGCAGAAGTGATCTGTCTATTGGAAAATGGCACTTTACGTGGGTTACAGATGACCTTTAGTAGATCAAGAGCTTTCCATATTCAAATCATTAATCATTATAGGAGAGATTTCAAAATAAATGCATTTCAGTAGACCAGCATTAGGCAGAGACAAGCTAACTAAGCAAGTTTATGAAAGTAGCTTTTCGTTACAGTCATGACGACATGAGACAAAATAAACTTCAGATAAACCCCAATGTTGTCTCTTGCTATTCAAGCTACCCTGACATGTAATTTCAGTTTAACATGGCATACATAAGCCATCATAAGATACTTTGTCCTATATATGCATATTTAAACATAAACAGACCTTCATCTAAAACATATGCCGGTTTGGTTATGGAAAATCTCATTGCCTTAAAAGGTAAAGACAAACATGATACCCGGACTTTGAGACTCACTTTCTGTTTTGCGGCCGTCTTTTATCAAGTGGATTTCCTGTGTGTGTTGCCACTCAAAAATGACTTCCTTCCTGTCTGCTTGGGGACATTTTTAGGCAGGGTGGTATGTTGGATTACTGCGGAAGATCTTCCCACGATAGGTCTTAGAGACAGCCCAGGAGGTTGACTTTTCTTCTCGTCTCGCCATCTATTACAACAGGCAGTTTAATCATTATACTCATTTTTCACATGGAGCTACTCAGCAGGATTATTAAATTGTTATTTTCCCTGCTATATATCATAAGTAGTGGAATACAAATAGTGCACCACAGATACAAGTCTTAAATAAATCAATCCTAACATGAATAAATCTTGACAAAAAAGGTTTCACATTGTTTTGTCAAACAGAATATAACTGATTATTTTCAAGTATGTTTCCCTGAACACTTCCCACTTCTACTATTGGTCAGATAAACAGATAGCTCTCACAGTGTTGCTATGCCAAGCTGGTCAGATACTCATAAGAACAGAGCAATGTTTTTAAAGAACCACAGTGCATTGTTTAGGAAATAAACTTAGTTTTCTCTGTATATTAAAAAGGGATGAGAGAACATATTTTAACATTAACTTCACTTCAAATGTATAATAAAATATAACAAAAACATACATTTAAATTTAGGATTTACTTTTAAATTTAGAATAAGATAAAAAAAACTTTAAATTTAGAATAAATATGATAACCAATCCACCTTTTAGTTTAAAATAAAATAACCTTTAAATTCAGAATCAAAATATTTTCAAAGCAGTTTGCTCCCACTGTTGGTTGCAGTTTATACGGAAGTTTTACCACACCACTGGTTTTATGCAGCCACAGAATTGCAGCTATGCTATATAATGACCTGCTATGTCATGCATGCCAGAAGCAGCAGCTACCGATTAAAGCAGTTATATTTGTGGATGCAGCACAAGCTTATATCTAGCTGTTATGAACCTGTGCAATTATACATTTCCAGCAAATACTCTTAAATAAGACCCTTCTCACAATTTTTCATAAACATTGCATCATCACGAGTCATCATGCAGTCTAAAAATAGAATTTTAGCTGTGCTGTTTCAGGCCCAGTAGTTCTTTATTCGCAAATATCTTGTTACATGAAAATAGCATTCTATTTTGTCTTCCTCTATTTATGGACACAACATTAAAGGCGTTCACTGGAGCGGAGGAATATATATTGAGCTTGAAGAGTACTTTGTTTCTAGGCTGTAAGCTGTTTTGGGCCATGAGGGAGCCGTTTATAGCACAGGGGAAAACACTGGGCACCCAGGCAGTCACGCAAAAATACACACATGCACGCATTTGTCTCATATCCTTTGCTGCCTGGCATCAGTGGGCATGGTGTCCGTTGGGATGTACGGTAGATATAAGCATCCTGTGAACTGTGTGTTAAAGCACTAGCAGCCCGTGAAGTGTCACCATTGAGATTTACAACAGAGTGACTAAAATTACAAGAACGCATGAGAATATCATAGGGAAAAGAAGGAAAGAAGTGAAAACGCTCATCAGTGAATTTGATGAGGAGAACTTGAGTACTTCTACACAGAATTAGTGTTTCTCGCATTAAAATCTGGATCTTCACCAAATTCTGTCACTACCCTGACCACCTGTGGTTACACTGAATCAAACCACCAACTCATTTTACTCAGAGCTTTGCATCTATGGTTTTATTTCAATAATGCTGCTGCGAATTTGCTTTGTAAATTAAAGTTATCAAACTTTTGGACCCCAAAAGATGAAAAACTGGGTAATATAGTGTTTTTTTATATTATCTGGAGAATATTTACTTTGTATTAAGTTAACAGTGTATTTTACCCACTATTGAAAGTAATGTTATGTGAGCTGGAAAAAAGTTTTGTTTTCTTATTACTTACTGTTTAAAAGCAGGGCTATACAAATAATTGCAATTAATCTCAAGATTTCCAACCAAGCAGGCAAAATAACATCAAATTTGGTAAATGTGTTGTCTTAAACATATTTAATTAATATCTTTAATTTAATTAATATCTTTACTTTAAAAACATGACAAAATACATTAAGGACAATGTGCAGCCCGGTTTGAAAATAAGAGATCCTACTGATGTGTAGTGTACAATTATGAAATGTTGCACAAATCCTACACAATTTTTCCCTCATTATTCTGTTTTTTCTTTTGTTTTCTTCAGAGTTAACCAGCTTTCCCGACAGCCGTCCACAGTTACGGTAAGACCTCAAATTCCTGCAATTCTCCAACAAAGCCCCCCGCCCACTTTTACCCCTAACACTGTTATAAACGGTTATCCTGTTGACCTTTTAAAAATAGAAATGACAATGGTTCAAGCTTATTTATGAGAATGTATTCTGGACTGTAAGGGGAGAAATAATAACCTACCACCTTTATGAAATTCCAGAGCTGCAAACTTAACCTTTATTTACCCTATGTTTTACACATTGGAGTACTTGTGCATCATAATACCATAGAATAGAATAGAATAGAATAGAATAGAATAGACTTTGGGCTCATAATGGCATCACCTTTTCATTATATTAGATATTTTAAGTAGTTTTTTTGAGTGAGCAGGTTATTTCATCAGCTGATAATCTCAAATTTGGCTCGTCTTCTAGCCTCTGTTCCTGCCCCCTTCCCCTCTTTCGCTTATCAGCCTCTCACACTCACTGTTATGAGCCTGTTTGTATAATTGCCATGACTTTGAATGCCCCAAAAGAACGGCAAAGCATCAAAAGACAGAAAGAAAACATCTAACAACACCAGGAAATAGGCTTCCCTGGTTGCCAGTTTTTTATGTGGAGGACAATGTATGTGGGCGCAGTACACTAAAAATAACTAGTCCCCTTACTATTTGGACTGAGAGGGCGGATTGTAACCATTAAATGTGGTCATGTATTTTTGTTCTGCAGACAGTCTGTCCCAAGTTAGCTGTCCTACTCCTCTACAGCACCCGCCACTTTCTAATTAGCAAAAATACAGCTCTTGATTAGGTTAACAGCCTTATCTGACTGCAGTTTAACTTGAAATCAATGAAAAATCTCCGGTTGGATGCAGCGTAAACCATGGCCTTGAGGGTTAGTCTGTCAGAGGCATATACATTAGCATAAATGAGCATGTGATGACAAGACATATTGCCTCAGTCACTTATATAAATGGGAAAAGTTTAGACAGATGGACACCCACACACCCAATATTAGAAAATAAATTATGAAGAGGCCAGTGATGTGACAGTGGGAGTATGAGAAAAATCACTACTGTGACATTAGCCTTGATTAGGGCCAAAGATTTCAGACAGGAAGTGCTTGCAACCAAAGCAATGAGAAGGTATTAGAGAGAATAAATGAGAGATGAAAAGGGAAAGCAATGGAGAAATAGACCACTGCCCTTGCAGATGGAGGACATGCTAGTCACTAAAGAGATACATAGTGAGTGCTTAAATCTAGAGGAAAAATAATGGCATGATGACAAAATGGAGAGTCTTCACCATAAAAAGCTTGTCTTTGTTTTTAGAGAACATCTAATTAAATGATACCACAACCAGATATGCCCCTCAGCTATTCACCCTTTGGGCAGTCAAACATGATTGGATTTCCTAAATGCATGTTCTACTCAATATGAGCTGCAGAGTTATGTATGCTACCATTACAAAAAAATAGGGTTGGTAATATTGATTGATTATATTTTTATTTGAGACTCTTAAGCTCATTAAGACTACACATATTTGATCATAAATCTAGTGAAACTGTAATACTGTTAAATATTATTGCAATTTAAATGAACTATTTTCTATTTGAATATATTGTAAAATATATTGTAAAATGTCATTTATTTATGTGATTAGCAGTCTCCACTCCACTCAGTAAGTGTCACATGTTCCTTCAGAAATAAAATGCTGTTTTGTTTACACAAGGTGATGACCACTTACTTTAAAATACTTTTTTTCACAAGCCTATATCTATGTTTTTCTAAAAGCAAGTAAAAACAGATCAAAATAAACACAATTAAAAACCATGAACTTGAAAAACCTCAGGTTTAAAAGACCAAATCCAGCATTAGTCCAGAATTACTGAATTTTCAGTGTGTGAGTGTGTTATCACACAATGACGAAAAAAATGGTTTGTTTAATAGTAGAAGAGCTTCTAGGCCAGATTATTTGTGGCATAATGATAGACAAATCCCAAACAAGACCCTGGATGCTCTGTAAACGTCATGGATGTGATTATCTGAGCATAATACCCTAGTATTTAATTGTTTTTGTTATGTTGCATGAGCCAAATATCATTATACAGTAGGCTACTGCTGTACTCTGCATCTCTATATTGAAATGAAACGGAATAAAATAATTGTCAAGTTTGTGACAGACTTGTGATGTCAGTGGGGCAGCTATGGGAAGCTTACAGAAGCTCTAGTTGCAGTGTGTGTGAGTGTGTTTGTTAAAATGGGGGCTGGTTTACCTCACCAGCAGCACCAGACAGATGGCTCAGTGGGTACGGAGTTATAATAATTAAAATGAAACATCCTGTTGGGAAGCCAGAGACTAGGATGTTATTGCTCCAAGTTTTATTCAACTTTACAAACACCTGACCTGTCTTTGTTTTTTTCATTCCCTCAGGTGTTAGATGGGGCTTCTGCAATGGGATGAAAATATGGGCAAGTGGAGGAAAAAAAACAGAAGGAATAAAACTAACTCACTTTACGCACACTCAACACGCTTTTGGATCACCGCTATCATATCATCTCTGCTTTTTCGTTTCATCCTGTGAAGGCCGTTCTGAATTCGAGTCGTACCTTGATGCCCTAGGAAACCTTCAGCTGGCAAGAGGTCAACCAATAAGCAGCTGGTGTGCAGCTATTAATGATGTATATAAAGAGCCACTTGGGCTCCAATGGGTGTTTGGAAGAGGGTGCGCTAGTGCCATACTACTGAACACAGCACAGACTTACGCTCCCGTCCTGTCACGCTGCCTGTCAAACTGCACTAAGTGCCATAGCATCACATTCCTAATGGGGACCAGTACCAATGATGCTCACAGCCAATAAAGGGCTCGCCAATATGCCAAAACCCTGTAAATACAGAACTGAAGGAATCACTCGCATCACATCAAATACCCAACAAAAACAAACTACACGGTGAGCCCTGCCTTAAGACATTTGGCAGAGGCACAGGTCTGGTCCCCGGCCACTTTTCTTTCATAAAGATCCTTTTCTTTGCTTATTATTAAATTAATTGTTCCATTCTTTTTCTTAGCACTTACCATTTTAACGCAGTGCCAGTGAAATCATGCAGTCATGCATGACACCAGAGACCATTGAAATCGATCATTATCTTTTCTCTTCTTGCTCTGACTGTGTTTTTACAAATGAAGCTGGAGGGACTTCATAAACTATAGCTGAAAGGGACACTGGATTGTAAATATTATCTCTTTATAATGAAGAAACAACATGGAAATGCTTTCATACTGAACAGTCTGCCAGGATGAATCACGTAGTATGTCCAAGAGGAGAGCAGAAATACTGAAAAACACTAACAAGTGAACAAAGCCAAGGTTATCTGCACTTGTTTAGAATTCAGTGAGGAATTCCTTCCGCAGTGCCGGGTTACCCACCCAGACAGGCAAACCTTCATTTTAACTGCGGATAAGATTCACAGGCTCAGTCTATAAGAATGAAAGTCTTTGTATGTTGGCTTACCTTGCTCGTTTGGTTTTACATATCCCTTTACTGGAAAAGAAGAGACAGAAAGGATGATAGTGTATCGCAGCCAAGTTAATTACCTACACTGCAATCCATCCATTTAAAAAAAGGGAATTTTAACTCAGAGGTTAAGCTAAGTCTGGATTGTGTTTTCTTTTTTTGTGGATTCTGTGAATTTTGTGGAGGTTTTATTTTTTTTAGCATAAAACAGTTATTTGAATATGTTGCATAAACTAAGAAAAGCACTTTGCTTTTCACTGAACAGTCATGGATGTGAAGAGATAAAGTTGGAGGGTAAAACTGCAGAAAATATTATTTTCCTCTCTTTTAGGCCTGTGTGGTTTCGCTTCATTATAGTTTGTAGCATATGCAATTTAAAAGAAGGTTTCATCATCAACAAACGTGAAAGCTTTGACAGGGGCAATAATTTGTATATCTTCATATTTAGCAAGATTTTCTCTGAGCACACACACTCACCACTGTCACTTTTTTGCAACCTGGCGTTACCAAATGTGTCTGCGTATGAAGGCGTTCAAATGTACATCTGTTCTCAAAGAGAAGGCTTTTTCCCCCATCTTGAAAAAAGCACCTTGCCTTGAGATTGATGTGGAAAAAGCCGATCTGTGTTTTGAAGGTCTGACTTAACGAATCATGTGAAATTACCGTCCCTATTTGCCAGTCATATCTTTTTAGCTTTCATCATGCCAGGTGAAAAGCCTTTGAATGTGATTCTGTCCAATCCAATGTGTTTACACATGCCAATTTATCTTAATGAAGCTTTTGTATTATTATTATTCTTTTACAGATGTCGTGTTCTTTCTTTTTACAAATATGAGTTTTATATATCAACACTATAAAGATAAACTATATTATGCAGCAATTTTAATATATTGTAAACTGCTTTGATGCAATGTATTTATTAACGTTTTTAATTTGTTTATTTTCTACCCTTGCTGATAAGATGTAATAAGGGGGAAATTATGTTATAGATATTATGTACAGTTCTGTGTTTGGTTTATTTTTGTTTAAAAAACGCCTCCTCGACACCATTTGAAGAATCTCTCAGTTGTTCATCTCAGAGAACTGTGTTTTCACAGGAGCCAATTATTTTACTGATTCACACAGAGCATGATTTACTGATTTACAAAAGTACATGTATTGTGTATCAACATGTTTATTAGACCAATGAACTGATATTTTACCTGATTTATTTTGCACAAGCAACTGGGTGTGTGAATAATGTGCTGATCGGGGGGTTTCTTATACTGTCTAATTCGATAGTTCTACACTGGCATTTTGTAAGTGCTAGCTTTGAGGGATTATTACCCATTCACTGCCTGGCTACTAGCTTTTTAAAGTTATTTTATGTGCTGTCAATGATTATATGACTATTGTTTATTTGTTTGTTGAAAGGCGACGCTCACGGTGATCTTGATCAGATTAATGACTGGCTTAATATTTGTAAGGCCAAGTTCATTTTATTGACAAAAACTACTGCTAATGAGCAGTTTTATAAGATCATTTTAATTGCTAAATCGTGAGAGTTGAGTATTTCAGATTGCACATTTTCTTGTCATACAAGAATTCTGTAAAGATTAACCTATTTCTGATGTCAAGCAGAAATTACAAGGTGATTTTATTTTTTAGAGCAAGTGTGATTATAAAGAAAATTATCTAGGATGTTTACTGTGATGCTCCCACAGGGATATACACCTATATGTAACTGATCAAAATAAACTTATTTAATCAAAACAGAGCTATACAGTGTCTTTTTTTATTATTATTGGTTACGCCAATAACCAATAAGGTTACAGAATGTTATTAATCTGATTATATCATTATTTTGTAAAATATACCATGATTCATTGTTAATTCATGTTTGTTAAATTATAATACAACTTTTTAACTAATTTTATTCAGCAAAGATGTACTGAATTGATCGAAAGTGACAGTAAAGACATTTATATTGTTACAAAAGAAAATTAATTTGTCAGGAATAAGTTACATTTTAAAATACATATTTTAAATGCGTTAAAATAAAACAATGGTAATACAATTTCAGCACTCTTTTACTGTATTTTTAATCAAATAAAAATCTTGGATGAAGATCAGAATGAGATGCTAAATCTCTTCATTCTTGTAAGATTCTTCCATGCTACTGATTCACAGAGTGATTAGAAGCAGGAGACCCAGTCTGAGAGCTACACTCCTACAGCACATGAATGGGCTCTAATGTCACAGAGCCCCATTAGCACATACCTGGAGGGACAGAAAGGAGACTTTCACTGCTCTGGAGCAGGAAGCCCTCTCTCTTCCTCTCTTTCAGAGGTAGGAGGAGGGGAGGGGTGGGCAGAGCAAAAGGTTTTCTGGTTTTGAGAGTCAGCCTGGTTTTGGGGGACTGGATGAAGTCTAGCATTGTTTAGAGAGGCACACTGCATCTCTGTTACTCAGCAACTGTTTCTGTGACGCCAGAGAAGAAGAATGTAGATGGAGAAGGTCACCAGTGTGTTGACAAGACGTGAAACACCTACATAGCCAGTGACTGTTCCTGAAAATATGAGAAAACGTGCCTAGCAACAGCTGTCACATTCATCCATATTACAGATGAAAATACAATATTTGCTCATGGTGTGACCCGAACCGCATATGAAAGCAAATTGAGAAAGTTCACAAATATCTGCAACCGTAGCCACAGCTGGGTACAGAATTACCTCAGGACCTAAAAACTTCTGAAAAGCTCCTGTAGACATTAACTCACCAACAAAAACACACAAAGAACAGAAGACCCATAATGGCCAAATATTTCCAAAAAGCCCACCAATAATGATGAGGTGTTTTCCTTCAGTTAAACACAGAGCCGATTGCCTCAAACACCCCAAAAACTGCTTACTGTGGCTGCGTTCAATCAGAAGTATTGATCACAGGAGCTTTTCTAATCACAAGTGACCCCGTTTAACCTTTGACATGGAAGGAAGGTCCTTATATAGTTTAAAGGAAACACCTCAACATTTGACTAATTTACAATGTAACCATTCGATTTTGGTATTACACACTAAAGATGATCTTATTGAAAATTTAAAATATACAGAATCCTGCAATGAATGGAATATATTAAAATCAAGCCAGAACAAACTGGCATTTGATATTTGTATATTTAGATTGAAATAAAACAACAAACTGTATTGATGAAGTGATGAAGACCTTTCTCCACTGGACACTGAACTCTGATAACCCGACAGAAATGCACTGGCCAAGCAAACCAAACCTAATTCTGGCATGACACCATAAGAAAACACTGTCAAAGTCAACAGAACTGTGGAGATCTGACAGGAAACTCTATGGGTGTAGACAGGATATAATGGTTCCTTATACTCAGCAGGAAAATCAATGTGGTGATTGCTTTTCCACGGGACTGTTAAAACATTCTGTTGGCCAAAGAAAAAAAAAAAAAAACAAGGGTAATTTTAGGGTCAATTTCTAGCGTAAGCAAATAGTTGTTTTTTAAGCAATATGTCAATTTTTGTTTGGTTATTTTGACAAATCACTCTTTTAAGCTATTTTGCTATTAGAACACTGAATCCATGTAGAAGGCAATACAATTTAGTTCAAGCAGTACTAGTTTTAGCAGAACAGACAATTTAGTTCAAGACCCTTGTTCTCTATTAAAACAGTTCTGAGAAAAGAGTAAGGAAAGGATAAGTCATCCAAAAATGACACTTCTGTCATCATTTACTCTCATGTCACTTCTTCTGTGGATGACAAAAGAAGATGTTTTGAAGATGCTTCAGTCATAAAGGTCCAAAATTAATAAAATGTATGTATGGATTGTTAGGATAGGACAATATTTGATCGAGATACAACTATTTGAAAATCTGGAATGTGAGGGTGCAAAAAAAATTCTAATAAATAAACATTTTTAGAAAATCGCCTTTAAAGTTGTCCAAATGAAGTTCTTAGCAATGCATATTACTAATCAAAAATTGCATTTTTATATATTTATGGTAGGAAATGTACTAAATATCTTCATGGAACATGATCTTTACTTAATATCCTAATGATTTTTGGCATAAAAGAAAAATCTATATTTTTGACCCATACAATGTTTTATTGGCTATTGCTACAAATATACCCCAGCGACTTAAGACTGGTTTTGTAGTCCAGAGTCACATATATATTTTGAAGAGCTGTTTTTCTGCATATTCCAGAAGAAAGCAAGTCATACAGATATGGTAGGACATGAGGGTGTGTACATTAATTTTATGTTTTGGGTGAACGATCCCTTTAATAACTTGGTTAGAGCAGAAACTACTCTGGAGGTCTTGAAAAGTTACATATAAAATTAATAATATTAACTTTGTCTTAAATTTCAAACAACAGCACAGAACACACAGACTATGTTTATGCTGACACAGATCGTCCATTTAACACCTGAATGTGGCATCAGGTACAACATTTAATTCCTTATGTAAATACAAAAATATGCAGTGAACGCCTAAAAACTAGTTTGTAAATAATTTGTATGAGGGTATGTAAGGTGACTAAAACTTCACAATGCAACTCTAGAAAGAAAAACTCGCCTTGCACTAGAGTACACAAGCAGCTGAAAAACATAAAAGACATAATCTGTGGAGAGCCGCATGATAATCGTGCTGTCTGATTATGAATGAAGTCATTCCGAGCACGTTTTAGTGCAGTCAGCGTAGTTGCTATTCCTTCTCAAACACCAGAGACCAATACAAAAGGTCAAAGCTAAGAATAGCCCCCTACAACACAAAATTCAGCATAATTGTGCATTTCGGGAATAGAATAACACATGCTTAGCTTAAAAGCACACTTCATTAAATATAGAGACAAAAAGGGAAGACGCCACACTCTCCGTCTTCGCTCACTAATAAAAAGTGAAAGAAAGACAGAGAATAGCTGATGAGAACCGACAGATCTCCTATCTAAAAATAAAGCCCTGGGGACAAATTCAAACCCGTTCACAGAATCATGCTTCAACATAATGGAGGTATACAACCGTATTTCATCAATAAAAAGAAGAACTGCTTTTACAGATGTGGTTTCTAAAGTCAGACAGAACAGCAATAGGAGCAGCTGAGGCCTATTCACAAATTAAATAAATACATGGACATGAAAAATAATTTTATATTCTTACCTGAATATTATCTTACTGTTTCCACTAAAAACACAATTTTGCATTCCACTGCATCCTTTTCCATGTTTTTCTATGTAAACATGCAACAGACACTGAGCTTGGTTCTCGCGCATGACACATGGCTCAAAACACGCGGGCTGGACATTGCTAGTTCATGAAATATTTTATATTCTTACCTGAATATTATCTTAAAGCTCACCTAAAATGTGCAAACATGTACATGTGCAATAACCAGCAGTATTAATGCTCATATTTAATATATCCTGCCCCTTTCTTGTGTTATCTATTATAATCATTATTATTATAACTGTGTACTGGAAGAGAAGTCCGAGATGCAGCGATGACATGGATGACTGGCATGACACGGATGCCACGACTGACCAATCAGAGTAATAAAAAATAATAATAAAAGATATTACAACAGTCAAAAGCAGATAGAAACAGAATAATACAGGTAAACGGCAGAACATTTTTAATAAAAGCTAATAATAAAAGATATTACAACAGTCAGAAGCAGATAGAAACAGAAGAATACAGGTAAACAGCAGAACACAGCACTCTCATTATGAACTCATTATCTTAAGCACTAATGCAATTGAGAAGCTTATAAGCTTGGTAATTCAGACTGCCATGCTAAATTAATTGCCAATTTAAAAATTACTTTTAATTTTCATGCCACCTTGAAACACATTCATTCACTTATGAGCACGAGATGGACTGCAGTGTAATGCAATGTGTTTGTTATAAGACAATTTTGTTGAGGAGTGTGTGTTTGATGGACAAAGATGTGCAACCTAATTAAATTACTAATGGCCTCTTTAGCACCAATGCTTAATAATAATAATAATAATAATAATAATAATTTGGACATTTATATAGGCTTTTCTAGACACTCAAAGCGCTTTACATAGTACAAGTGTGTCGACGGCAGCCATATTGTGCCAGAACGCTCACCACACACCAGGCTTGAAGCCAATCAGTAAATTTATGAAAGCCTCATGGTGTGTTTTAGGGCCATTTGTGAGTTCTCGTTTACATGCTTGCTGACTCTATCTTCAAACACAGACTGATCTCACTATTCAGCTGCAGTGCGCCACTCTAACAAGACTCAAGTTCACGTTCTCTGCGCTCATTCATTTTCCCATTCATCACGATGCACATGCATCTTAATGAACACAGCACGCTACATGTGACTCATTCGCAGCACTTCATGAGCTCCTGCAGTGCAATCGACCAACTAGAGCATGTATGCATAGCCTATTCAACATATGAGCACAGCTGGAAATGTGCCAGGAAGACAAATGGTGCAAAACATGTACATTCTGCTATTCTATTGCTATTGTTTAAACTAAAGGAATAAAAGCTTAAATAAACTTTTTGTTAAAATCTGTGTATATAGTGTGTGTTTGTGCATATATACACACACGACACACACACACACACACACACACACACACACACACACACACATATATATAGTGCTGTCAAAACGATTAATCGCATAAAATAGAAGTTTTTGTTTACATAATATATGTGTGTGTGTCTGTGCATATATATTCACACACACACACACATATATATATATATTTTATATATATATACATATATATAATTTCTTTTCATTTTCTAAAGAACAGATACATAAAAAAATAAATAATGTAAAAGAAACATACCAGACAGAATGCAATTTATTGAGTAGAGTCAAGAATTAAAACTACAACATTAATTAAAGGCCACTTTTTGTGTTATACGTCATTGTCAAAAAGGACAATTATATTTTTATTTATTTGGGCTTAAATATTGCTACATTTATTATATTTTTAAAAATGTGATTTGTTCCCTGAATTTTCAGCCATATATGATAGCAAAGCAAAAAGGCAGTGGCTATTTGCACTAAGTCTAAATAGCGATAGAGGTTATTTACACTGATGAAAAGAGCAGTATTTTCCTAGCTATATGCTATATACAGTATACACTATGTTAAAATAGCAGGATTTTCTGCTATTTATTCTACTTACTGCAAATAGTGCAAACTATCTGCACCTCAGTATTGTAGTGCATTATGAAACAGTATGCCATAATAACATATTGATTGTAAATTATAATTTTCTATTCAAATTATTAAATGGGCAGCACCTTACTGGGACAATAAAACCCTCCCTATACCTTCCCGATACTTTATTTTAAATGTTTTGATTATTTCCTTCCTAATTTTTTTTTTTATTAATGCCTTTGCGGTGTGATATGAGATTTGAAAAAAGTTTGGCAAAGACGGATTCAAACTCGGGTCGATCACGTCAAAAATGACTACGGCACAGGCTTTACCATCTATGCCAGTGGAGCTCTTGCTAAACTAGCGTATTTGTAGTGTTGAGTCACACATTGGTGGGGAGAGTTAGTATAAAATAGCCTCTGCCAACAAGGCAGGCTATTTGTACTCAGTGTAAATATACACTCCAAACCAAAAAAGGTTTAAAGTTTAAATATTGCACATATCTTGTCATAATAATAGACTACTGTTAGTTATCAACATTACTGCCCCAAAGGCACAAATTCATCTGTAGTTTGCGATCTCACCAAGAATGAACATCTTGTAACTTTTCCTGTCTTTAACTCTCCAAATTAATTTGTAATAATGACTGATTCCTAAATAAGTTAATGGTGTACATTTCATCTATTCTAGATTTAAGCTGTTTTTATTACAAACAGTAGCAACAAAATAAACATTATTTGAATGTACTAAATAATCTATGGCACAACATCATATTCCTGTAAAGCAGGAATCACGCATGCTTCTGTAACAGAGTTATCAAGACCTGTCATGCTCATTAATCCATTATTCATGCATGTAGTTACACGTGGCCCCGCTCTGCTGATCTGGGCCCGTATTCATGAACAATCTTAGTGCTAAGAGTTGCTCCTAGTAACAACATTTTAAGAAAATTCTTAGAAATGTGGGCGTTTCCTCTTAAAATTAAAGAAAAGATCCTAGTAAAGAAAATAGTAATTCAGAAAGCATCTTAACCCTTAATAGAGGTCTTAATGTCCAAAACTGTTAGGAGTACAAATGAGGACTTTTAAGACGCTTAAGAGTTTCTTTAGCAGTGGAGAAAATGGACGAAACATGAAGAGGAAGAAAAAATGTGTTGCACACAATGCATGACAGTCAGTTAATAAGACGCCACACATTAGATCGTGCAAGGATCATGTTTGTGACCGATGTTATTAAAGACACGCTAACATCTCAGACACCACGCAAAAATGCCATAGCGCCAGAAATGGACGTAATCTCTTCATTAACTACATTAACATATTTGGCAACTGGAAAAATGCAACTATACAGCAGTGATGATTTGGGTCTGTCACAACCTTCTATAAGCAAAGCGATCACACAAACATTTATAGCACTTTCAGAACTGTATTTTGTCGCTGTTCATTTCCTAAAAATGTGTTAAGCATGACAGCATGGTAAATAAAAATAAAGAATATATACTGTATACTGTGTGTGAGAGTACGGTAAAACAGGAAAAATTATGCATGTAATTTCAAAGTGAAGGCTTATAATAGACCCTAAAAGCGCTCTTTTAAGTCTTCAAAAGACTGTGTCAATCCTAGCAACGAGGTCAGTCCCGCCTCCTCACTAAGATATAAAGTTTTTGTCTTTTCCTCACTCAGAGTTGCTCTTAGATTGGTCCTGAATCACTCTTAAGCTAAGGCTCCTACGTAGAAATGTTTAAGCTAAATTTGGAATCTTTACGAATACGGGCCCTGGTCTTTTACAGGTTGCGAGGATTTCTAGGTCTCTGAAACACAGAGAGCAAATTTCTTTCTCAGCCAACCAGCTTTCCACACTGACATATCTTTTTGAAATAATTTTCTGTCTACTCTGTTTAATGCTACAATAACATTCAGAAGAGAAATATCTCAGTCCCTGGCCATGCCAAAAAGTTCCTTGATGACAAATTGCTTTCCTCCCTCATGAGGATAAGAACACTGCCTCTGTGCGCGGAGGCCTGCTGGGCTCTGACAGATATGCTCCACGCTGAAACTGAGTTTAACCCCATCACCTCAAAATACCTTCCTTTCTCTCTACCTTTCTTTGCTCACCACAAAAGCTGTGCAGGAATGCAGATCTGAGTCACTGATTGTACACGAGATTCAAAATTTTAATTATTGTTTGGGGTTCAAGCACGTAGTGCTGAAACCCTATTGTAATTGTTAGAATTGTATTTGTATTTTTTTTTTATAAAAGCAATATTTAGAGTAAATTTGAAAAAATGGCCTACAGTTGGAATATACTCTCATTCCAAATATATCTCATATGCGAGGTTTAAAGGGATAGTTCACCTTCAGTTGCTGGTCCCCATTGACTTCCATAGTATTGGGGAAAAACACTATGCAAGTCAATGGGGACCAACTGAAGGTGAACTAGAGATAAGTAAATAAGTATCAATTTATGTACACAGACAAAAATGGAAAAGGTACTGGTCATTTTCTGCCAGGATCCTATCTATTTAAGTTTAATTTTTAACCCTAAAACACAACATAAATGCAATGCACAATTCAAATTTTGGGTAAAACACATATGAAAAAATAAATACAGAACATTCCTTCATATTAATACTATAGTACCCTATTTTTTACTGACTTTTCTTAGAGTTTATAATATATAATTCAATATTTATCCAGAAAAAAGACGAATGATCTGACATAGGTCAGATTGTTTTGCAAGTAAATGATTGCATATGTTCAGATATTTTATTTAAACATATTAATGTAGAAAATTATTTTCAAAGCATTGCACGTTGCACTAAATTGCGATATTTGTTAGGGGCACTAACCCCGTTTAACCCCTGTTTTTGAATCAGCATTTCTTTTCCTAACAAGAATGTAAAATATTTAATGTTAAGCATTTTAATTCCATCAACATGCAATAATTTCAAGATATACAAAGACAACTAGTTGAGGCAAATAAGACATTACATATGAACACCAATCATTGTTGCTCTCTATTATTCACACAGTCAAGTAAAATTGTTTATAAAGCATTAGCCACTGAGTTTCAAAGCCGGTTGAGCAACACAAATGAGTACAGTGACTCCACATACCATGACCAGCGGTCCTTCAGCTCCATCGGTCCTTAACCCCATTACACTTACACTAGTGTAACACTCAGATAAACACTCATTCACAAAGAAAACAACTTGTTACATAACTGAAAGTGATTTTATAATCAAGATCATTTACACACAACTCGGCTACTCTGCTCTTTCAATTTGAGCCTGCTTTCTAAAGCACCATTATGAAATTTGAGGATCATCAGCCTGGGAGCGATGCAACTGTAATGACAATAGAGAGAGAAGCAAATGAGGGGGAAAACTGTTTACACTGTCTTGTCACACCCCTGCAGCAAAATCTCCCTCTAATACTGCGGCAACAAGATGTGACACACACTTCAATGAGAACAAACGGTGGGCTATTCTGGTGATGTGTGTGTGTGTGTGTGTGTGTGTGTGTGTGTGTGTGTGTGTGTGTGTGTGTGTGTGTGTGTGTGTGTGTGTGTGTGTGTGTGTGTGTGTGTGTGTGTGTGTGTGTGTGTGTGTGTGTGCGTGTGCGTGTGCGTGTACTCTCAACAGTCTCCTGCAGGCTGCACTTGACTGGGGAAAATTAAAGGATTGCAGCAAAAGCCGTAGATCTAAAGCGAAAGAGTGACGTGAGGTAAAGCCTGTCATTTTAGGCTCAAATTTAAAGTTCACATGGGCTGATGAGTCAAAACTGACAAAACAATAGCCCTCAATGGCAAGACAAGAAGTGCCATGAGAATTTCAAATTCTAAGGCAAACAAAACTATCTACTATAGCACCCAGTCTTTAGTAGTCAAATAAGCTAAATCGGCCCTATGCATACATATATGCATACATATTTCAATGATCTTCATATTCTAATGAGTGAACGCATTTATTTATTACTAATGCAAGCAGGGTGTTTTATGCAGTGCATTTAGCATTCATTATTATCAATGCTGAAAACAGATGTGCTGCTATTTTTGTGGAAAACATGTTCCACAAAAGGTTTCAGGATTCTTTGATAGATAGGAATAGCACTTTCAGACACATTTTATTTATCAAGATAAATGTATTTTTGTCACTTTTGATCAATTTAACACATCTTTGCTAAATTAATAATTTATTTAAAAAAAATTACTGATCCCTAATTTATAAATATATATAATATATACTATATGTAGCAATCAGTAGACTAATCCTTCAACATAGCGCAAAATCCACGTGAATGGATCTAATTATTGTGATCTTTAAAAGTGCAAGGTGGCACTCTGCAGGTTTCCGCTTCTGAATGTATCAGTCAGCTGGCCGACCTCTGAACATTGGTCAGGTTCAGGCAGTAATTCTGTCAAGAGGTCAAGACTTGGCTGGTTAGTATAGTGACTCCTGAAACTGCATACTGTGTGGGGAAAAAATCTATTTCTTCAATGATGTTCACTGAAAAGCACCTATGTGTTATGACAAAATACATTTTAGAAGCAAATAAATAAATAAAGCCTAAATTATTTAGTACAAACCTTGTCAAAATAAGCTATTTTCATTGGGGGAACAAAAATATAGAGCAAAATAGACAAAAGTAAAACTTAATTAATGACAATGATATCATCTTCATGCTATAAATACGACTTTGTTTCTCATAATTTCAGCTTTTTGTCTAATAATTATACACAAGTATGTCATCATTTCAAATGTTTTTCTAAAATAAAGTTTTAGTTTTTTCTTGTGTGCAGAAATGGGCTTCTACTGTACATTATATGAGCCATCTCTTTGTAAGTATGAAGGGAAAAATTGCCAAGAATAAAAATGGAAATGTCAATACCGGGGGTTTTAGATTTAATTAGTTTTATACGCATTTAGCTTGCACGTTATTTACACACTGTCTTTTTCACTGCTTTTGGTAAATCTATTATCTACCAAAGAGTTGCTCAGTCATGTGATCTGCTACAAATAGATTCCCACACCAAATCACACTTTTTATCTGAACCGGAGCAGAAACACTCTGTTTACTTCTCCCTGCTAAATATAACACACCAGGCTGTGTGCGAGCATGAATGAAGCTCAAACATGGCAACTAAGTCCTGAGGGGACGATCACAAGCACACACCTGGATGTTTGTGTATCTGCCAGTGCTTAGTGTCCATGTGTGTGAATGTTTGGCTACACAGGAGAGTGTGTAAAAGTACCTTTTGGAGATGACAGCATCTAAACAGCCAGCATAAGGAGAGAGTAGAGCGAGACTGTGGAGCCAGATGGAGAAAACAGCACAAATTGAAGGACTGCAATTATTAGAAAGAAGGGAGGAGAGAAAGAGATCATGACAGATGTAATAAGAAGGAAAATGATCTTGGAATACTTGCCACAAATAATATAACTAAGAATAAAAAAGAACAATTATTGACATTTTTTGCTTGTCCATCTAATGCTAGGGTGTTCTGGGAGGTGGCCAGGACAAATCCAGTTTCTACAGCATTCAGAGCATTTTTAGCATATTGCTATGTTGTTGCTAGGCTGTAGTTTCTTACTGGCTCAAGTCAACTCTATAGATAAGGTATGGATCCCTTCATCAGTGTAAATCTGTGGGTTTTAATACAGGTTTTATTTCTGAGCACCAAATGAGTCAGATCTCTTTGAATACCTCTGCCTAAGCCGCATAATTTGAGGCAATATTCAAGTCTGTAGCACAAACTATTAAGTAAGAATCACATGTCGAAGTTTAAAATTTGTGGACAGAGGTTCGTCTACATCCCTAATCCAGTCTGTGTAATCTCGCAAGCACCACTAACGAGAAAGAGAAGGTGAAGAACAGCAAACAGAGAAAGAACAGGGTGTCCTCTCAGTGAGGACGGATGCTGCAGTTCTCAGAGCTTTATGAAGATGCTTGTTTCTAGGGAGAGTAGATGATGACAGCCACTTAACACATGACAGATTCCACAGCAAACCCTCCTCAGGGAGTTCATCCCTCTTATACGCATCTGAAATACAGCAAAATACCTGCATTAAAGACCCTTACACAAAATATAGGGTTCTGTTGTCAATGAAGATTGCATGTGGTGGTTTATTAGCGATTATGTCAGGATGACCTGCACATGCTGATGCAATCTGCCGGGGTCTGAGTGTTCAATCCATGAGCAAGCGCACTCACTGGTACCCCATATTACACAGATGGACCATGGTGAAGAACAGATTGCTTCATACCTCACAGTCCTCAAATCCAGCAACACACACAGCATTGAATAACACACATCCCAGCACAGAGGCCTGGGCATTTACACTTGGTCATTTCATGCATTTTCACTGATCAGACACTGACTGAAGTCTGAATGGAAGACGAATGGAAGGAGGCTAAGCTATTAATTCCACAAGAGGTGACAAAAACATTCAACAGAACATTTTGTTGCTGTACTGACATCATCCTAGACTATGTAGGGAACGCTTATATATTTGCAGAGAGAATGTGACTCGATTTATATTCATTATGCAGAGACGTTTTTGAAGAAATTTCACCAATCAGACAGCAATCTGTTCAATCAAGTAAATATGCAAATAAGTGTAAATAAATAGCATGCATTGGTATTAAAATTCTGGATGATGCAATATGGTAATAACCAATCACTTGACAGTATTACACTGCCATTCAAAGCGTATCTTGGCACAGCAAAACTGAACTTAAAAATCACAAAAACAAAGCAAAGAATTGCTATTAAATATGGTGACTCAAATGTGACATGTATTAAATTGATCAAATGTGACATTAAAGACATTTCCTATGTTATAAAAGATTGCTACTTCAAAATGCTGTTCTTTTGAACTATTCTATTAATCAAAGAATCCTGAAAAGGTATCTTTTTAAAGGATAAAATAGTTTTCAACATTGCAAATAAAAAGACAAATTTCGTAAGCAGCATAATTCAACGGCAATTATTCCACTTATAGGGACCTATTACGGTTACCACATCTCACATATTGTTCAGATGTTGCATTTCAAGACTTTTTGTCCTCAAAACACTCTTTTGAGCAGAATTTCTTACACATGCGTTGCTAATAGACTTAGGAAGGAAGGCTTGAGCCTTTGATAGCAGACTTTGATAATGCAGTTATTAATGAAGTTATGAGCGAGAGAGAGAGAGAGAGAGAGAGAGAGAGAGAGAGAGAGAGAGAGAGAGAGAGAGAGAGAGAGAGAGAGATTAAGCGTATATGCGTATAAGTCTTTGCGTCTCTCAACGGTGTTCGGCAGAGGCTCTCTAAATTAGCGAAACTGTAAGTTCATCTTCTTCAAGAACAGCGCCTATATTACCTCACTTGTGAGAAATGTGATTTGCTAAACAACATTAATGATAAATCGTCGTTAAAGCAGCTCTGACAAAACTCTGTGAGTGTATCATACTGTGTGCAGTTTGCCAACTAATTTTCAGAAAAAGTTGCTGAAGGAAGGTGATTTGTTGCTAAAAGTTGCTAAATGACTTTGTGATGTCATTGCGCTATGACATCATTGCGTAATCATGACGCAAAATTGTCATAATATCAAATCTCAGCAAAAATACATTTTATATATGTTAATTTACATTTGTTTGTAAAATAATATGCATAATATAATATTAAACTATAAATAACTGTATTTTTAAATACAATGAAATTACTGAACACTAACACATTTTTGAATGAAAGTTAACAAAAAAGTTACCAAATAAATTTTTAAATGGCTAAATTTGTTGCTAGGTGCTTTTGGAAGAAAAGAGGTTGCTTAGGGTAGTCTGAAAAGTTTTAAAATTTAGCTACAAAATTGCTAAGTTGGCAACACGGATATGTGTGCGCGTTTGAGTAACGTTAGGAGAAATACTGTAGAATCAGAAAGAGCTTATTGCCAAGTATGCTTGCGAATACAAGGAATTTGCTCTAGTGTCATAAGCTTCCAGTTCACAGAGACACCAACGACACACAGACAATAAAAATGATGAGAATAAAAAATGTGTGTATACATGCGGAATATGTGCTTTCCGTAAATAATACAACGTAATTTTGTGACAAAAGCATGGAAATAATTTGTCGTTTTATCTTGTTGTGTACAATGTTTATTTGCTCGGTCAGTGTCGTTGTGGCTTTTAGTTATTTTGCTGCTGTAAGCTATAAGGACTTTGAAATAACGGAAATGTTTTGGCGAAGTGATATATGAACATGTAATGCGGTCAAGACCTGCCTGGAACTACTTTAACCATGCGTTTCCCTGAAAATAATTGCACACAGAACATTCGTCAGCTAATCAGATTCAATCATTCAAAAGCCCCATAGTAGTATAATAACAAATACATTTTTGTTTTAAATCTAATACCGGTTGATAACTGGTTGGTAACTAATATAGCACCAACATTTATTATGCATATCAGAAATAGGCAGATAAAGACAGCTTATAACACTCAGTCAACAGCAGCAAGAGTGTCATTCAGCCACAACACTTCCATTTCTCCACAGATTTAGACCTCATGTTTTTATTTTAACGTATTATTTTATAAATTCAAGTAATTTTCAATTTCCCATCATCTCTGCTTTTGCACGATTACAGCAGACTGTGATGCCGAAGAAGTGGATGTTGGGAGAGCTGCCCAGAGATATGCAGCAGGAGACAGAGGAGTTTATGGGATACAGATGACAGATAAACCTTCTTGAGTAAAAGGCAGAAATGGGGAGTTATGAAACATCACAAATATCTCAGGTAAGGCAGCTAAGAGGGAGCAGCGATGCTTCTTTTCCCCTTAATCTCTCGGGAAAGTGATTTGTATTCCAATAAGGCTCCCTTAAAGGGATTTTTCAGCAAACTAGGTACAAAGTCAACAAAAAGAAAAGAAAAAGTGGGTCATGATTAGTCAACCCTAGAAAGCAAAACGTTTTTTTTTCCTGGCCAGTCTACGACCTAAAATAATCACGCAAGAAAAATTCCTCCAGTCCATTAGTCTTAAGAAACAGTCAAGTGTCCCCTTAATGGTAGTGGATGTCATAACTTTCAGGGATCACACTGAAGTAACTGGGCCTAGATGCTGTATATCTTCCCAATGTTTTCCCTTCTCACTGCCATTTATCCTGACATGTTAATGGGCGGTTTTGAATTACGGCCTTATCTCTGGGACGCTGGAGAGGAACAGAGAGCGTGCACACAACCCTCTCAGACCTTTCCAATTTATATACCTTTGATTTCATCTAACTGCCCAGATTCCTCCAAAGCTCTTTTGAGACGGCCAGCGAGCCAGTGGCGTCTACTCAATGTGTCTCCAAGGATTATCTCTTATGTTTTCTCCTCCATTTTAAAGCAGTCTGCTGCTTTGTTAGTCATGGTTCTTTTTTAACAGGCAGACACCCTGTAAATGGAAGGCTATGTTCACTCATGCGGCATACGGAAACGTTGCTTTGTAACCTCAGACATGACGACGACTGTGTGAGGCCCTTTTGCTAAGATTACCCCAAAGAAAAGTTCCACTGTCCATCTATCCATATATTCATCACACTGTGAATGCATTGGCTTGTCTTCTGCTCGGTTAGCAAAGACCAAACATCAAAACCTCTGGGTTTCTAAATCTCACTCTGGTTTTGTTAAGTACATACAATCTCTGTAAACGTGCATACTGCCAAAATGTTGACAAACATCAACTTAAAGTTTCAAAAGGATATTAAAACCTTTCAAATTAAAAAGGAAACTTTCTGGTACACTGGTTAAGGTGGAAAAATAGATATACATATTCACTGTCAAGTTACAGAATGAAGAACTGCTCAATACTGATTAAATACTGCCACCTAGCCAAGTACTGTAATACTACAACTGATAAGCATGCTAGCTAAAACTATTTAAAATGTTTTCATTAATTGAAAACAAGCAGAAACAAGATCAAATATAAATATTAGATGAAAAACAAACAAAAACATATGTTGCCTGGCTATAACTATATTTATAAATACTATTAATATAATGCACAAATCGCACTGCTTCTTACATGAAACATTAGGCTTGATTCATGAATTTGGACAAAGAATGTCAGTACTGTACATTAATCACTCAATTAAAACAATATCATTAGGAAGTAGATTTGATATACTGACTGTAGAATGTGTTGTAGTCATCATCATCAAGATCAGTGTTTTATGGGTCGCGGTGACGACTTTAAAATCAGTGTCATTGTGTCAGTTTATGGTCAAATAGTTTTATTTCATCTTTTGGTTACCATGTTATACAGCCAAAAAAGAAGAAATACTTTTTTTATTCAATGAAAAACATCAAATCTAGCAATACCAAGTAGCAAATTAAAAAAACAGATGACAAAGAAAAAGCTTGACTCAGGGACGAGTTCATAAGAGTAAATGGACTTCACAGGAGCAATTAATGGAGACACCTCTTCACAGCGTTTTTATTATGAGGTGTCCATCTGAGGGGATTCTGAAGGAAGAAACAGAGAGAGGATGGTGTTGTAAATCAATTTTAAACCCTAATAATTTTAATAAGCAATATCACACTCACACTTGTGCTTTTGTACTGGGCAGTAATTTGGCTGAAGGAACAAAGTTGAAATTCAGTACAACAGCAAGACTGCAGGTGTACTAATGCTTTTATTCAACAGCTCTACAAATCTAGAAAAGTTGCTTAAAAATCGTGTATAAAAAGTTGGGTAACACTTTAGTAAAGGGACCAATTCTCACCATTATTAGCATGCCTATTATTAACATATTAGCATTTAAGTACTTATAAAGCACATATTATGCATGATTACTTTCTAATTACCTAATTATACACAATATATACATTTAACAACTACCTAACTAACTATCAGTGTTGCCAATTTAGCTATATTGTAGCTAGATTTAGTATCCACACCCATTTTGAGACTTTTTTCAAAAGTTTAGGGACAAATATAGCAACTTCTTGGACAAACCTTATCTAAGTTCTCATCTTGCCCACTGATCTATATTCATCTTTATATAGATCAGTGAATTTGCCATTATGTCATCAAGTTACATTTAGCTAGCAGTTTTAGCTACTTTTAATTGAAAACAGTTGGCAACACTGCTAACTATTAATATGCAGCAAATTAGAAGTCTATTGAGGCAAAAGTTGTAGTTAATAGTTTGTTAATGGCGAGAATTGGACCTTAAAGTGTGACCAAAAGTTGATATAAAGTAACTTACATTTTAGATATAAAATGCCAATGTCAGAGACAAAATGTTTTTTTGTGGCTCCACAATTAAAAATAGTTCCAAAAATGGCAAAGCAGGATCAGTTGTGGAAACTGACAGTACAGTGGGGGAAAAATTATTTGATCCCCTGCTGATTTTGTACGTTTGCCCACTGACAAAAACATTATTAGTCTATAATTTTAATGGTAGGTTTATTTGAACAGTGAAAGAGAATAACAACAAAAAAAATCCAGAAAACCGCATTTAATAAAAAGCTATACATTGCTTGCATTTTAATGAGTCAAATAAGTATTTGACCTCTTCGCAAAGCATGACTTAGTACTTTGTGGCAAAACCCTTTTTGGCAATCACAGAGGTCAGAAGTTTCTTGTAGTTGGCACAAGGTTTGCACTAATCTCAGGAGGGATTTTGTCCCACTCTTCTTTGCAGATCCTCTCCAAGTCATTAAGGGTTCAAGGCTGATGTTTAGCAACTTGAACCTTCAGCTCCCTCCACAGATTTTCTATGAAATTAAGGTCTGGAGACTGGCTAGGCCACTCCAGGACCTTAATGTGCTTCTTCTTGAGCCACTCCTTTGTTGCCTTGGCAACAAAGACCAATTTTCCACGACCCATATTCAATGCCCTGGCTGGCTTCAATGCCCTGGCCCCGACAGTACATGGCCCCGTCCATCGTCCCTTTGATGCGGTGCAGTTGTCCTGTCCCCTTAGCAGAAAAACACCCCCAAAGCATAATGTTTCCACCTCCATGTTTAAAGGTGGGGATGGTGTTCTTGGGGTCATAGGCAGCATTCCTCCTCCTCCAAACACGGCGAGTTGAGTTGATGCCAAAGAGCTCGATTTTGGTCTCATCTGACCACAAGGTTTGGACGATAAATGGATTTTATCGATTAACACGAATGTGTAGTTTGCGTCGACTTATTTGAATGAAAATCAGTTTTCTCTTTAACATTCGCCGACGCTCCCTTCTAGGCTCCCGTAATTCCGAATGGCCTCAGCCCTCCCCCGTGCGTTTGCCATATGTGACCCTGGACCACAAAACCAGTCTTAAGTCGCTGGAGTATATTTGTAGCAATAGCCAAAAATAGATTGTATGGGTCACAATTTTCGAAATTGTGCCAAATATTGTCAGATCCTTACAAACCATACATCAATGAAAAGCTGATTTATTCAGCTTCCATATGATGTATACATCTCAATGCAGAAAAATTGACACTTAAGACTGGTTTTGTGGTCCAGGGTCACATATAGGGTTGGGCCAATAGACGATGCCATCGTGACCCCCCCCCCCCCCCAATACCCCCGCATCCCAATACCGTGTACGGAATGAAAATGACGTGTACTACGGAACTCCTTAAAGGGGATAAATACGAGATGGGAGATAAATATATATTTCAGTAGTTTCTATCGCAGTTTTATCATTGGGTAATCATACTGTATATAAAATTGCGGGCATCAGGGAGCCTAGCATTGAAACTGCTTTTGAATTCTCTGTTCAAATAAACCTACCATTAAAATTCTAGACTGATAATTTCTTTGTCAGTGGGCAAACGTACAAAATCAGCAAGGGATAAAATATTTTTTTCCCTGCTGTCTGTCATGACCACCACAAACAGACAAGTGCCATGACAAGCCCCAGTGCTGTTGGATTATATATCAGAAATCTTTGAACACTGCTTTGTCCAATTAAATAAGACCATAACTTAAGAGTAATTTAAATGTACTTTTTGTATATGTACAGCTCTAAAAATACCATTAAAGCTTGTGCGTGATGGAAAAAAGGCATTGTAAAGATATAACATGAAAAGCAGAGATGAATCTCACGTGTTTCATTGAAGAGGAAGGAGTCCTGGTACTCTTTCATGTACTGTGAAGATCTGGACTCATCCAGGAAGAGAGAGTATACCCTCTTAATGTCCTCCACTTGGACTTCAGTGCCCTGTGAGAAATGTACAGCCACAGTCAGACAAAAAATGCTTCTTATTGTATTTTCTTGCAGCACTGGCCACGCTACTTGTGTGTTGGCATTACCCGGCGTTTGCGGCACACCAGGCCTGCAGTACTGATGAGTTGGATGGCATAACGGAGTGAAGTCTCCAGTCCGATACGCGTTAAAACTGTGTGTGCCTCCTCACTCAGCTCGACATCTTCCTCCTCACAGCTGGAACACAAACACACATCATGTATGGTGAGAAGTGACAAAAAACCCTCACAATACTGCATATTATTTAACTTAAAAAAATGCTCTCACCGAATCTTCAGGATCTGTCTGGTCTCTTTCTCAGTGTAGGGAGAGGTTGCAATGATGAGCAGACGGTCAAGCAGGTCTATGGGAATACCATGAGGACTCTGGTAATTGGTGCCTCTGATACTGTAAAAATTAAACCATAGTGGATGAGGAGAAATTATCAACAATTAATGGTAGTTGATGCATTAATCCACAGTTAATGCATTAATGGTAGTTGTTGATGTTGTTGTGTTTGTGTGTATACCGGGTGATGCCTCGGTTAGTGGCCATGATAAGTACAGGTGATAGATCACTCTCAAGAGCTCGATTCAGGAATGAAAAGCATTCTATGTCCAACATGTGGACCTCATCTATGAAGAGAACCTGCAAGCAGAAAAAGCTTAACATAGATGATGTCTATTGTGTGATGCCACAGACTAACAAACCCATTTGAAAAAACATGACTCATAAGATGGCAATACGAGTTAATAATGCTGGGTATACATGGTGGAATACACAAATACGTTTTTTTTCTTGATTAAAACATCATGTTTGTCCGTTTAAAATGTTATGGCATATAGCCTCTAAAAAGCTTTTTTTTTTAAATAAATGAATAAAAAAATATGACACATTTAGTGAGCAAACTAATTTTTTTATATTATAATCATGCAAATTATTATTAGTATATTATGAAAATGTGCTTTAATGTGTTTTTTAAGCTTTGGAAAGAATAAAGATACAGTAGTAGATATATAGATGTAAGAATTGCACCCAAGATATATTTTTATGCACTTACATGTACACTTACACTTTTTTTATGAAATTGCATATAAACTACTCTAAGCAACTAAGCAATTCTAAAGTATTATTTTATTGAAGTATGTATTTAGGTTGTTGTTGTTTTTAATTGAAGAAAACCAAATTAAACTTCATTAACACTGTTTTGAAAAACATGCAATAGAGTGTTAAATGAAAGTCACTGCACTCTTTTTCTGAAAGAGTCAATAGATGGAAGGTTTTCAATAGCACAAAAAGGAATGAAGTAAAAAGTCCATTCTCTGTTTGTAAGCTGGATCCTCTCCAATGAACACTTCAAAGGTCTTATTTGACTGGCCTGCTTACCCCAGGAATGATCTCAGCTTTGCCTTCCTCTCTCCATTCAGACACCTTAGCATTGATCTGCTCTCGAACCTCTGACTTAATCTCTCCTGTGTCACCTGCAGCACAGACAATCAAACATCAACAACAGCAAACACACAAACATCTACAGACTTTTCTTTTGATTCTGAAAGACTAATCGAGGATTAGTTTCACTGAGCATGTCATTATCTAGTTTGTCAGTTTTAAAAAGTATGAGCAACCTGAAAATAAGGCCAGGAATCCCTGAGTGCGGCTGTTAATGACGTCAATTTCGTGAAGAGAGACAGTGTGAACAACCTCCTTCCGTTTCTGCAGTTCTCCCTCTGGACACTGCACAAACTGTGTCTGAAATAAACAACAAAAAAGTATATATAAAAAATCCTCTCAGGGAAAAGTTGTCATTGATTAATGGATTAATTTCACAGAGGAAGAGAGAATGTGTACCTGTGCACCCATGGCGTCGTAATCTCTTGCTCGAGTAAATGACCGTCCCAGCTTGCTAATCTTTCCTGTGGCTTTATCGATGGTGATCACATCTCTGCAGAATATGAAAAATGTGTCATCCTTTAATTATATAAGCAGTGGAAAATCTAAAACAATGTGGTTTGGCTTAAGCCTTTTTATGACATATGCACTCTCATCTCATATACCCACTATATGTACGTATGTGTATATGTATTATACATACACACACACACACACACACTACAAACTTACCATAAAGCAAATAAATCTTCCTCAAGATAAACAATCTTTTCAACATTATAGGTTTAAAATGTATTATCATAATAATACAACTCAAGGGCTTATTACTAGAGTTCAGATCTCATCCAAGCTCATCAAATGTTTCAGTAATTCAGTTGTTACAGACACGATTAACACAATTAGTGGGAGAAGCTGGATGGCAGTCCAAACAGATCAATTTGTTTTATACAGAAAAGGGTATCACACATTTCAGCTTTATTGTTTACCCACCCAGCTTGCACTCTCTCTTTACTGAGGCTCTCAATCATCTTGGTCCCCAGATCATAGATGGTTTCCATCTCTGTCGTCTTCAGCGTGAGCTTCCCCACTTTTACACCCTTAATACAAATACACAAAGAAGAAAAAATTATTAATGTCTGAGTTCACTTAGGGACATCTCCTACAGTAGCTTCATACTGAGCACTATTTTGGGACCCGAGTCCTACATTCAACTTATCAACGTAGCTGAAAATTCATTTATCACTTTCATAATAAAAAAAGTTTAATTTCCCACTGAAGAATGATAAATATCTTTAATAACGCTTTCCAGCCAAATAAATGGATTGAATTAGAGCGCGTTCGGGAAAGTGTGCTGTGTGATGAAATTCTCATTTACTTCAGTTTCTCAAGGTATGTCAAATGTTAAAATAACCATGAAATCAAAACTGATAATTATTATTTTTAATGGAATAAAAATATTATTAATGAATTATGTATCAACCACGTACATCATTATTCTTAGAAAAAATTGTTTCACTAAGTCAACTTTTACCTGTAAGCTACAGCTGCCACAAGAGACAATGTAATGCTAGTCTTTATTATTCAGAGTTCAACATTTTAATTTAAATATATTAATACAAATTATTTTAAACAGATGATGAGTCTGGTGCCGTAAGACAACGGGAACAAAACAGAGATTAATGAAGTGAATCTGGTCTATGAAGAGCAGAGACTTACAGTTCCTGTAGCAGGTCTGTCGATCTGAATCTCTACCACCTCTCCTTCAATGATCTCGGTCTCCTCTCTGCCAAACAACAAATATAGAACATGAGCAGTCATGCTGTAATTTATGAAATATTAAATGAACTACATCCTAGAACTCTTAAAAAAAAAAACAAGTAAATGAGTAAACTAGTCTTTAAAATCCATAATCAGTAAATCACGTAATACCCATTTGGAGACAGCCTACTATCCTTCTTTAATATGTCATAATGCCAAAGTGACAATATGCATATTATATAACATGTTTGAAGGTTATTTTGTTTTTAATGAAGACTTTATGCTGGCCTCACTCACTTTATCCTGACTCCTATGGCTTTGCGGAAGGCCTGGCTCAGAGCTTCGGTCTTGCTCATCTCTAGAGAGAAAATCTCACTTCCAGACAGAGCAGTGAAAGGTGTGTCAGGGCCAAGAGACTGGGCAATACCTGTACAATAAACACAACTCACTGGTTATTTTACAACGGCTTTGCAATTTTGATACATATATTTTTGACACATCCCATTACAGTGATTGTGGTCAGCTCAACCTCAAGCGCATTTATTAAACCTTGTAATTTAATTCTACGTTTCAAATGTGACCAATCGTGGAAAAATATGCAGAAACTCACCCATAGCAATAGCTGTCTTGCCCGTCCCAGGTTGGCCAGCGATGAGGACAGCGCGACCAGCAATCTGACCATCTTTGATCATTTCAAGGATCAGCCCGGCTGCCCTTCGAGACGCCAGCTGACCCACCATCCCCTGAGACACCTGGTGAGACAGAGGTTCATCATTTGCATGTTGTTTTGATCTAAACACGCAGTGAGCAATATTTAAGCCAAAGACATGCGTGTTGTCACTGGTAAATCAATCATAAACATTGAACTTTACCTGCCGTGGCTCCAAGGCATCGTCTAACCCAAGGCCACGAATGTGAGAGTGTGCGCCTGTAAGAGAAATCAAGATTTATATAACTTTATCATAATCTTTTCCTGTCCTTGCATATTCATTATGTGAATAAACAGAGCTATCTTGTTTAAAAACCTATTCTGGTACCAAAAATGTATTCATTCTTGCTTTTTATTGTTAATATGGGTTATTTAGTGTCTCACCAATCCTCTCAATTCGAGTGATGTCTCGCACCTCCGGAACCTTCGTGGCTGCCACCTTTCAAAACAAATTAAAAAGGTAAATATACTGCAAGTGAAAATTGATGTACGATGTAGATGTGAAAATGAAATATTAAACTGCGTTTTAATGTAATTTGATCAGTAAACTGCCGTTAAGCGCATGCGTTGCCATAGTGACACAAAAGCGCAACACAGTTTCAAGTTAGCTCAACTTTTAGCAATGCCGCAGAAATGTGTAACTTACAGTGTAAAATACGGGACCGTAATTTTACTACAGCAATGATAAGTTGTGGCAAATACGCTAATAAAGTACTTTCCATAGGGGTGTTTCATATTTCCAATAAACACAGTGACACGCATGCTAACCATCATAAACACAAGCTATGAGTTCAGGCTACTTACAGAAACCATTTAACGTTAAAACGTTAACTTACTAGGAAGACTCTCAATTTCTGAATATCTGTATAAAAGCCATTTTCATGAATGGACCTCAAAATCTCAAAGATCTGAATTAAAACTGAATTATTGTTGTAGTAAATTGAAGCACATGTGCTAAAAGCGGCAAGCCCACGGACGTGTTTAATGTTATTATTCACAAAACATTTCAAGGCTCTATAGGCAGCACATAATAGTGGAAAAACACATAATTTTGTATAAAACCTGCAAGAATGGTATATTTGTCAACAAACCTGAAATAAATGCTAAATAGCAGACTCACCTGCGCTGCCATGTTCTCTCGCAAGGCGGTTGTATCTGAATGGGTGCGCAGTGGAAATCCGTCCGGGTGGAACACGTGACCTCGATCCTGCGTTCTGTTTGAATGTGCGTACGCACTCAAAGCTAAACATTTTGCTATTAATTCTGCAGATTTAAATTTGTCATCGAGGTAAAATTGGCTTGTGATAGCCCTAGTCTTGGTAGCATCAGTGAGAATGGGTTGAAAATAATGAACCAGTCAGTAATGTTTTGACTTGTATGCTTTAGTTTTTTCAGCAGGAAAGTTTATTAATCTATGACTGTCTATATTAGACCTGTATAATTTCTGTATATTATTTCAGATTTCGTTTGAAAACGTAATATTTGATCAAAAATGTATTGATTATGAATGTAAAATATACATTAACATTTAAAGTGTATACTTTTTGAAAAGAAAATGGTGGCAGGGAAAGTAGAAATCTGAACTACAGAGCTTATTAAGCAGTGGTTTTTTTCTTTCTTTTCAGATTAAGCGAACACTAGGCTATCATTAGTAGAAAAATATAAGTGTAACATAAATCATTAAAGTTTTATTTGTTCAAAATCCCCATTGTTGAGTTAGATGTGATTGCAACCAGCAGAGGTCACTCTTGTAATATGTCTTAGGTTATCATTAGGACGTCATTAGGACTATAAACCCTTAAACTGATTGTACTATTACACGTAGGCATCATAAATTCGAACTTTCCCAATACGTCAAATAAATGATTCAACAACAATTTTGAAAGAGACATTTATTTTGTTACCATTAATGCAGATAAAATGACCCACATAAATCAAACGTAACATAAAAAGCTTTTTTCTGCACCTGATTAAACTTCATATTGATTAAACAGTATAATCACACAGATAGACAAAACATGACATTAAAGATATTATACTTTTTGTAAGGTCTATATTGTAGGAAAATGAGCTTCACAATTTTCAAAACTTATTTAAATGTTTGTTTAGAATTCTTTGCAGCTTTTTAATATTTTTGTACATTTGTAAAAATATTTTTTATAAACATTATTTGGTATACCATAGATTAAAACCTTCAGTTTAAATAGACTAACTGTAATCAGCTTCACCATAAACAGGCATGTAAACAAAACAAAAAACATGAAAAACATGCTTATTTTTTGACACATTATCAACACAATCTGGTAGTAATGCCTTTATATCCCCTGTCCAGTTCAACCATTTACAACTGACAAATAGTAATAGCAGACTCATACCACACCCAGAAGCCAGGATAGACCGGCTCACTGAAAGAGGCTTTAAACTGATGAATAAGTGACATAGACTCAGACACGGTGTAGAACGAAAGAGTGCCCCCTGCACAGTCCAGAAACACCCCGATACGGGAACAGTAGGGTGCGTTAATCTCAACCTGGTCTTTATTGTGTCGAGCTGAGTAGCTGGAGTCAGAGCAGAAGAGACTCCAGGACTTGCGGTTGTAGCCAATACGAGCTGAGTCTCCGTAACCTGTTCTCTTGATGCCTTTAAAAGCCACACCAATGGAGGCTCCCTCTCCGCTCCACTCCACCTCCCAGTAGTAGGCACCTTCTGAAAGGGCCTCTTTACACAAGACCTGGGGCAGGCAGTCAAATCTCTGGTTGCTGTCATTGTCAGACTGAGGGTCTTTTTTTAGTGCTGCTTTCCTGTTGTTTCGGGAGAGGTAGAGCTGTCTGTATGCCGTGTTGGGGTCCAGAGTTAGCTGGCAGGCATCTTGAAAATAAACATGATAGACGAGAGCTGATCAGGATTGGTGAATTAAAGCTTGTGCGTGAATGTGTGAAGTTATGATGACAATGAATCTCTGCCCACTTTGCATGCAAGTATCTTGATCCATGTACATATACGCTGCATTTTGGTGCTTTAAAAGCATTTTTTTTCTTTGAGACCGCATAAAGTAAGTCCCACAATTGATTGTGCATGGGTCAAGTTAAGACACTCAAGATCACATGTTTTTATAGGTCTTTTATTAATTGAAAAATGTAAAATCAAGAGTTAAAGGCCACATAAATCATGTTGGCAGTGTCTACAGATAAACCATGCCACGTTTGTAGTGTAAGTTTTATTAAAAGAAACAAAAAATAATGCGTATGACAAGACGGACATCATTGCATGTTTATCTTAGGCTATCTTAGGATAGGATTCCTGATCTGGGAACAGTTTTGCTATGGTCTCCACTCTCCAAATATGAACAGTTTGGAGCAAATCTGATCCTAGATGAGTATTCCTGATGTAAGGTGCAACATGCATGTGGATAAATCACCTGCCTAGTGGTTGAGTCTGCACATTGGCTCTCAGAGCTGGTTGGACATTTGGAGGTGCTTTCTGCCAGAGGTGCGTGAACGTCTCTCATCTAGAGGGCCGAGAGTGTCGATACAGATTTAAGACACCCTATATATTATTCTATATTCTCTCAAACAACCTAACTTAGCATAATTATTAGTTATCTTCTGACTTACACCACCATTCAGAAGTTTCAGGACTGTAAGATGTTTTTGAAAGAAGTCTCTTATGTGTATCATATATTTGATCAAAAATACAGTAAAAACAGCAATATTGTGATATATTATTATAAATTAAAATAACTGTGTAAACATTTCTGATGACAAAGCTGAGTAATTAGAAGCCATATCTCCAATCTTCAGTGTCACATGATCCTTCATAAATCATAGTAATATACTGATTTGATGCTCAACAAAAATGTATCATTAGAAAATGTTATTATTATTATTAGGTTGAAAATAATAACTATGTGGAAACCATGATCCATTTTTTAAGATCCTTGATTAATAGAATGCTTTAAAAGAACAGCATTTATTTGGAATATAAGTATTTTCTAACATTTTAATTGTTTTTACTGTCACTTTTAATCAGTTTAATGTATCCTTGCTGAATAAAACATTAATATTGTAAAAAAATAAAAAAAAAATTGAACGGTAGTGCGTGTAGAGTGTTTTTGTCCTCTAAAAGACCACGGTGCTCTTAGAAAAGAAGACGAAATGTTTGAGGGATGGCAGTTATCATGATTCACCCATACACCCACTCACTAAGCAGTCTACGCCTGTTCCTACTATATGCTTGGACACAAACTCAGTATGTAAGGAATGATGTTAGAACTACTCCCTCTAAAGTTTGACATTTAACAGGATGAATGACAGCTTGTTTTCTTAGCACTTTCTGCAAGCTTCCAAAACATATACAAATGTATTTACTATTTTAATTCATCATCAGCAGAGGTGAGAAATTGGGCAAAAAGAAAATTCTTCTATGAAAACAAACTTACACTGGAGGAACTCGTCCCTTGTCCGGGGAGTGTTGCTGGGACTCTTGTACATGTCAACTTCATCAGCTAGAGACACAATAAAGAGAGGTTTTAAGCATGCAATGATGTCAAACTTTAATCTGATCTTTCATAGCAAGCAGATTATGTTACTGACAAAAAGAAAGGACCATTAGGTACTTTCTGGATAGTACTTTAGGTACTTTCATGTTACAGGTGAGAATATATACACTAACGCTCAAAAAGTATATTCGGCAAGGATGCATTAAATTGATCAAATGTGACAGTAAAGACTTTCTACTCGTTGAGGAATACAAAAAAATGCATCACAGTTAACACAAATATTCAGCAGCACAACTGTTTGATTGATAATAAATGTTTCTTTAGAACCAAATCAGCATATTAGGATCATTTCTGAAGGATCATGTGACACTGAAGACTTAAATAATGGCTGCTGAAAAATAGAATTTGCCATAACAGGAATAAATAAATTGTAAAATATATTTTATATATGTATAGAACAGTTATTTTAAATAATATTTCACAGTATTACTGTATTTTTTTATCAAATAAATGCCGCCCTGGCGAGCATAAACATTAAGAAATCTTACAGACCCCAGACGTCTGAATGGTAGTGTATGTTTAACTGAAGGCCAAAATAAAACATCCACGATGTGTGTGCTGTTCATAGAAGAGATGAGCTAATAAATATGTATTTTAATGTGATGTTGGTCTTAAGATCATTGCTTAGCAACAGGCCAACAGTTTCTTGGAGCACGACACTGGCTTTTGACAAATACCATTCCAAAATTCCAGCTATTTTGCACAAAGCAAACAGCAGGGCAGCTAGAGTTTCCCATTTCCATTAACTTACACTTTGTAGACTTTTTCTTCTTACGGTCATCTAGCTGGCAGAATGGCATTTTGTTCACTGGAAGAGAATTAAGAGTTATGAAGGAAGTCAGTTTAATGGTTAAGAAGAATTACAATAAACAAGAGCGAGCATTATTTATGTACTCATTCTCATGGAATAAAAAGAGCATTTCAAACTGGGTATGAGACTGAATGAAACAAGACTGTATCTGTCATTACCTGTCTTTGCCACCTTGACCAGCTCTTCATTGCTGAACTCATTTAGATGTTGTTTCATCTCAGAGACGGTTTTGGTAACAGCGCCAAAGGAGAAGTAAGGGTTCACAGTAACAGAGGGCAGCTCCTCTGCATCAGTCTGGGCAATCAGCATATGGTAACTCTGTGATAAAAAAACAGAACAATTCTTAGTCACATTTTTCCCACATCAGATTGCTCTGCTCACTTATTTTCTCACATACTGATGGCTTGGGGAAACAAAAATATTTTACATAGTATTTCATCACCTGTGAAATAGCAGAAGAAACAAAGTAAAAACAAAATCGTTTTACTTTCAGCAATGCATCCTGTGTGGAGTGACACTAAAATCAACCCACATGATGTTCTTTGCACTGCTTGTGCTCAGTGGATGTGTATTTTGTGCAGCACACTGTTTCTCAGTCACCTGGATGAAATGGATGTGGTCTTCAGTGCGAGAGAGTTGTGTCAGCTCATTGTCTCTCCTCTTCAGGTCAGCAATTTCATGGCCCAGACGCTCCATGTGGCCTTCAGCAGTGTTGAGTGCAGACTTCTTATTGGTCGAGATGAGTTTGGCCATTTCCTGTTGCATTCTTTCAATGGAACGAAGCATGTCACCAAACAGCTTTTCACTCTCCTGCAAAGCCCGTTGTGCTGAACTCTGAAAGAACAATTATAATCAGTACTCTATTTCTAATTCCGCTTCATTTTCTTTCTTGGAAATTCATAACTTTTTATATTTTATACACACATCTATTTACAAAAATTCCTGCTTCTTTCCGAGTTAGAATTAGTCACACCAGAGCAGACCAATACATATTTCTGCAACATATTCTTGCCTACCAGAGAATTAATGTTGATCTTGTATTATTATCTCATTTAATTTATGTTTATTGTTGTTAATTTATTGTTTTATTATTACATGACGTATTTAACATCCAGACATACCTTGAGTGCATCCACAGCCTGTTTTAACTCTTCCATTTGCTTCACTCTGTCATGGATCTTTTCCTGGATCTCAGCTTGGGTGGCGCCCAACCGTTGCTATGAACAATTAAAAACAACAAATTCATGACAAAGGAATGTTGTAAGTACAACACCACTTCCACATGACAATAGAGCCACTTTTGGATACTCTTTTTAAAATATATTCATTCATTTCTTTATCACTTCTATTATTATGTAAACTGATATTTTACAATAAAACCCAAATTTTGCTATAATGCAAGTTATTGGGCAACAATATACAAATGCACAATTGTGTGTTACTGTTAATAATGAACAGTGTTGGGGAAAGTTACTTTTACAAGTAACGCATTACAATATTGCATTGCTCCCTAAAAAAGTAACTAATTATGTTTTATGCTTTTTATGGAAAGTAATGCGTTACATTACTTTTGCATTACTTTCACATTACTTTTTTAAATATGAGCAGGGCTTGATTGTTTTTAATATAATAAGTTCTATTTATAGCAAATGTAAAAGCCCTTTCACACCAAAAAGTGTGATGAATAAACCTCAGTCTGAAGGAAAAGTAAATTCACATCTGTACAGAAGGAGAAGTTCAACACTCTTCAGCAATAAAAAAACAACGAAGCACAATTGTTAGTTTATCTAAAGTCATTTTTGCTTATTAGTATGGTTGAACTGGATCATCAAAGGTCAGCAGCAAAGACATTGGTTAATAAAATGGGATTAGATACATTTGTGTTATTTAACATATTTAATTATTGCAGGTTTGCATAATATTCTCAGTTTGCATTTCACTGTTTTAATTCATTTTGATGAATACTAAATCAGTTTTTTTTGCGAGTGGGATGAATTAATACACATTCACATGTAGTCTAGAACTACAGTAACATCCTGTTCACACACAACGCCTCTGTACTTCCGATTTCTCCCAATATGGGGACAGCAGACTTGTCAGTCAATAAATGGGAAAACGAAGTAACTGGCATTACTTTGTTGAAAAAGTAACTCAGATATTTTCTTGTAAATTAAAAAGTAATGTGTTCCTTTACTAGTTACTTGAAAAAAGTAATCTGATTATGTAACTCGTGTTACTTGTAACGTGTTACCCCCAACACTGATAATGAAACCCTTCCTTACCAATACTATAGCTTAGATCGTTTTCTCATTTTCTTTTTGGGTGGAGATCACTCACTGGCCATGCTTGTTCTAGAGGGGTTGGCTACTCTTTTACTCAATTTAGCATATCCAGCATACCGAGAATGTCCTTTTTTGCATGAATAGGTGCACTGTTGCATAGAGGAGGTGAAAGGATGTTACTTCTACTGGTCGTTATCACCATTTAATCTGTTGCCATAACAGATTCACTAGTGTAATATTTCCATTGGTAAAAATATGATCACAATTGTACTTTTTGTAGTCTTACCTGCATTTCCGCCCTTTCTTGTTCAGCAGACACCATGTCATGGCCCTTGTGCTCTTTCACCGTACACAACACACAGATACACATCTGGTCCGTCCGGCAATAAAGCTCCAGACCTTTCTGGTGCTGCGGGCAGATCTGACGATCGAGGTGTCCGATCTCATCAACCAACTTGTGGCGTTTGAAGGTGGATGATTCGTAATGGGGCTTCAAGTGCTTCTCGCAGTAGGAAGCAAGACACATCAGACAAGACTTGACAGCTTTGAGCTTCTTCCCGATGCAGATGTCACATCCAACATCCTGGGGTCCTGCATAGTTGTAGTCAGGGGCCGGAGGGGCCGGTGGCAAAGAGTCAGAGTTTCTGAGGGATGAAGATGAATGGCGTGAGGACTGAAGGCGGCGTGGATTTGGCCTCTTGTTGTAGTTGACCCTGCACTGGGGACACAGGTACTGTCCAGTGGGCTCTGCATGATCCCAGTAGGTCTTGATGCAGACAGAGCAGAAAATGTGACCGCATGGGATGGAAACGGGGTCCCTGAGATCTTCCTTGCAGAGGTAACAGAGGTCCTGGTCAAGCGACATGGTTAAATCCCCAAAGATCTCCCAAAAGGAAACGTGCGTTCGTGTGCGAGACAGGAAAAGTGAGTCTAAAGTGCCACCACATCATGTTATATAGAGTAAACAGGGAGAGAGGCTAAACTGGTTATGCAGAAACCAGTAAATGAATGGGGGAGTGTCTGAGGCACAGGTGAGGACAGCGATTGAGAGAAAGAAGAAACATGTATCATCAGACGTCAATGGAAATGATAACATTGAAGAAGAGAAGCATGAATGAAATGTATGATCTCAGGGCATAAAATTGTTTTGAGAGTTGCAGGACTCTAGAAAAAGCACTCTTGCATCATGTATACACTTGCATTTCTTTTATCTTTAATAAAAAAAGCTTGTCTTGTGACTACTACGTCTGGTGGCAAGCCATGATCTCATCGTTAGAGTGTTTCTGAATGGTTTCAGGGGCTGCATGCTGGCAAGACAGCTCAACGTTGGGTATAGTGCTCCACTGCGTAGGAGCTGCCATGATGGATGAGTACTTAGAGACCAAGTATTGACCTTTGGCACATGCCATCAAAGCTGAAGGGGAATTTATTTGGAGGGAGGATGAGTGTACTTTGGATATTTTTCCACCATGGAAGACTTTTGAGTTAGAAGAAAGTATGTTTTATATTAAGAGCCCTTTAACATTCAAATATCTGAATTGTGCATCTAAGTAGGGGAGAGCGAGATGATTGGAGCATGAAGAGAGCTCATGCTCTAATGGGTTACACTGTCGGTTTAACCACAGACATTGGTTACAGGGTGAAATTGCTATCATACATGACCAAATTCAACTGAAATGAGTCTCTGTATACAGATATAAAGAGACAAATGCACTTTTGAAAAGATAAACAAATATATACTGCAATAATTTGATTTGCAGTTGATCAGGTTAAGGCTGGTTCAACCACTGAACTTATATCATCTCAGTGACAACAAATCATCTAACATCTACTCAAAATTTTCACACAAATGTTTACATTTATTAAGTAGTTGAAACACTTCTTTTCACATTTACTTTTCCTGAATCCAAAAATATGAGACAATGTATAAGCCGACATTTAATATTTTATTCCAACTGAAAAAGTTGCACAAACATGCACAAACTCACTTTCTGTTATGATATTTGAATTGTTAGCCTATGTTTTTGTATTATTTATTTTAAATCAACAGCTGAACATAACACAGGGTGGAGTAGAGGGTGATGGTGGAAATTCTAAAAATAACTCTAACAAGAAATTTGATTAACAAAATAAATGTAGAAAATTTCACTTTCCCGTACAGGGAAGGTTGTGTCAGTAGATTAAAAACAAACTAAATTCGTACATATATAAAAGTTTGAGATAGAATTGCAGTTCATTATATTATGAAATTTTCTTTGGGAGCAAAAATAACTGTAACACACACACATTCACACTTTTACACACACAGTTACAGATGTTAAAGCAAAAAAATGTTACAACCATTCCTAGTCTGGCAGTGAAAACCAACTACAATTTAAAATTGGTTTTGATTGTCTACCACAGAATAAAAATGCAATAAATTGGGCACATTTTTTAATTCACAGCAGCAACTTTAACTGAAACACCAGCTGCTGTGTCTTCCAACAACGCCAGACCCCTTTTCCTAAGAAAAGGCGTTTATTACTGTTGCTCAAAGACGATGGAAATAAGTGTTTGTTTTAGATTAGCCTCTCTCATCTCTCCAGAGCATACATCCTCTGTACGGCACAGTCCACAAAGCTCCAGGAATCTCTGTTGCAAAACAGGAAGTGGAAGTGAGTTTGCAGTGGCTCACATTCAGTGTGGTGAAAAGCTAATTAGAACATTTCTACTGAGACGGCAAATCCACCCCACATTCCTCACCAAATCTGAGTCATTCCTTTTAATTTACCAATGCTGATTGTTTTGTTTTTTAAACATTATTTTATACTAACTTCCATTATGTGTGTTGTTTTTGTTATATACATTGTACATAATTGGATTACATCCAAAATCAAGTGCTCAAATGGACATTTAATGTATGCCCATCTCAAACTAATACTCAAGATTACTCTTACTTAAGATGGTTGTCAGCTTGTAAGTTTCAACCGGGAGAGTACAAATGTTGGCAGGAATGCACCCAGACATGATAAGTGAGATAACAGCAAGTCGAGAAGAGAGGCCTGCAAAGGTGAAAGTTTCCACTGTTGGGAGAGAATATCCAGACTTCAGCAGGACATGTGGCCTGACAGTGCAGGAGAGTCTGCAGCCAATCTAATGACGTGTCTGACTCTGGGTCATCTGTGTCAGTGGTCATATTTTGGTGTTAAGTCATAGTTCTAAAGGTGCTCAGCTCAAAATAGCTGATTGACTGATAACTGGAACTTTATGACAGAGATCAGTTGCAGTCTTAAAATAAACTCAGAACAATAGTTATGATAGGTCACTTCAAGAACTGTCTATCATTGTTTCCATGCAATGTTTGAAATCTTTTCAAAAGCTATAATCACATTTATTCAAAATACAAAATCATAAAAATTTAAAATCCTGAAAGGCTTTTCTAATATAAAATTATTTACACAAAACACAAAATAGCCTATAAAACCCTAACGGTGTGTAATGTGTTCAGTGTAGATTGCACTGCATGTAGAGTATTTATGATCTGGTCTTACCTGATCGCTCTAACAGAAACTGCCTATCATGCCACAGTGACACATTTGTAAGGAAACGTGTAGACGTAAGTATATCGCAATAATAGTGACTGACAATTTATCTTTTCTCTCTCATTTGTTGAGAAAGAGCTGCACGTTCAGCCTACTCAGACTGTATTTCACAAACCTTTTGTACATCAGCACAGTGATAAGAATTTTACAGCAAGCAAAAGAAGAAAAGCAATATTTCGGCTTTAGACATCATTTCAGTTATCGTGCACTAATATACAATCACTTACCCAGACATTCCTTCAGAATCGAGCAAAGGCAAATTTATAAGTGTCAACAGTGAACTCACACAAAGTTAAATTACTATTGCTTTTAATACAGAGAATGCACTATTGAAGCACCCTGCATGCTTTCCTTTGAGTGCTGGTCTTCCTTTGTGCTTTTTGAGAATTTCGTTCTGCACAGCCTGTTTAATTTTATTTGGCAACATGCCAGGTGAGCTGCCAAAAACACACATACAGTTCTCTCTGCCTTTCAGCCAAGGCTCACAAAGGTGACCATTGTTCATAGGAAGCACTTGTAAATGCCTTGTTTCCACGCACACTCCACTGACCAATCAGATGGACAGAGGCAACCCCTTGGTTTTTACAATAACATCACGCACCTATGAAGCCTCACTCTCCGGACTTACTCTGTCACCCTCCAACGGGCACACAGCCCTTAATTAGGTAGTTTAATTAAACTTAAACTTGTCCTTTGACCCTTAATATACACAAGGAAAAACGAAACCTCTGGCAGGCTTAGTCAAGTACGCAGCTCCTTCAATAGGAAAAAGCTGCCTCGTGAACCAACGTGAACTCGGCCGGGTCAGCATGAGGGTGTGGAGAACAATAAAGGTTGTGTTAAAGGAACTGATTTCTGTTGTACGGTTTACACCATTTCCTCTCTAAGAACTATGAAGACCATGAGAACAATATGAGGGCCGACAGTCCATGAATAGGCCTGTTCCTGTTCCTTCATTTTAAAATCATTACATTATGCTGCAGCTGGAGAAAACCACAAAAACCGATGTCAGATCTACAATTATATAGGGGCCTAAACTAGTATGCTAGCTTTTTGAGTTAATGATTAATCACAGCCTATACCTTGCACTGTAACTTCTGGAATCTATTCAACTCTGGGAAAAGGGGAAGAGAAACTAGCTTATCATAGAGCAAACCATATAAGGAGAGAGGTGAAACTATTTATGAAGTGATGCAAGATTTGTGCCTGGGTCAGAGCGGATGGAAGGACCTTGTGTAACCAATCATAATGTATGTTGGTTTCTTCCACTTTGGCGTCATCTGAGCTCTGGCTGGACCAATGGCTAAAGCAGAAATACACAAAATATGTCAATAATTAAAAAGAAATCAGACAAATGTCATGTGTTTTCCTTTCAACCACAAATTTGATTTCTCCCACGCAACCCAAAACGCTTCCAGGAAAAAGAGTCAGAAAAAGCTTCACAGTCACAGAAGAATCTCTTTGGCATGAGCTAGTAAGTTGCTGGTTGCATAACATCAGCATTGCAGGTGAATCTGCAGGTGGTGACAGAAGTCACATGGCATTTCACGTCCTACGAAAACTTAGCTGAAGTTCATTCATGCCCTGCCCCCTACAGATTCACAGGATATTTAGTAGAAAAATAGGTGAAACTAACTCTGAGACTCTTAATGCATACAGCACTTGAGACCAAGGTGTAAATCATTATGGGGTGTTGGATAGGGGTCTACCATCTTCAGTCAAACCCTCGTAAAGCAAAACAAAGAAAATTTTACAGATTTTTTTCAAAATGACAAAATGTCCAGTATCCCTAAAATGGGTCATAATTTGTCTGAAGTTTAAAGGGATAGCTTGCCAAAAATAGTAAAACAAAAGAAAGTGTTTTGAAAAATGTCAACATGACATATGATACACGGTTTTCACAAATCTTGCAATTTCTGTTTCAAAGTTGTATCTGTAATAGTTCTGCACGGCATTCAAAAGCGGTGTGTGACTCATGCTCACATCATATATTGCACACTTTTCAAAAACTGCAGGTTCATTTTAATTGCAGTTAATTATAAAACGTTTTAATATTATGTCTTCACATTTAATGTCCTGGAACTCTCTGTATTGCCTCTGGGACATACAAAGAGTGCCTGTTTTGTCAGTGACAATTAACAATGCAAATGAATCTAGCAGTATGCCAAGACAGTGCCAAAGCAAAAACAGTGTTCAAATATCTGTAGTACAAACTAATCTGAAAAATTCAAATTTGAAAATTCTACAGGTTTGAAATATGCTAACAAAAACAAAATACTGTTCTTTTTTTTCTGCCGCACCCATCGAAAAACAAACTGATGACGTATTTCAAGCCTACAGCACCCAATCCAGTTCAACTGGCCTTAATTCATACATTCAGATCAACTCACCTCACACACTATGACTGTAACTACTGTTTGTTTTGTGCAGTGAGTGGAGTACCACATGCCCTTGTATTGTAAAAATCCAATAAATTGAATAGTAAGAAAAATAAAACAGTGAGAACTTTGTCACATTTTACATAACAAATAGGTATGCTACAGAAGGAAATGTCTAAAAAGTTAAATGAACAAAAAAAATGTAAAATTGTCATAATAAATCTAAGAAATTGTAATATCAGAAGAATCAAAATTTAAGAAAGCGCAGCTGCTGTAAGCATTGAACCCAATATTATTTAAAGAATGAATGCAAGAGAGTAAACAAGCATGAAAAAACTAGCTTTGTAACATATAAAAGCCAAACAAGAAATGCCAATTATTAACCGACTGTGGTTTTAAGCTAACTGATGCAAATGTCCTTCAGCTAATGGATAAGCAATTTATGTGTTAAACAGAGCTTTTCATGTTAAGTTTCATCCTGGATCGCCCTGCTTTGTACTACAATTCATTCATTCTCAACTGTACCTTTTTCCTTTAATGTCTTTCACTCCACCCCTGGCCCCTCCCTCTCTCTCTCTCTCTCTCTCTCTCTCTCTCTCTCTCTCTCTCTCTCTCTCTCTCTCTCAAGACTCCTGGCTAAACCTGTTTATCAGAGCTAGGTAGTGCTCTAATCTCTCTCTCTCTCTCTCTCTCTCTCCCTTCCTCTCTCTCGCCAACACACTCCCTCAGTACAAAGGGGAGGGCTTTGCTTCCTTTAATTAATAACCTGTGGAATTCAGAAACCCAAGGCTGTCTGTAGTAAAACACCAGCCAGGCAGAGTTTGTCTCCTTTTTCTCTATTGAAAACATTTCAGACGCTTGGTTTTTGAATAAGGTGAAAAAATATGGCAGAGCAATTGTCTTCAGACTACTTCAGCTGCCCTCTATGTACGGAGCTCCTGAAGGACCCCGTGGCAATCCCGTGCGGTCACAGCTTTTGCATGGACTGTATCAGTGGCTACTGGAACGAGGCTGATTACACTGGCATCTACATCTGTCCCCAGTGTCAGGATCACGTTCACCCAGAGACCTGTGCTGAGGCCGAATGCCACTCTCACCAAAGTAGCAGAGAAGATCAAGAAGACCGGCTTGAACTTAACACTTCAAACGAATGGAAGCTATGCTGGCCCTAGCGATGTTCCTTGTGACTTCTGCACTGGAAAAAAGCTCAAGGCTGTCAAGTCCTGCCTCAACTGCCTCGCCTCTTACTGCGAAAAGCACCTGAAGCCCCACTATGAGTCTGCAACCTTCAAGAAGCACAAGCTGGTGGATGTGCTGGGGAACCTGGACCGTAAGATCTGCCCTCAGCACCAGAAGAGCCTGGAGTTGTTCTGTCGTACCGACCAGATGTGTATTTGCGCCCTCTGTACTGTCAGCGAGCATAAGGGGCATGACATAGTCTCAGCCGAAGCAGAAAGGGGTGAAAAACAGGTAAGGAAAATGTACTGCTTGAGTAAACTTTACCAGGAGAGGCTATGGGTATAGTGGCTGTGGGGTTACAAGTTGAATTTGTTTATGTATATGATTATATTAATTAACAAGAAAAGTTCTTGAAATTGTATAAGAGAGGTTTTCTTCAAAATAAGCTGCCAAGAAGCCATACACACCGTATAACCGGTTCTGTGTTATCTTAAACACGCTGGTCCAGATCATTACATAAAAACTGACGAGGAAATATGGAATAGAAAGGGAGGAGATGATGATTAAACAGATAGAAAGGTAGTGAGGTTAGTGAAACTTTCATCTAGATATAGTTTTCCGATACAACTCCCAACTATAGGAGTCACAAAAAGGGTGTGTTCCCTGACAATGGACAACTCGGAGGTTACTTGATTTAATCACTGTCCTAAACTGGCCACCTTTCTGAGAAGATTAGTTTTTGTGAGAGAAAAAAATAACTGTTATGAGCAACAGGAGATGAGAAACAGGGCAGGTCTGGATTCTGGTGTAGGGAGAGGCAAGGAATGTGAACTCAAGAAAATCAGGCGGGAGCTTACTGACCATCCTCAACCTCCCCCCACGCTACGAGTGAGAAAAATAGCACACTGCTTTTTGTACCTTGACCCAAAGTCATCATAAACCTCAGCAGATGAGCATAGCTGAAAGAAATGTTGACAGCCGCCTCTTCAAACTTGAGTTTCACATGAAAAACGGCTTGAGGCACTGTATGAAATAACTATCAGGACAGTAATAACAAACATCTCAGCAAAACTATTTATAGATACTAGCCAGATGTTTACAGTTCCATCAATACTCTGGAGCTCTGAATGGAAGGAAGACCTTCAAAGGTTTAAGATTTCAAAGCTTTTCCTTCAATTCATCAGTACTGATCAAGCTTAATAACAGGGAGCACAGCAGTTAATGTGCTTTTATACTGTTTTGACTGAACTGTCGCGGGTGCTGTTTAGATACAGTAATTATATCTGTAATCTAATACTTATCGCAGGCACTAATTGCGAGTGGTTTGTTTGTTCAGTTAAATGTAGGGAATCCCAGATTTACGCCCTCATGTCCCATGGCACAGACTGCACACACACTTTTATTCACCCCCACCCCAGATTCTCCACATTCCTTCAAGCTTATCTTGAAGAATGGTTTGGTGAGCTTGGCAAGGGGTTGCTCTGAAGCCCCCCCTCGTACCCTAAATAATCGAGCGTGTGCACCTTGAAATGTCTCTCCGGCGAGCAGACCCAGCTAGTTTTACATTCCTGGCGTGATTAACATTCCCCTCTCGTTTTGAAGATAAAGGCATCCATGTGAATCAGGTTCTTCAAATTCTAGGAAAAAGAGTAACATAGAATTACCATACATGAAGATCTGTGGCGAGAGAGGAAATGTTGTATTATTCACTGAATTATCACGAAGATGCCAATCAATAACAAAAAGTCTTTGTTTTCTAATTGAATCTGTCAATAAAGACTAAGTTTTCTCTTATTTCATGGACAGAAACTTCTTGGAGTGTCCCAGGCAGAGATCAAACAAAAAGGCCAGCAGAGGACCAAAGAACTGGAGGAACTGAAGACAGCGGTGGATTCTCTCAAAGTATGTTTTAGATTCAATTGTAATTCGTAACAGTTCATTTTATCATCACTGCTCATATCAAAGTCACACCATAATATATTAGACCAAATAAGAACAACCCAATACACTGCTTTATCTGGGCAAAGGTGAAATGGCACAAGAGCTTTTATCTGTTAAGTCAGTGTGTAACTGTTTCAATCTGGGAAAGCAAACAGTCCTTGAAAGTGGCCATAATTGTTCTTTTGTTCTTTATGAGATAATCCAATGCTGGTCTTCTAGATACATGCTGATACATGTTTTTTTGTTGACTGCAGCAGTTTGAGTAATTTTAAGAGTTGTAAAGCTTATCCAGAAGTTATTCTTGCAAAATCGAAGCACTGAAATGAAGAGACACAAACAGCATCCTACTAAATGAATGGACAATGAACTGACACTCTTAAACTTGACTCATTTTTATCGCAGAGCTCTGCACAAAGGGCAATGACTGAAAGCAAGAAGATGTTTGATGAGATGATCACCTCCATTGAGAGGATGAGGTCAGAGGTCACCAAACTGATCAACATCAATGAGAGGGCTGCCTTCAGCCAGGCGGAGGGGCTGATGGAGCGACTGGAGCAGGAGATAGATGAACTGAAGAAGAAAGAGACTGGACTTAAACAGCTTTACAGCACTGAGGATCACATCCACTTCTTACAGGTACTTTAAAGTAGGAGTAAAAAAGGGGGGTCCGGGGATCCACAGGTGGACAAAGAGGGTTCTAGGGTCTCTGTAAAAAATGTAGATGACAAAAAAAAAATGTTGTAATTGCATGCTATTTGGTGTGCTTATGATACCGCCGCTCCTTGCCGACGCCCCTAAACCAAACCATTGCGTCTCATATGCAGGTCAAAGTCAGTCTCTTCGTACAAATAGCACACCAAATAGAAACAGAAAATCGTGCCATTGAAACGTACTTTCATGAGATCGGGTCATTCGCTTTCGCGTCTTCTCGAGCAAATAAGCAAATTCACAAAATATTATGTCACAATATGGCTGTCTTGAGGAGTATCTAAGTAAACACAGTCGGTTACGTCTGAAATAAACATAAACAATAAGACAATATTGGATATGTGTCAGTATAACGGATCCATGTATTTCTTATATTAGGCTAATAATGGTAACCAAAGAACAAAAGAAAACACGAGAATCTCACTAAGTAACTTCTGTAACTGTAATAGGTAATTATGTCTAATTACTTCATTAAGTAATACAGTTTTCATAAGCACGGCAAAATACAAAATACTGTTTATTTTGGGTAATTTGTATCGTTGTTTCTAATGGCTAAGTCTCCCTAAAGATGAAATCCTAGAACCGCCCCAGATTATTACATGAAACTTTCTAAGACATTTAGATAAACAGAGTTACCTTTTAGTAATCAAGGCTTGCAAATATTTTGACTATATTTACATAATGTTAATGTAATATTATGACTACATTACGACTGACTATATTTGATGCACTGAGATTTCTTTCTTTTTAAACAGAATTTCAATTATCTCTGCACTCCGACTGATGACGGCTTCATACCCAGAGTGTCTCTGAACCCAGACTTCTCCTTCAGTGCGGCCAGGAAAGCTGTGGCTGAGATCAAAGAGAGGCTGGAGGAGCTGGGCAGAGACGAACTGCGAAAGATCTCAAAATCAGGTCAGAGCACACAATGCACCGTACACCAGATACAGGCATAGTTGTCGGGTGAATTTGTCCTTGCTTGCTGTTCTTAACACACTGCCCTCTATTTGGACAGTAAAGTGTACTGCTGAACTTAGTTTCTCTCTAAAGAGCCACATTGTGCACTTTTGGTGCAGTATATCAAAATGTATCATTTCTGGGCCAGCTATAAAATAATCGTAAGTCCTAATGGAATAAGCAACAATTAAACAGATAAGTCTTTAACTCTGACAAGTCAAGCCTTTTAGTACCGGGTGCACTTTTCAGTACATTCTCAAGTTAGCAAGGAAGTCATGTGATTGCATGTAGAGTGTAAACAAGGCTTAGAGTTCCTCCACTTCATTTACAATTCACTGAGCAAAGTTCAAATGATAAACAAAAGAGCTATTCTGATTGGATGAAGTAGTTAGCGACAATTCTATTAATAGAATTTAAAATACAAACAGGATTTAGGGCCTTACTTAGATCTGCTGGCACAAATCTAGTATTTCTTGTTTAAAAATGTATTGTAAATAAAGTTTTCCTGACGTGTACTTTTTATAACAGTGAATGAAGTACCAGTATACACTGTGGAGAGTCGCACCAAAGAGAAAACTACCAGAGGTAACACACATTTACTTGCACTTGCACTGTATATTGATTTACACTGATCACATATGGGTGGTGCAAATATAAGCTATAAACATAGTGTAATGATTCACCACTCAAACTGGGATCCATCTGCAGCTTTATTAATGACTGAATCAGACAAGCAGAGGTCAAGACACAGATCAGGCAGAATAGTACGATAGGCAGAGGGCTAAACCTAAAGGAGGGCTGAGGTCCGGGCAGGTGGCGGTCAAACATAAACTAGGCAGGCGTGGGTCAGGGCAGGCGGCAATCCAATAACAGTAGTCCGAGAGGCAAAGCACAGGTCACAAGGGTAGGCGGCAATCCAACGAGAAGCACAGGTCAGGCAAGGTAGAAACACTAGGCAGTCCGAAAGAAACAGGAGAAACGCTCAGTAATGTTCACCAGGGCAATACAAGACTTCACAGTGGGCCTGGGTGACAATGTTCTATAAATAGGCCAGGTAATGGGGAACAGGTGGGGAATGCTGATTGCGGCCAGGTACGGGGCTGATGGGAAATGTAGTGGAGGGGGTGAGTCAGTATTCAGGTGACGGAGCTCTCTGCTGGCCCGAAGAGGAAGTTGCTGAGGCGCTCTCCGTAACACATAGTCTAAAAATTGCAATAAAAAAAAACATACATGACAAAACTAACAAAAAAAGTAACTCAACAAAGCTGAAAAATAGTAATATTGTAAAATATTACAAAAAAAGTAAATGAACTGTTTCTATTTGAATATATTTTTTTAAATTTAAATGTAATTCCTTCCTGTGTTAAGTTAAAGAAGTTCATACAGTGGACAGTGCACCTCCTGCAGAGCCCAGGAGCAGATCTGAATTTCTGAAATGTAAGTATCTAGAAATCATGATATTTGTATTCTCAAATAATTGTCATCGGTAGATATAAAACATATACTGGGCATTTAATGCTTATGCTCATTTTCTCTATTTTTACTTGTAGATAATTTAACATCTAAAGTTAATCTTTAAAAGCACAAATCATTTAATTACATGTTGTCTTAAGCTTATTTTAAAATAAATATATATTTCTCCAAATACACATTTTTATGACTAAATTGACTGGCATCTATAACATGACTGGTCATATAGTTGTAAGTGTTTTCAATTTTGGACAAAATAGTACAGAATTGATATCAGCCATTTATTAGTTGTCAGCCACAACATGAAATTATTCATCAGCTTATTTGTATTACGCATAATTTTAAATTATATTTTTTCTGTTATTATTTGACATAGATATTTGAAAACATACAGAGACAGCAGACAGGTATACAAAGATCTGTTAAAAGCAACTTTTACCTTTTTTATTTCCAGACTTCTGTCAGCTGAGACTAGACCCACACACGGCGCATAAGGAGCTGTACTTCTCTGAAGGAAACAGAAAGGTGCTTAGAACCAGAGACCCGCAGCCATACTCAGACAACCAAGATCGCTTCGATAGCTTTGCCCAGGTGCTGTGTCGTGAAGCTCTGTCAGGTAGCCGCTTCTACTGGGAAATTGAGTGGAGTGGGGAATTCTCGATCGGAGTGGCTTATCGGGGCATTAGCCGGAAGGGTAAAGGCTCCCTGTGCTTGCTAGGCTACAACGATAAGTCCTGGAGCCTCCTCTGCTCCGACACAGGGTACTCGGCCTGGCATAACAGGGTGGACAAGGCTGTTAGTGGCCCTCACTCTTCGAGAATAGGGGTCTTTTTGGACCACTCTGCGGGGGTGTTGGCCTTCTATAGTATTGGTGAGACCATGACACGTCTGTATCGTTTCGAGACCACATTTACTGAACCCCTCTATCCTGGGTTTGGGGTTGGAACATCAGTCAAGATCTGCCAATTAAAATGAACATTACATGAGATGTGTGATTTTCATGAAGAATCTGAAGTGAAGGACAGACATTTATGCTCTTTTTTTCTATGATTTTTTATTTTTTTACTTTTATTCTGAATGCCATTTGTCAGCTATTCGTCTCAATTTTTACAGGTTCTGGAAGAATTAAAAAACTTTTTAGCAATGATCCTATGTGCAAACAATGTTCTCTAAAATCAAGGTTTAAATGAAGAAAAATGTTTTTCAGTTAATATTATATGGAATTCTCAACGTGTGTGTATCCAAAAGACATTGTAAAGCAACATTATTCATCAATGCCTTCTTCATATTTCAATAAAGTTGTTATACATACTGGTCTCTCATTAAATAAATGTGGTCATATATCTGTTTTTGTTGTTCTGTTGGTCGCAGTGGGCGTTCCTACTACTGGATGTATTGGCAGTAAAAAAAAAAGTATTTAGTTTTTTTTTATGTTGCTTAAATAAATATTCTGGGGGTGAAAGTATTTGTATATAAACTGCTGGAGTTAAGTAATGCATCATACCATGAACAAATACGAATGAATCAAACACATTAAAGTTTATGAATAAAAAAGAAGAACTCGCCCGCACATAATGATAATATTTCTGACACACTTTCTAAAGCGTCACTTTTACATTTTGTTTTTTTATTTTAATACTCGAAACTTTGAGTGGCGTTGGTCTGTTTACTGACAAACCCTGAGAGCTACTGAGGTTTTTGGAGATACTAATGTTGGATAGTTGATGTTAACAGTTTACTTTGTGTTAATTAACCGTTTTAGTTGCTAAACCTGCTTTCTGCTTTTCACCTTGGCGTGTTTTTTACTTTTTTGTACAATAACCTGCTGTGGACAGTTTGCTTCTTTCATGGTGGATTATAGCAGATGACTGTGCCCTCGTGTGGCTATAAGAGGAAATACAACTTTTTAGAAATCACTTTTTAGGACCATGCTTAAGGACAATCTCAAATACTACATATGTTGATTTAATAAACCAAAATTGATAAAATTATATTCTGTGAATTTCGTCCAATATTTATATTTGTGGCCTTTACATTTACGCTATTTCGTGAATTGCATAAATACATTAAAACGTTTATAGGTGGGTTTAATGGCAGTTTCCCCCTTAAGAGGTTGTGACAGGTAACAAACATATCGTGTGACAATTATTATTGCTCATTTGTGTGGACAAGTGTTCAACTGTCCAAAAGCCTTGCATTATTTTCCTTGAAAGTGTTTTACATTTATATAACCCAAACACTAAGCGAATTAAATATCTTTTTCTACCATTCTCAGTATTTTATTTATTTTTAAAGAATTTATTTTCAATGCAAGACACGCAAGATAAATTATGAAGATTAACGAATCTGCGACCCGTGTTTCACTTTCTGCATAATCGCCTTGGAAACGAGTTGTTTATTATGTTAGCCGCGAGCTAACCCATCATGCGCTTTATCTAGCTACCTTTCGATGTGTATCGGTAGATCGAGCTGATTTGACACTTTAAGCAAAACGTTTTATATTTCATTTATTATTATTTTACATCACAATAGATACACACTGGAACTGTCAAATTGTTGTTTTATTAGCTAACTCGCTAACGTTAGCTAGGTTGGGGAAAAAAATAGGTCTAACGGTAGTCAAAAATCTCTCCCTTGCATTTTTTCTCTATAACGTTACTTTAATACGTTCAAGATGAAAATATTATTAATTGGACCTAGCGAGGTAAATCGTTTGATAGTATGTATGTGTATCTTTATTTATTTGTGTAACGTTAGATCACTGATTTTTCACATTTCATATTGATAGTGTGGGAAAACAGTATTAGCCAATTTTCTATCCGATACAACAGACACAACCGGAGCTGACTACAGCCCTACACAAGGAGTAAGGTGGGTTGGTTGTAAATATATTGTTGCAACAAGTATAGATGTTTGCTGCCTGGCCAAAAGTTTTATTTTTGTCTATTCAAATATGACATTTTTTTTCGTTTTAGGATACTTGAGTTTGAATCACACAATTTATCTAAGGGCAGCAAAAATGCATCAAGTGAAGTGGAACTATGGGATTGTGCGGGTGATTTCAAGTAAGTTGATCAAATGTAGACCATTTTTCTGAACCAGACTTAAGTTGTTAAACAATTCCTATTTCTTTTTGAGTAAATTCTTTCAGTATTTTATGTGCACAGGTTTGAATCATGCTGGCCAGCTTTGATGAAAGACTCCAATGGAGTAGTTATTGTGTTTAACCCAGATGTCCCCAGTCATCTCAAGGAAGTAGAGACCTGGTACTCTACATTCATGTCCTCACAGGGTCTACAAGAGGCCCAGTGTCTGCTCATAGCACATCATAAACCAGGGAGCGGGACGGACACTACCCGTCCATCATTAGGTAACTTACCCTCTCGCATTAGAACATTGTAAGGTGTTTTTATTTGAGTTTTGGAAAAGGAAATGTATTTTCTCAACACCCCTTTAAAAAAAAGTTTCTTAAAGTTACATATGACTAGTTATTTTAAACCTAATTAACTTGTCCTCTGTGCAGCCCCACAGTTAAACAAGTTGCCGCTCATTCACTCAAACCTTGAGGAAGAGCCTGAAGATGTCCGACAGGAGTTTCACAAATACTTGGGAAAAGTTATGCGGATGCTATCAGAAAATCAGGAGCGAGAAGAAATGTCAATTATTACATAATTTTGCATATAAACAAAGATAAATCTATAAAATCGCACAATATATGCACATGCATTTTCTTTCAGCTTTTGTATTTTTCCCCCACAACTGCATTAAATGTCACTTTGACCTGGTAAAACATTTTTCAGATGCTTTCACTCATTAACACAAAAAGGAAATATTTTAAAGGACATTGATTATGTTGTGCATATACATAAACTCCATCTATCAGACTAATATTTAACAATATGGTCACATTCTCCTGGGTACACTCACTGACATGTCATTAAAACCCACTGGAATTAAAGAAGCATGAAAACTGTTCTTTCTTTAATAATATTCATTTATTTAGTTCCTGGATTCCAAGAATCTGATAAAGAAAACAGACAAAGCTCAGCAAAGAGAACAAGCAAACAGGACAGTCCACATTTATACATCATAGCCAATAAGGCCTCCCTTCCCAATGATCTCGCCGATGTAGAACCACATCAGAACCTCTGTAGCAACAAGTCCGTTCCTCAAAGCATCCTGGGGCAAATAAATACAAGTGATGAGAGACATTACATAAATATTCTAGGAACTTCTAATAATCAGGTTTGCCAAACAATAATTAAATGTACAATTTAAACCTCACTTCCTGATAATGAAGTGCATCTTCAGTTCAATTAATGAACAGACACAGGCTGATAAGATCTTAATCAAGCTTTTATATGATTAGAAAAAGTGCTATGCTTGAACTGCAGTGAGTGTACTGGCTTCCATGTTTGATTTAAAATGTGTAAAGGAAAAGGTTTAGAGCACCTTTTCCTAAAATATTTGCATGTTGCAATTTAATTCCAATGTTAAAAGTGATAGTTCACCCAAAAATTACTCAATTACACACCCTTCACTCGTTACTAACCTTAACAAGTTTCTTTCTTATGCTGCACACAAAATATTATATTGTGAAGGATGTTGGTAACCAAACAATTGATGGTAGCTACCGACTTCCATCGAATTCCAAGAATTGTTGTAGTAAAGTAATTAGTAATAGCTGTTTGGATTATGTGAAAGACAATTTTTTTTTCTAAACATGACTGGAGACAGCATATGCATAACAATTTTAAGACAAATAATGAAATATTATGACAGCAAGTTTTGAGTGAATCAAAAATAGGACTACAAATTTACAAGAAAGAAATGAGTAAAGTAGTGTAATTAGAATTTTTGTATTGAAATGACTTTTTAATAATAGACACGTAAGTAATATAGGTCTTTTTTTTTGTAATTTCTCATGCTGCCTTCACGTGCTATCGGAATTATCGTAAATACGAGTTTCCTAGTTGGAAATTGGGTAAATTTCAAAATTTTGATAAATTATTTTGATAACAGAGTTTCCGAGTTGGGTGGGTCATAAATTTTAAACATGGTGGAGGGGACAACCTTTGCTGCTGTCAGTGCTGTTCTCACAACAACTACATTCCTTTGTCTTGTCGCTAAAGTAGTGTATTTATAGGCTAGATATGAACTATCACTTGAAGCATATTGTATGTTTATAAGCAGTGAAATAAGCATGTATTTGACAGAAAATCCAGAATTGTCAGCAAACTGCATGTATAGCGCCGTGAATGTTTATATGATTGTCAACAATGGGATGCTACATTTTATTCTTTCCAACATGAAAGCACTTGAATACGACAAGCTCGTAATCACGACTTCATAAGTGGGAAATAGAAATTTCCGTTAGCACATGAAGGCAGCATTACCCAACACTGCATGACAGGATAATGCCTCTGCCAGAGCAGATGATTTTTGGATAATACATTTCAGCTATTATTTTGTGCCAACATTGTTAGATTTCAAAACATCAATTTGAAATCTAAACCATAATTTAAAGGATCCATACTAACCCTCACTGTGGTCTGGCCGAGCCGTCCAGACTGGAAGCCCTTGATGAGATCCTGGACGCCGCTGATGGCCTTGGGGATCTCGGCAGGGGTGGGAGGCACCAGCTCCACACGGGCGTAATACCAGAATGTAGCTAACCGGGGCTTGGAGTAGCTCACAGCGGCTGTAATGCATCATTATAAGCGTTAACCACGGAAAACATATACGTCACGTTTACATTTATAAATGAAACTTCATAAAGCCAAGGCCATAGGCACAACGTAAATGTTTGAGCTGAATTATCTTAACACTGACATTGAGCGACTGTTCCGCTCTGTCAACTTGAGCAAAACGCTGCTGTAGTGCGCGTTCAGAATGAATTGTGACAGCTATAAACAGAATAAAGCATCAGAACATTAGCGAACACAACTGTTGGTCATTTGCTTGCACGAAAAGTCAGCGTATTGCCAGACTTACTGTCTGTATAGTGAATGTTTAATTTATCTAACTTAATTGCATGTTTTGCTCATTTACGCGGCCTGTTCTAACCGCTGCGGAAACCAGAAGAATGCAACTCAAAATAAATCTTTCGAAGAAATACACCTTCTATAGCTTAAGTAAAAGGCAAGCATTCTTACCGCCGACCAACGTAGGCACTTTAGCCACAAGTTTCTGTACCGCCTGGGCCATGATTTCCGTGACTGTGAAGGTTTATTCGCCGCTTCTCTCCACAAACTGTGCCCTACAATGAATGTCACCTCCAGCGAAGGACCCTTCGATTGAGGAGGCTGAATATATGCCTGACGAAAATTTCAAGGATGTCGTCTATATATATAGCCTATATTAAAAAAACTATAGCCACCATGTTATAACGTTGAACAAAAATGCTGTTTTTTAAAGATAAAAACTGATTGTTTTTCTTTTCTTTCTAAAAAATAAATACCGTATTAAACACATTTCATATAAATTAGGGTGGCATAACACGACCGGCTAAGTGCAACTGCTAATGCTAAATGACTGTATACATCTTTATCTTCTGTACTCTTTGATAAAGGGCTATTTTATCTTCAATTTATTAGCCAAATAGTTTAATTATTTATTTATTATTAATTTAGGACAACAATAACACACAAATACATTTTCCTGAAATATCATGATGAATCAGAGACATTTATTTACCACACATTGTTTTTCATTTGTTATATTAGTTTATTGTGGGGGGGGGGGGGGGATTTAAGATCAAAATGTACAATGCTGAAATGGTAGTTATAGGTTAAAACATGGTGAACACGTCTTAAAGTACATAAAAATATTTCTCAGAGAGACAAAAATTAACATTGTTAATGCCATCCTACTATACATACTGTATTTTTACATCCAGAAAATATCTTAAACATTTACTGTATTCACAGCCATCTGAATGATTATGAATGTGCAAAGGATTGTGCCCAATATTTAGGCAATTTCATACAGAAAACCTGCAAAGTGCAAAATGTACAGGTCAGAGAAATTAGCTACCGAGTGAAATTCTGTTTAAACACATTCCCCAAGCACTGATGTCATTGACACGGTCAGGAGGAATGTTTTAATGGTCATTCACACTATAACTAGATGGACTAAGTGCTGTCATGAGTGCTGTCATAAGCAGAAGTGCTGTCATCAGACAAGTCATCAGTCTTCAGTGTTGGTGGTTCAGCAGCACTTGAAACATTTTCCTCCACCTGTAACAAATTCATGAACTTATATAAATAAAGGGCATGTGATGAATGATGTCTTTGCTTATGAGTTTTGAAAACTTTTGATGCGTGTGGTTTAATCACAGTTAATGCTGTTAGACATACTGTGTGTTATTGCATACCTCAGAGATAGGTGCTAGTTTGTTCACAGTGATTGGCTTCCCATTTTTCTTCAGCCAGTCATAACCTTTCTGATCTACTACTAGTAAAGAAAGAGTGTCTCCTCCTTTCTCCACATGTAAGATGACATCCTCCAAAGACTCTTTCTCCACATTCTGTCCATTCACCTCCACCACCACATCACCCTGAAGGAGCCCTGACATCTCTCCTGGGCCTTCTGCTGCTACCTAAAAATGTAGTGTAATATACTGTCATAATTAAAGAAAAGTTTGTTATTCATATTTACTTTAAACGATATATATTTTACTTATAGAGTATCAAAGCATTATCAAAAGTGTTCTATAATTTCTAAAAGATGACACCCTTTATATTAGGCTGTATACAGTTCACTATGTGGCATAGGGCTGATTTTCCAAGCGTATAGTTCTGTGAAGAATCCCCACCAATGAGTGAGTCTGGAACATTTCTGTTCAGTCCTAACCTCTGAAGTCAGTATCGTCTAAAGACTGATTTGGCAGTGAATGGACTTCATTGTACCTGGCTGATGAAGGTGCCAGGTTTCTGTTGGACGCAGCCCAAGTTGAAGTCAAAACCGGCAGAGCCCCTCTCCAGAATACAGCGTCTAACATTAGGATTGATCTGCACATCCTCCTGAGGCTCAACAGGGAGCACAGCAGGCTTCGGCCTCACTGGGGTTTCCTTTTGCTCCTCAGGGTTACCAGATGTAGCATCCACACAGAACAGCAAGGGAGAAGGCCCAACTGAGGATAAATTATATGAAGTTTAACAGACAAGTAGACAAACAAGCATAAGGAAAAGTATGAAAATGTTTTGATAAATTCTTCCTTTTGTTGAATTATCAGTCTGTCTAACTATGATTTTTTAGTTAGGGGAAATTAAAAAACAAAAATATCAGTTTAATCATAGGATAGATTTTATTATCTTTAAAAGTTTTCAATATGTTTCTTTAATTACATTTATTTAATTTTTAATAGAATCATAAGTTCAAAGCATATGGATTTTTAATCATTTTTAAATAAAAATATTTTCATTGAGTATGTATTTGTATACAATTTGAGTTTTTCTATAACAAAGGACTGCTGTAACCAATACTGCTGTCGTGAACATACTGTAGCACCAAGCATCTTAAAGAACAATTTCATTTTTTATCAAATAAAATAAAGTAAAATATTTGGTTATGGTGGAAATTGGAAGTAACACATGAACATATCTATATGCACATAACTACATATCATATTTGTTTTTGTTTTTAAGTGTCATTACCAATTGGGTTAGAAAAATCCAGGCTTTTTTCTCCAAAAGCAGAAACATTTTATCACCATCACACACAATATTAATATTCACTTTGGTTGATCAAGTTCCATAATCAGCTCTTATATTTCAATAACAATTTTTTTTTTTACTTTTGAGAAATTATTTTCAAGAAGTGCCTTAACTGAAGAATCATCCCAGTATTAGTATTTATGTGCTCACTCTGTATATTCACCTTATTGTAGAAGTCCTGGCCCAGAGGTGGCATAGTCGTGAGGGTGACCTGCTGTCCACTCTGTCTGATTTTACTGACAACTTGATTATGACTTAGTGACTCTGTGGACTCTCCATTCACTTCAAGAAGCATCTCACCTTCTTTAACACTTCCCAGTTCAGCAGGGCTGCCCTTATCCACTTCTCTCACCATGTGGACTGTATAAATCAAACATAAATATACAGTCTGCAATTCATTTGTGTGGCTGTATGCCAGAGTATGAGTGCATGGCAAAGAGTGTGTCTGCCTCTCACCACTGCGTCCTGTTCCAGTCTTCTCCTGCCTGAGCAGGAAGCCGTACCCTTCTGTGCCCAGCACCAGATGCAGTCTGCGAGGCCGATATGGCATGTTCTCTGCATTAGCCATGGCTGGGAGAACAGGCATTTTCCTACGGGCATAACTCTTCTCACTGTCACTGTCTATCAACAGCATTGTCATGTGATTCTTGCACTTCTTCACCTGGGAATAGCATCACTTGAGATGAAAGTACACCATAACATCTAAATGCTACTCATGACATGAGTTTGTCACTGCAGACTGTTAAATAGTTAATTGTGAGTGAAAAACTGTACTGATTTAACATTGCATTTTGTAATTTTACTGTAAAATAAAGTAAAATGCAATAAAGGGACATTCCCAGAGGTCACTGCGTGACACAACACATGATGATTATTTAATTATGTTTTAATTTGGTTTCTTTTTATAAACAATAACATACATTATGGTTTTATTGTTACATTTTATTTGATTTAGTTAATGTTTATTGTAGTGCTGCACTGTAAATGCACTCCAAAAAGCAGATTTTGGTAGTTCGACTAGATTATACAATTGCATACTGACATTATATCACTTGATGAAATATGAGGTTAGCCTGTACAACACACAGGTAACAATATGCCATCCTGTAATAGCTGAAGCATTGTCGCTATATTCTGTTAACCACATCTGCTGTTTTTCACCATAAATTGAACAGGATATTTTTTACATTTATCTAAAGCAAGTCCATGTTTACCATTCTGCTGATGGCAGAGTGTGTGAGTTCAGAGACCATGGCACCATCTATCCAAATCAGCCGGTCCCCTTTCTTCACCCCTGCTCTCTCTGCAGCACCTCCTTTCACTGGGCTTACTGTGAATTTGCCTTTCTCACCTACATCCCAGAAAAGAGAGTATTTCTATAACTGCATTACAGAAAGGGCTGATTTTTTTATATGTACAGTATAAATTAAATGACTGCATTATTAACCTTCCACTGGCTGTATATTGAGGCCCAAGCCAGGTGCATCTCTCGTGATGTGGCAGAGACGAGGAGGCCTCCATCCTTCCCCACGACTAGCTTTAGCTAGCTCTCTAAGGTCACGACCCTCAGACACAGCCTGCTTGTAGGCCTTTTCATCTAACACCAGGAAGCAGAAGTGTGATCCACTCACCTGAATCCTGTGTGACACCTGGGAGCGAAACAAACATAATAAAACACTCTGTTACAAAGCCTGACAAAAAAAAACAAATCAGTAATTACAAAATAAAGGTCATGATCTCTCACCTCCATGTGTTCCACATTATCAACAAACATCTCATTGACTTCAAGCAAGCGGTCCCCATCCTTGAGCCCACTCCTCTCTGCCACTCCAGGTGAATCCAGCTGTCTAATTATGTGACCCTGCTGCCCTCTTTCCACACGCAGACGGAAGCCAAAGGTTTCTCCTTCTTCCTTCTTCAGCACACACACATGTGGCGAGGGCTTTGACACAGCCTCTGTCAGCAAAAACTAGAGTTAAATGACAAACTGTACACTTTACGGTATACTATAAACTAATTGTTACTCTGATAATATAATAATCATATGCTATAGACTAGTGATTCCCAAACGTTTTTGTTAGCCAAATCCATGAGAATTTAAGTTAATAAGTTAAGAATATTTTAATAATTTAACAACATGTTTGCGGTTCTCTGATGTTGGTTAATGGCCACATGACATGTAAACAGTATTTATTTATTTTTGTAGTTAGTATTAACATTTTTATTTTATGTTTATTTGATTTTTTATGATTAAATTAATTATTAGCTTTTTATCCACTCACAAACCCCCCTGCAGTTCCCTCATGAACCCACAAGGGCTTGCGAAATCCAGCTTGGAAATCCATGTATAAACCTTCCTTTGTGGTATGAGTAAAAAAAATGATATAAAAATAAATGATAAATAATAGATTAAAATGATTGAAATCCTTAATCGCAACATAGCAGCTAACACTATTAATTATAAAAAACACACTAACCTGTATCATCTGAAGTCACCATGGCTGGATTGTCTATTCCCTCCTTGGGATTGAAGGTAAACCTCCTAAGTGAACACAAGAGCAGGTTAAGGATTTAGTTTATGCCCTCTGATAAGTTCTGTACACAACAGCCAATGAGATCCAGTGCACTACCATAAACAAGTCAATGATCCCTCAACACAGGTACTTCACTGACAGTTTTTTAGATAATACACTCAGATGAAGCCATAAGGTGAGGTGTGTCCTTCCACGTGCACGCTTATCAAAGCAGAAAGCACAAAGTCAAAAGCTACAGTCCGTGTACATGTGTGTCTGTGAAGGGACACGAGTCATAAAAACATCACTTACTCTGTCAGCTCCATGGTGTCCCATAGCACTGCAACTAAAGTAATGAGAGATAGAGGAACATGAAATGTTGACAACCTCACAGCGAGGCCAAACACACCTCAAATTCCTCGATAAAACACAGATTCCTAGGTCTGAGTCAAGATCAGTCATTTTGCTTTAAAGATTGCATTTAACCTTGGGATTTCATAAACAGATCTTGACTCAGAAAATGTGGCTATAGCTCATCTGCTCTGACTTCCCTTTATACTTTAGATTGGTCATCCATAGTGAGAACATGTGATGTTTATTAGCCAAAAATAATAAAAATAGTGTTTGCCTTCAGTTGATAGGGTAGGATTAAACATCTTAGTAAAATATGCTTTGGATGATTGCCTTGTTGGCAATACTGAGGTTGCTATCTATTGCCAATCAACTAGGGCTTTTTTTTACTGTTGACAATCACAGCGTTATATTGAGGTACAGCATGTCAAGAATGGCAAGATGAATCACGTCACCACATTCAGCACATTACTTAGTTCTTAAGTCAATTTGACACATTACTTAGGTCAATTTTAATAACTAGAAATGTAATAAAACCGAAGAAATGATACCACAGAGACTGGCTGTATATTTTCCTCAATAAATTAACAGAGCCCATGGCCTTGAGTTCACATAAACACTCAACCTGATGGGTGACCATGATTTACTATTAACTTGATAGCCAAAACATTTTCTTTTCACTCCAATAAATAAATAAATACAATACAATACAATACAAAATAAATAAATAAATAAAATAAATAAATAATAAATAAAATAACAATAAAATAAATAAAAAAAAAATAAAAATAAATAAAATAAAATAAATAAAATAAAATAAATAAAATAAATAAATAAATAAATAAAATAAAATAAAATAAAATAAATAAATAAAATAATAATTAATACATTTAGGATTATCCATGACCATGCAGGTAACAGTTATACTATGTTTTTTGCATAAATTCCACTCTATTAATCTCAAGCCTTTTTCCTTCTACATTTTTACAATGATTTCTCAATGAGCATCAGCATGCAGTGTACAAATTGAAATAGAATTAATGGATGAAAAAAAACAGTGTAAAGCATAATAGGCCTACAGTACTTCAAAACAGTGACGCGGAGCACAAAACAATTGAGCCAAAGGTACCTGAGCTGTTTCTTTGTCTCATGGTCGGTGGAAGATATACGTTTCAGGAACACAGCGAGCTTATATGCTTCTCTCATGTGTTCTTTGTCCTGCTCCACTTTTAATGGTTAATCTGACAGTGTGCTCACAAAGAGGGGTATTTTGTTCTTGACCCCTGGGTGTAAAACCCACACACAGTCATTATCTCTGTAAATTTCACACCAGCAGTGAACACAACAACATCTCTCACAGAACTTCACTGCATGGTCCTATTGCAATGACTATTTCTTGATGTATACAATTGCTTAAAAACAGCAAATTGTGAATACATTTTTGTCTAAGTAATATAAGAGATGGAAGATTGAAGGCCTATGAGGGGAAGCAAGATGGAAGGTGGGTAATAAGCTGTGAATATGTCTCCTCTCTGAAGGGCAGTGCTAACCCAACAAATGCAAATGTGCCATGAAAAGAAAGGCTCAGCTAAGATTAAAGTTTTTTATCTTTTCTGAGAGAGTGTGATCAGGATAATTATAAGCATAATGAAACCAATGTAATCTGACACGGTCTCAAGGACATTCTGAGACCATCCTAATACAATTCAGAGGTCCTGATGGGAATATCAATCGCAGTAAGTATTTAGATAACACTTATGCTACCATATTATTTATATGTACAAGTTTGGATTCATAACAACATACATAAATTAATAGTAATTTATACACTGAATATTCAATAAAATTCTATATAAGGATTATCCAAAATTGAATTCTGGCATCATTTACTCACTCTCATTTTGCTCCAAACTTTAATGTATTTTTAAGAATGCTGATAACCAGTTTCAGTTCCTATTGACTTCCATTTCAATGGAAATCAGTGCATATCGAAATGAATAAATGACTAAATGACAGAATTAAAATTTTTGGTTGGACAATCCCCTCAAGCAGGCTGTCCAAATTAAACTGACTGCAGGGTTAGAAAATCAAATTTACTAAAATAATACTTTCTTTCAAAAAAAATTATTAAGTTACAGAATATTTGAAATATGTGTAGCCCAGACCACTATAGAGACAGAAATCATCTTCAATAGGTGTAGGTAATATATAAATGCATTTATTATAATCGTTTGAACATGGTTGAACATGGTTGCACACATAACTTGTATTTCTGATGAGGCGAACATAATAATTATGCAGCTAAACTGGGAAGCAGCCTGCAGTAACTCTCATTGCTGTGCAAGCAAAAACCTTGCTAAATGTTTTCATACACAACATCGAATCAACAAGTCTTTTTCAATATCTCGAAAATGAATTTGCACTTTACCAGCTTATCTTTTTTATTTTCACATTTGAGAGAGAACGTCATATGCTTCTTATCCGTTAAGGCATGCCTTCCGAGTAACAAAAATCAGATTTTTCTTAAAGAGAAATGAAGACAATTAAATATAAGTGTGTGAAATATGATCTCATCCGGGTGTCTCTCAACATCTTTCAGAGGAGACTCCACCTACAGAAACCCATATCGACACATACTAATGACACAGACACACAAAATGATGATTTGTACACAATAGAGATTTGACAAACGACCACTGGAAATATATTGAATATTCAAGGATTAGATAGGAAATATCACTCACAAGGCACAGAACAATACTATTGCTATTAGAAACAGGTATTACCCAACTCTCTACGCTAGATGTCTGTGTACCATTAGGAGACAGATTCTTGATGGTGAGGATTTCCTTACTCTAAACCTCTCCAAGGACTCAAAAGGAAATAGACCATATGACACTCTTTGTCTAAGCAATATTGAACGCTGGATTGTTGACTGTTAAGCAGCTAATAGCTTCATTGATCTCTTGCTCTAAAGCAGCTCTTCTGAAAAGGGAGCCTGTGCTCCTGCAAAAACATCCACAACCAAGAGTTGGCCTAGTTTTTCCCTGGGTATACCATATGGCAAAAAAAGCAAAAATGATTTTACAGCAGCAATTCTTCAATTGCAGAATGACCAAAAGATCATCTTTAAAGCTGTGTGCAATGTTTCGGCGGACAGATTGTTCTAGAAAAAGAGCAACCGTACCTTACAGTATGTGGTTAGAACTAAATGCTACTAAACGCAAACGCTTTCTGGAGGCCGTCTTCCTGCCTACATATCACATTTTTACCACTCACATGTCTCAAAACGGAGTCAGCTCACCCAATGGTAACATTCTAAAACAATATAAAGATGTCCTAAAATAAACCCGCTGCAGATGTTTCAATAATTTTGGGAGTATTTTATGGGATTACGACACATTCCTCAGTCACGGCGTCTTGTGTTTTGATTTTAAATTCGTCATGCATTTCCCAGTCCCTTTTCCAGAATTGCATGTCATATTTTCAGATATAAAAATAAAATGAATTACAAACAAATGTGCAGAAAAGTTCCAATAAAACAACATCAACAAAAGTGCATACATGTATTTACAATCTTGCTTAAAGCAAAACACATATACTTTTCTTTGTGTATATACTCAGATTATTAGTAGTCTTCATTATATAAGGAGACATAACACATAGCAGGACTCAAAAAGATTTCCAGAGTAACATTGAGTCAATTGTGAAGATGTTTGCATTGCATTGTGGTATTGAATAGCCTGGCTGCTGGAGGGGAGAAGCAGGGAAGAGGAAGTGTGCATACAGGTGCAAACAAGAGATTTATCCTTCCAGAAAAGATCACCACACCATTGAAGATGGCATAAAGTGTTCATCCAGCATCTCTATCCAGGTGTATGTTTGTGTCACTTGCAACTAACCGCAAATGTCCTGACATCTTCAGCAGTGCAGATTAGTGCAGATCGTGAAAAGAAGCAAAAAGAAACAGGCCATCGAGTGCTATTTCGACAGTAATGAAGGTTCGCATAAGATGTCCAATAGGATTACAATTGCAAATGATTTTCTGACTTTGATATGTGTTGCTTTTGGCTAAATGCAATCAGCTCAGTGGTGCTTTGTGATTAGCCGATTCACATATTTTTGGTCACTGTAGGGAGTTTTTATACTGTACAAGTTCAAGGTTTGATCCCTCCTGATGAAAACGAGAGAGCAAAAGCCCACAAACTATTGTCTGTTTCTCTCTCAGGATACCACAGAGGCAGTTGTCAGAGAATTCAAGGTTACAGGACATATTGATACAGACAAAATGACCCTCAGAAAAAAAAGATAGGCAGTTCTCATCAAGGGCACTTGCTGCAACATTCCTTAGATGTTTAGATTTAGGTTGGCATTGATGCTTTGCCCAGAATTGCTGTGGGAGATCATTCAAGTCAAGTCAAGATATTATTCTCCTCTAATTCAGTGTATTGTGGGAAGACAAAAATGGAATTGAAGATACGCTGGTTGGACGATTCATTCTCATAGTCTGTAATATCCCAAACGCCTGACGCACAGTTCTCACTTCTGGTGCTTGTATGTCCTAAAGTGCCCCAAGCATGCAGTGCACTCTCTCCCAAAACACATTTTAATGACGTTCTTAACGTTCTTCAGTCTGAATTAAATGCATTAACAGAGAGACAATGTGATGATCCTTCAGTATGGTATAAATAGACTCGCATGTTGGCCGTTGGCCAATCCACATGCTATTGGGAGCTGTCATGGGACTGTCATTATAAATGCATCCAGTCCTGTCAATAGAGACGCATGCTTCAAAGTTCAGTCATGGGTAAAATGCATTTACTCTGTTACTGCATGGAATACGTTCAAAAATGAAAACTAAATAAAACAACAAAATCTATATTAACTTTTTTTTCTTTTACTTAGAGAATAAAAAATATTTTTCAAGTAACAAAAACTGAGGATAAATGTTGCACTGCCAAATGATGGCCCCGTAGTCAATGTGCATTGGCTTCTGTGTCCATTGCAAAAGATCGTTATGTGCATTTATGAGAGTTTATGTGAAATTAAATGTATGTCTGATGATGAGTTTTGGCCCTAGCGCTCCGACTTGACTTTATAACGCAGAACTAGGTAAGTGGCAAGTCTCAGAACTAAGAAGAAGACCCCCAGCGCAATGAAGTCCACGTAGAGCTTAGCGTCCTCCACATCCAGCAGCTGCAGCACCTCCTCTGGTTTCTGGAACTTGCACACCACGCCGGGACACTCCAGCTCTGAGCGGTTCATACCATAGATGGAGAGGATCACACCCTCAAAGCCATACCTGTAGAGGGAGAGATTTTTGTGATTAGGGGATGGTTGTCTGTTTAGGATTGTTATTGTTATGGCTCTTGACCAACCTGACATATGACAAATAGGAGCTCCATTGAAGGTATTTGGGGATGGTGTCAAAGTTGACAAAGAAGCCCGAGAACAGAAGGACTGGGATAGCAGAGACTGGACCAACGAATGTGGCTACCTGAAATTGCAAAAGACATCGATGTGTGTTAAAGCAGGGGATTTCAATTTAGAGGTTAATTTTCATAATTTGATGGAATTTTACTAAATGTACATTTTAAGGCTGTCAAAATTAGAATATGAATTGTGCTTAATGCAGTATTTTTACTACAAAACATTACATCCCAATAGTATTACTGTCTAATTGTGTAGTCCAAAGACTGTTTGAAGTTATGAAAATACTTATTAATCAGATTAATTATTTAATTTACGTTTGAAAATCCCTGTTACATGTACATTTTCATCTTTGCATAATTAAACATTTATAGTGTACAGCAGATTGCACTATACACATTTATATATATATATATATATATAATCAAAAATAGGTTTAATTATACCAATTTTTTGTTTTATACATGTCAGAAAGTATTATTTATTGAAAATGTAATTAATTTCTTTCAGCATGAATGCATTAAATTGATCAAAAGTGATAGTAAAAACATTTATAGTTACAAAATGTTTCATTTTCATTTAAATGCTGTTCTTCTGAACTTTCTATTCGTCACAAAATGTATTACAGTTTTTACAAAAATATTAAGCAAAAAGCATATTCAACAATATGCATATTCAACACTGCTACACTGCTAATAATAAGAAATGTTTATTGAGCACCAAATCAGCATATCAGAATGATTTCTGAGGGATCATGGAGCATGTTACACTTTACACTCGGAGTAATAGATAAAAAATTCAGCTTTCAGCCATCACATGAATAAATCACATTTAAAAAAATATTAAAATAGATAACTGTTATTTTAAATTGTAACGATAGTTCACAATATTATTTTATGTGTTTTTGACCAAATAAATGCAGCCTTGAAACGTCTTAAAAAAACATAAAACATCTTACTGACATCAAACTATAGAATGTTACCACCACTGTTTTGAGGCTCTCTTACCTGCAGGGAGGTTGACGCAGCTCCAATGAGAAGCCCCAGAGACTGAGCCACTAGGGCAGTGGAGGTAGACAGGGCCATAAAGAGAAGATATCTGCCTGCCTCTGGAGGCTGCGCTGTCATCCAGTACACTATACTGCAGTACATTATCGGACAAATTACCTGGAAGAGACAGAGGAGCACTCATGTTCTGACATTTGGATTCTACCTGGGGCTCATGGAATGATTTGAAAAGTGGGACAGACAGAGTAAAGCATTGGTTGACATGTCCCCCTTCTACATTTAGAAATATTAAGTCCTTCCAATCGGTTAGAAAAGTGGCTCCTTCTTTTGATTTAGCATTATAACATGTAAAGACAGAAGTAGGTAAACAGAAGTACCTGGAATGGAATGTCAGCCATGGTCTTGGCCAGGTAATATGCCTTTAGACTATACCAATAATTAAGATGCTCCCTCATAAACACAGACATCTCCAGTGGAACTGCAATGGAAATACATCATTGCATCAGTGCCTAATTCAATCCGCTCCACTGATTCTGTAAAGACCATAACTCTCAATCAAGCCTTTAAGAGCTCTTCTAATTCATCACAAACCAAAACAAGATTTATTAATCACTCATATTAAATCTATTTTCCATGCTCATAAAGAATCAAGCACACACAACCAAAAACACACAGTTTGTCTTACATGTCAGGACGGTGGGCATGAGTGCAGCAAACATGAGAAACAGCATGGAGAAGAACAGGAAGCCAGTGTTGTTGAACACTTTGCTGGCATCATTCCCAATGTTTAGGTACAGCAGACCAATCAGCACACCAATAAACAGGTGTGACATCACCCTCAGGTGGGTTAACACCTGAACACACACATTTCTTTAGCATTTAATATATTAAGCACAGCCAATAACAATAGAGGACAATTCTTACCGTGTCCCTGCATATAGTGATGAAGGTTCTCTTAAAGAGGATGCAGAACTGTGTGAGGGAACTGGTGTCAAAAGTGTGTTTCTCAATGTAGCATGAATCCTGTATGAATACACATAACAATAGATGTGGGCGGATCAGAGACTGATAAAAAGATGGATATTGTAGGTGAGAGTGTGTGTGTCCATCGCTCACATTATAACACTGGGAGGGACAGGATGTGGTGGCATCGTTCTTGTCACTGGATTTCTTCTTGCCCTCATCGGAGCACAGGCCTCCCTGAACCGCCTCGAAGAGCACAGGGTTCAGATCACCGTACTCTCCTGAGGCGACCTCGATTACTGCCAGTAGAGAGACAGCAGAACTCATACACATGCTGAATGACTGACTAATAAACAAGAGCAGCTGGAAATCTTTGAAAGCCCTGAGAGGAAACAATATATTACTAAATTACATTATGATCAACCAATCAATCAATAACAATTACGAATAAAAGTACATTAGAAGATACAGTACTTTTCATAGTTTCGGTCGGTATGATTTCTGCATATTTTTGGCAGAAATCTCTAAAGCCCATCAAGGCTGCATTTATGTGATCAAAAATATTATTACAATTTAAAACAACTAATTATTACTAAATAATTTTAAGTTTTAATATATTTTATGAGAATAGGGAGATGGCAAAGATGAATTTTCAGCATCATTACTCCAATCTTCAGTCTCCTCTATTCTAATATCCTGATTAAAATATTTCTTATTATCAATGTTGAATTATTTAAAATACATGTAAATGTTTTTACTCTAATTAATCAATTAACTGCATTTGCTAAATAAAATTTAGCATCTGACCTGTCCTGTGTAGAATAAAATAGCATAACCTATATATGACTGAATTATTTATCTAAAGTGAGTGTAAAATATGTGCATATTAAGTAAGATTAATAAATATGAGTAACACTTTACAATAAGTTCGTTAATTAATATTAGTTAACTACATTAGTTAACATTAAGTTACATGTTAACATGTTAATTTCAGGATTAATGCATTATTAAAATCATTAATTAGTTAATGCACTATTAATGTTAACAAATGACACCTTATTGTAAAGTGTTAAATGTAGTGTTCATTGTTCAAAGATATGTAAAGTGTGTTCATTCATAAACTCTCTGACAAACTAAAGCAAACAAATGAGGCAGAAAAGAATCTAATATACTGTAGAATCCATAAATTGCTACATTAGTGCTATATAAGTTTTCAACAAAAATAGAGCACACATAAAGATCTATTTCTAGCTGCATATCTATTTCTATCACACACACACACACACACACACACACACACACACACACACACACACACACACACACACACACACACACACACACACACACACACACACACACACACACACACACACACACACACACACACACACACACACACACACACACACACACACACACACACACACACACACACACACACACACACACACACACACACACACACACACACACACACACACACACACACACACACACACACACACACACACACACACACACACACACACACAGTAGACCTACTAAAGTCTGCAGGATTGTGGTACGTGGGGCAGTGGAGTCCAAGGTTTTTCAGGTAGGGGATAAGGTTTGGTACTGTTCCCTTATATATACACTGACCTTGGCTCAGGATATAAAGCTGCAAAGAAAAACAGACCGAGTATTAAACAAGAACATGAACACATTAACATCCTCACACACTTAATATGTCCTTTAACCCAGAAACACATTTTCACAGTACAATATAATTTTCGAATACAGCAACTACCTTGTCAAACATTTCAAATAGTTTAGCACTGGGCTGGTGGATGGTACAGATGATGGTTCTACCTCCCAGAGCCAGAGATTTCATCAAGGACACCACCTGGAAACAGGACGCGCTGTCTAGACCACTAACACACAGAGACAAACACACGTGCACGTTTAGGGATATAAAACGGAAATGTTTTGCAATGGAGCAATATTACTGCAAACGTCAAATTTTGAAAGGATTATGTTTAAGAATAAGGCTGCATGTAATGGGTACCTGGTGGGTTCATCAAAAAACATGACAGGTGGGTTGTTGACCAGCTCCTGAGCAATAGCCAAACGTTTACACTGGCCACCCGACAGAGAAATGGTGCGAGTCTGAGCGCACTCCTGCAGTCCTAATGCTGTGAGGATCTCATTCACCTGTCACACATTATATCATTATTTGGCTAAAAAAATGCATAAATGCTATGTCACCATATAACCACAATTTTTATAATTTCCTAACAGAACACATATTTTCTGCACATACAGTAAAGCGAAGACGCGAAAACTTACCAGTTCTTTTTTCACTTCCATGTTTTCGTTAAGTTTAAGGTTAGCTGAAACCTAAACAAAAAAGAAAGATTAAAGATAAGGGGCAATGTACAACCCTCAGGAAATTTTCATAAAAAATATCATCCTGAAGGTTGTGATAATGACCAAATGAGTGCCCATAAAATATTGATTTGAGTTGAAGTTACAGAATTATTTGAGCTTAGTGATTATTATGCAAATATTTGTCCACAGATGGCAGCGACTGACCAATCAGAATCAAGTATTCTAGAGCGCCGCCTACTGATCATTAACATATGAGAGAAAACTTCTCATCTCACACACGCAGACACACACCATCATTGCCTCTCGTGTTGTTAGATTTGGCAGTAGCATGTCATCTTGCATGATATAACATGACATTTTTCTGAAGGTGCGGAGGTCACGAGGTCGTCCGTTAACCAGGATCTGACCTTTCATGCCTGTCTCTCTGCAGAAAGAATGGATTCGGGACAGATAACTTGATGAGTATAAAAAGAAAGGCTAGAAATTGATAAACAGAAACCAAATTCTGGAACATTCCTTCTCTATGCATACATGCCCTCTTACCTGTAGCCAGCAAGAATGTTCATGAGAGTGGACTTGCCGGCCCCCGAGGGGCCCATGATTCCGATGAGCTCCCGACTGCAGAATTTTCCAGACAGACACTTCAGAAGGGCCTTAAATCCTGCACACAGCATTTTGGGGACATCGTGTTTATTAGAGTTAGTGCTACCAGCTGCCAAATTAAATGCATGACAGAGTTAGTTGGCATGAAACTCATTTAGGCTTGATAAAACACTGCAGTATAATAATATACATACAAGCTATTTTGATGGAACTCCAATTGAGTACTTTGTACTCAAAGTACCTTGATTATGTAGTCTAGAAAAATATTAACCCTCAAGTACTTTCCAATAAAATTAATTAAACAGAATAAAACAATTACGAGTCAAACCATCCTCCATCTGTGCTAATTATAACTACTTTCATTGGAAAAGAAAAGACATTGATTCATTACATTTAAAACACATTATGTGTTATGATATAATAATGAACAATGCAATAACTTACATCAATAACCAAATACACCGCATGAGTTATAAACATCAATGAATGGAATTTATATTGTGTAGTACAATATAATACACTAAAATTGTTACTTAATGTAGGTAACAAAATAATACACAGTTGAAATTGCCTTTAGACTAATGGATATAAATTATTCCAATTTTTTTCACATAAATATGTTTGAGATCAATTAATAATTGGCAAAAGTAATGGACCCCTGTTTGGATCTCTGCCTCAAGAGGGAGACAGAAACTCGGGCTGCTATTGACACGCTTATAGCTTCGTTTATGTCATTTTATGTATATACACTACTGCTAAAAGTTTGGGGTCAGTAAAGTTTTTTAAAGACATTGATACTTTTATTCAGCAAGGATGCATTAAATTGATTAAAAGTAACAGTAAAGTAAAAAATTTAACTTCGTATTCATCAAAGAATCCCAAAAACACATACATTTCCACAAAAATAAATATCTATAAAAATAACACAACAGTTTAAGAATAAATAAGAAATGTAATGCAATGACTGCTAAAAATTCAGCTTTGCCCTTACATATATTTTAAATTTTATTTTAAACTGTAAACATATTTCACATTATTATTAAAGGCAGCTTTTGTGACCATAAAAGACTTCTTTCAAAATTCTTACTGACCCCAAATTTTACATTATATTTAAATGTTACTGCTGCAGTTTTATCTAGCTGAACCTTAACCTTTTCAGCTTTACTTGAATTCAACTAAATATTGTATCTATGTTCAATTAATATTTTATTTATTCTTTCCCACAAAAACTAAATAGTTTGAGATTAATCAGGAGCCATTACAGTAGTGTCCAGACCCCCTTAGGACTACAGATGCCCATGAAGATCCCTAGTTTATGTTATTTGTGTTGTCCCAATTTATCTGTGTGTCTCTTTATATTTCAGTCACAGCCTCGAGTCATTAGTGAAGCGCTCTGATTGCTCTCCCTCTCTCTACCTTCTTGCATTTCTCTGTCCTTTTCTATGTTTGCATCATGGAAGATTTGATGCAAGATGAGTGACAGAATTGAGAAAAATAAAATGAAAGAGTGACAGGACAACACCCAACATCGCCCCATAATTTCCTGTACGCTTCTCTGAATATAAATTATCTGTGGCATACATGAGTATTAAATGCTGATAACTCATCCACAAATGATATGCCCTGCATCCTGTAACTAATAATTCATCTTTAGATTTTGCTACATGCTGAGGATGTGTAACCTGAGTATCAATCAGCTCATGCATTCATCCCCTTCTCAATCCATAGCATGAGTTAAAAACAAACAGCACTTTGTGAGATCTCTTACATAGGCCTGCGCTATAGTATGATCTGACCTGGCATCAGTCTGAGAGTGCTCTTGGAAAGCTTAAGCACATTTAATCAATGGATGCATCCATGCCGTTTGTGGCTATATGCTGATAAGGAAGAAGTCAGCCATCAATCTGCTAGCAATATGGTCTTGTGTTAGAAATGTACAGATTTACAGAGTGTTATGAGGGTTTCTGAGAGGATTTAATAGTAAAAGTAAATGTTTATAATGAATTACAATCTAAATATTTTTACAATCATCTATTAAAATCGTAATTTTAAAGGCAAACTCATTTTTCTCTCTATATTAAAAAAGTTTGGTAACACTTTAGTATAGGGACCAATTCTCAATATTAAATAGTTGCATATTAGCATGCCTATTATTAATATATTAGCTGTTTATTATTCTGCATGACCATACTCTACAGCCCTATTCCTACATAAACTTAACAGCTACATTACTAACTATTACTAAGCAGCAAAGTAGGAGTTTTTCGAGGCAAAAGATGTAGTTAATTGTTTGTTAATAGTAAGAATTGGAACCTAAAATAAAGTGAAACCAAAAAGTTGCAGGTTGCTATGAAGCCCCACACATGATGTGCATAAAACAATACATATCGTGGTCACAAATTAATAATATAATTTTAGGTAAATCTTAGCAATGGTGTACTTGTTCAAATATTTAAATGTAGTTAACTCTTAGTTAAATTGATTTAACCTAAAACGAGGGAAAAAATTAGTACAACAGAGCAACAATTTACCTAAAACAAGGAAACAAATTAATTTGTGGGAATTCATTATTGATTTGTGGCCAAGATATCTTGTTTTTATTACTCCACATGTCATGAGCGGGGCTCTTTAAATTGACCTGTAGGCTGCCACATTGAAATCACATAACCAACAATATACGACTCACATTATTTTGGGAACCTTCCTATTATCAGACACGTTTGCTCACTGAATAAATGTATCATTTCTAACTGTTGAAGCATATATGGATTAAGATTCTCTGGTGCACTAATACCTACAGTGCAAATTTCCCATATGGTTAATCCGCCTGTGCGAGAATGAAGTGACAGAAGGAGACAATTGTCAGAGTAAAATAAAATGCATGACAAATATTCACTTTTAAATATGAATAATTTGCTCTGATGTTGCGAAAGATGTAACATTGATGTACAAACTGCAGGCTGTGTGTGCTAATAACTGAAACACTGAATCAATTGAACAGTGATAGAATTCTACTTTACAATTTACCCCCTCAAGCAAGCGTACACAATCACGTTCTGCATTACAACAAACAAGTACAACGTCTGAAGGTGGTATATGTGTAAAATAGATGCGTTGAACTAAAAAAAACTGAATAAAATATCTGGTGCGCTACAAGAGTTTATTTTGGGTTAATTAGCTGCTATTAAAATACAGGGACAGTCTCTCTGGAGATCCGTGAGATACGTGTTCAAAAGCATTATAGTCACAGAGCGGATTATTAGCAGCCCTGTGCATTACCCGTAACTCTAACTTTACCACTGAGCTTTTTGCATATGCCCTGGTATCGCATGACATCTGTGCAAGACAGGTATGCTACTTCCCAAAGGTTCAGAACAAGGCAACCACCCAAAATGCAGAATGTTTATGACTCAACACGTTCCAAAAGCTGTGAGAGAGGAGGAACAGAACAAGGGATAAGAAATTGCAGGAAGATAGAGCAGATGAAATATGACAGGTAAACAGACGTCCAGAGGGAGAGACAAAGCGGAGAGATGGGCCAAAGGTAATACAGAAAAGCAAAAACAACACAGACGGATCAATAAAAATGAGAGACTGGGAGAGGGAAAACAGAGCGAAGAGGCAGTATGACATCTAAGGAGGAGGGTTAAATGGCAGGAAAGCCACACACAGCTTGTATTCATCTATCAAGAACGAAACCATCAGCCTGAACATCACTATTAATCTATCTGCTCTGCTTGTACTCACATACATTATCATGCAGAGCTTAGAGTAGTACTTAGAGAGGAACACTATGTCCTTCACAAAGAAATCTCCTACATGCTTATTGCTTACATAGACTGCACAGCAATGAAACGGAGAGGAAACAACATGGTTAATCTGGATCACCAAGTAAATCTAGCATTCAAGCAAATACATTTCAGTTCATGTAAATATCTGTGCTAGTTCAGACATCTAACTGCACATGAAAGAGAATGTATCTCAACAGATGAAACAACAGAGGGACTGTATAATGAAGTATGAGGTAATAATGAAAGAATGGCATACTAATGTATGAGGTGCTAACTCAGGAACAGCATAATGAAGTACACCATTTAAATATAAGGAACATATACGAGTCTCAGGAGTGGCCTGCTATCAGTGTCATAGAGATCACCACTTAATTATTCACCTTCTTCCATTTAGTAAGGGCACATGTGTGCACCTGCAAGACTTTATTATGCATCTGTCTTGTGTGTGTGCTTGGTTTATTGTGTGTGTGTGTGTACATGTGGGTATGTGTAGTGGAGCTCAGCATTCTGGAGGACATGAAACTATAGGAACTGCTGTGCGTGCAATAACCATCATTCACCAGCATTTACACAGCACTGCACCAGCTTCTCCATGCTGCTCACTGGATAAAATACATGATAGAGAGAGAGAAAGACAGCAGAAGGCAAATGCATTATGAGATTTCTATGGTTTGTACTGAAGTTCCATGAGCTGGTAAAAATAAACAGAAATGAGAAAAAAAATGTTATATAAAGGAAGTTCTAAAGAGAAACAATGAGTACTGTGCAAATAATTTAAAGATAAAATGATTCATTTCCATGAGCCGATTTCCAGCATTTCTTCTGCAATCTCCTCAACTCGTCTTTAGCTATTTTAAAGTTCTGCATAGTTTTCCATGTAGCTTCCCAAGGTGTGTCAACTGAGCATTTGTATGACATTAATGGATATACAACTGCTGATAGTCAGTTCTCTCTCTTATCTTATCTCATGTGTTACACAGAAAAACCTATCAAGTCTCATATGGCCATCAAAAGCTGCCTATGCTGCAGAGCAAAAACACTGTGTACAATGAATCACTGGAACCAAAGGGGGAAAAACATGGGCGGTGTAAAGGAAGAGTGTCCTTATCAATAAAGTGTGTGTTAGCATACGCGTGTGGGCTGATTTCATCCTGGGCAGGTTTAGCTAGGCTAGGCAGCAGACAGCTGAGCAGCAAGCCGTCTGGGGAAGTTAATTATTTACTATATCTTAAGTCTGCTGAGAACAGCACTCTACAGCCCAGGACACAGGATGGAGTGTGTGAGGGGCTAATAGTATTACGCCGTGTGTACTTGTGCATACATATGTGTGTTTGTGTGCCGTGAGTTTGGAGTGAAAAGGAATTACAGATAGCTATCTGTTCAATATTGCAACGTAAACCCGGCAGGGTCATTATGACATGGATGCGCCAACTCACCAAGCAAATAAAAAATAGGGTATCAAATATTAATCTGAGTTTAAATGATTTTATAACTTTACCTGTAAATTATATAAAAGCTTCCTCTTAGAAAACAGTGGTCCATTACAATCCAAAAACTAGCAACTAGATGAACAGTGTAATAATATTACAATAAACTCCTCAAAGGCATAGTTCACCCAAAAAATGCCCAAATGCTACTTGTGCCATTTCAGTTATCTCAGCTGTATTTCTGTAACTGCAAAATGAACTAGTTCACCCCAAAATTCAAATTCTGTCATTAATTACTCACCCTCATGTCGTTCCAAACCTGTAAGCTCATAACCTTCGCTCATCTTCAAAACACAAATTAAGATATTTTTGATGAAATCTGAGAGCTTTCTGGTACTGCATAGACAGCAATGAAGATGAACAAAGGTTTTACGTCTTTAGAATAACATGAGGTTTAGTAATTAATGACAGAATTTGAATTTTGGGGTGAACTAGGTCATTTTACAGGTACAGAAATACAGCTGAGCTAACTGAAATGACACAAGTAGCATTTGTATGAAACGAGTGTAAAATTCCACTGTGTGAAAGTAGCATGGTTTTATTAACTCCGGATGAGCGACAGGGGGCCATGAACGACAGGGATATGACACCTCAGAGCAGCGATCGACCAATCAGATTAGAGTATCCCAGAGAGCCTTGTAATATATTTAATTAACAGTATCTTGATTTCTGACATTATAAAGGTTTAGCAACAGACAACCACATAAATAAGTTGTTGTCAGTACAGTGTTTTGTGTTTGATTTGTTGCATAATTTCAGTTCCTGTTTTTTGTAGATTATCATATCTGGAAAGGGATGGAAGTGATAAATACAGTAAATCACTGGATCACTTATTTTCATAGGCAGCAGAAGGAAAATAATTGTCAATGTATTGATTTCTGACACAATATAAATCTCATAGGTAAATTGTATAAACTACAAATAATACTACCTGGCAAACACAAAAAATATATCAACTCTATAATCACTTACTTTCAGTTATGCTTCCAAATTTAAGCTTCACTTTACTGTAATCATCACATAAGCTTCATAAGCTTGGGGATTCATGTTTTACCTCGCCTTCTCCAACAGGGGCCCTCACGGATGGTGTAGGAGAGCTCTGTAAACTCCAAGTCCACTGTTGAACGTCGAGGCAGGTGAGAAAACCTCTGTGCCTCTGTGATATGGTTCTCCACCTTCTTCAGGTGCATCAGCATGGCAGCATCTGGAAGGGCTCCTCCAGCACGCTTGGTCTCCTCCATGGGAATGGAAACAGACCCCGGCTCTAGAGACTTCGCAGCCATATCAAGAGCCTGGGAAATGTGGGAGGATGTAATAAACGAAAATGCGAAAATTGTTATAATGTGTAATAATTGGAACATTTGTACAGAAGCATAGGAATATCTTTAATCGCAAAACTACAATCTGCAAATCAAACCTACCTCAAATGCAATCTGTTCACACACACACTTGCAGGGGAGAATATAGCTTTGATGAGTGGTGTGTAATTTCTCGCTGCTATTTGAGTTTGAGATACATATGTGAGGTTGAGCTGGAGCTCAGAGAAAAGGAGGAACAGAAAGGTAACAAAATTATTCGGCCTCTTGAATGGAAACACAAATGAATCAGGGTGGTCATCATTCTGTATGAACATTCACACATCCTCACCACAATACATTCTGTTTTAATGAAGTGTTTTAAGTCAGGCCAGTTGAATGGCATTAGGACACTAACTATATTACCCCCAGAGACCATCTAGAAAGATGTTATTTGGAGCATAAAATCAGTGACAGAGGAAGCATCTGCTCAGACATTAGAGTTATCCACTTGGAGACAGTTTCAGTTAGAAGAGTAATTACCCTTGAAGCCTATGGAATTTGATGCCAGCCTTTGAAGCTTTGATGGAAACCTTTTTTCACTTTTGCGGGGGAAGCTCTCCACAAACAAGCGCACAAGAGTACACCACTGACCACTGGGTCGAGCACCTCTTTATTTACTATATTAGTATTTTTGTACATTTCAATAGAAATGCAAAGCTTTCCTGAGTGCAATATGTGTTAATCTTTATTTAGATAATCTAATATGATTTTATATAGAATTATCCTCCAATTTTGATTTAGTTGGATTCTCACATTTTCCTGCTGGATGTGGGAAGGCTGAGGTTGTAATTCCAGAAATGTTGTGAGGAGTAAGGATCCGATTAAAGCCTGACAACAGTATAGTGCTGATTAACATTAACTTTCTGAATGACATAGAATACGAAAATGCCTCACACACACAGGAACACACACTCAGTGTACAAAAATCTAGTAAATTATATCTCAAAAGAACCAGTTTTCTCAGTGTACAGTACATTTTAATAGTCTAAAGAACCTTTTTCTACTATAAAGAACCTTTTTGTGCAATGGAAAGGTTCTATATAGATGTTTAAGGTTCTTCGTGAAAACAAAGATTTCAATAAAGAATCTTTATTTTTAAAGGGGTCATATGATGCGATTTCTTGTTTTCCTTTTCTTTAGTGTGTTATGTAGCTGTTTGTGCATGTATACGATCTGCAGAGTTACAAAGCTCAAAGTACCCCACAAAAGGATTTATTTCTATCTAAAAGAGAAGCCTGATCCAGACCGGGCTAAAACATCTCATTCAAACACGCCCCCACATGTCTACATCACGATGTGGAAATATTTGCATAATGCAGCCCAAATGTTCATGTAAAGAAAGAGTGTTCCTGTGGCTCAGTGGTTAGAGCGTTGCGTTAGCAGTGCAAAGGTTGTGGGTTTGATTCCCAGGGAACACACATACTGACAAAAAAACATGTATAGCCCGAATGCACTGTAAGTTGCTTTGGATAAAAGCGTCTGGTAAACAAATTTTTTTTTTTTAAGAAGGCGTGGTTTCAGTAACTGCAGTAGTGTTGATGCAGCCACGTCAGGGAGACGACAGAACAGCACAACCCAAATGTTCGAATGTGTGCAATGCATTTTATGGATGACAGTTTTGTGAACCTAGGAGAGTACAAGGCTAGATGTGCACAAAGGCTATTTAAAAAAAAACAACCTTTTTGACAATCTGGCGCTTCTGAATCAGCGACTGTAAATATGTTTTGTTATTAGTTGAAGTATTTGCTATTGACTGTTCAAATGCTGAGTTTTGGGGTGTTGGGTTTATGTCCCCACAATGTCAAAAGCAAACCTACGCCCTTGCTGTCATGTGACTCTGTTCCCCTCTCGGGCTTGAACTGATCGTAAAACTAAGGACATTATTAACTGTCTTTATATTTACTTTGAAAGCTGAAGCTCGCGATTATGGTGAGGGGCGTTACATTTCCGACGCGTGCTTGTGGTGTTCGGCCAATCACAAAGCACTGTGTCAGCTGGCCAATCAGAGCAGACTGCTTGTCGGAAGAAGGGGCTTTGTTGAAAACGACGCGTTTGAGAGAGGCGGACCATAGAGGACCCACAAAAATGTACAGTATTTGAAAAAGAATGTGTTTTTTAACATTAAATCATGTCAACATATTCTGTTACACCAAATACACAAAACAATGATCTTTAAAATAGCATCATATGACCCCTTTAAGAGTGCAGCAGTAACTTGATTAGTCTACAGTGTACAAGAATTGCATTACACAGAATGCAGTACACATGCGTTTCTGCAAGAATATCAGCATTTAATAAAAAATCAGCACTCAGATTCAATGACACTGACACTGGAAAACATTGCACCGAGCTACAGTGATACTAACAGTACTGTCAGCAATGCAAATGTGGAATCCATATGAGTTATTGTATTTCACGTCAATGAGAATGCACTTAGGCTGCAGAAGCTTCTAAACCAGTTCCGGGTGCTGTGCTTGATAGAAACCTGCCTCTCTAAAGAACCGATGTTTTCACTGTTGCCAGCTAGCAATTTATACGGTCAAAGTGCTTGTATGTCAATATGGTATATTCCATTAAGTAGTGCTCAGTTTATTGTCCATTATGATTCAAGGCACAACAGTGCACCAACGGTGGACCAAAAATTTTCATGGAACGAACTGTAAATTCATCCAATCCATCATTCTGGGTGATCATTGTGATCGATGGACCTGCACTTAATCCTCAATGGCCCCATTTATATACAAGTGATTCATCGTCAAGAGAGTTGTCCTGAAAACTGTGTTTAAAAAAATATTGAAGCTAGACTGCTGGTTTTAACTGGTTTAAGATGGTCTCCTAGTTTGGCCAAACTGCCCAAAACACCTCTTAAACCAGGCAGCAGTATGACCAGGTTGGGAGATATACATTTCTATAAAGCGATAGGCTATAGAACTAGAGTGAAACATATTACTGATTAGGTCACTTAGCAATAGCTCTATTGGCCACAGCTAATGAAACACTGCCTGATCTTTTTTGATCAGTCAAAGAAAAGCTATGTTTTTTGAGCAGTGGGTTTCAATGCTGGTTCTGAAATACCTCAAAATGACACATTTTGAATGTCTCCCGTATCTGACACACCCAATTTAGGTATCTGAGGCTCTTCTAATGAGCTGATAATATCAACCAGTTGTGTTAAATTAGAAAAATATACTAAATGTGTAGTGTTGAGGGTTGAGAACCAGTAATGAAAACCCTTTAAACCCCAGGCTGACTGTTCTATGATCTGTCAGAGAAAGGTCATTGTATCCCTTCACTTAGCCTACTTCACTTCCCAGCACAGATATTAGACAGATTGCACAACGAGCAATTATAAAGCAACATGAATGTATACGAATACGAGACTGAAGCTGGCGCTCTGCCTTGTTATTTTTTGGTGATCTGAGTCAGAGTTTAGAATATCATGCATCACATCCCCTGTCAATGACATCACACGCATGCAAACCGGCTAGTGTGTTTATTCTGGATAAGTGTTGCTGCACCCAGACCCAGAATGACATGATATACCTACTTTTTTGACGCGTTGAGTCTCTCTGACAGCGTGTTTCCTTATAAAAATGTCCAATTCATTCCTTTGAACTCAAGAGCACGATACGTATACACACAGGTTTCAGCAACAGGAGCGGCCCCGCACTATAGTTCAGCTGAGAAAAAAGGATGCTCCGTTATACGCCCGATCCCGCTCACCGGTGACGGAGAGGATGCTCTTCTCCTTTAGAAAGCCGCTATACGTCACATTCATAGCGTACTATGAAAATATACCGCGACTATTCCTATCCAAAACAAACAAAACAGTTATGCATAATTAAAAAGATGCAGCATCCGTGTTAAACCAGTTTAATTTCGGGCAGCTGACGGAAGGGCAAAACGTGAGTCGATCATTGCGCATTTACAGTCATCCAGTGTGCGTGTGGAGAGGAGTTGTGCTCATCGTGCCCGGTCCTCCGGATGCTGCACCGCAGTGTGATATAGCGCGCAGTGGACAGAGAAGCCCTGGCACGCCCGGCGGTCTGTGGCACTGGGTGGAACTGCTCTCTTCCGAAATAAGCCCGTGTCATACACTGGAAAACGATTAAAGTAGCAGTGATATATAAATTGTTTTGGGTACATTTATGGTTTATTCTGGCAGCTGTGGTTGCTAGAAATGCTACTGAAATCTCTATAACCAACAAATAAGAATAGCAGATCAATGTTCACACCAACACACAAGCGACAAACATAATGACATAAACAACAAAAAAAACACCACAAAACACTTAAAGTACACAACTGACAACAAAATAATACAATAATATAATATAACATAATAAACATTTTCTTAAATAAAACGAATAGGTTAAATGGTTCGCGCAAGGAGTTTTGGGAATGCCCATTTCCCGCCATAAATAAAATGATTAATAAATTAAATTACTGATTAACAATATAATTTTAACTTTTTTTGTTGCTACAATAAAGCTGGCTATACCGATTATCTAAATTAACTTAACATATTCTCTGATTATATTCATTTACACGTACAGTATTAGAATGCACTTCAAATATCATGGTCTTAATTAAATATAGGCTATATCGTTTTATATACCGTGGACCAGTGTAACTTACTGTTACCAATATTGTTTAATTAATTTCATTACTGCTATTTTTGCAGTGCGGAAGTCCAAAATACAGGCTATGTATTTATTCCAGGGCAGCTACAGTTTAATTTCTTTCTTTATTTCCTTTTTTTGAGAACGCACGTGTTCTTCTTGGGATAAAAATGCTTTGTTTGTTATTTGCGATGGCAGACGCGCAAGCCACGCTGTTGTGTGGTGGATTACATTACAAACCCCTCTGCAGGAAAGCGAAGGCAGGGCTGGCCTGATGCCATCTAATGGTCACGAGACAGGTGGGGATCTCAGTTTTCCCATGATCCAAGAGAAAATTCAACTAGGTGCAGCTGCGTCTTTATAGCCTGCTCTGAGATGTCCATATGTCCATATATAGATATTATATGTGTTCGTGTACGTTAAAGCAAACCTTTTTTTTTACATCAATGGCATGCGATAGAAGAATAGTCTGTTTTCGTGATCTCCAGCAACAGTGATTTTTTTTTGTGGGGCAGGAGGATCAAAACGTATGATGAGTCTATTTTTAGAACCCCTTGCCTGTGAGACTGCTTTGGGGGGAAGCAAAGAAACGGGTGGGGATGGAGATGATGGAGATGAAAAACATACACAAAGGGAAATTACAGCCTATCCAGCAGCACGGGAGAATCGAGTGCGCGGTCTCTTTAAAAGCGGCACCTGCGCATCAGCTGCTGCTGGTGCTGATGCTGCAGTGCTCGGGTTATTCTCGGTGAAACCAAAGGGGTAACTCGCGTTCAAACGACGCCCTACATCATCCATAGCGAGTACACATACTGTTGCTGTTGTGATACGCTCAATATCATATTCTCTTTTTCTATAGGCTAATCTGATGTTGGGGATGAGGGAAACGTAGCCTAATGCTTCCCTTGCAGCATGTGTGATTGCTTTGAATAATATTTTCAATTATTATTATTATTTTATTTTTTTTTTTTTTTTTTAAATACAGCTTAATGTTGAAGAATACAATTCAATATTTTACAGCAAAAATACTTTTACATTTACATTTAGTCATTTTGCAGACGCTTTTATCCAAAGCGACTTACAATTGGGGAATACATAAAGCCATTAATCTTGAAGAGGCAAACAAACAGAGGAAGTGCCCCTAACACCAAGTCTTAGGCATTGTTCAAATAAATACAAGCTAGCAAGGGAAGGAGAGAAAGATAAAGAGAAAGATGAAGATAGAAAAAATGATTTTTTTGATGAAGTCAAGTAGAGTTGAAAGAGATGAGTTTTCAGTTGTTGCTTGAAGATTGACAGGGATCCAGCAGTCCGGATGGGGGTGGGAAGATCATTCCACCAGCCAGGAATAGTGAACGAGAATGTTCTGGAGAGTGATTTTGAGCCTCTCTGTGATGGTACCACGAGGCGTCGCTCACTAGCAGATCTCAGACTTCTGGAGGGGATGTAAATTCGTAATAGTGAGTGGAAGTAAGAGGGTGCTGAGCCTGTGGTTGTTCTATATGCAAGCATCAGTGTCTTGAACTGGATGCGAGCTGCAACTGGTAGCCAGTGCAAGGAGACAAAGAGAGGTGTAACATGGGCTCTTTTGGGCTCGTTGAAGACCAGTCGTGCCGCCGCATTCTGAATCATTTGTAGAGGTTTGATTGTGTTTGATGGAAGTCCAGCCAGAAGAGCATTGCAGTAGTCCAGTCTAGAGATGACAAGGGCCTGGACAAGAAGTTGTGCAGCATGCTCTGTCAGAAAGGGCCTGATCTTTCTGATGTTGTGTAGTGCAAACCTGCAAGATCGAGCAGTCTTTGCAATGTGCTCTTTGAAGGTCAGCTGGTCATCAAAGATTACACCAAGATTTCTGACTGAAGCTGATGGGGTAATTGTTGATGAACCTAACTGAATCGTGAAGTCATGCTGTAGAGTTGGAGTTGCAGGGAAGACAAGAAGCTCAGTCTTTGCCAGGTTGAGCTGTAGATGATGTTCTTTCATCCATCCCTTTTATTGTCCTGCTAAATGGAATACAATTGTGAGGTAAATTAAGATACACACAGCCAGACAAGATATAAAATTTCTAAGACAGACAGACAGATAGACCGATATATCGATAGATAGATATGTAACGGGTCCCACTTGCCTGCTCAAAGCGGTTCTCGAACCCAGTAGCCCCTCACTGCAGAACACAAGATCCAGGGGGCGTGGTTGGATCCCCATCTAGGGGGTGGAGATTGGTAGGTTTAGGGGTGGGAATGGGTGGGTTTAGGGATCAGGGGGTGGAGATTGGTAGGTTTAGTGGTTATATGTAAGGTGGGAGTGCAGTGAGGACCATCTCCTCGAACCCGGTCCGGATCCCCGGCGTGGGAGGCGGGCGCACTAACAAGGAGGCTAAATGGCTGCAGCCACTAGCGTCAGTCGCTAGTGCTTCTCTTGAGATCAGGGGAGTGAGGTTTACTTGCACAGCACCACTAGCTGGCCTTTACAGACAGATAGACAGACGGACAGATACATGGATAGACGGATAATTAAATAGATAGACAGACAGACAGACAGACAGACAGACAGACAGACTCTTTCACACAGAAATTCCGGAAAATAGACGGATAACGTGTCCCGTGATTTGTTCCGGGATCGTTTGATTGTGGTACATTCACACTGCCAGTGATTTTCTGTGGAATCTGTGTGTGCGTTCACACCTGGTTCAGACACATCCCATAAAGACAGGGGCGAACTTTACCATTAGGCAAAAGTAGGCGACTGCCTTGGGCCCCCGAAAGCCAAGGGCCCCCTAAAATGCTTTTCATTTATGAGATGCGCATTAATCGCGGACACGCGAATGGTTGTTTATTACTAACGGGTGTTTATTACCACGATAACCGTCTGATTATAACTGCGTGTCCAAGTTGAACATGCTTCTTGTGTATCCTGCTTGTAGCAAATTAAAATATTGTGCATCTGAAGCTGATTGCCTCACTCACGAGCGCGAGGTCTCTCTTTCCCAGCGCGCGCACCCTCTCTCTCTCTCTCTCTCTCTGTGTCTGCTCTGTTCTGCGAGCGGTTAAAACACATATGTTGCTTCTATACTTTTACATACAAGTGTAGCCGAAATCACAGCTCAGCTATTGTCTTTATCTTATGTGTAGCCTATTTGATTTTATCAGACAACAGCTGGATTATAAATAAGGATTGTTTTGTGTGCATATTAACATATTGGAAGGGAGAGCTGGTTATGTAGTCTTAATGGGTCGTGTTTCAGTCACTATTTCATATTCATCCCGTTGTCTGATAACAGAAACAGTAAAATATATAAATAAAAACTGTTTTATTGAGAATTTAGCTGCATCAAAATACAGTATGTGGCACAGAGAGGCAAACAAATGTAATAATACATGTACATTCAGCATGTTCAGAAGTGAGCTGACCTGTAGTGCATGAATATAAACAGGTTTGTGTTTGTAAATTGCTCAGTGCAAAGAAAAAAATAAAAGGAACCATTTCTGTGTTCTTTTTTTTCATGTGTCTAACAGACATGAATAAGTTCTTTGAAAAACATCTATGACCTATGAAACATGCTCTTCGTGCTCTATGTATGTTGACAATGTTTTCACTAATAATAAAGATATATTGCATAAAGCATCCATATTTTTCCATGCCCAAGTTGATTAGAGCATTACAACTTGAAAAGTATTAAATATAAAAATGTGCGATTTAGTTGCGATTATTCTCGAGTTAACTCATGACAATCATGCAACTAATCACGATTAAATATTTTAATTGATTGAGAGCCCTAGGTTAAAATGACTAAAATTAAATGTAGGTTTACGCTGGTAACTAATCAGTGGACTTTCCTCGTAAATATAGGCTATATTCACACTTTTCTCATTTTCACTATTCAAGTTTTTATATGAATGAACCTCTGAAGGGAACCGATTGTCTTCAGAAAAGTTTTGATGGCATTTTCATTTTACCTGATAAAGTATCATTTATGAGCTGAGCACTGCTTTTTTACAGCCGTTACCAGGGGAACCTCTATATTTCTGATGTTCCAAAAGCACCTCCTACTGGGAGAGAATGAATGTGCATTTTCAATAATCCAGTCTGCAGATTTTGTTTAGACCAATGCGAAAATCCACCCACATAAACCAATTTTAAATAATATAATAATTTTATACTTCTGACTCATCCCTTTTCTTTAAGAAAAAATAGTTTAAAGGTTAAATTGTGAAGATTATAATTTTATAATTTGTTTTTGGTTAAAACTTGTATCTCAACGGTAAATTGCTATATTGTGGTCTACAATATGAAATAATAAAAATGTCTGCTAAATGAATAAATGTAAATGTAAATGAAAGAATCCCATTATAACATGTTCATGAAAAATGTAGAAACATTGGACTCAACTATGGGGCACCATTGAGCAGCAGCAAGCATCACGACAAAAAAAGAACCTCAAGGTTGATCTGGTAAATGTGTGCAAATGTATAGGGCCCCGTTCCTATATTTGCCTGGGGCCCCCCAATTCACTAAATCCGCCCCTGCATAAAGATCCTGTAAAGAGTAAGACACGTGTAATGTGACGCATTCCAACTTTCACCAAGCTGGCGAACGATCTCAGCTTCAGCGTGGATAGTGAGGAGCTCCATCTCTGCTTCATTACAGTTTGCACATATTTTTTTTGTCGTGAACGGTGATCTTCCTTCAAAACACCCGGTAAAAGAGTCGCACAATAACGTGTATCATCACTACGAGCTACAACACACCATTTACCGCATTGGTTCTGGCTTTTGTTCACACAGCTCGTTCCGGGCTGAACCCGGTGTTGTGCCCAGTTCTGACCCCAGCCAGATTATAACCCCTTAGTGTTGGTAGTTTATGGGTTAGGTGTGGGGGAGGGGTTAGGATTAGCCAATCAGATAGCGATTTCAACGAGAGGGGTAATAATTTGGCAGGGGGTCAAAAATGGGCACAACACCGGCAATGTTACTTGGTCCCCAACCCGGGATCAATGCCGGAATTAATCCCGGGATGTGTTTGCATTCACACAGAAGGCACTCCGGCAATTTTCCGGGACCAACCAACTGTAAAAGGGGTTATAGATAGATAGATAGACAGACAGACAGACGGATACACGGTTAGACGGACAGATAGAGGAATTCTGACATTTTAAAAATTGACAGATAAATCGTTAAAGGAAATTAACTAATCTGGTTAGGTTAAGAAATTATTAAATTAAATATTTACACAAAGATAATAAGATTAGCTGCTCAGAGACTTTATTCCTCACAGAATACTTAAAGACAACACCCTCATATTACTGGAGATGAAGAAACAGTGGTCAGGCTATGTTGTGGTGGTTAATAATTAATGTTTATTAATGAAAAGTACACAAACTTTTAAGAGGTAAGAGGGGTCAGTGGTAAATCATAACCACATAATCTTTACACTCTGGACCATAGTTGACGTGTCATATTTTACAACATATAAGAATTAATATGGTCACAGCGTCCATGCAAAACAATTACTTTTCTACATTCAATGTTATCAGAGCTTGCACTCAATAGTTCTCAGAAACAAGCATCAGTTAATCCATGGCAAAATCCATTAGCAGTCCACACCTTTCTAAGATAAGAGATAAGGCCTCTCCATAAAACTGATTATTTATGATCTAAAATTTGGCATGTAAAGAAAACCCAGAATATAAATAGAGTGTGTGCTTGTGAGAGACATTCAGACACACTGGGCAGACTGCTAGAATGGCTTTGACAGCGATTAGTCTTCTGTGCGTTGCAGCTTTGCTGCCGTTCCCAGGGCTGGGACTGCCTGCAGACTCAGGTGAGGATTGAATTTAATTCCTTGCAGCTCTAGGATCCTATTGACATATTTAAAGTATGAAATCTAATATACTGATGTTGGCTTTTTTGGAGACACTATTATTCACATAAACTGGGTAAGGACCAAAAGCAGTTAATTCATCACATATTACCTAATTATTTGTTATTAAAGTTAATGTCATTCTAAATGACTACAGCACGCATATAAACTAAATAATGTTTTTTTTCTCTCTCTCTCCGTATAGGCAAGCTGGAACAGGTACCCGTAAGAGTGACTGTCATTAATGAGCTCACTAATGAACAGCTTTCCTACACCACCACTGTGATACAGGAAGGGCTGATGTTTGGTGCCTTAAATCAACTGCAGGACACCTACAAAGATTTCAAGTACTCCACAACATTTTACTAAATTTACTGATTTAGTGCACTTCACATGCAGTAAAGTGATTGTAGTATAGAATACCTGATTAACTTTGGTTGTGATTAACTTACTGGTTGTGATGACTGACATACTTAAGCAAAAGCATTTGTAATGTAATACTGAATAAGATTGTGGGGAAATAGGGTTTATCTGTGATAAGCCTGCGATGCTTTTCCAGTCATATTGTACCTGACTCAAAAATGGTCTTGTCATGCCATTAGAAAGGCTTAGGGCTAACAAAATATTTAGAAAGCAGAATATGAATTCAATTTGTGTGCTAATTTTTAACTTTTTAATTCTGTTACAACAATAGATTCACATACACTATTCATAAAACCTTTGGCATATATCTGGAAAGTGTGAACGGATTGGCTGGATCTGACAAGGACCAGACATACTGGGAGCTTCTGTCTGAAAAAAGAGGAGTTATAACTCGACTGGAAGTGGGTAAGTGAATGAAGATAATCATATAACTTTACTTTATTGCTGTGGCGCAGGAAAGTAAATTAGGCTTAATCTTGATTTACATCACTAAATAATTAAAACAGAGTTTTAAATGTACAAAATACAAATAGCTTATTTTTGTCATACAGATTATTATTTACACTCTGGAATACCTCAATGTTTTGCAGGAATTGGCTGCTACCAACTCCAGAGAGATGAGAATATGATCCTGAGGTTCACCACTTGGGCCAAAAAATAGATTTTTCTTTTTCAAATCATCAGTTGTATTCAGTGGTTATGAATATTACTGTTAAATTAAAACCACACATTGTTTCAGTCATGGAATCAACCAAGTTAAACTGAATAGATGAATTCATGATTTCATTGTATTCCCAGTATAATACTCGAATAAACATATGCTGATGAAACTGAAAAGCCTCATCTTTCAACAATCATTACTAACAAATTAGAGTCAAACAAATAGTATTTATTAGTAGTGTTTCTTCACTTGGCTCATGCTAAGACAGTAACAAGATTGGGGCTTTATCTCTGTACACAGAACAGCAATGCTTATGAATATCTGGGATTTTAAAGATTTAGATAAATAGACAGACAGCCAACAATTAGCTATTTGCACTTAGCAGCTTTTTCTTCTGGGGCTTTTTTGTTTAGTTTTTTTACACGTGACTTTGATGAAGCTGTGTATATTTAGTTAGATTATGCTACAATATCTGGATTAGTTCACTGGCTACTAACAACCATAGAAAAGCTGGAATAATGATTTCCAGGCAATAAAACAAATGTAGTCTTAAAAAAAGTACAAATCTAGTGAAATGGGGTTTCTCTGCTCTATATGCACAGGGCATGCTTCGTTATGTTTAACAAAGTTACATTTATGTTTAATTTATTGCTTTTGCAATAAAAAAAACAAATAGATTGTATTCCTTTTCTTGCTTAAAACACATATATTGACCTTTAAAAATAAATTAAATACATATTACTCAAATCTAATAAAATGTAATCAAATTCACACTGTGAATTGAAAAAAGAGACAGTATAGTATAATATAATAGAGCATAGTATAGCATAGCACAGTACTTAAAAGCAATTGTAATGTGATGATAAAATCTCTTCTGAATACGTTTGAAACATGGAAGACAATCATTTCGCTAGAACACCCCACAACTGTGTCGATTAATTAAAGTGGCATCAAATTATGTGGTTTAATGCACTTTGTATGCGACTATAAACATTACAGACATTTTTACAGTCTATCATCTCTTTAAAGAACTAAGTGATAATGTTATTCTGACTTTTATTTCTATTAGTTTCACATACAGAACAAAAGCTGCTTTAACAGTCAGATCTGACTCAACTCTTACAATCTGACATGTGTACAAATATAGTAACTTTGTTTTTTTTAGTAGGACGGTTTAGGGAGTGAGCCATGGGAAGTCATATTTGCTGTTTAGCTTGATTTTGACATGTGCTTGAAGTAAATTCCATATTTCTTTCTGTCATGATCTTTGTTTCTTTGCTGACCACTCCTTTTTAAGATACGACTTTCTAACATGGGTTTTTGTGTAGTTTCAAGTAGTTCACATTTCTTACTATTTGTGATTCAAACGGTGCTGTAAACGGTTAAATATGTAGTATTATTAACATTTTGGGGAATGTTTTCCTCCAAAACACTTTTTGTCTGTACAGTGCTTTGTGTTATGCATCATTTTTCCCCCTACTACTTTTACAATAAACAGTTAATCATAACACAAAACAAGAACAAAGAGTCATTGTAACCACTCCTTTTTAAGGATCAACTTTCCTAACGCTAAAATGGATATAAATAGGATGTGCAGCTGTGAGACATTCAGACACACTGTGCAGACTGCTAGAATGGCTCTGACAGCGATTACTCTTCTGTGCTTTGCAGCTTTGCTGCCTTTCCTTGTGTCTGGGGAACGTATTGACCTCTCAGGTGAGTTTTTCTCTCTAAAGCCATGATTTCTGCTTAATACGAGGACAAACATGACTGAACTCAAATACTTGCAGGTCTAACATCCTAAATAACATTTGAAAAGAGACTCTTGCATAAAATCTCTTCTTACCAGGAGACCTGAAACAAATGTACGTTAAGGTGTCTGTCACTAATCATTTCGCTAACATGGACGTCTCCTACCCCACAACTGTGTCGAAGGGGATTCCGATGTTTGGGGTCCTAAATCACCTACAGCATACCAACAAAAACTTCAAGTATGGCACAAAACTGGCATCAAATTATGTGGTTTAATGCACTTTGTATGCGAGTATAGTTACGGGGAAATGGGGCAACTCTATAACATGCTACGACAGACATGCTTTTACAGTCATACCTGACTCAAGGCTTGTCTTGTCATTCTATTGTACAAGGCTCAGGACTTTAAAGAACTGATGTAGTGATAATGTTATTCTTTTGTGCTAATTCTCCTACATTTATTTCTATTAGTTTCACATACAGTATTAACAAAAGCTTTGGCATATATCTGGAGAGTGTGAACGGACTGGCTGGATCTACTGAAAACCACACATACTGGGAGCTTCTGTCGAAGAAAGATAACCGTATAACCCGACTGAACGTGGGTAGGTGTAGGAGTTTGATTCAAGTTTTTTTGAATGAATTAGTATTTTGCTTTCATTTTATTCATAACACATATACATACATAAAATACATTTCCACAATCTTTTACAGGAATTGGCTGCTACCAACCCAAGAGAAATGAGAATTTCATTATGAACTTCACCACTTGGGACTAAAAGGACAGTTTTCTGTTATATGTTGTGGTTATAAAAGAGATCACTCTGATTCGGATCAACTATATTAATGCCACATCTTGTATCAATCATCAAGTGTATGAATAAACTAATAATTTCATTAAATCTACAACAGTATGATACTGGAACAGAAACGTTTCTCTGATTTTTCCTGAGTTGTGACTAGATGCAATCAAAATGTACATTACATATCTGTACTACTAAACCCAGAAAAGGGAAAACAGCAACATTTACAAACATTTGGTCTTTTGAAGTCAGTGATTAAAAAAACAAAAGGTCTCCAATTGTGTAGATATTTAGAATCTAGAGATGCATAAAATGATTTATATTCAGTTTGACAAGTTCTGCTGTTGCAGGTCAAGCCTCTCTCTTTACATTCAAATAAACATTAATTATGTTGTTTCCAAAGAATAATGAATACAGATTCACTGTCTTCTATCCTGTAAAGCTGAGGGAACAAACAAAAACATTGATTTTGAAATATTGTTACTGCAGTTACAGTATTTGCCACCATGTTTCAACTAGTCGTAATTGAAATGACTCTATAAAAACTTACCACAGGGAGTGAAGCAGTCACAGTCGCAGTAGTTGCAGCGTGTAAACCAGCGCTTCCAGCCTGATTCTTTAGTTCTGCAGTTCTCAATACGACTGCATTTGTGGTTCAGAGGGACTGCATAGCTTTTAGCATCAGGACAGGTGGACGAACATGTCCCGTCGATGTCCTTCTCGTCGATCTCAACCCGGCCACGATAACACACTCCTAATGTCACATACAGGAGAGAATTGTACTTAACTTGTATTTAATATAGCCAATGCAATTCATTTCAGTGTAAAATGTAAAAAGAATATTTCCACAACCCAGACTTTGACCGAAAGTAATACATTTTAATAAATACATTAAATATCAATATTAACTTAATACATCTATACATTTTTTATAAAAAGAATGAAGTATCAGTAGATATTTCATGTTCCGTACAATGACTTTGCACTCCGTAAAAATAAGGAACAATGTAGTGTGTGTTAATACGAAGGGCGTTTCCGTACTTGGTTTTAGGTGTTTTCCCTTTCCTTTGAATTATGCATTGCATTTTAGGATTAAAGTAAATGGCTGTAATTAATGGATAAAGTCCTGACAGAAAATGATCAGTACCTTTTCTATTCTTCTATGCATTTCTTTTCTTACAGTGTGGTAATTCGGAAGAGTTATTTTTAACAACTCTCAAAGTATAATTACTGACTATAGCAACTTTAATTAGTGTTCAGTCTCTCATATACTTTACATGCATGAAACTTAAGACCATGGGCATGGAATACGTGTTTTTTTTAATAACTTAAATTTGTCCCCCGCACTTTTTCCGAGCAAGTGTGTTCCTTAGGGGTGTAAATCGGATGGTTCGTTACGATATCGATTCTCATACACAACAATACGATATTTGCCGATACCTCAAAACATTCTACGATACGATTCAGGAGTATATCGATCGATATAATATACATATTTTAAACAACCAGCTACAGTTTTATTAACTCACAAATGTAACCAAAATTATATAACATGAACATAAATCTAAAAATGCTATGGGCACAGTGCTTAGAAAATCTTTTCTACAGATAACCAAATTACAAGCAATAGCAGAAAATAAATACAATAGAACAAAGACACAAGTTCAATAAACAGTGCTTTTTGGGTTTTTCAGCTCAGTCTTTAGGTCTCAGATTTGTGTACACTTTCTGGGTATTTCCGTAAATTGTGTGCAACGTCCAGGCAGACCAAGACTTACTAAGACAGGATGGTTTGGGCGTCCATTTGCCATTGGACCGACAGGCTCGGGCAGGATCTCCCACCAACACGAACCCTGGTCTGCAGTCGTACCGCACTACAGAACCCACCCACCAATCACTCCCATACACCATCCCGTTAAAGTCCACATCAGGCTTTCCACAATTCACTAGGGCAAAGAAAACCACAGAAGATTAAACGGGAAACAAAACTCATGAAACACATACAAGTTCTAATACACACACACACACACACACACTGATGATCTGTGGTTTTGTACTTAAAAGCCTGTATTGATGGCAACAAAAATGGAGTACATTACAAATAAAGGGATCAGTCAAAATATGATATTTGAAGAATGCTAGCAAATAAATCATTTTGGTTACCCATGGATTCCATGCAGTGGAAAAAAAACTGATACATTTGAGAAATGTTCCACACAAGAAACTAATAAAGGTTTAGAATGACATGAGGGTGAGTAAATGATGAGAGAATTTGTGTGAACAGTCCCTTCAAGATGAGGATCGGGCGTACCTCTACACAGGGATTTATATCCCACCCAGCAGCAGTCTGAATCTCCACAGTTGTCCCTCTTCAGCTCCATGTGTCTGCCTTTACACCCTCCCAAACAAAGGGGGGCTGTCCCAGACCAGTAAGTGTCCGCCAGTTCATCCTCCTGTTCCACCTCTAACAGACCTGAATATCACAGTGCAGTCTTCAGAGCTCAAATTCATGCTTCTTCTACCAATTTTCAATGTACAATATTTCTAACATTTTGTCAGTTTGTAAAAGCAATCTTGATGCTTTTAAATATTTTGTTTATTCATAAATGAATCAAGTGCGTCTCTTACCGCTTCCTAGACCTTCCTCCACAGCTGTTCTTTCAGTAAATGCAGTTATAGGCACTTGAGTGAACACCCCTTCCAAGGACCCCAGAAGCAGCAGCAGAAGAGCTCCTAGTTTCATGTCGTTTTAATGGCAGGAATTATTTTCCAATACAGAAGTAGTCTATATCCCTTCAGTTCTCCTCTTTTGAGCGTCTTACACTCATTTTCTAATCAGCAATTCCTTATTCTGTTGTCTCGTATTATAGAAGTCATAATTATGTGAATGATATAGAAAAACAATTTCATTAGGAACTGTATTCCATTTTCAAGAACCTGTTTTCCTGCAGAGCGACAGAGCGAGACAGATGGAAAGAAAGGGGAAGTGTTGCATCTTAGCTTACACTAAGCCCTTAACGCAAACTAATCTCTTAAATTCGGCTAACACACCCGCTAACATCACTAGAGCAGAGAGAAAGAGATTAAAGAGAAAGGGAGAGAGCCATGGGAAGTCTAAATTGCAGTTTAGCTTAACTTTCAGTTGCGCTGATTGTAAAATGTAATGTTTCTCACATTTAACCATTTTAGAGATTAATCTAGTCTGATTCGCTTCTCCAAGCAGAGTGCTAGTGTGCCTGAGACCTGCAGTGTGTGTACTTACTGTAATGACACAGATCTGTGAAAGCGTTCAAACACTGACCTCTGACTGCTGCAGTGATGCATAAACTTCTGCCTAACCCAGCACAACCTGCCTGCTGACTCCTGTCCTGAGAGATTCAAACAAACAGGACGTACAAGTACTGTTCTTACAGTTACACACAAGATCCCAGGACAAAGTGGATTACTCCCAGAACACACAAGCTTTCATTTTTCACATACACCGGAATATATACAGCATATATGAAGACTAATGATCGAAGTTTGGGGTTGATACGATACTTTTGTATGTTTTTTGAAAAGAGACTCTTGCTCACCAAGGCTGCATTTATTTGATCAAAAACAGTAATATTGTGAAATAGTTACAATTTTAAGTAACTTTTAATATTATTATAAAATGTAATTCATTCATGTGATGGCACAACTCAAAAAAAAAATAAAATAAAACTGACTTTGAATGGCAAGAAATAATTTCCATTTAAAATCAAAATATTTAAATTGGAGAAGAACAAAACAAAAAGGACAAAAATGTACTGAAATTACTGCCATTGTTTATTTTAAACAAAATTATGTAAATTAGAATAGTCAGTTTGCCCTAAATTAATTATCTTCTCAATAAGATTATTAATTATTACCACAATGGCAAATAAAAGGCCTAAGCAAAATGTATGCAAGTGTATGTATATAAAGAAAACAATAAAATAATTAATTTGATCTACTTTTTACTTTGAAACAACAGCAGTAGGAATTGGAATGGGCCTTTCTGCACAACAGAACTGATCTCAAAATAAAGAAGAAAAATAAATTAAACTGGAATGGTGGTTTAAAATTCAGAAGCACTTGCAGTTCAACAGAACAGAAGCACACTGTATAGAACTATACACTGTAAAGAGTTCTCCAGAGATCTGTCCATCTTCCTTCACATTAAGTCTGAACCGGTCAAAGAAAGCTGATTAAACGGTTCAGTAGGATTAAACATTTCCGTTCCTCATTACCCTCTTCTCTATCTCTCTCGTTCACACACACACACACACACACACACACACACACACACACACACACACCCACTTCCAACCCTGCAGTGTCCTTCTTTCAAGAAACACAATAAGAGATCCTGAATGTGTGTGCTTGTGTTTTTCCTACAGGGAAACTGACTTAATTTTCCAAGTTCCAAATGGGAAAATAACACTTATAACGTACGTAACGTCATATGAAGTATATTTAATATACTTTCTTGGTGTTTTGTAGTTTGGCAGTATAAATGATCATTAATGTTTGTTAAATAGAAAAAGGCAAATCACACGGTGTTTGACATCTCATTTTCCCTTTTGTGACAAACAAAATAATCAGTCAGAAAGACATGAGGGTTAGAAAATTATAACAAAAAAGGTCCTTTCTGAATGAACTATTCATTTAAGCACATCCTCAGAGCTAACTTATGATTCAGCTTTCTCTGTTCTGTTCAGTGTGGTGTTCAAAGGGTTTGATGATGACAATTCTCACACACACTCTATTCCTGTTTTGGTCCCCTGTTAGTCTCATAGTACTATTAGTCACAGAGTTAATTGGATTGTCCTAATGTACCTTCTTATTGTCTGACACAGCAGTCTTAGGGCGTTCCAGTAATCAGAGGTGCAGTTAAACCATCTCCATGCCCAGCTGTTGGGCAGTGTCCTGTAGCTGACGCATTACGGCCACCTCCCTTGTAGAGTCTGTTTCTGCGGAGGTGCCGGCTGTCAACACCAAGAACACGCTTTCTGTATTTTCCTGTGTCCTACAGACATCCACTCCCTCCTTTCTTATTCCTGCCTCTGTATTTCCACCCATGGTGCTGAGGGACCCGGTCTCCTCCAGTTCTTCACCGGGCTGGGCGTTCTGCTGGCTGGACTCACTGCTGTCCCCTTCTCCCTGCCGCTCCCGCATCAGCTGCTCTGTCAGCTCCACACTCTCATAGCGGATCAGCTGCAGGCGCATGAACCCATCTTCATGCTCTTTATACCTGAAAAAGATTGGTGAAGACCATAGTCAGGTTAGGTTTACTGTCCACTGGATACCCACATCAAAAGAAATATGGCATCTACTATGGTTAGAAATATGGGTGGTTTTCAGATAAATAAAATCTATTAAAAACATTTTAAAATGTATTAAAACAGAAACGGTTTTAAACCGCACATTAGAAAACCGACTGCTTTTGACTATATTTTTAAACATAAAAAAAAAAAAAACAACAACAACTCACACATCTGAATAATTTGACCTGTATTCTAGGTTTCCACATACACCATCTAATGTTTATTGCACACAAACCTAGCAACAGCTTTCTGAAATCAAAGGCAAAGTTGGAGAAGAAAGGAAGATGTCTTCATACCTAAATCTCGGGTGTCCTGGTGGCCATTTGAACTGATGTTTCTTACGTAAATGAGCAGTGAGGTTGTTCCCCCGGGTGAAGCACTGCTCACACACGTGACACTTATAGCGAGGAGTGTAATCTCCCTAAATACAAAACAACATATTAACGTTTTTAGCTATTCTGAAGCTACGAGCTGAATAGGAGTGCACTTTCTGATAAACATTCAGTTTTATTTTAATGGTCTGTTCCAGACAATGCATTCTGCCTTTTAATACATTTACTGTGGATTTATTGTGTTGCTGGCTGTATGAGAGAAGTTACATCTATAGAAGTTCCTTCATTAATTATTTCTAGATTAGATAGGTCATTTTTATAGATCAAACCTTGGACATTATCATTACATAAGTTCTTGTAATGATAAACAATTCTTACTTCAAATACAGGCTATAAAGCACAAGTCTCATAGAAATGACATTTCCCTGTTTACATTTGAAATAAGGACAAATTGGTAAAACAACATTAACAGTCCTAAATGTAACAATGTATTACATTTATATATTACCATTTGCTTGACCTCATTTTTTATTTGCCATATTAAAATAAAATAAAGTAAAATTTGCTATACGTCTTACCAAACTTGACTTTTTATTCTGTGGTAAGATAACACTAACACGAAAGAAGATATATCATAATTTATATTGATGTTTTCTTCTTATTGGCTTCTAATATGTTGATATGAATGTAGCTGGCATTTTCTGACTGGCTCACCTCATGAACACGTTTGTAGTGGTTCTTGATTGAGTAAAGCGAGCGAGTGGAGTATTCACAATCGGCGAAGTCACATCGATACGCTGGCTCACTGCTGTGAGTGTCTAAATGCTTCCGCAGGTCTATCAGGTTTTTACAGCTGAAAGCCAGACGAACACAAACAAACGGACAGATCATGTTCTGACAGACTTTAAAAGATTAGAAATCTCCAGGGATTACGACTCACTGTCTTTGGTGATGAAGTGACCTCACCTGTACTCGCAGTAGTCACAGCTGTAAGGCTTCTCGTTGGAATGACGGAATTTGATGTGGTTTCTCAGCGAGGATGGTGATGGACAGGTCATATCACAAAGTGGACATTTATAATGGTTGACTTTGATCAGAGGACAGAGATGATCACCATTAGGCAGTAAAGGCATGTGAGGTTCAATACAAAGTACAACCGTTATCACTCAACATACAAAAAGACCCATACCATGGTTCCTCATGTGGTCTCTCAGCAGCCTCTCAGTGGCAAAACGTTTAGAGCAGTGAGAACACTGAAATCTTTGACCTACAGACACAATCGCACACAAACAAAAGGGTGCAATGAGCCATACTAATAAATCTATGTTTTGGTATGTTCAACGAAAGTTGTGTCAAATTAATTCAAGATTCCATTATTGCCGTTTCTGCATGTTTACCACCTCAAACACAACCCCCTCACCTTCTATGGAGGTTTGCCGTCGAATGTGGTCAAAGAACTTTGTGTTGTTGGCAAACATTCCTCCACAGGTCGGACATGCCACCAGCTTTTCCTGTGTGTGGCTACGCATGTGCTCTCGCAACTTAAACCTGCCCTTGAAAGAGGCTTCGCAGTCTAGAAACAAGAAAGAAAAGTTAACAATCTAACAAATGTGCAGATCTTTAAATGTTATTATGAGTAAAGAAAACTTTCAGGAATATTCTTACAACTACGATGCTTAATAACTTCTGCCATGAGGTTCACTCTTATAGGTTGTACAAATATGGTCCAGAACAGACACAATGGACACATTCAATTTTAGAAGGTAGCAGTCTGCATATTATGAAGTATAAAAAACAATTATTATATTCTTAATGATTCTGTGTTTATTTCATAACTGACTTGCCGCATCTACTGAATGAAGCGGTTCTCGACCAGGTGCCAAAAACCACTAGGGTGCCATTTAAAAAATATTAAAAACCTACAATAATTTATTTTAGATTTGTTTTTGTAGAGTTGGCGTTCCCAGTGAATATATAAGGTAGCCTCTTTTTAAATGTGCGATCTTTGGATCTGGAAAAGTCATATTAAAAATGAACATACATTTTTATATTTATGTTTCGCTCGAACACATTTAATCAGGTAGAAATTTTAAGATTCTTTTAATCCTTACCATTAACGATTCTCCACTAAATTACAAATAACTAGAAAAATCATAGGGCTTTAAAATATTGTTGTGGACAGTGAAGGGGCCTTGACGTTGTTTCTTACCTTTCCAGCCACAGAACAACACATTGTCTTCAATAGCCTCGAGACAATGGGCATGCATCTCCACATGTCTGTAGAACCACTCCGGATTATCCATAGACATCTGAATACAAACACTTATCAGCTGAGCACTTTAATTTTAAAGCACGGCCTAACACAATACATATAATAGAATAAAACCTCTCCTACTTATTCTTCACACCTCAATAAACCTTATTTTGCAAGCAACATACAATAGTAACATATAATCTACTTGAAAACACTTGGGATTGCTTCCATACCTCACAGTGCTCCCAAAGACAAAGGAAGTTCTCTTGGACCTCAGGTACAATGTTGCGGTTATGGAGGCCAACCGAACAGGCACCCATGTCACTGTGGCCCTTGAGTATAGCAAGACCCCATTGCTTCAACTTGGTGTGGTAGCAATGGAAGAAAATGTGTCTAAGCAGCTCTACATTTCCTTCCACTGAGCAGAAGCCACAGTCTCTCCACAGACAGTTATGCTCCTCTTCTGTAAAACATGCAGGCAAGCCAAGTATTGATTATGGACTAGACCAATGGAGTCAGCGCCCCAGGGACTCCACAGATGTAACATTAATACAGACATACAAACAGTGCATAAAAATGTGCCAGTGACTGTTGGTGCAACGTAGAATAGATGAAGAAATAAGAAACGTTGTGTTACTAGCACAATCTCAGCACTGATAGTCCCCTTTAAAACACACTATACCAGAACTGATAGGCTATTGTTTATATTATTATTTATTTTGCAATGTATGGTATGTTTATTCTTCATTTTTACTCAATAACTTTACATCTCACAATTGCAACAAGAGGAGGCTTTCAATATAAAGTATTATTGATATTGAGAATTTTTATAAATATTTTGAATTAACTTTATTTTAATTTTGGTTTCATTATATATATTTTATTTATTTATTTACAAATTCAATAGAAAAAGTAATTAGAAATGGTCCATATGACTCATACTCTATGTTCCAAGTCAGTGTGAGACACAGTCACCTTTCATTTACAATAGATGCAACAGATATCCTTCAATTTTTTTCCTATTGTGTTCCATTAAAAAGTTGGAACAATGTGATGTTAAATAAATGTTACTTTTTGGGTGAACTATCCCTTTAAGACAAGAGAGAGAAGTAAATAAATGCTTCCATTACAAGACATATCAACACTGACACCAGAGACTTTCAAGGGTTGGACGCACCTGGTAGGTCTGTCTCACTGTCCACGGTAGCTTTATAATGTTTCTCCATGTGCTGGCAAAACTCCTGCATCCTGTCAAACGTGTCCTGACACGAGCCCCACTCACACGCCAGCTCCAGCTGCAGCTCCTCTCTGCGCAGGGCGCGTTTAGTCGACGGGGGCATCCTGCAGCACTGAATGTAAAGCACAGTGTGTGGTCCTCCCGTCCTCTGAAACACATGCTAATGTCACATGCGAGATCTAGTTTGTTCTGCACACCGCAGCTCGAGCTATCTGTCCATAGCTGCCAGTTTGTTTTTAAAGGTGATAAACAATCACAGTCACAATATGAACCGCGCCAAAATGATTACCTCCAAAATATTAAAACTTCTTAATTACCAAATGTACAGCTAGTAGTTTTATTAAATCATAGACGAAATTGTTACCTAGTATGACACATAGCTGGTTAGCAAAACAAAAAGGCAAGTTAACATTCTGCCTCCATTTTGTTGACTGGTGGCTTTTTAAAAGCTTCGGTTGAGAATAATTGAAATGTGTTTTTATTTAAAGGATATATAGCGAGGGAATGCGTCGGCAGTTGTTTAAAAAGACTAAAAAATAACTCACCTTTTGCAAATACTTCAAACATTTCCTTACTTTTTCCTCAAGAAATAACCAAACCAATCAGAATTCACCTCTGCGGCGTCGCGTTCAAATCTCAGCCAATCAAATTACAGACTAGCAGTACATCACAATTATCATTCCCTCCAACACCTGAACTCTTCCAAGTGTTCCGCAGCACGATTTGCACTTTGTATTCAGCGGCGGTAATGCCTGTCTTACAACCCCAACAAGTTTTACTTGCTGAATGGCACTACTTTAAGTAAATCTGTTTCGAAATTGGAGAGATCTTATTGTGCTATATACCAATAAATCTCTCAATTTGCTACCATTTTAGTACAATGGCAAATAAAAACTATTTAATTTTGAAAACATAATGTTCTTTTTGAAACACTACACCTACTAGTCATAGTATATGAAACTTAGCTGCCTTTGTATTTTCATCAAGTTTGAGAGTCCTTGGCAAACCTGGAAAAACCCCACGTTAAATAATTACATTTGCATCAGTATTAATGTTTAATACCACGTTTGTTATGCTTGATTTCTGGTCTGAATATTGCACGAGAACAGTATAAATCTAAAACATATAAAATATAGAATAATTGATTTAAAAAATAGTGTAAATATAGAGCAACTTTTCCTTTCTGGAAGCTAGTGTGGTTCAATGTCACATATTGGTTTATTTAAATCAGGTATATTAATCAAGGCATATTAGATCTGACACACACACACAAAAATACAACTGTATATATCAAGTAATATATAATAATTTTCTCATAAAAATTTCACAAACTCCCTAAAATATTCCTGAATGTAATTGTTTCACATGATCTTTTAAAATAGAACCCTCTTTTTAGGTCAACCAAAATAATTGGATATCCTTATGCAAGCATTGTTCATTATCTACAGAGCTTTCATGTCCCGATGACAGTTAAGGGCATATGTGTACACGGTCCCATCCCGTGCAGATGTATAGACAGAGAAGCTGGAATACAGTGTGTAGTATCAAGATTCCATACTTTATAGAGGACAGGCCGTATAGTAATCCTTCTTACAACAATCAGTTTGGTTTCAGCTTAGTTTTGTCTTCAAATGAAAGCAGCAGGTTATAAAGTCTCTCAGGAGCGTAAGCGGTCTAGACGTCGTAGAACAAACGCACAAGATGATACCGGATTACAAATGCCACAGCACTCCCCAAGACCTAAGAAACAAATATAATATTATTTCAAACCACCAAAACACCAGTTTCCTTTGAATGATTTATACTGTCTTTGAAAACCTGCATACATGAGGTAGCCTCATTTGAAAATGTGATTTCTACACCTGGAAAAGTCATGTAAATTAATCAAATCTTAAATACGCCATGGTTGTTTTTATAATAAATATACATTTGACTAGATGCAATCTCTAAAGTATTTTATCAGAGAGATGAAGAGATAGAGAAATACTTTTTTAAAAATCCTTAAAACTGGAATAGTTGAAACCCTGAAAAAAATTCAACTAATACAATTTTTTTCATATAAATTTACAGAAACTTTGAGTGACATATATTAAAGTAAGTTTTGAAAACAACAATAGGGAGCCTTAGAATATTGTTGTGACTAAAGGGGGCCTTATGATCATGACCAGAAATATGTATTTCTCATACATCAGTGAGGCTGTAATGCCAAATATCACAACCTTCTTTACGGCTTTGAATTGAAATACCCATAGTATAGCACACTGCCTCTCAACTCTGTAATAGATTCAAGGGATTGACCTGCATTAACAGCATGATTGCAGTCAGGTTTCTCTCATGGGTAGGTCCCAGTACTTTTAGTACCAGGTTGATAAGGGTCATGTTGTTACACTCAATAAACTCATCATCTCCGTCCTGCCCTCTACGCACATCCAGAAGCCATAATGTTTCTGCCACCTGCAGGACAAAAGAGGAAATCACATTCAAAGATACAGGGAATACCATCCAGGTTTTGCTCCTGGATCTTTTGTTGCAAAACTAATAGTGCTGTCAAACTGTTAATCGCATCCAAAATAAAAACGTTTTTGTTTACATAATGATAATATATGTATGTGTACGGTGTATATTTATTATGTATACAGTATACACACACACACACACACACACACACACACACACACACACACACACACACACACACACACACACACACACACACACACACACACACACACACACACACACACACACATTTATATATTTCAGAATTTTGTATTTATCAAATATATTTATTTGTAATATAATGTCAAATGTGTGCATTTATATTTACATAATAAACATACACAGAACACAAACACATATATTATGCAAACAAAAACGTTTATTTTGGATGTAATTAATCGCGATTAATCGTTTGAGAGCACTATAACATTCCTTTAAAGCAAACATTCCTAAACCTATTTATACTGATAAATACTGACAGTGGCATGAGCGTGTTTACCTTCAGAATAAGTTGCCCTAATTTGCCCAGGTCCTTCTGTTTGAACTTGGAGTAGCTCATGCCAAGCTTTCCCGTGTCGGATTGTAACCTGCATTAATCAGTTTAGGTCAAGCTCTCATAACCATTTCATTTAGCCTTATCTATGGGGTAAATGTTTAGGGAACACTGTTGAAATTATAAGAAAAGCATGTGTGAATTTTGATTACAAATAAATCATGAGTGAAAAAGTTACTTAAAGAGTTTAACACTTCAAATGCCCACATATTCAAATAACTGTCAATGATTGTGAAAATCAATTCTACTGTAAGTAAAAAGGATCTATGTTATAGCTTGATTTTAAAATGTTAGTGTAATAACCCACCTAGGCAGGCGATGTCTGGGACAGGGAATAATGTGAAACAGCTGAGGCAGAGAGTAAATGAAGTTGATGACTTGAGGGAGGAAGAAAAGCAGCATGGTCTTACTGAAGTGGCCGAGTATCCCAACCACTGCAAACGTCATTCCAGCAAAGTAACAGAACGTGTCTCCCACAAACACAGAGGAAGGGTACCTGACAAAAGATATTCAAAGGTTTATCATAGGTTCAAAACTATGAGTGCTTGATGTTAAGATTATTATCAGTGCTGATTTTCAAACTTCAGTTCAGCATTTTAATGGGATGCCTTAAACTAAAGTAAGTAAAGATGATCAAAAAGCTATATATTTAACCAACCAGTTGTGGTAGAAGAGGGCTAATGTGGTGAAGAAAAAGGGAATCATGAAGTACAAAGAGAAAACATGGTCATCCCTGAAGTCTCCTGAAAGAGAAACATTAAATCAAAGATCAGTTGAACAATATAAGTTAGAGAATACATCTACAGACTTATTCGAATAAAAATCAAGCAGTGTCAGAGAGGTTTTAACAAATTAAATAGAATTTGACACTGAAGACTGGAGTAATGGCTTCTAAGAGTTGAGTTTCGCCATCACAGGAATAAATGACATTCAAAATATGTTCAAATAAAAACAGTTATTTCACAATAGTACTGTTTTACTGGTTTTCACTGATCAAATAAATACACCCTTTGTGACCATAACAGACTTGTTTCAGAAACATAAAAATATTATTTTAAACTTTTGAACATTAGTGTATATATAAATGGTATAAATTATGCAGATGAAAAATGTTATGAAACAGGTTGAATAGAAACCCTCCCCTCACCATTGAGTTCCAGTATATTAAAGAGGATGATGGAGCCAGATATGAAGAGAGCTTGCCCAGACTCAATGCCATTGATACCAGCCAAGATGTTGATGGCATTTGTGCAGAATACAGCCAGCATTCCCATATATACATAATACAGAAAGCCTGGAACACATAGTATAAAAATGCTGAGAATATCAACAATCATACATATCAAACAAGAGGGCAATAAATCAAATGTAGAGCACTAGACATTTCAAGTCAAACTCACCCAAGTCCAGATGCATCCCCAGCAGGATACGGAAAGGTTTGGGAACGACGATGAGAGTGTTGCCAAAGTTAGTGAAGTAGACCATGAGTAGAGGCAGGGAGGCCATAGTGGGCAGCAGTAGCTTGTGTCTCCATCGCAGATTCAGAACATCATCAGCAAAGCCCAGGAATATCATGCAGCAGATGGCCAACAAAGCACCAATCAGCTGCACAAACTACATGGACATATGCACAAATGCTATAGTTATGATAACTGGCATGTACGGCTGTGAAGGTTCTCAGTTACAAAGGTCATTAAAAGCTAAGGCACAAATTCGTTTTAGTCTAAAAACATACACTACTGTTCAAAAGTTTTGTGTCTGTAAACTGTTGTTTTTTTGAAAGAAGTCTTTTATGCTCCCCCAGGCTTCATTTATTTGATCAAAAATACAGGAAAAACAGCAATGTTTTAAAATATTTATTTTCTACATTAATATATCTTCAAATATAATGTATTCCTGTGATCAGTGACAGTCTTGAGCATCACATGATCCTTTAGAAATCATTATAATATACGGGATTTGCTCCTCAAGAGACATTTCTTAGTACCATTGTTGAAACATTTGTGATTATTAATATTTTTGACATTATATATTTTAAGCTTTTGTAACATTATGGCTCTACTGTACATTTTTATGTAATGCCACTTTAATTAAATTTCCTTAAAAAAAACACTGAACCCAAACAGATCAGTATGTGGTGAATTCTTGAAACGTGTTGATTATTTTATAATTAAGGGATGATTACCGACCTCGTTGTGAGGGAACCGTTGACACTTCTCTCCCATAAAGCACTGGAGGAAGGGGACAGGAATGAAGAGGAAGAGAATGATGAGGAAGACTGTGCCACTGATTACACCTTGCGATTCAGGCCTGGTCAATAAGGAAAAGAGAAAGAAGTTAAATTCAGGCTCCAGACATCAAATTGCAATGCACACGTTTGATGTAAAAATCAACCACTTACACCTCTTTCTTTATGGTTTTATTTAGGTCCATGCCATAGAGTCTGGCAGCTATGAAATGATCCTTAAAAGCAGGAATAAGTTTGACTGTTGCAATGCACCCAAGTGCAGACATACAACAGTTGATGATAAGAGGAAGAACAGGAATTGGAGACATCTTCTCCATGGACTAACACGACATAAAAAATACAATATAGTGTATCTACTGTACTATATATCAGTTATATGTCGATAAATCTAGTTGACAACAGCGTTCGATTCCTGTCAGCAACATTCAAAACTTTTATGTAGCATATCCATAGCGAAGCTCTCGTTGGCTTAAGTTTCTTCGAGGCTGACAAAAACCGGATTACATTTCAAACACAACTATAGACCACACAGCTGTAGACATCGCTGAATGAAATCTCGCGCAGCTTGTTATCTAATCGACCGAACCGTTTTTATTCAAAAGTACTGAATCGGCTTTATGATGACAGCTAGATTTTCATAAGCTCGGGTAAATTACAGTCAAGCGATCAAAAGAATCCTGCCCAAATAAGCTCCGGTTCAGGTTATGAGTTACTGGTCAGCTTCTTTGACGTCAAAATGTTATAGATGTATCAGTTTACTGTTTGGCTCTGATCTCATCACAAAATCCACGTCTACTTCCGTCAACATAATCCGTCCGCCGACTAGTTACATTAAAACAACTTGCTTATTATACTCTCACAAACGGTTGGTACGACAGTAAAAGCTTCGAAGCGCAATACTAATAAACACAAGGTAGTGATCAGGAAGGTCTTTTATCAGAGAAATACGAAAATATATTTGCTATCATCTTGTTTTCAGTCGAACCTTTGCAGAAGTAACACAACCGGAAACAAAACGAATAGTACGTTAAAGGTCTCGTTTTCAGTGTAGTAACATTTGACTCTGTCGCTTAAATTAACAATTATGTTTGTGACATGACTCTAATTTTTAGAAATACCAAATAACAACAAGAATAACAATAAAAACAACAACAACAACAACATTAAGTCGTATTATTATTATTTGTCTTTTTAAAATGTTATATTTAATAAAGACATACATTTTAACATTTGCCTCAAAAATTGTATTAAGCTCATACATCTTAGTTAAGGAATAAAGGCTGAAAAATGCAATTCTGTAATCTTATATTTGATAAAACATGTAAGGTATTGTAAAACAAACATGCAAAAATATTAAACTTTGATGTGGAGAGAATTACAAGAACTCAGACAAGACATTGGAACAGGGATATATCTATTATAATATCATATAATAACCCTATGTTTTTTACTAAAAAATTTAGCACAAAGACAATACACAAAATATTATAAGATGGCTACAATACATGGAAATGAATGCATTACAATAAATTGAAATAAATTAAAGCATATTAAAACAATAATATATTATTTTATATGTATATATAATATATATTATATGATTGTAGTCAAGTGTGTATTTTATAAAATTATATATTTTTATATAATTTTATAAGTATTACATACAGAAGATCATTACAAGCTGAATTTGTTTTTTAAAGAATACAAATAAGTATCTTTCTTGAAAATATAAATATTTGAATATATATTATATATATTTAGCAAATGTATTTATATTCATATTGTCTTTGAAAATGTACAATTTTGCTAGAATAATGAAATATTTCTAAATGCAATATGAAGAGAGTATATAATTTAAAAAAATTGCCCAAAACACAAAATAAATGGATACGTGTATCTTAAAAGTGATGACAAAAGGAACGTAACATTCTTATGTTTATGACATAATGTAAATCCTCATAAACATCAGCGAGTGCGCTTTGTGGCGCGCAGGCAGGGAATGTGCACCCGCGCGTGCGCAGTTCCGGCAGCTCAAGAGTGTGTGCGTGTCTCTTTAAATACGTGCAGCGCGTTCTCGGTGTGTGTGTTTGTGTTGCTACACTATTTGACAGCTCGACTGTTCTGTTCCTGCGCATTACCATTTCAGACCATCTGACACCGACGGTGGGAGGGGGCACATTTTCTCTTGAGTTGACAGCGCAGGATATTATAAATGTGTGGTTTTATGTAGCACGCTAAAGATTCACGAAACGGAGGCCATGTACCGATCAAATCAGGTTTAGATGAACATGTAAAGAAGATGCTCGGACCTGAAGACTGGTGCTGAAATTACGAAGATATGATTTAGCCATTGAGCTGGTGATCTGTAGCTAGTCTGCGTCCAAAGACGGTGTTTCTCATCTGATCGGTAATATTTTCTTTCTCTTTTTTAATCAAAAATACTGTATAACGTTACATTCGGCGTCATATAAGCGCGTCCAGCAATTGTGTTCATCGTGGTAAGCTCGTTCCGAGTCAGCTGAACTGACTGATCTGAGTCATTTGCCCATAAATGCTGTCTAGATGGCAGCACACTAAGCTTTGAAACACAGCTTTTCGAATGGTGACCAGTGCCAGAGGGACGTAAATATGCATATGAACACCATTATTGCATACATGCTTAGAGCTGTCAAGAAGAAGGGAATCGAAATGAATCGCTAGATAGGTCACGATGAGCTATTTCGACGTTGCAGTGCTGCACTGACCCAGAACACCCTGGACTGTCGGTAATGTGACAGAATCGGAACGGGTTTGCATGAGACAGGCTTCACACAGGACTAGACTCTGCAACCGATCTGAGTTTTCTGGAAGAAGTTGTGCACTTCTCCGGTTTCAGGACAGGCATTGAATATCACGCTTTCACCGGAATGCTTGGTCAGTTTGCTTAACTGTTTAAACTTTTAAGCACAGGTGGTAATGCTAACACGAAACATTGTAAATCGCTTTGATAAGAACACGTCTTTGCAACCTTTGCAAAAAGTTTACTATTGTAAACGTAGTTTTGGCGCAAATAGTGAAAGTAGGAGCTACAGTCATCATTGTGCAATAAAATTTGACTGTCGCGCGCGCGTGTGTGTGTATACATACCTACATACACATACACATATATTTATTACGATTTTACAGCACAGTAAACGTATACAGCAGCACTAATGGTGTTGTGAAATAAATACCATATTTGTTTAGGTAAGCTGGCCTTACTTCTGAATTGTTTGGTAGGAAAACATTGGCCAATAATGTAATATATAATAGAAAATAAACCATAACTGATTTTCATGAATTTTTGTTAAAAGTACAGTTCACCAAAAAAATGTCACCCTTATGTTGTTCCAAACACATGACTTTATTTTTTCCTTGGAACATAAAAAGAGAACAGAATCAAGAAAGGGTCAATTCACACAGAATACATTTTTGCATTCAACTGCACTGTTTTTCCATCGTTGTTCTATTTAATCATGCACTAGAGGCACATATTTGACAATAGGGAGAGGTGCTCAAGTTAAAAAAATAAATAATTTCCACTGCTCTGTGTCTCTGCGTGAACCATCCCTGCTATCAGTGACTCCCAAACATGCTGTCTAACATCTCTTTTTGTAAAAGAAAAAAGATCTTAGGGCCTGTTCACAAACACGTTTTTGCATTCCGCTGTTTTCCTTTTCAGTTGTTTTTCTACATAAACATGCTAAACAGACATGCTCATATGTCTCGTGTCTTTCACAGCATATCATGCATGATGACATTATAAAAATGCGTCTCTGGATCTTGTGTTTTTATTGTCTCCCGTCTCACATCTCGCATTTTTAAAAAGCAAGAAGCATTTTGTATAAATGGCCCCTTATGTGTTTGGAACAACATGACGTTGAGTAAATGATGACAAAATAAAAAAAATTTTGAACTGTCCCTTTAAGATGTCACTGTTCCTATTAGATGTTGTTAACATGTTTTGTCTTTGCTGCATGGCTTTATACCCCTACATCCTGTTTTTTTTCCACCGGACTTACTTTCTCTCTCTCCCTTTCCCCAGAGTTCCAACCTTCGTGAGTCAAGATTTTCAACCCTTCATAAACATGAGACTTAAGTGAACAGTGTATTAGGGAGATGACGATTTTCCAGGACATGAGCTGGCTGGTTCAGGTGGCGCTCTTCTGCGCCTCGCTGCTGGTCGTATTAGCCTGGCTCGTTCAGTTCTTACTGGCGTTGCTTCGCCCTAGGTGGTACACGAGGGTCCAGGGCAAGAGGGAGACCCCTTGGCAGCTGCCCTTGAGTCTCACCCACCAGACATTGACGGGTGGCGTGTGGGGTTCCCTCCTGAGGCTGAGGCTGGGGCGAGACGGAGCAGGGAGTTACACTGAGGCTGGCGTCAAAGGTCTTTTGTCCTCTCTTTTTGCGTTCAAGTCATTCAGGGAGCACTGGCAGAGAGCCTGGGTCCGGGCGCTCAACGAACAGGCCTGTAGGCAAGGGGTGAGTACAATCTGGAGCAAAATTCAATTTGTTTTGAGACAATACGGTGTAGAAACATATGTAGGAGGGTTTATAAATACATATGCATGTGTTTTCATTGCTCCATGCATGTTTATACATGTGTAAGAGTATTTTTATGCCATGCGAGTGTGTGTGGGCCTAATATCATGGCCTGGCTACTTGTTAGCGAATGTGTGGGTGTGAGAGTGTCAGGGGACACAGGTTCTTGTGTAACAACCACACACTTTCTCTCTCCTCCCAGAAAATCTGCTCTGCAGTGAGTATAACACATGGCAGGCCTCAGTCTACTTCTCTCATGGAACCAAATTTGCACTTATTTTCCTTAACTAATCAGTGTAAATGAGAGTATTTTACTTAAACGCCAAGATTTTGCTGAAAATATGACACACTTATTGCCTACGTGCATTGGTTTTATATTTAAGAGGCACACTTTCACATGATACCCGTTAAATTGACAGATTACTTTTTCCGGTAACTGTACCATGTCTGTTATTCTCACATGCATTAGCTGTAAGTATGTTTTATCCATATTGCTAACATTAAAGGATTAGTTCACCCAAAAATGAAACTTAGCCCATGTTTTACTCAACCTCAAAGCATCCTAGGTGTATATGACTTTCTCCTTTCAGTTATATAAAAAATTGTCCTTGCTCCTCCAAGCTTTATAATGGCATGGGTGGGTGTTTTTGTTCAACAGTCCAAAAGTAGTCAAATAAAATGCATTCATCCATAAAAGAAATGTGCCTCACACAGCTCCGGGGGGGTTAATAAAGGCCTCCTGTAGTGAATCGATGCGTTTTTGTAAAAAACAATATCCACATAATATCCATATAAATGCCAAAATGAACGAGCTTCTTTCTTTCTGAGCAGATGAAGAAATCAGTCAAAAAATTACCCTGTAGATATTAATGTGTGGAAATAATTTCTTAAGTCCCTTGTACAAGGAAAAGACTGTCCAATTACTTTCTACAGTATACACTAACAGGGTCAGTAAGGTTTAAAAAATATATTTTTATTCAGCACATTAGTGACATTAAAGACTTTTACATTGTTAAAAAAATATATGTCAAATAAATGCTGTTCATTTAAATTGTATATTCATAAACGAATCCTTAAAAAATAATCCTCAAAAATATTAAGCAGAACAAATGTGTTTAACATTAATAATCGTCAACGCCAATAGCCTTGTGGTTATTGCTCCAACGCATAGCGCAAATGTGCTCGCAGCGACCCGAATTCGATTCCCATCTTGAGGTCCTTTGCCGATCCCATAAAAGCCCATAAATATAACAAAAAATAATAATAATTATAATCAGGAAAATGTACAGTCCATTTATTTACATATTTACCATTTACATATATTTATTTTTAAAGGTAGTGTAAATAATCACAATTTTCAATTTACACTTTTCTGGCAATATTACAACTAAATGTTACATTTTGTTAACTGGTCCTGACCAAAAATATTTATATTGTTACATTACTTTAATTATAGTTTATATAATGTCATTTAATTATAGTACAGCATATTTATGTTGATTATTTTTTGTGATCAGCTCGTTATGTCATGGCCAATCAGATACTCTGCAGTTCCACAATCAATCCTAGATATATATATTACTCTAATTCTGGGAAAAAACCACACAGATCACACAACAAGGTTAAAGGTCTCTTTAACAACTGGTTCCCTCTGTAGTCTTCATCTGGTTAAGAGTGTGTTTGAGGACTGGTGAGTTGTGTAAAGGTCTCCACTCCTATATTTAACTCTAACTGTATTTGATCTGTGTCTGTATCAAAGCTCAGTCTGCCCGGTAGGTGTACTTAGAAAAAATGAACGATGCCCTTCCATCCCCTCTCTAGACACTTTTCTCAGTGAGGTCAGGCTGAATTGTGAAAAAAATGCTTTTACTTGAAGTCTTTGAAGATTCAACAGAGGACTTGGCATCGTTTTAAGTGATGGCTATCTGCATATTTAGTCTGATGAGATATGAGCAGAATGTAGAAATGGCATTTTCCCCCAAAAGACAGTTCCAGTCGGGTTTTACAGCAAATGCGAGCCTTCAATGGATTTAATCTTCAATGCAGTGAACTTTGCTCCAACACCTAAGCTATATAGAAAGTTGGGGTGGTAAAATCCTTCTATCTCATTTCCTTACCGAGGTCTCCAGCCGATAGTTGTTCCAGTTCAGCAACCTAGTTATTTTCTCAGGTTGTCAAAGTGGGGGGAGGGAAGGCTACAGAATGCAGTTATGCAATTGCTGTCCCTTTATCTCAAATTTCTTCACAGTCAGTTGGCTTCTCTGGGAAAAGAGAGGAGGCTGAGGCTAATAAATAGCCATTTATTAGTTAGCTGTTTAATTTAAGTGGGTTTTGGCTGTGTGCCATAACTGCAGCGCTGATTGTAATGCGGTCAGCTGATCCAAAAAGCAACTTAATGCTGTGAAGTGCAACGATTCTGCAGACTCTGTATCATGGAGTCCTGAAGTAAGGACTTTTCCTATTGAATGTCTTTACTGTTAAGAATCCCCATGTGGGAGTAAGTCACAGGAGTTGATGTAATGTGTCACACACTGTATGTGGTTTTTAGATTTAAAGAATAAATTCACACCATTGGTTTAATGGAACTCTCACAGCTTATGACTAGCATGGTTCTGTTCTTGATTTTTAAGTTTATGCATTTGAAAAAAATTGTTTATTTGAGGTTTCATGATCATGGTATGGAAGGTGCAGCCTCCATTATAAACGCTTAGGGAATTACAGTTTCATGACTGTAAACATACAGGTTATAAGTGTGGGATGATAGTTTCAGGTATGCATGTAAACATACAGGTTATATTGGTGCATTGTGTGTGGTTGTGTGAATCATGCTAATTAAAAATGTGTAATGTTTTTGTCATACAGTTCTTCCCACAGTTCGTCAGACTATATGATAGATTCTTGATACAATAGCTGTGGTCACTTTACCGTTATTTGGCTTAATTTCACAGGCTAAACCCAGTCATTTCAGTAGGAATCTGTTATGTCTGGAATTTCATGTAAGGGTGAAACATGTCCTCATATAGATTTGGAAGTCTTTCACAAAAATGTACCCCGTTTACCAACAGAATGCTGCCTTGTTTTGAAGCTGCACTTTATGCATTACCTCACTACTGACAATGGAAAAAGAACCATTTTTGCTTGCGAAATTTGTGACCCTGTGCCTTTTAATACAGAATATTTTGAGACGTTTAAATCCCAGTTCCCTTTAATCTGTCAATATCTCATCTCCTAAACACTTTAAGTTCAATTGTTAATTATTACAAAGCAATAGACAAAGACCTTCAAATCGGACTTCAAAAAAAAATGCATAAAATTTGTCTGCCATTATTAATGATTTGATTTTAATGATTTGACCTTTTATGTTTCTCAGTTCATTCAAACATTATAGTTTCGGAGAGAAGGTAGGGGGAGAGAGGGTTGGCTAACAGAGGGGAGACAGTTAACTGTCTCCAATGAAAATTGGTCAGGGAATGGAACAGCTCTGAATTTAAAGACCTTTTGAATGATCGGACCTTGATTAGCAAGAAAAGCAATGTAGGTGTCAGTGTTCTAGGCATATCAATTTAATCTGCAATAACTGGAACTTTTGTGGGAATTTATAGTGCCGTGAAATGGTAGTCACGTGACTCTCCCTTAGAGGTGACCTCTGTGTGCTAGTTAAATATTCCTATGGTAGATTGGGCTTTGGGGAGAAGTTGCCATTTTGGAAGCTTTGATCTAGAATCTTGTCTCCAAGCAGACCGGATATTTGCTCTTTCAGCATGCCAGTTCATTGACACCCCAATCCACTCATATCAAGTTCCTCTGACCTGAAAAACCTGCCAGAGGGGTTGTTCCTGTGCTTGCAAGGTGTTTTTGTGTATGTACAAGATCAGATCAAGAGCAAAAGAGATTGAGCAACTTTCGCTCTGCTCCTCTGAAACACCGAAGCTATCTGTTGACACAGCAACATGAAAACAAACACCATGGTTCCAGCCCTAGCCATGGCGACCACCTCTCAGGTTGGAGAGTGAAGGAGAAGAGAGTCAAAGTCTCTCATTCTGTATTTATGTCTAGGGGTGCGCCGCTCCGATATTCAGGATCGGTATCGCTTCGATACCGGCATTTTCTGCTGGATCGGGGTATCGGTCTGACGAGACCGATCCAAATTCGATATTCTGCATAACTAATATTGTGTTATTGTTAAGCCCCACACAAGCTTCAAACACATTATAAAACACCATAAAGTTTTCGTGCACTATATTTCAAGTGTTCTGAAGCCGTTACATAATTTAATGTGAGGTATAGATTAATATTTAAGTCAAGTTCACGTAAACACTTCTCTCCGCTGCAGCTGTCCTTCATCCTCCATTCAGCTTTCAAACTGCGTGCCGCGTTCGGTTACTAGAGTCAAGACGATAAACTCTCTCCACTGTTCCTATTATACTTGATCTGTAAATAAAGTTCAATGGTTTTGCATAAAATATTTTATCTAGCTAGAGTCTCGTGCTGTTTCTAAATCGTGTTACTTTCTACCAGGTGTCTGTTAGATCACAACACTGTTGTAGAGAGCACTATGAAGGGTTCTTTGCACTGAGCACAGTAACTGACAATTTAAGCGCATCATTCTGCGCACGGGATGCGCATAAAAGCTTTGTGCCTGCGCGCTGTGACTCAGTGTTGCTTCAAGTGCTCATTCTGAGCACGGGATAAACTGTCGCACAGATTTAATACATTCTGAGCACGGGATGCATTAATGTATCTCTTTCCTGCGCGTTGTGACTCAGTGTGCTTCAACACATCACTGAGCTGCGCATGTGGCTGTGACTCAGTGTTGCTTCAAGCACATCATTCTGAGCACGCTGTGCCTGTGCGCTGTGACTCAGTGTTGCTTCAAGCGCATCATTCTGCGCACGGGATGCTCATAAGCGCTTTGTGCCGCTGTGACTCAGTGTTGCTTCAAGCACACCATTCTGCCACAGGATTCATAAGCGTGGGCTGCGCGCTGTGATCAGTGTTGCTTCATATTTTTGCGCAATGAAAGATTATTAATAGCTTGTTCGTCTCATCTGTTATATGGTGCTGCCTCATTACTGTGCAGTACGTTTAAAATAAATGTATTTAAATTGCGCACAGCATAAGCGCTGGCCTGCGCGCTGTGATATTTGCTATATAAATATATTGCGCGCTGTGACTCAGTGTTGTTCAAGTCCATGAATGTATTTTGTGCGCTGTGACAGTGTTGCTACAATACATTCTGCGCAAGAGTAAAATATGTTGCTTCGAGCGTATAATTCTGCGAATTATATATTTTTTACCAGATTTAGTCCTACACTTATTCCCTTTTCTTTTTCCCCAATAATTATTTTTGTCACTAATTTTAGATTTTATAATATTATTGTGCACTCATGATTTTTCTAGAGTAACTTTTGCTACTGAAGTATCCACTAACCTAGTTTATAAAAGTATTTTTGTCATAGATTATAATTACATATCCATTCATTTGTTTTTTTTTCTTTACAGTAAATTTGTCTATATTTAGTAGATTGTGTGTAAAACACAAAAGAGTGATGAGCAGGTCAACACACACTGAGATATAGAAATTCTACACTGATTTAAAAAACTGTGCTGGTATTGGAACGATATCGGTTTCGGCAGATACTCAGAATTTTTGGTATCGGATCGGCCTCGGCTCTGAAAAAGTGGTATCGAGCCAGCCCTATTTATATCTGTTAAAAATTCCAACTGTTTGTGCTTATTGATCTAATAATTAATGCAGTTAATAACCAATTACTAGGTAACACTTTAGTATATGGGACCAATTCTCAAAATTAACTAGTTGCTTATTAGTATGCCTATTAATAACATATTGACTGTTTATTAGTACTTATAAAGCACATATTATGTATAAACATATTCTACATCCCTAACCCTACTCAATACCTAAACTTAACAACTACCTTATTAGGAGTTTATTGAGGCAAAGTTTTAGTTAATGGTTTGTTAATAGCGAGAATTGGACCTTAAAATAAAATGTGACCAATTAGGATTTATTTACAGTAACACAACTATGCTGTAAATATGTAGCTAACCCTGCAAAGCTTGACATACAAAATAATAAAATAAAAATATAAATGTTTTAAATGGAACAGTTTATTTAACATTTATAAAACATTTTTAAAATCTGAAGAAAAGGCAAAAAAGTTTAAATATGTGTATTTGCTGAGTATAATATTTGATATGTCATACTTTTATGGCTAATATAGTATTATATAGGAAACAAATAGAGCTCATACTCAAGGTGGAAAAATAAACATCTCAGTTTTATTCAGAGTCCCAAACTGAGCAAAACTATGCTGATATTTATATGGCAATAAGCTGAAATTCTGATAGCTAGTAATGTAATTCAGCTAGATCTTCATAACAGTATATAGCAGCTGCTTAAAGAAGGAGGAAAAGTCTGGTTCGGGGCTCGGTGCATATGTGTTTGTGGTTGCCTGAGGCATTAAGAGGGAAGTGTAATACCCATATCTGATCTGATCATAAATTGCTTTCTTTCAATGTTAATGTTACACTCTCTAGATCCAAACAACAACGTTCTATGACATTCCGTAATATAAAAAAGATCAACCCCAAAAGATTAACTTTTACTGCTGTAATCTCCAATCTCTCATATAGTGACCATCTCTCTTCTTCTGATGATTTGGTTTTCTTTTTATAAATCTGAATTACGGCAGCACTTGGACAATTTTGCACCTCTCAAATCTCGGTCTGTCTCATTCACTCACTCTGCGCCCTGGTTTACTCCTGAACTTCGCCAGTTGAAAACTAAAGGCCGCAGTTTGGAACGCCTTTTTAAACAAACTGGACTTATGGTACATAGAGAACTGTATAACGAACATGTTAACTTGTATAAAGATACTCTTTCTGCTGCCAAAAAAGAGTTTTATTCACACTTAATTGAGTCTGGAGAAAGTAATAATACAATTTTGTTCTCCACTGTAAACCGTTTCCTGAAACCACCTGACAGCCTTCCTGCACACCTGTACTGCACTGCTCGATGTGATGAATTGAATTTATGTCTTTTTTCAGTGACAAAATAAGCACTATTCACCAACATCTGGCCTCTTCGGCTAATCCATATTTTAATCCATTACACAGTGTTCCAACCGATACCCCTCTTATTATTTTTTCTTCTTTTACCCTGCCATCGGAACTAGAAATTTCTAAATTAATTCACAAATCAAATTCCTCCACCTGTTTGCTTGACCCAATACCAACTCACCTGGTAAAAGCCTGTCTTCCTTCTCTCTCTCCTCTCATAACTCGTATTGTTCATACCTCTCTTAGTTCTGGAATTGTTCCTTCATCTTTTAAAATTGCTGCTATAACCCCAGTTCTTAAGAAACCTGGTGCAGACCCCGACAATTTAGATAACTTCCGTCCCATTTCAAATCTTCCTTTCATTTCCAAAACCCTTGAAAAAGTAGTTGCTGCACAGGTTCAGGATCACCTTAGTAACAACAACTTATATGAGTGTTTTCAGTCAGGATTTCGTCCCAAGCTTAGTATGGAAACCGCTCTGATGAGAGTAACTAACGATCTGTTAATGGCTGCTGATGGTGGGTTTTTATCTATTCTCGTTCTGCTTGATTTGAGCGCAGCTTTTGACACCATCTCACACGATATTTTGATGAATCGTTTATCTGCTATCTGTATCTTTGCTATTCCTCTCGCCTGGTTCACTTCTTATCTTTCTAACCGTACACAGTATGTACAACTACAAATTTTTCATTCTCAACTCTCTCCTGTCAGCTGTGGCGTTCCTCAAGGTTCTATCCTAGGTCCTCTATTGTTCCTAATCTATCTCCTCCCACTTGGTATTATCTTATCTAAATTTGGTATTAAATTTCACTGTTATGCTGATGATACACAGCTTTATGTATCGACTAAGCCTGACTCCATTTTCCCCCTGTTTGTCTTACTAACTGTCTCCATGAAATAAAAAGTTGGTTCTCTGCTATTTTTCTTAAACTTAATTGTAGTAAGACTGAAGTACTTCTTATAGGTACTAACTCTAGTCTTTCTAGGTCTTGTAGTTTTTCTCTATCCATTGATGGTTCCTCCGTTTCTCCTTCTCGTCAGGCTAGGAACTTGGGGGTCATCTTTGACAGCACCCTTTCATTTGAAGCTCACATCAACAGTACAGCCCGGTCTTGTTACTTTCACATTTGTAATATTGCTCGCCTTCGTTCATCTCTCACCCCACACAGTACTGACATTCTTGTTCACTCACTTGTCACCTCTTGCATCGATTACTGTAATTCCCTTCTATTTGGTTTACCACACAAGCTTCTCCATAAACTTCAGCTGATTCAGAATTCTGCAGCTTCGTATTATAACCCGGACTCCATCTTTACAACACATTACTCCTTTTCTTCAACAACTTCATTGGCTTCCCATCAAATTTCGCATTGACTTCAAAATTCTTCTTCTCGCATATAAAACTCTCTATAACCTTGCTCCACGCTACCTCTCCGATCTCATTCAGCCCTACACTCCTTCTAGAATCCTCCGTTCTTCTTCAATGGGTCTTCTCCATACACCTACGGCTCGTTTAACCACCTTGGGTCATAGAGCCTTCAGCCGTGCGGCTCCTCGCCTTTGGAACTCTCTCCCAGCGAACATATGTAATTCAGACTCTTTATCCCAATTTAAAGCTAAACTTAAAACTCACTTATTTAGAATAGCTTATCCTACATGACTGTCTACATTGATCTCATGTTTTTTGTTCTTTTTTTTAACTGTGGTTGTTTTGTAACTGCTGTTTCTCTTTTTAATGATATCTATTGTTGTTCTGTACTTGATGTTCGGTGACCTTGAGTGGTTTGAAAGGCGCCTTAAATAAAATGTTTATTATTATTATTATTATTAAGTGCATGAATACCACTGCACCAATGAGAGTTTTATTCATCCACATGGAACTTTGCAACTTTTTAATTATAATCGTTAATATGAAGGTCTCCAGATAACTTCCTACTAGGAAGATTAACCTGCCATTGACCACTGGTTAATCTCCTCTGCATAATTTCACATGCGGTGGGATTTTAATCTGATTATCGGTTCGCTGACTGTTACAGAGAGTGTGGGATTGCTGTTGGACTGTCTATAAGGGAAGGATTATAGGGAAGATGATGTATAAAGGGTTTGATCATGTTGATCAATTTTGACACTCCACACAATGTGTGAATCTTTTGTTGAGTAACTTGCTTTGGGTGTATCTGGTTCTATATGAATCAACCTAGGTGGCAGAGGACTAAAAACAAGTAAACAAATGGATTGGTATTACTCTACCAGCACCCAAGAGAAACCTTAAAGTGTCATATTATGCTTTTTTAAATATCATTATTTTGTGTATTTGGTGTAACCGAATATATTGACATGCTTTAATGTTCAAAAAACAAATTTTTCAAATACTGTAAATTATTGTAGGTCATCTATGCCCCGCCTCTCTCAAACGCTTTGTTTTCTACAAAGTCCCTCCTTCCGACAAGCACAGTCTGCTCTGATTGGCCAACTGACCCAGAGCTTTGAGATTGGCCAAACACCACAAGCTCAAGTCGGAAATGTTACGCGCCTTACCATAACCATGAGCTTTAGCTTTCAAAATAAATGTAAAGACAGTTAATAATGTCCTTAGCTTTACCATCAGTTCAAGTCCGAGAGGGGAACAGAGTCGAGACAGACACAGTGATGATGCTCGTATGTGTTTGTACACAAGCCGCGGTTGTGATGTGACCGTGTCTCCCTCTCTCACACACGCAAGCACACACACACAGCGTGCAAAACTCCGCATTTGAACAGTCAATAGCAAATACTTAAACTAATAACAAAACATACAGTCGCTGATTCAGAAGCGCCAGATTGTCATAGCAAAGTCAAAATTACCTCCTCTCCTAGGTTCACGAAACGGTCGTCCAAAAAATGTGTTGCTGTTCTGTTGTAAGTAATCTTGATGATTCCTAAATGCATCTACTTTCGGAAGCCCAAATAAAGTGATTTTGCTTTCGCCTAGAAACACAGCGTCTCCCTGTCATGGCTGCTTCAACGCTACTGCGGTTACTGAAACTACGCCTTCTTTCTTTGCGTGAACATTTGGGCTGCATTACGCAAAATATTTCCACATCGTGATGTAGACATGTGGGGGCGTGTTTGAATGAGCCATTTTAGGGGGGCGTGGCAGAGTCTTAACTTTGATAAAGAATATCTCTTTGGTTTTGAGACTTTAGTCTTTGCAACTTCAGGGATCTTATCTATGCACAATCAGCTTGTAACACTCCAAAGAGAAAGGAAAACTTGAAATCGCATCATATGATCCCTTTAATATCAGTGTGATTTTGCTTACTCAGCTGCAGTGGGAATAAAGAGTTGCTTGCTGCAATTCTGGTCATATTTGGTTATTTTCAGGCTATATTTTTGTGATGTGTGAGGACTGCTAAGAGGCTTTATCCTTCGTTCTGTACTCTTTCTTTCTCACCCAACACACACATGCATAAACTCCCTCTAGTAATCCAGGGATTTGGCTGGGGGGGGGGATCTGCACAGCTGGTTATATGTGGCAATAACAATAGAAGGACGTCCTCTGAGATTGTACACACATACATACACACAATTAAGTACACTACTTGCTAATAAACATGGTATAAAAATTGCTCCCTGTCCCATTGTCATTTACAGTATGAATCCCCACAACACCCTAAGTCAAGCAGATCGTGCCAAAGTCGTGTAGTCTGAACCGAGGCTTTAAATAAATGTATTCTTTTTTCTGATTGACCAAAAGTGACGGTAAACACTTTCTATTTAGCAAAGAATCCTGAATAAATCATGATTTCAACAGAATACTAAGCATCACAACTGTTTTCAACATTGATAATAATATGAAATGCTTCTTGAGAGCCAACTCAGCATATTACAATTATTTCAGAATGATCATGGTAGCACTTAAGACAGGAATAATGGCTGCTGAAAACTGAGCACAATTGTCATCACAGGAAAAATTGCATTTTTAAATATATATATAAAAAAAATTTTAAAAAATATAATTGAAATAGTTATTTTAAATGATTAGAATATTTATTTGAATTGCTGTTCTACTATAAATATTGCCTTGGTAAGCAGTTGTCTATGTAGTTATGAAGAATGCATGGTGAACATGGTCTTCAAATAGTCAGATGGCATTTGCCACGAGCACATAACGTCCATCCAGAGCTGTAACATATAGATCTGTCCAACAGTTCAGATCCGGGTCATTTTCTTTAAGAGCAACTATTTTTAAAATGTAATTGAAATACAGAATAAGTGTCTGATTAATCATGTGGTTGAGATTGAATTTTTTCATGTCTCTTGCTCTCCCAGCTGACCTGTCTGATATCATCAATGTTCTGAGAGTTTAGCTCTTGCCAATATGACACAGACCTCCAGGCATGTTTGTCAGTGCCAGCATCGTCTGTGTTAAAAAAAAGTGTATGTGGCATTTGTGCATATGATGGATGGAATGGTATGATGGCACATTATCATGCCTGCAGTGCGCAGAATAGCACAATGTCTGCACACGCACACACAGGGCTCAAGGTCAGACTAGTTTGTATATATCTGTCTCGCTATCATCCTTCTCTTTTCTTTTTCATGGTGGACAGACTTGAAAATAAGCACTGAATTTAATTACCATTTGTAGTATTTTCATGATTCAGGATGAAAATAAAACAAGCTCTTTTTGTTTGTGCTAGCTTTCTCATTAATTCTGAAGTATGTAAAGATCAAGTAAGCCTTAGCTTGCTTCATATTGGCTTACAGAGCAGCAAACCCTACATATACCAACAAAAAAAAAAGTTACAATCAACACTAATGGACCATTACAAGGCTTACAGCGAAGTTTGTGCATGACAGTGTCCCTCTATTGTCCTTTATTTTGAAATAGCATCGCACTGCCTTAAATTGTTTGCACTCAGTGATTTAGATTTGCCCCAAGGAATCTTTGGATCCCTAGGTTTGTCATCGAGTTGCGTCATGGTGCCTTAAAGAAGGATATTTTTGGTTGGTTCAAATGGTTGTTGTGGTACATTTGAAGAGTCCAAAGGGGGATTCAAGACAGGGTGGCTCAAACTCAAAGTGACATTATACTAATGTGTCTAGGAACACACTCTGTCATCCACATGCAGTTGCACACATGCACTCTTTTTGTGACAAGCACACACTCCAATGAACGATTAAGGACCTGCCTGAAATTAGCATCCTACCATGTTAAAAGAACATCATAATTTACAAGAATGAGAGGAGGAACACATACATGTAACCATGTTCTCTATAATAATAATAATAATTAATTTATTATAGTAGGGGTCTTAAGCTCAAATGACCTGAAGCTCACTTGCCAGGTGGTGTTCTCTATTAGAGTTGCTTGAACAGCTGAACGGTGGTTTTACGGCCATATATTTTAACTGTATACATTAATTAATTTAATTAATTAATTAATAGCACAGTTATACTCTTGACAATGGACTTGTCTTACTCGTACTTGCATACCACTTTATAAAGTGAAACAGTTCCAAAAGTAAAAATCCTATGTGTTTTCTTCATAGAGGAATTAATAAGAAATTGCGTTCAATCGCTAGAACTGGTCTGATTATGGATACCAGGTTGGACTTTGATTTGGGGCCCTAAGCAAATTCTAGTTATGGGGCCCAAACACATCTATAAAAATATACAAATATATATATAATATTCTATAAAGTGTGTTACATTATAATCAATTAAGTTCTCTACACAGCACATTGAATCTCTTATTTACATCATGTCTACACTTTGCTCATTACAATGAGAAGATTGGCATGTATGTCAAACTTGGCACTGAACAAAAACTCCAGCGTAATGTGCGGTAAGTGCTTTTTTTACAGTGCGATACTGTCATTTTTTACAGCAGTGGTGCTGTAATTTAATTTACAGCATGCCCCTGTATTTCCTGATTACAGCAAAACAAAATTGCTGTTTTTTTACAGTAAACTACTTTAATGTGTGTATGATGTAGCAGATACATTTTACATTTAAGCTATTCATTAACTGCAAAAGCGTTAAATAACATTTAACTGTATAAAGTGTTGTATGATGCATAAATTAATCCATTTGTTATTTAAAAAAAACAAAAAGACACTTCAAAACGGTATTTAAACTTTAAAATTTACATGAAAGGAATGTCATAAAACAGTGTATTTAGTAATACTTTGAATTCCAAAATAAATTGGACATGAAATGTAATAATATTACATTACTTGAAACATATTACCATGCATAACTTTAAAACCACAAGTTAACCACCATGGTCATAATTAAACAGTTCTAAAAATCACAAAGACTGATTCATTTTCACCATTTCATGAACAGTCCAACATGCCCAAGCAACAAGGCCCCAAATGAGTCCAAATAAAAAACAAACAAAAACATTTAGGCTCCAGACCTAATATATATATACACAGACATATACAATACCAGTCAAATGTTTTTGGAAAGATTTGTAATTTTTTTTTTTATATAATTCTCTTCTGCTCACCAAGCCTGAATTTTTTATCCAAAATACAGCAAAAGCGTTAATATTGTGAAATATTTTTACTATTTATAATAACTGCTTTCTATTTTAAAATATTTTATAATGTAAGTCCTGTGATTTCAAAGCTGAATTTTAGCATCATTACTTCAGTCACATGATCCTTAGAAATCATTATAATATTCTGATTTGCTGCTCAAAAAACATTTATTATTATTATTATTATTATTATTATTGTTGTTGAACACAGCTGAACATATTTTTTAAGTTTCTTTGATGAATAGAAAGTTCAGAAAAACAGCATTTATCTGAAATATAAATATTTTTTGTAACATATGTCTTCATCATCACTTTTGATCAATTTAATGCATCCATGCTAAATAAAAGTATTAATTTCTTTAATTTAATAATTATATATAATATACTTATATGTATTATATTTACATATACTGACCCCAAGCTTTTGAATAGTACCCTATAGCTTATATTACAAAAGCTTTTTTTTATTTCAGATAAATGCTGATCTTCGGATCTTTATATTAAGCTAAGAAAAAAAATCTTCAACTGTTTTAAATATTGATAATAATAATACAAATGTTTCTTGGACAGCAAATCAGCATATTATAATGATTTCTGAAGGATCCTGTGACACTGAAGACTGGAGTAATGATGCTGAAAATTTTGTTTTGATTACAGAAATAAATTACATTTTAAATAATAATCAAATAGAAAGCAGTTATTTTAAATAGTAAAAATCTCTCACTATATTACTGCTTTTGTTGTATTGTGGATCAAAACACTGCAGGCTTGATGAGTAGAAGATAATTATACAAAAAATTGACTGGTAGTGCACTATATATATATATATATATATACACAGTGTATACGTTACTGAGACGGTTAGAATTCAACTATTACCTTTGCATGTCCAAGGCACCGGCGGTCTCCTCCTAGTACTCCAGACTGAATGTAATATCCTGCGAACAGAGTGGCAAGGCAGGAAACTGGGTTGGATTAACTCATTTTTTTAAACCAAAGTTTAAAAGAGGCATTACAAACAAACAATATGCAAATTAGCAAAGGACCTCAAGTACACATCTCGCTTGTTAGGTTAGCAGCACCGTTCAGAATTTACACGGCACACACACATCCTCCGTGAGCGGGCTGACTGCGCGACTTTAGCGTGTTTTCAATTCTGCGCCCGTCTTAAGATAACTGCCTATACAATTTTGATTTACACCATAAAATAATCACGACAAAGTGTGCTGATCAACACGCAGTTACCGTGAATCACAACAATTGTCACTAAAGCATTTAATTCGTAACGTAGGTTCTGCCCATAGCCGCTATAAGGCCTGGTAATGTGTGAAATCCTAATGCGCTCCCGAAGCAAAATGGCGCTGCTATGTTCAGTCGCCTTTCAGGTAGCTCCGCTCAGATTGTGCTTTTATCTACTTTTTTACATATTTTTACTTTATCTTTTTACACGCATAACGTCTGCGCTGATTATTTATGACAAAAGAACACTTTTGGACATTGGACACCGCTACACTAACCTGCTTCAGGACACTTTATCCACGAATCCAACGTGGCCATTGGAGATACTTCGGAACACCGAGGAGAACAAAGGCCAGCTGAATAATCCCAGGAGGCGAAAGAAACACAGCGGGAAACGCGCTGGAATCCGCAACAAAGGAGGGAAAGGGCTCACAGTCCACCTCTACCGAGTATTCTGCTCGCTAATGTCCAATCCTTGGAGAATAAGATGGACGATCTTAGAGCCAGGATAAGTTTCCAACAGGACATAAGGGACTGTAACATCCTTTGTTTGACTGAAACATGGCTCACGCCCTCGGTCCCGGACAACACAGTAACGCCATCTGATAACTTTTCTGTTTTACGGATGGACAGAACAGCCGAGGCCGGTAAAACCAAAGGTGGTGGAGTGTGTTTCATGATCAACAAGAAATGGTGTGACCCCAGGAGCATCTCCTTTCTGTCGCGTTCCTGCTCGCCTCATCTGGAACATCTCTCCATTTTCTGCCGCCCATTCTATCTGCCCTGGGAGTTTTCATTGATCGTCGTAACTGCTGTTTACATTCCACCACAGGCAGATACTAGCTTAGCTTTGTCCAAACTCCACGATGAGCTCAGCGGCTACATCAACTAACACCCTGACGCTGCCTCTATCATCGCGGGGGACTTTAACAAAGCCAACCTCAGGCAGGTCATGCCGAACTTTCATCAACACATATCCTGTCCAACTAGAGGACCGAGCACATTGGATCATTGCTACACTCAGTTTAAGAATGCTTACAAAGCCCGCTCACTGCCGGCATTTGGCAAATCGGACCATGCCTCCATTTTCCTCACACCGGAATATAAACAAAGGCTTGTGCAAGAACCCCCGGTGGAGAGAGAAGTGACGCGCTGGTCCTCCCACTCTGAAGCAATGCTACAGGCGGCTCTTGATGACGTCGACTGGGACATGTTCCGGGCGAGTTCATCTGACATCAGCGAGTTCACGGATGTAGCATTAAGCTTTGTCAACACGCTAACCGAGCAAGCCACTGAAACAGTAACTATAAGGACATTCTCAAATCAGAAACCGTGGGTGGACAGAACAATCCGTGATGCAGTTAACCATCGCACTGCCGCATACAATTCCGGTCTTCTGTCGGGTAACATGAGCGAGTACAAAGCATCGTGCTATGCTCTCCGACGTGCAGTTAGAGCTGCTAAACTCCGATACAGGGAGAGAATTGAGTCACATTTTTAGGTCAATGACTCTCGACGCATGTGGCAGGGACTGCAGACCATCTGTTCCTCTGGAAATAAATACTCCGCAGAGGTGAGAGCAGATCCGTTGCTGGCCGAAGAGCTAAACAACTTCTACGGCCGCTTTGAATGCAATGGCGGCAGCAGGAAGCAGCAGACAGAGCAGCGATGATCCTGTCATCACCGTGTCGGAGGACGAGGTTCGGAGGGATCTAAAGAGAGTGAACGTCAGGAAAGCAGCCGGACCTGATGGGATTACTGGCCGTGTCCTGAGGTCCTGCGCTGATCAGCTTGCTGGTTTGTTTACTTCAATCTTTAATGAGTCCCTTGCTACCTCTGTGGTTCCCACCTCCTTTAAAAAATCTGTCATCATCCCTGTGCCTAAGAACAGTAAACCCTATTGCCTGAATGACTATCATCCAGTTGCCCTCACATCAATAGTCATGAAGGTTTTTGAGAGACTTTTAAAGAACCACATTTGCTCCTCCATCCCTGCTACTTTGGACCCTCTTCAGTTTGCCAAATGGGCCATCGGCCAAATGGGTCTACTGATGATGCCATCTCTCACGTCCTGCACTCTTCCCTCACACACATTGACAGCAAAAATGGCAACTATGTCAGGCTGCTTTTCATTGACTATATCTCAGCTTTCAATACAATAGTCCCCATCAAGCTAGCTGTTAAACTTACAGACCTCGGCCTAAACTCTTCACTCTGTGACTGGATTCAAGATTTCCTCACCGGCAGACCTCAAGTAGTTTTCCTCACAATTCACCTCCAAGGGTTGAACACTCTCTCTAGTTTACACAGCTCCACCTGTGGTGTTGAGTCTGGAGCGGACCTGACCTGATTTACATTTCACTACGGATTATATTCTGTATAATTGTGTATGTGACGAATAAAAAGAACCTTGAACCTTGAAGCCCCACGCAAGTCTCATTGGCGACCCGTGAATGGAGGATACGTGAATCCGGGGATACCAATATGATCCGTGAATGTAGATACCTTCATATACTACTAAAGTTACCAAACATAAAAAATAAAAAAACTGAAATAAGTCACTTACCAGTTGTGAATCACTCCTCTTCCCGCTTCCCGAATGTTTACAGCAATATGCTGTACATTTGCTTCAAACGTCACATGACCCCAGAATGCATTGCAGTTTACAGCAATAGGCTGTATTATTAGAAAAACAGTCAGCTGCTGTAAAATATTGCTGTAATTTTTACAGCAATTGGTTACATTGTAGGAAAGCAACAGATATGTTGGTTATTGGCTACACTGCTCAACACTGCAAAAACACATTGCAAATAGAAACCTCTGATGCTCTCCAGAGTGCAAATACCCACTGGAGAGTTTGCCAAATATTTTTCACTAATATTAGATGGGGCCTAATATTAGATTAGACTTATTCCATGGGCCCTAAGCAGCCACGTATCTTGCTTATTGTTTAGCCTGCCACTGACTGATACTCTACTGGTGTAAAAGTTATTATATTGTGGCAAGTTTTTTATTTATTTTTATTTTTTCATAGATAAAATCGAACATTGCCCAGTAGGGCTGGGTGATATGTCAAAAATATCTTATCGATAATCGCCTTAAAAAATATTGCGATATCCGATAATATCGTCTACCTAAGCACCACCTCCACCAGGCCCTGCCTCCGCCAAGAATTGCTGACATGCACCATAAACAGGCACCATTTTCAGTTTGGTCTTAATTATTGCCACATTAAAGTTTGGTATTACTTTTATTAGTTTGTGCTTAAACTAACAGAAAACATTAGCTTTGCTGTTATGTTGGTGTTGCTAATAATTTCCACTCTGTTCTTATCAAATTTGTGTTTGAAATAAAACAATTTTTGTGAGGATAACTGTTGAGGAAAAATAATATAACCCAATTTTATGTTCATCATTGTGAAGTTGGACATTCTGGCGGTGATTGTAAGAATGATAAATGCATGTTGATGTCATATAGTAATGTCTTAAAAAAATAAGCCTGTTTTCCGATGTTTCTCTTTCTTTTTGGCATTAGACAAATTTCATGATGGTAAGTTTAATTTCCTTAATAATTTTAGCACTGTTTTTATACTTGTAGTCAAGCTATAACGTATTTGATATTTATAATGTATGACTAAAGTAATGCAGAAATTAAAAGAATTCTGAGCAAAAACATTGTTTTTTTTTTGTTTTTGGTAGATCTCTTTTGGCCTGTTTTTAACAAAATAAAAATAACTGCTTTATTTAGAACCAGGGGCAATTTGATATTTTAGTTTTGTATTTTAGTTTTTATCATTTTTAGGGGGGTCGAGCTGAGTATCCTATAATGTCTTCATCCGTTTGCAACAAAACTTTATAATTCTATATCTCAGCTTAATTAAACATAATTATACTGTATACACTGTTTTAAAAATTCTGTAAAAATAGGGCACTTCATGAATAGGCTGTGAAGGAACTTGCGTATTTTAATTATAACTGTCATGTGTGTGGTTTTTCATCATTATACATTCTGTTAAAATAAATATTCAGAAACACAAGCAGTGCTACTATTTGTCTATTTTTTAACTTTGATTAAGCCGGAGATCAAAATAGAATAAGCCTATAGTCTACCCTAAATAAGGATAATTATACTGGAACACATCTCCAAAATAATCGCATACACAGATGCACGTTGCCCTTACAGTAGTCAGCGCAGAACAACAGGCAAATAAAATATAAACTGAGGTTACAAAAGGGATTCAGTCATGCAAGATCAGTGAGGATTTTTTTTCTTAGGCCATATCGACCAGCCCTACTTATAAGACATAGTTGATATACAATAATATCATCATATCGCCCAGCCCTACTTACAAGACATCGTCGATATACGCCCATCATCGTCGATATACGCCCAGCCCTACTACTTATATACAAATATCATCGCCCAGCCTCTTACAAGACATCGTCGATATACGATAATATCATCATATCGCCCAGCTCTACTTACAAGACATCGTCGATATACGATAATATCATCATATTGCCCAGCCCTACTTACAAGACATCGTCGATATACGATAATATCATCATATCGCCCAGCCCTATCGCATCCAGCTCTACTTATATACAATACATCGTCTTACAAGATATACGATATGATACTTACAAGACATATATACATCATATCGCCCAGCCCTACTTATAAGACATTGTCGATATATGATAATATCATCATATCGCCCAGCCCTACTTACAAGACATTGTCGATATACGATAATATCATCATAATATCCAGCTCTACTTACAATACATTGTCGATATATGATAATATCATCATATCAGTTATTTTTCTTATGTCAGTTATCTCAAACATGCTTTCTTCATGATCTTAATTAGTTTGACTTATGTTGAAAATGCAAACTGACGTGGCCAAAGTGGAATGTGTGGTGATTTTGTTCAAATACTTGACTGTGCCCTATGGGGGTGGACATGTCTTGTTTTTTTTCATTACGGATGCTGATTTCACTGATGGAATCTGAGAAAACTGCTGATGCACAGGACAGAACAAGCTTTTTTCCACTGTTATGTAGTTGGATGTGCAGTTTTTCCCCTAGAAACTAATTTTCAATGGTCATGTAAAAATAAATCAAAACCTCAACTCTGTTTTGGAGATTTGATGTGCAAAAGAAAGGTGTATTCCCAACTTAACAGAGTGCTAATATTCTTATTCTGGCCCTCCCTGGTCTCAGTGCACGTGCCTGTTTGTAATGGGTAAAATAGCCAGTGTCAAATATGTGGATCACAGCATGGTGTTGTGGAAGAGCACAGATGATCATGCAAATGTGTGATGTAAATGACAAGGATTTGTCTCTTTATGCAAATGACAAGTATTGTGGTGATTCTTTGCTGAGGAGAGAATTAGAAAGACGTGTTGTAATGTAAAACCATCAGCTTCTACATCAGCACACATTTGAATCAGATTGTTTGTGTGGTTCTTCAGTGTGTCACACTCCATTAAAAAACATGGTGGCCGACATTTAAGCATGCAATATTAAGGAAAATCAAAACTGAACTACTAGTTGTTATAGATAAGTTATATTGCACATAATCTTGACTATAAAATTATTATAAAGGATTTGAGTTTTTATTTTTTGTATTTTAAATAATTGTTCGCGCATTTGTTTTGCATGGCAGAAACTGACGCCCATATAAAATCATATAATCAAATAAATCATATAAAAACAATTCACACACATACCAATTTCTAATAATTCTAATCAAGTATGATTAAGTATAATCATACTTTTCATTCAGTCATAGTTTTGTCCTTTGTGTGCTGATGTTAACATTGTGTCCAGTCAACCTATTATTGACAATTAAATGTTTTTATTTTTATTTCAAAGGATATTTTAATCATTATTTTGAGTGACACCAATATCAAGAATAATTTAAAATCAGAGTAAGACAATTTATTATCAAAATGTGATCAAAAATATGTATACACTTCTATTTAATGCAGAAAAGAAACGTAATTTGTTTTTGTTTTAAACCATTTAGCCTATCTTTGTTTATCAGTGTGTTATACTGGAGACATACAAAGAATGTTATGTCAAACAACATCATGCAGCTAAAGTGAACAGGTGTCTCTTTTAACATGAGTTGAATCTTTTTGTTATCTTGTACACAAATGACTAAGTGTTGTCTGTATGGACGCACTAAAATACACATCGTCATACTTGTGTATCTGTGTAGGATGGAAAGATGTGTATGAAAGAACATATGCCAGTACGGTAGGGGATTTGGGTTTTCTCTTCCTCCTCTCCAAGAGCTCAGGGGCTGAGCCAGTAAATGCTACCCAGTCAAACATGTCCTCTCATCCCATTGGCTGAGCTACAAAGAGAGAGAGAAAACCTAAGTCAATTATCCCGAGCTCCACTAAATTTCAAATCTCTGAGGTACTTAAAATCTTACTCTCTGAGATGTACATTTTTCTTTACTCTCTGTGAGTATTTAGTCCTTGTTCATTTAGCATTGAAATGATTGTGACCTTTTAACTCAAGAGGTTTGCCCCGATGAGAATGTACTTTCACATTAATGGCCTAAAGACAAGTGGTTACACAACTGTGACATACCAAGAGTTTGGTATGTTGTCGGACAAAATCATGAATTGAAAGCTAAACCCTCCAGTATTTTATGCTTTTACTTTCCACGTGTTCCATGAGTGGATTTTCATTCAAACTAACAGATTTTTTTTTCACATTAAGAGGGCACATTAAAACTGCCTTCAAAACTTTTACCCATGCCTTTATTCTTTATTTTTCTTACACTACTTTTAACATGCTGTTTGTGTATAGTTGTTTTACCTTTGTCCCAAATCTATATCATAAATATGAAAATCCATCATTTAAATATGAATAAATTAAATAAAAAATAACCTAATCAAATTTTCATTATTTACTGAGCAAAAATTATTGATTGTTAGTTTTACACCAATTACTACTGTAAAATCTTATGATATTGACAATGTGTATTATGCATCTCTCATGCATTAGGCTTGTCATCTTCAGCCTCAGTTTTATATTATTTTGATGTGACAGATTCATTAAGCATCTTCTAGTCAGAGCATCAGTCATGTCAGTTGTGATTATGAAAAACATAATTATTCTTATCTTGTCTCACAGTACATTAAATAATTTAAGAAGAAAGCTACAGCAATAGTTTCCCTTGTTATGTCCATCAGTGACAGCAACAGCTGCAGCAGCATAAGTCCGTGTTCTCCGCAAAGTCTTGTGGTTATGCTCAATCATGTCCATTACCACACTTCTCTCTTGCCAATCACACTTGGCCAAGGTTTCTGCCCTGCTGCAATATCCTGTCACTGGCAGAGGTTTTCTTTTAGTGTGATCAGAGGCCGTTGCTCTCATGATGATCTTTATTTGGGTGTTTTACAAGCTTATATTAGATTAGTGTGTTTCTACCTGGAGTCCTGGCGTGCAATTGATGTTGCTTGATCTCCATTTGTGAACTGTGGAAGTCTGGCTCAAATAGGTACTTTGGCAGCTTGTCGTCGTGGCAGTCTGCCATGTTCGCCTGGACAGAATGATGTCATATCCTGAGTATGCTATTCGCTGAACAATGTTTTTGGCTTTGAGTTGTGAATATGCATGCTTAGGTATATATGTGTGTGTGATTGAAAAGAGACAGATGTATGTTGTCTGTATTAATCTCTGTAATTAGTACATAATTGCCCAAACGTGAGCAAAATCTTTAAGAAGTTAAAATATAGAGGAACCCGTTTTCTTTTCAGCTCCGCTGGAATGATGAGTGTTTTATATTTCCATTCACTTTTACTGCTTATTGATTTATGGCATTTCTTAATTAAAAGTGGTGCTTTTTCTATGTCTTTCTTTCCTGGAGTTGTACTTTACATAATTGCAAGAGATGGATTGTGGGGAAAGTAAAGCAGATGATATTGCATTGCTTCCTTTGCCTGTTTATCATGCTACTTTATCCCTAGGTGGCTGGGATTTCTGTTTTGAAGCTGTGAAGATTTATGGCTGCACTATCATCTATCTGCGTGATATAAACATGCAAATAGACATTTAGCCCAGGAGACATATCTGAATAGTGATTGCACCCAGAAATGCCTTTTCTTCCCTGATTTATGTGCAGATGAACTAACTGACAATCTCCATTTCTTCTCAGAGCTCCATTCAAATCACCTTTGATGACAGTCTTCAGCTCCCAACTTCTGCATCCATTGACCGTGTGACTTGCACTGACCAATCAGTATGCAGCATGGTAAGCAGTCAAAGACACTAAACACAAAATAAAGGTTACTGGTTTGTTTGTGCAATCTAACAATAAATACATGTGCAAATATCCCAGCAAAAAAAGGAAGAAAGGCATTTATGTTACAAAATATGCTGTTCTTTTAAACTAAATCCTGAAGAAAATATATCAGTTTCCACAAAAATATCAAGTTGTTTTCAAATTAAGCTCAGATGAGAATTCAGCATTGAGAATGATAAGAAATATACAAATGATTTCTAAAAGATCATGTGACACTGAAGACTGGAGTAATGGCTACTAAAAATAATTACATGTTAAAATATAGAAGAGTTATTTTGATTGTAATAATACAATATTACTGTTTTTACTGTATTTTTGATCACATAAACCCTAGTGAAAAAAATTTATAAAATGTATTTCATGCAAAGTATACTACAAATACATTTACATATGTATGTGTTTAATAAAAATACACTGCAATTGTGCTTTAAAATGACTAAATGTCATATAAATTAAGTTTCTATTTTAGAAACGTTAATTTCCTGTGAAGTTGCTTTGCAACGATTGTATCGTAAAAAGCGCTATACAAATAATCTTGAATTGAAATGTAAATGTACTTTTAGTACACTAAACTGGTAAACGTAAAGTCTGATAAACTGGAACAACTAATTTCGTACTTAATGCACTTTAATTGTGTGCAAGTAGTGCTTAAGTTCAACTAAAGTTTTATTGAAGTATATTTGATTGTGTTAAAGTGGGACTATTGCAAGTATCCTTTAGGCACATTTTAAATGTCTTGCATTTTAGGCTTAATATTAAGAAATGTGCGTTGTGCACTAGTACTCGTAGTAAAAAATGTATGTCTTCATGTATATTATATTAATTGTCATATGGTGTGAATTTAGGACTAATTATGAATTAGTTATAATTTTGTGTTTTACATATAATTATGAGTAATTACAGTAATACATTTTTACGATAAGACATTTTTTTTGAGTGTCATCTGCATATTCTCTGAATGAGAGTAGTAATAATGCACTCATCCTTGCTGTAGTATTCATTACACGTGCAGTTATCATATCCAAAATGATTTTCAGGCATATTATATATATTTGCATTGACAACGCCCTTTATATTTGCATGCGTATGGAGGTAAATGACATATCCATTAAGAGAAACACGCACCTGAGAAGATATGTTTTGGTTCATTTTAGACACAGTCGTCATCCAACCACTTTAGTAGATCAGCTCAGAAATGATGTGTGCATGTTCTTAATATTTTTTGGATCAATATGTTTTAAACTCTTAAATCAGGGCTAATGTGTCCATCTTATCGAATTGCATTCAGTATATATTTATAGTCTGTTTTTAAGATACCATGTTGTGTCCAACTCAGTCATTATTTGTCAATCACACCCTCAACCTCTTCCAGGTCCTGCAGTGCAATTGTTCAGTCAGCACCATAACATTCCCCGTGACTGTCACTCAGCAGTCACCTGCAGCCGTTTCCATGGATACCTACCAGATCTCAATGAAGCCCATGCAGGCCCAGGTAAAATACAAACGAAATGGATTTGCATCTGCGAGTTTGCATCAGTCTGCATAGCAGCACACTCAACTTTCATTAGTCTGACGTCTCCTGCCACTGCTCTCTTGAATGAGCTTCTCACTTTGCCAATGTTTTTCCATCTCAATAGCTTAATGTAGATTGTGAGGTTTAGTGACTATGAATATTGCATGCGATACTCATCTCAAACAAACGACACCACTTGATGCGCAGTGCCATAGTTTAATGTTTCATCTCTATGTGGTAAAAAATGTAGCAGCCATTAATAAATATATTACTTTTGCAAATTCAGCGTGAAATAAGTGTAAAGAAAATTCTGTATGGGCTTCTGTAGTTGCAGGTCTGTCTTGATGAAGTGGAGGAAGAGGGTCTCCTTGTGTCCTGGACTTTTTCCAAGCAACCTCATCTCTCTTTAACCGTAACACCATGCCAAAGAGTACATAAAGAGGTAAGGGAGTAGTTTTGGTCAAGTAAGTCTTGTTCCTTTCAGCTTGTGACGTATCACAAATTGCAAATGGTATAAAAGAAACTACTTTTGCAACTATGCATATAAATTGACATTTTTGTTTGTTTTTGTCCTTAGGGGTCTGACATGGAGGTGGACAGTGAAATGATTGCGGCACTGGTGGAGGACACGCTGTACTCAACACACCCTGCCATGATCCTCAACCTGAGAGCCTGTGTATCAAGCCCAGCGGTAAAAATACCATTATCGATTGCTATATCACACAGTAGGGGTTATGACCGTCTGAATTCACCCTTTCCCAAATGAAGGCCTTAGAAAGGTCTTAAATCAGAGCAGAAATTCATGGTATTAGATGTTGCATGCATTGCTACGAAATTATCTTCCTCACTATTTTTGTTTTATTTTCCAATACACATATTTAAACATGCTTAAAACAAGATTAATTTACTTGAGATGCAAAACAACGATATGAAGTCTTGTTTTCTGAAAAATTGAACAAAATCGATTGAGTTTGTTTGGAACGAGAACAAATATGTGTCAATGGTGAATGAAGACTTGTTTTTCCTTTGAATTAAATTGTTTATCCTAGGTCCACTGGCAGATATATATTCTTTTTAATCTTTTTAAGTTTCATAGAAAAGAAGATTCATGTCATTTTTCTTTTCAAGTAAGTGTATCTCAGTTTAAGAATTTTTAGACATGCACTGGGAAATAAGGCAAGTATACTGAGGAATAACATCGCCTTTTTGCAATCTTGTTAAAGGTATTTTCATAATCTAGTGGTTGGAGCAAAATTATTTAAGCCTTTTAAGTCTTATTTTTGTCAAATCAATTAAGAATTAATGGAGATCGGTGAGAAATTGTATTTTCAAGTGTTGCTAATGCGGTGCTTCATAGACATTTACATATTGACATATTATGTTCCCTTCAAATTATTTGTTACATTTTCTTTACTTGGTATTAAAAAGGCCTTTAAAAAGTCTTACATTTACCTTAAAAAATCGTGCAGAAAACCTGTGTGACAGATCTATGTGGAAACTGTATATTTTGGTTGAGAGTATTTGACGTATGACATGCAAGGGATCTGTACTAAACATACAAGACATGCAATGAAAGTCAACAACAACGAGAAAGGAAAACTCAAAGCATGACTTTCGTGTTATAAAACATGTACATTCTCTGTTGATATAGTTTCCCAGGGAGAAGCAGATCGGTGGTCTGAACTCTCCATCTCAGAGCACGCCTGTCAGGCGCATTTTAGTGCACCAACTCAAAGCAACCAATGTCAAAAAAGGTATAAAATGATCATGATTCTTAAAATCTTTGTGTTAGAATTAAAAATGTGCCTACATATTTACACAATCAGCTACTCAGTGATTTTCCTGAATGGCTCATTTACTTATTATTAGGCTGATTTCATATTCTTTTGACCCCAGTTGGATGTATTTTAGGCCACTTTACATCACAAGAGTTATTACATTTTCAGTTTTTGAGTTATCTTATGTTAACTCAGAAACTCTGGTTGTGAGCAGTTTATGATGCAGGTTATGTTAATGACTTTTCCAGGATGTCAGACTCTTGTAGGAGAGCTTTGTTGTGTGCTGAGTCTGGACACTCCTTCCATTGAACGGAGAACCGGCTTCCGTGCTCCTTCCTCCAGTCCTGGAGCAGCCCTGCACTGGACTGACGACTTCAAACTGTAAGCACACTATTCTGCCCTCATTATTTTAAAGCAGATATAGATCAACATAAAGACTGAAACTAAATGAATGGAGTGGGTTGAAAAATTCTGAGTGAGGTGTTGACATGTCTGACTCCTAGGAAAGGTTACAAGGAAATGTTTCTTAGAATGTCATATTCTATATTTATATATAGAACAGGGTCCTTTTGTTCATCCAAGTAATTTAACTCTGTGCTGCAGGACTAGACTGACAATCCAGTGGGATTTTCTAACACCTTCCATTTAAAGGTCAACTTCACCACTTCAGTTTGACACAATGGAGTGTTTTCATGAAAGTCTGTTTATAATGACAGCATTCTGTCATGAATGAAGGTGTGAAGCTGTGAGATGCAGCAGTCAACTCTCATAGAAACAAAGAGCCGTTTAGCACATTTAATTACAGCCATTCCCAACACATCACTACTTCCTGTGATGCCAATTACCCGAATGGCCAATTTAATTCTCATTGCCAGTATACAGATTGCTGCTGTGGGGCCAATGGGGATATTTAGTCTACCACATAACCGATAGTATACAACAGTTTTATAACATAAAAACAGTTTCAACTGTTAAAGTCAATTCAGTATTTTAACAATACAAAAAGTCACTTCATCTCCAATGTTCAGTACTACAAAATTTAAGTTTTCTGTGTGTGCATTTTTTTTGATAAATCAAAGTCTGTTTTTATCAATTAGGGAAGTAGGACCAGAAACCAAAGAACTCAAAGTAAGACTTGTGGAGAAGAACAGCAAAGGAGAACGTGAGTCACCTTTCAGTGCCTATCATTCAATTATAGTTCATCCAGCACTATAAGAATTGTATTGATTTCAGATGATCCGGTGAATGATTAAAGACTGATATACTCCATTCTGTCTGTCTGTTGATTCATTTGTTGTATTTTTCTTGTTTGACAGAGTTTCTGCCTGGTTGTGCTTCCTTAAATCTGGATCTCTCTAAAAGAATTCCTAATGGACATCATAAACTGTCCATCGCACCAGGTCACGGTCTGGCTCCAACTGCAATTGTAACATTAGAAGTAAGGACAGCATAAAGTAGAATTCAGATTTATATTTTATGTACACTAACGTTCAAAGGTTTGTAGTTGGTAAGACTGTTTAATCTGTTTGTAAGAAGTCTTTCTTTTACGCTCACCAGAGTTGCATCTATTAGATAAAAAATATAGTAAAACAGTAATATTGTGAAATATTATTACAATTTAAAATAAATTTTATATTTTATATATTTTAGAATGTAATTTATTCATGTGATGGCACAGCTGAATTTCTAGCCGCCATTACTCTAGTCTTCAGTGTCACATGATTCTTCAGAAATCATTCTATATATGTATATTCATGATAAAAAATGTCTTTACTTTCGCTTTTGATCAATGTTTCCTTGCAAAATAAAAGTAATATATTTTGAAAAAATATATTTAAAACATCTGTTTACCCCAAATGATAGTGCAGACAGACAGACAGATAGATCATTCCCATATATACATATGGATGGCATGCTTTCTATGATAACACGGCAGTCAGAACATTTAAGGCTTCTGCCCACCTTGTGTTCACTTTCCGAACACTCTGATAAGTCCCTTCTAAATGTCAGTGTGAATTATTTAATAGAAACCATATCTTATTACAGTGATCTGCTTTGTGAATTGAATGCTGACCTTATCTCTGGTTAACACGATAACTGAATTATTTCTTTATTTAACCCTGAACTTCAGTTCACACTGTACTTGTTACACACATGTGCTTACAGGTACACACATAAACGCTCTGAATATTATTAACCCTATTTCTAATTTCTTTTAAAAAATGACTTATGTTTATGATAATGATTTTATGTTTCTGCCTCCATAGCTGTTGTATTTGGAGTCCAGTGATTTGCGTGCATGTCAGAATGCCACTCCTCTGCGATCCTCGGTCACCCCCTCAAAGAAGGTGGATGTGGATCGGACCATCATGCCCGATGGCACCATAGTCACCACAGTAACCACCATCCAGTCACGACTAAAACTGGACCACAAACTAGGTAAAGCTCACTCAGGAACATTTAAAACACTCATACCATTCTGTCTGCATCATCCAGTATCATCGAAGTGACTGGGTGGTTTCACCCTATCCTATTTCTTCCTCTGTAACTGCAGGAGACTCTCTGTCTAGGTCTCCTTCAAAGGTGGAGGTGACTGAAAAGACTCCCACCGTGCTCACAAACAGCTTGCAGAGCACCAGTACCAGTCCCACCCCCAGCAGTGAGCTCCACATTAACGTTTATTTTTTTGGTGCATTAAATTGATTCGAAGTAAGAGTGAAGACATGTAGAATGTTACAAAAGATTTCTATTTCAAACACATGATGTGCTTTGAACTTTTATTAATCAAAGAAACCTGAAGACGTATTTATCATGGTTCCTACAAAAATATTAAACAGCGCGACTGTTTTCAACACTGATAAACAGCAAACGAGCATATTAGAATGATTTCTGAAAGATCGTGTGACACTGAAGACTGGAGTAATGGCTGTTGAAATTTCAACTTTGCCATTACAGAAATAAATTAAATTCTAAAATCTATTAAAATAATAAAAAACTGTTATTTTAAATTGTAATACCATTTTAAAATGTAACTGTTTAAATTTATTTTTAGTCAAATTAACAGAGTTTTGGTAAACATAAGAGACGTATCTCAAAAATATTAATAAATCTTACAGACTGCAAACTTTTAAATGGTAATGTATATCTTTCATAATATTTATTATTTATAATTAAATTATTTAAAACGTTTCATAATTAAAATCTTTATAATTGAAATGTGTAAATGTGTTCTAAATTTAAAGTTACAAGTTCACAAAATTAGTACCACAAATGTATACTAAATTATTTAAATTGTTGTGTATATTGTTATTTTGAACAATATATTTTTGTTTATATTATTCATTTATTAAATATAAATATTATTTATTATAAACTGATTTTTGTCAATATTAACATACATTTTGAAAATACTATTTATTGATAGATAGATAGATAGATAGATAGATAGATAGATAGATAGATAGATAGATAGATTTTTTTGCAGTATAATTTGAATGAATAACTAGAATGTTTGTGATGCTGTTGTGTTTGTGTCTGTGTGCTATTTCCAACCAGAAGGCACCCTCCCTAATGGGCTGGATCCCGTAGCAGAAACAGGCCATTCGGCAGCTAACCGAGTCGGCCAGTAAGGTACCCAAGAAGACGCCTACTAAACGCAGCACTCTCATCATATCTGGGGTGTCAAAGGTCAGAGCCTGAACATCATGTAAACAGACATTTCTAATCAGTGTCACAAAAACATCTTGGTTACAGTGAGGCAAGTGTCTAGGGAAATGATTACGAGAACAGCCTCTTTAGAGCTTCCCCAGGCTAATATGTTTGTTTAGTAATCTCTTTCCGTCACATAATGTTGATGTAACATTCACCAGGACACTTTTTGGTTGGGAAATTGTCTCTGTTAGGCTGTTATAACACAGAAACATTACATTTACCTAATGTTGACTTCCTTTTAAACATTGGAATCTATAAGTTTGTACAATCTAAATCGCATCACAAGCTCAGTCGTCTCATATCACATCTCAAAAATCATCAGAACATACTAATCCGTTTGCGTTTCAAATTCACTGTCTGACCTGACAGGGTTCACAGAAGGGCTGATAGCGGAGCCGCTTCTGCAAACACACAGCCAACATGTTGTCTTCCTCAGCTGTGCCTGCAGCACATGTAGATGAGGAACACTGTGTTAAAACTCATTTTCTGTCCTTCCCTCAGGTCCCCATTACTGAAGATGACTCAGCTTTATCAGTGGGCTACGCTGCAGCAATGGACGCAGCCCTACAGGAGGCGCATTCTCCCAGCGGAGCCCCGAACCACCACGGAGCATCCACACATCAGGAAACAGAAGAGACTACACCGTCTGATGTTTCCGAGCGACCATCCGTGGATGACGCGGAGTCAGAAACGGGATCAACCGGAGCACTGGAAACACGTAGCCTCAAAGACCACAAAGGTATGAACTTCTTTGGAATGCATTTTTGATGTATTCATCATAAAATTTATTTTTATGGTTTTTTATTTATGTGCGTGAATGTTCTGTTTTAGTTGGATTCCTACGCAGTGGCACCAAGCTACTATTCCGCAGGAAACACAAAGAGAAAGACCACAGTTGCAGTCAGTCCCACGAGGACGTCTCAAACCTGGACAACGACTCCTCCACAGCCTCCTGCTCCTCCATCAGCCGTAAAAAGTCTGGAAGCTTCTCCCGTCGCCTCATCAAACGCTTTTCGTTCCGCTCGTCTAAGACAAAGGGCAAATCCAGCACAGCCAATGGAGGGTCCAGCACTACAGATAACTAAAGGAGAACTAGAGAGAAGGGATGAGTAAGAGAGACACGGTGCGGGCACCAGTCAAATGAGTGTGGAATTTGCTCCAAATCTTTCCAGAACTTGTTATTTATGTTATATACTGATTTTCCACAACCTAGTGGGGTAACGTAATACTTCAGACCACATTGCACCCAGGAAGCCAGCCTTGTTTTGGTATTTGTTTCTTTTTTGACTGGAACATCATCATTCACCTAAGCTTTTCAGGATGGAAAATGCCCCAAAATTTGGAAAATTAAAGGATTTAACTATTTATGAATGCATCGCTTACCTAATTAATTTTACAAAACGGATAAAAGGCTGCTTTTGTGGATGATCATAAGTGAACATGAAAATTGAGAAACTCAAAATGGACGGGTGTCATGCGGTTATTGAGCACAAGGGGGCGGCATAGACCAATGACTTGATGTCACACTGTCATGATGTGTTGTTTTTCTTATTTATTTGATTTAATCAGTTGCACTTTGGAACTTAATCTGATTGTTTACAATCTGCGAAGCTCTTTTTCTGTCGTTTTTGATCATGTTTGTGTATCGTTTACTGTTATCAGCACTGATTCTTTTCTCCTGAGCTCATATGGAGTATTTCCAGAGTATGATATGCTAAGACATGCTGTGAGCTTTGTTCTCGTTTTGCTGTTGCAATAGCATTTAGATCAAGGGATATTATGCCCTGTTTTCAAATATTGGTACGTTTGACTTTCATTGTGGCTTAATAATCTTTTATAATGATGTTTGTATTTGTTTAAGAAAACAGAAACGTTCATAAGTTACTGTAGGCATATCTCACAAAATTACGTTTGTTTTTTGGTTGTAAAGTTTAAGCCCTTCATATGACAAAAGGGATACACTACAAGAAAAAAAATCAATTTGTGTATATTTATAAATTATTCCACAAATTATTGTAAATGTACACCTCCTGAGCTACATCAATCTGAATCTGCAGCGTATAATCGTGCTTTTCAGGGTCCGTGTGAAAACAAACCTCAGGGGATAACGTTGCTATGAAAAGGTAAAAATGTTTAATCACTTTATCTATCTCATGTTTTCTTTCAGAGATGGCTTCTTGAACAAAACAGGCGTTACCCCAGTAACATACAACCCGGTTTCCTCTTTTTTTTATTCATTTAGTTGCAATAAATTTATCCAGAGGAGCGGGCATCCGCACGTGCTTTACTTGAACACGTATATTTTATTCTTGGTAATTCCAAAGATGGATTTTATGATAGTATTGAGTAGTAGTATAGTATTAATAAACTAGTAATTCGCAAAATTCTAGCATTATTCACCTCGGTTTACTTTCTGTGGGTCATAGATGCATCATGCAGTGGTAAAAATCTCTTTACCCAGAGAGATCTCTCATAAAATCTCTTTATGCATTGCATGACAGAAAGTCATAAAGGTTTGAAACTATTTCATAGTGGGTAAATGAACACAAATCTCATGTTGGGTGAACTATCCCTTTAAGGATTCTCTTTTGCCGTATCCCTCTCCCATCATTTGGTTCTATCAGAACTTTAAAAAAAGACAACTGGAGTTAACAGAATCTAATTACTACAGGAAAACATTTACCTATAAAGCGTTGACTCGCAGCTCACGAATCAATGACAACACGCTTGTTTGCTATAGTTAGTGTAGCTCCTGGAGCATAAAGCCGGAACATGTTATATGACCAGAATGTTATGATAACAGCGAACAATCTAAAACGAAGGCAGTGGACCTTCTAAGGTATTCGGAGCTTTATATTATTGTGGTTCATTTTATGATTAATTTATTCTGAATAAATTATTTAAAAAATCCATTCCTCTTCATTTTCCTTTGTCCCTCTAAAATGTTCTGACTACATGACTTGAAAAGGAGAAAAAGGCAGAGCGAATGTGGAGAGTTGAAAAGGTGTTGTGATTATACCCCTGCCAAGATTTATGTCTGGATTAAGTAATCTAACACTATATGTTATTCATAAAATACTACATATCACCTTAAACAAGAGAATTGTGGGGGGTTTTGCGCCAAACTGTGTTAAAATTCAGAGGGAATGTGTTCAATTGGGTTTGAATTTACCGCCCAAATTAGATTGACATGGCAAAAGACCACTGGCGTCACAGAGGAAGCGTACGAACCAATCAGATCGCGCACATCTAGATGCACTCGGATTGGTTCGTTAGTTTGCGCTGTTTATGCACTACAAGTTCAAGCCAATAGGAGAATACATCCGCTCTAGGATTGACTCTAACAGCCAATCAGGACCGTGCTTCACTGCGCGTATCCAATCATACCGATGGGCGGGATCATACAGCCCTAGTTCAGTCAGTCCTTAAATACTGCAGCAACCCCACAGTTCGACCCACTAATTTCTTCTACAACTCGTGGAAAGAAGTTTCTTGAACAACATGTCTGGAAGAGGTAAAACCGGAGGAAAAACCCGTGCCAAGGCTAAGACTCGCAGCTCCCGTGCTGGTCTGCAGTTCCCCGTCGGCCGTGTGCATCGTCTCCTGCGTAAAGGCAACTATGCCGAGAGGGTAGGTGCTGGTGCTCCCGTCTATCTTGCTGCAGTTCTTGAGTACCTCACCGCTGAGATCCTCGAGTTGGCGGGAAACGCTGCTCGAGACAACAAAAAGTCTCGTATCATTCCTCGTCATCTTCAGCTGGCTGTCCGCAACGATGAAGAGCTGAACAAACTGCTCGGTGGAGTGACCATCGCCCAGGGCGGTGTTCTCCCCAACATCCAGGCCGTGCTGCTGCCCAAGAAAAGTGGCCAGGCTGTCCCCAGCTCCGGCAAGTCGGGAAAGAAGGGTTCTTCCCAGTCACAGGAGTATTAAGTTATCGGAGTTAACTAGACCAAAGGCCCTTTTAAGGGCCACCCAATTATTCTGAAAAGAGCTAACGTTAATTTCATGTGTCTGAATTGTGGTGGTAGTCTGTAATGAGACTTTTTGCATATTAAACTGCTTTTTTTTTTCAATGTAACGTTGTTAACTTTGCTCTTTTTGTGTGGTAAATGACGTATAAACAATTGTACACCACGTGATCGACGCGAAGAAAGTTTAATAACGATGGTATCTGTTTTTATTACATTAACTTTTCATATTGATATAATTGCAGAAATCAACATTGGTCAAACAATTTGCTGATTAATTTCATCACATCTTGAAAAGGCGTATTGTGGGATCAAAACCATAACAAATCTAGTCTAAATATAAAGCTGTTAATAAACATTTTTCTTTAAATTGCATGTCAAAAATCTTACATCTTAGCACCTAAAAATTGTGAACAATGAATATTTAGTATTACTAAAATGCATATTTAAAAACAGGATATGCTGTTAAAATAAAAATGCCATATTTCGTGAGGTATATAAAGGTAAAAAATGCTCCATTCTACATTAAAAAAACCATGGTCAGATATAAAAGGTAGCCATTTTGACCACCTCATTTTCAAGTGTTTCACTGATGATGGCAGTCTGGCATCTTGCAGAAGTGGAAGACTACTTAGCATGAATTATTGCAGAATTCTGCGCCTGAGAGGAGACGACTGTAGCCACAACCATAGAAATATCAGTGTCTTGTGTTTGAACCAGCAGCTGAGAGAAATTGATGCTGCCACATTATTAAACTGAGGTATAGTATCCGAAGTGATTTGTTGGTTGTTTTTACATACAGATGGATACAGCCGATCAATGTTGTATTTAAGCTCTGGAGTTTCAGCTATAGAGCATAGTGGAGTGTACCATTTATCGAAGTTAACAGCATGTCAAAGGTTCCAAAACTAGGTCTAATACTCCAGTGCACAAAATGTAAAAAGCCAGCTATCGAGCATCATTTAGTTTCCTGGCTGTTGTGAGAATGTCTTTGGCCCCCTTATTAATGAGAGCATTTGCCAGATCCAGTCCCAGTTTCTCAGCAGCTTCGAGGGCTGATGATGATACATTGTTGGCGGTGACTCCAACGTATGCACACTCCTGTGCACTCTCACTCACCTGATAGAAACAAGTTACAATACTGTAAATTATAGATAATGCTGTAACATTGTAAATACACTGACATTCAAGAGTTTGTTGTTGGTAAGATTTTTTTAATGCTTTTGAAAGAAACCTAGTGCTCACCTAGGATGAATTTATTTGATCAAAATACAGTAATATTGTTACATTTTACAATTTAAAATACAATTTTATATATTTTAGGAGCTGAATTTTCAGCATCATTACTCCAGTTTTCAGTGTCACATGATTCTTCATAAATCATTCTAATATGCTGATTTCTCATCATCAGCAATGTTGCAAATAGTAAGTTTCTTCATATTTTTATGGAAAACAAATCTGTGATTCTTTGAGGATTTGAAAGTTCAAAAAATATTGTTTTGTTACAATGTCTTCACTGATCAATTTAATGCATTCTTGTTGATAAAAAAAAAATCACACTGACTACAAACTTTCACATATATGTATATTTAACCCTTACTTTGTTGTCAATTTCCACCTCCGTCTGCATAGTGTCCTTCAAGCAATCAGCTCCATCCAAACTATAAACCGCTCCAGTCAAATACAGCTGAAACCAGAAAAAAGACAATTCAGTTCATGCTATATAAACATCAACAACACTTATTCAGATTTGAATTGTGTGAAGTAGCATAATAACATGCCACTGAATGTCTGTAAATGTAGTTCTATTTTGTCTCTTTACCATGGACCCTTTCACTTCTGTATGAACGGCAACAGGCACACTGCAGCCTCCTTCCTGCAAGCAGAAAAAGGGAATGAAGAGCAGTATTAAAACCATAAAACTGTTATACTACATAGAATGCCCTTAGGATAAGGTCAAACTGATATGAACCACACGTAATGAGAGCTGAGTTCATGTGTGTGTGTAAAGAAACCCACCAGCTGCTTGAGAAAAGCTCTCTCTGAGATGCACCGCAGCACTGTGTCTGGATGGTGCAAGACAGACACCATTTCCAGAATGTCTTTATCTTGTGCTCTGACTTCCACTGCCAGTGCTCCCTGATGAGAAGACACATTTCTGTTTATATACAGACTGACATTTACTTAGGACACACTTCTGCAGGTTAATGTTATAGTGAGTGTGCATACAGAGCAGTTTGATCGCAAATGAAGCTTTATGTTCATGTACAGAGTCTTGAAAAGGTTTTAACAAGTATTAGTTTGCCTTCCACAGAGCTATTCAAGCCCTAAACTATTTATTTAGTAAGTTTGTTAAAATAAATTAAAAAAGTAATTTAGATGGAAGTTGTTTTTTCAAACTAGAGACCAAATTGACATATTTTGTTCCAATCAATGCATTTCCTAAATTGTCTTTATTTGGTCTAAAAAATTTACTATCATAAAACCTGCAGAAACCCTGCATGCAACATATTACCAAGTAACTGCACTTTCATGGCTTCAACCGTTAACATAATTTGTTACACAGGTGTTTCCTTTAGTGTTTATATTGTGCATTAACAGTTGAGCTGGCAGCTGCAGCTGCTTATTTTCTCGCATGAACAATACAATAATAAGTGCATAGCATGACGGGTATAAACATCGAAAAATATTTGCTACTAAATCTAGTGCATGAAAACCTAATTCAATTTCACAGTTCACGAATGGTTGTGCATGTTTGCACACTTACCTGGCCAACAGCATACATGCAATCTTCAGGGCCCAGAATCTGCAATTTATACAACAAATAATATTAATACATTATAAATCAATCTATAAACACTGCTGTAGTCAACAGAGACCTCCATATTCAGAATAGTGGTTAGTATGTTGTTTTTTTGGCCATGAATATATTACATTCTTGTTATACACCTATATCACTTCTCATATGAAATATATTTTTTGCTAGAACTAAATACGAGGTCATACAATGAGGCCAGTATGATTGATATCAACTTTTTAAATTTCTTTCATATTAATGTTTTCTATTTTTTTCTTTTCCGATAATCCATTGCTCAGAAGTATGTCTTTGCATATAAGAAAATATCTGCAACTACATTGTGACTTAACATACCTGACTGATTCGGCTTTCCCAGCCCATACGTTTAAGGCCTGCTGCGGCCAGAATAATGGCAGCATAGTCATCCTTTTCATCCAGCTTCTTCAGACGGGTGTTCAGGTTCCCTCTCTAAAGCAGCAAGGTCAAGGAGGAAGACTCTAGAACCGTTTCAGATGCTATATACAGTATAGGGAAACTGGCTGGTGTAACAAATATCCAGGAAATATGTGCTTGCTTTGGCAGTCCATTAAAATCAATGATAAAGCTCCTGCCATTAATAATATATAAACATCCACACATGCAAAAGGAAAGGGCAGGATACAATATTTTCAAACTCCAGTTGAGAGAATCGTTTCTTCAGCTGAGCTGCTCTGCGAAGTGAACTTGTGCCAATCACGCTGGGGAAAAGAGAGAGGTTTCTAAATGTTTCTGACAGCTTTGGTTACACAACTGCATATAGCTGTCAAAACATGACATCTATGACAGAATGTAGATTTTGAATTAAATTCCATCACCATGAAAACCACTGATCTCCCTTGATTATTGGGTCATCAATCAAATTCTGGAGGATAGATGCTGGCACTTTTATTTGGCATGCCAAGATTGATGCAAAGTACAGAGCTCACCTCTTCTCTGGCAAGCTGTCTAGTGTAAGTCCAGCATTCTTTGGATGAAGCACCACTGCATCATGGGGATTTTCCCTCCTTCACAAAAACAATACACAACAAATCAATCACTCAAACAGGTTTTTAAAGTACCTACTACAGTGCCTTCATGAAGTCATAAATATGCAATTCTCAAATTAACTTTAAAATGAAATAAGATTAAAAGACTATTAATAAGACTATTAATTAAATAGATATTTACACTACCGGTCAAACGTTTGGATTATGTTTTTTTAAAGTTTATTATAATAATTTTTTTGCATTTATTTTATATTTAAAAAAAGTGAAATAGTATTACAATTTAAAGTAAATTTTCTATTTTCAATAGATTTTAAAATGCAATTTATTCAATTAGTAATGCTGCTGAAATTTCAGCTTTGCTATCACAGGAATAAAATACATTTTAATAAAATATATTACAATAGTAAACAGTTATTAATTTTACATTATTATAATATGTCACAATACTCGGATCGGGAGGACAAAAAAACTGATTGGGACATCCCTATATTTTACATTATTACAAAATGTTACAGTATTAGGGTTTCACTGTATTTTCCAGCAAATAAATGCAGCCTTGATGAGCATAAGAGACTTGTTTCAAAAACATGTAAATACAGTAATTATTCAAAAACTTTTGACTGGTAGTGTAAAATCATAAAACAATTGATTAATTTAAATTAAATCAATTAGAAAACAAAAAATAAATATTTGTTAGATGTTGTGGTTGTGGTCCTTACTGAAGAATGGCTCCAATAGTGAATCCAGGGGGCAATGAGGTAGGTAAATCCTTAAGAGAGTGCACCACAATATCCACTCTAGTGATGAATAAACACATATTAAATGAATCACCAACCCACAAACTAGAGGAAAGATATAGCTTTACAATGTTTCTATTACATGCTTAAATAAGGTGTATTTCACAAAACACATCAACAAGTAGAATCAAGTCTAAGAGTACTGCTTTCACATCCTCTGATGCACAGTGTTGGAGACTTAACAGTTACTGTATATGAGCAAAACTGAAGCAAAATGTTCAAGACTGAGGTACTCCTTGACACATCAATAATACTGAAAGTCAATCTAAAGTACTTTAAAGCATAATCAATTGAATAGTAATTTAGTTTGTTTTCTAATGAGGGTTTAGAGAGGGGAATGAATGAATGAATGATGCATTTATATAGCGCTTTTATTGTGAATTGTTGTACACCCAAAGCGCTTTACAATCATGTGGGGGGTCTCTCCTCAACCACCACCAGTGTACAGCATCCACTTGGATGATGCTACGGCTGCCACAGTACAACGGCGCCAGAGCGCTCACCACACACCAGCTACAGGTGGAGAGGAGAGAGTGTCATTGAGACAATCAAGTGGATGGGGATTATTAGGAGGCCATGATGGTTAGAGGCCAGTGGCGGGAATTTGTCCTGGACACCGGGGTTACACCCCTACTCTTTACGAGAAGTGCCATGGGATTTTTGGAGTCAGGACCTCGGTTTAACGTCTCATCCGAAAGACGGGAACCTTCATATAAGCTGACATGAGAACATAGCGTCAGTGTCCAAACAGAAGCTCAGTTTTGAATCATCAAACTTACTCATTTCTCTCAAGGGCATTCTCCAGCTCTTTGGTAAAGAGGCTCTTTTCGCCAATCTGAGAAAATACAGGTTTAAAACATGGTAAATCTTACACATTTGATAGCTGATAATGGATTTGTACATGTTGGGCAGCACACAAAAGTTCAAGGGCATTTCTTCCTACCGAAACCTGACATCATGGCACATAAAATTGAGGATGGAATTTTACCTTTGATAATGCAGTGTCCAGGATTTGGTCCCCAATTGTAGACATAGCAACTGAAAAGCACACAGACAAAAAGGTGAAGGGCTGAATAGTTGTGCACTGGCACCTATTCTGACATCATCATTCATGTCTTTTGACACAGACAGTAGGATTCAGCAGCGAAGCGGTCGTATAGATTACACATTCTCAGCAGAACACAATTGCTCTCTGTTCTTAGACAAGCAGTGAGTGCATGAGGACAAGAAAACGTGCGTGTGTGTGTGTGTGTGGACAACTCATTCAGATAAAAAATGTATGCATCTGATTAAAATATACAATAAATACAATACAATTAATGTAGAGGTAATTCATGCAATTTATAGCAGGCATAATATCCTCACCTATTTCTAGATGAACGTCTGGATAAAGCTCTTTCAGTCTGCCGGCCACACTGTCTGTTTGAATGCGAGCCAGCTGAGAGACACATACAACCTCATTACTGAAGATACACAAATGTCATTTCATAAATGTCATTAAGTTCCAGTGCAATAAGTGATGCAAAAATATGAATACATTTACTCTGAGAGTGGCTATCTCATATGGTGCTTTTGAAGATTCTCTATAACTTAACTTATATGATTAAATGTAAGCAGTCACTCCCAGCAATCATTATGGCGACACCGAGGGGCAGTTTCTATCTGATTAAAGCACACGAGTTTCACACCCATTTCCATTTTGTTATCTACCCTCACTTTATAACGGTTCCCTAGAGCAGAAAATCGAATTCGATATACTCTTAATTCAATTTAAACAGCATGTTTTCTCTATTTTTGACTTAACTGACTCCATTTATCATTTCATTTGTGCTTCTTGCAATAAGGAAAACCTAAAATAATGGTCCATGTCAAGGGTTGTCAGCCTGTACAGACTGTGGGACCCTCAGCCAACCAAGTGATAGAAAAAAGCTACATTTCCTCAAAAGCACATTATAATACATGTCATTAAAATGTATATTTTATTAAACTAAAATTACTTTATGTAACGCTTGTCAGATTATTAGGCAATGTACTATATAAACTAAAATGTATATATACAATTTAAATATCTAACATTTTTCACACAGTTTATGTTGTTTACAAAGTGGGAAAAAATGGTTATAGTTCATTATAAAATAATCGAACAATACATGTTAAATTTTAAATACAGTGTTACATTTAATTGTAGAAACTACTCCCATTGAAAGATGAAATAATTTATAGATAAATTAGAAAACAGCATAGCTGAATGCCTCAAGAAACTTTACCTGGCTCTTCCTTGTTCCCATGCGAATAACCCGACTCGTTTTGTCATTTACTTCCTGCAAGAGAGAGAATTTGACAAAATGTCATAATAATTCTCACCTCAACTCTTCTAAATAAGAAAACAGGTTTCATCAAACTCTCACTCTAATATACTTGAATGGCCCTTCCATGTTATTTTCAGAAACTTTTACAGCTCAGGCTCCAGAAGAAGTGTCAGGTCCAAGGCCAAATGAATGACTGAATGATTGAATGAATGAGCAACTGGTGGAGCGGGTTTCTTCTAGTGTCTTAGCATTCCCCATCCCCACACCCTGTGTTTCTGGGCAGTGCTGATAAACTAAAAGCTACATGCAATGCATGTAGTTACGGGTCAGATATATGTTGACCGCAGTTTGACCAGTTGTTTCACAACACTGCTATTGTTTATTTGGACGTTCATGTTCAGAAAACACTATGACAGAAGAGGCTAGAAGAAAAGACAAGCTGTATAGAGCTTAATAAAAATGTCATTTTTATTATTAGGCTATTTGGCCTGTGCATTAAGATACCTTTATGCTTATTAAAAACTACGCAGAAGAAAATGAGAAATAATCTTGTTTAAGATATCGTTCATTATGCTTAATCAATCGCTAAATGTTACATCATCGGTGCACTTGTCAAAAATGTATATTAAAGTATGACTCCCTAAAATCAAGTGTATCGTTATCTAAAATATAAATATAAAATACATTAGCCTTTTTTTACAGTCCTAAAAATTGCCGCATTCCATATTTGCTCCTTGGATCCACATGGTTTCGACACCCGCCTATTTCTCTTTCCATCCACCAATGGAGAGACAGAACATTTAAAATGACAGTTCATTGAGCCAATAAAATGCCAGTTACGTTAAATCATGTATTGTTGCACTTACTTGAGAAATACTAACGTTCCCAGACATCTCCGCTGTGAAAGTGGAACGATCTGTTCCCCGAACTGTATCGTCAAGATTGTTCACTCATTTGCACAGTTGTTTTAGTTGAATGTCTGGTTTCGAGAATTCCCAACTGCTACTGCAAACTCGTGACTGGATTTCTGTGTGACCTAGACGGGAACGATACTTCCGCCTGCCAAGAACATGCTCGAACATGTGGTTCATGCTCGTCATGTTGCGCCACACAGCGCATACTTAAACCCAACGACACTCAGGTCTCCAAATATTGTTTTTGAAATTAGTTATAATGACTTAAAATAAAATATATGAACCAGTTAATGCAAGACAGACAGACAGACAGACAGATAGATAGATAGCAGACAGATAGATAGACAGACAGATAGACAGACAGACAGATAGATAGATAGACAGATAGATAGATAGACAGATAGATAGACAGACAGACAGACAGGTAGATAGATAGACAGACAGACAGATAGATAGAGAACTCCTCTTTAAGATGAATAGCCTGTTGTTTTCCTCATTCGGATAAAAGCGTCTGCTAAAATAATAAATGTACAGGTGCATTTCGATAAATTAGAATGTCGTGGAAAAGTTCATGTATTTCAGTAATTCAACTCAAATTGTGAAACTTGTGTATTAAATAAGTTCAATGCACACAGACTGAAGTAGTTTAAGTCTTTGGTTCTTTTAATTGTGATGATTTTGGCTCACATTTAACAAAAACCCACCAATTCATCTCAACAAATTAGAATACTTCATAAGACCAATAAAAAAACATTTTTAGTCAATTGTTGGCCTTCTGGAAAGTATGTTCATTTACTGTATATGTACTCAATACTTGGTAGGGGCTCCTTTTGCTTTAATTACTGCCTCAATTCGGCGTGGCATGGAGGTGATCAGTTTGTGGCACTGCTGAGGTGGTATGGAAGCCCAGGTTTCTTTGACAGTGGCCTTCAGCTCATCTGCATTTTTTTTTGGTCTCTTGTCTCTCATTTTCCTCTTGACAATACCCCATAGATTCTCTATGGGGTTCAGGTCTGGTGAGTTTGCTGGCCAGTCAAGCACACCAACACCATGGTCATTTAACCAACTTTTGGTGCTTTTGGCAGTGTGGGCAGGTGCCAAATCCTGCTGGAAAATGAAATCAGCATCTTTATAAAGCTGGTCAGCAGAAGGAAGCATGAAGTGCTCCAAAATTTCTTGGTAAACAGATGCAGTGACTTTGGTTTTAAAAAAAACACACAATGGGACAAACACCAGCAGATGACATTGCACCCCAAATCATCACAGACTGTGGAAACTTAACACTGGACTTCACGCAACTTGGGCTATGAGCTTCTCCACCCTTCCTCTAGACTCTTGGACCTTGGTTTCCAAACGAAATATAAAACTTGCTCTCATCTGAAAAGAGGACTTTGGACCACTGGGCAACAGTCCAGTTCTTCTCCTTAGCCCAGGTAAGACGCCTCTGACGACAACTGTAGCCAAATTCATTGACACGTCTGTGTGTGGTGGCTCTTGATGCCTTGACCCCAGCCTCAGTCCATTCCTTGTGAAGTTCACCCAAATTCTTGAATCGATTTTGCTTGACAATCCTCATAAGGCTGCGGTTCTCTCCATCTTTTTCTTCCACACTTTTTCCTTCCTCAACTTTCTGTTAACATGCTTGGATACAGCACTCTGTGAACAGCCAGCTTCTTTGAATGAATGTTTGTGGCTTACCCTCCTTGTGAAGGGTGTCAATGCTGGATGTCAGATCATCTTCCCCATGATTGTGTAGCCTAGTGAACCAAACTGAGAGTCCATTTTGAAGGCTCAGGAAACCTTTGCAGGTTTTTGAGATTAGCATGTCACCATATTCTAATTTGTTGAGATAGTGAATTGGTGGGTTTTTGTTAAATGTGAGCCAAAATCATCACAATTAAAAGAACCAAAGACTCAAATTACTTCAGTCTGTGTTCATTTAATTGATTTCATTCACGAGTTTCACAATTTGAGTTGAATTACTGAAATAAATGAACTTTTCCACGACATCCTAATTTATTGAGATGCACCTGTATAATGTAATGTTGTTAAAAAAAACAAGGAAACAATGCATGAAACAGTGAAACAGAGCAGTTCATAAGGGTAAATAAAAAGATAAGGATTTAATTACTTGAGTTATATATATTTTTGAGTGTACTTTTTTCATTACAGAGGAAAAGAGGTGGTGGTCAAAGCTTTAGTGTTTTTTATAATCTCTTTACTTTAATGATTACTTGGCAAGAAAAATTATAAATAATGTATAAAAATTATATTGCATAGAATAAGCTCTAGTATTTTACTATTTTTTCAAGAGTGACAAATAAACTAAATTATGAACAAAACCAACAATGAACTGAGATCCTGCTGGCCACAGTTTTTTGTGTCATGTCAATCATATTAAAGTATCACACATAAAATAACTAATCACAACCACTTACACATAGGCTACATGACATTATATATTTATTTATAATATATATTATATATATATATATATAAATATAATATGATATAATATAATATAATATAATATAATATAATAGTGAAGGATACGATGAAAAGAAAGCTTTAATACTTTAATTTAGTGTTGTGTGAGGGAGGGTTGGGCAGTGCTGCTGATGTTGGATCTTCCACATACGCCGCGCTGCCCTTTTACCCCGCTGACGAGCCGCTTCCGGTTGGAGACGTGGCTTAAACTTCTGCCATATTGAATCGCGGAGCAGCGCGCTGAACACAAATAACAGTTTTATTTTTCTCCACATAGCATTTATACAGCCACACAAACGGCGTTTATAAGATTAAACGCAGAAAACATACCAGACACTGAAAATGGTAAGTATCTTTATTAATTTATGTGCAAACAACTGATTTTGTCGACTGGTTCCGGTTTTTCCAAGAGAGATTGCTGCTAGCTAACGAAATGAACCGCAGACTGATTTATTGCTCGATATGCTTATTAAATCAAGAGAAACTTCAAAATTAGCGTACTGTGACATTGTAAATTAGCTCAGTGATAATGTCTGTGTATAATGTCGCTTCTTGAGCTGTTGAAACTCGCTAGTAAGGCATGTTGTCATGAAGAGCAGTGAGCTACATCAGTGTCAAATACTCGCTATAACGTTACTGCAGGCCTCCATCTTTCTCTATCAGCTTCTCATTAAACGTGTCCGTGATAACAAATCAGTTATGTTTGTCTGTGATTAATAACCGTGTGGCTAAATGATTATATCTAACGTTAGCCCATTTCTGATTGTAACATCTGTTGACGTGGTCAGAAGGTGTTAGCGTTGAAGCTGCTGTCTTAATGTTTAAAAAATATTGCAGTAATTAATCATAAAATGGCAATCATTCAGATCAATTCAAACGTTTGTCTTATTTTTTTTTATTTGGTAAAGCTTAAACTCGTAGCCTATGTGTGTTTATGCAAATGGTTTGACAAAATGTTGCTTAATTTCTGTCAAATCATTTGGAATAGGATTGATTGTTTCAAGGCTTTAGTGTAAAATTTAAGTGCACTGGAATATTTAATTTTCCCAAGAATAGAGAGCATCAGAAAGAAAGAAACCACTCAGGTTTTCATGCAGAAAATAACAGTAACGTAGATGAATAGAAGCTGCATTGTGTGAGTCATCATACTTTCATTTATTATGAGTTTTTGTACAATTGTTTTATGGAAATTTTAGGTTGATATCTTAATTGCATGATATTTACTGTACTTTTTTGCCATATGGACATCACCTTGACATCACTAGTAAACTACTTGTAGATGTAATGTAGAAACTTAAATTTTCTGTAAAACTGCTTTGCAACAATGTGTATTGTGAAAAGCGATATAGAAACATGAACTGAATTAATTCTATACAAAGTCTTTGCTCAGTGTTTTGTAATGGGTGCTAGCTTGTCTCATACAGGGTTACATTGTAGTATTTTGTAGCAGCTGTCTATTCAAAAATGTCGTCAATGAAGTTTAATATCTTGCTAATCATAACACAATACTCTTCCTCCCATCAGTTTCTTGGTGATGACAAAATGGAACCTATTCATTCTGTTACTTACTTTGGCCAGTTTTGCTGTCTCATGCTGAGGGTTTCCATGGTCTTTGAAAACCTTGAAATAACACTTAATTTCAAAAGTGTTATTTCCAAACCCAAAAAGTTATTTGAATTAAATTAGTAAAAGTCATGAAAATGTCTGTAGTCAGTATCTTTTTATTTCTAATGCTCAATACAACCTAATTATTTGGCTAGAGAGAGCAGAGCACATTGTGTATGTGTTGTAGGGCTGCTCAATTAATCAATGCGATTGTCATGCACATCATGTCAGTAAAGCCGGTTCTGTAATCAGTAGTAAATCTCCATCACCTGCTTTCAGATAGAGCAGCATTTAATACACATGGCCGTAGTTAACTGAAAAGCTACGCAATATCGCGTTCATAATCGCAGACGATATAATCGCACGTTTATGAAATCGAAGAAATGGTTCTGTGATAATGAAAGCTGTTTGCGTAGCTTCTCTGTGAACTACGCTCCGTGTATTAACAAATGCTGCTCCATTTGAAAGCACGTGAAATTAATACCACTTTTAATAACATGTTTTTACTCAAAACTCACTTCATAACGTCAGTCGTGTGTTTGAAATAAATCCTTCTTTGAGATGATGTGGCTTCTTACACAGAATAAGGCACGCAACATATTTCATAGTACTCTAAGCAGTGATAAAGGCTGCCAATTAGCATTGAATATTATATAATTTATTATAATGCAAATTATAAGAACTCAGATAAATCATATATTGTCGTAGTGCTGTGTTTATTAGTCAAGTTGAATCAATGAAAGCAGTTAAATCTTCTGTTTATTCAGCTGCATTGGTAGGCGTTTCCTGGGTTTCTTCTTCGGGGTGTATTTGGAGTTTCGGTGCGAGAGCGCCCTCTGTCCTTCGGATGGAGATTTAGTGCTAATCACAGAACCGTGCTTCACTGACAGGATGCGCGTCAAGTGTATATCTTTTGCCTAATCGCGATTTCGATTAATCGAGCAGCCCTAATGTTTTTCTTTTTTCTAGTTCATAATTGTTTATAAGAAATGACTGGAAAAATCATGGAAATCCATTGGTCAGAAAGTGTGGGAAGCCTGCATGATATGTAATCACATTGTTGGTTTTATTAGGCGTTTCTTTGATTTGCTTCAGATTGCTTTCCAATAGTCAGTCTGTTCTGACAGTTGATTATGTGAAACTAAACAACTTTCTCTTGGGAGATTGGTTCCATCTTTGCTCTTAAGAGGTGCTTTATCCACAAGGTAAACACAGTATGAGAGCCATGTAAAGTTGTCAGTTTTGCTCTTGGAAGGAATGTTAATATTGATTCTAAGTGGTCTCTTTCCATCAATACATCCAAGTATTGTGCTGCATTCTCCACGTTCCTCTCTGAAGATTACTACTGCATTTTTGTAATCGCTCCTTAAAATTCTTGAATAACTCTTCTCCAGGTGCTGTTGGCAGCAGCAGTCTGCACCAAGGCAGGTAAGGCCCTAGTGTCGCGACAGTTTGTGGAGATGACACGGACGCGAGTGGAGGGTCTTCTGGCTGCTTTCCCTAAACTGATGAACACCGGCAAACAACACACATTTGTGGAGACTGATAGTGTGCGCTATGTCTACCAGCCGCTGGAGAAGCTCTACATGGTGCTGGTCACCACCAAGAACAGTAACATACTGGAGGACCTGGAGACACTGCGTCTCTTCTCACGCGTGGTATGATAGAAACAACATGCATGATGGAATAAAAGACTTGTTATGGACAATTTAATTATGTTTAGTTTTTTCTTGTCAGAAAATTATTTTATAATTATATCATTATAATTATACGTGATGTCATACAGGGACATCTGAAAATGTGTACCTTAAATAGTAATAGAAGAAGAGTAAAATATATGTTGGTCAAATTTTGTTGTTTTGTTTTTTGTAAAACAGAATCTTGTCTGTTTATTGTAGGTTGTTGTGTTAATATCAGAGTTCTGAAAGGAAGCTGACTGATATGTTCATTTTTCTTATATTTTGGTAGATTCCTGAATATTGTCGTGTCCTGGAGGAGAGTGAGATTTCTGAGCACTGCTTTGACCTCATCTTCGCCTTCGATGAGATTGTTGCCCTCGGTTATAGAGAAAATGTCAACCTGGCCCAGATCCGGACATTTACAGAGATGGACTCCCATGAGGAAAAGGTGTTCCGTGCCGTCCGAGAGGTAGGAAAGGCATTTCTTAGGCTAAGAGTATGCTACCATCTTTTCTAATGAACAAATCTGGCAATTCCCCAGAAGTCTACAGCATATAATGACATTCTAGAAAATTCTCCTGTCTTCTAGACTTGTTTAGCTCAGGTACATACACTGATGCAAAGTAGTAGGATCAATAAGTTCCTAGAGTGTGAAACAAGGCGCTGTGTGTGAACTTCATAATTACACATCCCTGATCCCAGCCATGTGTTTGTTTGTAGATTATAAATAGCATGCTGGCAAGGGCTCTCAGATGACACTTGATCAATTATATGCTTGATTTGAAATGTAATTTACTGTCGATCATCTTTTCTTCACTCTAAACTGCTCAATTAATCGTTCATCAGACTCAAGAGCGTGAGGCTAATGCAGAGATGAGACGGAAGGCTAAAGAGCTTCAGCAGATACGACGTGATTCTGAGCGTGGAAAGAAGGGACCGGGCTTCGGTGGTTTTGGCAGCTCGGGCATGAGCAGCAGCAACATGGCCATCATTACAGACACACTAATCGAGCCTGAGAAACCCAAACCCAGCCCTGTATCTGTCAGGTACTGTCACACTCTTAATAGACTACAACATGTAAAAAAAAAACAGCAGCAGGCTGCAATTTAATGCCCTTTTATTTTAGGTCCAGTGGTCCAAGTAAAGCGCTTAAACTGGTTGGCAAAGGAAAAGAGGTGGATGACTTTGTGGACAAACTAAAGTCAGAGGGAGAGAATATCATCTTGCCCAGCACAGGCAAAAGACCATCAGAGGCATCCAAATCTCTGCCGCCTCCAACCCACACAGAGAGGTAATGAAATCTCAAATGTTTTCATGCAAGAATCAGACTGCGCATAGTAGGGCTGCAGCGATTCATCAATGTCATCGATTACGTCGATTATAAAAATACGTCGATTAGCATTTAGTGCGTCGACACGTCGCATCTTTAGCCACGCCCATTGCGCGAGCCTGCAGTTATCCCTACTTAAGACTGTTTTTCTGCCATGTTTAACACAAATAAGACTCTAGAGCAGAAGTTCAAGGCTAGTATGGCATCATCACTTCACTTCATAGAGCGTTCATAGAGCATTCTATTATTATACGACCGTCAGAACCGCATATATATAGCCGAACTGATGCCTTTACATTGTCAGGATTCACAACCGCATTCAAAGCAGCGCTGAATGAACGGAACAGCACGGGACATCGAGTTTCCTATATAATCATGATGGGTTTAATTCACCCACAGAGACGGAGAAATGATTCGCGTTCAGCTTAAACCGGAGCTGCCATCAGTGCCATGAGCGTGAGCTCTGAGACACACGCACCAAAAGCGCTCTCTGCACTCGCTAACAAAGCGTTTAAAGTCATTGTTAGTTGTTTAACTGTTTTATGGATAGGACAAGCCTCGACTGGGCTCATTTATTTAAAAACGGGCTGCCAGCTGTGATAAAACTTCCCGGTGTTATGACGCTGTTTTTGATTGTCGCTCTAGTATCCTGAATGCGGTTGTGACTTCAGCTGTTCATTCATATACAGATATGAATTCAAGCAGATTTAAGCAGTTTTAATCTGCTGAATAAATAAAACAGTCTCTCACCTGTAAGCAACTGCTGTCAGTCCCAAACAGTAGCCTAACTGTGAACGCAGCCATAACGTGCATTTCTATTGACTGTATCACTGCCCTGCAATTCTTTTTCTTTCTTTTTTATAAATTATTTATTGTTATTATTTTTCTTTTATCTTTTTTTATTTTTTATTTATGTTATTTTTATTTATTTTTATATTTTTTTATTCATTATTTATTATTTTCTTCCTTTCCTCCTTTCTTTCTTTGTTGTTGTTTATTTTTTGTAAAGTATTAACGTTTGAATAAAATAAAAGATTAATAGCAGAAGTTACTGTTATTATTTATTGATAGTTTAAAGAATTCATCAACTGATGAGAAAATAATAAATAGATGAATTGAAAAATAACCGATAGATTAGTCGACTAATCGAAAAAAATTATCGATAGATTAGTCAACAATAAAAATAATCGTTAGCTGCAGCCCTAGAGCATAGTCAATAGGACTTTAGTGTCATCTGTGATCTTATTCAATTAAAATATTTTGTAGTGCTGTTCAATAATTCACTAAAAATCTATTTTTGTGTTTGTAAATGATATATGCCTCTTTGTGAGGATTTTCAAATAGATATGGATTTAAAATCTTTTCTTTACTACTTGTTTAAGTTGGTTTAAAATTAAGACACCTCAGATCTGACATTAGCAGCATGTGAGCGGTACATATTATTTTCATTGCCCATGTTAACAGTAGCAGCATTCATGCTGTGTGTATGAGCAGTGTGTCAAGTACAGTTTCAGCACTGAGCCTATTTTTGCTGCGTCTTGCACGCTGAACTCAGCAGAATATATTATGGTAAAAAGGCACTTTTTCATCAACACAGTGAAGACACATAAAAGTCCACATTCCAAGTCTGACTCAATCTAGATTTAAGCAGTGGTCCTCTTCTCATGTAAATCAGATTATTTGACAATCAAATAGTTCGCAATGACCAACTCTTGATCTTTTTTCCTTTATTACAGAACATTGTGCGATAATCCAGAAATCACTTAATTTTTCTCTATAGACCCATAGCTCTGCATTATTAGGCACCATCTAAGATTTAGCTTAGGATAGGATCATTTTACTACACTTTTCTAAAATTTACAAAAAATTCTGTCTAATTTTCAGTGTGCATATGCGAGTGGAGGAGAAGATCACCCTCACATGTGGCCGTGATGGTGGCCTTCAAAACATGGAAGTGGTTGGCATGATTACTCTCAGAGTGTCTGATGAAAAGAATGGGCGAATTAGGCTGAAAGTCAACAATAATGACAAGAGGGGTTTGCAGTTGCAGGTAAGTTTGTTTTTTTTTCTAAATGTAGCAGCATTAGCTAATTATAAGAAAACCCGAAATAATCCCAATCTGGAATTATTCTGAATATGATGCATCTTTAAAAAAAAAAATTATGTATTGTTATAGTATTGTAATGTATTGCTGAAAACGAGTACTGAAACTAATAAAAACCAATAGTAAATAAATAAATCTAAACCACAATATATAAACAAAATAGAAAATGTATATTATACAATATTTTCTAAAAAAATATATAATAAACTTTTATAAAATGTGTTCTATGTTTGTAATGCACTTCTTATCTCTTCCTTGTAGACCCATCCAAATGTGGACAAAAAAATGTTCACAGCAGAGTCTGTGATTGGTCTAAAAAACCCAGACAAATCCTTCCCTCTGAAAAGTGACGTGGGTGTGCTGAAGTGGAGGCTACAGACCACAGAAGAATCTCTCATTCCACTAACAAGTCAGTCCTAAACATCTGCTTTAGTGTTACCAGTAGATTTAACAGCTAATAGGCGCGTTCGACTTTAAGCAGCGCTGCACAGAATGGTCAGTGTATGACATCATTCGAAAACATAGGATCCGTCTGCTCTCTTGTCGCTCTCACGGTACTTTGATGTCATACACTGACCATTCTGTGCCGCGCCGCTTTAAGTCGAACGCGCCTTATGTCTCCCCAGTAGTGTCACATGACTTATGCTGATTTAATTTCTGTTTGTTCAGTAAACTGCTGGCCCTCTGAGAGTGGTACTGGCTGTGATGTAAACATTGAGTATGAGCTGCAGGAAGAATCTCTGGAACTCAATGATGTAGTCATTTCTATCCCTGTACCGTGAGTACAAATTCATAGGCTTTAGTTCAGGCCCTAATTTACACACATTATACACATTTATTGGAATATTTAAGCACTTTGTTTCCCCATGTGTAATGAAGCATCTTAGAATCGTTTGGCTTGTTATTGACATTTGTCTATCGTAACAATTTCATCACAGGTCAGGGGTAGGAGCTCCTGTGATTGGTGATCTAGATGGAGAATATCGCCATGACAGCAGACGGAATGTCCTGGAGTGGTGTCTGCCCGTGATTGATGTGAAGAATAAGACTGGTAGCCTGGAATTCAGCATACCTGGTCAGCCTAATGACTTTTTCCCTGTCAGTGTCTCCTTTGTCTCTAAGGGCAGCTACTGTGACATTCAGGTAAGAAAAGAGGTTAATTATTAGATTAGGACAGAACTGGTGTTCTTAAGGGAACTGCGGGGAGTTCAGGATTTGATGAAGAGTTTAAAGGGATACTCCACCCCAAAATGATAATTTTGTAATAATTCACTTATGTCGTTCATAACTCCATAAAAGCTTCGTTCATCTTCGGAACACAATTTAAGATATTTTAGATGAAACCGGGAGGCTTGTGACTGTCCCTTTGACTGCCAAGTAAATAACACTGTTGAGGTCCGGAAAAGAATGAAAATCATCGCAGGGAAGTCCAGCTACCATCAGTGGTTCAATCTGAATTTTATGAAACGACGAGAATACTTTTTGTATGCAAAGAAAATAAAAATAATTTTTTTTTTCAACAATTCGTCTCTCCTCGTCACCGTAGCGCAATTTTTGGATATTACCCATCGAACGCAAGCAGCGTACGCATCCACCTCAACACAAGAATGTGCTATTTTCATTCAGATCAAAGCGTAAATACACGTAGAATATGCTTCCTTGCTTTTTGAGGCAAAATAGCGCTATGGTGACGAGGAGAGACGAATTGTTGAAAAAAAACGTTATTTTTATTTTCTTTGCATACAAAAAGTATTCTCGTCGTTTCATAAAATTCAGATTGAACCCCTGATGGTAGATGGACTTCCCCGCTGATTCTTTTCTGGACCTCATCAGTGCTATTTACTTGGCAGTCAAAGGGACAGTGACAAGCCTCCCGGTTTTTATCTAAAATATCTTAAATTGTGTTCCGAAGAAGAACTAAGCTTTTATGGAGTTGGAACGACATGCGGGTAAGTGAATAATGACAAAATTATAATTTTGGGGTGGAGTATCCCTTTAAGATTAGTTCACCCAAAAATTTAAATTGTGTCATTCATTACTCACCCTCATGTCATTCCAAAGACTTTAGTTCATCTTCGGAACACAAATTAAGATATTTTTTATGAAATCCGAGAGCTTTCTGAACCTCTAGACCGCAATACAACTGACACTTTTAAGGCCAAGAAAGGAAACAAGGACTTTGTTAAAATAGTTCATGTGACATCAGTGGTTCAACCTTAATTTTATGAAGCTACGAGAATAGTTTTTGCGTGCAAAGAAAAAAAAACTTTACTTTAACTATTTCTTGTCTTCCGTCGATGCAATACGCCTTGTTTACAAGCAGAGGAAGATGCACGCTGAACATAAAATATGTCTGAGCATTTCAACAGAGAGGATGACTTGCCTATCCTTACCTATGCTGAGTTCACACTGCATGATTTGCAAAGTCGTCGAATCACCATTGTTTTCACACTGCATGACAATCTGGGATAGCATTCAGTTGCTGCTGTGTTTACATGGCACGATGGATTGGTGACAGGAGGTTTCACACTGCATGACTTAATAATAGGAAGAATCGCCGATAACGCTGTCTGGTCTGCAAACTACGTTTCACAACCAAACGCATGCAAGAAGTGATAAGGAAATAATGCAAGATCACCGTTCTCGTTCAAGACTGGACATTTTATTAAAATGGTAGCCTCCAAGAAGTTCATGATATGAATGGTCTGTGTGCTGATTTTTTAAATTAAAAAAAGATTATGATGGAAGAAATGGTTGGGGAGACATGCGGAGCAAAGATTGTTGATATTGTTGTCTATAACTCCTCCTCGAAACTTCCCATCTTGCTCTCTCATTGGCTGTAGGTCATCGGCAATATATTTTTCAGTCAGAACTCATTTCAAACATCAGGATTTTGAATAGCCGACAGCTCCAGATATTTAGCATCCCAAATATTTCATGTGCATCGGCGACACGTCTCTCAGATTGCGTCTTTTGATTATTCACACTGTCACTCATGTGAACTAGCACAGATTTGCCTCCGATTTCGCAAAACCTGCCGGTGAGTGAAAATCGAGGCTTAAAACCTTGAACATGGTATTTGCGTTTCTGTCTGTGGAGGTCAGAAAGCGCTCGGATTTTATCAAAAATATCTTAATTTGTGTTCCAAAGATGAACGAAGGTCTTGGAGGCTTGAAACGACATGAGGGTGAGTAATTAATGAATGAATGTATTGTTAAGTAATTGGAATGTTACCATTAAATCATAGGGGGTATTTCAAGTAAATTGTTATCTCAAAGGGGTTCAGCTGACAAAAGTTGTTAGTTCCTGAGTTAAGGTATCGTTCGATACAGAGTACTGACATTAGTTAATAGATTAGGATGTCATGTGGACAATAAAATCTAAATTTTTTTCATATTCTCTCCTGCCAGGTCCCTACGGTGTCTCAGGTGGATGGGGACAGCCCGGTTCGGTTCTCCACAGAAACGTCATTTGTGGTCGACAAATATGAAATATTGTAACAGGAAACATCACTAACAAAATTACACCCAACTTGACAGAGGAGCAGATAAATGGACTGAAAACATATAAATAAAAGAAGGGAGAGACATATAAATGGAGGGACGATGCAATCTTTATCATCTTCAGATCTTCAGCAGTACATTAACAGGATTCCCCTTGTTGTTCTTTTTTTTCCCCCTGAAAAAAAAACTAAGTCTGAAATTTCTGAAAACATGCTGGCAATATTGGCTCCAATTGTACTAATTTGGTTCACAAAGCAACCCTCTTTTTAATGGCCAAACCAGTCAGTGAGGGTTGGGGTTAAAATGGAGACTGTATCAGGAAAGAGTGGGCTGGTGTAGCTTTATTTATTTGAAGCCATCATGGCAGTATATTTTTGAATTGATGGTTTATATACCTCCTCTATAAGGGTACAGTCATGTTGCTTGTTTCTCTCAGTTTGTGTTGTTCTAGACATTTATATTCAATGTGCTAACTTTTTTGAAACACTAGAAGATTGGTGTACCTTGTTTGTAATAACCCTTTCTTCCATTCCGTAGTCATTGTTTTGTCTGTTTCTTTGCCACTCAGACTCCTTGTTTTGTCTAAAGTTTATATTTTATCTCCTGTTTCCATCTGCTGGTAAACATCTGACATGTTTGAGAAGTCTGCGCTTGCATCTTTGTCTAACTCTTGACTGGCTCTCCATTCTCCTGTTTTACATTGTTTTGGTGTAGTAATGCCAGCCTTTAAGGAAATTGAGTCTAGTACATTTTTTAAACTTTATCATGGATATCTGAGGACAATTTGACCCAATTCAAATGGAAAAACCTTTAAAGCCATTAACAAATGTGTATTACAGAGAAATGATTTCATTCAAGATGACAACATTGCTGTCAGAAATACTTATTTCTTCAAAAATGAGTGCTCATTCTGTCTGCTTTATATCATGTTTTCTATTGAAAGCAAAATCTTCAGGCTTGGACTTTCTTACTAGGCCTCCTAGAAGGCAACCTCCTCACCATCTGAAATGAGTTGTTAGAGCCCTTCAGTGGAGGATCGGGATCATGTCTGTCTCTTTGAGTGTCAGTGATTGGGAGTAGGTTTTTCAGGGAGGGACCTCTGGTCTCCTATCAGCATTATGAGTGGTGCCCAGCCTGCTGAGCCATCATCCCAAACTTCAGTCTCAACCCCACATGGCCCCCGCTGAAGAAAATAGGTCTCCCTTGCTGTCTTGGTTCCCAGTAATGCCTTGAATGTCTGGATATTTTGATGAGGGAAGGGCGTATTCAAATGTTTTTGTTTATCTTTTTCCATTGTTTTTTGTTCGGTTTTCATGGAATCAAAATGTGGATTGGGGAATGGTATAAAGTTTTCAGAGATTTTTTTGTAATCTTGTAAATTAACGAATTAGGGATTCATGATGAAGAACATTCCAGTGTAAACTTATAAAAAAATCATTAAAGAGTTTAAAAAGGAAAATAACGTGTTATCTGCCCTTCTTTTTGGCAATGGTCATCACCATGTAAACAATGGTTACCTTGTAAATCATATATGTTCTGGAATAGATGTTTAAGTCAATCTGATTTCAGAATAACACCACAATAAAGGAAGCTCATATTACAGTATACGGTGTTCCCCCAGTCACATGAACTACTCAGTATTTGAATTACCACACTGAATGAATCATGCTTTTCTGTTTTTTTGTTGTGTGTGTGTGCATGTTCTATTTTTCCACCAGACAACCAGGGGTGGAGAGTTGATGTTGATGAAACAGATATATCAAATGTGCTCTTCTCATATGTGATGAGTTAGAAGGACTGGAAGGGAACTGAGGGCATGTATATGATCAAGATATTATAATTATCTGGATGTCTGTATGTTCATTTGCTAAATGAACTGAAGTCAAGTGGAGAAGAACATTTTGATCTATCATGTTCAGGAATAACGAGTTATTTTAATCCCTCCTTTTTTGGATTAAAAACAATGGATCCAGCTGAGTTTCTGGGAGAGCTGCAGAGCTATTCCTCTTCAGTCTGTATTTATCCCACTCCTTAAGACCATTTCCAAGAATTGTCCTGTTTTTTACAAACCGAGGACCACAATGGCCCCCAAAAGAGTTCGCTTTCAAGTAAGTTTCCTTTTGCTGTTTTGATATGCAAAGTCTTTATTCTTTAAGGCAAATTTATTTTTTTTCTAAAAAGCTGTATATATGAAAAGCCTAAAGACTTTAATTTTATGTTTCATATTGACAACTTACTGTATATAATGTGTTCAAATGCATGCTTAATTATATATTTTCTAATAACCGGGGAAAACAAGCCACGTTGTCACCTATTACCAGAGCTTTATTGGAGCTTACGGTGTTTAGACTAAAACGAAATACATTTGCACAACCACCAGAGGTCATCATTTGTTCCATTTCATCTTCTCTGAGTGATGGTTTTTTGTGTCTTGTGAATGGAAACAGTGTCCCCAACTGACACCACCGTGCATCTTTAAAAGTACAATGTTTTTATGCAATAATTTCTATCATATTTACTGTATCTCAGGTCATATGACTTAGTGTTTGATTTGATTTAGATTTCAGATAAATAACGGAAGGAAATCCTTGAGAAAGAAAAATGAAAAGAAACGAGGCAAATGGGCGTTTAACCACAAAAATACGTTCCGTGGCTAGACAAATATTGATACCTCAGACAAAACAGTAACGATTGGAAAATAAGTATTGTTTAAGTATTGAATAAGCAAATATCTGATAACCCCCAATCCTTTCCTGCCTTCATACACTTACCTGTTTTCAAGTGACCCCAGTGACCCTGATAGCCTGCTTTAGGCAGCAGCATTGTGTTCACAGTTGTTTCATGACTTGTTCTATCATATCCCATCAGTCAGTATTTTTTAGACAGATTCGTTAGTTGGCATTCTGAGTCCACAAGCTGTTCTTTACAGCCTTGTAAACTTCCCCAAAGTTTCATACTACATCCCACACAACGTCCTCTCCAGACATGCGTTGGTGGAATGTCTCATGGGCTGGGTTGGATTGGGTTGGGTTGAGGGGAGAGCCACTATTGCGTATGTATGTATATTTAGGGTGTTAAACATTTGGACACTAAATTAAGGCATTATGCAGAGTATTACAACAGCCATTTCTCTTCTTAAAAGAGGAAATGTAATCTTACCGTATCCACAAACCCTTCCAGTGTCTTCTTGCCTTTAATTCTTTGCATCTTCTGTTTGTTGTCATAAGACATTTTACGGAGGGCAATGTAATGTATTTAGAGAACAGTTTTATTGGCTTATTGTAATTGAATTTAATTTCACATTTTGCTTATCTGGCTTGGCCAGAGTTCAACTATGCTGTGGGAATTAGATTTCTTTGTATAGAGAATTAAATGGATCAGTGGCATGAGGGAGAGAGAACCAAAAAAACTTGCTTCCATATACCAATATGCTGATATTACAAATCAAATTTTACAAGACACTATTTCTGAAATCTCTACATCATTATTTGGTGATAAGTCACCGCTATTGTACTCCTGCCTATCTATCTCTCACTCATCTGTCTCCTGATCTGGGCTCAGGGTGGGTGTCTCATTCCAGAGGCTGAACAAGTGAGGAGCTCTTCAGCTGTGAGAAGAAAAGACTGCCTTGTGGCTGTAGAATGAAAAAAGAAGGAAGGGAAGACGTGTGTGAGAGACTATAAGGATTGGAAAAAGAAAGGGGTGGAGAGAGTGAACACGTAGGTGGGGGAATAGTTCAGGACAGAGAGAGAGCGAGGGAAGATATTTCTAATTCTGAATGTGATTAGTCCATCCTGCTCTGGTGCTCCACAGAGTTTGCGTTAGAAAGACACCTGTTTTCAGCACTCAGGAGATTACACATGGGACTGGCAGAGCCACAGTTATGATCTGAAATCATAGGTAAGGCTTTGATTGACAGCTGGGTTTGTGTGATGAAGTTTTCTGAAGACATTTAGAATAATGCTGTACTCTCAGAAAAAGGATAAAACACTTGGTAATAATGTAATTTAGGTTCTAATATGTATATTTAGGTACTAAAATTGACCTTTTAGTGGTAAATGGTACACAGAACCAGAGGTGGATTTGTTGACAGTTGAAAGTATTTTATGATTATTATAAATATATTTGTAAAATTAGAGGTTTTATGTACTTGTATTTATTTAAAACACTTTAAATTTGTAAAATTAAACCAATTTAATATATATATATATATATATATATATATACACAACATGTCTGTTTGACTCTGTCAACACTTTTAAAACAACTTAAAAATTGTTGCAGTCTTCATTAGAATCAGTTTATGAATCATTGAAAGAGGAACTGAAAGAGACAAAGAGATTTCTGATGAAAAATGCAAACTTTAGAAAATGACTCCCGTCCAAAACATCATGGGGAAGCTGTCTTTAAAAAGTAACAGTGCATATCTCACTATGGACACAATGTTATATTATGAGTTATGAGTTACCTCATACATGAATGCATTTCTTCATTTTAGTTACGGTATGTGTGAGTAATGGAGAACTCTGGTCTTACTATGGCAAATATGACTACGGGCTGCACTGGACCAGCATGGGAATAATGGCCCTGACCTAAAGCATGGACAATGAGACTATTGTCCCAGTGGAGACAGCACTGTGCACACCAGTGTATGAGAAGCCTGTGTGTGCAGGAGGGCTGTGCTGGATCTGCTGACACATTTTTTGCTCCAGCAAAGCTTCTTTGACTAAAAGAGGCTGTCTAACAGGTGGTTTGAAAAATTCCTCACCTGTCAGTCAAATCACTCACCTGTCTAATTAATCTGGTGCAGAGATGTGGAACTAAATTTGATACTTCTTCTGGACACCTGCGTTCTGTATGACACATGCAATGCAGTAGATTGAACATTTACATGATACAGCTAAAGTCATATGTGGTATACTTTATAGGCTACAACAGATTCAGTTCCGGTCCACGAATTTGATTGGCTGAGTGACATTCCAGACATGTTGTCAGTCTATGCAGTGTTTGCAGGGATTGTTATGGGACTCTTTCTTCAGGATACATATTATGTAAACAAGTAGCTACAAGTGAGTGACTGCATCTGAATGTGCATATTTACTTATACAGCAAAAACAGTATGTAAAAAAAAAAGAGTAGTATGTCAGAATTCACAGTAGACTATTCATAAAACGGTAAGCAAAAAGTACCCAGATGACCAACTGCAACATTCTAAAGTGAGCATTAAATTGTCACTTTACCATCACATGAGGCGCACGGGAGAGGCATAGAACTTACTTTTTAACACTGCTGAAGTAGTTACTTATTCATATATGCAATTTCGGATGTCATTATGAGCGAGTCAGTGATCCATTCGATCAGTCAATTAATTTGAACACTGAGTCATTCAGAAACGCAACACATGATTGAGTCCCTGAATCAATTATAGTCGTTCGTTCAAAACAACACTGGTGAACAGGAACAAATCACCTCTCCTGTGTGTTGCTTGGAGACTTGCAACAGGTTGCCTTTACTTTTTCCCGGACTTTTTCGCTACATGTTTCTTAATATTAACTTCTTAGGGTTGATTAACACATGCAGTGTTTTTCCGTTTTAAACGAGAGACGCAGGGCAGTGAAATGAAAAATTGGAGGTCTTGAGAAATGTTTTTTAAAAGTTTAACTATTTAACTTGTTCGTCTGAATATTCTACAGACTGTGTAATGCACAGTCCAGGCATAGCAAAGCTGTCTGAGTAGATGCAAGCGTGAGAGATTAGGCCACACCGCACGTGCACCGGCTTTCCCCTTGTTTAATGCATTGGTTTAATGGAATTATGAAAGATGTGGTGAGTCAGTAAAAGCATTAGTAAAACTTAGTAACTTAAGTTATTGAGAGTTTGATACGGTATATTCATGTATCCAAGATTGCAGGAAGTGTATAAAATTGAACTTGAACATTGCGCATGTTGGAAGGAGAAAAAGAAACAAGGAGTGGATGAAAACAACATTCAGGAGTAACAAAAAGAAGAAATTGAACACCAGCACAGACTTGGTGAAACAGTGCCAAACAGGATTCAGTGCTATAGCTTTTCTCATAATGCCCACACCTTCATTTAGTCAGTCTGGGTCTCACCAGCTCTAGACAGCATGCCCACAGACACTTCACTGACCGATTTATATCAACAATCAAGTCTGGCTCTGCGAGTCTCAACCAGCTCCAGTTCCAGGTATTGTTTACCTTCTCAGTCTTTTAACTCTATCTGCTTGAACCATAATTCCAGTCTCTTTTTCCTGGAGTGACCCATTCATTTGTCCATTTGATCATTGTATATGAGTCCATATCTGCATCTCTTTAAGGAAATACACACTCAATGGAACGCTATTCAGGACTCAAATCGATAAAAACAGTTTCATGACAAAATCCTTATTCACTTTATAAAAAATATCTTATCATTTGTACATTATGTCATATATGTCATGCCAAATCATAATGATAATTTTTGGTCCAAAACACAAAATAATTTAGCAGAATTCCAGAAAAATGTCACATTTGAATGATGGTTAGAATTCTCATTTTTGGGTGAACCATCCCTTTATTATTCTTAAAACTGAGATAAAATGGAAATAGGGTCTGATGTACATATGAGCGTAATACATTTTTGAAAAAGAAACAAATTTAGGATGAAGGTTCCATCTGTTGGTTGTTTATTGGATTTTGATGAATGAATGGTTTTTAGCCATTTATATGATTGGAGAAGTCTGGCATACATTGCCAGAGAGAAGTCTGTTGTTTTCACCAGAAGATTGAGTTAAGGCATTTGGATTAAACATTACATTGTCTAAATAAAAATTAAATAAATACAAAATGCATAGATAGACGATGCATTCACAAAAGGATTCATAACATGCATTTACAAAATAGACAGGGTCCATTTCATTTTATACTGACTTTAATAAGTGGTACGAATGCAGGTGCAGTGGAGAATGTGGATGTCATGCTCCATTCTGATATATCTGTGTGGTGTGCAGAGAAGTGTGAAATATTTGACAGAAATGGGCAGGCTAAGACAGGAAATGCTTGCTTGAATGTGGATATTTTAAGTCCAATGGTTGCTAATGGAACAAAGAAAACGGGCATAATGCAAGAACTTTGTTCTCCCTTTTGGACAGCTCTGAAGAAGATGAAGAAATGTTTTCATACTACTCTGCCAATGAAACAAACCCAGTCTTCTCGCTTTCTCACAAACACATTCTGATTTAAACAGTGTTCTGATCTCAAGCATTTCTGCCACGCAAGCACTGTGACTGTTTTCTGGGGTGAGATCTGTGGTCAATCTTTCTGACGCCTTGTTGCTTTACTCTGATACTATAATAAGTGACTAGACTGTTGCAAAATGCTGCAAGAGATTAATGCCGCATGTTCCTGCCGTCAAAGAATTTATGAGTGAGACCAAAATGATTAGCTTTGATATCACGTGTTATTCCAAGATAGCAGTCCAGCATGGAACTACGGAAAGTTATCCAGCTGTAAACTTTCCAACTTGTGTGCTTGCCATGTGTTGGCCATGTGAGTCACTCTGGACATCTGAATTGAATGCCTTACATAAATGTTGGAAGTTATTTGGTGGAATAATAATTTTTTCATCTCACATAAAGTCATTGGAATTTTCACTCCCAGAGGACAACAAACACATAACTTAAATTTAGCTCAATAATAAGGCACTCATGGCTCAAAACAGGACTGCTTTAGATTATCAGGCCTGTTGACTTTTTTTTCTCAGTTGTGGGTGAGAAGGGGGCAGCTGGAGACTGTCTATTCCCAGAGAGTAGCTACATCGTAGGGTCAACCGACAGGAAGTGTCCTGCTTAGGAGCCCACACCGGAAGAGTCCGCTCCTCTTCCAGCTGTGGTTGCCTAGTTGCTTCTCAGATTTGTTTGTGTTCATTTTTTATGTGTTTGAACAATTTTCACATCTGTCTTACTCACTGGCAGTGGCCATGGGAAAAAAAAGCCTTTCTTTCTCGTTCTCCACCAGACAGATATTTTCCTCTCTAGCGCTCTGATTCATGGCTTTCCCATGTTTTTTTAGGATTGTTACCAATCAGTCTGGCTCAGCGTATGATGGATCGCTCGATTGTATGTTCACTAAGAGACAATTGTTTGCTTAGGAGTTCCATGACAACTTTATTGACTTTTTTATTTTGTTTCCACAAATGAATCTAATTATGTAACAAATACTCTTTAAGTGACTCACATCAGCAGTTGTGCAGCTGTTAAACATCAAGTGGAAAACAGTTTGTTTTGCCTCTGTGGAGGAGGGAAGAACAGGAAGTGAGAAGGGGGACTCCACCTGGAATATCAAGGTCTTTTCCATCCTCCACAACAGCATGTAAACCAAAATCTGTTCGAAATAAGTCCATCTGCTGCACTGATGGTGATTTGACCATTTTTTTTATTCTTTAGAAACTAAACATGCATCATATGTTTCGTACTATCTAATCATCTTCTAAAGGCTTTAAAATAAAAACATGGTATTGACATCTTGATGTATTTCTTAAAGGGATAGTTCAGCAAAACATGAAAATTCTGTCATCAAATATTCACCTTTATGTCATTCCAAACCTCTATTACGTCTTTGAAACACAAAAGAAGATATTTTCAAAAATATCTTCTTTTTTGTTCCACAGAAGATGAAACTCATACAAATTTGGAACAACATGAGGGTTAGAAAATGCTAATAGAATTTTCATTCTTGGATTGAATATCCTTTTAATAATTCAGTTATTTTTAGTAATACGTTTAGCATGTTTTTGAGCAGTAAGCTGAGCATGCAAGTAGTAAACAGGTGAGCAAAGTTTACAGATGATGATTTCTGTGTGACGTTGTAGATATATGTCCCTCGTGATTCAGCTTTCTAAATTTAGACATAAACTTGACGATTATTTATGGTTGCTTGGAAAGACGGTCCGCACACCTGGATTCTGACAGAGACTTTTTTATGTGGATTCCTCTGCTAGTGCTTCTCTCTCTCTCTCTCTCTCTCTCTCTCTCTCTCTCTCTCTCTCTCTCTCTCTCTCTCTCTCTCTCTCTCTCTCTCTCTCTCTCTCTCTCTCTCTCTCTCTCTCTCTCTCTCTCTCTCTCTCTCTCTCTCTCTCTCTCTCTCTCTCTCTCTCTCTCTCTCTCTCTCTCTCTCTCTCTCTCTCTCTCTCTCTCTCACTCTGTCCCAGCTGTGGTGGTACTATGTAATTCTGTCCTCCAGAACTTCAGAGCATTCAGTAAGAGACATGAGCGAGCAGCAGAGACAAACAAACAGCGAGAGCTGGACTGTAGATGGCCAGCCAAAGGCTCAAAGTTGTAAACACAGGACATAGCACTTAGACTGTGAGTAAACAAGGCCATGCAGCAACAGAGCGGATCTTTCTTGGTGCTAAAAAAGATGGTGAGTGGGCTTGAAATTGCTTATGGGTTTTTAAGACCTTGGCATTTGTTATTTATAAACACTCTAAATAGGAATTTTGGTTCATTTTACTACTTCGTTGATTTGGGAAGCTGTATAAGTGACTGAAGAAATGTATATGCTGCGTAGTATTTATGCAGAGAACACGAGTGCTCAAATTAATTCAATATATTATACAAAATACTTATATTCTTTTTATTTTTATTTTTACAATTTCAATAAATACATTGATTGTATAGTTTAAATAAATTAGAATATATTTTAATTGGCATTATAAGTATATATTTATTTATTCATTTTAAGCATAGATTTATTTATGTTTTAATGTGCTTTTTGTTGAATTTATTTAACTGCTGCCTGTCTAGGTTGTGTTTTTTTCATAAAAGACATTTTAAATCTCAGTTTAACATTGTCATGTATTAACATAGGGAAAAATCCATCCGGACTTAAAGTTCCTAGTCTTTGGTTTCTATTTATCAAATTCACCTACTGTTCGTGCTACATTTAGCTGTACTGTTATATTAGCTGTATGTTCCTGCTGTGGTTTCCTTACTTCTCCCTGTAACTCTTACATATGCCTTGTGTCTATATAAGTGTGTGTGTGTGTGTGTGTGTGTGTGTGTGTGTGTGTGTGTGTGTGTGTGTGTGTGTGTGTGTGTGTGTGTGTGTGTGTGTGTGTGTGTGTGTGTGTGTGTGTGTGTGTGTGTGTGTGTGTGTGTGTGTGTGTGTGTGTGTGTGTGTGTGTGTGTGTGTGGGCTGATGTGTGTGTGTGTGTGTGTGTGTGTAGTGTGCTTATAAATCTACAGTGAGTGTATGCACCGTTAACCCATAAAAGTATGTGTGTGTGGTGTGTGTGTGTGTGTGTGTGTGTAGCCTGTATGAGTAAGAGCTTTGTGGTTTGTGCTATGTGGTTGAGTCTATTTTCTGCTGCAGAGGGCAGGGCACAGTGGCACAACTGCAGACTTAATGACACGTTTCAGAGGCAAGCCACTTACCGGCATGAAAAACTCCAGTTGAACTGCTATTAGGTGTATATTGTCAGTGTCTCTGTATTGTCCAGTTGTGTGTGTATGTGTGACAGTGAGAGCAGTGGCCATATTCAGGACAGTGACAGAGGCTTTCTGTTCTCTCTTCCCTCTGTGTCATACACTGGACGTGATTGTGAGAGGCGGCCTGCAGGACTTGCCAGCTGCACTTGCAAACATGACATCATGAATGAAGGGAGAGAGAGGTATAGCAAGGGGAAGGAGCAAAAGAAGAGGAATTTGTTTTTTTACCAGCTGTTGAGTTAATGTCGGCATAAATGTCCATCATCATCTTAATTAATATTCATTCGCTGTACCTAACCTGTCTTTGCTTGTTTGGAGAAGCAAAGCGTCTCATTCCAGTCATTTCCCTGACTGGACATGCCAGCAGAGGAAAGAGATTTCCTTGCATTAATCTCACAAAGCTTTGGCTTTCAAACTTCTGTACAATTAAGGATGTCTTTTAGATACATTTCAAGGAAACAGTTGACTCATTAGACAACTGGCAGATTAAGGTAATCTGTTATATATGTTATATTATATTATATTATATTATGTTGTATTAGTTTGCATATTAGAATTAATATTGTAAATGCGGGTCTGTTTTTGATGTTTTGGTGTACTTGACTGTAAATGTTGAATGTAGCTTTGTAGCAGAAGAATGTGAAAAGACTGATTGAAAAGAAGTGATCCAAAAGAGTCAATTTAAAAAGGATTATTAAATTTGGGTGTTTACAATTAAAACAAGAGATTCTGATTCAGAAGATCAATTTATTTGACATCAGATATGCTTGTTCTGATTTTTAACAGCTGTTTTTATTGTCAATAAGTGGTCAAGAAAAATGATACATGGTGAAATGATTTGGTGAAAACAATTTTTTTTTTTTGTGTGCTTGCATCATTTTCTTTTGGCTGTTTAGAATCAGAACAATTGAGTTTGGAATAAATCACTCTTTTGAATCAGAATCACATGTTCTGATTGCAAACAGCCAAAATGCTACTGAGAAATGTACTGATGTTCACTAATTTTAATGACCATTTACTGTATGCACAAATATGGAAAATGTTTTTTCATGTTTTGATGTAACTGTAAATATTAAATGTAGTTGTTTTGCTAAGCTACAACTACTCTATAGCTATGCTGAAATGAAATTAGCTAAACTGTGCTAAAAGCTTCTCTTTAGGTATTACTGATCACTTGTGATTTTGAACACTCAGACTGATTAAATAGAATTGATTCAAGAGAGTCATTCTGAATCACTTTTTACATGAACAAGTTGTTCTGATTCAGAATAAATGGCTCTTTTGAATCTGAATCAATTGTTCTGATTTTAAATAGCTAAGCTGCTACGTAAGCAATAAAAACACTTTTTGCACTTTTTGATTTTAAGTTATAATACCACCTCGAGAAATGTAATTCAATAAATAGCTTCATTACTTTAGCAACATTAATGTCCTTCACTTATTTGCAGTGGCCGTTATGTACACAGATATGTACACACATAGACCCTGATGCTCAGTTTGTCGTGTGGGTCTGTTTCTCTGTGATTTTCAGTGTGTTTTGTTTTGTCTGAGAGACAGTGGTATGAGTCAGAGACGGAGAAGAGGTGAGGGAAGGAGAGAGGGGGATTTCAGGTTAGGGATGTTCCAAAATGACTGATCTGCTGTGATGTGTCTACTGACCTGAGGTCTACTCTAGTTTGTTCAAGCTAATGTGCCTGTGTCTGTATACCATAGATAATTGGCTGCATCTGTTCACTGTGAGTCTGGGTCTGCGTGTGTTTGTGTGTGAGATGAGTCACACTGACTCATGCTGTGTATTTCGACAAAGATGCAGACTCCGGTCTGTTCACGACAGTTGGTTAATCACAGTATGCATTTGTTAGATCATTGCATGACTGTATTTAGTCTATTATAAGGAAACACCTGATGTGTTTTACAGTTCACTGATAGTATCTGACAGATCCACACATTTATTCTAATAGTCTGTTAATGTTGTATAAATTAAACAAATATGAGTTGTGATTTTGACTCATTACATGTAAGTTCAATCACATTTTATGAGATATAACCTAATCACCCCTTCAACTAGGGCTAATTTTGGACTTTAAAAACATCTTGCTGTTTATCTTTATGTATTTCCAGGATCTTAACGAATGTCATGAAGTGATCCATAACTCCATAGACATGGACAGGCTGAATCGGAATGCTCCAGAACACGGCCGTCAGACTCATCAGGTCTTACAGGTGAGTGTGTGAGCTGAGAGGGTGAATCTCATATTTCAGAATTTTACACACACATGTTGGGTTTCTATGTTTTATGGGGACATTCCATAGGTGTCATTTATTTTATACGATACAAACTGTATTTTCTATCACCCTATTCTACACCAACCTCACACCTTACAGGAATCTTTCTGCATTTTTTGATTTTCAGAAAACTTCATTCTGTATTATTTCTAAGCTTGTTTCCTCATGGGGACTAAAAAAATGTCCCCACAAGGACAAGGATTTTGGATATTGCCATCTGGACATTTTGTCCCCATAGGGTTTGCCAGGACCACACACACACACACACACGTTGGGTTTCCATGTTTTACGGGGACATTTCAACTTTCTGCTATTTTAGATTTTCAGAAAAAAAAATCTGTGTGATTTATAAGCTGACTTCAAACAATGTCCCCACAAGGACAACAATTTTGGATATTGCCATTTTTGTGGAGACATTTTGTCCCCATAATGTCCCCATAATGCCATTTTGTAACCCCCCCCCCCACACACACACACATACACACATACATACATACCATTCAAAAGTTATTTTTACAGACTGTTTTACTGTCGGTTATTTGTTTTAAAAGCAGAATATAATATAAGGTGTTAAAATGTCTATCAGCAAATCTGGGGAAAAACTAAACAAAACAAAACAATAGACAAGGAATTCTGCAAAAATCCTAGGTTTTGTCACCAAAATTTGGAGTCTGCTGCTCTCCACAGGAAGTGGAAATGAAGAGGTGAACTGTTCCCTAATTATAGGGTTAATCTTCACTGTTGCTTCGAGAGGCTGAGTTCAGCCTTTCTGTCTGCATTTAATCTTGCTCAAAAACTGCACTGTATTCAACCAATCAAACATTACAGGGTCTCATAAACATCAAGCCGTTAGTTTATTAATTTTTATTTATTTATTTAGTCATTTAGCAGACGCTTTTATCCAAAGCGACTTACAAATAAGGATATTATAGAAGCAATCAAAACCAACAAAAGAGCAACAACATGCAAGTGCTATTACAAGTCCTGGTTAGCCTAACGCAGTACACGTAGGAAGTTTTTTTTTATGAAAACGAGTACATAAAATATATAAAAAAGAAACACTAGCAGTTAGAGAATAAATATGCAATTGATAGAAGGTCAAATAACAACAGCGCACCTGTTAAAACTTCACTAGTAAAGTTGAGTACACACACTCACAAAAACAAACAACTGAGCCGTATATGAAAAAAATGTCAGAGGACAATGAAAACGGTGGAGCAGCTTTATACGCAGCCCTATTATCTGGAGATGACGGGATAAGATATGAAAGCTAAAGCAAACTACAGTGACATTTAATCACTTTAGAAAGAATTCATACATTGTTATTAGAAGCCTTATTGCTGTTCAGTTTTAAAGGTTATTTCTATATGGACGCTGGAACTAGACTCCAAGACTCCAAAAAAGACTCCAAAAAGATGATGTGAAGACACTTTAAAGACGTGTATAATCTTTATTTAACTGGTGAATGGTGTGAAAGTTAGAGGGGTAAAGTCCATTCCACGGATATGGGATTAAAAGCAGCCAAGCACAAAAACATCTATCACAATCACAACCATGTAATAGATAATTCCCCACTATATGTATAACATGCATTCAATGCAACTTTTGCCTGATGTATTGTTGGTTTAACTAAATTTTACTTCACGAAGTAGCAGTTTTCACATTGCAGTTACTGTAACTTAACCTGGGCCATCCCTGTGATGTCATAAATCCCAATGGTCTGTCCATTCCTATGAAATTCAGAGTTTTACATCCCAGAAGGGGAAAAAAGACTGATGTGAATTTCCACTGGTTGCTCTTCCGTTACCAAAATAATTTCTAATGCATCAAAGCCTGTGTGATTTCTAACGTCATCAAGTTAAGACACAAAATAAATCAAATATGCCATTACCATTTGTTCCATGTAGAACAGCACTCCCCCAAACATCAAAGTGCAACTTACCAAGCAAATAACCCCCATGCTGCCCTTGATAATCTCCATCTGTGACATGCTGAGGCCAAATATGTTCCTCTTTGGTCATTTATCAGTCTGGTCCCTTGTCTTTCATCTAACAGCTAAATCCTGTTAGCCTCTTAGCCTGCATGGTGGTACCTGATGGAGCTAAACCCTGTCGCTGCAGTACTCAATGGCCCTAATTGAATTACACTAATCCTGTTTTAAGAACCCTGAGCAGTACGGGTTACTTTAACGGTGATCAAAGGTTGTGAAATATGATCCGTTATTAAAAGGTTTACTGTTCTATTGCCCTCATATGTTCACAGAGCACACCACTGGACCTGATTGAAACAGGCAAGACTCTCAAAGTCCAGGCAGAAGGACCCCATCTCGTCAGCTTGGGAAGTGGCCGTCTGAGTACGGCTATAACCCTGCTGCCCCTGCCAGAGGGTAAGTTTAGTCATCTTTTAAAGTAACTGAAGGCAATACACACCCTCATGAAGTATCCCCGGCAGATTCTATCTACTAAATTAGATGCAAACATTGTCATTTGACTAAGGATGTGGTTTGCTGTGGAATTTGTGCTTTGTGGCAATGCTTTCAAATTCTGAGACCTACTTATATGACCGTATAAACAGAAGGGATGCCAACTGAAAAACTGGAGACTACAAATAAAGATTAGTATTTGTGCGTGTTTGTGCGGTGATGGGCAGGAAGTTCATGAGAGAGGACAAACCTCACTGTACTGTCCTCATAACTTGGCTGTACTTCGTCTCATGAAGAATGACAAATAGAGGACTTCTCCTCCCCTGACATTGAGGAAGAATGAGAGCAAGCATGCAAGTATAAATCCCAGAGGAAGTGGATGTAGTGCACTATTCATCAGTGAATCGTTTCATAGTGGATTGAATACCATTTCCTGTGCTCATGTCAATAGAGACATAGATATATAGAGAATTCCTTACAATTAATAAATTAAATGTATATTTTGGTGGGATCCATGCATATGACCTATCTAGTATTGATTGAGGTTTCTATTTAGGACTGAGTATTGAGGTTTCAGCTGTTTCTTGTAAATTGCATTCACAATGGCAGTGGCTTTAGAACAAGAGACTTATGAGGCTATGACCTGACTTTGGCACAACCCCCTGTTGCTTCACAGTGTGACTGAGCTTGCTTGAGTGAGAGCACATTTGTCTTGGGGAATGTATATTACTGCCTAGAAATGTCTTCTTTTAAAGAATGAATTGTTTTCATCTTCAATCTAAAGTGCAACATGCACCCACCCCTGTCACGTGCTTCCTACCACTGTCTCTGTCACGTCTGCTCTCACAATAGGCTTGGGTTATGGATCTTTTACTCACATCTGCCTCATAGACACTTTGAATGAAATAACTCAAGACGGGGCCGGTCACTTGAGGGGGAGTGGGGTTTGTCTGTCTTGTCTTTGTTAAAGAAGCAGACATTAACCTGTCCTTTTGCTGCAAACCTCATTCTGCAGCATATATTGTTGAACAAATTTTTAAGTATTGTAACAATTTATTAAGTGTTTTCTTTTCAATGCACCCTTTATTAAACATTTTATTGTTACACATTATGTCTAATCGGTGTAGTTTTATGCAGCAATAATCAACTGAATCTCCATCACATGTTGCAGGGAAAACTACTCTCGGGCATGGGAACACAGACATTAATATACAGGGTCCGGGTGTCACTGCTCAACACTGCTACATTGAAAATGTGGGGGGAGCAATCACCCTGTACCCCTGCGGAAATCAGAGCTCAATGGATGGCTTGGCAGTTACCAAACCTGTCAGACTCACACAAGGTAAGCAATGGCTCGTTTACAGTTGGTCTAGATTTTTAAGGTTGTTCTTAAGCTCATTCAACTAGTTTTAGTTCCATATATGTTGCATTGGCTACAAAATTTGCATTATTCTTTAAATGGAATTTGACAATTGAAACAAACGGCACATTATGTCTTGCTGCTGGTTTGTTAATGTTAGAATTTATATCGAATTTTCACTTTTAATTTTCAACTGGTTGCTGAACTTTTTTGACAGACAGTTAATCAATAGATTCAGCCTGCACATCAGTAAAATGTATATCTGAATACCATTCCACTTATCAAGAGAATTAGTCATCGAGTGGCTCCAGTGGACAAATGTTTCAGCTATTATCAGACTGGATGGACTGCTTGGTTCTAAAGTTAGAAGAAGGCATGTATAGTAAATGAGAGTTAAGGCCTTTGCTTAGATTCGGAATGCTGTGAGTCTTCTATATAATGAAATAGCTGACTCTGTGTCAGATATTTACCATTTCACAGATAAGATTGCATTTCTAAAGCTAAACTAACCAAGTGTAACCATTTTGTGTTACAAATGACAAAGGTTTGTTTGAACATCCCTTTAAAAAAACTTGACCTTACACTACTCTTGAGCTGTTTCAGGATGTCTATTTGGAATCACATCGGTGTGTATTTGTGTTATACATGGGGCCCAGAAATTGCTCTATGATAATGATGAGGATGAACTTCCATTTGAAGAACTTGACCTTGCCCTGCTCTGCTTGGCTATTTCAGGCACTCCAGAATCACATTGTTTTTATTAGTTGTATACATTGGAACGTTTAATGCTACAGAAATGTGATGTTTTGTTGGATTCTCTAATTGTTGTCTTATTAAAAGCAGCTATAACTATAAAACAAATGTGTTAAGCTAGCAGATTTCAAGCCTGGTGCACCTAAGCATATATATTTTTGACGTTTAGCTATGAGTAATTTGTTTAATACCAATTCGAGTAGGCTATTAAGTGATAGTGATCGTGTTGATCCAGATCCACCCCCATGTCCACAATCTGTGCATGACAATAACACGAGACAGCCGGCGAGAGGACAGCTGTCCAGCGTGCCACCCATGCGACTTCCAATACATTTGTCTTAATGAGGCGTCAATAGTCCGTAACAGACTTAATGCCCGTAAAGTATGTCTTTTTAAACTCAGATTAACTAAAACACTCGGGTTGCATTAAAATAAAAGCAACTTCTCTCGTCTGAACATCCGCGAAGTCCATTCACAGAGAAGAAAACTGTTTCTATTTTAAATTCCCTTGTCTTATTAAGCAGTAATAAGACTTCTTTTTTGTCTTGTCCGTTTTCTTTGGACTGGCGATGACAGTCTGGCAGGTGACAGCTGTGCTGCTTTGTGTTGTAGCAGAAGTCAGTGAGTGGACGCGTTGTCGTAGCGCTTGACATTTACATCACAAAAGCTGCGGGCAGACACACACGCGCGCGCAGCGCTCTTTACTCCACGCGACACGCGCGAGAGCTCCACACAAACACTGTGTCCGTCGTTTCCCAGCGTCTTCAATCGATTGGATATAAGGTCGAGTTTTTTTTTCTCCAAACCTGGTAGGTGAAACTGTTTATCTTCAATATTTTACCAATGATTCGCTGTTACGCTGTAGAGTTGCGGTTTTGTACTCCAAAGACACCGTATAGGCTATTGATTAACCATTGAACGTTGTTTCCTTATCCCGTTTTGCTGGTTAATGTTTAAAAAAAATATATAAATTCATATGTTAAAATAAAGTGATTTTATTTATTATCTCAAAAATCTAAACTATTGCTGACAATATTAACCAAACTTTACTGTAATTTAGCTCTGTTGTAAATGTTTATAAGTTAGTATCTTAAGATACGTAGGGTATTAACATTAATTTGTCATTTATTTCAGTAACGAGGAAGAGAGTTATTATACAAATCACTTAAATACTATTTAATATTCTTATCACACTAAAATGTATAGTAGGTCTACTGTTAATGCTCCCATGAACGCTTTACAACACATTGAGGTTTAATAGAATAAAACAGCACTGCAATATATTTTCTCTGATTTTTGACCTTTCTAATGAATTATTACGAAACCCTTTTCTGACCTCATTATGCCCAGCCTGACCCCCTCTGATGCCCCCTTGTGCTAAATGCCTTTTTGATAGTTTCTTCTTTAGTAGTGTAAAAAGAGGTTTGTAGTCTGTCATCGGGGATTTGACCTTATTTATTCTGTCTGTACCACATTTTTAGGAAGTGTACAAACTGAATGTTTTCTTTTACTTGTTTTTCTGAAAGAATTCTTTGTAATGGTCCATAACCATTACACATAGAGATTGCCCCCTTTCATATTATTTCAGAATATTGCTAAATATTACAGTCTGTTCCTTATTCAGTCTCAAATATGTGGCTACATCCATGTTTATAATGTAGTTTTGCCACATATATGTGCAGTACATGGACACTTTATAAGGTTTAGCTTAGACATGGTCATAAAGTGAAAGTTTAATTTAGAAAAGACCTCAAAACATGATATATGTACAGAGGTGAACGGTGTTAAAAAGAGGGATTTTCATATTCTAGTGTTGCATGCCATATCCTGTCCTGTCCTCTACTGTACTGTAAGTCAGCAATGAGTCATACTGATCTTATAGTCTCTAAGTGCTCTCTGGGCCAATGTTCATTATGAAATGGAAGTCTGGGTCATAATTCTCTGGCATTTTGACAGACTCTACATTGATCCCTCTGTCCCATTAATCACAGCACTTTCATAAGGGCAGAGGGACAAAGTGTTATGAATGTATAGGAGGTATGTGTGCATTTCCTACTAATAGGCAGTCTTAGATTAATCTCATTGTTTGAACTCTATGATATGGCAAGATAAGCCATGATACGAATTGCAATAAAGCATGTAAATAAGGACACAGATTCAGGCCAGACAAATGCTTTGTGACTTGTACTGATTGCTTTGTTTGGCTTTATTATGCTTTCATCCATGCCCCTGTTTTGTTTAATTCAGATGCTCTAAAATATTACCTTGAGTGAATAAAGTCAAGTTTCTGAAGATTTAATTCTACACTTTCCACATTGACTTTTCTTGAAGTAAACCTCTGCTCCATTCAGGGTTGCTGGGTATTGCGCTGGCAACTCCACCCGATAAAATAGTTGGAAAAGGTCACAGAAAATGTCAGCTGACTTATAAACACTGTATATTTCACAAATCCTATGACAGTTCTCACGTTATGCCCCTTATTCTCGTAAAAATGGCTTTACTGGTGTAACTTAACGTAATAAGGGGCAGTCTTGAATGCAGTCTTTTTTAGTAATAATAATGTTTACTTAAATAAAAGAATGTAATTTAGAAGTTTCATCATAAAGCACTGTATAATTTCTAATTTTTTATTATAATACAGTGAACTTTCTTTCATTTTGGTATTTTAATGCTGTTTTTCTGCTTGCGTATGCTTTTTTCCTCAGGGTGTATGCTGTGTTTTGGTCAGTCATCCTTTTTCCGCTTTAACCACCCAGAGGAGGCCCTCAGGATGAAGAGTTTGATGCCAGGTGGAAGCCCTGGATTTACCAGTACCTACAAGAACCACTCAGGTATGTATGCAGAAGCAAAATTACACTGACCTGGAATCTGGTAGTGTAAGACAGCTGCTCTGGATGCAATGGGGAGTTGAAGTTTGCTGAAGGCACTCAGAAAGAGAGAGTGAGAACTACATTTGTGAATAATGGTGCACATTCCGTTGATTTAATTACTAAATGTTATAGCAAGCGGGCCACAGAGAGGCATTGTACCCTAGATAATTATAACAAGTTCCAGACACTGCTCAGGTGACACAAATCTGCCTAAAATAACTCGGCCTAATACTCCCTCTATAATATCCATGTTATTGGAGATAACTCCAGCTGTATCTTTGCCCATTTTAAACACTGCTCTCACTCATTCAGCAAGTGACTCGTTTCAAAGAGTCTAGAATCCAGGAAGTGAGATCCTTGAGAAATCGCTGAAAAGAATGGGAATTTGAATGGCCACAACAAGCATTCTGTCAACTGCTGGAAGTCCCCTGTTGGGTGACCTTGGCTTTGACCCTGTTAGTTTAGAATCCTTGAACACCGGATTGGACATTTTAAAGGAACATGGCACCATGACAGTCATAAATATAACATTGTTGTTATGCCAGTGTGGGTGTTAACTGCCGAGTGCATCACTGTTTTTCTATAGGTCTTTCATTCATTAGTTGAAAACATTGAAATGGCTTCATTGGTCTGATTTATAGTCGCCTGTACCTGGAAAATAAACCTTAACTTACTGTACATTTTTATTAAATTATTATTAATGAATTAATGATTAAAATGCAATATATTTAACAATATGGAACACTCTTGCAAGTTGCTAACTGGTTGTACAAATTAAATAATTTTTCACCTTACAAGCTATGAGCAAACCGCAAAAGAGCTTATGAACCAGTGTGACAAAAAGGTTTTATGTATTATAATTACAGAAAGGTCATTAAATGTAGTTTTTTGATTCAGTAAACATACCAAATGTTTTCAGTCATTTTGTTTATTAAAAGTTCTTTAATAAACTAAATTAACTTTATATCCATCTTTCAGGCACTGTCCTGCAGTTTCAGTTGCTCATTTCTTCATTTGACTTCATCTTAAAAATCTACCTTTTTAAATTCTTATGAATTCTTAGCCACTTTTTTCAATGGATTAAAAAAATAGCAACTTTGGATGGTTGCGGTGCAATTTCTATTTTGACTGCTGGAGTTGAAACATAATATTCCAGAAATGTCAAGAACTACTTGTTTGTTTGGTAAAATGACTAACTTTTTTAACATGTTTATTTCAAAATAAAAGACTATTTGTGGGGTCACATCCCTTATGTGTTGTGAGCTCATGTTCTACCCACTGTGCCACAGCTCCGGCTGAAATAACGTGTTTATTGCATGGTTAGAGCACCGGTGGCCCTGGCTGCAGAGAGCGAACAGAACGGAGTGCGTTCAGCTGGTCTTGAGTGTGCAGAATGAGTCATGCCATAATTCAGGCTCCATTCTCCTCTGTCCGCTCTGACCTTTGGGCTGAGGGTGGGATTCTTGCCATCCGCAGTCTGTAGGCTGAGAGACACACCCAGAGTGTGTAAAAGAGGGGAAGGTGTATGTTTGTATGCAGTTTACCCAGCCTTTTCCTGCATGGGTTTAGAGCACATGTGGTATGAGTGACATATGGTCCTGACCATTTTAAATATAGAATTTCAAATCCATGTGATTGCCAGATTTGAGAGATAGATGTCTGATTTAGGTTTTGTTGTTGTTCAGTTAAAAATAGCTTGTATGTAGTAAATATTTTTTTATATAATAGATTGTCAAAGTTTAATATAAAAAATTATGGTTTCTAGGTAAAGTAAAAAAAAAGGATAAAATTCATACATAAAATATATTTGCAAGTAAATTAAAATGTTATAAAGTCAGTTTTAATCTTCATAAAAGTATATTGAATGTATTTTTTATATTGTATGTATGAAGAAGCCCTCATATTTGTTTGGGGTCTAAATGTAAAACAATTTTGGGGTTTAAAGAAGTCTCTTATTTTCACAAAGGCCTGCATTCATTTGATTAAGAATGCAGTAAAAATGGTTATATTGTGGAAGATTCTTACCATTATGATTTAAAATATATTTTTTTCGATATTAATGTATTTTAAATGTAATTTTTTCCTGAAATTGTTAAGCTGAATTTTCATTACTCCAGTCTTCACTGTCACATGATCCTTCAGAAATCATTCTAATATGCTGATTTGGTGCTAATTTGTAACATTTCTTCTTATTTTGAAAACAGTTGTGTTTCTTATTGTCATGAAAACAGATACTTTTTCAGTATACTTTGTCTTTAGTAAAATTTTGTAACCATGTCCATTTAAGGCTTTACTGTTTCTTTTGATCAAACGAATGCATCCTTGCTGAATAAAACTGTTGATCCCTTTCAAAACATTGTATTGCTAAGCCCGCAGACTTTTAGATGATAGTGGGTTTTTTTTTAAAGCACAAATTCTGTTAACCTGGTCAACCCTCTACAGACACCTTGGCAATTGAATCGCCATTGGCTGGTCATTTTTTTAGTTTACTCGCCAGACTGATAATACTAGGCCTATATATATATATATACTGTATATGTTTGTAAAATGGTACAGCTTTTTAAATATCTGAATGTACACTCTTAATATCAGTCAGTCAAGCATTATAATTTGATCTGATTAGAGAATTAGTCATATGCGAGTAAGATATTCTTGCATATGTAGTCAGGGAGCTTATAGTTTTTGATTGTTTATGTCGCATATGTCGATGAACACCGCAATGCGAGAGGGCTTGCTGTATCAGTGTTGTATGAAACTCATCACAGTCCATCTCTCACAGAAACCCACGGGGAGCTCAATGGAAACCACCTTCCTTTGCACGAGCGACCTCGTCCTGGACACGGCTCTATCGAGAAGGATCTTCAGGACATTATGCATTCTCTGACTATGGATGAAGGCCAGACTTCCTCATCTGAGCAATGTAAAAAAGCCCGCCATCCCATTACACAGTCTGCCATGCTCAACGGGAGCGGCCACAGTCTTGTCTCCCCTCCAACCAGTCCTGGTACTATGTCCATAAGCTCCAGCTATGAAAATACCAGTCCTCCTTTTTCTCCCCTTTCTACCCCTTATGTGGTTAGCAGTCCAGGGGCTTGTTTGGACTCCACTAATACACATTCCACCAGCTACACCCACAATGTCCAGGCCCCGGTGCCACAGCCACGCACTTTTGCATCCAAAGCCAGCAGTTCCAATGGAGGACTAAAGGATCAAGAAAGTACCAGGTTTCAAAAAGCCTTGACTGAAACCCCCTCAAGCCCAGCGACAAACCGTAGAGGTGAGAGTCCACACCTGGCCCATGGATTCTCTTCTGGGTCTGTCTCATTTGCATCTGGAGATTTAGGCAGACAGGTCAATGCTAGACTCCCCTTTTCGTCCTCAACAGGATCTTCTAGCCCCAGATCCAGTGTTAGCTCATCAGTCCACAAAACTTCTTCCAGTCTTCAGCCCCATTCACGTGCACTCCTTCCTCCAGACAGTCCCCAGTCATCCCGTCGTGGTGTAGAACCATCCAGCATGCGTGAACTTCCTCCTCTCAGCCCGTCCACAGCACGCAGAGGTGTCCTTGGGGTGCCAGTTCTTCCTGGAGCTCTACCTGGCGTTCCTTTGACCTCTCGTGGCCAGACTGTACCAGAGAGTCCTCGTCTCCAACGACGAGCCACAGCTGAGGAAGAAGTAAGAAATTCGAGATTGCATGCCAGAAGTCCATCTCCTGTATCTGCTCTTTTGAAGGACCAGTCTTCCGGTAAGCAGAAGGGAGGTCTCACCCCAGCTCTAGGCTCTCAGACAGGTGTGTCTCCTCTCACTAGTCCCCGCAACCAGAGAAAGAACCCCAGGGAGCCTCGGCAGGTTCAGCCCCGTACAAGGGAACGCAAGAACAGCATTTCAGAGGTCAGCGACAAAGAGGAAGACCTGCTGGAGTACCATCGCTGGCAAAGAGAGGAAAGGATGCGTGAGCAGGAAATGCAGAGGCTGGTATGTCTGAGCATGTGTATATTTACAGTATCTGTCAAAGGTTTGGACACACTTACTCATGATGAAGTACTAGTTTTACCATCAAACTATGAAATAACAAAATGGAGGTAAACTACTATTTAAATGTGGGGTCAGGAATAACATTTTTTTTATACATTTAGCAAGAATGCATTTAATTGGTTGTGTTCGGGTCAAATTGACCGTGAAGACATTTTATTTTTGAAAAGGTTTCTAGTTCAACGTTATCGCAATTGGACTCAAACTTACTGACTTTGTTCACATAGATAAGTACTTCTCACTGAAAAATTTTCTTAATTTTTTGTGGTTTTATTTCACCTAGTCACACTTGTGGTGTTCTGAAAATGACCGGACTCCAAACAACTGCTTATAAAATTATGCTATATTATCACTAAATATTGGATTCAATTCTTTTTGTCAACTTGACATGTAGGACTGGTTTTGTGTTTCTATTTGCATCTGATTAATCGTATCATTTATTGCCTCGTTTTTTGAGTGAAAAAAATCTTTTTTTAAATAATTTTCACAATATGTAAAAAATTATGAAAATTTTGTTTTGTACACTAGTTTATCTTCAAAACTGTTTAATCAGTAGGTTTGCTTTTAAATTTTTATTTTGTACAAAATTGCAAAAAGTCATTGTGGAAAAATGAACTTAACTTGAACTTGATCCAAATTCTTAACTTGTTTTCAATTGGAAGGATTTCATCCAGATGCCCTAATGCTGCTGTTTGTTTAATATGCTGAAGTGTTTTTTCACTTTTCGAATTAAATCTAAATATGAGTTCTGGTTCTAATAAAGTCATAGTTTGTCTAAGTGAATGCAGTAGAGTGGATAAAGATTGCCTGATGAGAGTATTTGTTTAATGAGGCTTTCAGTGTCATTGGCTTTTGGAGTGGATTTAGAGTTCAGCGGGTGGAGTTTATATGGAGACAGTTTTCTGGTAAAGACATAGAGCAGTCAGGAATAACATGCGGATGTAAATTCCTGAGGCCTTTTTAAAAGCTCATGTGCAGAACGTGTGGTTGCCCAAAGACTATATTTACCCGACACAATCTCAGTGCTTTGAGCTGCCCTCCTCATATGCACACAGAAACACATACTGCCCTCCTTTAACAGCCTAAACATTCGCCTCCACCATAGCCCCTAAATTAACCATGCATAGACATCATCTCTCTCATTTAAACCTATTAAAAACCCCAGACGCTCCTTGGGTGCATCTCAAATTCCCATATTGAATTTCCATTCATCATCTTTGTTACTCGCCACCTTATTTATCCCTGAAATTATATACATCTTCAGTGCCTCTTACCAACTCCTTAATGGCATTTTTATGAAGAAGTACTGTAACCTTGTTTAAAAATACAATACTCACACTAGCCTAATTATATGCAGCTGCCACAGAGAAGACAAGTTCTTGTTATTCCCTGGAGAAAAACTATTTTAGGACATTTACTATGAGACAGAACTGAATTAATACAGGATAGGAAGTCGTTTTCCATATTAAGTCTCCGGTCAGCGTTTTACAAGACAATGGCAGGAACATTAGGTGTATTATGAACACGTTTTCACTCTGTTTGGGTTCAACTTTGTACTGTGGTCTCTGGTCTGGCTGGCACTGTTGTCATGGTTACAGCACAGCTCTGGCCAATAGTGGGGCAACTTGAAAGGTAGAGCAAGTTTTTGTCCAAAAGGAGCTGCATGCTCTTTTTAAAGCTGCTCTTAGGTTAGTATACCCTTTTGAGAGGACTTGTGCCACATCCAAGCACAGCTGAGCTGTATTTTGCACTAATCTCCATCCTAATGCCATCATATACACAGACATTTATAGCTAGCTTCAAAAAATGACATTTCAGAGGTGCGACCTCGCAGCGTGCTAGTGTTAAGATGCGTTTGATCACACATTATGGGATTGAAGATGGGGCAGAAGTGATATACGCTTTTTGATATACGCTGAGATTTCAACTGGTTCTTAACCAGAAAAGCATTTGGGAGATAAGAAAAAACGAAAGCAAGAAGCCAATTACAAACAAGAGAAAAAGCATTAGGAATCTGATCTTTTCTTTTAATCTTGACGAGAGATAATATTGCTCGTATCTTGCTGATATTTACTCTTAAATGCCCTCACGTGTCTGTGTTTACTCAGTTCTAGGTCATGGCCCAGTTGGCTTGAAAAAAAATCTTTTTCTGTTCTGCTGTAGTATTTCTGTGCTCCACCTACCTTTTACCTCTCTCACACACACAGTCACACATACATTTTATAGACAGCTGTATCCTTAACAACAGTGGTTCTCAACGGGTGTCCTTTAGGAACCAGATATTACATTTAACATCAAGTGTTAACCCAGCCCTTAAACTAAATTGTTTACTGAGCAAAGGTATTGAAATATACACTACCATTCAAAATGTAGGGTTTGAAAGTCTCCTATGCTCACCAAGGCTGCGTTTAATACTAATAGTAATACTGTGAAATGTTTTTACAATTTACAATAACCATTTTCTATTGTGATTTATTTTAAAATGTAATTTATTCCTGTCATAGCAATGCTACATTTTCTGCATTATTCCATTCTTCAGGTTCACAATCTTTCAGAAATCATTTTGATACTGTTTAAGAATAGGCTACTGCTCAAGAAAAAACTAATCTTATTATTATCAATGTTGAAAACAGCTGTGCTGCTTATTTTATGCTGGGTTTTTTCAGGATGCTTTGATGTATAGAGCATTCAAAATAACATGATTTATTTGAAATGGCAATCTTTTATAGCATTATACATCTTTTTACTGTCACTTTTGATCAATTTAATGTCTTTACTAAATAAAATTATTAATTTCTTTATAAAAATCATAATTAGTCCAAACTTTTGAACATTTATGTGTTATTATCGCAAACTTTTTTTTTCCCACAGGATGAATAGGAAAATTACAACTACACAGGCATGAACAATAACAGAAAGTGTGAATTATTTATATATTTTTTTCAATCTAACACATGGAACAAATATTTGGCCAAGTCATTTTTAATGAATCACCTTACCAAGTGACAGGTGAATTTGTGCTAGAATATTGAAAATTGTAATTGGACGCATAGACTTTGATGTCAGTGAGTATTAGGGAGCATTTTCTCTTCCCTTTTAAAACTGTTCATTACTACCCTAACTGTGCAAAATTATGTGGCTTTTGCATTTATTATTTTTTGGATCATGATGCACAAGTAACTTGCTTTGCTCCACACACAAACATTTTTTGTCTTCAAAGCATGTCTAGAGGTTTCTCTCTGGCTCACTGAAGATTTGGAGGTCATTTTGCCTTTTGTTCCTGTCGGTGTGTTTGTGGAAGCTTGGGAAATAGAGCATTTCATACTATAAACCACATGAGGGCGATATGGCACCACATTTTGAATGAAAGAACTTTAGCTTTTTTTCTTTGTTTACCAGATTTAAAACATCTAAACATCAGTTTTAACAATAAACACACTGCACACCACTGCAGTTAATGAATACTTGGAATACAGAAGTTTAAATTCCCTTCTCTCCCTTTTCACATAAGTTATATTTGACATTGTTAGAAAGACTCTTTTTATAGCCTAGCTAGCTATACTTACTTAACACTTCAGGCATTGAAGTACATTCAGGGCTGCTGTGCCCAAATAGACGACAGTCGTGTCATAAAGCGGCTTCTACACACAGAGGTTTAGTGCGCTGTGCTTTGTGTTGGTCTGTGTTGTGGCATCTTCAGCATGCATACCAGCTGTGCTGACACCCTTTTGTTGGAGAAGAATGCTGTTGCTACGTTACCCATCAGTTAGCGTTTACTTGTTCCAGTGCTCTGTCTGCACGCTCTTGACAGGGGAGACCTCGTTAAAAGAGAAGAGCATATGTTTCCAGACATTTTATTGGCTGGTCTGGTGAAATAATGGCTCAGTGATAAAGACTTTTACAGCACTGAACACCTAGTGCCCTATATTCTGTCTTTTGTAGTTAACAAATACTGTATCTGTCTTGTACTCTGTTGATTTTCAGAGGTCAGAGTCTCAGGCCTGTCTTATTGTTAATTATATTTGTATAAATAATCCCCTACTTCATCAAAATCAAATCTGATTAGCTGAAATGGATAGCTGTCCCATGCCATGCTATTTTAGTAATGCCACTGGTGTCAGCTAGCCAAGCAGAGCTGTGTATTGTCCATGTAAAATATAATGAGCCCCAATGCCTAGAGTGCTAGTTAGTCTGGCTAGAGCTACGAGAGAACACCGGGACTCTGGCAGCCTGTAAGTAGATAGTATACACACACACACACACACACACACACACACACATACGTAGGTAGAGTGATGGCAGCAGCTGACTATCATAGCCGGGTGAGAGGTTGTTTGAGTGTGCTCACTCAGAGGTTTGGGGGTCAGTAACTGGGTTAAAGGAAAGGATTTGTGAATTTTGTGAGTCACTGTCGCAGATGTTCAGGATTTTTACTTGTTTAATGTGCTAGGTGCTGAATGAATCCAGTAGGATGTTATAGGGGGCTCACACAGTGTCGTAAGTGGTCTTCAATATGTTCTGTTGGTGTCAAGTTGCATTTAGTTTAGAACATACCAGATGAAGCTCCTAAAAGAGCGAGTGAGAGTGTTAACTGTGTTTACATAATTTCAGGCTGTTGTGTGAGTTTTTGTGCTGTATGCACAGCTGAAATCTTATTTTTTGTGTAATTGTTTATAGGAGAGGCAGAGGCTTGAGACCATCCTGAATTTGTGTGCCGAGTATAATAAGAACGACCCTTCGTTGGGCATGGACACAGGGAGGGCGTGTCAGTTTCCAGGGATGGAGGAGGTCTTTGTTCGGCGACCCGGCCCTGACCCTGCGAGTGTGCCTGCCCAGAGCTCTCACAGACAGAGAGAGAGTGAGGAGGAGAACCTGAAAGAGGAGTGTAGCAGCACCGAGAGCCAGCATCAGGAGGTACAACACACACATACTCATGCACACAAACTATCGGAGATACTCACATTATTAGACTGATACACATACAGAGAGAGAAATACATTAATGTCCAAAGATCTGAGGTCACATTGAGCTTCAAAACCTAATTTAAATACACATGATTTGGATTTTGATAATTCTTAAACAAAGAAACACATAATGATTGAGAAATATTAAAGATTCTGCACCATTTCTATAGCAAAACATAATTCTCGATTAGATATATACATTGCTAAGGACTTAATTTGGACAACTTTAAAGGTGATTTTCTCAATATTTCGATATAACCTAACCCTAACCCTTTTTTTGCACCGTCAGATTCCAGACTTACAAATAGTTGTAACTTGGCCAAATATTGTCCTATCCTAACAAACCGTAGTGTACATCAACAGAAAGCTTATTTATTCAGCTTTTAGAGGATGTATAAATCTATTAATTAAAAAATTATTTCCCTTATAACTGATTTTGTGGGCCGGGGTCACATTTTTCAGTTATACATTTTACTCAAAGTGCAACACTAATAATATAATTTACCATTAAAATGTGTATCAAAATGCGAAATAGTGGTCTTAGAATTTTGGACTTGATTTTATGCAACACCAATACTGCTTGAACGTGTACACAGACATATTTGCACACATATTATTATGCATATGCATAATATATAAACATGACAGATTTGACTAAAACACGTAATGGTGTACTTGTAGAAGTTCATATGTACTGTATGTGGAAAAGTAAACATACATTTTACTCTTGTGGTCTGCTGGTAGTCCCTTTTGAATTCACCTACTTTTTCATATTTCTTCTGCTCTGTCTGTAAACACATGTCTTTCTCAGGCTTTTTCTCTCCCTTTCTTTAGAGAAAAATTGTATTCATTAATTTAGGTCACTGTTAGAATGTAGAGAATGTAGGTAGAGTTTATTTGTTGCAACCATTGTCTGAGTGGCCTCACCACACACACATACAACATGCACAAACACAATTTGTTGTAATTGACAAATGCTTTCTCAGCATGAAGATTCTTCAGTGCTGGGGCAGCAGGAGAGAGCATATCTGGAGGAAGAGCGGCTCAGGGTTATGGCTCGAGTGGACGAGCTGAAGACTCGTGTCACTGACCTGGAACAGCAGATACAGGAGTCTAGACAAGAGGTTAGACTGAGTCATAAACCTACAGACCGTTGCCTGTGTGAGGTGTCTACAAAGTGGACATAACTTCCTTCAGTTCAGTCATAACTTTGTGAATGAGAGCGAGAGATGTAGATTTTCACATCAGAACTTGTAAAATCTGTTCAATCACTAGTCGTCTTCATCTACATCAGTGCATCACCATCTGCCATGCATAGAAACATCTTTGGTGTTGCATATTAAAATCGATGTGATTACAGAATTTTGCCTGATCAGCAGAGCTGCGCTATTCATATGAAGAGAAACATATGGAAGTGAACAGACTGTTGAATGTCGTTTTATTGGCAGGCAGAGATGGAGAGGGCATTACTGCAGGGGGAACGGAGGGCGGAGTTTGATCAAGTAGAGGCAGAGCTGGAGATCATCAATCAACTTCAGCTGAAACTGAATGAAGTGGAAAATTCAACTCGGAGGGAGAAAGAGAAGGTGCCGACGACAAACACAAGCTATGAAGCATGCTTCCCTGTTTCCTGTTTGTTTTTCCTGAGAAACTTTGTGGATGCGTCTTTACTACCATGCTAATTTCTAACAGCCTGATGTCTAACTCTTCATTAATCTAAATGACACTGACTACACTGCATGTTTGAATGGGTACTTCCATATTAGTCTTTCGATAAAATTCAGTTTGCTTGGAATAAAATCTATCAATTTTCACCTTATTTTTAATGGAAGAGTGGTTGCGGCCATTTGTAAATTGAATGTGCAAGGCTTCCGGCGTTATCCACTTCTAGTTATTTTACCTGTACAAAAACAGCCCATTATGCTGCTTGATATCACAAACTTGTATTTGCTATATATAATTTTAATGTATCATTGTAATCATAAACATGCTGGCTTGTAGCGTAAATGAATTGTAAATCTTGTACATTCAAAGTAAATCGCTCCGAAATCTGGGTTGCAAAATAAAGTAGTTCATAATACAGCCACCATATTCTAGACGGCAATATAAAGAGGAGTCAATGTGCTGTATTTATATTTAATATAAGTAAATTCACACATCAACCAATGTGTGAAAATTTGTGCACAACATGTCATAAAGGCAACATATATCACAAAACAGTCAATCCTGTGGCTAAATGGAGATATGTAGTAATAATACAACATTATTTATGAATAGATGTATTGAGTAGAACTGAGTTAGTGCTGTATAAATATTTATTCTGCTCAGATTTAGTCTGCTGCAATATATGGGCTCTGATTGCCATGGCAACCCCATATCTAAATCTCTATTTTATCACAGCATGGTGTCTTTATCTAAGCAGTTTCCTCTTTGTTTTCACCCCTCTCCACCATTACTGGCTCGCCGCGTGTGTATTTTACCAGTGTGTATGTTACGTGTGTGTAATGTTTTTGTAGGAGAGAGCAAAAGTCTCAGCTGAGCGGGATGTCCTGGCCAGGCTGAGGGATTCGTACAGTGAGCTGAAGGGCCAGCTTCATAAATGCCCAGAATCACTGAGGGAGCACTTACAGGAACAGCTGACCAGGGTCAGTGTGTGCTTTGATACCGCCAGAGAGAGTCACAATGACTATCGAATGTATTCAACCACTTCACTTCAAAGAGAAGCAGGAGAAAAGAAAGAAAAAAGTAGGATTGTCAGTAGATTCAAATAACTATTAGCGATTAATCTCGTGAGTTTTTTATTAGTTTACGTAATTCGTGTTGAATTTTCAATTGCCTTTTTTATTTTTTTAAATTTGCATCCAGTGTTTCATTCCTCTTTTTTGGGAAGAAAACAAAATAATATATAACAAAGCTGTTTTGCTGTTAGTCTCTCACAACAGTCCTCCAGTGGCTTTGGTGTGTTTCGCTCATCATTGATTGTCAAATAAATAAAACTGAATGCACTAATATTATAATTCTGGCTCATACAACAAGCTGATATTACAGTTCTTTGCTATTTTGTCTAAATAAAATTAAACTTTACATTTAAAATAACTGAAAACTTATTTTTATTTATATATTTAAACTAATATTTTAATAAGAATTTTACAGAATGGAAATGGATATTTTAAATGACATGTCCTAAGTTATTAAATGAGTGTGTTAGCAATGTTAACCCAAATAAAAAAGGAACTTAACATGCAAACATTGAATATCAATATCTATGAATAAAAACATATCTAATATTGTGCGAAAACATATGGTGCCAATAAATTGTCCACCTCTAAATAAAAGCAAAGCAAATAGCAAAAAATACATGAATAAGAGATTAACAAAGAAGACTGAAATATTTACTCTTATTTAATCACATTTGTTCACAAGATACACTATAACAATAACTATTGGAGTGTGTCACCTTCCAGTATCACCAGCAATTAATGGGCAAAACACATGACATGATATAACAGCCTTAATTGGGCAGCTTGTTAGAATCTGGATCTGGAAACTGCACAAATATCCTATGGCTGTGTGTGTTGGCTGTGTGTCAGCGCTCCCTCTCGAACCACAATATGCTCATGGCAATAAAGGGTTTACACACTCGCTGAACAACCATGATCATTATGATGCACCTCTGCTCCTAGGCAATGAAAATGCATGGAATTAATTTACCTGTATGCCTGTCTTTTGCTTTCCACTCTTGCTTGAGTGCTTTTTAATAAATCTCCTCACTAATTGACTGATATGGTAATGAACTGAGCGAATCGCCTCATTGTTTTGTATCTTTTTACACTTTATAACCAGTAAGAACCAAACAGACGATATGTATGAAATGTTTTTTCAGGAGATGCATTGAAAAAAAGTGTGTTCCATACAGCAAACATTATTTGGCAGACAGAGTGATCTTCTTCGGCATGTCATTGAGGAACATTGTCTGTCTGCTTGTTTGTTTCCCCCATCTGTTCGTCTGCCTCTGTCTTTCCCTCTCCGTCTCTGTCCATCTGTGCATGTGTGTGTCTGTAGAAGGTGGAGGCACTGGAGTTGAGCACTAAGCGCTTTGAGGATTTGGAGTTCCGCCAGTTGGAGCGAGAGAGTGGCATAGAAGAGGAGAAGGAGACGGTCAGCAGGCAGCTGTTGCAAGAGAAGGCGGAGTATCACCGGAGTGTGGCCAAAAGGAAGGTAATGACACTGATCTTAGGTCAATTCTAGGACTCAAAAGTCAGTATTGAGCGGCTGATCCTGTATTATACTGGAATGACATATAACCACTGCCTCCTTTTTAAATATGTAGGAGACAATGGCAGCTCTGGAGATCCAGGCTAACCAACTTGGACTTCAGGCAGCTCAGGATTGTGAAAGGATGGCCAAAGATAGAACCTTGACCCTACAGATTCTCCAGAAGGTTGAGAACATTTTTTTTTATTTCTATCTTTCCTATAAGTGTATTCAACACCAAAAAAACAAAAAACCTTACTACTTAAAGAAATATTTAAGAAGTTCACTTCCAGAATGAAAATGTCCTGATAATTTACTCACCCCTGTGTCATCCAAGATGTTCATGTCTTTCTTTCTTCAGTTGAAAAGAAATGAAGGTTTTTGAGGAAAACATTCCAGGATTTTAGTAGACTTCAGTGGTGGCCAATCGGTTGAAGGTCCAAGTTGGAGTTCCAGTGCAGCTTCAAAAGACGATCCTAGCTGAGAAATAAGGGTCTTATCTAGGGAAACAGTCAGTCATTTTTTAAGAAAAATACAAATTTGTATAGTTTTTAACCACAAATGCTCGTCTTGAACTAGCTTGGCCTCACATTACGTAAACACGCACGTGACACATGCACGCACATTACTTTTCCAACGTGATTACGCAATGTGTGAAGACGCACATCGCAGAGCTACTGCAAGATGAGCATTTGTGGTTAAAAAGTAAATATACATTTTTATTTTTTGCAAAATGTCCGTTTGTTTCGCTAGATAAGACCCCTTATTCCCCGGCTAGACACCTATGGAGCTGCATTGAAACTGCAATTTGGACCTTCAAACTATTGGCCACCATTGAAGTCCATTATATGGAGAAGATTCCTGGAATGTTTTCCTCAGAAAACTTCATTTATTTATTTATCTTCACTTAAGCGAGAATCTTGGATAACATGGGAGTAAGCAAATTATCTGAAATTTTCATTCCTTTAAGCTCAATTGACATAATTTGTGGCATATTGTTGATAAGCACAATTAGGGTTGTAGCTAACGATTATTTTTATTGGCGACTATCGTTTTTTTTTTTTTTTTTTTATTAGTCGACTAATCTATCGATTATTTTTCAATTAACCTATTTATTATTTTCTTATCAGTTGATGAATTCTTTAGTTAAACTATCAATAAATAATAACAGTAACTTCAGCTATTAATCTTTTATTTTATTCAAACCTTTTCTCATAGTCAATACTTTACAAAAAATAAATAATAATAACAACAACAAATAAAGAAATAAATAAGGAAAGAAAGAAATTAATAACAATAAATAAAGATAATCACAAGAAAATAGATAAAAAGAAATAACAACTATAAATTATAATAAACTAGCCTTTAACTCAGCACGAGAATCCAACTCTTTAACAGTGTAAACAACTCTGAATGCATGAAACAGCATTGCACCCCCCCCCCCCCTTTAAAAAAAAATTGGGTTGCAGTTGGCCAATTACAATTGACGTAAATGGGTCCAATTTGTAAACATTAAAATTGGCATGCAATTAATATTCACCCTATATATTTTGTAAATATTGTTGTAAATATTGTGAATGATTATCTCATGTATATGTTGTATGTGGAATACATTTTTTCTAGTTATATCCAATTTTACAACTTCATTGCCATGACAAATTAACCCATAACCATAACACTAAAATGAACCTGGGATATTTATTATTGTTTTGTAATTGAATCTGGGATATTCCTATAATGGTAAATTTGACCCTGTATACTTTTCTCTTTAAGGAAAAGGAAAGACTGTCTTCCCTGCAGAAGAGATACCAGAGCCTGACCAGTGGAAATACTTTCTCCAAGCCTGCCAATTCGAAGGAGGTAAGAGCATTCGACAGCCATGACTTTAAATTCGCCAATGGGTAATTGACCCGTTTTTGGCTGGCAAACAAACTACGTTGTAACTCTAAGCTGGTGAACAGACTGTATACAGAAGCCTTGTGATCTAAACTCGTAGAATCATTATAATTCACAAGATATCTGTGCTGTTTCTCAGTATTTAGTGCATTGGTTTGAAATAAACGTACCGTTGTGTACATCCTGATGGTAGTGGTGTCCGTGGGGATATCCTCGACTCCCGCTTATCAGTGATGAGCATGTTTTTTCTGGGTTATCGCCATCGGCGATAAGCTTCATGTCGATGCCTCTTTGATCAGCCATAAAATATGTAGAGGGAATCTGAAGAAGTTTGATAAGACAAATAAAGGTATAAAAATGTTCTTTGGCATGGTTCGTGCAACACTGTTCTGGTCTGTTGGTGTTTATACTCAAAACAGGAAGTGCTTTACATCAGTGAACCTGACCTTTTAGATGAACTCCCTACCCAGAATTCTCTACTCCCCCCATCTTGTTGTCAAAGATCTACCCCTCAGATATATTCTAACAGGCCACAGGAGGTAAAAGCATGACCCCAGGACAGCTGTGAGGGATTTACAAACTAACAATACCATTATGTAATTTGCACTTACGCGCTTGTGCAGTTCAGTCATTTCACCCTTCATAAGGAACATGTATCTGTGTGGCTGATGAGTAGAGATGGGAATTGTAAAGAATGTAATTTTTTATGTAATATGCATTGCTAAGAACTTCATTTGGACAACTTTAATGATTATAGTTCCCTAATGGTCCCACTAACGATTTTTTTAGTACTAAAAGAAATGCAGTTTCATTACCAAATGATAAGATGGTTTCAGTAATAACAACAACAGTACCGAACAAATTTCATTCATTTATTTTTATGGAATACTACTGACAAAACAAAGAGTTAAATGAACAACCAGTCAGTCACTAAACTGATTTCTAATGTGCTTGACTTCATTAAAATGAATGACTTGGAGTCCTCTATTTGGCGCTTTCAGATAAGTAGTAGTGTTGTGGAATAATTGAATAAATATTGCAGTAAATGTATTCTACCCACATGCGAACCATCTGTGGAACTTAATGACTTTTTTTTTTTAAGATCAAACCCTCTCTAAATTAGAATCGTTTTTTGGTTCCCAACCCTACTTATGTGTATAAACATTATAACCCACATTACCATAAGTTTGGGGTCAGTAAGAATATTTTAATGAACAGTGAACAAACCATACTCTGAATTCGTGCTCTGCATTTAACCCATCCAAGTGCACAAACACACATCCGGAGCAGTGGGCAGCCAATGCTGCGGCGCCCGGGGAGCAGTTGGGGGTTCGGTGCCTTGCTCAAGGGTCTCACTTAAGTCGTGGTATTGAGGGTGGAGAGAGCGCTGGTTATTCACTCCCCCCACCTACAATCCCTGCCGGACCTGAGACTCGAACCCGCGACCTTTGGGTTACAAGGCCGACTCTCTATCCATTAGACCACAACTGCTCTTAATGTTTTTGAAAAGTCTTTTTGCTCAACAAATTTCTGCATTTATTGTTCAAAGATACAATAAAACAGTAATATCGTGAAATGTTATTATAATTTAAAATAACTGTATTTCTCCCATCGTTTAGTGTCACATTATCTTTCAGAAATATTACTAATATGCTAATTTGATTCTCAGATTTCTTATCAATGTTGCAAACAGTTCAAAAGAACAGCATTTATTTGAAATATATATTTTTGTAGTAATGTAAATGTCTTGACTGCCACTTTGGATACATTTAATGCATCCTTGCTGAATAAAAGTTAATTTCTTTCTTTCAATCAATCAGTCATAAAAATACTGACCCTAAACTTTGGAATGGTTGTGTAAATACGTGTTGTGTAGTGTCAAGACCTGGAATGCTTACGGATGTTTTTTGAGTTGTTGGGTCTTTGTAATGTTCATTTTAACATTCATCAATTGTATTGGCCACAGTTGCAGTGATAACAAACAGGTTTTCATTTTTTTTACTTGTGTTGTTTGTTGAGTGTTGTTTGCCTCAATCTTGCATGCGGTCTGTTATGTTCTGAACATTCATGAATGGTATGGTCATATATCATAGTACTGTGATATGGTGGACACATTGACATTCTGTATAACACACGCTGCATGTGTGTACATTGGAGATGTTGAAGTGCGTGGCATGTTTGTGAAGTGTTGGGCGCAAGCATGCTTTATCCAGAGGGTGCATGAAGATTTCAGGGTGCAGTTCTTCAAGTGTCCTTTGAGATATGAACTGATATCCTTTGTGGATGTGTGTACGGATGGATGAATGTGTGTGCTCAGGAGTACCTCAGACTCTCTGATGTATATAAGATGTATGGGAACGGATGTATCCCCGCCCAGACTGCCTTCCCTTACGCTCTTTGTCTACCGCTGGCTGTAACATCAGACACACCTCGTGAGGTATGACTCCTCCACTCACTCTTTTATCCATGACAGAAACTTTTTCTTTGCCTCACCACCTCCTGTTTTCCTTTCCAATGCCATTTATTCCTAGTTTGTGGCTTTTCTTTTTATGATGCTGTCAGAATAACCCACTTGCTGTCTTCTCTTGAAACTCTTATTTTTCACTTCTTCCTGTCTCTTTCTCTTTCCAGCTGTCTTTGTCGTTGTTGTATCCTCTGCCTGTGCTATGCCAGCTTTATGCTTTTGTGTACCTAAAATGCCCTCATTACATTTTGTTTTTGTGTGATGGTTTGATTGAATGAAGGAGTATGTGACAGTCAGTCAGTTAAACCAGCTATTCGGGATGCCCAAAGTTGACCCCTCCCCCACATCATCAGTCCAATCATTCCAAGCTATTGTCGCTGACCCTGTCCACTCCAGCCCCACATCCCAGTGTGGCTCCTCCCAGTCACTTCCTGTTGAGGTGTGTGTTATTTCCTGGTGTTGATGTGTTTGTAGTTTTATTTACCATAGCTTGTGTAAATCTGGCTTGTTCTTGTTGAATAGAGAGATGAATGAAATGGGAACTTGAGGTTCTGTGGTTTTAAGAGACATACTTTTCATTTACGACTCCATACTTTCAATGCATGTATCTCTTCTTTCCTCGCTGTATCAATTTTTCCTCTTTTTCCCATCCATCCTCCCTTTACATGGACTGCCCTTCAGACCCAGCCTGCATGGAGTAGGCCCTCAATCCCCAGGCTAGATTCAGAGCGCTGGTACCAGGAAATTATGGCAGCTGGGGAGCCCAGTCATGCCTGTCCTCCCCCTCTGCCAGCTAAGTGTATCTCCTCACGTAAACATATGCAGGTAAACTATCTTAATGTGTCTGCCTTCTCTTCTGCTTGCATCCTTTATCCTTTTTCTGTCCTTAAGTTATCTGTCCTTAGTGTACCTTTCGCTTTGAATCTCGCCAGAAATAATTGCCAAAATAATTTCAGTACTTTTATGTAAAGTGCTTGAAGTTCGGTCTTTGTTGCTGGGTTTGGTTGCTTTGGTGTTGTCTTCTTCCTTGCTGTGGGGGCAAGTTGCCATAGCTGTCATATTGGATGGAGAATATGAATAAATGAGGGATGAATAACACTTAGATGTTTTGTTGTCAGATCTATAAGCAAGACGGTGAGCTGGTTCAGACCAACGGCACCTTTACATCCCCGCCTTCCAGTATGACCACATCAGGCAGAAACACACCCACCAAAGTAAGACAGTTTAAACCATAACCTCTGACTGTTGTAAAGAGGCTACAATATACATTCTGCATTTTTGAAAGCAACTTAAAGGGATAGTTCACCCAAAAAGGAAAGTTCTGTCATTAATTACTCACCATCATGTCGTTCCAAACCTGTAAGACCTTTGTTCAGCTTCAGAACACAAATAAAGATATCTTTGATGAAATCCAAGAGCTTTCTGACCCTGAAAACACAACAACAGAACTACCAAGTTCAAGGTCCAGAAAGGTAGTAAGGACATCGATAAAATTGTCCATGTGACATCAGTGCGTCAACTGTAATTTTATGTAGCTACGAGAATCCGGGTCAATACCACGACGTGGTACTCGTGGCCTCATGAATGGCGATGGAAACTGATCCAGAAGAGAATAAATCATTGAATAAAGTCATTATTTTTCTTTGTGCGCAAAAAGTATTCTCGAAGCTTCATAAAATTAGGGTTGAACCACTGATGTCACATGGACAATTTTACAATGTCATTTCTGGGCCTTGAACATGGTAGTTGCACTGCTCTCTATGGAGGGTTAGAAAGTTCTCAGATATCATCAAAAATATCTTAATTTGTGTTACAAAGATTAACAAAGGTCTTACGGGTTTGTAACGATATGAGGGTGAGTACTTAATGATAAAATTTACATTTTTATTTGAACTAACTGCAAGAGTATTGAGTATTGTGTCCCCTTAGAAAAAAATCCCTGATTAAAAAGAGTTATTAGTGATGAACCAAGCCAACTAGCAGTGAGGTGAACCACAACATTATAGACTTTGATTTGAGGCAAAATAAAGTATATGAAAACTGGACAAGATTGTGTAATTAACAGATTTCGTTAGAGAAAGAACTTGAAATTGAATTTGAGGAGATGTTTTTAAAGGTTTATATTATCATTGTAAATAGTTTCTCTTATGGAGGAAATGAATGGGATTTTTACTTCCAGAATCTGACTGTTGCACTCTGTTCCTACTTATTATAGGTATTACTCTTTTATGTTTACCCTGAGATCAGTAGTTTTCCATTCCCTTTTCAAAGTTTGATTTCAGTTGGACTAAAACAATTCATCTTACTTCAAAGACAAACCTAGCGCGTAATGTGTATTTAATCCTTCAAATATTAGATTGGGCAATGTGTCGACTACAAAAACCCTCACTGTTGCTCCATTATAACTGTATAAATATTAAAAAAATGTGTCACTTTCTATTTATCTTTTCTTTTTTATCTTCAGAGTCTCCCAGACCTGTCCCCTGCTTATTTGGACTTGGACTCAAAGAGACAATTGTATCTACAAGGCAGAGGTAGCCATCAGACATATTAGTTTTTTAAACAGTGTGTGTTGAATAATTTAAGTTGCTGCGCCATATAACATAAAGGTGATTGTAGACATACTGTACAGTTCTGTGTTTTTATTGATCTTCTCTGGATGTATTTTTCTAGGCCCCTATACATGTGATGATTCCAGAATCAGGCCTACGGATGCTAAACAGAGCCACTGGGGGGCACCACAGGGCTCTCACTCCCCTTTCCCACCTTCAGGTGCTCCCATGGTACACTACTCCATTCTGCACCACCAAGCACCTCCAGCTGGAGAGTCAACGTATGACACTCTGAGTTTGGAGAGCTCTGACAGCGTAGAGACCAGCGTATCTACTGGCAACAACTCTGCCTGTTCACCTGAAAGGTGAGACACAGTTGTCAAGGGAACCCTTCGTTCTGCCTCCATTCCCCTGACAACGGGTCACGCTCCCCAATTTCCCCATAAATGTTTTTTTCTTCATCCTTTTCCCAGAATAGATCCTGAGTTGTTTCCATGACAACACATACATCGACACAAAGAGACACGCTATTCTTCTCGTCTTCAAAGTTTGGTCTTGTCCCGAGGCAGAACGAACATAGAATGTCATTTTAAAGTATGTGCTCCTTGGAGCCAGGGAGGCTTCAGGTGTTTCGTCAGATCTTGAAGTCATGAAAAGACACTCTCTTGATTTTGCCCTACTTTTCAGCATCGATAGTCTGGATAAGAGTCTTTGACCATGCATTGTTACATTTCGGTTAGATGTTTCAGCAGTTTTAAACTCCTACAGCCCTGCTCACCCTAGATCAACCTTTTCCTTTGAGCTGGTAAAGGAGGCCCATCAAAAAAGCATGTAGGTCCTTACTTAAAAGTGAAATAGAAAAAAATAACATACTGTACTCCTGACCCAGCAGGAAGGAGCATGATGCACATGATTTTTGATTTTTTTAACCTGTGGCAAAAACGTGGTTGCCTAAGGGCTTAGTAAAGATAAGACATCGCCTGGAGTGAAATAAAAGTAAACACAAAGCATTTTTAACATCTTGCTACATTATCAAGTCGTATTTAGACATTTTACCAAATGCAATTTTAACCAAACTGAGTGTGCTACATTATTAAATACACACTGCTTTTCTAAAGTGACTGTAAACACTTTTAAATAGTTAGATACAATCTAATAAATGCTTTTCTTCTGTACTTTGTTCATCAAAAAATCCTGTATCAGTTTCCACAAAAATATTAATCAGCTCTGTTTTCAACATTGATAATAAGATGATTACTTGAACATGTTAGAATGGAGGATCATGTGAAACTAAATAATGGAGTAATGGCTATTGAATAAATTACATTTGAAAATATATAGAAAATGGTTATTTTAAATTTGTATACTATTACATAAATGTACTGTTTTTACTTTATTTGTATTAAAATAAATGCAGCCTTGGTGAGCATAACATATTTTTTTAAAACATAAAAGGTAGAGTATATAATGCTCAACAATTATATATTTAAAAAAATATATAAAAATGTAATGATAATATTTTTTTCAGTCAGCGTATGTGTTAGATAACTGAAATGATATTTATTTGATTATTTACACTTCTGTAATATTCAGTAGAATTTGTATGAAGGCTGTTGTGATCTGTCTAGAGTGAGCACTCATCTTCTGCCACTGGAAGCACCGCAGCAACAGTAACCGTGTGTTTCTCCCTCAGCAACAATGGGCTGGCAGGACTGAGGCTGGAGGAGATGGAGAAGATGTTGAAGGAGGCCCAGCAGGAGAAAGCCAGACTGGTGGAGAGTCGAGTGAGTACCATTAATCTTTAATTGTCTGTGAAATATAATCTATCCTTCTCCCTGTCTCTCATATAAAAGAGATCTTTTTCATGAATTTAAAAAGGACGCCCCTGGTCCCTTTGGCATTACTGCATTAAAGATTGTTTCTTACCTACAAAGAGTGATAGACATGAAAGGCTGGATCTTAACAAGCTCTCCGACAGTAATACTCACTCAGACAATCTCTTGCTGAATTATTTTTTCATGCATCCCCAGTCACCCCACCGCACCAGTGCACACTGTGTATTTTATGTATTTGTATGTATTTTTTTCCCTATTGCCTATTAAATCTTCTCACAGTAGATTTGAAGCCCCTTTGTGTCTTAATCTGTCTGTCTTTTTTGTGTGTGTGTGTGTGTGTGTGTGTCAGGAGATGGAAGTCCAGGCACGAAAGCAGCTGCTGGAGGCTGAGAGAAGGCGGCGAGAGGAGGTGGAGAGGAGGCTGCAGGATGAGACTGTACACAGACAGAGACTTGTGGAGGAAGAGGTCAAGCTGAGAGAGAAACAGTGTTCCCAGGTCAGTACGTCTGGTGAACACCTCAATAAACTGCTCTCAGATAGCCGCCCAGTCTATTATTAGGCAGACGTAAAATCCTCACATTTCCCAGTGAGATAAAAGGGACAGTACATAATGCTTGCATTAATAAGTTATTAATAAATATTAATATTTATAATCATAATGCTTTATAGATCAGTAGTTCATGTACATTCATATGTATATATGAATGAACGTATATTTGAGTGATTGATGTGGCACTAAGGTTATTCAAAAATACATCAAAAATATAATTGAAACTAAGAAATTACTTGAATACATCTTATAGGTGATTTTGATATTTTTATTTAATATTTTTATTTTTATTATTTATTAATTTTATTTTTATTTTGTTATTTAATTTACTTAATTTAATATAATCTTTCAAAACTGTGTCTAGGTCTAAAACTCTAGCAATTGTAAAAAAAAAAAAAAAAAAAAGCTCATTAAAAGGCTTCATGAAAGAAATGTGGCATAAGTAGCTTGGCAAAATAAAAAAGTAGTGAAGCACTTTTGAAATCGAAGTCAGTGTGACATCAACAACATGCAGAAACCCAGAAAATAGAGGACCCCTTTTGCTTATTAAATTTCTAACTAGTTGAATAAACATTAACTAAACGTTTAGCATAATATAATGTGTATATAAAACATAACAAGATATTAGTGTTAAAAATAGAATTGTTTGAAACACACACAGTAGTGTAGCGCCTACACACACTCGAACAGACAGACTCTCTGTCTGCGTACAACTCTGAACCCAGCAGTGAGCTTCACTGTGCCGCTCTGAGGTCAGTGAATGCTTTGAGTTGCTCTTTAAAAGTCTTTATGAGGTCACTGGCTCAGCTTGACTGGGCCAGATGAGAGGCATGAATGCACAGAGAGCAGCTCCGCACAGCAGGTGGATGAGAGGAGACACGCAGACAGATGGTGAGAGGGAGACAGCAGAAAGAAGATAAGATGGGAGGAAGAGGAGGGGTGTAATACAGAGGCAAGGAAGGGCAGGGCAGTAGGACACCAATGTTTTAAACACCGTTAAGTGACATTACCAAAACAATGAAATCAACCTGTGATTTTCACTACTGTATGAATTGACATTTTTCTGACACTTCTTTAAAATTATCATGTTATATTTCCATGAAATGTATTGTTTTTATGTGTACCTGAGCAAGTCAGTTTTACGGAAATATTTGAGACAGCTAATCTGAGCTCTGCCCTCCTCAGGCTCGGCCAATGACGCGCTACCTGCCTATTCGAAAAGAGGAGTTTGACCTGCGTTCTCATGTGGAGTCATCAGGCCACTGCGTGGACACATGTGCATATGTCATTGTTACAGAGAAAATGTGCAAAGGCCATCTTGTGAAGATGGGCGGCAAGATCAAATCTTGGAAAAAACGCTGGTTTGTCTTTGATCGCCTTAAAAGGACCTTCTCTTATTACGTAGGTAAGATAGTTGTCGTATTTATTCCTAAAGAAATTGTCAGCAAATTGTTGTAAATAATTTTTTTTCTTTTTTTGTTTGAAATGTTTTTTTTTTTTTACTTCAATACAGTTGTAATTATAAAACACATTTATTTTGACAAATTTGTAGTGTATTGAATTTAATTCTAAAAGAAAGCACATCATTTTCTGATGTGATAAAAGGGACATAAGGGTATAATGGACGGTACTTGGTGTAATTTAAAATATGAAAGGTGAAAAAAGAAAAAGAGAAGAAGGTTAAACAAACAAACTAACAAAAACAATCCAACGGCATTGACAAAGTGGCATATTCTGGTGAAATGTATTATCTGGGATCGCTCGATTTCCGTTCATCCTGTCTTTCTTTTAGATGTTCTCTCTCTTTCTCACACATATGCTTTGCTCATGTGTGTAGCCTTTTCACCCCCTCACTCCCCATGTTAGTAGTGATGATGATGATGATGATGTGATGATGATGATGAAATAAACTGCAATACTTTCTCTAGCCTAGTGTTTCTGAGGGATGGGGGTGTAGATTTACCCCTGGCTCAGTTCTAAGTAACAATACTGCACTTACAACTCTTCAAAAACATAAAACAAAAACAATTTATCCCATTACTTAGCAGATTTGTGTAACGAATAGAGGCGAGCCAAAAAAAAAAAAGCTGTTCAAAAAGGAAAGTAATAAATCTTAAGCGTCAACAGGTGCAAGTGAGCTCACTGGAGGCTGACAAGCCTGAAACAGTGGTTTCAAATCATCTACCAGATAGAATCAATCGAGAGAGAGGTGTTAATTTGCGCTAAGTAGCGAAAAGGGAAGTCTGTCAGAGAAGCTGCAGTGGGTGGCAGACTGTGTTAAATTGAGACAGACAATGCTTTTAGGTGAATCGCTCTGTGCGCTACGATTCACTTATACCACGTACGTGTTCAATCCCTGTGGCAAAGCTTTTAAAAAGTTTTTCTTTTTTATTATAATATCTAGGAATAAAAGATATTACTGAAATGTAAAACAAATGATGCAGATGTATCGTGTAATGCAAATAAACTACAAATGGGAACTGGCAAATGTAATCTCTTAATGGATAACAAAGCTGATCTGTATGAAAAAAATTATATTAACAGAATTTTCATTTTCCTCTTGGTTTTTGCTCCTCAGATAAACATGAGACCAAACTAAAGGGTGTCATCTACTTCCAAGCCATAGAGGAGGTGTATTACGATCACCTGCGCAGCGCAACTAAGGTAACGAGTGCTTTTTCAACACCTCCTGTTTACTGTCAACATCAACAAATCAAGCTCCATACCACTCACACTACCACACCAACTTTGGTTAGCACACAGTGAATGTTTAAACAGACAGGCGTCTTTTTATAAAGAGAATTTCTTACAGCAGAATGCAAAAGAGATCAAAGGCGGCTTCATGTTCATGTACATTTCGTCATGCTTGCTTTTTTTCCTCTTCAGCGACATGCCTTTATTCCTGCTGTTCTCCATCTTCTCACACTTTGTCTTTTTTTCTGTCCTTACAGAGTCCGAATCCTTCGCTAACCTTTTGTGTGAAGACTCACGATCGACTTTATTTCATGGTGGCACCGTCTCCAGAGGCCATGCGCATTTGGATGGACGTCATAGTAACTGGTGCCGAGGGCTACACGCAGTTTATGACCTGAGGACGAGTGGATGCAATTCTGTCTGCAGTGATGTGAGAGCGGGCAGGACTCATTTAACAGGACATGTAACATATGCAAAATTATGTTGAAAAACTTCAGCCAGCACTGACTGATTTCTTTGTCATCGTGACAAGAGAAGAACTGAAAGCAGGCTGGCCTGATGACGACGTATTATTGTGCAACTGATGTTCAGATTTTATGTTACTAAAAAGAGAAGCAGAAAAATGTATATTTTATATATATATATATAGATGGAAAGAGTGGAAGCAAAGAATGTTTGTCTCTGTATTGTTGTGATACAGAGACAGGAGACAGTTACAGAGCTTACAGTATTTAATGGCATTTCAAATCAATCATATTCTCAGTACTTTTATTTTTTTTTTTTCATCTCTACAGTTGTATAGTGCCAAGTATTCAGGTGTATATACATCAGTGTATTACCTCTTTACTTTACTTGATTTAGGTGCAGTTACATGGTTACAATGAGATTAAATGTAATAGTACATGATAGCAGTCATAATCTCTTTTTAGGTAGAAAGTCAGCATTCACATTTTAAATTGCTTTGAAAGATATTTTACCGCATTTCATATGCTGTATGTGTCAGATATATATAATGTTCTTTGCTGCAAAGATTATTAAACAAATGGCTCGGGTGCTCAGACATGTAACTAAAAACCGTAAGCCTGCGTAACTTTATCATACAATATTATTTGGTGGGGGACCATTGCAGTAAATATTTTTGTTTTCAAGACCTTGGTACTTTTGTACCGACAGGTTTTGTCTTGCCAAAGCTTCACCCATGTTGATATGTGTACTCTTCCACATCTTAAAAAATGTGTGGATGTGCCACTATGATTTATAATCTGATATTTTGTGTATTGTGCTGTTCAGATTATTGATATCCTCTTTAATGAGAAGAACAGTGTGAACTTTTGATAATTCAGTGTTACAACACTAACAATGTATTTCTAAATATTAACTTTTTTTCATTTGACAGAAACAAGTAGCATATACTCTGAAGCAAATAAAAAAAGTCTAACAAAATATAGCGTTTTCTTGTGCTCATATAGAGTAGAGCTGAGCTAGTTGTCGCACCTTTTACTCTAGTGAATATTTCTCAGGCTTGGTTTATTCTGAAGTCAATTTCTGCATAGAGAAAAATGTTAATAACTTGACTAGATTGCTTTTAATATTTAGCCATTTCCACCATTATTGCCCATTCATGTGGAAAAAAGTAGTTCATTGAACACAAGTTGTGGGACAAAATGTAAAAACTAAAACAATTATTGCATAACAATTTATGACAATGTAAGGGTAAGGGAAAGGGTAACTTTTTAGAAAAAAATATTTACATTAAGAAATATTGTTATATAGTTGCCTCTTATCTGAATGTATCTCTGTGAGGTTTTATTTTGTTCACATATGCAACTAAAATATTCTTAATATCTTAAAAATTAGAGACAATTCATCAACAGTTTGGAATTGAACATTTAACTTAAAACATAAGTTACTGAGAAATTGTGACAACTTCCCTGTTATAAGAAATCATGTATATACAGTTCCCTGATAAAAACATAACTCTGTAGGCCTATACTCATATTGGTATAACCACATTAATCCATGCTTTGAAATAATCCACAAAATAGGATCCTCTCACAATATCTTATGCCTAAAACGTTATCAGCCACATTGCACAAACCACTATGCCATGATAACCAGTGCTATATTTGCCTAACAGACAAAACATAACTGGTAAATCAAATTTATGACACCATGGGTCAGTTCCGCATGCATTCTCGGGCAATGTGAGGGTTCAGTTATAAAAGATTCTCCTCTGTAACCGGAAAATAACTGTATGTTAAATCTGTTACAACTGTATGTTAATGAACAGGGAATTTCCCAAGACAGTCCCACAGGATAAACAAAGTTTGAAAATACAAAATAAACGATTTAACCCCTTCAGACCTGAATTATGTTCCAAAAGTACATGTGCCATGTTCTTAAGGCTTCCATAATGAGAGCAAATAATAATAATAAAAATTGCAGCACTCTTTAATTGTATTGGTGTTCCTGTGGCTCAGTGGTAGAGCATAGCGTTAGTGGCGCAAAAGGTTGTGGGTTCAATTCCCAGGGAACACACACACTGATTCAAAAAATTGTATAACTTAAATGCACTGTAAGTCGCTTTGGATAAAAGCGTTTGATAAATGTAAATATTAGTTTTTTTTTCAATTTCAGTGGACATCATACCGAAACAGCTGTACTTAACAAACAACATACACTTTGTTTAAAACCCTTTTGCATTTCTCTGTTTAAGGGACTATGTCTGGAGAAGAAACCGAGCGCTCGCTCGTGAAGCGGTTGGTTTCCCCGTGTGCCCGGTAGAGGGCGCAACTCGTCACGTCTCACCGCTCCAGATGCGAGGGCTGGGTCTGCGTTCCGCTCGGTGTTCTGCTGAGGCCCCGGGGCCCAGAGCTTGTTTTCTTCTCTGCCTCGCACCCAGTCATTACCATAACAGTTAAATGCAACTACAAATGTCATCAGCGTAATGATGATGCCATCTGTCTCCACAAGCAAAAGCTCACCAATTAATTTATCACTTGATGCTAATTCGTCTCACTTTAAAATTAAGCAACATAAAAGAAAAAGGAACCAACCTAACAAAGATAATAAATGCAAAGAACGGCACGCTAATTTTTAACAACAAATTGAAATAAGGACGTCGCTTTTAGTTAAAAAATGTAAAGTGTAAACAAACAACAAAGACACTAATTAAACCTCCAATATCTTTTGAGTTGCAAAGAGCAACTGATGTCTCACATATATCAAAGCAAGAGGGGAAAGTTTGTGCCTTAAAATCACTAGGGCCTGAGCTGACATGATCAACTGTTGAGCCGGTGGTGAAGATCAACTTGGAGACGTTTGAGGGGAGCCACTCGGGAATCAAGAGCCCTCCACTTTGAAGGCGTGATCAACCGACCTAATCCAACCATGAGAACCGCGAGCATCTTCACACAGAAGCGGCGTGCGCGCTCGTTCAGACGCACTGGAGCTTTCGCTGTTTACAAATGTAAATGCGCATAAACGTAAATAATAACCATTCCGAAAGAAAAGAATACACCAGGGGTGGGGGAAATACCAACGCAAAAAAAAACTCCTTGAATTTGTCCTTGAGTGGCTCGTGTTTTAGTTTGAGATGTGACTCGAGACGCACCCCAAACACAGCAGCGGCGTCCCGCGGGAAGCGCCAGACAAATGCACGTTCTCAAAATCAAACGACTTTAACGCTGCCTCGCGTTCCCGAAGGAACAGTCAATGAAATAACTGCGGTTAGTTCACCCCACGCAACACGGGTTATTAGTCACATTATCTTTATCTCGCAAGTCTGTTATTCTAAAGAGGACACGTTTGGGGGAAGGCGGCCGTCAAACCTCTTGAAACCTGTTGAAAGGTTATCCCGATTCCCACGATACGGCGCTTCGGTGGGAAATTAAATAATAGTCATTTTCTGAGATGATTCCTGTTGGATGTTATTAAACTAAAAAAAACAATAATAAAAAAGTGCCTATAGCAAGTGATCGAAACTTGAAACAATTTGATCGCTCGTGCAGTGGAATGAAAAAAAGACAACAATGAATTCAGAAGGAGATGGTGATGAAATTGTGATGTAACTTTTACTAATGTGTGCTATACATGAACTTGGCATGGCGCGTTTGCTCTCTCACCCACTCCTTACTTCTTTTCTGTCTAACTTAAAGAGTGACAGAGAAGGCTCTAAAAGTAAAAACAAAGTAAACGAAACAAAAATAAAATAAAATCATAAGATTAGCGTTTAATAGTATTTAGACACACGCACCCTAAAAACAGCGTCTCGTGTTTGAATGAGCTTAGTTTAATTGTTCCACATATGGACAGCTGGATTTATGGAGAGGAACAGATTTATCACCCCAACCAGCGTTTTTAATCCTCAAAAGCTGTGATTAATTAACGCCACGGCCTGGACTTACATGTCTATTTGCAACATCAGCTATTTAAGGCGGAAAAATCTCAATATAAAAAGAAACTCAATGATGGCCTAACCGCACTGGAGCAGACTGTGGCTGAGGTGCCCTCGTGCGCGCGCGCGCGTGCGTGTGTGTGTGTGTGTGTGTAATGCTGACTTTCTCTCACGCTTTGCGCAAACAGGGCGCCCCCACGGACCAATTAAGACACGGCGAGTTGGGAGAGTCAGCGCTTTCCTGGGAGAGATCCCACACTTCAACAACCATTATTATCTCAGTCTCTTCAACGTTACGACTGCGGTCACGAAGATTGCATCAGGCCTCACTTCTACAACTGCGAGGCTGAGCCGACTCACAAGAGGAATTACAGTATCACAGTACCTTCAGAAGCCCCTCTTTGATCCCGTCGCTCTCTGACTGCTCCTCGAGAAAGCAGGTGTCATCTTGGTTCACGCGGGGCTATTAAGTGTAAATAAAATCAATTTCTCGTCAGTAGAGGAAGACGTTAGCTTCTACCAAGAGCTGAGGAATATTCCACCTGACAGTTTTTAACTTTTCTCTGTCTGTTGGCTTTTTCCATGTTTTGCGAGATGTTTAGCGCTTCTCGGTTTCATTACATATCCCCCATAAACCAAAAAGCTAAGTTTTATAATAAAAAAGCCATGTGTGACTAACGTTACTTAACTCAACATGTGTGAGGACTGCGGACTGTGAGGTCTAAATGGCGTGTCGATACAATGTAGCAGACAAGTCATTTCAATGAAACAGATTATTTAAAGACACTTGCCGTTATGTTTGTTTGAGACTAGAGTAACTTTTCGGTGAATGTCAATGTAATTCAACAGAAACAAAACTGAAAAACACGGGCCAAAAGAGGGAGCGAGAGCGCTCGTTGCAAATCCCATGGCAACAGCAACCAGAAAACATGTCTAAAATAGGGGGCAGTGTTCGCTATTACTATAGCAACAGGAAGACATAGCTCCTTCAATCAGCTTTAGGATTTGCTGAGGGGGGAAAACAAAGCTTGATTCTTTGAAAAACCGTTATTAACGGGAATTAAATGAGATGTACTTGTGAGTTTGAGGGTAATTTGTCTCGTCTCACTGTGAGCGCGCATGACTTGAATAGCTCAGCATAATGTGGTCCTTCTGAAGTTCAGATGGAATGATCAAAATATAGCAAACAATAGATAAAAGACGATCTCTTTCTTTCTCCTGCTAGATAGCGTTTGTGTTTTGCTCGATCGCAGAATTTAACATTCGCTTCTCCCAGGGGCAGTTGTAGAAATGCTGATGCTGAAATGGCAATAATGACGTTAAAGACGCCACCTGTTACACTCGCTACATTAGAATACTCTCTCTCTATATGTGTAAACAGAGTTAAACTATTATAGACGCTTTTACAACTCCTCTGAGTAAATGCTGTTCAGTTAATTAAGCGAACATTTAAATGCATACAGATAAAAAAATATCACCTGAATACACTGTCGCTTTGGATAAAAGCGTCTGCTAAATGCATAAATGTAAAAAGCTAGCAGTTATATTAAATAAAATACTAATAATAAACCTACGCATAAGTCTATTATCAAATTTAAAAGTATTATATTAAAATTTTGATCACCCAATTTAATCACCCTGTAGTCTAAATGAAAATAAAAATGTGATATACAGAACTTAATAGGCTACAACTGGACTGAACTGAACCAAGGAACAGCGTTTTAAGAGGGAAGCGTCTAAAAAGCGTAGCAGCAAATGCCACAACTAATGTTACAATGTTTTGTCAGTAAAGTTCCATAAACTACCCTTCCGCGACATGAAAGTTTAACCACTTGCAGAATTTGCTCTCGGGATGTTTACGTGAAACATGTGCACGGAGAGTGGAAAACCGAAGACCACTGGGAAGCAACGTCTCTCTAGCGGCAGCCAATGAGAGAACACAACAGTTCCTCTCCAGCCAATCGCTGCCACGACAGGATCGGTCCGTCCAGCGAATCTGCTAGCAGCTTGAAGCGCTGATGCAACTAACCTGCAACAACAGCCACGTATCTCCTGGGTAGCAGAAAGTGTTCTTCCTCGCTAGTAGAAATCAAGTAGTCCCTGTGAAACAATACATATTTGAACGGGAGAGTATGCTATGCGTGTTATGATGTGAATATTTGATGTATAACCAGATACTGCAACTGTACAATGACAATCATCCTAACAGCTTCTTTCATTACACATTCTTCTCTCAGAGCCTCAAACCCGTAGTAGTTTTAAGTTAGGGGACGTGCCAGCGGGATTTTGTGTTTTCTCGGAAGTCGTTGAGAAAGTGAGTGTTAATTCTTGTGGGCGTTTTCGCCAACCCGAAATGTGCAATTTATCTCTACCAATACATCCATAGGGCGGAGGAATCTATGGCACTGGGGGCTGACCGCGTGACGCAGCTGGTTGCTAGGTGTGGGTGACCTGATGCATTGACTCAATTAGCCGATTCTCAGTCATCAACTCCATCACAACAAAGCAAGACCAACAACACTTCAGTCCTAGACACTCCGAAGGAGACATGGCTTTTTAATTTAGTAGAGTCTTCGATCCTAAAGAAACGCCGTGCTTTGCTCTTGCAACGCACCCAAGCCCAAAACATTTAAGCAAGAATGGAGTAAGTACAACTTCTTACTTTTTGTGCCTTTGTTCGGGCTTTTGTTGTTTTGTCTCTTGGCTTTGCACTTTTTAGGTGAATTGCTCTTGTTTAAGGGTTGTTCAGAGTGTTGTCACTTGTAACAGTGCTTCAGGTGTTGTTTTATACACACTGCTATCTGGCTTATTGGAAAAAGTTTCAGAAACTCCTTTCAGCTCGTTGCTACACCGTTTTACAACTTTACTAGTGATCCCACAATAATCAGTCTAACCTAGTTAATGAGAATTTTCACATATTCAATTTATTTTGACAGACATTCTATTCTTTTACGCACTATCAAGTGAGACTTGTTTGTTTGACAGCTTTTTATAGAGTGATTATCTGTGTTAAACAGATGCATTGCCTGTCTGTTTAAACAATAGTGCTGAGGCTACAAAGGTTCTTCTCTCATTATTTCTTAGCTATTGTTTTCCTTTTGCCCATTTTTACTGCAGTATCTGACACATTAATGTATAGTTGCTTGTTGCATGCAGGATGTTGTTTATCTCTTTAAAAATGCCACTTTGCGAAAATGCATGTGTCGTTTATAAAGCTTGCACGAAAAATATAAAGATTGCACTGTCTTTGGTTTCGCATTACGTCATCGATTGTAACCCACGTGCTGGCCAAGTTCTGACATCCAGTTCAGAGACGTCTGCACCCCACGCACCTGCCATGCCGCTAGAAATGACTTATAATACTCGATTGCAAAAGAAGAAGAAAAGAAAGCTTTTTTATTTCTGCTCTTTGCTTTTTTTTAAAGTTGTCTCGGATGAATGTCAGCATAAAATATTCTCCAGTGTCTGACCTTAGACTGTAAACAAACTGGACATCAGTTCAGGTGCAGAGGTAACTAGAGCATTTGGAGGCACCTTAGGTTGCATTATACAAACAAAAGATAGTTCAGAAATCAGCACTAAATACATTACAATTAAAAAAAAAAAATGTATATTGTTTTATTATTGCATGCTCCAAAATATGATCCAAAGAAGCTTTACAGTTGTGTGTCTTGTATATTTAGGCTGATAATAAATTTCTCACAAGTAGAGCATTCGCCTGGTTCTCTAGGATCAGTAGAACTCCCCTAAGTGTGCACAAGGGACTTTGATGGATGGAAGAGTGGTAGTTTTCTAAATTGGTCCCTCGCTAATCACCAGCGTGTCTCAGCTGATGCTGTAACGAAATGGGGGGCTATAGTTATTTTACTCAGTTTGCACTGCATCTCTCATGGTTAACACTCTGAAAATATGGATTTATGGTCAGTTGGATATATTTTTAGGTGTTTTAGTAGAGTCAGGATAAGTTTAAAATGGAAAGTCCCACCAACTAGGACATAATGATTTCCCCCCCTCCTTTCCTACATCCAGGAAGCAAGTGAATAATCACGGTTGGTGTGGTATTGTCGTCTCAATACCAGATACAACGGAACCTCCATAGGCAATGCGTTTTAACGCATCGTCCCTCGTCATATTTTCCCTCTTTTTTTTTCTTTAGGTTTCATAATGCGCACCAAGCCCTATTTTCTGTGGCTCAACTCTCAAACTTCACTATCGTGCACTGTAAGCTCGGACGTTTGAATCGTAGGACCAACGGACAGGATGATGACAATGTCAGCACCCATTTGGAAGACTCTACTAGTCTGCCCGGCAGACCCCCTCACTCTCTCTCACCCACAGGCTAACCACAGCCAATCGGAGGGGCGCAGAGGGGAGGGGCCAGAGGAGAACCAGCACTTAATTGGTGAGTTGCAGTGAATTCAGTTTTTTATTTTTCCCAGTTTCAGGTGGGCACCGCACTGCAGCACATTTCGTTCTCCTTGAACAGTGAGTAAAACTACCAACGTGGATCTATTTTATATTATTTGTAGATAACATGCTAGTTTAATGCTACCTTTCGCATTGTGGATTTTGTAAGCACGCTGATATGCGATTTGTTTTTTTTTTTTTTTTGCTTGTTTTTAACGGGTTGTTAAAATACTGCTAGTATAGGTGTTTATTTAGTTTAAATACTTGTGCTACATTGGATCTCTAGGCCAATGATTAACATGTTGACCTCTGTTTTCCCCATAGGTGATGGTCTTAGTGACTGGATGACGGAAGAAGTAGATTTCTCCTCTTACCTCCCAACCCCTCACTCCTCTCCTTCCCCCAATGCATCCCTTCCCCCCTCGCCCCTCCAGCATGACATCCAGGTGCCCTCAGATTTGGAGGTCATGACCTCTCTGCTGCAAGAGGAGCTTGCTCAGCTGGAGGATTACTTCCTGTCTGACCCACTCCCAGAAAAAGCCTCCAAACTGGGCAAATGCGACAAGGGTCCAACGGCGGTTGGTCCACCGTCGTATTACCAGTTGCCCTACGCATCATATTCTACTTCCAACCAATCTGAATCCAGCCCTCTACTTGTTACCCTGGCAACTGGGGAACTTGACTTGCTGAGCTTTTGTGGGGGTCCCATTGGCCGTACCAAGGTTCCTAGACATGCCCCTTACAGTTGCAGCCGCCCCAACAGCAACGTCTGCAGCCGCAAGAGAGTTTCTGATGGGGTGAGGGTGGGTGACAGCTACGAGAGTAGCATCTGGAGTTCCAAAGGAAATTCCTCAGGTAACTCAGCTGTTGCACCTGGTGGGAGCTACAGCTGTGCTGAAGATGAGCGGGTGGTAGGCAAAGGCTACTGCCTAGGTAGTGCAGTGGAGATCAGGAGGTGCGCCATTTTACCCAAAGAGGAGAAGAACTGCCGCTACACGGAAGAGGCTGTCGGTGTGAGCAAGACTGGTGGCGACGGCAGTGGGTACAACTTTAGCGGATCCATCCAAATTCCCCACAAGAAAGACGAAATGATGATGTACGGCGTCAGAGAAGTCAATTTAAGCAGCATAGGAGGAAGTGCGGAGATGGAGATGATGAGCGAAGCCAAGAATGGTGCTAGCGATGTGAAGGCCAACATCCCCTGGAAGACGGAACCCAACGAAAGCTGTTTCCTCCAAAGTACATCCCAAGAAGAGGCCTACCACAACTTCCTTGGGGCCATCAATGACCCAGTGAAAGCGGAGAGCGTAGAGATCCACCGGCAACATAACTTCCACTGTGGATTTCTCGAAGGCCAAAGCCCTGACTGCCTGAGCGGTGACCGCCACGGACCTGAAATGGGGTCCCCGTGTGCCAGAGGAATCTGTGTGCTGAAAGAAGACCCCTGCATTGTGAAACCAGACCTCGAGGTGCCACTAATCGAAGTAAACCATGGTGTACGCAAACAGAAGAAGAAAGACCAGAACAAGACTGCAGCTCACAGGTAGAGTATTTTCAAAATCACAATGGTGTCAATTTTATTCTAGACGAGTGAGCATAGAAAATTTGGTGGGGTTCTGAAGTTACACTTAGTCATGAAAGCACTTGATAGAGGCAAAATAGTATTATGCTTCAGACTATAGTGCCTGCGGGCATTACACAGTATAGCTGCGTGTGGGATTTAAAAGACCACACCTTCTGTAAGTAAAACCGAATATCCTCTGTATTAATCGTTTTTAACAGGTATCGCCAAAGGAAGCGAGCGGAGTTGGACACGTTGGAGGATCAGCTTCATGGTCTGGAGGGCAAAAACCGTGAGCTACGGGACAAGGCAGAATCGGTGGAACGAGAGATCCAGTATGTGAAAGATCTCTTGATTGAGGTGTACAAGGCCCGCAGCCAACGTCTCAAACAGGAAACCAGCGCCTGACCAAAAGCTCGACCAGCTGACGATGGTCCTGCAAGTAGAATTGTTAGCAGTCTGAAAGGCAATGGAGATTTGAGTTGGAATGTTTTCTGACTGAATGTGTTCTTTTTTAGGATGTGGTGGAGGTTGTACAATTGCACGTTACTCAATCATTTAATTTTCGTTACAAACTGACAAAGTCCATCAACAGCTGCAGCACAAAACTTTCTCAGAAATAACTCCAAATCAGTCAATATGCACTGTGATTACGTCTTTGACTGTAACGACAGCCGTTTTTGATTGTTTTCTCTTACTTTTCTCAAGAGTGGCTAGACGGCTCATCTTCTGGTTTCCATAAATGAGCTTTAACAACAGAGCGTTTACTGTTCAGGATTGACAGAAATCAACACTGAATAAGGCCAGATCGAGTGAAACGCATCTTCATTTATTTAGAAAAGGCTGTAAGGTAATATCACAAGTTCCGCATATGACCTGCACTGATGTTAATTTATACAGAGGCTGTTTTTTGTTGTTGTGTTTCTTTTAAATTTATTTCTTAGCAGTTTCAACATTTATGGTACCAATACTAATGATGTACAATCAGTACAACATTGGTAGTTCTTTTTTTTTCTCGTTCCATATTTTAATTAAGGAATACGCACTGATATTAAAAGCAATCTGTTTCTTATATATTGAGTTTCAGGGGAAGCACTTCTCAAAATAAATTTCCCTCAGGAATAACGAACCTGATGATGTGTTTTTGAATCCCCAATTTTAGATTAGTCCTGCAGCTCAGGTATACGATTTATGTCCAAAGTCATGGAGGTATGTCAGTTTGTAACTCGATGCTGAAGATATGGCACTGCCTAATAATGTTATGTGTGTTGATTCCCTGTATTTTTGTCTTGCATGCTGAAGATTTCATGGCTCTTTATAAAGAATGTTTGTTTTACTTTCGTCTGAATGACATGTTACTGTAAAAGTCTTTCTTGCTTAAGGAGTCCTGTTTTATATTCTCTTGGCAAACACGTTTCATTAGAGGTGAATGAGTAGCATTTGATTCACAAACTGCTGTTCGGCCCAATGTCTCTGCTGTTAATGCGACTTCAATCAGGGTTTGTGATTTTATAAAGCTTGTTTGCTCTAGTGTACAAGTGTGGGTTGGGGGACAGAAAGTAAAATCTTTGTAGTGATGTGGCTTTTTTTAATAATCACTGAAATGATAGTGGTGGCTTTAGAATTGCAGACTTCCCAGCTTCTTGGCAATATTTCATCAACAATGTAAATGTTTTGGCATTTGCGATAATGCACAATCTTTGACAAATGTTATAATAATTTTCCTATTTACAATTTAGTCAATTTCAGGAGTTTGTTCTGGTTACTGGTCTAGTGACTGATTTTGTACTTGCTCAAATAGGAGCCATGCATTAATCATAATTACAACAACATCAAAGAAATCAACTGCAAATCAGGCTTTGATTAGTAGCTCTTTATTTCTTTTATGGCATTTTTACCGAAGTGTGGTGTGTAACTTACTACGTAGCAATATTACAAATATAATTGAATTCCTCTAAATAAGCAACCTAGATATTGAGAGAGCTTAGCATATCGACTTGAAATATGCTTTCCTGGGCGGTATACAATCATGTTTATGAAATATAGCTAATTATGCGCTGTGATGTACGGTCATTTGAGATTTTTTTTACAACCCAAAACGAAGGCACACGATATCCAAGAGTTTACACCAGCTATAATACTAAGACTAGTCATTTTGTACGAGGCATTTCGATGTATCGTCTCCGATGAATTACTTTGTGTTTCCTGTTATTCCATTGAATTCAAATAAAGTGATTTGTGTCAGCAGCAGTGCATTTTGGCGATGATGGCTTCATGTGAGATTTTTAGAGCTTAATCGGAAGACCCTGAGTTTAATGGACAAAAGGAGTTTATCCCTTGTTTGGCCGAAAATTATTAATATCTTTGAAAGCCAAATATACGGAGCAGAGGCAGAGGTATTCCCTATCCTCACTAAAGCACGACGTGGAGGAAAAGGCAACTCAAATGATCCCACACACTGTCAGGCTACGTGTGCGTGTGTGAGGGAGGAAAACATAATATAAAGAACAGCCTAACACGATTATTATACAAATGTAGGGTGTTTAAATATATTTATTTTTGAGACGTTTGTGTTTTATTAAATGTAATTCTCATTCCTTTTGTGTCATGACAGTCGTTTTGAATTAGCAAACGTTTACGTTTTTTTATTTAACAAAGAACCCAGGCAGAACCAAATGTACAAGGAGACGAAAATAGGGGAAATAAGACTCTTTTATGCTTGTCAAAGTTTATTTATGTGTAGCGGTTGATTCATTCATATTTATGTCGAGGCTATATTCACCATTCGGCTTATTTATAGTTTCTGAACATGGATCAGCCCTTATGTTTATTGGTAAATACTTAGCCTACTGTTTGGTGAAAAGTAAGATAGCCTATTTAAATGTAGTCATAAGTCCCGTCATTTTCACACACAGACACAAACATACTGCGAGGAGAATAACATATGAAAAACTAATCAAACAGCTCGAACGGGCCACTAAATTAAAGCATAACCATTAAATATTTCTGAGTCAAAACGAACAAGCGAGTGCCATTTTTGAGGACATATTTGAATAATCAGCTTATAAAAACTATTTGATGCACACGCTACAATTCACTTTCTCCCAATTAAAAAAAATGTATCAATCTTTCTAAGTATGTTTAAAATAAAGTTTTTAAGTGTTTTTACAACAAAGAATTAATAAAACAAATCTGCGCTTTTACTTTGCGCGCTAAAGGTCTATGATTTACACAGTGTTCGTTTCGTAGTTCACCTCTGTCAAAAAAAATCAGATTTTCATGAGAATTTTTTTATATGCGTCTAAAATAATAATTTAATTTAGATCAAGTCGTTCTTCCTAAAAACAAACGTTGGCCTAATTAAAGGCTGGGCACTTACAAGTCAAAATGCTTTTCTTGTGACAAACACGTTTGAGAAGTAAAAAGTTTAGACGTTAGGTCGTTCAGTCCCGGATAAACAGCCATCTCAGAAACAAAACAAACTTACAGGAAAAGCGAAACTAAAAATCACACGTAACAGACAGGACACACTTTTTATGAAATTATGTTTATTCATTTATTTAAGGATTTGTATAATGGAGACAAAAAAAATAAGAATGTGACTAATGAAATCCGAATATCAATTTTATCCCCCGTGAAGACTTACATTTACGTCATTACAATATTCTTTAAACAACCGATTTTATTTTCGATATATAGATACAATTCATTTTTTTGAGCTGAGATAAATTTATATATAATAGTAAATAATAAATACAAACAATAAAGGCTGCAAAATAGTCACATCATAAAAACACAAGTGCAGGTGTGTTATTATATACAGAAAAAAAGAGCAAACAATCTCAACAGTCTTAGATATATGGGCTATGTGTGTGAATCAAAAATCCAAACATTCGCTGAATAATAATAAAAAACCTTACATTTGAAATATATCTAAATGTACATTTAAATGTAAGATATAATGTTCAAATAAAATAAAATCATTTGATTCAAATCAAATAAATATAGACAAAAAGAAAGCTTTTCCAGCCACAGATGCAGCCAGCAATCCATAATTGAATAATGTGGAATTACATCCTCTCTCTTACACACAAACCGTGAGGCTGATGTTTATGTTTTTCCTTCAACCGACCTGTCCAACTTGCTGACAAGCCATTGATAATCCCTCTGAAATAAAGAGCTTTGGGATGTGCGGCTGAGTTTTCTTCCTGCATCTAGAGACCTCAGAGCCTTGAGGAAAGGAAGGGGGAAATGTGAAAATGACAGTGAGGATTTTTTTTTTTTACCAGCTTTGTCTGTCACAATTTTTTGCACAATTGTCAAAATGATGCAATACAGCACAAAAGCAGCTCTAAATTCATTTTCCTCCAGTGCTTAAATACAATTCACCGAGAACTGCACTCTTTGCACAACCTTATATTTTATGAAAGTGTAATGTGCACCACGGCTATACACCCTAAACATCTAAATTGATTCACACTGCTCTTACCTGCAGTAATGTGTTTTGTTGGCTAAACACACGCAGAGTGGCCACAGCCACCCGTCGCACTGCATGATGGGAATCATTACAGGCAGTTTGGAGAATCATGCCTGGAGCATCTGCATTGAGAAGTGCTCCATCCCCTCCGCCAAACGCAGCCAGGTTAGCCAAAGCCCCACAGCAGTGCTGTCGAATGACATTATCAGCATCTGACAGCAGAGACACGAGAGGACGAGCAGCTCCTATGGCGAGCTCTATCCATACGTCTCTCTCACTATGTCTGACGCCTTCCATTGCTGGCTTCCTCCTCAATTTGTCTTGTACTGACAAGGCATTATCTTCAGTCGTATTCTTGAAACCGTTATTAGAAAGAGTTAGATCGGTTTTTACTATTACACTCAGCCAGTTTCCCACCGCCTTGCAGGCTGTCCTACGAACGGACGGAGCAGGATCACACAAGCAGCCTAACAGATCTTGGAATAAGTCAAACTTTGATTCACCAATGACCTGCCTGACACCTGAGCCCAGTTGGCCCAGTAAGCCGCAGCAGGCCGCTCGGATTCCATCATCGCGGTGGCACAATGCAAACCGCAGTTGGGTGGTTTCGACAAGAAGAAAGAAGGAAGATTGTTGAGTGAGATGACGTGTTAGTTGGGAGAGAAGGATAAGGAGTTCCACTGCGCACCCACTGAGAAGTTCACTTCGTAGCAGAACAGCCAACAGAGAACCTGCTGTTCTGACCTCTTCTGGTGAGGATCGAATTTTAGCCGTGGAGGTCTTGGGGTGATCACAACTTCTTAATTCCTCTAGACTGTCTATAAGCCTGCTGATGCTGCACCCTGGCTGAGGTGAGAGGTCTTGGAGACGTCCTGCAGAACTGCCATGGATCTCCAAACTGTCCATGAGCTCCTCTATACAACCGCTCTGCTGGTCTATTTTATCTCTTAGTTGTTCCATGGTGTTCTGTGGATATATTTTGTCTTTAGTTTGGACCTCTCTGATTTTCTCAGTCTTGTTTCTGGATGGCTGGTATTGCGTCTTTATGGAATATTTTTTTCCTTAGATGCATCTATGTTGCCTTTGAGCCGCTCTAACTTCTTTGATTTGATGTCACCTTTGATATGATCTATCTTGGTTTTATTTGCGATTCCATTGCTCTTAATTCGCTCCACACCGTTCCCGAAGTGGTTAAATTGATTCTGAGTGTGGTCTGCTCCATTGTCTGATTCTTCTGTGCTGTAAGGGAGGAAAGCAGAGGCCTGGGCTGCAGTGATAAGGCATGGAGCAGTGTGCTGCGGGTCAGATACTAGCAGACGATTCAGAAGACACAACGGAAACTCCACCAGGGCAACGGGAAGAGTTTGAATCATCTGAACGAGAAGACAAGTCAGCAAAAAAGTACAAAACACAATAATTACATTTCTGATATTCCAATGGACAGACACATAAGCCATCTTAAATACTTAAGTATTTCATAAAACCATACCTTAACTAGACCGGCCACAATATTTGAGCTTTGATATGATCGGAGAACAGAAATACGTTTTTCTATGGTTAACTCCAGAGAGAAGGGGATGCAGAGAAGATGACAGCTCATCACTGATAGGCTGTTTATTTCAGAGTCACCCCAGAAAAGCAATGAAGTGCTGCTGTGAAGTTTAAAATGAGAAATACACTGTAAACCTCTTTGATGCACTTCAAATAAACACTAAATATACAAACGGACAGTGAAAAACAGTTTGACACCATTAGTAAGTTATAAAGGCAATGTTTAAAGCTCACCAACTGGTGGTGAGAAGGTGGCTGAGGGCAGAGGAGCAGTTTGTGGAGTTATCTGACAGGAGAGCCATACAGTTATACGGATCGCTGGAGAAAACCAATAAAGCGAGAGAAAGGAACACGTACAGACCTGCACGAAAAAACAGAGCCAAATGTATGTTATTAAATTACTGGTATATTAAAGCTGCAATACAGAAATAAGTCAATGTTCTCTTGATGTTCAGTACCATTAGGAGAGAAATGGTAACTCTGGGATGTTGTGTTTTCCAGAGAGGCGTTCACTTTAGCCCACAAGCAGAGCCAAAGCTCTGAGTCCTTAAAGTCGAGCAGCAGGCTGCTTTCACACTTTCAACAGTGAAGAATTTTTTTTTAATTAGACAGCATATTAAAGTCAGCATGAAATGAAAAATCAACAGATGAAAATGTATCTATTTTGTAAATGCATATTATTGATCTTATTGTGAAAGACTGAATCATTCATGTGTCTTATTTTTTTAATTTTGACCTTATAATTTTCAATCAAATTGTCATAACTTAATTTTCTGGTGAAACTACAGACAGTAAAGCTCGCATTCAGTTTTAGTGCAACGTCCACATCTCAAAATTCAATCAGCAACAAATAAATAGAGAAAAGTCCCCTCTTACATTTTTGTTTTTGATAATTCATTACACTGGGATGTACGACACAAAACAGAAAAAAGATATATCCATTTTATTGCGACTTTAACACAATAGATATGACTAACAGTGCTTTTTTTAAGTAATTTTTTAGATTATGTTTTATGTTGAAGTGTCCCAAAAGCAATATGTCAAGCTGATTTTAATTGCTGATTTATTTATAAATTAACTAAATAACAATTAAATGATAACTATACATCAACAATATTTATATTTTCTCAATAATAATGTCATTTTATAATATATTTGCATATTACATAATGTAAGTATTTAAATGAATGAATGAATGAAAGATGCATTTATATAGCACTTTATTGTGTATTGCTGTACACCCAAAGCACTTTACAATTATCTGGGGGGGTCTCTCCTCAACCACCACCAGTTTGTAGCATCCATCTGGATGATGCAATGGCAGCCACAGTACAAGGGCGCCAGTACGCTCACCACACACCAGCTACAGGTGGAGTGGAGAGACAGAGATAGAACCAATCAAGTGGATAGGCATAATTGGGAGGCCATGACGGTCAGAGGCCAGTGACACCGGGGTTACACCCCTACACTTTACGAGAAGTGCCATGGGATTTTTAATGACCACAGAGAGTCAGGACCTCGGTTTAACATCTCATCCGAAAGACAGTGCATTTTGACAGTACAGTGTCCCCGTCACTATACTGGGGCGTTAGGACCCACACAGACCGCAGGGTGACACTAACACCTCTTCCAACAGCAATCTCAACTAGGCTCAACCCTGCTTATCTTCAGTGGGCAACCAGTCTTGGGCTGCAGGGTGATATGACTGTGGCAATATGGTAATAATATATAAGACTCATGGTTAAACTCAACATTTTTTAACATAAGAACAGACAGCTGTTAACAAAAGTTAAGTAACACATTAGTTCCTTTATCTGTAAATACCATTGTTGGATGCTATCCAGTTGAGGCTTCAACCGGTGTGTTTTTTTGTATATTTCATATGAAACAATCGAAAACCAACTAATCGGACAAACTGATCATCTGTCTCTCTTAACAACAAAGCACAGATTTTAGGAGAATTAATCTGAGAGGAATTACCTCAGATAGTCTGTGGAGAATCAGTGACAGAAGGCCATCACACATGCCCCAACCTGCAGGTAAGGGGTTATGTGTCTATACGAACGGCAGAGAAAGCAGACAGATGGTGGGAGGGGGAGAGGAAAAGAAAGAGAGAGAAAGAGAGTAGGGAATGACTACACTGGATTTCATCACATCAGTGACATTAATTACTCCAAACAGAGTTAACCCTTATTCACAGTATAAATAATGAAACTGTACCTCTGCTGTGTCTGTCAAAATATTCCCCAAAAAGGCTGTAAGCCTTTCCATACTGACATTCACAGATATACCACGGCGAGTGAACAAGGTTAAGACTGCTGTTGCCAAAAGCTGTAGGAGAGACCACAAAACCACAACTGTAATGCAAATTAAACTAGGCATCCTAAGATTGTTGTACTTCATTTTCCAGTTTAAAAGTGCATTTCACATTTGCACTTGAGAGAGAATCTTTTAGCTAGAGACACTTACCGCTGAATGCTTTGGGTCTCGACAGAGAAATACCGATATAAATAGCTGACAGAGATCCTCAGCTCTGATGAGAGAAAATATTTTCCATAAAATAACACTAAGATTAAAATTTCACTACAAGCCCAGCAGCAGTTGGGATAACAACAGCCCAATAAAGAGTTCTCTAATTAACACTAAATATTCTTTCATTTTAAATAAGGGAACAATAGATTTACTGAAGTAATGAAAGTAAAAAAGAAAAATCAGTGTGGGGATTTTTTTTTTAAAGTGTACATTAAAAACAATTCATAAATCCATACCTTCTCCCCTTTATCTCCCAGCCTGGGCTCTTTTCCAGGTACATTATGAGAACATTCATCAGATCTCCCAATACTATCTCACCCTGAGACTCCTTAAGCAAAAAAAAACAAAAAACAAACACAATCAGAAATCATGTATGAGCTTCCATAGATTACATTATTAAAAGAAAATACTCTCTCCTAAATTTTATTTCACAATTAATAATTAAAGTTTTTAATAAAATTAAAAACGAAATATTATTTTAAATTGTTTAAAATAATACACAACATATAAAATGTATATTTTCTTTTTTGTGCTCTCTATAGATATACACAAATGTAAAGAACATACTGTATCCGCATTTTTCTGACCTGCATTAGATCTGGAATGTTCAGGATGTCTTCAATCAGACTGAACAGTAGATGAGGCAGTTCCAACTCTTTACCCAGTGTTTCAACATCACCAGCCTGACAGCTCTGAACAACGTTCCTGAGGATCTTTAGTGGCTGTAGAGTTGAAGAGGCCTCTTCACCCTTGCTGACCAATAGCTGGACAGATCCGTGAGTCTTTAAACACTAATTCACACTCACTTACCAATTTCAAATGTCTCTGACATTTAATAGAACATTACCTGGTTTTTGGTTACAAGCAACTTGGTCTTTAACCTCTGAAGAATGGAAGTGTTTACAGGGCCCTGATCACTTAATTCAATCAATCGTTGCCACTCAGAATCACTGTCGATATCTTGTTCCTGCATGATAAACAGTGTTATATTTAGTGGGAGATATTAGCAGTTGGCTGCAGTGAAATTCACATAATAAATTTGAGTTATTACAAAACAACCTCACTGTCCATCCTGACAGAAGCCAGACTGGTCCGTGTGTGTCCAGATCGCTTCAGGACATGCCGGGGTCCCACCTCAACTGAAGGGAACTCCCTCTCATAGTCTCTACTGATTGGGCCTTTATGTGGAGCTGACCGCACTCTAAAAACAAAAGGGAACATGGGGATGTTGTTGTTGTATTACAGTATTTATTGCCATGTCAACATCACAGGCTATTACATGGCAGATACACATTCAACATTCAACAAACAATGTAATAAATACAGACATTTTGTATAAATAAATTTAGAAACAAAAACACTAAGCACATTTGTATACACAACTATATAAAAAATATTTAAATATACTTGTGATAAAATTGTTTAAAGTTTTTTTCTGGTCCATCTTACAAAACAAAGAACATGGGGAAGAGGGCCATTAAGACTTATTTTATGTTGGCTAGTTCTGATATTAATTTACATTTGATAATGCATTTGTCCTGGGTTTATCCTGGGTTTAAACAGGTTTTTGACTATTTTAGTTCACTACATTTGGTTTTATAATATATTCATTCCTTCACTCCAGTCAAACCATTATTTTCACTGTCACAGCAGCATTGTTAATATGCCCATTTTTAAGTTGCGGCCCGCAGGTTTTCAAATTAAAATTCTAGGTGGAAATACTACCTGGTAACACTGTTGTCATTTGCTTGATGCTGATTGGTTGCTGGCTGAGATGAATTTTGATACACTGAAAAGGTGCTGCCCAATGAGTGGCCAGTGGTGGGGGCTCCTCCAGCAGAAGCTGTCTTACAGCCTGTCTGACTGCCGCGCGCAGCACTTCCACTCGCAATCTCCTAGAAAACAAGACCCAAAACAGTTTTATAATTTCACTTTAACAGAAATTGATACTTTCTGAGCTCCTCTCAGGCACATTTTCTCCATACTGTAATATAGTAAACAGTCAAATTTGCACAATAACTCACCAACAATAGCATTGATTTAATTTACATAAAGTTAATTCTACTGCAAAAAATAAATAAAATAGAAAGGAATCACACAGATCCACAGCCCTTTAACAGAGAAAACCAACAAAGACAAAGTTCTTTGTTTATGCGTGCTGTTGTTCCCAGATGTAGTATGAGTTTACCCGTCTGTTAATCTTCTCTTTCTCCCGAAGCTCTCTAGCTTTGCGCAGTAGTCTGCCCTCTCCGCTGCGTGCTGTTGTCTTCTCAGCAGCCTGCTGGTGTTTCAGGGCCTGTAGGTCGGGGCTGGGTGGGACTGTCAGTGGGTTGCTTGAACCCTCATCTGACACCACTACCAGAGCACACAACATGACAGAATACGTTAGATAAATTCAAACTGCATCATTCTGAAATATACTGATTTAAATTATATAAAATGTATGATTTAAATTGTAGCTTTTTTATTAGTTAATGTTTGTATATATATATATATATATATATATATATGAAAATTGAGATCAATCATGAGAGACTGTCATAGATTTTAAATATTGTTAAATAAAACTACTTAAATGTTGTTAATTAAAATAACTTTTAAAATAATTTTATTTTTTTTTAATTAAAAGCCTAAAATTTACTATAAATAAATAAAAATATAAATAAATAAATAAATAAATAAATAAAAAAACATAATAAATTAAATAATTCAATAATTTTACTAAAATAACTGAAAACTGACAGTATACAAATAAAAACAAATACACACACACACGTTTGCTTAGCCATCTAAATGGGGACATTCCATAGGGTAATGGTTTTTATACTGTACAAACTGTACATGCTATTGCCCTACACCTAAACTTAGCCCTCACAGGAGACTTTCTGCATTCTTACAATTTAAAAAAAACGTAGTTTACTTTATTTTTAAACCCGTTTTACAAATGAGGACGTCTCCAAAGGGAGGTTTTGGAGATTTTGTCAGGTTTACCTCACTTTTGGGTACAAATTTGTAGGCACACACACACACACACACACACACAACACAAATAAGTTTTATATGTATGCGTGTGTGAATTTGCTTTTATTTTTTTCTTTCAGTTTGCATTTGAGTTAAATTATTAGTTATATATAAATTTAAATTTGCAGGTATGTGTACACAGAAAAATACTATTTCTTAGAATGATAAAACACTAAATAGTCCTCACTCAAAACTCCATCTGCAACAAAAGGGTGATGAAGCAGGTCAGGCCATGACAACCTCTTCTCTGGGTCTTTCATTAGCAATCCCTTCAGAAAACTCTACATTAAGAGAACCCACAGACAGAAAATTAAAGGATTTGATATTCTGTACTATATGCTATCACTTAATGTTACCAAAACCAGGACATACTGACATAAAGTAACACTTCTACTACTTTGTTATATTTTTTATCTCTGTGCCAACACAAAATCAAGCTACTTTGGTGTAAAACAGAGTCAGAGGCATTCATGTGAAAAGTCAACTACTCCGTACCAAGCAGTCTTGGCTCATGTTCTCTGGCCATTTCACTGGATCTCTCACTATAAGCTGCACCAGCTGAAAGATGGAGTTGGTGTAGAACGGAGGCGCCCCCGTGTGGAGCTCATAGAGGATGCAGCCCAGAGACCATAGGTCAGCTGAGTGGTCATAAGGTTTCTCTTCCACTAATTCCGGAGACATGTATAGAGGCGTTCCCTTAATAGAGGTCAACACCAAGGTGGACACACTCATGGCACGAGCAAATCTGTGAAGAGTCAAGATTTGAGATTAAATTTAGCCTAAGTTTCCTCAAAAACTAGCATCCGTTGCTATTTTACTTATTGAAAAATAAATAAATATAGAGAGGTACTAAAGTAGTTTGAACTTATATTAGCACCAATTGGTAACACCAACCCAAAGTCACAGAGCTTTACAACTCCTCCTTTTCCCAGCAGGATGTTTTGTGGTTTCATGTCACGGTGCAAAATGCGATGGGAGTGCAGATAATACAGGGCAGAAACAAGCTGGCAGGCTATTTCACGCACCTACACAAGATATAAAATAACAGGTTAGCAGGTGAGTGCGTCGCAGTTAGGTCTGAGCAGCAACAAATCAAGCATGCCATCAAATCAAAGAAATAAAAGTGATGAACTATATGCTTTTTTTCAAAAATATATTTACTTAAGGCTAAATGTTATGATGTTTATTCTAATTTGTATGGCATATATTAACTTTTAGTGATTATATTATTAGCGTTTAAAGTCTTTAAAGTTATCAAACGTAAACCAGGTCTTAGATAGTTCTAACTTATACACCACTATGAATAAATCAAATCTAATACGTTGGGCTGTCAGTTATTGTAAAACAGTGTGACCACTGATGTACCTGATTCTCAGGTAAACTCCCATCATCCTCCAGGATCTGAAACAGCTCACCCTCTGCATACTCAGTCACCACCACCACCTGCCAGAGGAATACATGCTCTAATTATTCCTCCGACACAAATTCAGGTTTTTTTTAACTGATATTTTTTTCAGTTACACATTTTATAGGATGATCAAAGTCACAAGCTTACTGCATTTGTACCAATGCCAATATCCTAACGTCTACGCAAACTACATTTTGCCAACAAGAATTATTCCCTAGAGATTTGAATGTGAAAATTGTGAACCCTGGGAGCTAGGTTTCATTTCAACAAGCCGTTATACTGGAAGCACCAGGTTATGGTTAACACAGATGCAACAGTGGAAAATGTAACATGACTTGGGAGTAGGTCGTGACAATCATACCTCCCTCTCGGTCTCAAAGCTGTCTAAAAGCAGCACTATGTTGGGATGCTTAAGCCCCCTCATGATGTCAATCTCTCTTTTCAAACTGCGCAGGTCCTTCTCTGAGCGGCCAACTTTGGGGATGAACTTCAGCGCCACGACCTAGAAAATAAAAAGGGTTGATGTTACTCAGACAGAGAGTGAGATAGAGACTCTGTCTTTAATAAAGTCAGTTAATCCATTGTTTGTTTTGTTTTCAGGGTCATGGAGCCTTATTTTTAAATGTGTAGCTAAAGAAAATAAAAAGTTAAATAAAAGTTAGCCTTGAATGTAGAGAAAACAATCCCAAAACCTGAAGCCTAGTTTACATTTATTGTAAACATAAAACAATTTATCGAAGGGACCAGCAAATTATTAAACTTTATCCCGCGAGATTATAAAATGCTTGATTCTTGTTGGCTAACAGAAGTTCTGAGGTGATGAACATTGTTTTTTCCCCCTTTTGTCCAAATTAGGTTTTATTTATGTGGAGGGAATGCTGTGGTGTTACAAATATAATTAGAGAGAAAAAAAAATATTCCAAACAAACAAAGCAAATTTGTGACATCGTGACGCACATGCAGCGCTCACCTGGCCGCTAAACTTCCTGCGGCCTTTGTACACTCGACCGAATGACCCTTCCCCGATAACCTCCAATATGTGGTACTGATCCATCATCAGCGAGGAAGCCTAGACCCAGAGGAACAGTCCGGTGCCTTTTCAGGTAAAAAAGCTAATACAAAGTCAGTATAGAGTGGACACACGTAAGTATATCATTTAGGCAGTTTTCTCCCCATGGCTTGTTTCGCAATTGAATAATATAAGGAAAGCATGGCAAACTAGGCTAAGCTAGCCAGTGTATGTTTTTTCTGAGATCGACTAATGCGAGGCGTACGACAATTGCAAAACAACGTCTATTAAACGACCCATACTCCCGAAGCTAAAGTTGGCTATAGCACTTACTAGTACAAGAAACTTTCATCAAAATAACCTGTCTCGGAACAGCAATACAGTTAACGTTACATAGTAATTGTAGAACAGACTTCAGAAAGTTTGACGTGCGCTGCTGTCTGGACGAACAAAAACAAAAAGCGCCTAGCAACGCGGTGGCTCACAAATAGAAGCCCTTATAAAAGTTACCACAAAATTAAATAACGTACTTTGAATTATATATTTTATAAATATTAATTATTACTTATTTTTATTTTGACATTTTAATTGCTTGATACACGTATGAATTATAAGAGATAAGTTGACCGAAGTGAGATAAATTTGAACAGGCGATGTGTTTAAGTCCTCATTCACTCCTGTCAATAAGGGGGCCTTAGCGTAACAACTCAGTGGCGTCCTAACAACAGCACTCGTATCCAGAGGTCTGTTCCTAAGAACGCCTATCCCGTTCTGTTTTATTAAGATAACACACTTTCTTAAAGCCAAAACATGTTTATTTTTTTATATTGGCATTCCTGACAAAAGTCTAACATACTTGTTGTTTAAAAAAAGTGTTATTTGGTGTTATTTGTGAGTTATATATTCGTGGCCAATCATTGAGGGCTTATGTTACAAGTGAAAATATAAAACAAAACAAAAAAGACAGCATTGCCTTCTAATTCATTCTAGAGTAGTTGGGCATGTAAAATGCATAATTAAACCTCAAATTATCTAAACTATCGGCACATACTTTGCTGTATACTTAAGCAATAAAAACAATTTAAAATTGTATATTGTGACCAGCATTTCTTGGGGTAATCTTTATGATGAACCTATATAATTTCCTTCTCTATAAGAATAAAGATGCTGTGTCATTGCAAAAGATCAGTCCACAGTCTTTGTATAGTCATTTAAGCTCTTAAAAAGCCCTCCTGGTCTCATATGACAACCAGGAGCCAGTTCCATCATCTTTAGCCCAGGATGTAGTGTCACTGAGAGACACCGCTCCACCACTAGCCTCCTCTGAGGTGATGGGTGTCATCTTCACCACAGCCAGGTCTCCAGGTGTTGTCATGTACGGTGGGCAGGGGTAGCTGGAAGCAGAGGAGTACGATGCTGCTGGGTATGGGACATCTTCCAGAGGTTGTAGAGTATAAGCCTGAGAGCTGGATGGGATGGAGCTTCCGCTGCGCCCAGAGGATAGACGGTATGGAGAGGAACTGCCAGAGTCAGGCCCTCCCAGGGATGGTGAGTCTGCCACAGGGGCTGGACCCTCAGGACATATGACTTCTGACTGACTGACTGGGTCCTCCGATGGCTGATCCCAAGGGTCTCTCTGTAGTGTAGAGAAACACCATTGCTTATTATTCTTTTCATTAACATTAGAAAACAGGTCAGTGACGTGACGCTATTAATTTATTAAAAAAATATTGTGATATGTCAGAGTAATACAACTGAAGAAAAAAGAAGATAAGCCTAGCAATAATTTAATTCTTAAAAATAAAAAAAATATCAAGTAGTTTGACAATCTTTTATTATTATCTTTGGACAAATATTAGCACATTTTTTGTTAATACATATAAAAAAGTCTACAAAATCATGTGATGTGACTTTTTATGTTATGCTTATGTCAGGTTGTACACTACTGTTCAAAACTTTGTAGTCGTTATGGTATTTTAATGTTTTGAAACAAGCCTCTTTTGCTCACCAATGCAGTATTTATTTGACCAAAAATACAGCAAAAACAGTAATACTGTAAAATATTCCAATTTAATAGATGTGTGTAATTTATTTCTGTGATGCAAAGCTGACTTTTCAGCATCATTACTCCAGTCTTCAATGTCACACAATCCTTCCGAAATCATTCTAATCAATCTGATTTGGTGCTCAAGAAAAAAATATTATTATTAGTATTATTAATGTTGTAAAAGCTTGACATTTTTGTGGAAACTATGATACATTTCCCCCCCCAGAATTCTTTGACGAATCGAAATTTTAAAAGAACAGCATTTATTTGGAATGGAAATCTTTTGTAACATTATGAATATTCTTAATGTCACTTTGATCAATTTAATGTGTCCTTAAAATAAAAGTATTAGAATAAATGTATTAATTTCGGACCCCAAACTTTTGAATGGTGATGTAAATGTCATGTGGTGTGAAACCAAAAAACATATGATATTTATAAATAATATTTACAAATTCATTAATTATATTTGTTAATTAACTTAAAAAATGTGCTTGATAATAATGGTTAAGATATGAACTCATGCATATCTTCAAGGTGTACATCGTTTTTTCTTTTCTTTTTTAGAGCTATTCAATTGAAATGGTTTCAGTTTTCATAACCATATGAAACCAACATGAACACAAACAGAACTTAAAAGATGAGTTTTAGAGATTTTTCTTTTTCATGGAAACTCTTATACATATTTTGACCCAAATAATATCCGCTGTAGGAAGTGTAAATACCAAGTGCAAGTGTGACGATGTCTCTCCAGACAGACTTGGTAGTAGTGTTGGTAGTGTAGATGGTGGAAACAGTGACCCTCCACTGGTGGTATAAGATGTTGGCCCTCTGTAATCTCCATATGAATCAGGAGTGTAGTAGCTGTCGATGAAGGAAGGATAAGTGGAGGGGTGGTCGTACGAGAAGGCCTTGCTTCCCAGCGCCGAAGAGTAAGTGTCTGGTGAGTACTGCTTCATGGGATGGCAGAGCTCTGAGTCTGGGAGGAAGGATCTTCGCATACTGTAGTAACCAGGAAGCATATGCGACCCTGCAAGAGGAAGCAGGAAATTCTATTAACTCCCTGATTCAAGATGAATTAGCCTTTCACTGAGCACACCTGACTATATAAATAGATCTAGGTGTGTAAAAGCTTTACCAGACGGACTCACCGGGCATTGGCACAAAAGCTGGCTGAGAGGAACTGCTGCTTGTCTGAAAACCAAAAAGGTTAGAGAGTCAGTTGACACTAACACAGGCTGTCTATGTATATGTGTTTCTCACAAACTTCACTTAAGAAGACAGCGTGTAATGAATCTCCCCACAATGTTAAGGCAAAGAGAAACACAGAACCCCCGTTGGGCTGCTTTGTGTTTGCCTGATTTACAGCCAGAGAGAATATAGATAAAAAGAGAGGAAGGCGCAAGTTTTAGTGCTTGTTCTGTTGAAAGCCAGGCAAATCATGTGGGAAGATATTTGAATATGATTTGCCAGTGTCACAACAGCGCTCCCCCCCTCGCTCTGAATGTACACTTCCCTCCGGTGGAGTGTGTACTCTTCTCATGAGATTTTGCCATAAGGATCTAAAGAAATCATTGGATGACTGGGAACATATCCCAGTTGACTCTGCAACGTGCCGGAGAAGAACGCAGTGGAATTAAGTTAATTTGTTTAGTAGATATCGTTCTTTGTTAGAGACTCACAGTCAATGCATGCCGCATGTAAAGGGGATTCTAATAGTATTTATTTCTATTATGAACTAGTGCTTTTTATTATGTGGAATATGTAATGTGTATCTCTATGCTAGTCTGTTGTTCAGATATATATTGAGGCCAACCACCTCGTCTGAGGTATTTGCATGAACCGACTGGTCCATTAGTTTCAATAAGGACCGAAAACAAAACAACAGTAGACAGCATCTTGCTGCCAGAGTTCACTTGAGCACAAGGACGGTCTGTTCTTTTGTGTTTTGTAGCAAATCCCTCAGTGATAACCTCGGTTAAGGCTTGGGTTTAACCGTCTACTGGTAACAATACCTGTCTGTCCCCTTTCAGGAAGGTAGATCTGATTTGGGCAGGTGTGCCTGATATCTATCTCAAAAAATAAAAAAGTAACAAGGATATGACAAGCGTGGATGCGCTAAACAGTGCGTTGTGTGAGAGATCTTACTTTATGCTTATATGTGCTTCTATGCTGTGAATGTAAAGTTCTTGAATTCAGATACTGTATATTGTATAAAGACAGAACACAACACTTATAGATATGGGATTATCAAGTTTATATGTGAGAAAATCAGACCCGATGGTTAGAATGATGGCTAACTTACACTGAACCGGGGTGCATTTGTTTGTCGTAATCGCTTCTCTGCAAGAAGATCTTTGACTGTGTGCTTGACTCTGACACCTTGGTAGACTCTCTTGGAATACTCTGTGGGGAGAAAGAAATGTATTTACAAATGTTTATGGCATTAAGAAATAAAGAATAGCAAAGCACCACGAAAACACTGTATACTGTTTGTTTAAAATGGTGCAAAGCAAAAATGCCATGCTTTCGTGAACCTTCTGGTAAATCTGATTTTCTTTAAAAATACATGTACATAATGACTATGTATTTATATGAATACATAATAAAGGCTTGCAAATAAAGTCTGTTCCAAAAGCTTTCCACATTGATAGTGACCTTACACTACAGAGCAGTCACTTTACAGTTGAACAAAACAACAATAGCTAAAACGTCTGGATCTTTTTTTTGTGATAAAAAGAATATCACATGGGCATATCTCTTTTGATAAAATTAAAATAAATTCACAGTAAGATTGTTTTAAGTATCTTTTACGTAATTTTACACAAAGAATGCTGAATATAAACTATTAGCGTCATAGTCCATGTAACATTTTGATGAATCATTAACTGTCATAGCTAAACCTACGCAACCAATCTGATAGTTTGGTTTTATTGAATATTTTTTGTTTGTCTTGATTTTCAATGTGCTTAAACACACTTAACATATATAGGGTACCCCAGTAAAAGGGTTTTGAATCTGCACTGGAAATAAAAGAAATGATATAGAAACAATTTTCACTCAGAAATTGCTAGTAAATTCAACAATTACCTACAAAGAAATTGCAAGTAATAGACTGAATAACATTTTTGAAGTAGAACGACTGAAAAAAATACTCCAGTAATTTTTTTTTACAACTTCAAAACTTACTACAAAAAATGTATATCCAGTAAAACAGACCTAAGAAAATGTAATTACTGCTAATTCAAAACTTTTTTTGTTTTGATTAAAACTTGTAACTTATTTAATTAATTGTTTACATGATAAAATATTTGTAAACGTTATAGTTAAACTGCGAATGAAAGAAGACAGATTTTATTGCTTAGACCATTACATACAACAGAAGTTCTTGAAATAAAATCTTCATGCAAATAAGATCTATAAAATGTGTTTTAAACAGTATGCATTTCTTATAAATAGTCATAATACCAGTCAAGAAATCGATTCACGGTCTTATGTTTTCTTTTGTTGATGAGATAGCATGGTTTAGAGGTGTAAACTGTGAGTAAAACAGGTGTAAGTGCTCTTGATTAACAGTTATGCACGAGTTTAAACAGAATATACACATTATGTTAGAGTTAATTTTCTACTTAGGGGAGATTCCGTGTCTGTAGAGCAGTACAACTCTGTTCAAACATTACCCACTCAATGGCTTAAATTTCAATAGAAAACAACACAAGTAAAATGTGTAGCTCTATATTGAGAATTCCTTCTGTAAATCTGTCAATGTACAGTAGCTGGGAGCACACACTTAATCATGTTCACACCCAAGCCTGAGGAAAAATCATTGCAAAACACTTGGTGTTAATCACACAACATAATAAGCAGTGTTTTAGACCTTTAGGTTTCAAATTCAGATCCGTAGGCAAACAGAAGTTCTCAGAGATAGACTAATATCTTGTCTTTAGTTTCTCTCTTTCTCAGACACACACCTGTGGTTTAGGGTGCGCACGCACAGTCGTTTAGCCCGATGTCATAATCCACCCGTTAACAGCCATAAATGGCAGTACTTGACATAGAATGAGACATGAGAGGGCTTGAAATACTTTGCGATATTGCAGAAAACATCTACATTTAGTCATATAGGCTATTTACTACAGACTTAGGTCTCTAAAAACACTGTTATAGTCACCTGAGTCGTAACAAATTCTTAGAAAACAAAATAGTGTCAAAAACACTGATGTACACACATTAGTTTTTGTTTACTTACCATTTATCTTAGCTTTTAACAAGCAATCACGTTTATCACAACCCCGTATTCCAAAGCACTTATTTGCACGTGTCAGTTGTTATACAGATTTTAAAATGTAGCCTTTTCTTTTAATTGTTTAATTTATTTTTTAAGTTTTACAGCAGGGACAAGAAGGGTTCTTTTAAAAATATAAATTTACTTTTCAGAGAGTCATTTTTCTCAGAAAAGTTAGAAATAGCCTATAGCTGTTTTATATAGCCCACATTTAGATGAAAAGAGCGAACAAATGTGCTATTAGGCTATACACAAATATGTTATTGTCGGCATATATTTGTAACACAACAACTGTGTTTATTTATAATTTACAAATACTTAGCCTACATGACTACATTTAATGTAAATGTAGCTACAGCCCCAACAGTAACGCGTTACAAATTGAACATCGAACACAATTAAATATTTTTTTTCATGTACAATCTCAATAACTCTCACCTGTCTCCATCATAGTTTTAGCCGAGCGCTGCGAGGTTTCTCAGTTCTTCAGTTTAGTTTTCTGTTCCAGCAGAACTCATACACCACATTCATTATATCAAAGGAAGAAAGAAGGTTTCAAAAGCTAAGTAGACATATGTATGGTCAAGCTCACGCACCTCTATTCATAACCTTCACATTTTGTCATTCAATCATTTGGTTAAATGCAAATAAATGGCTTGGAGACGTTTCTTAATAATTTGCATCTACTGTAGATCAGAGTACACTATTAAAGCTGCACTGTTGAAAAAATGGAGAGTGTGACAGCCCTATGACAAATGCAGAGTATGACTGCGAGGAAAATGAGGAAGGAAAAAGAGGAAGGTCATTTTTCTTACACATTAAGATGAAGACAAGTGAAAATATCTAATATCCAAAATAAAAAAATCTCTGGTTTCAGGTGGTTATTTATTTATTTATTATTATTATTATATTTTTAACAAAGAGGCCCTGTGTCAAAAACTTTCCTTTCGGGGAAATTAGGTGGGATATGGGGTACCCTGGTGGATATACTATGTAAAGACCCAGGGATGGATTATTCAGTTTGTCACCACTGAATAATGGCCTAATAATACAATTGAAATAAAATAAGGATATAAGCTAATTTTTAAGAACTAAGTTTGTTTCATTAATATTTCACACTAAATCAAAGTTATGGTCTAAAGCATGTATTGCTGCTGTGCCTTACTTTGTCCCATTTAAAAAAAAAATATACAAAATTCTGTCAAATAAAAACTTAATCATCAATATTACACAAATAGCATATTTAACATCCATATTATCATCTGATTAAATGCAAAATCATTTAATGTGAAGTTGTTCTTGGACATTGAAAATAAATAAGAAATGTAAGACTAAATGCAAAAACATTTCTTTATTCAATACAAACAGGTGTTTACTATTCTACATCTTAAAATTCCAAGTGTCAGAATGCTAACATTATTAAAACTGTAACCCACATTTTACACATCACTGAGTTTTGCTTTGGCACATTTTTTGTAAATTTTTATTATGAAAAATTGTTCACTGTAACACATTGAAAAACGTGAGCTTATGAGGAGGATATGGATGTCGTTGAAGATCTTATCTGATGAAGATTTTTATGCGACGTGCAGCGTAGTAGTGGTTGCAGTGTTGACAAACATCACATGTACATGTTGTACCTTGGGTTCAACAGATTTGGAATGAACCCAGAACATCCTAAGTTCTAACCTTTTATACATTTTCAGTTTACTACCCTTAATGTAAATGAAGTTGCTCCTGTCGCAGAGCCGATCCTCCCTATACGCAGAATACGCAAGCTGCGTAGCGCCCCCGAAACACCGTTGTTCTCAAAGATGTTTTAATTTTAGTTTTGTTTTGAATTTGGCCAGCGGCTATGAAAACATGAATGATAAATATTGGAATGCGGTGCTGTTGCCCTTTCTACGTAAAAATCTGTCAAATCATGTAACGTGAATGTCGTAAAGTCTCTTGCTCAAGATGAAAAAAACGAGTTGAAAGCATAGCGAGTCGCGGAAGAGATACTGTTTCTCGATTTCTCGAGCGCTTTCCGCAAGTGGAGTGAAACACTTACAAATGCGTTTCATTCATTCGTTCTTAACCACTTGAAACCCCCATTGGACAGTGAGTAGGTGTGTTCTACTCATAGGTTCTACTTCAAGCGGCGCTACGCTGCCGATTAATGTATGATATCGGCGGCAGCGCGTGAGATTTTAAATGCACCCAGACTGCTCCCGCAATGCTGATGTTATACTATGATCAGTCTGTGCTGTTAGGGGGGGGCACAGGGGGGAAAGCACATTTTGTCCCAAGAACCCCGAGGCTGCATGTCCGTTGCATGTAGAGAACCAGCCCACATTAGAGGTATTCATCGTGACAAACGACATGCCGATGCACTTGTTCTAAGGGCACTCCGACCTGTAGAAAGACAAGGTAGGTCTATCCAGGGGCTGAATGAGCGGACACGCAAACTGTACCACTGTGTCATGCCCATTTCAGGACTTGGGAGTGTAACCTATGCTGAAGTGGTCTGTACTAACCTTGTGCATTTGTTTGAGTGCCTTGGCTTGCTGGACCTGCAGGATAGCCATGGCATGCATGGCAGAGGTGGCCTGGCCCACAGCACTGTAAGCTTTTGCTGCGAGTGCAGCCGTCAGCTCACAGGCTTTGGACAGGAGACACGGGCAATTCCTCAGAGTGGAGGTGTTTTGTGGGCACAACTGCACTGCAACCGCTCTCTCCACCTGGGGAAGGTCTACATACTCCCTGGCGGCCCCGCCATCAAGGGTTGTGAGGACAGCGGAGGGAGACGAGCGGCTTCTGGCCGTAATAGGGGCCTTCCACGACTTCGTCGGCTCCTCATGCACCTCTGTGAAAAAAGGCACCGGAGCAGATCGCGGTTGTGACCCGCGTCACGCTCCGAGAAACCAATCATCTAGCCGCGAGGGCTCAGGACTGGCAGTCTGTTGACCTCAAGCCCGATACTCATGGCTGCCCGGGCAATCATGGCCGTCAACTCCAGGTCCGATTCGGCGGTGGTGACAACACCTGAGGGGGGCAGCCCCATCGAATCTTTATCCTCGGAGGACGATAGCCCATCCCCCAATGCGACGATCGACATCTGATCCTCCGGTGGTGCACTGAATGAAATGCTGGCAGCCCCGCGAGGCGGACCAGTGAAATCACTTGGGAGCCGAACAGGACGATCTCGCAATAAGAAGTCCGTGGGGACTGCTCCGGCGGAGAAGTTCTTATTGTAACCCTCAGTTCTCCCAGAGCGCTAGCCGGCGGTTCTCTGCTCGAGCCAGAGAGGTACTGGGAAGGCAGTGACAGAGGGTGCCCCTCTTTTCACAAAAAAGAGGCGAGATCGCAGCGAGGTCATGCTCATACACTCACAGTAAACGCATGAGCCATCAACGAATGCAGCTTCAGCATGTTGGGTACCCAGTCACTGAAGACAACGATCATGTCTGTCCTCAGAAGACAGGTAACACCAGCAGCCAAAGAGGACACCAACCGAACAGCATCTTTAAAAAGATGCAAGCCTTCCGTGATTTGCTCTTTTAGGAAATCTGCTCTTTTAGTTGAAGTGCCCAGGGAAATCCCTGCTAACAGGGACACCACTGTTCCACACCATAAAACAAACCAAGAACAGCTTCCAGTCAGATCGATGGAAGGCTTTGTTGAGATCAGCACTGTTCACCTACTTGGCTCCGAAGCAAAAATCTGAAGAGTGGATGCACCTGTTGCCTATTTATTCCCATATACTGTACATGGGGAGTGGTTCAGGTGTGTAAAATCCACTTGGCAAAATTCATTGTTGTTTTCTTTTAAAGTCAGAGATGATTGTGGCTCCCAAGTGAATCCCCATATGTCATCTCGACATAACTGGTAGTGACCGACAGATAGGGAACTGAACTTGGTGAAAGTACAGTGTGCTACAGTGAAGTTACTAACTATTATTAAAATTCCAAAGTAATTACTTTCCAAATTAGTGTTGTAGTATAACCAGCAGGAAGGCAGTGATGTGTGAACTGAATTTGGTGAAAGTACAGTGTGTTACAGTAAAATTATGAAACAATTTTCATATTGAAAATGAATAAAAAAATGTGCCAAAGAAATTCTTTCAAAATGAGTGTTGTAGTATAACCACCAGGAAGGCAGTGATGTGTGAACTAAATTTGGTGAAATTACAGTGTGTTACAGTGAATTTATTAACTATTTTTCATAAGAAAAATTCATGAAAAATGTGCCCAAATAATTCTTTTCAAAATGAGTGTTGTAGTATAACCAACAGGAAGGCAGTGGTATGGGAACTGAATTTGGTGAAAGTACAGTGTGTTACAGTAAAGTTATTTACAATTTGTATTAATACAAAATCACAAATAAATGTGCAAAAGAAATTACTATAACAAAATGAGCATTCTAGTATAACCATCAGGAGAGCAGTGATGTGTGAACTGAATTTGTTGAAAGTACAGTGTGTTACAGTAAAGTTATTAAATATTTTTCATAATAAAAATGTATAAAAAATGTGCCCAAACAATTACTTTCAAAATTAGTTTTGTTGTAGTAGTACTCAGCAGGAGAGCAGTTATGTGTAAACTGAATTTGTTGAAAGTACAATGTGTCACAGTAAAGTTAACAATTTTTCATAATAAAAATACAAAAGGTGCCAAAGCAATTACTTTCCAAATGATTGTTGTAGTATAACCAGCAGGAGAGCAATGGTGTGTAAATTGAATTTGTTGACACTACAATGTGTTAGTGTAAAGTATTTTATTAGTAAAAAATTTTCGCGTTTGGCACTTTTCAGACGGTCCCTTAAGGTCTCTGCACACTGAGGACTTGTCTCTCAGACGCCGGCGCATTGAGATCAACGCATTTTATACAAAGCGGAGGAACGCTTGTTTTGAGGAAACCTCACTTGTAGCTCGTTTTCTACATCACTACAAAAGACAAGAGCCGTCATTTGTGTATTAAAAACGTTTTGCTCGCGAGTTATTGATCTGGAAAAGTCGAATCTGTCAATATCTTGCCAACTTTAGCGAACTGGTCGAGTCTTTTTTCTTTCTACGAAATCGAAAGTAGAAAGTTACCGGTGGCATAGAAGATCCTGAAGGAGGTGAGCAAACTGTACGAGTATATTTTAAAACATAAAACGTTATTTTAGTGGATGTTAATAACAATTTAATGTTCGCATTCAATCTTAGAATGGAGAGAGCTGTGTCTTTCTGTGGCTGGAAAGCTATTAAAGACCGAAGTAAATCTCTGTCCGAGAACCAGGAACCGACGTCAGGCCGTATATATACAATGTACCACGGCACACATTTGACAAACGCCAAAACCATCATCGATAAAGGATTTGAACCCTCTAAAGATGGAATGCTGGGTCCCGGGGTTTATGTCAGTCGTAACATTGAGAAAGCCAAATGTTACCCACAAAAAACTGACAAGATGGACAAAGTCGTTTTCAAACTGAGGGTGCGTGTGGGAAAAGTGAAGAAAATAGACTCTGACAATCATCCTCTCCAGAAAACGTGGCACAGCAACGGGTACGACTGCGTGTGGGTTCCACCAAACAGCAGCATCGCCACCATCAAGTCTGGTCGCGAGGAGGACTGCGTGTGGGACCCCAAGCGCATCAGCGTGGTTGACGTGGCGTGCTGTGTGGATGACGCTAAACGCCATGAGCTTCGACGGATGATTCGCAAAAAGACGAAAACTGAAGGCTGCGATTTGTGCCATCTCGACAATTCTGATGGCCATGATATTCAGCCGTGCTGGGAGTGCCAGGAAGACATCTGCCCTTTTCAGGGAAAACATGTGTGTAAAAAGACTGCGGTCAAGCCAACCGCGGTTTGAAAATACAGCCGCACTGTTTTTGGTTCTGCGCGTCTAATCCATTTTTTAGACTGCGAGTCTAAAAATGGATGTAAAACTGTCATAACGGCGTTTCCTTTATTGTTGTTATTTTCAATAGATTGCTGTTCACGACGACCCAAAATATGTCTACCTAAAACGTAATTTAACCCTATAAAGACCGTAAAGCGACATCAGAATATGTATTTATTGCTATTTTGTCATGACATAATATGTCTTAACATATTTCTTTTAATGAATTGAACATTGAATTAATGTTTGTGAATACATACATTTTTTTGTACATTAATATTTGTATTGTACATTTATTAATATACATAATTTATCAATATTACTATATAAAGGCTATATATGTATGTGTGTGTGTGTGTGTGTGTGTACTTTTCAACTGATACTTGTTTTACGGTGACTATTACTGTATTAATTTTAAAGTTAAATCTACTGTACTATTTTTTTTACAAATTAATTTTCGAGTCATTTTACTGTATAGTTTTGGAGAAATTTAATGGAAAATTCACCCCAAGCATCCAAGTGCTTTCTAGCACACACAATTGCCCATTTTCAACCACTCATACAAATCTTTCCTTTATAGGTTTGCTGGTTCTTTCAATTTAATCTTGTTCTCAGAGACCCTGACTATTACTGTATTAATTTTCGAGTAATATTACTGAATAGTTTTGGAAAAATGTAATTGCAAATTTACCCCTATAGAGTAAACTTACTTTCTAGCACTTGTACCATTTCCCATTTTCAAACACTCATCAAAATATTTTATATATAGGTTTGCTGATTCTTTCAATTTGTTCTTGTTCTCAGAGACCCTGACTATTACTGTGTTCATTCGAGTCATTTTACTGTATAGTTTGGGAGAAAATTAATGTCAAATTCACCCCAAGAGTACGACCCTTTGCAGAGCTTTGCGGTTGCCAGCGTTGTTGTTTCCAAACCAGGCGGTGATGCAGCCGGTCAGGATGCCCTCCACAGTGCAGGTGTAGAATTATCTGAGGATGCTGGGGCTCATTCCAAACTTCCTCAGCCATCTCAGGAAGAAGAGGCGCTGGTGTGCCTTCTTCAGCACTGCATCTGTGTAAGCAGATCATGTGAGATCCTCAGTGATGTGAACGCCAAGGAACTTAAAGCTGTTTACCCACTCCACAGGTGTCTTGTCGATGGAGATGGGTGTTTTCTCTGCTCTGTCTCCTGAAATCCACCACCAGCTCCTTGTTCTTGTTGATGTTGAGTGAGAGGTGGTTCTCTTGGCACCATTTAGTCAGGGTACTCACCTCCTCTCTGTAAGCCATCTCATCGTTGTCGGTGATCAGGCTTATCACTGTTGTGTCATCGGCAAATTTGACGATGACGTTGGAGCGGTGTGTGGCTGTACAGTCCTGTGTGTACAGGGAGTACATGAGTGGGCTGAGGATGCAGCCCTGCGGAGCACCAGTGTTGAGGATTTGGGGAGATGAGGTGTTGTTGCCCATTCTGACCACTTGACTTCTGCCTGTCAGGAAGTCAAGGATACAGCTACACAGAGATCTGTTTATTCCCAGAGTTTGGAGCTTCGCAACCAGTGTGGCAGGATCTATGGTGTTAAATGCTGAACTATAGTCCACGAACAGCATTTTCACATAGGTGTTCTTATTTTCCAGGTGGGAGAGAGCAGTGTGCAGGGTGAAGGCAATAGCATCGTCTGTGGAACGGTTACTGCGGTATGCAAATTGTAGTGGGTCCAGTGAAGCAGGCAGCACAGAGCAGATGTAGTCTCTGACGAGTTTCTCAAAACACTTGCTGAAGATGGGTGTCAGAGCAACGGGCCTCCAGTCATTCAAGCATGTGATTTTATTTTTCTTCGGTATGGGCACAATGGTGGATTTTTTGAAGCATGAAGGAACCACAGAAAGAGAGAGGCAAAGGTTGAAGATGCCTGTAAAAACCCCAGCTAATTGGAATGCGCATGCTCGGAGCACACGGCCTGGGATGCCATCCGGACCCACAGCTTTGCGGATATTCACCCGTTTGAAGGATCGGGTTACATCCGCGACAGAAATAGAGAGAGGACTCACCTCTTCTGCAGCAGCCGTGGGAGCGCTCTCTGTGTGGGCGGTGTTGTGAGCCTCGAAACGAGCTTAAAAATTATTAAGCTCGTCCGGTAGAGAGGCGGCAATGTTCAAAGTAGGTGGTTTATTCCCTTTGAAGCCTGTGATGTTGTTGATACCCTTCCACATGCTTCTTGCATTGTTGATGTTTAATTGTTCTTCAACTTTTTATATTGCCGTTTGGCGGCTTTGATTGATTTGAGGGGATCGTAACTGGCTAGTTTTCGATCGTCAGTGTTTCCGGATTTAAAGGCAGATGTCCGCGCAGACAAGGCTGTTCGAACATCGCTGTTAATCCACGGTTTTTGTTGGGGTAGATGCAGATTGTTTTTGTCGGTACAACGTCCTCTATACACTTCCTGATGAAACACGTTACACGTATGTTTACTCTTGGGGTGAATTTGACATCAATTATCAAATTAATTGAAATTAAATTTCTCCCAAACTATACAGTAAAATTACTTGACAATTAATACAGTAATAGTCAAGGTCTCTGAGAACAAGAATGAATTGAAATAACCAGCAAACCTATAAAGGAAATATTTGTACGAGTGTTTGAAAATGGGCAATGGTATATGTGTTAGAAAGCACGTTTACTCTTGAGGTGAATTTGCCATTAATTTATTCCAAAACTATACAGTAAAATGACTCGAAAGTTAACACAGTAATAGTCAGAGTCACTGAGAACAAGAATAAATTGAAGTAATCAGCAAAACTATATATAAAATCTTTTTATGAGTGTTTGAAATGGGAAATGGTATGTAATAGAAAGCATGTTTACTTTTGGGGTGAATTTGCCATTAATTTTCTCCCAAACTATACAGTAAAATGACTCGAAAATTAATACAATAATAGTTAGAGTCTCTGAAAACAAGAATAAATTGAAAGAACCAGCAAACCTAAAAATAAAATATTTGTATGAGTGTTTGAAAATGGGAAATGGTATGTAATAGAGAGCATGTTTACTTTTGGGGTGAATTTGCCATTAATTTTCTTCCAAACTAAACAGTAAAATAACTCGAAAATGAACACAGTAATAGTCAGGGTCTCTGAGAACAAGAATAAATTGAAAGAATCAGCAAACCTATAAAGGAAAGATGTTTATGAGTGTTTGAAAATGGGTAACGGTTTAACTCGGTGCAACAGTAATAGGGTGACTGTGAACAGAGTCAACTGTAAGAACGAGCAAAACAATAAAGGACAAATTTACATAAGTGTTTGCAAATGGGACATTATGTAAAAATGCAAGGATACACGGATGCTTGGGGTGAATTTGCCTTTAATTTTCTCCAAAACTATACAGTAAAAATATTTGAACATTATTACAATAATATTCAGGGTCACTGTTAACAGGAATCAATTGGAAGAATGAGCAAACCTATTAAAGAAAGCTTTTTACAAGTAAATGCTACTGAGAAAGTGTGAGATTGCACATTGAGATTTGGAGTGATTTGCCATTAATTTGTAAAAAAAAATTGTACAGCAGATTTTACTTTAAAATGAATACAGTAATATTCACTGTAAACAAGTATAAGTTGAAAGGTGTACACACGCATACACCCACACACACACACACACACACACACACACACACACACACACACACACACACACACACACACACACACACACACACACACACACACACACACACACACACACACACACAGAGAGAGAGAGAGACATATATAGCCTTTATATAGTAACATTGATAAAGTATGTATATTAATAAATGTAAAATACAAATATTAATGTGCAAAAAATAATGTATTCACAAATATTAATTCAATGTTCAAGTCATAAAAAACATTTTAAGACATATTATGTCATTATATAAAATAGCAATAAATACATATTCTGATGTCGCTTTATGGTCTTTTTAGGGTTACATTTTGTTTTAGGTAGACATATTTTTGGGTCACCGTGAACATGAATCTATTGAAAATATCAGCAATAAAGGAAACGCCGTTATGACAGCTTTACATCCATTTTGAACGATTCCAGCACCCATACCGTAAGTGTGCGATTAGACACGCAGAACCCCAAAAAAGTGCGGCTGGCTTGACCGTGTACTTTCAAACCGCGGCTGGCTTGACCGCAGTGTAAAAACGCAGGTTTAAAGAGACGCCATGTAACTCTCACCCTGTATCTTTCAGATTATGAACATAAAATGTCCCCAGACCTCCGTGTTTCTGACATCTGTGATAAGGTGTATATTTTTGTAGCATATTTCATTTATGTAGACTAAATGCTACTTGTATCAGTAATCTCTCTGTTGTTTGTAATCTTGTTAACTGATGTAAATCGAAAGTTTCATTGTCAATTAAAAATGTCATTTTTTTCACATTATATGTAGCCTACGCTGAGACCCTTATGGTATTATGATGAACTGATCTGTTAAATTATATGATACGCCATTGTGAAAATATCTTGTCTTGTTTTTTTTTTTTTTTGGTGCTACTTGAATCACTAAAAATCTCTATTTTACACTGTGTTGCTCTTTAAAAAAAAAATAATAATACTTGGATGCCGAAAAGGAATGGATAGCCTGATTCAAGCTACATTTAAATCTTAAAACTACATATATTGTAGGCTATATTGTATTGCATGTTGTATTTGTAGTTCACTTAGGATTTTAAATATTTGTAATAATATTACATTCTTGTTAAATTGCTAATTCTTGCAATTCGTCAACAAATATTTAGTAGGCTATTTGGAGTTTACGATGATTTTTCATTAAGCCTTAAATATGAGTTTAAATAAACCGAATGTTGTTTCGTTTTAATGGAGATTTGAAAAAAAAATATATAGGCTATACAAATTCCTCTCTAACTGTTTTAATTGATTACCAATTATCACATATAGAACAGAAAAAATCATGTTTTTGGCCTTGGAATTTACAGTTCAGAAAGGACTATTGTTGTTGAACTTCACAGCGTCTGCAGTAGAGGACGTTGTTCAGTCAGGGTTTAACGATTCAAATCTAGTCTGTTGTGGACAGTTTTAGATGATAATCTGATTAGAGTCAAGTAGATTAGACAGACTGCAAACGTCGATAGCAACGACATGCGATGCAAACACCATTTAGCCATTCAGCTTTTGGGTACATCTACCTGGCGATGTGCAGTGAAGAAGGTTGTTTAAGTCACGTATGGTTTAATGATCATCAGGACCCGTGAACTCTCATTTGCTCACTACCTCGCTGAAACAGTACATTTTCCCTCCAATTTTTTTCTTCTATTGGTGAGTATATCAGACTTCAATATGATAATACTGTAGTTCATGGCAATAGAAGGAACTTAAATTATTAAATATAAGGCTATTTAATTATTTTGAATTATTATATTTTATACTTATTACGATCTGCCATGAGATATGCAATAAAGAGATTCAAACTAAATGTTTACCTGAAAAACAAGATCTTGCTTGTCCTTCGTGTTGAGATGTTAACATTTTGTATTTTATTTTGTAGCACATTTTACATGCTCTCATGTTACATTATATTTAATTATTATAATTTATTTATTCGACAGTCCAATTTAAGATCTCAGATGTGACAAAATGCCTGGTGCTGCCAATTCAAATCTTTGGAGTTTGTCTGAGTTGCTGGGGCAGAGGAGCATTCTTGGAGTTGTAGTTTTGATTGCATGGTTAGTTCTGTTCCATCTTCTGGTGAATGTGTGGCTGCTGTGCATCTTAACCAGTCTATTGGTCGTGCTGGGTGGATGGCTGGGATCTCGTGTCGCTTTAGATGCCAACAGCCTCCTTTATTTGGAGCACTTTCTGCCACTGCGTCAGTCCCCTGAAGTTCACACTACCTCAGAGAGTGAACAAAGACTGGATTGGGAGATTCAGAGTGCCGTGGACAAGGCTGTGCGGGACTTTGTGTCATCCTGGTACTGCAGTTCTGTTTCTAAAGGAGGGGATGAGTTCGAATGGGAGGTGAGGGACGCCATGCTGGAGGCGGCCACTGAACTGAAGCGGAGGGCAAAGCAGGTGGACCGGAGAGCGCTGGCCCAGAGGGTCCTAGAGCTTTGCGGATGCCATCTGCAGAGCTTTAGCCAAGCCAAGGAACTCCAGCGCACACAGCAAGACGAGTATGACCAAACGTTTTCAAACTCACAAAAACTATGGAGATTGTACAGTAGCAGTGATTTGCCTCACCCTGCCCTGACTGGCCCAGCTAACCAGCTCTGCTACACCAGAGCACTGGTAGATCTCCTCATGCACGTCCTTATTTCCAAATCTCACTTGGAAACAAGAACAGGCCGGTATATGGTGGGAGAGCTCATCACCTGCAATGTTGTTCTACCCCTCGTGGCAAGATTATCCAATCCAGATTGGTTAAACCAGACCATTGTAGATGTGTTCACCCAATCTACTGACAAAGAAGAACCAAGCCCAGTTAGCCCACAGCAAACACCTCCAGAAGACGAAGAAGAATTTGTTGGCAGCTTCTGGGATTGTGACACCCCAGTTACTTTCAACTGTCCTGAAACCTCCAGCATGCAGACAGCTTGGTCTGTATCCACAGCCCCCCTTCATGATTCATCTGAAACAAGTTTCCAGAGTCTGTGGTCCTCTGATGAAAATGTACAAGGGACGAGAAGTTCCAGCATTCTGTTTCCAGAAAAAATTACCCAAAGTACAGCCGAACCTCTCAGATCTCCTTACCGCACCAGTCGCCTCTATAGACACACTCACTACGACCTTGATTCGCCCTCTTCAGATGAGAGAAAGATATCTAGTGAGTCTTTGAAACAAACAGTCTCAGATGATGAGAACTTCTGTGACTGCATGTCTCCTTCAGACTTTTGTGGCCTGGTTTGTCTGGAGGAGGACACGTTGGGTCTTTTGGGGAAATGTTTCAGACAAAACGTGATCATTTCAGAGCCTCCATCACCAGAGAGTACAGTGGAAGAGTGTCCAGTCCAACCCCTGACTTACACATCAAACTTCAACCCCAGAAGCCTTGGTCTGGACTCATTAGTTTTCGAAAACATGGGAAATCTAGAGGGACCGGTAACTATTCAGAACTTGCAAATCACTGGGACCAGCACAGCCAAAGAGCAAAGAAGCAACAGCACTCATCCTTATACTCTTTACACTATAAAGGTGAGATTCTCAGAAACATGTCAGGAAATTACAGGAAGACATTTCCTTTATTGTATTTAATTTGGAACATAAATAGGAATCAGTGCATTTCATCAAAATAATTTTTTGGGGGGCATTTTCTTTACCTGTTTTACTAATTGAGTATTAATTGTGTTTACAATGGTGTTTTGTGTGTGTTCGTAGTATGGAACTGCTGGAGATTCAGAGAGTTCAAAGTCTGATCAGCCTTCTGTAGATCATATGGTAAACCGACGCTACAGTGAGTTCCTCAATCTGCAGACCCGTTTGGAGGAAAGGCCGGATCTCAGGAAGGTGATCAAAAGTAAGACATTTTTAAACGGCAATAACATAAGCTATTTGAGTCATATAATGTTAAACATAAACACATTTTATATTGGACTATATAGCATTAGACCTAATTAGTACATGTTGTCAGAATTGCATAGTAAAAAGTAATATACGCTGCCTTTTAAACGTCTGGGGTCATTAAAGGGGTCATATAATGCTACATGCACTTTTACAAGTTGTTTGAACTGAAATGTGTGTTGGCAGTGTGTGTACACAACCACACTATATTGATACAAATCCACCCAGTGTTCAAGTCACAAACCTTTTAAACGGCAAATATTGTTAATATAAACATTTCATATCTATAAATACTTTCCTGAGATTGTAACTATAATTAGTCCTAACCAAAGATGTCATGTTGACAGTTAGATGCATCATCTCAACGTTAATCCATATTAAAAATGTTTGCTCACATTTAAGATGTCAAAGGTCCAAAGAAACTCTTCCCAGACCTTCCCTTCAGTAACCTAGACACAGACAAAGTGGAAGCCAGGAGAACCCAACTGGAATCATTCCTCAGGGTTAGAGATTTCCCTTCACTAATAAAACTTTGGGCAGATTAAATGTGACTTATATGAAAAACCCTAGACTTATTTTCCTCTCAAACTTTCTTTTCGACTGCTGCAGAAACTGTGCACTATCCCAGAGGCAGCTAACACTGAGGAGGTGCATGAATTTCTTGCCCTCAACACTGATGCCACAGCATCTTTCCAGAAGAAGCCGTCAAGTTCACGCATAGACAAGGTCACTCTTTCATGGGACATGACATACTGCACTTAAATTCCTTTCAATGTTTAGAAAGACTTTTAGTGTGACATTTCTGTTTGTTTTTGCCTGTTTGTTTGTATGACATGTTTCTCATATAAACAGATGGTGGAGAACATAGTGGACACTCTAAAGACTGCATTTCCGCGCTCAGAACCGCAAAGCCCCACAGAAGAAGGAGACCCACAAAGAAAGTTAGAATATATGAGACTTAGATCACATAAGTCAAGGCAGTTTTCCTATTGTTTTTAATTTCACAAACTGTCCTTTCATATTTCAGACCCCGTCTGAGATTCTCCAGTAAAATAGCTCCTACTCTTAATGTTCCAAGCCTGCAACCTAAAGTGACGTACTCTTTCAGTGACTGCTGCTCAGTGAGTCTTTCATATCATGCAAAAGCCACATAAATACAGTAGTCAACATTTGAAGTGGATCAAAAAGGTTCATCAAAGTTGTCCTAAGACAAGATGAAACTTTGATGAAAGGTTTTGATCCACTTCAAATGTTGACTACTGTAGTAACTTGCAGTCTGTCCATGCAACCTGAACATAAACATATAGTTAATAATATTGATGCATTGTTTTGAAAATAGCAGGGTTTTTTCTTATTGCTCAAAATATGTGTGATGTCCACCCATTGATGCTAAAAAATAAGCATGTTCCCATCATTACACTATGTGCTTTTCTGTGAAACCTGTCAACTCTGAAAGGCCAAAAACTACAAACTTGCTGTGACTTTCTGCAGTAAAGCAGCTGTGGCAAAACAATAGCGTCATTATTCAGCTCAGTCAGTCAAAGTACCCCTGGAACCTGATTCAGTACTCCCAGTAACTGACTCATATTGGATTCCCTGTGTGTTTATGGCAAACGCATCTCTTTTCATCTCTTTCTGTAGGTTCTTCGAGGTTTCTCGCTGTCAGATCTGGAGGGGTTTGTGGAGGAACAGGAGAAGCAGGTGGAAGGGGGTGTCAAGAGTCATTGTGCAGGAGGAGGACTTGCGAGAGAGCAGAGATTTGTAGAAAAAAGAGGAAGAGGAGCAGGTAGATCAACCAAGAACTTTAAAATCCTGAGCTTGAAACTCTTTTTTAAATCTTCGAATGCACATTGGAATTGTGTCTGATAATGTGACAAGGAACTTGTTGTACACCCAATCAAACTGGAGAGGGCAGTATAGTGTTGATGAACTATAACTTGTTATAGTTTTAATTATTTTATGTGAAATCAAAGCATTTATCTGATACAAGCTAACCCTAACTTTACACAGTCTTATTTGGATGTTTCAAACTGCTGTGTGTTTGTGATTGTGCAGACACTGCCCTGGCAGATATCGCTCTGAATATCTCGTGTTTGCTGATGAAGGACCAGTGGAGCTGGTTGTGTACAGAAAACATCCAGAAAACCATCAGACTGCTCTTTGGCACTTTTATTGAAAGGTGAGGTACAGTCATTTGACAACTCTCATTTTAATTCTTATCAGTTAAGGGAATTTTAATGGTCATTTTAGTGGTGTATCCTTTATAGTACACCATGTGTGTAAATGCACTGATTAAACGACTAATTAATGGCCAGTAATCACTTTCACTGTTCAGATTTAAAGGGACAGTCCAACCAAAAATGGACTGTCATAATTTCCTCATGTTGTTTCAACCGTTTCGGTTTCATTGTATATGAACCGAAACTGTTTGGTTACAAACATTCTTTAAAATAGCTCCTGTTATGTTCCACTGAAGGAGGAGAGTCATACAGGTTTGGAAAGACATTAAACAGAATAAATTATGACAGAATTTTTTTTTTTTTGGTGGACTGTCCCTTTAAACAGTGCATTGTAACATTTTAGTAATATTGTGGATTTTTAATTAAAGCACATTAGAGTTTGTGCATGGCTCAAAGCAAAATCAAGACATTGAATCTTGTAATGTAATAAACCTGACATTACTGTATCATGCTGGCTTTGGAGACAAGTCTGTTTAAGTGACATTGTGGTGACCTAGTATAAAATTATAGTTGTATGAAAAATAATCCCTTTTCACTCTGAATTTTATTGCACAAGACCCTGGCTGAAACATTCTTTGAGAATTTTTTTTAACAACAAAAATTCAGAAAGCAGAGCTTCTCGTGCATGTGCTGCATGCACCCAACCCAATTAGAAGTAAATGAGCGGTGAAGTGCAGGAAGGTGATTGGACCGCAGCAGGGCTGGCTGATACATGGCCTTCGAGCTATTCAACAGGATTTCATCTGGTTCAAGAGGCTTGCGTCATTTGTGTGGGCCAGACATATGTAAGCTGTCATAAGGAGTTAGAGAAGTGATGGCAAAAAAATAGCAGCATGTTGTGAGTAGACCTCACAGGCCGTTGTTCCTGGTTTGCCGTATGGTCCCAAGATTAATGAGTCCTTTAGTTTCATGATTGTTATTTATTGTAGATAAGACAACACTATCAGCACCATACAAGCTGTCTCATGTACAGTAACAGATTGTTATCTGGTCTACACAAGTTTTTTTTTTTAAGTACACAGGTGGTTATGTTTGATTAAATGGACATTGACTTTAAAATAGTCTTTTTGTACTCAATAGCCCAGCAAGAATAGGCAAGTAATTTTCCTGAGACTGTAACACTGCCAGCTGGTGAGCTGTATTATCTGATCACCTGTTGAACTTAATGGTGTTTCTTACTCTAAAAGGAAGAATTATAACAAGGCATGTGGGTGTGTTCACACTTCCTGTGAGCTCATGTCTTCCTCAAGAGGATTACAGCATTTTTACAGCATGTGCTGTCGCTTCCCCAGAGTACCTCACTCCTCGTGCCAGTGTTAATATTTGTTGCACGCACAGTGAAATATCCTCCATCAGTGCTTTCAGCAGGCCTATGGTTTCCAACACAACTTTAGCTACAAATTATGTTTTATTTGTTTCTCTCTGAGTAGTCAGAGAAATGTTGTTTATTGGTTTAACAAGTACAGAATCAAAATATAGACGTTACTGCTGATTTTTTTTTATCTTATCTGTAAAATCTTTATTTATTTTTGGTGTTAAAAGATACTAAAATGTTAATATCATAAAGTCAATACATTATGCATGCACAACAATATTTTTTATAACTTTCAAAAATGAGTTTACAATCATCCAAATCTGAAAATGCTAGAAAACCATATTTACACAAGATTGAGAAATTGTTAGGTTACTCCTAACTTGATGCCCTTATGTTAAATACATTGTAATGGTGTTCATAATATATACTGTAATGAATTAGATGTAAACAAAGTTAAAATTATAATATCTGCAGATTCTTTGTTCCATCTGAAATTAGTTTAAATGCATTATAATTTCGTAAGGTGTAACAATGAATAGATAAGTATAATGTATTACAAATATTCATGAGATCATACAATGCACTATAAGGTGCATTACAGGCATTGATGATTAATGCATTAATTATCCGTTTCAAGGTTTCAAGTAAAGTGTTATACAAATTTTTCCTCAGTTTTTTTGTCATCAAAAATTTCTCATGCAAACACCTTCTGATGTTTGGTTTTTGCTACAGGTCAAAAGCTTTATTTGATACAAGAACAATATGAGGCATTTATTATGACTTGTTCTGGTTATTAAACGATGTAAGACTGTGCATGTGAACACACTCTATTACTTTGTCCCTTTTTTATGATTAAATACTGCAAGTAGTGGGTTCAGTTCCTAGAAAATGCATGATCTGAGAAAAATATATATCCCTTCTGAATGCAATATTTGAATAAAAGTGCCTAGCAAATGCACAAATATAAATGCAGTAATCTCAAACAGAAGCACAAAAACACACAAAAGAAATCATGCAGATTAGCTGGCCATTCCTTGGTTTTCATTTGTAAGCTAATATATGCTCAGATTTTAGTGCTTTATTAAATAAGTAGGCCATGTGTCTGCAATTCTCCTTGAGGCCTTGTCTGGTCACTTTGAGCATGTGTTTCTCGCATTGCCGTATTTAGGTTTGGGATAAAGTTAGAATTTTGGCCTCGCCCTTATTAAAACGCGATACACATAAGCCAAACTTGTTTTTCTGGAAGGTTATATTAAGATGGGCCTTATGTCTGTTAAATGATGTGACAGTTGATGCTGCCCTTGTCTGCATGACATCACCAGAACAGGACAGGTGTTAATTAGTGTGGCTAAAATCAGCATCTTATGTCAGCTGAATCTAAAGCTATTTTTTACGCATGACATCGTCTTAACTATTCCATGTGCAATTACTCCAGCATGTTTTTTTCCATGTGCTTTGGGGTCAGTACAACAAATTATACTAAGTATAATTAGGATTGCTGCAGTTTAAGAGAAATACTTCATGTGAAAGAGGTGCACATAATGTTCTGGTGCTGGATTTGGGGTGAGAGGTAGTTTAGATGCTGAGTTTTAAATGTTTGAAGTGTTGATGCGGAGGTCAGTTGCTCAGATTGCTTGACCGTTATTGAGCACTGGTTTTTGTGTGTGTTTATAGGAATACCTGCACACAGTAATGTATTGACAGGGTTTGAATATAAGCATATGCAGTGTCTTGAATTCTGTTGTTGTGCTTATGTAATTCATGACTTGAACTACTCAAACTGGTAGCTCTTCTTTTTGATCTATTCCTTAAAAGGACCAGGCCTTCTCTATATCAAGACACTTCTTGCCATTTTTTGTGGTACATCATCTTTTTATTGCATCACATTCAGTATCCATCAAATTCATGTACTGGTAAAATGTGATTTATTTTGCTATAGTGTTAAAGATTGCAGGGAAGTGCTCTTTGAAACTCTGAATATATAACCATGTTGCATTTGTTCCTGAAAAATTGCAGTTCCTTGGAGCTCCAGGGCATTCTTTCCTTTTTATTTGCCCCCATGTAAAATTATTGTAAGCAATCCATACTTTTTTATAATTTAAGTTCTTTCCATAACACATAAAATGCCTATATTTATTATTAAATATAAAGAATGTTCTAGGTGTCCCATCTTGCTCATGTCTTCAATCACTCCTGACTCCATCTGGTAATCATTTGACTGTCAACAGTGTCAAGTACAAACTTCAGAAGCACAGCATGTCATTGGTACCTGGAGTTCCGGAAATTTCTAATAATATGGAAACAAGCAATAAATATTCAAGCCTCACTGACCTTCTTTCGCCATCCTGTCTCCTTGAAAGCCAAGACAGAGTTGGCCAGACATATGGTAATGCTCACCTTTTCTCAAACAGTCATTTTAGAGGCTTTGCCATGACAGATGTTGACTTAAAAAGTGTGACTGGTATTCAAAACTGAGGTCCTCTTTAGTCTCATCTTCATGTCAGCATCTTGGCCTTGTAAAATAGCCATAGCTGTTTTATATCTCAACACTTATCGCCAGCTCACAGGCGCTTCAGGACAGTCTGTTCATATGTCTGCTTCGCATACATCATGTGAGAAGACCAATTTCACCATTTGCCAGTAATGTGTTTGTTTAGTTTGGCCATCCGTTTTCAAACTGTTAGCGAGTGTGTCTTATCTGTCTGGTTTCAAACTGAATCATTGCTCCCTCAACAGATATTCGTTCAAGTGGATCAACTTGCCACAGAATAACCATGAAAGCTTTCTGTTGGCTGTTCCAGAACTGGGGAGTTTCTCTGGTGCTTAGCTGGACAGTAATCTTGGAACTTATGGCTCTCTTTGGTTCAAAGCATGTACGGTATTGGCATCTCTGGGGACGGAACATCTTCAAACAGGGTTATTATGTAACGGTTTTGGTCCATTTGCTTCCTTCTCTGTGTGCTCAATGTGTGTGGTGTGCCTTAGCTTCAGCACACACTCTTCATGCTTTGAACATGTACTGTAGAAGAGTGTTTAATTTCTAATCAAAATGTAATAATTTGAACTCCTCTTCTTTCTTACAATGGACTGTGAGCTCACATTCAGCCAACTTGATGCCATCTAATCAACAACTGATTCTTGCCCTACATTTTCTTCCTTTTTTCATTCATACCTGTGTCACAATACAGAAGAAAAGATCTGTCGGTACTTCAGTTACATGCCGGCATTGATGGCTGATAGTTTGTTGATAAAGTTGTAGGTCTAAAACCTATAGAATCAGAATATTTCACAGTTTTTCATATGACTTTACATTTCACAGTGACGCTTTATATGTCACAGCTGGGCTTCCTTGCAATTGTGGATTTGTATCAACAGCCTAGTGATTTTAGCCAGTGCACAACCTCAAAAGGTGAAGGCTTGAACTTCCAGTTGAAATTCCATGTTTTACAGAATATACCTACCTGGCCTCATAGCATTTACGTACCTGGGTGCACTTTTTAGCGAGACACTAAATATGTACCAATAACTACATATTACTGCAGTTTCCAAAAGAAACAAACACTAGAGGCAGTAAAACTCTGATACTTTTTACTCCTTTTCACACAAATTTACAGAGTTTTGATTAATAAAGCATAATTTTCACACAATTACTTGAAGAATATCATGTTACGACTTCAAAACAATATTAATAAACTGGGAGATTTTCTCGTATCTATGGGTTTTCATAGACGGTAAGTTTGTTCGGTAGCTCACGGAGTACTTTGGAGGCGAGGAGCTCCGGTTCGAATCCCGTGTAATCACGGTTTGACAAAGCAGTTCAAATCTGCATATAAGGAAGTTGAAATGGCACGGTTGCATCAACAAATACGTTTTTATATCAGTTTTGCATTTGTTAACACTATCAGTGTAGGTTTAGGGTTGGGTTTGGTGTAGGGCATATTTCCAACACGATAGAGCATTAACTTTTAGGGATATTTGAATTCTGAACCGCCGCAATACGTTTCTGTAGCAACGTAATAAAAACACAGCAATATGTACCTATATCTACGTAATAAAAATGTGCCAGGGTTCACGTATTTAACCTGTGTTTTAGCGCCACTCAGTGGACATTTCTCTTTGAAACTGCGGTGAAACGTGCAGTAAGGTACAAAAAACGGTGTCGCACAGAAAGTGCACAGAGGTACGTATTTACCGGCCTACAAACAAATGCTCACACAGGCCACATTTTGCACTTGCAAACCAGCATTATTGCCCCAGATGAACAAACTGCTCCAGTCTTTTGTCAGCGGGGTGCTGCTGTCCGAGAATAAAATGTCCCACTGGAAATGCAAACCAAAATGTGGGCCGGGAATGTTCTTGCTGTGTACACTGACATTACTATGAAGTCACTGGGTTAGGGTGCATTGGCCTTTTTTATTTCAGTGCTGACTAGATCCTGTTTCATCCAGTCGCTGGATTTGGAGATGCCCATTAAATGTGGTGGCATAAACACCACAGTGGGTTGTATATTTCTGCAGCAGACCTCATGTCACCACTAGAGCATCTTGGCTGAATACTGGTTGGTCCTTATGGTCTGTGTGTGTGGAAATCATCTGATGTTTTCATTCTGTTTTCATGTTGCATTATGCCAATTAATTAAACCTAATTCCGAGAACTCCATCATGTGCGTGTCTAGTTGATTCAGTTGTAAAGAGTAGATCTGACCGTATTTTGGGGTTCCTGAGAGCTTGTGTTGTACTGAAAATGATGCTCCTCTGTAAACAATTTGCATTAAAAAAAAAACTTAAAAAGATTTCTTCACTTAATAGTATTAGTGCACTGTTGGCTGACCTTTCTTAGCTGACACTTTCCAGATTTGCTGGAATAATTATGAACAGATGTAGATGACTTACTGCTTGAACTCACTTACACAGTAACTAAAATCCCAGGTCAAATGAGTAGGTCCCAGTAGATCCACACACACTCAAGTAAACGAAGATCATTCTGTGGTCTGATGCTGATCATTCTACAAATGGTATAAACGTCAAAAATACATTCACTTAAACCCTACTCTAAAGAAAACCCTAGATGCTCCTCAGCATAGTGTTGTGCTTTTTTCTGTGTTTTTATAAAACATGTCAGGAGACATCAAAACAGCAGATACATTGACATTAATATGCACATAATGCGGGTGACCATCAGCATATTGCTTTATTTTGTATCACAAGGGGGCAGCACACACCATTAAGGTCTACGTCTTAACACAAGTTCTATAGTTCAGTGGTTCCCAACCACGTTCCTGGAGGCCCCCCAGCACTGCATATTTTACATCTCTCCTTTTTCTGACCCACCCATTTCGGGTCTTGGAGTCTCTACTAATGAGCTGATGATCTGAATCAGGTGTTTTTGGTTAAGGAGACATGAAAAACATCAGTGTTGGGGGGCCTCCAGGATCGTGGTTGGGAACCACTGCTATAGTTGATGTCTTAGGTATGACTTATAAAGTCAGAGAACAGACTGCTACTTCCTTTGTTATCAAAATAAATCATTAACTTAGCATAGAGTTTGCCATTTTCAGACAGCTGTCTTTTTATTTTTGCCAGACATTTGACTTTTTGTTAGGTGATCTGAAAAATGGGCTGATTGAGTTTGACAGGTAGCCAAATGAAATTAGATCAGTGGCTCTGTCAGCTGTCTTTACTCTTCAGTCAGTGGAGAAGTAAAAACATAGCACAGGATATAACAAAATACACCTGAATATTGTCTGGCATTCCCCATCATTCTGTTTCATTTACACCATTGCCCTTTGCACAAGTGTGCGATCTGGTTTTGTTCGTTGACTACTGATTGTATTTATTTATTTATTTTACAATTGAACTGTTTTATATTTTATTATATTTTTAAAATCTAAATTAATCCTGTGAGGGCAAAGCTGAATTGTTAGCAGCCATTACTCCAGTCTTCAAATCACATGACCCTTCAGAAATCAGTCTAATATACTGAAGTGCTGCTCAAGAAACATTTCTTCTATTATCACAGTTGAACACAGTTGTGCTGCTTAGAATTTTGTGGAAACTGTGATACATTTGGACTTAAACTGAAGGAGATAAACTTCAGTAAGAATGTTGAAGTGCAGTGCTTTTAAAGTGATTGGTTGAGACAGAGCTTCTCTTTTGAACCTGTGTGTTTTTGTTTTCTCTTTTCCCTTTCTCGTTCTGTCTGTTTCTTTTATGCACACACACATACACATACCTCGCCGTATTTTCTTTTATGTCTTGGCAGAAGACTGTGATGAGAATCAAAATCAATAAAACATTGCTTTTTAAGAGGAGGTTAAAGTATGCAGTGTGGATGAATGCAATGTGGGAATGAAGGAAAGTCATACATAATGTCATATTTTGCAACGTGTGTAAGTACAGTACTTTTTTATTGTGAAAGAAGTTATCATTTGGAACTGTTAGATGCTGTGCAGAGGTTATGTCACATCTCAACATTTGTCATTCAATATGATTCAGTGCAGAAACACTGTCAGTAAGGTATTTTGTATGTCCACAAACATTTATAAATGTTTTAAACAAACAGCTGCTATCTTGTCTCCTAGTTTATACCATAATTTGAGTAAAACTGAAAAATGTGTAATCTAAGTTATATTATTAACCTTACTTTCATGTTATAAGTTAAACAGATGTTATATAAAACTTAGTAATTTTATACTTCCACTGTAGAGGAAACAGCCACAAAAGCATTTTGCTTTTTGAAAATGTAGGAAAATTTTATTTATCAATTTGTGTTCATTGAGCTGTCCCAACAACAACATATTGTTTAAAATGTTACTTTTCAAAGGGGGTGTACTCATTTACGCTGAGCACTGTATATATATATATATATATATATATATATATATAACATACATACATACATGTGTGTGTGTGTATCTGTATACGTTAACGAAGACTAAAAACTTAAAAAAAAAAATAGTTGACAAGCTTTTTTTACTATGACTAAGACGAGACGAAGGCAAGACGATAATAAGGTCAATAAACGATAACTATGACTATATCAACATGCAATTTCGTTGACAAAAATAGACAAGACTAAAATGTATTGAAAAAAATAAAAACTTTACCAAAGACACTCTTTTTATTTTCGTCAAAAAAAGGAGACAAAATGTTATTGCAGACTGCTGCACACGCCTCTACTACACAAGCTTTCATGAGTGCGGTTGCCAGATAATAAGAGTTCAAATTCCCGAATCAGAGCTTCGCTGTTACATAGATACATTTTCTGCCCGGTAGTTTGCTTATTTTAAGCAATCTTAATGAAAGTGTCACTCAACCAGTGTGTGTGTTCTGTCATGAGATCTCGACTGTATTGTTTGCGATTTTGATCGCTGAATAATTTAAATGCATTTACTAAACCGCTGTTGTTTTAATAGAGAAATAGGCTATTGCAATTTGGAATTAGTGTAATTACTAGGAATTTCACTGTTTTAATAATATTTGATTGTTTAAGCTGTTTTCATAATGTAGAGAGATTGCATAAGTCTTTGGTATTAATTTATATAATAAAAAGCCTATAATAAATCAGTATACTAGATGAGGTAAGATACACCCATGTATGTGCCACGTTCTATTGATTTGTGCTTAGGCCTATTGGTGAAAGTGCAATACCTGAAATGCAAAAGTATGTCTCAAATGACAAAAATCATTACGATTATAATTTTGAGCAAAAATAATTTGTATTAGTTTAACCATTATACACAATGACGAAAATGTGATTAAGATTTAATTGACTAAAATCGGACTAAAATGCTCATTTATACATTTCATTTACTTAAACTTGACTAAACAAAAACAGGACAAGGTTGTCTAAATATGATAACTAAAATGTACATTTGAGTAAGACTAAGCCTAAATTAAAAATGGCTGCCAAAATTAATACTGTAAGGTTAATTAAAAATAATCTTATTGCTAAAATATCAAGTTTTCATTGACTAAAACTAGACCAAAATACTTTAGATTTTCTTGGACTAAAACTAGACTAAAATTTTCAGGCCTGGTTTCACAGACAGGGCTTAGACTAAGCCAGGATTAGGCCATTGTTCAATTAGGACATTTAAGTAATTTTTATTAACGTGCCTTAGAAAAAACATTACTGTTGTGCATATAAAGACAAAACAAAGGCACTGACATGTTTAAAGATCAGTCAGTGCAAGTTTATCTCAGTTGAAACAGCTCAGACTTACATTTTAGTCTAGGACTAGGCTTAAGCCTTGTTTGTGAAACCGGGGGTGAGACTTTTAGTTGACTAAAACTAAATAGGATAAGGTTGACTAAATATGATAAAAACTAACAAGGACATTTTTAACATGGGACTAAGCCTAAAATTAAAATAGCTGACAAAATTACTACTAGTTCATAATTATTCTTAATTTTATAGCTTACCCTAATGTAATGAAACTGCTAAGTAGGCCTACACGTATAAAGTAATAATATGACAAGGGAAGAAAATATGTTATTTGTTTTTTCATATTTTACTGGAAGGTTTTCGTGGTCTCGACATTGATTACTTACAGTATTTCCACCGTGCAGCATGCCTGTTTGTTTAGTCTGTGTCCATGCATGCACAAGTGTGTGTTTGACTCCGGCATCGAGGATATGTGTTTGTGTGGTAGTTTCCACAAAAAAGTATTTTGAGTACTGTATATCAATTGTATTTAGTTCAGAATTATAGTTTCCTACAATACACCTTTGTGTATATGCCTGTCTTTGTGTTTCTGTGTGTATGTTTGTGTGTAGTGTAGAGTAAACACATCGTTCTAGCCGCTATTTCTGGAGAGGAGGCATGCAACCCTGGAGACCGGTTTAGCTCTCGACTGTCAATCACACAGATGACATGCATAGAGCTCAAGGGACACGTGCACCACATGGCAGAGGAATGGAAAAATAAAGAGCTATGTTCATCCAGCTGTTAGTAGAACACTGGCCCCTCGTGACTTAATGCTTTCTAAGTCTCATGCACTTGTAGAATTTATTTTGTTTCCTTTGCTTGATTTTCAAGTGTGCAGATCTGTTTTAGTGGTGAGGCTTGATGTGCATAATATTAGCCTTGAGATGTCAAAGAAAGTAGCAGAGGAATAAAGATAGAGGTGATGACATGGCCCAGCTGGAGTGACAATGAATAGGTATAGTCCAGAGCAGTTGACAATCGAGACACATGTATCACATTTTCAGACAGGAGGAGTGTAGGTGCCAAAGTCTTTGTAAAGACTTTGACTTGAACTGCATATGCTATTACATAACATAATATATAATGAAGATTTTAATTTTTTAGTCATGGCCATACTGGGACTGACAATTGATACAGATTTCCTCATTAGATTGCGATTTACAAGCTTGATTCAGTGTTTTGAATCAATTCCCTTACATTTTGGTATTCAGCTATCATGTCACTTTTGAGAATTACACTCTCTAATGCTTATACATTAAATTAACCAGCTTATGGGAGTAATTTCTTTCAGGGCTATACTGTCATGCTATATGATTTTGATTCTTTAAAAAGAATCGGCTCATAAGAATCAATTGCTTCTGGAATCAGGTTACACTGGTCACGCTCAGGCCCGTAGCCAGCTAGGAGGCCACCGAGGTCCGGACCTCGGACCATTATGTTCAAAAATAAAATTTGTTCTCTGAATGACTAATTTGCTGTTAAACTCCCCATATGAATGTCTGCCTGTATAATTCAGTTTAGACAGTTTGAAAGAATGTTTAGCATCCGTGGTGTGAACATGATCGCTGCGAGATGCTGGCGGAGTGAACAAGGCTTGAGGGAGTTGTGAAATCAGCCTTAAATCAGCCTTAAGTGTGAGCCATAGACTGTAAAAAAAAAAGGTGTGAGCACAGGTGCAGCCTCCGTGTTGCCAGATCCAGCTATTATAAGCGTTTTTGGACTTGTCTTTTTTACTTAACTTGACACTTTAGAAAGTTAATAAAGTAGGACGTTGCAGTTTAGGGGAAACAATATCTTTATCTTATCTTAATTGTGAAAGATTTTAAATAATTTCGGTTTCATTTTATATAGATTTTTTTATAAATATATATATATATATAACAAATCTGTGGAAATCTGTGGTCATTAAAAATCCCAGGATGTCTTTCGAAAAGAGTAGAGGTGTGACCTCGGCATTCTGGCCAAATTCGCCCATTGGCCTCTGACCATCATGGCTTCCTAACAATCCCCATATCTACTGATTGGCTTCATCACTCTGTCTCCTCTCCACCAGTAAGCTGGTGTGTGGTGGGCGTTCTGGCGCACTATGGCTGCCGTCGCATCATCCCGGTGGCATCATCCAGGTGCTACAATATATTATAATTGTTGTTATGATTATTCGTTAGATTTAATAATACATTATACGTATTTTTTTATAATGCATTTTGCATTCATCATAATGCCTTAAGGATACCCTTATAATGTATTATAAATACGGGCTTCATAGAAAGTGTTACCTACAATTATTTACCCCCCCCCCACCACCTCCGGACCTCACTAATTTTCAAAGCCTGGCTACGGCCATGGTCACGCTGTATGTTTTTAATTCTTGATTTGGGAATCTAACTGGTCATGCTGTAAGTTTTTCAACCGGCTATAATCAGACACTGGTCACTTGATTTTAATTCTCTAAAAAGGGAATCAGATTTGCTACATTGGCCACACTGTATTTTTTTATCATAAGAGTCATTTAAAGTTGAGTGAGTTAAACTTTTACATAATTTACATGAATCCCTTCAAACTACTAATGTTTCCTCAGAATGGTACTGTATGCTTCATCAAGTTTATTTGAAAACTCCTCATAATCCTAAGGTCTATTGTCTTTTTTTGTCTTCCTGAGGTGGTTAGATGTAGGTATAGCCCGCCTAACCAGCGCCCATGCTGGGTGATGTACCTGCGCGTTCTCCAGGATGCAGTGTGGCCCGGGGGTGAGCTGCCTGTGGTGCCTCGGCCAGAGAGGAGCCAAGAGCAGAGAGAGAAGACAAGACTCCAATGCCTACACTGCCTCATGCAGCTGTTCCCAGGTCAGCTCATACCGCAACATTACAGCCGCTTGAATGGAAGATCTTTAGAATGAATGAGCTGAATTGTCTTCATTCCCATTTAGACATTTGACACAGTCGCATTGTACCTACCATTGTAACTGCTGCATCAAGAGCTTTCATTGGAAGCTCTGACATAAAATTGTTGTTTGTGCTTTGTGTGAATTGTAGAGTTAATTACAGACATGCTTGGCTCTGAGAAATGCAGGCTGGTGTGGGAGCATGTGCTGGAATCTCTACAGGACCCCAGTATTAACAGGTTATATATTCTAAATCCACAAAATAATCGTCAATGATCTCTCTTGTTGCTATACTGTGGAAACTACTGTATTAACTATTAACACTTGTGTTGTTTTGTATGGGGCCATTCAGGCACTTGGTTTACTGTGGTTTTGACCTGCTGCTGGAGTTCCTTGTTCCAGAATTTTCTGAGGAGACGTTCCAGAGGTCTTTACTTCAGAGTCTCTCTGGGGATGTAGAGAGAACACCATCATCCACCTAAAGACACTATGTTATGTTTCTTTTCTTTCCTCTTTCAAAACTAGTGCAGTGGTTTTGAGATGAGGACATTTGGATGTGTTTTTAATCAGTCTGGCTTACCAGTTTGGCTGGCTTTGTAGACAGCTGTTTTTGTCTCACAATTTCTATGTCTATGTTTCTATGTTCTATTTATATTATATAGATTCATTACACATAGAGTGAAATATTTCAAGCCTTTATTGATGATTATGGCTTACAGATAATGAAAACCCAAAATTCAGTGTCTCTTCTATTTCGCTGTCTCTTTCAAATGGGTTTGGGGTAGAAGTTCAAATTAAGTGTTAAGGCACCATTTTGAACTTGAACTTACCCACAATGTGTGGTCTTTGAATATTGTCCATTCAGACTAACTTTCAAGTGAACTTCATTTTACATCAAAGTCCTTGGAGACCACTCAAATTAGCTCTTAAATGTAATTGTAGTAAATTACTATAATTATGGTCTCATAATACAGGTACATCAAAAAAAAATTGAATATCATGAAAAAGGTCAATATTTTTTGTCACTCATTTCAGATAAGATAATGAAAACCCAAAATTCAGTGTCTCCGAAAATTAGATTATTACGTATTACGTATCTATAAAAAAAGGATATTTTAAACCGAAATGTCAGGCTTCTGAAAGTATGTTTATTTCTATGCACTCAATACTTGGTTGGTCCTCCTTTTGCATGAATTACTGCATCAATGCGGCGTGGCATGGAGGCAATCAGCCTGTGGCACTGCTCAGGTGTAATGGAAGCCCAGGTTGCTTTGACAGTGGCCTTCAGGTCATCTGCATTGTTGGGTCTGGTGTCTCTCATCTTCCTCTTGACAATACCCCATAGATTCTCTATGGGGTTCAGGTCAGGCGAGTTTGATTGGCAATCAAGCACAGTAACACCATGGTCATTGAACCAGCTTTTGGTACCTTTGGCAGTGTGGGCAGGAGCCAAGTCCTGCTGGAAAATGAAATCAGCATCTCCATAAAGCTTGTCAGCAGAAGGAATCATGAAGTGCTCTAAAATTTCCTGGTAGATGGCTGCGTTGACTGTGAAAACACAGTGGACCAACACCAGCAGATGACATGGCAGCCCAAATCATCACTGACTGTGGAAACTTCATACTGGACTTCAAGCAACATGGATTCTGTGCCTCTCCACTCTTCCTCCAGACTCTGGGACCTTGATTTCCAAATGAAATGCAAAATTTACTTTCATCTGAAAAGAGGACTTTGGACCACTGAGCAACAGTCCAGTTCTTTTTCTCCTCAGCCCAGGTAAGATGCTTCTGACGATGTTTCGGTTTCAGAAGTGGCTTGGTAGCCCTTTTCCTGAAGATGTCTGAGCGTGGTGACTCTTGATGCACTGACTCCAGCTTCAGTTCACTCCTTGTGAAGCTCTCCCGAGTGTTTGAATCAGCTTTGCTTGACAGTCTTCTCAAGCTTGTGGTCATCCCTGTTGCTTGTGCACATTTTCCTTTGCAATTTCTTCCTTCCAGTCAACTTTCTTTAATATGCCTTGATAAAGCCTCCTTGAGTCAGTAATGACCCTTGTGACTTACCCTCTTTTGGAGGGTGTCAATGATCGTCTTCTGGACCATTGCCAAGTCAGCGGTGTTCCCCATTATTGTGGGTTCAAAGAACAAGAGATACCCACAATTTATACTGTATGGACGTCATTTATTGAAACTCAAATTTAAATATTGTAATATTTTGAGATACAGGTTTTTGACTTTCATTAGCTGTAAGCTCTAATCATCAAAATTAAAATAAAACACTTTTGAAGTATTTTACTTTACATGTAATGAATCTAAAATATATGAAAGTTTCACTTTTTGAAATAAGTTACAAGAAAAAATTAACCTTTTCCCCATATTCTATTTTTTTTAGATGTACCTGTATATATTCATACAGTATGCACCTTATTCAGGATGGGCTGTATGGAATTTAATGTGGATGAAAACGAAGCTGTGAGGGACTGACTTTAAAATGGCACGCACTGTATTAAAGTCCTAAATCGCATAATTTTCACAACTCACAACTTTCAAAACTATTGTCTACTACAAGTTATTTTCTGAAAGGTGTTTCATCAGCTGAACAATGGGTATGTTGTCAGGACAATCAATTGAACGCACTGTACTTCTCTCACAGCCGCGATTTTGTTACTGTCAAAAAATTGAATACAATGCTACCCTGGCTAAGGTCAATGCAAATAGAAGGAAACTAATATTCAATTTAATGTTTTAAAGAAATGTAATTATTTAAAATGTTGTTTTATATTATCTTCTGAAATGTATGACAGTTCTACACACAAAAAAACTAAACGCACCTTCTTTTTGTTCTTATTTTTAATCTCTTGTGTTCTTTCTCTGAACTTGATTTTTTGTCCAAACCTCATACTGCAGTTGAATCTTTATAGAGCATACTATTATTTATTTATATTATAGCAGATACACATCTGCGCATATTTTCCAATATTTGCTGTCTGAGAAACCACAGAGGACTCAAATTCTTCATGGACATTGGCATTTGTCAAATATAAGAATTATCATTGCTGGGAATAGACCTATTTTTAATTGTTTAATTTGTAGTCTCTGCTCTGTGTGATTTATAGACAAAACATTAAGAGGGATCAGTGAAAATCCCTTCTTGGCAATCTGGTTGTTTAGGTATTTTTGTCCTCCCTGTGACTTTTTGAAATGAACAAAAAGTCTTAGTATTGAATGTATTAATTTGCATAAAATGGAATAATAATTCAGTGGTTTTTGTATACACTGCCGTTCGAAAGTTTACGAATGGTCATTTTATTTTATTAAATGAATAGGCTATACCTGTATTCAGCAGAGGCACGTTAAACTGATCAAAAGACAGTAGATACATTTACAATGTATTTTCAAATAAATGCTTTTTTGTTAGCTGTATATAAATCAAAGAATCGTGAAAAACATTAATCACAATTTACACAAAAATATTAAACACCATAACCGTTTTAACATTGATAATAGTAAGAAGTGTTTCTTGAGCACCAAATGTTGGTTTTATTTCTGAAGGTTTGTGTGAAGACGTGAAAACTTGAGCTTTGCAATGACAGAATTAATTTAACTTAAAAGTTTGGGGTCGGTAAGATTTTATTTTAGAGCAATAATTTATGTCTTATAGTATGTTTTATGTATATTGTTCCATTAAAATTAATGAAAAGACTTCAGGAATGTTCCATTCATTAATCTTTATGGTGATGTAGTTTAATGGTATAGTGCACTCTTGTCTTTAACTCAATCTGAGAGTGAACAGAGCCCAGCAATACTGTCAATGAAGGACCCTAAATTAGTCCAGGATTCGACTTAATCTGGCTTCTGTAGAAGCGAAGTCCCTACCTAAAATTGTCAGACTGCTATTTCCACGTCAACTGGCCTTGCAAGTCTAGCTTCAGAGTTGGACAGAGTTGTTTTAAACGTTTGTAACCAAGGCCAGCTTATTAAGGAAGCCAGTGAAGCAGAATAAAATTAAATTTCTTGTTATTTTCATTCTTGCATGCATAGCCATTAGATGTCTGGGGCTATAATAAAATCCATGTTATTATTTGGTGGTTTGCTACACACACATGCTCACATTCTAGAAGCACTTGGTGCTTGTCTCAGACAATGGCTTTGAAACCTACCTGGAATTGTGTACTAGATTTACGAGTGTGATGACTTCATGATAGCAGCAGGTGTACAGGAGACTGAAAATTCAAACACCAGATGTAATGTTTGCAACTCTTTGTCACTTTGTTAGTGACAGAGATGTGTTCCCTGAAAAACAAGAAGTAGAAATGGCACATTTTTAAAAGGCAAACCCCATATAAGATACACAAACTAGTTTAACCTAGCTAACATGTGATTTGTTTGTTAGGCAACTGGCCAACATTAACTAACACCTGAACAAAATTTAACTAGTTAAGTTAACGTTAATAAAAGATAAGCGTTGCTTGTTAAAAATTATTTTAATTCGGTAATTCAGTAAGCTGACAAAAGTCGTTTGAAACGATATAGCACAGTTTACCATAGTAAAGTTTGTTACCACCATGTTGACGGGTAAATGTTACTAGGTTAAACTGGTGTACAAAAATCTGACAAAAAACACACAGACAAAGGTATACACATTTTTACCTTGCTTGCTGGTCTTATTCTCTCGAAAGGTGCATCGACACACAGCGCAGATGGTCTCTCGCGGGTTCATCCCCGGACGCGAATGGCATGGCGCTTTGTGACAAAAGACGATAAAGAACCATTATATCTACCATCCACCTACTACATATATACAATTTTTGCCAATCATTACAAGCGATGTAACATTTCTAGTGTAGACGCAGAACCTGATTTTACCAAGTACGACATGTTGCTGGATCAACATCTTTGTTGACCCTGGAACACATCTAACTCAGCAAAATCAAGACGTGCAGTGTAGACAGTCTCAAGCTTGCGGTGTTGTAGAGCAAATCCTGTCAGTCCAAATGTAAGAAATTAGGAAAATAAAGCAACCTCAATGGAATGGTGCCAAAGAGGCTAATACAGTAGTATACAGCAATAAAAAAAATACAGTAATAAAAAAATACAGTTAAAAAAAACTGTACAAAAAATCAGTTTCTGTATGTGGAGTTTGAAGTCACAGAAAATTCCCATGATGCAAAGGATATTACAATTACTTACTGTAAAGGGAATTAGCAGTATTATACTAACAGTGCATATATAATGTACAATGACATTTTATACATAAATGTTCATGGTTTATTCTTGTGTCTCAGCATATATGAAAATAGGCCACACATTTATCGATTACATTAATTATTTAAATTAGTTACACAACATATATAACTGTTCTGATATTGTTAATGCTTGTGGATCTGCATTTATTTTTTGACTGGTTATTACCAAAATATATTTTTTTAAATGTGTGAGGGGCATTTACTAGAGCAGGTGGATAAGATGAACTTATATCATTCTAATAGAGGGCCAAGAAAAAAAAGTGATTGCAAGGAATGCTACTGGAGCTACCAGCTATAAAGAAGAGTGCACTGACAGAGGCGTCACTGAGAATGTGGCAAGACTGAGGCTGAAGGAACGTTGTAGCAAAAGCAATCATGATGCATGCATTCATGTGGCCACTGAATTTTCATTTTCAACATTTAAAGGAAAAGTTCACCCAAAAATGAAGGTCAGATGAAAATTGACTCACCCTCAGGCCATCCAAGATGTAGGTGACTTTGTTTCGTCACTGGAACAAATTTAGAGAAGTTAAGCATCGAATCATTTGCTCACTAATGGATCTTTTGCAGGTTATGGGTGCCAACAAAATGAGAGTTCAAAGAGCTAATAAAAATATCACAATAATCTACGAGTAATCCAACTCCAGCCCAACAATTAATGTCTTGTGAAGTGATAAGCTGTGTTTGTAAGAAACAAATCCATTATGAAGGCGTTTTAATCATTGCTTCTGGACAAAATACCAATCTCTAATCCATAATAATGTTAAAAGGTCAATCCCTGCTGTCCTCTCACATCAAAAATACAACAACATATTTCGTAGTTTCATAGATTTAGGCCATTTTTGCTTGTAAACAGTGCTTGGCCTGTGCACATTTCTCTCTTGATGCAGTCAAGACAACTTTTTCCTGAAGAGAGTAGTAAGCAAAGCGAAGAAAGCAGCAGTTTGAAGTAAAAATCGGCTTAATAATGAACGCATTTATTACAAACATGCAGCTTCTCGCCTATTGATGGACTAAAGTCATGCAGATTTCTTATGGATTATTGTGATGCTTTTATCAGCTGTTTGGACTTGACGGCACCCATTCACTGCAGAGGATCAATCAGTTCCGATGAGTAAACAAACTATGATCCCTTAATTTATCGCAATTATAGTTTTTTTAACAACTTTCTCTTAGTTTATAATAATTAGATTAAATGGATTAGAATTTCAATTTCATGCCTGAACATTACAAATACATTTAAATTAATAATATTTTGTTGTGGCATTGACCAAAGACTCATAATCATATTATCACCATTGTGTTCTTGAGCCAGACACGTAAACCCAGGTTGTTCCATGTGGACCATCCCTGTAGTAGGCTAAGTGTGCTATTATTTGCTATTATAAAACATCTGCAAAAAATTTACTCTGGCCTGAGCAGAAAACTGCAAACTTTTATGGACTCATTTTAACCACATCTCTGCAGCAGTCATTATGTCTAGTGATTTCACAGTCCTGCCTGTCAGAAAGTATTTAGAGAATCAAACCACTCATAATCAAAATGATGACGCAGAGAGCTTGTGGCAAAAGCGAGAAGGTAGGGTGTTTCGATCTCCTTACCACACACTATCAAAATTTACCAGATTCTGTAGATGGATGAAGCAGAACCTGAAGGTTTTGTCACTTATGATGACAACTGTAATTGAAAACAGTGTCAGTTTTACTGCCCATCAGTGCAAGGTCAGTGACTTCAACTGCTCAGATATGGCAGCAATAATAATGTGAAGTTTTACTGTGTTTTAATGGCAGATTGAGCAAATTGTATGGTGAACTTAGCATGCTAACTGTGCAAAAGCTCAATTGAAGATACGAGCAGGATGTGCCATGAAGGTCTGAGAAGTGTGTAAAAAGATTAATGACGGGGTGTAAATCAATAATATGTTCTTTGTTTGAAGTAGTGATCACCGAAGTCTTTGTTAAAGATGATAAATGAATCTGTCTTTATCTTTTTCCATTCTGGCTTCAGTTCAGTTTCTCTCTCGTAACATAGACTGGCATGTTTACTCGCTCAATGCGCATCTGTTTATGAAATAGACCTCATTTGCGTCTGCAAATTGTGTGTGTTGTTCTTTTGTTGTCTTACATTGAGTTGTCTGTTTACTATAAGAAAACGTTTGTCTTGTTGGCTGGCTTTGGAAACCTGAACTGACAGATGATGTTCATGGTTTTGACTCTGAACCTTTGACCAGGACAAGCTAATTCAGTCCTGAATAGTTAAAATCTTTAACAGACACTTACATGCAGTGATTTTGTGCAATATGAAATCTGAGAGATAGGAAAGTTACACAGTGTACTAAGATTGTTTCCAGCTTCAATATGGTTACTTTTCCAAAAAGCTCAGATCTGCGATAATCAAGATCAGATCGGAGCAAATGTGCGATGCCCTAATCTCATTAAATGAAAGAGGACTGTAGGTTTTCAAGGGAATGGCTGTCAATAACAAAAAGAATTACGCATTGATTAAGAAGTGGTGAAAATCTATCCAGTGTGCAATTACCCATTGTTGTCTTGATTCGAGAGAGACTGGATAGAGGATTGTGTAAAATGCAGGTGGTGGCAGCCTCAAGGCTCGACTATTGCCTGGGCCTTACGTAAGGGCATGGTATGTTTTTAATCACTGTCAGATGAAAGGACAATCTGAGGTATTTCACTCATGTGCACGTTTCAAAAAACACTTGAACTGTATTTGATGTAACCCACTCCTGACCAAAATTAAATTATTTAAAACTATTACAAAATTGTTTAGAAATTCAAGTAGTAGCAACTATTCATTTTCTGTATGGAATAGGCAAAAAAACAAAACAAAAAATAATGATAAAGATTTAAAATATTATACCCTGCAAAATAATGAATGAATATTTGAACATCCTTAAATCAAGATACATTTACTTATGTAGCCTAAATTGTAAATTTTATGAAGTGTATACATAAACAAATCCTACTGCCTGAAAGTAGTCAAAAGTAGTCGTAAGTCATAAAAAAAATTATTGCTAGCAGCCACCATACTTTATAGCCAATCGAAATCTTTTGAGGCGCTTTTTGCTTAAACTTTTTGAGAGTTCACAAAGTGGCAGGTAATCCATCCATATATGGGAACCGGTTGTTAAGATCGCGCTACGAGAACTTAAAAGTTTTTTTTATGAGTTTGGAGGGTGCGACATTTTATCCAGCAATTCAAACGACATTGTTAACGGCAGGTAAACATCTTAAAAGGGACAATAAGTCAGAGGAAAAGAGAGAGACCAAAAATCAAACCAGACATAAGAGAATTGGTGAATCTGCTGAGAGTTTACACGTGCTTCAAATCAAAGGCCATGCTTGCTTTGCTTCTACTGTACCGGACTGGTAAATAGTAAACCATGGTACACTGTGGTTAACCCTGATATAAATTCTATACTGGCCAACGGCACCTTTAATAATCTTTAAACTACTATCTTTAGTATCAGTTATGTCGTTTTCATTGGCTCTATCTATATAACAGCGGTGTAAACAAAGACACTGAGATGTTATGCCTGTCTTTAACCATTCCCTACAATCAGCTAGCCTATTCTTGGAGCTGTACCATCAATACCCTTTATGACTAATGCAAATAATTAACCATATGAACGTTTACGATTACTAAATTTATCCTGAAATGTTGCTTTACAAAATATTTCATTTAGATTGCACATATTATGCACTGTTAAGTTAGAGCATGCATGAATTAGACATTGATTTTATTTCAATTTTATTTTCTAAAGGAAAGGACGTGAAGTGTGGCCAAGCATGGTGTTCCATACTTGGAAATTGTGCTCTGCATTTAACCCATCCAAGTGCACACACACAGCAGTGAGTAGTGAAGACACATACACACACACACCGTGAACACACACCTGGAGTATTGGGCAGCCATTTTTGCTGCAGTGCCCGGGAAGCAGTTGGGGTATCGTGCCTTGCTTAAGGGTCTCACCTCAGTCGTGGTATTGAGGGTTTAAGAGAGCGCTGGTTATTCCCCCAACGACAATTCCTGCCAGATCTGAAACTAAAACCTGCAACCTTCAGATTACAAGTCAGACTCTCTAACCATTGGCCCTTTGGCTGCCCCTTGGCTGCCTCTTGGCTTTTTGCCCCTTTATATTATACAGGAAAGTGTGGAGAAGCCAGTAAATGATGGGGAGAGAGAAGTGTTTTAATGCCTGGCTGTATGCCAATGGCATTTTCTTTAGTATGCAATATTCGTTTTCTTCTTTTGTCTTCAGAACAGTCTATTCAATCAAATAAATGAGGTCTTTTCATTAAAGTGAGCTAACCCTAATTCTCAGTTTCAGTCACAGCAGACAACCACCCACAGCTACCATTCAGAACCGGCCGTCAGAAATGAACCCGCAAGCCAGTCTAACAAGTGAGGACTGGTGTGTGAGAAAAGAGCTTTTCACTTGTGTTGTCATGGACACTTGTCTTATCAGACTAAAACTGAGAACTGTTTGTGTTTGGCCCAGCAGGCCATAATGACCGTAAAGTATGAGGAAATAACCTCATAAAGGGTGACCACACAGGCTCTTTTCTGTGGGCCTGACAGCCTTGCAGGTGGCTGTGATGGTCATGGGGTGTCACAGCAAGCTATACTGATCATTTCCAGTAACATGGCATTGCTTATTTGCATAATGATAATGAAATGCTCACTGAGAGCTTTCGTCTGTAAAGGTCTCTGGATAGAAGCTTGACATTAAACAATGCAGAGATTAAAAGGATTGACCAGATTGGTGTGAAATGTTGGGTAGTGCTTACGCACTTGTTTCTGTGGCACACTTGTGAGGCTTTGAGGGAAATGAAAAGCTGACAACCCATTCCAAAAACCATGTACCACCAGACGCCAAGAGAAAGCAGGCTCCCAGTGTATTATGAAAGGCAACACAGATGTTGGTACCTCGAAAACTACGAAAAGAGTTCCAGTTTAATATTTTCATCAGAATATAATAATAACTGATAGGCCTATTAGTTTGTGTAGATGGACATTTTTGGTTTGGCTTAGCGGTCTATTCTTGCTGTCTAAACAGATCCCTAATGCTTGGCTGTTTGAGTCACAGTTGGCTACAGTGGCGTTGGCAGCACTTCCCGGTTTGAGACATTTGGATGTGACTTTGAGACTGTAAAAAGTTGTGACTGTAATTTCATAAGAGGCCACCCAGGATAGACTTATTGGTGAGAGGAAATATCTTCTAGCCTTCCAGACCTTTGTAGTCCCTCACCAGAAGGTTTTCCAGTTGATGGAAAATCTGTCTCTTTTTCGTTCATGTAAACAAAGGAATTTACCTCAGTTGCCATTTTCATATATTATTGGTCCCTATAGCAGTAGTAAATTAAGAATGTTGCAATTTATCGTTCATGTTGCTTTTCTTACTGTTGCACCTTGCATAATCACAAAAAAAACTGTTGTGATTTTTGGGCCAACAGCATGATTTAATGCAACAGTCAAATAAACAAGTTATTATTGAATGACTTACATTTTACATACAATGTTGACAAATAAACTTTTCCACATCTCCAAGCAACACTATTCCTAAATGTGTGGTTTTGAACAAATTGGTTGATTAAATGATTCAGTCTCATTTAAAAAGGCAATTGTTTTGCCCCTAAATGAATCACAGTTTATAAACAAATTGGTTCAGTAAATGATTTAACGACTCGCTCATTATCACCCACTGGTGTAACTATTTAACTTGCAGAAATATTTGCTGACAAATCTCAGGGGACTAATGTTCTTTCAGAGTCTAAAAAAGTAAGATCTGTATGAATTTTTTAATTCACGATTTATTAACTTGTTCCCTCATCTTAGTTAGATCATGGCCAAAGTATAACTAAGTAAATACGAGAAAACTAACAGTACAATGTGGCACTGATTTAACTAAAACAAGAGAACAAATTATTAAATTAATTAAAATATATTAGCATTTTTGTTTAATTTGTGGCCAAGATATCTACATTTTCTTCCACATTTCATAACTCCATGGAAGTCTTTTCCTTTAATGTTTCCCTGTATGTCATTTTCTAACCCTAACACAAAGCTAAGGGGAAACATAAGGGAAACACCCTTCAAAACTGGAGCTATCATATGTATTGTAATATAGATCACAAAGTGAATTATAATGTATAGTCTGAAACCTCCACACTGATTCCTGTGTGACTGATTTGTTATAAAGATAAATATAAGAATAGAAAAAAAGAGCAAGAGTGACCGAGGGACTTGAGGCTGATGTTATAATTCAGTTACTCCAGTCTCACATTCAGCATCAGCCTCACCATTGATCCCACACACATCAATAACTCCGACATGCCAATAAACACAGGCTTATTCTCCATTAAAAAAACAAATGCTTTTGTATTTGTTCCATTGAGCTGTGTTCTCATGGGTTCTGTAGTCTGGCCCTGTGGGTGAGGCTGTGGAGAGTTAGTGGTTGTTTGAGGAAGGGAAGCGATGGGTCAGGACCAGGTCGGGCTGGATTTATGAGCTGATGCTTAGTGGCTTTCTATGACCCAGACTCCAAAACATCACGGAGAGAGTCATGGGAACGCTCCACACTGACTAAAGCTCTTGTTTGGCCTCAGATTTAGACCAGTTTAGTACAGCTGAGAATTTATTTTCACTAAATGAGCCCAGAATGATCTGGGAGGGTTTTCCTCAAATGAATTACTCTCGAAACAAATGAAAAATGAAACTCATTTAGGGCTTGCTGGTTCAGATTAACTTTGGTGTTTCATAACTTGAATCACTGAGCACATACCAGTTCATTTCGGAATGAATGACTGATAAAATAGTGATGGCAATGTCATTATCGTTCTGATTTGCAACACAGTTGCTTATAAAACACGCCATTACGACATTATACAGGTTTTGCACATTAACGCTTTTAATATGCGGCAGAAAATGCAACCAAAACAAACAGTCGCTGTAGTACAAGCGATAGACATCTAACCCTTGCAATATAGGTTTTCATGCGACAGGTGGCGCTACTGTATTATTTTCCCCCAATGATGGGCGAGTTTGCTGGGCTCTGGTTTGGAAGGATGGTGGCAGTATGAGACTAGAAGTGAAAAGCCAGTGTGCCATAGATTACAATATCTTACAAGAATGCTATGACATATTAGATGCTTGTAATATATTTTTTATATTACTTTGGGCTGCACTGGACTTCAGAACACCCTGCGGTTACTTCAAACAAGCTCATAAGAAAATTTGACCCATTTTCTACAATAAAGTTTAAGTGAATTTTCAGAACAATTTTGTTAGTCTAACAAAATAATCTCCATCTGGTGTATGTTTTCATTCCAGCATGTTTTAATAAACCTTAGCTACAGCAATGAAGATACTATAATAAAAATACTTCTGTTGAAAATAAGTGGTACTGATATTTATTATGTTTATATATTTTTTTAATGAAAGTTTTACCCCCTGACATATATGTAAATTGTGATGCATAATAATGTGTCTAATGTTAGCCTGAAAACAAGTAAGAGAAGTGGCTTAATTTCCTCGGACAGGGCATTCTCTTATGTTGTTTTAAAAGACCAGACCTTTAGAATGTTATGGTTTGTGGTGGTTTTTGGGTTATAAATAGATGAAGTTCGTCTAGTAATTAAGCAATACCAAACCAAGTTGTACCCTATAATATCAGTATGACTGTAATTCGGCTGGCTGGGTGCTGGAATCACAGACATGTTGATATTCACGGCTGCAGTATTCTGTGAGGGATTTTTATATATTAGTTAATAACGAGTAACTTACATTTCAGAAGCAATGTGGTCAGTTATTCTATATCTGCAGCATCAGTTGTATATCAGCACGATTTAATGCTGCTTGTCCAATCAGATTATGGAACCAGAACTCACTGTTGTATATTATCTTGCATTCCATTCAACTGTTATGGATTTTTATGCACAAAATGGTTGTAACTGTGTTCAAGTTTTTTTTCTTAAAGGAATAACTTTTATTTCTTTAAATTCTGTTCTGATCAGTTGTTGCATTGTATTTGTAACTCCAGATCTGGCAAAATACAGTAAATAAGAATGTGACCAGTGTCCTCACCTTTACTCTGGATCTTCACACAGACTTATCTGGCTCCCACTCCCTCAGCTCAGATAAAAAACCAAACTGTTTCTCTCACAGCCATTGCCAAGAGTATAGTCCAACATCAGACTAGCCTGATTAGTAACGGACAGTTTGAACAAAGAGTCTGGGAGACAAGCGATAACGTAATGTTTTGCGATCCCTGTCAGTTACGGCAAACTTAATTTAAACAGCCCTCATAGCTTGATCTCGGAGATTATCTAATTCCACACTTATTTCCTTGATCAAATGGATGTTATTAGATGTTGTGGCATCTATGGCTGATTGATATGCAAAATGCTGGCATACAATGTGGGGAACTGCTAGGGAGTGAGTGTGATATCATTTACATATAGCATTAAAATAAAATTCACTTTGTGTCTGTTGAGTCGGTTCCAGACAGTCAAGAACATAAAATAATGATGTTTAATATCACACTTCATGCTGCTTATCTGAGTGGCGTCTGTTTATGTGTGTTCTCTTGTTATTATGAAAAAAGCTTATGATCCTTCATGCCCAGAAATGTTGTTATTATTATGATATTTATTGGAAAACAACTTGAATCTGACTTTATACACTTAAAATCCCCATGTTCATTACCATGCATTGCACTGCTTTTCCATTTGAGTCTGTTTTTTCTCATGCCATAGCTGTCTATCTGTCGTGAGTATGGTGAAACGTTATTTTTCTATTGTCTTTATCCGAATCTGTTTTTCTTTGTTTTAATGTCATTGCCATGTTTCAGGTTTCTATTTTAATGGCTCTGCTCTTTCTCCCTTTTCCCTCTTGCACTTTCTCACTCCCTTTCTTCTACATATGCTCTAAACCAATGCCACATGATGCTGAGCATGCAAACTCGCCTGGTTTTTAATTTGAGTTTTGAGGATTAAAAATGTTCCTCATCTTGGCCTTCCATCAGAAGGATATTCTCCTTCCAAAAAAGGCCTATGTTTGGAGATTGGAAAAGAGAGGACTATGTTGGACCGCTCTACAAATGGAGGGCAGAGGTCAGGGAACTACAGTGTAAATTCTTGACAAGTGATAGTGTCCTCGCAGTGCTTTAAACTCTTACAAATGTTTTTCCTTCTCAGTTTTTCCTCTTTATTCTTACTTTATGCTTCTCTCCTCTTTGTGTTTTTAACAGGTTCTCTGTCTTTTCCAGGCAACACACTCACTGAAGTGGGAATGATTTGAATGTAGTGTGAAACTTCATTACTGTAAGTCCCTTTCCGGGAAGAGATGCAGGTGTTGTCATCTTACACATTTGGAAGTGTCATTGCTGACAGATCAAACACATTCCCATCACAGCTGAGGATGTGGTGAGACCCGTCACAGGCTGCAAACGCAAAGAGTCACCGTTAGGGGAAAAACACATAGGGATACAGACTGAATGAAAGAGTGGAGGCAAGCATGATTCTATATCTCAGAACTGCATGTTTAAGCAGTTTTATATGTAATATCACCCCCCACGTTTTTCCCAGGGCAGCTGATTCTTGCTGCTTTCAGCTATTTTTTCTCTTTCAACTTATCTTAGATCAAATGTATCTGTTTCATCGCTGTTTTGTTTTGGCTGCCAAGTCACTGTAAGGCCAGCATGGGTGAAGGCAATGTGGAGGTTATGTCTCTTTTTTTTCATCCAGAGAGGATATTCTTTGAGATGGATCAGTTTATACCGAGTTCATAATGCCCAATTTTCAAAGTCATTGGATCACTGTTATTTTCACACTGCACGACTATCTGGGGTAGCATTCAGTTGCTGCTGTGATCAAATTGCACGATGGATCGGCAACAGGAGGTTACACACTGCATGACTTTACAATAGGAAGAATCGCAGGCAGCTTTGTCTGGTCCGCAAACTATGTTTCATATAACTCCTTCCCGAACCCCCCGCTGCCCTGTATCTTGCACTCTCATTGGCAAATATGTTGCAGACGTCCGCAACATGTTGGCGATTCTCTATGATCGCGTCTTTGAAAATTCACACTGCGTGATTGTCACTTATTTGCCTTTGATTTTGGGCATTCATCTGCGATTTAACAAAACCTGTCGGCGAGTGAAAATCGGGGCTAAAATCGTGCTGTGTGAACTTGGCATTAGTGTAAGGGCTGAGGGCATCTGCCTTAAACTTATAAATCATGACCCTTAAAAGACACAGGTGGAGGTGGTCAATAAAAATGCACTTACTGACCAGATGTTTTAGTAAATACCTGTATATGTTCATGCAACATGCATCCTCAAGTCGTTCCAAACCTGTGTGACTTTCTTCTGTAGAACGCAGTAGTGAGGTCCAGAAACAATGTACATACTTCTTTCAATCTTTTGTATTCCCCAGATTTGGAACTAGAGGGTGAGTAAATTATGACAGATGTGTCATTCATCGGTCTAGTTTCTAAATAGGTTTGCAGAAAATTTCTGGTAAATTTCCGGAAATTTTCCAAACATTCTGATAATGTTTCCAGAAATGTACAGAAAATGTTTAGCCTCTTTGCAACCCTATTTCTAAGTGCATATTTCATATGATATATCCATATTGAGAACCATGTATTCAAATCTTTTTTAGCATTGTTTATTTTTATTTTTTAAAGTGAAGTGACATACGACCAAGTATGGCGATCCATACTTGGAATTTGTGCCCACATATCAAAATTCAATTAACAGCCAAAGTCCAAGTTCCCGTACTACATTTTTTCTCCTTCGCTAATCTGTTACACTCTGATGTACGCCACAATACAGAAGAAAAGATTGAGTTTCATTGTGACTTTAATTAAAACGAGTGAGACACTATTCAGAACTATTCTTTCCTTAATATAATTTGCTACATTAAGCCTAATAATGATTTACATATTTTGTTACTGACATAAATAGCAGTTCTGCAAGTTACTTATATAATGTTTTTACCACAGATTGCGATAGTGAGGTGAAATTTCCGTGATGCACGTTTAAACAAATGTAGAGTTTTACTTTTGTCTTGCCACATTCATTTTATAGAGGTCTTTGATTGGAAAGATTAGTCACATTATGTATTGTTTCACACTCAAATAATGTTTGAAACAGTCTTGTGCATTTTCATTTGTAACATGAAATACTAAAACACTACTGTTCAACAGTATAATATATATATATATATATATATTTTTTATATTACTTTTATTCAGCTAGGATGCATTAAATTGAGGTATAGCCTAAGTCATTTAGTGTTACAAAAAAAAACTTTTATTCCTCAAAAAATACTGAGGAAAGTGTTACAACTGTTTTTAATGTTGATAATGATATGAAATGTTACTTCAACACCAAATCAGCACATTTGTGCTGATTTCTGCAGGCATAATGACTGCTGAGAATTCAGATTTGCTATCAGAAACACATTATGTTTTTAAATGGTGGTGTTTAACGAATTTGCATATCACTGTGATTAGACAAAATGTGCAAAAGAACGATACAGCCATCTTGGCCTTCCACATTCCCTCCTTATTTGGGTAATGTCTGGACATGAATATAGCAGAGTGTTGGATAAAATGGCTCAGTTTGCCAAGTGTCTAGAGAGGCCGAGTATATGGACACGGTCTGGTCTCTATTGCCTCCTCTGTGGCTCCTAATCACACCGTTAATCTGGAGCCTATCCAGATATATTACATATCAGCTCAAACAGCCAGTCTATGATATTACACAGAACACATCCATCAAAACTTCTCTCAGTCCAAATCACTGATTATAGAAGAAAAGGGAGAAAGAGTGCTCAGCTAGTCTAGATATTCAAAGCAAAACATGCTTTACTCAATACATAAGTATTCAGAATTAGAGCCACACACACACATGACGTGACTAACATGAACCAACTCCATGTGAATGCTGATTCTAATGGGGCCCATTTTAGTGAGTCTAATTGTACAGTAGTGTTACTGTACATACATTTTAAAAGTTAGCTATTTTGGGCAGCAGGTGCAGGTACAATATGAAGGTAATTTGTAGCTTGTGCGACAAAGCCCGAGTTTATCATTTAACAGTTTTCATGTTGTCAGAGAATATATCTGTTCTGGTATATTAGAGACATTGCTGTGTCTAATTAGTACAGCTGTGTTTGATGCTAGCTAGTCATAAATTGAAGCCGTTTGATGTTGGCAAGGCTGTTTGTGAGGGCTGTATAGGCTAAGACATTGAGTCCTGTACATCCAGTGTGTTTATGGAAATCCCCTTCACTTCACTGTTAGATCATCAGTCTCTTTGCTGCCCAGCTGCAACGCCAAACTCCCTCTCTCTCTGTGTGCATAAAACATCTGCAAGTTGTACTTTTTCTTGGGATGTAACGGGCAGCCAAAATATGCATTGAAGCAACAATTCTGAAGCATATTTTGTTTTAAGAGTTTGTGTGTATATGCAGCTGTGCACTTACCATTGTCCACACACGTACATGTGGGTTTGTGTGTAACTCTCGCAGATGTGACCTGATTATATGCCTCCAGCACCCTTGAGTCACACTGACCCACCACAATACTTGTCAGCTAAGCATCACTGAGTTTGTATGGGCTTACTTTTCAGTTTGTGGACCTTAACGTACCTTAGTGATTATTTGGTCAATGATTATTGTGTTTGTTTCCGCAAGTTTATTTATGCTTTCTCATTCTTTGGGTGGTGCTTTGCTCTTGAGTGCTCTCAACTAGCAAAAGCATTTTTCCAAGTAAAGGAAATTCCTATTAGGATATGTGTTTAGGATACATAAAGTGCATGCACTTTGGGTCATAGTATTCAGTTTGGCTGAATGGTAAAGTCCGGATGTGAAGTTCATTTTGCTGGCCCAGATGGCTTGTATTTATAGCTATGTCCAGGTTGTGTTGACTTGGCTTGGTTTACAGGATGCAGCTGCATTCTTATATAGACGATTGTAACACATCAATCATCAACAACACCATATGTGTGATTCACTATAAGGACACAGGATGGACATGCTTAAAGGGGTTGTATGATGCGATTTGTTGTTTTCCTTTTCTTTAGTGTGTTATGAAGCTGTTTGTGCATGTATAAGATCTGCAGAGTTACAAAGCTCAAAGTCCCCCACAAAAGGATTTATTCTATCTAAAAGTGAAGGCTGATCCAGACCGGGCTAGAAAACGCCCAATTAAATCATGTCTACGTCAAGATGTGGAAATATTTGTGTAATTCTGCCCAAATGTGCATGCAAAGAAAGAAGGCGTGGTTTCAGTAACTGCAGTAGTGTTGATGCAGCCATGTCAGGGAGACACTGTGTGATTCTATACGAAAACAAAAGCACTTTATTTGGCCTTCCGACAGTAGATGCAATTAGGAATCACTGGTTAAGATTGGTTTACAACAGGACAGCACAACCCAAATGTTCGGATTTGTGCAACACATTTTATCGACGACAGTTTCATGAACCTAGGAGAGTACAAGGCTGGCTGTGCACGAAGGCTATTTAAAAAAAAAAAAAAGGGTCAATTTCGACTTTACTATGACAATCTAGCGCTTCTGAATTTAGCGACTGTAAGTATGTTTTGTTATTTGCTATTGACTGTTCAAATGCAGTTTTGCATGTAATGCATGTGTGTGTGTGTGTGTGTGTGTGTGTGTGTGTGTGTGTGTGTGTGTGTGAGGGGAACAGGGTCTCATCACACCAGAGTGTACAGCCCGTTAGAAATCGTCTTAACCGTGACTTGTGTACTGCAAATACATACGAGCATGTGTCTGTCTCGCAACTCTGTTCCTCTTTTGGGCTTGAACTGATAGTAAAACGAACTTGAAAGCTGAAGCTGGCAATTATGGAAAGGGGCTACATTTCCGACGTGTGCTTGTGGTGTTCGGCCAATCAAAACAGACTGCACATGTTGGAAGGAGGGGCTTTGTAGAAGACGACGCATTTGATAGAGGCAAGGCATAGAGGAAAAACAACAATGAACGGTATGTGAAAAATAATGTGTTTTTTAACATTAAAGCATGTCAACATATTCTGTTAAACCAAATACACAAAATAATGATTTTTTAAAATAGCATCATATGACCCCTTTTAGCAGTAGTGTACTTTTACACTTTTGTTGAAATGGCAACAAAAGTGAACAAAAAGTGAAGTAAAACACAGCAGCTTGTAAAAGAAAGAAAGTATGAAAAGCATTTTCACTTTGAAAATATTTGTAGAATGTTCAGTTTTTGGATTGGTCCAGAGGCATAACATTGTTTTATTCGGCAAGTCTTTGGTTCTGTTCTCTGATGTGGTCTCTGAGACAATTACCAGTTACCAGTCTAAAAATGCTGCTTTCCTTTTTACAAAGCATAATAGCAGATTTAAATGTACTTTATTAGTCCTGAAGAAAACCATTTATATTCAGCATTGTTATATTCACTCGTTTTTAATAAGAAGAGATGCAAAACACTTTTGTTCTGCAGCTTTGAGTCTGATAAGTGTTTGCTTCCAGCAAGCACAGCCTTTGTTTCTCATGACCTCTCTTCCCCAGTGTATCTCATAGCATAACCTACCCATGTTGGAGGGATATGGGTGAAAGAGGAGGAGGAGAGCCAGCCTAGAACAGCCCATGATATCATGGGAAAAGAAAAAGGCCATACAAACAATAATGCAGCCATCTAGTTAATGGAGTGTTTAGATGGGATTTTTACTGCTAAGTGCGGCAGGGATGGAGTAATGAGACAGTGAAAGGACAAACCGTAACAAGAGACAGTTGATGAAACATATATGCAAGTCAGGTCAGGAAACAAAGAGGCAATGTGTCTGAGAGCAGAGGTCCAGTTTGTATCTTTATTATTAGTTTTTGTATTCACTCACACAGTTACACATAATACTGGAGTAGATCTCCAGTATCACAGCTTTCTTTTCCCTTTTTTAAAAATGGTTTTGAAGTTCGTACCTCGTTAAATGTAGTACCTCCGACAGTGTAAACAGAATATGGCCTATGGTGCAATATGATAGTATTTCATTCTGGACACAGCCATACACCCTAAAATAACAGTTATGAGGAGGCGGCATCTTGCTTCTTGGTGATCTGCATTTCAGGGAAATGTTTTAGTTGTTTATAGGACTATCAATGAAGCTTATTCTCTTGTTCCGCTGCACATCTTGTTTATGGAATGTTGTTGCCTCTAGCAAATGCTAAAGTGACCCAGCGTGAACTATGAATGCATGTGTGCAAATGTCTGTGCATGAGCATGTGACGCCTGTGACGTATGCTTTTAGGCCAATGTTAAAGTGTTTGTAAGTGTGAATGCCTTCACGTGCGTGTGTGGGCCAGTGTGGAAAAATGCGCATGTGTATGTTTGCTGTTTTAGAAAGGGTTATGGCATAAGTTTAAACACAAGCAATGGAGCGTTCTCCATTTATCATATTCTCATCCTGCCATGGATGGATCAAAGTTTGGAGAGTTCCACAGGAAAAGTTGCTGATGCAGTAAGAATAAGGCTGATGAATAAGAGCTCAGGTGTAGCGGAAATTGTTTAGATTATGTTACGAGCCTTGCGGCACTATTGCATGCTGCCTGTCAGAAGATCCTAAAAAGCTGGAAGTGTTTCAAACTTGTGCAAAGCATTATGAATAGATTTGGTGTATCAACAATAGGAAAAAATTACAGGTGTGTGTTTGATTATAATATGTTGTGTTTTGGCTTTTTGTACTGGTTTGTGCCCCTTTTAGCAGCTGCCAGCTCAATTATATCACTGGCTCAATGAGGACAATCAAACTGTCTGCTTGTGGGTTTATTCCCAAATGTTTTATCCTCCATTGTTTGCATCAACTAAACAGGAACCAAGGTTTTCAGTATCAGATCTTTGTGCAGTTTTATGATATTTGTGTTATTTCTTAATCAAATCAACATTTCATTTTGATTAGGGAATGCTGATCAGTGATCAGCAAACAAAAACAAGCTTTACTTTAATAGCAGGTGCTCTACAAGAAAGTTTACTTTGACTTTGAGATTGAAGGTCTGACTAATTACAGCGCAGATCAAGAATAAAAAAAAAAACAGTTTTAGTGGCAAATGAAAAACCCCAGGGATTAATTGATGTGAGATTGTTTTGCGGTTCAGGTGTAACTGTAGTACAGAGTTTGGTGAGCCTTACCCTTCACTCTGCTCTTGACCAAAAAGTTTCAGAGTTACATAAGTGAGAAAGGGCGTTTGTCTTGGCAGAGACTGAGTAGCTGATGGCATAAACCTAGCTCAGTAAAATCTCTGTTCAAATTAGGTCACTCAGGGTGGAAAAAGGCAACACTTACTTGTCTATTTCCAGAGACATGTAGTAGTGCAGTTTATGGTAGTGTAAGGCAACTTAGACTTTATATAGAGTAACAAATCACTACTTATTAAACACATGTGTATAAAGTGCAGTAAAACATCAGTAAAGTGTAAGAAGAGAGAGAGAGAGAGAGAGAGAGAGAGAGAGAGAGAGAGAGAGAGCGTCTTAGAAACTTAGTTGTTCTTCAAATAAATGTTTGATTAGTGAATCATGGCAGCCACTGATCATAATGAATGTTTGTTGTTTGGAAAAGAGAAGCTTTGGCATTTTAATAATAACTACTAGTGTAATACATTATAATGCACAATATGAAAAATGGACATTCATTTCGAGATTTGCTAAAAATTACATTGTGTAGGAGAAACCTGTCTGCATATGTATGATATGAGATATGAATGAGTGATGTCATTTATGTTTTTGTCTGTGTGCCCAGTTTGAACGTTTTCCAGGTGAAAGTCGGACATGTCAATGAATGCGATTGATTGTTGCTGTAAAACATGTTCCAGCTGAAATTTCTCAAATCATCTGTTGAAGAGGGATGGAAAGAGAAGGATCACGATCATCTATCCTTTACAGTTGACAGAGAGGGGAGGGTGCATGAGAGAATGAGGGAGAAAGAAGAAAAGTAGGCCACTTACTGGTCAGCAAAAAAACCTTTGGAGAGGAAGAGAGGAATGATGGTCTTTAACACTCCGAATAGCTGAGCACTCCACACCTCATTCCGTTGAGATGTCAATTAAAATTTAGTGTAAAATAAATTAAGCTTCAGAAAGACTATTAGAAGACAGCTGGTGGGGACGGAAGAGTTAATGAGTCTGGATAGGATCAAGGTCTATGGGAAGAGTCCTGAAGAGAGAGAGAGTCAAATGAACTGCACCTGCCTGTAGGTGCTCACTGTAAATTAATATGCTGTTTTCAAATAATTGTGCATTCTGAAATGCATGTTTATTTTTTTAGATTTAGATTAAGTTGACATCAAATAACACTCACTTAAAGTTAATCTTTAAAAACACTATTAATGTAAATAATAAATGAATATCAATTTTTCATTATGTACATTATAATGTGATGTCTAAATTCGCTTTAAGACATTTGAAATGATTGATTTTAGTTTTTAATGTTTTATCTTTTATTTATTTCTACTGAAATAGTATATAACTTTAGTATTAACCATTTATCAGTTATGAAAGTAATAATCAGCGTATCAGTGTTGGACAGAATTGTGTTATCAGTACATCCTTAATGAACAATCAGTACACTATTTAAAACAGTAATAATAGTAATGTAGATCTCCATTGAGCAGAGCTGTTTGTGTACTGTATGGCATGGGGCCTAGTTTGGAGAAACACAATATCACTGCAGGAAATAATTTAATGGAGAAGAGATTGAGTGAGAAAACCATTGCCAGTAGGGATCCCATCCAATTGCATTTTGTAAATGACTGACTTTGCTCTCAGCATTTTAAATGTCAGAAAATATAATGATCAAAGCACTAATTGCCCTATTTTTTAAGCAATCAGTTGGAAAGTTGGTTGTTGAAGGTGGCACCTGTTCACAGAGGAGTTAACTCTTTTAATGGTTCAGCGATTCAGCTTTTCTGTCCCAATAAGACGCTTAAGCCCTCGTGGATTTGCTGAGTAGGTATAGTGGGTAGAACAATTATTCTCACAAACTAGTCAGAATAGCTAATATTGTTTGAAACATTTATTTTTTTGCTCTTTGGCAGAAACTCTGCACCAACAATGTGTTACTCCCACAGGGGACGTACATTAAAACAGTGTGTCACTATGTAAAGGGCCTTTTATTTTCATAGCTGCATGTGTTGGTAAGTCTGGGCCAAGTTAACTATATAGGTTAAGTGTGTTCCACTTGGCGTTCCAGCGTGACTCGTGGGGATCAGTTTCCAGCCTCCAATTCATGCCAGGACAAAATGTCACTTCTTAGAGTGAAGAGGAGAGACTGTATTTGTCTACTCGCATGGAGATGCATCTGATGATACAAGAATTTGTAGGGGCCATTTGCAGTTGCTCAGCATTTGAAGTGTAAGAGACAGATGGTGTATGGATGAATACATTTATTAAAATTCTGTTTTACTTTGCAATGACAAGAGATGAAATCCTTATTATTCCACTCTAGAGTTCCTGGGGTTAGAGTAATGAATGAACTGATCTTGTGTCTGGTTTCAGGAGAGCAAGTGACTGGAATGGGGAAGAAGAGGAGGAGGAGATATGAAGAAACTAGTGGGCATTATGCATTTCCTAAGAAGAGCCGTGGGGTTTCTGAATGTGAAACAGGTGTGAGATAGACACCTTTGGAGAGGGAGACTAAAATGTTCTCACACTGCTTCATAGTTTGGCAAATTTTGAAAGTCTTTTATCTTCATAACTGGAGCAATTATACGCTGTCTGCAGTTGAACTGGGATAGCTGTGTTTCTCAGTGAGACTATCACTCTAGGCCTTGACTGACAATATTAATTTATTGCTGCACAGAACTAGGTCAAAAAGAAGAAAGATTAGGTCCATGTATAGTCAGATTTATGTTAGACCGTATATCAAATGGTTTAGTGCTATTTGAGTACTGTCTCGTCACACGTATCATAGAGCAATTCAAAATGAAATTTTATCATCATTTACTCCTGGTCATGTCGTACTAAACCTCTTTGAGCTACTTTCTTCTATGGAAAACAAAAGAAGACATTTTAAAGAGTGCTTCGACTGATTTGTCAATACAATGAAAGTCAATAAGTTCGAAATCAACATTGGACCTCATTGACTTTCAGTGTACACTTCTCAAAATATCTTCTTTTGTGTTCTGCAGAAGCAAGAAAGTAAAATGCAAGTTTGGAACGACATGAGGATGAGAAAATGAGAAATTTTTATAATTTTGATTGATCTATCCCATTAAATATAAAGTTTAAATGTGTAGACAGTCTTGTGAGTTGTGGTCGTTGTAGTATTTTCATATTATGATAAATTGGCTGTGGGTACGCTTAAGCCCAAGACGAGATTCCAGCATGTTATGCCATGCTGAATAATATGCAGCCCCTGTCTGTATGTTTGGTCAAGGAGATTAATGACAAATTGATGCCATTAATAAAACAAATCAAGTTTTCATCATTTATTCCAGGCTCTGCAAAGAGAGCTGTATGTCTAAGCCATCAAGGTTTGGCAGTAGAAGCAAGAGGAGTGTGTAAGAGAGAGGGAAAGGATAAATTATTAATTCAGGTTTCATTGTGGTATAATGCATGGTTAAAGTAGAATTTAGTCCCCAATTCCAATTTTTTAATTAGTATTTGATCAATATGTGGCTTTCTGATTATAAATTCTTATAATTTCTCAGAAGTTAATATTTGGTCACCCTGTTAAGTCATTAGCTGTGCCAAACCAAGTTCTTTGTAAGATTTAAAGCTGTTTCTGTGTGATCCAGCTATTTCAAGGCAGGTATTTTGGGGGTTCTTGGGCTTAAGTGTTCCATGTATCCAGGATTGGGAAAGATTCTTTAAAACTTGCCAAGGTACAGGCTATTGATAATTTTAAATTAAACTACAGTCAAGCTACATTCTTAGAAAGAAAGGTCTATGTACCCAATGAACCTTTTTCTAGAGTACAATTTATATAGCAACATTGATGTAGTAGCTACATCTTTATAAACATAAAACAATAAAAATATTGTATTAATTTTCAGAGCAGTTTTTATGTAGCTCAAGAACAACAATGATCTTGTTTTGGATAACTATTTTAGTTGAATAGATCATTTTAAATAATTGAGTAGAAAACAAAGTGATAAATAATAGTATTATTAGTACTAATACTACTATTTTAGAGTATGGTGCTAGCGAGACTAAAGTCATAGGTTTATTTTCCAGGGAATACCTGATTAAATAAAATCTATACCTTAAACGAAAGTCACTTTGGATATAAAATGCCTTATTGTTCCATACTTTCAAATTATGTCCATGAATGAATTGGAATTAGACTTCCTACACTACTTGAGAAAGAGACATTTCAGAAGAGCATGTTTTATTATTGCTTAAGATAACTTGGCTACAGCCAAATAAGTTGTGGAGTAGCTTGTTACTGGAAAAATTATTGAAAAATGTGGCACTAGTTAGTAGCATCACTATTATTAGTTACTCCCCCATACGGCATGCATCAAATACTGGAAACTGCAATTAGCTTAGCTGTATTAGATTCATCTATTACAATGACAAGTTACAAACCCATTTTCTTGTAAAACGGTAACATGTCTCCAGCTGCATTCTTCAGGGAAAATCCCCTACATGAATTTTACCTTGAGCGTGATTAATGATGACGACCCTTTGGCCCGTATGTTGTTGTTCAATAGCAAGCTCTGCTGTTTTGCAATGTTTTGCTATAGAAAATACCCTCAGCCCTCAGTCCACTCAAAATTATATTCGGGAATCATTCATCACATGATGCATATGTGAACATATTTTCACATGCAGACGCAGGACTCCCACACAGAGCAGATTTCCTTTCATTCATCAGGTGTTTCAAAGTGTGTTGTTTTTGTTCTCAGTTTGTTGTCCTGCCATGTAATGGAGCTGTTGTTTACATTATACTTGCCTTTAAGATTTATCGCTCCGCTCACGCACGATTACACACATTTAACACCAAAGGAAAACATCCTGTGAATCATCACCAGCATAACTAGCTGTCTGTGCGATGCTTTGAAAGCTTTTTAGTAAATACACACACATATTACAAATTTGGGCAAAAAGTATTACATACTCATGCACTTTATCACAGACACTTCAAGCCACTCGTGACACCTGCTTAGCATGAGACACATGAGGTCACTCAAGAAAACATTAAAAACTCTTTCTCCACATGGAAACAACAACATCATTAATTACAATGGCTTGAACTAACAAAAGAACAATCCACAGGCAATGATGAGCTTTTGTAAGAACTAGAGCACAACACTTTCAAAGTTAAAACATGCCTTTAACAGTCACTGCTGGAAACACCATCATTCATTCTTCATCATTACTTTAAAACCCAAACATGGCAATATTACAAATAAAGAAGTTGTCAGCAAGTACCTTGTTTTTTATTTTCTTATCAATATGTTAGATAAGAGCTATGTAGCAATATAGGTTTGAATGATAGCATTTTTTATGTTTAATATTTTATGTAGGAGAAACTGTTACATTTGAAAACATTGTATCTTCAAATGGCATATTTACCATATTTGGTGTTCCCCATGAGAACGACATATCAATTTCGAAATACTTTCTCCATACTTTAAAGAAATAGGAAACAAGGAACTCTAAAACTTGAAACAGGCATTCCAGAGGGTGAAGGTAATAGCTGGGGGGGGAAAAAATCCAAGGGGATAATTCAACATAGAGTCTCGGTGGGTTTAATGTTTCCCATTAATCTGAACACACACTATTCGTAAATTAACTGAGGCTTTTCTATGATGTCATTGTTTTCATTCTGATCAAGTGTGTACCGGTAAATGCTTAGAATGTCCTTCCCATTGACATGCTGCTTATGACATAAATGGCAGCGAATTTTTACATTTTATTAGGAAAGTTTGTGCTGATAAGCTGATATATTGACTTGATAAGATTGCTGCTTGGAAAAAAAAAGTTTAATTGTTTAAAAGTCTGAGCAAGTATAAAATACTTCCCTTTTTGCACATTGGTTTGTGGTGGTGGCTGATGTTTATCATTATCATTTGCAGTCTGTTTAGAAACTTTAGATTTTGGTATAAAATGAGTTCTTGTCTCGATGCAGCGGATTAAAAAAATATATAATTTTAATGGATCATCAAAAATATATATTTACAATGTATTTAACTGTACCTAATACGATTTTAAGAATACTTATAGTTTATCAGCTTCTCTCTCGGATGAGATGTTAAACCGAGGTCCTGACTCTCTGTGGTCATTAAAAATACCATGGCACTTCTCGTAAAGAGTAGGGGTGTAACCCCGGTGTCCTGGCCAAATTCCCTCCACTGGCCCTTGTCAATTATGGCCTCCTAATAATCCCCATCCACTTGGTTGGCTCAATGACTCTTTCTCCTCTCCACCTGCAGCTGGTGTGTGGTGAGTGCACTGGCACCGTTGTCCTGTGGCAGCCAACGCATCACCAAGTGGATTCTACAAACTGGTGGTGGTTGAAGAGAGATCTTCCACATGATTGTATAGCGCTTTGGGTGTACATCAATACACAATAAAGCGCTATATAAATGCATCGTTCATTCATTCATTCATACCACAAAAAAGAACATTATTTACTCACTCATGTTCCAAACCTCTGGTCTCAAACAAACGTCTCGGTTACGTACGTAACCCTCGTTCCCTGATGGAGGGAATGGAGACGTTATGTCGTGACGACATAGGGATTTACTTGGAAGCCTCAATCATCTCTGAATTTAAAGAGAAAATGCCAATGAATATTGGCTAGTGGATTTTGCGTACCTAAGCCACTCCCCATGCATACGGGTATAAAAGGACGACAGGTGCATCTACTCATCAGGTTTTCCGCTGAGGAGCCGAGAACGAGTCCCAGGCAAACAGCGAAGATTCAAGATTGTGGCATGAGGACATAACGTCTCAGATCCCTCCATCAGGGAACGAGGGTTACGTACGTAACCGAGACGTTCCCTATCTGTCGGTCACTCCGAGTTATGTCGTGACGACATAGGGGTCCTATGGAAAGCGCCACAACCTGAACCCCGTCACAATCTTGTGGCATGCAGATGCTGACAAGCGAGCGCATGACAGACAAATGCCATGCGAAAGGTCACAACCTTCCCATTACCCCAGCGCAAATTCGCTAACCTTGGTGCCCTGCATGGACCACTGAGTACATCGCCGCTGGAGATAGCCAAGCCGCTGTTCCTTTCCCCACAGAAGTCGGAAAGGATCTTCGGTGAAAGATAGCTTCAAGTCTTTCCTATTTGTTGTTACAGCTTGGCAGTAACGATGGGGAAGCGGGCCTTCCGGAGAAAGCCGCTACGGAGGGCACATCCTGCCCGAAGGGAGGTAACATGTGGAGACACTGATATGGACTGACCCAGGCTTGGGGCAGTGCTACATACGACTGGACTCTGGGGCAGATCCTACCTAGACATAGGGAGGAGAGCTGCCAGCAGAGCCTGACAGAATACTCTGTCAATGGGAAGACACGGGCTTACCGTGAGGGGAAACCTTACCGTGGAATAATACACATATGGGATTACCCAAGGGGAATCAGGCCATACGGACACCTAGCCCAGTACAGGGGCTGACCGGAAACCCAGGCGAGCTAACACCAGTACTGGGCCTGGCGTCAGACTGTTCCGCCCAGTCTGGGTTCACTCCACCAGGGTTCGCCATCCGGGGAACTGAACTGGAGGAGGAAAAAGGTGCTCGTATCTCCGGATGAGGGGGAATGGCGCAGCAAGCGTGACACCGGCCAGCTCTTCCCGCTAATTACCTGTTACCAAACACATGGGAAGAAACTGGCTCAACGCGGAGACTGTAGAATCTCGCGAAGGTGTTCAGTGTCACCCAGCCCGCAGCTCTACAGATGTCTGCCAGAGAGACGCTCTTATGGGACACAACAACGCCAAGGCTGGATCTGCCTCCTCCGAGGGCACTGCTTGCATGTTCACCACCTGATCGCGGAAGGTCATGGTGGGAACCTTAGGCACGTATCCAGGCCGGGGTCTCAGGACAACGTGAGAGTAGGCTGACCTGAACACAAGGCACTCTTCGCTCACCGAAAATGCTTGGAGGTCCCTGACCCTCTTGATGGAAGAGAACGCGGTCAGGAGCGCTGTCTTAGCCGACAGGAATTTCAGCTTGACTGAGTCCAGCGACTCAAAGGGACCCCTCTAAAGTCCAGCAAGGACGATGTGAAATACGAAATAAAAAAAATAGTCATCAGTGTCCAATGTTCGATGTATGTTGAATCTTATTTTGTTTTCTGCTAAGGAAAGAATATCCATACTGGTTTGGAATGATATGAGGGTGAGTAAGTGATGACAGAATTTTCATTTTTGGGTGAACTATCCCTTTAAATATGCTTCTCATAAAAATGATAGCAAACATTTAGAAATCCTTAATTGTAAAATTACAGAAATAAATGTGTTTTTAATTTAGTTTTTGAACTCTCTGAGACTCTGTGCTGTCTTGTTTTGTAATGTGCAGAATAAAATTCAATCATGCCGTACTTGCAGTGTTTGTAGTTAATATGAAACTAAACAGAGGCAAGAGGGATGTTGACAGACATACAGGTTTTTGTTGATTGATTCATGAACACACACCCCAACCACACATACACCAGTGGGATTTTCTCTGAGGAACCTTCCGTGAAATTCTTGAATGAAAAAATAATTGGGAGTACAAAAATAAAAACAAACATCTTGCAATATGAGATGAAACAATGTGTAAATCACAAATTGTTCACTAAATGACAGCAGTGGATAAAGTTTGAGAGGCAGCAGCATCTCTTTTGCCTATCTTAAGCTCATTGTGTGATTTATTTGGTTAAATAACAACTTGCAGATACAGAAAACAGCTCTACTGTGTGTTGTATAAGTGTTTTTTTATAAGATTTTTTTGCAATAATAAGACTACAAACAAGCCATTTGGATAAAATCATTGGCATAAACGCTGGCACCATCCTCACTTTTTGACAGCTTCCTCAGCACTCTCTGAGGTCGTGTTTGTTCATTCGCCAGTGCTAGAACCGGCTGTTTACTGGAAGTAATGACCTGAACCAAACATTGAACATGGCTTTTTATGCCATTTCTTGTGTAGTGATCTTTTCAAGCTTCACTTTGTTCTTCATATTTGGCTTTTGAGTTGTGTGAGATAAGAAAGTAAAATACATGTGTGTGTGTTTTACCACTAGGAAGCATTGTTGAATGATTTTTTGTGTGTGCAACAGCAACGTGAGTTACTGAGCATGTGCACTCTGGCACGGTATAGGCCAAACACTCAAGGGCCACATCCAAACATTTATAGATGACACTTCTGAGCTGGAACCATCAAACAGTCAATCTAACAAAGAATCAACTTGTCGACCACATCTGATTCACCGTTTCTTTCCCAAAAATATGATAGAGCTTCCAAGACAACAGCAAAGCAGACCAAATAAACACACAAAGAGGCATATACAAAGCCAATATCCATCATAAATAATGAAAGACTACGCCTGTACTGTTTATTCAAACAGGGATGGTGGAACAGAACGGGGGTCCTGCAGTGATGATTGAAGGGGGGCTGACACAAAATTAGAAGTATATGAACCTCTCTCTTTCAATCTTTTTTTTATCACTCCACACCCAGGACTTTGTTTTAGATGGCAACTTGCATGTTCATATTACAGCTTGTGGTATCATTTGGGAAAAAAATGGAAAATCTTCAGGGTTTTTTTTGTCTAACCAGGCATACCATAAATCTATATGCTATGGCTAGTATGGAGTGTGAGAGAAGGTATGAATATTTCTCCTTGTGCTCATGTTAAAGGAATAGTTCACCCAAAAATGAAAATTCTGTCCTTAATTACTCATATTCTTGTCGTTCCAAACCCGTCAGACCTTCGTTCATCTTCGGAACACAAATTAAGATATGTTTGATGCATTCTGAGAGCACTCTGACCCTCCCATAAACAGCAAGGATCCTAACACAATCAAGACTCAGAAACGTAGCAAGGAGATCATTAAAATAATCCATGTGACATCAGTTCAACTGTCATTTTACGAAGCCACGAGAATACTTTTTCTGTGCAAAGAAAACAAAAATAACTACTTCATTCAACAATTCGTCTCATCCGTGTCACCCTATAGCGCCATTTTGGAGAGTATCACATATACGTAAACAACGTGCTCTTCTGTGTCAGCAGCACAGGATATGCTGTTTATGTTGTTTACACTTTGATCTGAACGTAAACAACGTATCCGCACACATATGTTGCAAACGTTGTTTACGTATGTGATACTGTCCAAAATGGTGCTATAGGGTGACACGGAGGAGACAAATTGTTGAATAAAGTTATTCTTTTAGTTTTCTTTGCACACAAAAAGTATTCTCATAGCTTCGTAAAATTACGTTTGAATCTGATGTCACATGGATTATTTTATTTCTTTGCTACGTTTCTGAGCCTTGATCGTATAAGGATCCTTGCTTTCTAAGGGAGGGGGGGGGGTCAGAGAACTCTCGGAATGCACCAAAAATATCTTCATTTGTGCTCCGAAATGAACAAAGGTCTTTGGAATGGCATGAAGGTGAGTAATTAATGACAGAATTTTCATTTTTGGGTGAACTATCCCTTTAATGTAAGAGAAAGTAAGAAGGTCAAATTAACTGCTAGGAACAGTTTGAATAAGCTTTGTATAGCTAGGTTTGTCCTGCATTTAAGATTTTTTTTAAATATCCAACTCGCTAGCATCAATCCATCTATTCATCAGTCCATCAGTTTATCCATCTATTCATCCATAACCACTTAGCAAAATTGCCTAGCAAACCCTCAAAGCACTGTTAGAACTGTCTAGCCATGGCCTAACCACATCAGCCTGATGGCCTTTTTATCTGACTATGCAGTCTGTAAAACCTCAGTTACTTTACATTTTTTAGACAAGATTTTGTCAAAACAACATTAAAGCTTGTATTGCTGAACTTTACATTTACAGTCATTCATGTTTGTGATGATATCTTTTTGTCCAACTCGCCAGCGAGTCTCAATGTCTCAAAGTGGTGTTTTGTGTGGAACAAATCCAAGAGCAAATCTGTGTGTTTGTCAAGAAAGAAACACCCTATAAACTGGGGCTGTAAACTAACCAAAGCATGAGAGCATGCTTCCATCATTCCCAACGGCACCCACCTGTATTCCACCATGTTGTCAGATTGTTTGAAAGATGTGTCACTGAGCTTTTACTCCACCTCAGGGGTGTTGATTAATTGTAAGCGGTTTCCTTTCTCTTTTGCACGCGCCTGGTAATATGAAGCTGAGATGTTTACGGTTCCGTGGTGAGAAATAAAATGCCTGCATGCCAGTGAGCTCAGCATTTCTCCCATGTTCCTCAGCATCTTAAACAGCAGGTGAAACAGGTTTTTTCGTTCTGTGAAATGCTCCTTTGATGAGCCTGGGTTTGCTTTGTCTCTCCTCTGTGGTGTTAAGATCACATTATCCATCAATGACAGTTCAGAGCAGCTTTTGTTTTACAATTACATGTTACACTGGATTGATTTGAAAGTCAAGCTGCAAGCACTTAGATTTGATTGTACTTGACCTTTTTGCAATTTGTTTCCATTGTACAAAAATGACAGATGTTAATTTGTCAATTTTTTACGTTGATCTTTATGCAATAAAAAAGAAGTAATAACTGTGAAAAGTACAAATTTCAAATACGCAATCTAATAATCTTTAATTCTATCATATGCATGTCTAAACTTTTTGAAATATGTTTGCTTCTAACAGTCATATCTAACTATCCCGTTAAAGTATCCTTGAAACTGACCAGTATGAATCCAGACATTTCATGCAAAATTCACTCAATTTGAGCACAAACTTCACTGACGGGATTTGATTTGATTCAACACAGTAATCATTCCTGTTTTCTAACCTCATTGAATTTCCATTTTTCGTGCGTCAATAGCATGATTGAACAAAGGATCAGGTGTGTGCCATGTTGAGGTGGTATACAACAGGTCCACTGAGACCTTGTTCTGGAACATTATGTATACCTAATACAAAACCTGCCAGCTATCAGGATTGTAAACTTGTGAGTCTTGGGGAGTAGATTTACCCCAGGCCTGTCAGAGGATATTACTATCAAACATTACATGATCAGGCAAAACACATTACAGTCTTTGGCTCAGATGATTTCATACAGGACGTATATGGTTTACTATGAATCTGTCTTCATAGAAGGTACGCTGTATGGTTGTGATAGAAACAGTTTGTGTATCAGAGAATAATATTATGCCTTCAAGTTGTAACATACTGGCAATACATGTATAACCTGAATGCAATGTAAGTCGCTTTGGATAAAAGTGTCTGCTAAATGCATAAATGTAAATGTAACTTGGCATCATGTTCATTTTAACACTGTGAAACATTTAACGAGGTCCAATAGAATAGACTTTGAAAACTATCTTATAACCAAAAACTTCACATGGAAGTTTGTGTTTTGACCTTTCAACATTTGTTTTGTCAAGCCACTTGTGCTTAAACATTGTCATTTGTGTAATCAGATATGTTTTAGGGTTTTCTGCCTGGTTTATGTCCCTGTCATCAGGTTTCACAGCTTGTTTTACTCTAAACCAGTGTGAGAAACCAGGAAAGAGCAAAGGTCAGTGAATGGGAACAAAGTGGGAAAGAAAGTTTGGATAACGTTACCTTATTCAGTAAGGTTCTGATTCAGCCTGACCACGCAAGTATAGTTTTCCTCATTTATGAACAAGAAAAGCTCAGCATTAGGTTTGAGGATTAACCACATTTTTCTGTGACTATAAATTGAGGCTAATTTAATGCCTTGGGGTTTGGAAAAAGTCATTGTTTGACGGTTTCACAGCTGCGGTTTTTGAAATCACAAATCATATAATTTCCTTTGAAGGCTGCCAAGAAAACTGATAAACACTGAACACAGTGAATATTGTGGTACATTTTTTGGTTTAAATGTATTCTTTTTCCACCATTCTCAAGGACGAGAATGCAAAGACAAGTCATGCCAAATTTGTTGGATTAAATGGCAATTTGCAGGTTTTTCATCCCTTTTTTAATGAAAGTTATTAAACAATTGTATTCTTTTCTGATTTAGCTATTTCACATAACATTTATCCATAACATATTTTCACAAGACAAAATAGCAGCTGCATTTAGACAAATGATCCTGCTTAAATGTATGCACTTTTATGATTTTAAGGATCTCTTCCATGATCAGTGACTGTATGTTTTGTGGTAGTTTAAGTTATTTATCTGGGGGCGTATTACAGAAAGATCCTAACTTTAAAATCTTATATTAAATGTTTGGTAAACATGGAAATTTCGGTTAGGACCACATTTAGGACAAAAGCTACAACAGAACAGCATTTCCTAAGTGTGTTATCCTATCTTAACTACAGATAGGAAGAGGGTATTACAGAAACCTCCTAACTTGACAAAAAATCCTAAAAACTGTCTTAACTTTAGGGCAACCCCACAGCTGTCCTAACTTCAAAATTATTTGAAAGCTAACGGAAAACCTGCTGAGAGTTGCGCTGTCCAACAATGGCATTACGTTTATAAACAATTGAAAATGAAGAACGGAGATGTTTAATGGTAGAAAGACTATTGGAGGACCAAGGACACACTAAGTCATTTCAGACTGCTGCACAACATGATGTTACAGTTAGCACAGGAACTGCAACCACCATTACAGAGACCAACAAAAGCATCACCGAGCATTACTGGTTGTAGTGCAAGTGACTAATGCCCTACACTTTTTTTGCAAAAGGCGATTTTCAAAGTGAAGTAGCTTTTGTTTACCTCATCAGCAGCTTGCACAGTGTTGGTTGCTTGGTATCAGACCTGAGAGTGGATTGCCGAGCTTGATTATGCCATTTAAGATTTCCAAACTAGAGATAAGATACGATTTTGTAAGATAGGATTAGAATCCCAAATCAAGTTAAGATTTGCTTCTGTTATACGAATTTGCAAAAAATCCTAATTTAACATATCATATCTTAAATTAAGACCTAAGATAAGAAACCTTTCTGTAATACGCCCCCTGGTGTTTAGTGATGAAGTGACAGAGGACAGAAGCAGCTGGGTGAATTCTGAAGTGTATAGGGATATACTCGCCCAGATTCATCCAAATGGAGCAAAGTTGATTGGGCGGCGCTTCATAGTACAAACGGATAATGACCCAAATACATACAGCAAATGCAACCCAGGAGTTTTTGAAGGTAAAAAATGTGAATATTCTGCTATGGCCAAGTCAATCTCCTGATCTCAATCCGATTTCACTTGTTAAAGACAAAACTAAAGGTAGAAAGACCCACAAACAAACAACAACTCAATTCAACACACGGTTGAATGTAACATAAAACAAATGATTACTTTTCATTAAAATCTTTATTAATGCAAAAATGCTTACATTTATGGCTTTTTGTTCACTCGGGCAGCCATGTTGCCGCTGTAGCCACAATTTAAAAGTGTGGTCCCAAAAAATCTTCATTTGAAGGGCTTTCTGGCCCTGCCCCCTACCCCTATATACTCCTCCAACCAAAAGAGAATCGAGAAACCCCTATACCCCTTCAAGGGAACGTGCGAAACGGAGGGGTAGGGGTAAGGGGTAGAAATGGGATTGTGCCTAAGATTTTTCTATAAATTTTGCAAATGATTTATAAGCCAAGGAGACAAAAGTTACACACACTCGTGCGTTTTCAATGTTTTTAAGGTTCTAATATGCATATGCCCATTGAACAGTAAGGAAAAATGCGCACTGATATTAACTGTCTCTTTCTCCATAACTCACATTTTGACTAATGTAAGTTCTTAGATAGTTTTGAAAACACACAGAAGACCTTTTGATCACCACACACATTTATTCACAATCCATCAGAGTGTCTGTACTTTAAGAAATCTTTAAGGAGAGTTCACTGTCTTATAGGCCAACTCCTCTTAAATCTCACCATCTTGGAATTCACATTTAATTCTTCTGTTTTCCTATTTTAAGGCGTCAAAGTTTATCTCAAGAGCCCTTCATTTCAGCCCGCCTGTCTTTGCTCCTCATTTGCCCATCTTTTTCCAGCTCTCTTTCTCTTTTAAAATTGATGACTACTGCTTTCCTACTTCACTGCATTTTAATTTCCCTTATGCCTTCGCTGTCTTTTATCTGTGTTCCTCCTGTGTTTTGCTAAGAGGTCTTCCAGGCTCTGCTCCAGACTTATGTAACAGCGCAGGTTCTTTTTTGATTTACTGCACAGGTGTTCAGAGACACTTTGCCGGCCGGTTTTCACTCATAAAATAACAGCAAGAACACATTTTGGGGAGAAAGAAAGTAATAGGGAAAGGGAGAGAAAGAGAGCAGACAGGGAGGTTAGCTAGAAGACGATAAGGTGTGGTGAAATGCTGAAATAGTTTAGAATGATCATATGAAAATCTGATCCTTAGAGCCGGATTATAGCTTTTGTACATGAAGGGAGCTATTTGAAAACGAGTTCATGCTGTGCTGTAAGTTGAGAGAATATTAGATATCTGGAGCTTGTATATGTGTGGGAGACCCTCAGATTTCATTTGAAATGTACATTTTACTTATCTTTTTCTTGTGTACAGATCTTGTGATATTTCAGAACACAAATATTTGGAGATAATGGCTGGAAAGAGAATACAGTCCAAGCTCCGATCACACAAACACACATCATCCACTCGGGACTGTTATTTCATGGGCTGATGATTTTTAGAATCACATTGTTTCCAGGCTTTGTCTTCTTTGCCTTTGTTATATCAGGGATTATCAATGAAAATATAGCCAATGAACTAATACTTATTTCACAATCCCAGTAACATGCATAACTAGAACTTTAGACACAAACTAACAGCTTTAAACTTTACTATCTAAATGCATGCTAAAAAAAATTACATATGGAATCAAAAAGCCTTCACAGGCTGAATCAAATTTCTCTATTATCTGTATATATTACAATAGATTGAAAAATAGTGTGTTGCAGAGGGCATTGGTGACATACTATTTCACCCTATTTTTCCTTGAGCTACAAAAGAAGATTGGTTTTTGACATCATATAATATATTTCAATCCTCTATTTGTAGTGTTTTTCTTTGCAAGAAATACATTTTTCAGCAAGGATGCATTTAGAAAAGTATTTTTCAAATAAAATGCTTTTGTACTTTCTATGCATCAAAGAACCCTTAGAAATCTATCATAGTTTCTACAAAAAAACAAGCAGCAAAAATTGTTTTCAACATGCATGATAATAAAAATAAATTCTTAAGCACTAAATCGGCATATTAGAATCATTTCTCAAGGATCATGTCTGAATTGAAAATTCAGCTTTGCTATAGGAAGAAATCATATTTCAAAATATATTAAAACCGAAAGCATTTATTTGAAATTGTAATATTTCACAATATTACAGTTTTTTCTGTATTCTTGACTTAAAAATGCTGCCATAGTGAGAGACTTTCAAAAACATTAAAGAAATCTTATTTTTTAAACAGCATATACTTGCATTTTTCACTCTCCAATAGATTGTTCCATATGTCTGATTTTGACAAGTTCACAGTTGTTAAGTTGAATAGAATAGTTTTAGCTTATCTTGCCACTTTGAAAGTCCTACTGAGGACTCCTACTGAGGACTCTAAATTGCATCTGTAGTTTGAAAGCTACCAAGGCTAATGCCCACTTGTTCTGGCAATTCAGGTTATTGGAGTCAACTAAAGATGACTGAATGCTTTCCAAACTGCATACAATCATGGAAATTAATCCCAAACCCTGCACGATACGCTGCTCAGACAAAAGAGCCTCTTCAGCAGCCGACTGAATGTAACACATCGCCTGAGAGAGTAAAACAGGCACACATTTGTTCCGACAGCCATCAGGCTCAACTATGCATCCCCCAGCCAGCGAAACAAAATCAGACTAATTGGTGACTGTTGAAGCAATACGGACTCTGTACTATTTAGTAATTGTCATAAAAATAAGTCAAGTCTATCAGGAACTAATGGAAGTTTCCTACTATTATGGCACTCACTAATTATGAAATGCCAGTTATTAAATAGACATTGTGTCTTATTTGGATTTATTTAGTTTCTGGCTTCAGCCTCTCACACTTGAAGATTCCCTTATGCACATGGTTTACAATCTATAAAAATCTCAGTCCAGGAATTGATGTGGTCAGGCACATAAGGCTATTTTACAATCATTCCATAAGCTTTTTCTTCAGGCAGTTTCTCTATTAATTGAAATACTGGTGCTGTAATTCTTAACTACTTCGTGTGTGGAGAGGATCTTTTTTTAATGTCATTCCTTTGGATCGGACTGTTGCAGTTATAGCCAACCTTGCCATGTAGAATTAAATTCAGCATGTCTGTGGAGGCTGTAAACATAGAAGCTGTTTGTGATTATACCACCGATTGGAGATCACACAGCAGGCTATTGTAAACAAACATCCTGCTCCTCAGGGGGCACAGGCTTAAAGCTATACCCTTCAACTCAAAGAATTTCCCAAAAATCAAGTAATTGCAGACATAATGCACTGTTATATCAGATATACACTGAGTCTTACCACAACACGTTTGACTGTGCATGACAAAACAAATAAACACATGGTGGGGTTTAATCATGAGTACACAGCAGAACGGTAAGTGCATTTTTTATTTTTACATTGAAGGTTCTTTTATTTCTGTTGTTTATGTCTGTTTATATCCTGAGATTTTATTGATAAATTAAATAAACAATTGTTTACTATATATGTTAGCATCTATGCAATAAGGTAAAGATTGGCAAACCAGTGAACATTTTTATGAAAAGACGTAAAGACGACTGACATCTTCACCAGAAGAGTATAGATTCAGTTTGTTTGGTAAATAACGTTCCATATTCTTATATCAGAACAGCTGTTTTTGACCACATTTAACTCTTATGTGCTCCAAAACACACAGCCATGTCAGCCATCCATGTGATGTCACAGTCCTTCCCAGTAGAATTCCCTCTTTTTTTGAGTGACACCATGCCTTGCATATTAGTAATATGAGGATCTGTTAGCAACCATGACTGTTTTGCCCATTGCTTTGGTCACTCACAACATGTTAGTACACTCAATACTCAAGTCTGGAAACAATAGTGCCTGACATTCACTTAATTCTCTGTACTGTGTTGTTTAGAAAGATTATGAAGGAGTCGACAATTTTAGAGTCCAAACGTGCTTACATGGTTTAGATACGAGTATTTCTGCCCTAACAAAGGACTGATAATGTCAAGTTATTTAGTATCTGGGATACATTTCAGTGACACTCCCTTGAGGTTTGTGTGAGAGACTTATCATAAGATGAGAACAACATGACTTTCCAAAAAGTTCTCTCCCTCTCTCTCTCACACACAATCCATCTCTCTCCCTTTCTAACCTAACAGCTGTTCCCAGGCCCTCAGCTCTTTTGTAAAAAAGCTGTGGGGCTGAATTTAACGGTCAACATTTCCTGTTCATGTTCTTCAGCACGAATTATTTTGAAATGTGTCTGACAGTGGATATGATCTTGAATTTCAGTGAAACCTGATAACTGGAAAACATTTCAGGCTCAGTTCTCATCTATTTTTCACTCTCTTTATGTTAGAAAATCTGTTATCTTTCAAGTATGATTACATTGACTGCCGTGTCCAAACAACATCACAATGACATCACATTGTTTAAGAAACTTTTGTAATATAATTTTTTTATCATATCTGCACAGGGATTTACTCAGCCTCACTGAAAATGTAATTTAATTGATACAAAATAAGGTCAAAGTTTAGTTTCAGTTCTTTTGAAGTCTTTCAAGTGATGATAATAATGACTTTTCCAAATGTTTATATGTAGAATTTATATTTAGTTTGCTCAAATGTATTGGAATTTGAGTCTGGTCTACTGTATGTATCTTGGTGTGAACTCCTATTTTACATCATGCCTTTATTGTTGCTTGCATTCATACTGTATGTTTGCTGAGACAAACAAATAAAAAATGTCCTATAAGCATTTGTCCAAAATAAAAGTAAACTAATTTGTGAAACTCTCATTGTAGTAAAGATAACTGACCCGCAAATACTTTGAGATGAGCAATCATAATATATTTTAGTTTATATTTTTAGAAGCCAATGCATCAACACAACAAATAAAGGACAACAATGTGTTTATATTCCAATTTAGTCAATAATTTGGTTCAGTAATTGAAATACCTCATCTAGGAACATAGTTGATAAGTATGTGCATTAGTTTTAACGGTGGACTGAATTTGAAGTAATTTCCTGAATTCACTATCATATATTGAAACAGACATTCAGCCACAGCTGTTACACAGAGCTGTTTTCTATCTGGTGTCCGGTTCCTTGATTAAATGTGTCTGGCCAAATGTGATGCATATCATAAGTGTGTGGTCGATTGTGGATTGATGACTCTATGCTGTCAGTCAAACCTGGAGCTTTGTGTCCTTGGGTGGGGTTTCCCTCTTGGCTCCCCTCTGTAGGGCCAGGGCAGAGCAGGCCGGCTTCCAGTCTGGCCCTGTGGTTTCAGCAAGGCGTGATCCCTGTGAGCGTCTGTTTTTACGGTTTTGTTGCCAGGTCAAAGGAAGGTGAGAGAGTTCCACAGAGATAGAGGTTGCTGTAACATTCCGGTAAAAGGACTGTGAGAAAATAATCTCTCAAAACTGATCATAGTGTAACATCAGCGGTGCGGAAGCAGTCTGGGTGCATTTAAAATCTCACGCGCTGCCGCTGATGTCATACATTAATCGGCCGCGTAGCGCCGCTTGAAGTAGAACCTCTGAGTAGAACACACCTACTCACTGTCCAATGTGGTTCGCTGCCAATCAGTTCCCGAAAACGATGCCATTGGATTAGAGTGCTATCAATTTCACAGCTCAAAAAGCAAAAGTGCGATTTTGCAGGCTGCAGACCACGTCTCTGTTCATCGTAAGTATTAAATTATAATTATAGGCCTGTTGAAAAGCTGCAAATGTATGTTGAAAGCTCCTTAGAGTTTGTGCTTATTTGTGTTGCCGCGATGCACCAGCACTGCTTAAAATAGAAATCTTTATGTTACGTTTCTTCCTGTTGTTTCAAAGATTAAAGGCACAATCGCTGTCCCAACTAGTCTGCAGTAACGTGGTAAATGCTAAAATGTTGGGTTTTAATAATGTTAGCGTTCTGACACTTGGAATTTTAAGTAGAATAGTAAACATGTTTGTATTGATTTTTTACATTTTTGCGTGTAGTCTTATACTAGACTTCGTGCCCCAAAGACCCCCCCCCCCCCAGCATATACTGTATTTTCGTAACAGGGCCGTTTCTGAGACTTTTCAAGGCATGTGCATATCTCCTGAGTCGAAAGCTTAGGGAAGCTTATGAGGACCCAAACTTGCTCTCAACTGCCCCAGGGTCTCAACGATACTTTTGCCCCTCCATTTGTTTCATTGCATCATTGAAGGGCTCATCAGGAGACTCATAAGAGAAGTGATGTTTTGTTTTTCTTAGTCTCTTTTGCTTTAGCACAGCTTCAACATTCATCTCCTCACAAAATTCTCTGGCAGTTGCTTATGCAGAAGCAAATCCTGTCTTTCTGTAGCTCTTGAGGAAGGCCTCAGTTTTTGTCAGCAGATTGACAGCAACATCCAGCTGTATGGACTCTGATTGCATTAATTTTTAAATGGTGAATTTGGATACTACAGTGCAGATGGCAAAGCGATATGATGCTACTTCCTCAGCTAAAGTCTGTGCCTCAATTTTAACAACTGGGTCAGTGGCTTTCTCCTTCACTTGTAGAAGGGCATCCCTAACTTCTGCAGCCTGGTACCTCACAGCTTCCACACTCTTTACTCGACTCTCCCATCTGGTCTCTGTCCAGGATTTCAGAGTGAGATTGACGTGGCTTTTTAGAATAGACCAACGCTGTGTGGAACCTGAGAAAAGAGTGAACCGCTTCTGCAGGTAACCAAAATAGGCAGAAGCTTCTGCTGAGCTTTTTCCTGCATCAGCTACCACCAGGTTTAAAGAGTGTGTTGCACATGGGACAAAAAAGGCCTTTGGGTTGGTTTCTAGCAGTCTGGCTTGCACACCTTTCTTTTTTCCTTTCATATTTGCCTCATTATCATACGACTGCCCCCTGCAGTCTTCAAAAGAGATGTTGAGCTCCTGCAGTCTCTTTAGAATGAGGGATGACAGGCTTTCTCTAGTGGATCCTTAGTATCCTTAATAGCAAAATAACGAAGAAATAATAATAAGGCAGCGGCTATTTGCACTAAGTGCAAATTGCAAATGATTCTATTTACACTGTTAAAATAGCAGGAATTTCTGTTATACTACTTGTTGTAAATAGTGGCAATTATCTGCACTTCAGTATTGTAGTACATTATAAAATAGTATGCAATAACTTGAATGTAAATTTTTATTCAAATTATTAAATGGATGTCACCTTAATGGGACAATAAAGCCCTCCCTACACCTACCCTAAACGTTACTTTATTTTCAACTTTTTGGTTATTTCCTTCATTTTTATTGAAAATAAATGCTTTTCTGATGTGATTTGAAATTTGTAAAGGGAGAAAAATATGTTCGCCCAAAAGGCGGATTCGAACCCGGATCATTCTCGTCTAAACGAGTACATCACACATTTTACCATCTACGCCACCTGAACTTATGATAGACGTCAGTCTGTTGTAAACTTGACCAGGCCAATCACACATTTGTGGGCGGAGTTAGTGTAAATAGCTTCTGCTATCAAGGCGGTCTATTTGCACTAATAGACACTCCGTAATAATAGGCGCATTCGACTTCAAGCGGCGCTGCACAGAATGGTCAGTAACATCTTTTGGAATATCGCTCTCGCGTACATTGATGTCAAATACTGAACATTCTGCAGCGGCTTAAAGTTCATGATGGGGCGGGGGCTGACGCCCCCCCACACACACTGGTTGCGCTAGGCGACCGCCTAGTTTACCTATTCCTAGAAACGGTGCTGGTTTGCAATGTCCAAGACCATCTTCACATTCAATGATTTTGTCTTTAATCAGATGATAATATGGCTATTAAATAGGCTATACAATTTGTGTAATATTGATGATCAAGTGTGAGTTTTTTTTTTTTTTGTGTCATTTTTATTTAAAAGGGGACAAAGTAAGGCACAGCAGCAATACATTCAAGGTTTCTTCAAGAAGAAACCATGTCAAAGACAGGTCTATGCAGTACAGTGCATGTCAGAGCCAATCACCAGGCAGTGGCAAGTAGGCCAGCAAATTAGCAGCCCTGAACCTGTCAGCACCGGTCAGAGCAGCCAGAGAGGGCTAGTGAGGACCACACCAGCAGCCATCTATCTGCAGCAACAGAACATGAGCAATTTTTACAAAAAGTTCACTAGACTCACACACACACACACACACACACACACACACACCACTATTTTCACACACACACACACACCTTCTCCTTGTACACAGACATAACTCAATTCTCCTTGTAATACTGCTTGGTCTGCAATGAAAAAAGTTGAGAACAAGTATTGTCTGTTCAGTGGTTTTTATTTATAAAAGATGATGTTGTCCAGGCACTTGTGCAGTGCACTTTTTATGTCTTCCCACTTGTGTTGGGGCACATGACTTTTCTCATGACTAGAATCGCCCCTGAAGAGAAGGCAGGTCTGGGCTAGAAATATTGTCTCCACATCGGACCATTAAACATGATAGTATTGTCTCCAACCAGGAAACGACAGCATCAGATTGTCCTTGAATAACGAAAGTCTGTTTCTCAGACATATCTTGACTTGAAATACAGCTCACAAAAAAATATATGATTAGTAGTTCATGGCAACTAAATATTTTTATTTTAACTCATCCAAATGAGTTGAGCAATTTTTGTGTGTGTGTGTGTGTGTGTTGTGTGTGTGTGTGTGTGTGTGCGTGAGTGTGTGTGTGTGTGTGTGTGTGTGTGTGTGTGTGTGTGTGTGTGTGTGTGTGTGTGTGTGTGTGTTGTTGTGTGTGTGTTGTGTGTGTTCTGTGTTATGAAATCCAACTATATATTTTAAAGTTGGTTTAATGTCATTTTAATTTGAAAGTTGATTATACTTAAATGTAAGGCAGCAAACTAACTTAAGTTTTTAAGATTAAATAGAAGTAAACTTTTGAGTGCACATGTCGTACTTGTAGAAGCTACTTTTTTATAGGTTTTTGTTAATATGACAATTTCAACTGTTTATCATTGTTATATTAAGGCATGATAATCAGTGAATGCCTGTAACAAGTGAACGCATGGCACTTTACAATGGCATATGGATTAGTTCTTCATACTTGCAAACTACTATAAAAACAATGCTTAGGTTACACCTCAGTAAACCATATATTCTCTTCTATATTTCAAAGTCTATTAAACAATCACACCATAAAAAGTACCCCATATAGAAACTAAACACACTGTAAACAGACAAAACCCCTTAGAGTATCATGATTATAGCTTGTTTTGTTTTTGTTTTTTGTGAGTATACAAGAAGTGTGAAACCTCTGATGCTCGGATTTAAAGAGACAGGAATGGATACATTAAATTGCCTTATGGATCTTATTAAGATTGCTTTCCACAGGTTAATCATATTTAGTACATGGCACATGTTTGCAATTAAATCCTCCCTATGCTTCTTTTAATTTAGAAGTTGCTTTAGCCCAGTGGGTCATTAAATTCCTCTTCATTAGAGCTTGTTTGCTGGATTAAACACATGTTTGCAGAGCCAAGCTTAGCAAAACTTTTGCATCATGGAACAAGAAATAATCAGATCTCATTGGCAAGGCTGACCCATGGGTTTGAGGAGCTTTAAGCAAATAGGCGCAACGGGTGTGAAAATTGTTGTAACTTTAAAATGTGCATAGAATGCACATCATGCATGAAGAGTGTACTAAAATATGTACTAAAATATTGATGCACTTTTTGTCACTGGTCAAAGACTTTCATCAGTTTTAATCACATTTCATTTCTCAGTTAATATGAGGTCATACATTACACGTATACAAATAATACAATTGGTTTGTTATATATACAACATGAGACATTGTGGGGCCTGAACTTTTAGTAAACTGCATTTACTGTGTCTTTATTTAGTACGACAAAATGTATGTTTAAAATATTATTGCACTTTCATAAGTGAAAATATAATAATGCAGCACTAATAATTAGTAAATAAATAACTAAATAATTAGGGCCTATATCATTAGCAGAGGGCCCCCTGACAGCCAGAGGCCCATACAATCGGCTCTGGTTCTCACATTATTCTTGAGAAAGCATGACAAGTGCTCATTCTGTCACCCAGAAATGCTTAAACACCAACCACAAGTTTATAAAAGAGTTAAATGTCCAAACAGCATCACCGATCACCATTTTCTGCTTTTCTGTGTGGAACATTTTTGATCAAGGTGATATTTATGCGGTACTCGACTTCCTAGCAATGCATTGCAGCAACAATAAATTATGCAGATTAGGGTGTTATTGTATTACAGACTATTGTTTTCTGATTGTTGCTTCTATTATTAATTTGTTTGTATTTGTGGTCACTTTCAGTTACTGGTCTACATTTAGTGAAAGTTTTCTTTTTGTTGTAACCGTTAATGTGTTTGTGTCATCTTTAATTATTTTGATCATTTCCTTGATGATTGTTAATGGTATTTTTTATTGTTTCAACAGTTTGGCTTCCATGTGTAATTTACTTCATTTTACAAGCAGTAAAAACAGCAATAGAGCATATTTCCCTGCCTTTAAATTAAAATAATTGAAGACAAAAAACCCACTGGCCTTAGTAAAGCATTTTGCTTTTGGCTTCATCAAAAAACATGGCATGAAACCATCTGATTACTCAGTGCAATGCCTGCAGGTACGGAAGAGTTTGTTCCTCATGCAATACTCTATTGAGCAATCTTTGTGGAATTGTGGGTGACTACACATGCTTCCTTTATCTTCTGAATGGCAATGGCTCTGTGCCATGCACAAAATGTGTAGTATTATTTGATGTCAACAACCCCCCTGCAACTGTGTAATTGTTAAAAACGAACTAATCCCATCATGTTCTTGAGTATGAGACACACCCTGCCCTTTTATCAAAATCCCTACCATTTGTAATGGCTTTTGCTGTACACAAAATGTTACAGGCTATTCATCATTCAGGTCTGTTTAAGGCTATTAAAGTTCTGGGGAAAACAATGTCAAGAAAGCTGCCCAAGCTAAGGTTTTATTAGGCTGGCATCAGTTGTGTGGTTTAGGATTCTTGTAAACAGTTGAAAAACAAATATTTTTTACAAGTTTTACAAGATAATCTGTCTTCATGCAGCAGTTTAGAACCATAACAAAACACTCTTAGATGGTAAACACTATTTTGTATGGTTCTTTTACAGTAATAATTAGAAAACCATTTTTTTTTATTGGGCATGATGTCACCATTATAAGCTTTTAATGCCCAGATAGCATTCAAGTCAGACCAACAAAACACATCAAGTAATGTGCATACTATATACAAATATACACAATTTTATATATAAACTGGCCTTTTCAACAGCTGTAAAATATCTGTGTTCAGTTGAGTCTTTTGCTCTCCACACTAACCTATAAACGTGTAAGGGATAAAGAATTTATATGGCATCTGTGGTCATGCTCTTGTGTTATGTTGTGGTTTTATAGGGTTTACTAAGCTCAGTTAGCTTAGCTCAGTTAGCTCGGTATTTGTTAAATCTATTGTGTTAAGAGAGGTGTTGGTTGGTCGAACAGGATGTGGTCAAATTAGTTCAGGATGCCTTCAAATTAGTTGTGTTTTTTGTGAAGTTAGATATTTTGTTTGTATCTTGAGTTTTAATGGGGTGTCTGAGTTTCTGACAGTTGTTCGCATATATACGCTGGCGGTGTTTGGTGATTTAAGTTAGTTTAAGGGCCTAATGCTTTAATGAAATAAGATGTGGCCATGTGGTGTATATTTTTTATGCTAAGATGTCAGTGTAGAATTTTGTTTGTTCTTAGTCACTCAGTAAGTGATGGCCTCAACTCACAGGATAAAAATGATGAGGAATATTTCTGTTGGTCATGGAAAGGATTATTTCACATTTTATAGTATCAGATGTCGCTGCCTGGAGAACAAAACATATCATTTATACAGTATAGTGAAGTTGCTATTATCAGTTACTTAGGTCAGTCCAAACCTGTTTTGGTGAATTTTTGAAGAACATAAGGAATGTGAATGCGTGCAAAATGATGAAAAAAAAAACTGGTTCATATGACTTGTGTACTAAATTTTAATTTGTGGTGTTCCACATTCGAAAGAGTTAGAGGCTTGGAACGACATTGGGGTGAGTAAATGATGACAGCATGTTCATATTTGGGTGAACTATCCCTTTAATGAACTGAAAACCACACATAGTCTTCTCTTATAATACAAAACAGATTCAGATAATACACATTTTGTAGCAGGCATCACACATTTAAAATATTTTCAGCAAGGATGAATGGTTTGTGCATTTGAAGACATGGAAAACATAAATTTAAGCTCATGAATCAGCCCCAACTATCAAAGCTGTGCCTCTGAAGGTCATGAGCGGTCTTCAAGATTTTAAAGAATGACAGGAATCTACTGACTGATTGGAGGAGAGACAAGGAATGAAATATGACAACAATAAAGATAAAGGCTGAATGGAAAGTGATTATTTTGTTTTTGGCGATTGATTGATTGATATTGATAATTTTGGTCATTATTGCCAATTTCTGACGACAGTAGCTACAGTGTTCGCAAAGCCTCTACGAAATGTTAATTTGTTATCGGCAAGAAAACTGATGCCTTTACAAAATAAAATGACATCTCATTTCTACTAGAATTTATGTGATTAGGTATTTCAAATCTATGGTCAGTTACAGAGCCCAACAATAACGTTTGGGCAGCCCTTGTCCAACAGTGCTGCAACCTGATGACCTCCAGCAATAAAACAACTTTCTCTGTTAATGGGACTTAAGAACAAAGTAAACAGATACAAACTGCATGTGTGAAACATGAATAATAATCATAAATTAATGATGCTTGCATTTATTAATGCACATATTTACTTTACCACACTTACATAGTCATTCAAGCACAAACACACTGTGTCAATTAGGGGTGAATTCTGTGTGGATGACTGCATCACAGTAAGAGACTTTGTGGCCAAACATATTTGATTAAGAGCACATGAAGCCACAGCAAAGAAAACATGACAGAAAAACTAAAGAATTCAGTTTCTAAATGTAGTTCTGATAATACCCAGGCACTACAGTTATAAATACCTAATGATTATTAATGATGTATGTGTGTAATATTCTCCACTTGGTCAGAAGGACAGATTGTGTATAATATATACCATATCCTCTAAACTCATCATGACAGACGTGTGTTCTTTCTGTGGATGTGAATGTGTGTTTTTGTACATCCATATCCACATGGCACTGGATACAATTAAACAGTTTTTCACCTTCACACTAAGCATGCTCACAACCCTGTAAACAGCTACTGATTAATTCTTGATTGTTTTGCAGTCGGGTGAAATGTGTGTTTATGCATGCTTTATCTAGATCTGGGGCACTTTGATTGAGCTACAGGGGCACTTTTTAACTGCAAAAGGTTTAACAAAACAAATTATTTGTTTGGATAATATTAGCATTTGCTTTGTTTCATTATTAGAACTTGATTTAAAAAAAATGTTTTACTGCAACATTATAAGGTTGCATCTTATATGGCACACAATACATTTTAAATGAATACATGTAGTATTGCAAGCTATTTTTCTTTATACATTTATTTACTTAGATCCAACATCAAATCAAAAGATAAAAAAAATAATTTATTTAAAACAAATATTAGGCTATACACTACTCTTCAAAAGTTTGTAGAAAAAAAGAGAGAAAATAAAAGCCTTACCAAGGGTTATTTTTTCATATTTGCATATTTTCAATAAATAAATAAAACACAGTTATAAAATGAAGGTTGTGTTCTAAATTTAAATTAACTGTTTTCTATTCTTATCTATTTTAAAATGTAATTTATTCCCGTAATGTAATGGCAAAGCTAAATTTTCAGCGGCCATTATTAAGGTCTTCAATGTCACATGATCCTTCAGAAATCATTCTGATATGCTGATTTAGAGCTTATTTTATGAATGTCGTAGACAGTTTTACTGCTTAAAATCCGAATTCGGTCCAAATACAATGATAGGATGTCCTACCTGCCTGTCAACTTACGTATTTGCATACCTCAGCGCAGCCAATAGTGAGAGTTTTGGGCGTTACTGTAGCAGACAGAGTCAGAGGGTATTTAGTCAGTGTGGAAAAATACATTTAGATTCCAATACAGAAGTGCAAGCCAATATTCATAGATTTGCCAAAATATATGGAGACAAACAACGGGATAAAACAAGTGTAAACATCGGCTGTGTTTTTACAAGATGGAAGCATTTGATAGAATGTTTGGGTTCGTTTCAGTCGATACAATATCCTGCTATTAAACGTAGTCTACTTTTCCCTGTTGATATGTGCCTTCACTTTTATAGACCCATAAGTGCTTTGTTTGTGATGTTTGAGTTTGGGGGAGGCTTGATGCGCAAAGTGCAAAATGGGCATTTGCAAAGTGTAACAAGTAATGAAGAAACATGCATTTCGGAAACCTTCTTTAATGAATAGAATGTTAAAAGTAACAACATTTATTTGAAATAGATTTTTTGTGACATAAATTCATTACTGTCACCTTTTGATCTATCACTGTCTGTGATTCACTGTTTCCCAATTGTCCCCCAAGTCTTTCTGTTTTGAAAAAGACTGCAGGGATTTCTGCACGTGCTTGTTATCTCTCATGCTGTCTGTTTGCATTCATTAGCCAAATGCAGTATACAGAATGAACAAATTTAAAGCTACAGCCTGAGCATCTGGTTTCCACTGCAATGGAACTGAACGCAGCAGAGCACAGAACAGTTGTTGAAGTATTTTTCCTGCTCCCAACATTAGTGCTTTGTGAGCATCACTGATTGAGACAACACAGAGGTTTGTTAGTTTATGGAGATGTGTGAGCATTCCTTCTGACCGGGCGTAAAACAAATCACTGAATCCAGTACTTGTCATGCAATCATGGCAACACATGAAGGTTAGCCAATTAACTTTATAAGATACAGAAGCCAAGCTGTTACTGTAGAACATTAAATGATTTTCATAGGAAATATGGCTGCAGTTTGTGCCTTTCACTATGAGGTGCAAATGAGACATGGGAAATGAAGGCTTAAAGAATTGTGTGCTTTGCCATATCTTTTTGTGTATCCCCTGTTTAAATGCTCGAACTGTTTTAGTGTAACTAATATAAAAACATTCAGTGGAAAAGACTATTCAACACTGGCTCAGAATATTTCTCTGTTCTTAAGGGCTGACATAGATGCACGGAGCATTTTAAACCATGGATGCTGTACAAACATGTTTTTCAAAGCTTAGTGCTAAGTTCACAAACAGTCAAACCAATAGCTCAATTGATGACAGTGCGTCAGCGGAGAGGATCCCCTCTAGGTGAGTTAAAGTAGATGAAGTCAAAATACTGCATTAAAAGAATAGGGTTGTCAGGGAGAGAGCAAGAGAGAGAAAGGTTTATCATATCCATGTGTTTGGGTGTGCTTTGGGTTTGAGGAAATGTGTTGAATCACACATTACTGGATGTGCGTCACTTGACACATTTATTGTCAAAAATAAGGAACTGAACTGCTGGAGATAATGAAGTGCAGCGTTTTTGGTCTGTCTGTTTCTTTCTCTCTCTTTTGTTCTGTCGCTTTCATCCTGTGACCATTCAACCTTGGAGTCTTGCTTTTTAAAAACATTAATCAGGATGCATGACGCATTTTTTGGTCCACATTTAATCAGTCATAATATGCTGAGTTGGCGGTTTGTAAAGGCCTCTTCAGGGAGCAAAACAGCCCTTGTGTGTAATTTTTATATATGTGCGTATATGCATGTTTCCTTGTGTGTTCATGCCTGATTTCATTCCCTTATCTTTGTGATCCCTGGAGTGTTCAGCGTTGTGGTTTTGGGCTTTGAATAGTTTTGGCTAAATTGAGTAGTGCGTTTTATGGGTGCAATTCGAACCATATGTTGATTTAGGCACACACTCAGTCAGCCTTCTTCCAGGAAGGACAAGGAACGAGTTTAATTTGAAATGATGAGACAACAGGATTGAGGATCATTTATATAAAAGAAAGGTAAAGGATCCTGTGGTGCATTAGACTAGTTTTTTACGTCAGCTCAAAAGAGTAAGAACAAATGAGAAAACAGATCAAATAACTGCACAACACGTTTCTCAGCATCATGATGACTGTTGTTAGCCACAGCGTAGTCTGCAAATGATCAGACACTGACTTTTCATCATTTCATAAAACTCATTTGTTCCTTGAATATTGACCCAATTACCACACAAGAACATTACATAATTTAGGTTTCATTGGTTTGGACAGCATATAATTTTTGGGTAGATCTTCTCCATACGCCAACAGATAATCTGAAACAAAAGGTTGTATATGCAGTCCCAAAGAACAGTCATAAAAATTACTACTAGTTTAATATTAATAGTACTACTAATATTAGTAGTGTGACTTAGTGACGCACAACATATTGGTGCAAAGTTTGGTTTTTGATTTTCTGTACCGGTCGACAATTGGATATTTACATCTGATTTTCGCAACTGATTTTCATGCTGTTGTTTATAATGGTGCTAAGTTTTTGTTTGTGTTATTTCAAATTCAAACTATTGCATTTTTGGTACAGTTTACTTTTACAATTTGGTATACAATAGTAGTAAAATTTTATATTGCTCATTTATTGTTTATCTATCTACGACAGGACAGAAGTATTCATGGTCTTTTCATTAATGGCCATAATTAACAGTATTATTACCAATAAAATTGGGGACATTTGAAAATATGTTGGCAGCATGTGCATATCAGGTTGTTCCTATTTATTTTGGAATTATTGCTTAGCATTTTATTTGACTTATTTTGTTGCTTTTTGTTTAGACTTTGAAGAGATCTCAGAAGTGTGCATACGACATCCACATGGTTTATGGCTATTCTGTGGTACAGTTTTTGGTCCCACTTTATATTAGGTGGCCTTAACTACTATGTACTTACATTTAAATTAATAATTTGATACAATGCATGTATTGTGTACATACATGATTTTACATTGTACTTATATTTTTACAAATACCTATATGTAGTTACATCTGTAATTACATTTATAATTACACTGTTGACCCATCCCTTACACCTTAACCTGCTCGTGTGAAGACAGACGAGGGTAAAGACCGACAACTTTTTCCAGCGCGACTTTACCCGAGCAACGACACCGAGCAACACACTTAAGTATCATTTATATCTTCCCTCACACACTCTCCTTTGCTATCCTCTATCATGTGTTTCAAAACCATTCCGGTTGTCTCTCGACCACGCTCTAACATCACACACAGACGGCAACGTAATCCTGCTAACCTACGCCCTATCTCTACATCTTCTACTACACCTCTTTCCTTCTCCATGGCTCTCTGGAATTGTCAGTCAGCTGTCAACAAAGCAGACTTCATTTCCGCTTTTTCTTTACAATCCACACTCAGCATCTTGGGCTTGACTGAGACCTGGATTCGTCCAGAAGACTCAGCAACCCCAGCTGCTCTCTCTAACAATTTCTCTTTCTCTCACACCCCACGTCAGGTTGGCCGAGGTGGGGGTACTGGTCTGCTCATTTCAAACAATTGGAAATACTCAACCTACTCTCCCTTATGCAATTACAACTCATTTGAATCTCATGCGATTACTGTAATAGCTCCTATAAAACTCCAGATTGTGGTAATTTACCGTCCCCCTGGCCAAATTATAGCCCCCTTTCTAGAGGAGCTGGACGGGTTGCTGTCCTCTTTCATGGAGGATGGCACTCCAATCTTAGTTTTTGGCGATTTCAACATTCATCTAGAAAAGCCTTATGCAACAGACTTTCATTCACTCCTAGCTTCATTTGATCTCAAACGCCTTACCACTACTAGCACTCACAAATCAGGCAACCAACTTGATTTAATTTACACACGCGATTGTACTGCAGATAACATTCTGGTACAACCACTACATATCTCTGACCATTCCTTCATTAAATTTACATTACACTTTGCTACCCGGGTGCCACCAACCCCCTTACCAGTTACCTTTAGGCGAAACCTACGCTCCCTTTCTCCCTCCCATCTTTCCTCTGTAATATCCTCCTCTCTTCCCTCACCTACCTATTTCTCATCTCTGGATGTGAATGCAGCTACTGACACTTTATGCTCTACCTTAACCTCTTGTCTAGACGACATTTGTCCTCTCTCCTCCAGGCCAGCACGAACTGCCCCTTCTAACCCCTGGTTATCTGATGTTCTTCGTGAACATCGGACCAGACTCCGAGCGGCAGAGAGAAAATGGCAAAAATCAAACGATCCGTCAGACCTGAGTATGTATCAATCGTTGCTTTCATCTTTCTCCACAGAAGTCCACACTGCCAAATCGTCACATTTCCATAACAAGATCAACAGTGCTCCAGATATGCGTAATCTCTTCAGAACATTTAATTCTCTCCTTTGTCCCCCTCCACCACCTCCCACCACTTCTATAACAGCTGATGACTTTGCAACTTTTTTTACAGACAAAACTAAAACAATCAGTAGTCAGTTTTCACCTTCACTCACACAGGACCTCCAACCAACTAGATCCACTGCTCAAACTCCCATCTTCTCCTTCTGTCCCCTCACTGAGGCGGAAGTATCCAAGCTTCTCCTCTCCAGCCATCCTACAACATGTCCTCTAGACCTAATCCCCTCGCACCTTCTCCAAGCAATCTCTCCCACACTCTTACCAGCACTCACACACATCATCAACACATCTCTCCTCACAGGCATCTTCCCCACTGCATTCAAGCAGGCTCGGGTTACCCCACTGCTCAAAAAGACCTGTCTCTCTCCTTCCATTCATAGCCAAAACACTTGAACGAGTTGTCTTCAACCAGGTCTCATTGTTTCTTTCACAGAACGACAAACTGGATGCTAAACAGTCAGGTTTCAGAAGTGGCCATTCAACTGAGACTGCGCTACTCTCAGTCACTGAAGCCCTGCGAATTGCAAAAGCCGATTCCAAATCATCAGTCGTCATTCTGCTGGATCTGTCTGCCGCTTTTGACACTGTCAATCATCAGATCCTCCTGTCCACCCTCTCATCACTGGACATCACTGGGATTCCACTTCGCTGGTTTGAATCCTATCTCACTGGTCGGTCTTTCAAGGTGGCCTGGGGAGGGGAGGTATCCAAAGCACATCAATTGGTCACCGGGGTTCCCCAGGGCTCGGTTCTTGGACCCCTCCTCTTCTCCACATACACTACATCACTGGGTCCCATCATACAGGCACATGGTTTCTCCTACCATTTCTACGTTGATGACACACAGCTCTATCTCTCATTTCGACCAGATGATTCAACGGTAGCTGCACGGATCTCAGGCTGCTTGGCAGACATCTCGGCATGGATGAAAGAACATCACCTACAGCTCAACCTGGCAAAGACTGAGCTTCTTGTCTTCCCTGCCACTCCAACTCTACAGCATGATTTCACGATTCTGTTAGGTTCATCAACAATTACCCCATCAGCTTCGGTCAAAAATCTTGGTGTAATCTTTGATGATCAGCTGACCTTCAAAGAGCACATTGCAAAGACTGCTCGATCTTGCAGGTTTGCACTTCACAACATCAGAAAGATCAGGCCCTTTCTGACAGAGCATGCTGCACAACTTCTTGTCCAGGCCCTGGTCATTTCTAGGCTGGACTACTGCAATGCTCTTCTGGCTGGACTTCCATCAAACACAATCAAACCTCTACAAATGATTCAGAATGCAGCGGCACGACTGGTCTTCAACGAGCCCAAAAGAGCACATGTTACACCTCTCTTTGTCTCCTTGCACTGGCTACCAGTTGCAGCTCGTATCAAGTTCAAGACACTGATGATTGCATATAGAACAACCACAGGCTCAGCACCCTCTTACTTCCACTCACTATTACAAATCTACATCCCCTCCAGAAGTCTAAGATCTGCTAGTGAGCGACGCCTCGTGGTACCATCACAGAGAGGCTCAAAATCACTCTCCAGAACATTCTCGTTCACTATTCCTGGCTGGTGGAATGATCTTCCCACCCCCATCCGGAATGCTGGATCCCTGTCAATCTTCAAGCAACAACTGAAAACTCATCTCTTTCAACACTACTTGACTTCATCATAAAAAAAAATTCCTTCCCTTTTTCTATATCTTCATCTTTCTCTTTATCTTTCTCTCCTTCCCTTGCTAGCTTGTATTTATTTGAACAATGCCTAAGACTTGGTGTTAGGGGCACTTCCTCTGTTTGTTTGCCTCTTCAAGATGAATCACTTTATGTATTCCCCAATTGTAAGTCGCTTTGGATAAAAGCGTCTGCAAAATGACTAAATGTAAATGTAACCCACACTTAAACCAACCCATACCACCAAACCTGTCCCTAACCTTACCTGTATCCCACCTCAATAGCAGCAAAAGTGTTTTACAATACAATATGAACACAATAAGTACTTTGTACTTATTTTTTATATAAGTGCATACTAGTTAAGGCCACCTAATATAAAGTGTGACCCAGTTTTTTTTTAGCATGCAGTACCCTTTTACAGCAGGCATGTCAGCACTTGCTCTGGTCCCTTTGTTGTGGTAACTATAATGGAAAACAATAAGCCAGGCTGAACTCAGATCAGTACTATAGTGCCTTATGGGGCTAGTGCTGGAGATTATAGAACTGGCAGCAATTGCACTGCTTTGGTTTGAATTATGCATGCACTTACAACATCCCACACCCTACATGTTGAAATATTCATGGAGACATATGTTGCTTTTATAGCATCATTGCTTTAATGAAGTAAAGTGCATTACTGTAAATAACATTACACAGAGTTTTGCAATGTCATCTCTGTTTGAGGGTCCAGTAACCGCTTAGAGGATCACTGTCTGGATTTGTATGACACGTAATTGTCTGATACATAATTGCATTTGCTATTTGTCATTTTTATTCAGTATTTCCTTTAGCGTGTTTTCAGAAATGCAAATGTAAGGGCATTGTTTGATTCGGATTGAGGTGTTATTTCTTTGGTATGAGGTGCAGTCTTCTGCCTCGCTCATTTTTTTCCATAGACTATTTTGGCTGAGTCAGTGTGTGAGTTGCTTTCCCAAGGTCAAACCAATGAGATCACAGTTTCAAAAGTAAATTATTCTCATCTGCACAAATAGGACGATCTAGTGCTGCTCGTCTTGTTCAGGCCTGAGGTAATGGTAAAGGAAAAAGTTCAACAGTTGTCTGCAGTGAAATGTAAATTTTCTTCGTCCAGCCATTTATCTTCTAATGGAACAAAAGCAATAAAACCTTTAATTACTTTTGAAAGGGAAAATACAGTCTGCATGTCTGGTTTTATTTAGAGACCTCTAATACTTGTCTTGGATGGACTGTCAAAGGCTCTGTGACTGAGTTGTTTATTGTCTGGTGTCTAGAATTAAACATTAGACTGGGTAATTATATTTGTGTCTTATGTAACTCTTAAACCTTAAGAGTTAGTTGTAAGACAAATATGAAGACATTTATGAACAGTATTTAGCAGTATGCTAAATGATTTATTCAGTGTTTTTGATTGTACTCTAAATGCAGAAAACACTTCTCTTGGGTTTCAGTGTGGTCAGTGTGGCTGATACTGCGCATGGTTCAGCGCTAGATGCAAAAAAAAGTTTTGTGATTCTTTTTATGACCCAGATTCTGTGTTAGTTTAATTAGTTTAAATTTCATTATGTTCTTGGCAAAAAGAAAATGTTGTCCAAACTATTGTTGGTGGGCTATACATAATGTAGATCCTGGCACACAAACAGTGTTGTTTCAATCAGTTTGCCAAGAAACGATTACAGTCCTGAAGTCCATAAATGGTATGAGAAATATTAGCGTAACTGCAATCTCTTCTACGAATCTGTAAACGCAGCCATTATATCTTTCCCCACCATGGCAGGTTTCAACATTATCAAATCTAAAAATAAATGTTCCGACTGATTAGCATAACAAATAGGAATGTGTACTGGTGACTATGTACCTGTGTCCGCTTTCATTTTTGGGCATCCTCACAAAAATGTGATACTCTCAGAAATTAAGGTACAAAAGCTGTCACTGGGGTGGTACCTTTTCAAAAGGTACATGTTTGTATCTAAAGGGTCCATTTTGGTACCTTAAATGTACACATTAGTATTTGAAGTGTACATATTTATACCTAATAGGTACAAAAGTGTACCTTTTAAAAAGGTACTGCCACAGTGACAGCTTTGTTCCTTTATTTCTGAGAGTATATTTAGAGGTTACTAATGTAAGCTTGGCGTGAACACGTTTATGGGGAAACTCATGTTTACTCTGAAAACTTAAGGCTGATTTGTTCATGTTTGTGAAGCTGTGCAAACAAATGGCATTTCAGCCAGCCAAAATGGGTGAAGCTGACTACCTATCTAAGTTGGTGCTGAATGTCCTTTCATCCAAATCTTTCGACCGATAGTCATTGACAGTCATTGTCTCGTGTGCAGCTTTATAGTCTACATAACGCTTATTCCCATTAGGGAATGAGTCAAATCTATCAAAACGATTTGACCCAGTGACAGTCAAATAGTGCCGACTTATATAGGCAGTTGGCTCATTTTGGCAGGCTGAAATGCCATTTGTTTTGTGCAGCTACACGAATGTGAACTAATCTGGCTTCAGTATTCAGAGTAAACAGGAGTTTCCCCATAAGCGTGTTTACGCAATGAGAGAGACTTCGGTGGGCAGTAGTCCTAGTAGCTACTGATCTCTATCAAAGGATGAGCTGATGAATATTTATGTTTGTTGCTCCTCATTCCATCTTTATCTATGTAAAACACCCTGAATTATGGCTGCTAATCCATAATGTCTTTCAGCTTTGCCCTGTGAGTCAATAGATAAAGATAAAGATCTTTGATCAAGCAGGGTGTGTCAATTAAAAAAAATTAATAAGCAACTTATTGTTGTTTTGGTTTAATAGCTCAAAGTCTCTATATAAATAAAATATGAAAAATGTTATCCTCGTGTCAAGCTAAATCACATTTTGTGCCATTTTTAAATGATTTTCTTTTTCAGGTATTGTATTTTTCGACGTTGACATTGTCCTCCTCCTCCTGGACTTGTTTTCTCTTGAAAAGCAATAATTTCATCTGAATCGGAAAAATCTACTTAAATCTGTTAAAATAGGCAGATTTTTACTGAAATATTTTTAACTTGTAGGCAATACTTTTTATTCTGCCAATACAATTCGGTTTGAAAATTAAGCATTCAGTAACAGAGCTGAAAAACAAATCAAGAAAACACTGAACTGTGTGTTTATGATTTTATATTTGTTTTTTCTTCTCTTCTCTAATCTCATATAAGATCTGAAAACCTCATATACAGACATGTTCACTTTCTGCAATCCTTCTTTCAGCTCTCTTTGCATTGTTTGCGTGACTTAATATCCAGTTGCTATCCACACTAACTACAATAGGCAATTAATCAAATGTGAAATACATCTGAGTCATCGTGGGATGTCTGTGCGGAGTCAATATAATTATGAGTGCCAGAGAACTCTGAGCAAGTCAGCAAGGGACTTTTTGCATTTGAAAATTGAAGGGGCTGTTTCTTATTAAAGTCTCAGTTTCCAGCAAGTGTTTTGTTTGTCCATATGCAATATGATTTGCGACATTGCAAGTATTGTATTTGGGTACATGATTGTGAATCTTTAGCTGTGGATTTATGGTTTATGTAGTTATGTGAACTCTACGAGTCCTTTTGTCCTCATAATGAGGAAGAGGGAGTGAAAAACAACAGATGAGAACGGACTGTACCACTAGAATGTTTCGGAATTGTTGTTTATATTAAGAATTTATGGATCCTAGCTGAGCTGTTTAAAAAACAGATAACCTTTTGAGACAAGTGTGTACAGTACAGTATGTGTATTAGAGAGGGTGTATGTATCTGATTAAGGGGAAAGGGAGAAGTTCTCCATCACCAAGTTGGACAATAGTCAAGACTGAAACACTCAGTTCTGGCCTGAAAATTCACAACTTGAGCATGATTCAAAAATCATCATGATGCCAATATCATAAATGATTTTTTCTTGCAGACACATGGGATCTGCTCATTATCTGATGCTACAAAGTGAGAAATGCTTGAAGCTTGCATGATGATGGGTCTTTAAATGTGAAAGTTTGCCCAAAAATGGAAATTCTGACAGCATTTCTCACCCACATTTCGTTCTAAACCCAAATTACTATTTTATTGACCACAAAAGGTGAGTTAAAACAACAGTGTTATTATATAGTATGGCTTCAGAAGTCTTGGAATATAGAGTACAAGTGATATGGACTCCCTTTATGGTGTTTTTCAGTCATTTTGGAGCCATTCCTCACCATTCACTTTCATTATATTAAAAAAGTATGGTCAGTACATTCTTCAGAATTTTTTGTTTTGTAATTCACAGAGGAATGTAAGTAATAAAAGTTTGGTATAACATAAGAGTGAGTAAATGATGACAATTTTCATTTTGGGTAAAACTACCCCTTTAATAAATCTGTTTATTAAATCTGTTAAATAATAAACTACTGAAAGAGGTGCAAGACACTCTCAAAAACTCTTTGTTGACTTGTTGAAAAATGCCCAGGGTCTTCTGTCGCATTCTTCTCGATCATTTTCCCTCTGCACATTTAGGTCAACAGCATTGTTAAGAAAAACAGCTGCTGTGAAGAACTCTTAGCAACTGCAATATCTCTGAAGAGGATGTGGGAGGTGGGCAGCTGGGTGGGATGGAATGTATATGTCAAGATTTGCTGGCATGGACAACAAACTAATGTTTTCACACACCAAATACTTACACAACCACCTTTTCAAGATTCAAGATTTTTCATGCTTGATTAGCTTGTCATCAGAACATCAGGCCTGTTGTGGGGAAATAACTCACTAATTTTCCTACTGTGGGGTATTTTCCAGTCTCTTTTTTTTCTTTTTTTTTTTTTTTTCTTTTTTAAAGTCTTTTAAAAAAAAGTCAAAGTCTGTTCCATATTTCCAATAAAGCAAACAAAGCAGGTCCTTGCCTTTTGACAAATAGCAATACATTGCTGCAGTCTTTCTGAGCATATTATAATCTTGAAAAGTATATGTATATTCTTGGCAATGAGGTCTGAGCGAAAACACAACCACATTGTAGATTCATCAGCAAACTCTGATAGAAGCTGATTTTGTTCTGAACTAAGCAGCAGGTTTTGTTCTAAATCTGGCAAGCTTATCCACCACAGACATTGGAAGCTTTCCCGATTGTCCTCACCCTGGGTGTCACGGATCAACCAGGCTCGTTCACCTCCCAATATCAACGCACTCCTTCACCTGAGTATTAATCACACACACCTGCACGTCATCAGCACCCTCATCAGTCAGCATTCAAAAGCACACACCTCACACCAGCTCATTGTCCATCTCGTTTCTTTCGAAGTGGACTGATGCTATTACAGCTAGTTACCTGCTTACTTACCTTGATTACCCACTTACCTTCTGTCTCATCTCCAACATGCTTTTCCCAGCTCTACTCCATCGTCTGTGTTCCCCAGGATCTCCATGTGTGTGTCTCCAGCATCCAGGATTGTAAGATGTGTGCTCCGTTCCCCCTGTCCACGAGTTCCTGTGAAAGCAAAGTAACATCTATCATCACCCTCATCTTACTACTCTGCCTGTTCATTGAACTTGTTACTCTCCTCCCTCAGCTACCCACTGACTCCACAGATAACAATAACATTCACCTGTTGTATTCTAACCATCTGTCTGAATCTGTTTCCTTAACAGAAGATCAGACAAAAACTGAAGGATACGGCAGGATGAGTCAACCCGATCCATTCCAGGAACTCGTGGACAATCTTCGGTGAGTTCTCCTCACCTCCACAACATCTCTGGTACCTCCCGTCACTAACATCACCAACACCACCTTTTCTTCACCGTCAGTGGTTACCAGTCCCACGGCCAAAGCGGCGCTCTTCACTGGTGTGGTGGAGGAGTGCAACGGATTTCTTTTACAATGTTCGTTAGCTCTGGAAATGCAGCCGCACCTTTACACCACTGACAGAGCCAAGATAGCCTTCATCATTTCCCTGCTGACAGGACGAGCACTCCAGTGGGCCGAGACCATCTGGACCCAATCCGGTACTGTGACCCAATCCGTTAACAGTTTTATTGAACATTTCAATAAAAAACAGAAGTGTTTGGTCGACCGGCCGGTGACTCATCCGTTGGAGAACAACCGTATCATCTCCGTCAACAATCTCTGTCTATTAACAATTATGCTCTCCAATTCAGAACCCTTGCGAGATGCCAGTGGCTGGAATGACCGTTCGCTCCTCACTACCTATCGGCAGGGACTGGAGCCGAGAGTGCGGCTGCAGCTCTCTGCATACGATAATTCCTACGGTTTGGAGAAATTCATACAACTCTCCATCAGGTGTGCCAACCGTATGCAATCTTGTTTTATGGAATCCCAAAATTCTCGACATCCATCGAGAGTCCTCGTGAGAAACAGTCATTCGATATTCCAACTTGCTACGCACCCTTCAGCAATGTCTTCTGCCTGAAGAGAGCCTCCCAATTACCTCCGCACCGGCCATGGGACTGTGCCATATATCTGTTACCAGGTGAGTCGGTGCCCCGTGGAAGGATTTATCCACTTTCACTTCCTGAACAGAAGGCCATGGAGGAGTATATCGAAGAGGCTCTTCAACAAGGTTACATCTGCCCTTCAACGTCCCCTGCTGCTTCGAGCTTCTTCTTCCTGGCCAAAAAGGATGGAAGCTTGCAGCGTTGTATCGATTACCGGACACTCAACAAGATCAGAGTAAAGTTACGTTATCCTCTTCCTCTCGTCCCAGCGGCATTCGAACATCTCCGCAAAGCAACTGTCTTCTGCAAGTTGGACCTCCGCAGCATGCATAACCTCATCCGGATACATGAGGGGGATGAGTGGAAGACTGCCTTCGTCACCCCTACTGGCCACTAGGAGTATCGGGTGATGCCATATGGATTAGTCGACTTCATGCATAAGGTTTTCCGGTAGTATCTACACTCCTTAACGGATTGGGTCACATCTTCTACATTGATGTCATCCTTATCTTCTCCTGGAGCATGGCCGAACATCGCCACCATGTTGCGGAGGTCCTGAAACGCCTGAGGGAATACCATCTGTTCCTCAAAGCCGAAAAATGCACTTGCCTTCTGTCTCATCTCCAGCGTGTTCTTCCCAGCTCTACTCCATCGTCTGTGTTCCCCAGGATCTCCATGTGTGTGTCTCCAGCATCCAGGAAAGTGAGGTATGTGTGTGCTCCGTTCCCCCTGTCCACGAGTTCCTGTGAAAGCAAAGGAACATCTATCATCACCCTCATCTTACTACTTTGCCTGTTCATTGAACTTGTTACTCACCTCTATCAGCTACCCACTGACTCCACGGATAACAATAAAATTCACCTGTTGTGTTCTAACCATCTGTCTGAGTCTGCTTCCTTAACACTGGGGTGCCTTTTCCAAAATGTCAAGCGACTGAATGAAGCTGTTTTTGTGATTTAACATTTGCATTTTAGGCAGTGATGGAAGAGACAGTTTGAGTCTAAGAAGTGATCACCATGATAAATTAAAAGTAATTAACCTTTTATATTTGAAATAGAATTCATAGAAATTATAATTTACTTACCAAAGAAAATGCATATTTTGAAAATGTACGTAATATGCATAATTGACACAGCTTGTGTAAGTGTGCCTGTTAATTTTGGGAACCATATTAACTGGTAAAAGCAGCAATTATTGGATTCACTGTTTGTAGGGACAAACATAATTATTTCAGCTCACAATTTTAATATTAAATGTGATAAAATATTCTTTCTATAATGTTGCTGAAAAATTTGTGAAATCCCAAGTACATTTTTCTATGCAACCAAAAAATAAAACAAAAACAACCACAGTGTGGGATTTTTACTAAAAACAAGCCTGAAAGGCATCAGATACCTTTTAAAAAAATGTCTAAGCTCCTGTTGGCTCACAAATGAGCTAGGGAAACAAAATATGCACTCTTTCAATCATTAGAAAATACTTTAATAAAGATTTAAAGTAAATATTGTCATCTTGTTTACATTTTCTCCAGGGACACCGTAAGTCAAAGTCAACACAAGCAAATCAATTAATAATTGTTATATAAATACACTGTCTTGTCTTGTTAATAAGATCCCATTTTAGTAATCATGCTGTGCATCTAAGCATTCATCATGTTTTCTTTTTATATTGAACAGATGAACATGGAGTGCGGGGCCTGTTTCCATGTGCTCACATATGTTTTACCAACTTGGAAAATGAGCTTATTATCTAATTAAATTATGCATTAAAGGAGTAATGAACTGCCTCTTTTATTTTGGACTTTTCTCTGGTCCAACTTATAATGTTGTCAAGATTTTTACATAAAAAAAAACAATTTAGAAATACTAGGCTATTTTCTGTCCTGTTTGTAACCCTCTCATCAGAACGATCTCAACGCATCTAATTATGTCTTTTTTGTAAACGAATTTGCGGGAAAATTAAGTGAACAAAGGACCGAGTTCTTACTGACGTGCTCTGGAACTGGTCTGGAACGTTAAAAATAAAGTTGATCCACACTTTCCCAATGCTGCGATCAGAAGGAAAGCGATGCAAAGTTTTATTTCCCACAACTTGGCACTGCACAGGGTCTTCTTGTCTTTGGAGCCATCTTTATAATTTGGTTTCTGTGTAGACCTGCGTGTTCACCTCTCGTAAACACAACATGCATGAACCGGTTGGCGGGGCTAAACAGGCAGTGATGTAGAAGCAGACGTTGATCTTCCTCTGCGGAGGCAGTTCTTATCCACACTATGTGAGTGGCACTTTCCACAAGCTGTCGTTTTTGCCACACTGGCTTTAATATAACTAGCTGTTTTTAGACTAACAAGAAAGTTTTGAGTTCAGTACAGTGACGTCGTATATGTCAAAAGATCAAGGAATTTTGGTTTATCAGTTCGTGATCCCTTTAAAATGAGGATTTATTTGTGAATATATTCTGAGTGTATAGTGTGAAATGGGCCTGCCAAGCTGAAGCTGAAATAGTCCACTTAAGAAGGCAATGCAAATCTTTAATCCAGTTTTTAAAATACTCAACCCTGTTCTCAGGCTGCTGTATTTTAAACAGAATAACAAGCCTCTCATAAACAGTGTCCTTCTTTTATAAATGTTATATCAACCCTGATAGACCATGACCACAATTAAGACTAAGAACTGGTTCTTCTAAACAGTTTTATTTTTAATTGTCCTTCTCACTAAAATAAGTTAGACGTTATTGTGGAAACAGTGGTTCTCTAAACCTTGATAATGCTTGCTACTGTATATTGAATAAAGGCTGTGTAAACAGTTTTTGCAGACTGGAAGATCTCTGCTCAGACATTACTTCAACATAGTAAACAATATGTGTGATTTGTCTTGTGATATTGATTGACATGTTTATTTAACTCTGATTAATATGTCACTGGAAAACTGAATGTAATTGCTTCATGCGACTGTGCGAAATGCGACTGCAATTCGTTTCTATCTCATGTATGGCCATCATCTGTTGGAGATGCACAGACTGCTGAGATTATCAACTAAACTGCTGCATTCCAGAGACTGAGACTAAAGTTAGAAATTTGCCAGCTTCATACACTGCTGTGCACGTGAACTGCTAGATTTCTGCTGGGCTGGCTTGAATTGGTTCAGTGACTTGTCTTGATAATTACTGTGATTGTGCAGAATGCATTCATCGCTGCAGATCCATGCTTTTATCCTTCTGCACTTAAAGCTGGCTTTTGAAATTCAGTGACTTGTCTTGATAATTACTGTGATTGTGCAGAATGTTCATTGCAGATCCATAACTTATTCCTGCTCTTAAAGCTGGCTTTATTCGAATTCGGTCAGGAGGATGCTTTTGGCTTAGATTTCTTCTGTTGGCAGTCTATCTTACTCAGCTGAGACAGGGGTGTTGAAGACAAAAACAATGCCCAGAGCCTTTGTAATGACATTAGTAAATGAGTACAGAATTTTCTATTCCTTTAAGCTCACTTACCACTGCCAGTTTGATGAATTAATGAGTTTGAATATTAGAATTCTACATGTTCATGGTTATTTTGTATTGAATCCGCAAGTTCAAGTTTTTGGTCACAAAACAGCCTGTTAGTAGGCCAGAATCTATTTAACGGGGATTTCTGACAGCTGCTGAGACAGTCTCTGATTCATTTTTGCTGGGAATTTCTTTTTCAAATGCACAGCTGCAAATCTTCATTGCCAAAGCGTTTAGGTCACATCTGAGCAAGAGTTAGACAATACCTAAACACAGTTGAAGGGATAGTTCACCCAGAAATGCTGTCATCATTTACTTAAGTTTTCCCAAATCCATGTAAGACATCCAAAATTCTCTGTATGCTCAGCACAATAAATTGAAGTAAGTCATACAGATTTAGAATGATGTGAGGGTTGATAACAGGATTTTTCTATTTTTGAGTGAACTATCCCTTTAATCTTTACATAGTGTATAAAAATACCAACATAAGTACATATACTGTATGTGAGAAACTTGCTCCATCCTCCTCCTAATTCAATTATAATGGCTCCAAATCCCTCGTTGGTCATGTAACATGTGGCTAATAAATTGCCACAGAGCATTACTCTGTTCTGTACACATATATTACTGTTGATTCAAACAAACACCAATACCCCAAATCCTCAGCTTTCACTTAAACCGCAGAGTTTTTGTTTTAATGGCTTTGATTAGTGAGAGGACGCTGAAGGAATACTTGAGAAGATCCAGATGCTTTTCCTTCCCATGACTCTCTCACAGCTTTACAGAGTATGGCATGCGGTGGATGGATGTGAGAAGGGAAAGGGTGGGAGAAAAAAAGAGAGAGAGAGGGAGTATGACTGATCTCAAACTAAACTGGATGTGGGGAAAGAGAACATAAAGAGAAAATAAAGCAAGACCCAGGCACACATGCACAGTGTATAGTGGATCTGAAGAAGCTTATTGGTGCCTTTAGGCATTGGATAGGCATATGGGTATGATCACAAGGGCGTATTTTGGTTTTGATGGAGACCATGTTGGACATGTTGAATACTGACTGGTGGCTTTGGGAAATATTTGAGACGATTTAGCTCAGATGTTGCACCAACAAACTGCACAGTTAAGCTGCATGAAGTTATTACATGAATATTGTTTGTTGGTGAAAGTATTAAAAATGCGTTCTTTGTAGCTGTTGTTTTTTTATTATGTTTCTCTCTGTTCTCTAGGAAATGTGCTTAAGCATTTACTAGAGAGATACAAAAAAAATCTTTATTTTAAACGTTTTTTTATTGTTTTAAAAACAAACTTTTGGTATTTTGTTATATTTGTGCTTAAAACTAAACAAAATCTAATGAAATAAGAATAATTTCATTTTTACGAATTTTTTTCTATTGTAAGACTTGTTATTTTAATATATTATTAATATTATACAGTTGTTAGTAGTGCAGTTGTTTGGTGACAGAAAGATTTTGTTTAATTTTCAAAGAAATTTATAATTTTATTCAGCAAAATAAGCATTAAATTAATCAAAAGTGACAGTAAAACATTTGTAATGTTACAAATAAATCTATATCAAATAAGCCACAACAAGAATACATTATCCATTTTAAAAATATATATTAAATTAGAAAGACTTGAACAAATACCAAAAACATTAACAATGTATAATGGTGTATATAAATGAACAAATTTCTTCTCAAATACATTTATTTTTAAAGGGTCATCGGATTCCCATTTTGCACAAGTTGATATGATTTTTAGGGTCTTAATTTAAAGTCTATAACATACTTTGGTTAAATTTACTCAATGGTAGTGTAAAAACACCTTTTTTACCCTGTCAAAATCAGCTCTGTTTTCAGCAAGCCGTTATTAGTCCATGTTGCTTTAAATGCTAATGAGCTCTGCTGACCCCACCCCTCTCTTCCGTGGAGTGACCAGTAGTACTGTTTACTTTAGCCGCGAAACTGGCTAACTAGCACTTTATTAGGAAAGGCGATTTGCAAAAATTTATAAAAAACCCTCATACTCACTTCTTATTTAGATGAAGCTGGATCAAAGTTGATTCACGCAAACATAGATGCATTTATGCAGATCAGGATTGGCACATTCCCTTTAAAACGAATGTAACGTTGATCTGCTGCATCTTCAGTGGCTCAGATGTTAGGGAGTAAATGACGACTGCTATATTCATTATTACATCCAACAACAAAGCACCTCAATCGCTTAATCTGAGACATCTTGTCTTCCCCTGCACCATAGTCAACACAATGGCGGTCGGACTGGTTACAGAGCACTCAGTTCACTCAGTTAGGGCAGGTCTAAGGTAAGACAGCCTTGTCAATCAATTATCGTGGGAGGGGCCTATACAGAACTATGTCATTCTGACAGGAATTTCAGAACAGCCTGATTTCAGAAAGGGGATTTTAAAATAGGGATTTAAAAAAACAAACACTGGGTGGATTTTTATATTTATAGGATGGATGTGGACACACACTTCCAACACACATTTATGTTCAAACAACTTGAAAAGTGAATTTAGCATGCGATGACCCCTTTAATGCAAAACAAAAAAAAAAATAAAATTTGGCCGTGCAAGTCTCTTGGTTAGTGTATATGTTTGTGTGATTGTGCGGTATTTAGGGTCAACGGTTGTGGATGTATGTGTTGTGGATCCTCTGTAGACTCTTCAAATGTAAGTTGACAAGAAGAAAGTTACAGCCAATCCCATGTGAAAGCCCCTCCTTCTTTGAGGGTCTGCTCTGGCCCAGCCAAAGAGCAATCTGGTAGTGATTAAGAAGATGACATCATCAGAAAGGTCTGCACTGAGGTGGTGATGTGGCGCAAGAGAAAGATAAAGAAAGAGAGGAGGAGAGTGAGTGCTAATGCCTGTGAGCATGTGCATGACAGTGAGGGAGTCAACAAGAGCTGCCTGGAGGTCACTTGACAGAGGAAAAAGAGTGGGAAAATGAACCAAATGTGCTTTCTCGAAACACCATGTTCCTTTTGGCAGTAGTTGTGGCCTTGTGTGTTACTGCATGGACTGCGTGCGCGAGTGGTGCATGATTTGGCTTTATGTAAGTAATCCACCTACACCCACTTACACAATTCAAACACGCCCACATAGATAATAAACCAAACAAGGTAATTTACAAATGAATAATTAGTCCTTAAAACACAAATGACAGTCCTTGACTACAGTTCAAAACTCTCAGCAACCTTGAAATTTATGTCTTGGAGACTTGAAATTTAAAGTACATTTGCAAATGCAAATGACATGCAGATGATGTCATTCTCATTTGCATGTTTCAGAATAATCTCAATATGGCAATGGCTTGTTTTTAAATTTTGTCAAGATCATGAGAAAATTGAGGAAAAAGTTGATTGATGTTATTCTACCATAGTATAACATCGATCCTCGCCTCCTTAACCATATCTGCAGCCTAAACCTGCAGCTTTATTTTTTTACGAAGCTTTATCCTGCTCGGAAAGTTGAAAACTAAATGTAGGAGGTCCATGAATATTACAATGAGCTGAGGCTGTGTGCCGACTTCAAGCAAGGAAATCCTCCTGAGGTTTTTGCCCTGACGCCTTTTGTACTCCAAGCAAGCTTTAAAGCAGTTCCTTGGACGTGTGGCACTTTGAAGTGGAACTCAGACTCATGTGTTGTAAACTGGGTTGTTTTGAGGTTTCTGTTGCATCATTCTTGCACCCTCCCTTTTGCTTTTGTTAAATTCTCAGTGACATTCAATACCCTTTCAAAGCCAGTTCTCTGCCATGAAAAAGTCAGACACTGAGGTGTGTGCTTAGTGTGTGTATATGTGTTGTGTGTCTGTCTTTGTGTCTTACATACCCATTTCCAGCTGGTTAGCCCTTCAAACACATCATTGTATATACTTGCCACATCACTGCATGCAGTTCTTGACATTTAATGGCAACAGAGAAAACCATACTTGCTTTAAAGTGCACTGCCGCTGTCACAGCGGGTCTCTTAACCATCACTTTAGCTACCTCACACTAATTTGCATACAACACAGAGGAACAGCTTGCACTGTCTTCACCACAATGAATAATAGACTTTGGGAAGAATAGCTGTTTTGGATGGCTTTTTCAAATAAAAAATTTAGATTGTATCCATCCAAGTCATTAAGATGATTTGCATATAAAACTTTACTTAGTTTTTCTTCCTTACTCGCCATTTTGAGTGTTTCCGCATGATCTTGGACCACACGTAGCACAAGTTGCAGATCTCAGAAAATTTAGTTTACAAGGACACAGATCCTCTACAAAGTTCAATTTATGCACCTCAGTTAGCATAGGAGTACATATGCACATACGTTAAAGCTGGAATACTCTATACAACTAGGCATCATACACTTACTGACTTTGTAATAGTGAAAAAACTGCCTATCACACACTATACAACTGAGGATCATACACTACCAGACTTTAAAGTTATTACAGCAATCTCACGCAGAAACTTGCATCTTGTTGCTTGGAGACACGTGACAAATGAAAGCAATTGGCTCAAAATATCAAACATGTTTGATTTCCTCAGACTGGATGGAATTATAGTCTGAAGATTAAAAATCAGAGTCTGTGACCATCATACACTACACAATTTTCGATGAAATATGTCAACTCAAATCTGCAGACTGGCACTGACTTTCGACAACTAGCGTCAACTTCTCCAGAATTGTAAATTGGTGGAAAACCGTGTATTCCAGCTTTTAGTCAAGTGCACATCACTTGTGCCAATGTTTTTTGTCAACACTGTAGAATATTTAAAGATTCCTAATAATGATTTTGATTTTGGCCTCTGGAGTTGCCAAATCACACACTAGAAGTGTACATCCACTTGGCTCATGGTGTGTGAGGTGCACACAATTTCCTTTAACATACTTTTTAACACCTAATGTGTGCATGGGAAAAGCCACACACTTTCTGATGCCAAATTTGTACATATATTATACTAAGACCTCAGTTAGATACATTTATAAGCCTAAATGTATATCATTTTAATGAAAACACTATGAATATTTAAGCATTATCTATCTATTTGCACAGGTTATAGCACTCTGCGCCATCTCTAGAGGGCTGTAGATCTTCAGCACTGTTATTCTCTCTGAATTGACACCAGAACATTTTATTTGGATCATGGATGGTTTTAAATTCCATAACAATGACACACTATTCTCCTTAGGAATTACATACCTTCTCTTTCTTTTAAAGGCCTATATTTTTTTTGTTTCTCTGTGTGTTACTTTAATGAAATCCTTTGACTTTTTGCGATTATAGCGTTTAAATACTACATTTCCATGTCTTCAGAGGTGTTTATTTTTTTTAACAAAATACCCTTAAAACCTGTCACTTTTTGTGTTTGTTGTTGTGCAACCACTACAGTTAAGACTGTGGTTCCCAAGAGTAACACAGAGATCTTATTTAAAACAACAGTGGTAGACGGTTGGAATGGTCATAGAGAGCACTTGATGAGCCAGTTATAATAAACATTTGAGCGCATGATACATCATCTCTTGAGATTTTGATTCCTGTGTAAATACGCTTACATTGCTTCTCTGCCGCTTTAAAATGTCTGCAAATGGTTGGCCAATGCATATGCTGTTTTAAATGCAGCTTTTTTGCAAATTGATATCTCTAGAGGCCTCAGAATGTAGTAATATAGATTAATTTAAACATTACAAAGATGTGAAAATCTTTATGGCTGATAATTCTGCTGCATTTCAAAGTCATGCCTGATTCTTGTAGATTCTGTATTAATGTTTATGTTGGAACCTTTAAAGTGTGATATTCAATTCAATTAAATTCAAGATTATTTGTATAGCTCTTTTCATGGTACAATCGTTGCAAAGCAGCTTTACAGGAAATTAAGTTTCTACAATAGATTTATGTATTGCAGAAACTTAATATATTTAACTTATGGCAAAATTTGGTTAATTCTGTATATTGTCTGAGGGGTTGGCATCATCTCTTCTCAGGTGTTTGGTCATCTCGGATAATTTAAGGGTTGGATCCAGACTGAAGCTTGTGTAATTCCTAGTCCCGTGGCAGAAACAGAAATAAATAGAGACATAATTAGCGTAGCTGTTGTTCCATCCAAGCAAAAATAATTAGTTTAACCCAAGCTAAGGCATAATAATGTGCGTTTGTTCAGATATACTGGCAGTACAAGATTGTGAGATGCATTATATGAATGCTTGGATAAATAGATGCGTCTTTAATCTAGATTTAAACAGAGAGAGTGTGTCTGAACCCCGAACGTTATCAGGAAGGCTGTTCCAGAGTTTGGGAGCCAAATATGAAAAAGTTCTACCTCCTTTAGTGGACTTTGCTATCCTAGGTACTACCAAGAGTCCAGAGTTTTGCGACCTTAGGGAGCGGGTTGGATTGTAGCGTGATAGAAGACTAATTAGGTACGCAGGAGCTAAACCATTTAGGGCCTTATAGGTAAGTAATAATATTTTGTGACTGATACAGAACTTAATAGGTAGCCAGTGCAGAGACTGTAAAATTGAGTAATATGATCATATTTTCTTGACCTGGTAAGGACTCTAGCCGCAGCATTTTGTACTATCTGTAGCTTGTTTATTGAAGATGCAGGACAACCACCTAGCAGTGCATTACAATAGTCCAGTCTAGAGGTCATGAATGCATGAACATGTTCCGTAGCTTGGCAATGTTTCTAAGATGGAAGAATGCTGTTTTTGTAACATGGGAAATATGATTTTCAAAAGATATGTTGCTGTCTAATACAACACCCAGATTTTTGACTGTAGAGGAAGGAACATGTGTGTGACAGTATTTTCTTTTAAAAGTGACGTGACCTTTTGTCCTTGTTACATGTACTTACTATTATAATAACAATTAATTATGCATCATTACATGCAAGTAACCCTAAGCCAAAGCCTAATCCTAAACCTAACCATATTGTAAGTACATGTCATTAATTAATATTACTCAGTACTTAAATGTATAATTACACTGTAACTAGGACACCTTAAAATAAAGTGAAACCATAAAATCTAGCTGACCCCAAACTTTTCAGCTCAATTTCAGCTACAGCAAAGCTATTGTAGCCTATTTACTTTAGTTCAGACATTCTGTTCTGTTTCATTCTGTTCATATAACACAAGTTTGATCATATTTTGTTTGCAGCCTCTGACTGCTTTGATGCTGTCCAGACAAGACACAGGCTCAAGAACCTGTCCAGAAAACATATTTTGTGAGGTCTGCATATTAAAAAGATCTAAAAAGCTGTTATGGGACTGTTTTGACATTTACAATATGCACACTTAAGCATATTCAGATATAAGTTATTGATATGACTTTATATCTTTTTTTTGTATCTTGTTTTGACAATGCATCACTGTAACCAGTAGACTGAATGAATCACAGTTTCTTATGCTTCTGATTTTAGAGCTTCTGCATCCATAATTTTTTATCATTTTTGTTGCCGTGCCCAAAGCTTGGACCTTGGCAGAATACAGCTGGCTACATTATAGGGATCTAATCATGCCATTAGACTGACCGACCCTGGCAGTAGACACAGGGACACTAATCATCAACAGACCGCTCTGCTTTCTTGATGTGTCACGTTCCTTGATCATGTGTGCTCTCTTTTATGGTACTATAGACTTTATTTGTTGCTGTTTGTTGTTCATTGTACTCAGAATTTCAGAAAATAGATTTGTACAGATGCAGTGTTTTATTATGTTAGCAACTAACTGTAAAGCTAAATCCAAAATAGAAATTTAAATAAACATACATACACTACAGAAATCCCCTACCAAGCACCAACTCTTCAGCAAGTATACAACAATAGAAAGCTTAATAAAAGCCTCTTTATCATAGCTTTTAATTATTTTGCACATGATATTGAAATACACTGTGCTTATCTTTTGGTATACATCAGGATGAAGGGTAATTTGGCCCATATACTGAGATTAAGTGTACCGTTATTTCTGTGGGATAGTGGATTTTAACTGCTAAAGGGAGAGTCTGGTTTTGCTGAGGTAGTTCCAGCCAAGAATTGTATTCCAGTAAAAGCCAGTTTGGCTCTCTATAAAACACTTCATGGGTGGGGTTCTATTTCCTCTGTCAAATTAACAGAGAAGCATTCAAAACCCTCACGTCAGTGTACTCAAGAACCTCTACAGGGCTCAATATCTTAGGACCCCATAGTGGACAAAGAGACGGAGCGTAAGAAAAAAAGGCTTGCATGTAATATTCAAGCCTGGCTTGCATGTGCATTGTGGCATTTTTTGTATTAATGTATTTGCACATTTGCACTTCCATTCAGAAGTCTGGGGTCTGTAATTTATGCTTACCATGGCTGCATTTATAAATAAATAAATTAAATAAATATTACTGTTTTTACTGAATAAAAAAAAGGCTAAATTAGTTTGATATTAAACCGTATTGCCAGACCCCCTGTAGTGTTGTTGCAGACCCCCTGTTGAAGACCCCTGTCGGTACATAGAATCTCTATTGTTAAAGAAAATATCTATTTTTTATTTTGAGATAATGTGCCTGCCTCTTGCGGATTACTTCTGCAGGCTTAAGGAGAAAAGGATTGTAAAAATCTGTTTTTGAAAAAAAGCCAAATTTTCTAAACTGCAACATGCCAAACCACACAGAAATACCATTGATAGCATCAACTTGAGTTTTAAAATGGTTTAATCATTTGAGCAGAATACCAAAATAACACATTAGGTTAAAATGCACTCTAAGGCTAAATTATTTAACATTAGTTAATGCATTTATTAACTAACATTGAGCAATACTTTTAACACTTTTTCTTTTTTTCTATTTCAAGCTAAATTAACAGTATATAGTATATTTCTAATTTAAAATTACCCTATAATAATAAATTGCTTTAAAACTGTTGTTTATTGTTAGATCATGATATGTAATGCGTTAAATAATATGAACTAATTGATCCCTATTGTAAAGTTGTGGTTATATGAGTTGATGCCAGTGATGTTATTTCTGTAATGTTAACTGAAGACATCAGTGCTATAGTTATATATATATAAATTAACACTTGACATTAAACGTGCGTGGAACACACAAGACTATTATACATTATTTATTCATCACACATACTTATTTTTCTTTTCAAATTTGCACATATCAGACCTGTACACACATAATTGTCTATATTATATATTGTGTTTTTGCTATTGTGTACATTGCCTATTTGTATATTGTATATTGTTCTTTTGTTGTCTGTGTCCTGTCCTGTCACTGTCATTCTGTTGCACTGTAGAGCTTCTGTCACTATGACAAATTCCTCGTATGTGGAAACATACCTGGCCAATAAAGCTCAGAGAGAAACATCTAATGAGAGACATCTAGAGAGAAACATCTAATGGTTTCATGGAGTTACTTGGATGTTGGCCTACTGGCCACATCAGCAAGAGAAAGTCTGAATCAACTCTCCAAAAGTCATTTGTCTGAAATAAATGTCTGCATGTATGAAAACTCCATGATAAACTGTGTTTTTTTCTGGTTTTTAAATTCTGTTTGATGAGCCGGTGACCTTTTATACTAAGAAAGTACCTTTAATATTCAACATGCTATATACACGTACTTGCAAACAAACAGGCGCATTAGAGAATATTTAAGGAAGTAATTCAATGCCATTCTCTCTCATAGTATCTCTCAGTGGAGCAGTGAAAGCAGATTCTGTCTGTGAAAACACTAGATTGGTTGATTTGAGGCCACTCTTCAATAGCCAAACAATTTCATAATGTGTGTCACATTTTAGGAGTGTTTATGGGGGATCCAAAGGAGTTCGGGGTGGCTGTGGTTTCAGCCTCTAAACTAAGTTCCCGGTACAGTCACGCTGACTCCACATTAGACACCCACACACTGCGCCATGACTCATCTTGCTGGAGCTGGTCCTGTGTGTGTGTGTGTGTGTGTGTGTGTGTGTGTGTGTGTGTGTGTGTGTGTGTGTGTGTGTGTGTGTGTGTGTGTGTGTGTTGTGTGTGTGTGTGTGTGTGTGTGTGTTTGCTTGCACAGAGGGGGCTTGCATGAGCGTGCATAGTTGGACCCACCATCCAACTATGACTATCAAGTGTATACAGCATGCAACTATTCAAGGTCCAGCCCGTAATGCTATAGCTGATGCTCTGGAGCAAATTATTTATTTTTGGGTAGGTCTTTATAAACCACTAGGAGCCAAAAGTAATGTAAAGTGACCAAACACTTATTATTATTGCATATAAATGTATGCATGAAAACACTTGCTTGTGACCATCTGCAAAATATTTCTTCTCATCCAATGTTTTATTTGTTTAAAATGGGTCATAACCTTTATGCTTTCAAATGCATTGTAATCCAAAGCCTTTAAATATTACATCACTTTCTCACACGGTTTCTTGCCCAGCGTTCTGCTTTTATGGGACCTGACATCGTGCACCGGAGCATTTTTACATGTGGAACTAATCTACAGGTCATTAATGACTTTAGCAGGTGAAGCAAGGCAGTTCATGCTCCAATAAGTTACAGAAGGAGAGAGACTAAGATAGAGAATCTCTTTAGAAGCTCCATCAAACCTACTTTAATTGATCCTGGACTCTTTTGGAGTGGAGTACATTCCTTCCTTAGGATATACTGAATGTGTCCAGTAAAAAAAAAAAAGATCATTGATCAAGTGCTAAATGCTGTAATTTTGGTATCCAACGTAATTTATGAATGTAATTTATTTTTAATGCATGTCTTTATAAGTGAGTTTTACACAACAAACAGATTCCCCAGAGTTTAATCTTGTTTTGCATCTTCAGCAGAAGCAGAATCATCTGTGGCAGCATTTGGGCTCTCAGCTATTGGTTCACTATTAGAATAGAATAGAATAGAATAGAAAAGACCTTTGTAGTTCTCTTCTCGTCTGATCAAATAAACAGTCATAACCACTAACACAACTACACAACATAAGTATACAAGCAAAACTATATTTCTCTTCATTACGTCAACCTTGTAGAACCTGTTTTATCCAGTGGAGTCCTTATTTCTTAACAAAATAAAATAAAATTAGGTGATTAACTTGTCCAGTTGAGTCCAGCAATGGGAACATTTTTGAGACTTGTTCAGTCATGTTGTTATTGTTTATTTTGCTCTTTCTGCTCTCAATTACGTTCAATTCAATAAATAAAAAAACACATTTGGATGGTTACCACAAGCCCTGCTGGGGGTCAAAACAAATGGGTTTTGGTGCCATCGAACAGTTTGAAGTCTGCTGGGCATAAAGTATACAGTGAAAGCATACAATGTTCAGAACCTGCGAAGCTCCAAAAAGAACAAAAAGCACCATATAACAATGCAAAATTTAGTCCAAATGATTTCTGCACTATATTGCAAGACTTCTGGAGATAAACAATAGCTTTGTGTAAGAAACTGACTTAAATGTAGTTTCCAATTTGGGTCTGTTTCTAACACAAAGCTATCAAATGGCTTTAGAAAAATGACAGTTGGCACAATCATATGGACCATTTTTATGGTGTTTTTTGGAGCTTGGCAATCCTCACATACCTTATCAGTTAACAGATTCATTGATTAAAAACAGCTAAATTATCTTAAATTCAAAACAAGACTTAAAGGTTCAGGGATACAAGTGAAGTAACCACGACCTACAACTTTTCATTAAAATATTGTAAATCTCTGAAAATGACACCTTTCTTAATGGCAGAGATTGGCATGTTTCTCATCCGTTTCCTCAACAATGTTCTTATCTATATTAATCCAAACGAACTAAAGGAGGGAAGTTGGCGTGCAGAACCAAGTGCATTTGCAAAAACAACCCATCCCACAAGGATTTTTTTTCATTGAACAACATTATTTCTGGTATAAAATTAAAATGTATTGTTCTCATGAAACATTATTTTTCTTCTCATTGTTTTAAAAGTGTGTGTAAATTTCTATGTCAGAACATCTTATCATTCCCCTGGCAACAAACTGCCTCAGGCTCTGGATACCAGAACTGGCAGTGCTTGTCTGAAGTCATGCTGTTAGCATTCCTGTTAGCTGAAATAACATGTTTGCTGAATTTGTGTTACACATAAAGTCTAGCAAAATGATGAAAAGTCTTTATTATAATGACATTTTGGATAAAATAAGGGATGTGGGTTAAAAAAAAGCTTGCTAGCGTGTAGCAATTCATTTCTTCCTGATTTTCTTTCTAGTTTAAGCAATCTAGCTAATAACTGTATACAACTTATAGTTGGATATTCTGAAAGGACTAGCCTAAATGTGCAGTATTCTAGGACACTGATTTATTCTCTCAGCACAAACAAGTTTTCATCAGTTATGCTCGGTGTGAACACCTGTTTTAACCCCGCTGTTCCTGAGGTGGGCAAGGGCTGAAAGAGCCTGGGGGCTACTGTGATACTTTTGAAAAAGAAACATCTTAATCAAAGGCCCATAAACCTTATGTTAGTGCTGCTGGGATGGAGAAAGCCATGCCCTCCGGTACAGGAGAGGTGATGACTGAGGTATGGGATATTTTGTTTACAAATGTAGGTACATCCTGACCCAGATAATATGTAAATATGTGTTAAATGCATTAATTGACTGTCCTGCAAACCCTGTATATATTCCAGTTACCTGTTGTACCAAGATGTTACCCTATATACATTATTAGCATATGGTACGTTGCTTGTATATCTGCATGAAAAACTTAAAAAATGGTACTCCATTATATTCCAGATGTTAAGCCATATGATAGATTTGTGGGAGGAACATACTAAAGTTACAATTTTCTTTGGAAGAAACTTTGACAGCCTTTATACCATGAGGTTAAAATGTTTAAAATGTATATGACCCAAACTAGTTTGTTTGTAAAAGTGTTGATTGATGCTGTCAAACATTTTTTGGACTCCACCAACACAAAGATTCTTGAATCACAGAGCTATTTGAATATGGCATGATAAAGGAGTAAATGAACGTTGGCAAGAAGGTTGTCTATGCAGTAGAAAGGCAGATAAAATAGGCTGAGAAACAAGAGAGAAATAAGGCTGCACTGGTGGGGATACAAAATCTGTAGTTTACAAAGCCCTGGAGCTGTCAGTTCACTTTTGCTGACAAATAAACCATGGAGGCCTGGGTTCAGGTGACATGTAGGATGTCATGTTCATTTTGTTTTTCATATACTACTGACATTATAACAATATAAAGCTGGTTGAAAATTGTTGAACTTTTAATGCATTTTAATTGTACTTTTGTTTGCAAAGTAAATTATCCCATTATTCCAGCTGTAAATCATTGTTCCTCGCCTATTTTGTTGGTGTTTCCACCTGTCAGTGTATTTATTTGTGTATTGATTGAATTGCTGTTATGCAATGTTTGTAGTGCGGTTAATTTTTTGCCTTTGCCACTCTAAATGCAACAGTGTCTGCCAGTACATACACCTCTGTGAATTGTACTTATTTGAGTTGCATTTGCATCATGAATTGCATTTGTTGGCTACAGCTAGCCACGATGGTAAAGTACAAGCAGGGGCATAGATTACATTTTAGAATGACCTTTTATTGTGGCCAGCCTAAGGCACACCTGTGCAATAATCATGCTGTCTAATCAGCATCTTGATATGCCACACCTGTGAGGTGGATGGATTATCTCGGCAAAGGAGAAGTGATCACTAACACAGATTTAGACAGATTTGTGAACAATATTTGAGAGAAATATGCCTTTTGTGTACATAGAAAAAGTCTTAGATCTTTTAATTCAGCACATGAAAAATGAGGGTAAAAACAAAAGTGTTGCGTTTATAATTTTGTTCTGTGTACATTACAGAAATGTTATATTGTAATGTGATATATAACATTTCTGTCCCCTCACTTCTGAAATGATGGCTACGCCCCCGAGTACAAGAATTCTGTATGTTGGAATGCAAGCTTTCCTCTGTACTTGATTGAGAGGTCTTGACATTGACCCTAGAGACTTGTCCCTGGTCACGACCTAATTTCAACTTGGTGATCAATCATAAACCTGGCCTTCAAAACATGTGGGTTGAAAAGAAAGAAACTGCACTGAGTGATTTCTCTGGAGGGTAAACCAGCACTCAAGTCCAGATAAGCAGGACTTCTTAAATGTCCAAAAAACCTAAAAGGCCAATTTGTCTTTTACTAGTGCTCTCATTTGTGTTTAGTATGACAGCTGTTGTATGAGGGGACTCTGGCTCTGTCTGTCTTTGTGTTTTTATAAAAAATACTAGGCTATTTAACTATTTGATAGTGTGAATTGGTCCCAATACTAAAGTGTTACCAAATTATCTAGCTATCTAATAATCGATATAATTAGTGATCCTTCTAGCAATGATTTTTATCGGTTGTTCCATAGATAGATAATGCATAAATATATTTGGCCTTCCAACCTGTAGTCATCGTAAACTCTATGCTCAGTTGTTGTTTTTTTAAGCAGCCATCCCACATACTATCCTCCCTCAGTACCCAAGCAGTGTTTAAGATAATAGTCACCCTGATAAGTGTCTCAGCTGAGAGAGATCATTGAATTACTCTGTAATTTGTTTATAAACCAAGATACTGATGTCTGAGAGCAGCTATTAAAACTCTGGGATGCTCAAGGATTTTTAAAGATTCTTCAAGGATTCGGTTATTATGTAAGCATATAGTCTGTAAGTCTAAGACAAATTTGTCAAATAGTCAGGTAAGAGCATAGCTAGTAAAATATCTGAACCCATAATCTAACCAACAGGGTACTGTAGTTCACAAGAGCAATACTTTACTAATGGCAGACAGTAATCTGATGTTAAAATCAGGGAGATGAAGATTGTATGAGCACTTCCATTGGCCTCAGATGTTTCTAATAAAACCTAAATAATCTTGGACTATTTTTCATTTTTCCAAATCCCCAAAAGGGCCTCCTAGCTGCTTTACAATTTTAAACTAATGTTTGATGATAATGATTATTATAATTTTGTGAATTAATTTCCCCAGAATGCGTAACCGTTCTTTTCTCTTTGAGTGTGACTGAGAGTCAGTATAGGCCTGGTAATCCAGATAACAGTAACTTTGTTTAATGAATTTGAGAAAAGTAAACATTACTAAGTTTTTCCATCTGTTATTATTTGTTTTGACCATATGCCAAGTGCCATTTTATTAAAAGTCTTGTTGTCAAATACTGGACTAAAAGGCAGAAGCGTAGGTATGAGTCTCTAGACAAATGGGCAGGCGTCTAGACAAATATAAAATTAAAACCGCCAATTGTAATAAAAAGGGTTTTCCCACTTTTTTATGTGCATGAATGTAGAAAACAGTCTGATGCACCATGCAAAAAAAGGCCCATTCTCTCATCTGTGTATACTGTATGTGTATTAATATGATACTCTAGATCTGATTATCTTCCTCGTTTTCTAAGCATTGAGAAATCACAATGTTCTATCATTTGTTTATGAAGCAGATGACAAGCAGTGTGTAACACTGGATGAAGCAATTAATCAAATGCTAGCAAGGTGGGCATGGCTAGTAAAATATCTCAGCCCGTAATGTAAACAGGGTATGATATTGATTTATTCTGGAGGGCAGGGCTCATGAGTTTCTTATTATTTGGCAGTCAATTACATTCGATTGTTTTTTCCGCATATTACTAAATAATTCCGAAAAGTCCCCTTGTTAAGTTTCATACTGCCCATATGCTGCTTTGAGCAAATTAAATGACGTCTATGTCAACTCTTGTGTGTTTTCTGTTTCTTACAAGAAAACATGGCAGCTTTTATAATGATCTTTTTTAGCTGAATAATTATATGTCCTCAGCTTCCTTGCTTGTGTCTCTCTTTGAGTTTTTCAGCTTGTGCCTGAGCTAAATCTTGCCTCATTAGAACATAGCATTGAAATGTGTTTCCAATCTTTAAAGCTTCTTACAACAAAATCTCTCCACCTGTTTTGGAAAATGACAACATACCTTACAAAATATTATGCTCTACTCAAGCCACTTAAACTTATTGTACCATTGAGAGGTTAAAGTTAGGGTTTTTGTTGCAGGGAATGGTTTTAAATTTAGCTGGAATGGAGGTTTATCAGTTGAATAAAGGCCTGCCTGATTAAACGTGGATTCCACTCCATTCACAGTGTTAGAATTGAACAAATAAAACTCAAAGGCTGCCTACATTATACTGTCTTTACAGTATTTACTGTCAGTATATACACTTTAGATCTGTAGTAGTGTTTAAGCATACAAAGGTGTGCACTGGGATGGTGTGGGCCTGCTAATTGCGCCTGTCTGTTAGTATTTGGGGGTAAGATTTTGCTTAGGGGGAAAGCTATAAAACTGAAGTTTTTTAATGGTTACAGTCAAGGGTGGGACGGCCTGAAAATGGTCACTTGGGTTTAAATCTGTTTAGCTGCAGATGCTGGGAGAGAAAGGTTCTTTAAGGTTATACAGCAGGGTGGGGTCTTGTTCTTAATTTGATTTGTTCTCTCTCAGCTTTTGGAGGAGATTCTTTTATTTAAGCTAAATTGTAGCCTTTAGTTAATCGGTTTAATGTAAAAGCCAAAGTCTGTCAGAATAGCCTGTTTAAAATCAATTTCACCATCTGAAATGGATCCAGTGTCAGTTCATATGTTAGTTTATACAGCACAAATGTAATGTTTACAATCATTTTAAAACTCACATTCAGGTGAAAATAATGTTAACATTGGACCTACATGCACACTGACGTATAGCTGGATTGAGGAAAACAACTTGAAACTGAAAAATCAGGAAATTCCTTACTTCACCTCCACACCACATCATCAACATAGATCTGCCAAGATCTTGTCATTTGAGCAAATGGTGAGATCATGTGAAATGGGTTGGAGCAGGTGCAGTGGTTTTGGTGGGGTGATGCCTATTTTTTTCATATAAAAGAAAACAAAAAAATGTACCTAGTTTAAATTTAAAACATATTCACTGCAATATATTTTAGAACACTTATGTGGCCTGCAATTGAATAATATAGTCATTGTAGACATTTTATGCATGTATAAATATAAGGATTTTACAATACAATTCATAATCAGACATGGTGGATAGAACAAACACTATTTAAGTAAACATTTTATTAGAAATAGAACATGGCTTAGAACTTAGTTAAGACTCAGTCAGGTTCTCTAACACTATAACAGTCTAGTACTGTTTGGACTGAATTTCATTCTGGCTGCCTTAGTACTCTTTTATGTGTCAGTGTTATTCTTCAATATGAAAAATGTATGTATTGTTGCACTGGCCCAAGTTATGGAGACAAATTTGACTCACAAGGAACTGTTTGTCATTTTTGTATTTGATTCTGCACAGGGTTTACCACACCATAAGAGCTGATGTAAGAGAGCAGTTCAGCTTGAGAGAAATTAATTCCCTCACACCACAGCCTCTCGTGTGACGAGGCATGAGTTAATTGATGTTGTTTGCATTTGCTTTTTGGTTGATCTTGCTTAAGCCACATTATTCTCTCCAAGAGTAGTCAAGTGGCTTATTTGCATGTATGTCTGGAACAAATAAACTTGTGTGCCAAGAAAACCTGTATAAATACTGATGAGACGCAGTGAGTTCATTGACTGAGACCTCCCTGATCGTCTGTGTCAGCATCCCTGCACTTAATTAATGACTGTACATATCCTGCTCCTCTGTCTTTTATTTCCCCTTAAAATGGGGAATTTCCTGATGGTTTATGACCTTTAACTTTCATAAACAAAACCTAAATTAAATTAAATTAGGAAATCCTTCCTTTTTCTAACAAGACTTATTAAAATGAGGCTTACTTCTCTCAGTTTATTAAAACAGATGTATTAGGTCATTTGTTTTGTCACAGTGTAGTTGAGGCATAACATTTCTAGATTTGTTTGATCATGGACTTCGAACTGCGTCCCCTAGGGGTCGCTATGGGGAACGCCCTCAGCGTGACTCGTGTCTGAAGAAACATATGAAAAAACACCAACTGTTGGCCGGCGACAGCCCATGACGTCACTACCGGTGCGAACATAATAAAAGAGCCACGGGAGAATACATCATCCTCTTCTTCGTCTTCACTGACTGTTTTATTTGAAGCGTGCATTCTGGTAGGAATACAGTTTTCCTTTTATTATCATGGCGAGCACTAGCAAGGCGTTTAGGAAGTGTGTGGATCCGTGTCCTCGTTATTTGACACCCGATGACACACACGACTGTTGCGTCTTTTGTTTGGGCATGGAGCACGCACGCGATGTCCTCGAGGGGGCGGTTTGCGTGCATTGTGAGCGGTTCTCTAATATGAGGAAGCTCCGCTCTCGTCTGTCCCTCTTTTCAAGGAAAGAGGGGCAGCCGTCTGCTTCCCGCGATTCGGGACCCACCGCTGCCGAGGCACGGAGGCGAATTAAATCGTGGGGTTCGCAGTTGGATGTGGCCGATGTGTTAGAGAGGGACCGCCCCTTTTCGCGCGCGTCGGCCGAGAACGAGAGTGAGCTGCTGGATTGCGATGATGCAATCTTTCTGACATCATCAGATTCAGCAGCTAGTGCTCTGCTGGGTTATGCCCAGAGCAGGAGATGTTTGAGGGCGAGGAAGTTGAGACTGAACCCTCTCAATCCTTCTGCACTGCATATGAACGAGTTATTGGGGATTATGGTGGATCAGAAAAATAAATCTTTCTGACCATAAATCCCCAGCTCGAGCAAGCCTTCCTTTCTTCAAAATCCCGATGTGGAGGTTGAGAAGGAATGGATAAAGCAATTTTTTCTCGTATTTCTAGTTTTCAGCATACCAGTTAGGCTGACATTGAGGGGGTGCGTGAAAATGGCTATGAGGGGATGCCCTCTGTGCAAGAGATGATAGCCAGCTTATCTCTCTGTGGGCGAGACATCCTCTCTTAAGGCTCCCTCCTTGCCATCTAAGCCCCTGAATCTTGCTTAAATGGTAGGGCATATGCAGCAGCAGGTCAGACCGTCGCTTCGTTGCAGAAGCACTATGGAGACTGATCTGCTGAAAAGACCTGGATAAGGTTCTATAAAATCCAGGTCTGAGCCCGAACAACCAGGGGTCCTAGCCCATCTCGGTCTGAGGATCAGAGATGGGCTCAGAAGGCTAGTCTCGCAACTCACGCCCCTCCCCCTCCTGCGGCTAGGGTGAGAGAGAGGCGTGGGTCAGAGAGGCAAGCCCTCTCATTCCTTTCTATTCCCCTGTAATCACCGTAAACTCCACCTGGCCGAGGCTAGTCCTGCTGAGGAATGAGTTCTCCGCTCTCCAGAGCTCGGACTTAAAAAAGGGTCAAAGCAAGTGTCTGAGTTCCCTCTCATTCTGAGGAATGAGTTCTCCGCTCTCCAGAGCTCGCTGTCGGTAGAGCTAGCATTGCTCCCCTCACCTAGAGGGTCACCTATGAGCATGCCGCTCCCTTCTGAGCGTCTGAGTTTCCTCTCATTCTGAGGAATGAGTTCTCCGCTCTCCAGAGCTCGCTGTCGGTAGAGCTAGCATTGCTCCCCTCACCTAGAGGGTCACCTATGAGCATGCCGCTCCCTTCTGAGCGTCTGAGTTCCCTCTCATTCTGAGGAATGAGTTCTCCGCTCTCCAGAGCTCGTTGTGAGTAGAGCTAGAGCTATTGCTCCCCTCACCCACCTATGAGTATGCCGCTCCCTTCGGAGCATCTGAATGTCCCGAGATGAGCAGCAGAGCCGCCGCATGAGGGCACCCATGAGCATGCCGCTCCCTTCTGAGCGGCGGAGTTCCCTCTCATTCTGAGGAGTGAGTTCCCCGCTCTCCAGAGCTCGTGGTTGGTAGAGCCAGCATTGCTCCCCTCACCTAGAGGGTCACCTATGAGCTTGCCGCTCCCTCCTGAGCGTCTGAGTTCCTTCTCATTCTGAGGAATGAGTTCTCCGCTCTCCAGAGCTCGTTATAGGTAGAGCTAGCATTGCTCCCCTCACTAGAGGGTCACCTATGAGCATGCCGCTCCCTTCGGAGCGTCTGATTCCCTCTCATTCTGAGGAATGAGTTCTCCCGCTCTCCAGAGCTCGTTATAGTAGAGCTAGCATTGCTCCCCTCACTAGAGGTCACCTATGAGCATGCCGCTCCCTTCGGAGCGTCTGAGTTCCCTCTCATTCTGAGGAATGAGTTCTCCGCTCCTCAGAGCTCTGTGATAGGTCGCTTGTTGCTGGTCGAGCTAGCATTGCTCCCCTCACTATAGAGGTCATCTATGAGCATGCCGCTCCCTGCTGAGCGTCTGAGGTAGAGCTAGCATTGCTCCCCTCACTAGAGGGTCACCTATGAGCATGCCGCTCCCTTCGGAGCGTCTGAGTTCCCTTCATTCTGAGGAATGAGTTCTCCGCTCCCCAGAGCTCTGTGATAGGTTGCTCTCCTTGTTGGTCGAGCTAGCATTGCTCCCCTCACCATAGAGGGTCATCTATGAGCATGCCGCTCCCTTCGAGACGTCTGAGTTTTCTCCGCTCTAGAGCTCCTCATTGGTAGCTGACTTCCTCTCATTCTGAGGAATGAGTTCTCCGCTCTCCAGAGCTCGCCGTCGGTAGAGCCAGCACTGCTCCCCTCAGCCAGAGGGTCACCTATGAGCATGCCGCTCCCTTCTGAGCGTCTGAGTTTCTCCACCCCCCAGAGCTCTGTGATAGTTCGCTCGCCTTGTGGGTCGAGCCAGCATTGCTCCCCTCACCATAGAGGGTCATCTATGAGCTTGCCGCTCCCTTCTGAGCGTCTGAGTTCCCTCTCACTCCGAGGAATGAGTAGTTCTCCGCTCCAGGGCATAGAACGTTTAAAAACCTGTTATGGTAAGTGCACACGCAAGACTTTGGGCACTTTTTCTAAATCCACTCAGTGGTAAGTCCGCACATCGAAAGTTCTGCCCATTCTTTCTAAAATCCCATAAGGGTAGGGTTACGCGCGCAGCTTCGGGCCCTTTTTTGAGCTGGTTAAGCCCCGGCTTGTGCCTTGGGCCCCACTCCTTCTGCCCCATATTTTGGGTCCAAAAAAAAGGGGGTTTACACTACCAAGAGGTCTATTGAGACAGTTCCCTCAGTAAGCTGGTGCAGAGCAAGTGGTAGCCCCTGAGTGATCGGCCAGGACCTAGTTTACTAGGTGCTTGGCCATATCCCCTTAAAGGAATCTTTTTCTGATTCCAAGACTCTGATCTCTACCCTGGGTCCGGTAATCCCGGCACCCAGCAAGTAAGTACTTAGGGTATGCAGCTCGGATTTTTTGGCCAAAGGGGATAATATCACTGACAGCCATCAACCATCCCAGGGGCAACTCCCTTAGCCGGGTAGAGTTGGCTTAGTGCTCGCCTTTTTCGCGAAATTGGCTTGCACTCCCCTCAGCATGGTGGCGTGGGTATAGCGTTCCCCATAGCGACCCCTAGGGACGCAGTTCTAAGTTCCCATGAAGGGGAACGTCTCAAGGTTACGTATGTAACCATGGTTCCCCGAGTGGGGAACGAGACACTGATGATGTATTCTCCGGTGGCTCTTTTATTATGATCGCACAGTAGTGACGTCATGGGCTGTCGCCGGCCAACAGTTGGTGTTTTTTCATGTTTCTTCAGACACGAGTCACGCTGAGGGCGTTCCCCATAGCGACCCCTAGGGGACGCAGTGTCTCGTTCCCCACTCGGGGAACCATGGTTACATACGTAACCTGAGACGAGTTTGTTTGATCATGGACTTATTACTGAAAATACAGTCTGGTTTCTTTAACCCAAAGAACATGTGAGAAAATAAATGAGGAGTCTTGTATCATCCTGAAGGGGTTCATTTTGCAACAATGACTGGCTGACTGTACATTATATTACAGTTGAAAGGATTTATATATCTATATTATATATCTGTCTCTATATTTGCTTAACGCTTTCTTTGCAATGTACAAAACATGCTGAAGATGCTGAAACAATATTGCAGTAATATTAATACAGAAGTCCTCTGAGGGCATTTTTACTGCAAGATCACACAATTTGTGTTTGTAAGTGAATGTGAGTCTTTGGTGTAATACAAGAGACATGAAAGTAGCATCAGCTGCAGTAATCCAAATGAATGGACTGATTTACAGCACTGCCGTGGCCAATAGCTATCAATAGCTGACCGCTGAATATGAAGACTGACCAATCAGATTTGAACATTCCAGAGAGTGGCCTTTAAAGCACGTTTTGCGGACTGTTATTTTCTCCATTACCATGTAAGTGTTTATCCGCTATTTTTTGTACATTTTCTTCAGTGTTTGCACCTTTCATTGGAACTCTGTCATTCTTTTATTGTCCATGTTCTAGCATCTAATTATGTTAAAGTTCTAGAGCTTTTGCACTTTTATCAGTCAGCGTCAAATCAGTGTAAAAATCATTATCTTTATTAGTGCAGCCCCCAGGCCCAGATTTATTAAGTCTAGCTGGTTGTTTGTTCACCATAAAAACTGCATGTTTGTGTTTAGAGTCTAGTTTTCCATCTGAGAGAAAATGAGAAAGCAGGAATCCCCCTAACTGTGTCAGGTTGTAATGAACCTCACTCCTGCTGAGAGCTCTACTTTTAGGGCTTTATAGCACAGAGGTATGACTTCACCCCTCTCTCTTTCATTTCTGTGTATGCTTCTATTAAGACATTCTGCATTGCAAGCCATCGAGCCAGTCTTCAAGGTCTTGCAGACAAATTGACATGGCCTGAGCCCAACTGCTTTTAAACCACAAGCTAAAGAACACCATGAGGCAAAACCCAGCGCCAAAATGAACACACAGATGACAGTATAGTATCAGTTCACATTTCTTTCAGGGAGCCAGTAAACAGAAAAGTAAACAAATGTAAGTAGTTCAAGCATAGAAACTGCAGGATGTTATTGATTTGTTTGGATGACTTACGCATATTTCTGTTCTGATTTGAAGTCAGATCTCTCTTGAGGTGGGATAGAATGAATGTTTAGGTCCATTTCTCAGAGAAATGTTGTCATCGCCCGGCTCCTCACATTTAGCAGGTGAGAGCCAACTGGAATCAAGTCTCTTCTTACACATGCACTTCCCAGATCTTTATGAACCTTTATCTTTCATCTGATCCTTGGTTTCTTCTTATTGTTCTCTTTATTTTGTCACATTGATCTCTATTCTAAGGCAGCAATAGCCAATGATATGTCAAACTTTGGTCACTGTTTTCCTAACATAAATAGTTTGGTCACATACATATTTTACATTTTAAAGGGGTTCACTTCGAACTTCAATGCTTTTAGGGAGATTAAACTTCTTTTACTCTTGAACTTGAAATGCTCCGGACCTCTCAAACATCTCCATCCTTTGACCAAGTTCAGTACTTTTAATTCATTTGAAGATTATTCTGATGAAAAATCTATCATTTTTTGTTAAAAATCATTTGATGCATTTTAAAAGCTCTCACACCTCTTGTAGATGTTCCGGTAACACTTTTAAATAAACAGGATGCATTTGGCTGATTCTGAGAAGCCAATTTTGTTTGTTTGGTGCTTTTCACAATACACTGTTTCAAAGAAGTTTTACAGAAAATGGTTCCCTACTACCTTCAGGACAGCAAATCAAAATGTGGAAAAAGTGATGATCATGTGAAGCGAAGTTAGGAGGGAAGTTTTTAGGCATCACATACCCTTTCATTTGTCTCGTGTGTCTCTTATTCATGTGATCTTAGGACTATTCACACATTTAAAAGGTTACCATATTCACACTGCAAGCATTAGTCGAACAGAGCGGTGTAATACTGACTATTTTTGCCAGTCATAGCATTCTGAACACATTTAAAAGATGTTGAGCTTGATAAAAATCCACATGCAATGGCAGGCAAATCTGACTGAATTCAGAAAATATAAGCAATTCATATCTACAGTTTAGGATTAGTCATTAGATGTAATTGTTCGTAAAATCATTATCTACAGTATGTACTGTATAGTATTTGCTTGTAGTTTATTTTTCTTTTCACAGGACCATTGTGTCTTGGTTTTTTAGTGGTACTCATATTTAGAAGTGCTATTACATTTCCTCTGCCTAGTCTTCCTGTTTCTTGGGTTTCGTGTTTTCTGTTGTAATTATTAGCACCTGTGTCTTGTTTAACCTGATTAGCATGTTATATATAGTCGTGTTTGCTCCAATTCTTTATCCAGTGTAAGCTTTTTAGATGGTTTCCATATTGAGGTCTGTTTTCAGCTATTTCTCTTTTTTTCCCCTAATTTCCTTTGCTCTTGGGGGTTGGAATTAGTTTTTTCTCAACTTTTCCCCAAAGTACCCAATACAACTAATATGCATTAAAGCTGCATTCTGTAACTTTTTTGGGTTAAAATTATCCAAAATCAACATTATTGAGCAAGTACATAACCATAAACATTCACAACGGTTAGCTTATAATAATGTTTTCTAATTTGAGTGGTACGGGTAAGTTTTCGTGGGAAATTCGAGCATGCTGCTGTGTCATTACATCACGTCAGTAAACATAAAGGAGTTGTCCTGGCTACTAGGCTATTGCATGTGAGGATCCTGCAGGTGGCAGATCGAAGGGAGCATAGTTTTATTTTTGGGTTAAAATAATTTCTTAAAATGAAATTCGAATGGCATGACAATTAGATATTAGTCTCTACAGAAATTGAAATCTGCTATTACACACTTTACTCATTGTCATGCAATTCTGATGTTGTTAACATTAATAATTTGAGAAAGTATAACAATGATCATTTGCACGGTTAGATGTGATATGAGCGAACCTATTGTTATATTAAATCACCATTGGTAGCGTGATTTATTGTAATACTTTTTTCCTCAGTTGGTCAGAACAAACCTGGCGGATTTGTTATTTACTTGTTCAGATGGCAATATACGGTGCAATGACTGACAGACTGACACATATACTCCTCAAAACATTAAACATGCATCCGCACTGGAGCCTTGCCGATGCCCGGAAGATAATTCCGCACAGAGCTGCAATTGCAGGTTTTCAAACAGAGATGGCAACAAAGAGGCTAAACTTACGGACTGCAGCTTCAAAAACCAAAGTATTATGTCATCCCTCCAATGTTACTCCAATGCCAGTGTATATCATGGATCTATCATAGATCTGATGTTCAATGGTAGTCCTTCTGTAATGTCATTAGACCGACAGACAAAACTGATGTTGTAAACTTGAAGTTCTATTTTTTTCTGTCCACTTAATTGAGAGTTATGCAAGAATTGCAGGAAAAAGACAATAAGACTACTGGGTTAATAATCGCTGGTAGTTAGTCAAGTTTATTTTTGATAAAAGCATATAGTTTGTATAGTGAATTTGGTGCAAACATTTAGGAAGCAGCTGCAGTGACTCTACATTACAGTGAAATGGGTTCCTACACTTCAACACTCTCACCTCATGCAGCGGTATGACTCACCATATAGGACCTGGCTGAGAAAACATTTGCCATTTGATTTCAGAGCTTTATAAACAAAATGTATCCGGACACATTAACAGAAGACTTTTTTACTGATCTTTTGCAAAATAAGAGAAAGTCTGCTTTGCTTATCTTCGCAGACCATCACAACCTTTAAGAAATAGCTGAAGACACCACTCTTCCATGAACAAAATTCCATAAAGAGCACTTCCTATAAATTACACTTTCTTTAGCACCTCCTTTCTGACTGCTTCTTTATGGTCTACTCCTTTATGAAAACTTTGTATTGCGGTTCTGCTAATAATATTAGCTCCTTTAAATTGCTGGTTTTAAATTATTCTAATATGTAAGCTACTTTGAATAAAAGCATTTGTTAAATGATCAAGTCATTCATTTAATCAAGCAGATTTGTTGATGTACTTATGTCCTCTCCAGTTCATTGTGGTTGTGGTTTTTATCATGGCCGTTATTAGGAAAACATTAGTTCCTCCAGTAGAAGTATGAATGTCTTCCATAACTTCCGCAGAGTACTTTCCCCAACTATTTGTTCTGCTCGCATGTCCGTCCAACATGTGGGTGAATATGAGATCCCCAAAGAATGGTTTATGGACAAAGGTTTATGGGTCAGTGGTTTCAGACAGGATATTAAGACAGCATTGTACTATGACGGCTATATTTCCTTTTCCTGCCTGTTAATGATACGTAACATCAGGGAGCAAAAGAGGGTGGTTATGGTGCAATATTGACAAACAGTGAAAAACCACACCCATCACCACAAGTTGTAAAAAACAAAAACTGGTGTTAAAAGATGAGCAGAGCATTCAAAGAGATACCAGCATATTTCAAGAAGAGGACTTTCATATCAGGATTCAACAAAGGTAAAATAAGATCAAACGTAGAGCAAGGAAGAAGAGGGTAAATCCTCTTTCATTGTTGTTTAGTCTTGTTTTGTAGTCCATGCTGGTCCTTATGTAGGTCAGTTGAAATCAGACTGTTTTGGCCCCTGACAGAGCAATGCTTTCTGCTTGATGTAATAGCACTATTCTGTCTCACTAACCTCAATGCACAGCCATGATATCACTCTCCAAGTTATATACTCATCCGATCGAGGTCAAACTGCCTTAAAAGGCCCTAGACGGCAAGTGTGCAGCTGTTACATTCAACAGCTTGAAATATTACCTCTATTTTCCATCTTTCTCTCCTTTCATTGTCTCGGGAGTTTGAAAATATTTCATTTTTTTATTCCTGCATGCAGACATCCTTATTGTCAAGCTACGTTAGCAATTAAGTCAAACGAGACTTTTGAGACAATTATTAATAAAAAAAACAAGGGCTACAAAATATTTCTACAGGTTTTATTTGGAATAAATACCTTAAAGCATGACAAGAAAAAAAAATTTATGTATAACAAGACATAATAGGTATTTACATTACTTGTTTGTGCACCGCCAGATGGATGTATACATGGTATACAAGCCCATGCAGCACATTGAACTCTTTTGCTGTACAAAAGGGCAAAAGTAAAATATGCATTAAAGTAATACAGAAACCATCTTTTAGATGGACGATATGGTCACTCTGAAGAACCTTGATCATCAACGTAACATGTTTAGCGTATTACAGGGATTTTCACGTACTGTGTACAAAGAATGACTTGCCACCAAAGCACAGGGCACAACACTGTACAACATTGTGCCACCAGTTCTTAAAATTCATTGTAATAGTAAATAACTTAAAATGGCAACTGTACCAGACAGGGCATGATTATAGCAGCTGCGCCTCTGGCTTAGTGGTGGGTAGAGGAGAGGAGATAAACAGCATTACAACAAATACAAAAAAGGATTCTGGTTGAAAGCTGGATGAGGAGGGAATGTGTTTGGCAGTACAGAACATGGCTGAAAGCTGCTGGCCAGAAAATAAAAAAAATAGTCTGCTAGGCTAAATAAAAGTGACTTTACGGAGATGAATGGACATGCGAAAAAGAGTTTAGGGACAGAAGGCTTACATGCTAACACACACATACTGATAAAACACAGGCTTTGTGTACATAAGGCTTTCTCCTTGCTGTTTTTGTTTTAGCGGGCTAATACATCGGCGAAGACTTAAACATTTCCATGATCTGTACTTTGTCAAAATGGCCCCTCTGAGTTACTGCATGTCATATTGCAGTGGTAAATGTGGTGAGTAGTTAGAAGACTTCCGGTTACATTACTACACAGATGACTTCATTTATTTGCATGATGTAAAGCATTGGGAACCAGCATCCTCACTCTATTTGTGAAAAAATGCTAATATTTAGGCCTGTTTGTTGACACAGAAAATGTGCTGATAGAAATGTAGCCTGTGCTTCCTCTCAGTCCTTAAGCAATGTGAAGAAAATGGAAAACCCAGTAAACCAAATTTTAACCTCTATTACAAATACTCCAGTCTCATTCTTGGATCTTAATTTTTGGTTAATAATGAACCACTCTCCAGTTAATTTTCTCCACAGCTCTGAGTTTTGAAGAAAAGAAAGTATCAAAGGGTAGATTGCAGCAAGTTTCATGCAGTACAAGGGCATTTGTGAGCTAGTTACCTTGTGGAATGTTTCCATTAACCCAGATGGACTATATCAGTATTTAGTTTGGCCTCCACCGCACACATTCATTAATGGACATTTCAAACATCAATTGCTTACACAAATAGAGATGTTTACACTGATGTCTGCAGAAAAAAAATCATCCATTCAGTTAAAAGCAATGGATTTGTGCAGTTTAGGCTTAATAATTACACTGTTGTTTTGGACTTGGATAGCAATGTCCAAAGTGTTCTCATTAGTAATCCCAGGTATTCATATAATGTGGTTTTATCACATACATTTTCATATGCTTGCATAGACATATTCATTATTGATATATTAACAGCATCTAAAATGTTAACATTTTACATATAAATGATTTATATGCATTCAAATGTTTAAAAATCCTTTTAGATTTATATAATATTGAATACATAGATTTTACAGCATTTAATTAATATGTTCTTTGTCATGCTTTTTCACTTAATTTAACATTACAGTAAATTAAGGACAAAAGTCTATATAATGTGTTAAAAATTGCCTGTTGTATTTTGTATTGATGAGTAGTTAGCTTTAGAGTAGAGGTGGGATTAGATTATAATAAATATAAAAAAATATTTCTAATATAAAAAATATATATAAAGAATGAAAGAAAATCTTGTTTTAAATGCAGAACATACTTCAATACTTTTATGTTTTAGGTGCTGTCAATACATTTATATTGTATATATTCAAACATACAAAAATGTAGATGTACCCGTTACTTATAAATGCCTACAAATTTTAACAGCATCAGGCATGATTTAGAATTGTCTCATCTGGATGATTTACAGGTGATGGATTGGTTAGAATTAGAGGTAGAGTAATATTTGCATGTGTGTTCAAGCCTGTTTATCTCACAACCTTAGTTGTCTGTCTTTTATCAGTAATTTTTTGCACAGCTGTCCATTTTTCCCTATTGTCAGGCAGATGACAAAACATAAACTTTGAACCAGAACATATAGTTTTTTTCTTTGTACTTTTCTCTGCTGAATATGCAATTTGACAGAATAGAAGGTCCATGTAGAGAAATATTAAATGGAGGGACGGATTATTTACAAGGGGCTAATGAACAGAAGTCCAGCTCCTGTGGCTTCTTTTTGTCTCCACACTTCTCCCTGGGAAACAGCTTTCCCCCATTTGTAACGCAGAGAATCATGCGCCGTTTGAAGCCCTTCCCACAGGTCTTGGAGCAGGGAGACCAGTTGCCCATCTCCCACATGGGGCAAGGGTCTCCACACGCCTGAATAGCACTGGGCTTTTGGGCATGCTCACAGTCCATTCCAGGCCCACCATCTCCCCTGAGACACTGCACCATCCTCCTCTGGAGCCCATTACCGCAAGTAACCGAGCACACGTCCCACCCAGCCGCCACCCACTTTCCTGGTTTTGGTGCAATATCTTTGACATACGATGGAGAGATTGTGTCCTTAAGAAGATCTGCCTCTTTTCCACCTGTACTGATTCCACCCTCTTCCCTAAGAACACTGTTTTCAGCATGTGCTTTTTCCTCTTTCTTTTGCACCTTGGCCTCTTTGCTCTCCCGTGGCAAGTAGAAAGAATAGCGGATACGTGGAGGTGTCATCTGGCCTACAGATAGCACTTCAATAACCAGGGCTTCTCCCAGAGGCTTCACAGCCTGAAGTGTTTCTGTGGAGCCAACTGTTCCACTGTAGCGGAGCAGACTCCCTTTCACAAGAATATCCCTCTCCATGGCGGAAACCACATAGTTTCCATTCAGCAGGTACTTGCCCTGGCTGTTCTTGACGGCAAGATAGTTGTCATCACTCACGATGCCCTTGTAGCCGCGCTGCCTGATGTCGACGTTAGAGGCTCCCACAGGAAACATGACCACAAAATTGTAACCATGCCTGAGAAGAGAAAGGTCAGAAGAAGTATTAGAATGATTTTGGGATATTCTTTTCTTTCTTAGTATGCCAGTTGACCAATCCAAAAAGAAATACTAAGAATGTGAGTTTGACTGCATATCCAAAAATAATGATAAGAAATGTCTGATTCACAAAATTGTTTTTCTTATGAACCAATTATTTAGTGAATCAAAATCATTATCAAATACTTACCTGTGTATTTTAGATATACAAGTATAAAACACATCATAACAACAAAACCCCTCCCGTAAATAATCAAATCAAATCAAATCAGGAAATATGTACTTATACCCAGGCTTACCAAAACATGAGGTTAATAATCAATGCATGAATTAATTTAAGATTATTTGTGTGACGCAACTTCACTCACATTGGCTTGGTGAAAAGGCCTGAGACCTTCTTGCAGTTCTTATTATCTCCTCCACAGACACCACACTTGTCAAACTTCTCGTTGGATCCCAGTTTTCCATCACAGCCTGCCTTGATGCATTTGCCTTGGACACAGATTGATGACGAGTCAGGAGAACATGGTGTACCATCAACAACCTATAAAAAGCAGAGAAAAATAATTTACATGCCAACAATCTTGTGCGAAGCATAATTGTAGCATTTTATGGTGACCAAAAAAATATTGAAGGGCAATTCTTGTACAACCATTTAATTTCTTTGCAAAACAATGTTTCGTGTACTGATGATTTAAGAGTTCAAGCTCTGAATAGTTTCTTCAGTGTCAAATCCCGGTCTCATAAATATACCTCTAAGCCTTGACGTAACTGTTGCGTCTGTACAGTTTCACTCTGCACAACAGTATCTCACAAAGATAGGCCCTTTCACCTTCCTTTATCTTTCCTCTCACTCAACTCTGCCTGTAGTGAAATCTGACGCAAGTGTAAAGCAGCCACCAAACAGCAGGTATGCTCACCAGTCCTTTCTCCTCTTACATGCCTATAGTAATATATGGTTTTAATGTAATGATACTTTTCCTTTCAATAAATTCTTAGCTGAAGGTTTAATAACTCATAACTGTTCTGATATTGCATGCAGCCTTTCATGTACCAAACTATTGCAAATGTATTTTATGGTGTTAAGGTCACTTTGTTTAGTGAGACTCCCAGTCTCACTGATAGGTTATGTTCCCCGCATCCCCCATGAAGTCCTCAACCTTCATTATTTCCAGTGAGAGAATTCATGTGAACCTTAGTTTATATATGTATTATTAACGAATATAGTAAACTATAACAGACACGATTAACTGGTAGAAATTTGACATTGCTATGCTACATGGTCACTTATTGTTTGCACACGCTTTTAAGTGGTTTAAAAACAAGTGATTTTAAGCCAGTAAAATGCAATCAGCAGCTGAAGAGAACTCATTTGACTATGCACACCGAGAGACTGTTTCTCAGCACTGTCAGAGAGGCACACACGTGAAGATAGTGCTCATGGAGCGCGGGAGTATTGAACAGAGTTAATTTTGCCACTGTATGGGCCTTGAAAGTTTAATTACACACACATTTTTATGCGTCTCATTTTTCCTGCTGTCTGTCATTCATGTTAATAAAAAAACAAAAGAGAGAAAATCTCTCACTGCTCTTGCTAAATCCCTTTGAATAAGCTAAATAACTTCAATAAGAAGAAATATATTTAATTTACACAGTGAAGAATATGCAGTGTGTTTAAACATTTGATAACTTTATATACAATGTATGTAGCATTTCTTATTTATTTGTTCTACTGTGGTTTTTGGTTCTATTGCTTGTAATTCTTATTCTTATATAACTACTGGCTGTTTACTTGTACTCAGTGAGCTTTTTTTATGTAGGCTAGTTTTTTGTGACAAGAATTGTACAATTTCTGTGGCATCAAAAATGTTGATATAATAAAGACCTTATTTAAAGCAAAAATAACTATATTGTGATTATATACCGTTACCATGAAATAAAATGACTCATATCATGATATAAGATTTTGGTCCTATTGCCCAACCCTACTAGTAATAATAAATAGGTCCTATTATTTTATAACTAATATTTTCCTCAGCATGAAGTGATCAAATTGATATTTAAAAAATAAATGTCTATACTGTATATTTTGATGCCTTAAACCCAAACTTAATTTTTTATTTAATTTTTTTTATATTTGAGATTATTTTTAACATGTTAATTGCTCACCTTAGGTGCAAGAACGTGGAAGTAGCCTGTTCCATTTGCCCTGCAGATCAGCTTGCATGTATCTTTAGCCGAAACACCAGAATATTTGGGCACCCACACCACAGAGGGGGTGAGCCGGTTAGTGTTCAGGCTAAACCCATTGTAAGCTTCACACTGCTCATCACGGTAGCTCTTGCCTAAAGAGACAATGAGGCAGATATAAGTGGAGCACGTTCTTGAAATTCTTATTTTATACCATATGCAATGCGGAAAAGCATACATTATTACAAATAATACAATTATCCTTGTTTACTTAACTTTTGTTTACACTAATGCTGCTTTTGTATAGATAGAAAACATTTAAACCTGTGTCAGGACATGGGGAGAGGTTGCAGGACCGGTATTTGACCCTCACTCCCTGGCAGTATTTGCCCCCATTGACTGGCACAGGGTTGTCACACTCTCTCTTTGACAGCTGCACTCCACCTCCACAAGTTCTGGAGCAGGTACCAAACGGTCCCCATTTACCCCATCTGCCATCCACCTAATACAGAAGAAACAGGAAGAGGGGGTCGTCACAACTCACTTGACCTTTGAACATTGAACATCCTTTGACAACAAGCTCTATTTTACTACTAAATCCCAAATGACTTGGCCACCAAGAACACATTCACGGGTCATGTGTAAGATCGCTAAGCAACAGGGCAAATAAACCAAGTAACAGGTCAAGTGCAGTACGTTTAACAGGCTGACATCGGTATGTCAAATCTTTGTTGTGGTCACATGACATCTTTGACACTGCAGTGAGACTTCTTATAAAATGTGTTCAATGTGTGCATTCAACAAAAGTTTAAATCCTCTTTTCTACAATTCTAAATTCTGCAAGAGAGCATGATTAAAACAGCAGTGACATATTTATATTTAGTAGGGATGGGCATTTCAAGCAAAAGTAATATTCGAAAATCGCTAGGAATTATTCGATTATTCGAAAATAGCACCCCTTCCTTGTATGCATGCATGCACGTCACGTTATTAGGCTAGTGTTACACATCCATAAACGGAGAGAGAGAGAGGGACCATTCACGCTTTTAATTTGTATGATAACAAACTGTTTAATTTATTTAAAGATAGTCTATCTTAACTCAAACCATATAATGATTGTAACATGCTGAAACGTATATTAATACAATAAACGTAACAGAATGACAGCCCTTATTAACATAGCAGTCCATCCAGTAGCATAAATCAACTGCTCATAAGGTATTAAACTGCTCAAAAATATATTCCAATACTTTCTCTCGCAATTATATCGTTGGGTAATTCTACTGTATTGGAGATTCGCGATCACATGTTTATACTATGGAGCGGCAGTACTTACCACACATTTTACAAGATTAGATGTTTGCCAGTTGTTCTCAGGATCTACAAATCATTCACCATCGTCCTACTCTGTAGCTGGTAAGTGAAACTGCATGTACTGCAATCTAACAGGCTATCGCTAGCATTCAGCTAACCATATGTCCCTTTAGTGGCTCCGAAGAACATTATTCATTTTCCGTGCATTTCCCAGTACGGATTCAGCACAACCCAGTCGGGGATATTTGTGGTCCGCACAGAACTCTTATTTGACATCGTTCTTAGTTGCAAGTCTACAGCATTCGCGTGAGAGAGTGCGTTCTTCTGTTGTCTTTGACAGCTTTTAGTTGCGTTATTGGCAACACTTACCTCTGCTTACGCATCATCACAGCATCAGCACCGAAAACATGGGGAATATTTAGACAAATATAATCACACAGCCTATTCGATATTCTATGAATAAATCGACTAATCGAGTATTCGAAAATCATGACCCATCCCTAATATTTAGTGTCCATCCATCCAAGTATTTGGGATACTGTAGATGTGTGAATATACCTTAGTTTTGGTGATCTCCTGTTTGTCCATGCATGTGCCCCTCATGCAGAGCTGACCGTCCCCGCAGCTGGTTCCGTCTGCCCATGGAAAGTGTCTTGTCTGGCACACCAGTTGCCCGCGGGTCTTTCCTGTGCACCACAAGCGCTGACATGGTGCCTGCATGAACGGGCACGGCTTTGAGCTAGCACCGAAGGCAAGCTCACACTGCCGCTCTAAACCATACGATGCACCTGGGAGCACATCTGGAAGAGTTAACGGCTTCTGAGGTTGATCCAGCAGACAATCGCCTGCAAAGGTGTCAAATAATAAGAGAATGTTACACATTTTTATGAAATTGTATTTACAACACTTTAGAGACTTTTGTTTGCACTCAATTTACCTGTAGAGAGATCTGTACATTGCAGTACGAAACTAAAGTTTGACTAGATTACTGGAGTGTGGGCATGATATATTTGCTTTAGATTTTTGTTTATAAGAAATGTAAGTGTGTATATATATACATATGTCTTCGTTTACAGAGGGCAAATATCAGCCCTGAGAGGGGCTCTGAATCCCCCAGTGACCACACTGTAAACCTTCACAGAAACACTCCAGTCAAACAGTTACGTCAGTCGCCACACTGTTTCAACAAAACATTTTGATCTGCAAGCTGTAACGTAGGCTGACCTTGGGATGTCTATTTCTTTGAAGACAGCTTTTCAGAAAGCTCCAACACTGAGATGTTAAACCCAGACTCACCCATAGCTCTACTAGCCCTGAGCATGCTCATATACACGATTCAAAAGGGATCAGTTTTGTTTGTTTTTTAAAGTAGTCTCTTATGTCAGCCTCTCCAAGGCTGCATTTTTTTATCAAAATACAGTAAAAACATTAACACTGTGAAATATTATTACAACTCAAAATAACAGTTTTTTTTCTATTTTCATATATTTTAAAATGTACTTTATTGCTGTGATCAAAGATGACTTTTCAGTCTTCAGTGTCACATGATCCTTCAGAAATAATTTTGATATACGAATTTGGCGCTCATGAAACACTTCTTATCAATGTTAAAATCAGCTATGCTGTGTAATATTTTTGTTGAAACTGTGATCCATTTTTTCAGAATTCTTTGATTAATATAAATTTCAAATGAACAGCATTTATTTGAATTGTATTAATGTATGTAAAACATTATAAATGTATTTACTCTCATTAATTTACTGCATCATTGCCGATTCAATGTATTTTCTTTTTAAAAGAAAATTCAATCCTTTTTATAGTAGAGTACATACAGCCAAGCTGCTCCAACCCTCACATTAAAATGTAGCTTCATTATACACTAATGCAATCAATAAAATATTTATTGCACATTATTTTGTTTTCTAGAAATTAAAATAGAAAATAAATGCTTTTAAACTAAACCCACTACACTTTGATCTAAACCTATTTAAAGGAAAATTTCAGCATAGATTAATCGTGTGTCAAAAAATAGTGTTTTATTTCAGTACTGCTGTGTTGTTGTTCTTCACTTTCACATGGCATTACCATTGTATGGTTACCTGTAAAGGCCAAGCATATTTGGCATTATGCAAAAGTGGATATAGAGTTTCTATTAGAATTCATATTTTATGCAAACCATATTCAGGCCACTTTAGTTTACTTTAAGGGGGTTTGTTTCACTTTATATTTAATTTGTAGCTTTCACATATTGTAAAAATTCATGCAAACCACTCTCAGACCCTTGAAATGTAGCAGATTAAGTGTAGGTCTATAGGAAATGCACAGTATCACTTTCTTTTACTTACCGTGTCCACTGTCCAGGTAGTCAGTGATAATGGCAGCACTGCATGGTGACCAGGGGCTGGTACGGTTAATCCGGATCAGAGTGGGAGACATCATGTGATTGTCCTGCAGCTTGCCAAACACTTCCTCACATGCCTTAACATTATCGTGTGGCATATTAAAGACATGTCCTGTTACAGTCAAGGAGTAAAGGAGAGGAGAAAGGAGTGAAATCACAAGAGAAAAAAAAAATGCAATGTGTGTCAGCACTTTACACTGATGTAAATGAACCATCTCTAGAAATTATCCAAATGTAAATTTAGATTTTTTGCCTTTTAAATCACCAATCATTCCAATTCAATTTTCCTGTCTGCAGTCAGACCACAGCTATGCTGAGTCACTTCTACAATACCTCCAACATCTCCCCACATTTCCTCCCTGGCCTTGAGAGGAAACGTTTGCAAACCCGCCTATGAGGTTTCCTACAGGGAAACAAGCCACTTCAATAGAGCTTATCTTTCCTCAGCTGCTCCACTGAACTAATCTAAACTGAACGAACATAATCTCTGAAACAATGTTGTGAAGATCCTCCAAAAGATTTTGGATGCTGCAATTACTGGTTCTAGATCCACATTTTGAGTAGGGTTGGACAGCATTCAGTTAGGAGATTTCAGCACCTCCAAAAATAATAAATGGCAATGCAATAGGCGGTAAAACTTTATTTTGATAGTCCACTTTAGACATTCTACTAACAGTAAGTAACTTTGCAATTACATGTCAACTAGCAGTCATTTGAGTATTAGTAGACTGTCAGCTTAATAACTTCTAACACTTTATTTTGATGGGTCCACAACATACAACATACTTATGGAGCTTATAATATGACAAAACATTTAGAATTTGAATGGTGTAAATTTGAATTATTGACAAGTGTCATTCAACAAAACTGAACATTATGTCATTTAGCATAGTTCTGAATTAGATTTATTTTTTTTTTTCTTGAATATTGAACATTTTAAATTTAACACAGTTGAATTATTTTATGGCAGTTTTTTAATAGACATGTATTAACTGATCGTCTTTTTCCATAATATTTGTTTATTATTATTATTGTTTATAGCCTACAGCCTACTGTAAATGCCGACATGCCAATAAAGATTTGATTATGCTTGATTATATTTTTACTGGAAGTGCAGTTTAAAGGTTTAATTTAACATATATTTAATCTTATTTCGGCTAATTAATAATTTATTATAAATATAGTGTTTCGTTGAGGAATTCATAATTTGCGTAGTTTAATTTTCAAATGCAAACACAACACGCCCATTGTCACATATGGGTGTAAATACAATCATAAAGTCAAAACTTCATTGGCATAAGAACTAACAGTATTTGCAATATATGGTAGCATATTAATAATTATTATACAGAATGTTAATTAGGTAAAGCTCTACACGAATTGAAAGGGAAATAAGCATATATAAAATTAATTATAAAAATATAACCCTAACCATTTAATATAATAATATAATTATAATATTATTATTAGCCTACAGTTTTATAATAATAATATGCAAATATTAAATAAAAAGACACGGTCAATTAACAGATTTACAAGACTGTGGGATGGAGAACATTGTTTTATCCATCTCTGGTAATCCCAGGTTGCTATGGTCACGCAGGTTTGTTTACGCATTAAACTCGTGGCCACAAGAAATGGATGTTGTTCCCTCAACTTCTCATCGCATGGCCACGACATATAATCACGCTCCCACGAGTTAATATTTTGTGGTCAGGACAAAACTAGCCTTAGTGAACTGAACATATCCCCTCCCAGTCGCAGCATACTTCGTTCGACTTTTCGGAGATCATCTACTCTTTCCTGTGGATGACCTCTGACCTACTTTCTGTACAATCTGAATTTCTGCGCTTTGAATTTTAAATATTGAATTTGATGTTCCGAATTTTTTCTTCATCTTGAAAACTTGAAGCTGTATTTTTAAAAACGGGATATTTGCAGTCAAAGAATTCAAAAAAAAATTCCGCTGTCTGAAAATACATGTCTATTAAAAAACTGCCATAAAGTCAATTGTGTTAAGTTTAAAATGTTCATTATTCAATAAAAAAAAAATCTAATTCAGAGCTATGTTAAATGCCGCATAATATTCCGTTTTGTTAAATGACACTTGTCAATAATTCAAATTTACACAATTCAAATTCAAATAGTTTTGTCATATTATAAGCTCCATTCATACTGAATATGAGAAACTGTGCAAGTATACGTCAACTTATTCTACTAACCCTAAACCTACCCTAACAGTCTACTCTGAGAGTTAGTAGACATGTAGTTACAAAGTTACTTATAGTTACACTCTAAAAAAGGCAGGGTTAAACCCAACCCAGCTCTGGGTAAAATCTAGACGAACCCAGCGATTTGGTTCTTTAGACCCAGGGGTTGGATTACTGCCCAGAAGGTTGGGTTAAACATTTAACCCAACTGTTGTTTGAAAACAACTCAATGTGTTCTGTCCAATATTTACCCAGCACTGGGTTGTATTTATCCCAGCATTTTTTTAGAGTGTACTGTAGTAGAATTTCTAAAGTGGACTATCGAAATAAAGTGTAAATAGGCTTGTTATTGGAGCATCATGCTTGCGCTGGGATTGATAATATGAATGCAAGTTTAGGAGAAACTGTTGTTAGTGTTAGTCAGTGATATTCTGTGTGCAGTGTACTAAATCTATATTTTAAAGAGGTTATGAACTGAGAAGCCAAGTTCCAAGAAAACAAACCTTTTGACATAAGAGGTTATTGCAATATAAAAACATCCTGTATGTTTCAGAACTAAAAACTTTCTTGTTAGTCTAAAAATGACATACTGAAGCCACTCTGCCAAAATGACAAGTTGAGGAATGTGCCACTCTATGATGTAATAGTGTGGATAAGCACCGCCTTCGCAGAAGATGATCAACGCAGGTTCTACATTACTGCCTGTTTAGCCCGCCCACCAATTCACGCATGTAGTGTAAATAACGAAAGAGACAAACGCAGGTACACGTAGAAATCAAACGTTAAAGATGGCTCTGAAGACAAGATGCTGTGCAGTGCCAAGTTGTGGAATCACAGTCTTTGCGTTGCTTTCCTTCTGATCCCAACATTTTAAGAGTGGATTAACTTTATTTCTGTCATGACAATTCGGAGGGATTGACATGGTAATGTACATGACAATGTTAACGTATTTGGTCTTGGTGGAATAGATCTGCTACACTGCTATCTGCTGCTGAAATACATCCACAACATGCTGCTGTGAGCATGTAAGAAATACTGCTGCTGCAAATATAACATACATGAAATAACCCCATATAGCATACATGAATCACCTCGTAGCAGATCTATACAGGTGGAGCTGGGGAAGGTGGAGGATTTCTGAATCACGTTACAAACTACTACAGCAAGCACTAGTCATATATTTGAATGTTGAGCAGCGAGCTCATTGGCTACCGATACAGGAAAGAACCAATCAGCTGTGCCATGTGATGATGTCATAGGTCAGATTGAGTTAGACCTGTCGGGCTGCACCATCTAGAGTTTCATGCCAGAACTCTGTATTTTTAATGAAGTTCTTGACCACGTCATTAAGAACTTGGTGCTTTGTTTACACAATTTTACTGCAGATTCATTTACAAACAAAGCATGATTCAACATGGGATTTTCAGAAAGACTGAAACTAAAAGATCATGATGTGATGATTATATTGGATCCGATGACGCACCACACAAGTGCGAGTAACTGTTTTCATTACGTGGTCATTATTGCTTTGTCTGTTGTTACAGACCATTTTATATTTTATAAGTATTTATGCGTTTTTGACCTAAATCTCAGCAGCATCCATCTATGAGGAATGTACAATGTCAAATACACAAGTGTTAGTCAATCATATAGCAGTGGGCGTTTACTTAGGAGTCTACAATCCGCCACGCCTATTCAAACAGAGCGTTTCTGATGAGGGGGCTTAAAAACAGGACAGAAAATCTATTACTTCTAAATGATGGTGTTTTTTTAAGTACAAATCTTGATAAAATTATAAGTGGACCTCAGAGAACAGTACAAAATAAAAAAAACTAAGGCAGTTCATGACCCCTTTAAGATTACACTATTACAAGATAGATATTAAGAAATTTTAAGAACAGTGGGCATACTGCTAGCCAAATCTTGACCCCCTGAAAAAAAACAGGAATTATGGGTAATGCAATTTTTTAACAGAAGATTAACTATTTACTATATTTTTTAAATTGGAGTCTTACTGACTTGTGGCTTCTACGGACTTGTTTAACAATATTGTAGCTCATGGTACTGTACAGTAGGTCTCTCTTGAAAGGTTTACATTTTGTCATTAACAAATCAATTTCTCAATGGAGAAAATGAATGGGATTTTAACTGCCAGAACCCTACAGTTGTGTTTATACATCTGTTTACACTTACCAAGCTCATGGGCAGTAGTGAAGGCAGATGGCAACCCATCATCTTCAATCACAGAACAACTTCTCTTGGGATCACACATGGTGCCAACATCTGCCATACCCAGTGTGTCACATGTTGAGGCTCCACACAGATCCTAGATCCGTAGAACATAAACAAATTGTGGTCATCATTCTTTTCTCATTTTTTTTACATTCTAGATGGGGATTTGTGTAACACTTTATTTTAAGGAACAATTATCACTATTAACTAGTAGCTTATTAGCATGCATTTTAATAGCATATTGGCAGTTTATTAGTACTTATTAGGCACATATTAATACCTTATTCTGCATCACCATATTCTAGATCCCTTAACCCAATCCAATACCTAAACTTAACATCTACTATTAATAAGCCGCAAATTAGGAGTTTAAACTCTAGTTAATAGTGAATGTGTTCCCTAATATAAAGTGTTAACATGATTTTTCTTTTCATATTTAACCCATAAAAAGGCAAATGTAACTTTTGTATAAAAATGTAGCCTTCAGTGCATATCTAAAACTAAAATATTTAGATTAAATTAACAGCTGAATATTTAGCTATTATTTAAATTGGTGATGCTGCTGGACAAATCAACCAATGGTATATTGTTTCAATCACTGGCATATAAAACCTGGTTTAATAATAATAACAATAAAAAATGGACAACACAAATATGTCCATAAACGTAACTGAAAAATTACACTAGAACGGAGTGAGAAACAGTGAGTGAAAAATTAGGTAGCTAGAAGAATGTGCTTTTAATTGACATGGAAATATTTCACATGCCAAACATAGCTCTAATTTCTATTGGTATAAAATGCAATATCTCAGTCCATAAGAATTTCCGACTGACCTATATTGTCTTACCACAGTTTAAAATGGATTTGCTCAAAATATCTGTTGAGTCTTACTGAATAAACGTCATAATAGCAGGTTTGCTGGTCAACCTTGTCCCATGGTGCAACACCCATACCAATTCCCAAAAAAGGACTAACATTGACTGTGTTCGTAACTTTAGCATTACAAGTAGAGTTTCTCTCTGGCCACAACACACTTAAAGGGAACAGAAGTTTTACCACATTTAGGAGAGACAATTCAACTCCTATTATGCAACAGTATAACTAATTAATTTAACACACAGAAACACATTTTGCTCTCAAAAGCCCAAAGGCTCTGACTTTGCCACATAAATCACCATGTCTAGGATGAAGCTCCAAGTCAGTGTGACATGTTGCTCATACATAATCATCAAAGTTTTTTAGTAAACATCCATGCCTACGAGGACACATTGTTTCATCTGGGATTCTTATATTTTACATCTCTAATTTGACCTAGTTCTCACATTCTCTCTGCATTTCTTAATGCTATGTGAATCCAGCTGCTAACTCTCAAGAATCATCATGGGGCTAATCATAAATCTCCCTAGTCTTTTTAGGCCTTCTGACGAAGGATGCCTTGACATTCACCACATTCAAGTGCTTCCCTGTAGTCAGCATATCAACATATTGGTCGGGAGTGTATTCTTAAGACATACTTTTGTGCGGATAACAATTGCAATAATATTTTTTCCCAAGACTAAATTAATTGTTAATGAAACAAACACAAGTCTGTAAAAAATGTAATCCACCAGTAAGTTCAGTTTAGTTTGGTTAGACAAAATGTGACTCACTCTGAGACCTGACTCTACACTCACAGGAAGAAAATACAGAAATGTTGCCAAATTTTCCAAATGTAGGCTTTTATTAAATGAAGGCAACATGATCTCTTCCCACAAATGCATGTAATAGGAAAGTTGAGAGCTCTCTTTCTAAATAACTCTGGTCACCACTGCCTTAACACCAGCTGCTTAAAGCACAAGAGTTTTTACTTTACATTAGTGCTCATTACAAACGTACACAATCCAATCTAAAAGCAGACTGTTTGCTGATTGGATTACTATAGAATATGAACCGTTGTGGTTGTTCACAGCTATGGTGTATAGGTGGTTATTTTGGTCATATGTAGTCCAAAAACTTCTAAACTTCTAGACTACTATAGAAACTATTACAAACATTCATGGACAATTTAATTAACAATTCCTTTTTGGCCCAAACTCAAAGCAGTTCAGCTGTGAGAATAATAGTTTCATTCATTATTAGAATTTTGAAGTTTTCTAAACTCAAATGAAAACGACAATGAAATAACATGATTTTCTTCACAGGTTTTGTTTAATGGGATCATATAAAACATTTGATTAGAAATAAGAAACACTGTAGACCCGGCCCTGTCCTGACGCATGTGATGCATTGTTGGATGGAACATGAAGAAAAAATCAGATGCGATTGAGTTTTTTTTTTTCTATGTAATATTTTTTTAGCAACTATTTAAGTTGTTATCTGATCAATTTATTACTCCATTGTACCCAGTGAATTCATTTTACAATTTCCCCCGCTTATTCACCCCCCTCCCCCAGAGTTCAGACTCCAAGTGCCTGATGACTTGCTTGGGTAATAAAATATGGTATGGGCCTATGGTATGGTATGGGGCTTTTGGATTGTAGCCATCTGCCTGTGGTGGAGGAAACTGAATCCGAACATTTTGGGTTCTAGTTTAGCTAATGGTCCTGTGCACCGATAATGTTAGATAAGCAATGAGAGCAGACTTCCAAGTCATTTCAGTTAACTTATCTATCTATTGTTTTTTATCTAATCTCCACGTTTGGCAAGAAGTCTCTTTATCCTCTGCAAAACAGGGGGGGGGCGGGGACTTGCCCATATTCTCCACAAGCAGCGCTGACCCAATTGGCATTCAACATTGCAAACATACGACTTTCATTATGCCTTTATAAAATCCAAACTGTTCCATATGTGCATTTCTCTCTTTTCCCCTCTCTCACTAACTCTTGCCTTCCTTTGCACTTTCTATCTGTATCGTTGTTGTACTTTCTCTGATAAACTATCTAACACTACCCCTGTGGAGAGGTAGTGGTTATATGGTTAGCCACCCGGGTAGATGTGCACTTCCAGCAGAGTGTCTGTGCAAACAAGCACATAATTAAATACAGGCCACATAGCAATTTACATTGTAGTTTTTCATTATTAAAAAAATTAGATGTTTCTTCTAATGATTGCAACAATCTTTGAGGCATTTAGTTTTTGCAATCTTATTTTATGCTGTTCCAACAAGCGCAATGAAAAAGTTTTTCGATTTGTACCATGTGACAAACTTCAGAACCACATGAACTGCAAAAAAACAAGCTCACATGGCAGTCAACAAGCCCCAAGCTAGTGATCATTTTCAAACCAAGTATGTTGTTATATAAAAATAGGAGATGGGCCTACAGTATGTAGCCCAAGGCTGTTGGTTACTTTTAGTTTGCCAGCCAAGGAACATATTGAGAAGGCAGATGTGCAAATGTAATTTGATGCTGGTAACTATAGTTGGAACTAGCAGTGATATACAGTATTTTGCAAATAAATTCTATAGACTCGTTGTTGTGTCTGTGATAGATAGATGTGGTTGGGCGTCCTATATTTTTTTTTAAAGTGAAGTGATAAAAAACGCATGACTCTTAAAGGATAATTCATAGGCTATCAACTCAAATCCTTCATTATTTATTAGTGCCTAAGATAGAGAACAAATGCCTTTGATAATGGCTGTATTTAGAAAATGCTAATAAACTGCAGATGCTCCTTTCTCTCTCTGTGATGAACAGCGGAGTCAAACTTTTCAACTGGCTTGCTGTTCCCAATTACCTAAATTACATAACACAAGGATCCATTATAACATACCAGTAACGCTCTACATGGAACGACAAGTATATGAGTATACATATATTTACAACCAAACAGAGGCCCTCAATAGAATGTGCAATTTTCATATTGAATGTACACAAAAAGCTAATTTTACGATACAAAGTAGATTAAATTACATCAGCTTGTTCAATGCCAAAGGAAGCAATATTTTCTGGACAGCTAACAACAGTAGTTCATTTGATTCTTTGAAGCAGGTTCATGAATTTTTGATACTATAAACTTAATGGTATTACACTTGTACACTGTGAACTGTAGTTCTTGTGCTGCAGTTGCATGTTGTTACGTGCGGTGCTGAGTAAGGCGCACAACGAAGGAGAATAGGAATTATTAAGTCTTTGAATATACAATCCAAGAAGATACAAGGAGTCTCAGGAGTCAAACTGCACAAACACGTAGACATGAAATAATAACCGACAAACTCAAAACTCAAAGGGCAGGAACTACTATAGGGGAGATAACGAGTGTTGACAGGTGAACACAAGGACTAATTAAACAGAACGGGGAAAACTAGGTCACAGGGGAAACACAGACATATAACACATGTAAAGCTTTGTAAATTAATTTGTGTCACTGTTGTAATGGTTACATTTCATGTTGCCATAGCATGACTCTCGTCCTCTCTCTTGCAACAGTGGCCTAGTTACAATTCTTGCTCTGGTTTTTATTAAACATGAACTGTTGCGTTTTTGCATGACTGGCCAGCAGTGACTCATTTTGAGACTTTTCTTGTTTCTTGCAACAAATCTACTTAAAAAAAAAACATATTTGCTGCCATATTATTTAATTGGTGATTAAAAATACGCACGATAATCCACTGCTGGTTTTGATGCCACTACATCATTTGACAGAAAATGAGGTCATTACTGAACAACATGAATGGAAAGATATGCCGTTTTACTCTCAGGCTGCAGCTGAGATTGGAGCTCTGCAGCAGGTGGGCCTGGACACAGCGGGCACATAGGTTTTCTCTCTCTATCTTTCATGCTTTCCCCCCTCTTCATCACCCTCACCCTCTCCCTCATTAAATACTAGTAATGAGAAACAGACTGAAAGGGGTAGAAGGAGAAAGAGGGGTAAAGAGTCAGATCGCTCGCAGCTGGGACTGTGGTTAGGGGAAGCTCCCCACGAAACTGGACACTTCCCATTAGTGTATCTCCCATAGTCCTATATGAAACTCCCTTTACCTCTTTTGTATACAATTGGCCTTGCTGACATAAACAGCTTAAAGATATAGCTCTGTCATCATTTACTCCCCCCATTTGACTTTTTTCAAAATCTAAAAAACAAAAATCTAAAAATGTACTGGTAACACTTTTCTTTTAAAGTACAAGGCACTTTAAAACTTCAACAAGAATGCAAAATAATAATAACCATAAAGAACAATTTATTTTAAGTCATCTGAAGTTATATAATGGTTTTATGAGAGGGCCAGTCCAAAATGTTAGTCCTCATGAAGTCAAGAACTGGATCAATCTAATTTGTGATCACATTATTAAAAACCTGCTTTGTGAACCTGATCCAACCGATTTATTGATAAAATCTGACTCAAAAGAATGTTTAGCTCACAAATTAGTACTTCTCTCTCTCGTGAAGCCTCTCAGAAGGTGAATAGCAACTTTTATTTTTCTTACTCGAAGCTATGTCTTAAGAAGACATGAAGTGCATGAGTCATAAGAGCTACTTTTCATGTCTTTTTTTATTTCTGCAATATATCGTTGTATACATTCTATACAGTTCACTTATCTATCCATGAATTAATCTAACCAATCATCATCAATTCACTTGCCCATCAATTTATACGTGTAATTTCATAAATTTTCTCTCTGAATATTTATGCAGACTTGCATAATCACACCATACTCAGGTTGGAAACTTTTATTTTATATAGGTTAGCAGATGTACAATAGCACCTCTCCAACTCATCTTGAGTCATCCAAGACCACGGAGAAACCCGACAATCTCTCTCTGTCCACAGGGAGTAATGAACATAATGAGTGGAAGAATGTAGGGAGTAACTGTGCTCTCTTGCTAAAATGCTTCATAAGTTCCCTTTGGAGAAGAAACAATAAAACATTTACTCCCCTCAGAATGATTCACTACAGCTGTCATCCAGACTAGGCAGACATGACTGGTCTGTATGTCCAGCTCAGGTCATGTGTAACTGCAGCAGATTACAAGAGGATACAATGGTTGCGCTCATCTGGCATTTTTGGAACTGGAAATGTTTTCACACATATGAGTGTTCCTAAAAAACAGCTGACAGCATAAAATGAGTTCATGGGTGAACCGGTACAAAGCAGGGGTTTATGTGTGAGTAAAATCATAATCTAAGGACTGAATGCTAAGCTTTGTGCAGCCATTCCTTAAAATTTCCCTGGTCAATGTCACTGACAACCAGCTAATAACAGTACCAAAATAAATTGAAACAACTCGCCATTTATTCTGCGGTGAGGTTAAACAAGGGCAGGAAGATGTCAACTTGAAGGAAGTTGATGCTACCAAAACTAATTAACAGATTTGTATACAAATTTGGTGACCAGTAAAGCCAGTCCTTCATTTCAAAATAGTGTATGGTTTAGTTTAGTTTAATTTAAGCAATATTCTTCATTCCAGGTTAACTGAAAAACTTTGCCAGTGATTTTTCTGCAAAATAATATTGCATTGCTTCTTGTATGTTTTCCAACACTTTAAAGTGTATCAAAGTCCACTGAGTGCTGCTAAAAGTGTGTTCAGTTTTACTCTAAACAGATGAACATGAATCTGGCTATAAGTGGGTCACTGAGCAAATTTACTACATCAGAAAAGTCATATGGAGCTGGTCATGTGATGCAAACGTTGAATGTTTTAGTTTGCAAATCATGCGCTATGGTAAAAGTGTTTTGAGGTCACTCATATTGGGAAAGGAACCGTGTGAAAATAAGTCTTCATTAATTCATCATTTGTCCCAATAATCTTAATCTGTAAAAGGGAATAAAAGTTGTTTGTTCAATGAGAAGATTATTAAAGTGGTCCATATAACTAGTGCACTATATTCAAAATCAATTAATCAATCAATCATTCAATCAATCATATGGCTTCAGAACTATCCCTTTACCTCCAAATGATCATACTATTTCTGTTTACCCCCAAAAGAATCTTCTCAATCTGCCAAAACTTCACATTACTCTACATCTGATCTTGTGGAAATGTTGATTGCACTGTTTAGCCTGTTTAGGTGTTCTACATCCAAGCTCAAAACTTTATAATGGCTAATCCTGCTTCAAACACTATTAATTAAAGTTCAATGAGATCAATAAGCAAAATAGTTTAGCACTCTGCTAAGTATTCTGCATACGTGAGTTGTATCTTTGCTGATTCAGAGCACACATTCCTGCTTGCAGTGCCGATACAGGGCAATAGCTCAAAGGCAGGCCTGACCCATGACCTTAACAACACTAATAAACATGATGGGAAGCCTGTGGCAACTACAGGTTAACTGGAGAGGCCACTCTTGTTGCAGCCTGCCCATTACTCTGTGAGATACAAAACATATTTCAGAGTGTAACCACACTTTATGTACCAGTGCTTGGATAAAAACTTAGGTTAGAGTAAAAGCACATTGAAGCATGTGCTACTTTTGTTTTATTTTGTTTACAAACAACACAATCAAAACACCATTTTTATGCTTATGCAGTTCACCATTGGACGTAAAAGCTGTGATTGCAGTGTCATCATAAATCATGTCTAAATTGGTTTGATTATTGGGTAAGTAAATTGCAGCAGTCTGTGTGGTGTTCAGTTTGTTAGGTTTTTTTTTCCTCATGTTGCTTGCCATCTTGATATAATTACCACAAGACACATTAGCCGGATCATTCTAGGATTCGTTGATTCTCATACTGCCCCCTATTGACGAGAGACGCATTACACATTACCTGTTTTGTGAATAGGATGGCCGTATCCCAATACTCCGCATGCTTGTCGCTGTTTTTGTTCAGCTTCTTCTGCCAGGTGCAGAAATTTCGCAGGGTCATCGCCGCGTTCCCGGACACCTTGGGTCCTTTCTCTTCCTCGTTAATCACCATAAACTTGACAACCACGATGTTGATAGAGTTAAGAATGGTGGGGTGTTTGTAAAGCTTAGCTGCCACTGACATTAAGGTCAGCACGTAATGCTTGAGGTCGTCACCGTGGAATTTGGCCATGGATTCATCGGCCACCACTAATGTCTCTACATAACGCGGAATGGAGACAAATCTCTTTGAGCGGTTTTTCAGAACTGACAAAGTGACGTCAGTCTTGTGTTGTTCCTTTAGGTGCTTAAACTTCGCCAAAGACTGTGCAACGGTTTGGGTCACACCGCTGTCCACGCCGCATCTTGACGTGGAGTTTACACTCAGATTGGCGTTAGATCTGCGGCTGATGAGATGCGCATGCACACCGTCCCAGTTGGTGTCGTTCAAAGCCGGCTTGATGAAATATTCCCAGCCATCGTAACCGAATGCGCCCTGCAGCCCCTTGCACAAGCTGAGCGCTGCATAGGAATAGGGATCGGAATTCACCTCACCGGCATAAAAACACCGACTCAGATCTTCACTGTGCGCGGAATTTTGAGCGGTTGCGTCGGTGTGCGTCGAGAAAACTGGAGCAATGAAGCTGGAGTCAGACTGTAATTCGAGTACAAAATCTTGTTCAAATGCACTTATTTTGAATACAACTGTTTGCGGCAACGTGTTGTCTTCAGCGCTGACTAAATTGTTCGTGACATGATCCAGTCTGACGGGCATGCACAACTGGCTCTGCATTGAATTCCCAATTTCCCATTGAGCATAGAACACGTTAACAAGAAGAACTGACCTTAGCAACAAAAACATGTTTGTGCGTGAAAAAACTTTGATTTACAAAGCGCAAAATGAGAAATACAGCGAGATGTGAACGCAAGAATATTCCAGGATGCGGTTGCACTAATATGTTGCCTTTGCGCGTCCACAAAGTATGAAATCCGCCGGTCTGTGATCCATGCCTTTCTTGTACCTGTATACTGAAGCGACTCTGCTCATCTGTCGCCTTTATGCGCGCGCGGCATTTGTAAACATCCAGCGCTTGAAATCAGAACATTTTGGGGAGGTGCTCAAGTGCGCTCATTGGGTATGCCTTTTCTTTTAAGGTTAAGCCAGCAACTACTTGTGGCTCTGTGAGCTTTCGCAACATCAGCGTTCAGCGCTCCAAGAGCCGGGTTTCCCTCCCACTGCATCTACAGCATCCAAACTAAGACTTAAGAGAGGGCAGCACATGAATTACATATGCATACAGCATATATACTACAAAGTTATATGTATGCTATTTAAGTTATCTTAATTATTTAATTAATCAATATAAGTTATCTTATCTTTAACTATTCATTTGGAGGCCTATGCGTGATTTTATTTTATTCTCTTTTATGAAACCTGCATAAACTACATCATGTGCTACCAGTTGTTGTGGTAGGAAGTGAATGAGCAGCGATTTCTACGCCAGTGAGTGACATTATCATAATTTAAGGGTGGGGGGTATGTAATGGCACACCAAAGATGTATATTATTTTTCCCATAATTGCTTAAATGATTCAGTGAAGAGCAAAAATGGTGCGTGGGCTTGACCTTTTCGAAACATGTTTTTGACACAATCTGTATTGTATAGGCCTACAGCACTGTAGAAATAAAAGTGAGTAAGGATATAATTTTGTCATTGTGGCAGAACCCAGTACCCTTATAGCAGGCATACTCAAATATGGCTCACGAGATCCACTTTCCTACAGAGTTTAGCTCTAACCCTATAATCAAACACACCTGAGCATGTAATCAATGTCTTCAGGATCATTAGGAAATCACAGGAAGGTGAGTTTGATCAAGGTTGGAGCTAAACTCTGTATGAAAGTGGATCTCGCGAGCCAGATTTGAGTATCACTGCCTCATAGGTTCGCTTACCTAACCCTAGGATCCTTGTTTGTATATTACATCAACATTATACATTAAGGAAGTAAAATTCACCCTATAGTGCTGCAGCTAAGGTAAAAGGGGGTACCTTTGGGGATGTCGTCCTGCTCACAAGCAATTTCTCCACTGTGCTTCTGTAAGGACTTATGAACGTAGAAATTGCCAATTTGATATCCTTGCTCAATTGACCCCCATTCATAAAATGGTGTAAGAGCGACATCTTGTGGAAAAGCCAAGCCAAATGAAAACATTCCAATACAGCTTACTAAATATTAACAGCCATATAAATATTAAACCATACGACCAATAACAAAATAACGTCTTTCCATACTATGTGCAAAAAAAATTATTATAGTATTGGGCAATGTATTTTTATACTGCAGAATCCCATTTGATCTCCCGTTAGATTGTTGTATTGGTAGAAAAATGTCTAGTTTCCAACTTGATACTGCAAATGATACAATGCTGCCCCTCAGCGGTAGTTTTCAAATCAACCTGTTGTCCGTCTCTGTACAGCACGCTGCGTTCCGCGTGTACTGCGCTAAGATCATCAACACCGCGCTGCAAATAACCTATTATACGTTCCTCTGTTAATTCCTACATTTTGTGTATTTCTGTTCGTTCTTTTTTAGTTTAAAACGTGCACTCTTAAACTAAATAAATGCCACCAATAGAGATTGAGGAACTCAGGGTTGTTTGTAAATGACTTGAAATAACATAAAAAATATTGCAGTTTGATGTGCACCATACGTGATTTGCTCGTAGGCTATTTTTTATGTTTTGATTTGTGGTTATAACCTCCAGCCAGGATATAGTCAGATGTCACCTTTTCAGCCCGCTGATATCTAGGTACAACGACATTTGCTCGTGTGTACATCTCGTTTCTTCCGATATTTTCACTGGTTTAACACGCTCTCTAGCATCAGGTTGACACTCAACACATACTTCGAGTGTCCTACAGCATTCCAGCGCGGCTGTTATAATAATAGCTGTAAGCAAGACCCGCAGTAGTGAAAAGGGGCCGTGCCGGTAGCCCTATTGGATCAGACCCGGTTTTTTTCTTGCTTTGGCGCACGAGGGGAGGAGAGAGAATGAATATCAAAAATAAACCGCGTACGCTGGAGAAGCCCAAGCCTGTATAAATACCAGCGCAAGAACATTCTTCGCTTATACAGTGAGCCGGATGATGAGTATTTTCTTACAAGACTGTTTCTATGAGCTCTCGAGACTTAAATTGAATTCTTATTAAATCAATATTGATATTGTTTTTTTTTCTTTTAATTTTCAGTGGATTATGTTCATCTGTATCTTTGTTTTAAAACAGAACTAGCTATTAGTTCTTCCAGTGCCGTTTTCTTATTTTTCAGCATACAGTTTTGGATATTTCTGTATTCACCATTAAAATGGTATCCACAGTTGTTTTTTGTATATTTTTCTTACTCAATCTTATGTCTCAGTTAGCTACGGGTGAGCTAATCGAGGAAGAGGAGACCGTGCCAGTAAACCTTACATTCAGAAAAGGTGTTTTTGGGAGGAATGAAGAGAGACAGCGTTTTAAGATCAGTGCATTTGGTCAACTTTTCCTGCTTGACCTGACGCCGGATAGCAGGTTCGTGGCTCCATCATTAAACGTCCAGCGCATAACTGCAAAAAACCTCCCAGCCGTTCTGGACGCCTCCAGGAGCGGAGGTGTCTTCAGGGATGCGACCCAGTCCGGAGACAGCGGCGCGGACCTCAGAGACTGTTTCTACAAAGGAACGGTGAACTCTGATAAGGAATCGGTAGTTGCTGTCAGTTTATGTCACGGCATCCAGGGTACTTTCATAACGCAAGGGGACGAGTACTTTATTCAGCCTAGAGCAAGTGCCAAGACCACCGGCAAATCTTTACCGCAGGTGCACGTCGTTAAAAGGCGAGCCTTTTCCAACAGTCGCGGGGCGTCAACTATGGTCTTTGATCAAGAGAAATTTGACAGTTTTGTGAAAAAGAGCAACCTGAACTCCAGTGAAGACGAAGACGGCAAAGCGAGACGCGCGAAAAGATTCGTCTCAGCTGCGAGATACATCGAGACCCTGGTAGTTGCCGACGCTTCTATGACACGTTTCTATGGAGACGAGATAAAGGTGAGTCAAGCGTGCCTTTAGAGAAGTCGCACATTCCCTAGTCGTTTTATTTTGAAAGGCATGCGCAATTTATAATATTATTCGCTCATTTGGGTGCACCAACTTTTTAGTTATTTAATTGATTCTGAAACTTGTACGTACAATTTAGCTACTTACCGAACTTTCTATTCATTTACTGAAGACGTTTCACCACTCACCCGAGGGGCTTCGACAGACCACCTGGTGAAATCACTTATACAGCATGGATAGCAATATATGTATATTTAATTTTCCTGTTTAATTTAATTTCTTTATTTTACAAGGTAATATTTTTAAGTCATTGCCCTGTTGTCCTTATACGGACAATTGACTGCAATAGCTATATTGCTATACACTACTACATAGATGGCCTACACAGAATATTTGTAGAATTTGTACACGCCTTTTAACTGTTGCTTATTTGCTACACCCACCTTTAAAAAGGTACCTAAATGGAGAATAATTCATCTCACAAAGACCCATAAACTCTTCTCAATATGTTTTCCAGGTGACATTCAATTTGACACGAGCACGCGCAAGGAAAGTGTGCGTTCACACATAAAACTGAATTTACCAAGATGGCCTTTTATGTCAATATACGGAAGTGTTGTAGGGAGCAAGGATCATGTATCGAAAACTGACTTTCTGTAAAAAAAATGTAGGCATGTTTCTCTCACAAAACGTAGCGGATTTGGTTTCTCTCACAAAACGTAGCGGATTTGCATGCGATATAGTTGCGGGAGTTTGTTTTGGAAAGTCGATGCGGGAGTTTGTTTTGGAAAGTCACAGCGTCGATGATTTTTCTTTCTCCTCACGGTCGCTTGCAGCGGGGTTTCTCTCATGGAGATAGAACGCTTTGGTTGGAGTTGGATTGGAGTTACAGAAAACTTTGAACTAAATCTGTCAGTCCATTCCACCTACATTAGCCTATATAGCCCGGGTTTAGAACTATGTGAAGCTTTATGTAAATAGAAATATGCTAACTGGTTTTACAGAAATCAATTTTTCTGGATATGAATTACTTATTGGACTATGTGAATAAAAAAATCATTGTGTTCACTGCTACCCGTTAAGAAGTAAACATTAAAAGTAGGGACTATGTGTTTATCCCTTTAACTGGTGTGCAGCTAACTATATCAAAACAGCAGTCATATGTGCTGTTTCACATTTTCAAGGATTTCATGACAAAACTGTCATTCAGGGACACATTTCCATTCTAGTCGGTCTTTATTCCAATGTAAAACTGCAGATGTATTCACAAGTCGAAGTTGAAGTATCACATTTTTAATAAAGTCTACGAATTAGCCCTCAATTATCGGTCTATGATTTAAACATAAAAAGTAGTAAACCACTAAAAACTTGTGGTTTGAGGGTGACTGGGGTTGGTTATACAGAGTAACAAAATATGAAACGTGTCTGTGAATCAGTGTGGGAGAAAATAAAAAACAGAGGGGGGGCGAAAAGAACATCTGGAAAATAAGGATATCCAAGTTGCTTGCGACCCATTTTATTGATAGAAAGAAGAACAAATGTTTAAGTGTCTTGGTCCCATAGGCCTTCAGATTTGGGCCACCACTTTATTCTTTCCCCCAAAATGTAGTGTCAAGTTTAATAAAGAAAATCCTCACTGAACCGCTGTCTTTACTGGTCCTACTATTAAATTAGTGACAGCTGCATTATTTTAACGTATATGGAACCTAAAATATTGTCAAGTCATTATCTCCCAGTGTATGAAACTGAAAACAGTCAATCAACAATCATCTAGTTTTATTGCCAAAAATACATCATGTTTTTGGTACTATATATCCAGGATTGTATATTTAGTATCTTTGAGGTTTGTTTACGCAGTGTATCCGCAGACCATTTTTGTTTGATTACAACATTTCTATTCTCTCTCTTTATTTCTACAGCACTACCTCCTGACAGTGATGTCCATGGCAGCACAGATCTATGTGCATCCTAGCCTGAAAAATGCTGTTAGTCTGGTGGTAGTGAAGATGGTGGTTGTGGAGGATGAGGAGGTGGGACCTGAGCTTTCAATCAACGGTGGTGTTGCCCTGCGCAACTTCTGCAGGTGGCAACAACTTTTCAACCCAGGCAGTCAGAGGCATCCTGAACACTATGACACTGCCATCTTGTTTACTAGAGAGGTGAGAAACACAAAACAGAGACGTTTTAGAACAAAGGAATCAAATTTAAATGAAAAATCAACATTAACTTACATGCTGTAGAAAGAAATGAATGTAAGTAACCCGTGTTAAAACAATCAAATGTGATTATTAAAATGACTGCACAACTGGACTTTTATTAGCAGAATTACTTTTAATACTAGAAATATGTAGGTCATTTAATAAATTTTTCCATCAGGAAAGATGGTGACTATTTCTCTCCAACATTTCCTGTCCACACATATTTCACAGATGTAATTACCTTCAGCTTTTAATTAACTCATTGGCTACCACTTTTCCGAAACAAGACATTATTTCATTGAGTCAATGACAGGGTCATGATCACAATGCTCTGCAGGGAACCCCCTGTTCAATCTTGGAGACAGCAAGCATGAGAAATAAAAACCAAAGGGTTAGCACTGGATAACATAGATGTAGGAGAAATGAAAATTTGGCTGGACATCCAGCTGAGAACAACACAACAGAACGAAAAGAGATCTCAGTCCTGCTGTGGCTAGATGGAGAGACAGGTGGTTTTTATTTAGCGGAGGAGGTCTGGGTGTCTCTGGTCATCTCACGTGGCTTCCACTGAGACGTCTTCCCCAGTCAAGGTTATCCCTGTCTGGACAGGGAAGTGCTGGGAAGGCCCTTTGGTCTACATGTGCTGTGTGGTCCAGCTATCTCACAGTTAATTTTCCCCCTCTTGCTTTTTTCTAGTACGCAGTCTGCCGTGTATTTGCTTCATTTTACGATGGAAACACTGACAAATATGTTTTGCTGGCAAGAGCCTGCTTGAGGAAAAAAGGGCTGTCTGGAACTAATGGAGCGATGTCTGGATATCAGTGTCTCAAATGTGTCCCCCTCTCCTCTACTCTCACTCTCTTTTTTGTCTCACATCTCTCTGTCTTATTTGCCCACTTGTCTCTCTCTTTTTTTACCTCAGGATATTTGCGGATATAAGGATTGTGACACTCTGGGTGTAGCTGATATTGGCACTATGTGTGACCCCAAAAGAAGCTGCTCAGTCATAGAGGACAACGGCCTTCAGGCAGCTTTCACTGTGTCACATGAACTTGGTATGTTCACACACATGACCAGACTCCATGTCTGTAGTTAGACGTCTCAGCCTTACCGACTGTCTGAACAAGAGCATGTGTTCCAGACTGAGTCATTAATTAATGTAAGCCAGCTGTTTTCAACAGCTAAAATATACTGAGAACTTTGTGTTACCATTAGGCTTCATCACATGAACTTAGAATTCATCACACTATATGTTGACTAAATTCAAATGAATCACAATTCATTTCATATCAATATTTAATTGTAAAATGTCAGTGTCAATATTTGAAGACGAAAAAGAAGATAATTCAAAGACCAGTAAATAATCGAATTGACTTACATAGACTGTCCGAGGTACAGTTCTTGTACAGTTCTTCATTGAATATACACCAAGTTGCAGTAGTAGCTGCAGTGTTGTTGTCTGTTTGAAATGTTTGGTTGGAAATGACACCCTCTGGAAAGGCAAAAATCACAATGAGCGTGAGTGAGAAACATCAATGAAAGATGTATAGAGCTCAGTCATATGGAGGAGCACAGCAACGTGGGAAAATTATTACACTGTACAGGTGCAGAACATATTTCTATTTTCCTCTCTTTTTTCAGGCCATGTACTCAGCATGCCACATGATGATTCTAAAATCTGTGAGAAGTTGTTTGGACATCTCCATGGGCATCATATGATGGCTCCTTTCTTCGTTCACCTCAACAAAACTCTTCCCTGGTCCCCATGTAGTGCACTCTACATCACAGAGTTCTTCGACAATGGCCATGGTATGATCCTTCTCTGTCTGTCAGGATGCTGTTTTAATCATTTCCCTTTTTTAAAACTTATAAAAATATGTCAGTGAAAAAGAACTCCCTGAAATGCAGTACCATTTGATTTGCTACTGTCTTTCTGAGTGTAATTTTTAATGAACAGCTGGTTTTCTCTTGGTTAACATAGGTTTTCAGTTTTTGTTTGGTTTTGGCCTCAGAGCATAATGGTGCATATTTCCTCAGAGTCTCCGAGAAAAAAAATGTAATAACATTCAGTTTTGAGACATTTTGCTAGAATTGTATGTCTGTCATTCAAAAGTTAATGGAAACATGGCACAGAGAATCTGCTGTATAATTTTGATCTTAGTGTGCGGTGAAAAATCTCTATAATGTAGATGCCTGTGTTTTATGAATTTACTTTCTTTCAGTGTTTTGCACGTTTCTTGTTTAAATGCCACTTCTGTCTTAACTTACTCCCTAACCGCTAATAATGGGCTGGTGGGAACCACACTCTGTAATTTTGCTGAGAGTGTCAAAACGAACAGTCTTTGCAAAATAAGCTCACTCTCTACTCATGTACGATATAAATATATACACTACCGTTCAGAAGTTTGGGATCAGTAAGATCTCTCATTTTTTATGTCTCATGTGCTCACCAAGGCTGCATTTATTTAATCAAAACAGAGTGAAAACAGAAACATTGTGAAATATTATTTCAATATTTTGTCATCTATTCTTGTCTGGTCTGCATTTTCAGCAGCCATCACACTAGTCTTCAGCATCACATGATCTTTCAGATCGATTTTTCTGGATTGAATGGAAAGTTAAAAACAGCATTTATTTGAAATAGAAATCTTTCCATCAAGACTGTCCATTAGGGATACCTAATATTAACTATGATTCAAATACAACAGAACAATTCACAATAAAGATGAACTCAGATAAGAAAAAGTGTCAGCTCAGGAAATATGGTGGACATATTTTCTCCAGTTGTTGATTTATTTCCATCGATATCTCAGTCTACACACTCTCGTTCCCACTCTTCCACTGACTCATCTTCAGTGACTCACACATTCCAGGTTTAACAACTGTTTTCCCTCACAGAGACAGTACGTGTAGCGAAGCATATACTGTCTTTACCGGTTGCACTGTTGCTACAGGTACTGTTGACTATGAACTGATGCGGCTTCGAGGCTGTTATTTTCCATTGTTATTATGCCTGTATCCGTTTCACCAAAAGCCTTTCATTACTAAGAATTCATAATATTCATTTAGGTGTGTAAAGCTGGATTGAAACTTTCAAAATTCTTAATACTTAAGATGTTAAGGTGTCCTTAATACTTTAAGCCTGATTAGATTTCACAGTGTCAATCTCAATAAAACACAAAGGAGTCAAGAAGTCTGCGTAATTGTTTCAAGGCATTATACTGTCTCCATATCTTTATCCATATGGATAAAACTAAGTTTAGGAAGAATGTTCTTACAGTTAAATTATTCTTTCTTATGTTACAGATTCATTTTTTTTGTTTGTTTTAGAGCGAGCTAACTAAGGCTGCACAATAATAGGTTATATAATGGACTTCTCCAGATGGGAGACTATTATCTCTTACGCACATTGGGATGGGAGGAGGTACAGTGAGATCTCTCTGCAATGAAAATTGTCCCCTCAAGCTAACGTGCATACCTGTTTCAGACTTGCTGTACGTAAGAGATTGTTTTAGCTGAAGTAAACACTTGGTCAATAGCAACAGACCTAAGGAAAACACTGCGAACCACCTTATAAGCATAATATCATTTACATTTATATACAGAACATGTATTTGGGAGAAGCTTTTATCCAAAGAAACTTATCTTGAATTCAATGTGCATATTTTATCATTAACTGCTTTCCCTGGGAATCGAACCTGAGAACTTGGTGTTGCACTGTTTAAGCTACAGGAAGACAACCTTCAATTTTAATTTGAAACAAATAAGCTGAAGAAAACCCTGCATGTGCATTCCTCAGGTGACTGTTTGCTGGATCCACCCGAGAAGAGCATCCCTTTACCTACCGAGCTCCCCGGCCGTATGTTTGGTCTGGACCGGCAGTGCCAGCAAGCTTTTGGGGACGAATATACCCACTGTCCCAATGCCCCTGAGGATCAGGCGTGTGCACAGCTGTGGTGTCGAGAGGAAGGAAAGATACAGTGCACGACCAGGAATGGAAGCCTTCCCTGGGCTGACGGTACTCCATGCAGGGAGGACAGGAGATGTCGTGAGGCTTCATGCGTGTCCAGTGCACTGGAGGAGGCGAGAGAAGAGAAGGTATGCCCAGGAGGATGTGTGTATGTGCGACTGTGCGTCATCCGGTTTTATCACACTTTTACCTGTCAGCACATATGCATCTAAATCACCCATGTACATATTTACAGGCGCCACTATTAACAAATATCTGACACTGCAGGTGATGTCTTGCGTATGGCCTCTTGTGCGTCACCCTACTCTTCCTTTTAAAAATTGTAAACATTTGCACATACTGTCTCAATGATCACTTCTGTCTCTCTCAGATTATTCAAAACTTTTACGTATTTCCCTTCCTTTGACATTAAAGATGACACATACTTTTTACCACATGTTTACATGTTTGAAGAAGTCTAAGAGTGCTTAGAGCCAGACTGTTCTTTTTTTAAACTTCAAAAAAAAAATTCCTCCTCTTGGATCCCAACCAGCTGAGCAGCTTAAAATAATCAATCTACTTTAAATTCATCTTCTAAATGCCAGAGAGAGAGAGAGAGAGAGAGAGAGAGAGTTTTTCTAGAGGGAACCTTTAAAAAGCTAAATTATTTTTGAGCCTTCCATTAAAAATGCAGTTGCAATGTATTCAGCAAAGCCTCTTTAAAAAGTGTGATTATATTTGGTGTAGTGTGTTAAAAAAACAAGCTTGTGATCCCAGACGGCCTGGCTGTTAGAAAGCATCCCTCAGCCAACTCATAAAAACCCTGACAGAAATGCAGTGTGGTATGCTCACATTCCGTCATCATTACGCTTACTGGAAGTGATGTTTAGGAGCACTTTGCAAGGCAAACGTGACAGTAAAGACATTTATAATGTTACAAAAGATATCTATTTCAAATAAATGCTATTCTTTTTTATCAGCAATATTACTGTATTTTTACTGTATATTTTATAATAGGTGCTACATATTACAGTGAAATGTATATCTAACTGCCTCTATTTGTGTTTTAGGTGCCAGTCAATGGTGGCTGGGGAGAGTGGGGCCCTTGGGGGCCGTGTTCACGGACATGTGGTGGGGGTGTGGAATTTTCTCATCGTGAGTGCACTGCTCCAGTGCCACAGAACGGGGGCTCGTACTGTGTGGGACAGAGGGTCAAATACCAGTCCTGCAATACTCAGACATGCCCAGAGGACCATGGTAACATTTTATAAATAAACCTCCATACACACACTGGGTGGCATAGGTCAAATTATTGTGAGCTAGAGAATGAGCGAGGGGAGTGAATGAGGTCAAGAGGTCGAAAGACTATGCATTTATTATAATCATATTATTCTTAGAGGTGCACCAGTGACCATTTTTGAATCCACAGGAAAAAGCTTCAGAGAGGAGCAGTGTGAAAAGTATAACACTGACCGTTACTTGGACATTCAAGGAAACATGAAGCAGTGGATCCCCAAATATTCCGGTGTCTCTCCACGAGACCGCTGCAAACTTGTCTGCCGAGCCAAAGGGAGCAATGAATTCAAAGTTTTTGAAGCCAAGGTGCACATTCATTGAAAATGTTTTCTAATCTGATCAGCAATAATGAGTAATTTTAGTCTCTTTTGTGTATCTGCCTGCTCTAAAGCTTTACTAAGACGTCAGATGATCTCTTTCTTAGACTTCCCTCTTGCCACAACCCATTGATATCTTTACACTCCCACTAAACTCTCATGCATGAAATATTTTCCCTGTTGTAAAATGAGAAACCTGAGCACCCTAACCCTACAGTTCAGCTACTTGCTTAAGCTCTTGAGTGTACCTCTGTAAATGATATTTCAGATACAGCTGAAATGTACTTGGTTTTGCGTCATCCGCCCAGAGTTTTTGCTATTCCGCTTTATGTGGAATAGCCATTATGTTAGAACAGAATACACTGGTGAGCTTAGGCTGCCACTGCAATAAAAGTGTTTTGTTTATGGTTTTCTGTCTATTCTAATGCTGATGCTTCATATGTGCTGTTCAGGTCGTGGATGGCACCACCTGCGGGCCGGACACCACATCTATCTGTGTTCAGGGCCAGTGCATCAAAGCCGGTTGTGACCAGGTGATAGGCTCCAATGAAAAGCTGGATAAGTGCGGTATCTGCGGAGGTGACGGTACAAACTGTAGGAAAATAAGCGGCTCATTAAACAAAGCTACGTAAGTATAGATTGTATGTGTGAGCATTACTAATACCATTTAAAATGATGTAACACACTGAGAAAGGTGTGAGCTACTGATATAACTGAATCTATGCATAACAATATTATAATGTACAGTATAAAAAATGGATATTCAAAGGAGATTACCAGTGGAACAATGTTATTACAGTATTCTGATTTTTATAGATTCTTTAAGTGAGCTTTAAGACAGCTAAGTTAGTCTAAATGTAAAAAAAGGCTAAATGATCATGTACAAATGTAGGATCCAATATAATATTGATGATTTCAAAAATGCCAAGCTCCAGAAGGGGGTTTTCACAACAATACCATAGAAGAACCATTGTTCAGTGAACAGTTCTTAAAAGAGTGATTTTTGTCTTAAGGTGTGGTCACAGTAGAAAAATTGCAACAAAAAAGGTTCATTGTCTATAGAGAGTATGCACATAAAGTCATTGTGGTTATGCCCGCTGAGTGCCAGCATTAGTGTTCAGCTTGAATGCAGTGAAACAAAATACAGTTTCTACAGAATATATTGAAAGAACCAGAAAAACCATTGGGATTCTCGTCACTTTTTACATAATGTCATTTCTCCCTATAACAAGTTTTTTGGGCTGTGTGATATGATACTACAAATCAGGGATCATCCATATTTTGATCTAGCTATATGCATTTGTAGTGCTGTCTAGCAGATCAAGTATCCTATATATACTGGTTCTTTGAGCCCAAATGCCTTTAATTTAAGCAGTTCATTTTTTAAGTTTTCACAGTTCTACTAGCACCATCCAAGTTGCAAAACGTGTTTCCAATCAGTCTGACTGAGTGAGCATGTTCTGTCTTGAAAGAGACAACAATGTATTGTCACTAACACAGAAATGTATAAAGCACCCATCACACAGAAGTCTCTTTCAAAACAAGCAAGTTTTTATTGATCAATGCAGCAAATTCATGTGCTGCATGAGCAAAACCTGTATGGGGAAGTTTTTAACCCTCACATAAAACTTAATTTATGTGCACAGATTACTATTGGAACAGTAATTTATTCTATTAGAAAGTGGACCGCACCTTCAGAGTAAAGAACAATGGAAAATTCTACAATGGAAAGATGTTAAAGATATTTCATGGAACCAGAGATGCTAAAGAACCTTTCATTTTAAGAGTATAATGTCACCCGATAACCAATATTGTACCGATATTCATATGATACATTGTTTGCTTATAATATCTCCACAGTATTGGCTACACTGATATTGTTACCATCCCTGCTGGGGCGACTAATATTGACATAAAACAGCGCAGCCATCGAGGCATCGCACATGACGGTAATTACTTGGCAGTAAAGATGGAAGACGGAACCTACATCCTGAATGGGAATTTCTCAGTGTCTATGGCAGAGCAGGACTTTCCGGTGCCTGGCGCCATGCTTCGCTACAGCGGCTCTTCCACCACCTTGGAGCGACTCCTCAGCTTTCACAGACTTCAGGAGCCCATCACCATCCAGCTGCTGTCCACCGCTGGGGACACTTCACCCCCTAGAATCAAGTATACTTTCTTTTTGCCGAGGGATGTGCCTTTTAGCGAGCCTGGCACAGAGAGCAGGATTTCGCCACATGTCATCTTGCCCTTTGGGGGAGCTGACTGGGTCCTGGGTGAGTGGTCTGAGTGCTCCAAGAGCTGTGGTGCTGGATGGTCAAGGAGAAGCGTGGAGTGTAGTGATGGTGAGGGATCCTTGTCTTACCTCTGTGATGCCAACCTGAGACCGGCAGACATCCGGCCCTGTGGGGATCTGCCCTGTCCCATGTGGCAAATGGGGCCGTGGTCAGCATGTTCACAGACATGCGGAGTCGGACAGCGCCACCGCACTGTAGTCTGCATGGACTACATGGGCAAGGTTCTAGAGCATGAGAAGTGCAACCCAGACAAGAGGCCAGAGGTAGTTGTAGTGGAATGTTTTTACCAGGACTGCTAAAGCTGACATTGTGTGCAGTAGTAGAGAATGAGGAGGTGGTGAGATCCGTAGTGACTGAGAAAAAGCTTCAGAAACAAACTAAGAAGCTCTTGGGGATAGAGCATTAGATTGGAGATCACTTGTCAAGCATAACCAGGACATTTGATATGAGTTATCTGTATCATGGTTTAATCTAATTCTCTGTCTTTTAACCACAAAGGTAACCTCCCACGGAGATCTACCTCAGTCAATACAAGTTTCATAACGTTCACAGTTGTTTAGAGAGGAGTCCGTTGGAAAACATTTGCACAAACCTGCTGAAATGAGTCCAAATTAAGGTACCTAAAGGTGGTCACATAAATGATTCAAGTCAGATCATCCACCTTTCTAAAACTGACCACAACTGACTGCATTTTAGTATCTTTATACATGCTAGACTAATTGATTTCACTCATTTATTTTAATTGCCAGTTTATGTTTTTTAGCATTGAGTCTGTTTCTAATATCTACTACTTTTAATACTGGTGTCACCCTCAAAGGCTTTCAGATTTTTCATATTGCAACACTGGAGGAAAGAGTATTTGGAAGTACAGTTCTTTACTGGTCTCACAATAGCTATATGTGAACAACGTACACAGATAAGAACTGTTGGAATAGATACAAATATCCTAATGTTACCTTTAAAATGTTGCCTGGTTATGACTGTTGATTTGGATGAATGATTTTAATGAGTTTGTAATGAAGAATCAAAGTGGAATTGCCTTGTCTCACGCACTGTTGTTCTTTCTGTACATATATAAAGCCATGAGGCAACAAGCTATCCCAGTTTGAGAGCAACAGCGTAAAGACTGCTAAGTGTGCCTTTAATTAATTAATATCACTATTGGCATCCACTGGTGCACATTACTTAAAAGGGATAATTTAATATAACCGATACTGGCATATGTGAGTTTACAGGAGAAAGTAATTTATTGCTAAATGTTCATTTAGAAGTGGATAATTACTGTATATTATTGGACACACATGTGCCCTTAAGATAATTGCAATGATTACTAAGACACAAACAGAAAAAAAAATTTCCTGTGAAAGACACATTGAGATTGCATGCATCTTTGCAATCTATATTCTGTTGATTTGTCCTTACTCTTCCAAGCTTTAGTTGACACTGTATAAATGCATAAAAAAATCTATCACCCACACACCCATTATAAGAAAAAAGAGAAAAACTCATCTGAATGTTGTTAATAAAATAGTATTATATTTAATTGGACAACTATATGCAAACATTTCTAATGCAGCAGTTCTAAGCAGACATGGCTGATATTTCTGAAATTTTCCCTTTAGCCGTATGATCACTGATATTTGTTGCAACTTAGCCGTTTCACATATGGCAAAATTACTTTTAATTTGATACTTGCAAATTTCCTTAGCCTGGAATGTAATTGAATAGAACCTGTAACAAATGTAAAGTATGAGGAATTATTTGCATTCCATTTGAGTCAAAAGTATGCAAGTTTTGAAATGGTGCATATTTAAAACTACAGCATTCTATCCCTTCAATGAAGGTCTGCACAATGCTATTGTTATAGCTTCCTTTTACAAGCTATTTATTTTTCTACCTTCAACACCTAATGTTTTTTTTTTCTTGATGCTGCTGTCTGTCTTATACATGATTGATGTAAGAATTTAAATCAATTCAATGTGTCTATAATAATAAAAGTCTTCTTGATTCATTTGTAAGGCCTCCATGTCAACACATTGTTAACCAGCTACATTGTTACCTTAAGTGTCATAAAACATTTCACCAAGGAACAGCTGTGCATACAGAACAAATGCATGAAAAGTTCCAGACTAAGACTAAAAAAATGCTGGTAACTAAGATGAAACCTCGGGATGCCAATCAATGCAAAGAAAATGTAGTTAAATAAGGAGTAAATATTAGAGACTTTTGTGCATGTCTACTTATTCCAGTAGATTGTGTGAGAAGAATGGTAAGTTTCCTACATTCAATCAAATATGAAAGTTTTCATCTTTTTTAAAAGAATACATTAACAACCCTGTCACATGTTGTGAAGTTATTTCATAATCTTTGCATAAGGGCAAAGACAACACTTGACTCGAAAGCTTTCCAAAACCCTTAACATATAACTCTGCAGTCTGAAACAAAACTCTTTAATACCCTATGCATGGTCTAGAAATAAAAATCCTGCTTTTATTTTGTGTGTTTGCGTCATCACAGCGCTTTTAAAGTCATCAGTAAAAATGAAAGGTCAGTCGCACGAGCCCCGTGAAAAGCATTCTGGGATACAATATGTAAACATCAGCCTCAAACCTATCAGACGAGATACCAATGCATTTTATACATAATGAAATTTTGAACAGACTGATTTTTTTGTGATTTTGCTATTTAATACAAACGGGGGCACTCGACTTCGTGATTTATCGGGATGTGACGAAGCTGTCAAGAAGCGACAGTACTTCTGTGCAAGTATCAGAATGCTAGCGGCTAGTTAGCTTGCTGCTGGATCACATTCATGCGCCTGTAGTTGTCTTACATTTCAACGGATTCGTCCATTCTTTGTTACCGGTGAGCTGCACTGATATACATCCAGCACAAGAAATGTTTCGTACACTGTGTGGACACTGACGACACTGTTTTAGTCGTCGTCAGTGATTAGCGAGCTAGCCAATGAATGCTGCAGGTTAGCTGGACGTTGTTTTCGGACTCTGAAAGCAGTAATGCATGTTCATTTCCTTGAGTATATTTTATGCACGAGTTTCTGGTAATGTCACATTGTTAACTCACAATTGGTTTTCATTTATTAATCGTATCCTAACTCTCTAGTTTACACACAGCACATATCAGGCCACATCCAACCTGTCAAAATACGTATTTTTTTGGTGATTCAGTAATTCAAGTGTGCATCAGATGCATCAATCTAAACCTTTGATTTGGGAGTTGGATATAAACAAGTGAGAATTATACTGTTACGGCTTCTACTGAGAATAAATGTTTGCTAAGTGATACATAAACAAAAGCAACTCGTGTGTAAAGTCACGCCCCTCTAACTTTATCTAAGAGAGAATTTATTTTAATTTTGACAGCCATCAATAAGATGTTATTGTCCCTTCCCGTAACTATTAATTGATGGATGACAGCTGTAATTAAGTATTTTTTATATTCGTTTACATTGGTAGGGTATTTATGAAACGCTTCCCCTAAACGCCCCTTTCTAAAACATTTTAAATAGGTAATTCACGGATAAATCTTCAATCGTTATACGGTATATTTTGAACCTGTCGTCTTCATAATCGTTTTGGAAGCCTTTTAAAGGAATAGTTAACTCAATAATATATATATATATATATATATATATAAATCTTATTCGCCTTTGTGTTTTTCCAAACAGCTTTCTTCTATGTAATAGCCTATATAATGATAATGATGAAGATTGTCAAATTTCCATCCTTCCTAAAATTATAACAGTTAGTAGTTGATTTATACTAATTTAAATATATAGGCTATAATGTATTTTGCTATGCAAGTCAATTTTCATCACAAAAAAAATATTTTGTAAATCATAATTCTTCCATAAAAGTCAAAATGATGACATACTAATTCATAATTACGTTATGACATGTTGATAGTTGAAATTTTTTGTCATTATGTCTTAATTTTGCCTTTTATGTATATATTGCTGTTTTTGTGGTAGAAATGGGCATCTAAAACTTTCTTTGTTGACATTACATTTTTTAGAATAATTTTGGTGTGAGCTATAAACCTTTAAAACAAACTAATTTAATTTATTTACTGTTAATAAGTTACTACGTTCACTCTAATATCCTTAAATTATGCATTTTATAAACATTTTCACACAAAAAAATGTGCAGTGGCAAAAGGGTTTTATGGCTATTTCATAGCTCTATGCTTTCATTTGTCCCAGAATTGTTGTAAAGTCTCTGTCACTGTGGAATGCATCCTGCGGTTCTAAGAACTGAAAGTATTATCTTTCTAAGAATTAAATGAATTTTTTTTTTTGCTGTTTCTTAGCTTACTTTATCTCCACTGCAGTTGCAAAAGTTTAACAGCCTGAGATGATCCTTTCCACTCTAAACCCAGCCGGACTCATTTGGACATCCGTATAGTTTAGACATATCTGCCATCCCTCTGTTAGCTTTCAGCTGGATACAAGCAATGCAATACCAGTTTTCGGCAGATGTTATTTGAGGGAGTTTATTTGGGCTTGGAAATGTGACAAAATCAGGATTCCTCAGCTCTGAATCATTCTAAGTATGTGCTTGTGCTTTGTGTCATAAGGACCACTGGAACTGAAAAGTGCTGAAGGTGTAAAGCTGCGTGTCTTCTGTCTGTATAAGTAGCTTTGCTAGATCAGCAGTGAGGAGAAATATTCCTTGCCTGTGACATAAGTGAGATGGATGAACTATTACTTGGGAGGAAAACATAAAAAAAATGTACAATTTGAAAAAGTTTTTTTTTGCAGGTACTTTTTTAGTATTACATGCATAATATTTAATAAAAATAGGCGATATGTGCAAGATATTTGCAGTTCTAATGTTTTTGCAATATTAATGCAATTCATTGATTGTTAAAGGGATAATTCACCCAAAAGTAAAAATTCTGTTATCATTTACTCGCCTCATGTTGCACCAAACCTGCATGACTTTCTTTCTTCTATGAAAAACAAAATAAAATGCTTTGAGAACAACATTCCTCAAAATATCTACTTTTATGTTTCACAGAAGAAAGACAGTCATACAGGTTTGACACTTTATGAAATTATCTCGAGTTAATATTGATAGAATTGTAATTTTTGTATTTTATCTTATTCTTTCCAGGCAGTCCAGACTCCTCTTGCTGTGAAGGATGGGTGTGAAAACCTTCACTCACAACTCCCCCAACCACAGCCAAGAGCTTTTGGATAAGCTCAACACTCTACGCAGTGAGGGTCACTTTTGTGACGTCACCATCCGCGTACAAGGCCAGATGTTCTCGGCCCACAAGGTAGTGCTAGCCTGCTGTAGTGACTTCCTTCGAGCGAAGCTGTCTGGGAAGCCGCCTGAAGAAGACACTGTAATAGTAGGTGAAGATAACAAACATGTGCTGGATCTCCAACATGTGACGGTCGCAGGTTTCGCTCCGCTTCTGGAATATGCGTACACGTCCACACTGTCCATTAGTACGGAGAACATCATCGACGTACTGGCAGCTGCTAGCTACATGCAGATGTTTGCGGTGGCCAACACTTGCTCTGAGTTCATGAAGTCCAGTATCCTGTGGAACTCGGCATCCTCGGGAGCAGGAGGTCCTGGAAGTACCCTGCCTGCAGTTTTACATAGACCCCAAGAGACCCCTGAAGGCCATGCGAGCTGCACCCTCGCCCCTGTAGATGCCCTCTCGCCATCTCCGGTCTCATCTGAGTGTAGCGTACCAGAGCGGTCCATCCCTGTGTGCCGCGAATCTAGACGCAAACGCAAAGGCTTTGCGAGCCCGCAACCAGCATCCTCAACCTCTGCACAAGTCCTCAACCCCTCTCCCTCTTCGTCTTCCTTCCCAGAGAGTTCAGCACAGGCTCTGGAACCATCTCTGGCCTTCTCTTGGACATACCCCTTTGGTTTGGACCGGCGATTTATGGCAGAAAAGTCAAAACTACATGAAGGCCTCCTTGAGCCATCTGGAGCATCGGGGCAGGACTCTAGTGGACGGGCTTTGGTGGAGTATTTGGCCTGCGAGGGCCCACGAGGCCTGGGCGTAGGGGGTGCAGCAGGGGTGGAGGAGGAGGAGGAAGAAGAAGATGTGCAGGTGAAGGTGGAAAGGCTGAGTGATGAAGAAGTGCATGAAGAAGCTTCTCAACAAGTCAGTGCCCCACACAGTTCTCTGAGTGACCAGCAGACGGTTCCTGGCAATGAACACACCCAAGAAGATCTACTCATCAGCCCTCAGTCCTCATCCATTGGTAAGACTCTTTACTCTTTACCTAATAGTGATACCCCAAATGTATTTTGATATTTTGTTTATTTTGTAAAATATCATGTGGTGTGACTCTCGAAAACTTAATGACGTGTGTGACCCTGGACCACAAAACCAGTCATAAGTCGCATGGGTATATTTGTAGCAATAGCCAAAAATACATTGTATGGGTCAAAATTATTGATTTATCTTTTATGACAAAATTCATTAGGATATTAAGTAAAGGTCATGTTCCATGAAGATATTTTGTAAATTTCCTACCAGAAATATATCAAAACTTCATTTTTGATTAGTAATATGCATTGCTAAGAACTTCATTTGGACAAATTTAAAGGTGATTTTCTCAATATTTTTTTATTTTTTTTGCACCCAATTCCAGATATTCAAATAGTTGTATCTCAGCCAAATATTGTCCAATCCTAACAAACCATACACCAATGGACAGCTTATTTATTCAGCTTTCAAATAATTGACACTTATGACTGGTTTTGTGGTCCAGGGTCCATACTGTATTTATGAAAAATTAAGAGCTGAATTAACATTACTTTATATTCTAAAATGTTAAATAAATATTTAATGAAATGAATATAAAACATCAATTTCTTAATACACCAGTGTGCAGGCATTTTTAGTGTTTTATATACATAAGATAAGATACAGTAAGACCATGAACAAAGAAACAAAGTAAAACAAACTGACAAATACAATAAAACAAATATACAAACGAAATGAAATAAATAGTGCTTTAATTTTTCCATGAAGGTCTACTAACATTACTGTTCAGGTAAGTAATGGCATACAAAATATATCTAAAAGTAATCAAATGTAAATGAACAATGCATAGTTTTCACTGTATGTATTGATAAATGAATCCTTATTAAACCTATAATTTTATTCAGATTAAGAGCTGTGAGTGATTGTCCAAGTGCCAGCATGTCACTTTTAGACAATATATTGACACGCATCTGATTTTCTCCCAACTGTTCTCGTCCACTTAAGACATAAACTGTGTTTAAGTGAATACTCTCCAAGCCGGACATTTTGACATATTTTGTATGTATTTGTTCATTTCGCCCGAAGCTTTTGGTGCGTGCTGCACACACACATTTTAGCCTGGAGAACAGCATCTCTCGCCCACAATTCAACAACAATCACAGATTGAGCTGATTCTGACGTTAAGTTTGGGTTTTAGGGAGGAAAGAGTGCGCACCGCTGTGAAGGGAAAGAAGTTGCGCAAGAAGAAACGCGGCTAGTTTTAATAGCTTTACCTCATGTCTCCTTTTTTTATAATTCTTAGAAGCCAAAATTAAAAAAGTAGCATAATATAACAGCCACAGGCCTAAAGTGTAAGCAGATGTTTGAATGTTTAGTTGTCTCCTCTATCATCACAGTTAAACAGGGCTTTCATGTTCCGTGTGCTGAAGCTCCTCCATATGAGTGCGATCTCGCTTTCTTAATTACGAATGGCAAAAATGAATCATAGACAAATATTTGAATATTATTGCATATACAAACAGCTGGCGACTCTGGTGAGATCGAATTTGCAAGATAATGTCTTTATAGCAATAACAAATGTATGAGTGTTTTCTTCATTTCTCCAGTACCGATAGCAGAACAGTTAACGTCAGAGCTTATCGGTTCTCCGGTCTTTCATAATTTAGCCCCGGGACTGATTAAATACCGGGTTTCGGTACCCATACCTAGTTGACGGCATCACTGATTACAGTATAATGGGTTCTATTGTATTTTGTCGCATCCGGTATAGACACGGTGTGCAGATGCACGTGAACACTGAATTCCGTTCAGCTCCACGTCTATTTTATTTATTTATTTATTTAGTCATTTAGCAGACGCTTTTATCCAAAGCGACTTACAAGTGAGGACATTATAGAAGCAATCAAAACCAACAAAAGAGCAACAACATGCAAGTGCTATTACAAGTCCTGGTTAGCCTAACGCAGTACACGTAGGGAGTTAAAAAATTTTAAGAAAAAGAAAACGAGTATGTAAACTATAGAAAAATTAAACTTAGTGTTAGTTTCACAAGAAAAGCTAGCAGTTAGAGAATATATATGCAATTGATAGAGGGTCAAATGTTTGTTTTTTTTATAAAAAGAAGACCGATTAGATAAAATAAAATTAGAATAGAGAGTGCTAGAGTTAGAGGGTCGAATAAAGATGGAAGAGATGTGTTTTTAGCCGTTTCTTGAAGATGGGTAAGGATTCAGCTGCTCGGATTGAGTTAGGGAGGTCATTCCACCAGATGGGAACAGTTAATGAAAAAGTCAGTGAAAGTGATTTTGTGCCTCTTTGGGATGGTACAGTAATGCGTCGTTCACTTGCAGAACGCAAGCTTCTAGAGGGCATATAAGTCTGAAGTAATGAATTTAGGTAAAGGGGTGCAGAGCCAGAGGTGGTTCTGTAGTTCTATAATGCCTTGAATTTAATGCGAGCAGCTATTGGTAGCCAGTGCAAATTGATGAACAGAAGTGTGACGTGCGTTCTTTTCGGCTCCTTAAAGATTAATCTTGCAGCAGTGTTTTGGATTAATTGTAGAGGTTTGATGGAACTGGCTGGAAGACCTGCCAAGAGAGCATTGCAATAGTCAAGTCTGGACAGAACAAGAGCCTGAACAAGGAGTTGTATTTGTGTCTGAATGACACATACGCGTGAAACTGTCAAAATGCATGTCTCTGAAAGTAGGCTATTCTTGTAAACACAGTTGCTTATGGCTAGGTGAAGGAAAATAATTAAGAAAAGTAAATGGATAGTATATTATAACAATAATTTGTTACATTTATATAGCGCTTTTCTAGGCACTCAAAGCACTTTACATAGTAAGGGAGATATCTCCTCAACCACCACCAGTATGCAGCATCCACCTGGATGATGCGACGGCAGCCATAGTGCGCGAGAACGCGCCCACCACACACCAGCTTACTGGTGGAGAGGAGACAGAGTGATGAAGCCATTCAGTAGATATGGGGATTGTAAGGAGGCCGTTATGGTCAGAGGCCCTTGGGCGAATTTGGCCAGGATGCCGGTGTTACACCCCTACTCTTTTTCGAAGGATATCCTGGGATTTTTAATGACCACAGAGAGTCAGGACCTCGGTTTAACGTCTCATCCGAAAGACGGTGCTTGTTGACAGTATAGAGTCCCAGTCACTATACTGGGGCGTTAGGACCCACACAGACCACAGGGTGAGCACCCCCTGCTGGTCTCACTAATACTTCTTCCAGCAGCAACCTAGTTTTCCCAGGAGGTCTCCCATCCAGGTACTGACCAGGCTCAACCCTGCTTAGCTTCAGTGGGCAACCAGTCTTGGGCTACAGGGTGATATGGCTGCTGACGATATTGGTTCACAGCAGTTTAATGTTCCTGAGGCTTTCTGTTAATCAAACAACTAAACATAAAGAGAAAAATCACTTGTAGCTTTAACACAGATTTATTAGATTTAATTTATAAGACTGTGCAGTGTTATTTTACATTTGATAATTCAATTTCTGTACCTGAATACTGTTAGACTCACCTGAAGAATATTTCATTTGTATAATATGTTATTATATTTATCTATGTTTGTAAATTGTTTATTTTCTATGCTGATTTATTCACCTACAAAATCACAACAATCATTTATAAAAAAAATTCAAATAGAGCTTTTCAAGTCATGTGATGTTTTTTTTTTTTACATATCGCAGAAATAAAAAATATCGCAATGTGAGTTTTTTTTCCAATATCGTGCAGCCCTAATAGAAAACAATTATTGTATTATTTTACAATATTAGTTTTACTGTATTTTTGGTTATATGAATGCAGCCTTGGTGAGCAAGGGTCATCTTTAAAAAAAAACTCTTACTAGCCCCAAAACTTTCAATAGTAGTGTATATTTCACAACACTTTTTGCAATTATGGTGTGTTTTCATTCAAATGAAAAAACATAGTTTTTTTTCTTGATAGTTGCACATGACATTTAAGTCATTGAAATTAAAACCTTCCTGAAACTCCTTGTATACAAGGAGTACATTTATAAGAACCTGGAAAAATATTTTCGAAATCAAGTTTAGAACACGTGAAATGTCTTTATTGTAATAACTTTCATATGTCATTGACCCACGTGTTTAGTGAATCAGATTCAGAAGATTATCAAAGTCATTGCTGTTACCATTTCACTGGATCAACCTTATGTTTACTTAACTTTTAAATGTCACATTTACCTCATATTTATCACACTGTTACTCTTTGATTATTAAATGCGCTTTTGAGAACGTTTGTCTGAGGCTGTATCTGTTTAAAATAAAAGTAGATGACAAAATATTAAGGTTTTACTGGAACAGAAGTTCAGAAATGACCTTCTGCTCTCTCTTTAGGCTCCCTGGATGAAGGGGTGACAGAGGGTCTCCAATCCATGCAGGGCACTCCAAACACTACTGGTCACATGGAGGAGGATGAGAGGTAAGACCCCTTTGCTGTCTGTGTTGTTTTTACAGAGTATCCTTTTACGATGTCTCAATTTTATGATTGAACTAAAGGGCCCCTCGGAGGAGGGACATAATATTTTAGTCTTCTCATCAACGTCTTTCCTCATGTATACTTACTTATTAAGCAGAAGAGGCTTCTGTGATATTGTAGTGGCTATTAAGATGGGGATTTCTTTGCCAAGAGGCCAGAGAAGCTAGTTGGCAGACGTTCTGGAAACTTGTTGGACCTGAATTTGCCTTTTGGAATACTGGAAGAATAGGGAAATGGTATGATGCAAAACAAATGGGATAAAAAGACACTGCTTTCCGTCTCAGTGAAGTCTGCTTTTATATGACAACTTGATATGCCTGACTTAATGTGTTATATGTTAGCCTTAAACCTTTGTGGGGTGATCTCTGTGGATCTGTAGACAAAAATTAGTAGTAGTAGTATCAATACAAGTAAAATACTCAGTAGGCAGTTTGAAGACTAGTGTGACCCATTCCCACCCAAATATACATTTATTCATTTAAAGTAGTCATGACAAAAAATCAAAATGTCCTATGTATTTACACATATAAGAGGTTACTTTATAATAAAAAAGTACTGCAAGTTTCATCCCAGTCGTGACGTCATGGTTTTCCTCTAAATGCTGTAACACACAAAACAAGGAGGTCTTGCCGATCAGTCATGAGAGAAATACTGTTGTCTATAGCAGTGGTTCCCAAAGTGTGATGCCGTGGGGTGGGGTGCCGTGACAACTGGCTAGGGGTGCCGCAGAATCTCAGCTTTTTTCCAATTTAAACACCATATCAACTATCGTACCATATAATAACCTTTATAGCATATATTAAAAAAATATATCAAAACACCAACATATGAGCATGTCCAAACGAAAATAAATAATTGAAAAAACACTGATATATTTCATACTTATTTACAGTTTAAATATGTATTAACCGCAAATTGGACTGTTCTCAGGAGAGAATTGCCCAGACCGCTTCGCTCAGCACCGTCCTTTGTACTGGTGCGTGGTCAATATTATATTTCATGCAGTGAGTGACAGGACACGAATACCCTTCTATCTCAGAATGGTTCAAATCAGTCTGTTGACATGTCATCCAGTTGTAAAAGACAGATGTTTAATTTGAATTGGTTGTTTGTTTCACCTCATATTATTCTATTGTGATGCATTCGTGATAAATTCATGCTGCTATTTATGATTCATTTGTTGTTTGCTCATCTGCATTTCATTTTATATGTATGTTAGGGTGACCATACGTCCCCTTTTCCCCTGGCATGTCCTCTTTTTGGACCTAAAAAAATGCGTCCGGCCGGGATTTATAAATTGCCCAAAAAGTCCGGGATTCGGCTATTGCCATTCATTGTGTGTGTTTTTGTATTAAAGCCCTGCACGGGACTGTTTTCTTAATCCCGCTCCCGACTGCTTTCTGAACAGCCTGCTCATGAAAACATTCTAATATTGCATATAATTTTCACGCATCAGGGAGCTGCTATCAATATGCAGAGTATTTAAATCACTTTGGATGCAGCTCGTGTTGGATGCAGGGTTGCCTAATCCACTTTTTGCACGGAATTGGGCTACATTTAAACTGTTGCGGCGGGTTAATTTTCTCCCGTGGGTTAAAGGTTTGAAATATTGCAAAAATTATGCAATAATTGTGTTTATGATCATCTGCATAACGGTGACTGTAAAATATGTATTTTATGTAAAGAAATAACACATTTTTGAGTTTTGATATTTTGAATATGGGCATTGCGCAACTTTGGGGGCTACTTTAACCTCCCTCAAATTGAAGCTTCAAAAACTCTGCCCTTCTTTCTTTTTTGGACCACAAAAATAATAATTAAAAAAAATGTCCCGCGTGTGCTTTTCCATAAAATGAAAGTATATGGCGATCAACATCAAGCTTTGGGAAAAAAAAGCTAAAGTATCACAGAGTGGTCACATGCGACACGAGTCTCATGGTAAGAAACAGACTGAAATTAAACATTATTTAACAAATATCCTGACTTGGCCGTTGGTTTCTGTGCATGACTGTGTCTGTGATAACTCGCAACAAGAATTTATTCAACTCGGTGTACAAACTACATAGATACTTTTAGGGGGATTTCTAGGCGTTGTTTTTTCATGGCCCATTTTTTTTTATTTCTTACATAATATGTTAAACTTAAGTGTGTTTCTAACCAAACCCTATTGTATACCCGCAGAACACATGGAATATTCGGCACATGTCTCATGTGACCACTCGGTGATACTTTTGCATCTTTTTTAAAATCTTGATATTGATCACCTTAAACTGACATTAGATGGAAAAGTACGTGCAGGACTTTTTTTTTTTAAATCTCCTTTTGTGGTCTGAAAAAGAAAGAAGGGCATAACAACACAAAGGTGAGTAAATGATGACTTAATTTAAATATTGGGGTGAACTATCCCTTTAATGACTACTAAGACTACAATTGGCTAATCTAATTAAGTCCCTTATTCTGTCACTCTTTCTCCAGGCTGGAGAATGTCCAGTACCCATACCACCTGTACATTAGCCCTTCCACTCGCCCAGGACTCAACGGTCCTGAACGGCCCTTCCAGTGCCCTACATGTGGCGTCCGCTTCACTCGAATACAGAATCTCAAGCAGCACATGCTCATCCACTCTGGTGAGAGAACCTCTGCTATTACTGGACTCGACATTGACAAGGGCATTGCATGTGAAAAGAGAGAGAACTTTTGTACATTTTGTGTTTTTAAAGGGGTCTCAGATGGCTGGGCAAAAAATATTGAGTCTGTAATAAAATAGCATTTTAAGCCTATGGATTAGTCTAACAATCTGTCACACTGCGGAAATAAACACGACAACAGAAAATCAGTGCATGCCACTAATATCACAGATTTTAGCATCTGCCATCGCAATTAGAGTTGTCTATCGAGAACCGGTTCCGTTTTAGAACACGTGCATTCCGATTCCGCTTAACAATTCCTGCGTTCGCATTTTAATGTGATTTTAAACTATTTACACGCAGGAGGAGAAAGAACTTGAGCACTGTTTGCGTGCAGCGCACACATCTGAAGCGCGAGCACAGAGAAAAGCGGACCCAGCCGTGCATTTCCAATCAGTGTTGGGGGTAACGCATTACAAGTAACGCAATTTACGTAATAATATTACTTTTTTCAAGTAGCTAGTAAAGTAACGCATTACTTTTTAATTTACAAGAAAATATCTGAGTTACTTTTTCAAAATGTATTGGCTGTGTGAACATGATCTTACTGTAGTTCTAGACTAAATGTGAATGTGTATTAATTCATCCCACTCGCAAATAAAAACAGATTCAGTATTCATCAAAATTAATTAAAACAGTGAAATGCAAACTCAGAATATGACGCAAGCCTGCAATAATTAAATATGTTAAACAACACAAATGTATCTAATCCCATTTTATTAACCAATTAACCTTTGATGATCCAGTTCAACATACGCAAAAATGACTTTACATTAACAATTGTGCTTGATTGATTTTTAATTGCTGAAGAGTGTTGAACCTTCTTTTTCTGTGTTCTACTGTACAGACGTGATTTACTCTTCCTTCAGCCTGAGGTTTATTCATTACACTTTTTGGTGTGAAAGGCTTTTACATTTGCTATAAATAGAACTTCTTATATTAAAAACAAACAACCAAGCCCTGCTCATATTTAAAAAGTAGCGCAAAAGTAAAGTAACGCATTACTTTCCATAAAAAGTAACTAAGTAATGTAATTAGTTACTTTTTTAGAGAGTAACGCAATATTATAATGCATTACTTTTAAAAGTAACGTTCCCCAACACTGTTTCCAATGAAGAAGATTTGTTCTGAGCCTAAACGTCCTTCTCTTTCACATTTACCAAAGAGTATGCACAAAAATACGTTAGTATATCATCGTAAACACGTTTTTGTCTTTAGTGAACGTAAATAGATGTGAAAGAAAACACACATGTAAAAAGTATTTTTAGATCCGCCCACGTGCGTTCGGTATTAAAGAGACAGCAGCCTAATAAACATGCTGCCTGTTATTAATGTTAATCAAAGAATAAAAGAAAATAATTCACTGATCTTGACTGAAAATAATTCGGAACTTTAATGACAATTAATGTATATAATATTTATGAAAAGAAAACTATAGTGTTTTTAAACTTTTGATTGCAATTTCTGTACCTGAAATTTCGGAAATTTGTTCAGTTGTATTTATTTATGATATTGCTAATTGATTTGTTTGTTCCTATCTTATTACTAACTGTTTACTTGTCTTTAATAATTTAATGTTTAAAATGTATTCGTTTTTGCTGTGGTATTTTTTAGGGATGCTCCGATCGATCGGCCAAAGATCGGTATCTGCCGATAATCACATTTTATTACTTTATCGGTACTCACTACACTTGTCTGATCTCATGTCCTGATCGCAATTTGATTACGTCAACGCGTGAGGACACATGATGCGTGGGGACATAAATGATTTGGCGCCATCGCTGGTGTGGAAATGCTATGACATTTTGAGAAACAATGAAAAATGTGTTATTAGTCGTGCATGCTTTGCATGATGATATGATGAATGATGGTTCATTTTTAACAGCAGATTCAGTGACGTTGGAGCTGATCTGCGCATCACTGCAAACGTCTGCGGCGCATTGTGACTCCACGGGAACCGGAGCTGATCGCGGCCGCTCTAGTCAGTGCTTGTGTTTATACCAGCCAGCCGCAACACGTTTCTGAAGCGGCTCTCCGCGCTGCTTGGCTAAAAATAGTCTTTTGTGAGTTTGCATCGCGTGGAGGATGGAGCAAAACCTCGGAGCCGTAGTGCGCCACAGATGTGTGCAGTGTAAAAAGGGGGGTAACGGTAACACAATACACTGATCGTGGGCTGCTTTTTAATGCACTTTTATTTATAAAACAAAAGGCCATAGTCTTTGCCATATTAGCCTACTCAATAGCAATAAGCTTTACTCCTGTCAAACTTCATCACCGTCTCTGTCACTGCAACTTCCCAATCAGGCGAACACACACACTCACACACAAATTAAATATGATGAAAAAAATGATTTTACAAAAGTTTAGTTTATATTTGCATCATTTATGATTTATTTTAATCCACCCGCAAATAATCAGAATATTTTTTTTTATTACCCGCCCCGCGGATTATCAGCAGCGCCCAAACCATGATCGAACTACTCCTTTCTGTTCTTTCAGTAGTTTAAATGTTTCTATTTCTTTTTCCTCTTACGTCTTATATTGGACACATTAAACCTTATGAGTTAAATCCGACTTCTCCATGTTGGAGTTTAAATGTTTCTATTTATTTTGACCTCTCTCTGACTTTGGACAATGTTAAACTAAACCTAATGAGTTGCATCAAACCACTCCAATTGGTTCTTTTAGGAGTGTAAATGTATTTTTTTTTTGTCCTGCTCAGACCTGTATTGGATAAATGTTTGTTACATCAAACTTCTCAATTTTAGGAGGTTAAATGTTTATTTTGTCCTCCACCGTTAACTATTGGATAATGTTTAAATAAACCTTGTGGGTTGTATCAGACTGCTCCATTTTGTTTGTATTTATTTTTTTCTTTTATTAAGTATCCTGATATACAGAATGTTATACGCCATTTTAAAGGCATATTAAAATGTTCACTGTATAAGGAATATTTTTTTGTTATTTTATATAACATTATTACATATGTTATATAAAGATTAAAGCATCAGAATCGGTATCGGCCGATCACCATGACAAGAAATCGGTACTCGGTATCAGCTGCAAAAATCCTGATCGGAGCATCCCTAGTATTATTTGTTAAAACCATAGGCAAATGTTCCTAAGTGTAAAAGGCTTAAGTGTTCTGTAAGTTGCTTGCTCATATTATTCAGCTTCAACAGAACACTTTGTAAAAAAAAAACTAAGTGAATAAGTGTTTAACATCTATATGTTTCACTTAAAAAATATATCAGTTTTTTTTATCTTATTGGAATCGACCTAGGAATCGATAAGAATCTGAATCGATAAGTGGAATCAGGAATTGGATACCCAAATATACCCAACCCTAATCACAATATAGTAAGACATGAACACATGAACTTTAACTCCATCAGAGCTGTTCTGAGATTCACTTCACAAGCTTTCTATTTAAGAAAAACTACTGTCAACTACATTCTGAAGCTCAAAGATCTTCACGGCAACCCATCAAAATAAAGGTTCAGTTCAAATTGATGAAATTACAGAAATATATTACTATTATGTCTGAAAATATGCTTCTTGAAGTAAAAATAATAATATTCATAATATTATCATTTTTATTCAGTATCATACATACAAGTTACAACCCAGGTATTTTTTCATCCATGTTTCAATTAATGGTGAATTAATATTTAGCTAAATATTTATATCGTATGATGTAGGACATTTTTTTTTGTAAGGATATTTTTGGCTATATCGCCCAGCCCTACTTAAGAGTAAAAACACTACATGACATAATAAGGTTATAGTGACTATAATATAGTGTTTGCAGTCCTTTGTGGATAACTTCTGTCTATGAGCATTTTGCTAATACATCAGCTACTAAAACTATATTGTTGAAATGTTTAGGATAGCTGACATAAGCTTTCACACCAGAACATGGAAAAGCTTCATATCGGGCCCTGTATTACATAAACGTCTTGTTTGGAGAAGAATACAACATGATTCAGCCTAATCTCTTTGTTAGTTTATACAGAGATGGTGTTTTGTTTGCTATTGAATGTCCAAACAGAACTCCTCATTACAGCTATTAGTTATGGACTGGTGAAAGCGATTGTATGCAGTTGGTTTAGATGTGGGTTAAATGAACAGCATACCTAACTTGATATATATTGCTAGATTGAGCCTTCACAATAAATATTATTTGCATGAGCAGAATGATGTGTTTGGTTATTTTGTGATTTCTTAGCAGGTGTAGCTCAGTTAGCACACAGCCTACTAAAACAAAGACACATTCTTGTTATGTTCCTTTCAGTCTCATTCAACTTCAGTATTTGCTAAATGCTAATTATGTCCTGTTTTCTAATATAGGAGACTATAATCTTTTACATCTTTCTTCTATAGGTATTAAGCCATTCCAGTGTGACCGCTGCGGGAAAAAGTTTACGCGGGCTTACTCTCTGAAGATGCACCGGCTGAAGCACGAAGGTAAACGCTGTTTCCGGTGCCAGATCTGTAGCGCCACTTTCACTTCCTTCGGTGAATATAAGCATCACATGAGGGTGTCTCGCCACATCATCCGCAAGCCTCGGATTTACGAGTGCAAAACGTGCGGCGCCATGTTTACCAACTCCGGCAATTTAATCGTACATCTGAGGAGTCTCAACCATGAGGCGTCAGAACTAGCAAACTACTTCCAGACCAGGTGAGGAGGAGCTGAACATTCTAAGAAAATATAGTACAAATTTAGTTTTGTACGGTCGGCCGTTCATCCCATGTTGAGGTAGCAGATGCGTTTTTTTTTTTATTGGGGGTAGAAATGATGAACTGTATGGAAGAATATGTGTATTCGGTCAAGTCACTTTTATTTGTATAGCGCTTTTAACAATGCAAATTGTCAAAGCAGCTTTACATCAGTTTGATATAAAGCTGGGTGGCTTTACATCAGCTTTACAGTATTTAGACGGGGAAATTGTGTGTCGAAATAGTGTGTAAATTTGTAAAATTGTAACAATGAGGTTACAATACGATAAGGTTAAATTCATTAACAATAGTTAACGCATTAGGTGTCATGACCTAACAATGAACAGTACTTTTACAGCATTATTAATACTGATTAATGTTTAATTTACAATTAAATAATGCTCACCAAGTCTAAATTAATTTGATCAAAGACAGCAAAATAGTAATATTGTGAAACATTACAGTTTAAAAGAACTGTTTTCTATTTTAACGTATTTTAAAATGAATCTATTTCTGTGATGCTGAATTTTCAGCAGTCATTACTTCAGTCTTCAGTGTCACATGATCCTTCAGAAATCATTCGGATTTGGTGCTCAACATTTCTTATTGTCAAAAAGGAAAAAAAGGTGTGCAGCTTAATATTTTTGTGGAAACGGTGATGCATTTTTTCCCAGTATTCTTTAATGAATAGAACACTCAGTGTTATTAGTCATAAGACATTTTAACAACTTAAAAAGTCTTTCATGTCACTTTTATGCATGCTTGCTGCTGCATATATATATATTCATTCTTTGGCAAAATCTTACAGACCGCAAACTTTTGAACAGTAGTGTACATTTTAACATTTCAATTTACAGTATATAAAGTAGTTAATGTGTTATGAACATACATTATTAACCAATGACCAATGGTTTATATTATACATTATTTTTAAATTAACATTAACCTAGATTAAACAGTTCTGTAATGATTGTTAGTTCATGATACCTAATGCATAAACTAATGTCAACCGATTGAACCTTTTTGCAAAGTATTCCTGGTAAATCATTGTGTATTTTCAAAGAGAGTTGAAGATGACCGGTTTTTCTCGTTGAGGTGTGATTGACAAAATGCATCCAATCAGATGAAATGTCTTTCCTGCTTAGTTTTAACAGGTTTAACGCAGTCCAGGGTAACTTGCATTGTACTGCATTTGGCAGAACATTACTCGATGAATAGAGCTTTCAGGAAATGACTGAAATGTCCTCTATTGACTGTCCTGATTAGTATTATGAAAAGTACAATGTTTATTTGTTTTTGACTAGCTTTAACACATGGGCATACACACCCTTCAGATTTCCTTTTATTTTATTAAACTGGCACGTGTATTCCTCCTAGATGTGTTCTCCAGAGAAAACCAACTAAGCGACTTTCATTTGAAAACAAGTATTTTCTAAATGGAATAATCATGGCTTTGATTCCATTTTGGAAGTAGCGAGAGTTGGACTGTGTATTAGGAAAAGAAGCACTGAGATGTAAACATTTGGAGCGGGCTGGGAAATCAATCCTACGTCAGCTAATTACCGCTGAATAGGTTTTTAAAATGAAGTTCTCAAAAAAAGCTCAGTGGAACTGGAATCTTTGTCTGTATTTCAGAGGAGACTCTTCTGAAGTAACCTTCATGACGGTAGCCCTTCATTAAAGCAGAGGGAAGGGAGTCAGGTGCTTTTATGCATTGAGTTCCTGCTACACATAGACTCCCTTACTTCATCCAACCGTTTATTTGATTTAAGCCCTCTCTCTGAGTATCTGTGTTCTATTCATCTTTGTCAGGCACAAATAAACAGTGTCTATGCAAGTTACAGTGCTGAGGCAATAGTTTGACTCTGGCATGTGCTTATTACGAGAGGGAGTGGTCGTGTTGTGTATCCCGATGAAGTTTTATGTGTTGTGATTGCAAGAAACTGCTATATGCATAAATGTAAAGGAAAATGTAAGAAACAGCCTGCATTGCGGCCTTAGTTTTCAAAGAGCTTTACTTTCAGGGAGTTCATTTCTAAGTATAATTTTGAGACGTGCAAAAACACACAAAAAAATATATATTTGAAATGTATTTTTGTAACTAAAAAAGTTTTACTTTAAAGTTTCTGCTAAGTAAGTTGAATTTGGAAATCATAGTGTCAAGAGTGCAATGACTTGCTGTGAAAAAAATAGGAAATGATGTCATTGATATCTAAATTCTATGCATGGATTAAACTATCAGTGTTTGAAGTGTGATTGCTAGCTATATCACTTTTTCTGCCAAGCCACAATCCTCAATCTAGTTTTGACTTTTGTTTAGATAGCTGCAGTGTTTTGCCAGAGGACATTTTGCCAAAATGTATTGTTAGACTTGAACATGCTTGGACTGGCTGTCCGTAAAAAAAAATATAAATAAAAATCCAAAGAATCTTAGACTCATATACCAAACTTGAAACACAATCTTGGATGAATCATAAAGTAATTTTTTTTTACAAATAACTTTGTTTTGAACTTGCGTCTGAGTGGTTTGACATCCTCAGATTGTGGCTTCACAGAGGAGACTGAAAGCAATAACTTTAACCTACTTTTGTGTTTTAGTCCCATTAAGCAAGTTTTTTTCATGAAAAAGTTTGCGCTTATAGTGCTTAGAAACTAATGAAGGTACTGCGATTCTAAAAGACTATTGTAAAGATCATTAAACTTGTCTGTTTTACCTTAACCCACTTTCTGAACATTGGCCCTTCTCTCCCTTTTTTGCCCTAGTGAGTTCCTCCTCCCAGACTACCTGAGTCACATGCAAGAGGAAGAGGGGCTAGGACACTTTGAGATGAGCGAGCAGACCTTTGAAGCTTCTTCCTCCTCTTCTTCAGTCCAAACACCAGTTATCTCTCAAGTTACCTCTACCATGAACTATGACAACCACACTTCTGCACCTCCTTCCCAAACCCCAAACCCCAGGTCAGGGAACGGAGGGGAGGCTGCACAAGTGGACCACCCGAAGTCCACCGCTGCTGTTACCTCTCTGCAAGACCCAGAGGAAGTCGAGGGAGAGAAGGAGAGAGGTGGAAGAAAGAAGAAGAGACTAGTGTCAATTACGATTGAGTGAAAACGCTCCATACGTGTAAACATTAGGGGTGTAACGGTTCACAAAATTCACGGTTCGGTTCGATACGACACAGTGGTGTCGCGGTTCGGTTCGTTTTCGATACGGGGGGCGGGGAAAATGGTTACGTTGCAATGTTGGAAATATTTCTGTTTTAAACCATGAAGGCGTGCCAATGGATATCACACAAGAACGCCCTGGGTTTGCACACATGCAAACTTTGCTCAAGATTTATGCTGGTGAACGTCTTAATCTCAGTCAATTCACTATAAGCAGAAAGTGAAAGTCAAAACGGAATGACGGAGTAATGATGGAGCTCTCGGCATCTGACGCCGCTTATTCTCTCAGAGACAAAGAGAGACGAATCTACTTCAACATATGCTGATAACAGTATAGCCTATAGCTGGTTTCATTTATTTCATTTCTCTTATATTGTAAAAAAAAAAAAAAATAAACATATTTCGTGTTAAATAGGTAGTTTTTGAAAGTCGGTGCTTGAAATAAAAGCTTTTTATTTCATTGATTTTTATTGATGACTGCAGTGTTAATATTTTAATTATATGACTATAATTAATTGTAGGTAGCCGTAGCCTATAGTCTAATAGACTTGTTTTAAAAAAAACATTTTAATGTACTTTTAATTTAATAATAAAAGTAACTTCATAATAGGGTTGTGCCGATAGACGATAGTAACGTATATCGACAATAGCAAATGTCTTTGTCGATAGTAAAGACGATATTTGGCTCATTCTCCTAATAATGTATAAAACTGTTATTATTATTATTAGGTGGCCTATTATTATTGGGCTATCCAATTGCCCCGCTATTTCACCTCAGCGCCGCTCTTCACAGACACGCGCAAATAAGGATTTAAGGCCAAAGTATACTTCGGCCGTCCGCGCACCGTCCGCACTACGTCATTTTCGTCATCAAGAGGGCTCGCCGCACACCTCGTTCGAGTGCAGGCAAGTTTTTGAGACCGCGCAAGTCAAGTTGGTGGTCCTGCGCATGTGTCGAGCTCGTCCGTCTGCACTCTTCTGCGGCTGAGTATACTTTGAATGCTGCGCAGACGTGGCTGTGCGCGACACGGAACGGAACGCAGAAAGTGAAATATACCCGGGCCTTTAAGCTTCTCCTCAATGGAAATGTTTTAAAAACGGACTCTAAAATTAAACCCACATCAAAAATGAACTGCAGGGTGATAATCTTTATTTACAAATTAGGCTATGTCAAGAGTACAAAAAGAGACCTCTTCTTGAACAGCTTCGAGCTATGAATGAACATGACGAAACATGACGAAGCGGTTCATTCATTTGTTCATAACAACTTTTATATTTAACATGTTAGTTTTTCATTATGTTTAAAAGTATATTATTTCAGTTATTGGTACTTCCAGGCTCTCTCTCATGCACGTGCAGTTTAAATCACCAAATAGTTATGAAATAGCCTATGACAAGTACAGAGAGTCTTTCTTTTGCCCCCAACCACCCATGCACGATAATATCGTGTATCGGCGATCTCACAGGCTGGCGATATGATGACGATATGAAAAAACAAAAACCATGACCATATCGCCCAACACTACTTCATATATAAGAATATAACAGGCCTACATTAATTGGAAATGCCAAATCCTTTTAATATTGCCAATAATTGATGTTTTTGACAATATCTCTGGCTATCGTCGATACAAGATCATCATCTTTCGTAATAGGATTAGTCCAACGAATCATTTGGTTTGTAATACCTACCGAACCGAAAGCCTCGTACCGAACGGTTCAATATGAATATGCGTATTGTTACACCCCTAGTAATCATGTATAATAACAGTCAGTGTTCTGTTGCACTCTCAATACTTCTGTTGTCGACGGTTTATTATACTTTCAGAAAAAAAGGTCAAAGCTGCCATTGGGGTGGTAGCTTTGAAAAAGGTACACCTTTGTACCTTATTTATCCGTAAAGAGTGCATATTAGGATCTTAAAAGTATTAGTACCTAAAATCTATATATTAGTACCTAAATGGTACATTTTAGTACCTTCTGAAAGGGTACCACCACAGTGACAACTTTTGTACTTTTTTTCTGAGAGTGTATGTTTTAACAGCTTATAAACTTGATGTAATGCCTTTTAATTTGTGGGGGTTACTTTAAAATTGTTGTAAAATCACATTTTATTTGGATTTACATACAAATCTATCTGAAAGATTTTAAAAAAGAAACTTGAAATAAAAAATGTGACCTTTTTTATTAGTAACCCATTAATAACTGTGACTAATGAATTTGTTCCATGAAAGCAATTTTTTAATTTAATTATATTTTTATTCATAATTCGTATTATACAATTATTTACCCGCTTTGTGGCGGTCTGTCAAAAAGAATCAAATTGTATACGTTTTTTTTTTTGTATTAAGTTCAGCTAAGACTGATCTACTTTTATTATGCGACTTCCTTTTCTCCTATTTCATGTCTGCGTCTTAACTATCGCAAACTGCCCCTTCCGACTGTAAACAAACCTGTTACAAATTGGGAAGCTTCAATCCTCTGAGGACCATTCCGAAAAAATGTGAAAGACTGTGTTACTACTTCCATGTGTGTTCAGAGCGGAAACAAAACACTGAATCTGACTGGCACAAAACAACCATGAAACGCTGTCAATGGGTTGTTGTGCATTGACGGACAAATCGAATGTGCTTTAGTGTGTTGTTTTGAATGCGTGTAAATGTGAAGAGTAGCCCTGTTTTCCTAGCCCTCTTTTCTGCTGTATGTGTAATGCTGCTAAATTTTGTAAACTGTGCCTCTTGCCCAGCTCTCCGAACCACTCGTCAATTCGATCTAAAGAGCTGTATGTGAATTCTTTGGGTTTAACATTCTTCTTTTGATTGTGACATATGGAAGAATTGTCAAATGGGTCAAGGAAGGTGATATTTCCATAGCCTTTTCCATTTTATTGCTGTTGGAATTATACTATGGAATTTTTTCCATAGCTCGATGCCATAGTTGTTTGTGCCTAAAATTCTCCCAAACAAAGTTTATGAACACCTTGTGACTATGGCATGAGCCTTGATTGAAGATGTAACTTGATTGTGACTTTGGAATATGTAGCATTTGTTTTGTTCGGTAGTTGTAACGATCGCGTATCTTCGCTTCCTTCGTGTGATATTGCACCTGGCAATCAGTTAGTTTCAAAGCTGCTCCATTCCAATATCAATTTTGTAGGGAACAAAAGTTTTAATAATCATTGTGCAATATTGTTTTGGATGATTCACGTGGTCCAAAATTAAAACCTTTTATACTGCAGTGGACAATGAGCTGAATGAAGATAATGAAATACAGGAAGGGGGCTAGTCGAGGGGAAAGGCTAAAGCATGTGCCCTGCGATAAACCATTCATATGAACAAACAGTGGAAAAAAATCACATTGCGTTACAAAAACTAGGTTGCAATATCTTTCTCTGATGTCATTTCCCTTGAGACGGTCTCCCGCTTATCTCACTCTCTCCACTTTTGGGACCGCCGACTGTAGCTCAAACTCAATTACTTCATAGTCTGAGAGTTTTTAGTGACGCATTTATCCATAAGACAATATTGGCTGTCTGTCCCAAATTGCTCTTTGTGCTACTTGCATGTTTTTCGTGCAAAAAGAAATGTGGGGGGAAAAATTCAATATAGCATGGGTTGATTCGTTTGTTGGATGTTGTTTCAGATATGTGCAACTACCATTTTGTATACAATATTCAATCTTTGGTGTTCCGTTGTTTGAGCAGAAAGAAAACGTGACTTTTCAGTAGTCATAATGCTTTTTTTCTTGATTCTGTATCGATGACAGTTACTTTAAAAAGTGTCAATTTGTACATTTGTAATATCAATGTGAGTGTGAGTAGTTATTTGACTTGAGCCTCGTAGTGTTTCGCGTTTGTGACCATGTCTTATTGATATATATACTCTATATTCTTTTTTTAAAGCCTATAGTTTTAGTCGTATCTTGTGCCTTTTGGATATTGGATCTGTATTGTATTTTAATTGGCATAAACATGCATCGATATGAATTCATAATGTTTTGTAGACTGAATGCTGGTAGACTTCAAATGTAGCTTGAAACTAAAAATATTTTTGAAGTGCTATTTGACACATGGTTTAAACTGTATGTTTTGTGTTTATTTTCATAAAGACAAATGTATTAGTCGTTTTGTATCTCTTCAGTGGTTCTTATCATCCGTTTCTGTGCCAATTCAGATTTATTGAATGATGTTTTGTAAAAACATTATGTACATTAAGATTTGCAGTAAATGGTTACAACCTAACACTCCAAGTTTGCTTAAATTCATTGCTTCCATTCTTATTGCTAAATACTCATTCTGGTTTATGTATTTGCCATAAAATATTCAAAATCATATATACACTAATGTTCAAATATTTTTTTTAAGAAATTAGTAATCTTACTCCACAAGAATGCTGTTCTTTTTAAACAGTCTATTACGCAATTAACCCTGGAAAAAAATTATAATAATACTCAATATTGATAATAGAATATTTGATTTCTGAAGGTGACACTGAAGACTGGAGTAGCAACTTTGCCATCACAAGATTACACTTTAAAATATTAATTCTATATTTGATTAAATATATATATAACAATAGAATAGTTACTTATGTTACTTACTAGTTTTAATTATATTAATTGCTGTTTTTCTCAATTTTGGCCGCCTTGTTGAGCAATAAAGACAAAAAATTAAAAATCGTACTATCCCCAGACTTTGGAACTGCAGTGTATAAGTGCACTATTATTTAACTAGGTAAATAAACCTAAAACATGCATATTTGATCTTAGAGTGTGTGTATGCTAAAATCCATGTAAACGTTCAGATTTATAAAAATGTATAAAAACGATTTGGATATTGCAACTCTTTTATGTAATAGTAACAGTAATTAGGGTTTGTTTACAATGCAGATATTTAAAACGTTTTATTAGCAAGGCCATTGGTTCCTCTATAAAGGTATGTGTATGACCATGTTTATAAACTGCTGAATTTTTTTTGCACTGCATATAACTACATATGCAGTTTTCTATGTCAGACAAAAACGCTGCTGTGAGAAAGGACGGTAATAAGGAAACTCTTGGCAAACAGGTGCACAAACACATGCTAAAAGAAACAATGAGAGGCTTTTAATTTTGCCTTGGCATTCTAGATGAAGTTTTTGTGACATAGCACAGTATTTGCAGAGTCCAAGCACCTGCTTGTGATTTGGTGTCCTCTGGCTGCGTGACCCACATCAACCCTAGAGGGGTGGTTAAAGAAAGCCCTAAAAATGGGTCAAGTCGGATAACGTTCGCAAAACAAAGGGTTTTGATTAATCGTGACTGAACTACTATCTTAAAATGTCAAAAACTATTTTATAATGATGTCCCTGACATTGACAATGACCAGGTTTAGTTTTCCACTGCTGTTGGCCACATCGGTGCTTCAGGCAACATGACCTAGCTTAATTTACTGTGAAAGACATCAATGGTTCTACCGGGCATAAATCTAAGGGCACGTCTTGTGCCAAACCTTTTGCATTCTACACCTGCAATCATTAGTCAAATGGAGTCATACTGCACAACAACCACCTTTTGTCTACCTTTTATCTATTTTGTGGTACTGGATTAGAGTTCTTCAATATGACCCCACAATCCTTTTTACTCTACACCAAAGCACATCAATATTGAATACAGACTATTATACTTCTGTGTAAACTTTGTTTTGAAAAGGAGCATAAAATGTATCATTTCATTCGCTACCATTCGATTTTCAATGTCTTTACATTCTAATGACTTCAAATATTTTTTCCTGTATTCTTGATCTTAAGTTACAAATGGCATTTCTGTATAAACCCAATCTTGCATTACACATGCCAGCTACTCTTCAAGTTCCATTATTTAATAGACCTAAGCACTGTGGGTTGGATAAAAAAAAATACAAGACATGTTTATTATGATTTATTTTAAGCAGAACTAGTTGAGTCCTAAAGTGATTTGAGACATTTTACTCATTCCCGGCACTTTGGACATTTCAACAACACTACTTCCAAAATCCTGCATAAGCAAGGGGCCATTCCTGATCGGCTGAAAAACCACAGGCTGCTCTAATGACTCTGTTTTTTGTTTTTGCTGCTGAGCCTGGGATTGTTTTGTAAGTTTTCAAGATGATCGTTTGCCAGGTAGGGAAGTTTTACATGTGGTATTCCAAAAACAGCTTACATCACCTTTACGTTTTCATCATCGCTAATGACATTTCAAATGTGTTTTTAGTAAAGAGGACTGAAAAGAATTTGCTCCACGCTGGTCAGTCTTCACAAGGAGAGCTCCACCGTCACCACTGTTATGTAATGGCCAAACCGAAGAGAGTAATTGCAAAGTGTTTCAATATGGTTCTTGTTCCAGTGACTGCTATTTCAAATAATGCCTCCTTTTTTATAAACACCTTGATCAATTCACTTCTCTTCTTTGCCAAAGCCTCTTAGTCAAGTAGAAAGGTTCCAGCAATGATGAAATCATATTTATCAATCAGGTTCCCCCAAAAAAAAAAAAAATTGATATATGCGAAATGTTCTCCAGATGCAGAGGTTGTCTAAATATGTTATAAAAACATCTGAGATGCAGAGTGCTTGCTCTTCATAATATTCATCACATAATGTATAAACATGGGTCCAAATAGCATAATTTATTTCTTTCTCTTCTCTGGCACTGATTTAATTTACACAGCAGATTTGTCAAAAACCATTGACCAAGACCATTAGCAAGTACCATTAATCTTTCAGATTCAGAACTTAAATGCCTCGGTGACTTTGATTTACCACCCGCCAGACTAAATTTCTTTTGAGATTCTGGAGGCTGTATTTATTTACTACAAATATAATGTTTCTTTTGGGAACAGGTAATACTAAGCTTAACCCAGAATGAAGATTGTAACACGGCACGCTCCCACTTTTCTCTCTGTCTGCCGCATTCAGTCTACGATCATATCTCTATCTGGAGATGATCATGCCAGTGTCCACCAGTGCTGGATTAGGCTGCATAGTTACTGTTCTTATGTAAAAACAACAAGAAAGCCACAAATTGTGCAGTACATTTATTGAAACAGATTCCAAAACATGAGTTTAGGTCAAAGGGTCATAAAAGAGATTTGCCTGTAAATTTTGCATAGCTTTATTAAATTTGCTAACTGAAAATGAAAATGTTAATGAATCAATTTTGACATGTAACACATGCTGTACACATGCGATATTTGTTTAGCAACTTCTAGTTTATATTTGCTTTAGCAACTTCTAGGAAGCAAAATTAAAGATTCAGATGTGAATGAACAAAAAGCAAAATAATTTTTAATACATTACATTTCGTTTTACATTTACAGTTGCATTGTGCAAATAAAAAGCACAATAAGAATTTCATTATTGAAGTGTGTGCCAAACTTAAAAAAATGAAATAAAAATGTAATTATTAGATTTTTTTTTTCACATGCATCAAAAATGCATGAACCCTGTTTAATTAAAGGGATCATATGATGCAATTCCAATTTATCCTTTCACTTTGGAATGTTATAATCTGTTTTTGCATAGATAAGATCCCAGAATTGTCAAAGACTAAAGTCTCAAAACCAAAGAGATATTCTTTAAAAAAGTTAAGACTCTGCCACGCCCCCTTAAAACGGCTCATTCAAACACGCCCCCACATGTCTACATCACGATGTGGGGAGATTTGCATAACACCGCCCAAATGTATATGCAAAGAAAGGGGGTGTTATTTTTATTCTTGCTGTAGTGCTGTTGCTGCCGCCAGTCTGACACTTCTGACTCACAGCCTGTAAGTTTTCTGCTACTGACGATTCAAACGCGAGTTTTGAGCAGTGTAGAGTCAAAAGTCCTGTTAAGTCATTATAATCAGTAATTATGTCCCCACTGGATGTAACAAATGCCTTGTTTGTAATGGATATTTATTGTTTTAGTCTCATCTTGCCGGGAAACGGCATCACAATACGGTGAGGGGCGTAACATTTCCATCTCGGGCTTGAGGTATGCAGCCAATTACAATGCACTAGATAGCTGGCCAATCAGAGCACGCCTCGCTTCTCAGAACGATGAGCTTTGTAAAAATCGACGCATTTCAGAAAGGCGGGGCATAGAGGAGCAACAATAATGTACAGTATATGGAAAATAATGTTTTTTGAACCACAAACCACGTAAATATATTGCATTACACCAAATACACAAAATAATGTTCTTCTTAGCAACGTCAAATGACCCCTTTAAAATAAAATAAAATGCAGTTGATGAATTGACATGTATTTTAATTTTCTCTTTTATTTCGTAGTTTTTAAAGTTGCCCTGTATGTAAAGTCATTTATTTCAATTAATCCATAGGTGGGGCTCATGTTTGAAAGTTTGGTATTGTTCTATTGTGTTAAACTTCCTGGTTGCAGTTGCTCTTGATATCAACACTGACACCAGCAAAAACTTCTGTCAAGGCCAAATCAAGGAGGAAAAAGATGTTACACTGCACAATGCCATTGTTCGCCGCTTAAACAAAGTGTACCAGTTCAAACTTGTTTTATTAGTTTTACTTTTAAAGTCAAATGCAATACTGACCATTGAAATGTACTAGAGTGAAAGTAAAACTAACATGTAAACATTCAAGTATGAAACTTGAAAATCTACTCAAACATCACATAGTAAAGCCATAAAATCCGTTTGTGGCTGTAAAGTTAAAACTACACTGTCAGGGAAAAGAATGCTATGCTTTTGAAATCACTGCCATATATAACAAATCAAACATCAAGACCAGGCAGGCAGCAGCATTTCACGAAGCCAAGAAGTTGATATAACTCCTCAGGTGCACTTATGAATGGGGTGTTATACCAACAGATTGTGTAATGAAAGGTACGTCATGACAGAGCACTGTTTAGCTGTTTCTCTCCAATATGTCTGTTGAAATGGAGTCGGAATAAGAAAAATCTATTTTCTTTTGATGATTAACACATCTATACCGGATGATCCATAATAACAATGACAGCTAAAATTAAACACATTAAGTGACAGAGAAATGTTTGATTTTCTTTTCTCCCTTTTTGCACGATATGAAATTAACATTCCAGGTATCTGGCGAACAGAGATAACGTTTATTCTGACTAATTTTTCATTCTGAGCACAAGTATGTTTTTGTGTCACAAGTAACAGTTTCTTGGCACGTTACTGAACTGTAATATACACTCAGACATACTGTCATCTAATGTTTGGTGTTGTTGCCTAGGAAACAGTCCACGTAGCTCTGCTTTGGAGCGAGTGGAAAGAGTCTGGAAGCAGGAGTTCATCTGAAGCAGTAGCCCACAGATGAAATGATGAAGAGCGCTACCCGTCACAAATGATGATCTAATTCTGTTGTCATTCAGATATACTGACTTAATCCTACATAGATGTGCCAAACTCAAACTTCAAAGTTCAAAACTGGCTTTTAGACATATATTTTAGGATTTTAAAGATGTCATTCAGGAACAAGCCCAAAGGTTAGTATAAACAATATTTGCCTTCTGAAATTTCTCTATTTGATACTTACTTTTTCTGTTATCCTTCTTATTATGTGCCAATGTACAGTAATAGTGAAAATTTCCTTTGCTAAGTGAAGCAAGTGTTATCAAATGAATGGTCAAGTGTGTCATTTCTTTCCACGTGGCACCAACCAAACCTGCAAAGCACGACTGTTTTCAAACACTCCCCCGGTCTGCCACTGCTTGGACAAACACGTATCCTCACACCATTGGTTGATCAAATATTATGATGTTGCTCAGATTGCAATTCCATTTGGTGCCACAAATAGCACAGAAATTACACGTCACCTTAAAGTCTTTTTTTATTTCTTTGTGTTCCATTATTTAATGAGAATGTGTGCACTTTTTTATTGCAGTTTTCCATTGCATGTTGGAAATTAGATGGAAAACTCTATGTAATGCAAATGACAAATTTTCAAACATAACACGATAAGAGTGATATTTTCCAGAGTGGTAGAATGTCAGTAAATTGGGAGTATAGTAGATGAGGAGAAAAGATAAGATCAGCATCCATGTGACCGTAGGTTCCATAATATAGATCACACTCTCTCACACACACAAAATATAGGTAAACAATGTAGATCATAACACTCATAGAACGATAACAAAACTATATGGCTATTCAAGGACAGGCTTTATGATGGTTTAGATCCTACCTGTCTGGCCATTACCACGTTGTTAATTTAAACAGGAAATCATCTTAACACCAGTAAAGTATGGAGTGCCACAAGCATCTGTCTTAGGCCCTCTGCTGTTTTTATAATATACGTCGGTGTAGCCCCTTGGTAATATTATAAAAAAATATATGGGATTAGCTTGCATTGTTATGCTGATGATGCTCAACAATATATTTCAGCAACACCAGATGAAACTTCTAAATGATCTAAGCTATAACAGAGTGTTAAATGAACTCTTCAAAATAAAGGTGCTTCAAAAGTTTCTTCGCAGCAATGCCATAGAAGAACCATTTTTGGTTCCATAAAGAACCATTCAAAGGTTCTTTAAAGAGCCATATATTTCTTACCTTTTTATAATCTGAAGAACTTTCTTTCACCACAAAGAACCTTTTGTGAAACAGAAAGGTTCTTCAGATGTTAAAGGTACTTTGTGGAACCATTTAGACAAAAAGGTTCTTCAATGGCATCGTGAAGCACTATTATTTAGAAGTGTATGTAAAAGATTGGATGACCAATAATTTTCTCCAATTAAATTTGGGTAAGACAGTGATATTACTTATTGGACAAAAAAAAAACAGTACCCAGAAACTCTTGGATTACAATTTCCATCTAGACAGATGCAGTGTTACTTCCTCTACAGTCAAAAACATAAATGTTAGCAGCATTGTCTTTAAAAAAAAATCATATTTCACATTTGCAGCATTTTTCCATCTTAAAAATCATCAAGCTATAGTTTCTGCATCAAGTTTCGGATACAGAAATGCTAGTTAATGCATTCATGACCTCTAGACTGGACTATTGTAATGCACCGCTTGGTGGTTGTCCTGCATCTTCAATAAACAAGCTACAGGTAATCCAAAATGCAGCTGGTCCTTACACCAGTTCAAGAAAATATGATCATATTACCCAATTTTACAATCTCTACACTGGCTACCTTTTAAGTTATCTAGGAGTGTGTAGGTTTGGGGTTCAGACATACGCAGACATATTTAAATCTAGATTGAAGACAAATCTCTTTAACCAAGCATTCACTTGATGCATCTCATAACCCTGTACTCCAGTTATATCTGATCAAATGCACATTTTCATTCTTTGCTTGAAATGGTTGAACAGCAGCTGTCCAACCTTACAAGTAACGCGAGTTACGTAATCAGATTACTTTTTTCAAGTAACTAGTAAAGTAATGCATTACTTTTTAATTTACAAGAAAATATCTGAGTTACTTTTTCTTCCCATTTATTTTACCGACAAGTCTCCTGTCCCCATGTTAGGAGAAATCGGAAGTACAGAGGCATTGTGAGCGCTTGTGTGAACACGATGTTACTGTAGTTCTAGACTAAATGTGAATGTGTATTAATTCATCTCACTCACAAAAAACAGATTTAGTATTCATCAAAAGGAATTAAAACAGTGAAATGCAAACTCAGAATGTGAAGCAAACCTTCAATAATTAAATGTTAAATAACACAAATGTATCTAATCCCATTTTATTAACCAATGTCTTTGCTGCTGAGCTTTGATGATTCAGTTCAACCATACTAATAAGCAAAAATGACTTTAGATAAAACTAACAATTGTGCTTCATTGTTTTTGTTTTTTTATTGCTGAAGAGAGTTGAACCTTCTTTCCTGCGGTCTACTGTACAGACATGAATTTACTCGTCCTTCAGCCTGAGGCTTATTCATTACACTTTTTGGTAATGTATTACTTTTAAAAGTAACTTTCCCCAACACTGAGGATGGGTATCTATGGTTTGTAATTAATGGAATATCAATGGAATAATATGGAATTTCTGGAATTAAACATTACATTTCTAAGTAGTAAAAGTGAAATCTTATATTCTTGTAAAACACAGGCTACTCCAATAAACTTTTGATGTACAACTTTAGAAAATAGTTTTTTTTTTACAGTGTAGATACAAAGCCATAATGTTACCATACAGAAGTATTTCTAAATTTTACAGTTAAAAGTGCACATCTGGTGCATGCTGTCTGATAATTTCTTATGAGGTCATGGTTTTATGAGAAGAGCTTAATGAAACAATGCTCCCAAAGCCCGATTTCCAAGGAGATTCAAAAACTGATTTCTTTTCCGCATTACTCTGTCTCTACACAATGTCCAGAATGAGTTTTAAAGCTCCTGTAGTAGTAATAAAGTAAATATGAAAAATAGCCTATACAGTTCCAGCACGTATGCCGAGTCACTTTAATAAGAGCTGATATTTTTCTATTCTGTGTGATCCAGTAGGTTTGACGCAAACCGGGAACCTCTCCTCCCTTCCAAGGATATGTTTGTTATCACGGCAGCCAAATGCTGCTCTGAGACAGTTGGATGAGCATTCTTCATCATTTCACAACAACAAGGAGACAGCAAGAACTCTTTGACATTTCTCACCAATGAGAAATGAGTCCCACCAGACAGAAATATGCCATTCTGTAAACTAAGTCATATGGTTGATATTCTGAAGATGTGGTGTCACAATTAAGATTGTTTTGTAGTAAAACCTCGAATTCTATGGGAAAGTAATAAACAAATAAATGATCCTCTCAAAAAACAGTCTCAGTCCTGCTTTCCACTATTGCCCTGTGATAACCATCACTGGCCCGAAGTGTCTGGAGCACACCCCAACAACATCACGCTAGGAAGTGAATCAGCCTGCTCCTCAAAAAAAGACACAGAAACAGTGTCCAGCTAAGTGCGGTCCTTCCCATCATAAATAAGAAAAATGTTTGAGGAGAAAGCAAGGCCTCACTAAAGCCACCAGGAGGAACGACTGATGACACTAGCATGTGCTCACTTCCTCCCCAGTTGCCTAAAGCCATTGTGATTGATTTCACAGACAGCAGAGCCCAGGCATAGTCCACCCACCGACTGTCTGACCTTTATATAAGCTTAGCTGTGGGAGGAACCCTCCGTTTTACATTCACAAGCACAAGTTGGAACGTTTCAGGATACAGAACAATGGAGTTGAAAAGAAGTTAAATACAATTATATGTGCAAAATGACAGAAGGGAGTCAATTGCCAGCATCAGCCACAGCAGCAACTCCCATTTCCACCTAAAACGTTTTCTCTAAATGCACATCTTGCTTATTATCTGACTTCCAGATGAAGAAAAACTCCACAAAGTCACTCGGTCTAAAGGTCTGGATGATAAAATGAGTGTTTTAACATTCTAAGACTCACGGTGGCAAAACTGCAACACTTGTTTATAATGTATTTAGCAATTACACAGTACCTGTTCTTCACATTAAATATGAGCTGAAATTACATATAACAGCAGCTCACACAATGTTTCATAGCAACCAGTTTGGCATGAAAGGTTTTGCCTATACTGTGCCTACTGATACCATCACTTCCTACTTAGTGTGAATATTAAAAAAAAATATATATATATATAATACTGTATTTTAAACATGGAAGAAATGAAACTTTAATGCTATATAACAGAGTGCATTCAGTAAACGGTAGCTAAATATTCCAAATTATTTTTTTGTAGTCTAATGAAACTCTGACTGAACATACTTAAAAACATAATAAAGTTTCAGCCTTCTATAACGTACCAGGAAGGGTTTATAGAGGTCACTACAACTGTACTTCAGGCCTCTAAATATGTATTTTCAGGTATTTTACAGGCAAGTAAATTGAGGTTTAGGAATATTCCAGGAAAAAGGTGTTCACTTGCTGGCTACTTGTATGGTTAATTATAACAGTGGTAAAGCATTTGCGACATTTTTCCAATAATTAACTTCACCACAAAACAAAATATGCATAAACATCATGATTTTCATGACTCTAAAAAAGAAAAAATATATACATTTAAGAGGGGAAAGCAATACATTATCAATATCAGTGCTTGGCTCCCTGAGGATTAAACGGGAGGGAAAGATATTCACAAGTTGTTATTTTTCGCAATGTCTGAATACAGACACATAAACAGATGAAAAGAGATACTTATGGGTAAGATTTATTAAAGATTGAAGAGATGAGGAATGTGCTACTGGATCTAACACACACAGACACATTTATGCACGCTGGACAATGTTCTACTTAAATCGTTCACATCTGGACACCAATCCTCAATCACCCACACGGCAGGCTTTGCAAACACAGTGGAGTGGAGTGAACTGTGAGTTCAGACGGCCTACGTCAGCCAAAATATCATCCATCTCTCACACACTCACATGCACGTAAACTGCCCTGGATCTTTGTTTCTCATCACAGTACCATGTGTGGCTCTGCTTATGACAATGAAATAGATAAAAGGAACAAAATCGAGTCACAGAGAGGAAAAACAACAGTGTGAGAGGAAGAACAAGAGGAGAGCGATGAAAGAGAAGAGGATTGTTGTTTACGACTTGCAAAGTATAAATCTTTTGGCGAGAAAGAGATGACAAGATGATGGTTAAAAGAAACCGTGTGGATTTAAACAAAAGCTTAAGACACTTTGTAACACAAAGCAGCAAGCTCTAATTCCTTCTCGTCTTCTGAAAACTGGCTCTGTGTCCATGAGCGAAGTTTGCTATATTCTGCAGTATGGTACACCTCTTTGCCCATACTTGCTTTTTCCCCAGGGTGTGCCAATGTTCTTTCATATTATGGTAAATATGACTTGAAATAGCCATAAACATCTGTTTTCAGGAACCCTGTCCTCTCGGATTGACCATTTAGAGGTTGCAACATGTTGGCAAGTAAAGATGGTAAAATCAAGCGTTCTACACATGTCATATAAGTTTAAATCTGCTCTGAGGTATAAAGGGAATGTTGTTAAACTAAACTAAGTGCTTGGTTGACCAAGATAACTGCATCATAAAGTACCACATCATTAATTTTTTTAATGCTTTTCAATGAGCAAAACACATTACATTAGCCACCAGGGATGAGCCATCAATCCTTTCCATACTGTTATGCTAAACTATTTGAGTGAAAATAAACCAATGAAATAAATCAGAACCATACGCAGAGAAAAGAAGTGAGAAAAAAACACTGTTGGGATTAAGGATGACGTTATGATTATATTCATGCTGCTCCTCATAGAGTCCACATGGCTGTCCCATCTGAACAGTGTCTGTAGTCTAAATATCCATAACTTAAGTGGATTATATTGTCAACACAACTGTCAGAAGAGGGTTTTTACAACCTAGCAGGACACAGATGGTTGCAGGAACAGTGACTCCTAGTGGTAACATAGACAATTACACATGTGTTGCACATATATTCTTAGATGTTTCAATAAATACAAATCCCTGTCTGGAAAGCAGAAGTCCTGAGTCAGTTCCTTCAAGACATTTATACTGCCGAGAGGCATTACAACACATAGAAACACATAACAAAGTCAAACAAAACCTGCTCACCTGCTGGGTGGAGAAGCCCTGGAGCAACTAATGGCTTTAATAATGACTTCATCCTCTTCATGTGCTCAGGTGAGGTCATCCATAACAAAGCACCTACAGCAAAAACAGATCAATGAAAGGAGTCAAGGATATGGGCATCTGCCCTAGATAAACATAAACCCTGGACTAACCTCAGGTACAACATAGCGTCATTGCTTGGGTTTGTCGACTGTATTTAGGATCTTGTCAGCATGAAGAATGCCTTTAGGGTACACGCTGTCTTTTAATTCAGGGAAATGTTACTGGCCATATATCATGGGAATCTGTCTGTCATCTGCTGTCAGAAAGTACACGAGGTGATGAATGGTGCAATGACGGCTATGTAAATCTTGTATCATGTCAGTTTCTTTAAAAGACTGTGTAGAAAGGAAATTGCTGCAGTTACTGTTGTTTTTGCCACAGTAAGTGCTCTAAACTGCAATGAAATCAGTCGCAAATGCAACAAGATAAAAACAATTTAGTCAGGAAAGTTTCGTGTGCGTCCATAACCGTTTTTTCGTTAGTCATTTATTGAAAGTAACGTTACGAGCTACCCGCGCGCAGCGGCGGCGTGTACAACGCGAGCACCGATGTCAAGGCCCCGTTTACACTAGTGCGTTTTCGTTTTAAAACGCATAACTTTTGCTACGGTTACGGCGTTTTCGAGATTAAAAAACGCAGCCGATCCCGTTTTAGTTGGAAAAACTCCGGGGTTGCGTTTAAGTGTAAACGGACCAAAACGGAGACTTTTGAAAACGATGGCGTGGGTGCCCACATCTCTCTGCGTATCCTTGACAACCGTGTAAACAATAACACCATGCTCATTGTTGTACTCATAGATACGTATGGGTAGAATCCCCTTTAGACCACTCCAAGCATACAGACGCGTCCGCCATCTAAATAATAGGGTTCTACCTATACAAATCTATGGTTGTACCTGTTGTACCTTTATTTGTTATTTATATGAGATTAAGTTGTAAGGTTGAATCAACTGGTGTGACATGTTGAAACTATAATCACATTCACATCATTTATATTTATAACATTTTATTTTGTTTGCTGTGTGAAGCACCGATGGCAATGTTACATGACCTGATCGACACAGGGTTCCTAATCTCTGAAATACTGCAGATTTCAGAGGAAATAATGAACGTATCACTGACAGCAGCACTCTGACAGAGAATGGAGAGGGGCCAAACCAGGATGGATTTCCCAGACGGCCCCTTTGCTGTCCAAAGCAAACACAGGTCCCACTGTCCCTGAGGTGTCAGGCTCGGTGTGTACAGTGAAGCTTCAGACACAGGCTCTTTCAGACTCTGTCAGACTGACACAGGAAGAGAGATGGCACAGACACAGATACAGACCATGCCAGATTTAGATCCTATTATACACAAGTTTTAATTAAGAAGCTGTTGATCTTGAAGCTTCAGCCTGGCATAAGAACATACAGTGGGTCTTTGTGAAGGTTAGGGGCAGGGATTTATTTTCTTCATATAATAAAAAAAAAATGATATGAGGATTTTCATAGTGTCAGATACTGTTTCCTACATTAACTTATTATATCCGGATGCCCCCCCCCCAGTAGATTTATTATCAACAAAAGGATAAAACATGAAAGTAATCATAGGCAAAGTCAGAAAAATGGAAAAGGGGGTAAAGAGATTTTTTTTCTTTCTAATTTTCCGAGTCAACCATTCAGAAAATACTTTGATCATTCTTCTGCATATCTTGCCACAACGACTCTGGTATTTTTCTTTCAAAGGGTTCTCTTTTGAAGAAAGTGTTTGAAGAGAGAACTGAGGCATAGTAGGCATCCTTGATAAGACTGAGACTGAATGCTACCTACATCACAAGCCAGTGTTCCCGGTACACAGTCAAATCTTTCATCATAACATAACTAGAGTATCTGAAGATTGAGCCATCAAAGCTAACCAACTCATCTAGTGTTCATTTCACACTGAAGAGATGGCCTTTATTCTTATTCATTAATAAATAAATTAATTAATGATTAAACACAAATATAGATCTTTCGCACAGTTGATATTTATATGCTTTGAATAATCAAAAACTATAGTTTAATAAAAACTACTACTTCCTAAAAAATAATGCCATAATAGAAAAAGCATAAAAATTATTCACACAATAATAATTACAAAAAAATAATACACTGAATTATACAAAAATGCTATTAATTCAGAGCTTCAACTTCTTTAAGAAGACTAAATCTCAACAGACCCCTTATTGTTGTCTTAAATAATTTGTTTTCCTGGTTAAGTAGATTTTTTAATCACACTGGTGTCTACCATTAAAAACTGTAGTTAATCATCAGTTGAAAAAAAGTATGAAGCTACATCTAATCCCATGTAATGTATGGACTTTGGACATTTTTTGCTGTTAGATATTTTATAATATGAATATATTTTAGTTTCAATAGTACAGACACGCACATACAGAGTGTTTGGTGCAGTGTCCAGTCCGTTTCCTTCAAAGCATCAAAGGCTCTGCTTGAAAGGACCCTGTAGGCTTCCTGTATGCTCTGATAATCAAGTTAGGGCACAAAGCTAACCTATCTGCTTCCTGACTTTAATTAGAACAGCTGAAAGCAGCCCTGCCTGCAAGATTTACACACACAGCTCTATCAAAGGCCACTTTGTACTGAGCACACTAAACAACAAAGAAGGGCAAAGCCTCAAAGCCAAAAAGCAGACCTCTGCTGCCCCAAGACTAATCCTGTCATAAGGAGTCCTCTTACAATATCGTATTGTTTTGGATTAAAGGGAAAAAACAGATTTAGGGTTTTAGAGTAGACCAGAAACTATATTCAAAATCTAATGAAACTGATTTTAAAATTTAAAGTTTTTAAAAGTGTATATAAAGAGCTATCTCATGCTATTCTCTAACAGTAATACTATAGACCACTGGTGAAAATCAAAAAGACAGTCTTTGTAGGGAAGTATTTGGTAAGCGACACTAATGAAGACATGCTACAATAAAGATCTTGACTTTTTCTATCACACATTAGTATTATGAAATTAATTATGACATCAGACACAATAGTGTAGATTTTCTGAAAGTTGAACATCTGCTGAACAAAACAGTTGTTTTGGACAGGTAAACTGGTTGTCATTACATCATCTATATTTTGTTTCTTCTCAATGTTTATCACTGCTAAATGCAAAAAATATATAGGATAAAAGATACATAATATGAAATCTCCAAAAAATATTCTAAAACTACACAAAAGTACATTTATAGGGTTATATATGTTAAGTGTGTTAAAAATATAAAAGATTGGTTGACCAATTTTCACCTATTGGAAAAAAACAGTTCAGAGAATATCATTTTTTTCAACTACATTAATGTACTTCCTCTAAAAAAATCTGGTGTTATATTAGACAGAATATCTTGGATCACAATTTGCAACTAACAGATGTAATGTTATTCCTCTACAGTCAAAAATCTGGGTGTTATATTAGACAGCAACCTATCTTTTGAAAATCATATTTCATGTTAAGCATTCAGAAACATTGCTCAGCTATTGGAAGCATGTTTGATTTAATAAGCCATGACCTCTAGACTGGACTATTGTAGATGCTACAAGGTGGTTGTCCTGCACAAAAGTACAAAATGCTGCGGCTAGAGTCCTTACCAGGTCAAGAAAATATGATCATATTACTCCAATTTTACAGTCTCTGCACTGGCTACCTATTAAGTTTCGTATCAGTTACAAAATATTATTACTTGCCTATAAGGCCTTAAATGGTTTAGCTCCTGCGTACCTAACTAATCTTCTATCACGCTACAATCCAACCCGCTCCCTAAGGTCGCAAAACTCCGGACTCTTGGTAGTACCTAGAATAGCAAAGTCCACTAAAGGAGGTAGAACTTTTTCATATTTGGCTCCCAAACTCTGGAATAGCCTTCCTGATAACGTTCGGGGTTCAGACACACTCTCTCTGTTTAAATCTAGATTAAAGACACATCTCTTTAGCCAAGCATTCATATAATGCATCTCATAATCTTGTACTGCCAGATAAATCGGATCAAACGCACATTATTATGCTTTAGCTTGGGTTGAACAGATAATTTAATCCAGGGTTATTCCTGGATGGATCAACTGCTACACTAATTGTCTTTATTGTTTCTCTGTTTCTGCCATTGTTTCTGGATTAACATCCCGTGGTAACTAGGAATTACACAAGCTTCAGTCTGGATCCAACCCTTAAACGATCTGAGATGACCGAACACCTGAGAAGAGATGATGACAACCCCTCGGATGACCTCAGAGGAAGCCAACCATCAGCGATTATACTGAATTAACCACATTTTGCCATAAGTTAATTATATTGAGTTATAAATCTATTTTAGAAACTTAATTTCCTGTGAAGTTGCTTTGCAACGATTGTATCGTAAAAAGCACTATACAAATAATCTTGAATTTAATATATTTGCCATAATCTCTAACAATCCCTTTAAATTGCTAGATGATGATCTAAACTAAATAGTCAGAAATATTAGAATTAATTAGAGTGTTAGCTGATATTGGATATTGTGCACAGTGAATCCCAACAAAACAAAACCTTCAAAACTCTTATTTTAAAACAAAAACATAACTTATCATAAATGTTGTGTTCTTTTGCAAAACAGAAGATTAAACACGTTTGTTTCATTGAAACTTCTGATTTATTTGAACTCGCAATTAAACCAGTCATGTTTACAGATGTGGACATTCAGTCATGTAAACTGTCTGTACTGATCATCTCCAGCAAAAAAAGTCGTTCTTCGCTGGCTGAATTAGTTTAACAGCTATACACATATCATAAACAACGTTTTAGAGTCTATGAGAAAGGGCTTTAGGTCATTTATCCGCGAGAGTGAAAGGTTCAGCAACCTTGAAGTAACATCCTCCTGAATGTACAGCGGGAACATGAATAGCATGGGGTCATTTTCCTCGACGGCGGTGTCCTTCAGTTAGTGCGCGCCCTTCTGGACCATCTGTGTAAAGCGGTTGGTGATGGCGAGCGTCGTGTCGATGAAACGCTCCACACAGTTAACGAGACAAGTCTCCGTTCGCGAGTCCAGCTTGGAGCTCGGTTTGTCCACGCACTTATCCCAGCAAACATCCGTAAAGTTGTGAACCTGAATAAAACGTTAAACGCGGTTAAAACGCGCCCGGCTTGCTAATAGCTTTTGAGTGACAGCACAGCGGTACTGAAGAGTTACCTACCTGCGCTTGAAACTGAGCCTTTTGCTGCTCCACTGCGATCAGACGCTGGAGCTCCGCAGCCTCAGCTTTCTCAGATGAACTAGCCGACGGCATATCAAAGCTAGAACTAAAATCAGCCATGGCGAAACTTTTATAGAAACAGATTATATGCACAGGAACATGTGAAGAATAAAGCAACTGCGCTCGCTGACAGGCATGGACGTGAAAGCAACTACTTCCGCCGCGAAAATATGACGTCATCATGACTTGTCATAGAGCTTTGCTCTGACTAGATTTATTGACCCCACTTTTCTTTATTGTTTCATTTAAGCATGATTGAGAAGTTTTATTTGGTTTTACATAAGACATAGTTCCCCTCTTTGAAAGGATAAAAGCAAGATTAAATTATGAAAGTTATTTTTTTTTCAAGAAGATATGTACTTAAATCTTTATCTATCCTATAACAAAAAGGCAATCAAAACTTTAAATGTATGCTCACTTTTTGTGTTTTTATATAATTTGTATTTGATAGTTTATGTTTTGAGGGAAGAGTATGTTAGTTGCAATGTGAAACCATTTATTTATCTTAATTTTTCTTTTTTTGTTTTTGATTTCTAAATGTCTATCTTTGAAAAAATTTGTAAATTATTGACCCCTCTTTTTCTTTGTGATAGAGAGTTTATGTTTTACTAATAGCCCCTCAAATAAAAGGATTAAATAAAATTCAATTTTTTTGCTAAATTTCATATTCATAAGAGTAAGTACAGTGAAACCATTCCTTTGTTTTTGGTCTTTAAAAATAAATTCAATTTATGTTGAGACAATTTTTTTAATTTACATTAGAAGAATGTACATTAATTAAATTAATTGTATAAGTTTAATAAAGTCATCACTCTCCTCACTTATTTTGTCATCACTTTGAAGAAATGTATTCATTTATTTTGTAGTTATTTTGTTTAATGAAAAGTGTCTTGGGTTGACTTTTCTTGTTTTGCTAAAATGAATTTATCCGCAAATTTCTGTATTAGCCAATTTTGGTAAGAGAGAGAGAGAGAGAGAGAGAGAGAGAGCGAGAGAGAGAGAGAGAGAGAGACCTTCTTCATATTAAGTGTATAATTATTTTTATTACTATTCCTTCCTAAGCATTACATTCAAGATAATATGCAGTTTTATGTATTGTAACCCTCTTAGAACATTTTATTGATTGACTTTAACTCTGGTGGTATTGTATTTTACTCTGAATTTTAAAATGTTTTGCTGTGTCCCTGTGTACATTTATTTTTAAATGCAGTTAAAACACCAGATTTTAGGTAAGATTAATTGAATCAGAGATACAATGTTTAGATGAAGTTTCCTACCCCTTACTTGAGTCAAAACGAAAAGTAAACTAATTTATTTTTTTATTCTTATTATTTACCTATTTATCTATTGTCATTTTTTGTATTTATATAATTATTATTGTATTGTATTTTTATTTATTCATTTTTTCTTGTTTATTTATTTATTTTATGTTTAACTTACTCACTGTTAAAATCTAATTATCACTGTACCTTAACAGTATGTTTTCTAATTTCAAATATTACTTGCAAAATGTAAAAAAAAATAATAATAAAAAAACCTCTGTTGGTTGCCTACTCCACCCCTGAGCAATAGATGGCGTTATCGAGTAGATATAGTGAAACAACGGATTCATGAGGGAATGACCCACTGTTACAGAAACAACTGCCTTACTTAACCATCATAGTTGTATCAACAGTCATGGCGAGCTTGGTTCGTTTAAGCACTCTCTGCCAAAGAGGAATAAGACGTAAGTAATCATTTTAGTGTTGTTGTTTTTTTTCTTCAGGATGACTGAAGGAATGAATGAGTTATGAAATTACACAATATGGCACAGACTTGCTGTTCATTGGCATGTCAACACAGATTAATGAATCATTACATAAATGTTAGCCACTGAACATATTTATGATATGCGTACGATGTAGTAATTTTGGTCACACTTTATTTTAAGGTCACCTTTAAATAAAGTACCCAAAATCACTACACCTTAGGTGTCCTTGTTCCATTGTAATTAAATCAAATCACTTTTATTGTCACATCACCACAGCACGTGTGCTTTGGTGAGTGAAATTCTTGAGAGCGTTCTCCAGACAGTGCAGAAACAATTTACATATAGACAGTACATACTTACAGACTTGTACAGAAGACAATGTGCAGAATACACATACATATATTCAGTACACACAGTGTACTATTAGACATACTTACAGTTATCAATACACATTATACACCATATGTACACATTCTACATTATGTACACATATATACACACAATAATATGCAAAAAAGGTGCAACAGATTATACATAGGCCGGATACGCAATGTCATGGATGTGCATTGGATGGTATCCAGTGGTAGCAGATAGGTTGTTGTGTTAGTGCAGTGTGTGTGTGTAGTCCAGTTGAACTGTGTTAGAGTTCAAGTTATGCATTTAAGTACTGAGTAACTTACTTTATGGTTAGGATTAGGGTACTTGCATGTAATGTAACAATTTATTGTTATTACACTAGTAAGTACATGTAATGTGTAACAAGGACACCTTAAAATAAAGTGTTACCGTGATTTTTTTTTAAATGTAATATTTTATACCATGTACAGCTGTGCTTCTCTGCAACACACACTTGGCTCGTGGGTTGGCTGGCTATCAGAAGAATCGAGATGTAGAACCTTTCCGATTGGCAGCCGGGAGGATCCACACAGCTTCAGCACACTCAGGTGAGCGATGACACTAATCATTGTTAAAAATATATTCAGACTTTTTCCATGATCATTCTCTTCTCCATTTATAATGCTGCAAAAGCAGTGCTACATTAACAATGAACCGTTGTTGACACTTTGCCCATTCAGTAAAAAAATATTTTAATACATTCAAATTGAACCAAAGGATATTTTAATGTTTTATAAAATTAAGATTTTAGAAAATTTAGAACTCAGTTTTACTATTTCAATAATCAAAAATGAAGTGTCTGTTTGCAGGCAGTATTAGTACTTTAAAAATGACAATCGAAATGCAAAAACACTGTTTCATAAACTCTCTTACTTTGCATACACAACGGTTGTTAGCAAAAGTAAAATGTCTATTTGTTTTTAGCAGTCTCAATTTCAAAGGCAGCATCCAAGCACTGGACGGGTGAACGGGTTTTGAGTATAGTTCTGTTAGGTATGGCTCCAGCCGCATACCTGTGTCCTGGTCCGCTACTGGATTACTCTATTGCTGCAGCTCTCACACTGCATGGACACTGGTAAGAGTGTGTGTATCTGTCACTCATCTACATCTGAAGAGCCCTGTTGTATAGCTTGTTTTATTAAGTGGATTTTAGGTGCCTCAGTCATCATCAGTGAGATTATGCAATATTTAAATGTTCTACAAGCACTATTTATATTCTATTTTTAGTCCTGTGTTTTTCTTCTTCTGCAGGGGGATTGGTCAAGTCCTAACAGACTATGTCCACGGTGATGTTAAGGTCAAGCTAGCTAAAGCTGGCGTCTTGTTGCTCTCCACAGCCACATTCTTTGGTCTCTGCTATTTCAATTACCATGATGTTGGTCTCTGCAAGGCAGTCGCCATGCTCTGGCAAATATGATTATATGGCCAGAATTAAACTGACTGGTTTGAAGGATTAATAATCATTTTAGGTACTTAAGGTATTTTGATCTTCAGCTTAACAGATGACAACATACCATCTCCTAACATATATTAAATGTTTGAATAATATTTGTCATAGTGATATTTCACAAAAACTTTTGAATTGTTGGCTAAATGAAGAGCAATGTGAAATTAAAAGGATATTTCACATTGCTCTGCTGATGACCTGTAGGCTATTTACTGAGCATTCCAGATGACAACCACGTTTGTTAATAATTCCATTTTTCATTATTAGTACTGTATATGAGAACAGGGGAGGTCTCTCTATGTTCAGTAACTGTAGTAGCTATTATTTCAGCAGTTACTGTCAATGTCCAGCAGAGGTCAGTGCTCTTCAGTTTTATTGGGAATCAATGCATGATCATATTCACTGTCTGTGCAGGTCACATCTGTGTTTACAATATGCTTTAAAACCAACAACTTTACTTGAATACACTTGTGTATTTGTTTTATTAGAAGCATGATAATTTTATCTTAATAATATTAAGATGCTACAATGAATAAACTGCTGACTTTTTTGTTATAGTTTACTAACCACAAATGAAAATAAATCATGTAGTAAATTGTTATGATTCTAAACCATTGGACTGTCTTATACTCTATATTAGTAGTTGTCAGTGCAGTCATATGATATAATACAAATTCAAATAGACATTATTGGCGTTTGATATTTGTTCAGCATTTTTTGCTTGGCACCAGCAATTGAGGCTTTAATATGGACAGACTCACAGATTGTCTTGTAAGTTTGATTTGAATGTGGATGGGCACCTCTCTGAAACACCAGTTTGGTACCTTGATCTCTTCACAGCATTCAAATAATTAAAATAAAGGGAAAATAATGATTCCAGACTGTTGTGGACGCATTTACCTATTTATTTTGACTACTGCATTTCGTAGTCAAAGTTCTCTAGTTATTCTGAACACATTTAACAAGGAGCCACATATAAACCTGTGAAACACTGTAATACATAAACAAGATAAACATTTTTTTGGTAATGTTGTAAGTTATGCCATTATCAAAACAGCATGCTGCCTGTAGCACTTTTCTTAGTTATTAAAAAAAATAGCAAAATGAAGCCAAATCACGATTATTCATCTGATTACTGTAGAATAAGAGTGAAGTCTAGTTCTTCCAGAGGCATGATATTATATGTTCCAAAGGAAATGACAGTACCACTGTCAGCCGACAACAGTCATAGACTTACAGAAACCACAAAGAGTAACAAACAATTAAGTAAAGCACTTAGACCTGTAAAACGATAGAGTGATGATTAGTATTAACAGCAATCGCCAAATCAAATGCCTCGTAAAATGAATCTTACCTTGCTGCAAAAAAAGGATGAAATCTGCTTAATTAAATACTTATAATCAGGGCTCGATGTTAAGCCTTTGCATGTGCTTGGTCAAGTAAATAGGTCATTCACTTGTACAAGTAAAAAAAACTTGACCAGAAAGAAAATAATATTTTATGTGTGTGGTGTAAATATGATTTATTCTGATGCTAAATTCTCATGAGTATTCTATCATCTGGCTCTTACTTAAGCATATTAGTGATATTTCCCCCCCTCAAGGGCATTTTTTGCTTTTATACAAAGCAATTTTTGTATTATCCTTATTAAATGAATGTGTCATCTTTTATATCAAAATTCTTACATTTTATCATTAAAACAAGTTGGAATAAGAAATTGAATTATAAGAACGTTTGGTATCTATTATAAAAACAAAATCAAAATTTTTCAGTTTATCATTCATAATCAGTCGCCATTTACACTGAATGTAATAAAATCAGAATAATGTCTGACAAAATGTCTGTATTTAACTAATTATTTATATTATTATTGATGATGATATAATCAAATGTTGTCCTTTCGGGCAAGAAAAATTATTGGCCCTTCAACAATTCCACGCTTAAGGTGACTTATCAGGTTAAGACAGTAGCCTAATAAAAATGTCTAAACTCAGTATAGATCTTACTGATGTTGCAAACTATATAAAGGCAGCAGATGTGGCCAGAATATGAAAGCATGCGTGATATTCGAGCCACATCATTTTGTCTGTGCATAGTTCAATCAATGTATTAAGAAACTGTACACCTAATTTGGTATTTTAATGTCACTGTCTTAAAACATTAAGCCACGTTAAGCGTTTTATTTAGTAACAGTTTCTGAGGAAAACGCTTAACGTGAAACTTGCGTGTGTTCATATTTTGAGCTCTTCTGTCTGTACATAATATATATTATCGATAGAGACATATCTTTTCATTATGAACTATGAATGTAATAAGAATGTTGTGCATAGAGACACTTTAAAGCCACACAAAACAATGAATCGTTTGAGGGTATAAAAACAGCGAGAGAAAGAATGACGTGAACCCGTAAACAGGAAGTTTATGAGGAGTTACGCGTACGTAACGTGGGTCACAGTTCTCCGCGCGAGTGTAGAATATAACCTACTGTATTCTCTTGTATATGACCTGTTTTAGTGAATCATGTCAACAAGTCTGCTTAAAAATGCATTTAGGACCAGCAAAGGTAAGCTTTTACTACTGATTATCTTTGCATCTAACTAAAGTAAATAACTTTGTTTTTACCCCCTCTGATTTAGCCAAGAGCTGCGACATTTACTGTAGCATGTATTGGCAAATAAGCTATCTGAAATACAGACGAACAAAGAACAAGACACATATGTACAACACAAAGAGAATATACTGTATTATTTAGTGCTTATAGGCTACAATATCTAAAATGATACTTATATATGCATGTAAACAAAATGACATATTTACATAAAAACAATAGAACAAGTATTGAATTGGTCCCAGGCGGTTGCATATGCATAATACATAATATGCATAAAACTCGTAAAGTAATATATCTTTGCAGTTGCATACATCTGCTTAATGTGAACAATGCATAATATATGAATTTTTGCATGTGATAATGTGAAGCCATTTTCTCAAATTATATAAAATATAACTGTTTAAAGTGCACTTGGTTGCTGTTTCACAACTCCTTGTTGTCTGTTCAGTTGTTCCACATTATATCCCAGCCTGCACTGCACTGCCCTCCCCTCTGCTGTGTCATATAATCATGTGTGATGTAACAGGGTTGGCAAGAGATCCGACTTATATAAAAGGGGCTTGTCTCATCCCATCTGCGTGCACATTGTTTTTATTGCTCTTTACAATTTGTCATAAACTCTTCTTCATCCTCTGTTCTGATCAAGTGTGCAGCATCACATCTCTCTACAGAATGTCCTGCATAAAGCCTTACACGATTGGTAAGAATCTGGGAGCTCTTCTGCACTGACATACATCTGCAAGTTTCACGTTCTGTTGTATTTATACATATATGTGATTTGTGAAGCAATGTGTGTGAAAGCACATGTCTGTGTTTAAAAAAGGAGCTGCTGTATTCTATGAGCGAGGGTGAGATATACTTGAGTCCAGTGGCTTTTGAATGTTAATTTAGCAGCTTACTTATAACTGAATTGAACTCGTTTTGAATTGTACGTCACAAGTTTGAGTTTTCTGAAAGAAACCTGTATGTCTGTGTAGTTGCTTCATTATTTATGCATTAGTGTATCACAGTACATGTGAACGCGTAGAGTGGAGAGGGAATGTTTTTCTAAAGATAATGCTTCTCTTTGTAACATCGCTGACTCTCTGCCATTTCAGCTCTGTCATTTGTTAACTCTAATCCTTTACTATTGTACTTTCAGCTGACATAAATGATGGAGCAGAGTAGTAAGTCTGCAAATCTGTGACTTACTGCTATATAATATAATATAACTCCGGGTTAGATAACCTTGCAGTTTAGGACCTCTATACAGCGAGTAAAATAAGTATTGAACACGTCACTGTTTTTCTCTGTAAATATATTTCTAAAGGTATTGTTGATATGAAATTTTCACCAGATGTTGGTAACAACCAAAGTAATCCATATACATACAAAATAAAACAAAACAAATAAGTTCTGAAATTAAGTTATGTGTAATAAAATGGAATGACTGGGAAAAAGTGCTGAAGTACTGAAATGTATTTAATATTTTGTACAAAAGCCTTTGTTGGTAATAACAGCTTCAAGACGTCTCCTGTGTGGAGAAACTAGTCGAATGCATTGCTCAGGTGTGATTTTGGCTCATTCTTCCACAGAGTCTTTAAATCTTGAAGGTTTTGTGGGCCTCTTCTATGAGCTCTGATCTTTAGTTCTTATTTTCTATTGGATTCAAGTCAGGAGATTGGCTGGGCCATTCTAGCAGCTTTATTGTCTTTTTCTAAAACTAATTGAGAGTTTCCTTGGCTGTGTTTGGATCATTGTCTTACTGAAATGTCCACCATTGTTTCATCTTCATCCTGGTACTGTAGGTGTTGGGGTTGAACCAGCTAATATTAATTTCCACTGACAAGGGGCAGGAATGCTTTATAATTACTGATAGATTTCTGCTGATGTCTTGGCTTTCCATGCCTTTTTGCACTTCCCTGTTCAATACTTATTTCCTGTGTCATTCCATTTTATAACACATAACTTAATTTCTGATCTTATCTGTTTTGTTTTCTTTGTATATATGGCTTAATTTGGTTGTTGCCGACATCTGACAACTGCACCTTTAGAAATATATTTCCTGACAAAAATGATGACTTGTTCAATACTTATTTTACCTGCTGTAAAAGTGTCAGCAACACTTTAGAATAAGGTCCCCTTTGATAACATTAGTAAATGGATTAGCTAACCTGAAATGACAATCAGAAATATATTTTTAAAGTGTTTACTTTAAAAAAGGGTTAGGGTTAAAAAATATAGGTTCAAACTTGATTATACATTGTCTTGATATACATGTACATGTAGTAATAACAGTAAAATATGCATAACTACATGCAACTAAACCCTAAAACAAACCATAATTCTAACCGTAACCCTATAGTAAGTACATGTTGTGCTTCGTTCACAGTGCATTAACTAATGTTAACAAACATGACTTAAATTGAAAATATATTAGTAAATGTTGAAAATTACCTATACATGCTATAAAAGTATTGTTCATCGTTAGTTCATGTTAACTCATGTAGTAGTAATGTAACCTTATTGTAAAATATTGCAAAGTGACAATACACAAAACGACAATTTCAAAACATTTGTATAAGTGCATCTTTATAACATTATTCTGATTACCGGTATTCTTTTCATGAACAGATTTTGATCTGTCAACTTGCCAAGCAATCAGATTTTGTACATCACACAAATCACAATTTGCTGTCTGGATCTTTACAGCTGCTGCTCAGAAAACATACTTCACAAAAGTAAATGGGCTGCCAAACATCACCCCCTTGGTAAGCTCGGTAGAGGAGACACCTGAGCCCATCCCCACCACAGTTAAAGGCACCATCCCAACCTGGATCCATGGGAGTCTGCTGCGCAATGGTCCAGGAAAGTTTGAGTTTGGCAATCAGCAGTGAGTACGAACATTCAACTGTCAATATGGTGATTTTCCTTGTTGGAAAAACCTTTCAGAGGACTGTTAATTATTTTACGCAATTCAAACTCTAACTTGAATATTCAGGCTGATTCATGCCGATGTAAATGTTTCCTCAGCTATAACCACTGGTTTGATGGCATGGCCTTGATGCATCGCTTTCAGATTGAGGATGGTCAGGTGACATACAGAAGCCGGTTTTTTGCAGCGATTCATATAAGCAGAACAGCGAGAGGAACCGCATCATGGTGTCAGAGTTTGGAACTTTGGCTCTACCTGATCCCTGCAAGAACTTCTTTCAGCGTTTCCTGTCCAGATTTGAGATGATAAGTACGTTGAACTTGTGAATATGTGTGTAAATGATAGTAAGGAGGTCTACTTGCTGTGCTGTCTGCCATGGAAAAATGGATCTCAATAGGTTTAGACATTTCAAACATCAGCAAATAGCTGATTTAAAAATGTTACAAAAAGCTCTTTCTGTTTTCTGAAAGAGTAATGAGGAATGTCTCTGGAAAGCCTTGCTCTAGAGCACAACGGTCAGTGGAATTGTCCAAGTGTGTCTAAAGTCATCTTATGTCTGTAATCACGAGAATACATTTAAATCAGAGACCACAAGCTCTCAATTAAGATTAAATGAAGTGACTGTACTACTTGAGTGTTGAGATGGAGTTGACAGAGAGTTCTAGAGACACTACAACTGAGGCAAGTATACACATGGGTCTTTTAAAAGGATACAACTGGACAACCATCTTTAGGATCAATGCCTCGAGAATTGATAACAAAACACACCATTAGAGAGAAAATCCAGTCCTTTACGTCTGTCAGTATGGTGGAAGTGTGAATTCATGCCACCATAAGGTTTGCATTTGGATATGTGGGTTACACAATTAAAATGGAAAAATAATGTCATTATTTAAAGGTGGTTCTCATCCAGGGGGCTCAGTAAACTGCCAAGGAGGCTGATTTTAAAGTATTTAAATAATACATTATTATTTATAATATAACCTAATGTAAACTCTAATCTAAATTCAACTGGTAAAAAAATACATACAATGAAATTTAAACTGAAAATCATATCACATTTCTTTTTACCCCTCAAAAATACTGTACATGCAATTCTTAAAACTTCTAGAATCCCAAAATGAAGAATGGTTGATTTCATACAATCCCAGTTTCTGTTAAAGAAGTCTACTCTCTAATATAAAGAAAAAATGTTCCATACCAAAATCAAGTTGAAACTAAAATCATACTGTGTTTTGTTGCCCCTCAGTTAATAGTTTTTACTGAAAAGCTACAGTTCTTGAAACCTCTGACAAAATGAATTGTGGTTAATGTATTATAATGAATCCCAGTTTCTGTTAATAAAAAGTCTAAAAACAAGTAGTTTCGAAATACCTTAGAGATGTGTGTTAAACAACAACAAAAAAGGCAAAACATCAATTTCTGCCTCAAAGTTCAAAAAGAGAGTAAATTTGTTATTCTCTCTCCGTTTCCAGAGCCAACAGATAATGCCAGTGTCAACTTTGTTAAATACAAGGGTGACTATTACGTCAGCACAGAGACAAACTACATGCACAGAGTGTATCCAGATACTTTGGAGTCAAAACAGAAGGTATGAACAATAACCAACCTGTAGTCACCAGCCTAGACTAACCCGTCATGTCTAAGAAGGATGATTATTTGTAGGTGGACTGGAGCAAGTTCATCGCTGTGAACGGTGCTACAGCTCATCCACACTTTGATCCAGACGGCACAGCTTACAACATGGGCAACTCATACAGAAACAAAGGTTAGACTCCTGTTTTCTCCTTGTGTGCTGATCAATCTAAGTGCAATGTCACTTTAGGATTAGGAGGCTTGATGTTTTGCTGTTGATGTTGTGTGTTTTATAGGGGTTTTCTATAACATCATCAGGGTGCCACCAGAAAGAGACGGCCCAGAAGATACACTAGAGGGAGCCAAGATATTATGCTCTATCGCCCCTCGTGACAAATCCAAACCCTCCTATTACCACAGCTTTGGTGAGCGAAGAAGAGAATCTGTCATGTTTATTATCTTCAGATCTCTTAGACAGCTAGATTTTCATTCTGCGTTCTCATGAAGAATGGCCATCATGTGTAATTTTATTGCACAGCTACTGTAATAGAGTCACGTGTAATTTTATTGCAAGGCACTCTGAATGGAGTGATCATATCAATGTGCGGCACTGAAAAGCCTTCATTTCATTTTCCTGAATCTTTCAGGCATGTCAGAGAACTACATAGTGTTCATCGAGCAGCCCATTAAGATGGATCTGTTTAAGATAGTGACTGGTAAACTAAGGGGGAAATCGCTAAATGAGGGTGTTTACTGGGACCCCAACCAGGAAACCATATTGCACCTTATTGAAAAACAAACTGGAAAGGTGAGACACCAATCTTGACAATAGTCTCACAGAGGCACTGAGAACAATGAGGAGCAGATGCTTGAAGCATGAGTTTATTGTATATTTGTTTGCTGATTATGCTTCATATGGTTCAATGAAAGCTGATTAAGAAAAAAGACAATATCAAATTATTTTTTAGGCTATTTTAGCACTTTAACCACCTACTATGCATCTCTCTGCAGGAGATGCCAGTGAAGTACCATGCCAAGGCCTTGTCCACCTTCCATCAGATCAATGCTTTTGAGCAGGATGGGTTCCTCATGCTAGACATTTGCTGCTCTGATGATGGACAGGCCATAAACAACTTCCTCGTTCAGAACCTGCGTCAATCAGGAGAGGCTTTGGATGCGGTAATGTTCTTCCTTAAAGTAATAGTTCACCCAAAAAGGAAGATTGCGTCAATTATTACTCATCCTCATGTCGTTCCAAACCCATAAGACCTTCATTCATCTTCGGAACTCAAATTTTGATATTTTTGATGAAATCTAAGAGCTTTCTGACCCTGCATAGACAGCAACGCAACTGACACGTTCAAGGCCCAGAAAGATAGTAAGGACATCATTAAAATAGTCCATGTGACATGCTTGTAAACAAGGCGCAGTACATGCATGCGTAGTACTTGCGTGAATGCACATCGAAGACTGACATGGAAGAGAATATATTGTTGAATAAAGTCATTGTTTTAGTTTTCTTTTGCACACAAAAAGTATTCTTGTAGCTTCATAAAAAAGAACCACTGATGTCACATGGATTGTTTTAATGATGTAAATGATGTTTAATGATTGTTTTAATGATGTTTCTGAAGATGAACGGAGGTCTTATGGGTTTGGAACAACATATGGGTGAGTAATTAATGACAGAATTTTCCTTTTTGGGTGAACTAACGCTTTAAACTTTCTTTGTCTTAATAATGGTATTAATAAAGATAACAACAACAACAAATCTGTAAATTACAGATTTGTGATGTTACATACTGTAATTTTTTAATTCTTATTTGTCCTTTCTCTCTCTTTCTTTCAGATGTATAATACCATGAGCAGGCCATTGCCCCGTCGTTTTGTGCTGCCCCTCAACATCACCAGTGAAACCCCACTGGAACAGAACCTCAACACACGGCCTGACAGCACTGCTACAGCTGTCTGCCGTGCTGAAAATCAGGTGCTGTCTTTATGCTAGCTACAACACTATGTGTGTATGTATATCTCTGAAAGTTGCTCCTGCTAAACACTGGTTTTCCTTCAAAGCCTTCCAAGCACATGTATTACAGTGTGGGGTCAGTACGATTTTTTTCGATAAATTAAAACTTTTATTCAGAAAGGATGCATTAATTTGATTTCTGAATGATCATGTGACATTGAAGACCAGAGTAATGGATGCTGAAAATTGCAGGAATAAACCATTTTACCATGTATTAAAATAGAAAACAGTCACAACAGTACCATTTTACTGTATTTTTGATCAAATAAATGCAGCCTTGATGAGGATATGAGTCATATTTCAAATACAAAAAATCTTTCCAACCCTTGATTTTTGAACAGTAATGTTACATAATTAATACATGACACAAAAAGTGCATTTATGTGTTGGAGAGCCTTCATCTCTTTTAGAACATGTCTCTCTCTCAGGTATTTTGCACGTTTGAGGATCTCCATGGCGAAGACCTGAAAGACTACGGTGGCTTGGAGTTTCCACATATTAACTATGCCAGATATAACACCAAACCTTATAGATACTACTATGGTTGTGGCTTCCGGCACCTAGTGGGTGACTCCCTAATTAAGATGGATCTGGAAAGCAAAAAGTTCAAGGTGAGAACAATTAATAGGATCATGATCACAGTTACTATGATCAAAATGCAGAATGTTTGCTAAATAAATTGATTTACAGGTATGGTGCCAGCCTGATCTCTATCCATCAGAGCCTGTCTTCATTCCTTCACCCAATGCTGAGGAAGAGGACGATGGAGTCATCCTGTCTGTGGTTATCACACCAGCTAAGGTACAAAACAGCCCTGCATGGATGTAATGTATGTAAACACAAGCTCTATAATTGACCTGCTTTGTAAGAAAATGAAACATTGTATTACATTATCAATAAATTGTATTACATTATCGATGAGTCTTCTGTCTTAAACCCCTTCTTTCTCTTCTCTCTGTAGGATAAGAGTACATTTCTTTTAGTCCTAGATGCCAAAACATTTGAAGAGCTGGGAAGAGCCGAAGTGCCTGTCAACATTCCTTATGGATTCCACGGAGTCTTCAACTCTAGTGCATGAAGCTCTTTAGATCACTCCAACAAAATAACAAATGACAAGTAGCTCTTCAAAATGGTTACCACACTAGTCACCTGCTACTATTGAAAGCAAGAGACTAACAGAAAAATATATCTATGAAATCAGCCCAAAGAGATCCTCCACATATTAACCTCATATATTTTTTTAAAAGAACAAAATATATATAGTTACAGTTCTGCAGAAAACTGCAGAGTTAAATTTAGAATTAATTAACAGCTTAACAATTTACATTTTTCTACAACTTTTAAAATAAAAGAGTTTGATGTACTGTGGCTTTGTTCCAAAAATTTATGTAGGGTGGGTTCGACATTTACATATTACTGATGCCTATTCGGTGTTCATCAACTTGGCCCACCCAGTCACAGTGATATAACTGAGGAGAATGGATGCTATCATTTCTAAAGAGCAGTAGAAAATGCTATTGATTGTATTTAACAATAAGAATAATAAGATGAGGAGATCCACAAACATTGCATTGTTTCTGTAGACCTGTCAGAATGTAATGCAGGCTTTGCAAAGCGGCTTTTATTTATGGGAAGAAAAACAGCTTGTTGAATTCTGTGGGTCAGAAAGAGGATGGAAATCATAATGTAACACTAAATTATGGGTTTTGGTGCTAAACATTATGGTGAACCGCAGGGGAAAAATACTGAAAAAATATGATATGACCTATTTCAAATTAGCAATATGATATTGCTGAACGCACATGTCATTTTGATACTATATGATTTCTCTATACAGTCTTTTTTATTATTTGCTTTTCTTCTGTTTTTATATTTTATCTTTTAAATTGTGGACTGTATGTTTATATCACAACATTACACTTTTTAAACTTTATTTTTATTTGCTCAGTATAGTATCTGTTATACACTGCATGTTTCATACAAGGTTTCTTTATTTTACTCTAAAAACAAATATGAAGATATCTCTGTGAATGTGAACATGGTTAATATTTTCCATTAGGATTTTCAGACCTACTTCCTTAAATGAGAAATCAAGTCCATTGCATTGAATGAAAATGTATAAAAAACATAGTGCAATAATAAGAATAATTAATTTTTTATATTTAAATAACAAAAAATAATTACTATACAGCATGTGTCATATTGTATTAATTTTCTACCTCTTTGTGAAAAGCTGCTTCTCGTGCATTATGCCTTTTACTTTATATAACAGCTCTACATACACGTTTCATTATACAATGTTTTTTTCTTGATAATCACAATGACTATGGTAAATATTTGTACACACAATACTTTGATAAAAACAACCATAATGTTTAAAATCAAAAGGTGTCCTGTGTCCAAGGATGGGCAGTATTGCAAATACATGTATTTAAAATCCAAAATACTGTTTTGTATTTTAATACCTTTTAAAAAAGCAAATGTATTTTGTATTTAAATACATTTAATCTTAGTATTTTTGTATTTTCAAAATACATAAAATACTTTTTAGCCAATCAACCTCTTTATTAGACTGCTGGTTTCAAACATGCCACTTTCATGCTTTTCCTGGGAAAATCTTATTAAAGTCAAAATCGTAGATATTTAAGATATTTCATTTTGAATAAAATGTAGCATCCCATTTGTTGACAACTATATCATCAGTCACAATGCTCTTTACAGTTAGCTTGTTTATGATTCTGGATTTTCAGTTAAATACATGCTGTTTTGCTGCGTATAAACCATACAGAATGCTTGAAATGGTTATTGCACTACTATGTGCATGACTTTAACATCAAAACAAGGTGATCCTGCTTTTGTGGGAAAAAAGCATAACTGTCTCAGCAGGTAAAAAAAAAACCTAGCAAGGGAAACATAGCATTAGCACTTGTCAGTCTTGTTAGGTGTTTTTTTTTTGGTAAGATTTTGGTTTTATCAACAAGTCAAATGTGTTCATTAAACTTTAATCAGTACTGCTTGCTATGGTAATATGACAATATGAATGTCGGGGATTATATAAAGTGTAAATCGATTTAACTTTTTCTATATTGTTTATATATCGTTGCGGTATGCAAATATATCTGTGGAGCTTTTAGTGGGCAGGAGCTATTGACACGTCAGAGCAATAAAGAAACATGGATAAATGAGTAATAAGCAGCTTTCTGTGTGTGTACCCCAAGACAAAGATAACTATAATGCTAATAATATATATATTATTTTATTATTGTTCTAAAGGCATACTCACACTAGGCACAGTTGCCTTGTACTAAAGCCCAAGTGCGATTGTCCTTTCGCTGACAGACAGATATTGAAGGATTATTACAGAGGAAACTGAGGATAATGGTGGAATTTGCAGCTTTACACGCAAACTACAATACATGTTCATCAATAAAATGAGAACCAGACCCAAATTATTTTAATTGAAAAGTGTGATATCCAAGTAGTTATAAAGGTTTTTTCTGTCATGATAACAATCGCGCATACAAAAATAGTACATTAAAGGTGGGGTAAGCGATTTCTGGAAGCCAATGTTGATATTTTAAATCACCAAAACAAACACGCCCCTACCCTTATAGGGTCTCGGCCCTATTTTGATAGCTCCGCCCCACACATACGTAGCCTACCCAACCCAAGCAATGATTAGTTATGTGAAACAAAGCAAAGCCAATTTTACACTGTGTCTACACCGGACACGAGCGGTGTGACAAAATACTATAGAAGTCAATAATCAGTGATGCTGTCTACACAGGATGCTGCGCATCAAATCTCCGACAGAAAACTGCTGCCGCGTTCTATTTATGACGTATTGACACAAATTTCAAATCATTTTCAACGGTCACTTTATCGCGTCCAGTGTAGGCAGACTTTAGCTGTTGCAGTGAGGGGGCCCACCAGGGGCGGCATTTCCGTAGGGCAGAGTATTGCGTCCGGTGTAGACACGGTGTCCTATCGAGGAGAAACAAAGCAACCTCGGCGTTCGATCGCAGGCCTTCCGCTCCTTGAGTTCTTTCCAGCGCTGGAAAGCTGATTCGATATTTGCACGGATCCTACTTCTTGCCTTATCAGACGTTTTCCTCTTTTGTTTTTTATCTGCCATCTCTATCTTTCTGTCACACGGCTCGGCTGTTCACTGAACGCTCTCTCCTCATATCATGAGCAGACACGCCCCTTACTGCTGATTGGCTACAAGTTTGTTTTGTTACTCGGCCCTGACTCAGTTTTCTAAAGCATTTTTGAAAAATTACATACCCTATCTTTAACTGTTCCATGCTCCGGCGTGGTTAGCGATCACACTACATGCGTACCGCACGCGAGCCACCTCTTCAAGCAGGCCAGGGCATGGTTAAACGAACCCCACTGGACACGGTACAGAGCAGTCACACTTGTGAAATGATCTGGACTTTGGGGGTCAATCGTGCTCAAACATGAATCAGATCCCCTAGTGTGAGTACATCCTAAATCTAAGTGAATAGCAGATAGCACACCACAACTATAACCATAACAGCACAAAAAAATTATAAAAACACTGACAGCCAATCAGAATCATTTCTGCTTTAAAGAGCTTGAGCATTTAGTGACAGATGACACAGCTGCATTAGAATACACTAATATAGTTACCTTTATAATTATCGTTCTTAGTGTAAACAGGCCTTAATTGTGTTACTTCACTGCCAATTTCAAATGTTGTTGTGTATTTTCAAAATACTGTATTTGTATTTAAATACATTTTCCCACACAGTAATTTGTATTTAAATTTTTTTCCACACAGTATTATTATTTTAAATACATTTCGATGTATTTGTGCCCATCTCTGCCTGTGTCCAGTATTTTCCTCATTATTTCACATTCTTATAAGTTTGATTAGGAAATCTTGATTTCATGATTATCCTGCAGAAACGGACAGCAATATATTTATTGTCCACTAGATGGCAGCATACACATAGCAGGTGTGCCTGAATTTAGTTACAAACCCAATGCAAAAACAACTAAATGTATTCATTCCATACAACACACTACATATTGAAATACATCCATTAACAAATAGTGCATTCAGTCTGTTAATATAAAGACGTTCAATGTGTGTGCATATGAGCTCTTGCATATGAGTATCTCTGTGGCTCGGCTAAATTGGGAGCTCTCAGATTTCCCCTAATCCCTGCACATCAAACAGCAGCAGAGCAGAGCAGATGCAGACAGACAGAGGCACTGCTCTCCTGTGGTATCTCGACCTGCCGGATCTTCTTTCCCCGTACACAGTGCCGTTATTGTCCCTGTAGCTGTATGTGTGTTTGTGTGAGAGACAGCATAGGTTGTTTGTCCCTGTGTCTCTCAATTCCTATCTTTTTTTTGTTTAAACACTGTTCTGACTGGTAGTAAAAACAGACAGTGACCTGTGGATACAGATGCTACACATCCACACGTTCTTGGTCAAAAACAGAAATTCAAAAATAACACAAAAAAGAGTGAATGACTGGTTAAATGACCGACTGACTGGTTGACTAAATGAATGAATGATGGAAAGCAGCAGCGGAAAGTAAACCAATACACTAACCAGGTGGTGGCCACAACAAAGACAGCTGTGTGTGTGTGTGTGTGTGTGTGTGTGTGTGTGTGTGTGTGTGTGTGTGTGTGTGTGTGTGCGCCTTGTTGCCCTGCAAATCCCACTCAGACACCTGCACTCAAAGCTTCCCGCTGCTGATCCTTCACTTCAAACAACTACCGACACATCGAGCGGAAACACATATCTGTGGAGAAGGGAACAAAAGACTGAGAAAGAAAGTAAAGAATAGTATTTATGCAAAACTTTCCTAAAACTAACTCATTCAATGCAGTTTTGTTTTTTAGAGGAATGTTACTGCGGGCACATGTACTGAAATATCTTTATAGCTTTGATGAACAAATCTCTATATGTGTATCATTACAATGCATCTAACATTTTTAAATGACCTCCATCTGACTAGATGTCAAAGACCAAAACACCAGATGTGAAGTACTGTCTCAGATCACTCTACAGGACAGTCTTGTTCAGTGGTCCTGGTATGAAGCTGCCGTTTATGAACCGAAGACTGTAAAATAACTTTATTAATTGCTTTGAGAATTTAATATAAAAAGCAAAAGTGCAGAGAGAATGTACGGTAATACAAAAAATATGATTCAAAGTCATTAAATGTACGAATATGAACCAAAAATGAACTATTGTATTAGAGAAAAATCTCAAATCTGGTTCAAAAGTTCTATATTGCCTATTAATTTGATAGAATCATCATATTCAAAGTTTTTTTTTATAAACAATGGGATTCACCTCCTGTTAATAAAACTGTTATTTCACCTCAAACTTTTGGTAAAAATATGCACTTAATACATATTGAAGTTAACTTTAAACCAAAGATGGAGTTAAGGAGCTACATTTTAGTGAAATGCCTCATTGTCTCACACTTTGAGGTTGGTAAGATTAATTTTTTCTAAAGAAGTCTTTTACGCTCACCAAGGCTGTATTTATATGATCAAAAATACAATAAAAACATTAATACTAGGAAATATTATTCAGTTAGATTAAACATTTTGATTAGATTTACTGTATTTTTGATCAAATAAATGTAAATGATATATTAAAATTCAAAACTAACTGTTTTATATTTTTTATTTCATTTTTTGTCATTTATTCCTGTAATATCAGTTGCATTTTCAGCAGCCGTTACTCCAGTCTTTAGTGTAACATGATCCTTGAGGAATCATTTTAATATTCCAATATTTGGCTCAAGAAACATTTCTTATTATTATTACGAAGACTTACAATATATTAATTTAGTATACATGTTTTTATAGGCCAGATTTATGCAATGTGTATCAGGGGGTCTCTGCTTCATCTCTCATATCCACCAATGGGGTCCTTGGCCAGAAAAAGGTTGAAGACCCCGGGTGTTGAAGACTGAAGATTAGAGAAAAATGCCTCTGTCCTGTGTCTTGTATTATGTGCCAAAACACGAGGACAGGAAATGAGGGTGTTTGCAGCTTAATATCCTCCAAATATGTGAGTGTATATGACCCTGGTCTACAAAACTAGTCTTAAGTACCACGGTGTATATTTGTAGCAATAGCCAAATATCATATGGGTCTAAATTATCAATTTTTCTTTTATGAAAAATAATTAGGATATTATTTAAAGATCAAGTTCCATGAAGATATTTTGGACATTTGCTACTGTAAATATATATTTAAAAAAATTGATTAGTAATATGCATTGCTAAGGACTTCATTTGGACAATTTTAAAGGTGATTTTCTCAATATTTAGATTTTTTTGCACCCTCAGATTCCAGATTTTCAAATAGTTGTATCCCGGCCAAATATTGTCCTAATATACATCAATAGAAAGCTTATTTATTCAGCTTTCAGATTATGTAAAAATCTCAATTTCACCAAATTAACCCTTATGACTGGTTTTGCAGAAAGCTTTAAATACTGATAATGATAACAAATACTTTCAAAATTCATATTTCTGTTATGTATGTACTCATGATACTATAAGTCATAAAAAAAGAAATACAAAGTACTTAAAAAAGTCAATAAAATGGTTTCCTTAGTAGTATGGTCAATGGATTTTGCCATTTAGTAGTATTTTATGGAAATTTCAACTAAAACAAATTTTCACTTTTGTCCACTAATACAGTGTTAAAGCAATGCATATGCATCCAACATGAAGTCTATGCGTCACCAATCCTGAAGTAGGTCGGCTTGTGAAGCTAACAAATACTTTTTCCACAAAAACATTTAGTACACAACATGGTTACCTTACCACAATAGAAGACAACAAGACATCCCAGCACTCTAGACACAACTACAATAGGCCTTTACACCTAGATTTGTGACTTAATCTACAATGTGGTAAAGAAACATGCTTTTAGCACGACAAAGTCAAGCATGTTAAAAAATGACATGTGCTGTTGCTAACACCTAATAGCTAACGTTACACGCCTTGAAATGACAATGAAATACCAGGAAAATTAAATAAGACTTATAACAACTTAAGATATAAACAGCAACATGGACTCTATCCTTACCATTGTTTTATCAATACATTTTACTCCCCGACTTGTTTAACCATAGACTGTAAAGTGTTTAACCCATAAAACATAGCTAACATATTAATCAGGTCTTCTAGTGTGGCCCACTCTCCCGCTGATACCAGAGCTCTCTGATTGGATAATGGAGCTACTTCTCGTAGCCAATAAGAGAGGCCTGCACCTTTTTTCTCCTAGCAACAACAGCAATTGTTTCCTTTCAGCACGACAAATGGACAAATGAATTCCAGTAATATAACAATGCAAATAATGGGAGCAGTGCAGCTTTATGGAGCAGAATTTCTCTCTTTTCTGCCATTTCGCTCTGTATTTCAACTCCTGCTGGTTCCTTTCTGATTCCCGCTCATTCTCCGTCATCCCCTTGTTTTTATCTCTCATCTTTGGCTGCTTCCTCTCTTTCTCCTCCTTTTTCTACATTACCTTCGTTTCACTCTTTGCTGTACCTCTCTATCCTTCCCACCCCACCCCTCTCCTCAACTCTTCCTCCACCCCACCCCCCACCCCTCCCTCTCTCCTGGCTGACTGTGCGTCTCTGGTAGGGGCACACAGCCGGCTCCTGTTTCATGCTCTTAAAGGAGCAGCATGTTTTTCGTTTCTCTGAAGGACTATGCTGAGGGCTTCTGGGTAACAGCATGCACTCGCTGACCCTGGGAGAGGTTCTGCACAGGCAGCCGCTGTGGAGCAAACATCCCGCCAAACTCTTACACACACACACACACACAGTTACCTTACACAAACTGCACACTGCCTGGAACTAGGCACAACATTTATAGTCAAAAACTTAAATCAGATATATAGCAGTGTAAAAACGTATTGGGATATTAATAATTTATGAATGTCAATGCATTCGATTCAAAACATCAAAATATCAGATGAAATATGAAGCAAATGATGACAGAAGTTTACTTTTTACTTTTGAAATCAAACAAACTGCAAACAAACGAAACAACTGCATGCTTAAGAAAAATACTGTGTGCAAATTAGTCACTCTTACAGTTAACTGAGATATATTTTCTTCTAATTAACATTTAGGTAAATGTTTTGAGTAGATGTAGATGATGCAAATTCTGTAATTTAACATCTATAAACCTGATCACAAATCAAATCATAATGCAGAAGTAGATTTTTACATGGACACTTTTACTTCAGTAGTATGGTGGTCAAGCATAATAGTGATTTCAATCTTGAAGGTCATTTCTAATTTGTTAAACTGATTATTTTACAAATCCCTTCTATAGAAATATAACTTTCTTCTTAAAGTGTCTTACAGAACTTGTTCATTGTAAGAGTGGCCAACCTAAATAGAAAAAATGTCAGTTACAATATTAATCTCTCAAAAATGATAGTTGTGCCAACATTATAAGCCCCTTATGTTTGAGACTAAATAATTGCATTTCTTCCTGTTAACATATGCCACTTTTCTTTTATCTAAGAAAACAACCAAATTATGATTTTTTTCTTACATGTTCATTATTTGGATGATACAACACAGTTTTTTTCTGTACATGTAAAAATATTAATGTTAAATGTGGAAATGTGTTCATCATGAACTGAAAATAGATACATCTTCTCAAACGATTAATCATATATTTACATTGCAACCAAAATGAAAAATGACTGAATAACCAATTAGTCACAAAAGCCCTTTTTAAACAGGCTATTTTTGGAGGATCCTTGAAATTATTAATTTGTATAGTCAAAAAAAGAGGTGAAGATGTACCTTTTACTAGTAATTACAATTTGTTTTAAAGTTAATTTGGTATCAATTCCATGTTGATTCATTAATTCCTGCTGCGTGACACCTCCCACATAATTCAAAGGGACATTTTGAGCATTAATATGCATCCAAAAGCAAAATTCTTACTTTTTTTGTGTGTAAATGGGAGACTAGCTATTATCAACCATGTGTGAAAATAGCTTAATAATGTGAAGCATCCTTCAGTTTGACTGCAGTATCTTACCACTTGACATGTTACAGTCTATAATTATTTTTCTAATGCTGATATAATGTTATAACACAACATAATGTTATAACACCAGTTACAAGATTACACTGATTATGGAATTTTTGAAAATTAACTAGCTTCTCTGGAACATTTAAGCAAACTGATGTTTAAATTAAAAAATGATGTCTAAAAAATACTTTTTTTGTAGATTTACTAGTCTATGAAAGGGTAAACCTCAAAAATGTAAAATGCCCCTATTGTCATCTTTCCGCTCCTCGTTTTCATCTCGCGATTGAAACTTCACGCTTTGCTGTTGGCCGTACCACCCAGCCTTAATTGACCTCACTCTCTCCCTCCTTCCAGCTCTTTCACCCTCCTCATCTCTGCTCCAGAGGAATTCTGCCGCTGGGCTTTTTAATATTCCCTGTGCTTCAGAGCAGCCCGGCCAAAGCGAGCTGACACTACAGATTAACCACAGACAGAAGGAATGCCGCGGCGCTTTTGTGCCACGTGGAGAGCCGCCAACTAAACGCCTTTGGCCAGGTCGGACTGTAGGAGATCTCAGAAAACAAGGAGAGCGGGAAGAGAAGAGAGCTAAAGGACCGAGTCTGAGTGAGAGAGTGACAGTCGTGAAGCAAAGATGCTGCAGACAGCCCACAGCCGCCCTGGACGGGAGGTGTCAGCCTAATTTGTCAGCTGCTTAATGATGACCTCAAGCTAGCCACAGGAAGATGGCATGGGGAATTTGCTAATAAGCTGCTGGCAAGAGTGAGAACTGATGCCAAAAATTGAATACTGTAATGCCAATCAAAGACAACAACCTTTGACATCTCATTTTGATTTATCAAAAACATTTTTCTCATTGCATTAATAATTCCCTTTTCGTGAAAAGCAAAGTTCAGTAAGTTAAAAATTCCCTCAGTCTCCTGCCTATGCGCCCTCTCAGAGACAAGGAGGCATCATGGGAAGAGTGTAGAGTGAGACAGCCCATGCAGGGAGGGGCCGGAGACCCAGTGGCGCCAGCAGTATGTCTTCAGACACCTGGCATTTTGTTGGTGGTCAGGGTTACTATGGCAACCCGCCAAGACTTTGCCAGGGCCCCAAAGGCAGTGTTGGACGGCACAGGTGCACACGTCTATTAGTTTTGCATTTTCGGTTTTGTTTAAAACATAAAGCTCTTTAAAGTCAAATATTTAACATTTCAATTATCAAAGAAAAAACAAAGGATTTGGGATGCCACAATGAATTTCGACATGGTTAAATACAGAAAAAGCGTGTGTGGGAGCAGTATTAAAGCACAGAATAAATATGAGAAAAGAAAGAAAACAATGGAAAAAGAAAGTAAAGAAGAAAAGAAGGCGAATGGACACACAATAGGGAAAAAGCTGTCTCCTGCAGATTAGCACAGACACTGCAGCAATGAACGATTTGGGGGCGACTGAGAAGGAGGAGAAGAGAACTTATAGAAAAAGACATACAGATAATGAGAGGATGATGAAGAGATAAAAGGAAAGTAATGGAGGTATTTGGCAAAATTAGAAAGCTGTTCAGTCAACTGTGGTACAAAAAGGATTTTAGGCATATGAGAAAGAGGGGAAAAGATGAAGAGAAGGAAAAGCTTGCACAAAGGGGCCAGAGAGGGGAGGCCTTCCTAACAACAACGAAACAACGGCAGATAATCCAGAAGAAATTGTGTTGCCCTTATAGAATGATCTTTTTTTGAAAGTTTAAGTTAGAATTGTTTGAGTGATTTCTCAACCTGACAAACTGAAGCTAATCAAGCTGAATGGGATTCCATTACATGTAAATAATTGTTATTAAATGCAATGCTTTATAAGAACTACATTCCTCTAATCTTCTGTATACAACTGCATGAATGGTATCGCATTCAGTGCACATGTATCTTATATGGAATTTTTTATTATTTTTTTGTCCAGGAACAAACTATAATTATAATACAAATATATACACTACCGACCAAGATTTGGAATTTAATGCTTTTATTTCATTGCATTTATTTAATCTAAACTGCAGTAAAAACTGTAATATTATGAAATATTGGTTAACACTTTATTTTAGGGTCGCTTATTAGCATGGATATTAGGGGGGGAGTCGTGGCCCCGACTCATAATCGACTCGTAATCGAAAGGTTGTGAGTTCGAGTCTCGGGCTGGCAGGGATTGTAGGTGGGGGAGTGAATGTACAGCGTACAGCTCTCTTCACCCTCATTACCATGACTGAGGTGCCCTTGAGCAAGGCACCAAACCCCCAACTGCTCCATGGGCGCCGCAGCATAAATGGCTGCCCACTGCTCCGGGTGTGTGTTCACGGTGTGTGTGTGACCACTTAAAGTGGTTACAAACTATTTATTTTAGCTACATTTAATAATAATAATAAAAAATATGTTGAAAGTCATATTTTGAAAGTCATCAACTACATTATTTTTATTTAAATGTAGCTAAAGTAAATTGATTGCAACCACTTACCTTAAATATTTTTAGTAAATTAAATTAATAATTGTACCAAATATTGTTATGATTTAAAATGTTCTAATTTATAACTGTTTTCTATTTGAATATATTTAAAGTGATTCATTCCTGTGACAGCAAAGCAGAATTTTCAGCATCATTACTCCAGTCTTCAGTGTCACATGATCCTCCAGAAATCATTCTAATATTCTGATTTGCTGCTCAAGAAACATCTATTATAAACAGTGCTGCTTAATATTTTTATTAAGGAAACTGTGATATATTTTTTTCAGAATTCTTTGAAGAGAAGAAAATTCAAAATAACAGCATTTCTTTGAACTATTTTGAATACTTATAAATGTATTCATGCAAATGTATTTATAATAATTATTAACTATAGCATTAACCTGACTATAATTACATTTTCAAATAGCTAATAATAATATTTTTTAATTCTAATTATTTTCTTATTTTAATGAATACATATTTATATAGAATGTCCAATAAAACATAGTACACAAGATATACCAGTATTTAAACACTACACAAGCTTGCAAATAAACAACATAATTAAATATTATTTTGTAGTTGCATGTAAATGATTTTTGCCTTTTCCTGTGTATACACTGTAATCAAACAGATTTAAATGTTTGTTCAAATTGGTTGTGCTTGTAACAGGTTTATATCGTTTATATAGTTAATTTCTTTTGCAATAAAAGGGCTTTGCCGTGAAGGAAGATTTTGATAGCCTGACACACACACACACACACACACACACACACACACACACACACACACACACACACACACACACACACACACACACACACACACACACACACACACACACACGTTTAAGCACTTTTACTGCATCTACACTCCACCTCTCTTTTAAATATGCTAATCATTTTACTGTTTCAAATTACCACATTTTATAGCGCTAAATGTCCACAGGATTCCTACTTTGTGCAGTAAAATTTCATCCCTTAGTATTTTTATAGCTTGTGTTAATGACACTATGCCATCTAAGAGATAGTGAATATGGTATAAGATATTAATATTTCTTTAAAAGCTGTTTTGTCATAATAAATGGGAATAGTTTCTGTAGCTCAACTTCTAGCAACTCAAAGGTCATGGGTTCAATTCCCTGGGCAAGCACAGACTGATAAAAAGTACACTTTCTATGCTTTTAGTTACGTTTGATAACACAAATGTAAATAGTTGCTTTACAAAGCCATTAATTGAATTTACAATTGAATATTGAAATGGTAAAATAGATTTATATTTCTCTCAGGTCTGAGAACATGCACAGCATCAAGTGACAAGTGACAAGACATACGACCAAGTATGGTGACCCATTTTCAGATTTTTTGCTCTGCATTTAACCCATATAAAGTACACACACACACAGCAGTGAACACACACACACCGTGAACACACACCAATTTAAACTGCGGCGCCCGGGGAGCAGTTGGGGGTTCGGTGCCTTGCTCAAGGGCACCTCAGTCGTGGTATTGAGGATGGAGAGAGCGCTGTATATTCACAACCCTCACCTACAATCCCTGCCGGCCCGAGACTCTTTGGATTACAACTCTCTAACCATCAAGCCACGACTTCCCCATCAACTGTGAGAGTTAGGAATTCTGAAACACTACGATTCGTGACAACACTACATTTTTTAAAATGTTCTTTTCATTATATTATTTAGAGACAGTGTTCAAATTCCATTCCAAACGATGAATGCATTTCACACCACAAAGTATCTGATTAAATGAATCATGCTTTGTATTTTTAAAAAAAAAAGAAAGAAAAAAATAAATAAAAATCAATATTACCTTTTTATATTACCACTCTTTTCAGCACAGGGGAAATGGGGAAATTGTAAATGTTATTAAATAATAACACTTTATAATAAGGTGTCATTTATTAACATTAGTTAATGTATATTAACTAACATGAACAAACAATGAACAATGCATTTATTACACTATTTATTAAACAATAAATAAATGTTGATAACTAATGTTAACTAATGAACCTTATTGTAAAGTGTTACCATAATTATTAATCATGGCAATACAGCCAAAATAATAAAATGACGCAACCGCATATATATTTCAGAAAGCACCAAATTCAGGACTGATTTTACAGTCCTTGAGTATACGTGTCCTGCAGTCCTATCCAGTGCATTAAACATATGGTCAGAAATGAGTAAGTGTCAAGAGAGCACAGTGACCTCTGACCTCTCCTGAGGCAAGAGCACATAATGTACACCCCTGCCCACCCACTTCACTCCCATGATGCATCTGAACCAATGACCCCACATGAGAATTACTGTGTGAATGTACCGCATTTACCGGAATACCACTGACAAACAGACAAACATACTGTATTTACAAACTTTCTAAATGTACTTTTACATGTTATGTCCATGTCAATCCATTCAAAATGTGCCATTGTTGAATATCTGTGCTGAAACAAACATTCAGAAAAACCCTGAGAAATAAGGAGTAAAGAAATGGGTATAATATTAAGGCATTTGTGGTGAACTTGTGCCTACCATTTCTGACAACCTCTCAGTATTTGTTATGGAGTTTTATTTAATCTGCTAATTATTTTCTATATTTTCTTCTCTATTTATGTATACCATATTTTCATTCAAAAATGAAAAGCTTTATTGTGAAACAAGAAGCAGCTCAACACTTGTTTAAACCTTTCGAATGATCTCAACAGAACCTTTTTTGATGATGTTTTGTGACAGCCTGTAGCATTATAAACTGCAAAACATATGACTAATGTTCTTAGTGTTTATCAGTGGGTGATAGTCATTAAAAAGATAATGGTAACTACAATAAATGAACAATTTATACAGCTGTGTACAATTAATATAATGAATACAGCTGTGTTAAACATTCAGTGAATTCAGTTAAAGCAAGAGGGTTTTCAATTCAAACAATGCAGATGTGTTCATATTTATAATACTTAATGGTTTTATTCAAGTACGGCATATATAAAATCATTACTATTTAATGTGTATGAAACTGAATTAGTTTTCGATAGAAATGTCTGGTTCATATACACTGGCACTGAAATGTTTAGCTCTCCATATTTATGTCAAGTGACCACTGGGTGTTTGTTTCTGATGTAAATCGAACAAGAATTATTTGATTTTATATACATATTTATTAAATGTTGTGTTTAGTTAAACACACTATTTTAATTACATCAAAGTAACTCAGTTTAACTGAAACAGGTGTAATTTCAGTAAAATATGAATTAATAAAGTCAACAACAATGTGACCTCTGCGATTAATGATTTCAAAAATGGGTTTATGAGTACTGTATTTATCAAAAGTAGAACACATTAATAGAAAAGAGATGTGTCACTAGAGCCCAGTCAAGGAAAGCATGTTATCTATCTTCTCATGTACAATGTTTTGTGTATGTTTGTGTGTGTGTTGAAAAGAAGTTAATACAATATGTTAAATTTTATTCGCTTTTTTCATTCCCATTCTCTCCTCTTACGGTGTTTCTCATTTCCTGCCTCTTTTGCCTTTCCTCCTTCCTTAACACACACACACACACACACACACATGCACGCACGCAATTTAAATTGAGCTTTTTGTATTGAGCTTTTTATATATATATGTATATATATATATATATAGATAGATAGTTATAAATACAACTTAACACTACCTCTAACAGAAACATTTTTATAATTGAAAAGAAAACTATTTTCATGTAAAAAATTACAGAGTGTAAAGGAGTTACACACTCTAGTCATACTGTGAATAAATGCAATGCAAAGTACAGTACGTGATTGTTTTTTTAGACAGTTTTAAAGTTTTAAAGACACAGTTGCAGTATACAGTATCTCACTGATCGCCTTGTTCAAAATGCTTGTATTTAAATGACCTGAATCTCTGAGATTATGCTATTTGTCTTAAATTTTGATATAAAATTATCATAGTTATATGCTACAAAAAGTTGTTTTAATATATACAAAATATCCCTACAGATTGTGAATTAATGTCGAGTACAGAAGGCGCTGTTGAAAGAGCTTTGTACATGAAAATCAATTCACTATAATTTCATACCATTCCATTTAAAACCCCACCCTTCATTTTAATATATTTTTCAAAGCTAACAATTAAACAATATATATAATGAAGGTGTGTGTGTGTGTGTGTGTGTGTGTGTGTGTGTGTGTGTGTGTGTGTGTGTGTGTGTGTGTGTGTGTGTGTGTGTGTGTGTGTGTGTGTGTGTGTGTGTAATAATTACTCGCATAATTGTGGCAAACGCAGGTCTATACACTGTCCCATTTTGTTTAATCTTTGTTCTGTCATCTAATATGCATTTAACATCACAAGTCATTAGAATTCAGATGGAATATGTGTTTCTACTTCAATTTCTTTTGTCCTGTAAGTTACAACACTCTCCCATCTCCCCTAAAGATCATTGTAGTCTTAAAGAATATGATTTATTACTGTATTCTGATTTAATGTTTCAACATATGCAATGCATCCTTTGCAATACTGCTGTTCTGAAGTTATAAAATGAAATTCTATAAACTAAAATTGATTTAAGAGCTCTCTTTTAAGTTATTGACCCAAGATGAACCGCTTTTCATACAGCAGCATCGCACAGACCACATACAAATATAACAGTTTCTTTTTTTAAGCATTGAAGGGTCAAGAGTAAGCATTGTGAGGAAAAGTCCTCCATTCGGCCACAGACAAAGCATCAAGATTGAAAGCTGAGACAAACTAAAGCACAGCATTGCAACTACATGGTAAACATCACCCTTGTGACATCTGCAGGATAACGTGCATTAAGACCTGTTGCTATGGATACAAGAGCAGGTCTACATTACACTTGAGAAATATCCTGATGCATTAACTGTCACAGGTTGCAGGCCACATTTAACAGTTCTACAGGCCAAAAGTTTAACTATCACTGGCCTCGCAATTGCTCATGTGTGTTTCATATAAGAAAGATGTGTGATGTTCTGACCTCTCTGCATTGTATGTAATGTGGCCTCTACCATTTCATTTTGTATCTACATTTACTGCAATCAGGGATGGGCAGTATTTCAAATACATGTATTTAAAATGCGTATTTGAAATACAAATTACTATTTTGTATTTTAATAACTTTGAAAAAAATCTAATGTATTTTGTATTTAAATAAATTTAATCTTAGTATTTTTGTATTTTCTAAATACATAAAATACTTTTTGCCAATCAACCTCTTTATTAGACTGCTGGTTTCCTGTATCAACTAGTTCAGACATGCCACTTTCATGTATGACTCCATCTAGAATTGGGTAATGAAATGTTCTTTATTCCTGTAAGGAAACAAGGAATAATACTGCCTTCGTGTGCAATCAAAATGTCCTATTTCCATTTTCAGAAGTCCTGATTACAAGTATGTCGCATTCAAGTGCTTTCGTGGAGGACGCCAGGTTTTCTGGGGAAATCGTATTAAAGTCAAAATCCTGGATATTTAAGATATTTAATTTTGAATAAAATGTAGCATCCCATTTGTTGACAACTATATCACCATTCACAATGCTATCTTTACAGTTAGTTTGTTGATGATTCTGGATTTTCAGTTAAATACATGCTGTTTTGCTGCGTATAAACCATACAGAATGCTTGAAATGGTTATTGCACTACTGAATGATGAATGAATGATGCATTTATATATATATACACTATGTGCATGACTTTAACATTAAGAACAAGGGGATCTTGCTTTTGTGGGAAAAAAAGCATACCTGCCCCAGCAGGTAAAAATAAAAACACATAGCAAGGGGAACATAGCATTAGCACTAGCACTTAGCACATTAACACTTTTTTGGGGGGTCAGATTTGGGTTTTATCAACAAGTAGCTAGTTCATTAAACTTTAATCAGTAACTGCTTGCTATACTGGTTGCTATGGTATATGACAATATGAATGTCAAATGAATGTATAAAGTGTAAATTGATTAAACTTTTTATATTCTTTATATATCGTTGTGGTATGTTGTGGTAAATATATCAAATATATCTTTTAGTGGGCTATTTATAAGTAGGGCAGGAGCTATTGACACGTCAGAGCGATAAAGAAACATGGATAAATGAGTAATAAGCAGCTTTCTGTGTGTGTACCCCAAGACAAAGATAACTTATAAAACAAGCTAATAATATATATATTTTTTTATTATTCTAAAGGCATACATACACACTAGCACAGTTGTCTTGTACTAAAGCCCAAGCGCATGATTGTTCTTTCGCTAAAAGACAGATATCACAGGATTATTACAGAGGAAACTGAGGATAATGGTGGAATTTGCAGCTTTACTCAAACTATGTGTTCATCAATAAGATGAGAAGCAGACCCATTGTAAATCTAAATGTACTTGAATTAAATTAATTGAAAAGTGTGATATCAGGATATGATTCTGTCATAACAGTAATATTCAAGGATTTTTGCTGTCATAATGATAATAATAGCGCATACAAAAATGACAGATATTATTCAAAGATCATACAATCCTCATCAACATTGACATTAAAACATATTTTAGGCTTAATATTAAGAAATGTGCAATGTGCACAAGTAATACTCCAAATAAAGTTTAATTATGATATTTATATAAGTAAGTCTGAAGCTATGCCAGTAAATATGTCAATAAATCTGAACTATACTTAGCTCTCTCATTCTGTCTTTCACTCACTCTGGGGGTAAGAACAAGATCAAGAGATTAAACAGCACCCAGACAAAAACCTTATTCTGAGCAGGTGATACATGGATGCTGAAAAAAAAGAAATATTACAAAAAATCCATGATTTTTATTTATATGACAAACGTAATGGCTTATTTTAAGTGTAAATGTGATATCACCAGAGACTCAGGACTATTGCACTCGTTATCTCTCGCTCTCTCATTGTCTTTCACTCACTCTGTCATGCCATTCAAATTAAACAGGATATGATTCACTAACAGTCATATTATTGTTCCAAGCAAACGGCAAGTGACTATCAGCTGAAGTCTGCCTCATATATGATCCGCCTCCACACATTTAAATCCTTAAAGCTCATAATCAATATATCACATATTTACTAGATTCAAATGATCATTCAAATAAACAGAGCACACATTATTATTGTTTTACTTTTCATTCTGTACTTACAACTTTACTTTCAGCTACTTCTCTGAAAAGTTTAGCTGAAAACTTTTCATAAGCAAACTCCCTCCTGACACTTTAATATACTGTATTATTAGTATGAAAGAACATGATGAAATTTCCTCCGAAAGAAACGCACATTGAGGGGACACAGACCTACGTGTGGAGAGGATTAGAAACAGCGCCGACTGCGAACAAGTCCTGGATAAAAAGCCACTCAGCCATGAGAAGCTTAACTTTGAATTATGAGGGCTGGCAAAACTCCTCAGTCCCATATACATTCATTCTGAACCGAGATACTGAAAGAACACGACTATAAGAAGGGTGTAAGAGAGTTTTATATAAGGGAGAGGAGTCACTAAAGAGTTTATTAACATTTACATGGCTTTTATTGGCAGTAAATGTATGTTCATCCACATATTTTCATTTCATGAGGAACCAAGAGCACAAATACTTACAACTTTACTTTCAGAAGAAGGGTGAAAAGTTTAGCCATACATTTTACATTTATGCACTTTCCACAAGTTAACATTATTAGTTCAAAACATATAATAATTTTAAGAAAAATACAAATCAGAGGAAGAAAACTTTCATCCATGTTCCCCAATATTTAATAAACTTTAAATTCTCTGTAACATGAAATTAAATGAGATTGAGAGCTGGTGTGATAATTATCTTGGGTTTGAATAAAAGGTGATTAAGAGTGATTGAACCAAGAATCACTTCAGTAAAATAACAATTATTTCCATTTAGATTGCTGAATTGGATGAATCTAAACCACAAGGCTCGTTTTAGTGAAAAATCAAAAAATGAGATTGAGAGCATACAGTGCATCCAGTAAAGATCGATTCTGAAGTAATAGACTCGCATGATTCAGTTCGTTTTAGTTCATCAAAAACAGAGTACTACCAATAAAGTCCATATCTCAAGTAAAGGACTCTTCATGACAAATGACTAAAGGTTTTCTTTAGTGAATCAGACACATCCAGCGTGGCCAGTGAAGTACGATTCTCAAAAGAAATGCTCTATGAGACAAAGACAGGGGTTATCATTCAAAAAAAATTTTTTTTATTTGATACCAATACTTATGCTGGTTCCTGAACGATACTTTTTATGCTTTTTATGAAATTTAACAAGATTACATTACACCACAAAAAAAATATTTGGTTTTGTTTGTTTTTTCAGCTTGTTGAAGTTTTTAAAGAGTTAAAGACTCATCTCCTGAGCCACGAAGGAACAAAACAACAAAGGAACTAAATGTAACCAACACAATAAATCAGTGCAAATAGTTTTAATAAAGTTCAAATAGTTTTTAGATTCCACATCTTTTATGCTCACAATAGTTTTGTTTTAAAATGCATAGCTCAGACAGAATAATAATTTCTATAATTGTTTACATGAGAAATTCTAAGCAGGTCTAGTATATCCCATATACAGTATAGTGTCTTGTGTAGCATGATGCCACAGTGTGCATGAATGGTCATGTAAGGCGTCTTCCTTGATCCAGACACATCAAGCATGCTGCATGTTTACTGGCTCACTAGTAGATGAGATTAACCCCAATTTGGTACCAAATGACAAGACATTTTTCAAAACTCATGGTCTCAAGGCAATTTGGTCGGTGCCTAAAAAGTTTCAAACTCGATACCCAGCCCTAGGGAAAGAGAAAAAATTATGACTACGTATTATGTTATTTGTTGTTTTACATTTATTATAGAAATGGTCACAACAGTTGGCATCAGAATTGATCCTTTGCAGGGAGTTTGACAGGCGATCTGATCAATCATAGCACCTAATCTGCCATTTTTGTCTGACAAACAAACCAGACATGAGAGTAGATTAACGTTGGTGGACTTAAACGTGAAAAATGTTGTGTGTTGATGTCTTTCCGCTGTTGAAACAAGATACCTTCTGATGTTCATTCATGTTTCTTTCATGCTTTAACTAGTACATTTAAAAAAATATCGGTTCACGTCACGTGACCCTTGAACTGAGGTGCTACAGCAATCTGGCACAACACATTAAAGAGGCGCCAAACAGTATTGTTTCAATTTCTTAAAAAAATTACAACATTTGAAAGCTGAGACTGGGGATGTGTGTTAATGACAAAACATAATATCTTGATATTTTCTGGGATTTTAGCGATAACAATAATTAGATGATATTTTGCTGAGTGAGAAAAAACTTTACTCTTTGTGTGATATTGATTGAACTATATGAAAATATATAAATATATACATTTTCTGTCCCCATATCTTGAATTTTGTGATCACTAAATGCATTTTGTTAGACTGAATCATGCAGTGATAGAACGCACTCGAAATGTGCACTTGCACTACTCTAGACTTCACAATGTATGCGTCTGCTCTGTATGATTGTTTTTTGCTAAATACTCAATGTCAAATCGCACATCGTTAAAACAACAATTACGAAATTATCGCAGACGATATATATTTCACACCCCTAGCTGAGACTTTGTTTTACACCAGAAGAAACCTGCTCTGTCTTGTCTGTTGGCGCATTGTCAGTCTCAGAACATGTGTAGTGCGAGAGCAGCATGGCTTGTTGGATATAGCAAGAGTAACAAAGGGGGGCGGATCTTTGTGAAGAGTCAACTGCATTTCTGTTTTCCAAAATGTTTTAAAGATTCATTAACGGAACTAGAATCATTAAGAGGAATCAGAATCAGAACCAGAATCATCCAGTTCCTTACAGAGGTATGACTGCCTCTGGAGATGTTGGAAAACAATGTGTGAAGACAAAAACCAAGATACTGTATCCCACTTTCATCATTTCCACTGACTGCAGGTGCACCTCCCTCGCCAGACGCGCTCTCTCAATGCAAAGATATTAGCATTACTTGCGCCTAGCACCAGGCCAGATGCTGACAGATCAGCGGTCCTCAGAGTTCCGCCTCCATCCCTCAGTGCTTCCTGGGCAGGTTTTTCCCCTTTTTCTGTCGTTAATAAGCTTAAATTTGTCAGGTGCTCAAGTCTGTCTCCTGGGCTGGCCCACACTAATCCCTTCTTTGATGATACATTGAACCACTGAGGGGGAGGGGAGCGAGAGGTCTTCTAAAGGGCCGCAGGAAGTCTTGGAGCGCACTGGTCCTCGGGGATGTCCAAAGAGGGAAAGGGGATGGACAATAAGACGAATATCGGGACCTCTTTTACATGTTTTAGCAGGAATACGATGAGCTGTCCGATCCATCTGTTGCACACACATGGATACACATGCTTCCACCTTTACATGAAAACTCACAACACTATAACGTAAACACTTCAAGGATGCGCAATTATTGCACAGAAAACATTTGAAACCCAAAGGTTTGGGTACGGTGTCGTATGCAGAAGCTGACAGCATTTTGAAGTGGGAGTGGAACAGACTCAATCAATACAGTTTCTACCGAGAGCAGCTGTTGGCTGGGATCTTCAGTGGCACACTGCTGTCGCTATGGTGACACCACCAGCTTCAACAGCTGCACAGAGACAGTGTGTGTGTGTGTGTGTGTGTACATGCATGTTTGTCTGTGTTGATGATTAATCTGTGTCCACCACTTATCACCCCACTATAAGTGCTAAGGCCCGGGCACCATATACCGCTGCCTCTGAACAAGTGATCTGTACAGACAAATGGAAACGAGGGCACAGCATTCACATTATAAATGATCAGGTAGACTTTTGCATTTATTTCACTGTAATTCGTGACGCAAATGAAAAATAAATGCCTGCGTTGTGTATCATGTGTCATGAGTGGAAAAGAGTATAGTAGAATTCAATTAGGTTTGATATATCAGTTAAAGCACCGAGGACATTACTCATAGAATCAAGTTTGAAATGATTTTTATAAGGAAGATAAATGAGATTTATTTAAACCATTTATTTATAGATGCACTGTTACGAACAGCCATCACATTCTGAGAAATATCTGCAAATTATTTTATTTGTATTAATGTAAACAATTAAAACATATGTATGTTTAATATATATATATATATATATATATATATATATATATATATATATATACACACACACACACACACACACACATATGTATATGGGAACATGAACATGCATTCATTTTTAGTTGAAGTATCACTCATATCAAGTATCAAGGGGTTATTTTAACATGTATTACATTTGTTTGTCTTTCAAACACATTAAAATGCACAGATTCACCAACTTTTTTGTCATCTGATCCTCTTTCACCTATCATTTTAATAATTAGATATCACATTTGCATGTTCAAATGACATCTGGTCACATGACATGAAGGTAAACAAATATTTTATTTTTTTTCAGTAAGTGTTTTATTTTGACTCCTTTTAAAATTATTTGTTTTAATTCAAATTTTTATAATTTAATTCATTATTAGCTTTTCATTGAACACATAAACCCCCCGCAGTTCCTTCACAAACCCAGTTTGGGAAACCTTGACGTAATATAATATTTAATGAGTAATTTTCTTACTCTGTACTTTTATAATCAACACAGTGCAGGATTATCCTATTTAAATCAATGTGAAAAACAAGATAGATCAAAAGTAACAGGTAATCAAAAAGTAGTCTGATTATACTACCTAAAATGTGTAATGTAACGGATTACGCAGTGTTGGAGGTAACGAATTACAACTACTCACGTTACTGTAATTAAGTAGTTTTTTAGGGTACTTGTACTTTTTTGAGTATATTTTTAAAGCTGTATTTTACTTGTACTTAAGTACAAATTAAGCAAAATAATCTACTTCATTACATTTAAATCCTAGTTCGTTGAGTACACCCAATTTGAATTGATATTCAAACCTCTGACAGTATTTCAGTAGCCAATAAAGATATCCGATCATAAACGGACCAATAAAAGCCCTGATATCTGAACCTGGAAAAGCCGCCGCAGCAGCAGCATTTGAAGAGCTGATCGGACAGTGTAAGCAAGTTAAAGTTTGGAGAAACAAACTACATGGTAGTTTTATCATAAATATCTATATTTTGATACCGATACTGAAATATCTGACACGGTTCCATTGCTCATTTTCCACAGTATCTACCGTTTCTAGCCTGCCCTACACGATACAAGCTGCGTCTCGCTCTCTCCTCTCCGACAGCGAGTTTGACACGCATCCTCCCGTCAGTTACAGAGTCTGAATATCTGCGCGGGATTGCAGGTATTTCGCATAATTTTAATAATTTCCACGCAAATGTGGCGAGCGCTTAATTGTAACATGAGAACACAATCATGTAATCGCAGAAAACTGGATGCGAGCTCAAATAGGCCTAACTTCTACAAATGAATTGCTTGCCCTCTCACTCGATATTGCTTGTGCGCACTCAGACTGTGTGGAGTCGCGATCTCTCCGTGCTTTTATAGTAGAAATGATTTCTCTTTGCTCCTAGATTAAACTTTGTCAAAAGTTATCATTCAGAATAGATCCACGCCTGACCGATGAAAATGCTACTGGAAGTTTTATTGACTGTAAGTGAAATTCACCAGAAAGTCTTTCAATATGAAAGATGGAACTTTAATTTCTTTACAATGTAAGTTTATGCTAGAAATGTTTCAGAATGGGATATTTGTATGATTTGTACATATACATATCCTAGTCTGTCTGTCTAACTGCATCACTACATTGTACAGACATTACAGGTCAAAGCCATCTGATGTTCCATTATCTAAATAAATAACTTGGCTCTTATATCACTGCTTATAAAAATGTAGTGTTGTTATATTTCGAATACCTCAACTGAATTGAGGTAATTTGTTTTAGAATTTTATTACTGACTGTGTACTTGTCTTTTTTGTAAATTCAGTTCAGTTTGAAATACAATTTTAAATCAAGCTTCTTTGCTGTAAGCTTTTGCAACAAAGTTACCCTATTTTAAAGACACAAATACACAGAATGAGCAAATGTTTAAATTGAGATTTTTGTAATGGTAGTTTATCAATGCTTATATGTAGGCTATGTAAATAAAAGCCTTATTAAAATCTGTTCATCATATAAAGCGAACATGTCTTTTTTTAGAAGACTTGGATTAAACCACTCAAAGCTTGAAATAATGATTGCCTTGAAAAAATGGATGGACAAAACTATTTGAAATATTAAAATATCTATATGGCAGTATACAGTATGTGGTAGTCATGAAGTCGTCATGAAATCAAAAATGACCCTACTTACATTTTAGTGCACATGACTAGTCTTGTGGTGAATAATTAAACCGTGCAAGTCAATACACCGGGGAAAAAATAGTCTGCCGTCATAATATTTAATCAAAATCTGAAAATGTGCTTCTGCTCGGGAATGGCGTTCTCCCTCTGATGACGTCAGTTTGAAGGCTTGGGGAGAATCCTCTTGTTAAGTCTGACGTAAGGACTGCAGTTTCCGGGTCCATGTCTCTACTCATTTCATTTTAGAATACTATCTCAACAGCCATTTATGAGCACTATTTAATTCATATTACATATTTAAGCTAAGCATTTAAAAATGTGCAGTGCACACTACAGTCTCCGTGCTCACAGTGACTCAGACACTAATATTTTAGCTGAATCACTGTCTGGCCATTTGGGTTTTCAGTATGGAGATAAAGGTTAGGGTTATAATTTTTCAGTATTACATGACATCGTGGGTGTATATTAGCACAGTTTGTTGTTTTCTCGGGGCATCTGGCAGAGCGTTAGGACCCAGAAGCGAAGATATTAATTAATATTTTTTGGTAATTCATTAAATATTGCCGCTAAAAAGTAACTAGTAACTAGTACTCTGAGTAGTTTTTGAGACGAGTAATTTGTACTTTTACTTAAGTACCATTTTGTCACCAGTACTTTTACTTGTAATTGAGTATTATTTCAGCAATGTAACAGTACTTGTACTTAAGTACACATTTTCAGTACTCTTTCCACCACTGGGATTACGTTACTAACTACAATTTTTGTCATGTAATTTGGAATCAATAACAGATAAAATGTGTAAGTTATCTACCCAGTTCTGATTATAACAAAACATACAATAACAATTCGGAACTGGTTTCTCAGATTAACCTGTTTGTCATATTAAGGATGCAAGGAAGCACAGACAAATATGAAAGAACATAGGGAATCTGCTGTGAGTGTATGAGAACGAGAGCGAGGGAAAGTGAGAGGGAGGGTTTCGCCTCACATTCCACTGTCATTTGCCCCCTTGAAAAAAAAAATAAAGGACAAAAAATACAGCACGAGCAGAGCTCCTGTCTGGTTACTATAGCAACCGAAAGGCTATTATCGTACCTTGCCATTCATTATGAAAGGGCTTTAGTTGACAGAGAGAGGGTTGGGAAGGGGAGATATAGGGGGGAGATAGGGGGAGAAAGAGAGAGAGAGAGAGAGAGAGAGAGAGAGAGAGAGAGAGAGAGAGAGAGAGAGAGAGAGAGAGAGAGAGAGAGAGAGAGAGAGAGAGAGAGAGAGAGAGAGAGAGAGAGAGAGAGAGAGAGAGAGAGAGAGAGAGAGAGAGAGAGAGAGAGAGAGAGAGAGAGAAGGAAGGAATATTCTCTCAGTGTTTGTGGCTGGGAAATGGAATGAGAGGCAGGAGGGATGATACAGAGGACAGATGTAAAATATACATAAGTTGGAAAAAGAAAACCAGAAAAAGATAAACAGATCAGAAGACGAAACCAAACATCTTTTACAAGACTGAAACATAAATAGCTCTGTCAAGACACAGAATGGTGATTTCTAGGCCCACGTGCAATCTGCACATTTGCACAGCAATGTAATGTCTGTCTTGCACTAATTATTATTATTAATTTAGATATCATGAATACTAATGGAGTATTTTTAGATCAATTTACAACATTTTACCATGTTCCAATCCATCACACAGAATCACACAGCAAATGAAAATGTGAAAACTGTCGGCAGATTCCATCCGGGCCATCTTAGTGCATTGTGAAAAATGACAGAAAGATAAACAGAGAAACACAAAGCATAGTTAAGGTGCACTCACACGTACATACAGTATACACACACTTAAAGGGGGCATTTATCTGGTGCTTGCGCCTGTCTCTGGCTGTGAATGCTGACTCTACTCTGCTCTGTTTTCTGTTGTAGGAAAGTAGGCCGAAAGCCATCTGAGGACAGAGAGAGAGAGGGAGGGAAAGAGAGAGGGCACATGCAAGAGCCAGAGATTGAAAACAAGAAAATTTACGAACAAGAAAAATTTAAATTCACTGCATGCGATTAATCCGCCTCAAATGTAGCACACTGAAATGAATATAATCTCCCTCCAGACTACATACATCCACATGCACAGAATCCCAGCGTTTCAGCGGCTGTGGCCGAATGCTCTGTTGGTCCATTGTGCTGGTTTATTATAGAGGAATCAGCTGGACTGAGGAGGTGAGCTGCAGTCGGGCATGCCTTGAAAAAACTGCTATTTATGCACATTTCTGCTGCTTCCCTTTTTAAATGACAAATGAGCTTAAACTGTCGAGCTATTCTTCTCTCTCTCTGCTCTTTCTTGATATTTTTCTACTTTCGTCCAAACGTATTCTTCTTTGTTGCACGTGTAACATCTGACAACTGTAATCCACCATTATTAGTATGTGTTTGTTTTTCTGTTTGTGTAGAAGCACTCAGATGGACAGACTATAGAGAAATATGTAGGATGCTTTATGCCAGCCTTGAACATATGGCCATGTGGGACAACGTCTGTGACAACGGTGTCTTCTTACTGCAAAACACACAGACATGCACACATATGGCCAGACACCAAACAAGAACATCATGTTTAAAAGAAAATTAGACATCGGAAGAAAAGGTTTTTGGCCAATGAATTTCAACGACTTTGCCAAACACATAGACGTCGTTTTATAGCGATAGCTTGGCAGATCTCAAATTGGAGGGAATCTATTTAAATGAACATGCCTTTCCAGTCAAACTTTATTTTAATGTACAATTCTCACTATAACTAACCATTAACTATGACTTTTGTCTCAATAAACTCCTATATTGCTGCTTATTAATAGTTAGTAAGGTAGTTGTTAAGTTTAGGTATAAAGTAGGATTAGGGATGTAGAACATAGTCATGTAAAATAAATGCTTCATAAGTAGTAATAATAAACTACTAATAAACAGCCAATTTGTTAATAATAGGCGTGCTAATAAGCAACTAGTTAATAGTGAGGATTGGTCTCTATATCCTGAAGTGTTACCAAAATGTTTTCAGAGAAATCCCTCAATATACAGACCGATATTTCACACTGGCTTGTAGTCTTGTTTTACTCTATATAAGCACTCAGTATCAAGTCAATACAACATTTCTGACCAGGGCAAAACTTGACAAATTTCTATTCACTACAGAAATGTATTTAATTATATTCAGTGTATGCTACACTAGATAAATCACACTTTTAATATTCCAGGTCTTCAATGACTGCGTGAACCCTGAAAAATATAAACAAATGATCAAACGATCCAAAAGTGAATTAAACCGGATGGTAGGCGAAAACACGGTCTTTCCAAATGTATCCGAGTGTGAACATTTCAGACATTTTAACTTTGCGCTATACATTTATATGCTACTCTCGGAGCTGATTAGTTCTCATAATCATATTTCGGATGGAGTGAGTGTTTTTGTGTGTGTGAGACTGCTCAGGGTACTTTGGTACTGCGGTAAAATCTGGGCGTTTCTGGGGCGTGTGCTGGCACTGCAGACCAACTACCATGATTCTGACAGTGTGCGAGAGGAACGGGGTGTGTGTGGGAGGAACAGCGTGTGTGCGGATATTATCAGTTGAGTGACACTTTAAGAAACCTGTAACTTCAGCAGCATTCCTCTACTGCACTACAGCATATGGACAAGAGATGCTGAGAAACACAAGGAGCGAAATTTCCATGCCAAACCCCAACGGTGACTAAAGCAAATATCTTCCATCATAACCATCCTGCATTTTCACACTGACCTTGCACCAGTTTCACACACACACATTCTTGTTTGACGAAGTGGGCTGGTGTGGTGGGTGAGGTGTGGTGCCAGAGCAAGACGAGGACACCAGAACAATAGTCTTCATCCAGCACTGTGGCACACTGCAGAGGAGAGGAGGGGTGCCTGCATGCCCTCGCCGAAGCTAAACACCACAATACACACAAAATGCCATTACGAACACTGAGAGTGAATGCTGAGCCACTTACATGAACAAACCCTCAACAATTTTTAGGGTTACTATAACAATCTCTGATATGAGAAAACACTACGCTGTCTTAAATTTAGAGGCTTTACGGACCAATAAATGAGCTTTGACCAATCAAAGCATATATTTATATAATTGTATAATTTATACGTTATTGAAATTCATTTAGTTGTTGCATTATAAAATGTGTTCATCACTTATAATAACTGCAGAGAGGATAACAAGCAGATATTTTTTATGGCTTGCCATTGCAACTGGCAAAGATTCCTAATGAAATATAAGATTTCAGCTTTATAAACTGAAAGTGCAACATTAATAATATAGAGTGAGTATTAAATCTGAACTAATTTGGCAAGGCTTTAATAAAATGTTTCCGTGGATACATACACCGAGTTTGTTTATATATAATATTAGCTCAGTACATAATATTAGTCTTTATTACATTAGAATAACATTATTAGTCTATTCTAAACATCAAATCATCTAAAATAAATATGTGACCATTTTTATTGTCTTCATAATTAATCACTGGCATCACATTAAACTAATAGCTTGAAACAATACCTTTCTGAAAAATAATCACAACTTATATTTAAACTAATATTTCCGCCACAAAAAAAGACTATGCTTTCAAACGATACAGTTATTAAAAGACCATATTATCTGAGAAACCCAATACACGTTTATTATATCAATGCACTGTATCTTGTCTCTTTGCCCCCCGTGACCCGATGCACTAACATAGACTATATGCTCTACAGTGTAGTAAGATACTGGAACATTCATCTAAGAACAAACCACACAGAACATACACATACATAAACACATATTCAAACATAATGATACAAACATTTAAAACACAAATGTGCAACATACTAAAGATGTGCTACATACTCAGTTATGGTTATCCCAATTAACACTATATTTAATCTACACACATCTCGATTTAGTCAATAAACCAAAAGTATCCTCTTTAGCTGTATTTCAAGTATCAGAGAGGAGTTTTATAGATGTGCAACAACACAAACAAAGTATTCCAATTATAGTTCAAATTGAGTTTAATGAGCCACTTAATGATGTCAAGGAATGGGTTGTTCGTTTTGCTGATTGCAACTCCCTTTAAATGACCTTTTTAGCAGCTTAATATGGCAACCAGTCTTTGAAAACAAACACATAAGTCTGCATCTCTCTGTACTGACTGACAAATACTTCCAGGGATGAAGCATGAAGCTTAATGTTGCGTTTCTTCACTTCATGGGTTCCATGCAAAAATATAAGATAAACTGACGTCATAATCCCCACCAGAGTCAGTCTTCCAGATAAGATCTAGTCTGCGGGACCGTTTAAGCCCAGGATGTAATCTTGCTCCCATTGGAAACGGCGTAGCCTCTGTTTGACTCTGAGAACATCAAGCACCATCTAAGAGTGAGGGAGATGAGCGAGATTTGGAGCAGTACCAGAGTGACGGCCGACTGTCTCACTCATGATGCTGCTGCTGCATACTCACACACACACACACACACACATGCACAATGCACTTCTGCTGCAGCCACACTAAAGGCATCTGTTTATTTTATGCCATTAACATCCTGCGGGCACCACGCTAACGAAACTATATCTACACTAACAAATCAGTTTGTCGGTCAACAAGTCCCCCCCCCCCCACATGCACACACTCAGGAAAATTTTGCCTATGGTTGAAAATAACAAGAAAACACATGGGATTATTTTTAATGTCGATGTAGGTTTGTATGAGGTCAAACACAAGTGTACCGAGCTATCGATGTCACGCTCTCAACAGTACTTTGTGCTGCTCTCAAACTGGCGGATAAAAACACATGCATGCATAAAGTCACACCGGACACATCCATCTATGAGGACTTCCTGTAAGGAAAGAAATGCACTGACACACAAAAAGACGCACACAAATATGGGTGCGGAACGAGGGCGTAACAGTTGCTGTGGCACAGACATGCACGCACACAGCCATTTCAGTGTCCTGACTCACAGTCTAAACATACGCTTTGTTTCGGCCAAACTCTCAATGGCCCAACGTCACCCCAACCTAAAAACCCAGATCCTTCACTCTCTATTTCTTCATCTTCCATCCTTTCAACTCTCGAATCCACAGGCCCACACTGCGCCACCTTCTCCTCCCTCATCCCTATCTCGTGTCTCTCTTCCTGTCCGTCCTTCCGTCCCCACTCGATCTGCTTGAACGATCTCTCTCGCCGCGGATCTTCATGGATGGGCAGACGACTGAGTGCCTCTCACAGCTCCCGAGAACCCAACCCGTGGACATCGAAGCAGAACGTCACAAGTTAGGGTCTCAGGGAAGGAGAGGGGCACGGTGTGGCGTGGAGAACCGAGCGATCTCCATTCTGATGTCCCATCCGTCGTCGCTAATTCGGCATACCTTCCACATTTACTGCGATCGGTTACTTTAAAGCAACACAACATAGTTACACACACGCCCATTAGCATGGACTGCACACAAAGACATCGGGGCATACGCGCAAACACACATGCGCGCGGCGGAAGAGGACATGCGTGGAGAAGCGGCGCCACACGCAGACCTCTCTCTCGCCGGCCACACACATCGCATGTTAGACGAATCGCGCACCTGTCTTTCCGTTCACCGAAACGGATTGCTGCGGAAGAGACTTTTGCATGTGCGCACTAAGGTTTTAAGTCAATTATAAAACAGAGATGATGGAACCACGAGAACAGTGCAACACATACAGATACTATCGTGTCACGTCGGCTCTCGTAAAAATCACACACACGCACTGAGAGAAGGGAGTGAACTCACCGAGCTGGCGGCAGTGTCTGACCGTGCCTCGGGTGCTGCAGTCCTCCGCATGCCTGAGAGGACAGAGAGGGAGAGACAGAGAAAAGAACGCATTTTACGTTGCTCATCCAAATGATGCAGAGCAAAACCACTGAATGCAAAAATGAAAAGAAAAGAGCAAATAAAAAGACACGATAGTGGACCCCGACAGGATGATGTCTGCCCGCCGTCTGGAGCTAAGAACCGCAGAGTAGAGAGAGAGAGAGAGAGAGAGAGAGTGAAAAAGGTGGGAAATTCAAACGGCTGCAGAGCACTGCTGAAAAAGGAAAACGTGAACAAAGGAAACAAAGAATCTGGGGAGAAAAGGTATCCGGATTAATCAGCCTATAGGACAGAAAACTGAATGGGGACGAGAGAGAGAAAAAAAAAAGAGAGCTAGAGAGGCAGGGCCACGACACCGGCAACACACACCAGACTTCTACCCAGAGGGCTATAAGATGAGAGATCAGCAATAGGGGGTGGGGGCGTTCACACACATGCATGCACCGTCTCTCACCCTGTGTCACATGTGCGACGGGTGCGTATTCCATCCCGAGGCGAAAAAAAACAGGCGGAACATCTGATCTACGGAGTCAAAAAGCAGCGAAAATAAATAACTGTGAAACGGCTGTTCCTTAGTTCTATTAATCTCTCTCTCTTCTCTCTGCTGTGATACGAATCTCATGAAAAGTCAGGTTCAAAGAAAAAGAGAGAGAGAGAGAGCGGGAGAGAAAGACTGGGATAGAAGTGATCCCTTCATTTCCTGCAACAGCTGACACCAGTTAGCGCAAGAGGCCCACTACCCCCTGAGAGAAAGAAGAGAGGGAGAGAAATAAAAGGAATAGAGAGATGGGTAGACGGTGAAAAATAAGACATTTTCATCTCACAAATCTCCTTACCCGTAATCTTTTCTCTGTTTCGGTGGAAGAAAAAGTTTCCAAGCTCTGAAATTCCCCTCGTCGGTCACCATTATTCCACTCACTCACTTTTTCTTTCTTTTTCTTTCTTTCCCTCACTCACTCCCTCTCTTTCTCTAGCTGAACTGAAGATTGGAGCAGGAGGGAGGGAACTAGAGAAAGAATAGGGAGAGAGGGAGGGAGCAGCAGAGAGAGAGAGAGAGAGAGAGAGAGACTGAGAATATCGAGAAAGGGAGGGCAGAGGATAAAAAGAGGCATGAACACATGAAAATATGATGTGCTTGGCTTACATTCGATACCGCCTGGCTAGCACCGCGGCCACAACAGAGGAAGACGAGGAAGAAAACCGAGAGAAGGAGGAACGAGAATGACAGAAGGCAAAGGAATTGGGGAGATGTAAAGTGGAGATGAGAGAAAAGGGGGGACACAGGGAAACTGCGGCGGAGGAGACCTTTGACGGCCCACTCTGATTGGCTCTAATCAGCGACAGACAAAATTTTGTGTGCGCTTTACTCTCACACATCCTATTCACTCCTGATTCCCTTCATAATAATTTCATCTCTTGATATTCTTTATGTAAATTATTTTCAATTCAATGTTTGGCACGTTGGCATCCTGATATGCCCGGAACACATTCATGTCACGTTCCGTCATGTGGAAATGGTGTTAGACTTCCCTCTCCTGGACACAAGCAGCCATATGTCTTGTTGTCACCTCGAGATTCATTTTGGCTCATTTTGCTTGCCGTACTTCACTAAAAGAATCTACAGTGCTGCGTTAAGCAGACATACTCCCGCTCTCCTGACTCTATCAATCTATATTCTCATGATTTATATCTGTGTAAATAATACAATAACTCAGGTACCAGTACTAGCCAACAGGGGGCCCCCAAATGCACTTTCTCATGCAGGTGAGGGTCAAATACACACCCACATCAAAAAAAGAGAGACATGCCATGTGGATGGTTCATAGTATCTTACTCAAAAGGCACAATAAGGAAAGAGCAGGATTGTGATGTCTCAATCCTCATTCATGCACATACACACATGTAAACTAATTCAGAATATGTGTCTGTATTACAGACTAATTTTGCAGACAAATTCACAGTAAAATACTCTCTCAAACAATTAAATATTTAGCATTAGTAAGCACAGTGGGTCAAAACTAAATTCAGACAGATGTCATATACATTACCATTCAAAACAGAATGACAAAAAAGACAAGTTTTAAATATTAAATTGTTTTAAATAAATGCTGTTCTTTTGAACTTCTGTTAATCAAATAATCATGAAAAAATAAAAAATATGTATTAGCACAACTGTATTCCATATTGACAACAATAAGAAATGTTTCATAAGCACCAAAATCAGCATATTAGAATGACACTGAAGGCTGGAGTCATAGCTGCTGAAAATTCAGCTTTGCAATCATAGGAACAAAAATAAAATTTAAAATATATTGAAAAAGAAAGTGTATTTTAATTTGTAAAAGTATTTCACAATATTACTGTTTTACTGAATTTGTGATTAATAAATACAGCCTTGGTAAGCATAATTTAAGGACTAAACTTTTGAACAAAAATATGCAATACCAATGCTCTTCAGTGTATTAACTGTGATCATCCAAAGCAAAGTCTATAAACCATTGCACTGTTTGGCATCTTTCTGATCAGATAGAATAAAGCCAGATTTTTTTAAGCTTAGAGAGTGATGTCATCAGCTAAACTTGTTTTTTGGGTCCCATCTCCTTTAACACAAAAGCGCTATTGTTTGCTAAGAGTATAAGCAGCATTAAGGACATGAATGACAGTGAGACAGAAACCAAGAGAGAACGAAAGTATATGAATGTTGGTTATTAAGCTCAGAAGTCGTAAAGTTTTGGCAGTGAAAGGGCTGAAGTTTTATCTAATAAAGTATTATCTAATATCGCATTCATTTCAATCCACAAAAGTAGAAAGCTATATTCTTCAAATTTCTCTTAAGCTTGCAATATTTCACCAGGGTTTGACCTAGAGAACTCATTCACAAATAAGGACATTTCAGTGGTGAAAAAGTGGTCCACATCCAACAAAAATCTATCCAAATCCAGATCTGTTACTCCGGAGCGTCCTAAACTGTGCTAGTTTAAATGTGGCTTGAGGTTTGCTTCTTTCAGTCTTTTTTAGCTGCATTTCTGGAGCTGGTTTTTCCACGGCACTGTTTTTGGTAAAATGAGGCTGAACTCTGCACACATTTGGCTTCGGTGTATCATTTTCTCTCCCTGAGGCATTCTGGGTGGCAGAGAGCTCATAACATAATTTATCCACTGTGTGTTTCTTAAGCTGCATTAGAAGTTTGCTGACTCACATTGTCAGCAAGGCAGGAAACGGCATATTATGTATAATAAACTGACTTCAAACATTTATTAAGGCTAGGCACTAAATCATATGCAATGTCTGGGCAGGCAGCAAAAAACAGACGTAGTTTATGGTGGGGAGTTTGGGGACACCATTTTTTGTCATTGTTTGTCATTTGTACCACATTATTAGGTAAATTGCAACAGGAATTAACATAATACAGATACATATTATTTTCATAACAAATATTAGCATACATTAGATAATACAAGCAGCCTATTAAATATCCAATGAGTGGCTATCCAATGCAGTAAAAAATGTGGTTGTCATTAGTAAAGGAAAGTATCGCTGTAATGTTCTGTCCAGCACATCGCTTCCAGACAATCTAATCTATCACTTTTTTACAACGCAATTCTAGTGAAATAGCAACAACGATAAAATGCTAGCAGCATAGCTCACTCCTCACATACATTGTCTGTACGCTGTAATCTTGGTTTATTGATTAAAGTCATATGAGGACAGTTAAGAGGCATTCATACACTTAAAAATAAAGATGCTTCAAAAGCTTCTTCAAGCGATGCCATAGAAGAACCATTTTTGGTTCCACAAAGAACCATTCAGTCAAAGGTTCTTTAAAGAACCATCTCTTGCTTACCCTTTTATAATCTGAAGAAGCTTCTTTCGTCACACAGAACCTTTTGTGAAACAGAAAGGTTCTTCAGATGTTAAAGGTTCTGTATGGAACCATTTAGACAAAAAAGGTTCTTCTATGGCATCGTGAAGCCCCTTTATTTTTAAGAGAGTACTTAAAGTCAAAACGTTACTGCTAGACCAAAGATTCATACTTCATTTTCAGATCCATTCATTTATCCACTGACCTAAAAAATCCCAGGATCAACCAGTGTAGAAATTAAACTGTCAAATTAAATAAGTCACAAGTTCATTTGAGCACATTATTTGGTAAGCAAGATTAGTTATATGTTGAAAATTGCAACTCATTGCGCCGTGTTGAAATTGTTGCCTAAATGATAATCAGACATTTCTAATCTTAATGTTAGTGTTTCGATTTCAGTTTGGATATTAGTAAATGCAGACCTGACCTCCGAATCAATTTTTTCAACTATTTATCGAAACAGAAAATAATTTATGAATAACATACACTACCATCCAAACGTTTCAATGTTTTTGAAGTAAGTCTTTTATGTTTCACCAAGACTGGAATTACAGAAAAAAAATTGCAATTGCAGTACAAAAAAACAGTAACAAATTAAAAAGTACTAAAATATTAGAATCTTAACTGACTGTTTTCTATTTTAATATATTTAAAAAATGTAATTTAAAATGTGATGAAAAGCAATTTTTTCTGCAGCCATTTACTTCAGACTTCAGTGTCACATAATCCTTCAGAAATCATTCTAATATACTGATATGGTGCTCGAGAAACAATTCTTATTATTAATCAATGTTTAAAAAAACAGCTGTGCTGTTTAATATTTTGTTGAAACCATGCTACATTTTTTAAGATTCTTTTATGAATAGAAAATTCAAAAACACAAATGTGATCCTGGAGCACAAAACCAGTCATAAGTAGCACAAGTATATTTATAGCAGTAACCAACAATGCATTGTATGGGTCAAAATTATAGATTTTTCTTTTATGCCAAAAATCATTAGGATATTAAGATCATGTTCCATGAAGATATTTTGTAAATTTCCTACAGTAAATATATTCAAACTTAATTTTTTATTAGTAATACGCGTTACTGAGGACTTAATTTAGACAACTTTAAAGGCAATTTTCTGAATATTTTGATTTTTTGCACCTTCAGATTCCAGATTTTCCAATAGTTGTATATCGGCCAAATATTGTCCTATCCTAACAAACCATACATCAATGGAACGCTTATTTATTTTATTAATATCAATAAAAAATGGACCCTTATGACTGATGCACTCACGTAGTCCAGGGTTACAAATAATATTTTCTGTCATCTTACTGGGCCCAAATTTTATTACGGTAGTGTAAATATTCACACGTGAAGCCTTCGGCAGACAGCTTTGATAAATATAGACAATTTCTGTGCACACAGACATGCTTGCATGTGTACTACTGAATCAAGCAGACATTTACAATATGCATAACCAAAAATACAACAAAACACAACAACCACACTTAAGGCGAGCACAAACACCTGAGTCAAAACTCACCACGACACACACAATACAAAGACATTGAGTGGAAAAAGAGAAGTTCACGATAGGAAGTTCACGATAGGAGTGTCATTCACAACTATCTGCATACAGGCTGCCATGCGCTCAGATATTTTGTCTGACGCAGTGACTGCAGCTGAACCTGTGGCACACTGCAGATGCTGCTTCTTACACATTCAGTGTTGTACCAGTCACTTTTTTTAAATGAGCTTTTTCTGGTCCTCACTTTATAATTTCCATGTTTAGATATGAATAGCCACATATGCATGAACACACAAAAGCAAACATTTTTCCTAAAATAGCCATTGCAACAGGTAATGTCTCAATAGCATGGCATTATGACTCCCAAAGTGCACACTTTGTTGGTATGCATGCTGATAAAATTAAGCAAACTGTAATAGAATACAAACAGGTAGAAAGTTAAACATGTTTGCTAACTAATCTTTAAGTACCATCAGTCTACGACTAGCACCTGTAAGGTCACATTTTTACCTGATCTCAATGATACCGCTTACACACACACATACAAAAAAAAAAGTTTGCCAGTTATAAATGTATTTTCGAAGCAGGAGAGAAACGCAGTACATTCACTGGTCAAATAAAATCCAGAAGAAAATAACAGAGAACATAAGGCTTTCACAGTTTCCATGTGTATTTTAAGACATGGTGTTTGTGGTGCAGAACACTGTACGATACCATGTTAAAACATATTGTTGCAATAACTGTGTGGTTTTTATGATAGAAATGTAACATTTCTAGTCTCGATGGGGATACACTGCTGTTTTTCATTAAATGCTATATGCTTGTACGGTTGGGCAACAACTTTGATGCTAGGCTACTAGCAGGTTATCAACAGATTCACCAAATAAAAATAATCACATCTATGGGATAAAGCTTTAAATTAAACAGCGATAATTAAACATAAGGATCAATCTGAATGTTAAATTAAGTACAGGTTCTATTGGAACCAAGAAATACGAATGTTTAGCAAACAAGGTAATTCTGGCTAAAGGCCTGTTTGCATCAAGAACGATGACTATAATACTGTAAAACTACAACGATAAATAGTGTCCACACCAACGGATGATATCACTGTGTTTATTATAAGCATGCGCTGTAGTTCTGTCATCCGCTGCTTTAAATGCTTCTAACTGGCTGTCAATGTTTTTATTATTCATCAGCTGGAAAAAAATGGTTCTGAAAGTGATTTCAGTTATATTGTTCCCCTGTGTCATTATTGTTATAGCTGTGGTGGGAATTTCCCCATTCACATAGAATTCGAACAATTATTTAAACTTTGTAGTTATAGTTATCCTCCTCTTTGTGAACAGGTCTTAATTGTACTATGCACTAAATTCTACCTGTCTGAGATTCTGTCAAGACCTTCACACATACGATGCTGATAGTCACTGTAGTACTACTCTTAGCACATGTTAGTTGCAATGCTAGTTCATTAGCATTAGCAATGCATGTTGTACAGAGAAGGGCGTCTGCTCGAGGAAAGCTAGGAGGCTGTACAGTTATCTCCCAAGTTGTAACTCTAAACTATACAACCTACTACCTCATCCCGAGACATCGCTGAAACAGTTGAAGGGGAGGAAATTCGAATGTCACCGCTGCTTAAGTTTGCTCATATGCAAGCATTCAAAACACTGTTACTTAATCTTTAAAATAGGTGAAATCAATGCATGCTCATAATTAGGTGCAAACTTAGATGCTACTGTTTAAAACAACCTTATAATTTTACAGCGTAAGTGTCAACGCTGAACAGAAGTTTTCTAGTCAGTGTCAGTGGCTGATGGGAAGACTGTTGCGTTCACCTCGCAGACACATACCTATAGACACGAGCTTGTGCACAGAGTCACCACAAGTTCGGATCTACGGGTTTGTGGCAGCTGGCATCCCTGCATTGCGTCACAGCTACACCAACTCCACCTTTCACTGGAACCCGAAAATAATATCCACTGCATTACGAAATGCGAATGTTGAATCTTTTTCCTCATGCACCAGTTTCAAAACAGTTTAACAAAGCGGTTAAAAACAAAAAGTCAGATACAGACACACATCTTTGGAAGTTAGGTACTTTTCGGAAAGATATAATGGTTTTGCCAGGTAATACAGAGGAAGAAGATCATTATGTACATCACCTGAAATTCATGAAAAGGATAGATAAAAGATAAGATTAGGAATGCAAAAACAGAGGAAGTATGGATGCTGTAAAATTAATTAATGGGCTCAGTTATGTATCAAAAAGGAATATTTTTTTTTTTACAAATTTACTCTAACATACAGAATAAGTCATGTTGATTTAAGTCAAACAAAAAAATCCTAAATATCACTGCAACTTCAACTCTGATCAGTAACTGATCAAATAATTTGATGCAGAATTATTGGGTGTGGTTCAAAAAAAAAAAAAATCTCATATTATAGTATATCGTATAATAACTAATTAGATAAACGATTAAGGTTAAGCTCCGACTATCATTTTTCACCATCCATTCCTTGCATTTCGAATCACTACTGGTTTAAGACACATCCTTCAGAGTGAAGGTCAGTTTGAAAGACACAGGTGGTGTTTGCTGTGCCCGGATCAGACAACACCGCTACTGTTGGATCAAATATACTGCAGTGACTGGCATTTGAGAATGCAGCAATAGCAGAAACACTTTATTTATTTTTTTAATATCTACACACTTAAAGTGTACAGTATACACAACTTGAGCGGGAGCATAGAAATATCAAGTATCTACATTTTTGTAATAAATCAAACATTATAAATCTATTTAGTGAGTTTTAGTTAAATATATATTCTGTGCATCAAATATATTTTTGGTTTACCCATTACAGCCATTTAATACACAGGAATAAGAAATCACAAACTCTGCATACAGGGCTTTCCCAGACTGCACTACAAGTTGTAGGTGCAACAAGCTGCAATTAGAAATGCCATGATTCACGGTACAATGCCACTCCCTAAGGGAAATCAAAGGTTATTCCAGAACAATAGAGTAAATGTTAAAGATATCTACATTATAATTTGACCTATGTCTAAATGAAGACGCAGTGTATTATATAATGACAACTGCCAGACAGAAAGAAAATAAGTTGTTGGTGGAACAAATCTTGAACATGCATACAGTACAGTCTCACATTTCTAATGTGTTTCCATGGCATCGTACGACCACACAGAACCCATTGCTGTTATATGCTTGCTGATTTTTTTTGCCACTGGAAACGAATGAATTGTGACTCGTCCAATAGTATGTGGACAAAAATATCTGACAACAACCGAACCAGCAAAATAACTTTCTTTAAAAATGACATTAAATGTAATGTTTGACCGCAGTTTACCTACATCTATTTCGGAAATGACCTTAATGTAGTGATCTGGTATTTCTTACTTCAAATCAAAAAGTAAAATATTACAAAAATGTTTGCTATAAAGCGGAACAGAATGTGGACAGCTGTGATTTCGGAGCTTATTTTTACAGCAAAGTGGACAGCTATCGCGACTTTTAAACTAAGAATAAATGACATGACCCGATCTTAAAATAAAATGCAGTTTAAAACCACGTTAGGAAAAAGTTCTTACCGAAAAAGAACTAAAAGAGTGGACAGAAGAAAAAAGGGCATAGGAAAGCAGCGTACCGGTGGAGGATCTCTGTCTATGGTGCTGACCAGTTCGATGTCCATACCAGGAGTCAGCCTACACCTGGCAGCAATATGGAGTCAGGCTTAGGGTGCAGACTAGGCCAATTCCGTTGACCGCAAAAAAATCTGAAGCAAAAAAGAAAGACAGCACGTTAGAAGGAAGTACAAAAGTGCTCATTCACACGATTGAACCATTAATACACAAACACGTCCTGACATGAAGGAAGAACACATACAGCACCTACAAACTCGAAAAAGAAGCCAAAATGGCATCCCTAGTTCAACCAGAGCAAATCGCCAAGTCATCGGCAGACAACATTGAAACAGCCCCTGTCCCCTCTTTCGCCCTCCTGTGCGGCCGGTCCTATCCGTATTTACAGTGAAAAAAAAACTGAAAACCCTCAAAAAATGGGTCAGAAAAGGTTCCGTGGAAGACTGAGAAGAGAAGGCGGAAAGGTCGAATGCGGTGAGATGTGGTCGAGGAGGAGCTGCGGCACTGCCCTGGCTACAGGGAGAGTGGAATTTGTGACCATGCAAAGGAAAGGGTGGTGTTTTCTTTTTTCTTTTTTTTGGCGCTTCGCTGTGCTGGGTTTTTTTGGATCTCAGCAGGGTCCTTGGCTGCAGTTCTGACTCCCCTTAGTGGTGCCAAAATGTGGACGTTTCCCTTTGTCTTTAACTCCCCTGAATAAAACTAACTGGCGGTTAAAAACAAGCAAGGAGCGGATTGAAACATAAACAAACTGACAGAGCAATGAAATAAAGCTATAACAACGTTCAGAAAAAAGTTTATAACGAGGATAAGCAGACACTGAATGAGAAGTAGAGTGTAGTGCAGAAAAGAATAGAAAAAGCAACTTTACGGACGACAGAACAGTCTAAAGAGTGAAGACTGAAAAGGACTGCTTTCACACCACATTTCTCTTTCTGCAAATATGCCATCTCTCTGTCTACACGAGCAGCACGATCTCTCTCGCTCCTACTCCTCCCTCCTTCCTTCCAGTCGGCGTCCAATCCACGCCACGTAGTGAGAGAGAAAAAGAGATACACTTTTTTTCAACCTCATCAAAATGGCAGAGACAGAAAGTTACAAGCAAGAGAGAGAGAAAGAAAGAGAGCGAGCGAGAGACAGCATGGCTCACTGTCCTCTTCTGGAAAAAGCCACGGGAAGCGGTCCGAGCACTGTATCGTTTCTTTATTTTTTAAGGAGCATACTCACTTGGATTAACGAAATGACAGCGAAATATATTTTCGTTATACCCGACGATCAAATATAGTGCCCGCTGCAGACAGGGAGCTATGCCCGCCATGATAAACGGATGCAATTAATAGCATTTTGTATCTATGTCTGTCCATCCATCTGTCTCTCTGCCTGGGTCTGTCTGTCTGCTTGTCTCCATATCTATTTGCTTGTTTACATGGCTGCCTAATCCAGGCATTGGCACAGTCTCTTCAATGCTCCCTGTGTGTGTGTGTGTGTGTGTGTGTGTGTGTGTGTGTGTGTGTGTGTGTGTGTGTGTGTGTGTGTGTGTGTGTGTGTGTGTGTGTGTGTGTGTGTGTGTGTCAGTTGGTCACAGTCTGGCTGGCGGTCCGCCACTCCCCAGACAGTCAAACATATTTGAGTGCTATTACCTCACTGTCACAGAGATCCTTTCACCTTCATTATTCATCATCCACCTAAAAAACCTATATAGTTGTGTCCTTCTCTTTATAAATAAAACACTTTAGATTTCGTTATTTTGCAACCTGACGAAAATATTTTCATTGCCGAATGCTTTTTCTACATGAAGAAAAGTTTATCCGACCTCTAAAGTTGCAGAATCACATGAGAATTGCTCTTTATATGTTTCACAAGATCTCAATATGGCTTCCCTTTTATCCCGCATTGCAGCCCAACTCATCTATGGTGTGCAACATGGCAGGAGGGGAATAATTTCAGGGGTGCACATTCTGCAGCCAGCATGTGGTGCAACATTATATTCGTTCCCCGCATTTTTTACTTTCCAAAGGTGCTAACATGTTCTGATCATGAGACAGAGAAAAGATAGAATCCGCTCCAATAGAAAAATAAATAATAAACATGAATTTAGATCATGTTCGAAGATAAATAGATATACAAATGATTTCTATTTCAAATAAATACTGTTACTTTCTATTAAAATACCATAGTAATAACCATGTGGGCAGCAATTCAGCATAGAATAATTTCTGAAAGATCATGTGACACTGAAGACTGTGGTAAAGGCTGCTGGAAATTCAGCTTCACCATCATAGGAATAAATTACATTTCAAAATATATTCAAACAGAAAACAACAATTTATATTATGATCTTTATTTTACTGTATTTATAATCAAATAAATGTAGTCTTGGTGAGGCTTCTTTCAAAAACATTTGAAAAGTCTCATCAACAGTATATTAAATAAATATTTCATATTAAATAAATTAATGCTAATAAATATTTGAATTATTCTGGGTTAAATGTCAATAAATTAGGTTCGCATCTGCTCGCAAACAACTGCAACATAATGAAATTATCTGTGGGAGCTTATAAGGGGGAAGAGGGGGGTACAAAGAGGCTTTTTAAGTCTCTTCCACATCCTGCTCCTCTTGAATCTAAATGAGCAGATTTGACTTTCAGGTGTCTGCCAAGCCCCCTTGTCTGCCCCTTGTTTGCCCTGTGCCCGCTCTTCTTCTCTCCCCCCTCAACCCTCTCGCCTGCCTTAGCCCATGCCAAGCTTTAAGAGTGGGCCTCCAACATAAGGGTGAACAAAGAGGGCATTAGGATGGGGGGTAGTGTCCGTCGCTGCTGGTTCCAACGTAGGGAACAAAGAGGGAGATGAGACGGATACGAAGAGAGAAAAAGAAAGCATAAGAAATTTGAAACATTAACTAAGTGTACATAAAATATTAATTGTTAAAGAAAAAAAGGTTTTTTTTTTCAAAAACTGTCATAATTTAAATGTATGGGCATTTTCAGCAATGTGTGTTGAAATGTCCTGCACAATCTGCTAAAAAAAGATCAGTCTGAAATGGACCTTGTTAAAAATAAACTTCAGCGGCTATATATATATATAGCTACAGATTAAACACATTCACAGTGCTTGCCATATAACTTTTCACTGCGCTTGTTAAGTGCCACTATAGATGTTTAATGTTTCTTGTAGATCGAGACGGAGGTGCAACAAGATCTTTTGACAGGGGTATGCAAGATGCCTAAGTTCTATCATATCTTTGTGAAGGCAAACATTTTTATTTAGTCTGCTATATTTAAACTGTTATGCTTATGTGCAAGACATTTTCCAAGTTGGGTCAACTACTGAAACAGTCTTTAATTTGTGAATTATTTCCTCTTTTATCTTATTTTCCTTTACAACAATAAATAAAATAGGGGTACAAATCTTGTATACTCTTAAAAATAAAGATTCCAAAAGATGGTTTTCCCATTCATGCCATAGAAGAACAATTTTCCGCAAAAAAACTTTCAGGGAACAGTTCTTAAAATAACTTTTTTTTCTTAGCATGACGATTTTTTTCACTATATAAAGAACCTTTTGCGGAATAAAAAGGTTTCATGGATGTTAAAGTTTCTTTGTGGAACCATAGATGCCATTCAAGAATATTTATTTTAATAGTGTAGAAAAAATTTGCTCTCGTTGACCATGAAAAAAAACTGCCATGACAGAACAACCAGTTATTTAATTACACAATGAAATGAATTGCTCCCATAAAACAAATCACCTGTGAAAATTAGACATAGACAGGTTTAGAGAAAAGTGTCATGAAATCACCTGAGGCACCCTGATCTATGAGAGTTCACCAGTGGCAAAAGCGTTGGGACATTATGGGTACATTTTATTACAAAACTTTGAGACTGTATTCCCAACAAGAGGGCAGGTCTGAGACGTACTAAGCAGCACTCGAAAGCACAACTGCCTATAATGACTCCATAGAGCACATCAACCTCGACAGGAAGAACAATGTCGTCTTGTGCTCAATGGTTCCGAGCCTGTTTATGGTGACATACCGGTGAGGACTTATTGGTTTTCAAAGAAAGAGCCTTGGCAGTGGTTCTGAGGAGTCAAATCCTCTGAAGCCAGAAGAGAGCAATATAAGAGAGAACACCCACTCAGCACAAACACAGTAAGGAATAGAGACACAGATTAAGTGATAAAGAACACAAATTATGAATCTGCCCATGAGAAGAATAAGCAATGACTTGGGTGACATTAAAACCATTAAAACCTTCTCAATCGGCTGCCTGGTCAGCAAGCAAACAACAAGCAGTATGTATTTTTGAAAAGGTCAAAACTTGTTTTTGCATTCTTTTTCATTCCCTTTCAGTCACAAAAAAATAGTTTGAAGAGGTAGAATTATTTTGTACTTCCAAAAATCTAATTATTTATATATCATAGCCATTAAACTCATGATTTGTTGTTAACTGAATACTAGATTGCACATACATTACTTTTGGCCTGAGTAAAACTACTATTTGAAACATAGTTGCTGGACCGTCTTGCAGAAGCAAAGATCTGATATTTAGATAGATGTCTTGAAATATAAATATTTTTTTTATGAGCTAGTTTCGTTTTTTTTTATTTTTTATACATTTTAATTTATATTTTATAGAAATTAAATCAACCTGTCTGTTGGAGTCATTTTACATTTACTGGATTAGATCAGTAGCTTCTTCAATTTTCCAATTCATTTTCCTGTTTTTAACTTATCCTATCTCCATTTTCTCTTAAATAAAACAGTATAAAGAGGGTGATTAAACACAGCTAAAGCTTCTAATATAATACAAGCACTTTTGAAGAGGGTTGTAATTGTGTGCTGGTACTGAATTCATCCGCTGCTTTTCTTTCTTTTTTCTTTCCCGTTCTAGTCTCTCTCGTCTCTCTGTCTGATATTCTCCTCATGTGCTACTGCGGCACCCACACTCCAGTCCTCCCAATTAATCTACCACTCCGACACACAGCGTTGTCACTGTCTTCCATTCTCAGGATGCACTGCCACAGAACATGAGCTAACGGCTAGAGATTACCAGAATCTTTTCTGTAGAAAAAACAGTGCCATTGCAGACCACTAATCTCATCACATTGTCAGATCAGTACCTAAGCACTGTCTTTGGTCGATGAATGGTAGTTGCATTTCATATCAATGCTGTGCCATGAAACTCTGTAACTGACAACAGATTAGATCAGCAGCAAAGATGATACAGCGCTGATCTGATTAGAGCTGGTTAACCTCCTATTATTACCTTTTCTCTAATAAGCCTTTAGGACAGAGAACATTCCAACAACTCAACAAAAAATGACAGTGGCCAATGGCCATCATAAAATAAATACAATTTATTCCATAAAGTATACAAAAAAAAAAAATGTCAGTAACTAAATTTGCAGTCAGCACTGCAGTGCATGAAACTGTGTAGCTCTGAACAAAATTTAGTAAGCTCAATCTTCCATCGCATCTACCAGATTTCTCTCTAGTGACATATTACAGATTTCTCCAATCATTTAATGTAGTCAGCGTAAACTTCCTCCATATTTTTTTCAATGAGCTTGTTGCATTCTGGGATTGCATTGTTCTTGATGGATACATATGATACTGCCAGAAATGTTGGCTAAAATTAGTTATTTTCAGGATGAGGGATGCACCCTTATATATTAGCACCATGTCGGTTTGGTTTTATGCCAACATTAGATATTTGGTATTTTTGACCAATATTAGATATTTAATTGCTTAAATCTTAATATTTAAGATTTAGATCATCATCTATAACTAACTTAAAGAAACAGTGATAAATTGTGACAACGAGTTAACCAGCACCCCAGAGTTCCCTTAATTATTATGAGGGATTATTATTTTTACTAATTCAAGCAGTATACTCTATAGTGGCTTTTAAAATTAATACTTATAATTTTTTTTACTGAACATTATAACGTTGTGATGATCAAATTCACTTGAAGCATACACATTATCAATGCATTTATTTATTTTTAACAAAGTATTAGTATAGATTTATAATATTGACAATTTATCGGTTATATCTCTAATTTCAGGGTAACAGCCTTTGCTCGGTAATGTGCTTGTGACATCTTAAAATGTTGCCTATTAGGACAGTTCACTAGATCACATGACTGTTCTTCACATCCAATATGTAATGCAATATTTTCTCAATATCTAGTGGGTCAATATAATCAAACGACATGAAAACAACAACAACAACAACAATCAAATTGCATTAATACAATTTTCCAAAGTGGCATAAAACAGCTAAATCCATGTTAGACTGAAGCAGGCAGGTGGCTAAAGAGACACAAAAATGCAGACAAAGAAAAAAAAAACAGCTAGCGACCTTCTTAGGAAGGCGTGAGGTTAGACCAGGAAGAAATGGGGAGGGAGGGGGGCTGGCTAATTACGATATTAATCAAGCTTTAATTTCAATTCATCTCCAGTAACCGTCACACGCGCTCACTAATCAGTGGAGCAACGCAGCCAAATACACCGTATTAACACATTGCAAGCCCTCGGCAGGATGGAAAGAAAGGGAGAAAGGGGCTGATGAAGAAATGCACACTGTCTCAGTGAAATCAAACTGACTGATGCCTCTCATCCAACCAGAAAATCAGCACAGCACTGACAGAGAAAGGGGGGTTCGGATTTATGGCGTGTGCCAAAGTGGGCAAGGGGTTGGTTGTATATGGTGGTGAATATTTCAAAAGGATGTATCTTAAAGAGGGACTCTGAGTGCATTTTTCAACATTTATCTTCAAAACCATTAAAGCTGCAGGAAAACCTTTTTGGTTACATCTTCATTGAATTCTGAAACTGTTGCATCAGTCTTTATAACAGCGGAGACTGTAAGAGCTTTTATTCAGTGCTATTTCATCCTTTTGCTATACCACTGACATTATTATTGCACAATTATACACATAAGCGATTATATTATGATTGTACCTGCGCTTTGGCAATAAATAACATAGCTTGAATTGAAATAAAAAGAAAATTGAGAAAAAAGGGGTTAGAGACGAACTGAGAGAGCTGAGTAGGTGGTTGCTGGGACTCAATGGGACACAATCTACTAATTCATCTCATGCCAGTTCCTTTTCCAGGGGCTGTAAAAAAGATGTCTCGGTAAATTTTAATAATAATATAAAAGCCCCTCTGGCCTCAAGCTTTGGCCTCCCTTCTCCCCTCTCTCTTTAGAGCCGGGGCTTGAGTTCAGCTCAGATTTGGAGAGAAAAAGACTTCAGGAATGCTCATTGTCTGAGGTAAGTGCCTCTCTCTGTTGCTTGCTTGCATTCTTACTCTCTCTAGTTCTGTTTTCCCTTGTCACTCAACGTTTCCTTCTCTTTACCTTCTCTCTAACACTGTAACTACACTTTATCAGTGCCCCATCTCTCTTTTTGGGGCTCTCTCTTTCGATTTCTTTTGTCTGCATCTCCGTCTCATCCTTATCTCTCTTTCTCTCATTCTCAGAAAAAAACTCACTTTCTCTCCATGCTCCTTTCCTCTTTAATTTACTCCGGAGGAGAGCGGAGGGGGCAGCGCCATGGTTACCTGGCATCGTGCCATCTCATTACACCGCCAATTGATTCTGGAGCACCGCCACGTCCGTTACCCCTTTTCCCTCCCCTCATTCGGCCCTCATTCACCAACTCTCCTCCTCTCCTCTCCCCCCAACAGTCAACCTCCCATTATGCTGCTGAGACTGTCTGCAGTGTGGTCTGAATACTGAGCACCATATCACATAGACGCAGACACACATACTCCGAAAAACGAGGCTATAGGACCCCTTTTCTAATTGAGAACGTTTGAATCTGTTATATCGTTTAATCTGCTGAGTCACATACGTGAAGTGCCATGTACACATCTACCTGCGGCAATACCACACGGTGCTTAGTTCGAAACATGTTCTGCAGAGCCCATAGGCCACCTCATTTAGTTTAACATTGGATTTTGCTGTCTCGTCCAATCAAAGAGAGGTTAACCGATCATGTGACTGCTGGTCTGGTAATACATAGATGAAGCAGAATGAACATCAACCAATCAAGCGGGCTCACTCTCTCCAGCTGAGTCACAGGTACCACACAACGCTTTGATGGCTCTGCCAATGCGATATTTCGTAACTAAACTGAAAATGTATATGCAACATATCACATAAAAAAAGTTTTTTATGCCTTTATACTTATTTAAAATATAATCATTTTAAATTACAACAATATAATAATAATGATATATAAAATAAATATGTCATACTCTAAAAACCCGATGAAAAATACATAGATATACCTACATAATTAAAATATTTTCTATATAATTCTAATAATAATGAATATAAAAATACCTGAGACTAGTCATTATTTAAAAAATTAAAAACAAAAGCTAATTTGTTAATAATTTATTAAATACGAGCAAAAGTGCTTTCTATTTCTGTATATAATGACTTGGATTTATTAAATATATAAATATTTAATATATAAACAAACACTTTAAATATATAATAATACTACTATATCCAAATTTCCTGAGACTATAGATATGACGACAGACAGACAGACAGACAGACAGACAGACAGACAGACAGACAGACAGACAGACAGACAGACAGATACAGACAGATAGATAGTAGATTTTAATTTATTCATTTTAATTTAATGATTTGTCAAATAAGTAGCCACTCTAACTTTCACAATCCCATAAACATGCATCTTTCTGTATTGCTGTGCTCCCATCAGAGGCCCTAAACTATATAACTATATTCATTGTGGCTGCTCGGAGAGAAAGCAGTAGAGCTATAGAGCCGAGCTGAAGCTGAGGTGGGCCTCCCCCAGATCGTGGCCCCTTTCCTGTGCTCAGCTCGGGTTGTCTGAGGACACGGTGAACCAGGCCACCCGATATGAAGGAGAGGGCCCAGCTAAGGGGCCTGTGAGGGACGCAATGCCGCATCTGGAACTCTAGGAATCCTGCTCGGTATGATGGAAACGGGAGGGAGGACAGGGCGCTAGCTGATGTCCAAAGGAGAAAGATTGGGCAGTTTGGATGGATGAAGGGGGGGTTAGAGAATGGGAGAGGGGAATAGAGATGAGAAGGGGAAATAGAGCCAGAAGAACAATGAATTAGAAGGTAACGTTACAATGGACAAGCTCATTTGAGACTAAATAATAAAGGTACAATGTATCCCAACAGATACTAAGTAGGGTACTGGGATAGCTGGATGATAATTATACTTTTAATAGCAAGTCTGCAGTCTGGGCTTAATTCACACCCATTTTTGCTGATTAGTCATTCATAACGGTAATATGAATGTTTGATGTTTAAGCCTCCACAATCTCAGTTTGATCCCCTGTGCCTCTTTCTCTCTCACTTTCCCTCCCTCCCTCCCTCTATCTCTTTTGTCGATGCTAGGAGTATATGAATACCCTCACTGTGAGACTTTCTCTCTTTCTGTTCACACTGCTCTGCTCCGCACAGGGATGCCTGAGCGGTGAGGTAAGAGGGCACTATACCTCAGTGAGCCAGAACACACACTCACTTACACACACAAAATCGCACAATGCTTCTCATGGTAAATCACTTGCACACACAAAAAGATGTCTACATTTTCCCGTCTTCAGCTCCAGGATTGTTTATACATTGCTGCATTATGGTAAATGTTATCCCTTACACTTTAAAAATGACAAGGAAACATTTTGGTATACATGATTGATTGGTCATTTGAATACTATGCATGCGCACACACATACACACAGACACACAAAGAATGAGTCATGCAGCGATGAAAAGGCAGTCTTTTCAGAATGAACCCTCTGACCCATTCTTCATGTCCAGGAGCCCATTCTCTTTTATCAGGCTCTGACAGATTTCCTTTTCAATAAAATCCATTTAGACACTCAGCACTGGCCCAACGTCCACAATTACAATACAGCAAACTTCTTAAGCGAAACTGCCTCTTTTGCGGTGATCCTGGACCAGATGCCTCAACGCAAATCTTAGCCTCAACCTTCAAGATAGGTATATAAAACAACAAGCTTAAAATATATTAAAGGAGAAACAAAACAGTGAGAGGAGAGGCTACAAAAGAAGTTGTTGCAGCAACCATAACTTTATTGACAGAGTAACGCAAGCTCTTGTGGTCTGATTGATAAACGACAAGTTGATTGACAAGCGGAGAAGTTAGTCCCAAGACAAAATAGTCGACTGATTATGTGCATGTCTCGAAATGAATGGGCGCTTAAATGGAGAAAAGCCAATAATTTCATGTACTGAGGCAATCCACTGCAAACCTCAGAATAATAAACAAACGTTGACCCATTTCCACAGAGTTTTCTCACTCATGATCAACTGGCTAAAAGGACATGTGTGAAAATACTTATGATTCAGATCTAATCACAGCATCCAACAATGTAAATTACATAATTTACACTTTGTTTTCCCCTTGGCAGTTACAAACTCACAAACAGTATGTTATGGCTATTTAGCAAAACCTCCCTGCCAGATATTGACAAATATCTTTCAAATGTTTCTCCAGAAAAGGAAAAAAATTAAGAAAAGCACAAACGGAAAAATGGAGTAAATGAATGGACAAATTGGAACATCTCCCAAAATCTTAACAAACAACCAGAACAAGAGGGACTGTTGAAGTGCTGGAGAAAATGACCAACACTCTCAAACATCTTAAAGGAGTCTTTCATCCAAAATGAAAATTCTGTCATTATTTACTCATCCTCGTGTCATTCCAAACCCATATGCTGTTTTTCCATGAAGGACACAAAAAAGAGATTTCAGGGCAGTTCATCAAGATCCACAATTGACAAGGTTTAGCAAAAACAAAACAAAAAACACAACAAATACAACATACAATTTGCCTATGGCTCATACACACATCTTTCTCAAGACATATGATATCATCATAGACAGATTAGATTACATTTAGGCTACTGTTCGACCACTGATGGATGGTCTTCTCCTTCACCAATGTTCTCAAATCTTGCGTTCAATAAAGGAAGCATTGATGCACTGCATGTACCGCTTGTACACTTTCATGACGTTTGATTTACCTTTCTGGATCTTGACAAGCATCGTTACTGTGAATTGCTGTTACATAGAAACGAGCTGTGTGAAGACTCTTTAAAAATTCTCCTTTGGTGTTCCACTGAAGAACAAATGTTAAACGGCTTGTGGAATAACATGAGAGTGCATAAATAATATCAGAATTTCCATTTTGGGGTGAACTATCCCTTTGAAGTAGCCCTTAACATTGAGCAAGTAACATTTAACATCCTCTCACTTGTTCTCAAGTGAGAGGACTTTACATCCTGAGAGGCTCTGCATTTACCACGGTACATGTTTTCGTGGCTGTAACTAAGAACAACTACGGAAAAGAACAAAACAGGATGACATGCGACTTTTGAAGCGACACTGTAGTGCACTACAAAGAGCTTCGGTGAAAATAGAGGTCAGTGACACACCATTTCCCAACACTTTGGAATACATTAAGAAGCCTATATTTGTAAACACATTTAACATTTCTGGGACGGTGATTAAATCACCAGTGTGGTCAGTGTTTACAGTACCACTCTGAGATCTTAGAGAGTAGGGGTGTTGACCAGAGAGAAGAGTCCATCTTAGAGTGTGTTTACACAGGCTAAAGAGCTGTAATGTTTCAGCTGAGAGGGAGCAGAAGTGCCTGCCGTCCCCCTAACGGGCCTCAGAATAATATCAGACAGAAAGGGCCTAATTATGACAGGACCGCGATCCCTCAGCAACAGAACAGGAGAGGAAGAGAGACGAAGCAGGACAAGATAAAGGGAAAAAAAGAATGAAATATCTAACAAAGAAAGAAATGCTTTTGCTTTTCTTATTTTATGTAAAACTTTTAATTATCACTTTGTGTGAAACGCATTTTGCTATATAACAAACTTGCCTTAAAACCTAAAAGCAGTCCATCACCATCATTCAAATCAAAACAGAAAGACAAAGTTGGTTAGAATCATTTCTGAAGTCATGATCTCAAAAAATTTCAAAACTGAATAAAAAAATAGATACAGCAATTACACACTGATGAAATAAAAAAATAGAACTCTTGACTTCATTTTTGTATTTTTGCTTTTGCATTGTATGGTACTGTCAGAAAAAATAATGAACACTAGCTGATTCGATTTGGGGGAGTCACACCTTTCACTGTTTATGCTGAATTCTCACTCTCTTCTTCCAGGTCTGGCACATTCACCAATTAAGGGGTGACAGACTAAACAGCTGCACTAAATTGATTTACATTTTGGCAGCAAATTCACTTGAAGCTAGCTGAAATATGCAGAAGTGCATCCTGCACATGTAAACAACATACAAAATCAGTTGCAATTCATGAGCAATTTTACAGCGTAAAACGGAGTCGCCAAGGGTAATGTTCTCAAACAGGTTTCGTGGATGCCCCTCCCCCCCATCTTAAATTGGCTTGACAAACAGATAGACCTGCCTAAAATTAAGCCATTGGCTGAGCTGTGTTGAGTCGGTCAACAAAGTCACACTGTTTATAATTTTCAGTGGAATCAACCCTCTGCATATTACACTGTGAAAAGAACCAGTATGCTCCTCAGCTTTAATTAAAGGTTTCCACACTCTTTTACTAATGATTTTCCATGACTTTTCTAACCCTGGAAAGCGCAATTTTAAAATGCTCTATTATTTTCATGAGCATGAGGGAAAAAATAATCACCATCTTTGAAAGTATTAATAAAATCCAAGATCATTTAGAGAGAGACATTCCACCACTTCACAGATGGCCTGTCCTGTTTTAATCTTATCTTGGCATGAATCTCATGTCTAAAAGCCACTTATGTTTCTGTTTCCAAGAGAAGGAGTTAAGAAATGTTGTAAGGTTCTACATTTTGGCACATTTTGGTACCTCGTCAAAACACCAAGAGTACTATACTATTTAAACAGTATCACACATTACTATAAGGATTTATATCACACCTGTCACCAGGCACGTGCAATGCTAGGGGGCCCCAGTGTTGGGGGTAACGCATTACATGTAATGCCGTGATAATATTACTTTTGTCAAGGTAAAGTAACGCATTACTTTTTAATTTACCTGAGTTACTTTTTCACGCCAGTTAATTTATTGACACCAACATGATCTTACTGTAGTTCTAGACTAAATGTGAATGCGTATTAATTCATCCACTTTCAGTATTCATCAAAATGAATTAAAACAGTGAAATTCAGAATATGACGCAAACCTGCAGTTAAACACACAAATATATCTAATCTCATTTTATTAACCCACCTTTGATGATCCAGTTCAACCATACTAATAAGCAACACTTTAGATAAACTAACACATCTGAAGAGTGTTGAACCTTCTTCTCCTGTGTTCTACTGTACAGACGTCTCTCCTTCAGCTGAGGTTTATTCATGGTGTGAAAGGGCTTTTACATTTTCTATATAGAACTATTAAATAATGCTCATACGGTACATTACTTTTATAACTAAGTAACGTAATTAGTTTTACTTTATTAGGGAGTAAAATATTGTAATGCATTACTTTTAAAAGTAACTTTCCCCAACACTGCACTTTATTACACCTTGTTAGTACTATGACCCCCTTTTGCCTTCAGAACTAACGTGATAGATTCAACAAGATGCATTCCTCAGAGATTTTGGTCGACATGATAACATTTAGATTTGTCGGCTTTACATCCATGATGCAAATCTCCCGCCACCACATTCAAAGGTGCTCTATTGCACTGTGGAGGCCATTTGAGTAAAGTGAACTCCTTGTGTTCAAGAGTCTCGTGACATGGTGCTTATCCTGCTGTAAATCAGAAGATTACACTGTAGTCATTGGACATCAGCAACAATACTATAACTAACGATGCTACTAAGAAAGTGTTATCCTGAACCGTTGAGACAAGGCAGGATGGAGATAACGACAAATTCTGAGAAAGTCTTTCATCTGTGTTTGGTGTGTGTGTAGCCTGTTTGTGTGTGTGTGGTGTGTGTGCTGTCGTGTGTGCGTGTGTGTGTTGTGTGGTGTTACTGTTGTGTGTGTGTCAACAAGGCATGTGTGTTTTCTGTGTAGTGTGTGTTAAAATCCCAGTGTTTTTTTAACTACTCAGTGTGTGTGATGTGTGTTCAGAATGTGTGTGGTTCTGCCATGTGCTGATTAGCAATTTGTGTTACAATTGCAGGTGTACCTAATACATGCAATATGAGAGAGAAGTGTAAACTGAGCAATAACAAGGAAATTAAAGGTTAAACAATTTGATGTTTTTGTTGTGTTCACAGTTGTGCTGATCTGCGTGTGGTGGTGTGACAATACAGTACGTGATTTCAGCAAGTGCTACTGCATTGTTGTTTTCTGATGATGTACCAGCACAGTAAAGGCCTGTACTAGTGTGTTCGTCGGCAGCGTAAAGTTTGACATGTGTTCAGAAGAAATCCCTTTCCGTATGGCAATAGTCTGTGTTTGTTACTCAAAGCTGGAAACCGGAAAAGCTAAAGGGATACAAAACATAAACAAAGGTGCCTGAAAAAGCAGCAAGAATCTCGCTCATTCATGATATTTCGGAAATGTCTGACACTTTGCAAAACTGGCTTGTCAGAATAAGAAGCAAAAATACCGCACTTCAAGTACATCTGTTCATGTATTACGTTACATTTTGGTCTCTGCATATAATGCCTAAAATCTGCCTAATCAGCTGCATAATGCAAATATTATTTGCATTATATTTAAGCATTTAAATTGTCTACAATGTAACAATCATGTCTGCTAATACCTCTAGTCTTTAGACTCGGTGCTTGTTGCCCATCTGAATTTCTCTGTGCGCATCTCATCTTATATATACTGTCTGGCAAGATATGCTTAGTACTTTTACATGCTGTTATCAGATTGGATGTTCAATTTCTTCTCTTGTGAGTGAAAATGCTCTTTTATGGCTACATTTCAGTACATATTTAAATTGTCAAGCCTGTCAAAGAGTTACAGCATTGTCAGCTAATAGTTTACTGAAAACCCCTGCTTATTAGGGCTGGGTTTTGACAAATGGCATGATTCGATTCAGATTCACAAGCTTGTGATTCGGTTTGATATTGATTATTTTGGATATATATCAGGTACAGTACTTGACAAATTTTCTCAAGGAAAAAATATCTCTCAACTTATGCTGAGTCCGTTGGTACTACATTACTATAATATTGAAGGTTAAAATTAAATGATTTATATACAAACGCTTCAATTACACTCAATCACGTTTTTAGAATGATAAAGTTACAATTACATAATTATATTTCTAATGTAATAGTTTTTTTTTTTAAAAAAAAAATCTAAATATAAAAATGTAAATGGTGGTATTTAAATTAAATACTCCAGAACAGTAAAAATTATAATGAATGTGTTATATGGTGCATTTAGCTAAATGCTCCTCTCAAGTCTGACTAATGAATTTATCGTCACCGAATTTATAAAAAAAAAATTCTGAGGTAGGCTAAATGTGACAAGCTGTTTCACTGACGTCTTTGCTAGGTTGAAGCAAATACATGAGACAGGATACGGATTTTAGTAAGTTGTACTCTTTGTTTTAAAGGGGTCATGAACTTGACATATAAGAGGTCATTGTACTATTAAAACATCCTGTAAGTTTCAGAGTTCAAGTCATTAGTCTAAAAACAGCTTATATTGAAGGCAGTCTGCCAAACGACAGCTTTTGGAAAGTTCTATTCTATGATGTAATAGTGTGGATAGGTACCGCCTTCGCAGAAGAAGATCGACATCACTGCTTGTTTTGCCCTGCCCACCATTCGCACATGTAGGCGAACGCACAAGTCTACACGGAAACCGATAAAGATGGCTCTGAAGACAAGACGCTGTACAGTGCCAAGTTGCAGAAAAAACTGTTCTTGTATTGCCTTCCTTCTGATCCCAACATTAGGCCTCGTGTCCACCAAAGCGTTTTTTTGCCAGTTAAAAAACGCCAGGCGCTCTGCTGAAAACGCTGGGTTTTTTCGGTTGAGATGCGGTGGTTGCTATGATTTGAAACATGGCATACGCGCCGTGAATAAAATGTTTCTCCAAGCATTATTTTTCATAAAATATTATGGCAGTCCGGCAATTCGATCTAGTAGGGATGTTCATTTTAACCATTAACCGACCGATAAGAATTTTGACCGATTAATGCAATCAGTTAAACGGTTTAAAGTCACTAATTTATGTATTATTTTCAGTAATTTATCAAAATATTTTAAAAGGTTTGCTGCATGGTTAAAATAAGCTACGCATATAAAAAAAAAAAAAAACGTTTTTTTTAGAGAGAGAGAGAGAGAGAGAGAGAGAGAGAGAGAGAGAGAGAGAGAGAGAGAGAGAGAGAGAGAGAGAGAGAGAGAGAGAGAGAGAGAGAGAGAGAGACATAAGTCGCCTATAAGTCACATTTTATTATTTCATTCAGAAATAGGCCTATGCGAATTACAAGCATTATAATAAACACTGTAAACATAGCTAGGCTATGGTCTCAGAGTTCACTAAAATAATTATATAAAACACTTCAGCACTGACCAAAACATCAGGAAATGTATATACACAGCCAAAAAGATTTTGCGTAAGTTACATATGAGTAGGTTTATGTTAGCATCTTTTGGGAATGAGTGGACCTTAACTTCAATTAACTAATTTCACAGACGAAAGAAACTTCATTTAGAAAAACATACAATCATGTTAGGATGTTTCCCTCTGAATTATCTTGTTTATAGAAAATTAGCTCGTGTTCAGTGAATGACGGCCCTCGGGGGTTATATTGTTTGCGTGTGTGTGTGTGTGTTTGTGTGTGTGTGTGTGTGTGTGTGTGTGTGGCCTCATCCTGCCTTTCTGTATGAGTCACAGAGCACTTTCACTGCTGGCTCAGGCTACTGAACAATGCGATTACTCCCGTTGTCATTAGATCGAGCGATTTACGCTGAACACCCAATGCATGTCTCCTGAGTCACATCCTCTATTCGAACCCGCACACATACCTCATGCCTGCTCATATCCGACACTGAGTCATACCTACAACACACACATTTTTACAAGAACACACCCATACAATCTGAACCAAACACACACACATCGGTTAAAGAGTAATCGCTACTCACTCAAACACTTTTGCATAATCATACCAAGGGATCAAGACAGCACACACCTGTCGTCCATCATTTAAATACCCTATCTTACCACACATATATGCTTGGATTTACAGTAATTTCTCTTTCTCTCAATTTCTATCACCACTTTTCCTTTGCATTCGGTGAAAAAGAGATGTCAGAAAGTCAGTCAGAGGGATATAGCTGGGTAGAGGGTGAAGGATATGCTGCATTCTTCAGCAGGCTTTCTTCAGTGGGATAATGTGTTGGTATGAGCAGTATGTGGCAATCTGGCCGATCTTCCAGTGCAGCCTTAAAGAATCATAAAGTAATAATAAAAACACTGATACAGATAAGAACAAAGATATGAGTATATAGACATTCAGAACTATCCAAATGTAACAGACGTAGGCAAGTAAGTGCTGGTGCGTGTAAACCTCACTCCCCTGATCTCAAAAAGAGGCGCTCTAGCGACTGATGCTAGAGGCCGTGGCCTTTAGCCTCCTTGTTAGAGCGCTCGCCTCCTGCACCGGAGACCGTGGTTCCAAACCTCGCTCGGAGCGAGGCGAAGTTTGAACCAGTTACAGTTGGTGCCGTAACCCGGATGGGAGTGAGGTTTAGGGGGTGCGTGTAACAGACATAGGCAAGTAAGTGCTGGTGCGTGTAAACCTCACTCCTTTGATCTCAAAAAGAGGCGCTCTAGAAGCCGTGGCCTTTAGCTCCTTGTTAGAGTGCTCGCCTCCGACGCTGGAGACCATGGTTCGAATCCCGCTCGGAACGAGGCGAAGTAGAACCAGTTACACAAACAAACACATATGTGCATATTCCAACAGTAAATACGGTGTGCTTTGCTACTATGAATTATTGTGCATTACGTGATAACAGTAAAATGGTGCCTGGTATATAGAAGCATGACATTATGGTCATACAAGAGGAAACATTAAAAATATCATCAAAGGCAGTGCCTCAGCAAACTTACACAGGATGACTTAAAATAAATAGTATTATTAAAAATGTAAATACTACAACAAAAAATGTAGATGTAAACAGAAATAACATCCTTGTTTTCTTCTTTTGAATAAAATACAAAATCAGAATCTTTAATTTTTAACAGAAACTGCAGGGGAATTATATTACATTTCTTTACATTTTAAGACTTATTTGTTACCTTCAGGCTGTACATTTGTAAACTATGAGTAGGTAATAGCTTTGCAAGCTACCATTTCAAGGTGGCATCCCAACAGCGATATAAGAGTTGTACTGAGCAAAAATCAATCAATCAATCAAATATTGAAAAACGGTTACTATAAAAATGTGCATGTTCCAGGATGTGTATTTCTGCTTACTGCCAAGTAATTTGATACCAACTCAGTCTAATGTAATGTAATGACCATGTACAGATCTTGTAACTACATTTGACTATTTAAAATGGTACAAAATTGTAGGCAAACAAAAACTCTGAATATCTTTGAAAAGATTCAACATGCCATGAACCTCATAAACTTTGACTGGAAGTTTCTGGATTTGCCAAAGTTCTTATTATAACAACCCAGTAACTTGTAAACATAACTTTGTTTCCTGGCAAGCCTAAAAAATTGGTACATCATGATGGAAGTATCATGAGCAGAGTCAATCAAACTGGATTCTGTGAATCTACAAAAGCCTTTGCCATGAAGATGATGATCACTAAAGACAGTCAACAAATGTTTTTAGTGTTTTATCATGTCCATCTTGAGATCTTCTTTAACATAGACAAGATGAAGACTGCATAATGTGCATATGTATTGCAAAGTGCACCAAAGCGCAACGCAATGAGAAATATCAAAGTCTATATACACAAAGGACATAATGCAATGACAGAAATTTGGGCAAGACTGGGTTTCTCAAGAGGACCCCAGAATTGTCTGAAAAGTATTAGGCACACTGTACCTTTACGGGAGCAAAAGCTTGTCACTGGGATGATAACCTCAAAGGTGCTTTATCCACTTCTAAATGGTGCATATTAGTACCTTAAAGGTTGCATATTACTAAGCTACCAATATGCACCAAGTATAGAAAAGAAACAAAGGTGGGGGTACAGCTCCAGAGACAAGCTAAAGGTGCACTTCTTAATCTGTGAAACACTAGTTTACTTGACCTTCTGCTTTGTGTAATGTTGCACCAATGGATGTTTGTACATTTTAAGTCTGTGTTCCTGAATGTGTTTTGTTTGTGTGGTGTCTGAGAGGACTTTTAGCCAGAGAATGCAAGGAGGACAGAAGACACAAGCATTCTGCTGTTGTGAAGCAGAATGCAAAGCATTGCAGCTGAACTCATTCAATCACCCCTTCGCTTCCTCTATGGAAACAGACAGAAGGATAGATAGACTCTCGGTGTGTAAGGGAACTCTATTCTCTGCCCATTCCTCCATCACCTCCGCTCTGCCTGGGTCATCCATCTATTGATGGCTGGAAAAGGATGAGCGATATGAAGCGGAGGAGTCGGTCTGCTACACTAACCAATTTCTCACTGGTGAGTGAACTTGGCGAATCTTGACAGAAAGATGCATTGAGTGTGTCTATCTCCTGCCCTGATGTCCAGAAATCATAATGTGGGTGTTACTATTCAAAGAACAGTTACGATTGTTACAAAAATTGTATGTCTGCACAGCGTTTGAGTGAATCAGATAAACGTCTCTGATTGTACTGGACAAACAACGTTTGAGAGCGATCAATAAGTGCAGCAACAGTCAATATTCGTTGCTTCCTGTCTGACAAACCACATGTTCCTTTATCCTCTGTCTACCTCGTTTTCTATTTTTCTCCCTCGTGCCAAGTCAATCCCTCCATCTTCTGTTTCTTTTGTCTTTTGCCTTGTCTCTCTCTTTTACACCCCCCCGCCACCCGCCACCCCCCTGCATGCTCTACTGCAGTGTGCTCTGATTGGATGAAATCTCGTCTCGAACCACTTTAACTTTGTCCGAGTTGGTTATACCATTGGCTATCTCAACCAGACTTGAGCGAGAGAAAAAGGGAGGGCAGGGGGCATTCCGTCGGTCCTGTACCCACTGCAAGGAGGGCGCAGTGGGCATAACTTCGCAAGCTAGGCCCAGGCAGACTGGCGGCCTGCCTGGATAGGACTGGATGGAGCCGGACCAGCCTGGCCTAGAGGACTTTAGAGATTAAGGTTTATTTGATCAGGCACATCCATGGACAGCTATCCCACAACAAAGATGGGCCCTAAGAGGGTGCCAGGAGACTGCTGGAGTCATGTTTTCTTTCTCTCGCTTCATGCACAGATGTGCCGAATCCTAACACGATAATTGTTGTTTCAGAAAGCAAATACTTTGGCAGGTTTATTAAACTCTCAATATTTTATATAAGCCTGTTTCCTCAAAGTAAACTGAAACTTTATTCTCATAACTGCAACTTTTTATTTCAAAATGTGTCAGCAAAATTTGCTATTGACTTTTTATACCATTCTGTTGCAGTATCTCACAATTGTAAGTTTGTTTCTCGTAACAGCAACTTTATATCTACCAAATTGCAAGTTTACAGTTGTGACTTTGCGTCTTGTAATTGCAACTTTATATTTCAAAATATTACTGAATATTTTGAAAATGCCAAAAAAATGTAACCAAATTGTGACTTGATATCACAATATTGTTTCCAATATTATCTTTTTTCCAATAATTGCAACGTTGCATTTCAAAATATATCTTTATTTCTACCAATTGTGACGTTATATCACATAATGCTGGCAACTTTCTATTAATTGCGACATTATATTTTGTAAAGTTACTTTGTAATGTGATAATATCTCACAATTTGCTATATCTTGCATTTCTCATTATTACAAATTTATTGCAATGTGATTCTCCCAATGTGATGTCATTTGACATAACTTGCAATTGCGACTTTGTGGGATAAAAAAAACTCAAGAAAAAAAAAATGGGAATTACAAGATATATTGTCATATTGTGGTTTGTGACATTTTATGCTATCTTGCTATCTGACTATATCTTATTTTAAACTTTCTCACAATATATATATTTTTTTTACTTTTTTGGAAACAAGCTTCCATAATATTTAGCTCATTTTTATGTACTGTAACTAAATGCGCTTTCAAGCTGTCCACAGTAAACGGCACACATAAAAGAAAGACTATAGTATGTGGAAGGCTTTTCTAACAATAGAATCACACAAGACACTCAGAAATGAACAGCCGCTGTTCTTCTACCCAAATTATGATGATGATATATGGTTGACTCATGGATTGTGACTACAGAGGGGCGGTGCCACCAACCACTCCCTTTTAAAACACTGTTCTGCTGGGTCATGTTTTGAAGACTGTTGAACAGACAGCTACAACAGGATGCTAGTGTGACAGTCTACCACCTGCAGGTTTACTACAGTACTGCAACCATACATATGAATGGACATATCACATCACGCTTACCTCTATGTGTGAAAAGTTCAATTCAGTTTTGAACTTGCAGATGCATCTGTAAGGGAAATACAAAAACATACCTTAGTTAATATTACAGTACAATATTACAATATACAGCCTTCGGCTAATGCAACCATGTCATGATCTTTACTCTACCCCTTCCCCCCATCTCTTACTCTGCAATAATCTATCTCTATCCCTTCATTTATTTATCTGTGTACTGTGGATTTATTCTTTTCTCTTGTTCTAAATCTACCTTAGTCCCTCCCCCTTTTCTCCCTCCCACATTGTCCTCAGATGCCCCGGCCTGGCGCCCTGTTTAACTCATGCTGGTGCTTTTCCTGTCTGTCTGTCTGTCTGTCTGTGTGTGTGTGTGTGTGTGTGTGTGTGTGTGTGTGTGTGTGTGTGTGTGTGTGTGTGTGTGTGTGTGTGTGTGTGTGTGTGTGTGTGTGTGTGTGTGTGTGTGTGTGTGTGTGTGTGTGTGTGTGTGTGTGTGTGTGTGTGTGTGTGTCTTTATGTTTCAATAAGCTTCTTTGAATGGCAAATATTTACACATTTTTATAGAAAAAGAAAAAGTGGGTATAAGGCAATCATATTGCAGAAAACATATAAAAGATAAAAATAAGAAAGTAATATTTCCCCTGCTTGTAAAATGAAGGAACAAGTTTTAGTTGAATTATGTTGGACCTGTTTTCACATACTTCATTCAACTTGTCGCAACAGAGAAGAAATCCAGATTCGTCTCATTTCCGTTTTGTTTGCATTGTAGACAAAGCCTAACCTTTTATCTTGTAGAAGCCATGCGCCCCCCCCCCCCCCACACACACACACACACACACACACTCCGGTTATTCCCTGCTTCCATTTTAATTAACGTTCTATCGTTCTCTCTATCTATCTGATGAGGAAGGGGGTGGGAATTGGGGTGGATATCCGCATTGGTTGCCATGGCACCAGACAGCTCCATTTCTACCAATGCACATGAGTAAAGTGTGTGTGTGTGTGTGTGTGTGTGTGTGTGTGTGTGTGTGTGTGTGTGTGTGTGTGTGTGTGTGTGTGTGTGTGTGTGTGTGTGTGTGTGTGTGTGTGTGTGTGTGTGTGTGTGTGTGTGTGTGTGTGTGTGTGTGTGTGTGTGTGTGTGTGTGTGTGTGTGTGTGTGTGTGTGTGTGTGTGTGTGTGTGTGTGTGTGTGTGACTGTGAGACGCAGTGCAAATTGTGAAGGTCTGTGTCTTAGTCTGTCATTCAGCTCAGCTGTACTGTTACTAATTCATGAGCTACATTTCGTTTTTGTTTCCTAAAACAATCAAAAGTTCAGTGTCAGATACAACGAGGCAATCAAAAATCGCCTGTGCCTTGCAAATGTACAAAAGAGGGTGGGGATGATCTCAATTTCGTGTTACTTTCCTGAAGATGGATTTAACCTATTTGGATTTCACTATTTTGGTTGGGTGCGTTTCACTTCCATTAGAGGCTATTATAAGAGCACATCTGTTGCAAAGCTTTCTATTCCTCTTAAAGCAGCGTCTCTATCTGTTGCTGGCCTTTTCTGCTATTTTTTCTCCTCTCTCTTTCCAGAAGAGGGCAGTATTGTTTCACAGACTCCCCTCACCCTGAATTCTGAACTATGACCATGGATCTGAGGTCTTCAGGTTCAGCGTTATTGATCATGTGGTTCGTGTCACTGAGCTGAGAGTGATTATTACAGTGAGAAATGAAAAGGGTTTTTGGTTACTGACATGTGTTGTTCAAGTCCTGTGCAAGAAAACAAGCAGAAATAGTTTTTCTGTCTTTTGAGAAGAAGCAACTAATTACAAAAAACTCTTCACAGGATCCATATTTAACATACATTTTATAAAGGTGGGCCATAAAATTGTGTAAAATACATTAGTCATGTTTCCATGCGTTTTTGTAAATTTAGGGACACTACATTAAAAACATTGTTTGGAAATACCAAAATGCACAAAGATGAATAAATATGCTTGCTTCATGATTTAAGTATTTTTTTCATTGAGAAGATCAAATTATGACTTCAAATATGATGAAAACACATTTACCAAAAACAAGTCCTAGAAGGATCGCAAAAGTCTTTGCCTCAACAAATCTGTGTAACTGAATAATTTGTTCAGAAAACAAAAAGAAAATATGTTTTGCTGGTCATTCTGAAATGTTGGAGCCAATGGCTGTGTCAGAAAATGATTGCCAAACAGTTCTGAAAGGAAGCAGCCAATTTCCCCAGAAGTGATTATTTTTTGGGGGAAACGTCTTTTTTGCCACAAAATGTTTTTGCCACATTCCATTTTCCGCCTAAATTAATTTCGCAACCTGCATGTAAACAGCTAATAACTGAGCACAGCCACTTCACTGCTTGCTGTTTCCTTGGAGCCTAGGCACTGAATAAATGTGCAGAGACAACCAGTAACATTCACACACAAACACACACACGTCCACAGTCTCTTACAAGCACATACATTGACTACACTACATTTACATTTATGTAAATAGCAGACGCTTTTATCCAAAGCGACTTACAATTGCATTCAGGTTATACATTTTCATTAGTGTGTTCCCATGGGAATCGAACCCACAACCTTTTGTGCTGCTGACGCAATGCTCTACCACTGAGCCACACAGGAACACTACAGTGTAAACCTACAGTACTGTTAAAGGCCTTCACTTTGAGGATGATCCTCTTCACTAAGTTAAACAAAAGAGCCTCTCCAGCAGCCTGTAAGACAAACACTCTTCCTAGAGAAAACAATGAAACAGTTACACTGTAACCCATACTGCGTAAGAGGACGCCTGCGCATGCACACACACAGCTGTGCAAAGGCCCCACGGAGAGGTTCAACTATGCGGATGCCTTGAGCCCAGAGCAAAACTAAGACAATAGAGCCTTTGACAGTTCGACTGTTTCTGTATTTCACTACAGTCAAAATATCTGTATTCCTGTAGTTGTCCATTGTTTTTCTCTGGTCTCAAACTTTAAAATTATTTATGTATTATAAGTTATTTTATACAAAATATAAAACCTAAAAGGACAAGCAAAGCTCAAATAATACACGGTATCAACTAAATAATTGCTTTTATTAAATGAAGCATCACCTTTTGTGTCATAGTCATTGTTAAACAAACACTGTAATTGAGATGAACTCGTATTGAACCCAGAATATTCTTTTAACTGGCCAACACAATGAATCAAACCGCACAAAACAGCCGCGGGTTGGTTTCCACCCTAAGAGGCCTCTCTGGGAAGGTGAGTGTGTTAATGTATGTCTCTCTCAATGTATGTGCATGAGCACTGTAAACATACAGTGCCGCTCTGAAAACGCTGCACCCTGTGACCCTGGAAACTGCAGTGCAACAAGTTCATTCACATACATGAGTACACACATACACTCAGCAGAGGCCTCTCTGGGAGGAAACATGCCTTCTCCATCTGACACACATAAGCACACACGCACATGTTTGGCTCCTTCCTTTCTTTAGCGGCAGATAAATGCAGGGAAAACACTGACCCCCTGCTAACTATTGTGCTGGTAAACACATCATTCATTTCTGTCCACTAGGATGAAGTCACATGATCATGCTGTTCATGGACTACATCTGAATTTAGAGCAAACACATAAAATCACCTCAAAGCCATTAAGGAACCGATCTAAATGAAAACACATGAACAGTCCCAGACACTGTTTGTACTCAAAAATATTAATTTGGTCAAATAAGAGACATTCTGTGGTTCTAGATGACCAGTGAACGGCAAAAAAGGAATGAAGAAAAATACCCCTCAACGAGTTTCTCAATGGACCTGAGTTTGGACTGTGGCCAGAAGTTCTGAAAATGTATCAACATACATGTTGCCTGTCAAGCTACATTCCAGACCTGTTTGTTCTCTTTCTGGCTTGAGAACGGACACCTCAGTCATTTACCTTTTCAAGGGAACTCATAGCTCTTTCATTGTTCGTGGTATTCTGGCTTCTCAGTTTTCCACTCAAATGGATGTCATAAGGGGAGTTGGGTTTCCAGTCTCACATACAAGCCATTCCAAGATTTATCTTTAACCAGATGCATTAAAGGTCTAAATCTGGCCAGAATAGCATTTAAAGTCAATCAAAATGTATTCTATTTAGTTTTTTATTGCATGCTCATGGTCTTATTATGATAAATTTATCAGCAAATTTTTCCAAAGAAAAAAAAACGGGTTGTTTTTGTAATATTTAACCTTTCTTTTCTTCAAAAACAACTTTCCACAACTCCTTTTCCACAGATGTCACTAAGGCCTAGTGGGTAATGTTGATAAACAACTTATGCAAGTTAGCTTAGGGATTGTTTTAGCAAAATTAACTGACTTAACTTTGGTTTGTAACACCCACTTTTCATTATCCAATCAATTTCCAAACAAAAATTTCCACTTCACATTTTTCTGATTGAGTATTATGTGTTTTCCTCAAAAATACACACAATACACACTGAACTGTTAAAATCTTGTTATTTCTATAATGAGATATACATTATAGAAGTAACATGTTGTGATCAGCACTTCATGTTGATTTGAACTGTTGAGTACAGTATGTGTTTTGTGTGAGCACCGGTCTTACCACATGCTTCTCTGGACTTCTACATAAGAAAGTATAATAAACACAGCGGTCACTTAGCTTTCTTCAACTGCCCTGGCTGACTTTCATACACACAGGCTCATTCTGTCATGTGTAATGTACACAGAGAGGCACTCTCATGTTTTCCTTAGACATGCTGGAAGTCTAATGATGTGTTAAGGAGACATTTCTGCTGGATAAAGTGAACAGACACAAGGTGACCGTTTCAGATCTGCAACCTAAGTCTGCATATCAAAGGAAGCACGAAAGACTTACACAAGAATGTTATAAACAGATGTTTCGGAAAAACATTAGACTGTGCTCTGACATTTAAGAGAGAGTTTACTTAATCTAAATGAATCTGTGAATTAACACTGGAATGCGATTTCTCTCTGCGGTTGGATTTACTACTCAGAAAAATGCATGGAACGTGTTCTGTGGCACCTCCCTAAAGCAATGCTGCAGGAAGCTGGAAGAAGCCAGGAGTGTGCTATTTCCAGTGCGGTTCACTGCTCTCTTTTTGCGTTTTTCTCAAGAAAAAATTAATTAGGCCTCTTTATTATGTACGTAGTACATGCACAGAACAGTGTATATAACAATATTATATAAGAATATAACAGACGTTTCTATGAGACAGCAATGAGATTAAATTTAGTTTGCTTAAGTTTTCTCTGATTTTACTCCTTTGAAAATACCCTAGTAATATCATATACGTTTCAGAAAATAGTTACACGCTGCAAATATTTGTCAAAACATTAGGAGTCAGTCATTTCAGTGAACCATTCTCATGATATTTTCCAAGGCCAAATTATCAAATGATCTTCTCCTAAGCAATCTTTATTTTCCCTGAGAAATACACATGCCCAGAGTAGTTCTTAAATGTAAAAGCTGAGGTTTTAATAAATCATCACAGATATTATAAATCTGTCCGATATGTTGATAATCCTCTTGTTATGGACAATATTCCTTTTTGTCTAAATCAATTTGAAACAAACTAGAAACTACAAATCAATACTTTTTAATGCTACGTGTTCATTTAGACATTACAACATTATAATGCTGAGTCTAAAAATTATATACATTTTACGATTTATATTTAGTGTTTTTAAAGACAATAACTGAGTGTTATATGACAGCACAGCTAATCCTAATGTAAAAATATGGGAAATGAGCATATATGACAAAATAATAAAACAGTTAATAATTAACAATAGTGCATATAGTACAAATAGTTGTGTCATTGTCGAATATTGAAATGAAAAAATAAAAACAACCATGAGGGGGAATGTTTTACAATACAAAATACTAATTTCAGACTGTCAGACTGTATTTTCATATGTGAGAATTTGCATCACTAACGCTTATAATGCACAACCATAAACATACATGAGTTCTGTGAGCAAAAGCGGTAGAGCAGAACTTTGTGTTCTTGTCACACCATTTGTCAATTGTCCCTCAAGAATCTGTGTACCAGTACAAGCTGCTCAGATTCTACCCCTCCAGTCTCTAGTCACATATACAGTTGACCCTGCCTGACCCCTGCAACCGTGGAAACCCACTTCCTGGCATTCTTTGGACTATTCTGGGATGCATGTAGATGCACTACTCCAATCCCCATAGCACCATTAACAATCATAAACTAATAATTGTTGCAGGGGCAAATCTTTTTGTTATCCTAGCAGCCCTCCTCTCATTACCCATATAATCTAATAAAAAAAACAGCCAAACCTATAAGAACAATGTCAGGACTCTATAGCGTAATTTACAGCACACTACTTCTGATCTATTTCTGGATGGAGAATTGTGTCCCTGTTTTAGTTGGAGGCACAGGGAGATAAACAGTATCTTTAGTAGATGAGAGTGTGTGTGAGTGTATGAAGAAATAGATGGTATTTTTACACAGCTGGGTCAGACTTAGCCCTAGGCATCTCTGTCTCACTCTCTCTTTCTTTCTCTACCACACAGCTAACTGTGTCAGATTCGAATTCAGAGTCTCTCTCGCTGTTTATCTGTCCTGTTTTCTTCCGAATTCTCCTCTGATCTTACAGCTCTTACATCTGTCAGCTACTTGCGTCATTCATTTTAGTGTTTAGCCAATTATAATGAGGCCTACTTCTGTTTAGTGCGTCAAATGCAAACAGAGTCTGGAGAAATCTTTCAAAATATTCCATACTTATATTTAACATTACTTAATATGTTGTGCCATTTTAGAGGCAGTACAATGTTTTTTTTTGCATGATTTTTTTTTATAGAAGAAATGTATATTTTATTCAGCAAGAATGCATTAAATTGATCAGTAAAGACATTTATAATGTTACAAAAAAATTCCATTTCATGCTGTTCTTCTGAACAGTTTCCACAAAATCTTAAGCTTTCAGCTGATTTCAACACTCATAATAAGAAAACAAATTCATATTAGAATGATTTCTGAAGGATTATGTAACACAGAAAACTGGCTGCTGAAAAAAACTCTTTGCCATCAGGAATAAATTACATTTTAAAAGATATTATAAATTGCAACACAATTTCACAATACTACTGATTTTTTATTATTAAATAAATCACTTCTATACTTTTAAGGTTATACCTAAGATTCTTATTTCAAAAACTTTTATAACATTTTTATCAACCCCAACTTTTGACATACTGTTCATATGAACATTTAGAAGCTGAACACATCTGGGATCAATCATATTGGCAAATCGAAAACCAGTCCTCAATATATTTCCTGCATCGCTGCTGTTCTAGCCACCACACACTATATTTAAATACAGACTGTCAGACTTCATCTAGCTCAAACGATCTTATATGCTCATTTGCATATATCAACTGAGAACTGAATTTTAATGCTTAGGACAGTCAACTTTACACATGTGGCTAGCTGAGCTTCAGTCGGCACATTCTTCTCTTCTGAATTTAGCATGCAAAATGCAAAGCACTTGCTAATTATGGATCCGAGCAACTTGATGCTTGTTTTTCAGCAAAAAAAGAAAGTGCTGAAGCGCTGCTTTGGTTTCTATTACTGACATATGACAAAAGCAATTACGATAAGCAATTATAACATTTACTACTGGTATTATCTAAATAATAATACAGCCTAATTCTACTTTTATACTATTAAATAAGTTAAGAATACAGATCCTCAAGGGACTATAAAAGTGAATGAACAACATTAAATTGAGCTAACAATAACAAAAACGATGTTATTTGGATATTTTGTTTGTTTAATCAAAGCAAATACAAACGGATACGTGTGTCCACACAAAAGAGCTTTGTCCACAGGTGCAATTCTTTTCTTTCTCTTCCTATGAACTAACAACAGAAAAAAGCAGCAAAAGAGTAAGAGAATACGAGTAAGAGTGAGAGTGAGAGAGGGAGGTGGGAAAAGGCACTTTCGGTCAGTTCATATGAGGCATGACGGCTTTGGCAGTTGCTCTGGGCAACATGCCATTGTTTACATGTGGGAGGGATTATAGCAGTTCTGAGCGACGCCATTGGCCGAGGTCAAGTTACACTCTATCAACAATGATTTTAAAATTTTGTGGTGAACCCAGCAGTGCTTCGAATTCACCTCACAGAGCCTGCAATGTAAATTAAATAACTTTACTAAATGAACGCTAGGGCCATGAAATGCAGAGTGTTGGTAAAAGCTGACATAAACCGGTTCATACACCCCAGCATATGTTCATGTGTCGCTATTAAAGGCAGGGAAAGCGATTTTTCAAAAACAGTCGGGCCGAGTACCAAAAAAAACTTGTAGCCAATCAGCAGTAAGGGGCGTGTCTACTCGTGATATGGAGGAGAGAGCATTCAGTGAACAGCCGAGCCGAGCGAGAGAAAGATAGAGATAGCGGATAAAAAACAAATTAGGGAAAACGTCTGCGGAACAATAAGGCAAGAAGTAGGACCCGTGTAAATATCGGATCAGCTTACCAGCGCTGGAGAGAACTCAAGGAGCGGAAGGCCTGTGATCGGATGCCGAGGTTGCTGTGAGTAACACCGTGTCTACACCAGACGTGCTGCCGCAACAGCTAAAGTCTGCCTACACTTGATGCTTGTATTTCAGGCAAGAATGTAGTTGTTTAAAACTCAAATATGCGGTTTATTTATAAAAACAGCGCCTACTTGAAAATGTGCTTCGCCAATTTCGGAAACGTGAGCTCCATGCGATCACCGTGCGCTCAATGCTCATGTATCCTGAAGAGAGGAGCATAACCTCGGCTAGTCCTTCTGACATTTACCGTCTCTGTAGTGGTTAAACATAATATATAATTCGTTTTGGGTAAATCTAACAGGTAATCTTTGGTCTTTATTCTATTGTTCTATTAATATGTTAAAATGAAAATGAAAACATTGTAATGTTGTAAGTTCCCTGAACTACATGTGCGGCTATTAATATGTTTAAATCGAAAAGAGGCAGTATGTTTAAATAAAACGAAAAGACAGTGGTGTTTGATTGCAGCAGCCAATTCTGACTGATGTTATCAAGCTGCTCTTTGCAGAATTACCGGACTTGCGTTGTTACCGGAGGCGTGAGTCCCGTCCACACTACCGAGCAACCGTCCGAACTACCGAGGATGCAAGTCCGAAATTTGCAGGTATTGAAAAACACCAATAACTAGTCCATATTTGCCTAAAGACGGTAGTTTAGACCATGAAAAACGTTCAACAGGTCATATTCCTGGGACATATTGTTCCAGGTAAATTCGGTGGAAAAGCGGCTTATGTTTCACAGAACTAATCGTTGCCTGGGTTGCGTAGGCTACGTATGTGGGGCGGATCTATCAAAATAGGGGCAAGACCCTTTTGGGGTAGGGGCGTGTTTGTTTTGGTGATTTCAAATATCAACATTGGCTTCCAGAAATCGCTTACCCTGCCTTTAAGATAGCAGCAGTTCATATATGCACCTTAGATGATTTCTCATTAATTATACACAAACACTGTGGTTTAAATAATTTATTCTTTTCGAGGCAGAGTGTGAAAACTTCAGACATTGCGCAACAGAGCAGGAGCAGGAGAAGTGGAGCAAAGGTAAGAAGGGGAGGAGAGTGCTTACAAAAATCCCATGGACACTGACAGCAAATAAAACACACTTTCTCTACAACATCTGCGAACACACATCACTCATTCATCAAAAAAAAAAAAAATTGCAGGACATTCACAGATCTGCAAGAAATACCCACAGTAATTCTACTCTAATCTGATGGGTTCTCCAGTTGTCATCTAATTCAGTTTACCCACCAAGAGCACAGCCTGCCCGTAATCTGAACTTTGACCTCTGAAGGACCAAAGTCCCTCATGACCTCATCGTCTCCTTTGACACACACAATGGGAGTCATCATGACCTCTCGCTCCTCAGTTTGAGCCAGCTGAGCCAGCAGAGCAAATACGTGAGAACTAATCAGAATAAAAGAGGAGGAAAGGGAGGATCAGACACAACAAGAAACACTTATTCATCGCAGATGCCTCCTCTTTGATTTTAGTCCAGTTTTCTCATTTTCTCTTTGTGAAACCGAATTATGCTATGGACTCTTTAAGTTGGTGGTTTCATCAAGTGCTGACAGACAGGTTTGTGAGTGACACAAGTGTTAAAATTCCACTATATGACCAGTGGTTTGTGTGTGTGTGTGTGTGTGTGTGTGTGTGTGTGTGTGTGTGTGTGTGTGTGTGTGTGTGTGTGTGTGTGTGTGTGTGTGTGTGTGTGTGTGTGTGCGAGCGGTCAGCATGAGGGGAGGATGATGACTGGATGACCTTCACATGTGCCTGTTGTTATTTTCCATAGGGGTCACCCACTAAGAATTCACGGCATGCAAAAGACCGCATGAGTCTCTTTTCCTAGTAATCCCTTTTCTCTCCCTCATTCTTAATCTATATCACCACCTCCCTTTTTCTTTCCCTCGTTAATCAGTTTCTCTGCCACGGATTCTTTCATTCTCCATAACCACAAAACTTGCGATAAGAGACAGAAACCAAGTTCAAAAAGTGTGTCTATTTTAGGTGGTTTCCTATCAGGATATCCTTTTGGACATGCTGTATATTTTCAAACTCTTGTGTAGATTACCACCCAACCACTGCTGAACCTACGCACGCTTGTGCAGAAAGTTACCCGACAACTTTTGCAGGCTGTGCACACATGACGCTAATGCAGCATGAGCATAAACAATTCAAAGCCCTTTAGCATGTAAATGATGAGCGACTGTATGGATTGGGAGCGAGAAGAACGAATCTTGCATCGCTTGGCTTATCAATCAACCGGCAGCACATGCAGACAGCTGTGAGGAACCGCTTTGATGCCGTCTGAAACTGTGTCTGTGCACAAAACACCAGAGAGAGAGAGAGAGAGAGAGAGAGAGAGAGAGAGAGAGAGAGAGAGAGAGAGAGAGAGAGAGAGAGAGAGAGATTTTCTATTTCTGGATGCAGTTGATGTCTGGATGTCTGAACAAAGGAGACACAGACGAGACAGAGGAGAAAGACGGCAGCTGAGTCCATCATACACTGCAGCAGTGAGCAGACCCTACGTCAGGATTAATCAAAAATCCACTAACACACACACACACACACACACACACACACACACACACACACACACACACACACACACACACACACTCCAGATGAGTATCCTGGCACACACACACACGCATACATTTATGCAGACGCTTTTATCCAAAGCGACTTACAGTGCATTCAGGTTATACATTTTTTGTCAGTATGAGTGTTCCCTGGGAATTGAACCCACAACCTTTGCGCTGCTAACGCAATGCTCTACCACTGAGCCACAGGAGCATACGCATACAGAATATTACACATACATATATTCGTACAAGTATGTAGTAACACCACTGTAAATGGGACACAATATTTTTCACTAATTTTACAGCAGACAATGTCAACAATACTTTTATCAAAAATGTATGTGCAAATCGAACACAACTGCACAAACATGGTCCTCTAAACAGATTATAATCCTTGCAAAGTGGAATATTGTTATATTGTTTCCAAATAAACATTTAAATCGCCGTGTGTTTAGATGAAGAAAACCTGTGTGCTAACTTTAGACCCTCCCATGAAGTAAAAAACTGTACTGAAAAAAACATGCTTATGGTACCCAAACTTAACCCCACAAACACACTCTCACACACACGGCATGCAGCCAGACTCCAGAAATCTACTTACCTACAATTCCACAACTTTATCTGTTCGTTCCGTGCAGTGACCATTCTTTATATTCATACAGAAATATCTAAAAAACATATACAACACATGCTCTGCTATGCTACTCTATTCCACGTTACTTTCTTTCTTTAACCGTCAGTTAAATCCAGTTTCAACCTCCACCCTAAGCAGCAATGAAAGCGAGAATGAAAGAGAGAGAGAGAGAGAGAGAGAGAGAGAGAGAGAGAGAGAGAGAGAGTTAAATGCTAGTGAACGCTCCAGACACGAACGCTCAGTGAAAAGACCACTGCTACTTTTCTGCATACTCTTCCACCCCCCACCCTCCTCTGCTCCGCTCCGCTCTCCTGCCCTCCCCTCTCAGAGTCTCAGTCCTGTAGCAGAGCAGAAGCCATCTGGTACAGTCCAAAGTCCACTGCAACTCCAGAGCGTGTGCGTGTGTGAAACAGAGGAAGAAATAAAAGTTACTGTTTGCACTGTATTGAGTTTGCATCACCGCAGTGTGTCGAGTTATGTGAGTATATGTCTGATATGTCTGTGTTTTTTTGAGAAAGGACTAATGGCATTCCTGGCTTACTTGGTGCTGTAGGCGAGAAAATAAATTGGGGAAGAAGAAGAAATAAAACCATTTTTAACAAATTAGTACTATCAACATGAGTTAGTTTAATGGTACAGCACAGATTTCATTTAATGTGCATGGGGCATGATAATTCTGCATTTATTTTTTATCTTCTTACATGTTACCAGCTTGTGACTTTAAATGCAGACCTTGAGAAAGAGAAAAAGCACTTCCAAACTGTGGCAACAAAGATGGAAACATAATTAATGTGCTTAAGTATTTCCACCTATGTTGCAATAGTTTTGAAGTGTATGAAATAACTGTACCCATATGTACCCATATGTCATTGGTGTTTGGTGATGAGTTTTTGGCTCAAGGTCTGCATGTAAAGTCACACCAGAGGTGTTCAGCTGGGATTAGGACTTGGCTTTCTGCAGACCAGTCAAGTTCTTCCACACTGACTGAATCATCATTTCTCTTTGATCCTTGCCTTATAGACAGAGGCACTGTCATGTTAGAATAGAAAAGGGTCCTGTCCAGACTGTTGCTATAAAATTAGAAGCACACAATTCCATAGAATATAATTATATGCTTAAAAATTAAGATTTGTACTCATGGAAATTACTAATGTAGTCAAATATTTCCTTAGAAGGGGTGACCCAATACTTTTGGCAATATAGTGTAATTACCATTTTACATTTGTGTTATTTTAAAGTTTTGATGACTATATTATTTTTCTAAAATGTGATAAAAATTAAGAGCTAGTCAGTAGCTATGTTTCTATCCACCTATTTGCATGCACATTTTGGAATATCGCATAAAAAAACGCACGCAGGATGGATGGAAACATCACCAAGATGTGCTTAAATTCTAAAAATGGGCATAAAAACCCCACAACTGAGTGGGATAAACTTTTTATCCGATCAGAAAAACATTTACTGAATAAATTCCACCTAAAAGTCATGTGACTTTGCACGATGGGACGGGATAGCTTGAATAACCAGCTGACCAATCTCGTTGCACAGCATCTGAAATGCTGTTTTGGTTGTTCTGAAATGCCTGAGCAAAGTCTGTCATCAAAATAGCCAATTTCTGTATAACTGTCTAGTCTGTCTTAAACGACTGCGTTCCCAAACAGCAGGAATCCACCTCCGAAAGCATTAACCGCATTTATTGTGTTTCATCTGCTCAATCTGAGGCGCAAGTAATTCATCATATATTAAAATTAATATATTAAGTGGTTTCTCCTACTTTCCTTAGTTCTATATAGTGCCAATTTATCAGGAAGTGTTTTGTTCTCTTTGATACACTGGATGGAAATGGTGCTCTATTCACAAATGTTTTATGCGATATTCCAGTTTTGCTCATAAATTCAATTTGATTCTTTGGATGGAAACATAGCTAGTGTGTCTAACTTTTTAACTGATCCTGCAGATTACTAAACTGCACCTGCACTATTGTCAGGACAAAGCATCATTACACATATAGCAATGTGCGTGTGTTAAATATGGAGAATGAATGAGGACATCTTGTACAGTGTGTGTGTGTGTGTGTGTGTGTGTGTGTGTGTGTGTGTGTGTGTGTGTGTGTGTGTGTGTGTGTGTGTGTGTGTGTGTGTGTGTGTGTGTGTGTGTGTGTGTGTGTGTGTGTGTGTGTGTGTGTGTGGTTGAGGGCAATCTGAATGTTCTCTGGTGTTTGTCCTATAAATCCCTCAATCTAATATATCCCACAGCACTGACACCAAGAGCGGATCTGCATGCACATAATCTCCTCTTTTTTTCCTGACCTACATTAAACATTTACATACTGTGCGAGTCTATATATACACATATATAGCATACAAGCTAACTATATGACAGCATATAAGGAACATAATGTCCCACAGTCAAACACAGCAAACATGGTCACACCCAGAGCTTATGTCAAGACCGTCTCTGAACACAGTGCTGCCATTCACAGTTCTTTTGATCTGATAGGGTCTTTCATCGGGGCTGAATGGGTCATGTTTGCAGTATGCATAAAGCATCAGAATCCAGCACACAATAGAAATATTACAGCAATCTAGGATCTAAGAATGCATGCATCCCAAGACTGGCCAGCACTTCTGTATTTATAGACATATACGAAGCCATCATAGCTTTCACACATGAATGTATAGGAGCCATGGCTCAGTGAGCCTCACTCAGAGAGGCACAGCTGTCCCCAGAGGCAGGTCGCCCTTAAAAACCTTGTATGTGTGCATGTGTGGCAGAAAGAAAACTACAGAGTGCTATCTGGAAATAGCTCCAGTAATCCAGCGAGCAGACAGAACATTCTGTCTGTGTTTTGTACTATGCTCTGCTGGCTTTGCTGATTCATAGCAATGAGCCGAACACTGAGGACAGCTGGGATGACACTCGGTGGGTAATGCTAAAATATGGTCTAAAAAATAGTTGGCCGGACAAGCCGAGTCCAATGTGATGATTTGGGTATATTTAGATGATATATGGGTTTGTGTACGTATATGTCCATATGAACAGAATACACATTGCTGCTCAAATGTTTGGGGTCAGGTCAGTAAGTTCAGTTCAAATCTCTTAAGTTCAGCAAGGCTACATTTGCAGTAAATTGAAATACAGTAAAAACAGCAATATTTAATTACAATTTAAAATAACTGTTTTCTATTTATTTTACAAAGTGATTTATTCCTGTAATTTTTAAACAGCCATTACTCCAGTCTTCAGTGTCACATGATCCTTAAAATCATTCTATTACGCAGATTCGGAGCTCAAGTAACAAATCATGATATTAGTAATGTTGAAAACAGTTGGAAACATTTCTATTCAGGATTCTTTCAAAATAACAGCACTTTTTTTCAATATAAATATTTTGTAACATTATGAATACCTTTACTGTCACTTTCGATAAAATGAATGCATCCTTGCTGAATAAAAGTACTAATTAAAAAAAAAAATCAAACAAAATATTAACATTCAAATTTCAATATTATATTGATTTAGAAATAATAAACATAATATTGTATCGCCATGTCCATGTTGATTCCCACCCTCAGACGGCAGAGCCCATTTTTTTCTTTTCCCATAAATAACGAGGGAATATGAGGTTCATATATGTATAGAGAAGGAAAAATAAATTCTGTCACTCTGGAAAACACTTGCTCGGATAGATCCGGGTCAGTAAGATCCTCTCTTGAGGATAGTCTGTCTGCAACGTAAACCGCAGCCCACGCACAATGTTCCAGCTCACTAAAATGTCACTTTAATTTAAATTACAGATGCTGTCATTTATTTCCCAACAAAACATTTCTTCAGTTGCTGAATTGTTCAGAATCGGGTTTCATTTTCAGACAACACAGGAAAAAGAAGATTAGTGTCAATAATTCTTTCAGAGAGTTTGCTATCTGTTCTTGCAATTTCTCTAGTTTTTTGTCAGGGTTTGTGCTTGCGAATAAGAGACACACACAGTAGGGAACACCTCTTAGACCCCAATGGGCACCCGACTGATACCTAAGGTCAAAGGTCATGAGAAACATACAGAACAAAAGAGCTCTTGTGTGCAGTGTGAGAGAAGCGAGTGCTCGGAGTGTGTAAGTCTGTGTGTGTGTTACTAGAGATGGAGGATTGACGGAGTTTGTGCACAGAGACATGGACTTAGACATGTTCCCTTCAGAAGAAAAGCTGAACTCATGAAAGGTGGCAAAGAAGGACTAAGGTAAGAAACGATTTTCTGAAGGTAACACTATCCTGCCTCCCTAAGGCCATTGACCTACAAAGAAATCACTGTTTAATCATTTCCAACCCAAAAAGTGGCTGATGGAAAAAAATGCTTGTGCTATATGAATAGAGATGGTCCTAGAAATTGGTAATTCTGATTAAACATCAGGTTGCATACATACATCATTGACTTTCACAGCTGCAGTCCCTACACCTATTCACCAATACATTTCCAAGAATCTTCCATGCATTACATTTACATTTAGTCATTTAGCAGACGCTTCTATCCAAAGCGAATTACAATTGGGGAATATATGAAGCGATTCATGATTAATTCATCATTAATGATTACTGACTGACAAATTGGTCTGAATGACCAATCATTTCATTAGCAAATTAATCTGAAGTTTAATTTATTTACTATTTACTATAGTTAGTTACTGAATTAATTATTAGCTAATCATTAATTTAGAATGTTAATGCTTTTTTTAAATCATTTAAATTCAGATCAATTCTCTTATTAATCATTCAAGAATCATCATCTGTGAATCAGTTCAAAATGATTTTTTAAATTAATTTAAATTCAAATCGATATATGAATTTTTTAGACTGATTTGTGAATCATTTAAAAATTATTTAAATTTAAGACTCAAAAGATCAACTTTTTTATTCATTCAAAAATCAGACATGACAGTTGACTTTACAGTAACTTCACAATAAGGTTCATTAGCTAATGTATGCATTAACTAACAATAAGCAATACATGTGTTACAGTATTTATTCATCTTTGATAATGTTATTTAATAAAAGTACAACTATTCATTGTTCATGTTAGCTCAGGTCCATTCATTAATGTTAGTCAGATAAAACTTTGGATTTTAATGTTTTATTAGTAAATGTTGAAATTAATATAAATCTAAATTAATAAATGCTTTACAAGTATTTTTCATTTTAGTTCATGTTAGCTAATAGTTAATAATAATAATTCATTACATTTATATAGCTCTTTTCTGCTTTTCTAAGCACTCAAAGCGCTCTACTTTGTCTCCTCATCCACCACCAGTAGTTAAGCTCCTAATGTTAACTAATGGAAGCTTATTGTAAAGTGTTACCAGCTGTACTATACACAGCAGCAATTTTAGCCAATTAAATAATTTTGAGCAAATAAAAACCAGAAAAATGCATATTCAAAATAAAAATGCAATAATTTTCTTGAGTTTTTATTAATCTCCAGAACTTTTTTGTATCTGGAAAACACATTTAAAATCTCCGGACATTTCCATATTTTGTAGAAACCCTGTGCAGCAGAACAAAGCAGACAGTGTAGGTGTGCTGAACATGTTCACTGTCATGCATGAAACCTAGACATACAGTATAATGAGTGAAGAAGAACAGAACAACAAAAACATTTTCCTTCCAGTCTTATGATTCCTACCACACACACATTCATACAGCCTGAGAACGGAGGCGTACTCTACAGCACTCTCAGTGCGGCATGTTGACCCTGAGATGTCTCGAGGCAGCGGGGCCACTTGAGTAATTGAGAGAAGTTCACCTTTGATTGCCTAAGCTATCCATAAACACAGGCAACTGTCACTGTGTCATTCACTCAGTGATACCTGATGCACTTGTATTGTTGAGATTTGTGTTAAGTACCTAACAGAAAGGAATTAAGTACATATGTCAGCCATCTGCACCATCCCATCACCTTCCCCAACTCTTATAAAGCGGTTATATTAATATAAAAAAAATCATCTACTTATAAGCCATTCAATATAGAGAGGTACTGATAAAATTGATATTTACTAGAACTTGTTTTAGTCATGTGCTTTTAAACTTTATGTATATTTCAGATGTTCTGGACCATCTCATTGATAACGTATTATAGTATAAGTACTCTGTTTTTTATCACCAGGAAGTTGAGTTGTTCTGTAATACAGGTCAGCTATAGGACAAAAAGACTTATGGTTAATAAGGTTAATGAGATGGTCCAGAACATCTGAAATATACATAAACGCACATGAACATTGACTAAAACAAGTTCTAGTAAATAAAAAAATTATCAGTAGATGATTTTTTTCAAAATGTTTCTAGCTTTATCAATCATCTTGGATTTGTTTTAATGAGCTTGACTCAATGCATGGAATTATAGAATTAAGCTGGGGGTATTTTGCATGCTAACTAATAAGATATCATCGCAGGGCTAAATTTCCATCTGTGCCACTCTTTTGAAAAAAATTATTAGAAAGATATTTGTTTTAATTAGAAAGTGTCTTAAGCACTGGAGAGGTGCTATATCAAATAAACTTTACCAGAAACTAGTATTACTAAAGAGTCGACTTATATAATATTAATATAATCGTATTGTAATCATAATTATTTTACATTACATGATTATTTATGTAATATATTTAAACAATATTATGGAGTGCAATTTTGGAAGAAAAGAAACTTGCAGAAGAAAACATCTGACTGGCACATTCAGGCAGGCAGCACAGAAACTGGAGTCACAGCATGCCATCTAGTGGCTACTAGGAGTGTTTCAGGCATCTGCTGTTGTAATGGAATAGTTTCTAAAATAGAAAATATCGCGAAAATTTGTCTGCCATTCTTTAAAGCCCTTTTATTTATGCATTTATTTCTTTATGTACTTTTATTCTATGTAACTCAAATAAAAACATTTAAATAATTTCCACACAGGTTGTTCAACAAAACAGTGTGTGTAAAGAACCAAAAACGACAGGAAAACACCCACAAAAAATACACAAAAGTATAATAAAAGTAATGTTAGTCCATAAGACCCCTGTGTATGGCAATATTACGGTGCCCGGCAGAGGCCGTCTTCGGTTCACTTAGTTTTGTCGTGGCCACAAGGTATTAATTCATGGGAACGTGATATTATGTGTTGAGGTAATTACATCCTTATGTTGAGGGAACAACATATTTTTCTCGTGGCCACGAGTTTAATACGTAAACAAACCTACTTGACCATAGCAACCCGGGATTATCAGAGATGGATTCATTAATATTTTATTTTGAATTAAGAAATTATTACGTTACATAAATTATTATAATTGACCATAGGCTACCAGACTGTAGGCAATGGCATGCAATGTACACAGCATTCAAATTAAGTTTAACATGAATAGGCTAAATGTTACATAAAGTACATCAAATAAAATAGACCTACAAGAAAACATTGTTATCCATCCCACAGTCTTGCTAGTTGTGTGTGTCCATTAACTGATCGTCTTTTTCCGCAATATTTGTATATTATTATTAGCTATTAGCTATTATTATCATCATCATCATTGTTATTATATTCGTTTTTCCCTTCATTTCGATCTCTTTACATACGTTCTGACTAGTTTTGTACAAGCCTTACTGTAAATGCTCGACATGCCAATAAAGCTTTGATTATGCTGACTGGTATTTATAGCCTATTGGAAATGCAGTTTAAATGTTGAATTTCACATATATTAATTTTTTCTGCGAATAAATCCTTATTAATGGGCTATTATACCCTACTGCCTAGTGTTTCGCTGAGGAATGAATCATTCACGTATAGTTTCATTTGTAAATAAAAACACAATGTGCTCATTTATCACCACCCACTGGCATAAATAGCCTACAATCATAAAGTACTAGCATAATTGTCATGCGTTTACAGTATTTGAAAAATATATGATAGCAAATAGCATAATTATACAGAACGTTAATTAGGTAAAGCGATACACGTAATTGAAAGGGGAAATAATAAAATATTACATTTATATGAAATAAATGTAAAAACATAGCCCTAACAAGTTCATATAACCTAATAATATTAAAAATATACAAATATTAAATTAAATGTTTAATGTTAATAAACATGTTTTATCCATCTCTGATAATCCCGGGTTGCTATGGTCACGTAGGTTTGTTTAGCATTAAACTCGTGGCCACTAGAAAAATATGTCGTTCCCTCAACATAGCATCCTGAGGCTACGACATAACGATGTCGTTACCTCGACAAAACGATCTCGTGGCTACGACATAATATCATGTTCCCACGAATTAATATCTCGTGGCTACGACATAACATCACGTTCCCACGACTTAATATGTCGTGCCCACGACAAAACTAAATGAACCGAAGACGGCCCCTCCCGGGCACCATACAATATATTTAATTTTGGGTGAACTATACCTTTCAAAAACCCTTGAAGCACATTAGTTGATTTGTGCTTATCTTTCTAAAGACTTGACACAACAGCATCATTCAATGGGTACATTATATTTCTGTGTATATTGTAGCACATTATGTGAAAAGTATGATTTACCTGTTTGATGGTCGAAATGAATATTCGGATGCTATCCGTCAGTCAGTCGACGGCAAACCGAAAAACTTTTCAACAATTTGCACTAATAAACTCCGAAATTGTCAGTGTTATGGACTACAGCGATGGACTCGTTTTAAAAGTTCACTTTCTTGTTATGTTAGGGTTTCTCTGACTAATTGTATATTGCAAGCGTTACTGATTCCAGAGGCTAACATTGTGATTACTTCACCAACGCGCGCGCGCACGCACACGAACCGATCACGTTCACAATTAACAGCCAATCATGTGTTAGAGTCCGCGTGATTCGTTTTTTTCTCTGAAAATCAAAAAATCATTATGGAACAAAAATATGAAAAACGTAAACAAATTTACACACCAATATGATAATTATATTTAATAAAAAAACACGCACAGCTTTTACGAAAAAAAGTGACGTGTGACTGAAAACAGCATACTAGGCCCTATTTGTTGATAATGATTAATTGAAAAATATGAAATATTTTTTTTCCAAAGATCATATAAGCATTCGATTCAAAATGACTATGCCTACAAAGCTTCCTACCCACCCTTAAGAGCAAGCACCCTTTAAAACAGCTATCTGTATAGAGACTTAGTCATTTCAATAGTAGCCTATTATTTGTTGTACTTAGTAATGTCATTGCAGTGACAATATTGCAGTGAAATGTAAAGTGTAACACACAGACAGAACTCTTCAATGCAGGATGACAAAAGATTTATTTGCAAACGTGCTTTACAAACATTGCGCATTAAAACAAGTCTTAAAATAAAAATCAACAATTGTACTTAAAAAGGTAGCTTTGTGGCGGAATGTCACACATGATTTTGGAATCTCTATTCTAATTTTTGAGCACTGAATAACTGTTTTGTGCAGTCATTTCGTGTACAACTGTTTACCATGGAGGCGTTACATTTGCATTTTCTTATTGGGCATGCAAGGATCGCTTTCAAGCTGCTAAATTGCCCCAAAGCTAAATCTTGAATAACTTTAAATATATTAGATGACCTGAATGAAAGCATAACATCGTATATAAACTAAACATGACTCATTTCAGGGAGGACCAAACAACAATTAAAACAACAACAGCTAAAATAGCAATCTGTAATAGACTGGTTTTATATTTCTTTCTATTGTGTATTTAGATTTGGTATATTCATTGATTTCCCAAGTCACTGATCGGAAGGGTATATAAAATATCTCATGATTCTCAAGAGCATCAGGACAAACACAAACCCTCATCATGGCCAAAATGGTAATTGTTGGTCAGAATATGCTTAAAGTATACCTATTAAAAATGATTCATTCTGCCTCTGGGAAAAAAATCAATGAAGCACTTTGGCTCATATTCCACCCCCTTCCTTTTCAAACAACCAGAAGAAGTTGCACACAATAGCATGCTTCTGAAAACATACAGTGGCAATATTACCTCTCTGTGAATCAAACACAGTTATGAATCAGCTTTTGTCAAGCTGTACTCATTCAACCCTCTGTGGTAATACACACACTGATACACATGATGCTTGTGTGTTGCTATATTTGGAAGAACAAGGATCTATTCACGGTAGACATGTTGTAATAGCAGACGAGGATGATTTAATAAGGTAATTGTTTTTTATGGTAGAACAGAACTATCTTCTAGCACATGAACAAACACTCAACCACACACACACACTTACACTAGCTCGGCTAATTAGAAATCTCCACATATATGCTGTCTTGTTTAAATTCATGAGTAGGAAGCACTTAGAAGGCTATGTTACTGTTGAGCTGGAAAATGACAAATTAGGCAAAGGGATAGTACACCCAAAGCTGAAAATGTTATCAATTTGTTCATACAAATGCTGGTCCAAACCATGGAAAGCAAAAGCAGAAAGCAATTATAATGAATAGTGACTTGATGCACAAGCACTATAAAAGTATCATAAAGTAGGCTTGTTTATTATTTCAACATGATGGTTTTGTGTATTCCTTCCCTTTGAGTGGGCTGTTAACTATATATGCAGCTGGATCATTAAGTTGAGGTCATTTCTATGAACTTTTATGATTTATTGAAACTATCTCAAAATAAAGAAAAGCATAGTAGTCATTCGCAGGCACACGAGTTCTCATTTGCTTTCAGTATATTGAAAAGTGTGGCCTGAATATATACAAAAAATGGGTTTATCCCATGGCTATGGATACATAGCCTCGGCAAAATTGTGAACTATGAACACAACTTAACATGGCTAAACCAGCAAGAGAAAAATATATTTAAAAAAAATGCTAAATCTGACAATTTATCTGGTGTATCTGTTGCTTTACTTTTACTTATTTATTCATATTGACTGTTGTATTGTCTGTTTCTTCTATGTTTGAAAGGCAATAAACAAGTTTGGATAGACATTTTGGGTAAAACTATCCCTTTCACCCCCTGACAGGAACCATTTAAGCAAGAGATCAACTCTTAAACTCAATAAAAAAGCAAAAAAGTAAAAAAAAAACATAACATCTACATTTATCTTTCAGTAAATGCACTTCATGAGCACAGATTGAAAACTATAGAAACATATCCCATACACATCTTTTGCTTGTGCAGTGCATTGCACATCTCATTATGCATGCCTCCTCCTTATCATCATTAAATGTCAAACCATAGGTGGGCTAAAATAGTTATGAAGTTCAGGGAACACAGATGGCATATTACAAGAATCGTAACAGATATGCTTATGTAAGTCCTCGGAGTCTAGTTAAATACTGCATTATATAGTGATTATATCATCATTTGCTATGGCTTAATTTGTCTATTCCAATAACAGGAAACAAAAAAAAAACCTGAAGCACCAAAATATTCTCTTTACAACTATCTTATGAATACATAAATAAATGCAATAATACTTTTGCCATTTAAAGGTGAAACACATCAAATGGATTTGACTATTTTACTTATTATATACAGACACATTATGCATTAATGTACAATTCTTTACATCGTTGAAGCATTCTTTCCTGTTTGGTTCGATTTTTCAAGTGCTCAGAAAGTAAAGCTTGCCGGTCAGCGTAACAGCTGCACATTACATTATTTAAGCTGCTGCTTAAGAAGTTGAAACCATTTGTGGCACTGCCTTTAATGACGTCCTTGCTGGGTTTATCATCTGCCTCTTTTAAAATTGACCATACATGCGAAAAGCGTGATAGTTACGTCTCCAAATAAGCCCTAACTAACAGTCCTCCCAAAGTTTCCTATAGTTGCAAAGTGTTTAACAGTAGCAGCATGACAGCAAGGCACAGGACGAATGTGCTGTCCACCAAATCCATTTCTAAGCTACTTTAAAGCTGCTTGGTCTCAGTCTATCTGATTGCCAGATTTTATTCTTGTGCTTTCAGGAGATTGGTGAGCGGGCTTGTAGCAGGTGTAATTGGGAAATCTTGATGCAACAGGTTGTGCAGGTCTATTTGATTCACAGTGTAATAGGGAGCATCTCATTCCCCTACATAGTCTAGGAAAATGGAGTTTACAAAGGGTTTAGAGACCCAGCTCGATTCCAGCGGCATCCATTTTGGAAGTTTTGGATGATGACTCATCAACTTTGCTCACTATTTCCTCCTCACTGAGTCAGGAAACCTGAGTTTATCGCTGTGTATTACATCCTGTGTTTGACGTGTGTCTTTGAAGCGCTCAGATTTTTGTTTCGCCTGGGCTACAGTTGGATGCAAGGGTTTTGCTGCAGCTTGTCTATAGGCCCGAAAATGGTGTTTGAGAACATGTTCTGGAAATCTATCGCAAATATTACTGCTCTTATGCTTTAAAGATTAAGACGGGGTCAATGAGGTGTATTGCAGCAGTGCAATAGCGTGGCTATGGAAGCATGAGCCGTTTATAGTGCTAAATTGCAGATCTGTGATGATGTGACTGTAAGCACGTCTCTGTTGCCTTTGGAGGAAGAGCAGTGACGGTAAAAGTTGCAGAGCCTCTCAGTCCTGCAGCAGTGTTTCTCTCCAGTTAAAGCTGTGATTGGGCCCATGGGTGAGGGGTAGGATGGGTGGATCCACAAGCTGCCAAACGCCTGTCTCACCCATCTCCCCACAAGCACAAAAGCCTAAGTAAGGTATCTGTGAGAGAGACAGAAAAAATGGAAGGAACGAGAATGTCTGCAGTAATTGGTATATATCAAATATAACAAAGTTCCAAAATGAATACACACTACTGTACAAAATTTGGGGAAATGTTTTTGTGAGCATCTTGTGCTCATCAAGGCTGCATTTATTTGGTAAAAAAATATTATTAATTTATGATTATTAAATTAATTCATTTTCTTTTTTAATATTTATATTCCTGTGATGGAAAAGTTTGCGCTACTTGATATTTTGTTACATTTGACTTTTGAATAACATTTGAAATTTCAAAAAAACAGTATTTATTTGAAATTGGCATCTTTTGTAACAATGTAAAAGTTTATACTGTCATTTTTTATCAATTTAATGTTTTTTTGCTGAATAAAAGTATTAATTTCTTGTAAAAAAAATTGTTGTGAATTATTATTTTTGTAGAAATTAAATATTTGTAGTTTACATACATACCTTTTTATAAGAATGTATGTACTGTATATACAGTAAATAGAGATTACACTAGTCAATATTCACATCCCAAACGTATTTATATATAAAAATCGAGAAAATAATTATTTGGAAAATATGCACAAGAGATCTGACCTTTCTGACCACTTGCACAAAGTCTTTAGCATTCTGTGGGGTCAGTCCCTGTATCTGCCTCGTACAGGCCTCCAGAGAGGAAGCATGGGCCACAATCAGCACTGTATTTCCTGTTTGACACCACATGGAAAGATGGTAAACATAACATGTCTTAAAGCATAAACCTTTGAATCAGTATTGATCTAGACCAAATAAAAAAAATCAAATGTACCAGCACTCAAGACCTACCTAGATTATTGCACTCTGACAGTATTTCACGGGTCACTTGGAAGCTGCGACTGATGTATGTGTCATAGGACTCAGACACAGCCAGTTTACTGACAGGAATATGAGGTCTAGAGGGGAACAAGATGACTTAATAATAATTAATCATTCATTTCACTGCAAGAAGATATTTGTGAAATCAAAAGGAACCATAAGCAATAAAATAAACAACAAATAATGCTATCATTCAGAAAAATCACAGCCAAAAAGTGTAGCAAAAAGCATGTATACTTCATTGAATTGTCTAATAAAATACCTGTACGTTGTATCCACACAAAGGTTTGCAGCCGCCAGGTCTGCAGGAGGAATCCAGGCAGGTAATGAGGTTCCCGACACCCATTTAGTCCACTCAAACAACCCCGGCTCAATTCTGATCTTAGTCTTCCCATCCTTTTGAAGACCTGAGACATACAATCCATAACAGAGAAAGAGGCACATGGGAAGAAATTGATTTAGAGGTGTAAATGGGGATGGCTAATGCAGTAAAAACTGATTTGTGAATGAACGGAAGAAAGATGAAAGAGTAGAGGAGGTGCTGTTTTACCTTTGAGGATATTATGAGCTGTTTGCACGCAACGCAGAGATGGAGAACAATATACAAAGTCAACCAGTGTTTGACTTTCCAGGAGAGCCTCCCCTGTAAAACAAATTACACATACAATAAACACATGCAAGTGCCGACAGTGAAGCAGAAATGACACACTACATATTTAATATATATAAGCCAAGAGGAATTAGTGTGATCTTGAAGTCAAAGGGATAGTTCTCCCAAAAATGTACATTTTGTCATCATATACTCAACCTCAAATTGTTGCAAACCTTTATGAAATCCTTTCAGCTGTTGAACACAAGTGAAGATATTCTGAAGAATGTTGGGAGCCGTTGACTTTCATAGTATGGAAAAAAATACTAGGGAAGTCAATGGTTACCGACATTCTTCAAAATATTTTATTTTGTGTTCAGCAAATGATGAGTGAAATTAGTAAATGACAGATTTTTCATTTTTAGGTGAACTTTCCCTTTAAAGGGGTCATATAATGCAATTTCTATGTTTCCTTTTCTTTAGTGTGTTATGTAGCTGTTTGTGCATGTATAAGATCTGCAGAGTTACAAAGCTCAAAGTCTCCCACAAAAGGATTTATTCTATCTAAAAGAGAAGCCTGATCCAGACCGGGCTAGAAAATGTAGAGCTGCCACTAACGACTATTTTTATTTCGATTAATCTATCGACTAATCCATTAATCTAAACGATTTATTTCCCACAAAAACAAATCAACACTTTTACTTAAGAATATTTTATTAAACCAAATGAAATCCAAATTTCTATGAAATCCTTTTTAAAGCAAAAGTAAAGTGCAATATAAGAGTGCAAGCAGCAAGTGTCCATCTCATAGTCCAAATCAGTTAAATCAAAGTTCAGTATTATAGTGTAAGAATGACAACATATCCACGTGTTCTAGTCTAATAATACAATTATAAATTTAGCAGAAATATTATTTACCAGAATTTATTAAGGTGAAAAATGTTAATGTGGAATATTTCTGAAAAAAAGAAAGAAAAAAATACAACTTTTTTTGCTTATGATTTTTTTTATGCTTTTGATTATTAAATTTTATGGAAACATTAAAATGGAATCCAGAAAATAACGGAAAACAGAATTTGGTAAAGATAAAACTGTAAAACTGAATTAAATGAATATGTGGACATCAAAATGTGTAAACTCAGAGTGAGGGTTTGAGCTTTTATTTTGAAATGTGAATTATCCTGTGTTTACGTAGATTTATAAATAGCGTTTGAAATTATGATTTTTAAATGGGCTTAAATGCAGCCTTGGAAAATAGTCTAATAATGATACAGCAAAATTAAGTCAACGATATTTAAAAATCGACTAGTCGATAAAATGGACGAATCGCGACAGCCCTACTAAAATGTACGGTGGCTGAGAGAACTCGGAAAACTTCAGAAAACACATGCAAATAAAGCACCAGCAAATCAAGAAAACATTTTCATCAGTTTGACAGCAGATGGTGAAAATGCTCACAACACAAACAAATAAAGATGTAAATGCTCACAACACAACCAAATACATTTTATTTGCAGCGCGTTTCTTTTTTGGTTGTGCTGTGAGCATTTGCAGCGCGTGTGTTGTCAAATTGAGGAAGTTGTTTTCTTAATTTGCAGGTGTTTTTTCTATTTGCAGCACGTTGAGCTCTCTCGGTCACCGTAAAAATGCCTCATTCAAACACGCCCCTACATGGCTACATCACGATGTGGAAATATTTGCGTAATGCCGCCCAAATGTTCACGTAAAGAAAGCAGGCTTGGTTTCAGTAACTGCAGTAGTGTTGATGCAGCCATGTCAGGGAGATGCTGTGCGTTTCTATACGAAAGCAAATGCAAACCTAGGAGAGTACAAGGCTGGCTGTGCAAAGGCTATTTCTTAAATAAAATAAAAAAGTCAGACTTTGCTCTGACAATTTGGCGCTTCTGATTCAGCGACTGTAGGTATGTTTTGTTAATAGTTTAAGTATTTGCTATTGACTGTTCAAATGCAGAGATTCACGCCGTGTAGAGTATCGCTTCATGTGTATGTGTGTGCGCGCATGTGAGAGAGAGAGACATAGTCACATCACAGTGGAGTCAGCTTTCTTAACCACAGCTTGTGTACTGCAAATACATACGAGCATCATCACTGTGTCTGTCACGTGACTCTGTTCCTCTTTCGGGCTTGAAGTGATGGTAAAACTAAGGACATTTATTAACTGTCTTTACATTTATTTTGAAAGCTGAAGCTTGCGATTTTGGTAAGGGGCATCACATTTCCGACGCGTGCTTGTGGTGTTCGGCCAATCACAATGCACTGGGTCAGCTGGCCAATCAGAGCAGACTGTGCTTGTCGGAAGGAGGGGCTTTGTAGAAAACGACGCGTTTGAGAGAGGCGGACCATAGAGGACCTACAATAATGTACAGTATTTGAAAAATAATGTGTTTTTTGAACATTAAAGCATGTCAACATATTCTGTTACACCAAATAATGATCTTTAAAATAGCATCATATGACTCCTTTAATGTGGATTTAAGAGTGGTGAGGGACTGACCGACTAGACGAGCCTGTGTGGATCCGAACACAGTGATAGAACAGTCCTTATCATAGTCCCTGTAACCCCCAGTCCTCGCTGGGAGACTCGTTGGCATATTGAGGTTTGACCGCACATACCGACCTGTTAAAGACATGCAAATATACACAAATGAACACACATCGGGAAATTAATCATCAACACAGTTCTCACACATTTGGGCCAATACATTCCCATGACATTTTTCGATTTGCTGGATACAGTTACTTAATTTTTAGATTTATGACTGATGAAATATTTTTGAACTTATTTTAATATAACAGTTCAATTTTGAAACTACTTGCTGATAAATCCAGATTTGTCCCGGTCATGGGAACAACTACAAAGCGTTAAAAAAACTGATTTGGAAAGTTGAGCTCAGACCTTTGGCATCAAAGCACTGATTGATCCAGTGTTTCCCAAACACTACATCCATTCTCTCGCCATGGCGACACACAAACAACGTTCTTTTAGGCAAACGAGACTGATTGGGTCGTAGGATCTAAAACAAGTAAAAAATGTTTTGATAAAAAATTATACATAAAAAAGCTTTTACATTTTGTCACATCAACACAAGATTCCCTCTCTATGGTTTTACCTGCATAGTTTGACATAAAACGCTCAGACTGGAGGGATCCACTGGCATGGGGTCATCAAGGAGACGACCGTCCAAGTGTGGGTCAAGAAAAATCCCACCCATTGCACCCCTGATATCGGTTGGGGGGGTTCCATTAAGGAAAGAAAAAGACCTAAGATAAGAGGTAAAGAGATGAGATTTAAATATGTTACTTACTGTTTTCAGTTTTAACATACTGTCACCACAGACCCATAAGAGACTCCAAACTACCATTCAAAATAAAAACATTAATAATGTGATAAATGATTACAATTTAAAATAACTGTTCATTATTTTAATATATGTTTTCATATGTAACTTATTCTTGTGATGGAAAAGCTAAATTTTTAACAGCCATGAAGACTCAAGTCTTCAATGTGACACGTGATCCTTTAGATATCAATTTAATATGCTGATTTGGTGTTCCACGAATATTTCTTGTTATCATCAATATTAAAAACTGCTGGGTTGTGTAATATTTTTGTGGAAACCATGACACGGACATGACATACATTATTCAGGATGCATCCGTGCTGAATAAAAGCATTAATTTCTTAAAAACCAGCAGCTTTAGTCACTTCATGACATATCTTACCCATGTAAGACCCAAGTGTCACACTCGTCTGCCCTGTTGACGTAGTTTTCTGGCAGTAGCCCAGATAACCCGGTGCTCATCGAGGTCCCGTAGACCCAGCCCTCACTGGCAGTGGCCTGTTCTATAGACGACATGAAGATGAAGTCACTGGGCACCAGCTCCAGTTCATCATCATTCTGAGGCACATAAGGGTACATCACCCGCAGGGTCTTAAAACAGAGAGAGACAGTTAATAAGCCACCAAAGCCAAAACGTCAGTCATATGACAAGAAACCGTATTAGTAATCTTTCAGCATTACTGAAAAGAGCATTTTAATTAAATATATTCAGTGATCCATAGTAGATCCCATAGATTAATACTTAATTCTAAGTGTGTTAATGCTAAGTGTAACCACCTTAATTATAATTTGGAAATTATTGAAATTATTGTATGGATACAGATGAATCAATGTAGTGAAACATTGGTGTATTTAATTTAGACCTTAGATAGCAATTATTTGGTATAAGCAATGGTAAATTATATACTAAATGATTATAAATGATATGAGAATAATTACTTAAAACATTATAATATTTAGGATATTAGCTAAAGAAACAATTGAGAACAACAATTTGACTACCTCGTGATTGGCAAATCGGATGTCCCGTGACAAGAGTACAGCCTGCCAATCACAGCCCAGGGTTATGTCTACACCTTTGGCAAGTTTTTCTAATGATGCCAGATGATTGGATTGGAAGTGGTAGGCCAGAGTTATATGAAGCTGCTTCTTATGGGGCTCCACATGAACATCTGGAGAGAGAGAGAAAATGTAAATTGTATTTTACATTTAATGAGCCATTTTAGCAATACAAACGCCTGCTTTCTTCAATGCCAGTAGAGCACACAAAAATTGATTTAAAAGAGGTAGGAAGGCAGCTCCAAAGACAGAAAATTAAGACTATTGCTCCACTGTGTCATCATCAGGTATAGACAGGCATGCCAATAACACACACACACCTGCTTTGGAAGCTGCCTCAGTGGAAAAGTCTGCTGCAAAGCTCTTGATCACCTCAGCCACCTTCTCGTCTACAAAGAGGCCGATGAAGTTTGAGGACGAGTAGAATTCTAGGGGGAGTGGGTAGGGGAAACGACCTCTCCACTGGCCCACCACTGCCTGCAGAGCTTCACAGAGGGCATCTACCTTGCTATCTGCACACTACAGTGACAGAGAGAGAGATACAGTCTTACAGAGAGACAGTCCAACAACCATTCAAACATTCCTAAACATAAACAAAAAACTTTTATAAAAGATTCCTCAAAAAAAGTAACACGATTTCCACAAAAACATTACGCAGAACAACTGTTTTGAAATGTTTCTTGAGCACCAAATCAGCAAATTACAATGATTTCTGAAGGGTCATGTGACACTGAAGACTGCTATAAATATAGCTTTGCCATCACAGGAATAATTTAAGTTTTAAAACATGTTAAATTAGAAAACATCATTTTAAATTGTAATAATATTCCACAGAATTACTATTCATATATATAAACTTTTTATAGTTTCTAAGTGGTCCGGTGGCCCAGTAGTGCACAACACAACAGAGTCACCAAAACACAACGCATTGGATTAATGTAATTGTTTTGTGCAAATATCTGTGTGTTGCGGCTTGTTTCCATTGTGTTGTGCTAATTTTGTTGCGTTGGGGCTGGTTTCCATTGTGTTGTGGCTTGTTTCTGATATGTTGTGGATATTTTGTTGTGTTGTATACTATTGGGTCACCGTAGATATGTAGATGAAGTGCTCTAACCATGAAGAACTGGCAGAGGGTTATGTGAGGGAAGATGTTGTGGGCTTTGTTCTTGCCACATGTTATGCGACTCTGCTGCCAGAAGTTGGAAAGCTGGTTGAGGAGAGGACCGCTGGGTTTCAGGTACAACACATACTCCCTCGGTAAAGGATCATCCAGAAACGGGTCATCCACATGAGAGAACAACCTGCAAAATAGAAATTTATGACACGTTCGATAAGACATTATGAACAGGTGAGCAGTATTTACACTTGTTTGGGATTGAAATTAAGGACATGGTTAATTTAATTAAATTTTTTAATGGAAAAACATGCCAATGATAAAATACTTCTGACTCCCTGCCAGCAGAGGGCACCAGTAAACCATTAAAGGTGAGGTGAACATGAAGCTGAGTTCATGACTATATGTGAGCCCAGCCCACCTGATGGTGTAGTGTTTCTTTCAGTGAGTGTGTGTGTGTGTGTGCTTAAAGAGTGTCTGTGGCTCAGCACGGTTCAACTGAAATGAACGGCTGTCAAAAACGACATGGGTCATAGTGCATATGTGTGGGTGTGCACACTCACCAGTCACAGGCTGCTTGTACATTTCTGCCCCCAGTCGAAACCAGAGCTTTTAGCCTGTAACAGAAAGGACACAGCGAGAGAGAGAGAGAGAGAGAGAGAGAGAGAGATCAGCTCAATTGCTGTACTGGTCACAAAATCAATGGCCTCCTTTCCAGAGGATGTTTATCAGTACATTATCACTGAGGAGTTTTCTCAGAGATCTAAATTTGATATCACAAAGATGTTCCTCTATTGTTTCTATCTCTGTATGTGAAACATATCGTTTATCATGCATGAAATCACACGTAGGCTAAACAAACTCTTGTGATAACGCTCTAAAACCCTGCCTTGTTCCCCAGAGCAACACTGGGAAAGCTGGATAATCATTTGTTTACTGACATTTATGAATATGGAGGAGGCTTAATTCTCCAGATTAGTTTAAAGAGGGTTATGTGTGCCAAAGCCACCTACAAGAAGAGCTGAAACACATGCAGTGAGGCACAAAAGACTACACACAGAATTTAAAGGTTCTGCACTATTGATAGGTCACTAATGAAATAAGCAAATGTGTAATGTATTATGTGACTTAATCTTTGTACAAAAATGTCAAATTTCACTACCTTGTGAAGTTATAGAAGCAATAATGCTGCTCTCGTTAAAAAAAATACTTTAAATATCAAATATTTAATCTTAAACAGCTTAATTTTTTCTCAAAATACAAAAGACAATTCAATAGATAATTATACAGATTTTTAACAGTGGTCTCAGACTTTTGGAACCCACTTTATCTATATAAAAAGAATAACAAGTGAAAGCCACAATATTCAGTCTCACACACTATAAATAATGAACACTTTTCTATAAAATAATATTTAATATACAGTTCACTGAAATACTAGATATTTTTTGTATAAATATGAAACATGTAAGCTGTCGTTTATGTTTCTCCTATCACTCTGCAGTCTCTTTCTTCTCATATAATAAAAATAATTAGTTAAATTGTTACATCTTGCGTCGGTACCGATAGCCTCGTGGTTAGTGTGTCGACATAAAGCACCACTCTGCTCATGGTGACCCGAGTTCGATTCCAGTCTTCGATCTTGTGCTGATCCCGCCCCCTCTCTCTACCCAATGCTTTCCTGTTTGTTCTCTACTGTCCTATCGAATAAAGGCAAAATAATATATATTGTATAACAATATTGGTATACAGTATTGGAGGTGGGTAGTAACGAGTTACATTTACTTCGTTACATTTACTTGAGTAAATTTTTGTGGTAACTAATACTTCGAGTAGATTTAAAGATGGGTACTTTTACTCTTACTCAAGTACATTTTTTGTGAAAAACTGTACTTTTACTTCATTTCTGTGGGCGACGCTCCTCTCGTTACTTTATCTTAATGCAATACAAGTTAAAAATGCTTCAATTTATTCCAAACACACCGTCTACTTTTCTCTGTGCAATGAGCGATGCCCATTCGCGAATGATTCATTCTTCTGAGTCAATTCTGTTCAAAAGCTTGATCAAGTTGACAAACGCAACCAGTGAATCGGTTCGTGAATCAGTTTGAATGATTCGTTTAGTTCCCAGCCGCACACGCCGAGTCGTCTGAAGCAGTTCTCAGAGTTGTAACATCAAGAGCGTTGAAGACGTGGCTTTGGATCTACAGTCAGTTGAAAGCAAATCTGCAAAGGCTATGGTTTGCTAGCTATGAAGATCTTTATTAGATGAACACCGTGTGTGCTGTCTACGGTTCCACAGGTATAGCTAGGCTACATTCGATTACAGTACACGATACCCCTCTGACATTGCCAGTATGTTGTGCACGTACCTTGTACATTAAATACAATGTATAATTTATACATTAAATAAGCTGTCACAGAGTATGAAATGAACACCCGCGTTCGCTCTGTGCAGCGGCGCACGACCTTTCCAGGAGGAATGCCTTTGCCTAGACACAATTATTAATATTGATATTTTCACAGTATTTACGCTTGCAGAAATATTCATTTGTTTACATTTTGCAAGATGATGATCCGTCAATGTGCATTTGTTTCATTATGTTCAGAGTTATATGATCCTTCAGAAATCATTCTAATATATTGGTTTATTACCAGTGTTGGAAGCAGTTTTTCTGCTTAATATTTTTTGGAAACTGAAATTTTGTTCAGGATTCTTTGATGAATAGAAAGCTAAATAGAACAACATTGATAATAAATCAACATATTGGAATGATTTCTGAAGGATTGTGTGTGATGCTGCAGACTGGCATAAAGGCAGATGAAAATTCTGATTTGAATCACTGAAATAAATTAAATAAATTACATTAAAAAACACATGCACGTTATCTATATATATATATATATAAATAATATGTGTATACGTGTGTGTGTGTGTGTATGAAGAATTACATAGTTACAAAAAAATAAAAAATTCAAATTAATGCTGTTATTTAGAACTTTTTTTTCAAAGAATCCTAAAAAAAAAGTATAATGATTTCCACAAACAAACAAAAATGATGAAGGACATCTGTTTTCAACGTTGATAATAATAAGAAATGTTTCTTGAGCAGCAGATCAGCATATCAAATTGATTTCTGAAGAGTAATGGCTGCTGAAACTTCTGTTTGTCCATCACAGAAATAATTTACATATAAAAAATGTTGTGATTAAATAAATGCAGGCCCAGGGAAGACCCTTCAAATCAAAACGGAAGTATATATAATTTGTAAAGAATGTTTTGTATGCGTAAAGAGCAACCCCTGAATTTATCAACATACTAAACATCTCACAAATGCTCTGTCTGACTCATTTAGCAGGTGTCGGAGTTAAAAAGATCATAGTGGAAAATAATATCACTTGGTCTGTGGTTTAAACAACTGTGATGAAAAAGGAAATGTGTGCCATCTCTCAGTTCATAAAACACTTGCCACAGCCTCCTTTCTGCCTCTAGTTCTCCTTTATTCTTGCTTTTTATCATATAGAACTAAAAGGTGTAATTATAAGCTATTTTACATTTACATTTATGCATTTAGCAGACGCTTTTATCCAAAGCGACTTACAGTGCATTCAGGTTATACATTTTTTTGTCAGTACATGTGTTCCCTGGGAATCAAACCCACAACCTTTGCGCTGCTAACGCAATGCTCTAACCACTGAGCCACAGGAACACCCTAGTTTTACACAACTAGGTACAATAATTTGTACAAGGCCATTTCTAATACAGGCACACACATTCACAGTTAGTGCAAGTACATTACTTGGTACAGATAATTGCACATAATCTTCTCATGTGTAGGATGATATTTCCTCAGCTCGCATCTATACCGTAAAACGACACATAATCCAATCTAAGGTCACGCTAAACTCACTATGTCATTTCCTCATGTGTCAGCTGACATCTCAAAGGCTTTTTTCCTGAGTCGATTAAATTATCTTCTAAATCTAATTAGTGTCTTTTTATAAAAGCTCTAAAAATCACACACTCCGTCTAACTCTCAGGGGGGAAATGGGGTGTTGTGCAGCGTGAATCTGTTTGAAACCTCAGAGTAAAACTGAAAACACAGTCTGAGGTTTGAACAAAGCTGAAAGAAAAACTGACTAAAAGACTGGTCTGCTGATCAGCAATGAGCAATCAGTGGAAATATGATTAATCTGGCAGTGCATTCAATCTCATGTGACCACAGACATTCAATTTCCACTAACTTAGAATCAGAAAAAGTTACTCAGGGACGGATTAATGAAACAATACCAATAAACCAGAGCAACATTTCACTAAAAGTGTATAGAGACATGCTTCCCTTACACCTCACAAGCAAAACCATGACAAGACACGAGAACAGAGAAGTCACGTGTCAGAGATGAGGGAAATTATGCAGATTATGCAAACTGTTCAAAGTACAGGAAGCCTATGGTGATCGGCGCTCCACAATGCGTATCAGCGCATTATAAGAAAACGAACAACAAACATTTACATTTATGTTCACTGCAGATGCAGCAAAGTGATGTATAATAGAGATCCTCAACCATTTGTGACAACAAAGTATACAATAAATACAATAATATCGTGAAATGTTATTACAATTCAAAATATTTTTTTTTATTTGAAGATATATTCATATTGAATTCATTCCTCTGAAGGCAAAGCTGAATTATTAGCAGCCACTATGCCAGTTCCCAGTGTCGAATTATCGTTCAGAAATCATTTTAAATTTCTGATCTATGTAATGTTGGAAACTTTGACGAATGAACAGTTGAAAAGAACAGCATTTATTTGTAACAAATATTTTGTAACAATATAAACGTGCTGCATCATTTGATTAATGTAATTATGAAAAATTATTTATAAATAACTTAAAAAAGTACAATATTTATACACATAAAATATGTTTATTTTATGTATTTGTTTTTATCCAGGTACATTTAAATTTTCATATTATAGAAGTCACTAGTGTTTGCAGTTTTTTTATGTGGTAATCCAGTTCACAGTCTATGCACAGCGCTCAATTACTCTATATTTAGTTGGCTTCCCAGAGAAAATGGTCATCATGCCAACTAACTTTCAGGGCTCAAAACCACAATGCATGCTGGGATGGGGAAGCCCGTGATGTACGGCCATATGTCCATTAGTGTATAAACATATGCACAAATCCCGAAAAAAAAACATTGCAAAGATGTATGCATGTATACATTCCCCAGCTAAACACATATGATGAAATACAATCATGTATGTAGTGCCAAATTATGATTAAAGTGTGCATATTCACACACACACACACACACACACACACATCAGGACACACACACAATCACCATATGGCATGGTTCATGACATCCAAGCACGGTGAAACACATATTCAGACTTTTATACATGCATGATCAAGTTCAGATGCCTGTGTAGTCACCCATACACAAATGTGTCGTTATTGGTGAGCTATTCTGTCGTGAATGTAAATAAAACAATGTCGGTTCCTTAAAAAGTTGAAAAAAAAACTACTCAAGGACGAGTTTTACAGTTAATGACAAAAGCCCTGTTGTATAAAAATGCACAAGCTGGTGTCACTGTACAAGGTGTTTATTGTTGGACCGTAGAAATCCCTATCAGATTGCAGAAGCACCACAATTAATCTTCAACCATATGGTTTGTTTTGAAGTTAATATGTAAAAGAACTATAACAGAAGCTTTTGTATAGAAAATATTTTCCCAAGCCACTCAAAGTTGGCCTGAAGTTGCAGAATAGGGTGAACAAATAGTCACATATAAACCTGCATCAATCAAAGGGATTTACAGAGGTTTCCAAGCAGAATTTGAACAAAATCCACAGTTGCAATTTGAAGACTTCTTCACACCCCAAATCTAACACTCCCACACACACACTTAAACTTGAATCCACAAAAACACACAAGTGAGGCCTCACACACACACACACACACACACACACACACACACAGACTCCTATAGAGCCCATGTGAAATAGTAGGGATGTTTAGTCTACCTAATGCACATGTGAAATCAGAAGTGAAAATCACGCCACATCCGGGATCTCACACACACACATGCTTTACTTGTTTGATTATCCATCAGCTTCTATATATGTGTGTGTGTGTATTGTGTTACAGGCCATCTCCTCCTCCCTTCCCCTCTGGTCAGTGCTAAAGGCAGGAACTCAATGATTTATTTATAACCTGTATTTCCTGTGCTGCATTTGAGAAGGATGAAGAGGCTGGTCCAGGGAGTACATTTGTCTGGGTGTGCTTTTGTGTATGGGTTTGGTTGAATATGACTATTCATACATGAATAACTATGCACTCTTATCTAGTTTTTTTGTTGTTGCCTGTTATTAATCAGCCCTTGAAACATTTTCTTGAGAGGTGGAGTTCAAAATGTATAACACATGTACTGAGAATTGGTTCTAAGTCAGTGTTTGTGCATATTTGCGCCATCTTTTTTTGCTGCTTTGGCCCAATCTCCAAACTCTATGGGGAAATAGTCTCTTCCTGTTTACAGAGGAATAAGTTAGCATGTATTCCCCTTCAGCACAACACAACGCAGCGCAACACCCACCCACACACACAAAAGCACAGATATAAAAGGGTGTCCTCAGTACAAATTAGCATGTGAAACATCGGTGATATTAATAATGAGGAGGTTTCATCAGACAATGATGGCCATTTCATTTCCTGGAAACTTTTGTCTCAAATTGGCATTACACAAACCAGTTGTGAAAAACTCAAACACTTAAGGCAACCCACTTAACATTACATAAGTGATTTAAAATTGATTTGGTCTAACTTTTTCAGTTTGTTTAGCAATTATATAGTTATATACCTGTAGATTTACAACTATACACCGAAACAAATTGCACAACATCGTCTTTTAGTTTAATCTTTCTAAAAATCCTGTGTCAAATTGGGCCTTGTTTGTAAAAGAATCTGAGGTAAAATTAAGTGAACAAAAGGACCACATTCTTACTGACGCGGTCTGGAAATTCATTAAAAATAAAGTTCATCCACTGTTTTTCCACAACTTGGTGCACTGCAAGCGTCTTCTTGTCTTTCGGAGCCATCTTTATCACTTGGTTTCTGCGCAGACCTGCGCTTTGCCTCTCTCATAAACACTACATGCGCAAATGGTGGGCGGAGCTCAGTGTTGCCAACTTATTTTCAATGTAAAGTTGCTAAAGCCAGTTCAAAAAGTCGCTAAATATCGCCTGAGGACGTCATACGCTAATTAGCATATTCATGATGTCATCGCGTCATATTGCCTTTTACATTTGTTTGTCTCTCTGTGCTCACATACTGTATTTTAATTTAGTCAAATTCTCAAAATTGTTTTCATTTATATAATTTACTGTTTCTGTTGTCAGTCAACGGGATAAATATCTGAAAAGTCACTAAGTTGGCAACATTGGCGGGGCTAAACAGGCAGTAATGTCGATCTTCTTCTGCGGAGGCGGTGCTTATCCTCAATATTACATCATAGAGTAGAACATTCCACAAGCTTTTGTTTAGTCAGACTGCCTTCAATATAAGCTGTTTTTAGACTAACGAGAAAGTTTTGAGTTCTGAAACTTACAGGATGTTTTTATAGTACAATGACCTCTTACATGTGAAAAGATCTAGGGAATTTTGGTTTCTTAGTTCATGACCCTTTTAAACAAATTCAACAGCAAGAGCTTACAATATTAAATTGTTCATACTAAATGGCCTATTACATTTTTAAGTACATTTGCACATTTACATTAAGCAATGTCAATGTTTTCTACATTCGATTAAAACAGTTTGTCTGACAGAATGGAAGTTGCATTTGTTAGGGAGTTCGGAGTACAAAAATCTCTAGTAAATTTTCCTCTGAGGTAAAAGTTGCACACATCACGTACCTCAGTGAGGGTCAGACGACCATTTCGATTTAAACCATGTATTTTATTAGAGTTCCAAATTAGTGATTGGACAACTGGCGAGCAACTCTATTTCACTTGCCAGAACCAATTTGTACTCGCATTTGGCGCTTGAAGGGTGTTCATTTTGGATCTTACTATCACACCATCTCTCTTTCTCTTCCATTCTTTTTAGTTCTCCTCCATCCCACACAGAGAAAATGAGAGGAAAGAATTACAAATGCAGCGTGTGATGTCTCTGATTGTTCTGCTCTCTCCCTCTATGCACATATCCTCATGCACAATTATTATCCTCTGACAATAAGCCCTTCTTCCTCTGTAAGTAACGGGGCTGGCTGGCCGTGAAGATCTTTTCACACTAGTCTCGTGTTCTCAGCCCCGCTAGTTAACAGCTTATTATGTTAAAACTACAGGGAAGACACTCACAGCTTTTGTGAGTGTTCTCTCGCTTGGTTAGGGTGCATGAGACGGGGCAGACGGTGAAACTGTTCCTGTAGACAGACACAGAAAGGACCAACAGGGCATAAAAGGAGGAATCACAAGATTCATAAAGTGAGAATGAAAAATGAAAATTATTCATGTAACAAAAAACATTTTCTTATATCAGTGAATTACTGTTGAACAAGTATGCAAATTGAACTCACTGAAACCTATAAACTGTAGTTATAAAAAGTGTGTCTGTGGTGTTTAGGTGTGACCATGGGTTTGAACATGCGTGTGCATGACTAAAACATGATTCATTCTGACTAAACAATTAACAGCAATTCCTGTAATTTAGAAAAGACACGACAGAAGAACGAGAGGTATGAAGGTCTAGATTCCACAGGCACAATCGGAATCATACTGCTGCTTCTTCCATTACAGCTCATCATCCGGAAACTTTGAGCTTGACCCTGTAGTGTTTCAGTCTCATATTCTCAGATTCAATGTTCGGTTCGGTTCAAATATAATCAGCACAAGGGTTTTACCAGAAGAGACGTAACTCTAACTGTAAAAATAATTCAAAATGTTTGTCTGTGTGTAGTGTGAAGCAAGACCGACACTGACAAAAAAAAAATTGTAACTGCGAGTTACCTTACCATATGATTAAAAACTGTAAATGGTTTAAAATTGCATTAAACATAATTTACTGCAAAACATTTTTGCATATAAAAGCTATAAATTACCTTAAAATTTACAGTGAAAAAAGTAAAAAGGACATTCCCAAAAGTTCCAGCGTGATAGGTCACTTATATTATTTTATTTAAACAGTTTTTGTTTTTACTATCAGTAATGTACATTATTTATTGCATTATTTTAGAGTTGAATGTGTTACCCTGATGGTGTTTTGTCTAGATTTTGGTACTTCAAATAGATTGGTATATTACAATTATATCACTAAGAAATATAATATACATAATATAGAAATATAAGTTGTTAAATATATATTTTCTTCAGTAAATTTTACAGTGTACAGTGTAGTTACTTATTTAGCTGGAATTACACAGCACATATTTACGATAATTATGCAAAATTAACTACAGCTAATAAACAAGTTAAACATATATGGCAACTCTGGTTTCTGCCAAAGTACCACAGTTGTTTTTTCTATAACAGAACTGAATAAATCCAGAGAGTTTTAGAAGCTACAGTACATCATGTCCCAAATATTTTTGATAATTCAAAATGATTTATTCATGTCTGCTCTGTGATTTATTCAGCATTAGTTTATTCATAGCCAGAAGAGACAGTGTAAACGAGAAGAGAAACATCTTTTCACAGAACTGCAAAAATGTATTGTTAATTTTAACATTTACTAATACATCATTAAAATCAAAAAATGCATCTGTGTTAATATTTAATTGACCTGACCTGACATGAACTAATAATACGCAGCCTATTTTTTTCAACCATTGTTCAATTTATAAATACTGTTGATGTTAGTTAATGCATTAAATAATGGGACCATATTGTTAAGTGTTTTCTGTAGCAACTGTGGTATTTTAATGGAAATCACAGTTAGCATGGTAAATTTAAAGGCCTATTTAAGTTCACTATACGGAAATTAATTGTAATAAATTATTAAATGCGGAGAATACATGCGAGGACAAAATATCAAAGCAATACAGAGATGTATTTTTGCCTGTTTGTTCTTTGCAGTGTGCAGCACACCTGACACTACACACTTCAGTCCAATATATGGTTATACATTTATCGGTTCATATTTGCTGCGACTACACGAGGAGGCTGTGTACACATCTCTCTCGTATCTCTTTTGATTCAGTTTCTGTGAACTTTTGCCATGGTATTTTAGAATATGCACTTATGTCTATGCATGTACCTCAATACATTTGAAGCTTTGAGCGTGCATGTGTCTTTCCACCCCCACATCTCTGTGTCTCAACACATATGGGTTCCTTTATGTCCCAGCAGCCACGGCGCTCTCTAAAGGTCACAAACCACTTCCTGAAATGAGGCACTTCCTCTTAGCGGACACACTTTGCACTGTGAGTTTACAAGGAGTCTGCAAGCGTAGGAGTACTGTTCATAAACATGAACTGTACTCATAAATATGCTGATTTGGTGCAAAAAAAAATCTTATTATCATCAACGCTGGAGACACTTGTGCTGCTTAATATTTTTGTAGTACCGTGGTACATCTTTTCATGATTTTTATGATACATTCATTTTCATTTTTGATTAATTGACACTTCATTCTGACACTTTTAATCATTTTTTGCTAATAACAGTAACAATTTATTTCTCATTTTTTTTACATCATAGTCACTATAAATATATAGAAACCGAGAAAGAGAGACTGATAGATATAGATACAGATGTAGATAAAGATTTAGCTATGCAAAAGAGGAACATCACAGCAAAGCTAAATTCACACACATAGACACACACACGCACGCACGCACACACACACAAGTCTGATAAGCAACAGACTTCAGAATAAGATTCCATTTGCTCTTCATTTAATCTCACTGGTGTATAGGAAAAAACACATGAGATTGATCTTGTTTGCACTTTTTCCGTTCTATAGTCAAGCACAAACATTAGCCTTCATGTAAAAGAGTCTGTACAGTTACAGACATCCTCATTCAGGTTTAGCACTAGCAGACATAAATACTTTACATCAGTGATAAACAGACTGTGTTTTTTAAAGCCGAATAAACCTAAACATTATATTTTGAAACTTGTAATTTTTTTGGATATACAAAATTGTATTCTCCTAATTTGGTGGGACAGCAAGGCTTGACTGTTTTCTATTGAGCTCCAGCCTCTAGATACCGCACTGCCATGGCCTTCCTACTTCCCATATTTCTTTTGAGAGAAGCTCGTCATGTGATGACTCCATACACATAAAGCAGAGGCTTTGTTGTCATTAAGAGACTTTGAGTCATAGGTTATTATTGAATATCCGAGAATGGACAAATATGATCATAAACTGCAATATAATGAAGATCAGACAGCTTTGTTGAGTCGATGTAACAGAATCAAAAAATGAGAGCAGATGCAAATCTACACACCCCACAGGTGATGGAGAGCCAGAACACATGACTCATGTACAAATACGTGCACACCAACACACGGCCAAACCCAGAACACATTAAGCGTTTGGCTTTTATTCTTACAAAGCCTAGGAGAACGTTTCGCACACAAACATGTATCAAAAATATACTGTTTGTATCGAAGGATTACTGCAGTCCTTTAAACATGTGCTTTTACTTAAGCCAATCATTTTAAAGGGCTGGTCCTTGTTGTGACATAATTGTCTCATGTTCTTCCAAACCTGAATGTCCTACATTCTTCCAATTAACACAAAAGCAGAAATTCTTTCTTCCATGCTCTTCATTATGTATTTACAAAGAAAGAACAATAAAACTTTCTTGCTTCATAAAAATGGTCCATATGACTTGTATGCATTATTCCAAATCTTTTAAAGCCATATGATAGTTTTGTTTGAGATGCATAATCAGTATTGTTATTTACAAACATTTCAAAGTCAGGTCTCATTGGCGAGTTCATGAGAGGAGTATAGTGACATTTGATTTATAAATGATTATTCTTTTTAATCAGATCTTTTTAATGAATCAGCTGATTTGTTTCAAAAGGTCTGAATAATTTTTTTGAGAATTTGACTCATTTGCTTCTTGAGTTGGGCACAATCTTCACCAGAGGATCATCATCATATGGGTTTGGATGAATGACATCAATTTGAGCAAATAGCCTAAAGACAGAATTTTCATTTTTGGGTAAACTATCATTTTAAACATGATTTTCTTTATCTTCAATATCGCCAATATTAAATACCACCATTTGCTTTTTGAAACCATTGCCTGGCACAATAACTGAACTTTTTCAAATACAAAGCAGCTTTGAATTTTGTCACAATGCGGTGTTCTTTGAACTGAATGTTTCCACCTCAAGACAGACTCACACTCCTTTAAAGACTCATTGCATACCCCCTCTCTGTTCTCCTTCTGCCTTTCTCTATAGCGGAAAATTTGTGCAACTCCTGCATCATCAGGCGAAACTGGAAAGAGTCCCTAAGCAGCCGGGACACAGAAACATCAGTGTTTCCACCCAATGTATGAGAGCTTCCCACTCTAACTGACCTTAACACAGACATACAGACAGACACACTCTCTCACACACACACACGTCGACTTCAGTGCTCTGCCATGACGCTTTAAGCTTGAAGTCGACTAGTCGCTGGTCCATTAGAGGGCGCAATAGGATAATAAATCCACATTTACACTCTGTTTCCAAACAGTTAAAATTACAAACTAATTCATACTCTGAATGCGCTCCACTAGACGTGTGTGATTATATTACTGGATGCTGGAAATTGAACGGCAGAACGCAGGTTTTGAACAGCTTATTGTACAGGTAAGTTAATCACGTTCTAATCTAATGCGCTGCTGCACTGTAACGCACACACATAGGCTACAGACAGTAGCGCGTACAATACATCACGCGCAGATCGCGCGCACAGAATAATTCAGCGCGAAAATGTATTGTCAACACTGTTCTGTGATTTCTCTGTAAAATAGCTTAGAAACTGAAAAGTTCAAGCATATATTTCTTAATAACTAAATCCCACAGCTTCACTACTAGTAGAGAGACGCTGCCAGGTAGAATTAATTCACACACGCAATTGCTCTCACTAATGCATTCATTCATATGAATGTAATCTTTACTGTACTACTTATCTGTATCTGATTTAGAACGAGCAGGAATCTGTGAGAAATATAACGACCCAAAGACTAAAGAACTGATAAAAAATAAGCTGTTATAGGTGCAATAATCATGTGGGCAGCACTGTGTCATATTTCATAGCTGTGCACAAGGTGTTTGTCACAGCTCCAGACTTATTTGTTCATTAATGACGTCATCAGCGACTAGTCGACTTCGACTCGACTTTCATCACATAAAAGTCGACTTTAAAAAATCAGAAGTCGTTCAACCCCTAACACACACACACACACACACACACACACACACACACACTGATAAGTTTGGCATCCACAGACTCACACTGAAACCTCCAAAAAAAAAAACACTGTTTCAAGACTTGGTTACACATTTGGTTACAACACAGTTGTGGCAAAAGACAAAAGATAGTTACATACAAATCTGCATCATTCTCACAGAAAGCTGTATATTTCTGACTTCACAGAAATTAAACTGGGTTTAAGGGGCAAAAAATACAGTCCAAATGTTTGAGATCACACTGGAAATGTGGGACTTTAAAAAAAAAAAAAAACTACAAAGTATAATACATGTAAGCTAATAATTATGTTCTGTTTATTTATGAATAATCTATAAACATTACAATTCTATACTGTTGACAAAAAAAATAATTAAATACTACAAGTTAATGTAAACAGCGTTATAATGTGCAGTATGAAAATTGACATTTATTCTGAGATTTATTTAATCTAAAATGCAATCATCATTTCTCTTTGATCCTTGCCTAATACACACAGGCACTATCATGTTAGAATCGAAAAGGGTCCTGTCCAGACTGTTGCTATAAAATTAGAAGCACACAATACCCTAAAATATCATTATATGCTTAAACATTAGGATTTGTACTCATGGAAAAAATTACTAATGTAGTCAACCCTTTCATTAGAAGGGGGTGACCCAATACTTTTGGCAATATAGTGTATCAGAACAGGGAAAGTATGATGCAAATGTCAAATATCTGAATTCTCAGTTTGTCCTTTTTAAAGACCCTTCAATGCCGAAAATGTCGTAATCTGTTATATTCGACCTACTAAGAATAAGTGGTCCCAGTTGACTTAGTTCTGTTCAGAGACAAACTCCGTAATCGTTATATCACTATTGTAACCAGATTACCAGTGTTAATACTTTTTCAATGTGGATTAAAATTACATTTGGGTCAGCAATTAAGCATGAAAAGTGAGAAACGGTGGAAAAAACAACAAATAAACAAACAAGGCATGAATATCATATAAAAAAAACTGCTTTTTATATTACGACTTCATTTTGTCCCAACGGTTATATTGCATGCCAGATGTATATACAAATTTAAAAAGGACAATTCCTGAAATAAATATAACACATGCTTAAGTATTCTTTTTTTTTTGGTCTACAGAAATCAAACTTGAATTGGTGATATTAATTAGTGTTTGACAAACTGTCAACTAAATTTCAACTATCTGAACTACAGAGCTTTTATTTTCCACTTTGATCACGACATCTTTTTCAATTCTTCAAACATTTTTACGTCAAAACCATATAATTCATTTTGATGTCAGACTAAATAATTCTGCCACCCCAGAGGATACATCGGAATAATACAGTTACAAACATGATACGCAAAAAAAAAACTGAAATGCAACCGGATGAAATATCCTGACTAAAATAATGATAATGTCAACATTAAAAACAATACATGATTATCCAAATGTAAGGGAGAACCATTAAATGTGCTTGATTAAAGTACTATCATATACTGTATCATACAATTTACAGTCCATAAATAATACAAATTCTCTTTACTTTATTTACTTTCTCCTTCTCCTCTTGAAGGCACGGTCAACTGCTTTCCATCTATCCAAATCTATACACTATCTTATTTATATATGACACTCATCACATTTAAAAGCATGTTATGCCAACCACCCATATACATACTGCTTGATTTCTTTACTTTTACTTTTTACTTTACTTACTTTAGTCATTTAGCAGACGCTTTTTATCCAAAGCGACTTACAAATAAGAAAACGTAACTAAAACTATAAGTTTAAACTCTATAAATACGATATATACAGATTTAAGAAAATTGAGAAATTAAATCAAATGACAAATGCATACAACAACATTTCAAAACTAAACATTTAAATGAAAACAAAAAATAAAGCTAAAAACAATTCAAATATTAAAACAACAAAAGGTATGAGTATAAAAAAGATTCCAACACGACACAAAGCCAAACACCCATACACATACATATATGTATATACATACATACACACACATATATATATATACACACACATATATATATATACACACACACACATATATATATATACACACACACACACATATATATATATATACATATATACACACACACACACATACACACACACACACACACACACACACACACACACACACACACACACACACACATCCTAGCAGTAACAACAACTGTGCTAAACACTAATGAGACAAGTAAATACACTTACTAGTTGATATATATATATATATATTTATTTATTATTTCATTTTCATGTTGAAGTAACGCTAAAATAACTATATAGACATAATAAATTCATACATAATTTATCTAAAATTAAAATAGATAACAAATCAAACGGCAGTAGTTTCAGTAATCCTAAAAAAACACAGTCAAAAACACATGCTAACAAACAACAACTTATACATAGTAAGAATTGGTTATGAAAACTAAAACATAAGTGAAACAAGCAGTAAGAAAGAAGATAAATAAAAAGCGATACTTATAACCTTTTTAACACTTAAGCAAACACTTAAATGCTGTCAGAAGCAGACGGACTAACCATAGAAGGCTAGAAAACTAGCATACCACTGCTTCCAATGTCAGCCAATGACAAATATTTGGTCAAATGTTTAGAGTTCTCTTGTTAAGTGCAGAGACCAGCTTAATCCACTGACCGCATGCGCATACATTCACAATCATCATCAACAGTATCCACAGGGACAAAGATTTGGTCTGCATCGAAGCTCAGATTCATCCACAACACACAATAAAGACTTCTTGTCCCCTTCACCTTTGTTCACTCTCCTTGGATTAAACATGAACGCAACATTTGGCCTGTACAATCCCAATCTTGACACAAAACCGTAACAACACAGAGGCAAGGAGGATTCCGCACAGATTATGGAAACTGCAGGATTAAGCCCAAGCTAAAAGTAAATACATAAGTGAGGGACTGAGAGAGAAGAGGAGAGAGAAAATGTGTGTGGTTAAAAGAGGAAGAGATGAACTGTAATATTGATGAATGAGAATCTAGCTCCTCACTGACAGCAACCTAATGCAGGCTTCATGGTTGGTTGAAGATACCTTACTCCAACCATCCTCCTCAGTGTAATCCAGTGATGGAAAGCACAGATGTTCCGTTTTGGCGACTTCTAAATCAAGACGCTCACTGTTTCGAGAAAATATGGTGCCACATGGTATGACATCACTTTTTGTAAAGAGCTGAATTGTATTAATTTTATTGATCTCTCTCCGAACCACTTCCATTAAAAAAATATTACTGGAGCACAATGACTTGCAAACAGTGCATTCTTATGCCAAAAGTGTACTGAAATGGCAAAATGATCTGTAAGTGTTTCCTGCGTCGCTATTCTTTGGCTCTGACTATATCAACACAAACACAGCACAACAACTGTGGTAGATTTACAGAACAAATGACTGATTCTTTTTACATTCACATATGAATCAGTCAGAGTGGTTACTGAATTGATTTGACTCAATTAAACTAAACCATTAACTGCTACTATTATGCTGTGTATAAAAATTAAATCAGTTTGTTTTTGTTTTGTGCTCAATGTGCTTTAAGTATATTATTATTGTTACTATTAGTAGTAGTCAACGGTCAACTACATTACAAGGTCGGTCATGTAATGTAAAAGTGGTACCCATTAGCGAGCGACCCACTCCACATAGCCTACAATAAAAATACTTTACTAGAAGACTGAAGCGAGTATAAATCATGATATTTCTCAACAGTTATATTTAAGCAAAAAAAATATAAAAATCATTGCAGTTTTAAGGCTTTTGTTGTGGCCGATGGTAGTTTTAACGAACAAGCTATATGTAGTAACATCCCGTGGTAACTAGGAATTACACAAGCTTCAGTCTGTATCCAACCCTTAAATGATCTGAGATGACCGAACACCTGAGAAGAGATGATGACAACCCCTCGGAGGACCTCAGAGGAAGCCAACCATCAGCGATTATACTGAATTAACCACATTTTGCCATAAGTTAATTATATTGAGTTTCTACAATATAAATCTATTTTAGAAACTTAATTTCCTGTGAAGTTGCTTTGCAACGATTGTATCGTAAAAAGCGCTATACAAATAATTACATTTATACATTTAGCAGATGCTTTTATCCAAAGCGACTTACAGTGCATTCAGGCTATACATTTTTTTGTAAAATTTTTTTTTAATAGAAACGCAAAGGTTCAAATAGGTTACATTTGGTTAATTAGCTACATTAGTTAACATTAACAATGAAAAATTATTTGAAAGCACTTATTAAACTTAGTTCATCTCAACATTTACTAAATTTTAATCTTTCTTTTGCATCTATTGTGACATTTGTATGATTATTTTAATTCCTTTTTATGTAAAGCACTTTGAAATACGCTTTTGTATGAAATGTGCTATATAAACAAAATTGCCTAAAATTACTAATACGTTATTACAATCAAAAGTTGTATCTTTTAACATTGTTTATCATACCTGAACTAACAATCAACAACTGTATTTTATTAACTAACGTTAATAAAGATTAATCAATACTGTAACAAATGAATAGCTCATTGTTAGTTGTTGACTAACGTAAACTATATGGGCCTTGTTGTAAAGTGTCACCATGTGTTATTTTAAGTTTTGCTTGTTTAAAAAAAATTATATAACAGTTATGACGAATTATTAGTTCGCATGTGTGCCAAACAACAGCTCTGTGAAAAAGCAATTAAAAGTCTGTGCAAACACGCCATCTGCTCGAACTGCACTACATTTATTTCTGATTTACTAAAGGGACTGAGAAATCGTTCATAGAATCGGAATTGATCGATTCCTTACGAATGCATGTCCAAGTGCCATGATGCCAGGAAAATAACTGTAAAATAAATAAATAAACACGCAGCAATTATGGATGCGCTGACACAACGCCACTACGACGGACAGCGGTGCTCTGACCTCCAGCTCTGCCAACCTCATCCGCTCGAGGAAGCGCTGGTAGCAGAACATGTCCTCTCTGGACAGATGAAGCCCAGAACATGTAAGACGAGTTTACAACAACGGCTTACTGAGGCAACAGGAACAGAACTTTACGCTGAGTAACCCATTGCGATTGAGCCCATTGATTTCGTCATGTTAATCAAAAACACAACCAGACCGACGCCATTACAAAAGCTACTTGCACTACATGTTTTAAATATCTGCCGTATTTCCAGTGGGTTTGGCAGTGCTCTTATCACATGCGTTTGTGTTCTTAACGTTTACAGCTGTGCTCGCAGCTGCGTGATGCCTGAGATATGGGAGAGATGAAACTCTGGTACTTACGCCCTGGTTTTAGGGAAGCCCATTGACAGCAGAACATCCAGACTATTTCCATGTTTGACAGTTCCTGGCCGGTTCTGCCGCTGCATCCGTGGAGCGACTTTGGCATATAGGTCCTCTTTTGCTGCCATGGTTCAGCTTTCCATTTGGCTTCAGAACCGCGATTTGCTTACTTTTGTTGCGTCCAAATGGACGGATACGACGGACACATTTAAAACATCGGATTAAGCGCTACAGTATCTGCGTTAAAGGCTGGTTGTTAGTTAAAGGCTGCGTTCAATAACGCTCCATTATGTCGGACAGACACAAGCCTTGGCGGACGCGCTACAATGTTTCTAAACACAAAATGATTTGAGCTTCCTGCTGGAGCGCTCATGTCATTACAGTTTGAGAAAGGGGTCACCAATCGGAAGTCAATCTCATTTGCTCCGCGTATCAACAAACCCCGCTGTCTCGGTCCACCACGGGAAGAAATATAATTGGCCAGAGCCACGCGCGGCTCGGAGTATAGTTAGAAATGTTGTAGCGGACGCGTCGCGAGCGATATCTATCAATACTTGTTACATTGGTTCCTCCTAGACATGACTTATTTATGAATGGGCTTGACTGAAAGCGGAAGCAGCCTATCACCAGACGGAGTCCGCCAGGCACCGCCCCCTACCCTTAAAGTCGCAGTTTTGAAAGGTGACGTTGAGCAGATCCGTTCTAATGGCAGGCAGCGCAGTTCAATGAGAAGCATCATCACCGTCATTGACGTTTGCTCACATTCAGTCGAACGCTTTTACGTAACCGCGCGCAAGTAGAATGCATCATGTGAAGGGGCTGTATGTGGCCAGCCCCCAAAAGAGAGTGAAATCAAATCTTGAAACTCATACATTCGGTAAATCGGTGAATGAATTGAAATAAAAGCTGCCTTGTAGCATATGTAGTAGGCCTACAGCTGACAGGCTCTTTATTTTCTGATAGTTACTGCATTATTCTACTGTATTAAACATTTTTTTGTGAGTCTTTAGGGTTTGTAATACTACTATCGTTCTATATTAATACTGGACAATTAAACTGATGATTAATTTAGAATTTTGTGTCAAAGAGCAAAAAAAAAAACCTTTCTGAAACAATTATTTCCCATACCTAGTTGCACTGGAATTACACACTTCAAATGTAGGCCTAATGATCTAAATATTTTATGGGGAAAACCCAGCCTATTAAAATCATCAATGCAATCAAAATGTATTTTATTTTATGACAATTTCAAGTAGATTTTAACAGTATTGAAAGCTGTGCGAAATGTATTGTCGTCCTACACTGCCGCATAGCGGTCATATTTAGAACATTGTAGATCGCCTCAGATTATTTAGACACGTTTTGAAATCATGTGAAATAAATACACTAATTCCGAATGTCATCCTACGTGATAGAGAATTGATATTTCCCAGAATCATTGTCATATTGTTCAGCTGAGGCAACCACAAATAACATTGCTTAATTTAACGTTCACAGAGGAATGTCAACATCTTATATATTCCTTAAGCCATATTCAGTAAATTTCATTTATTAGAAGAATGGGATCAAGTCGCACATTAAAATTTAATTCAAACAAAAGGGGGGAAAGGAGTAAGTAATTTGTTCCCAGATGAATAATTCAGAGAGGTCAATGAAGCACGGTTTCAAAAAGACAAAGATCTATTTACATTTCATAAAGTATAAACACATAAAAGCACACAAGGTAAGCTATCATAAAAATGCCAGTGAAGTAAACAAACAACATATCAATGACTATAATGTACAGAAAAGGTTTACATAAAAGAGAGGGGACATTATTTCCTGAATGGGAAACATTCATTCCTTCTCTTCCCCACAAAGTTTCCATCTCATAGTGCAGACTCAAGAGTTATGTAAAAATAGCATTGGACATCTTAGTCCACATAACTAAACAACTACTTATAATTGGAGTTAATTCTATTAATAGGGATTTGATCTTAAACCCTTTAGTTTTGTGTTCCACTCACATATTAATCATAGTTCAATAAATTACATTTATATTCACTTCTACAAAACAGACACATAGGATGAGATTCCTAAAACTAACTCTGCAATCTGCACATTTACGATGGCTGCTTTAAAGCTTTTGGATATGTCTTTGGTCAACCAGCGCGGTAAGCTAAGTAGGAAGGCATTTCTCGTCACATACACACTGATCCTGATTTGTAAAAAAAAAATTGATCTAGTCACTGAATCTCCACATTACATGCAGAGTAGCACAGACTACACAACAAAAGATGATTTCTGTCGGAATTCCCCCTGAAACACAAAACAGTGTAAATATAGTTATTTTATCATTACCACTAGTCTGTTGGTAGAAAAGGGCACAATTAGAAAAGGACATTCAAAATCAACTATTGAAAAGAACAAATCCTTGTTAATGTAATTTACACAACTGAGCAAGATATGTTGTACTTACATCCCCATCATCTATATCATCTGTTCCGGGCTGTGTATAAACAGCTTGTTTTGGCTTGCTGCAAGAGATCATTTATATATATTTATTACATATAGAACATTTGTAATAGTATCATATGTCAGAAATGAGGTTATATGTGCCACAGAAAAGAACAACTCTTACCTTTCTGCTTTTTCTGTGGAAAAAAACACAAGCAAATAAGTCATTCATTTTGAAAGTCTAATTATTATAGTTAGCCTAGCTCTCTCTCTTTCCTTCTCTCTCAAACACACACTTATGCAGTGAGAACTTACTTGGCAGATAACCCTTTTTACTGGCATACCAGAGACCAAAGAGGAGCAATCCAACTGCCAGCAAAGCCACAATAACCCCCGCAACAATGCCACCAACATTTACATCATCTAGAACAAAGAAAAATATCAAAACAAAGTAAATTAAGACATCTGAGAGACATAAATACCACACTGTAAAAAAGTTGAGGCAACTTAAAATTAAGGCAACCAGCTTCAGCAGATTTTTTTTTTTTCTCAACTTATTGAGAATACAAGGTGCTCAACTTATTATTTTTCTATTACATCAGAAATATAAATAATGTTGTTTATTGTAAGCATACTATTCTTTTTAAATGCTTTAGTGAGAAAGAAAATTACTTGAAAAATGATCTCTGCCTAGAGAAAAGTTAAGATTTTTCAACGACTCTCCAAAACATAGGGGATTCCTCTACGTAAATAGATCTGCTGTCCAGCAAATAATTTGTATTTGTTATTTGCACTGTATTTTAAAAGCTTGAGTAGATGCACCTGATGTGACAATGTCGAAGAAGCCTTGTAAAGTTTTATAATGCAGTGAACTGTAAGTTCAGTTATTATTTGAAAGCAATGACAATGCTACATACAAGGGAATCACATTTTCCATTTCAAAATTCTGCACCTTTCCAGACACCTTTGTAGATTTTTTAGATCATATTTCATAATGAAAAACAAATTGAACAAATTAAATTAAGGGTGTAATGATTAAAGGTTTAATTTACAATACTTAATTCACAATTTGATACTCTCACAATACTAGAAACTAGTGTTGTTGTCACAGTAACAAAATTTCAATAGTCGCTACCAACACCAGTAAAATTAATTAGTTCTTGGTACCGTAGCGCTGAATAAAAACTCCAGTACTTCAAACAATATTGAGAGGATTCTCTCTAACTACACATCTGATTGGACACTGTGTTCACGCACTTGACTCAACAGATATGTCTGTGATTGGCTACAATGCTCAATGCTTCAAAAACATGTTGCAAACTGAAACCGCCAATGCCCTTCATAGAATATTTAAGTCAAGACAAAAGAATAGGGGCAGTAGTCTGGAAACACAAACATTTTTCCATACTCGGTTTTCTTTTTCTAATACTTATCCAGACCCTTAAAATACTACACTTGCATACTGTGTAAGAACCCCGACTTACGGACTTCCATGCGCACTGCATCTCCACGCTGAGGGGCACCTTCTCCATTACTGGCCTCACAGAAATATGAACCGGTATCCAACTTAGACACACTCGCAAACTCCTGATCACACAAAGAAATAACATTTTCAAATACAATCTATAATCTTCCAAAACAATACCAAAATAAGGACAAGTTCAAAGTGACATTTCAATTCTAGAAATATATAGTTCTGAATTTGTCGTGAATATACACTGAACCAAATTATAAATGCAACACTTGTTTTTGCCCCCATTTTTCATGAGCTGAACTCAAAGATCTAAGACTTTTTCTATGTACACAAAAGGCCTATTTATCTCAAATATTGTTCCCAAATCTGTCTAAATCTGTGTTAGTGAGCACTTCTCCTTTGCCGAGATAATCCATCCATCCAACCACATGTGTGACATATCAAGATGCTGATTAGACAGCATGCTTTTCTTGCCCAAGGCTGGCCACAATAAAAGGCCACTCTAAAATGTGCAGGTTTACTGTACTGGGGGTCCGGGGGGGGTTCAGAAAACCAGTCAGTATCTGGTGTGACCACCATTTGCCTCACTCAGTGCAACACATCTCCTTCGCATAGAGTTAATCAGGTTGTTGATTGTGGCCTGTGGAATGTTGGTCCACTTCAATGGCTGTGCAAAGTTGTTGGATATTGGCAGGAACTGGAACACGCTGTCGTATACGCAGATCCAGAGCATCCCAAATATGCTCAATGGGTGACATGTCCGGTGAGTATGCTGGCATGCAGAACTGGGATGCTTCCAGGAATTAAGTACAGATCCTTGCAACATGAGGCTGCATTATCATGCTGCAACATGAGGTGATGGTTGTGGATGAATGGCACAACAATGGGCCTCAGGATCTCGTCACGGTATCTCTGTGCATTCAAAATGCCATCAATAAAATGCACCTGTGTTTGTTGTCCATAACATACACCTGCCCATACCATAACGCCACCGCCACCATGGGCCACTCGATCCACAACGTTGACATCAGCAAACCGCTCACCCACATGATGCCAAACACGCTGTCTACCATCTGCCCTGTAAAGTGAAAACCGGGATTCATCCGTGAAGAAAACACCTCTCCAAAGTGCCAGACGCCATCGAATGCGAGCATTTGCCCACTCAAGTTGGTTACAACGACAAACTGCAGTCAGGTCGAGACCCCGATGAGGACGACGAGCATGCAGATGAGCTTCCCTGAAACTAATAGGTTTCTGACAGTTTGTGCAGAAATTCTTTGTTATGCAAACCGATTGTTGCAGCAGTGGCTGGTCTCAGACGAACTTGGAGGTGAAGATGCTGGAGGTGGAGGTCCTGGGCTGGTGTGGTTACATGTGGTCTGCTGTAGTGCTGGGCGGTATGACCAAAAATTTATATCATGGTATTTTTCAAAATTATACCGGTTTCACGGTATATGACTTTTTTTTTTTCATGCATGACCGGGTGTTAACCACATTTTCTACTGACTGAGAGAGGAAAAACTGCAGTAGATTGACTCATAACGCCATATTTTAGTGTCATGAAGAGCGAATATTGTAGAAAAAGTCCACACTAAATAGTGACTAAACACGACCCATTAATACATGTTAACCAGGAGTCACTCTCATATATAATGGCGACGTCGTCTGATAAAATCAACATGCATCTAACGTTACACTAAAGAGTGGCTATGCGGTGGTGGTTTTGGCAGCGCACTGCCTCCGTCTGAGTAGCAAAAAAAAAAAACTAAACAAAAGGGCATAATATTCTCAGACGATCTATGCTCATATTTATAACACCAAACTGTCCGTAAGTGACAGGTGCTTGGAAATGCTGTTTTGTACTCCTTTACTGACGGCTCTGCTGCAGTATGGCCAGCTGAATGCACTGCTTCTTCTCTGCCACTCAGCTCACTGCACAGAACAGACGCAGAGAGAGGCAACACTGTGCCGAGAGAGTCAGACCTCACACTCACGGGGCAGCACTGGCGACATCTTCTAACTGAACCATAAGGTTTATCCAAAAAAGTTGCTAGGTTTGTCAGTTTGTATATTCTATGGGGAAAAAAGCCACTAATAGGGTCTGAAAGTTGTTAAATATAGTGCTAAAATCACGCTCATGTGAGAGATGCAGGAGCTGATGACAGCGGACGGTGGATATTTGTGGCGGTCGATGTGGATATTGTGGATGACTTCTCTCATCAGATTCTACTAGTGCTACAGCTTCAGTTTCGGAACTTTCACGCTTAGTAACACATACAGCTGTATCCTCGCTAAAATGCAATATTGAAAAGAGACCCCTCTCTAACAGTGTCGCGTTCCGAATGTTATTTAAATGACACTGGTATTGCGGTGTTTTATAAATTCATATCATAAGAAAAATAAACACCGGTATTCGGTATGAACCATTATACCGCCCAGCACTAGTCTGCGGTTGTGAGGCCGGTTGGATGTACTGCCAAATTCTCTGAAACGCCTTTGGAGACGAGATGGCTTATGGTAGAAAAATGAACATTCAATTCACGGGCAACAGTTCTGGTGGACATTCCTGCCGTCAGCATGCCAATTGCACGCTTCCTCAAAACTTGCGACATCTGTGGTTTTGTGCTGTGAGATAAAGCTGCACATTTTAGAGTGGCCTTTTATTGTGGTCAGCCTAAGGCACACCTGTGCAATAATCATGCTGTCTAATCAGCATCTTGATATGCCACAACTGTGAGGTGGATGATAATCTCGGCAAAGGAGAAGTGATCACTAACACAGATTTAGGAACAATATTTGAGAGAAATATGCCTTTTGTGTACATAGAAAAAGTCTTAGATCTTTTAGTTCAACTCATGAAAAATGGGGCAAAAACAAAAGTGTTGCGTTTATAATTTTGTTCAGTGTATATTATGGAAGCCTGTTTATACAACAGGATATAAAAATAAAAAAGGTAATTGCGACTTCTCTGAATTGCGATATAAACTCAAAATTCAGATTTTTTTTTCTATTTTGTTTCTTTTTTCAGTACTGAGTTTACATCTCTTAATTCTTACTCTTTTTTTCTTGCAATTCCATTGCTAAAGTCAGAATTGCAAGACAAAGTAAAAGAATGCAAGAATATCGAGATGTTAATTCTCACAATGTCGATTTAGAATTCTGAGTTTATATCTTGTAATTGTGAGTTTACATCAGAATTGTGAGGGGAAAAAGACAGATTTGTGAGATATAAATTCCGAAATGCAAGAAAAATGTCTGAATTGGGAGATTTATATCCTTTATTTTTTATCCTTTGACAGAAACAAACTTCAATAATTTATACATACACATTCATTTTATATGCTTGATGTTCTGTATTTTATAATACTGTAGATGAACACTCACCAGGTTACCATTGAAAACGTTCATCTTGTAGGTGAGGTTCTTAAAATTGGGGAACTTGGTTGGATCCTCAGGGAGGGGAGTGTTGTCTTTGTACCACCTATATGTGGATGGAGGGGAGCCATCTGCGTCGAAGCAGGTCAGGCGGACGTTACTGCCTGTTGTGACCGATGAAGAGATTCTGGATACAGGCTTGGAGGGAGGCACTGTAGTGGAGGGATTTACAGTGGGAATGACAAGACTGTTTGGTGTATTATATAATTTCATCAAAGCTATATTCTATGCTATCCATTGTTAAATATAAACAATGCCAAACCCCACTGACTTTCATAGTTCATTGTCTCTTTTTTTCAAAATATCTTGTGTTCAACAGAAAAATAAATGCATACAGGTTTGGAACGACATGGGATGAGGCAGACGTTTTTGCTGTTTACAAGCTAGGGTTGTGATTTATGATGACATGTACACTGCCGCTCAAAAGTTTGGGAACAAGAATTTTTTTTTAAAGAAGTTTATTCAACTCATCAAGTGTCTATTTGATCAAAAATACAGAAAAAAAAATATTTTGTGAAATAGTATTGCAATTTAAAATAACAGCTTTCTATTTCAATATACTTTAAAATATAATTTATTCCTGAGATCAAAGCTGAATTTTCAGTATCATTATTCCAGTCAGTGTCACATGATCCTTCAGAAGTCACTCTAATATGCCGATTTATAATCTATGTTGGAAACCTGTTCTATTTAACTTTAGATTCATCAAAGAATCAAATAAAAAAGTATCACGTTCCAAAAAAACTATATTAAGCAGCACAACAGTTTCAACACTGATTTCTGAAGGACCATGTGACACTGAAGACTGGAGTAATGATGCTGAAAATTCAGCGCTGCGTCACAGAAATAAATTATATTTTAAAATATATTAAATTAGGAAACCAATATTAGAAATTGCAATAAGATTTCACAATATTACTGTTTTTGAGCGGCAGTGTAAATATCAGTGACAGCCCACAAGTAGTATGTTTTCATGTATATCATACAACATGATTTACCAAGCACTGTGAGTTTGATGGTCTTCTCGTCATATCCACTATTGCCAGACACCTCACAGTCATAGTCTCCGGTGTCTGCTCGTGTCACCTTGATAAATCTCAGTCCTCCCTCATACAGAGTGATACGGCCTGCATACTGACCTAATGAAAGAAAAAATAACGCACAATGCTATATATTTTCTCCATTCACATTTCACACATCAACCTACAATAAGAGAATGCTACAGCAAGGTTATAACAATAAACTGGATGACAACAGTAAAGTTTTTATCCATACTAGTTGGCTGGTTATCAAAGTAGATCAATGTTTGAGAGCCCTTGAGATCCTTGAACTTCCATTCTACTCTGGGTGATGGCCCAAAGTCAGCAGTGTAGGTACATTTCAAGTCAACTCCTAAAAAAAAAAAAGTAATACTTTGTGCATAAATGTTTTTCACATCACAAACAGAATGCTTAAACCAGATTCACCCAAAATATCCACACATGTCCTTAGGCCAGCCAGCAGAGAGAGGCTCCCCAGTAAATTGTAACACACAAATTCTTCTTCTTCAATTACTTTTAAAAAGAATATGCAGGCACTACTGTTGTCAAAAGACCCGGTACTTCGGTACCAAGTCGGTACTAAAAAAAATGAAAACGTCTCTGTACCAGATCTTTTAAAGTAACGTTACCGGTGATACCGAGGACCCAGTCAACCCGGTTCTTGATGTGTAGGCCCGTATGATTTCCGCGATGCAGAAAACGCGTACGGAATCGCGGAACTTAGTTTAAAAACGGAATTACAGTTTAACACATAATGTCATGGATTTGTCATGGTTTGGATGAATTCATCAAAAGTAGATCATTACACTTATATCAAATCGCGATATGGACTAGTATCTATAAATATTAAGCCGCAAAAATATGAATCCCACATGTTCTGCGAGTCTCTGTGTGAATGAATGAATGAATGAATGAATGACAGAGACACATGTTTTTTTTCCTACATCTACTGAAACCGTGATTTCATCATCTGCCATCTAAATGGGGAAATAAATACATAAACAACATCTCCAGAACTGCTCTGAGAGTCACTTCACGAGCATTTGGCCGTTTCATTTTAGTAAAACTAGCGTCATATAATATAGCTGCACACAGAACTGTAAAGGTATTCACGGCAACCCGTCAAAATACAAGTTCGGTTAAAAGCATTGTGCCAGAATTATATTAGTTACTACTGTTTAAAAATTTATAAAACTTTATTTTCTAATAAATAATCACACAATATTTCTTCCACGTTTTAATTTTAATAGTAAATCCCCTTTATGTACCAAAAGAAACATGTTTAAATTTAATTAATTAAAAGACAAATTAAATTTGGGTGAAACTTGTTTATGGTTTTCCATACTTTATTTCTTGTGGAAAAACTTGAAAAAAAAATTAAATAAGCATAAAGAATGGTATTGATTTTTGTACATTTTATTTTAGTTTGACTTTATTAATATAAATAGTGTGTTTTTTAGTGTTTTGCTTTGGTACCGAAATTGGTACCGAGAACCGTGGATTTTCACTGGTATCGGTACCGAATACTCAAATCTTGGTACCGTTACAACACTAGCAGGCACTACATTATATTTTCTTTATCCTTTATATCTTGCTGCCTACTGAATCATAGAAATAATTATAATTTAAAGACAAACAAACATAACAAGCTAAATGAAACTTACCCTCATTCTCTTTCACTTTTACTGAGGGATTAGCAACAGTAACCGTAAAAGCAGCATGCAGGCCTGTAGACAGAAAGAAAGGGACTCAACTGTTAATACATCAATAAAAAATTATTCTTAAAATCACATTAACACATTATAAATTGCATTAACTGTGGAATGATGCTCAGACATCATCTTCATCAAGGCCGGCCACTTATTTGAAACATCAGGATAAACACAATCAAACTAATGCAACATGTGACCAAGAACCCTGTTCATTTAGAGAGCTCAGAAAAAGAAAAGTAATTTGTGAAACTATGCAAATGATGAATATTTCACAATTAAAGGAAACCTGTTACTCTTCAACCATATTAAAGTAGGTTTACACATCCCATGTAATCTTGTAATGTGTTATATAGACCCATTGGACACTCTAGCCAGGTTGGCACAACTGTAAATGTTTCAGATTCATATCAAATGTGTTCTAACCCTAATATTTTCAAACAAGAAAATGGTGAAGAAATACTTTTCAAAATGGACTCCTTTTAAATAACTTCAGAACTTTCAAACATGTCAGCAAAGGACATGTTTGCACTTATGTTGGGTCATATATAGATCAAGAAGAGAAACAATTCTAGGTATATTATAAAGGTCCATCATCCATTTAAAAAAATCATCAGACTTGCTAAAACAATGACTGTGACACTGGCAAAATGTGCAAAGTTTCATTTAAAAAAAATGAACCCTTTTTTCCTACCACAAATGTAGACATGCAACAGATGAAAGCCATGAAACGCTATAACATTAGGGCAGTTACAACCAGTGTTGCCAACTAATTTTCAGGAAAAGTCGCTAAAGGCAGGTCGATTTGTTGCTAAATGACATTGTGACGTCATTGGATGATGATGTCATTATATGATGCAAAACTGCATCATTGCACAGAATACACATTGAAATGACTCAAATCTTAGAAAAGAATATTATTTGAAAAAAATATACATTTAATATAACCTATTATTTGTAAAAAACAAATTGAACACATTTGTATTATATCTTTATGTTTAAATAATACATTGGATTATTGAAAAGTTACACATTTTTGATCAACTACTTTTGTGTGTTCTCTAAATAACTAGTAAAGTTATGAATTATGAATGATTTCACTACAAGATTAACAATTACAGTTTTAAGCAGTGAATTGGTAAAAGAAATGCAGCATTATCAACATTTTTCAAAATATTAAGGAAATTGTCTGTATACATTTTTCACCAGCATATTTTAAATGACAGTGCATTTAGATGATAGATAGATAGATAGATAGATAGATAGATAGATAGATAGATAGATAGATAGATAGATAGATAGATAGATAGATAGATAGATAGATAGATAGATAGATAGATAGACACAGACTTTGATATAAGATCAACAGTGTACCTAACTGATCAACAATTATAGGAACAAACTAACAACTACGTGTTTCATAAATTAACAATATTTTTTTAACAAGTGCAACTAGTAACTTGATTGACACCATCACATGTGATATGTGTACTGCTAGGCACTGCTTAGTAACTGCTTGGTTAAGAGGAAAAATGCATGCCTTTTTATTATTTGAGTCAATTTTCAAAAGTTGCAAATACATTTTAAAAATAGCTAAATTTGTTGCTATGTGCTTTTTGCGAAAAATAATTGCTAGGGTAGTCTGAAAAGTTGATAAATCTAGCAAAAAAATTGCAAAGTTGGCAACACTGCCTACAACTGCTTTTCTAAAAAAACAGCATTATCAACCAAAGCCTATAACACGAATTCACATTCATTGACAAACATTGCTTGTCGCTCTAACTATTGCTTCAAATCACCATTATAAAGTTTTCCAGAGTATTTGCCCTTCGGAAACAGTTTTTCCCGTGTGAACTTAAGGGAAACGACTATAAACAAACACGAAACTCAGATACTCTGAATTCACGATGACAGTTTCTCTGTCTGCTCAATAGTATTTTGAGTGTATGCGCGCAGTAGATGCTATCAACAATTAACCTAGATGTTGCAGTGTTACTGTTAACTAATAATAATATTCAATAATACAAATATAACACTTTTAAAGTATTAAAATACTGTGGCTTTACTGTTAATTGTTTATTTGTTTCTGTTGGTCACGCATCCTAGATTGCGTTTCAGCTGGCACAACTTCCTGGTTGTGGAGCTCAGGTTTCGGATGGGGGATGGGCAAGGTGGAAATACAGGTTCTCCATGTGATACCGTCGAGCCGTGAAAGGCCTTCTTTCACATTTAAACAGCAATAAAATGATATTTAAAATGCTGTTTCTATTCGACCTAAATACAAAACTTAAGTTACGATAATTAGGTACCGTAACAAAGCAGATATGCCCAATTTTCCTACGCGTAAAGCGCTGTATCGAATCATATTCCGAACTGCTCTTGGTTGACTCGGTTCACTGATTCATTTGAGTCATTGCTTAAGAACGTGAATGTGAACATACTAAAGTTAGAACCGGTTCGGTTTGTTTAACTCGGTGTTACAGTCTTCAAGGGGTTACTCGAAAATACCATTCATCTCAACAAGAACCGATTCAAAATAACGATTCAGTAAGAAACTGGTTAAACAAGGACACACTTGACAGATACACAGTAATGTTTCCTCTGTTTGCAGACCTATACTAAATAAACTCTAATGTAAACGCTAAATTCCACTTCGGTCAAATAATAATGCATTTTTTATTTAATAAAATGATAAATAACTGATTATATGTTTTAGCAATATAGGCCTAACATGATTTTATATATATTAAAAGTTTTCTATATTAAAAGTATCGATTTAATATTTCACTGAAGACATCAGTCAATGACAGGACATAATACAGATTAAATGTAAACATGATTCAAACACTGAATACATGGATTCCTAACGTTACCTGTGACTGAGATAGAGAGGCACACAAAGACGAAGGTCAACATATCCACTTTAAAATGCCCCAAAGTCTTCCAAAATATTCCTTTTTGACTGAAAAACAAAAAAATACCTGGTTTTATATTACGTTACGAGAAGTTTTAGGGAGTGGAGTATTTGCTATGCCCTCACAAAGCTCAGCTGAGTAAACTGAAAGGTTGAAACAAACAGCCCTTCCGAGTAATAATGTGTTACCTGGACCGCGTGTGATTGGTTGTACACACCACATTAAGACACTCCCACTGTGTGACGTCATGAAAGTAAACGCAGGTTCAAGACAAACACAACTACAGAATGTATACTGTCAGACAGTTAAAACTAACAATGTGTACTTTGATATGTATGTACAATTATTCACAATTTTGATCTTTATTTTTGAACCTGTGATTTTTCACTCATACAAGTTTGTCTCTAAAATTTATGAATTGTAAGATTACGAATGATTTGGCGTCTGTGAACTTTTCATCTCATGATACTGATAACAATTAAGTAAAATGAATAATGAAAAAAATAAAAGTAAAAAAAAACAAAGCTTTTGTCATTAATCTATTTGTTTTATTAGTTAAGTTTCACATTCATCTGTGTAAATTTTCGAACAGAAAACCCTGTTTCACAGTGTTTTATAAAGAATTGGAAAGCTATTTTTGTACTATTCAAAGTAGCACTAATAGAAAGGCTATCAAAACTGTCAGTTTGTGTTCTGTCTTCAAAATATTTGAGTAATGTAAAGGTCATGCATGTTTTTAAGTGTATATTTATTTTAATGTATTTAATTAATATTTTTTTTTTTTATTTCCCTGGCACTGAGGAGGAGCTTCTTCCCTCAGGCCATCAGGCTCCTAAACTCAAACTCGGTCTCATAACATTTACATTTACATGACTCAGTTTAATGTGTACATACCCGGTACAACCATGTTTGCACATTCTTCTTGCTGTTTGCACATCCCTGTTTATATTATTGTTTATATTATTATTTATTAAGTCCACAGTATACTGTATTGCACATTTTATTTCATTGCACATTTTACCCCTTATTTTTTTTCTTATTTTATTTTATTCTTACCTATATTTATATATATTCTCTTGTGTTATGTTTCGTTTTTATTTTTATTTTTTTTGCACTGTCCATTGAGCGGACCTGTCCTGATTCACATTTCACTACTGATTATATCCTGTATAATTGAGTATGTGACGAATAAAAGAACCTTGAACCTTGAAACCCTTGTGACTTCCGTAAAAATGTGATGTCAGAACTACTCCGTCATCGCCTTCAGTCACCATCCTGAGCACCGCCCACCGTCCCATCCTCCAGCCTCAATTAATCACGACAATGTATACAATTACAAATGATTATAAATCAGCAGTTTGTTTTTTTACACACATGCACACAGACAGTATTTCATACACGACATAGTCGTGAGATGCAAGAAGTCTTCAGTTGCGCCCATAACAACAAAAGAAAATACTTTATTGCAGTGGTTCTCAAACTGGGGGCCACTAGATGGCACTAGGGGGGCCTCAAAGAAATTCTTGAATATTAATTTTTTTTAATTATTTTAGCTATGCAACTCAGGATTTTCCTATCTGAACTATGACGTATTTGAGCTGTTAAAATATGTTGAGATGGTTTTTGGTACTTATACCGCAAATATATATTCTTAAGGACATCAAAACCTAAAATTAAACTCCAGAAAGGTGTACAATGTGGGACCTTTAAGTAATGTGAAAAACTTATTTTTTTTAAGAAAAATCTATTTATTTCAATGAGCCATATTTGCTGATGGCAGACATCATTTTTTACAGTGTGGGCTCGTCTGTTTTTCTTTGCGTAATATAAAATGTAAATCACAGTTCACAAAAAAGCTTAACGTGCAGGGATTTGCATTCATATTCTGGGCTATTCTGCTTTATTAATAGTAATATTATTAATAAGGTTATTAATATTAGCCTAATCATTTTATTAGTATTTATTATTATCGAATTTGGTCCTCCAATGTGACTGTTTTAATACATTAAAGGGGTCCTATTATGCTCTTTTACAAAGTCTTGATTTTGTACTTGATTTACAAAGTACTAGAACATGCTCTCATGCTTGGTGGTTTGAAAATCGCATTATTTTTCAAATAATTTACATTATTACAATACCTCTCTCCCCAGCCTGACACAAACGACTCGATTAGTTCTGGGTTTGATGAAGGCCCGCCTTCCGAAAAACAAAATGTGTTATGATTGGTTAGCTGTCCCAGTCACCCAGTGCACTGTGATTGGCGAACAGCTTAGACGGCGTTACTGCCCCGCCCCTTGCCAAAACAGCAATATATCAATTCAGACCTCGAGAATATTGAACAAGAGAATCGCGCAGAACCTTTGCACGCACGGATATTGCGAGACATATTAAAGTGGTAATGTTATTGTTGTTGTTGTTTTTTTGGCTAATTCACGTTTTAGATAGGATGTCAACAACAGCCTAAAAATAACTGCATCGACTATGTACAGATACGTGCAACTGTAATATATATTATGTTTATTGTTCTTTTAACACTATAACATGAATTGCAGTGAAACTGTTATACGGTTGAATTTATTTATACCATAGGCAAAGTCCCACAGACTCACACTAAATGTGGCCGCATATATATGCAAATTAATTATCTGCCAGCGGGAGGCGCTGTTGGAGCGGGAGAGCTCGAGGTTTCCCCGGTAACACTGTAAACAAAACAAAGCTCCGTTCACAAACGCTGCTTTATCAGACATTACATGCAAGATGAAATGAAAATGACATCCAAAATTTTCTGAAAACAGTTGGTTTCCATCAGAAATACAGTGATATAAAAACACCCGCACTGGGTTTCGATTTTGAAACATGCAGTGCTCAAGCAAGCATTCTCCCCACCTGCTAACCAGTCGAATTTCAGTAGGCGGGATTTACAATTTGTGATGTCACAAATACAGGAAAACAACTTTGTAGTCCAAACGAGCCGTTCTTTGTAAAACTTGAAAAGGGATTTAAAAAAAAAACGAAATATCTCCTTTTGGAGTGGACTTTGAGATTTGTAACTTTGTAGATAGTTTTATGCCCAAACATACACACTACACACTGACTAAAATAAAAAAGTGAAAAAGCATAATAAGGCCCCTTTAAGTCACATTAAGATGAAAGAAAAGTATATTTGATTGTTCTTTAACATTTTTTTTAGATTTGCTTTTTTACAGACAGAAAAGCTACAAAAAATGTCATAGCTGTGGAGCAGAACAACATGACACCAGCAGCACAGTATGTAAATATGGTTTGGCATTTCTCATAGGGGTGTGGTGCGAGATATTATCAAATCAGCTGTGTGGAGACTGGTTACCATTGTAACCAAACACAGCAGGTGTGTCTGTGACAGTGATGGGCTTCAGAGGTGTTTTAACCCTAAAAACAGAGACATGCTTTCTGCTTTAAAAAAATGTAGTACATATTGTGAGCACTCATTTCAGCAACATCTTATACAAATGAATATACACACAGATGTTTTGTTAATCACCATTGAGTTATTTTGCATAAATATATTTTATATTCATATACAAAGCATAAAGACAAATTTTATAACAAAAAACCCTATACTTGTATTGAGGCCTACACTATAAAGATGTATGTGTAGGTGTTTTTATGGATATGTTCTGACACTTGACTTTCTTTACTTGTTGAACAGTATAGGCTAATACAGAAATGGAGTCCATCATTTCCTCTATTCAATTCAACTCAAGATTATTTGTATAGCACTTTTCACGATACAAATTGTTGCAAAGCAGCTTTACAAAAAATGTGTTTCTACAATATATTTAGTAGTAGCTTATCAGTGGTGACTATGTCAAGTTGATGTACATATAGCAGAAATGTGCGGTAAAATCAGTTGTTGACGTAATCAAACAGATGATGAACACTATTAACAGCAATGATTATATGTGTAACAGAGGCCAGCGAGTAGATGCTGTGCAGGTAAACCTCACTCCCCTGATCTCAAAGAGACACCAGTGACTGATGATAGTGGCTGCAGCCATTTAGCCTCCTGGTTAGCGCGTCCGCCTGCAATGCAGGAGATCAAGGGTTCGAAAGCAGGCGAGTGGGGACCCGTTACATATGTTGCAATCAAATTTACAGCAAAATTCAGTAGTTCTATGTTGTTTCAGGGTTGGCATCATCTGAGGTCCTCTGGGGGGTTGGTATCATCTCTTCTCAGGTGTTCTGGATCCAGACTGAAGCTTTTGTAGTTCCTAGTTACCACGGAAGGTCTCTGTGGAAGAAACAGAGAAAAAAAATAGAAATATAATTAGCGTAACTGCTGTTCCAACCAAGCAAAAATGATTTGTTCAACCCAAGCTAAAGAATAATAATGTGCATTTGATCAGATATAACTGCAGTACAAAATTAAGAGATTTATTACAGGAATGCTTGGCTAAATAGATGTGTCTTTAATCTAGATTTAAATAGAGAGAGTGTGTCTGAACCCCGAACGTTATCGGGAAGGCTATTCCAGAGTTTGGGAGCCAAATGCGAAAAAGCTCTACCTCCTTTAGTGGACTTTGCTATTCTAGGTACTACTATTCTATTCTAGGAGTTTTGCGACTTTAGGGAGCGGGATGGATTGTAGCGTGATAGAAAACTAGTTAGGTACGCAGGAGCTCTAAACCATTTAGGGCCTTATAGGTAAGTAGCAATATTTTGTAACTGATGCGGAACTTAATAGGTAGCCAGTGCAGAGACTGTAAAATTGTGGTAATTTTGCTGCCACTGGGTCTATTTTTTCAACTCAAAATATAAATTCAATGAAAGAACAATATTCATTCAATCCATCATGTGTTATAGGAGGAACTTATTGTTAGTTATATGCAAACAAAACATAACAAAAGCTTCAGGTGTTTAGGAATAATAGTTTCTGTCTTACTTCCTCTGCCCTCATGTAAATGTGGGTGTTCATATATAATGTTTGATTTTCTGATTACAGACATCTAACTTTTGGAACAAGATGTTGTTGCAGGATAGTTTGTCTTTGGGCTGAGGAGGATTTTTTTATTTATGATGTTTAAATAGTTTGTTGAGCTATTTTATTATCATATAATATAATCCTCATTTATCCTGGAATATTCATTTGTGTTTTTACTGTTTTGGTCAGGAGAGGAGGGAGTTATGTTTGCTGTGAAATGCACACAACTCGTTTGGATCTTCTTAACCAGTATATTTCACCGGCAGACACCTCTCAACCATAATCTCTAGTGTCTGCTTGCATCACCTCGGTAAACCTCAGTCCTCCAGTAGACAGTGATATGGCCTTCATATTGAGCTGATGATAGAAAATAGATACAATGCAATGACATCCCCCAACATCACAATTGGAAAATGATATACTTCTCATACAGTATCCATGTTGTTTACATATCAAACACAATGAAAAGTCAATGCTTCTGCAAAATTATAACGATAAACTGGAAGACGACAGAATTATTCACAACCGTATAGTTTTAATCCATACTAGTTATGGATTCAAATGTTTTAAGGTAAATATCTTGCACTGTACATTTTCAGACCCGGAGGTGCTTGAAACACCAGCTTTAATGTTTAGAAGCGGGAGACTGTTTTGTTTGACAAATAATTGATCAAATAAACATTGTAGTTGAAAATACTGAACATAGTACTAAAAATACTAGACTATACTAGAATATTCTAGTTAATTAAATTAATAACATCTGAAATTATGACAAAGTCTTGGAGTCAGGCTCAGAGCAGCGATGTTAAATGGAATTTAAAGTTCTTGTCCAAGTTTTCGCAGCTCCAACTGTAACTTGGTTATTTCTAATTCTAGTTTTTGTACCTCTAGTTTTATTTTCCATGTTTCACTGTGTTTTTGGCCTATTGTTTGTTCTCATTTTCTCATTAAACCATGCTCATAGAACCTAGCCTCTGCCTGTTTTCCCCAGCTTCTCCTCAAAATTACACAACAACTCATCGTGAGGATCTAGCAGGCATGCAGCTTCTCCTCCTGCGCCAGGGTGAGAGTTCCCTTGAGACCACAAATGTGAGTTTTTGGACTTGGCACACTCACTTTCCACACAGTTCACTCCTTACCTTCTCCTGTACTGGATTTAATGAAACATTTACAATCAGAACTACTCATGGTCCTTAAGGGACCGTCTGCGAGTTTGTGGAGCTCGCTCTCCAACTCAGCGGATCCTCCTTCACCGTGGACATGTCTACTCCAGAACCACCTAAACATTTTTTAGGGGGAGCTATGCTCCTCAAGCTCAAGCTCTTCTGCTCTACCTGTACCGCTGTGGTAATCTCCAGCTCTGCCTTTGCCCCTGTTGAGTTTTCTGCTTTGCCTTTGGCTGCCTGATCCACCAACTCTGCCCAGGCCAGCTGATCTGCCAGCTCCACCCTGGTCATCAAATCCATCGCCCTGGCCACCGTGAGGTGAGGAGGGAGCTCTGTTTGCTGTGAAATGCATACAAATTGTTTTCTTAACCAATAATTTTCACCATTGCCAGACAACTCACAGCCATAATATATCTAGTGTCTGCTTGTGTCACCTCAGTAAACCTCCATTACACAGTGATATGGCATATTGAGCTGATGAAAGAAAACTGATAAAATGCAATGACATCCCCCAACATCACAATTAAACACAACATCACTACTTAACATACAGCATGGATGTTGTTTACATGCTGAAATGTTACATTGATAAACGTGTTGACAACAGAATGAATAACAACAGTATAGTTTTAATCCATACCAGTTTAAGAAAAACATTTATTTAAGGCATGCCGAATCAAATGTTACTGAAAGTTGTTTTGAAGTACTTTGGAGACAGGTTGTGCAACATAATCTGTGCATGCATTGTTCTGCACGCATGGCAAGGTAAGAAATACAAACAACATGACTGTCTTTTTCAATTCTAGATACAGCTTCCGTTCTCCAAACACTCAAATTTAAAAGATTTAAGGTAAAGTCCTGCACTTTCAGACCTGGAGGAAGACCAAGTGCTTGAAGAACCAGCGTGTGGGAAATATAGAACATGACACTAAAAAAAATGCTAGATCATTCTAGTTAATTGATTAGCAAAATTAAAAACATCTGAAATAATGACATGAAATAAAGTCCAGGAATCCAGAGCAGCAATGTTGAATGGTTTTTAAGGTTCCTGTCCAAGTTTTTGCAGCTCCAACTTTAACTTGGTTATTTCTAATTCTAGCTTTTGCACCTCTAGTTTTAGTTTCACCTCTTGCAACATGAATACACCATACTGTTTTTCCAGCATATGGTTCATGGTGATCTTTCTTGGGACATTCTGGGTCTCTGTGCTCAAGCTGCCCATCACAGCTGGTGCTTGGCTGTTGTCCTCGTCACCTATAACCAAAACAAAGTTAGCCCAAATGTAGCTAGAAAAACTAGCAGGACAAACAACACTCTACTCACAAGATAGAAGCAGAGCTGTGATAATGGCAATAGGAAGTGATGTTTCTTCTTTTGTTACAGGCCTGCTCTCACTGACTCCAAGGATTCCAAACATTCTGATTACACTTCTATAACTTTCTGTTACATTTACTTTTACATTTAATCATTTTGCAGACGCTTTTATCCAAAGCGACTTACAATTGGGGAATACATTTAGCTATTCATCTTAAAGAGGCAAACAGACAGAGGAAGTGCTCGTAATAACAAGTCTCAGGTAGTGTTCAAATAATAAATTCTAATACTTGTTCAAATAATACATTCTGTTTTCCTTTTTATGTAAAATGTTTGGTTGTCCACCAGTTACTGTATTGTTTCTTTTAAATATCTCTTTGTTTATTTTCTGCACCATGTTTGGAAAATGTTTTTCAACATCTTAAAGAATTTGTTAATTTAAAAAGGATTTTATGGCCTTATATTCTTCTAAAATGCAACTGTACTTATATGGCTTTGTCCAGCCTCATATATGCTAAAGATTCATATTTGTTTGCTTGCATTATATATAAAAAATGAAGAGGTAGATCTGATCAAATGTGAGAATATGGAAGTAGTTATCTAAAGTCCTGTAGTGCAGCGACAACTGAAGTGAACTGAGTAGTATGATTTAAAAAATAAAATGTTATTATTTATAGATAATATGTTGATGATATATTTAGAGCAAATGCTCTGGTGACTCTGGAACTCCTATAACTTGTGTAAATGTGCAGTTATTATTTGAAAGCAATGACAATGTTACTTACGGACTTCCATGCGCACTGCATCGCCACGCTGAGGAGTGCCTTCTCCATTACTGGCCTCACAGAAATATGAACCAGTATCCAGTTTAGACACAATCGGGAACTCCTGGTCACACAAAGAATCCAGTTTTACAAATAGAATTAATATTGTTTCTAATGCTAAAAAATAAATTTATATTGTTTCTAATGCTAAAAAATAATTGTTGTTATCCATTAATTTTCAGTTTACTGTTTTACAAGAAAGACAGAAAAAAATATTAAAGTACTTCATAAATTTTATTTTTTTTTTCAGATGCACAATTACAAACAATAACAACAGAGACCGTGGAAAGGTGCATACAAACTAAGCCAGTAAAAATGCAAGCTGTTATCAAGGTCATAGTTTTTTTGTTAGCCTATTATGTGTGAATAAAGACTATTTAGTTGTTTTAGTTTGTTATTTGCCTAATAATTGACAATACATTTTTTTCGTTTTAAACATGTTTTTGACAGATTGCTAAATTATTTGTGTTTTATCTTTATTATGACAAGTGGTCTAATAAATTTGTTAAGCACATATTGTCACGAATCCGGTTTATGAACTTCCGTTCATTCACCACAAGAGATCGCCCTCCAAATACATTGAATTTCACACCACGCAGACTGTTGCATACTTGCATATCACCCTGCCTGGACTGCATTTCCCATGTTCCATTGCACTGATTGATTGCACACAGCTGTGCCAATCACATGCTCACATGAAAGCTATTACACACACCATATAACCACAGTTGCCAAGTCCGCTTATTATATGTGACTTTTTTATTGAAAAAAATATGATTGCTTGTTAGGGAAATCCGACAAGCAACATTGTTTCTTTATTTATGTTCGCCTTATTCTCCAATGCATTGATTGACACTCTGTCTGCATGCAGTCAATAGCAAACCAGTGCAATAATATAAGTGCCGTAGCGTAATTTACCAAATGTTCCTCCCCCTCATTGGAGAAAAAACACATTCAGAAAGAAGGCGTATGATGCTGTAATCCAAGCGATGATAGAAGTAGACGTAGAGGAGTGGGATGACTTTCTTTTAGCCTTAACTTTCACAACATTTTTGTAATGTATGTATTAATGATCACGGGCTGTAATAAAAAAAAAACAAGTAGTCATATCCTAATACTAAGAGTAAATAGGCTACATTTGGTTCGAATAGCCTGGTATGGCAAGATGTCTCGAATGTATTTCTTTTTTTAACATTTAAGTGTAGACCACATTATTAGATTACCTTTTGACTTCACGAGTACACATAAATGATAATACACATAATATTTTCTTTTTTAATATAATATATATTATAATTTAATATAATATATATATATTTTTTTTCTATAATATTTATTTGGCATTTAGTTTTTTCTGTCATTTATTTGATAGTAATGTATACATTATTTATTTTAAATGGTAGAAAACCGTTTTTTGACCTCAAAATAAAGCGCATTCCCTCTGTACATGGCTGTGGGACGAGCAGTTTTGTGGTGCTAGGAATTCTTTATAATTAATTAAAAACAAATACTGCCATTGATGGCTCAAGAAGGTGCAATTGTTCAAATAACACATGGTTTAATTTTAAAATATATATATAAAAGTGTCAACTGTTTTTCAAGTGTAATATTTCTGTTAAAAAAAAAATCAAATTTCCATAGAATGACCCCTATATATTTTAGGCTATAAATATGTGGCTATGTTACTGCTCCCCTTTGAAGCTCTTGTGCTTTTCTCCTTTTCCATCTCTCCAATCATATTCTGCTCACAGGTGATTGGAGATGAGTTTTTGTTGCAGGTTGCTAATGTGTGTAAAATAGCTTCTGATTTTGCGTTTCAGATAAAAGAGTGGTTTCAGTTTAATACGTTGCAGGCTCATTTATTGGTAATAAATAATTGATAATAAATAATATTGATAATAATAAATCATAAAAAAATATTGGCCTTGTTTTGGGCTTGTTTTTGTAGCTGCGGTTGCTTATTTGTCTTGCGAGAGTTGGCAACTGTGCATATAACATGCACTCAGTTCCCGCTCAGATCACCGAGTACTGTTAAGCGTTTATCACTGTGTTAGCTGATAGCTACTTTACAGAGCTTGTCCTAGTTTTCCTAGTTTATTCATAGCCTTGCCTTGCCTGGCCTGGCCTGTTTTCCCATGTATCCGATTCTTTGCCTTGCCCTGTTGGACATTATTGCCTGTTTATTTTGGATTGCTCTTTCGTCTTGCCGTTTGGACTCTGTTTGCTCCTGCATGAACCATTGCTTGTGTTTAAGGATTATCTCTCTTGTTTTGCTCCCTGGATTACGTTCTCCGATCGAAGACTCACGCTTGCCCTAGGTTTACTCTTGTGTCTTGCCCATGCCATACCCGTTTGCTGTTGTTCGACCCTGCCTTTGTTTTGACCATGTTTATGAATAAAGATCTGCAGATGGATCTGAACACTTCCTCTGTTCCTTCCGTTACACATACAGTGCTTAAATGTATTAGACTGTATTTACTGACTGAAAGTGGGCATGAGAATAAAAAAAATTAAGTGGTTTACTATTTTTTTCCGACCTTTCTTGTAAAACAGTACATTTGAAAATGCATGGATAACAGCAATAATTATATTTTAGCATTAGAAACACTACTGTGACTACAGTGCTTGCATACTTCTGGATTAACCATTACAGAAACATTAAGAATGATTTTGGTAATCACCAATACTGTTAGTTTGGGCAGTTGTGGCACAAACCTTACATCGGGTGGTGGTGGTGGTCTAATAAATTTGTTAAGCACTGTATATATATATATATATATATATATATATATATATATATTCTAATATTGAGAGATGAACCCTCACCAGGCTACCATTGAAAACGTTCATCTTGTAGGTGAGGTTCTTAAAATTGGGGAACTTGGTTGGATCCTCAGGGAGGGGAGTGTTGTCTTTGTACCAACTATATGTGGATGGAGGGGAGCCATCTGTGTCGAAGCAGGTCAGGCGGACGTTACTGCCTGTTGTGACCGATGAAGAGATTCTGGATACAGGCTTGGAGGGAGGCACTGTAGTGGAGGGATTTACAGTGGGAATGACAAGACTGTTTTGTGTATTACATTATTTCATCAAAACAATAATCTTTGCAAAATTACTTTTTTCACTACTCAGATTTACCAAGGACCGTAAGCTTGATGGTCTTCTCGTCATATCCACCATTGCCAGAAACCTCACAGTCATAGTCTCCGGTGTCTGCTCGCGTAACCTTGTTAAATCTCAGTCCTCCCTCATACAGAGTGATACGGCCTTCATATTCAGCTACAGAAAGAAAAAAGATGCATAATGCAATATATTTTCTTTATGTTCATTAAAATAAGACACACGTCAACACACAATAAGGAAATGCTACTGCCAGGTAACAGTGATGACACTGGATGACAACAATAAAGTCTTATACCAGTTATTATTCCAGCAAAGTAGATGAAAAACTGATAGCCCTTGAGATCCTTGAACTTCCATTCTATTCTGGGTGTTACTCCAAAGTCAGCAGTGTAGGTACATTTCAAGTCAACTCCTGAAAAAATTAATACTTTGTGCATAAATGTTTTTCACCACAAAAACGGAATCCTTGAATCAAGCCAAACAGCTACTATTCTCTAGTGCAAAACCTATACAGACACATCACATTTTCTCCATTATTTGTATTTATCTGATTACTGCCACATAGAAACAATTAGACTGTAACTGAAAGGCAAGTAAACAGAAAAAAGAAAATGAAACTTACCCTCATTCTCTTTGACTTTTACTGAGGGATTATCAACAGTAACAGTAAAAGCAGCATGCAGGCCTGTAGACGGAAAGAGAGCTTTTCAAGCCTTAATTACATCAGTAATAAATACTTTTTTGTCTAAGAAAGATCTGTCTTCATCTAGGACAGACCCTTATTTTTTCTATTTAATAGAAAGATCAGGACAAGAAGAATCTTACTAAAGCAACATGCCTGTTAAACAGCCTATAAATATATAATTCTTGAAACAATGCAAAAGATTATTTCAACACTTAAGTAAACATATTACTGTTCAACAGTGTTGAAACACTATTTATTCTACCAGTTTCTTCTTAATACTTAATGCACACTCTTGCCAGGTGTTCAATGGAAAAACCCGCTATTGAATGTACTGTGTAATTAATTAGGCAACATTTGCGAACAGTGCAAAGTAATGATATTACACTTTCGGTTATTGGAGACTTATATCATCCAAATAAACTCAAATTAAAGCAATACATTCTACTATGCCTTTTATCTTTTCTTATTGAATTTTTATATATGTATATCGTGCAAACCAATACTGAAAACATGGAGCAACTTACCTGTAACGGAGATAGAGAGGCACACAAAAACGAGGGTAAACATATCCACTCTGAAATTATACAATGTCTTCCGGAACATTTCTCTTATTAAAATGATCAACTTTATTTTAAATTATTTTAGCAGAACTTCATTTCAGTTGTTTATTTGTTAGGCCTCTACAAAACTAGATAAGCTGAACGCTAATAGGTTACTGTGTTACCTGTACCCGTGTGTGATTGGCTGGAAACGCGACACTACGACGCTCCGCTGCGTGACGCAATGAAAGTAAACAGATTCAAGGCTAGACAGATAATTGGAAATCGTTCTCAGAATGAACCCTGTATAGGAGTCCAGACTACATATACTGTACTTAGTGAGTTACCCACACGATAAGACGCACTGAAACAAACACGTGAGGGAGAGTTAAAGCAAACAAGTTACAGGCAAGTCTTGTAAAAACAAACAAACAAATCGAAAGTTTTGGATATTTACTATCTTCTCTTCAGGTCATTTTGATCGTTAGGGCATGAGACTTTGGGACTTTTGACACACTTGTCAATTTCACCCGCACAAGAATGAATGGAATTTCCGAAAGACAGCATTTATTTATTTATTTGATATACAAAATCTGACACAAACCAGGAAAGATTTATACCCAAACAAAGGCTTGAGACTACAAAATACCCCCAATGCAGAAAACACACACACCTGGCAAGAGTGTACATATTAAGTATTCAGAAGACACGCACGCACGCACACACACACACACACACACACACAGAATTCAACTGCAGTTTCCCTGAGCCCAGCTACCGCATGAGTAATTCATTCTTTATTAATTACTAAAGGTTTCACTATATTTTCACTCTAGAATAGGTCTACTGTTTCAGGTTCGAAATAAGTCCTGCAGAATTAATTAACCAAAAATAATCCAGGACGCGATGGTCCCACCTCACAACTTGCAAGATGTATGGGACTTGCTGCTCAAATCTTTGTGCCAGATACCACACATGTTCAGAGTCCATGCCTCGACGTATCAGAGATATTTTGGCACCACGAGAAGGACCTACATGATTTTATACAGGCTGTTTCAATTGTGGCTGATTGGTGTATGTAGGCCTACGAGGATTTAAAAATGTGTATGTTATAATGTAGATTAAAATTAAAGTATGGCATTAACTTTTCAACTTCCAAAGCTTTCAAATTGGGCTGTTAAAAATACACAAATTGGTTTCATTATATAAGACTTTGTATTTATCCCTGGATATTTTTACTTGCATTATTTATTTTTTTGTTGTGAAAATGTTTCATTTATGTATGAATTTACATGCACACATACAAAACGTTGTATATGATGTATGTGTTACAAAATATTAGGCACATACACCAAATGAGAACGATGTCCAGCCTGTAATATTTCATGTCTTCACCAGAAGCTAGTTTTCTCCAGCCAACCTTTTCACACTCTCTTGTTAATATGAGAATCTGCTGTACCAACAGATCAAATCTGAGGTTCAAATTAGTACAACTGCTTTATTAGTAATTATTAATAATTTGCAATTGTTTGTTTTTGATATACAGTATTTAAATCCTGATCCAGTTTCACCAAATCTGTGCACTTGTGCACCAAAACATTTGAGTTAAATAAATCAACAAATCTACCAGTGTTTATATTTAAAACGTCATGAAGTTCAGTAAAGATTTGATCAAATAATATAGTGTAAAGACATTGTGTAAATGTACTGGGATGTGTACATTTCATAACTGCAATTTAAATGACCAAACTTTTAAAGCTGGTGTTTCGGCCTAAGTTGATGGTCAAGGTGATTGATTGTGAAAGTCACCAAAATGTAAACACATTTCAATGCTGAAAAAAAACATATCTGAAACACCATCAAAGTATTATCACCATTCAAAGTATTATCATTCTTTAGACACAGATCTACAAATATACAGATCTGACAATTATACACAATATCAGTGCAGTTAAAATACCAGACCGCTCTGGAAATAATCTGAAACAATCAAAGGCTGTGTGTGAAGTCAACAGTGAAGGAGACAAAGAGAAAAGTCTGATTGTCCACAGTAAGAATGACTTCTTACATGTCATTTCAAACATGAATAAACAGAATTAATGACAAAACCACAGCAGGAGAAGCTAATAGTTGATCTGCAGTTCTTCACTGAGAGTCCATTGATGCTGCCACTATGCCATGCTGTCTTAACTGGGCTCTGATCATCTGATTCTTTGATTTCCACTCTTCCATCTGTGTGCGTAGGTGGAGACAAGGCATGAGAGAGAGAGAGAGAGAGAGAGAGACCGACTGTATGAACAAACTAAACAGTGTAGTCCATTTTCTTTAAAACAATCCCACCACCATAAAAACGTGCAGAACTGCTATATGTTTGACTTCAGAAGTGCTTTTAGCAGCAGCAGTTGGTGTGGTTATAGTGGAAGCTGGTAGTCATCCTGTACTGTTCATTAAAGTATTTGATTCTGAAAATATGCTTACAACATCAGTTTTAATAAATGGATGACTAAAATGTTCAGAACGCTCTTTCATTTGAAGTGGTAAGTTACCTCTTGTTGGAGAAGCTGATTGTCCATCCTCAGTCTATCCACAGTATTGAGTTCCTCCTCCAGCCGTGCATTGCTCTGCCGCATCTCATGGATATAGTCACATGCCTTGGACAAGATCCCACCTTTACTCTACACAGAAGAGCAGAAGACAATCTGAGGCAACATTTTTAAATTTTCATTTAGTTTAACAAAACATTTGTGAAATACAAAAAGTAAAACAAAAAAATTGGAACTATAAAGATAAAAAAGTCTAAAAAACGAATAAGTTTAAACAAAAAAATTAAAACTAAAATAAATAAAAAATATAAATAAAAATTCTAAATATTAATAAAAATGTATAGCATCCCCGTTATTCTACAATAAAACTGTAAATTACACCTTTGAATAAAACGTTCAACCGGGACACTGCTGGTGGCTTGTGCTAACTCAGCTTACTTGACCATTTTTTATTGCATCCACATTGCAGTCAGGAATTGTTTTGGAAAGCTGGACAATCCAGTTGTTGATCTTGTCCCTCCGTCTGCGTTCCACTGAGGGGAAAAATGCTTACATTCAGACAGAACTTCACGACACGTTTAAAGATCAATCTTTTTTAGTGTAATATGAAATAGAACAGCAGGGATTGAATAATGAGATGGAGCTGCCGATTTCAAACAAAATACAGAATAACCTTCATTGTGTTGAGCCTTCCGATTGTTATCCCTGGAAGCACGCTGTGTTCCCGACTTACTGTGAAGAATATAGGATTCGTTGAAGACATTGAGAAGAAACAATACTGTGATAGAACATGTGGTTTTATGTATGTGATATGAGAGAACAACCTCTGCTGTGTTGTGTCTAGAACTTCCTGAGGTGACATCATTACATAGAGTTGACCTGCAAGAAAATGAAGGTCTCATTAGACATAAAATATAATTAAAAGCATGTAACTTTCACTTGTTAGCTGTTTAATAATGATACCTTTGGCAAGGGAACTACTTTCATAGAAACAAATCCATCACTGTTACACTTTCTGCAACAAACTATCAGAATAACTAGAATACATAATGTACACTACCATTTTGGGTTGGTAAGATTGTTTTAATCATTTGAAGAAGTATTTATGTAAATAAAATATAATTCAAACAGTAAATATGTAAAATACTACTATTTTAAATAACTATATAATTTAATTTCTGTGATGGCAGAGCTGAATTTTCCTCCAGTCTTCAGTGTCACCTGATTCTTCAGAAATCATTCTACTATACTGATTTGGCTTCCGAGCAACATTTCTTATTATCAGTGTTGGAAAGAGTTATGCAACTTAATATTGAAACCATGACATTTTTTTTTCCAGGATTCCATAGAAAGTTCAGAAGAATTACCTTTATTTGAAATAAATGTCTGAACATTTTGTAACATAATAAACATCTTTATTGTCACTGCAGGTCAAATATAATGTGTCCTTTCTAAGCTTTAGAATTTGAATGATATTGTAAATGTAGTTTGGCATTACCACTGATGGTGGATGAGGAGAGACCCCCCCACATGATTGTAAAGCGCTTTGGGTGTATAACAATACACGGTAAAGCGCTATATAAATGCATCATTCATTCATTACCTGCAGAGGGTGGTTGAGATAGCAGTGAATCAGCTGTGTGGAGATTGGTGACCATGGTGCTGGCGGTTGTGTCAGACATGGTGGCAGGATAGTAGTATTGAGTCTCAGATGTCTCTCCCTCCAGACTCTCAGACTGAGAGATTACAGCCTATAAATACATGCACACAAGCACCTACTAACACAACCACCTCTTTGATATAAAACGGTTTCAGCAACAAGCTCAAATTTATATTGCTGTTAAAAACAACTAATACCTGGGTTACAGGTGGTGTGGCTGCCTGAGCTACTGTGGGAAACCCAGTCACCACACTGACTGCTTCAGCCCCATCTGCCTGTCCTTCTACCTGCCCATCAGCCAAGTGGATCACCCGGTATGTCACCTGAACCATGGAGGTCAAGGGTTTAATCATCATATCTCATGATCTGTATTTACTATACATGTGCCACATACCTGCCCCCCTGTTCCATCCGTTTTTAACAGATGATACTTAATTTGCTGATCTGTGGAGAACGCGGCAGCTGCCTGGAGGGCTGTGATAGCCAGTGGGCCGTCTGCTGTTTCATCAACACCTGGTAAAGCAGCACACACAGGTTATTGTTTGGTAACTCCTAAAATAACTGGATATAAATGTATCATGCCCATTTCAACATGGAGTTTGTGTAAAGTAGAGAGGTCAGGTGTTTGATCAGCAACAATCTCACTGATGTTGAATGTAGGGGTAATCATCATCATCCTCGTTTTCCCAAGCATGTCCTGGATGGGATTTCTAAATTGCCTAAAATGTCAGGGTTTAGGCTTTTTTTCCTTATTGACATGCTCTCTACAGTCCTCATACATTATGTGCATTTGCATTGCTTTGACTATTCGTTGAAGATCCCACCCTTCTCACATACCACGATTGGTCGATTATGTACAACGCCAGCATGGTATTGGACTTTTCATTCATAACCTTTAGCTAGCATGAAAAGATCAGGGAAACAAAGCCAAACCCCATGCATTTTAGGCAATTTAGAAAAGAGGGAGTATGGTCACCTTACTGTATCTACTGATGGGCTTTTTCTTGCTTGAGAAAATGTGAAGTTTGTTTCTTAATGTGTGCAGGTATATGTACTGTATAGACTTTTTTTAAGCACTAGATGGTGCTAAACAGGCGGTGAAACTAAACTTAAGACTGTCTGTAACCCAAGCATTTTATGTTGTGTATTTCCCTAAACACACTACGACTCAGAATGACAAAGGAACTTATGGACAGCTCGATTTGAACATCTCACCATCTTGCTGCATGGGAGAATCTTCAGGATCAGGACTATTATGGTTTCTAAAAGAAGGAAACAAAAATGTAGGCCTATATATACTATTATATAATATAAGGAATGTATAACTATACTATTAGATAACTATATATAATTAAGAAATGTTTATATTACAATATAGAATAGCATAAGCGTTTAAAATAAGCATTACAGAGATTGTATTTTATTAACAAATTATTGTATTATTTACACTGACGACTTTTTCAGAATAAATAAAAACACTTCAGATAGCATTGTAGAAGTTTCAGATTTCAATTATGATGAGCATAAGGTGTGACAAGTATAATACTGAAGGTGAAACTCACTTCATATTTTTATGCAAATTAGGGTGAAGGCTTCGGAGTCCTCAAACGTAAACATTCACTGCAAAAACAATAACCAATGAACAACGGGAAAGCAAAGGATCACATTTGACACCTAAACTTTGCACAACTGGACTACATCCTGCTCTTAAAAATGTCCAACTCATAGCAGGTGTGGCGTCGGCGTCGTTATGTATTTTTACGCCGGTAACGTTAAGTTACCTTAAAAACTCCTATCACACCGATGTGTCGAGAAACCGCCCGGAAAGCTATACGTTACATAGCTCACTTTAAGAACTGATTACATGTTATTCAATATACACTTTTACTAATAACTGTGATATTATGTAGGATAGATCACTGACATTGGAATTACTTCGACTATTTCGGCAAGAACACAACAAAAACGGACAAAAAGCAGCATTTAGCATTTGAGCTAAGCAAAATAAAAAAAGATGCGTGAAAACCATTCCGTTAATAAGTTATGTATGACTAATTATAATCCATATAATCGTATACTCCCTCCAAAAACATTCCGTAGAGACATTTGACAGAGTTAACGTTACCTGTTTGTCGTCAGCAGCAAACGTTCGGAATCGGCCGACATAACCTTTTCCTGCGCATGTGCAAGTTTTTTTTTTCTTCGATTTTAATGTTAGTAACTAGAGGGCGCCATACACCACAGCCTCATCATTTTACTTCTTGTGTAATAAGTACTGGAATAAGTTTATTAAGGCATGCGGAGCATGAACAACAAATAAACATGACATTTTTAATTACACCAACATAATGATGCCATCCAAATACAACCTTTATTTTACTTTAAAAATGCATATTTCCAAACAATGTCAAACAGTGGGTTCATGTAAACCTTTTAAAACACAATTCCACATGCAAATTACATCATTGTTCATGGTATTTAAGGGACATGCATCACATGACAGTGTTTTTGATATCAGTATAATTTCTGAGAAATGAAACACGGATTACTTTAATAGGCTATTGTGATGTAGTACAAGCGAGATAATTTATAATTGTGGTTTAAGGGATTGGTGTTGTACCAAGAGATACATTCTAGATTCAGAGAAGCTCTGACAACAATGGGAAAGTGAGGAAAGCTAGCAGGAGCGCCGCTCCACTGTGTTGCATGACACACCATGCAGAACAAGCCTGAAGCTTACCTGAAAAAAAAACAACAGAGCAGCCTGATCAACATCGTCAGTCACCGATTCATTACAATTAGTCATACGTTCATATACACAAAAAAAAGCCACAAAAACTAGTGTGCAATTAAGTTGCTAATTTACTAGTGCAGCTGCAAAATCTACTTTGTCAATAAATATGCAATGTATTTAAGGGAAAGTAAGATGCAGCCTAATAAATGTTTAAGTTTTGTTGCTTACTCTTGTCCACGACTGCAGAGACTGACACGGGTGTGGCAGTTTGTTTGATGAAACAGGTGTAGGTTTTGGGTTGGTCAGCTGAGAAACCTTTCAAATTCAGCTTACACACATTTTCCACTATAGAGACATTGGCACGGTTTTTGAAGGTGCTGTCTGGGGAGCTGCTGATGTTGGTAGAGCCAACCAACTTGTTCTCCGTCATGTAGTAGCAAGTCTCCTTGATCTTGGGGTCTAAAGTGAACTTGCAGTACATGTCAAGGTTTTGGTCCTTCGTCAAACAGGATGAAAGCTGAGGCGGAATCTGGGCAGAAGCAACACCTAGAAAATGACAAGACCAACTTAGCCTTAAGTTGGAGTTGTTTAAAACTGGTGCAATACTTGTAATCGCACAATATAGGCTATAGATAACGGTGATATTTTTCAGGTGTATTTTCATAGGATAACATTGTTAGTACATCATACTGGACACGACTTGTAGAACTGGTTAAGTAAAAAAATAAAAAAAATTAAATGTTCTTCTCTTTTCTAGGTGCATGTGATGAAAAATAATGTAACTTTACCCAACAGGAAAAAGGAAGCAAATGCAGTATAGTACATCATCCTGACCACAGTATCCTGCTTATATGCACCTATAGAACAAACACAAGAAGTAATTTACAAACAATAAAATACTGATTACCTCAGTAGTGTATACTATTTGTATCGTGCAAATCATGAGCATTAATGACTTAAGAACTTTACGTTTTCACCTCCTGCATACTATTACATTTTGCACATGGGGTTTAAAAAAAAAACTATTCCTGGCAATGTTTAAAAACAATAAACACGCTCTCTTGTATAGCCACTGCAGCAAATCTCAATATGGGTGGGGTCATGACATATCTGAGCACATACAAATAAACAAACGTAAAAAGTATTAATGTAACAAATGCACACGGACACATGGACCCCACCTAAACCACACACAACGGCGTTCGATCAGAAACCCCTTAGAGACTCGTGATGACTAGACTGGTAGGCTGTGAAGAACTCCCTACAAGGCCCCGTGCGCATCTCTTTTATCTGGGGCAAGACTAAACTCGTCTCATAGATTCTTTTGAAATGACATGTACCATGGGACATTCTTTGGCAATAATTCAGCTCAAACTTCAACAATAAAAGTGGTTCAAATCTTTTAAAAAATATTTAAAAGTGGCTTTACGTCATCATTTAAAAGGATAACGTGTTTTATTTCAAAACAATTTCACTTCAACGCGCCCTGAACAGAAGTCGAGGTAGCCAGCTCATTTTAGGCTGGGTGGCGTTGTGAGTAATGAGGAGCAGACCGCTACACGCGCGAGTTGAGTTTCCACTGGCGTCTTTGAGATATATATATATATATATATCTTTCTGAGTTTTTTGCAGTTCTTACCTTATCTTCTCTGTTTTCTCTGGATGCTGGAGCCGTTGGTCCGTTATTGATGCAACTTCCTCTGCGATTACTTGAGAAAGTCCGTATGATGGTGAGATTAAGTAAGAGGAGATCCACGCCTATAGGCTACATCACCACGCTGTGTCATCAGAAAATTAAACTACGACCTGCCCATTATACCACCAGCTGAAACTTGTGCGTACAAATTGTTGTTCAAGAAAACAATATAACGCTCGTATAAATAATCTAGACAAAGTCAACATTGTGAAAAAATGCATAGAAACTTGCATCACCATTTGAGGTTGCCACACCCTTTAAAGGTACTTCAGATTTTTTTTTTTTTTTTTGTGCAACCAAATTCAGATATATAGATATATATATATAAAGCTTTTCCTTTGAAACTGGGTTACTAAAGGAGTCTTCACAAAGCTCGGGAAGAAACTTTTGGGCTTCATCTTGTAAGTTCAGAGAACCCTTTTTGAAATGGTGCCTATATCGTTTCCAGAAGGTTCTGCCAGTGTGGCAGTCGAAGCTGCTGCCTCAAGTATCTGTTCATGTTTGTGGTAAAAATATAACGATGCAACCTATCAATGCAACCTATTTGAAATAAAACATGTAATGATGTTACTTTGCGCACCAGTTACAGATAAAACGTTATCAGTCTGATTATAAAAATGTAATGGTGGATCTTAAGGCTTTATTGGATAATATGCATGCTATGAATATTTCATAATATATATATATACAGAGAGAGAGAGAGATTGTAATAATATTTAATATAATTTTCATATTTGGTGTGATGTGTCTCCACTGTCACTGATGGTTATGGTCCTATCATTATTTTCAGCAAAGCTATTTTTGAAATTTATGATGATACTGTACAATGCTATACAAACATTTAAATGTAATATAAAATGTCTCTTTTATATTCTACTATTGCATATGGAAAAGGCAAATATAGCCTAACTGTTTATTTTGGCTTTAGTACAAGAACAAATAAACCCGTATTAATTAATTTTGGAAACAATATTGGAAAAAATATTTGTAATATCTTGCTTACTATTTTTAGGAAGGTAGTCCCTCTAAAGTGGATCATAATATTTTTGAATCCAACATTTGTTAAACTTTTGGTCTAAAATGGGTTTCTGACATAACAGCATCTCTAAATTTCTTCAAAAATATTGTTAAATCTCTGATAAAGCTAATTAAGAATAAATTGTAATAATTCATAACAACTTACAGCACTTTTATATCCTCAAATGTGTGTTGATGTAAGTAAAAATATCTGCTCAGGTTACACTCTACATTCCTTTATTGTTTTCTGTGACATTTCTCAGTATAGATCCTTCAAAAAATAAGACGAAGCAATGGAAAGAGTGAAATAAGGGAAGACAAAGGTTTTCCCCACAAATATAAGTGCGTGAAATGTACGTGCTGGCGCTTGAATATATTGCTATGCAGTATTTGTGAGTCATTAAAATGAAACAGGACAAAGCACTACATTTCTAAAGCTCAGATTATACCTTAAGGCCTACCTAAGGCATTTAAGGTTAGTGCAAGGAGGCATGTGTGAAAGCAGCTAAACGTGTGGGAGCACACAGTGCAATTAAGCATGTGCATACAGCAGCTGCAACGAACATGCGAGAACAAATAGAAACAATTAAAATAGATTCTTATGCATGTGTGTTCTGTTCCAGGCCTGTATCATTCTTTCCCCTAAACTTAACTGAACAAAAAGTCCTTGAATTGTTGTCCACAGGATATTTAGTTGCATCATGTGTGAGTGCTGCAATACAATATGTCAGCAGTGGTGATGTCCTTCAGACAGAGCTGTCCTTATTCAAGTGATAAACAGAAGCGCTAAGACAATGATAAACTTGTATAATGCATTTTGCACTGGACAAATTTCAAGGATCGATAAACTAGCCATCCGATAAATGAGATTATAGATTACTTTTACATTGATTTCACTCAATTATTTCTATAAATATTACAAAAATGTCAGCAATAAAAAGTATAATATCTTTTTGAGCTACTATATGACTTGATTTGAAGGAAGCACATAATTGATACTGTATAAAGGTCCTATGTCACGTATCAAACAACAACAGAGAATATTTTAGGTGACAAATATTTGGGATGCCCGATCATCTCAAGCTTCTGCATATACTTTTTTGTGCCCTTCTTCATCTGAATTCAATGAATTTAATTAAAATGACAAACATGCTGCATTCAGTAATACTAATCTTACTGTAAATTCAAGAATACATTTATTTAATAGATTGTGTTAAGGAGCTGCAATATTTGCTGTTACAAATTTGTTGTTTGTAAATGTTCGGACTGAAATATTTTAAATCAACATACAATACTGTTCAAAAATTTGGAGTAAGATTTTTTTAATGCTTTAAAAAAAATCTCTTATGCTCACCAAGGCTGCATTTATTTGATTCAAAACACAATAAAACAGTTATATTTTTAAAATAACCATTTTCTATTTGAATATATTTTTTAAAATAATACATTTCTGTGATGGCAAACCTGTCCAGACTTTAGGGTCACATGATCCTTTAGAAATTATGCTGATTTGATGCTTGAGAAACACATTTTATCATCAATATCGAAAACACTTGTGCTGACTTTTTTGGAAACTGTACTAAATGTTTTTCAGAATTCTTTAATGAGCAGATATTTATAGAAATATACATTTTTCATAACATTTTAAATGTCTTTACTGTCACTTTGGATACATTTTATACATCCTTGATGAATAAATGGGGGAAGTCGAGGAAGTTGTGGCCTAATGGATAGAGAGTCGGACTCGTAACCCAAAGGTTTCAAATCTCGGGCTGGCAGGGATTGTAGGTGGGGGGAGTGAATATACAGCGCTCTCTTCACCCTCAATAGCACAACGAGGTGCCCTTGAGCAAGGCACCAAACCCCCAACTGCTCCCCGGGCACCGCAGCATAAATGGTTGCCCACTGCTCCGGGTGTGTGTTCACTTCTGTGTGTGTGGACTTGGATGGGTAAATGCAGAGCACGAATTCCGAGTATGGGTCACCATACTTGGCTGTATGTCACTCACTCACTTAAATTAATTAATTTATTTCCAAAACTCTTACTGACCTCAAACTTTTGAACAGTAGTGTAGTATAACTGTATTTCGCTATAAGACTACCTTCAAACACCTGTTAGTTTTTTACACCTTTTGGTGATGTTCACCATCCTAATTTGCATTGTATACTAATGTTCTTTCATGTTTAATATTGAACAGCATTTTGGACATAAATACTTGAGTGGGTCACATGCATCATCTCTAGTTTTTTTTGTTTTCACTGTGAATCCTAAAGATGTAATAATGATCATATCCACAGAAACTTTAGAACTCAACATAAAAGTCAACATAACCATGTAAGACGTAAAGAATAACTAAATATAAATCTAATTTAAAATGCGAAAGGCAGTTGAATGTGAGAATGGCTTTGAGTTTTAGCCTGTTCGATGTTGGTCTGGTCATGCTGACAGAAGCCCAAGGGAAACAGGAAGTGATATCATGACGGCAAGCATCCATGGTCCAGTGTGAAAGAATATGCTCAATGCAGAGCACACCAGAAGATTTCCTGTTTGAAACAGAGAGACATATAATAAACTGCAGAGCAAGAGCAGACAGATTGCGAAAGCCCACAGATTTTGAAAGAAGAAAATGTCACAAGCAGTGACAACACCTTCAATTTAATGAGAACAGGCATTGCATAATTCCTAGGTAATATTTAATGTCTTTCAGCATATGCTAAGGAAGTCTTGCTGAGACATGTTCAAACTCACTTTGGTGGAACGCCATGCTATTCTCCTTCCAGGTGCTGCCCTGATAAACCCTGCAGGTGTAGGTGTACGCGCGGTCGTCGGACATGGGCATCCAGGTGAGACGACAAATGTTAGGTGACACCAGGGTCACATTGGCTCGGCGTCGGGTCTCAATAGGTGGGATCATGTGGACCGGGGTGTTTGGGTAGGTGGAGCCCATGAGTCGCCCATCCTGTTTGAACTCACAGAATGGTCCAGGGATCTTGTGGGTCTCTGGGAATTCACAGTCGACCCGGAGGTTCTTCTCAATGTAAGTAATGCAGGAGTACATCTGTGGCCCTCGAGGGGTGTTCCAGAACCAAGAGTTAAAATCCAAGAAGCTGGGTTTCTGGTATGGATCTGTTGCAGTGATTACATCCACAATACATGACAGGCATGCGACTGGGAAAAAAGCACAAACACTTTAATATATTAAATATGATTTTGGGGTTCGCCAATGCTTATGGAGCAGTTGATATTTTCAGGAATAAGATGAGCATTTTGTTGTTTTCATAGAATAATTATGTGCCTTTCTACATATATATCGTGCAGGACCCCACCCATCCTTCCCACAGTCTCTTCCAGCTCCTGCCATCAGGAAGACGGTTCCGGAGCATCAGAGCCCGCTCCGCCAAACTGCTCAACAGCTTTTTCCCCCAGGCTGTGAGAGCCCTGAACTCAAATCTCCCACCCCTCTCTGAAACATGGACCACCCCCCCCCCCCCAAACCTTACCACATCACATCACAGAAAAAAACTGTCTGTGACTTTTTTAGGCAATTCGAAGTGTGCTACACACAGGTGAGTGGGCCTGTACAAACAACCTGTAGTAACACACTCTCTTCTATTCACACTAGACACTTTTCACACACTACTGTGTGTACATAATCCCACAAAAAGACTCAATATTATATGTATGTTTACAAATGTTTACATGCACTACAAATCACTTTACACTGTTCCCCAGCCAGCTGCTTGACTTACAATGTTTCAATGTACAGTATTCATTTGAAGCATTCGTACAGTTTGTATAGTTTGTTTTTTTAGTTTACGTATAGGGAAACATTTATGTATAGTATAGTTATAGTCAAAATCTGTCAGTAGGTTTAGTTGTGTATAGGTTTATAGTGTTTTTTTTTTACTTCATTGTTGTATGGCTGTATTTATGCAGCACCGTGGTCCTGTGAGGCATGATGTTTCGTTCCACTGTATGTCCACACATGTAGCGGAATGACAGTAAAGCTCAACTTAACTTGACTCTATATATTTCCAATATAGCCTATTATAAAGCTTTTTTACTATAAACAGACATGAAGAAGTGTTATGAGCATAACTCAGAACAGTTGATGTCAAAGTAGTATCATGTATTATGCTTTAAAAAGACTAAATAGAATAGAATAAATATAAAGTATTTTTGAGAAGTAGATGTAAGGAAGGGGAATTTGACTTCATTCGTGGCCAGTATTGTACTGTACTCTCTAACCTTGTGATATTTAGATCAGCTGTCTCTACTTCCTTCTGCACGTTGGTTGTTCTTACAGGCGCTATTATGTTATTTGTGTGTTTCCAAGTTTGAGAAAATAAAATCAGGATGACAATACTGCATAATAGTACTTTTGATTGAATGTTGACATGATATGAAAACATGCTTAACACTCTTCTGTTGTTTGAAAAAACGTTTTGTTTTTGTTTGATTTTTTTTACATCATCAGAATGATACGAAACTTGGTAAAGGTTTTGGCACTTGCTATGTGAACGCACACACACAAAAAACGATAGACATAATTTGAAAAAGGAAAAGAAAATAGCCACACTTGTATTGTTAGCGGTCAAAAATGGCCACATTGCAAATTAATGCGGGGAGTGAATTTTATCAATAGTGGAAATGTTTGGTACTGCGACCAAACAAAATCATACTGAAATATTGAAGTATCAGCCGCAAATTTAGATTTATGGCATTGATTCTCTTGCCCTTTTAGAGTAAAACGTGTTGGAAATTATATATTTTATATAAAAATTGTAAATAGTATTTTAGTGCATTTTTCATAGTAATCAACTTGAACTTCTATAACTTTTTTGCTTAAATTTCAAACGTTTTCACTTCAGCAATCATCTTCCAAGAGACCAAATTAAGTCTGTGCTCCAAAGCATTCAATATTTATGACAGCTTCTCAAAAAGTGGATAACTGGTAATAATTTGATCATAACTATTCCATTATTATTTAGTACCATATAATGATTGAGTTATGGTATTATAAAAAAAAAATGAAATACACAAAAAAAGATAAATTAAATAAATCAATAACATGAATTTAGAAAATAGGGTGAATTTTCACTCCATGCAGACTTTAAAAGAGTAAATCACGAGGAATCAACTTAATTATAAATTGCCCTGCAGTGTATCAAAAGGTTTTTAAATAATATTCCTTGTAGATACATTCAATTACAATGAGCTCATAACTAAATAATTGTTTTATAATGAAGCATATGTTGGCCAGTGTTTAACATTTCAATTACCAAATAACACAGTAGCCCCCAAACCATCTCACAACATATAAATAAACAGGGAACGTTTATTTTAAGTATAGTCTTATGAAGAAAATGTGTCTTTTCACCTGCATTTATTGCATTCATTACTTAATTTACACTTTACAATTAAAATAAAGGATATGTTACTTACACAACAAAAAACAAGCTGCTAGTGAAGGATAAGACGTCATTGCCTCTTCTGTATAGGGTCCAAATGTCCTTCTTTAAACAACTGTAGAGGAAAATGTTAAACATGTTGGACGCAGGCCTACACAAAACACACGAATGAGCTCAGAGACATTACAAATATAGAACCTGGGAAGGTCATTATGTGGCCCACTATTTAGTAGGTGACAGCCTGATATCTCAGTATCAGACATCTCACCCATACACATTTCAAACAGGCTAGCTCTATTCAAAACAGTCGGGCATTAAAATTCCGTCGGGCACTAAATTGCCGCATACCGCAGACCGACCAATCCCATATCTGTTCAAGGATAGTGCAGCTCGTTGAATTTACATTGCTCTCTTACTGAATCAAACGCGTTGGCATCTGAAAACACATGCAAATACAGACTGCGATATAGCTAAAGGACAATGTTTGTGTTACCTTCAAGCCGATATATTCGGCCGTTTCCTCTCCTGCTCGTCAGGGTTCTTCCACAGCAGATGCGAGTCGATGGAGATGCTGATGCTGAGGAAGCCGCAGCTCGAGCATAGACTGCATCCGCCGGATCCTGCATGCACGAGAGTCAACTCTCCTGACGGCGACAACCCTGTCTCTGACTAATCCTGAATGTCTTAATATATTAAAACAAGTGGGCGCCCTTTACATCGCTTATACAGACTGACTGAGCTTGTTGCTATAAATGTAAACCGATTTTAGCCTATTAGGCTCTACCACTGAGCCACAGGAACACTGTGATACTATTTGGTTTATTTGATACAGAAAAAAAGAAAGAAATTTGATATTTTACTTTGATTTCAAAACCCATATTTTTGATGAACAGATTGACATTATTAATGTTATTTATCTTAGCAAAGTTTTTTATTCATGAGTCAAAAATAATGCAAAAGAAACCACATATATTACCTTTTATAAAAATGTTCTTAAAATATATTTGTAAATCCTTTCTAATATAAGAGCACAAAATTCTCTCTTGGCTTGTCCATGAAGCTCCTACAGTTGCTGCTGTCTCATCACCAGATGAAAAACAATAAAACAATAACAATTCTAAAGCTTTTGTTATTTTATGTTATATGCCACTTATATGGCACCTTTTATCTTGCCATTTTTGTTTTATTTTACTTTAACATGTATACATGTTTTATTATTCTGTTTTACATGCGTTAAACTGTACGACATTGCCCTGTGTACTTTTGGAATAAATCTGGTAAAACTGGGTAAAACACATCAGTCGCTGAGGCTGGGGCAATACGTACATTTTGAACACTGTTAACAAGTAACAATTCAAATACAGAATATTCATATTTTAGTGTATTCTATGTGCTCTTTCTCTTCTGTTGCATCTCGACTCTCCGTCTTTGCGTCTGTTGTACAATGCTTCCCTCTATCGTGCTGGAGTGACGGTCACGACCAGTCAACACACCGAAACAGGGGACTTTGCAATGTTAAATGTTTTGAATTTTAAAATACAGTATATCTCACTATAACTTTAAGTATTAAATTAATACATTTCAAAAGAATCCTAAGCTTCAATAGAAACATCGCGATACTCGCGCTTACGGAAGCGTCCCATCTCCATGACAACGCGAGACAACCAGAAACAAGGTTTGGCACGGCCTGTGAAATCACTGAAATATATTGGTGTATTTTAGTGCTTTTGAACCGCAGTTACCGCATCAAGATTTGTTTATCCACAAAAAACACCCGGGACAGTGTTTTTCAAGCTGTCATCTCGCTCTACAGGTTGGAAATCGTCTTTCAAATAATAACTCTAAAATATGCCAAAAAATGTCATAGTTGGTTCGACGATATTGTTTTCGACAATGTGTAGTCGACATGTATTAATTGTTGTTTTGACTTTTTCAAATCATAATATCTTCTAAACCTCTTTAATACTTTTATTTTACACTAGGAGTCAGAAATGGAAAGTCCTCGTGTCGGTGTGGTGAGAGAGTCCATGCTGCATCGTCCTCTGTTAATTAAGGTCAGGACTGATATTAATATGAAGAATGGCTTTGACTAGTAAGTAACTAGGAAAGTTAACTTTGTACACGTATTTATCTGCATAGCACCATGTATGAATGCTTCATTCTCGCATATATGATAAACAAACAAATAATTAGTCTTAATGTATAAAGTCCTGCTGTATTTCACAAACAAATGGTGAAATTTTCACCTTTTTGTTTGGAAAAGCACAACAAAATAACAACGTCATAACTAAAATGAGCAGTAGATGGCAGAGTTAGTCTCTGGATAAATCTGACCATGACTGATGCTTGTTTCTCAGCACTGCTCCTGGAAAACCACAGCAGGATTTCACAGTGTCTGCTTTATCTCACACATCGTTCAAGTCACGTAACACTAATATTAATAAGCTAATGCGTAAACCAAGAGTTTTTTTTTTTAAAGTATACATCCCAGAATTTGCAACCCTTCCTGGTTTAGTCCGTTTTATTTAAAAAAGTTCATACTTTGTTGTAAACGCATGAAGTTATGCTCAGAAGACTGTTAATAGTCTGTGAATTCTCGCCTTTTTTGTTAAGTATGTGTATTGAATATAAAAAAAAAAATCATTAATTAATTCAAAAAACAACAACAACAATAACAACTGTGAAAAAGATTATAGTGTCTCCATTGGATTCAATGTTCCAATGAATATGTTTCATGAATATGAATATAATCTGAGTGTTTGAATAAGGGAATTGTGCAAGTTAATAGCGTCAAACTCCAAAAGGGTGTTTTCACAATGATGCCACAGGAGAACTTTCAGTGAATAATTAATTTGTATTAGCTTTTCCACTACAAAGAACTTGTAGTGCAGTTGAAAGGTTCTATGGATGTTAGGGGTTCTTCTTAGAACCGCAGATTGCAACAAAGTAGGCCTACTTTTATTTTTAAGAGAGTGCGGTACTGAGATTTGTTTGGTGCCGATCGCATTTTTTTCTCTGCTTTCCTGTAGTTAACCCTCTTTGTGAAACCAAGCACAAGTATTGAATCTCTAACTAAGTACTTCCGGCGTATCTTTCATCTAATTCTGCTTCATTTCAACTTCATCAAGTCTTCCATTGGAGCAGAAGGAAGAATGAAATGAACCTGCATAATCCTCAATGTTTCTACTTTTCCTTCACTCCCATGGCCTTTCTCTCTTTTCACACTCATCCAATCATCCTGTCCATCCCTGGTGGGATAAGATGCCTCCGTTAGACCTTTGCTTGCTCTCGCCCCTCCTTTCTTTCTAATGTTCTCTAGGGTTATTTGATATGCCCCTTTTGACTGATGCAGAAAATAGGATTACTGTATTTAAATGACTATGATAATGAACTGTGTGCATGTTCCCATAGTCCCACGAGATCAAGGATTTCTCATTCTTTTTCATTGTGAGCAGTCATAGCTACAGGTTTTGGCAATGCGCTGGAACAATGACAGAGTCATCTGTGAGGATTTAAGCTTTTGTTCTTGTGGCGTTGCCTGATGTTGCTCTATTTCTTCCCTATCACGCGTCTAGTTTTGAGAGCTGTAGGTTTGAACGTTCAACCTTCTTCAATCAGCGAAATCTGTCTTTGCTCTCTTGCAATGTAAAGGGAGACCTGTGAAAGGCTCACATTCATTAAGAAATAGGCCAACTGCAGCAAGTCCCTTGTGCTGAGCGCGTCTCTTGTCGGCCTGCGCAGCAGTTCATCATCGCCAATGTTTTCTCTGCTTACGCAGGGCTGATGTATGGCTGTCCCGTGGGGAAAAGGGACATATATCTTAGTAATGTGCTAATAGGCCTCAAAGTGAAAAGGAGATTAATTAATCTGTATCTTGAAGTGAGCACCCAATGTGCGGTTTTCTCTGTTTCTGACCAAAAAGTTGATAGTGAGAAAAAGTACAAAAAGGGCTCTCCTCTCCTTTCCTCTGCTCTTGTTAATTCCTTTTTGATGAGGCATGGCCAATAAATCCTGTTTTCATGCCTGTATTCCCTGATGACCAGTAAATTAGAGATCAGGGGAGCAGATTTGTGGCTTTTGTTGTTTTCTGGTGTCTGAGAGAGCCCTGCTGTGCAGCAGGCTGGCTGGGCCCCATTCAGTCCCCTCTTCCCACTCATTACCATTCGCTTCATTCAGCCTGTGTAGCTAATGTTAGACACACGGCAATCTGTGGTTCATTCTTAAGCAAATCTGTACTGTAGCCGATACTTGCCTGCAGCACAATTTTATTATGTATATGTGGTCTTGGTTTAAAGTTGTTTTGCCTGAATTTAACTTAAAAATATATATTTTGAAGTGCTTTAAAAAGCAATATCAGTTTGAGAGTCTGCAAATTAAGCTAAAATTTCATACAGTTGCCTGGTGACTTTAATTGGCCTCTGGAATTTATTTGAATTGCAAAAGAACTGGCTCCGACCTTGACCTTCACCCACCTCAGTTGTACATAGGCATCTACAGTTATTCCCACGCATACAGTGCCTCGCCATCACTTCTGCAAGGTGCTTTAGCTTTCACACAGTCTCTGTAGCAGCACAGGGCCTTATTATTAATGGGATCCAGCTGGGGCTGCTGTAGACACAAGCACAGAGAGAGATACATAAGCATGAACCCGATACATAACTGTAAACTGCTTGCATAATAGATACATGTAAATGAGATAAATACAGAAATAAAGTCTGTCATAACAAGGGCCGTATGCGTTCATTTATGGATTAAGAGAATGGAAACATATATCATTCTAGTCCGTGTTCAGTTGTAGTGCTAACTATTTATGTAGTCTGAGGGGCCAATATCAGCTGTAAAATATAATTACAATTTAAAATAAATATTATAATAGTATTTTATTTCTGTCATGGTAAAGCTGAATGTTCAGTAGGTAGATCTGGTGCTCAAGAAACATTTCATGTTAAGAACAGCCATTACATTTTTTTGTGGAAACCGTGATCGTTTCTTACAGGATTCATTGAAAAGAACAGCATTCATTTGATATAGAAATCTTTTTAATATTATTCATATATTTTTTATTAATTTAATGCATCCATGCTGAATAAAGGTATTAATTTATTTAAAAAAAACATCTTACTGATGGCGCATTTTTTGCACTCTTGAACATGTCTACTTTCTGTTCTGCTTATTAACATGGTTTAAACGCAGCTTGTGATCCAAATTGTGGGACCGTTTTTATTTATTAAAGACACCCACACATACATACTTAAGCATACATACATCTTAAGCAGTAGGATAACACTCATCTATATTGAAGAAGGGTAGCACAAGCTTGCCCAGACACATGCTCCCAATTAGCTGACCCTCTTTATGGAAATGCCTCATCAATTATACCCAAAGCTTCAGGATTTGCCACACATAAAGAGAGTTAGCATCTTAATAACCAGCCAGACTATAGAGGAGATGAGATGAATGTGCGTGTATGTTTGCATTGCACATATGCGCGCATTGACATTCTGGGGATTTTAGAAGTGGGCTGATATTAATTTAGAGTTGACGGATTTAGCTAGAGAAGAGAAAAGCTGATCTGATGAGAAAGTTAGGGTTATGATTACACTTTCTCTCCCCTCAGCATTTTTGACTTAATCCTTATTAATAAATTTATTTTTTTAGCTGACTTAGACATGTTCTGGATTGCCTTCTAGTGCATACAGCAGTGAGGTTGAAATGTTGAGTATGGAGCATGTTTTCCTCTTCTGCTTCTTTATAACAGTCTATATATTTGAATTCTCTCTCCATGAATTGTATCAGCTCCCACTGTGACAAAGATACAGATTCTTTTTTTGTGCTTCCCCATTTCCACTTTCTCTCTGCCATTCATTCCCTCCATTTATCTTAGTTGAGATGAAGAGATTAATTTTAAGCCAATGTGCCTGCTGTCCTGTAATCAGGCACCAGATGGCGCTGAACCGAGTTGGAAGAGCGGGATAATAATTAGTGGAGACAGTTCGGTGAGCATTACTGCCATTATCCTCTAATCATCACCATGGGCACTTTTATTTGTAAGTCTGACGGAGAAAATCATGGCAAAGCTGTCTGTCAGCGCTGATGAGATGATCAGGCCTGGCTCGCACCAGTTCTCCATGCCGCTGCCTGATAAGATTAAACCGGTTCCACAGGGACCGAGTAAACCTACTAGGTCTTGGACAGGAGGAGCAGACCAATCTTATCCAGAAGCTTCCTCTCCAAAATGTGTGTAAATCTAGTAGCTAGGCTGGCGGGAACGATGTCTGGGTGAGATCAAGGGGGAAAAAAACAAATACCACATGGTATTCGCAACATCTGAGAAAAAAATAGAAAAAAAAACTTGTGCAAGTGTTCAAACAGGATCGGCGATGGGACTGAAAAGTGCAGTGATGGAATCACAGGGTCAGCGCTAAGCTGATCTCCGCAGCTCAAGCGAAATCCTAAAAGCACACCAAGAGAACACAAAAGGATGGTGAAATTAAAGCACGGGGGCCTGAATACACTGAAGGGGTCTCCTTAGTAAGAGATGATTTTGTCCCGCTGTTCTCTGTCTCTTTTAGCCTGTGTGAATAATCTGCTCCCGCTGACCCTTGTGTAGCCTCTCCTGAAGCGGCCCTATTCTCTCTGGCTCATTCAGCAGGTCCATGCCTGGTTAATGAAAACACAATATAGAGACAGATCACCAGTAAATGACAATATAAAAGGAGCTTTTGCTTAACATAATCCTTCGCCCGACTTGCCTTTTCTGATTGTCCTCTTATCTTTCAGCCCTTTTATTGCGAATGAAAGGCCCAATAATGTTTTGAGGGGTCTGATTAGCCGTTTTACGCCAGCGGTCAACACGTTCCGTCAGGCATCTCTAAGTGATCTCCTCAAAACAATCTGCAGATTAAAATAGCGAAGGGGATTAAAGGGCTTGCCGAGAAGCCTGGTGGCACTTGCTCAAAAGATTGGCGCTTTTAAGAAGCGTTTGATACGTTTCAGCAGACATGTTAACTAGAGGTCGGGTGTCTGCGAGTTAAAAAGCCCAAGAAAGATTTAGTTTGGCCGTGCTTCGGAATTCGTCATAAAAAAGGGCCAAGTTTGGCAGTCGAGCTTGGTTTTTGGAGGGCTTTACTTGCCCAGCATGATTGGTGGGGTCCAGTGACAAATATCTTTCAAATCCATTTTTCATTGTAGACTATTCGAAGCTCAGAATAATGAAGGATTGAGGGTTTTAACCAAGAATTAAGTCTTTAGAGCACAGCAAACACACAGAGATCTCCAGAGATGACAACAGACTCACTGCGTTGATTCTTTTCTCCCTCCAAAAATCACATATGGCAGCGTGAGGAGAACCGCCGACATGAATGTAACTCTGTGACTGACACATGAGCACACCTCCCTCATGTTCCATCAAACATCAAAGATATGTGCTTCTAGAGTGCTCAGGCACCATATTCCACAGATCACTTTTGATACATCCGGTTGTCACCTTTGCCGTGGTTTGATTCTCAATTTTCCACCTTTTCGCAGCTAAGCTGCTCTTAAAACAAGGCTTTGAGCTGTTTAACAGAGCTCAGAGAAAAATAGTGGGCTTTTCTTTTGCCCCATGAGAGCTTCTCTCTGAGTAGATGATGATAGGGGGTAAATGCCCCCCTCCCAAACAACCCCCTACACACACATGGTAGAATAAGTGTTGCCTTTTTCAACACTTTAGCTGTCAATCATCTTACAGTTATGACTCTGGAGACATAAATCATACTCTACATAAACTGACTGGACTACATTGTGCTAGTGATTCAGACTGAGTCCTGACTGAAGAAATCAGCCATCAAGATCACTCACATCAACGTTCAGTGGGAATTCGTTTTACTGTGCTGCCAGACACCACAGTCATTTGGGCTTCTTTTGCGGCATTTTATATGGTAATAAGTTTGTGCATAATTATGATTTTATTAATAGACACAATCAGATGCTTTTGTGTACCAGGATTTGAAGGTGTAGGTCGAAAAACTGCCTGTCAATCAAGAAATCAGCCGCCACTCTAGAGGTCCGTAAAACTTTGACATTGTGACGCATGCATTGTCTTGCGCCGTTAAATGCTTCAGTTTAACAGCGCCTTTATTGTGATGATGTAATTGAGTATGACTGACAGTTTGATTGACAGTTTACAGGTTCAGAAAAAAAAGGTCTCGGAAAAACTAGAGCTATTGTTTCTGTCAGAAAATAGACATAAAACGGCCTTTGGAGAGAAAATTAGATAAATATTCAGAAAAAAAATTACTAAAATTATAATTATTTACAGATACATGGCCAAAAATATCTTCACACTGTAAGAAATAAGTGTAATTTTAAAGGAAAATGTTGTTAATTGTACAGTTTTTAGAAGTAAAAAATAACAAATCGATGTATAATTTAGTCAAAACCTGTAAACTGATATTCCCAGATTTCCGTGCTTGACTGTCCACATTTGAAAGTATTTTGTTTAAATAATCATGTTTTTGTTATCACTTATGTACATTTGGGCTTTATGTTACATCTTCTGTTGTTTAATGAAAGTTTATTGCATTATTTAAGTATCGTGTGTCACCATGATGGTGTTTTGTGTTTGCATTAATGACTCTCTGCACCTTCTATATATTAGTATATACTTCTGATTGTGGCGAAGCTACTTGTGATGAGCTTTGATTCTTCATATGGCTTTCTCTTTTACCACCTGCATTATTATGGTGGTTGTCGGTATGTTAAAGGTACAAAACAGATTTTAAGAGAAGTGTGTGTTGTTGAATTTAGTGGTTTACATTCAAATTTCCTTGTTTGTAAATTACAGTTTTATACTTTAAACTTTTCAATTTTGTTCTGTAAATGTGTTTTACAGTCTTTCTGTATTTTTTTCAATTTATTCTGGCAACCACAGCTGCCAAAATAATTTTGTAAAATGTATTTGACAGTGTACCCTTGGTAAATATGATCAAAGAAGGCTGTGAAAATTAATCTCCGTTGTTAATCCTTTTGATCTTTTATTAAAAAAAATCACAAAAATCTAACCTTTAATTGGAAAATAAGAATTGAAAATGGGGGGAAATATCATTATGAAATAAATGTTTTTTCTTCTCATACACATTAGAACACAATTAACGGTACACTTTTATTCAATACTTTTTGAAACCTCCATTTGCCAGTTTAACAGCTCAAGATTTTCTCCTATAATGCCTGATGAGGTTAGAGAACACCTGACAAGAGATCAGAGACCATTCCTTCATCCAGAATCACTCCAGATCCTTTAGATTCACAGCTCCATGATGGTGCTTCTTCTCTTCAGTTCACCTCACTCATTTTCTACAGGGTTCAGGTCAGAGGACTGGAATGGTCATAGCAGAAGCTTGGTTTTGTGCTCAGTGACCCATTTTTGTGTTGTTTTTGAGGTTTGTGTTTGGATTATTGTACGGTTGGAAGATCCAAACATGGCCCGTTATAAGATTTCTAACAGAGTCAGTCACTCGTTAATTTTTTATCTGTTGGTATTTGATAGAATCCATGATGCCATGTGTCTAAACAAGATGTCCAGGACCTGCAGCAGAAATATAGGCCCACAACATCAAATATACAGCAGTGGGGTACTTTTTATCCCTGTGTTCACCAAACCCATCTTGAGTGTTTGCTGCTAAAAATCTATTTTTTTAGTTTCATCTGACAATAGAAGCCAGTCCCATTTTAAGTTCCAGTCATGTCTGATAACTGAATATGCTGGAGTTTGTTTTTGGATGAGCTAGGATAATTTTTCTTGAAACCCTCCTAAACAACATGTGGTGATGTAGGTGCTGTTTGACAATTTTTTATAGGTTTTCTGTCCCCAAGACTCAACTATTTTCTGCAATTCTCCAGCTGTGGTCCTTGAAGAGTCTTTAGCCATGCACTCAAACTCTCCTTCTCACCGTGCATTAGGACGAAAGAGACACACGTCCTCTTCCAGGCAGATTTATAAAATGTTCTGTTGATTGGAAATTCTTAATTATTGCCCTGATGGTGGAAATGGGAATTTACACTGCTCTAGCTCTTTTCTTAAAGCCACTTCACTAATTTGTGAAGCTCAATTATCTTTTGCTGCACATCAGAAATATATTCTTTGGATTTTCTAATTGTGATGGATGATTAAAGGATTTATATTTATATTCCTGGAAACAGGAAGCCATGGCTGGAAATTTTATGTTCATAATCACCCTGGAGTGCTCAAAATTGTGAATATGAATGGGAATATACTTCAGAGATATTTCAATCATAAGAATTTCTAGGGGTACCAATAATTGTGGCCAATGTGTATTTGAGAAAAACATTTATTTCATAATTATATTTTCCCCCATTTTAAATTCTTATCCAATGAAAGGCTAGATTTTTGTGAATTTTTAAAATCAAAAATAAAAGGGATTAACAATGCAGATTTTCACAGCCTTCTTTGATCATATTTACCAAGGATGCCGATATGTTTGGCCATGACTGTATACATATTCAGTAACAAATAATTATTAAAATGTACTTAAAATAAAAAACATATTTAGAATTTAAGTCTGTCTACATCTGCATGATAGATAGATAGATAGATAGATTTTCATATTGCACAAGTGGGGGAAACTTGAACATATTTTTTACTGTTTAGGAGGTAAAGCCTGGGGAAAGATTTGTCTTATTTAAATGTATTTTAAAAATGTAATAAATACAAATATTTAATGAAATAGTGTCCTTATAATCTCATTATTGTGTTTTCTCTTTAGCCAGCTCTTGGAAAGACCAAGTCGAGAGGTTTGTCCTATCCGGGACCTGACTTTGTTTTTGGGACAGCGACCACAGTTCAGGATGGAGGAGTGCCAGAGGGTAAGTGGCAAAACAATTTTGTAAAATTGACACTGAATTTGCCTTAAAACATGTACCACTGTTGGCTTTACATTCGAAACCTCATCATTATGATTCAGTCATTATAAAGCCACACTAACTCAAAGCCTTTTGTTTATGAGACACCACTCCCGTTCCCCCTCAACTCTTGTCACAGAATGATGTCACAGTGCGTTTTCTTGAGTAAGTGTCCCCTCAGGCGCTTAGCCTGTGCTGTCAGTGTGCTCCTGTTAGCATACTAAACTGTGCCTGGCTTCTGCACTGGCTCCCCGTCTCACACTTTAATTATGCACTTCCAACGGACGACAGGCAGTGACTGCAAGTGTCAAACCCTTATACAGTCCCATAACCTATGATGCAGTTCTAGGCTGAGGTTACCCTGTCATGCTTATCCAAGCTTACTCATCACAAATCCTTATGTAACTATTATTGCAGAAAACACCCAAAACTGATCTCTACTTGGTTCTGAACATGTCAGCCAGAGCCTTGCAGGAGCCCATGCCTGCTTTTATTTAGCCGGTGTTATAAAGGAGAGCTGCCAGTCATCAAAGCCATTGACCAGTTTTGCGTTTTCTCTGCCTCAAACTGCTGATCTGTTTATGGCTGTATCTAATAGTTTGAGTACTGCTAATATTTCTAACTTAAGCGTTCAAAACAAGGTAGAAGTATATGTCATTTATTTGAAAAATAAAAATAATTTGTTTGTCACCAACTTAAGTGCTTTTAAGTTAATACAATTTTTAACATATTATATACTGATGTTTGTCTATAGAGTTTTATTTGTCTAAGAAGTCTCCAGAAGTCTTTTGGTACAAACAAAATGATCCTATTTAGACCTATAAAACCAGTGTGTATTGCATCCTAAGTGTCCAAAGCTGCCACATTGCAAGAATATTTTTAAGTGAAAATACGCTTTTAACAAGATAAATGTACTTTAAAAGCAAAATCATGTATCATTTCAGAGAACATTTCCTGAATTAAGTTTTTCTAACCCTGTTGGCAAATTGATTTTCTTGTTTTACGCTTACATTTAATTGCATTCAGTTTCAGATATATCGTCTGAAAGCAAGTCTTTGTATCTTCTGCAGTTTTGCTTCTCAAGTAAATGTATCTTCTTTTGATATTTTTAAGGAAAAACATGACGAAAATACTGATTAGAAGAACTTGCAGCGCTTTGTAATCCGTCTCATCAAAGGAATTTTGCGTGCTGAATTAAGTCTTCCTTGATTTCATAATATATTTCTGCTGTGATTTCTCTCTCTTTCATTATTTTAGCTATCTCCAGCTGGCACACTCACACATTGTCTACCAGAAACAGGAAGGCTGAGAGGGATTTTATCGCCCTTAACCGAGAAGGGGTTAAGTCAGGCTTGGTTACTGCTAAAGAGCTGCACCAGTACCGTGCCACCCACGACATTCGGCGCCAGCCGTTGACCAGAGAGGGGTTTCGCAGGTCTGCCCCAGCTCGCATACCACCAGATGCTTCGTTTGGAATTACTAACAGGTAAGTGTATAGGTGTGTTCACCATTATAGTCTCAGTCTAATCGCAATCAAAGCTGTGCTGAGAGGAATCAGAAGGAAGCAAATCATTATTTTTAGTGAAAACAATCATTTATATTTTCAAAGAAAGTATGAGTACTAATATTCCTAATACATTTTTATAAAGAGGAAGAAATCTCTTCATACTGATATGCATTTTAATGATACCTCCCTCTGCCTCGGCTTTGTCTCTTTCCCACTGTCTGTTTACATCTCTCACCCACATATACACACCCTCACGTCAGATACAGGCAGTGAATCAACACATTCAAAAACACTTGGCACCGCACAGGAAGAATATTATAGTCTGCCACAAAGCTTTGTCTATAAGAAAATGTCAATAAAAGTTTTCATAAACATATTCAGTAGCATTGAAAGGATTATACACCATTACATTTTATATATTTAACAATAACATTTCTTCAATTAATAATAATAAGTTAGGGGGAATTATTCTGAAAATAAACATTATATTTTAAGAATTTAGTTTTGCTTGGCTGCAAATTATAGCCACTAGCCAGCCATATAAATAAGCATCTGAACAAGCATCTGTCAAATTGTTGTATCGGTATTAGATTGAATAAATCCTAATATGGCCAGCACCTACTTACCAGCCTTTCAGCAAATCATTTAGGACTTCTGGGAGAATATTATTTCTGTAATTAATATTCATGAGCCAATAATCAGTTCTGTACTGTAAAAAATGAATTGTTACGCAAATTGATGCATGCAGATTTTTTGGTTAACTCAACTATTGTCTTAAGTCAGACTACTTGTTGTCATTTCACATTTGTTCATTTACTAAATGCTAAATATGTCATTCAGCCAATAAATTAATTGAGGCAACCACAGATTTCTTGTTCAGCAAATATTAATTTAGTAATACAACAAATTATTGATCTAGCATGTTGTTGTCACATTCTTTACAAATCAAAAAGGCTGTCCACAGACCAGGGGAGAATAAAAAAAAAGATGTAAAAAGACAACAAAAAACAGCAAAACAATAATCCTACAACAATAACAACATAATTAATTAATGCTGCAATGCATGCTGGGAACTCACAAACCCAGTATAGTTGAATCCGTAAACTGGAAAATATGTAGATGCTTTTACTCGCCTGGCTATATTGAGGGAGCAGATCTGTAAATAGGTCCAAGAAAACCAATTTACAGATCTGTATGCATTCAACTTAGAAAGGGATTTGGGTGTTTTGTTTTTCTGGATGAGGCAAAAGGCAAGAGCAGGAAAATGATAGAGGTACAGATTTCTATATCTATAAGAATCAGAGAGAAAGAGTGAGAAGGAAGGGAGAGAGCACTCATCTTTGAGCTCTGTGCCCACTGAGATATGACACGAGCACTCTGCTGAGAGCACAGGTAAGATTATTACAGCGGTCCGCAGCGCCACAAGCTCCCTTCACTCCTTCCTTCTGCCTTCCGCCTGCTTTCTTTTTTGTTCTCGCCCTCTTGGGTCTTGATACTGTTGAAATGGAGCTGAATTATTTAACTGAAAATACAGCTTTGTGTCCAGACTTTCTCTCTTTCGCGCAGCGCGCACACACACACACAGACACACACACACACACACACACACACACACACACACACACACACACACACACACACACACACACACACACACACACTTGATGTTGATACATCCAGTGTGAGAAGTGCTAGGTGAGAGTGTGTTTCAAGAGCCAGTCAGAAGGAAGGCGGTCTGAAGCAATGAGAGAGGTAAGATCAGGGGTCCACAGGGACTTGTTTGGCCCTGCACTCTATCCATCAAATGCTGTTTGCCAATGCCACGGTCAGCCCTAATGAGGGTGTGCTAGGATCCTTGCACAAAATGTCACCATCCCCATACACACACAATAAATACAGCACACACATGCACACAAGAGATATATATCTGGAGATGTCTATTTGAGATTTAAGAATGTTTTGTTTTCACAACTTTACACCTGGAACAAGATCAAATGCCAGTGAAAGGGAAGTGCTTGGCATTCCATTGCACTGCCCAGAACCTCATCCAGTGTTAGGATGATTGGATTGGGACGCTCCCTTAGCTGCCTGTAAATCATTAGGATGTTGAGCCATTGATCACAATGCCCAGATAGAATATGCATAATGGCATAGGGTACATATACTGGTGATTATGAGTTTGATATATCACTGGCCTACTATACTGAACGTTATTATATAAACAGCAGCAGAATATGGTTATTATCAGTCCCAGCGTTGGGCGGTAACTAGTTACATTAATAATATTACTTTTTGCAGTAACTAGTAGTGTAACTAATTTCTAATAAGATTTATTAGATAAATCCATCCATAAAACAGCTTGTTACTTTTGATCGCTTAACCCTTACTGATTTGAAATCCAACAATCCAGTAATTCCTTCATAATTATGAATCATGACTTGCACAGGCACATGATGTCACCAGTGCAGCAGGCAAGCGTGGAATATGGAAAAGTATTGCCATTACATTGATTTTGTCAGGAGAAAAGATGAACACTGATGTGTAAGTTGTGGTATTATTTTACTCTGGCATTGCATGGCTTGCCCATCCACATCCCTCTGATCACAATATAAATGATATTACTAGAATTAAAAATCTTTTTGGAAAATGTATTTTATAATGAACTTTTGCGATTTCTTTTGATAAAATGCATAATGAAATAGAATTGTATATGGGTAACAGAGATATTATAGCAACAATTAACTTCAAACTACACAATTAATGAGAATAATACAACACTTTTACTTAAGCGCTACTATCAATGACCATTGAGTGTTTGTCACTTCTGACTGCGATCCAGTGTGAATTTTGGTGAAATGATGAGGCAGAAATATATTATTAGAAATTATAAAGAATTTTATGGGGAAGATGATATGCAATTACAACTTCTGTGGGTGAAAGAAAAGTAATGTAACTAGCTAGTAGTGTAACTAGGCCAGAAAGTAATAGCCTAATATTAGCTGTTACTTTTGAAATGAGTAATAAATGACATTTTTGGAGTAACTAGCCCACTGGTCAGTCCTGTATTAGAAAGATAGCCTAATGTTTCTTTACGAGAGTGACAACCGTAGGCTATTCTGTAACCGAACTTAAACACGTTTGTACATTTTCTGGACTCACAAACCTTTTTCGCCGAACCGCTGATGTGTGAATGTAACAGTATTGTGTGTTGTTGTGTTTTCGTGTTTATTTTCACAAATTTACAGAGACGGAGATGTGTGCCATCTGAAGGTTTTAGATTCAGTCACCGTCTTCCATCCGCACTAATCCCGTCAGTTTTGTGGTCCGTACGCGACTCAGATAATTAAGATTTGACAGATGAACTCTCGCTTCGCGTCAATTACGATGCCAGTGTTATGAACATCGCCATCTTTGATACACAGCTTTGTCACTGTCATTACGGTTCCAGATGATATTCACGGCTAGAACTACAACAAAAAAGGAGCGTCACATCGATTATTCGTTCATAAAGTAGCGACTCGAATACTGCATGTATGTGTTGTGTGAACGTTTGAGAGTCACACCTGTTATTAAATGCGGCTGTCAATGCCAAACACTGAAGATGGCTTAAAATAAATATCCACTTGCAGAAATCTGAATTTGAAAATATTTGATTAAACATTAAAGGGATAGTTCACCCAAAAGTGAAACATTTTGTGATGTTTTACTCACCCTTGTGTCGTTCCAAACCTGCATGACTTACTTTCTTCTGTAGCGATAATATTAAGAATGTTGGAAACCAAACAGTTTTCAATTAGGCCTCTATGAAAACAAATATCATATTTTATGTTCCAAAGAAGAAAGAAAGTCATATAGGGGAGTAAATGACTTTGTGAACAATCTTTAAACATATTGTCTAATTTGATTATGCTTTTATCTACCAAAAATAAATCACAGAATTCTTCATATTCGGATGTTGGCAACCTGAGAAAAATGTTTTGTTCTATTTCAGACCATCCACCCCAATCTCAGAGCTCATGGAGTATAAGTATGCTCAAAAATGGCTGGAAGAGCAGCAGGCCAAGGACAAAATCCTGCAGGCCCATCGGCATAAGAAGGTCTGTTGAAGATATCACAGAATGACTTTAATATTAACCTCCGCTTCTATGAGAAGAGTGATTAAGCTGTAAGTGTCTATTGAATCCTTCACAGGCTCAGCTTGGACGTATACAGGACACACGAACAACCATGCTCCGCAAGAGTCTCCCCTTGCCTGAAGCCCCATCCATGTGGAAACTGCCCCGTTTCCAGCAGGTGAAAACTCCCCTGGCGCCTACTATATCATTTTCACTCTGTAGTGTCCATGCTCATTTTTCTTCCACACCTAATTAGTCTACTTGTTTTTTAAGTAATACATAATTATATTTGTGGCAACTATATGCATTTTATGTTATATATATATTTTTTAATTCAGTGATTTAGTTGACTCCCACTGGAAGGCTTGACTGTGTGTGTGTGTGTGTGTGTGTGTGTGTGTGTGTGTGTGTGTGTGTGTGTGTGTGTGTGTGTGTGTGTGTGTGTGTGTGTGTGTGTGTGTGTGTGTGTGTGTGTGTGTGTGTGTGTGTGTGTGTGTGTGTGTGTGTGTGTGTGTGTGTGTGTGTGTGTGTGTGTGTGTGTGTGTGTGTGTGTGTGTGTGTGTGTGTACATGCATGAGAGAGAGAGAGAGAGAGAGAGTGTGTTGTGACAGCATGAAGTATGAGGATGCCTTGCTAAAAAACCTACGCTGAAAGTAACAATATCTGCCTCAAGCCCTTACGATTGTTCACATGTACACTAACCCCTTCAGTTTTAGTCCCTCTGCTAGCCTTAATGCAAACGCACCAAGTAAATCAAAAGTGCTTTGTTTTTATTGGTCTTTTGCGTTGACAAGCAGACTACCAGCCTGACAGCTCTACCTGTCAGCGGTGCATGAAAATTCTCTATTGACAATCCCCAATGCTTCCAATTATGAGGGAATCAGACTCCTGCTGAGCTAATGATGGCCCTTACACACATCCAAACACACCTTTACAAGCACTGACGGAACGACACAATACATATGCACTAGCCACAGTATTTATTTACTCAGGGCTCCGGACCGTGAGTAAAAATTGTCATAAATGCAACAAAAATATTAAATCGTTTTAAAATGATTTAAAACCCAGTTGAGGAAGTTTTGTCCATATGTGATTTCATCTTGTTCTAGTGTGCGTCTCTGTTTCTTGCACACAACAACAAACACAGCGTGAGACCACAATCCTTCATGTCTGATTCATGAAAAACGACTTATTTTTAATGAATCAGTCAAAAGATTCATGAAAGGGCTGCAGACTTGAACTTGGGTCAGATTTGAAATGAACTGGAGGTAAATTAACTTTAGGTTTGTGACACTTGTTACTGACGATAATTTGACAATGTGTTGAAGTATAAATATATATTCATAACAGAGTTTTGTTGGCCAAATTAATGATGTTCTAAATGTTGTTATATTATTGGTTATTGATAATGATTATTGTTGTAAAACATCAAATTGGAACAAATGTATACAGTATTTAAGCCATCATATTACACAGAAGTGACTGTTGTAAAAAAATCAATTTAAAAGCTTTGAGAATTTAGATTTTAGCAAAATTATATATATAAAATAATTTTGCTCCTAAATATTTCATTTTAGGATCCAGTGGGTACCTCACCTTTTTTTCCTTATCACACAAATATAGGAACATAAAAAAGCATAAACACAACATGGAGGTATATTTATTTTGTATTTATATGTATATATTTATTTGACACATGCACATGGTTAAACATGAATATTATTGTTGTACGGTGCATATAAGCTCTCTCTCACACACAATGATATCCCATACTGCTATTTTTTTCCTTTTAACTCTTTCCATGCACTCCTCCACCATCCTATTTTTCCTCTCTGTCTGAATTTCATCTGCAAATTACAGCCCCCTCCCCAACCCCCTCCCCAACCACACACACACACACACACACACACACACACGGCTGCCTGTCCTGTCGTCCACCCTCAGTCGGCTCTAATGAGGGAGGGAGAGTGTTATTTTGGTTGCACGCCTGTGCTAAATTCTCTCTTGTATGACAGCTGATGGAGAGAGAGAGGAGCGTTAACCTTATAAAAGATTTACCTCTGCTCATTACAGCCTGTCAAGTAGCTGTCCTGATAGCAGCAGGTTCGACATTTGCATCCTTGACTCTCTTCTTCATTCTACACTCATTTTCTTCATTCCTGTTGTTTGTTTGTATTGTCACCTTCCTTTACATCTCTTTCATTCCACCTTTCTTGAGGCGTGTGTTCCTCCTATTTAATTCAAAAAGGTTTAGAGGTGTCAAAAGTGTTTGTGGGAGGCAACAGATTTTTAGAATAGAAAAAGGATAAACAAATAAATATATTTAAAACATGATGTGACACACCAGTAAAGACACACCTGTTTTTGCTGTTCAGAAACATGCCATAAACATGGTAAACATATAAAATAGACATTTTCATACATATTTTTCTTACATATCTGCCTGTTTTGAGCCATTGTTCAAATTATAAATGTGCTGTGCCAACAAGTTCCATTATTGAATAGCTGTCAGTATACATTTTTACGTACCAGCTTAGATGCTACAGAAGTAAATCATGGGCAAAGCGTTTCTGCTGCCTTTTACAGGGATATGTTTTTTAATGTTCGACTATTCTGACTGCACTTTTGTGTATCAAAACAGAAAGTCTTCCATGTTCCAACAGTGCCATCCATGTTACTTTCCTCTGTCATTCATATCTTTTTGTTTTTGGTGTTGAACTGCAATAAGCTTAAATCTTTTTTCCTACCCTAGGACGATTTATCAGATCCAATGAAATTACACACTTTTTTCCCTACATATTTCATTTCTTATATATATATATATATATATATATAATAACCAAACATACACATCTCTTCCTACCCAGACAGCATCTCAGTCTGCTGAAAGTCAGTGTAAGATTTATGGGGCACTCCGTTTTGTATTCTGTAGGTGAGACCAGCTCTGGACACCTTTCGAGATCCTGAAGCCCGGAAGAAAGCCATGAGCGCCCACCACTCAGAGTCTGCAAGCAGGAGAGGGATTCTGGGTCAAGGCACTTACACGGTGGATTAACAAAGCTAAAATTATTACATCTCAGCGCCTCTGTGAATCAGGCTTCATCTTCAAGTATTAATCTCTCAATAAAAGAGAGATTAATTTATTAAGTTCTTGGTTTGTATTGTTATTTTGTCTACACAACTATATATATATATATATATATATTACAAATATAATTATAACATTTCTTACCATTTGAATCGAAAAAAAAACTGTTTATCAATAAAAATCCATAATTTTATATTGGTCCCTGGGATATCTGAGAGTTGGAGTGGGGGTCTGTGCAAGTTTAAAATGCCTGGTTATGTGTTGGTTTGAAAGAGGAAAAAAGGAAACGGGTGAATGTAAAATCTAGCACCTTGTGCAGGATCCACATGTCACGTATTACGTGCCTGCGATTTATTTAGAAGAAAATAGGGCGGGTTGACTATCTTTCTCCCCTTCCCACAACATATACGTACGTGATCATCACCCCCCAAAAAACACCCTTTAACCAATAACGACGTGGCGCTCGAGACAAACGCGGAATGGACACCTTTAAAAGCCGTTCCTCCTCCGGTATTGGCTGTTTCCTTGAGGGTGTCATTTTCAGGTCGTGGAGATCACTGCCTGTGTTTATACTCTGTTACACAGGTTTAGTCCTCGCAGACCTGGACTAGAACTGTACACATCAGCATCGGGCTTAGGTCAGAGGATTTGGGGCTTAGCAGGGTTGTAGTTGTGTCTCTAGAAAGCCAGATAAGTTTCCAAGCTAATGAATAGTTTTATAATGAGTGCTGTTCTTATGTAGTTGTACCTGTCCTTGGTGCTGAAACTGACCGGTGCACTTCACGGATCTGCTTTTGAGGGACTGTACGACAACAAATTCAGCAAGACTGACCTGCAGTCAACGACAGAAGAAGGATCTGGTAAAAAAATATAGGACCTTTATTTCCCTGGGATAAGATCTAAAGGAGTTTGGCGGACTTTAAAAAATGGCCAGAATAATAATCTAAATTTAACCTTGTAAATCTACCAGTTTTCGCTGTATCAACAAAACCAGTGTCAGAAAGGACACATGCACATTTGATATCGATTTGTCTCGCGATGGAGGTATCAAACGGGTCGAGCTTTGGGATCGAGTCTATACTTTCTCACAGACCGAGCAGTCCGTGTGTGTCAAAGGGGGAGTGCAGGTCTCCAGCGGAGTTGAGCCCGCGGTCGGATCTGGACAGCGGCTGTTCGTCGCCTCCCTCCCCGAGACGGACCTCGGTGGAAGACGCGGTGCAAAGACACGCTCGCGCTCGCGCCCTCGGACTGGACTCTCCTTTACAGATATCCCAGCAGCCGCGAACAGTCACGTCCTCGTTCCTGATCAGAGACATACTAGCGGACTGCAAACCCCTGGCAGCCTGTGCTCCTTATTCCAGCACTGGACAGTCAGCACAAGATAATGCAGACTGCATGGACAGACTTCACAGCAATTCGTCCTCGGACAGTGAATATAGGGGTGAGACACACTGAGCTTGTTTGTTTTTTATAAAGCAAAATATATACTCAAAAGATTTACAATGCAGTTATATTATCATTTATTATTAGTTTTACATTTTATTTTTAGATTAAGTTCAAATTGATATATGGTCACACGCCGTTTTGCATTTTTACATTCAAGAAATTGGGTAAAACTTACTATCTCAAGATAAATATGTAAATATATTTTGTTATGTTTAAAATCGAGATCTAAAATAAGAAATCAGTCCGAAAACGGAGATTTTTCTAAGAGATCACAAAACAAGTACATATAAATAGGGAGCATTGCTGACCTCCGTCAATAAAAAAATAATCAAATAATTTATATTTTTATGATAATATTTTGATTTCTTTTTTATTCCTACCTATAACGCAGTGTAATTAATCGATAAATGTTTTTGCAATCGATACATATGGTATTTAAATAAAATTAATCCCTGTTCTGGAGGTAATTTTGACCCAAATCAAATGTCCTGATACAGGTTCAATCAACTGAGAGAGCCTGTTTGTTCACAAGCTCACAACTAACTGGCAATAAATGTGTTTCCTTAAATCATTTTGGCTGTGAATTTGTCCATCTGATGATCAGATGTTTAACATAATGACAAGCCGCTTTTGAGAGACCAGTTCTCATTGCAGCTCATTTGAGCTGTTGTTTAAATTCTTAAATGTTAAATTACAACAAAATAATATAATCAAGAAGTGTTTCGTGCTGTTTAAACGCATGCCTAAATCATAGGGATTTAAAATAATGGAAATAACTGAATTTACTAATGGGAAAGGCACTATATATCAAACGTTAAATGTGCTAGTAAGAAGTGCCAATTCTGTCAACATGCCAAATGCTTGTGGTATAAATATGTGCATGGCGTTTTCAGTGAAAGACGAAGCTGATCGAGAGATCTCCAGCAGTAGAGACAGCCCCAGCACCCGGCTGAAGAAGCCTCGGAAAGCGCGCACTGCGTTCACTGATCACCAGCTCGCGCAGCTAGAGCGCAGCTTCGAGCGTCAGAAGTACCTCAGCGTGCAGGACAGGATGGAGCTGGCCGCGTCCCTCAACATCACCGACACACAGGTCAAGACATGGTACCAGAACCGCAGGTGAATACAAACACCGTGTACTATTACACACCGTCAAAGATGCAACCGACTAGCAGCTATTATGCGGGCCGAACCACTTTAAATGAGTTTTAAATTTACAGTTGTTTATAGAAAATAACCATAAAGGTTATGTATTTCTGAAAGAGGCCTATTATAATATCAGTAGCCTATTATTTTGTAAAATAATCGGTTGTTGTTTTTTTCTTTCATGCAGTCAGAAAATTAAACCACAACGGGGATAAGTTGTGCATATACAACCACGAACACCACGACTCCAACACATTTAGTCATAAATAATAAATTACCATCGTGTATCAATAATTTAGCTTTCGAGTAGTAATTAAACAATTGCCAAAATTATCAATTATTTATCTGAAATGGCTCTTTGCTGAGTGACAATTTGACGGATGAGTGTACTACAGGATATTACACGGATTCATCCTCGACGAACAAAAACTTTCCACGAAGCGCCAAATAGCCTATTTGTTTGTAGTTTATTATTATTATTATTTTAAAATATTAATAGCTCTAACTCCATTAAGGCGCTATTGGAAAAAGCTAATATTTGTAATTTTGTTTAAATGCATTTTTGAAAAGCATACATCTTTCCAGAAAAAAATAGCCTACTAAAAATGAATCTTGCACCTTGAATTTTTTTTTTTTAATCATAGGTTTTCTTTGGGTCACTTTATTTGATCTGAGCAAATCGTTCCTTTTCATAAAAATGTCAAAATATGCAAAAAAAAAAAATCAAAAGCCTAAAAACTTTAAGACATCGACACACCTAAAGGGGTCGTCTTCGTTTTATCTTTAGTGTCACATGACAACAAAATGGTTTCCTGCATGTTAGTTACGCCACACTTTGATTTGATGGAAAATATTTAAAAATATGATTTTAAAAAACAACAGTAATAACAATAAAACACATTCTAGACTCCGAGATCATTTCCGACAATGTCAGTCATTTAAGAAGAAAATGTGTATATAAAGAAAACATGATGTTTTAAATAGCAAATTAACGAAGCTGTTTGTTTCAAACAGAACGAAGTGGAAAAGGCAGACAGCAGTTGGACTGGAGCTCCTCGCGGAAGCAGGGAATTACTCGGCTCTACAAAGAATGTTCCCATCGCCCTATTTTTACCATCAAAGTTTGGTGTCTAATCTCGACCCGGGACCAGGGTTGTATCTGTACAGAGGGCCGTCCGCGCCTCCTCCACCTGTCCAGCGTCCTCTGGTCCCGAGGATCCTCCTGCACGGTCTTCAGTGCGGCGGAGAGCCAGCGTCTCTCCCTGGAGTCATACCGCGACATACGCCGCGATGAACTGATCCAACCTGACAAAAAAACTCCAACCTCAGGAACGACAGGGTTGCGCTTGGACAATAGCCTACTGAACATATACACGCGCAATAATAGACTTTCAAATGACTGACCAAAAGGTGAATTAACTATTTATTAAACTTTAACGTGCGGAAGTAGTTATCAGAAAATTATTTGACGAGGTTCTATCACCCCACGAACCTCCTGACTGAAATGGCGTGGTTTATTTGCACAAAATTAAGACGCAAGAAAACCAAAATAAACATCTTTAAAAAAAAAAAAATTCATATGCAATACAATTGTGCATTTTTGATAAAAATGCATTGTAAGAACAAAAATAATAAAATTAAAACAACACTAGTAACTAACAAATGTAACTAACATGTAATTTGTCACCGATTAATGTGATGGTGGTATGGCTGCGTTGATCGTAGCTCCATTGGTTTTCAATGACTCTACGATGTACTTAAGCTTACGACGCTTTTGGGAAACGCAGCCCAGATCCGCACAACATGAGCCTATACTGACAACGAAGCCGTTTCTGTGGAAATTGTGTTGTGTTCATGGGTAGTTTACAACCCAGCTCAACAGACGCCAAAATACTTTTCTAAATAAAGACTGAATTTGTCACATAAGACAGAAGTACTTTATTCTTCAATATTCTCTTGGTATGTATTAGTTGTGAATATATGGTGCATATAATGAGCTTTAAAATAAGCAAAAATGTCATTTGTATAACTGCATTACAGCTGGACATCAAACCAACAGCCCGTGAACGCAGTTACGCAATAAAAACTCAATCTTTTCCGTCTGTCTCCTGCGCTCATATTGCGACTTGTTCTCCTATACCTCTGCATTTACATAAATATTTACGTTTTTAATCAACACAAGCATGTGCATTACTGCCAAAGGAACCCGTTTGTGAGCTCTCTTCACAAGAGTTTCGCAGTCACATCGAAACCAGCGGATCTGGGTAAGTGGTTTGTTGTATGGGTTTAATTGACCAACCATAATAGGCGTTTCATTATTACAGACCAATCACATTTTTACAAGCGGCTTTTACGCTAATAAAGCGACCATGAAACGTAATATTGCGGTCAAATTTCTTTTAACGCTCGCAGCGGAGACTCGGCCAAGACAGCAGCTGGTGACCGGGCGAGTCAGACTCGACGCTTGGACAGCTGGTCAGCGTAAGCCTCCATACATATCCACCCGTTTACCTGACCAAGCCAGGGAAATGAGCTAAAAAGCTTTTAACAAAGGCTATTTTTATGCAGTGTTCTCAAAACCTTGAGTACAACATGAAAGGCACGCCAAGTTTGGTCGCCAAAGCGTTTGGATTCAATCCTGTAGAGTTCAAAATCTGATTCAAATAAACACACGTATTAAATAGTCACTGAATTTTATATAAAAGTGAATTGTATAATAACATTATGTTAACCACATTGCTTAAAGAGTCATATTTATGGCAAAACACATTTATAATAAATTCACAGGTGAACTGACTGAGCAATAAAACATTTCATATGCACTTCACTCTATCGCGCCTATTTTACCATTTGCATCAAAGCTTTTATTTTTGACGCAGATGGTAAAAGCAGGTTTTCAGACCACGCTGCTGACCATTCGTGCTTTGTTACAGGTAATTTTTTTTAACTCTGTATAAAAAACACCTGTGTGTTCAACCCTGAGAATCCACCTGGCTGCAAGGACTCCGACCTCAGCATTAAGAGAGCCTCGGATCTCTCCGAAAGTCTTCCACTTTACTGCTCTTCCTCTGCTTGACCTTTCTTCTTTCTCCTCTTCTTCTTATTCTTGGATTCCCCATCTATCCCACTCAGATACTCTGAGCGCATTAGGTTTGACACTCGCTCCTTCGCCGTGAGTTTCTTGGGAGGCCTGAAAAACATTTCAATGAACTTATCACTCTTATGTGTATTTAAAAAGCCTTTCCTCCTAAAACCAATACAGAATAAGGAAAAAAGGACGGAATTAAACATCTTAATCACAATGATAAAAAAGAGCCATGTGAATTCCTCTGAATGTTTAAAGCATCCTGACTCACGAATCTGAGATTTACCCTGTAAAGGGAGGCCGGCTGTCTTGAGACCGGCTGAACAAGTTTCCCACTGTCGTCAATAAAAGGCTCGTAGACAGCAGCGGGGGCCTGATGTAAAACTAGTGACTGTTTATCTAATCAATAACTCTGGAGAATGAAGCGGCGCTTTGGCCCCGTGGGGCTGCTTAAGGATCCAATACACACGCACCTACCTCATGGTGACACACGACACACTCTACCCCCGGGGCTTAGAGCGATGAGATAGCAGTTATTGTTCTTTTGGTCCCTGAGCGCACTACAGGGACCCCTACAGGGGATATGAAGCATGTATACAGATATACGTGAAGGTGGTATATTATATACAGTATAGAATGTCACTATATTTACACTGACAGACATGTCAAACATGCTTCAGCAGAAGTGATGCATCCACTAAGTAAGAGCTAATCTGTCGAAGTTCTCCTTGGAAGATTGTACAGAGAGAGACCTTCAAGCAGAGCTACAAAATGGAATTAGATTAAGCAAAATAAAACAATGACATGTCCACAACTAATGCGCTCAAAACTATTTAGCTTTAACACTCAGACAAGAAAGACGGACCAAAGAACGACAAAACGAAACATCCTGCAGGAAGTCCAAATCTAGACACAGGGTCCTTTACTGACCGATGAATCACTGATTTGTCCATGAGTTTTCCAGTCATTTATATGACTACACAAGAGTACATAAAGAAAAAAAACATGTGTACCGTTCAATATTTTGGGGCAGTTTATTTTATTTTATTAATAGTTTTATTGAGCAAGGATGCATTAAATTGGCCAAAAGTGATAGTAAAGAAATTTGTTATAAAAAAAACCTATTTCAAATAAATGGTTCATTTTATGAACTTTCTATCCAAAGAATCCTGAAAAAAACGCATCACTGTTTCTACAAAATATTAAGCAGTACAACGGTTTTCAACATTGATAAGAAATGCTTATTGAGCACCAAATATATTAGCATATTAGAATGATTTCTGAAGGATCATGAGACTGAATTCTGCTGAAAATTCAGCTTTGTCATCACAAGAATAAATTACATCTTAAAATATTAAAATAGAAAACAGTTATTATAAATTATATTTCACAATACTAGATTTGATCAAATATTGATCACACTTGATCACTATATTCTCCATATATAAATTATATTACCAAATAAAATATATTAACTATAAAATATTAATACAACATCTTCCAAAAATAAGAAATAGAATTAAACTCTCAGAGGGATTGGTGTGTGTGTGTGTGTGTATTTTTGGTTGCCTGTAATGGCCTCTCTCCCGTGTACCAGAGGTCGTTGTTGTTGCGTCGCGTGTCCATAAGTGTGTGTGTATGTTTATATCGTGTGATCTGCTCATTAGAGAAATCTTGTCTGGACATGGACCGTGTACACCACAGTGGGCTGTAATGAAGTCTCTCCTGACAGGACGGCGAGACTCGACTGAGACCGTAAGACAGCACAGCACAACACAGCGATGGCACACACACACAATTAGGCTGGGAATGGTAAATGTCAATAGGGGCAAAGCACTGACCAGTTAAGTGGTATCGGCATGAATATTCCATACTGAGCAATGGCTGGTAAATATAGATGTCAGCTGTCAGCTATGACGGCTGATAAGTTCATTACGGCTGTTGTCTGTTGTCTGGGCAGTGGAGGGAGAGTGTGAGTGCGTTTTGGCTGCTCTGGGGCAGCTCCTCGGGGACTGACCTATTGTCCCGCTCCATGGGTTTCATTCACAGGTCCTGCTGCAGGTCACCCTGCCAATTACTAGTGGTTAGACACATGCTTCTCCCTATAGTGTCTGAGCCAGCATGTGGCACAAGTCAAAACTCAGTAGTACCATAATGTACAAACAAAGCCACAAACTTAATACACGATTCTGAAATGAGCAGGGCTTCAAACAAATACAAATAAATTTGAGGGAGCCACTGGATTCTAATTTAAACCAAATTACTTTTTTGTTTAAATCTGACATATTACAAAATCACTCGATAAATATAGTTAGTCACTATTGTTCAGTGTGATGACAAGATGTTTTAGTATATAGACTACAAAGATTGAAGTTATTCAAAACTAGGTAGCTTTTGTTGTTGAATATAGCATCAATTTGTGCCATGTGTTGGATCTCGTATGTTAAACAATAACCAATAATATTTGTTTGTTATAAATATTTCAATATTATAAACTATATTTGCCACAGTCTATAAAATGATACGCATTAAAAAAGTAACAACTTTAAGAATATTATTATTTATTCATTGTAGAGTATCAGTTCTAAATTAAAAGCAACTTTAAAATTCAGATATGTGTATAAATGAATAATGGTAATAAAAAACACTTTCAAATATTCAAATTCAAATATTTGTAACAAATATACAAACTATTGGTTATTAGGTGTATTTATCCTTATTTACACAATGTCATATGAATAATATCAGTAAACAGACTGATGTGAAGAAAATCACGACGTATTTTTTTAAGCAGACCTGCAAATGACAAGCGGTTCAGTGAGGAAGACAGTAACCATTCTCAATGATTCTCTGACACTAATGGAGTGAGTCATATTCAAACCATGAGCAAGCTTGCCGTCGTTTTGTGAATCTATTTGATTGACTCGGGAGGCGGGGGGGTACGTAAGAGTAATTTCTTCATGATTCAGACATTGCAACTTTGCTCTAATAAAACCAGAAAACTTTCATGAAATGCTTCCCTGACTACATTTTAAATTACTGTCGCACATTTCCTTATTTTTAAGCCGTATTCTTAATACAAAGCTGTGATAGGACTTTATCCTAATAGTTTTATATATAAAGAATTCTATAATGAAAGTGGCTACATACAGCGCCCTTTATCAATGGAATAAGTTCTTGTGTAAAAGAACGACTACTGGGAGTCTGTTTTACACATAAAACGATGCAACTCAGTTAAATTTAATGTATCACTAACCTTGAGTTTAACATCAGATTTTACCAAACTGTACCTGACACCCCCTTTACAGCACAGAGACAGCACACAGGGGCTTTTGAGCCTTTATCTCAAAGGCACACTAAAGAACTGAAGGTGGGATGAAAGAGAGAGAAGTAAAATACAGCAGAATACACTCACAATAACAGAAATATTCAAATGACAGTTCTGGTCTAACAAGAGAACTGTGATCACTGCGTGTGCGGGTCAGCTATGAAACACGTGCTGAACACTAGCGGAGAGGCCCATATGTCAATATTCTTTATTTAAACACGCGTGGATACAGATAAAGCTCCTCACTATGTGACAGTAATGACGTTCAGGGTGGTTTTTGGCTCCGGCTCGGTTTAATTAAGTGTCCTGTGGAGAATCTGACCACACAAAGGAAGGCCTACACCAACACATCCATGCGTGAGGGCTAGTCTGGACATGGCCTTTGCTAACCAGACCCCACGCTTGCAGCACCACATTCAATCCTGTGGGAAATGACCACTAATAACCCTGCAGTGTCACTGGCCAAACCTCATAGTTAGTGGCCTAACAACCATACTGCGATGTACTGGCCATATCATCAGATCACATTATCAATCAATCATCGTCATCCTCGTCTGCAGTCAAAAATTGCACCTACTTGTGCCAAGGACTTCTATCAGATCAAGTAAACCAGTTTTTAGGACAACCGTATAGTCTGTATAGAAAGCAACAAAAACAGCTCTTTATAAAGGATGGCATATCCAACATACTTTGGGAATAACGCTGCTACTGCATCACACAAGGGAAAACAAGAGGGGCGAGTGTGTCAGAGGTGAAAGGTAAAACGTGCAGCTGGTAAAGGCAGGACTTGACTAGTCCTTTTTGACCCTGAAGAGCTCTGCTACAGTGAAAGACTCACAGCTGCCAAGAGTGTGTGTGAGCTGTGGGCTTTTCTCCAGTGCAGCGATGGCGGGACATTTACACTAATTCAACGTCCTACAAAATGGCTCGAAGGCATTTCTCTTCCCTTTTCTTCAAGAAGTGACACTAGATAAGTGGATGCATCTTACAAAAGCAATAAAGGATTTTGGTGGTTTCATATAGGCTGTGTTTGCTTAGAAATGTCAAAAGCACTGGTACTTTGGTACCTAGTCGATACTGAAATAAAAAAATAAAACAATTCCTATTCTCTACAGCACATGTAGTACTGTGTCTACCGACTCGATTTGGTTTTTGCAGTGGCTGTTTTAAACACATCTTGATCTGAGAGAAGCAGATCAAGCATTTGTTTCTTTTTTAGGTTTATTAATTAAACAGGTTTAAATTACTTGTAATGTTTGCTTAAAATATTCTTGAAGACTAAATGTTTTAATTAAGTAGTGTTAGTACTTGTAGAAACTCATATAGAGAATCTATAGGTATCGATTGAGCTGCATTCCCAATTCTGTCTATAATAATGCACTTCTGTTTTGAAATTCTGGGATATGCTACTGTTCAAAATTTTGGGGTTGGTAAGATTTTTTGCATGATTTTGAAACAGCATTTATTTGATCAAAAATACAGCAAAAACATTTACACTGAAATATCACTACAATTTAAAATAACCGTTTTCTATTTTAATGTATTTAAAATGTAATTGATTCCTGTGATGGCAAAGCTGAATTTCCAGCAGCCATCACTCCAGTTTCACAGAAATCATTGTAATATGCCGATTTGATGCTCAAGAAACATTTCTTATTGTCAACGTTGACAACCGTTGTGCTGTTTGATGTTTTTCTGGAAACGAATACATCTTTAGCCAGGATTCGATAAATAAAGTAAAAAAGAACAGCGTTTATAATATTATAAACGTCTTTACTGTAACTTTTGATCAATTTAATACATCCTTGCTGAAAAAAGTATTAACTACTCTCTTTAAAAAAACAATGCACTAACCCCAAACATTTGAATGGTGGTGTATATGACATTGAGCTAATCAGAACACTTACCTTTCATTACAATCAAAGGAAAATGTAAACAAAATGAAAAAGTAAAAGAAAAATAAATGTTTAAAAGAGCTCACAATTTCAAAGCTTATGTGGAAAGAACCCTAAAGATGTTACCACAAAGAAGAATGTACAATCAATCAGACCATGGCTTAATTTCTCTAAAAGCAGAACTAGATCATACTATCTGGCAGCACAAACTGTTTGACAGATTCATACATTACTGGCCAATTGCTGAAAACTTGCAGTACCTCTTGGCTTTGTCTTTGCCCTTCTTGGAGTCTTTGCTGTTGGCAGGATTAGTGGTTATGGAGCTGCCCAGGCCCTGGGGTGCGTCCCTCAGGCCAAAGCTCTTAGCAGCGTGGCCCAGGTGCAGGTTGCGGATGTGGAAGATGTGTTTCAGACTGGAGGGGTACGTGGTGTACGCTCTCAGGAAGGACTGCAGTGCTACAGAACCAAAAAGATGTATAAAAGTTACAGCCCATAGCGGATTTTTCCAAGCACTTTCACTGGCATTAAAGGATTTTAAACGCTATTTTAATGTTAATAATATTCTTTATTTTAATTAATTGATTATACATTATTAAATTGTTTACAAATAAAATATTTAGACTCACTTTATTATTGTTTTTGTGTTTATTAAAATATTTTATTGAATACAAATAATCACAATTGAAATACCAAGCGAAATAATTATGGTTTAGAGGTTAAATAGTTGTAAAAATCTAGCTAAATTTCTTCTATGTAATGAAAATGTAGCTGGGCTGCAAAACTGTAGAACAAAATATTAGTTTAACACAGTAACCCTACATGATAATTAGCTTGTTGGCTTACCGCTCTTCGCTGTTTGCAGAGACTCGTTATTGGCATGAACATAATTCTCAAAGTCAGTCTGTAAAACAGTGGCTCTCTCTCGTACCTCCTGCTCAAAAGCAGCAGCTGATCTCTGCATAGTCATGTACAAAGAGACGCACAAAGATAAACACAAATCTGAGTAAAATAAATGCATTGCATTCCAGCAATTATGCGGAAATAAAATTCCCATTTTATTATAATAAAAGCCAATAAAACCCAACAGCATCACACACTTTATTGGTTACACACACTAATGACACCTCCCCTCCCCATCAATGACCTCTGACCCTCAAATGAGGCTGCTAACAAGGGGGGTGGCACGGGTGAGGATTACAACCAGCCGATTGGTGCTGGGAGGGAAAAGGACATTAAATCAGGATTAAGACTGACTGAGCGCTGGCAGAAACATTTGCTCATTGTTGTCAGACGGCTCTCATTGTTGAGAGAGAGGGGGGGGGGGGGAGAGATAAAGAGAAAGCCATTATTCTCCCACAGCTGTTCTCTAGATCTGCATTTTTAACCACATGCGATCTTCAACCAAGATAGAAAAGTTATAACAGTTATGCACAGTCCAACAAGTCAACATTGATTCTTTGACTTTTTTTTAAGGCTTAGATGTCAGAAGTTACCTTATTGTCCCATTTCCCTCTGCCTTTGAATCGCCCGTCCTTCATCAGATTGGCCAAGATGTCCTCCATCTTCATCTCGGACAAACTGAGGGTGTAGATGGATATTATACATAAATATATTAATCATTGTGAAATAATTAAATCAATTGCACCAATATTTTCCTGATTGTAAACTGTCTGGTTTAGTTAGTTTAGCTCAACGTATCGAGCCCTGCTAACCCTACCAAACTCCTTTTGATCATCCTTTAGTCCTGTAAACTGTAACGTGAGCCAAATATCATAGTCCTTGTGCCAGCAGAACAGATTCATTCTGCTCTCATGCAGAGAGACTGAGAGTGTGTGTTTTCTCTCGGCACAGGCTTCCAGTGCCGAGATCAGCACCGAGTCATCAGTCTAGCTTTTGACTCTTATATTGTGGGCTTTGGAAAAGAGACCATCTTTAATCAGTGTCAGGGACTGGACTTCATCCACACATCAGACAGGACCTGCCCTACAGTCCCCGACTGCTGTGTTCATCGAAATGATAAGTAAATGTGATATAGATGAGAAGCCAGGCAGCATACCTGATGTTGTGATTGGCCAGCATATCCACAAAAGCCGTCTCAGAGGGGGTGAGGAAGAGCAGGCTGCTGCCCTGAGCTCCAATTCGTGCTGTGCGGCCCACACGATGAACGTACTCCGCCGCGGAAACAGGAGGGTTATACTGAAACAGAAAGATGATAAATATTTTTTTAAAGTAGTACTGGAAATTTGAACCGTTCAGTAATAACAAAACTGGCTAAATTGTTCATTGCACTAGCGATGTGAAAATATGAGATTTCTAACCTGAATAATCCACGTAACCCGAGGCAGATCCAATCCACGTGCAGCCACATCCTAAGGAGAAAATAAATAACAAAAATATTGAAATATTAATTTAAAACGACTTAACTAAAATATGTTTTTTAATTCAATCAACAACAAAAAGGAGCAAATTGGGGAAATGTATAACCAGCATTATGATCAACTAAAACTACCAGATATTATTTTCAGTTATTGAAATAAAAGATGGAAACCGCAAACTTATTTATTTCAGTTAGTTGCCTAGGCAACATTTATAATTTATTTGTGTGTATGTTTCTTAAATACTAAAATCACTAAAACTGTATATATTACAAAAGCACATAAAATTACTAAAACTTAAAATAAAAACAGAAAATCTAAAAAAAGGTCATCTAAAATACTAATAAGTACTACAATACAATATAAAAACAGTACAATAACACTGGTGGAATAAGACTGATGGACCAAGATATATTCACTTAAATCTAAGTTGACTCATTCTGGTTCCATAATATTCAGTCATATTCTAGCTTGATTTGTCACGACTCTGGCTTTATCTGTGGGTCTGACAAGTGCAAGATTGACTTTGATTCACTCTACTGAATTTACTATATTGCCTTATTTTACAAATCTATTGCCATACTATGCTATTATGATTTGAGCAAGATTGATATTTACGGCTCCCTCTTTGTGCGACTGAATCTGCTTCCTTATGGTTACCAGCACTGAGCTTTAACCACTATATTTTTTTTGTTGAAAATTTTCAAACGTAACTCCAGCTCTCAACCTCATCTAGCCTAAACTCTCAGTTGAGGTGTCTGGAGGTACAGATGGAGACCAACACAATGCCATGCCAGGCTGTCAACAGGAATAGAAGCACTCATTTACTCCAGGAGCCCTTCTGCAGAGTGACAAGATGGAAGAAGAGGTGGAGGAAAGGGACGCACACACCTGTCCATTCAATTTTGAATCAACTAACTGTTATGTAACTTGAGCTACATCATTAGAATAACGCATTAATGAGTCATTTAACAAATGTTTATTTAAAAATAAAAAAACGTATATTTTAAGAATTTCCTCAAAGGGGGTTCACAAGTTCATTAAAAAAGCTTATAATTAATTATATCCAATATAAATTTCAAATAAATGAATGGGATTGCAGCTAATCGTGATATAGCTTAGTGTGATCATCAAATCAAGACTGCAATATAACTAAATAACTTTATAGACTTAAGAGTTTTGGAGTGAAGCTCAGGCAGCTCGTGATCCAGTGTTTCAGTTTCTCCGAGTGGCTCGGTTCACAGTAAATACTGCAATCTCAATCTCTACATGTACTGCCAGCTTAATGTGCATTTGGGAAGACAATGTGCACTAGATTTAATTTATTAATGCAGCATTACACCAGTATTCCCCTAAAATAAAAGCTTGAGGATCTGAAACACTAAATTCGAGTTTGAACTACAGAAAATTAAGAACATAAGACGTAAATATTAGTATTGTAATTTGCACTGAAACAACTATAATGATCAAATATTAATTAATTTCACAGTACAGTTATAATTTAACACAGTAATATATTTCCATCTTCAATTTATAATTAGACGTACATTTTATATAAATTATTATTATCATTCCTCACACAAAATGACAACACTTTTGTTCATATAACAGTAACTTAAAAATGTGTTTATATTTTAACCTTTTGACAACTGCATATTTTCTCTTTTAATTGGTATTTTATCAATTTTATAGGTTTAACAAGTAAAATAATAATTGTATGTATTTCTGAAACCTGAGCAAACAGGCCTCAGGTATGAATAAACCTGACTGGGATTCACTGCTCTAGACTGCAGACATGGTAAGACAGTTACCATACAAACTGCGCCTTCTCGAATTACTTACCGTGCACAGCAGAATGCCGGTTTTACACTGAGAGAACTCTTGGAAGACTTCAGTGCGCTCCTGAAGGGAGAGAAACAGGAAAGTTCATTGCCATTATGTTTCTAAAGGGGTCAAACACTGTACAAAATTTAAACACTTGAGCTTAATCTTTAATTACAAAGTTATGTGAGACAATATTTCAGCAAAAGATCTATCTGCATTTATATCAGAACAAAAGGTGAGACAGAATCATGGATGAGAGCCCATCTGAAGATGAGATGTCCGACAGCTCCTCTCTCTTTTTCTGCATGGAGCACAATCTGTTGTGTGCTGGAACAGCTGCCCGTCTCCTGCAGCTCTCCTCATCAGAGGAGACGTCCAGAGCTCAGCCTGTGCTGTCCCATTACCAAACCCATCCATAACACTACAAGCCAGCACCACACCCAGACCTGCTCTCTCATATATCTGACCAAGAGACATCAGAGTCCCCTGCCCTTCCAGTGCCATATGGGCGACCCACGGCAGCTCTATTTATGTGGGGGTGAGGGTGCAGGCTGGACAGTGGCAGGATGCAGTTCCCCCGACACTGCCACGGGGCACCGACTGCTGCTGTTGCCTGAACGCCAGCTGGCTGTGGGCCGGCGGACCCCACCGGTCAACCAGACCATGATGGTCTAACCTAGTGTCATATGTTGACACTAAGTTGCTGCTGGAAGAGGTGTTATTGAGGCCAGCAGGGGTGCTCACCCTGTGGTCTGTGTGGGTCCTAACACCCCAGTATAGTGACGGGGACACTATACTGTAAAAAAGCACCGTCCTTCGGATGGGACGTTAAACCGAGATCCTGACTCTCTGTGGTCATTAAAAAAAAAAATCGCAGGATGTCTTTCGAAAAGGGTAGGGGTGTTATCCCGGCATCCTGGTCAAATTTCCCCATTGGTCTCTGACCATCATGGCCTCCTAATCATCCCCATACACTGATTGGCTTCATCACGCCGTCTCCTCTCCACCAGTAAGCTGGTGTGTGGTGGGCGTTCTTGCACAATATGGCTGCCGTCGCATCATCCAGGTAGGATGCTGCACACTGCTGGTGGATGAGGAGATTCCCCCCTTACTATGTAAAGCTCTTTGAGTGCCTAGAAAAGCGCTATATAAATGTAACAAATTTAATTAAATTATGTTGCTAGTGATTCTGGATGCTTTTAAGAGACATGGTCATTTTAGCAGAATAGAAGCATGGGCTCCATTAATGTGTTGTTGTAGTCTGACTTTTGCTCAGATTTCTGCATCAATTTAGTCTGGAGAAGATGATGCTGGTTGCTCAAAGTTCAAGGCATTCCACAGCTTTGAAATAACAGATTTAATAGAAAATCACAAAGTATGAAAAGTTTTTTACCTTCAGACTATGACTCCATCCAGTCGTAGGATATCAACCATGTTTGATATATTGATTCAATGTTAGAACACACATTGTGTTCATTTGTCACACATCTAGCAATAAGGTACGTGTTTCTGTGTGATTTTGCTGTATTTGGAATGACTTGAAAGACTGGTAGTATGTGATCCTCAGTAATGTATGATGCCCATTTCTTTTTATAAAGTTGGCAAGTGCATGATGCCTACGGTTTTAAAAATCTGTTCCTATTCAAGTGTCGTGAAGTGTATTCCAGCATTAAGGTAATATCTGAATATTTAATTGCAGACTGAATAACAAAAGTGAGGCTATATAGGACAGATACATACTAGCTTGCCATGTATACAAATACAAAATATATTTTTTGAATTTATATACATTATATATCAAACTTTTATGACTGTTTTTTGTTGTTGAAATATTTCAGGAATTTTAAGAGTTATTTCCAAAAAAAACATGGTTTTCACAATAAATATTTAGTAAAACGTTTTTTCAACATTGATAATATTAAGAAATGTTTCTAGAGCACCAAATCAGCATATTAGAATGATTTCTAAAGGGTCATGTGACCCTGAAGACTTGAGTAATGGAAGCTGAAAATCTAGCTTTGCAATCACAGGAATAACATTTCAAAATATATTAAAATAGAACAATTATTTTCAATCTTTGTAATATTGCACAATATTAATTACCAATATATACAACCATTCTTTATCGTTTTTCGCATTATAGAATAATAGTAAAGTCATCAAAACTATAAAATGCCTGAAATGGAAGAATGGGAATTATGTAGGGACCAAAGAACAAAATTAAATCCTGTGTCCAGTGGTCTAATAAAGTTAAAATGCATTCGGTCAACAAAATCTTGACAATAATTAGAACTGGACTTGACACATAATGTCTGACCTCTTGTCTCATGTTGCCGTGAAGCCTGTAGAAGTTAAGGGATGCTGAGGTAGGTTTGGTTGATGTGGTGCTGGGCTTCTCACAGAGGACTGCAGTGAAGAGAGTAAGCAGAAACTCCACAGCCTCACAGCTGGATATGAAAATGATCAGCTTCTGCCGCTGCTCAAACTACGTACAAAAACACAATAAAATACTGAAGTCCAGAGACAGCTACTGTGCATGTAACATGAGCAAATTACTTTCTTTGTTACAGTAAGCTCTAGCAGTAATAACATTGTTGGTTATCAGTTATAATATTTTGGTAATTTGGTCACACTTGATTTTAAATCCATTTCTAGCTATTAACAAACCATTACCTATGACTTTTGCCTCAAACTCCTAATTTGCGGCTTAATTAGTTAGTAAGGTAGTTGTTAAGTATTGGGTAGGATTAAGGATGTAAAATATGGTCATGCAGAATATGTGCTTTATAAGTACAAATAAATAGCCAATGTGTTAATAATAGGGATGCTAATAAGCAACTAGTTAATAGAGAGAATTGGTCCCTATACTGACAAGTGAGTAACAAGGGAGTGACGTGACATACGACCAAGTATGGTGACCCATTTAACCCATCCAAACGCACACACACACCGTGAACACACACCCAAAGCAGTTACAGTTACAGCATACTAAAGTGTTACCGGTAACTGCACTACAGTTCAAACATTTGGGGTCAGTAAAATTTTTCTGAAAGAAACCAAGGATGCATGAAATTGATCAAAAGTGACAGTGAAGACATTTATAATGTTTCTTGAGAACCAAATCAGCATATTAAAAGGATTTCTGAAGGATCACACTGAAGTCTAGAGTAATGGCTGCTGAAAACATCACTGGAATAAAATACATTTTAAAATAGAAAACTTTCCAGATTACTTCTTTCCATATTTGGTAGATTATAAAATGGTTAAATAATTGACCAGGCCAAACTGAAATTACTTGGTGATCTACAGCATAACACAATAATACAAGTGAGCATTAATAACTGGGCTTTAACATATGGTGTCCTGTACCTTGCATTTGGCCAGAATAAAGGCAGCCAAACAGACCAGGTGGAGTTTGCTGGGCACCACCACAACGTGCTGCTGCAGCCTCTCAGGCACCGCATAGCTGTCTGACAGAGCCTGAGGGGTCGCCTGGGGACACGCTTCAACGGTCTCCTCACTCCCCTCTGACACATGGATACTCACGGGCTCCTTCATACTGATACTGGCTAATCGGGACAGTCCTGGACATGAAGAGAACAAGATCAGCATAAACGATTGCACACCTATGCGGATTGTCACAAAAATGCTTTTGTGAACAAAATGTTATGAAACTAAGAAGTTTTTGAGACCCAGCACGACCGCAAACAGGAAGGTGCTAAAGGGGCTCATACGTTTCAGTTTTCAATGGATTAAAGAGACTGTTCTGTCATGCAAAGAAGTGAAAGACTGGACTTGAGAGATAAAACTCCTGTCAGCTCATCCTAGTCTCCTAGTCTTTTTCAGCTAGAATAAAGCGAGCTCTGTACCTCCCATAGTCTAAAGCGAGTGCTTATGCCACTGTCTCACTTTACATCCAAACACACTCTGTACAGTTGTATCGAGCGGACGATAAGCTTACCCTCGGTGAGTGTGGCTGAAAGCAGCACATTCTGCCTGGCAAGTCCAGTGGCGTTCAGAGCATTCAGAATCACAGTCAGATCTTTCTCAAAGCCCAAATCCAGAGTCCTTCAAAACAGCATGGATGAACTGATCGTAAATACACCATATTGATACGGCTTCAAATTATGGCAGCAAGAACTAATAAAGTCATTCCGAAATGATCAACACCAAAATTTCATCATCAATTATTCAGGTATTTCACACTGAACTGATGAATGACACTTTAAAGTAAAAAAAAACATTTTAATTAATAAATATTTTTTAGTTGAATTTTACTTTGAGAATAGCAGTATAAGATCCAATTAATAAGAAAAAACAATTAGCAGATTAAAGGTTAACAAATTTGTAGTTAGCTACAGCCCTAATGTAAACCACACCATGTCATTCTCAGTTCAAATCAGCAAACAATTTATTTATTTGTTTATTTAATGCCATATCAGCAAAAATGTATATATTTATGACAACATTAACAGTATCATTTCAATACATAATTCACAATAATATAACATTTTCTTAAGAAGCAATTACTATACAAATACATACAAATAACAGCAATAGTACTGATAAAAATCATATAGAATGTTTCATTTTAATCAATTATAAAAATAAATAAAAAAATTCCCAGGAGAGACCTTTTTAAAAATGTCTAAAATCAGCAAACAAACTGACCTGTCGGCTTCATCCAGAATGAGCCAGCTCACAGCGCTGAAAGCAATACTTAAAGTGTTCTTAATGTGGTCCACCAGCCGGCCTGGAGTCGAGATCAGAACATTAATGCCCTTCCTCAGTCTGAATTCAAGACAAAGACAAGCAAAAACATATGGAAACACAGCAAGAAATTGTGCATATTGCAGAATTAACTATACACTACTGTTAAAGTGTTGAGTCGGTAAGATTTTAACTCAAAGCTGCATTTATTTGATCAAAAATATAGCAAAGCATTACTAATGGGATTAATGTTCAGCAGCTATGACCCCAGATATTCTGAAATCATTAGATAGTGATTTGCTGCTCAAGAAACATTTCTTATTATCAATGTTGAGAACAGTTGTGCTGCTCAGTGATTTTGTAGAAACTGACATTTGTTTTCAGGGTTCTTTGATGAATCTAAAGTTTAATGAACTATTTATTTTTGTAAAATGCTAAATGTCTTAGCTGTTACTTTTAATCAATTTAATCCATATTTGCTGAATACATTTCTTAAAAAAAAAAACATCTTACTGACTCCAAGCTGTTAAACTATAATGTATGGATGCACGATATTTATCGGACAGATAAATTATTGACCGATATGGGTGAAAATTACCGATATTTTATTGCTAGAGCGATAAATAAATGAAATCGCTTGCTGGTATATCTAGAGCTGATAAAGTACGCTTGCTGGTAATCAATCAATCAGAGATCTGATTTATCTGAGATTCATCTGCTGCAAGTGACTGCAGCTTTAAATTGCAGTGACAGCTTTAAATTGTGACTCGCTTGTGTCGCACTTCATTACTTCATCATTTGTGAACATGTCTTCGCCGGTCTGGAAGTTTTTCCAACGTGCCATTGCTGTGCAACGCATTCAGCAAGGATTCATTCAAGTTTCTTCTGTCATCATCTGCTACTACTCTGGAAAAGCTGCTTTGTCATATATTCGTGCTGTTATTACTCTAAAATTATGTATACATGTCTTTCATTTAATACTTGATTTATTGCTTATGTTAAAATTAAGTTTAGTTAATTGCAGTATAAATAAATGCTAATAGTTGTGTTAAACTTAATGTATTGTGGCCGTGCAGCTTACCCTAACAAAAAATAAAAACATTTGAAGAGTCAGGACTGATAGTTTGCTAAAGTTATAGTTCGGCCAGAGCTACTAAATGTCAGTTTCATCAGTGCATCTTAGATTTTGTATTCTCCCCTGGTGCACAAACTGCAGATTATATGAAAATTATAATATAAAAATATGAACTAATTGGTTATTGGTATCGGTCGTGAGAAGGACTTAATTATCGGTTACTTTTTTTCATATCATGCATCCCTACTATAATGTGTTTGCAGTGATTCTGTAATTATTCGAAATGGATCTGTAATGCAAGATAAAATACTTTCACATTTGAATAATCACCAGAAATCTAATTCAGACCCGTTGCAGTAGATATATGTATTTTGTGTGGCTGTGTGCTGTTAACCTGGCTTTTTCTGCTTTTCTTTTCTCTCCTCCCATCAGAACTCCAGGCACAATCCATGTGAAAGGCTGAAAATAATAATTACAGTGAGTGACTTTTAAAGATTGAAAATATAGTGGTTAAATGATGTCAATACACATCAATGATTTAGCAAAAGTGCAAATCCTCACTTTTAGAAGCTTCTGAAACATCTGAAAGCTCTGTAGGGCAAGCTGAAGGACAACCAGAAGCAGATCCATGTTGGAAAAAACATGTACATATAAGTGGAATATGCTATAAGATAAATCAGAAAATGATGATGGTTTTGGATCATTTAATACAATACCTCTCTGGTCGGAACAATCACAACAGCCAAAGGCCCGTCTGATCTCTGAAAGAAATATTATACTTCATTTAAGACATCAAAAGTTGATGCATATAATGGTACGTTAGCTATTTTATGGATAACATTACTTCTGACTCAAAATTGATTTTAACAATTTGAATTTTTATTATAATACAATATAGTTTTGAATGTTTGACTAGTAATGACCCCAATTTCTCCACACATAATCAATAAATGACAACCATTATTTTTTTTTTTAAATAAGTACTACTTTAAGCCAACTATAACGGAGTAAAACACAAAACGAAAATGATTATATGATCAGTCTGTAAAGTCTTGATGTTGAGTGCATTGTTTTAGACATTCAAGCGGTCTTGCCTTCACTTTAGGCTGCATCGCTTGTAAGAACTGAACCACTGGGATTCCATAAGCCAATGTTTTTCCTGAAGGACAAATAAAAACAAAATATGAATAATCACTTTTAAAGTTTTTTGGTTTTGTTCATTCTTCTTTCTTTGCAACATCTAAATTAAACACTCTAGTGATTTCTATATTTAACATTAGAGTTACTACTACATAAGGATTTTTGTAAACAATATAAATAATCTTAACATTCAATATTTTATTACATTTTATTTACATGAAACATTGCAGGAATCCCACCTGATCCAGTCTGCGAGCGCACGACAGCATCTTTACCAGACATCAACAATGGTATGGTTTTCTTCTGGACACTAAAAACACAGATGAACATGAGAAAATGCAAAGAGGTGGAGAATAAAAGGCAAGACAAAGCTACAGTACCTCGTCATGCTGGTCACATTCAACACCTTATGGAGTGTTGCCACCTGTAAAATAGTTTAATGAGGAGGGAAAAGTATAAGACAACAGAAGCGTTTTAGTTGAGATTTGTTAAGCTATTTTGAGGTTTGTTCGTACCAGATGAGGATGTAGATCGAGTTCTTCAAACATGTTGCTGGTGAAGACTTTCTCCTTTATTTGATTTACAGCAGGGCTGGGAGAAAAAAAGACAAGTAAATTGCATGCAAAGGTCAATTTTGAGAAAGACCCCAGGTCCATTCACACAAGCTCAAATGTGTTGCATCTACCTGAGGACATCAGGGATCTCTGGGTTGTTTCTGAAGAGAGACGATGTCTTGATAAATGTTCTGCTATGCTCTTCGGGAGCTTTCTTTGGAAATGTTTTCACCTTTGATGGGGACTTTGCGGCAGAGTTTTCTCCCTGGTCCGCGTTCTCCTCTGTGTCTCTATTATTACTCCTCTGAGAGGGGCTTCTGGGGGTTTGCAGCTTTTGCTTATGTGTGTGCTGTTGACCAGTTTGATGAATCTTCCTCTGTTTGGAAGCGCTGCTCTCCTGGGGCTCAAAGACAGCCTTCCTCTTTGATTCTAGCTTTTTCTTTAACATCAACACAAGAGGTACATCACTTTAGAATCAGGCTGAAAGAAACTGGTGTGTAAACCAGAGTACATCAGTATGCAATGACAGCAGCAACAACATAGCGAGTAGGACTGACTCACCTGTGCCCATTTCTCTGCTGTTGACAGAGGTCTTCGATTTGTCTTTTTGTGAAACTGTACTGGAGCTGAGGAGATGTTGAGCATCAGCAAGTCCTCCGCCATGATAGTAAGCAGGCTATAAACGCCTATTAAAACAGGTGCTGAAGCAGCTAAATAACTACACTACACTCGCACAGACACGTCAGACTACTAACAAAATGATAAATGGCGCATTATCCTTCGTTTGAATCGCGGAAATGTATGTTTGCAAGTAATATTCACTTTTAAACCGTAAAAACACAACACAGAGAGCGTACATATATGAAATGAAGCCCCACACGTGTTTTTTCTCAGTCCTCCACAAAGTGAGAAAGTTTCCGGGTATGACGTTACCAAAATAAAAGTCCCACTTTTTTTTTTGGCGACTCAAAGGACATTTACGAGATATAGTACCGGTATATATAGTAATATGTTATGCTGCTAATTGTGTGAAGATGCTTGCTTTGAAAGTGTAAACATTTTCAATAACGGTTTTTTTAATAAAAAAATATTTACACCTTAATTAATATAAAATCCCCTTTTTAAAAAGTTGTTGAGGAGAAAAATATTGATTTTGTGTTTTATCATTTAGCATTTTAATTAAGTTGGATTATTTTTATATAATTTAATTTCAATAACTGTAAATCGTCCTGCTGCACTTGCTGAGGCCTATTGCTTAGACAAATTAGAATACAGCATTATAAGATACACAGTGCATCTTAAACCATAACCCTAATCAAATTATGTTTTTTATTAAAATTCTCATATTGTTTTCTCTTATCTCTACTTTTCTTCATGGTTGCTTATGCAATTAGTCAAGCTTAATCTTAATTAATACAGAGTATTAGGACAATACTTTCCTGTATTTAGATTTTAGTGGATTAAAAACTCCATGTCATATGGCAAAATACCATATTTGTTATATTGTATACATGTAAATTGTATGCATTTTATGGTATAAAGATGTTGTGAGGCCTTTTAAAAGGGATAGTCCACCCAAAAATGGAAATTCTGTCATCATATATTCATATCATTCCAAACCTATATGACTGACTTTCTGTGGAACACAAATACGATATTTTGAAGAATGTTGATAACCAAACAGTTTTGGGCACCATTTACTTCCATTGTATTTTTGCCCATACATTGGAAGTCAACAGGAACCAAAACGGTTTGGTTACCAACATTCTGTATTCCACAGAAGAGACAAAGTCATACAGGTTTTGAGTGTCATGAACGTGAGCAAAGTTTTCATCTTTGGGTGAACTATCCGTTTAAGCACCTTTTCTCAAACATTGTATAAAGCTTAAATATCTTTCTAACATTATAAAAATCGCATCACTTATTTTTTCTACGTTGTACAGATTTGAAATAAAACCTTTGTTAAAAATCAGTCTTTGTTCAGAGTATAAACAGATTAGGGTGCTACAGAACCAGGGGGAGCTCAGGGAATACTTCCTCATTCAGGCGCATTTCATTTTTGTAGCCTCCTCTCCCTTTGGATATACTATACACTGGCCTTCATGTTTACATATTCAGAGGAGATGCATATTCTGGACCTCATCTGCTGTAATTAAGTCAGTGGCTGCCTGTCATAGCACACTATCTGAGGGGAATTTAAAAATCAGCCTGTTAACATGTTCCTCTAACCAGTGTACTTAACTTCTTTCCCCCCAGTGGGAGTCATCCAGTGACCTCAAAGAAAGGAAGAGAGAAGGAGAGCGAATTTAATAATCAAAGCAGCATCGACTGGTTTCCTTAGAATAAGACCACTGAAGCGGGACTAATACTGCCCACCACAAAGGGTCTGGCCGGTCTGCTTTTTCTCGCTATGTTAATTAAACATACGTTGAATTAGCAGGTGCCCTGCACTCCCACGAGTTCACACACGGTCAGATGGCAAGAATGACTACATTGGTTGGGTAATGTATTTTTCCCATGAAGAATTTGGAGACATGGCAGCATTAATTAAAATATAAGATTAAAAAATATGACCAAGAATAGATAACCAAGTCAACTTTATAAGCAATTTATTATAGCCCATCAGATTTACGAAGTGTACAAGATGAAATGAAAATTAAAACAAAATTTACTCCACCCAAAAAAATGTTTTCATGCCATCTCGGAAATGTATGGCTTTCTTTCTTTTGTGGAACAAATAGTGATTTCTAGAAAAACAATCCATCTCTGTGTATTCATATAATGTAAGTGGATGGGAGTATCAAAGTTGATGCAAATCACATGAAACGAACACGTACAACACCAGCGGATGAATCAATGTCTTCTGAAGCAAAACAATAAGTGTGTGTATGTGAGAAAATATTGATATTTTATATATTTTACAATGTCTCGCTTAAAGTGCTGAAGATGACATCAGGAATAAACTCATGAACCTGCATTTGATAGTTGTATAGAGTGACCAGAAGCAATGGTTTATAGTGTAAAAAGTTGAATATTACTATTCTTCTAACACACGCTTTTCATTTAGTTTCAGAAGACACTGAATTCATTCACAGGGGTAATTTTGGATTACTGTCATGTTTATTTTGTGTGTATTTTGAAGCGTCAGCTGTGAGGGTGCCATTCACTTGCTATGGACTCAGAGAGATGGATTATTTTACTAAAAATCAATTTTTTTGTTTACCAGAACAAAGAAAGTCCTACACCTGGGATGGCATGCGAGTGAGTAAATGATGAGATAAAAATGTTTTGGGTGGAGTATGCCAATAACAGTGTTTAGTGCTCAAATGTTTCTCAGTAAGACATGACTTTAGGTAGTCGGCCCACTAGCCTACTCTCCAGTGATTCAAACACAGTGTGTGGGTCCTGGTCAGCGTTGATGTACACTGCCTGTGGGTAGAAGGCCTGCAGGTCCACTGCATGGTTCCAGTACTCCTTAAGCCTCTTTAACAGCTCTGCCTCTGAATGCCGTGGGTTAAATCGAAGCCGGGACTGCACTTCTGGACCAGGAGCAGGTTTATATATGCTGTGATACCTGCAGAGTTTAAACACAACATTCAGAATGCAGATATGTGCTTAGTGGAAGCGAACGGAATGGATTCTTTATACAAATTTACAATGCATCTCACCATTCTCCAGTCAAAGGATCCACACCCTTAAGTGTTACCCTCTCGATAGCGATGTCATCAGTCATTTCCAGGAAGAAGACTCTAGAGGGGAGTGAGGCAGAGATCATGTGGAAATCATGTCTGTTGTGATACCTGTGATTCCCTTTAAAATCGACGTGAGTAAAAAAAAAAGTTGCTTGGTAAAGGTTTTAAATGCCAGAGACAGGCCAATAAAAGCATCATTCAAAAACAATGAAAGAAAAACAATTAGGCTTGGGAACTGGTATTAAAAAATCCATTGAAAAGAGAAAGAGAGTGTAACGAGTGTAGTCTAATAATAATAAAAAAACATTCAGCATTTTGTCAGTGTCATTTTATGAAAATAAATGAATGAAATATGTTACCAAAAATGGACAAAAGAGGGGTAAAACGTAATGTCCACATAAACCTACAGTACTAATCTAAAGATGAAGAAATTCATATTTTTATTCAGCAAGGATCAAAATGTAAAGACATTTCTAATGTTACAAACTTTTTCCATTTTAAAGAAATGCTACTCTTTTCTGTTCTTCAAAGACAGAACAAAATCAAAACAAAAGACATAATCAGCATATTAGAATGATTTCTGAAGATCATGTGACACTGAAGACTGCAGTACTGGCTGTTGAAAATTCAGCTTTGCTATCACAGGAATAGTTACATTTTTAAAATATAATTTAAAAAGTAATTTAAAATTGTATTTATATTTCACAATATTACTGTTATTACTGTATTTTTGGTCAAATAGATGCAGCCTTGTGGAGCATAAGAGACTTCTTTAGAAAAGCATGAAAAAATCTTACTGACTCCAAACTTTTGAACTGTGTTGTAGCTTTTGCGGAACCAGAATTGTAGCAGGAACTGTAACCATTCAATTCTTTACAGTTCTCAAATTCAATTGTAAAAATGCCTGCAAAAATCACAACATGTCAAGCGAAAACAATATCAACCCATTATATGAAGACTTCATCTAGCATTCAAAGAGGAATAATCATAATGCGCTGGTATTGGAGCTAAATAAATAATGAAGAAAATAATGGAAAACAGGGACACTCTCCTGGGCTACGAGAGGACTTCAACAGAGGAATGTTGGGGTCTCTACCCAGGGGTCATTAATGCTTTGACATTGTCCAGACACAAAGTGGGCCTAATGGTGTGGTCAGGTGGGGGTGTTTACATGCCATTCTTGTCCCAAATGATTTCATCCAGGCCTCCAGAGGATGGGAACCTCACAGACTCTTCCACATTATTTAATTTTTAGCCACCTAAACATTTTACACAGACTGAGATTTTTGTGAAATGTAATTCTGGACCAAATTCAGCTATAGATAAAAACCAATAGGAATTTTATACCATGAGGCTTTTTCCACAAAAGGGGTGAGAATAGTAAGGAAAATAGGAGAGATCTAAGTTGGTGCTTTTGATAAAATATTTAAATGCCTTAGTGTTCCTGGCTCTCAGTACCACTGTGAACCACGGGGCCCTCTGAAATGGACAAAGGAAACATGGTGCTTTAACTGACTATTAGTCTGGACTGAAAATGCAAGATATTCGATGTGTTTAAGAGCCATGATAATGTGTGTGTGCATATGTGTGTCTGTAGGTTTAATTATTTCAGAAAAAGGCTTCTCTCAATTTTTTATGAATATTTGTCTTAAAAATAAATAATAACTACTCTGCAAAGCTATTAGAATTAATATTTATGCTTCCTCATGAAATATTTATAAACGTGGAGGAGCAAAAGGATGGTGCGTTGTGTCTGAGGCTGGAGGATGGGAGGGTGGGGGCTTGTGTTCGTCTTTCTTCTCATTCTCCCACTTTTTATGTGGGGGGAGCTGTACAAGATGAATTGATTTACATTAGATGTTTCTTACATGACAGCTGGAGATCCTCTAACAAATGACTGACTAAAACAAGGCAGATAACAAGAGCCTGACAGTCTCAGCTGCTACAAATGATCACGAACCGTGCAAGCATATTCTGCCATCAGTATATATATGCGTGTGTGTGAGTGAATTTATATTCTTCCACTGGTATACGGTATACATTAAGTAGATGGTAACCCTTGACCCTTTTGTTCTTCAGTTTACTCGCTGAGCTGAAGTGATCCAAGAAGGTCTCGGTCCATCCGATCTCTCCGAGCATTACCGCTCCTGTCAGCTCCTCTGCCTCCCTTTCTATCTCTCCAAATTAAGAAATTAATGAGGGAAAGATTCTTTACAGGTGGCCACGGCAATGTTTACCACTGATTAAATTGTAATGCTGCCCCTGCTGTATAATTGATAAGCCAATCAGAGGAAGTGTTGCTTGATTTGATGGGGAGCAGACACATGAAATACATTTAAGTAATAGAGAGCAAGAGCGCAGTGCAGGTGGAAAGAGAGAGAGAGAGAGAGAGAGCAAGGCAGGGACGAGAGCAGGTAATTGGGCCAGACTCTAAGATTACATGGCTAATTGCTCTTCTTTATCTACCTGTCACAGGTAGCCATGCATATTTCAATGCTCCCAAAGACTCTGATTGTTTGCAAGCGTGTCAAGGCTGTAAGAGGCTGATGACTAGCCAAACTGGAGAGTAGTTAAAGACTGGTAGGAGGGGTGGGAGTGAGATCAGCGAAACTGAAGTCGTAACAGTGACTTGCTGTACAGTCTGAGAATCATCGTGCAAGAGGGGTTTGGATTTGGGTCTTTAGAGAAGCTCATTTATTTTGGGAAACCTATCATTTAATATTCATTTAAAAGGGATAGTTCACTTGAAGATGAAAATTCTGTCATCACCCTTGTGTTGTTCCAAGCTTCTATGACTTACTTTATTTGGTGGAATGCAAGAGATGAATATTTGAAGAATATCATGGCCATTGTTTTCCATATAATGAAAATGAATGAGAGCTGTCAAACTATTAATCTACAAAGAAAGCACCATAAAAGTGGTCTATATGACTTGTGGTATATATTTCAAGCCTTTTGAAGTCAAACAATAGAGAGACTCGAGAACTGGATCAGTATTCATGAATGAATCACTGAAACCTGTTCATGAACCAGGGCACATGTTAAGATTTACAAAAGATGACACATTTCTATACCTTCTATTTCATACATCTATTTCACAGCTTCAGAGGTTTCGGAATATAGACCCCAGGCTGTAAGAACTTTTATAATACTTTCATACATTTTTGTAATTTCACAATTATCATATGGAAAAGGGCAGCCAGCATTATTCACCTAAAACGTTTCGAGAATTTTAATTCACATTGAAATGTCAATAAAATATATAAAAATAAAATATGCCAAAACAATAAATAATAATACAAATAATCTTGTTTTAATTCCCCAACTCAACAACTTTTTAGTTTTTTAAAAGTTGCCTAATTTTAAAAGCGTAATTTCGAGACCTGGAAAAGTCACGCAAATGACCTTAATTGTATAACTTTAATATTAACAATGAATATGCATTTGTATAGGTATGTAAATATCTAAAGTATTTTATCATAAAAAGTGGGAGTTAAAAATATTTCCCAATAGATCACAAATGGCTGGAAAATCATGGATCTTCAAATAATGTTGTGGTCAATGTGGGGCCTTACACATTGCTTTGGGGTTCATAACATTAGATAATTCCTTTAGACTTCCTTCTAAATTGAAAGTGCCAACTGTGACTGATCAGCTTAGGAAAGAGGATCAGATGATTGCACCATCAGAAACCAGAGCAAAGGCATCCTCATTTATCTGATGAGGGAACTTCATTAGCGAGCGTCCTTTTTCCTTTTCTTCCTCTTTCATCTTTCATGGATCAGGTAACTTCCTTTACATGACAAAAGACGGAGCACTAACTGGAACAGACAGCCACTACTTAAATCACCAGCCACTACAAAATATTCAGCAAAGCACATAGGTCATTATTGTAAGTATATTTGAACAACTCAAAGCCAAAGTACACTCTCAGAAAAAAGGTACAAAAGCTGCCATGGGGAGGTACCTTATCAGAAGTTGCACCTTTGTACCTGAAGGGTCCATAATGGTACCTTAAGGATATTATAGTACCTAAAAGGTACAAATGTGTACCTTCAGAAAAACTGCCGCCCCAGTGACAGCTTTTGTACATTTTGTCTATAAATGTACAATTAATATGTGCCTACAAAAAAACAAGAATAAAAAAATTAAAATATTTACAATTACAAACAAACAAAGCTCTTAAAATAAGACTAACCACTGGGTTTTAATCCAGTTTATCATATAATTAACTACACAACGTTTGTCAATACAAGTTAAAGCCACATGAACATCATCATCTTGGCACTTATTGCAGGCAATGGCTCTTTGTTAATGGAGCCCTTTCAGGAAATGGGTAAAGGGATCCCTCCAATCTAACCAGTATGCCAACACTGATGCACTCTGTCCCCTCTCCCTTCTGCCAGTGACACCTATTAAATGCCCATGCCCTGGCACAGCTCCAGGAGGAGCTGACTTATTCATCTTCACTAAAGCCTGGTAACCAGAGAGCTGTTAATTAATAAAGCTGTCAGGTACAGCGCCGCCATCGGGCCATCATCGGCCCATCGGAAACATTATCTCCCCATTGTTTCAGGGCCAGGCTAACCGTGGGCCTTCGAATCAATTACGCTAATGCTATGTAAATGAGGTCTCCTGCCATTAGCCCAAAAAACATGGGCTGTTAATGGAGGAAATAAGGTCTTGCTACACAGAAGTTGCGAGGGAACCGGACACTGCGGCTGCTTGCTGATCTCTGGGATCCAATCTTAATTCCAAGGAGAACATAAAATGGGGAATATGATAAAAAAAATCATAATGAGTAACAACAGAATACGAAACAGGCCCTATGGTGATCAAGTACATTTTTCCTAATGTTATTGCCTAGATTTGTGCTCCTGCTCTTGTTTCTGTGTCAAAGGAGACAGAATTGGGACACGGTTATTTTCACTGATGACCTAAACTCAAAGTGAGCTCTCTGATGAGGGGACACACACAGAGGACAGGTTGTATAATCTAAGTGCCATCAGATCCTCCAGGGCAGCTGAGTTAAGGGTAATCTGAGAGGGCAATCTGAGCCGTGTGGTTACACTCACTATTTAGGATAACCGAGGAGACACGAAAATCACAAATAATAATCTGAAAGATTCACATAGTGCAGTTCATTAGTTCAGTTTTTTTTTTTTTAAACACCTACTCTATGTTTACATTTACATTTATGCATTTAGCAGACGCTTTTATCCAAAGCGACATACAGTGCATTTAGGTTATACATTTTTTGTCAGTATGTGTGTTCCCTGGGAATTGAACCCACAACGTTTTGCGCTGCTAACGCAATGCTCTACCACTGAGCCACAGGAACACTTTATTTGTCACTTTGAAGGTCTTAGAGCCTTTAAATGAATGGGAACACAGTGGATAGATAATCCATAGTTTGAAATCGATACAGGACAGAATTGAATGAAAACCAGCGGTTCTCAAAGTGTGGAGAACACACAGCTCTCATATATAGTGCACTTCCTTACATGTAAATGCACCGTGCTTGCATGGTTGCAAAATTCCTTGCTCTTTGTAAAAAAAAATTGAAAGAAATTAATGTTTATTCAGCAAGGATGCATTAAAGTGTTACAGTAATTTTTATTGTTATTGTTTTATTGTTATTGTTAAATTCTAAAACATTTTGTTCTTTTTAACTTTCTTTTCATCAAATTATCCTAAAAATATATCATGGGTTTCAGAAAAATATTAAGCAGCACAACTGTTTTCAACAGTGTTAAACTGAAGACTGGATTAATGGCTGTTGAAAATTCAGCTTTGACATAATAGGAATAAATTACATTTTAAAATGTATTGAAATGAAAAACTGTTATTTTAAATTGTAATAATATTTCACAATGTACATTTTTTTTGCTGTATGTTTGATCAAATGCAGCATAAGAGATTTGAAAAAACAAAGATATTCAATGTGTCACAAAAAATTATATTTTTTCAAAATATCTTCTTTTGGAAAAACCTTAATTATCACACAAATCACAGAACTGGGTAATCTATCCCGTTATGCCAAAAATGCTAATAGTCAATCCGATTATGGTGGTGGCAGTGAATATGTTTTTTTTCTAGTTTCAGAGGGAGAAGGGAATGAGAAACCAACTGAGAACCATTGTTACAAATCCCTGTAATAGTTTACATCACTGTGTATAAGTCATATGCCTTCCACAGTTGTAAAGTTATACATGATTTTAGTGACTGATATACCTGTTTGGTATGAAATTAGACTCTTGAAGTTCTTCTGCCTGCTCCACATCTTGAGGAAAGCCATGGAGCACCCATCCTCGTGTGGTACAGTCCATCCTGCTCAGTCTCTCTGTAAGGATCCGCAGGACTATACTGGATGGCACTGTATGGATTAAACGAAAATATGGTTATCATCTATTTATACCTTATTCCTAATTACATGACAGAAATGCAACAATACAAAGAGTAGAAGAAATCTAATTAAGGCAAACAAAAACCTCAAAAATGTTGACGCAAGAGGTTCAGACTCCTGAGAATCAACTTGCTGTGTCCTTTGAATGACACTCATCCTATATACAGCAAACATGGTGTTCAGAGGGGGTTTACCCCATGAGATGCACACACAAGCACACCTGCTTAGCATTTGTTTGAAATACTGTATACATTCCTCCCTGTAGGACGTCAGATCACAGTGTTATAGATCTAACGGACGTGAGAAAGGCCTTTCATTTGTTTACTTCTTCCAGGTACTGGAAGAAGACTTTATGGAGAGGAAAAAAGTAACAGTATGAGAACTTTTTGAAGCATGAAAGATGCAGATATAGGATGCAGTTTTAAGGCTTTAAAGTACCAAATAAACAGCAAATTGAAGCTGATTTGAAAACACATGGGCACAAGCGGACAGAAACCTAAATTAATGTTTCACTTAAACTGAGGTGCAGGGCATCTAGAAAGCTGTAGTGCCCCATTAAGAGGATTAAATCAAGGAGATGGTCTGTGGAAAACTGAACCATCATCATCTCCATGCTAAGCATCAGTGATCTCATCATCAAGCGGTATTGTCAAGGATGTGTCTTTTGTTTGTATCCATATCAATTCAAGGCGATTTATTCAGATGTGAGGTGATAAATAATTAGTAGACACGGTGTCATTTAAATTCATGTATGTACATTTAGTCTTTTGAAGATATTTCACGGGTCCCTTTCGGACTACAAAAGCAGTCAACGGCTGGCTGACAGGCAACATAAGCGAATTGTTTAAGGGGATGTTGCTGGATGATGGCACCTCTTAAAACCTACGGAAAATGCAGTAGAGGAGGGTGGCGCTCGTAATGCTGTGGGAAAATTAACGAGAGCGGCAGAGGACAAACAAATAATGAGGGTGAAGAGAAAATAGAACAGCATTCTTTAAGGAACGCAAGCTGGCACCCAGGGGGGTCCCCGCAGCTGGTGAAAAATTAAAGTCGACGGTTTCAAACTGTCCAATTTCCACATCAAACGCGCACAGCCTCTTGCCTATCTCTGCAGCCCTGCTTCAAACATCAGGCAGCCTGGAGAGGCTTCCTCTTCTTTCTTTCTTTCCTCTCCTTCTTCACTTCTGCTAAGACAATTTTTTGGTTTGCTTAATAATCCGGCTTCTCAAATCCCAGAAGCACTGTACTGGTTACAGTAGCCACCATCTCTCCATTGCCTAATTATACCCCTGTGAGGCCATTAATCAACTTGTAAATTATTTAGGCAAGCTCTCTGCCTCAAATCCTAACTGTCACAGGAAAAGGGGGAGAGAGAGAAAGAGAGAGAGAGAGAGAGAGAGAGAGAGAGAGAGAGAGAGAGAGAGAGAGAGAGAGAGAAGGCACAAAAATCCCCCTCTCCCAGGATACCGCAGCCCTGTTCAACAAGGCAATGGAATACGAGCTAACAAAACATTTACATAGCATTTCTTATGCACACATTGCTACTTCAACAAACACGCAACATGAATTTATGAACATATGTTACACGTGACAGATACTGCTAGTGCTGAAAAGATACTTAACATGCTCTGACAGATCCGCCAATCATATTGGGTGCTCATGTGTACTCATCAGTTGAGTTGAGTCCACTCTCAAGAATTCTGCATGAGCCGTTATAGATTTTATTCCTACAGTATTCCATATAGTAAAATAAATGATTCGGTAGCAATTTATAATAACTTTCATTGATAAATCGCAAACATTGCATCATACTTAACAGAGAGTTCATGTACAAATCTGAATATTTCAGAAATGTGTATCAAAATTTCATGATGTGTAAATATTTCAATGTAAAATAACTAATAATCTGTTTCAATAATGTCATCCAAAAACGTCAAAAAGTATAATAAATATAATAATAATAATATAAAATATAATAATTTTTTCCCTGTACAAGTCTGACATTTTTCCAGTATAAATCTGCTTTGAAATAATCTGCATTGTTTAAAGTGCTATGTAAATGTAATGAATGTGATACTATATTATATTATATTATTTATGTTAATGATAGTTAGCACACAACGTTAAAACAATAAAAGTTATCACAGAGTGTTGAAAACAAGCTTTTAGTTCAGGTCAAGATTTTTCTTGTATATACGATGCAACTGGTAACATGATGTCTGGCTGACAAGTGGGAGTTCAGGTTCAATACTCAAGCATATATACTATAACTAATAGTTCACCAAAAAATTTGAATTCAGTAATTTAATCATGTCATGTTTCAACCCCACTGAATTTCTAAATATCTCCTTTTGTGTTACATAGAAGAAAGAAGTTCAGGTTTGGACACGAGCATAGGGTGAGTAAATGACAGAATGTTCATTTTTGGCTGAACTACTGATTTACAGCTACGAATGTGAATTGTAAAACAATGAGAAATACACATGTAGCTCTTTTAAGCGATGCAAGTTTGAATCTGGCTTGCGTCATTCCTCCTCTTCTCCCCATTTTTTGTCTTCCCTTTACTATCTTATCAATGATCAGAAGCGTCAGAAATGTGAAAAGTAAAAACATGCATGCTTATATTCTGTGATTTGCATCCCATGAGAATCTTTATTAAATTAATGAAAACTTGCTCAAGGCGAGTGGCCCGGACCGGAGCTGTAATAAAGACAGTGATTGGCAGTCCCAGCGGCTGAATGTATTCTCTGAGAGGCGGGACTATAGATATATATTTACTTATGGTCTCTGAGGGATTTAGAACAGAAAGGTGTTGAGCAGACACAGAGGGTGTTAGATGGGAAGGGAATAACAATGATGAGGATGAATGAAAGGTCACAGATTGTCAAGACATCTAGACCATTATGGTGTGTTCAAAATGTACAAGCTGTTTACAGTAACAATCTAAGAGGCTAGCAAGCACTGTGATTTTGATTAAAAGTAGCAAAACAGTCTGCAGAATTATATACTGAAAATTACATGATAATCATTTAGAACGCAGTTACCGTAAACTAATGTCACATATATGAATATAGCTCAACATGTTCACCGACCAGACTGTTCTGGCTGTAAGGGGTCCAATTATCTGGTCAAAAGCAGGAAACAGAACTCTGCAGCTTACAGACTGGGGTTTCACTTGTTGTGTATGATTGACCCATTTGGCAGTAGGTATAGAGGAGGTGAGGAGGCATACCTTGCTGTTCTGACTCCAGGTAGGGTTTAATGAGCTCCCCCATATGGCTCTCATCAGCTGACACAGCCTTCAGAAGCTCACCACAACAAACTACAGCAGCAGAGTTATAAGAAAGAACAGAAGAAAGTTTAAAATAAACAACACAGAACTATGGATGTTGTTCTAAACCCCTTATGCTGTTACTTTCCATGATTTTTTTGTGTTTTGTGTCGCTGTATGGCAAGAGCTCCAGAATGATTCTTTAAAAATGTTATATTTTGTGTTCCACATAAAAAAATAACAGCATAGTTGCTTGAAACTACATAAGGGTGAGTAATTAATGAGATAATTTTACATTTTAGTTAAACTACCCTTTTAATAATGTTGAACCTTGGAGATAAGAAAGAGTACAGATGGAAAAGTGACAGCAGAAGTTGAGGAGGAGCTTACTGTTGACAATGCCGTATTTCTGAGCAATCAGTTTTGCCTGAAGACTCTTTCCTGAACCTGGAGGTCCAAACAGTAGGATTCTGGGAGTGAAGGGTGAGGCAGAATGACGTGGAGTACAGACATAGTTCAGCACTGCAATATATAAAACAATCAAATGAATGCGACATGATATGTAACAGCGCAAAATAAATGGGTGGCCAAAATCTTTAGATAAATACACTTTCAAGTGAATGAAAGACAACATGCCAAGCAAATAAATGACAATAAACACTAAATAACTAACATTATCAGTGACAGTTTATTTATGCAGTCAGCTCTATTAATACAGTAAAGACAGTAATATTGCAAAATATTATTACAGTTTAAAATAGCTGTATAATATAATATATTTTAAAATGTAATTTATTTTAGTGATGGCAATTTAATAAAAAAAAACAGGATTCTTTGATGAAGAGAAAGTTAAAAAGCATTTACTTGAAATGAAATGACCCCAAGTTTATGAACAGTGCACATTACAAAACATGTTTGTTCAACCAAACACAGATTAAATATTATTTTTTCTCTAAGCCTGTGGTGATTGTTTAGTACCGTATCATACTTTAATACAAAACAACACAATGCAGTCACAGATAGATTCTATTGAATGTTTAATGGAGTAAGATAATAGAGCACATTTGGGAGGCTGGTGACAGCCCATTCGCTCAGATCATAAACAGAGATTGCCACTAAACTGAATATAAAGCCACTTGATTAATTAATCATTATAGTCTTCCTTTCATGTCCACGGGGGCATTTGCTTGTAGTGTGACATCCATGTCGAAGCCATCTGTTTGCAGTTGGGTTTCACTCACAACAATGCTGTTTGTCTGGAACCTGCGCTGAGCCGCCATTCTAATATGCGATGATTAACAACAGCCTAATCATAACTAATGGGTCTCTCTCATCCAGCCCTTTATGCTGCTAATTGTAATACAACAACATGATAAATGCTTAATATGCAAAACATGTTAATTGCGCTAAAAGGCTAAGTCAGGGGGAAACTAGCGACATTACAATCAAACCGCATGCTGAATTAGCACTAATCAAGATTTAAGATGACAGCCTTATTGCTTTTTGCTCCTCAGTATGGGTTTATGAATGTTTTATGGCAGAGTTTATCTCAAATATTTATTTAATGTCCTCCATTTAGACGTATCAAGAAAATCAGGTGCAGTTAAGTCAAGATTAAGGCATAATGGCACACTGTCCTAAATCTACAATTTACAAGCCAAGCCCACAGCGCAAAACCATTAGGCTGGAGGGATGCTTCCTTGATAGGTCCTCAATGGAGCATTTTGGATTTAATACTAATGTGCCATGAGACTAAATGAGCCTTTATTTCCCCCCAGATAAGCCTAACTTCTATGAGAAAGAGAGAAAGCGAGAGAAACCAGTCCAAAATTGGATTTGAATTTCTCCCAGCTCATGTTTATGTAGCTTGAGCTGGCAAAATATTGTGAAAGTGATAGACAGACATTGATTTATGACAAATCTCTCTAAAATTGCAGCCCTTAATATAGAATGACTGGCTATCAATTCCATGCATACTCATTTGTGTGATAAATATGCATCTTTATTATTAAAAAACTGTGGTATGAATTTCACAAAATGCTGCTAACCTGCCTAATGCTACAGTCAAAGTGAGGTATGCAAAGAATGGTTTAAATATTCACCGCCTGGCTCTACCTCACAGCTAAAGGAAGGGAAGTGACAAAATTATTTTGTCAAGTTGAGCGATATAATATTTAGACAGGTTGTATTCAGATGGTTTTAATGTAATTGGCGAGGACCGCTCATCCCTGCCCAGGTTCTCATGGGATAGTCTGTGCCTGCAGAGCTGCCTGAGGCAACCTCCTCGACTGGCAGAGTGCCTGACAAGCAGGTCAATCACTGCCTCTGAATGCAGCCGCTGCGATGCTGACCTCCGACCAATAGGGGCGGTAGATCTCGGTTCATCACAGTAGGTCATATTAGTAGAAATGTTTAAAAAGCTCTAAATAGATCTCAGTGACCTACCTAAGCCTAATCTGGAGACATTTTTAGAAATACAGTATATGTTTTGAATTCAAATGACTTGATTTAATTAGCAACCAATGGAATTCCACCTTACTTACAATTTCTTACTTCAAAGTCATGATAGCCGGTAGCTTGACAAGAAGATCTGTAAACACTCATTTAAAGCAATAGCCAAAATACTGCAAAAAATTAACATTTAGTCACCATTTACTCGTCAATATCTCACTCAAAACCTGTATGACCTTATTTAGAACATAAAAGAAGATATTTTGAGAAAAAGTCTGTTTTTTCCCCCCATACAATATAGTTACTTTAGCAGTAATATCTTCTTTTGTGTTCCACGAAAAAGAAAGTCATTCTGTTTTGCAACAACATGAAGGTGAGTAAATGATGATCGATTTTTTCATTTTTGGGAGAAGTAATGCAGATGGATGATACTGGTACCAGACCAGGTGAAGCTGGTGACGTTTACCCTGTGATAAGACGTCTACATGGGGCTGGTCAGCATTGATGGTCTTCAGGCAGCTGTGGAATGTGCGCTTCAGAGCATGAGCTTCTGTGTGGAACTTCTGCAGCTTTTTGGCTATAAGATCCGCTGGCATCAGTGTACTGGGTGTTTCTAAACGCTGCGCAACCTCTTCACTTTCAGGCCACATGAAGGTGACGTGATATACATCTGAAACATAGAAAGCACACATGTTGGTAAGGTCATATATTATACACCAGGGTATATTGTGCTGAGGTTTAAGTCTTTAAGAGGTTTTTGTCAAATACAAAAATAATTATCATAGCATTTATTTTGACAGTGAATCTCCTAAAAAGATTCAGAAACAGAGATCATAAACAAACAAAAGGGAAAATAGCAATTATGTGGAAATGGTACATTCGCACCATCACAAATCTGCAGGGAGCTCTGGCTTTTGTTCATTACAGCTGGGCTTTCCGAAACCCTGAGGACACCCTGAGGCCCGTTTGGGATTCGGCAAACAGGTTGAGCGCTGTCAAGGTCCACAGATAATGAAATGCATTCTAACAAGGGTGCGTGTTGGCTGCCTGTCTCGCAGTCCCGCTCTCTGAACAAAAAAAGTGTAATGATCATACAGACATTACCTCCTGTGACAGGGTCTATCCTCTTGCCCGAGCTCCTTTCAATCAGGATGACATCAGGAGCTTCCAGCATCACTGTGAAGAAAGAGTTAAAAGAAACCGCTTGAGTTTGACACTTCCTTTTGGGAGTGATAGTGAGTCCGAGAGGGAAATTTGGCCAGTCTCATTATCGAGTCCTGATTCAAACCTCTTGTTTTTCAGTTGGGAACAACAAAGTGTTTAGACAACATGCCACTAACCAACATGATCTGGGGTGATGCCTGCTTCTTGTAGACATAGTGCCTCTTCTTGCGTTTTGGGAATGGCTTCCAAAACCCAGCCCTGGAAATACAATGCATGTTATGCACATACCTCTCTTGAGAAGGAACAAACTATATGCTTTAAACAATAACCCAACTCTCTAGGGACAGAGTCCAACTCTGCTGGTGACACAGACGATGCTGACGCCTTCTGCTATTAACACAGCTGAAACCTTGCATTTTTTCTTAAATAAACACACACACACACACACACACACACACACACACACACACACACACACACACACACACACACACACACACACACACACACACACACACACACACACACACACACACACACACACACACACACACACACACACACACACACACACACACACACACACACACACGATTTCTGTTTACATTTCTATAAATGCACTTGCTTTTCCCCACGGTCAGCTACTGTGCTTAAATTGTTGTTTAAAATTGTTTTCATATAAGCAAAACAATATCCTGCCTGGAAAAATACTTTAAAAAACAGTAATAGGCTTTGAATGAATAATTTTATATGAATAATTCATATAAATTGCTGCCCTGTACCAGTCTAAATAATGAATGTATAAATTGTTGTATGAATAAGGAGTAAAACTGGCCCATATGGGGTCTCATGCAGGGAGGCAAATGGAGGGTTAAATCCATAAAATCCTTGAAAATGTGCCTAATTCTCCAGCTCCTTTTCACACTTCTCACTTAGCAATAAAAATAACTTAAGAAGAAAGGAAACCGTATGCATATCATTCATTAGCTCCAAATCCATAAAAAAATCCTCCTCTCTAATAGTCTCCTAAATCCCAAGGCTTGCTGTGCAATGGTGCGGTAAAATAAAGAACAGTCAAAGAACCATTTCCCAAAAGTGCTTGTTAGGGGCCAACTTATTACTGCAGCGAATAATCTTAAAATAAATAAATATATGCAACAAACATTTATAGATCTAAGTATTATCAGAGGAGATGTGGGTTTTTGCTGCCGAGTTTCGAGTGTCTGTTTGATATCAGTCTTTGTTTTTTCAGGCTTTGATCTTTAACGGCAAACCTATCCTTTGCTTCACCTGATCTCAGCGCACAAGTTTCCTCCCACTTACTTTCCCATTAAGCATTTGATTGCCTCTGTGGCTGGGAAGCCCATGAGCAGGGCCTGACTCACAGATTGCTTGAAAGGCCTCTAGTCTACACAATCTAACTGCCATGAATATAGGAAAAATACAGGGTGGATGTTGAGCAAACCACAGCCTCTTGAATTACAAATGTCAGTACACTCTTAAAAATAAAGGTTCTTTATACTGGCATCTTTTTTTACGAAGAACCTTAAACGTCAGCATTTCTAGAAGAACATGGTGAAATAATATTTATTACAGAACACACAGACATCAGCTGAGGATTATATACAAATATGAAACTGTAGGCATTCAGAGGTTTGACAAGGAGACCGACAGGTAGAGTCCAAACTTGCTTCAGTAAAACTTTTGTACACACATTAACTCCCACACACACATACATCCGAACACAGAGCCCCACTGCGACTTGTTTCATTCCGTTTCATCCCCACATCAAAAGAGGCCGTGGTGCTATAGCAGTGGGCTCAGACAGAGACCCCAGGACTGGAACATCTGCAGTGAGGCCAGCTATCACAGGAGGGACATGCATGGAGCAGATGTCACCAGCCAGCCCAACAGCAGGCAAGGCAGGGGAGCAGAAGCGGCGCCTTGACATGTCACTCACAGACCCCGACACGCAGCTCCCCCACACAGTAGACCGACAATATGGCAGCATGAGTGGCTGCAAAACACTCCACTTGACTTTTACAATTAGATCTCAATTAGTTGTTCACTTAGCTGTTAACCACTGATTACGTGGTTCATTTATATTTTGCACTTATTTATTTTTTATAAAAACTAAAATTAAATTAAATGTCAAAAAGCGCAACAGAACCCAGGTCTCATAATAAAAAAAAAAAATACTGAAATTCTTTTAATTTGATATGGCTTCTAAAATGCAATGCGCAGTAGAAAACACTGAGACATCGTTTATGGCTTCAGTAAATACAGCTTTGCCATCACAGGAATCAATTGCATATTAAAATATATTAAAATAGAAAACAGCCATTTAAATATGCTTTAATCAAATAAACGCAGTCTTAGTAGTATAAGACATTTCAAAATAATAATAAATAGACCCCAAACTTTAGAAATTGCCTGAGTTCTTTTAATGCTTTTCAACTAAATCATATTTTATTTTTAAAAAGTCAGGTAAAACATGTCCGTAAAGCATTATCTGCATTGTGTGTTCTCAAAAAGTTTCAAGATCTTTTCATTCACAAACTTTCCTTTAGATTCCTCATTTCTCCCTCAAAATAGAATTACAGATGCTATGCAAATTCAAACAGCATAACTTTATTTGGAGGCCTCATTAGGGATCCAGATGACTGTGACATGCGCCCCATGATCTTTCTTTCTTTCATTACTTCCTTCCTTCTTTTTTTCTAATTTACTTTAGGGTCCATCTTTTTTTCCAGGACTGAAAGGCACTCATTAAAATGACATTTTACTTTAAATCACTATTCATTACCTATGCTCCCTCTCTTCATTTTCCACAAGTCTAAAGTTTTACAAACAGCAGCCTCATGAGAGAGCGAGGGAGAAAGAATTAAGACAGCTTGAGAAGCAGTGACAGGCAGAGATGAACTAGATGACCTAGATTGGGCATGATTAACATTCATTGTTGCTTAATTTGGAAAAACAGGTAGACAAGCACACATACACGTAGGCATCCGTGGCAGAGCAATTAAGTTTAGCTGTCTAGGCTCCAGTGGTGATGTGACATGTCAATCATTCCAATCTTTGGCCCATTTAAGTGTGTGCGAAGCAAGAGACCATCAGATGAAGGCTCCTCATGGTGAGCCAGAGATGCTTTGTCAGGCGTCTAAATCTACAGAGGAAAAACTCTACCTCAATCCTCTGCTCATATGCAGATCAGTCAGGAAGAAAAATAATTAAATAACCTGATAAATACTATCAGACAGTTTGCCTGAAGGGATAAACATCCATTACTAGATTCAAAGCAGTCGCTAATCACAAACTACTGAGATTAAAAGGTGAAAGTTAAAGGATGCCAAGCGGAAAAACTTTCGCGATGGGATTCTTGGCTGAGTAAAGCCATTTGCGGAGTTTAGTGAGGAATAAAAGGAAATGCTGTTTAGAGTCGGACGATTTACATATTCCTCCGTGCGGTCGCACAGAAGAAACTGACACTTCAGAGAAAGACACGATCAGGGAGACCGTGATTGATTGTGTGATTTGATGGAGAGATGAAAGCAGGAATCAAAAGGGTGCGAGATCTGAGAGTGTACGTGAACGGACACCTCAGCGGTGAGGCTCTTAAGTGGCATTAATACTGAGATCACATGTAACTGGCAGCCGGTGAGGGGCCCGCTGGTGATGAAAGGTTTCCTCAGAGAACTCTCACCAGCAGTCTTGCATTCCCCGAGACCCATCCCAGCAGTCCTCAAGGGAGGCGGAGAAACACACGTCTAATTATTTATCATAGAAGGTTGAGTGTAAATAAAGAAAACAATACGACAAATGATTTGGGCATCATGCTTGTAAAAATATACGCAGTTCAAAACGCGGAGGTTACGTGCAAGTTCACGATGAAAATGTTTCTCTCACTTTCATTTTTATCTACATTTTAGACCATTTGAGTCAAATGTTCAGTGTTCATTTTTCTAAATTAATTACAAAGGAAAGTAAATAAATGAAAAAATAACTTCAAGTCCTTACCCGTCGAACACAGTCTTGTTTTGACAGGCGTTGCTGAATCAACTGTCTCCAGTGGTCTTTGGGGATCTTCTATCAGACCAGCATTAACAAAAAAAAGTGAGTAAATGTTTTATTCAAATTCAATTACTAAGAATTTCTTTTAATAATTTGTCTAAATCAGATTATATATTTTAATATAATATTGCTATTACATTTAGCAGATGCTTTTAGCCAAAGCGACTTACAAATGAGGACAATATTAATTAATATTATTAATATAATGTTAGACCAACGTCAACAAATCAGTAAAGTCAGAGAGTAAATATAATTTGTATTTATTTAATAATAACACATGTCAGTCAAACAGAAATATAAACCAACTGACCCATGTCATTTGTGTGCTTTTAACACTATCTGAGATATATCTGTTCTATAGTAAACGACTGCCAGTGTCCACCAAAACAAAACAATACAATTATTATTAAACAAATACATTCAAATATGCTGTTGAATCTCTAATTATTTATGACATCCTCTGTTGCTTTCATCTCGCTCTCCTTTGTGAATTTTGTGAAAATGATAATAATTGGAATCTTTTGGATCGTTCTATTTTAAACTCAAGGCCACGGCAAGTTTAAATGAGAGGATAATTAGAATAATTAAACCATTGGGAGGCACTTTTCCTAAGCACATCTCTCTCTTTTCTTCTAATTCTATTCAACTCTGCTGATTTATCGACTAACTAGCCTGCATTGCATTTGCATGATCAGACTTCAGACAAAATCAGTTCTATGTCTTTACAATACCACAGAGACAGCCATTACTGGCATCCAGAGAGTGTAGCAAATGTTGACAACATTACCTTTCCTACTTATACATCTAAAATGAATATCATGATCAAGGAATTCCAGACTACTTTTCCTTGAAGATACGTTGCCATTAAGCAGTAACATGTTGTACACACAAGCTAACAAACAGATCCCCTCTTTTAGGCCTCCTAAAAAGGCAAATTTAGTCATAACAATCTATGGTAAACCTTATATAAGTATATGTGTTTTCAAGAGAAAGGACAAAGACTGAGAAAGAGAGACCCCACCTGTTTTTTGTCTTGGTACTGCTGTACAGCTCTGCTTAATTCACTGTCATCCTTTAAGATATCGCTAAAAGTTACGTGAATAGCCTGTGTGTGCTTACACAACTTTTTAGCCTGCAACAAGACAAAAGAGGACAATCTGCAGCACCGTATAAAATGACAGAAATGAAAATACTCAGTATTGGGATCTCTGAGGCCTGACGCTGTCACTATGGTGAATATCAGATTGAAATGTAAGTCTGATTGACATGACAGGTGTATTTATAAATACATTTCAAAACTGAAGAAAGTTTGCACAAAAGAAACAAACATAATGCATGCAGAGTTATTTACAGGGAGAACAGCACTGGCAATGCTGGATGACACTTTAAAAAAACATACATGAGAAAAATATACACTAGAACTGTTAAATTGTAACAAAGTTTAAATTGCAGAAATTAATTGAACAACTACTCAAATGATGCACTTACTATGGTTCTTTTCCCGGACGCCGGAGGACCTAACAATATGATTCTTGGCACTGGAACAAATATATTTGTTGAAATGAATGAACTGTCCCCAATCATTACTGATGCAAGGCAACATAACAGTTAATTAAATCTAGCAATGTATTTCTAGTTGATATCAAAAGCTGACAGTATCATTCTTTAATGATGTTAAACTGCATGTTTTTATCGTAACAATGTTGAATGAATTGGAAATGTACAGCTCCTTTAACTTTACGTTACGCGTTTTATTTGATATTATGTACGACTGCGCCCTCTTGTGGTAAAGAATGTATTATTATAAGAATGGATTGCCTTTATACTACATAATTTAAATAATAAATAAACAAAAATAGTAAGGATTTATCAAAAGTGAAAATACAAAAAAAAACTTACCAACACTGTCCCTTTTCAAGAAGTTAATCAGGTGTTGAATGGGGTCCTCTGGTTTGTCCACCATCAAATTTCTCACTAGTGTCTGCAAATGTTTCATTTATTTGATTCAAATGGCCTTCATAAACTTCATAAATATTGTCTAGTTAAATGTCTATACCTGGACCAGGTGAAATATGTCATGTTTCTCTGCATAAATGGCCATTTCAGGTGGGATTCTGAGGGGCCTTACCGTCGCATCCATCACTGAAGAACACCACACGACACAGAGAGCTCATCAAAGACTTACAGGAAATCTGTAAATAACTGTAAAAATGTCAATTAGTTCACAAAGAGAGAACTTCAAAACTAATAAAACACATAAAATTGTATTTTTGAGACTGAACGTGTACAAAGCGGGAATAGACTCTAGAACTTATGCAAACTGAAGGAGAAGATTTCTGAGGCAAGGACGAGACGTGTTTTGTTTTTAGTCAGTAACTTAACGTTAAACAAACGAAGCTTTCGGATTGACCTTTCAAACAGAACAAATGACGGAAACTATGGTAACGTTAACGTTACATAGGGGAAATTGAATGAATGTAACAAGAACCGCTTAACGTTAGCTACTTAATTTAAAAGGAGAATTAAAATTAAGAAACATTTAATGTTACCTTGGCTTGAACCGTAGTTGTTGCTAGTTAGCTGTGCGCATGCGTTTGTTGCTGTTTGTTGCCATTGGTAACTTGGTCTCCCAATCACCACCAACAGAGGGAGCACGAGTATCATATACTCGTTACTGAGCAACGCAAATTCACTTACACAGAAACAGTAGCGACTGTACGGACATTTGATATGCCGTTATAATACCTACTGATACAGGTAAGTTCTAATACATGTCATGAATACTATTTCTTTTTACATTATCTTAAAATCGCTCATCTTCTTTATAATAAAATTCTGCACTGCACAGGTTCTTATTCAGCACTTAAACACTGCTGTATCCATTTTTAAACAGGTTAACTAATGCAATTGAGATGACTGACGTCAGAGAGCAGCTACTTTCCATTGAGCAGAAGTATAAACTTTTCAAACAACAGCAGTTTATATTTATTACGGCTCTTGAGCGCTCGAGGGAGCACGCCAGGGACAAAACTGAGCCTGTCTCCACCGTGACACAGGTGATGATTTATTCACACTTCCCAAAGTAATCCCACTTTACGGTGTTATGGTCAAAGGTTCTTATAATTACACAAAATCACACAACTGCACTATCGTTCTAAAGTTCGGGACGGTAACGTTAAGATCTTTTTAAATGTTTTGGAAAAGGTGTTATTCTCAATAAGACTGCTTTTATTTAATGAAAATACAGAAAACCGTAATGAAATATTATTACAATTTAAAGTAACTATTTAAAATGTTTTTTTTTCTGGGATGGCAGGCTGTTTAAAGCAGCAATTACACCAGTCTTAATTGTCACAAGATTCCTCAGAAATCTTTTTAACATGCTAAATTGGTGCTCAATTCTTTTCCCTATAATTATAATGTAGAAAGCAGCTATGTGATGTAGCTAGACACAAATATTAATAAAAAAAAACATTACTGACCCCAAACTTTCAAACAGTAGTATATGTGTACTTACAAGTTACTTCCACATAATATTATTGCTTATTAGTTGCACAAAATACCAACTAATCTAATTACACAAACTGTAACACGGATCTTAAGGTTGACCTTATTAAATTATGTTCCTCTATAGGTCCAAAGGTACATGAATCACCACTGCAGCAATTCCACAGACAGGCGCATCTTCTTGCTCTTTTTGGAAATTATTTCTGATCTTGAAGGCGTTTTAAACCATCTGGAGTCCTCACTGTCAAGCAGAAACACTTTTAGTGAGGGCCTGAACACTTGCAGGGAGATCCTGAGCCCCAACAGCAACATCAGTCAGCTAAGAGCACAGTTAAGTGACAGGGAAAAAAAAAATCACACTAGTTATTTAAATTATCCAGCATAAGGACGCTATAGTCTATTTTGGACACTGATTGAAATCACATGTAACGAACCTCAGGAGTTTTTTCTTTCCTACTTCACAGCTACCCACACAACGAGATCAACCGGCTAAGCTGTGATGAAGCAAGAAATTTCTACGGTGGGATTGTGAGTGTGACTCCACTGGCTCTAGACCTCCTCAACACCTACAGCAGAGGAGGTGCTCAACGTGTCACACCAACAGCTATAGAAACATCTCAAACGGTTGCAAAAAATGCAGAGATGGTTGAAGACCTTGATAAAGACTCCATTTACAAACTGAGTAGATATAAAAAAGGTGCAGGTGGCTGGCATGCTGGAAAACCAGCCTGGAAGCCACCAGGAAATACAAGGAGATAAAACACTTCAACACTTGTGCATGTATTACAGTGAGCTGTCACACACAGTATTATTAAATATACATTTACCATTTTAAAATTGATGACTATGACAAAAATATGCAAAACATAGATTTTATTTTATTAATTTTTTGTTGTTGATCATAGCAAGTAGGACAACACAAATCTGTTCTCTCAAATCAAAAATAGAGTCTCTGGTTACCTTTTACACCCATCACCATCTGGTTGTACCATAGTTCAGATAACTTTCAACAAACGACTTAAGGTGATGTACAGACTTCCTACTTTTTTCAGTAAGGCATTTCGTGAAACAACAAAATGTTTGAGAGGGCTTTTGATATAAAAACACAAAGTAAAGTCTAAGTGACAGGGAAACAGCACAAGCTGCAAGACCACACTCGTAGTGACCCGTGATAAGAACAGTCTAAACAGAAAGAAAAACAGCAGTGATTTCCATAGATTTCAATTTGCATTGTAAACTCAGAGCCATTTCCCTAGCTGGCAGGCCTAAGCCAGCCTTTTATTTTCTTTGCCCTTCACATATTCCAACAGCACTTCACATATTTCAATTATATCCTGCCTTGAAAACAAACCCTTGGGGCAAGTTTTTTAGAAAGATATAAGTATATTGCTCTCCTAAGGTTCAGCAATCTTAAGAAGGCCTGAATAAAAAAAAAGTGCTTTTACTTCAGCCAGCTGCAGCCCATTATATGAAGCCTTTTCTTTGCAGATGGGGTATGACCTGGGTAAGACAGAAATGAAAGAATATAATAAAGGGATATAAGCCTTCAGGCTAATAGCGAGCAGCATCTTTTCAGAGTTTAGTGTCAAAGTATTACAGTGGCCATATTTTGTACGCTATTGACATAAGAACATTCACCCGCCAGACACATCTTTGACCAAAAAGATATTCTCGTTTCACAACAGGTCTCAACTGGACAAATGCACCTACAGCAGCCTGGCCTGTGTTCTATAAGGCTGACGGTCCTGCAAAGCAACAATCTAAATCAGTTTATTTTTCCCATCACCACTCATACCTTCGAGCTGGCATGAAGTGTTAGCTAAGAAGTATTGCACTGGTGACTGGGCGCTACAATCCCAGCAGAGAACTTAATGCATAAAAATCAAATCTATTACTAGAAACAACACAAGGATTGCTTATTCTCTATAGGCAAAGCCTACTGCTATAGCATATACACGACTCGCCTCAGCAACGAAATGTGATTTCTTAGTCTACTTCACCTAATTCACATAGCTTTTTTCCCCCCCCCACATTTTTGTCAAACTAATTGGTTGGCTGGCTGGCATGATCTATTTACAGTGCTGCATTTGCAATGATCACACTCAGTAATGTGCGATTTCTGAGTCATATCAGTGGAAATGAACAATGCTCATCTCACAGCGACTCGAGGGGGCATTCCGCGTGGACAAATTAAGGAGCATTGCATACCGAACGGTACTATTACAAAAGCAAATACAGTGATTAAGTCAATACATTTGCTGAAAAGTACAGTGAGGCCCGAATAACATCCAACCACCACACAATATAATCACCACGATGGCTCACTAAATGGCAATTATAAAAAAAGAAAAGAAAAAATATACTGATTAACAATGAACTCATTAGACAAAAAAATAAGTGAATCTTTTGTGAGGACAAGATATTCTCTTGACAATGTGGTGACTACATGGCAAATACCAAGTGACAACCATTTTCTTTTTTTGGCATTTTGTAGTACAAGAGCTTTTAAAATGAACTAAAACTTTGCAAACCACTAACAAAAAGAGCAGCGCATTCTAATACTGGGTCCAAAATGATCCTCTCTAACTGTGGGCAATCATGTCAGCAGTGTACAATCAATGCTCATGGTGGGTCTCGTTGTAGTCCATGATTGTCAAATCCTGCTGCCTCCTCCGCTGAATATTATACGCCCGGGGTCTGTCCATGGGCTGCAGGTCAGCCTGGTCAGTTGCCTCTTCAAGCTCCACGCTCTCTGTGGGGTCTGTGATTGCCTCAACCTTAAGATCCGTAGAGAAGCATATGAAGGTGGCCGGCTCACCGTCGTAGTGGCTCTCGCTCTTATTTCGAAACATCTCTCTGGCTCTCTTACCCAAAAAGCTTCCAGTACTGGGGTAAGAGCCAACTGCCAGCGGGGAGTTGCAGGGGAGGGTGGGCAATGAATGGGTAAGGCCGGAAAGATCTTCTTCCTGACTGCCATTAATGAGTGCTGTGGGTGTCTGAGGAGACCCGGCAGATATTTCACCACTGACACACACGTGCATGCCTTCCTCTTTTTTCTCAGGGTCGGCTGATAGAGATGGAGCAGATGGGCTTGTACTGTTGCTACTTGGCCTGAAACACAAATAGAAATATAATTCTGCTACACTTCCAACAACCCATCATCTTTTTTTCTTCTATTTTGCCCTGTAATGTCTAGAATGCATTACAGAACACATCATTTGTATTTGTAAATCAGTCTGTGGAGGAGAAACATATGTGCATGACAATACAGAACATACCTCTGGTTGGAAGGACTGCTGGGCTCAGAAGTGGGCTCTGCTGGTGATTTAGTGTTCAGGTTTTTGAGCTCTATCTGGCAATATAGCTCAAGTAGCTCAGATTGTAATGCCTGAGTGATGTGCTTCTGGGCCAGATACCGGTTCTCTGAAGCCTGCCGCTGCTCCCTACAGGAAACAAAAAAACAGTGCAAACAAGGATTGAATTAGCAAATCTTAGAGCAAGATTTGCTTGAAGAGATGAACATAACATGATGATCCATATTGTACAGATCAATACAGCACCACTTTATAAGATCTATCATTTGCATCATTAGCAAAGATATACCTAATACATAAAAAACAGGGTTCAAGTGGAAAACACAGGAGGTTCACTAGTTGTTAAATATAACAATTAAATCAAATGTAAAATTAAAATGACTATTTACCTATTTTAATTATTTAAAAATAAAATCAAACTAAAACAATTGTATTTGTTTGCCTGCATTTGACGATCATCAGAGAACCATGAACATACAAATGTATTACATTTAAATATTAACAAAATATCAAGGGTACATCAAGGGAATATTTTAAGTCTAAGGTGTTCTGCTGCCAAATCATTTCTGAAAACCCTTTAATATAATATAATGAAGTGTAATGTAATAATAATACTCTGTGTAATAAGAATTAAAACTTAAGGTCATTGCACACAGAGTCCGAAATTTTCATATGCGTTTTTTCGATGCACAGAAACCTTGCACACCGAGTCGATGCATATTAATTAATCAGTTGAGAAAAAATTGCATAACAGTAGCCTACTAAATGGAGTCTTCAAGCATTAGGGATGATTTTGTTGTCCTCTCGCTTCTTTAAAAAAGAAAAATAAAGGAAATATTGGGTCCATCCAATCCTAAAATATAGAGAGGATGGAGAATTCCCCCTTTATTAAGGAGCAGCAGGATGATCACGGGTGATTCAAAGTTTACTTCAGGATGTCAGTGGCTCAGTTTGATGCTTTGCTAGCGATACTATTGCCACATTAAAAAGACGACCACCAATTTCTGTGAACTCTGTGTGCAAGGCTCTATATACAGTGCTTTGCGTTGCGAGACGATTTGGATGAACTTAATCGCCATTCTGGAATTTGGCATTCGCTTGTACGGTGGCTCAAAACACCTCTCAAAATGCTCGCCACGGATGCGAAAAACGCTATAAAAAAATACTAATTATAATAATCGAACCCAATCCAAAACAAATTTATGATGGACAAAAATGTTGGAGGCAGTGTGTAAACGTGATTGACATAACAAGGTTGTATTTATTTAACGTGCGAAAATTTCAGATGAAATTATTAGAATTTTAGAATCAAAACAATATCAGAAAATGAATTTGAACTTTTAACAGGACAGTGAATGTGGAGGTCAGCTCATACATGGCCTGGTTTTTGACATTTTCCAGCAGTTTCTTCTGCTCTCGGATGACTTGCTCTTTCTTGGTGAGTTGGGTCTCCAGGTCTGTGATGCGCTGTTGGGCGGCTTCAAGTCTCTGACTCTGCTGAAGAGAGCTCTGCCTCAAACGCTCAACCTCACGCAGTGAAGATGCCTGCAGCATATTCAGCTCCTAACAGTCAAAAGAGATCAAGTCAACAATCAGCATATTATTCAGGTATAAGAATGAATCGCATTAGCCACTATTTTATAGAGTGCTCTTAAAAATAGAACAGTCACAAAGTAGAGATCCACTGGTTTACACAATGATGCAAGTCATAAGTCATGATAAGTCAGTAGTAGTTAATAATCATTGCTTACCTTGCTAACCTCAGGCCCAAAGCGGTCGATTTTCTCCAAACATAACTTGTTGGCTTCACCCAAAAGCAGCAGCTGCTTGTTCAGGAAACTCATCTGCTGCTCAATGTTTTCACTATTCTTCAGCTGTGGATGGATAAATCAGGAACACAAATCAAAATTAAGCAATCAATAAATAAGGCCCATCTTTTTTTGCTTTTAAAATTTTGCTTCAACTTATCTTGCAGTGTGATCGTGTTTTATGTATTGTCATAAACAAGTCTTACCTTGATGGACAGCTGGCTGAGCAGGTGTCCCATATTACACACTTTGTTATTGGCTTTCTGGAGCTCTGCCTCCATTTCTCTGACCTTCTTCTGATTCTCTTGCAAATCAATCTGTAAATGATGCCACATAAATTGATATTTAACAGTGCACACATGCTCTTCTATATTCCAGCAATGGAATGGTAAATGCTGACCATTTTTTTGTGCTGTATTGTGAGCAAGATTAACTATGTAACTTTTCATGTCCTACAGCCCTATGACCACCTTTAACTCCTGCATCTTTGAGTAGTAGTCATTCCGCTCCTTCTGTAGCTGCTGGATTTGAGTCTGCAGTTGGTTCACAAGAGCATCTCTGTCTTCCTGTATATGCCTGGAGCGCCTCTGTTCCTCTTTCAGGCTTGCCTGCACAGCCTTCATCTCAAAGTCCTGAAGCTTGAGTTGGGTTTTCTGCCACACAAAAATCACATCACTGGAAAATCACTTACAAGAAATAACAACTTAAGGCTATTGTTTCAAGCCTGACAAGACTTTGAGGGGTTTTAGCAGGGCAATGTCACCAGTCACGCCAAGACCTGAAAACTCACATTTTCTGCACTGATTATAGAGAAATATTTACAAAATACTTCAGAATGGATTTATTAAAAAGTGATAAATGCAGCTAAAAGTACTATTGCTTATTGGCTGGTAAAGCTAAACTAAATAAAACTAAAATATTTAATGAGTATGCAAAGAATGGGGCATGTGTAGAACGTAATGACTGACAAGCCTTTCAACTATATGCAGAATTTTGCACAGGCCTGGGTAATTATTCTAGTTTCGTTAATTACCATGGAGTTGTTTTGCTCTTCCAGTGCAGTAGCATTGACGATACGTCCAAACAGACGGCGGTTACGAAGTGCATGTTGCTCTCTCTTGTGTCTCTCATACAACAACTGGTTATGCAGCAACAGCAACTGACTGCGCAACAAACCCAACTCATCTGACGCTGCTGACACAGGACCTGGAAAATACACTGCAGTCAATACAAATGCATAAGAATAGTGATGTAGTTTAAATGTAAAACAATAACAACAACTAGAATTAAGGCTGCAAGATATTGGAAAAACTATAATGATAAATACAATAAAATTATATAAATAAAATAACAAAAACAAAATTAAGCCATATCACAATATTGCTTTTCATTTCAACATATATTGTGCAGTTATACTAAGTATCTATAGAGATTCTGGCTATTCAGTGGATCATAACCAACAATGCTGTTTGATTGATTTTATGAAGAATGACACAGAAAACAGTAAAAGAATCTGAAAGAAAGTATTTAGAGGAAAGTGACAGGAAAATGGAAACGAACACAGGAAAGTTGTAGGAGAAAAGCTGGAGGACACAGGCATCTTAAGTACGGAGATCCTATGAATTAGTAAAATTACTAAATACCTTTTCCTTTATTGCTATGCTGTTTACCTCCAGAGTGTGGGTCTGCTGATTGGCTTTGAGAGGACAGAGTTCTGCAAGAAAACAAAAGGACACTCTTCTGTCACATTTCCTCTAAAACACTTTGGCAAGTAGTCATAATAGTAAGAGGAACAGAAGCGTACCTCTTCAGCATTTTCTCATGGGTGTCATGTCCCTGCTGAATAACATGATCCAACACCTCCAGAGGGGATGTGGAAGAAAGATCCTCCCCTTTTAGCTCCTCTCGGTGTTCGCTTTCTTCTTCAGCCCTTCGGATGGCCTCTGTGGTCTTCCGCTCCAAAAACAGAGATGCCACTTTAGGCAGGGCGAGGTCAAACAGTGGCTCATAAGGCATGGATCCCTTCGCCAGATCAGACAGAGAATAGTTACTGCTCTTTCCATACTCGATGGGTGTGAAAGTGTGCCAGAAGGACCAGGGTTGCTGCTCTACTCCTTTGGCAGAAACTTCAACCCTGTTGGGTGTGGATGCTAAATTCTGCTCATGGCTGGGGTGAGACGAGAGAAGGGTGTCCAAGGAGCCTGAAAATGAGGAATCCAGGCCTGGCCTCGTTCCAAAGTCCAGTCTCCCGAGAGTCAGACTCAAAATACCCTCATTGATGGTATCTTGAAAGAAAACATTGGAGAAGCTCACTGAAAATGAAGGCATGATTAAACTCTTTTAATGTGTGGGATTCATTGTTTTGCATTGCGTCAGAAGCGCAAAAGGTCGTGGGTTCAATTACCAGGGTAACACACATACTGATAAAAAAAAAACAATGCATATCCTGATTGTGAATGTAAGTCGCTTTGGATAAAAGCGTCTGATAAATGCATAAATGTAAATGATGTCACTGCTCTCACCATCCTCTCTCTCCCCATCTGTCCTTTTAACAGTGTCAGAGAGCTGTACCAATGACATTGGAATCTTGGCATCACTTGCACCTCCTAAAAGTAGCAAAAGTAAAGCATATTAACTTGTGTGTCTCAGTTACTAAATGTAATGAGACTATAAATCTCAGCAGATATTCTCACCTTTGCCCGTCTGAATAACCTGAATAGTTTTAGACAGAAAAGCATTTTTATGAAAACACGCTCAGAATATTTCTCAGAATGTTTAATAAGTAATAAAGCAAATGCTTTATGCGTCCATGTACCTTAGCCTGAGTACTGCTGGTGTTTTGGGCAGGTTGCCCTATTTCCGCTGAGAGTGATGGGAGAGGACATGACCCTGAGGGCGTGGAGGGAGATAGGGTCCATTTTCCATCCCCTGTAACAAAAATAACCCCTGAAGCAATGCAAGTCCAAACAAACAAGCAAAACCTTTTTGCTTTCTAGACTAGAATGCACATGGCTGACCTGAAGTGCTGGGCATCCGTCCTGAGAGGTGGGAGGCACTATGTGAGACATCAGAAACTGTGGTGGGGGACATTCCTCGAGAGCTGGGAGGGGTGGTCAGCCCACACACTGAGGAAGGGCTCCATATCTCCTCCTTCGTCCCTGAGGAGCTCATCCTATCACTCTATTGATGGACCAATCATAAATTCATTTAGTAAGGGTCACAGACATGCTAATCTACATTTAGAGGCTTGTTCTGACTTTCGGAACAATATGGATAACTACTAGGGATGGGCATTTTGGGCAATTTATTATTTCAATCATCGATAGGTTTCAAAAAACGATTAATCGAGTAATCAGGGGGCGGAACGGGGCGTGCGCGGGGCATGGCCGTAATGGAGATCTGAAGTATCTGAAGACTGTTATGATAATGAATGATAAAAATATGACATGAAAACATGCCTATGAAAACATGAACATGATGATTAGATGTTAGATTATGATGCAGCAATGTTATTAAAAAAGAAGCATCTAAAAAAGAATAGCTGCCTGAGGTGACGCTGACTTTATGCCAGTAAACTGAAACCCATTCTATGACACCTCCTATGATATTAATCAGATAACTTCGATGCATAACATAAACGTAACATTACAACTTGTATCTGCACAAAAGAATGCATATGCCAGAGAACTTTAAGTTGTGTGCGCGAGAGAAATGCGAGAGAGCGCGTGCTCCCGCTGTGATGTTCTTTCAACAACGCAGCTGAAACACAGGTAAGGACGGAATTTACTATAGATTTCACATCTTATAAAGTTCTCATTATAATGCTGTTTATGAAATTCCAGTAAACTTTACACGAGAGAGAGAGAGAGAGATCACGCTGTTGAAAGCACATCACGGCGGGATCTCTCTCTCATGTAACTTAAGATTTCACATTCTATAAAGTTCTCATTATAATGCTTATGGCAGATTTGTGCTATATTTGCATCTACATTATCAAGTGATTCCTAAAATCACCTGCATGTTTTCGAAGCCATAGAACTAAAACTAGTTCAATTGAAGTATGCCTACTGTTGAACAAATATGACGAAAAACATCACTGCTGCATTATTATAGGATCAGTATTTTTGAAAAAGAAACATATAAAAGCAATATGACCGTCTTAAATAACTCTGTCGATATCGGGCATTGCATGAATATGAAACTAATCACTGGAAATATGCAGCGCATTCAGCATGTACATAAATGTTAATATCCCAGTGCATCCTCTATTAGATTATTCAGATATGTACCCAGACATCACTATGTGACTTAGGCCAAGCTTCTCTCTCTTCTCATGTCTATATTTTGCACTGCATGCTGTGGCAAGCTAAAACAATCAGAGCTCAGGGTGCCGCCCAAAGTGCTGTTTTTTTTTTTCCATGATCATCATTTCATGATCGATCATCGCTGTCACGGCCGAGTACTCGATTACTCGATCGCAGTTGCACATCCCTAATAACTACATACTTGGCAGTGTTTCCCACAGGATTTTGTGAGCTTTGTGGCGGCAGGTGACATCACATAAATTTGCATATTTATGACATCATTGCATCAAGTTTGCGTACAGACGAGATTTGGCACTTCAGATCTGTTCTACTCTATGAACGGTCACATACTGTAATACAACTGAATGCCCAATAAAGCTGTTCACATTATATTTTCTGAAGTCATATATAAAAGTATAAATAGTAAAAACGACTCAATACTACATTAACCAGGAAACACTCTCACTGTACTCTTTAAATCCTGATTTATAATCATCGACATCGTCTGATAAAATCAATATACATCTAACTTACACTAAAAAGCGACTATATGCAGTGGTTTTGGCTACTGTTTTGGGTCATTCAGCGCACTGCCTGCGTCTGAGTGACAAACTGAGCATATTAACAGACAAACTATGTTCATATTTAAAAGTCCAAACAGTCAGTAAGCGTCAGGTGCTTGGAAACGCTGTTTTTGTAAATTATTTATTGACGAGTCGGCTGTGTTACGGCTAACTGAATGTGCTGCTTCTCTGCCGCTCACTGCTCAGAGTCAGAGCAGACGCAGAGAGAGGCGACACTGCGCCGGGAGTCAGACCTTGCACTCGCGGTCCGGGGCAGTACTGGCGACATCTTCCAAATGAATGAAAGCTAAGGTTTTTTCAAAAAATCCTTTAGGATTGTCAGTATGTACCTGTTATGGAAAAAAAGCCGCCAAAAGGGTCTGAAAGTTGCTAAATATAGTGCTAAAGTCACGCTCGTCACACGAGAGAGGATGGTGGATATTGAGGTGGCTCGCCACAAATAAATCAACGTATGGGAAACACTGGAGATTGTCTGTGGGAGAGTCAACAGTTCTTGAGCACACAGAACGAGCCGCATGAAACGCGTAGGGTGAGATTTTCCACTAGTTTATCGATCGCGGGTCTATGTGTGGGTAACAATGCTTGGGTTAGGCTATTAACCAGTAGACATGACACATTTTTTGCCATTTTGTTTAATTGTCATATTGCTTGTATTTACAATCTTTGCTAATTTTATTACTGATGGTTTACTTGTCTTCAGTGGGCAGGAGAACTTAACTTGTTACTGTACATACGTTATCAGGATATGAAGTTACTCAAACATTTTTGGTCATTTCACCTACGTCTTTGGAGGATTCTTACCTGATGGTCGGGTTCTGTGCGCTGGAACCTGAGTCTTGGGGTACAGTGAGATAAGGTAGTGAAAGAGACTGACGTACAGCAGCCATTGGTGTGACAGATGTGATTTCTGTTAGCAGAAAAAGTATTTAAAGATTTACAATCAGCAACCTCACAAGAAAATTAAAAAAACATTCATTATTAATACACAAAAAAAATGCAGTCTTTATTATATGTAGATTTCATAAGTTGGTCTCCTTTAGACATGAAGAGTTGGTATTTGGCAAGTTTCTACTATAGTGGTTTTGTACATATTTGTGTTTTGTATATATGCATTTGTGTTTTGATAATTGCTTCTTAATTAGTAGATGGCATTATCTTGTTTTACGGGGTGCAATTTATGATTTTTTTTATATAAATAATTTGTGATGAAGACCTGTGTATGCAAATTCCATAGTTTCAATTTTCAAAATAAAACTATCGTGGCTGGATTTACACAGGACATCACTGAATTAGTAAATATAAATCATAAATATAATCATTTTACCATTGATGCTGAGCTCTGACCATGATTGGCTATGGTCTACAGGGCGCCGTAGTATGTGATCCGACAGAGAGGAGTTTCCTTCTTCAGATGATGCCTCCTTAGAATCCAGCGAAATTTTGGCACATTCAATCACAATATCATGAGGCTCAAATCTCTTCCATCTACACAGTTAAAAACAGCAAAGCATGAAAAACCATGTTCACTGGATCATGTAACGATATAACAGAAATCATATCTCATTTTACGCACCTAATTGGATCAACCTCATAGTCTTTGGTTCCAGTGATGAGCTCAGGATGTATCCGTACATACTCTAACATGGGCTGTTATAAAAAAAGGGGGGGGGGGATTTTAGGACAAGTGTTGGAATAGTAATAATAGTTTTGCCACTTATATGAAGTGACCATTCTTAAAATTGTGCGGAACGAAATATAAAACCTTACCTTCACCACTTCCTCAAATGTGTCAACATTTTCTTTCATACTGTAATGGGCTCGCAAGTAAGAAATGAAATTACAGGGATACATGCCATATAAACGATGAAAAAGCGAGTATATGCTGGCATGTAGATGGACTGCAAACACTCCGTGAGGATGACCTACAGGGACACATTCATAGAATGAGTACTTTAAGTTATGTTTCAACTATCTAGAAACATAGCACTTTCAAGAACTGAAGCTTAATAAAGACGACTTAATTTACAAAAGACAAAGATTTTTGCAGTGTTTTTGCCTGGATACCTGGGTGACGTCGGTTCCAGGCAGCAAGCCTTCCAAAGATATCAAAGTACACGCAAAGTTGTTGTTTATTGGTTTGAGGAATCACGGGAAGTAGAGCGATCAACACCAGCACACCAGTTATGAGAACTACAACATCAGAGTCAGCCTGGAAGTAAAAAATAATAATAATCAAATTGAATTACTACCATTCAAAGTTAAGGCTCAGACGTAAAAAAATAAATATAAAATACTTTTCTTCAGCAAGGATGGATTAAATGCATTAAGTGGAATAAATAATCCAATAGGGTCATTCCATCTCAATTTAACCAAAGGTCCCTGGATAATATTTTTGATTTTATTTTTATTTTTTCTGAAGAAAGATAAACATGAAAGCAAAAATATTAAATGTCACAGATGTATATTTACTGAGTAACCCGCTACTTTGTAGAGGGGGGTTAAAATGACTCTTAAAATGAGATTCAGAGCCAAATTAGCTAATACATGTAGATCTTTCTTCAGAAAAAAACTACTGACAAAATAAAAAATTAGAGCCAGGGAATTTTCTGAGATTTGGTTCATTTTACACAGAATAACCCAATAGAAAACAGTTGTTTTAACCCTAACCCTAACCGTAATAATATTCCACATATTTCCAAATATTTTTGATCATAAGAAGACTTAAATCGATTTAAATATCTAAAGACTGAACCAACATTTGAACAGTAGTTTATACATGTGTACACACATGTATGTACAGAAGACAATTTAGGGACAACAAGAGGGTGAGAATAAAAGACAATCTTCATTTTTGGATGAAATATCTCACTGTATTTTCACTGTAGAATTTCATTTCTCAGTTTTATCAAGTCAGAACAACCCACATGCAAGTCATTATCAGAGTTCAAGGTACCATTTGTAACCCTATCACACTCGACTGGCTTTGAATTTTCAGTACCTTGAGGCATTTGAGCAGCGAGGCAAGCAGAGGGAAGCGAGCAATCTTGTGGATCCATGGTGGCTGCTTGCGAACAATATGGCCGAGGAGAGTGATGGTGGACACGCGGCAGCTCTGCTTGCCCATGCATTCATTCATCTTATCTAAAAGATACTACAAAGAAATACATCCAGATGAGGCTGTTATTCATTAATCAGTGATGTTCTGAAATCCATGATGAATCATCAATTCACCAAAGTGTATACTGAAGACTACTAAAGATGAGTCTCTCTTCACCTTATCATGGGGCTCCCTGACAGAAGACAGGATGTCCACAGCTTGAGATGAGCTTGTCTCCAGGAAATAGTCCACAAGGCTATTCAGCAACATGGCCCCTTTATCTGTCAAAAGAAAAAAATAATAAAAATCCTACATGCATCCATTTACACTAACAAACATAAGTAGTAAAAGTTGAAACACAAGTTGGACACACGTTATGGTACAATTTTCTCAACTTGACTCATGCACTTGAGATGTTATGTGAACACAAGAGCCGACTAACCTGCGCTGAGTGTTTCCTGCAGCAGGTTTTTGACCTGCTCCAGCTCATGTAGGTCAGTGGACCCCAGAAGAGGGATGACGTCAAACACATTTGGCTGGTCTTTGGCCATAGCTGTGCAGGACAGTGGGCAGGACTGATGCCTTTGTCACAGCATAAACCGATACCCTGTGGTGTCAGCATGGGGTGTGTATGCATGAACTAGTGACAAAAATTACAAAAAATACTCAGAACAAAGTGACCGAACAATAATGTGACTGATGTCAACATGCTACTAAAAAACTGGTAGTGTCTTTAAATCTATCAATGTGCCTACATAGACAGTGTTTTGGACAGGTGTGCTTTGAGTCTGCAACTGAAAGCTTAGAACTACAACTTAAATACTGCATTAACAAAACGTTAAGTTCTACATATGTACTATGGATATACTGGGTTTTAGGACAAGAACCACAGCAATTTCATTTTTTGGACCCATGCTATAGCAATTGTTTTTTGACATGCACCATAGATTTGGACATGGTTTATTGCAGTGGTTTTCAAACCTCTCCATGAAGTACCCCCAGCACTGCACATTTTGTGTGTCTCCCTATATCTGACAAACCCACTTCAGGTATTGCAGTCTCCACTAATGAGCTGATGAGTTGAATCAGGTGTGATAGATGAGGGAGACATACAATATGTGCAGGGCTAGAGGTACTCCAGGACAAGTTTGAGAACCACTGGGTTATGGCAATACCAAGTTATGGAAATGAGCCATGCCAATACAATGTTTTCTGACATTTACTGTGCTATAACATAGCCAAGTTCTTTTTTAGTGCAGGGGTGGGGAACGTTGATCCTGGAGGGCCACTCTCCTGCAGAGTTTAGCTCCAACCCTGGGGGAAAAAAATACATATCTGCATCCCAAAGACCTTCATTAGCTGGTTCAGGTGTGTTTGATTAGGGTTGGAGCTAAACTCTGCAGGAGAGTGGCCCTCCAGGATCAACGTTCCCCAATCCTGTTTTAGCACATTTACCATGATTGTACAATTAGTTGATTGTATAATTGGACATGCATACATACACACACACACATTTTATAGGGGTATGGTATACATAAATAATATACATAAATAGCATGATACATGAACATGGTATTCACTCAGCACCATAGTATAACCATCTGATACCATTACTCCATACCAAACCAGTAATATGTTGCAACTTGCAAGGGTGAAATCTCAGCAATTCACTAGTCTATGATAACGTTACCCAAAAAATGCTGTCTAGGTAGTAAGCTCATTAAGTGTTGAAACTGTGTTGTGACTGTATAGCGAAGACTGAAGGCAAATTAAAAGCAGTTGGATTCTTGACTTCATGAATACTTATACCGAATCTTAATCTAAAGACCTTTAACTGTTTTCCTCGGTCTCATTTTGTTGTTAAACTCAAGTGTTAAACTCAATCAATAAAGCAAAACAGTTCTTGTAAACGCCATGTCTTCCGTAACAGCAGCGCATTCATCACTGCTGATAAGAGAGCTTTAACTCTGCCTTGCGTCTATGACACCTTTTGCCATCTGTTTTTACTAGAACCCGACTTTCTCTACGACAAATGTGGCACGTTAAACATGCACCAGGCGCCTCAAAAACAATCTATTACCGTACAGAGAGTGCGAACTTCAAACAGTCGCCATCTTGAACACCTCACGACCTTTTACACCGCTGAGCTGTTTGCGCAGATGAAAAACTTAATATACGTAACGAACCAAGCGAAAGTGCAATCTAAAGCTAAGGGTTTATGGGCTGATGTTTAATTATAGAAAGGATACTGACCGACTCTTCTGTCTCGCTGTCACAAGATCACGGCATGAGTGACAGAAAGGTGTGAAGCGCTGCTGTGCAATGAGCGCTTGCTAAGCATGTAACGTTAGCAGCGTGAGCGTGACAGAAGCTCACAGCGCATGCGCGGAGTTTTAAAGGGCAAGCGTTTATTTGCAAGTAACGAACAGACTTGAGTTTTAAAACTGATTGGCCTATTATAACAAACAAATATAATTCTAAAACTTATTTTAACATACATTGACAGTGGACGTGGCAAAAATGTACACCCTAGTAAAATCATTATCATCACCATACAATAATACCATAATAATAATAACAATAATAGTTTATAGTTACTGGTAAATATCATTAGTTAAATATTAACATAATTAGATAATAATAATACAGTACAACATATTCATGTGCCAAATTAACGAAAGTACCTGACATGACCAACTAAGGATATAACAGAGAAAGGAACACATATAGAATTACTATCATTTTTTTTCAATTTCTCTTTCATTAAGTAGGCTACAAATAAAGCAGCTTGTATTTCACTAAGCTCCTCGTTTAGTGATGTGTGCTTTAATTATAGCCTGTTAAGAGGCATTAATTAATGTTTTGAGATTGCCAATGCATATCTGATTTATTAGTTATTCAAGAGAGAATATTGGAGAGCTATTAGCAAAACATTTCCAGAAAGGACAGCAATCAGATAAGACCTTTACAGCAACAATGAGCACTGGGGACCTGATCCTGAGCAAAAGACCAATCAGAAAAAAAGTGGACATTGAGACTGACCAGGTGCAAACCCAGATAACACCCCAGCTTCATACTGATATGCTTAATATACTGACAAGGTATGAAAATGGTCTGAGTGCTATGAAGACAGCAGTTATCTCAACAATGAGCTAAATCTAATTCGGCTTTGATCCCACTTATTCATCATATACTCTCACCTCTAGATCCCCTGGCACAGTGGTCTGGCAAGCCCCTCTATTTATCAAAGAATCCTGACAATATGTATCACCGTTTCCACAGATATATTAAGCAGCAAAACTATTTTCAGCACTGATAATAAGAAGAAATGTTTATTGAGCACCAAATCCTCATGAATGATATCTGAAGGATCATGAGACACTGAAGACTGGAGTAATAGAAGACTGCTTTGCCATCACTGGAATAAATTACATATTAAAATAAATTCTAATATAAAACCATTATTTTAAATTGCAATAATATTTCTAAATATTACAGTTTTTAATGTTTTTTGTGTGATTTTGTGTAATGTGCATATCATAAATTATCTTTATTAAACGATGTTTTATAAAGAGAAAAATCATTTATAGCATATGACTTGTTCTGATTTCTTGTAACTGTTAAAAAAAATGTGTATAGATAAAATATTATATTACTTTAATAAGGTTGAAAACTCAACCATGAGCTAAATATGCACTCCTGAGACTTCAGATAGCATTACAAATTTCTTGTAATTATCTTGCATTATCAAGAAAGACCTGAACGTCTATTATTACACCATTAGGTGGAGCTATTTTCCTGCCACACAGAATTGCATTCCTCTTACTCTTCCAGTACACAACAACGGATTTTATTGCATCAACATTAGTGTGTAGGTGAAAATACCGTATGAATGTAGTAAATTATATTTTATTTTTCTTTATTCCAGCTTCTTAAAAATCTTGCTTCTGCAATTTTCCAGCAAGCTTTCTCTGATTTAAAACATAGCTGAAACCAAACCGTTATCCATTGTGTTGTAAATGCCTTTGCCCTGAAGCTCTGCTAAATTCTGAATGGAAGAAAAACACAAGGTTTTAAATGTTGCATGCAAATGTGATGTGTTTCCCGCCCTGCACGGCGCTTACACTTCATGATTTAATTCCAAGCAACCTCCTTTAGATTTATCAAAATGTGTGCATGTCAGAAGAGATAAACACATTCAGCTGAATCCTATTCCCTCTGCGCTAATAGCACCATTACAAGGCTGTGTCTGTTTTTGTTGTACTGGATAATTATGTGCAAAAGCATCTTCATTAGGTGCAGTTGAGAATAATTAAACAGACATTTTGAATAGGTCTTTTTTGCGTGTGGTAAAAAGATTTTAAATTTGTATGCAAAGAACCACATGTTTCAAAAAAGTTGATAAAGCATACAGCCAATGAGATATGGCTGAAACATTACTGGTTTCAGCAACATATTAAATTTTCAGGAGTCTCACTTACACCCAAAAGGAAATTGCAGTTTAAATATCTAAATATGCTCAAAAATCAAATAATGTAGCAAGACTGCACAGTGATTTGCTATTATTTCCAATTCATGTGCATATATGCATGGTATAGTTTGCTTTCGAGTTTGTGTAGAAGATAGATATCAGGGTTCCACCCAAGTGAAATCACGCTAACAAGCAGTGCAGCATGTATTATACAGTGCCTCACCACTGCATGATCCAAACTGACACTTTGGGAGCTGAGAGCCAGTTTGAGACTAACTCTGCTGGTATCATTTATTGAGAGCCTAAAGCATCCCAGTAGCTGTTCGGCTGCCATCTCCTCTCATCCACATTCCCTTGTCTCACGGAGATCCACACTTCAGTGCTCTGTGTATTGCGGTCTACTGATTCCTGTTTATTTTAATGAGTCCACGGATCACATAACTTCATTGTGTGGTGAAACTAGTCTAAGGTAACAGATAATAATAAAAAAGAGTAGGCTTGTCCTGAAAAGAGAGAGACGATTATTTGATTGGTGTGTTTCCTGCCCTGCTATTGTTTGCACCTGCACTCAAGTGATGTCATGTTTAAATCCCCCTCTGCATGTGTTTGTGGGTGTGTGGCTAATATGCAAAGTGCAGTAAACTGTAAAAAATCGAATTAACAAAATGTTGGAAGGGCAAAAATATTTAAGTTGAGCTAATTTTATTGCTTGGCCTTTTTGAGAGGACATATTATATTAAGTCTAAAAAAGTATATTTGAAAAACATCGAATGAATGGTTATTTTCAAATCCAGTCAACAATTAACTATGCTAATGTTGACTAAACTAATAAAAACATGTGCACGTGCACTATACAACTTCAGTAAAGGTTGAGCCAACTAAAAAATAACAATTCAGGCAACACTTTGAAGTCAGAAATTGACTGAACGTAAAATTTATGTGGAACTAGTTACTAAATAATATTTTTTTACAGTGTATGCATGCTATATGTGCGTGTGATGAAGCTGGCATTTATACTTTTGGAGCATACAATAAATGACTCATTGTGATTGTGAACTAATTTATTTTACACTTTGAAAAAAATGGCATATTTACAAATTTTAACAATTTTCACTCAGGAATTGCTATTAGATGTCACAACTAATTACAAAAAACAGTAACATTGAATTAAATGTGAAAATTTGAAGTAGACATACTAAAATGGTATTTGCTTGTAAAACATGCTCCAATAATCTTTGTTTTATTTACGACCGTACTTTGTAATATCTCAGGCAGTGGTTGTGTTTGAGACAACATCAAAGCATTTGCCAGCAGCAAACTTGATAAATAATAACCTACAGGTACAAGGCTGGTACTTACTGTACCCAAACAAGACCTTTATAATCAAAATTCCATCCATGTCTGACTAAAGTTGCAGTTTTTCTATCCCTGATAATGAGTGATGTCCTCCCAGGCACCAGTAATGATGTAATCTAAATGCAACATCAAAATGAGGCATTTCTTTTTCATCACACTAGAATACATATATTATGTCTATGTTTGATTTAATTTTTCTTATAGACTTTTTTTTAGAAGAAGCTTTCATATGTTCGATTGATCTTATAAAACGCAGTTTTCATAATTGTAAGTTACTGTGCCTGGAAAAACAACACTTGCACCTCAAGCAGGAGATGCTTGTTTCCTTGGAAACGGGGGTCTCGTTGAATTTCCCCATTGCACTTGAACGCGCCTGTTCTGGAGCTATACGGGTGATAGATGCAGACAAGCTCCCATTGATTATTTATTTATGAGAAAAAGCATCCCTCTCCGTTTTAAATGAAGGGAAAACATATCGACAGCTTCGGCAGGTAAACGATCATAATGAGAATGACACGGATTTATCAGTTTGCCATAAACGGATTTTTCCAAAGACGCAAGCAGGGCTACATTAACTTGCAATATGTCATATTAAAGGAAACGAACGATATACACATTTAAATGTCACCAAAAGATTAATGCGAAAGCATAAATGATACGATTCCATAGTGAACCAGTTTATATTTTAAATAGCCTACTGGTTGCCTCCTTTTTTGAGAAAATTCACAAAAAAAGTGATGAAAAAAATACATGATATGAAGAAACGATCATCTTTCAGTCTGTATTTTTTTATGCCAATTCCACAATTTACACAAAACTATAGCCTATGTAAATCTTACTGGTTTCGTGTGACTTACACATGAACGTTAGAAAATCCGTCCAATTAGTTCAATCACACGGTGCTGTGGTGACCTGTGATTTTCCACGCATTAACGCAAATGTTTTGAAGTCTATTCGACCGTGACAGCTCCATGATATCAGGCGTAATCTGCGAGTGCGCGCGCATTAGTGCGCGAGCACAGTTCTCAGCACCAAGGACAGCGTCTCTCGCGGAGCATCAGGTCACCCTTGACAAAACCTTGACTACGATTCAATCACGCCAAGAGCGGGACAAGTGAACGCAGATGACTACATTACTGCAAAACTGATTTTTCCACCTTCTCCCGAGAGAGAGAGAGTGCATATGTGAGGCGACTATCAACAGGAGTGAGCATCATTCTCCACAAAGGCGTGTTGACATGCTCTTGAATATAAACGGGTTTTATGAGCGGACTCAATGAGTGAAGCCCATTCCTCTGCGGAGTAGACTTGAGGCGATCGCATTCCAGTGCTGCTGGAGAGGACGCAGTGAGAGCGGATCAGTCTAATCAACGGCCATCGACACGCATCCTCCACGGGGCACTCAGCTTGACTCTGCCATCCAGGGCAAGATGCGACTGGTTCTGTTCGCCTTCCTCATCTCGTGCTCCTGTGCGAGAGGCGGATGCGAACCCAAGACTGTGAATATCGGGGCTGTTCTGAGCCAGAAGAGATATGAACAAGTGTTCAAAGACGCTGTCGCCCAAGCCAACAATATATACGGCAAAGATAAGTTCAAGATGAACGCTATTTCAGTCACCCATAAGCCAAACGCCATCCAGATGGCACTCTCCGTGTGTGAGGATCTCATCTCTAACCAGGTAACGCTCGCCAGCCAGTCTCTTCAACTCATTCGAATACTCAGAATACGCATTTGAAAAAACAAAAAGGTTATAATAAAATCTTTAATACATAGCCTAAATAGAAAAAAGTGCAATGTCACAACGCTTTCAACGTTTGATTTATTTAAAAACAGCACTTTGTTGAAACATATATCTTTATTTCTATCTATCTATCTTAATGACTATATTATATTTGTATTATATTGTTAATATTTAAAAACTATATCAACAATCTATCATATCAAGTTACCGTCTCAGAAGGCTCTCTCTTGTTAATTTAAATTTTGTATATCTTTTTTTTAAATATAAGATATAAATAGCCTATCTTAAATATATTTAGTCAGATACTTAAACCAATCTGTCATTTTAATTTATTCAGTTTTATATTTGTATTTAATATATATATATATATATATATATATATATATATATAATCTTTTATATATTTGTTTTGTTTGTACGAAGTGTTGTTTCTGGTGAACGCTAAGAAATACAAAATCTTTAAAAGTCAGAATCATAATGCATTCTTTCAAGAAAAGCTATTTTCAGCTAAATTTAGTTATTGCAACTTTGTATTCTGCAAAGGCAAACGCTGCTGCGAGTCTCGACATTCAACAGGATCCGGGGTCCATTTTGACCTTACCGATGAGTGAGCATTGCTGTGATGGGAAGGCTGTAAGGATGTGCTCAGAGGTTACGTGCGCTGAGCCTGAAATAATGCAAATTTACATAGGATATGTGACAACCTGTGATTCATGTTTAGACATAAATACAAATTCAAGCATAGCTAAGTAAGGTGTTTAACATCACTGACCCCTCCACGAGGCGCCATGGCATCACAGTTGGCCCACCGCCTCTATTTTAATGAAAAACGTAAAACGAGGCCAACATGGCGCCAGTCTCCTAGATAACAGCTGCTTTGTTCTGCGAGGAAAGCTCTTGCAAATTATTACATGGCGGTGGAGGCAGAGATTATGGACTTCAACGCTGTAACACGGATTACCACCCAAGTCACACCCGTCCTACATGCACACGCACAGCCACAGACCCAAGCGCACGCTGTTCATGACAACTAACACCAAACTGCTGATGTTCCTGTCAGCTCCTCCAGCAAGGTTAACGAATTCTTTAACGTTGTAGAAATGCGTCATCGTATATAGCTTACAAACTAAAATAGTTATGTGTTGTGTATAACCCTCTACATTGGGACAATGTTGGTAGTTTTAATTAAAAAAAACAACAAATACATGAAAAACCCTGATATTAAGTATATATTTAACAGGACAGGACATAGTGTAAAATTACTGTAACATTTAATTAAATGTGTGTTTCTTATCATTTCTGCTATTAGTTACCAACTTTACATTAGTGACAATTCAAACTATAAATAAAGTTACCGTTTTGTGGCTCTTTAATGTGTCACAGTTGCCCCTCAATTCAAGCAGCACATGAATCGAGTCTTTTCATATTTACCTAAAGCACGAAATGAACATGAATGAACATCAGAAAGTATTTAATTTCAACCGTGAAAAGTCAATAGACAAAATTTTTTCAAGTTGAAGTCCACCAAAATAAATGTATTTCTCCTGCCTGATTTGTTTTTCGGGCAAGATGGCGATTCAGCGTTATGATTGGTCAGATCGCCTGTCAATCAAGCTGATTGAACATTATCCCGCCTATCATACGGTTACACACCAAATAAATAAAATGTCGCAAGACATTTTTCCTGTGTATTGTCTTAAAGCTCCCACAAAGAACATTTCGCTGATTTTCTCTGAGGTCCTTTTCACGCCACTATGAAACGAGAGTGCGCGTGGATCTAGGATCTAGCGTAGTGCTACCAAATATAAGGCATCTTTGGTGCTACGTTAGAGCTTTTTTTTTCAGTTACCCGGATGAGCGATTGCGTTCATGAACGAAAGATTATTGCCTGACAGTGTCCTGCGAAGTGGACTTCACATTCACTTCACATATGAGATACTTCTTCTTTCTTTCTTTCTTTTATTGACAACCGCACGTAATAGTGCATTACTGCCATCATCAGGTAGCTTGGACCAGAAACATTTTATTAAATGAGATTACAAATCGATGAAACATAACGTTACATGTTTAGTTCAGGGCAGGCCCTGCACACTGTATAGGAAAGAACGTGCTTACATCGCTTCACAAAAAGCAAATAAGTAAATTTACCAACCTTTCATCACAACTGGAGTTTCATCTGTGCTCGATACTGTTTTCCGAATTAACGTATTTCGTCAAGTCAAGCGAACTTCGACAGATGGTCTGCTTAGTAAGCTTTGCAGTAAACACTACGTAGGGACTCTGAATTTGCAACGCAGTCTGTGAAATATCTAAACGTCCAAACGCCACAAATGACCAATCATAATCTAATAAGTGATTAAACCTATATGTCATGTTACTTAGTGAATGTTCATAGTGTTATCTTATTGTCATATTTGTTAGCTTTGTGGTATTTGTTGGGCAACAATTCCCATTTGAATAACATGGTATTCTATTTACTGTTAGTGCTATTAGTCTTCTAATTAAAAGTGTTATTATGGTTATCAATACTTTTTATTACAGATTTAAGTAGATCAGGTAGGTTTGTATAGCTATACATTGTATCATTAATTCAGTATTTGTATTGATTAATTGATTGATTAGAGGCCTTTTACAGTGTACTTCAAAAGTGACAAAAATGGGTGAGATTTCTCACCTCACTATTATCCTCATGTCCTCAGGTGTATGCGATCTTGGTGAGCCACCCACCCCAGTCCAATGATCATCTGACTCCCACTCCGGTGTCCTACACAGCTGGTTTTTACCGTATCCCTGTAGTGGGCCTCACCACCCGCATGTCCATCTACTCTGATAAGGTGAGCATGGGAGACCACCAGCTGGTTTATGACTTCTTATATTTCAGACAGAAATTCCACTTGCATTTCACTGCAGATGTCATCTGTCCTTTTCTTCAGTCCCCTTTTTTAATATGGTTTGCTTGGAGTTTTGAAGTGTGAAAACCTTTTTGCAAGACATAGTGTAGCAAAGCCCTGAAGATATATTTTTGCATGACGATCCACGGATGATATTCTATTCCTCCTCCAGAGCAGAATAATGTGATAAATGTTTACTCATTATTAGTTCTAGTGTGACCATTTTTTCGACCTTTAATTAAAAGCTCTCATAAATACTGCATATAGCATTATGATCGATTGATTTTAGGTTCACTTATACTCCTTTGCCTTATGGCATCTTGGCACGCTAAGAAGTGATGTTTGGATCCGTCTCTAAATTTATTACAGTTAAAGTGATTAAATCCTAATGAACTGAAATTGCTTCAGGCCTTTGAGTTTCACTTTCCCCCAACCGTCCATCTAGAGCATCCACCTCTCCTTCTTGCGCACGGTGCCGCCCTATTCCCACCAAGCCCAAGTGTGGTTTGACATGATGCGTGAGTTCCAGTGGAATCACATCATCCTGCTTGTGAGTGATGACCATGAGGGCAGAGCGGCACAGAAAAGACTGGAAACCCTGCTGGAGGAAAGGGAGACGAAGGTGAGATGCGTGGGCTGTCGACTCACATGGCCCAGCGTGTAAATGAGTGTGTGTGTGTGTGTAAGTCAGCTTGTGTTCCTGTAATCAATATCTCAGAAGTCCTCTATATATGTTAAATGTTTCCTTTTTTCTGTTGTGAAAACACATTTCTTTCCATTGGCTAACATTATTTATGCCAGAGGCATCAGCAGCGTCTTAAGTGGTTTATCTGCAAAACTTTGTACTTTTCTACTCATCTCACATTGCTTTTTACCATAGTCAGATTCTCCTATTTGTCTATCCACATCAGGAGCAAAATGAGGGACTTAGCCTGGGGCTGTGCAAAAAATCTACGGCAAGGGGATTTGGTTGTTTTGCTTTTCTGTGATTCTATGAGAATTTCTTCCCAGCAACAGACTGTGACTGATTTATTGAGTGTTCTCTGTGTGCAGCTTTGTGCTGTTCAATATTTCACATTATGTAAGAAAGTATTTTATTATAAATTTGAAGCTGAAGGTTATTATGCACCATGGGAACATTAAACCTCATCAACTTTTGCATTTGTAATGTACACATACGTATGCCTGTAATGAAAGTTTACATATGCAGTGTCTAAATTAGAACATAATAATGATTTGTAATTCAGTAAAAGGAGCCGTTTCTTTAGGATCTGAATCCATTAGAATGGCACTGTATTTTTTATGACACCGCAATGTCGTTGCAATGTCATTTTCAGTAATGGCAGCCCCAAAGCCAGCTGTTTTTATATGCACATTCTCAGACTGTTTTGGGAATCAGTAGAAGGGCTCATGAAAGTCTTTCGCTTGTGTCAGTTATTACAGTAAAACTTTGCCTGCACATTGTCCACACGGTTGAATGGCTGTATATTAAAGCTGCAAATTAAAGCCATTATGATAGACTAGAAAAACAACAGTTTTTCTCGGTCCATTGTAAGTTTAAGGGGCAAACAGGCTTTTTTTAATACAGTCAGGCACAAAAAAATCTTAAAACTATACAAATATGTATTCAATTCTTAAAAAACAATCTCAAATAATAATGTCTTGTCCATCCCTTTAATCAAGGGGAGTTTTACTCATTTTACTTGGGCTCTCCAAAATCAACAAATGGTTGACAGAAAAACAAAAAAAATAGGTTATCCAGATTCTATGGCTCTTAAAAATATGCATTATCTGGCCAGAGTGCTTGAAATATTTTATTTTGGGCCATATGTCTGGACAGACATGTCTTGTGGCAGCAACTTACTGTGCTTCATGGACTGTAGCTGATGTTCTTTTACGGTAGATTGACAAAGACATTTAAATTGATGGATGTGATTAGGTTGCACTTGAATGTACTGCATGCACAATTAACAAACAACAATCCATTATAACGAAACAGAGACATTAGCGCTTATTAATAATTGTGCTAAAGCAAGGAGCGCACTCAGGGCAAGTGTTTTAATTAAATGCAAGTGAAAAGTTTAAATTATATTGAAATGTTATGAAAATAATTAAAGGAGGAGAAGTCATGGAAATAATCGCATGCAGGTTCAGGCCATATGCAAGGATAGATAAGGTTGTCTGCTCCATGTAGTATATTTGTTGATGTTTTTGCAAGCCCCAGGATTAGAGTTTCCCAATTTGAAGCAGAAAAGTGGAGATTTGTTGGAATGCTTTACTGCGCACCATTTATAACTGTTTATAATATTCTGTGTCTGCATATTTTCTCTGTGCACATTATTCATCAGAGTAAAAACAGGAACTATGAAAACCTCGACCAACTGTCCTTTGACAACAAGCGAGGACCCAAGGTATACTTGCATGGTCAATGCACGCCGCCCAAAATTATCTGAAAGTAGCCACTAGAAAGCAGTCAAACAATCAACAAACCGATTCCAGAGATCCTTATCCTGCCAGCACGTCTATTTATTTGTTTGGATTCTTTTTATGATTTCAATCGAGAATGGGTTATTTTTTCTGTTAAAGCGTATACAAAAACTCGCTCCCCCACCTCACACTTTTTTATTTTTGTGTAAAGGAATGCATGTATTGAAGCCAGCAAGATTGCAAGTCTATTCTTTTGACACAGTGCGTGGAGATCTGGTCGTGTGAGACAGGCACTATCCAGATGTTATACCCACCTTTCTGCAGCATCTCTTCCTTTTTGGTGTTTTTTTGTTTTTAGTTGGGAAAGAAGCTACCACCACCACCACCACCACCTTCCTTCACCTGTTTTTTGCTTTCCGGTTGCATCAATCTTCTTCTCCCTCTTCCTCTTACATGCACGTTTTTCCTTGGAATCTTGATTCCCTTTTGCATGTGAAAATGCAGAACTTTTTTTTTACCTGCTCCAAGCTTACTTAAGTTTTTTTCATTTAAGCAGATTATCTCAGAATTTTTTTTACTTCATTTTTTTCCAAACCGTCCACCACCCTCCAAAAAAAAAAAGGAGCAAAAAAAAAACACATAAAAAAAAACTCAAGCGCTCAAAGAACATGGTTCATGGTGGGGATGAGTCAACTACTTGACTAATGTTGTGTCCTAATCCCAGGCAGAGAAAGTGCTCCTGTTCAGCCAAGACACAAATCTGACGGCTCTGCTCCAGGAAGCCAAAGAGCTAGAGGCCCGAGTTATCATCCTGTCTGCAAGGTGAGTTCATCTCCACTGTTTAACCCATCACCACTAATCGCTATTGTTACTGAATAATACATTTGGCCAGCCAAGAGACTGACTTAGTGCAGGCAAAAATGGCAAAGCTTGGGTTGGAGAATTCTAAAAAGATATTTGTGCAACTGTTTAATTCAGGTGGAATTTTAAATTGAATTGGTCATATCTCACAGGAAATTGACCTACCTGGTCTCATGGCATTTACGTAACTGGGTGCACTTTTTAGGGAGACACGAAATACGTACCAATAACTGCATATTACTGCAGTTTCAAAAAAAAAAAAAAAAACTAGAGGCAGTAAAACTCTGACATCTTTTTTCTCCTTTTCACACAAATTTACAGAGTTTTGATTAATAAACAGTAATTTTTCTTTTTTATATATATACTGCCTTATTCAGAATCTAAAATCATGTTTGGTTCAAAGTTCAGTTTAGATTAAGGAATTGAATCAGATTTGAATAGACATTATCAGTGCACTGCATATATTTAAACCATTTCAGTCAGTCGATGCATTAAAAATGATTGCAAATAAAACTAAAATGTCCAGCCTCAGTACAAACACTTCATAAGGTGTTTTCAGATTAAATTAGCCAACATCTAATTTGTTAACAAGAGATTACCTCAAAATGTCAGACAGTGTCTCTGCCCTTCATGAGTCACTCATTATCAGGCCCACACAGAATGTGCAGACAGACTTGGGGGAAATCTGAGGCAATCTGCCTCAAAAAATGTTTTTTACATTATTGCTGGGGACTACAAATATATTTAACATAGAAATAAGATAAGAAATGTGTAGTATAACTGATTCTCTGATTTCTCACAGATTCACTCACAGAGTCCATGTGGACCTGCTCATAAGATTACATTTGGAGGTGTTTAGTCCAATTAATACAGTCTATTACTACCAATCTTTGTCCAATCACAGTGAAGACGAAGCCGCAGCCATTTACAAAGCAGCGCGCCAGCTCAATATGACAGGCTCTGGTTATGTGTGGCTGGTTGGAGAAAGGGAGATGTCTGGTAAAGCACTGAGTGAAGCCCCAGATGGTATGTACTTTTCATCCTCTCCATTTTCATCCACTCTTTCTATCTCTCTCTGTCTCTCTCTCTTTCCAAGGCTTCTTAACAAACTGAACATGTTTGCCTTTTAAGCTTTTATACGATTACAATTTGCAATCCCCACCGACGAATCAGTGTCTGTGCTGTACTTGCGTGTTTAAACGTTTAAACATCTCCATGTTTAAAGGTTTTAAACACAGTGATTCTTTACTCATTGTACTGTGCTTTATGTCTAATGTTTAATTTGTTTCATTTTTGAGTGTTTGTCCTTTCTTTCAGTAGACAACAAATGATGCGATAGAGAGTTGTGGTAATCCATATTGGTTTGAATGTGCATACATTTTTAAGGTTTGGCTGTCATGAGTTTATTTAGAAGTGGTGCTTTGCTACCTCCACTATTAGGTGTGGATACGATGGTAAGCGACAACCGCATTTCTTTGTTCCCGGCTTCTATATATACACATCTGTGTTCAACTTCACGCCATTCTGCTCAGTGCTGACCCTATCCTGACCCCCCATGACTTTCACAGTCCTTCTGTCTGTCTTGAGACTATTTGTCGCTCATATGCAATGCACGTTTGTTTCTCTCTCTGGCAATGTGTGCATTTCTTTATTACGAGTATGCCTTGACGTGTTCTTGAAATGAGAGTCGTGTTGTGAGGCATTGGCCAACACCATGTAATGTTGTCAACTGGGCAGGCTTGCTCGGCCTTCAGCTTATCAATGGCAAGAACGAGTCTGCGCACATCTACGATGCCGTGGCTGTGGTGGCCCAGTCCATTCAGGAGCTCTTTGAGAAGGAGAATATCACAGAGCCTCCTCGAGGCTGTGTTGGCAATACAAACATCTGGAAGACTGGCCCACTCTTCAAACGGTGAGGCCAGGGATGAGAGCTGGCTAGCATTCGCTAGCTTTCCAACCAACCATCCATTTGCTTTCATGCATTATCATACATTACCACTGGTCTGGCACTGACAAGAGTAGAAGCATTCACATCACAAATATTGAAACCATTAGCTTTTGGCTTCTAAAACCATGCCTTGACTCCTCAAACAGAGTAATAATTGAGTGCAAGGACACATCAAGCCTGTTAAGTTGTTGCTTACATTGGCCTTGTGAAATCTGGTGGTACCAATTTGCATTTGAGACCCAATTTTAGACCCTTATAGGTGTCATTTCTGTTCTCCTATGTCTGTGCCTGCACATTATACGTGCCATCTGACTCCACCCCACTCCACACGACACCCCTAACTCTTCCCTAGTTATTGTCATGTCTTTTTCAAAGACACCTGCATCTCCATTTCTGAATATCTGGTGAACTTTCATTACTTCCAGTCATCGTCAATGTCTTCTTTGCGTTTAAATGAGCATTTTGTGCCTTTTCTAAAAAAAAAACCTCTGGTGTACTAGAGTGCTGATGTCATCCAAGTATCCAGATGGCCTAACAGGCCGCGTGGAGTTTAATGATGACGGAGACAGGAGGTTCGCCCACTACAGCATTCTGAACTACCAGAAAACCCGGCTGGTGCAAGTGGGCATCTACAATGGCTCACAAGTATGAAATCGGCTCAGTCTTTTTAATGAGCTGTCTTTCTGCTCAGTGCAAACATTTGCTATTTTAACAGTTTGGACAGTAGCGCACTGTAATTTTATTGTAACACTTTACAGTAAGGGTACAGTAAGCTTCATGAACCGTCAATTAACATTTTTTTATACAAAATGTTCATTTGTAAATATAGTATAGTTCATTAATTTGAAGTACAGTTGCTGTTAATTTAGCTATACAAATTGTCAATATATATGTATGAATTAACGTTTAACTAAGATTAATGATTTAAAAGTGATTGACTTATCCTAAAAATTTTGAATAATGCAAAACAACATTTACATATATTATTTCAGCTGATGCTTACAAATGGGCAAAAAGGAGCCTACTTATACAGTGAAAAACATTAGTTGTCAGTATTTTCTTTCAACTTCAACTATATCCAGTATAAATATAAAAATTACAGTTATTTACAGGAAAATATTATGTTTCAGGTTGTAATGAACACTCAGAGGAAGATTATTTGGCCAGGAGGAGAGACTGAAAAGCCAAAAGGTTATCAGATGTCAACAAGATTAAAGGTACTTTTTATATATACTTAAAAAAAAAAAAAATTAAAACCATGCATTGACATTCATTTCTCTTGTTGTTTGCTAGATTGTCACCATTCATCAAGAGCCCTTTGTCTATGTGAAACCAACGCAACAAGATGGAACATGTAAGGAAGAGCACACTGTAAATGGAGTCCTGATCAAAAAAGTGATCTGCACTGGCCCCAATGAGACCATTCCGGGTAGGCATTATGGGTTATATTATATACAGTTTGCTGAACTAAAGTTGTGCTTTGTCCAGATCTGACTGTCTTTTGTAACTCTATAGGTCGCCCTATAGTGCCTCAGTGCTGCTATGGATTCTGCGTTGACCTTTTGATCAAACTTGCAATGACAATGAACTTCACCTATGAAGTGCATCTAGTGGCTGATGGCAAATTTGGCACTCAGGAGCGTGTGAGTAATATGATAACTTTATTGATTCTTCACCAGTCTGAAGCTTTGCATGTCTTATTCAAGGTCATGCAACTAGGCTTGACTGCACATTTCCAAGTCGTTTTTCACAGATGCTGTTAAGAATCTGCTGAAATATTCATAAAGTAAAGTGCATTTAGCATGACAAATTGCTCAATGTTATCTCCATGATACCAGGTAAATAACAGCAACAAGAAGGAGTGGAATGGCATGATGGGAGAGCTCCTGAGTGGCTTGGCAGACATGATCGTGGCTCCACTTACAATCAACAATGAACGAGCCCAGTATATAGAGTTCTCGAAACCGTTCAAGTACCAGGGGCTCACAATACTTGTCAAAAAGGTGAGCCTCAGATGACCTAAAGATCATCATTTGGCTTTAGAAGGACAGTTCATTCAAAAATGAACATTTGAAATATAGATATTTTTAATCCATACAATGAAAATCAATGGCATCCAGTGATGTTCTTGACCCCACTGACTTACTGACTTACTGTCATACAGGTTTGCAATAATATGAATTTGAATAAATGATAAGAGAGTTTTCTTTTTTGAATGAACTCTCCCTTGGAATCTGCAGTATTCCATGAGGCCAATGAGGGAAAAAAATGAAGATCTGGTGTCAGTTTCATTTCAGTTTTTAACTTTGTTTTAAATAAAGCATCTGAAGTGTAATTAATTTTTGGAAAAATCCTCTGAGAAAATGATTTTCTGGGACAGAAATAGTATTACAGTTTCTTGATTTAATTAAATTCCCTGAAGTGGACTTATCTCTGTACTGAGAAAATGCTGTGATAAATCAATTGACTCTGGAGTACTGTGAAATCTATTAATACACCTCTGACTGGTGTAGATGTAGACTCCATTTGATGCTCCATATGGCAATGCATGTGGCAATGTGGGTGAAGTTTGTTGGGTTGGATAAAGCTGTGTTGTTTTGCAGGAAATACCACGCAGTACACTGGACTCGTTCATGCAGCCTTTTCAGAGCACTCTGTGGTTACTGGTGGGTCTATCGGTCCATGTTGTGGCGGTGATGCTCTACCTATTAGACCGTTTCAGGTAAAGGACAATATTTGTTACATGCATAACGCCTTAGTGGGGTAGTTTATCCAGAAATGCTAATTCTGTCATCATTTACTCACCCTCATGTCATTCTAAAGCTGTATGATGTTTTGTTCTTTGGAACATCAAAGAACATATTTTGTCAATACAATAAAGTCAACATTCTTCAAAATATCTTCTGTGTTCTAAAGAAGAAAGAAAATCATGTAGAAAATGACATGAAGGTGACAGGACTTTAATTTTTGAGTGAACTAGCCCTGTAAAACTCACCCTTGGATAGATGTAGGAATGATTGAACACACAGATGTGAGAATGTAGCTTGATATTAAAGGGTTAGTTCACCCCAAAACGAAAATTCTGTCATTAATTACTCACCCTCATGTCGTTCCGAACCCATAAGACCTTCGTTCATCTTCGGAACACAAATTAAGATGTTTTTGATTAAATCGGAGAGCTCTCAGACCCTCCATAGACAGCAATGCAACTGAAATGTTCCCAGGTCCAGAAACGTAGTAAATACATCGGTAAAACAGTCCATGTGACATCAGTGGCTCAACTTCCATTTTGCGACGCTACGAGAATACTTTTTTTTGCGCAAAGAAAACAAAAATAACATAATTTGAGCCACTGATGTCACATGGATGTATTTACTACCGATGTTTCTACATTTCTGCATGTCTATGGAGGAGGGCCTGAGAGCTCTCCGATTTTATCAACAACAAATACATTTTTGTCCCGAAGATTAACGAAGGTCTTACAGGTTTGGAACGACATGAGGGTGAGTAATTAATGACATAATTTTCATTTTGGGGTGAACTAACCCTTTAAGAAAATTTGCTAAAGATCTCAGAAGTTTGGCTGAAGGTTAACAACATTTTTTGGATGCAGTTTAAAAGCATCTGTCTATGACTGATATGCACTTTGCTGTGCAGCCCGTTTGGAAGGTTTAAAGTAAATAGTGAAGAGGAAGAAGAAGATGCCCTCACCTTATCCTCTGCTATGTGGTTCTCCTGGGGTGTACTTTTGAACTCCGGCATTGGAGAAGGTAGGCATAAGCAATAAGATTATTATTCGGTCTGTTGGTGCTGCGAGGTAGAAATATTGCTGACTCTGTGTTTGATTGATTTTGCAGTACACATAATTTTCTTTATCTCTCTCACCGCTCCGCTTACATTCACAGGTGCCCCTCGGAGCTTTTCAGCAAGGATTTTAGGTATGGTGTGGGCTGGTTTTGCTATGATTATAGTTGCATCTTATACTGCCAATTTGGCAGCCTTCCTAGTGCTGGATCGGCCTGAGGAGCGCATTACCGGCATCAACGATCCTAGGGTGAGCACTAAATATGAAGCAGCTTTGCATGTTATACAACAGAATATCAAATAAGACTCTAAATTACCATGCACCGAGATTTCACACGCTATAAAAACACCACATATAATCAAGCACGGCGAGGACACATAATTACGGGTCATTCGTTCACAAAGGTTATTTTTATTTGCCTTGTTTCATCATAACAATCTTGTCAGTTCTGTCATGTGGGCTGAACATTTACAAAGGACTCGATATAAACAAAAAAAAAATGAAAAAAATATATATTTAATCACATTTTCTAATATATAATGAGATATTTATTGATACATTTACAATTGTGTTATTATTACAATTGTAGGTGCACAGAAATATACTTCAGTGAACATTTTTAGGTCACACTTTCCTTGGTTTACCTTTATTCCCAAAGACATTTTCCTCTCAGAAATATTGCATGTAATTGCAGAGACAAAAGTCTGTTTTGATTTACAGACACCAAACACCAGTTTACTTTTAATTATTCATCATGTTTTGAAAGCACCCATTTATCACAGTTGATCCAGACCGTCCACTGTTACCTTGTATTCCAGCTGCGAAACCCATCAGACAAGTTCATCTACGCCACAGTGAAGCAGAGCTCTGTGGACATTTACTTCCGGCGCCAAGTTGAGCTAAGCACCATGTACCGCCACATGGAAAAGCACAACTACGAGAGCGCCGCTGAAGCCATCCAGGCCGTGCGAGACAAGTCAGTCAACAATCAAGAGTTTCCACTAATAATACTATTTTTGTTATGTCAGGACAGGTTTATTGGAAGCTGTTGTTTTAAATCTTTAAAAGCACAATATTCAAACAGGGGCTGGGCATAGATTTGGATGCCAGGAATTACCAGTCAGTATAAATGACCAGTCAGTGTAAAGGGTGACACATCCTCCTCTTCCCTCAGAGTGTGTGCGGAGAGCAGACAGAGGCTAAACCCCTGTTAGAGTGATTCAGTACAGTATCGATGCTGAATACAAAGCAGGGCAGGGAGTTGTTTTTTAAAGGACCTTCACTACAAGGCTAAAACGGGAACAGATGGCAGACTGCCAGTGTATTTAATACATTTCCCCTACTGATTTTTAACATCTGGAGTTCTATAATCTCCAGGAATTAGTTCCACTTATCTCCATTTAGAAGATGCAAGTTCTCAGGCGTTTGCATAAAAAGTAGTAGAGGTGAAAGGGTTTTTTTTTTTTTATCCAGATGTCTGCGATAATGACAAACTGAGATTTAATTTGATCTAATTTAAACCTGCAAATAAACAAAGTTTGGGATTTAAAAAAATGTTTAACAAACAAACATTGTGACATGAAATGAAGAATAAATACGTAAGATTCTGATTTATTTCTGTCACTAATGAAATGTTAATTTGTGTCATCGTGTAACTCTTTGTACAGACAGATCTTCTTGCTTCCACTTGAAGCACAAGCTGTTCTTTGGATCATTCTCAAATCATGCTGCATCAAATGAATAATCAGGTTTCACACAAACTCGTGGAGTTAATGCAGCTTGTTTGCTGCTGTCATTAAAGCAAAAGGAGGACAAAATACTAAGACATTTTAAAATTTATGTTTAATTGATTGATCATAAGTAGCAGTAAAGTACTTTACATTGTTACAAAGAAAAATCCGTTTGAACTTTCATCAAAATATATTAGCCTTGATAAGCATTAGAGACATATTTAAAAATCTACGAGTGGTTTTGCAAATAGGGAAAGAAAAAGAAGAAAAGTTTTTTATGTATACTTTTGTCTACCCATAGCAAACTCCACGCGTTTATTTGGGATTCAGCAGTGTTGGAGTTTGAGGCCTCGCAGAAATGTGACCTGGTCACCACAGGCGAGCTGTTCTTCCGCTCTGGATTCGGTATCGGGATGCGTAAAGATAGCCCGTGGAAGCAAAATGTCTCACTGGCCATCCTCAGGTAATCTCACTCAAGACTAACCATCCACAGGGTGCAGATATATTTTTGTTTTTCTCTTTTTTTTCTGTTCCTTTCAGCTAATCCCTAGGCTTACCGCAATCTGTCAACTGTTTCTATTTCTGGAATAACGGATTGTTTGACTGATGTGTTGGGTCTCTGAACTAATATAGTTCCCATGAAAACGGCTTCATGGAGGACTTGGATAAAACCTGGGTTCGTTATCAGGAATGTGACTCCAGAAGCAATGCACCAGCCACGCTCACTTTCGAGAATATGGCAGGTATGATCCACCTCTCACAGGATCTTTTTTGCTTTCTGAAGGGCTGTTGACACTGACACTGATCAAATCCCTCAAGGTCATTGAGTCTCTGTGCTGTTGGTTGCTAGATGGGGTTTCTACTTGACTGTAGCATCCAGCTGTATCAGGCAGCAGATCAGTAGTCGCCACATCATGTCACGTTTGCATTAAATTAAAACCAATATCACAAATTGCCAATGAAGCTCATGTTGCCAAAAATTGAAAATGAATCTCTGTCAAAGTGAATAGGCTTTTTTATTCATAGTCTCTGTCTGTTGCCCTCTTTGTCACATTGAAGACTGTCTGGAAATGATGAAATGTATTTTATTTCATTACACAGGCGTGTTTATGTTGGTGGCTGGTGGCATCGTCGCCGGGATCTTCCTCATCTTCATTGAGATTGCATACAAACGACACAAGGATGCGCGCAGGAAGCAAATGCAGCTGGCTTTTGCAGCAGTTAATGTCTGGAGGAAGAACTTACAGGTACAGCTGTCTCCCATTCCCTCCAAACTCTTACTGGAAAACATTAGAGCCAAAAAACAGCCCAGTGGTTTCTGCCACAGAACAAATAAGTCTCATAGATTTCTTCTAGTCGCATGTCTGTCATGTGTTCATGATGCGACTTAAAGGTCATGATGAGGCACAAATTAACACATCGCCAAAAGAGCAAACTCAAAAAGAACAGCCATATAAGGCAGTCAAACTGAGCAGCGAATGGTGCAGTGAACAAAGGCGTTTGTCAATATATAAATACATGCTGAACACTTTTAATGAATCTACTGTATATTGTACAAGGGATAAGGGATATATTTTGTTAACTTTCTGATGCCAAGTACCTCCAAATATGATGATGCATATAAAGTCAACTGTGAACTATGAAAAGATGGAGAGATTTTTACAGTTTCGAAATATTTTTTATATAGTTAAACAATAATAACAATAAACAAAAAAAAATATGTGACCCTGGACCACAAATCCAGTCTTAAATCGCTGGGTATATTTGTAGCAATAGCCAACATTGTATGGGTCAAAATTATCGATTTTTCTTTTATGACAAAAAACATTAGGATATTAAGTAAAGATCATATTCCATGAAGAAATTTTGTGAATTTATTACCGTAAATATATAAAAACTTCATTTTTGATTAGTAATATGCATTGCTAAGAACTTAATTTGTACAATTTTAAAGGCAAATTTCTCAATATTGAGATTTTTTGCACCCTCAGATTCCAGGTTTTCAAATAGTTTTATCTCGGCCAAATATGGTCATATCCTAACAAACCATGCATCAATAGAAAGGTTATTACTTTGGCTGTAGTACAAGGAGAAAATAAAAAACAACAATTTATTTTAGGAAATAACATGTTGTCTTAAAAATATCATGCATATTCATTTTCTCACATAGTATTAATGGGTCTTTAGCATCAAAAATTTTAAATTCCTGCCTAATATCATACTAATAAAGCACTAAGGGCCAGTTTTACTAAACAGGGCAAATTAGTGCGAGAGCGCAATTCCAAAACAGCTCCGATGGGAGGTGTAATTTCAGCGAGTGATTTACTAACAATGTGCAAATTAAAGAACACAGATGCAACATGTCATTTACATATCGACCAACGCAATATATCAAGCGCAGCGCAAATTAGCATAGTCGCAAATGAAAAATAAAGAAATAAATTAGCCAAATTACATTGAAAGACCCGGAGGTCAAAAAATGAAGGTTTGCTAGAAGTTTTGATAGACCTGGTGTTGCGTGACTCCTAGTTGAGGGTTCCAAGTCATCTTTTATTTCCTGAAGCCATTTAAAAATGACATGGCTTGGCAAACGATAAGTTCATATAATGTGTTCTACTGGCATTCCAAATAAATGAATCCATGTGGAAAAAATCCTCTCCCTTCTACCACGCGCTCTCTGTTCTCTGCGGCGCCTCCTCCTAGCAACAACAATTGCAGCCATTTCAAGGGCAAAATAGTTTGACATGTTTTTTTGGGTGTTAAATAATGGCACAAATGCCAGTAATTTGACTAGTGCACACGTTAGTAAATCTCATTGCTGATTCATTTGAATACTCACCTCCCATAAATTTTGTGTCTGAAAGAGAAACTCCTACAAATGCATATTCAATAAGGTCAGGGGCAAAAATAACTGTCCATGCCTTTTCAGCGCTAATTTGTCACTGCACGTCTTTAGTAAAACTAACAGTAGAATTTGAATGCCAAAAGACGGTTTGCGCTGGCGCAAGCTGTTAGTAAAACTGGCCCTATTACTCTAGAAAGCAAAGTATAATTCATAGTTATGTTCTGTTGATAATACAGTACAGTGTGATTGTGAATAGCTGCTAAATGAACATAACCTCACAGTTGTACAAAAATGCCTCAAGGTAAAAAAGATAACAGGCCAATGCATAAATTTGGACATTTGGCCAAGCAACAGCAGACGATCCAAAATAATTCCTTCATAATAATAATGTGTTTTGCTGCAGATCCATGAAAAGACACATCTCTTACCATCCAATCGAACTGCGCAGCATGATAAAGCAGCTCCTGCTGCCTCACTACCGCCAGGGCATTTCTTTTATTGAGCAGCTTGACAAATACACACACACATTAAAGGAGCCTGTGATGCTGCTGTGGAGTCAGGAAGATACATGCTGAGCAGCCCGGCTGAATGGCCCTGCTGGGCTCTAGCAGGGATCAAAGCGTCCTCACGCCCTATACAGATCAGTGTCTGTCCGCTGCTGGCCTCCAGCTGTATCCATACACAATGGGTCACAGGCCAACACGATGCCCGGATGTTGGCAGAAAGTAACTAGGTCAGCCTGTTTGAGACTTGAACACGACTACAACTCTAAACTCCTGTGAAAGTTCATTGTTGAAGCGAGATTACTTTTCCTAATGGGATGCAAGTGGTTGAGCGTTGCCTTGTTACTTTAGACCCATTATTAGCAGGCACATATTTCACCACAAGCCAAATCCGACTAAATCTAACTAATGGAACTAGTGTCAGTGCAGTATCAAAGCTGACAACTATCTGATTGACTTCACACATCAGAGATTCATGTTATAGAGAGTTAAGTGTTTTAACCTTTGGGCTTTACTGCCTACTTGAGTCACAAGACAATGATGCATGGATAATATGCCCACATGTGCCGCCCACTTCAAGTCAGAGGTCCACCATTGTTGAGGGCTCATAATTTGAGTTGAACAAAAAACCACGGACAAGGTCTTTTTGATGGATTTTCCTCCCACTGTTTTATTGAATAAAATAAAAATAATGCTTATATAATTTAATTGCAAATGAGCCTCCATGTAATCCCCATCAGAGTGGGCAAACAAGGATGTGTAACTGCCGCTAATGGCAACCGAATGCGTCGAATGAATAATTCTTCCCTGAAAGCTCAAATCAATCATTCCTCACAAAACCTGGCATGCTTTCTACAGGTGCACGTGCAACGTATGCAAAATCTGTACACACAACTGCTTCCTGAATGCATGAACAGACAGATCTGCCCTGGGTGCATTTGCATTTCAAACCAGAGCGAGCCAGGAGCAGATCAGTAGTCCATGTGATGTGGGCTAGCTGCCCACTCCAGAGGCACTACCTCATCACAGGGCTTTGAAATGCAATGGATGAAAGCACTGACGGTTAAAGGAGCTCGTACGGTCACCCTTTCTACAGAAACCAGAATGCATTATGTGAAAACAGATGAAAATCTTATTGTGGGCATTTTTTGTGTCTTGGTTGTTTTACAATGTTGTTTGAAAGAACCAGACAGTGACTACTGATTCACAAATTCTGAAAAAATTAAAAAATGTTTACAAAAAAAAAAAAAAAAACGTTCAGGTTGTAAAATATCATGTGGCGTTATACTCTCCAAAAATACCTAATGATATTTAACCTATTTTTGGTTATGTACTTGATGGCTAAACAGATATTTTCGAGTCATCAAATTGAAATTTTCTTAAATATGGTATAAAAGTTTTTCAAACCTTTAAAAAAAGCATTTTAAAGAAGAAAAAAAATGAAAACTCTTATACGTCACTCTTATAACCTCTTTGTGGTAAAATGATTCATACATTGCAGTAAAGTAAAGTGCAGTTGCAGATGGTCACATTTTGAGTCGCTCACTGTAGGGGATCAGAAAAATGGTCCAATTGTGCTAGTCAATGAGGGAGTAATGTGCCAGCCAAGGTCAACTGTCATGTCATTCATTTTGCATTCCCTTTTTGGTTCCATGTATTGCATGTCTTCTGGTTGAATTCACCAACCCCCTTCCCAAATCTCTCGACTCCTCTTTGTGAGCCTGCGCATCCCTTCCTCCTTCCTTCATACGCCCATTATACCCTCACTGGGGTATAATGCCAAAGAACTGTGTTAAGTTTCGACTGTTTATTGATGAGTTGTTAATTTTCCCTGAAAACACTAGAACATCTTCTCCCTCTCAAAATGGAGCCTGTTTTTTCCCATCCGATTATACGTTGATTTTGCTTTTTTTCCTTTGCTAATGCTTTGGCTTTCCATTTACGGAGTTGCAAAATTGTGGACGAGTGTGGTCTGATCACACAATCTACAGCAGTCCTCCTCCTCCCCTCTCTAGAGTGTCAGGATTGTAAAAGAGTCGAAGTAAGACTTTATGTACACATTCTCACCCAGTCTATATGCCAGTGTCCTCTTTCCTTGTAGAGCACTGTGGGTGCGTGAAAGCACTGTTCTGACTCACAGCCAAGATGGAGATGCAGAGTGGACAGGAGACGCCATGTTAATTGTGATAAGCGCTAAAATTAGCCATTCAGTAGCTTTAGTAGTCAAGGTGGGTGGTGATGGTTGGAAACCAAACGCGCTCTTCCAGAGAGCACGAATAATTGTTCTACATATACTGTATATTTATTTTAGGATAGGAAAAGTGGTAGAGCAGAGCCCGACCCCCAAAAGAAAGCCTCTTTTAGGTCCATCAGTACCAACCTGGCCTCCGACATCAAGAGACGTAGGTCATCCAAAGACACGGTAAGAAGATTAAGAAAATGACGCCCTGCCTGTACTTCTATCTTCTCGCTCTCTTCCTCTTTCTCTTCCTCCTCCTCCTCGGCCTGCCCTGTTTCTTTCACTCTCTTCCTTTCTCCTGTCATCTCATCTCTCCTCTACAAAACAAACGTCTCATCTCAGACTCTCTTCACCCTCACACATGGAGTTACAGTCATGGCCACATGTCTGTCAGTCAGCCATCTATACTCCATGCAGACATCTGTTGGTAAAGCCCAATCAGGGATCTAGCTGCCAGGGAAAGTGTGGAGAGGGAACCGAGGAGCAGATTTTTGGGGTGCTTGTGGGTTTGACCTTGCAGGAGGGGGCGAGGTAGCTTCTCCTTCTTAGCGCCTGTGCTGGTCTTTCTCCCGTGCCTAACCTGGATGTGACTTTACTTTATGCTCTTTTTTTCCCCTTTCTTTATGTGTACTCGTCTGTGTCTCTCCTTTCACTGCTCGGTCCTGTAACGTTATTTCCATGTACCTCATCTTTCTTTTATTGTCTCATTTTATGTGGTTGCTGTCACAAAGTCACTCTGTACGCCTCCCGCGATGCACGGTATCACCGTTAACAGCCAAAGACGAGCGATGCTAAAATAACATGGGCTGTTCCCCCGGCAGGCCTGCAGTACCAAGATCTCTTAATTTTTTAGCCATCCAATGTTTTCTTTGCAGTTTTATGAAAAAAAAAACACTTTTCATTTTCAGGAAACGCTGCTCAGATGGGTTTTGGGTTTACGTTTACATTGTATTGAACTCTCAGATTTAGATTCCCAAATGAGTTCGTTCACACAAACGCCTCTGCACTGTTTCTTCGGTCCCACAGGTTTAATAAGACGTAGCTCTCAAACCAAACAGCTACACTGAAGATTCAAAACAAACAAATGTGCAAGCACAAACAGACTATTTCATTACATTATTGTAATTGATTTAAACAGAACTTTAATTCAATTGCACACTAGACGTTTTCTGGGTATTGCAATGATTGACCCGGGGCTTTGTTGCATGCATTCCTCAACTCGGGAGATTATTCTGATTGGCAGCTCGTTTGTTTGATGGTTTACAAAAAATATCCAAATCCATGTAGCTCACAATTCAGTTGGATTCTCCTTCTGTAGGATGGTTTGAATCATTTAGAGAGGTGAGGGTGCAAAATGTGTTTTTTTAACTTGATATGATTTCAAAATACATTTTCCAAAGATGAAGGCAGAATAGGAGCAGATTAAAGACTCAAAGACTACTAGCTATACAGTGCCAAAAAGTCTTTTTGAACTGATGTTTACCCATCACAGTCCTAATCATCCTTTTTCTTTTCTATCAGTGTTTTTTATAAATGGATTTGAATGGTGTTTTGAATGTCGGTGTCCACACCACATGCCACACTGCCTCTCTCTTCCTCTACCAGCATGATCCTTCTGGTTGTTGTAGAATAGAGCTCTAAAGCTGTTCCCCTGTTCGTAGGCAGGGGGCGCTGTGGTTATGACTCAGAATTGACTTGGAACACCATAAACAATGTTATTACGACTGAGGGAATCACAACACCCACTAAAGCCACTTCTTTTGATATATATCCAAAACTATATCCCATAAACGTGATTGTAGATAAATAATTTTCAACGTTGTAGCGAATAAAAGTGAGAGTTCACCCAAAAATGTAAATCTTATCATTTACTCAGTAACCTTTACTCGAACCTGTATGATTTTATTTCAAATCTGCCGAACACACACTTAGATATTTTGAACAATGTTTTAGCCCATTCATTGAAAGTCAGTTGGGTCCAAAACAACACTCAATTAACTTTCATTGTGTGTGTGTGTGTGGGGGGGGGGGATTATGATATAGATGAGTGTACTATTTGGAGAGTATCACAATAAATAAACCAACCTTTCAGACTAATAATGCTATAGAATCAGAGAAATTGAGAGCTATTGAGGGTGAAACCTGTGTCGAACTGGAATGAACTGCACCTTGTGCTGCATATCAGGTCCGGCTGTCATATTTCATTAGGACAGTTACTATGGAGACAATACTTCTAGGTCAGGTAAATTATTAGCCGTGGGCCGGGAGACAGAGCGCTCTCGTTTGTGCCATTTCAGGCTTCTCGTGCAGACATTTTCGCATGTGATATACGGTGCCGTTTAAGGAAGCATATTCATTCAGGACTGTAAGCGTGAGCAATGATCCTTTAAGGAAGCAATTGTGCAGTAATGAATCGGTGACCTTGTTCACTCTATTTATCTTACAACGTAGTCCGAGGAGGCCTGTCTGTTTTTAAATCGCAGACAAATTATTCTAGATGACAGATAAACATGGCTTGCAGTGGGTGGAGAGATCGCCTCCGTCATAACAACGTGAACTAAATACCGGTCACGGGAGGTACAGTGCATATTTAGGATTATGCAAATATATATGCTCTTACTTTCCCTTTTTCTGTTTCTTCCTCATCTATAGCCATATCCTACGGACATTACCGGCCAGCTCAACCTGTCAGACCCCTCTGTGAGCACAGTGGTGTGAAAGTGGAGAGAGAAAGAGAATTCTACAGGCAGAAAGAAAGAGAGACTGGAAAAGCAGGATGCGGTGGGTTTGAGGCAACACCTTCAGCACCGTCATTTGAGCAAAACCCACCCCGTCTCAGAATATGCACACTGGATATGAAACTTATGGACACACTGTGCCAAATTCAACCACACTGGAGCAAATTCACACTGCCACACAGTTCACACCAGACCAACACATTCACACACTCACACACACAAAGTGCTTCACTTTTTACAATTTTTTGCACATATCTAAATCGTTTTTTGTGAAATATGTAAATATATACTCAGATTTCTGTTTCTCCACATTAGGTCATCATTCAGTCTTAACAAAAAAAAAAACAATTATAATAATACCGAATAGTTTTTCACTTTTATGATTCAGGCATAATTGTTTCATACAGTACATATATGTCTTTCTACCTCCATCTAAGATATATGTAGCTTATCTCAACACTTTGGTAGTGTTTTGGTGTTTTCCCACTTGAAAAGAGCAAACACAGAACTTATCTTTGACTTCTTTGTATATTTCGATTTGAAAAAGTAGGTTAGGGTGGAAATTGTGTGGCTATAAATACTTCTGTAGGTGAAAGTTTGGCGCATTTTGATCAACGTTGCACTTTGCTGTAATTCTCTCCCTTCACTGCCGATTTCAGAACACTCTCCTGAAGTTGTCCAGGTTGCTTTGGGCACATACTGTGAATCTTTTTTCGCTACTTTTATTTGTTTATGTTTTTAATCTTTTGTACAAAAATCTAGATTTTTTTGGGGGGATGAGAATTATCTGAATATCAGCATATTACACAGGGTCTATCCAGCCAGGGGCTATGTAGCAGATCCGACCTTCAAACAAATACAAAACTTAAAACGAATGAAAGGAACCCGCTTATGATAAAGAGTGGCGTAGATGTAATGAAGCAGATATTATTACAGGATCTTTTGAGATTGATGTCGAACTTTGCTTGAAATTCCCTGTAATAATTTCTGTATCATTGTGTGAGCTGGTAGCTAGCATATTTTAGCTATCACACTGTGGTCCTTTCCTCAGATTATATATATATTTCATCATGTCATCATAAAATATGAGCAGTAATATTTTGTCTGTGTGAAATAATAACACTAGATGCTATTTCCATCGTTTGTTGTCAAGCTTTTGCTCTGTGGACTAGTTAAATGGTTACCAGCAAAAGTGGCCATTCATAATTCAGTCGTCTTTTTCTGTGGGCTTTTAAAAGTATACAGACCAATAATAGGAAGATCACTGTATAGATTGTTTGTCTCAAACAATCAACCTGAGGGCTTTGCTAACTATTGTGAGAAGTTTAGAATGTGACCTATGCGTGCTGTAACAGTAAGTTATGAAACTGTTTTAGAAGATGAACACAATAACATGAGAAAAATATATGTTTTAGATTAAAAAAATGTATAGAAAAAACATTAGATTCATGGTTCAGGGTTTTGTGGTCTTTGCTTGAAAATATGCTGTGTTGGGTTCAGCAAGGGTCTGAAGTCCAGTTTTACTGTGAACTGCTTTGTGAAATTCGTTGAAGCGTGTAACACGTTAAGCAGATACACAAATTATCTAAAGATTCATAATCAATCCTATATAGAAAAAGATATGCTGCCATATGCACTGCTGTGTCCTTCAAGCTAATATTTGATCGTATAATTGGAATCTGTGTGGTGGAAACCCACGATGGTAGCAGGGAATAAATTAAAGTGTGCAGCCTGAAGTACTTGTGAGGCTCAAGAGGAAGCACATCTTTGACAAACAAAGCAAAGTAACACCATTCACTGTTGTATGCAAACATGCATTATTTCTAAAGCTTTAAAATATTGCAAGGCCATTTAAATCTGCTTTCACCATATTTCTCGACCACCAAATGTGCTTTTGATGACTATTCCAATACTGTTTGTGAAAAAAACACTCTGAATTGAATTCAAACAAAGATATATGTTAAAAATGTATAACTGCTATACTCCAGTGTGCCAATAAAATATATATCAAAAGAACAAATGAAACCTGGATTGAATAACTTTATGCTCACTGTTCTCGCTCTACCTTACTTTTGTTAGAAAAATGTATGTTTCAGAAAATCAATATCTTCATAATTATTTAATAAAAGAGCACTAGAAGTTGTAGGCGAGTGTTTGAGAAACAGAGAAAATCAGATATGAGGATTCACTACAAGATTAAGAGCAAAGGTCAGCTGCTCTCTTCTGTAATTAACTGTGAAATTTCACACTGAATGCCCTATACATTTTTTCTCTTTGTGAGTGCACTACTGAATATTTGGTTAAATTCCAAGCTCATATTGTGTTTACCTTACAAGCTTTGATGTGAATATTTTCTGTGTGTTGTAAGTGTTTTGTATTACATCTAATATTTTATGTGTTTACCACCATGAACAAAATTAATTAGTACATTCAGTACATTCATTATTCAAAAAGATATGAAATATGCCACAATAATGTTTATCATCAGTATCTTGGCACCACTGCTCTCAAGGGGATATGGGTTAGGATATTGCACAGCGTGAGAGCACGCACAGCCATTTGTTTCACTGTCATGATCAAGGCAAAAAGCAACTGACTAAATCTATTTTAATCTTTCAGGGCTTTCTGAAATATGTGGAAGCAGTTGTGAGTTTACTTACAGTAGGTACAAATAATCTACTGTGGGTAATATTCATTCATATCTACAGCCACAATCTGACGCATGGAAAGTAGAATTATTTAAACCACAGAAAATGAATTATCATTGCACAATCCGCCTCTCACATTAAACAGACATGGTCACAATCTGGTGTGGAGAAGGTGTTGTGCCAAAACAGGAGAGGAGGAGCTGTTCTGAATCTGTTTGCTTTGACATTTTGAGCAGAAGTAATCCAAACAGGAGTACATGTCAGTGAATGGACAAACCCTGGGGCATCCTGCAACCTGATGCTTGTTAGTCTTCGAAAGCTAGCAGTCCTACAGCTTCTACATCAACTGGAAAGGTAGGCTTTTATTGGTGTTTATATTGCATTTGTGCTGTTTTATCGCTGCCAAGGAAGATGAACCAGCGTATTTACCTCTCACCGGTATCTATGTAGTTAATGTGGCATTTCAGTAAACTAGTGGGTTTTTGATGCACCCCTCAGTTTAAAAAGCCATTATACATATCTAGTTTATTATTTAGTTTTTTAAATATAACTCTTCTATTTAGAGTCTATTTCAGGTCATTTGTTGGTTAAAAACTTGATCAAAATATATTGGTTTATAAGGATTAAGGATTGGATTTAGCACCCAGTCAATATAAGATACTTTCTATGAATTTCGATGTTTGGGAATGTTGAAAGGAAAGCCTGTCAAGCTACAAGTGAATCATAATTTGAAGCAGTTACAGTCAAGCTACTGTTTCGAAACAGTAGTTAGCTACACTACAAGCTACAAACAAAAAGTAGCTAACTACATTAAAGATACCAAGGGGAATGTTTTATAGATAAAAAAATGCAATGATAAAATATAGGCCTATAACTTAATCAGAGCCATAAAGACATTCCTTTTTCGAATTTGAGCAGGTAAATTCATACTGAATAACTGCAAAAAAAAGTGAATTTATATTACCAATTCATAATTATAGTAATAGTACAGGGAGTCTGGACGAACCAATTAATTTAAAGGGTTAGTTCACCCAAAAATGAAAATTCTGTCATTAATTACTCACCCTCATGTCGTTCCAAACCCGTAAGACCTTCGTTAATCTTCGGAACACAAATTAAGATGTTTTTGATGAAATCTGTGAGCTCTCTGATCAGCAAGGATACTACCACGATCAAGGCACAGAAACGTATCAAGGATATCAGTAAAATAGTCCATGTGACATCAGGGGTTCAACCGTAAGTTCACAAAGCAGCGAGAATACTTTTGTGTGCAAAGAAAACAATAATAACATCAATTTATTCAACAATTCTTTTCCCAGAGTTACCTTCTTCCACCATTTTGGAGAGTAGCCTACCCCAGAACGTAATCAACAATCAGCCTGGTTTAGATTCAGTAACGTTAGACAGCGTAAAACTGTTGAACGTAAAACAAAGCTGATTACATTGATTACGCTCTGGGCTACTCTCCAAAATGGCGGAAGACCGTAACTTGGGGAGAAGAATTGTTGAATAAATTATGTTATTAAAAATTATTCTCGCTGCTTTGTATACTTACGGTTGAACCCCTGAAGCTACATGGACTATTTTACTGATGTTCTTGCTACGTTGCTGTGCCTTGATCGTGGTAGTATCCGTGCTGTCTATGGAGGGTCAGAGAGCTCTCAGATTTCATCAAAAATATCTTAATTTGTTCTGAAGATGAACGAAGGTCTTACGGGTTTGGAACAACACGAGGATGAGTAATTAATGTCAGTACAATTTTTGGGTGAACTAACCCTTTTAAAAAAAGTCATCGTTCTAAACCCTGAAACATTTCACACTTGTAATTTAATAACGAGGTTAGCGTCAGGGGGGTTTTGCAACCATACTTTGGAAAAACAACAGGATTAAGAAAATAAATGAACTTTCACACAACTGAAAATGTATTTAATTTATACCCTAACACTCATGCATTCTATATCTGAAAAGATTGTGTTTGCATATTTATGACAGACAAAAGCCCTAGCCAGACCTGTGCAACATGAACTGCAATATTCATCTCATCTCTGCGGCCCTACCACTTGTTTTTCCCACAGCAGGCAGCTTGTAAGAATCTCGGAGTACTCCCCGTACAATGAGCACAGCACAAACAAAAGATTTCGCCGTGTCTCTGTATCCACATCAGCGGCCAGGAGCTGTGCTGAAGAGATCTCTGTGGAGGTACACACATTTCACTGATGAGAGCTGTCAGAACGGATGCTTCCTGGACAAACAGCGCCTTCTGCTGGGCAGCCTGGTAATGCTGGCCCTGTGTGGCATGGTGCTGCTTCTGCTGTGGAACTACCAGTGTTTCATTGTTAACCACACGTGCCAGGACCCAGAGCACAGTCCGGAGCATGTGCTGTTTGATAAAGATCAGCAAAGGCTTTCTTCATATGGACCAGCCTGAAGCTGTGATGCTGAATAAAGCTGCTTATGAAGACTGTTCCAAAGGGCACACAGAGACTGGGGTTGGGGGGAGAGAAACAGGGTTTATAAAATGCACAGTGCCCTATATCTACTTTTGTGCAGTTCATTTTATTTTTAACCTGACATAATATATATATATACACTGCAGTAATGTATAGATGAATCATCAGTAGCACTTGTAGACAAAAGAATATAAAGTGGAATGTTAATAGTTGTTAAATTATAGTAGTTCTGTTCAATGTTTCATATTGTCTGTGGTTATAATTTGTGTTTACGTTGCATAATGCAGGCCCTGCTTAAATAAATATTAAATAAATCCTCTTGGCACACAAGCAAAGTAATTTTCTATGATGAATGACTTTGCATCTGCTCATAATTTCCAATAGGATATGCACTACAGTATGAGCACAGTGCAATAATGATTATGTTACACTCTTTTAATGTAATTTTTTACTATCCTGGTGGCACAGTTTTATTGCAACATTCAGAGATAAGCCTTGTCTAAAAACCTCATGATATGTTTCCTGCTTGGCGCACCACAACCTGCCGTGCAGCCCTTGTATGTTTTGCACTTCACACACTTCTGCATTTCAGACAGCAGCGTTAACCACACACTCAATCAACGGAAAAACAAAAGCCGTTCATCAAAGAATGAACTTTATATGATGCACAGCTTCCAGTACACAAAATGCAGTGCTGTTTTTGTGACAAAAGGTGACAACATAGACTGTGGGGCCAGTCGCCACACAAGTTTGTTGTCACAAGGGTTATATCTCAGTAAATAAAATGTAGATTCAAGTTAAATTTCACAAGTGTGTGTTTGTGTTCTTTCAAGAAGCAGTTTGCAGTGGAGATCAAAATTAGAGAGCAATCTTTAAATAGGCTACTTGATTTCTCTGAAATTTTGTTAATCTTCACCACTCAAAAATGGAAGAAATATAAGCTGTAGGTAGAATTCTGTGAATTTTGTCTTCCTATAAGTAAAATTATAATATTATAATCATATCATCAACCACACTAGTATACAATCACAGAAGTCAACTAAATAATAAAGGTAGATTTTAAATCAGTGGTTGAGTATGTTTTTAGGATACTTTAGCAGGTCGAAGGAAACTGTCAGGCGTGTTTATATTATTTATTTATAACATTTATTGCGCAGAACAATGATTTGAAAGGCCTATTTTAGTAGCCTACATTTCTTTTAACTGAATCCGTGCTTCATAACTGTTTTAATAACCTGAAAACCATAACCCGTACAGAGAGCGGCACGCTACTGGGGCATGTTGTCACAAATCTGAACGTGTGTTGACCAATCTGAATATTTTCCCCTGGGCAGTAGCCTACACTTTAACGTTTCGTGGTTTTCAAAAACAAACTCATTCTGGGAAATCACTGTAGTAAAGGGACAACAAGGTGGTATAGAAAAACACTATACAAATATGAAAAAGAAACTCACTCTATTCAGAAGCAAATAACAGGGATCAAATAACACACTAAACAGTCAATCGACTTCAGATTAGTCCGGTAGTATATAAAGCATCTGATTTATTGGACAACGCATTCTAACAGCGAGAACCTGTTGCGCCACGAACACATGACAAGGAACAATGTATCTTGTGCCATGCCCACTTGTGTTTGCCGCCTGTATTTAACACACGTCACAATAGTACCTGACTTCAACGAATGTCGTCGCAGTCATTTGTCTTGTGTGGATCGCGTCGCGTGGATGGCATCCAAGGGAAACCAACAGCAATGCCAGATCATTACCGCTACTGCGGCTCTGTTTCTGGCAGTCTGTGGCATTCTTCTGCTCGTCGTACCCACTGAAGACATCAAACAGCCGCCAGAGTTTATGGTAATACTATTTTTCTCATACGTGCCACACACAGGCTACAAATCCGAAAGAGGCGTAGGGAACATTTCCCATTCCCGCGACGTTTTGCTGAGCGCTTAATAAAATCGTGAGAATAAGCAGCTTATCTTTATGGTATCGATCAGTTTCCGGTAGAGCAGATAATAACGAGCGCCTCCTCTGCATGTTTCACCTGCCTTGTCTTGCTCAAGGTGAGGTCTGATTTGTCAGGGGGGGCCCATGGGTAAAGTCATGTGCCCCAACACAAGTGGGATGACAGAAAAAGTGCACTGCACAAGTGTCTGGACAACTAATCTCTTTTTTTATAAATAAAACCACTGAACAGACAATACTTGTTCTCAACTTCTTTCATTGTCCAAACAGACGGAGTTTGTGTATGTGTCTCGTGAATTTTTGTCAAAATTGCTCATGTTCTGTTGCATGTGGAGTGGATGATGGCTGCTGGTGTGGTCCTCTGGCTGGCTGGCCCGTGCCCCTTTTTGTTTCCTGCCCAATTCTGTGGCTGGAGGTGAGCAGTTTGTGGCACCTGAGGTGCTGGAAGCCCAGCCTCAATTCGTGGCATGGAGGTGATCAGTTTGTGGCACTGCTGAGGTGGTATGGAAGCCCAAGTTTCTTTGACAGTGGCCTTCAGCTCATCTGCATTTTTTGGTCTCTTGTTTCTCATTTTCCTCTTGACAATACCCCATAGATTCTCTCTGGGGTTCAGGTCTGGTGAGTTTGCTGGCCAGTCAAGCACACCAATACCATGGTCATTTAACCAACTGCTAGTGAACCAAACTGAGAGACCATTTTGAAGCCTCAGGAAAACTTTGCAGGTGTTTTGAGTTGATTAGCTTATTGGCATGTCACCATATTCTAATTTGTTGAGAGTGAAATTTGGGTTTTTGTTTAATGTGAGCCAACTAAACGAACCAAAGACTTAAACTACTTCAGTCTGTGTGCATTGAATTTATTTAATACACGAGTTTCACAATTTGAGTTGAATTACTGAAATAAATGAACTTTTCCACGACATTCTAATTTATTGAGATGCACCTGTAAATTGCATTTATACATTTAGACATCACAACCAGTGTAAATTTGGTTTGCATTTAAGCCATTGTGTGTGAAATGTAGAGAGGTAACAGATTCCAACAACCTATAATGCTGCCTTGTCGGATTTGGTGACCATGTTGTTAATCTGCAGATATTCACATGAGAGCAATATGCTTTTTGGGAAATAAAATAAGTTTAGACATCACCAATTTGGGTAACATTTAAGCCATTGTGTGTTTTTCCGTAACATATAATGCTGCCTTGTTGGGTTTGATGACCTTGTTGTGTATCTGCAGCTTGTCACAAATGCTTTCAGAGGTATGAAACTGAGGAGACATTACCTGAATGTAGGCAAGGTCTAGAATTAGAGTAACATTAAGGCCACTGTGAAATAGAGAAGGGGTTTCAGTGAACTTGCTGTATAGTATCTGCAGGTGCTCATATAAGAGAAATATGCTTTCTGGGATATAAAACAAAGAAGTTTAGACATCACAAGTATGAATTTGCATAACTTTAAAGCTGCTGTGTGTAAAATGGGAGGGAGGGGAACGGACTTTCGGGTAGCTCTGATGACCAATAGGTCAGTTTTTTGCACAATACTACCACTTTCCTAAATGTTAATGTGAAACAACTGAATTGAATCACAAAATTAACCAAATATCAGTTGTTAAAATTTAAGTGTATATCATTTTGTTTAATTAACTTTTTTCTAAAAGACAAAAAAAGTTAATAGTTGTACAATTTGGTATATGTTCCTGTTGCCATATCTATGCCGTTTCAGATTAGCATGGCCAGGCTGGCTTTTGGAACATCGTCTACATCAGCTTCAGAGCTAATGACCTTAAATCTTTGACATGGTTCATGTTAGCTCATAATAGAGTGCAGTTTAATGATCATAATCCATCAGGACAGTTTTAAAAGTGTCCCAGTGCTTAAAATAGATCCTCACAAATAATGAAATACATAATTATATACTTTTTGTAAATGACCTTCCAGTTATCATTTGAAGACAACAATAAAAGATTAGTGCAGATTATATGTATTCCTTGCAGAAGCTTATTTTTAATAGTATTTTCCATGTTCTTGTCAGATATTGAAGTTAGTTCATATCTATATAATGTTATCATACAAATTATAAAGTGTTCAGAATTACAAAAGCTCTTACAACAATAATATTTCATGAAAAATATTAATTCTTAGTTGCCTTTGCCTGCATGACCATGCAATGCAATTTTACCCGATGGCACACTTGCCAAACTAGATTTAGATCATTTTATTTAATCTAATAGTAGAGGGTGAGCTATATTTCTCCAGCTGTGCTGTCTTTTTTATTTAAACAGTCGTAAACACATAAAAGCTTTTGTTCATATTGCCTGGATCCCATTGTTTGTATTTCCCAGCCATTTTTATTCAATGCTTTAATCCCTTTTCTTCTTAGTAACATGACAGTGAGTCATTGTGCTTTTGAAGATCTGGGATTTTTTTCATATAGTTTTTGTACCAGTATGTACCCCGCACCCCCATTACTGTTAAATTACTTAACAGTCCTTCAGCATATTTTGACAATTCCGTTTAGCTTCATGGTAACGTAATATCTTGAAGACAGTAAAATGACTCCCTACACAGGTGACTGATGGCACAATCTGAGCAGAGTCACATTGACATAGAAAGGCAAACTTGAACATGTTTTGAGTCGCCTATTGAACTTAAAAGAGCTGCTAGACACTGTTATTATACTAAGCTAAAATGGCTGTATGCAAACTGTAGGCAAAGTCTGGAGGGCAAGATATGTACTTTGAAGAGATTATCATGGTTTGCATGAATGGATAAAGTTCAGGCAGTGTCTTGCCCAAAATACACAATCCTTTGGGAAGCATGTACTGCAGGTGTGTGCGATAAAAGGAAGGGATGAAAACGAGAGTCTGTGGCATATATGTAAATTATGCTTGTTATTTCTTGATCTTTAGGTTGTTAAACATCTATTATAATCATTGAGCAAACATTTGACACTACTTCAAAGAAGTGTTTAAGTAAATCATATTCATATTTGCAAAGGCGGCTACAGAGGTGAGTCATGTTAATTAGAATAATCAGAATAAATGAGTTTGTAAAGCAACACGATGCATCTAGTAGAGCTGTAAATGGGACGGGTTAATTAGTCAGAAAACCTCAAGTATTAACTAGGCCTACATCTGATTTGTTTAAATTTATCAGCATAAGTTACGTAATCATGTTTTAACCAATGAGGAGATTTTGTTATCAAGATTTTCAACTCTTCTGTGAAAACTATGAGTAATCTAGTTCCCACGTCTAATTCTCAAATCCACACCCTGTTTTTAGCAGCATGAGACCCAAATTACCTGGGGCGGGTTACACCAGCTATGTGCAAGTTATAACTTCTAGTAAGTCTTAAATCAGTCCTACATTAGAATTTACATACTACTAAACGTTTGATTGTTGCACCATTAAACTTGAAGTGTGACTGCATAGAATCCTCCATCCAGAAGTAAAGGCTGGAATAAAATGGCAAACTGATCAATCAATGATCAATAATCTCATGTCAGACTTCAATCATGTTGTTCAGTCCAGGTTTCAATGCTAAAAAATATAAATAAAAAAGACAAATCTTAAAAACATATACAATAAAAAAATGGCAATTTAAAAATGTCATTTATTCCGGCAAATCTGAATTTTCAGAAGCTATTACTCCAGTTTTCATAAATCATTCATACATTTTTCCAATATGCCAATTTGGTGGTCAAGAAATATTTCTTGTTATTATCAATGTTGTGCTGCATTTTTTTGTACAAACTATGATATGTTTTTCAGGATTTTTTTTAATAGAAAGTTCAAAATAACAGCATTTATTTGAAATAGAAAAATGTGGTATCATTATAACAGTTGTATTGTCACTTTTGAATTTAATGTGTTCTTTTTTGCTGGATAAAAGCATTTGCATAAAAGCAAATTGAAGGTGTATATTTTGGCAGTGTGTCTGTGTATGCAGGTCTTCCCTTGCAACCAAATCCTTGTCACCACAGGTTTTTAGCCTTAGCCTCATTTTTTTCACTGTTGTGTTTGTTCTCAGTATGGAATCGTCCTGGATGCTGGATCCTCTCATACGGCCATGTTCATCTACAAATGGCCAGCAGACAAGCAGAACGGTACCGGCATAGTCAGTCAACACAGCGAGTGTCATGCCAAGGGTGAGTATTTAATGATCAAATGGTGTTCTTATTTGATGTTCCTCAATTGAAAGTCTGTTAAGAGACTAAATGTAAATGTCAGGCGATAAGACTGAAATAAAAAGAACAGTCCAACAGGGATGTGAGACTGCTAAAACCTTGTGCAATACTGTAGCTTAAAATACATGGTTTTGTCTTTTTTGTATTTTTTTTTTTTAAACGATTTACTCTAATCTTTGTTTTAACATGCATCACACTTCTCAAAATTCACTCAAAGAACAGATATTGCAAAAATCCAAACGACAATGTCAGATGTATTGTAATTAATTAGTTCTTGATATTTTTTCACTGCTTGAACATTTGCATAGAATTCCTTTGGACTGAGAAATGGCATTCTTAAGAAGAGTGCAGAATTGCAACTCATTGTTGCCCGCTTCCTTTTTTTGTGGTGGTGCCTGAAGTTTGCCTTTTTAAAATGTCATCACTTTGGCTCAGTTTTCCACTCTTCTTTAGGGATCTGACATTAACAGAATCGGGATCTTGAACTTTTAGTACCCCTCAAATACCCCTCAAATATTGCTGAGTGGCAATGTACTACGGAAACATCTGGAATAGTCACCTAAAACATGTCTGGTTACATTTATGGTAGTCAAGTGATTGTGGCATCTCAGGCAGTGAAACAAGAACTGATAGTTCAATCATGACAACTCTCTGAAGATTTTAGCATGGTGATGGATATGACAATGTTAATGTATTTGGTCTTGGCGTAATAGATCTGCTACACTACTGCTGCTGCTGCTGCCCCTTATTATATTATTGGTTATTGCTGTAGTTGTAGATTATTTCTGCTGCTGCTGCAAGCAAGTACAGGAACTTTCTACTTCCAATGCATATGGCAATACGGTGCCGTGAGTATTTAAGACATACTGCTACTGCACAAATAGCATATAAAAGAGATCACTGAACGCGTGCTGCAGGAATCTCAAGTGAATACTAGCCAGCCATATAAATGTAAGGCAGTAAGCTCATTGGCTGCATATGCAGCATGAACCAATCAGCTTGTTCCAAGTCGTTTAACTCTCTGAATATCATCAGTTATGCTAACAACCCATCAGCCTGCACCATCTAGAGTTTCATGACTGAACTATATTATGTCTTGCCCATACAGAGTTCATAAGGTATTAAGAGGAATTCTGTCATTCATTTCAGTTGTCTTATGATTTTACCTCTCTTTTCCTCTCTCACTAAACAGGAGGTGGGATCTCCAGTTATGCTGGTAACAAAGGAGGAGCAGCCAGTAGTCTTGAGGAATGCATGGACAAAGCCATGCAGGAGATCCCAAAGTCAAGACACAAACTCACCCCTGTGTATCTCGGGGCCACAGCGGGCATGAGACTACTGAAGTGAGTCAGAAAGCTCACTGCTTTGTGACAGAAGCTGCTTTTATAACCACAAATGACAGATTTATCATTATCTTATATAACTTACCTCTTACAACTTGCAATGTTACAGGTGGTTTAGTTTCATATAAATTCTGTTCTTTGAACTTTCTATCCTGACAAAATATATATAGAGAGAAAGAGGAGATTGTATTAAAAGTGTAATTTTTCAGAAATACAAAAACAATTATTTGTGTCTTATCACACAGTATTTCTAAACCCAAAGAGTCAGATGAGGTTTTGAAGGAAGTGGCAGACAAACTGAAGACCTACCCATTCAGCTTCCAAGGGGCCACCATCTTAAGTGGACAAGAGGAGGGAGCTTACGGATGGGTCACAGTCAACTACCTGCTTGAGAATTACATCAAGGTATATTGTTGGCCATACTGTGTATCTCACAACATTTCAATGTCCTTTACTAAATTTGTTACTGGCCATTACCCTACATTTTTCTCTCTCATGTCTCTAGTATGGTTTTGTGGGTCAATGGCTGTCTCCAGGCAAAGACACGGTTGGTGCGCTAGACTTTGGTGGAGCTTCTACTCAGATCACCTTTGAAACTAAACAGACGGTGGAGAACAATAACAATCTGATGAAACTGCGGCTGTACGGACGAGACTATCTGATTTACACTCAGAGCTTTCTGTGTTATGGGAGAGATCAGGTGTTACTCAGACTGCTGGCATATCTGATTACGGTTAAGTGCAAACCTTTAGTCTAAATTATCCTCAGACAAGCTGATTAACTTATTTGATTCTATAAGTTTTGATGTTTTCTCTTTTTTATGTATCTTATAGACTCAGGGTTCAGACCGCTCTATAGTTCACCCCTGCTATCCTGCAGGTTACAGTGACTCCATAAAGCTGAGCAGTGTGTTTGATACTCCATGCAATAAAAGACCAAATCCTTATAAACCTGATGACGACCTGCAAATCAAAGGCACAGGAAACTACGATCAGTGCCTGAGAAATGTTTCTCGTCTCTTCTCTTTTAACAACTGTTCTTATTCCAGATGCTCCTTTGATGGAGTCTTCCAGCCAAACATTACTGGAAACTTTATGGTACAAATTTCTTGAGCGCATAATATGGAACATTTAAACCTTGTGCATTTAGTAGATTTTTTTTTTTATACATAGATTTTATCAACCAGCATAACATGCAATTTGTTCCTTCATCTCTCATGCCTTTGGCAACATTAATGTTTTTAATGTTGGGGGATGGTTATGTTAACATGTAAGCAGTTATTAAGCGAGACAGCTCAAAGCATTAAATTAAATCATAAATTAATTTGCTGGGCACTCAGTGTCATGATTACATGTGTCATTATTATGATTATGCAATCTCTCTCTCCATCACCATTCTTTCTCTGGCACAGGCATTTTCTGCATTTTTCTACACCCATTCCTTTCTTCAGGAAGCAACAGGCATCAGCATCATGTCCCCAGAACATTTAGAGGATGCTAGCCATGTTGTCTGCAACATGAGCTTTCAGCAGGTATTGCCCCACTGAGCTAATTTTGAGCCCTGCTATTCTGAGATGACTTTTCCCTTATCTCAGCAATCGACCAGTGATTGAGAGTCTCCGATTAAGAGAACTTACTTTATCTTACATGAAGATGTTATTTTATATGTACACTGCGTATTGACTTATTATTATCAAATGAAGCAATATTGAATATTTAACAGATTACTTATTTATTTAGCCTACTTTTATTAAATGACTTTCAGATATTCCACTCAGGCTTTCTTTTTCATTCTCATTGCCCTAGATGACAAATAAGTTTCCGGGTCAGGAAAGCCGTTTGAAGGACTACTGCGCAGTCTCTGCCTTTGTGCAGGTGCTCTTGGTCAATGGATATGGCTTTGGTTTTCTCTCCTTCCCTCACATCTCCTTCCAGAAGAAGGTAGTTAGACCAATTTGCAAAAACTGTCTCTATATACCTCCTTAATGCACGTTCCCCAATTTATAGGCACACAAACTTTCTTTTTGATATCGCCAAGCTCTCTAATTGTTTTAACCCCTTCCTTCCAAACATTATTCACAATAAAGAGCACTTTTCACTGTCAGGTCAATTTCTCATGCATAAAATCAAGTACTATATTTCAGTGTATTCTTAATTTTAAAAGGAATATTTATCACATCACAGGGGTAAAATGGATTGTAATAGTTTTTGTGTTAATGTAAAGGAATAGTTAACCCAAAATTTAAATTTGCTGAAAATGTACTCACCCTAGAAGTATTTTGTTTCTTCATCAGAACAGATTCGGAACAATTAAGCATTACATCACTTGATCACCAATGCATCCTCTGCAGTGAATGAGATTTGTTGATAAAAACACGCAGCTTTTCACTTCACTGGACATTAATTGATGGATTATTGTAATGCTTTTATCAGCTGTTTTTGAACTCTTATTCTGATGGTACCCAATCACTACAGAGGATGCATTGGTGAACAAGTGATGTAATGCTAAATTCCTCCATTCGTTCGGATGAAGAAACAAATTCATCTATATCTTGGATGGCCTGAGGTTGAGAAATGTTTTAAGGGTGAGTCGTATTTTCAGAAAATGAGCGACTGACAGTTGTCATAAACATGCATAAAAAGTCATGTCAGTCTTATGCACACCCCTTCAAGTAAAGTGTAACCAAAAAATGTTAATATTGCTTTGGTTTGCAGGCGGGGGACACATCTGTTGGCTGGTCCCTTGGCTACATGCTAAGCCTAAGCAACCAGCTGCCTGCTGAAGATGTTTTACTGAGGAAATCACTGCGCTCAGGCGCCTGGAGTGTTCTGGTTGTACTCTTTTGCTTCCTTCTTATTGTGGCACTTTATTTTTTGTTGCGAGCCATCCGTAAGAAAGGTGCTGATAATGCCATTTAATGATGATAGTTATTTTTCTCGCTATGTGTTATGCACTGCCCTTAGCAGGAATGCTTCTGTTTACAGTGCATTGAATACAACACGGATGCACAAATACTTTTTGTATCACATTTCATCAAACCTATCTCATTTCAATAACCAATTTCTTATCAAGCACATTTTTTATAAATGATCATTTTAGAAGAGATTGTACAACAGGAGACGTAATTTTTGTGTGTTAAGTGATTATTCTTGATGAATAAGACTCATAAGATGTTTATCTTGTTATAATGTTGTATGTGTGTTATGTATACTGTGCTGTGCCTTAATATGATATTATGTATTCTTGTTTTAAAACTTTTTTCCTTGTTCGTGTGCAATGCAATGTTCTGTAAACCAAAGTCAAAAGCACTGAAAACATTCAAAATGGAAAATCTTGAAAATGTAGTTATGCAAATAGAAGAATGTATTAGATTTTTACATGGTATTGCTTGCTTCTATTTCTGCTGAATCAGGAAAGCTTTTGTAATACTAAATAAGTTAAAGTGGTTACTAATTTTTCTGTATTTTTTAGATATAATAAAACGCTGAATGTGTTTGGCCTTTAGTCCTTGTCTTGTAATAATAATGCTGATACACAGATTTTTGTCCAATGAAATGTTCTCAAGTTTGAGATTGTCCCTCCACCTAACACCACCCACAACCAACTAGCAAGCAGCCAATCATGTTCAAGTCTGATGTAACCGCAGACTATTGACTGATTAAAAAGAAGAGCCGTTAAATATGTCTTGCCTAAATTTCAGAAATATGTCAACACAGGACAGAGTCTGTTCACTTTTACATATGTTTATGTTTCCCCCAACACTTTTGGAATTCAATCAATAGCTATCCTATATGTGGCTCTCCATTTTTCAATCATTCCTACAGAATATGTTCGATTTATGTGCATAGTGATTTTCCAAATGCATATTGTCTATTGTTATTAATGAGGAACAACATGATTTTGTTTGCTCTAATGCCACCTAGTGTCACATTGATGTCTGTTTACATGCCTGAGAAGTTTTGTGTGTTTGTAGTTCACAGTCTCTGACCTCTAGACTATTTAAGGCACAAAAAACAGTGGTTACTTTTGTTGACCCTTAAAAGTTTGCTTTAGCTACTACTATGTAAATATATCTTATTATCCAGGCGCGCAGATGGCATTAGGGACGGGGGGACATGATCACTGTCTCTATGAAAGGCAACATCGGTAAACAGAGGATTAATCCGTGTTTCCGCTATGCACATTAGCCTAGTAGTGATGGCCCAGCCCGCCGCTCCTTAAATATGCGCTAAGAAAAACTCTTGACCGCAGCAGAGTCTGACCGAGTCCCAAAACACACTTGTAGCCAATCAGCAGTAAGGAGGCGTGTCTTGTACTGATAGAGAGAAGATAGTGCTCTATTTGAGTGCACAGGACTGATAATAGCAGATCAACACCGGATTGCAGTCACCACGTCAGGGAAAACTCGACATCCTTGCAGACTGTGGAGAACTAACACGGAAAATGCTCCAGAAGCCCATGACGTGAATTCGCGTCTGTTGTGAAGTGAATTTCACGCGCGAATGAAGCGAGTAAACTCAAAATGTTCAAAATCGGTCATAACGGCGTTCCTTTGTATTCTTGCTGATATTTTCACTTGAATTGCTGTTCACGGTGACCCAAAATATGTCTACATTAAACGTAATATAACCCTAAAAGACCATAAAGCGACATCAGAATATGTATTTATTGCTATTTTATATTTTTATATCATGACATAAATAATACTATTTCAGGATTTTTTTAAATGACTTGAACATTTAATGTTAATGTTTACATTAACAAACATTAATGTTTGTCAATACATGATTTTTTGTACATTAACATTTGTATTGTACATTTATTAATATACATAATTTATCAATATTACTATATATATATATATTATATGTGTGTGTGTGTGTGTGTGTGTGTGTGTGTGTGTACATTTCAACTGATACTTGTTTACAGTGACTATTACTGTATTCATTTTCAAGTTAAATCTACTCTACACTTTCTGTTCAAATTAATATGCATTCTCACACTTTCTCATAAGCACTTACTAGTAAAAAGCTTTCCTTAACAGGTATTGCTTATTCTTACAATTGATTCCCGTTAACAGTGACCCTGACTATTATTGTAATAACTGTCAAATATTTTTACTGTATAGTTTTGGAGAAAATGAAAGGCAAATTCACCCCAAGCATCTGTGTATCCCTGCACTTTTACATCATGTCCCATTTGCAAACACTCATATACATTTTTCGTTTATAGGTTTACTCTTTCAGTTGATTCATGTTCACAGTCACCCCTACTATTACTGTATGAATGTTCAAGTCTTTTTACTGTATGGTTTTGGAGAAAATATGTAAAAATCACTCCAAAAACAAAGTGCATTTTAGCAGTTGCACCATTACCCATTTCAAACACTCATATTTTTTTCCTTTATAGGTTGGCCTGTTTTATCAATTGATTCCTATTCACAGTGACCCTGACTATTACTATATGCATTTTAAGTCATTTTTACTGTATAGTTTTGGAGAAAAATAATGTCAATAATGTCACAACAAGCATCCAAGGGCATTCTAGCAGTTTTACATCGCATCTCGTTTTCAAACACTCATACAAAGCTTTACTTTATAGGTTTGCTCGTTCTTTCGATTGATTCCTGTTCAGAGTGATCCTGACTATTACTGTATTAATTGTCAAATGTTTTTACTGTATAGTTTTGGAGACAATTGGTCTCCAGCTTGGTCCCCCTCAGTTAAAAAATCCCATCTGCGCCCCTTCTATATACAGCCAACCAACTGGACCATTTAAAAGCCCTGAATGAGTTACCAAAGCTGAACATCAGAACACAGCTACAGGTTTAACACACAATCAAAAAGTAGAGTCAACAGTAAAAAGAAATTCACACTTTGACAGACAGACGTTTCATATAAAGTTTACTTTGATACAGATGATATGGTTTGCATGCCCGAGCAGGTCTGACAGGTTGGTTTACTTAAGTGTTAACGTGTCGAAGTCCGTAGTCTACAACACCCTGGATACAGTCGACTATAGTCGATCAGCAAATGTCAATGTTTTTTTTTGTTGTTGTTGTTTACAGTAGATTACAATGCAATTGCAAATATGTACCGCAATTGCAGCTCTGTTTATTTCATTTATAGGCATTCTTTTGCTCGTTATCAACACTGAAGACATCAAAGAACCAGCACAGCTCATGGTAATGACACTTTTGTTGTTCATAAGTGAAATAGGCTACACATCTGACGAAGATGACACAAGACTGTCCAGACAGAGAGCGTTTAATGGATTTGATTATAGAAAAAATCTGTAGAGGAAGATTAATCTTTTTCTGGCATGTGGCAGGCAGCCATTGAATCTCAACCCGACTGGCTGCTTTTGATTCATGATTGCTGTTGCTCTTGCCATGAACAGATCAGAAACATTAAATAGATTATTGTGAAACCTCTTATTAAATAAGGCAAAAATCTAATTGATTTGAAAGAACACAAGTTATATTTTCATGCATTTATTTTTGCTATAATGAATATATGCAAAAAGTAAAATATGAGTGCCATCACTAATTAAAGTCTGTGATGAGTTTTTTTTTTAACCCTAGCTTTGATTCTGGTTTCTGCTGTGTTTGTTCTCAGTATGGAATAGTCATGGACGCTGGATCCTCTCATACTTCTATTTTCATCTACAAATGGCCAGCAGACAAGCAGAACGGTACCGGCATAGTCAGTCAACACAGCGAGTGTCATGCCAAGGGTGAGTAAGTATAGTGATAAGTATAAGTTTCACACTTATCATTCATCTAAATGTTCAAATCTCTTTATTTATTATTTTTCTCTCTCCTACCCAGGAGGTGGGATCTCCAGTTATGCTGGTAACAAAGGAGGAGCAGCCAGTAGTCTTGAGGAATGCATGGACAAAGCCATGCAGGAGATCCCAAAGTCAAGACACAAACTCACCCCTGTGTATCTCGGGGCCACAGCGGGCATGAGACTACTGAAGTGAGTCAGAAATGTCAGAAATATACACTGATTCCTTTTAAATGTTTATATTTAATATATGTAGATTGTTTTTTTTTCCAACTTTTCTCAATGCCCACTGTTACAGCAACACATTTCAAATGACATGTTTAAACTCTGGAAAAGATTGTGCTGAATAGAGTGGAATGCTACATAATGAATCACAGATAACAAATATATATTTTTGTCCTATCACACAGTATTTCTAAACCCAAAGAGTCAGATGAGGTTTTGAAGGAAGTGGCAGACAAACTGAAGACCTACCCATTCAGCTTCCAAGGGGCCACCATCTTAAGTGGACAAGAGGAGGGAGCTTACGGATGGGTCACAGTCAACTACCTGCTTAAGAAATTTATTACAGTAAGGGCTGAAGTTCTATTTTGATGTACAAAGATAAATATTTCAGATAATAAATGCCACTCGATTTTATGCATCTCTCTCTTTCTTATCCTTTTTTATCTAGTATGGTTTTGTGGGTCAATGGCTGTCTCCAGGCAAAGACACGGTTGGTGCGCTAGACTTGGGTGGAGCTTCTACTCAGATCACCTTTGAAACTAAACAGACGGTGGAGAACAATAACAATCTGATGAAACTGCGGCTGTACGGACGAGACTATCAGATTTACACTCAGAGCTTTCTGTGTTATGGGAGAGATCAGGTGTTACTCAGACTGCTGGCATATCTGATTACGGTTAAGTGCAAACCTTTAGTCTAAATTATCATCAGACAAGCTGATTAACTTATTTGATTCTATAAGTTTTGATGTTTTCTCTTTTTTATGTATCTTATAGACTCAGGGTTCAGACCGCTCTATAGTTCACCCCTGCTATCCTGCAGGTTACAGTGACTCCATAAAGCTGAGCAGTGTGTTTGATACTCCATGCAATAAAAGACCAAATCCTTATAAACCTGATGACGACCTGCAAATCAAAGGCACAGGAAACTACGATCAGTGCCTGAGAAATGTTTCTCGTCTCTTCTCTTTTAACAACTGTTCTTATTCCAGATGCTCCTTTGATGGAGTCTTCCAGCCAAACATTACTGGAAACTTTATGGTACGAGTTTCTAAAGGGCTTAATATGAAACATTTAAACCTTGTGCATTCGGTTCCATTGTATTGTTTTAAATATGCTCTAATGACTAAAATAACAACAAAACCAAATGACGTTCAGCTCTAACAACATTTGGTTTTGCATTCTTCCTGTAATGGAGAAGAAACATTGTACTAAAATACTCTTACTTTACTCATGATGCTGCAACAACGCTACTGAATATATAGCATGAACAAGACAGCACAATGACTGGGCCCAGAGCCGATCCTCCCTATACGCAGAATACGCAAGCTGTGTAGGGCCCCCGAAATATCAGGGGGCCCCCTTGCTCTCAAATATGTTTTAAATTTAGTTTAGTTTTTGAATAAAAAACGAGTTGAAAGCGTACAGATCCACGGAAGAGATGAGAGCTTTTCGCGAGCGCGATTCGAGACGGCATGAAAGACGGACAAATGCGTTTCTGTCAGGGTTCTATCACTTCGGTCTAGTGTTATTCATGGTTTTGTGACAGAGCCCTGACACTCCCGTCATGTCCTGTTTTCATGTAAACATGCGGATTCAAAGTGTGCTCGAGCCGTGCGCTCTCTCGTCTGCGTGCCTTGTTTTGTGTTGGAGAGTAGTGTTCGGATCCTGGCACTCATGTCTTGAGTTTCGGCTTCGTGTTGGGGTTCGGACACTCACGCTTCATGTTATGTCTTGTGCAGTGTGTTTTTCATTGGCTGCTTGCTTTCATGTTGCCATGTCTTGTGTGAACACGTGGCTTATGAGTATTCTCATTAGCTGCGTGTTCGTGTCCTGTTCTGCACATGGCTGGTGATTTGTTTTGCTGGCCATGTGCTTGTGCTTGTGTTTTGTGTGAGCACATGACTTCTGTCTTAGTTTTCTGTGTGCCATGTACTTTTATGTAATTTGTCTTGACCCCACCCATCTTGTTTCCTGATTATTGGTTAATTTGCCCCACCTGTGTATTCCTCGTTACCCTCCTCATTTGCTCCCTTTATAATCTCCTTGTGTTTGCAGTCCTGTGCCAGTTCGTTGTCTTACCGTCCCTAGTTGTATCATGTTCCTGCCTTGCCTTGCTTTGCCTGCTGTCCTGCTTTTTTGCCTACGAGGTAGTTTTTGTTTATTTTATTATCAATAAAAAGCCCATTCTCTTGCATTGAGTCCTCGCTCCATCCCTTCACCCCAACCCTGACAGTTTCATCCATTCTTTCATCCCAACACCCCAAACAAACAGCACAGCCTGTTCTTCTCAGTGAATCAAACAATACTATCTGTTAATTGCTTTGCACGCCTAAATGTGCTGCATTGTTTTAATGTGATTAGGCCTACAGTAGCTAATTCCTCTTTATTTGGTGCAGGCGTTTTCTTCTTTTTTCTACACTCATTCGTTCCTCCAGAAAGCTGCAGGCATCACCATCATGTCTCCAGCAGATTTAGAGAATGCCATCCGTGTTGTCTGCAACATGAGATTTCAGGAGGTACATCTAATTTTGAGCCTTGCAATTTTAAGTTGACTTGTCAGTAATTGACCAGAAAACATTTAAGAACATTCTACAACAACCAATTAAGAGACAGTCTCCGGTTACTATCGTAACTTCGGTTCCCTGAGAGCGGGAATGAGACATCACAGATAAATTCTCCGTTATGGGAACTCCTTCCCTTCCAACGTTTCCTGAAGTCCTATTGGCTCATGCCAGTCCAAATGACTAGCCAAGTGTTGCGTGTTGCTCTGGTATCATGTGAATGAGAGGGTGTCCTCTACACACGGCAGACCGCTGTTGTGGGGCTGGTATCGTGTGAATGAGTGAGGAGCCAAGTGATTGTGCTTAGCACACGGCAGAACGCCGCTCTGAGGCGGGGAGGCTGCATGCTTAGACAGTGGGCCGTGCGGCATCTGCGGCGACATGAGAACCCTTAGCTCCCGTATCTGCCCTCGGCTCTCTGCTCCGCCATGGAAGGGGGACATGAGAAGCCAGGCTGATGTCCTGTCCTGCAGGTTCAATGGGTGAGAGGAATGCTGACATTTAGTCGGCATGATCTCATCACCAGAGTCCTTAAGGTCCACCGCTGATCAAGGGTAGACAGACTCATATGTTTTAAGAAATGTCATACTCACCTGAATGCTGCAGAAGAGCGGCCATCCAGGCACCACCCTTTGATGAGGATACCTCAACTGTGAGCTGTAATAGTTTATAAGATAATCTAGGTTGTTCAGCAAAGTGAAGGAAAAGATTCTGACCTAATTGTCACGTACACCGCATTTTATACTGCCTCTCAGCTTGTTAGTATTTGCATACTTCATGACAATTCGCCAGTCATTTGGACTGGCGTGAGCCAATAGGACTTCAGGAAAGGTTGGAAGGGAAGGAGTTCCCATAACTGAGAATTTCTCCTTGATGTGTCGTGAAATCTCGAGAGGGAACTTGCATTTTTCCTCTATGAAAATATATTTAATATGTTTAATCTTAAATGTGATTACATTTTTTATATTTCTCCAGGCAATATATATTTCTACCTCCCTCTCTCTCAGATGCAGAATAAGTTTCCTGATGAGGGAAACCATTTGAGGGATTACTGTGCAGATTCTATCCTTCTGCAGGTGCTCCTGATCAATGGATATGGCTTCAGTGATCTCTCCTTCCCACACATCTCCTTTCGGGAGAAAGTAAGGCCTCAGGAAGACAGCTCTATATGGAGTTTTACGTTATAGTTATCATATCCTGTCAAGCCAATGTTATCATATCCTGTCAATGTCAATTTGTTACTTTGCTTTGCAGGCTGAAGACACTTCTGTCGGCTGGTCTCTTGGCTACATGCTAAGTTTAAGCAACTTAATTCCCGCTGAAAATGTGCTTGTGAAAAAAACACTGCGCCCAGATGCCTGGCGTGCTGCCGTCTTCCTCTTCTCAGTCCTTCTTATTGCGTCTATATTTTTTCTGCTGCGAACCTACCATAAGAATGCCACTAAATTATGTTGTTGATCATAATGCACTTTGTCTGTTTTTAATAGATAAGCTGTAAGTACATGCAGTAGCCTATATGGAAAAGTATAAACTTATGTATTGCTTTTTTTTAAATGTCATGTATAAAAATTGTTCATGCATCAGTGTAATTCACAGTAAAATGTATGTGGAATTCATGAAGACATATGTTAAGTATTAAATTGACATTCATTAATATGTAAAAACCTTATCAGAAAAATAGAACCAGTACACTAACATTTCAGAAATCCTATGGGGTCTTTAAACGGCCTTGCTTCCACTTCTTAATGACTTTGGTGAATGTGGAAATTTATAACAAGGAAATATTTCATTTTTTTATTCACCCACTGTTGCATAAACCTCTTAGTTTCTGATCCTCAATCAGCTGAACAGAACAGTCAATTGGTTGTGTGTGGGGCCACAGTTCATGACATCTTTGTACTACACACATTAATTGTTTATTTTTTAATATGAACTTGTGACTTTTTATTTCATATTTAGTTTTCTTTTATTTTGTCCAAGAGTCTGAATTTTATTAAACTCTGGAACTGTTATAATAAAGACAAGTGTATTATTTCAACGGTAATGTTTTAACTAATCATTTAAATGACAGATGTTCTCTAGAATCTCTTAAAATTGCTTATCGATGATAAGAGCATTTTAGTATTCACATGTACAACGCAATACTGGAGAGTTGTGGGTATTCTAGGAACATTTCTTAGGCGGAACCTTTCACGATGTATCAGAAACAAGAGTCTGTTGACGAGGTTGCACAGTTAGGAAGTGTGCGAATACAGATAACAACGAACAACGCAAATCTAGCCCACATCTGTTGAATTTCTGCTGTCAGTGCAGTGCATTGCATTTCATTTCGTTTTGATGCAGCTAAAATAGTGACAGCCAATCAAAATGTTCGCTGGGTTACCGGAGCTGGGAATATCCAATGGAGAAGACCTGAAAGAAACTCTCACTAACTGTACAGAACCCCTGAAAGCCATCGACCAGTTTCAGGTTAGAGCTTAATGCACTTAGACATGTACCTCTATCTCTAAAACAGTCACAGTCTTTAAATGTCTTGCATTAGGCATAAAGCATTTCGCTCGCATGCAGCAGTCATCTTCATTGATTATAATGAGAGGAGGGATCTAGTTTCTGGCGTCGCTTTCAGTGTGACTTGTCATATGACATATGACAAGAACATTAAACAGATATTTATGCATTTAGCAGACGTATTTATCCAAAGCGACTTACAGTGCATTTAGTCTATACATTGTTTTTATCAGTATGTATCTATTGAGCTTACTAATTAATATGTTACTAGTACTTTTTTAATTACTAGCAAGTAATCCAATGTGCCCTCTTCTAGCAACGTTATCCAATTGTAGCTCATTACTGATTACTAACGAAGGCATAATTACTAGTGCCTAATTAATAGTGCAATTGTGTTAAATGTGCAGTTCAAATCTTAAATGTATATTAAGAAAACTGTTCTTGCAGATTATAGTATTAATGAAATTAAGTTATTTTTTTAAATGTACTTACAGTACACGTTATTGACTCCTAACACACTTAAGCTCACTTTAAAAAAAGTTTTTTGTAATATTGTCAAATTAAAAGTTTTACTTTAAAGTATGTTTTAAGTATGTTGTATCTTTGTACACTTAGTTTGATGTGGTGATTAACACACTTATGCACATGTAATGTGCTTGATTATAATTTAATTAACTCTAGTGTGTTATTTGGTATTACATTTAAAGTTAATATATTTAAAATGGGTTACATTGCAACTTCATCATTACAAATACATTATAGTTTATATGTAGTTTCCTCAGAAATGAAAGTATATTTTAGTTTGCCATAAATGCCTGTCATTACGTTCAACAGTTCACTTAAACTGTATTTCACAGACGCTAACAGTAATTAGGAATATAGAACATATAGAAAGTGCTACTTCATCTGGTTAAAAAAATCAACGTTGTTGCAGTTGCATTGCAATTAAATGTTTGAAAACATATATTCAAGTATATTCTTTAAAAGCCTATTATTTACATAAATAGTACCTTCCTAAAAAGTATGTTCATGTTGTGTTGTGTCTTGATGTGTTTTTAACACAACTGAATTATCATTCACAGATGGAAAATGGCATATTGTTGCCAACCCTACAGTCTGCATTGCCTTTCCTGGACCTCCACGGGACTCCACGGCTGGAGTTTCATCAGTCAGTCTTTGATGAACTTCGAGAAAAGCTGATGGAGCGTGTTGCCACCATTGCAGAGGGCAAGGATGAGGACAGGTGAAAAAAAGTTTGATTTCAGTCAACAGTTTTTATTTTTTATACAGCAAATCATAACCAGCAGATGAAAAATCATACTAATGCATCCCCTAAATTCACACAGATATGTAAAGCTGGAAGAACTTCTTGAGAAAAGCTTCCCATTGGTGAAGATGCCATCCATACAGCCCATTGTCATGCAAGTGCTGAAACATCTGCCAAAGGTTTGAATGTATTCTGTGCAATGACTTATTACTAAAGTGGTTGGGTGTCAGATATATTTCAAGGTAGCACAGTATACAACCTTAATTAGCAGATTTCAGCCTTAGGTGTGCAATCTATGTTTGTTATTTTATAATTTATTGTTATAGTTATCATAACAGTGCTTTTAGTATAACAGTGACAATCTGTTTGCTCTCTCATGCAGGTACCGGAGAAGAAGCTGAAGCAGGTGATGGCTGATAAAGAGCTGTATAAAGTGTGCGCAGTGGAGGTGAAACGGCAGATTTGGCAAGACAATCAGGCTCTTTTCGGGGACGAGGTGTCTCCTCTACTCAAACAGTATATTGTGGAGAAGGAGGCGGCTCTTTTCAGCAGTGACCTCTCCATCCTTCACAACTTTTTCAGCTCTTCACCCAAAACACGGCGACAGGGTGAGGTAAGTGACCGGTGTTTTTCTTACAATATTGTAATTAATAAAGTCATTTTTTATACATGAAATGTTCATTTGTAACCGTATCAATTAGATATAGTGTCTAGATTCTAGTATGTTTATACTAAAGCATTATGGGCCAGTCTAATTTGGACACTGTGTCAGTAATAATGTACTGTTTCTTTAAAGAAATTCTAAAACATTAAAACCATTAAAACATTCCAAACAAATTCACATTTTCAAACAATACTATGCATACCTAAAAAAATTAAATGAAGATTTAAGAGTAATTTTGAATGTGAATAGCATAAAAAAATCTTCTTGTAATGTTATATCAATGTTTACATTTACATTCATGCATTTAGCAGACGCTTTTATCCAAAGCGACTTACAGAGCATTCAGGCTATACATGTGTTCCCTGGGAATCGAACCCACGACCTTTGCGCTGCTAACGCAATGCTCTACCACTGAGCCACAGGAACAACAATGTTGGCATAAGTTAATGTTAACGTTAATCTTATGTTCTTCTAATTTTAACATACTAATGTCAGTTTTTAATGTATTGTTAGCATGACGGTAATTTAGTGTTAATGTAATGTGTAAGGTTGGTTAATGTTATTCTTATGTATTTTTATTTTTTTTTGACAAACTTGGATTTTGGTGAATGTTGAACAAAAATCAGAATCACTGTGATTTTGTCTTGTTTTCTTTTGTCAGGTGGTGTTGAAGCTGACTCAGATGATTGGGAAGAATGTGAAGCTCTATGATATGGTACTACAGTTCCTGCGGACACTGTTCCTGCGCACACGGAACGTTCACTACTGCACCCTGCGAGCTGAGCTGCTCATGTCCCTCCATGACCTCGACATCAGCGAGATCTGTTCAGTTGACCCCTGTCACAAGGTGTGGAACCAGTTTCCCATCTGTTTTCAACTGCAACTTTGTGATTATTAAGCACCATTTGTAGGGGACTTCCATTTATTATGTTTATATAAAAGGGCCTAAATAACTGTTGTAAAAAGGTACAAGAACTGAACTCTTTCTGAAAGTCAGACCTCAAAGCAATGTTTTGGTTGTTTGTAAATTAAAGCAATTAAACACGGTTTGGAACTATTGCAGAGTGGGACCACTTTCAAACAGACTGCACCCAATAATACAAAATACTTATCCCTGCTCTTATCCTTTTGGTAGTTTTCTTGGTGTTTGGATGCCTGCATCAGGGAAAAATTTGTGGATGCTAAACGGGCCCGAGAGTTACAAGGTTTCCTGGATGGGGTGAAGAAAGGGCAGGAACAAGTGTTGGGGTACTAGATTCACATATCCATACAGACATGAGGTAACATAGCATACCCTTAAAATACAAAAAATGTAACACTCTGTCTCTTTCTCACAGTGACCTGTCTATGATCCTCTGTGACCCGTTTGCCTGTAACACACTAGTGTTGAGTACCGTGAGGAACATTCAGGAGCTATTGAGCCAGGACGCCCTGCCCAGAGTAAGAACTCAACTGGTTTTAGACTATAGTAGACATATTTTGTTTTGCTATTGTTAACTAAAACTATTAAAAGTGGTTTTGGTAATTAAGATTGTAATGATAAACCAGTTGAAAAAAAAATAAAAAATGCGACAATTAAAATCTGTTGAGATGTTAAATTAATCTCAATACAGTTGGGGTGGTTGTTTATATGAATTTATCTCTGAGGGGAACTGACTGTCTTCAGAAAAGTTTAGATGGTATTTTCTTTTGCATCTGTTTAATGGATATTAAAATACTGTTTATAAGATCAGCGCAGCTTTGTTTACAGCGGTAATGAAGGAAACACTATATTTCTGTTGTTCCGGAAGCGCCACCTGCTGTTAGAGAGAGAATTTGTGTTCTCATTCAGCCCATCTGCTGTTTCTGTTCAGATGTTTTATGTAGTACAGTTTCACAAAGCTAAACTTTGTTTTGCTTCAGGTTTGGTAATCATACAATCTTATTTAAATCCAAAACTTCTCATGCTGCGTGTATGCACAGCATAGACAAACCCTTAGTTTGTTTATATTAAGAGATTTCTTTTAATAATCTAAATTATTTTATGAATGTATTTGTTTTTGGATTTATTTTAAAACATATAGTTTTATTATTCTAATTATTTAAATTTCACAAAGAAATGTGTTGCACTTTGTCAAAGCAATAATAAAAGGGCACCTTTTCATTTATAACTTGCTTTAAATCTAATTTTGTTAAAAAATCATCAGAAAATTGTATCGCAGAATGAGTATCGTGAATCGTATCGTGAGTTGAGTGAATCATTACATCCCTTTTGGTAATTAAAATAAAGCTAAAATTTGTTGAAATTGTATTCTCTTGGCAACTAACAACAACAAGTTGAAGTAATAAAATTGATCAACTGAAATCATTTTATATTCTATTTTTAGTGATTTATTTATATTTAATTATTTATTCTTATATTTTATAAAATATTATAATATTAATATCTTATTCATCTATTTATTTTCTACATTGCCTTGAGCTTGTTGTTTTTTTGCAAATTCAAATGTAGAGTAAATTGTATACATTCCATAAAGATTTTATACAGGACTGAAATATAAATAAATTATATCTGAATATAAATATATATAAAAAATAAAGCACATAAAATCTTTTAAACCTAAACTGAAAATATAAAATTAAAAGTTAATTTGAAATATCAACACATATAATAATAGTATAGAAATAATACTTAAATAACATGCTAATATTTCATGCTATGAAATCACTTTGTGTTCAGGACAGCCCTGACCTTCTCCTTCTGCTGCGGATGCTTTCTCTTGGCCAGGGTGCCTGGGATATGATCGACAGCCAGGTTTTTAAAGAGCCCCGAATGGTAAGATTAACTCTTGGCATTCTTCAATAAATCATAACCTAACATTTGAAATGGGTTGGACAATTACTCAAGGCTGGTCTTGTTTACCATCAGGATTTGGAGGTGGTAACGCGCTTTCTTCCTGCCATGATGTCAATAGTGGTGGATGACTACACGTTCACTGTGGAGCAGAAACTGCCGAGTGAGGAGAAAACCTCTCTGACGTACCCCACCGTGCTGCCTGAATCCTTCTCCAGGTATCTGCACCAGGGATGCTCCTCAGCTCAATATTTTCAGCAAACGCTCAGTTTTATAAAAATAGATGGTGTTTTTGTCTTGTCCAGGTATATACAGGAAAACAGGGTGGCGTGTGAGATCGGTCTTTATTATGTGCTTCATATCGCCAAGCAGAGGAATAAAAATGCTTTACAGCGGCTTCTGCCTGCACTGGGTGAGACTCCTGTCAGAGACTTTGGATTAATGGATCCATTAGTCAAAGCCTCACAGAAACTGATCACTGTGTGTGTGTGTGTGTGTGTGTGTGTGTGTGTGTGTGTGTGTGTGTGTGTGTGTGTGTGTGTGTGTGTGTGTGTGTGTGTGTGTGTGTGTGTGTGTGTGTGTGTGTGTGTGTGTGTGTGTGTGTGTGTGTGTGTGTGTGTGTGTGTGTGTGTGTGTGTGTGTGTGTGTGTGTGTGTGCAGTTGATACCTATAACGACATGGCATTTGGAGACATCTTTCTCCATCTTCTCACTGGTCATCTGACTCTGCTTTCTGATGAATTTGGATCAGAGGAGTTCTGTACTGCAGTCTTTGATAACTTCCTCCTCACATCTTTCTCTAGGTCTGTATTACCTTTTTAACAGTGCAATTCTTCAATGCTTAAAAAAAACAAAACATCAGTAAGATAAAAATCAAGGTTAATACTGTGGCTCAGTTCACTGCAGTTCTAGTGTGTTTTTCACTCTCATTTGCAGTAAGGAGAATGTTCACCGACACTGTCTTCGTTTGCTGAATCATCTCCATCAGAAGATGCTGGCGTCCTACTTGGAAACCTTAATGAAGACGCTTGAACCACCAAAACAGGTATTGAAACAGAAAACAGAATAAATGTGAATTTGCTGAAGTAATGCCTAAATAACTGTAACTGCTGATTAACATTGTCTAATGTTAATGCAACACTGCCTGTCCACTTTTTCAGTGGCCTTAGCCCTGGGAAATATTGTTCATTTTTCTCATAGGGATTATAAAAAAATAATATACAGAATTAAAAAAAAATGTGTAAGAGTTATAAGACATGGACCAAACCAACCAGATATGAGCAGACTTACAACATTATAAACTTTTATTATATAGAAAATTCTATATGTTGGAATTCTGCAGCTTAACACAAATATCTAAGAAATAAGTTGAAATAATGTAGGCTGTAGGCTGATGCTTTTTCAACAGAAGCATATACCATTGATTAACCATCAGTAGTAGTATTCAGTAGTGTTAAAGGTGCACTGAGCGATTTTTCCCAAACGATGTTGATATTTGAAAGCACCAAAACAAACACGCCCATACCTCAACAGGACCTCGCCCTCATTTTGAAATCTCCGTCCCCACACATACGTACACAGCCATCATGGCAACGACGATCGTGGAAACAAGTGAAAATGACATACAAGCATATTCAAACAAAAGCCAACACGGATACGTTGTGTGAAACGAAGCAAAAATAACATTACCCGCCTATAAAGAAGAAAAAAACAACATAACCTCAGAGTCCGATTTGAGCTTTTCCTGTTGCCTGATTTCTCTCCACCGCTGGAAATCTGCTCCTATATTTACGCGGGTGCTACCTCTTGCCTGATCATAACTCTTTTTAATGTTTTGTTTCTCTCTCTCTATCTATCTGCTAATAGTCGTCCTGTGCACTCAAACTGAGCGCTCTCTTCTCTCTGTCTTTAAGACACGCCCCCTTACTGCTTATTGGCTAGGCTACAAGTGTGTTTTGGGACAAAGCATTACGATGCTGTGGTCAAAAGCGTATTTCAAAAATCACTTTGTGCACCTTTTAAGTAATTTGATTTTGATTAATGAATGTCAATTTTTTTTTCCATTGAAACAACATGCACTGATGACTCGTTCATAAGACCAGATTAAGAAAGTAAATAGAGTCAGTTTTGTTTTAATGTTTAATGTTTTAATGTCGCTAGATGGCACCTCATCCACTTCTGTTCACAGATGATAAAAGTATTATCTGTTCCTCTTTGTACTGTTTCTCTTATGCAGACATTTTATAAAGTAACCATGTTTTAATTCATGCTATTACAGAGCAGTGATTCAGTGAAGGAGCTGTATACCCTGATGAAGGAGAAGCTCGAAGCTTCTAAGAAAAGCCCCCCGGAACCAGAGGAAGCCCCTTCTCTGGATCTCGGCCTTCACCCTGTTACTGTGCCCTCAACCCCTTCCACCCCCACAACCCCTCTTTGAGAGAGACTGGACGCCCCAGCCACTAGAGAGCAGCAGCAGCAATCAGGTTCACATTGGGATAGACAACAAGTCTTATGTCATAAAGACTGACCTGGATGTGTGTAAAACCCAACAGTGTTTGGTATGAATTTAGTTGGTTTTCTTTTTTTGTTCTTTTATAAGGGTAATTTTAAAAGCTTTTTCCATTTTGTTGGCTCAGCTCTATTTCCATTTATATGCTTCTTTTAAGAAAATGTTGTCTTGTTTCATTGTTGTATGAGTTCAAATATAGTCTCTTATGTATAGCATTTCATGGTTTAGTATGTTTTGCTTTGGATTGTGTCACTGACAAGCCCTATGTAAATAAAATGATTGGTAAGAAAGTTTACAGTCCTTGATTTTGGAGTGTTTAAATGCATTAAACTTAACTGATTAGATGTTGTTGTTTTTTAAAAGACTAAAAGACACAACACAATCAATAGCAGATCACTGCCATTCAGATGATGGGCAACCTCTCTTTCTGCAAGCAAACTACTGTCTTTCACCCGCAACCAAATAGAAAAGTACAAAGTATTATTATTATAAAAATAATGATAAACAAAACTTTAACAATATGCGAAATACATACTCCGTAATTGTTACATTGTCATGTAATTTAATAGAGTTTTTAAGGTCTAAGATGAATTATCTGTTGTTGCTTTCGTTATGGTTGTTAAAATAATATGGCTATAAATGTGTGTGTGTGTGTGGGGGGGGGATTTCCTGGCCTAGAAATGTCATGAATATTTGTTCAGTTTTTAAAAAGTAATGGGACATTTCTACAGTTGAGTCATGCTTAGATCTTACTTTATCAGCTTTTTTGTGTAATCTCTTTAATATGGATGTTTGAAAGTCCAAATTGGACAAAAAGTTTCCATCCTTAAAATAATCTTTTAAAATGATGAAATTGTCTCACTAATGTATCCTAGGTTTCTTCAATAAGTTATATTTCCCCCATTGGATCTATAAGACACTACAAGCAAACCCATTATTTTTTGCATGCTCTGGTCAATTTTGAGACTTTGGGCTATTTTGCTTCCATAGCACGTATTCTTTCTGACTAGTGGAAGAAAAATCTATTTAATTTATTACACTTTACCTATTTGTGTATATATATTTCAATTCCAATACATATCTTTTCACTTCAGTAGCATACACATTCCTAGAGGTCTTACACAGGTATTTGTTCATAAAACTTTCCTACTTAAGACTTTTTTCCTAAAAATGTATTCATTAATTTATGTATTTACTAACTGACTGTTGGCAGCATTTTCTGATTCAAGGAGCGATAAAACAAAATATCTTTAAGATCAAAATTGCTTTTGTAAAAATTATGTCAGCAGTATATGAGCAAAATTTTAAACCTGGCTTCATCCAAAGTTTAGTTTTCTATTATATGCAAACAAGTGTAGATAATGGTTTGCATATTTAGACATAATATAATGGTTTCATTTGTTAACTTAATTGTTTTTGTCTTTCACCTTTTTTTTTGTACATTAAATGCCTAGATACAGGGCTGTCCAAACTCGGTCCTGGAGGGCCGGTGTTCTGCAGTGTTCAGCTCCAACCCTAATTAAACACACCTGAAGTAGCTAATCAAGCTCTAACTAGGCATACTAGAAATTTCCATGCAGGTGTGTTGAGGCAAGTTGAAGCTAAACTCTGCAGGACACCGGCCCTCCAGGACCGAGTTTGGACAGCCCTGGTCTAGAACATTCTCTGTGCTGCTAGCGTCTTGTAATGAGATCCTGGCTCAGTGAACGGCCTTCGGTCTTGTGATGGTTGTTGTTGTGGTGTGTCATATCATGCAGCAGCTCAGAGTAACAAAAAAGCACCATAATCTCTACAGTCCCTCCTCTTACTGTCATAGCTGAGCTTCTAGTGGTTCCGATTCATTTATGGCATTGTCAGTAGATGTCTGTCTGTCTGTCTGTCTGTCTGTCTGTCTGTCTGTCTGTCTGTCTGTCTGTCTGTCTGTCTGTCTGTCTGTCTTGTCTTGTCTTGTCTTGTCTATCATGATAGCATTCAGTCAGATTTTTCCAGTCATCACCTGGTGGAAAACATGGTGTATGGTGGGAAATAAAATAACCGCTGCAATATTTAACATCTTCCCTGCACTGCTTAAATGTGTTTACTTTATAAAAGCACTGGTTACAAAAAAATAGGAATTGAGCAAGTACATAAAAGGAAGACATGCCCACATTTGAAAGCGAAAAGACCAAGCGCCCACAGAGATGATGAGCTCTTCCTCTTTTTACTTCAGTTAAAAAAAGCCTGTTGTACAGTCACAGTTTATGCAGCAGCTGTTGCGCCATGTCTGTTCCCATGTCGAGCAAGCACTCTTCATTAGAAGAGCATTACATTCACATCTTTAAGAGACGCTCTTAATTATTTCACGTCACAATATTTATTTGCTTTATTTTTCAAAATACATCTCTGGATTTAATAGAGTTTTACAATAGAAGTAAATCCCAGTTTTTCAATATGGTCTCAGCAGGGCCTGTTCTGTCGATTTGTCCTACCCTGTCAGATTTGTCTACCTCCCATCAAAACAGTGGGGAGTACAATTCGACAAACGAAAAATGCTACCTGTCAAATTATGTTTTATTAATGTGTACACCTACCACAACCCTAAACCTACCCTTACAGTAATGCACATACATTAAATATTCTTGTTAAGCGTGAGAAAAGGGATTCAATATTGATGTGCGCATGCGCAGTAAGCCGAGGTAGGAAAATCTGACGGGTAGGATCAAATGTCAGGGCACCGGCACCGGCCCGTGGCATAGGCGGAATAGGCAAATGCTAGGGGCGCCGTCTACTGTATGCTAATACAGTTTTACAAGAATACCAGATGTAATTATTGTTGATTTTTCAATACATAAATGTATTGTTCATTGTTAGTTCAAGTTAGTTTATATTCACTAATGTGAGGCAAGGGACACCAGGTAAAATCTTGCCTAGGGCAGCAAATTGGCCAGGGCCGGCCCTGGGTCTCAGACATTTCTGAATATTTAAAAGCATGTTAATTTTGTTAGTTCCTGTTTTACCATGTCCATCCATGTGTAGCGAGGAGTGCTTGAGTCTCCTGTCCTGGGAGTTGCAGGAGCAGTTCCTGGTGGGTTAACGTAGTTGCTCGTCCCTATTCTGTCAGTTCGGACAACATCATACTTGCCTCACAGCACCTATGCTGCCTCATTTCATTATTCGTCAAATGTTACAGCTGCTCAAGGCATGTTACACGGACTCTTTCGGCAAAATGTCTTCATATGCTGACCAAATTTTCTCTTATGACACCTGAGCTAAATGTCTACATTTTTCTGCTTCTCTGTTCAAAAATGTGATCATAATCATACTTTAACAATAGTAATTAAGGGATAATGTACTCAAAACTATCCATCTTGTTTTTAACTAAAGAGGGTGATTTTTAACTTGAATGTGCGAGACTTCCGGTCTCTTCCGCTTCCAGTTATTTTAGCAGTACAAAAACAGTCCATAATGCTGTTTGACATTGCAAAACAGGTGTTTAATTATTATATTATTATTTTAATGTATTACCTTAATCAATAACACATTGGTTTGTAGTACAAATTGTTTTCTTTTTTATTATTATTTATTAATAATTGATTTACTTATTTATTCGCCCATTCACAGAAAATACCTTACATCTGCAGAAATTAACCAATTGGATTAATGGCCATGCTTTTGAAATTAAATGCTATAGTCTGATGTTTAGGACTAAAAACCTCACAGAGTTTTTGTTTCTTTTTTGTATAAAATAAAACAAAGTTGACATCTAACTGTTTAGTGTGGAATTAGTTTTGTATGGCATTAGTGCTCTTTTTTTGAGCATTCAAGCCATCTCCGGACTTTTATGACCTTTCACTTGATTTGTGGGTGGCATGTAGCAAGTATCATATCCTCGGCAGTTATAGGCTAAAAATACTCAATTCAAAAGTGCAAAGATATTAGTAATTCAGACAAAGTGTTCATCTGATTATCTTTAAATAGTTATGAAACAGTTGAAACTAATTGTGACGGTTGATTTGATGAGCTATATGCAGATAGGACAAATACATTTATTTTGTGTCCTTATTTCGGTTTCAGTTCTGAACTTCCACCTTCTCAAATGAGCTAATTATAGGCATACATTATCTTTTATCTTTTACTGCAGCCATATACAAAGTGATGCAACTCCTTAGTGTACGCTCTTCACAAGTTATGTTTTTGCAGTTCAGCAGTCAAGTTTGTGTGTGCCCACTTTGCAAGCTGTCTCACCCACATTAAAGATAGCATCAAACACCTTGATCCTTCAGATTAAAAGGAAATTTGCTTGAAATATTCACAGGAAGTCTTCAGTGGTCATATATAATGCCTTGCAGATGTCTAGAGAATTATTGTCTCCATCAAGCTCCATCATTCAGGCTTCTCACGGATGGACTTAAAGGTAACAAAATTTGGTTATGTTTTCTTCACAAATGTAATGTTGTTTATACAGGCTATTGCCTATTTCAAAATGTTACTCACTATGTGAAGGTTTGGCGAGTAAGTGACGAACACAGATATTATTTTGTTATCTTGTGGAACCATTCATAAATGTGACCCTGGAGCACAAAACCAGTCATAAGTAGCAGAGGTATTTTTGTAGCAATAGCCAAAAATATATTGTATGGGTCAAAATTATTGATTTTTCTTTTATGCCAAAAATCATTAGGACATTAAATAAAGATCATGTTCTATGAAGATATTTTGTAAATTTCCTTCTAAAAATATATCAAAATTTTTGATTAGTAATATATATTGTTAAGAACTTAATTTTGACAATTTTAAAGGCAATTTTCTCAATATTTTGATTTTTTGCACCCTCAGATTCCAGATTTTCAAATAGTTTTATCTCGGCCATATATTGTGATATCCTAACAAACCATACATTAATGGAAAGCTTATTTATTCAGCTTTCAGATAATGTGTAAATCTCAATTTCGAACAATTTACTTGTATGACTGGTTTTGTGGTCCAGGGTCACAAATGTTAATATTCAAAGCATCTGTTAACCTCAGATGACCTTTAAATCCGGTGTTATTACAAAGACCAGGGATCTTCTATATTCTGTCTGTACCTGTATCTTAAAGTGTTTTCCCGCTTGAGTCCTCTTTCTAAAACACCTTTATAGTTCTATTTAGCACAAAAGGCCTGGGGTAAATTTTTCACGTTGCCATCTGATTTTTGCAGATGTAAAATACAAGTATACATTTGCTGATAGATTTATGTCATTATGACTGAATCAAATGTTCCATGTAAATTAACACATTTTGACAGTTTAGTGGAATAACTGAATTCTGGTTTAAATTAATTATACAAGGTTTTTTTTTTAATTGAAGGAATGTTTTGAAAGAATAGATTGAATTCAGTTGGAATGATTCCACTCAATGATGAACAATGAATATGTCTGAAATGAAATTAATACAAGAATTGTATTGATGATTTTAAAATAAAATATGAAATTATAAAATATCAGCAACGACATAATACTGTGCCAATTCTGAGAGTCATCTTAGTGTCAAACTTGTATTTTCTTAAAAACAATAACAATATTTGTTGCCATACAAACCTAAATGAATCAGTGCGTCCGGATTTAATACAAATTTTGGCCCATCAACAAATAAACACAAAACAATGTTTATTTCCAACATAAAATCAATGAACAGATCACTAGACAATACACTCTAAAAACAAATGTTTTGGAGTTATGAAAACTTCTCATAAAATTATGTTCAGCTAACAAAACTACACTGAGTTAGAGGAATTTAATAAAATCTTTTTTTTGTGGATTACTCAAAAAACATTTGTTCCAACTAATTTTGACATAATTCAACATTGTCCACTGCCTAATTTTCAAAGCTATTATGAAAATGTCATCAAGTTAAAAAAAATTTGGTTACACACAATACTAAGTTAATATAATGATCAATATTTCAACAGAACTCAACAAAATAATGTTTGCTTAAAAGGTTTAATTAAACAAATAAATTAGATGTTTTAATGCAACCATGCATTCATTCAAGTTGTGGTGGAAAAATCCAAGGCATCTTAATCCATCTAACCTTAATTCATTATATTTCTTTCTTCAGTGTAACCATGATTTATTATAAAACTAAATACATATATTTTTTTTTACAGATGAACAGTGCAGAGTTCTCTTCCATCTCTAATGCCACCAGCGGTGTCCCATGTCCCATAAAGCCCCAGCACATCTCCATTTCTGTGCTCATTTGTCTGACTTTCCTGGTGGGACTCCTGCTTAATGTCTTCAGTCTGTGGGTGTTCACATGCAGGACACCAGAATGGACGTCCAGCACCGTTCTTCAGTTTCATTTAGCTGTCAGTGATGTCCTTATGTGTCCTATGGGACCGTTTATGGCAGTATATTATCACACTGCTAACTGGCTTTTTGGGAAAGCTCTCTGTCGGCTTAAAATTGCTTTAATAACCTTTCACATTTACAGCAGTATTCTGTTTCTGACCCTGATTAGCATTCACCGCTATGTGGCCGTGGTACGCTACAACCAATACTCTTACATGAATCGAAAGGACTTTGTCCAGAAGCTCTGTGTTGGAGTTTGGCTTTTTGTATTAGTTAAAGGAACTGTTTTAGCAGCTGTTTTAGACACAAGCACAGTGGACAATCGCACATTATGCCTCAGCATTCACCAAGGACAATATACTGACTTTTATTTCATTGTAAACTTCACTGTCCTCGTTCCTGGATTACTTCTAGCATTCATCGTTTCTGCGATCTGCTACACTCTTCTGGTGTGCTCGATGTCCCGTCTCGACACTAGCCACGATAGTGGACAAGCTATTAAGAACAAATCCTGTAAAATGGTGGCTGTTTGTTTGGCTATTTTTGTTGTTTGTTTCACCCCTATGAATGTGGTGCGCAGTGTGGGTCTTGTGGTCCAGAAATTCTTACCCCACAAATGCAGCCTCCTTTTAAAAGTGGAGACTGCATACTATGTGTCGTGGATCTTGGCTGGAGCCAATTGCTGTCTCGATCCAATTATCTATTGTTTCAGCTGTCAGAAATTCACAAAAACATTTCATATCTCTCTTAGGAAAATATGTTTGAGGCTTGAAACGAGTCACGGTGAACTTTCATAAGATTGCCCTCATGTTAGCAAGAACAGCCCTTGGTTAGCAAGCAAGGAACATACTGAAACTGTTGTCACAGTACATATATTGTATGTATTATATATGTTGGCATTTTGTGTTGATAATTCACAGATTTTTTTTTCAAAAATTGCAGTGAAATTTTGTATGTTGGTTTATAGTTAATTAAACTTAATGCAAATACTTTTGCTTAGTTTATTGAAGCATATGATTATGTTTTTTAATGATTGCACTGAAGTGCAGCCAATAAAATTATTTAGAATTATTATTTGTTTCATTGATATTCCATATAAGCAACATCAGACCACTTAGATTATACTTTATTTAAGGAATTGTGAGGCTGGTGTTCTTAGTGCCTCACTGCTCATAACATAGTGGTAGAAAGGTGTGGCGTTGAGGTTAATGACTGCTGAATAATAAAAGGAAATCCTGTCTTGGTTCCTTTTTGTCACATACAGTACATTTTTACTGAAATGTTTCAAACGATTTTTTGAGGAAGCGTTGCATGACCTGGTGAGTGCTCTGTGTAGCTTAATATTCATTTTTAATATTTCAAATTTACATTTGGTAATTTAATAAAAATTTCAGGGGAAAGGAAACATTTCTGGAAAAAGTCAAATGAAAAAACTGCAGTATTGCCTATTCGGCAACAGGATGCACAAAAAATGTCACACAAATATACTGTTAACTGATCAAAAATTATATGTGTGTGTGTGTGTAGGACATCAGTTATTTAATTCAAATAGAGTTTAAAAACCTTTCAATTTATTCTCTTTAATATACTCCATTACAGAAGTCCTGAACTGCAACATAAAACACAGTAATAATGCAAACAAATGACATGTCTTAGATCCTTCCTAAACATAATTTTTCTCTCTCTCTGTTTGTTTTTCTCTCCAAAAAGAAAATTTTCTCTCTCTCTAAAACTTTTTTCTCTATTCAAAACATTTCTCTCTCTTTATGAACTTTTTTCTGTTCAAAAACCTTTTTTTTCTCTCTTCCAAAACCACTGTATAAATTTGTCTCTCTCGTATAGAAGAGAGAAAAACATTTGGAGACAGAATGTTTTGGAGAGAAAGAAAAACGTCAGAAAGAAAGTGAGAGAAAATCTTAGGCTTCAGGAAGGATAAGGCACTTTCCGCCCAACTTCATTGTTATTATTTTTAAGTTGCAGATCAGGGCCACTGTAATTTCCAGTTCATCTATCTGATGAATCTGATCAACAACCCCTCGTTTTTTTCTGCACAGTGGCATTCTTCTAAGATGAACACCTCAGATTTACCCAACGCGAGCCATGGGGATACATGTCCTCCTGAGCCTCAGCACATGTCTCTGGCTGTGATCCTCTGTCTGGTCTATCTGCTGGGCCTTCTGCTCAATGGATTCAGCCTGTGGGTCTTCACCTGCCGCATTCACAAATGGAACTCTGGAGCTGTTCTGCAGTTTAATCTGGCTCTATCTGACGCCATCATCACTCCACTCACCCCACTGATGGCAGCGTACTTTGCCAATGATAGCAACTGGATTTTTGGGGATTTTGCCTGCCAGCTGAAGATCGCCGTGCTCAGCATCCACTTTAATGGTAGCGTGATCTTCCTCACACTTATTAGCGTTCATCGATATGTGTCTGTGGTTCACTTCAACCGCTCCTCATTGATAAAACGGAAGATATTCGTGAAGAAGCTGTGTGCTGGAATTTGGTGTTTTCTTATAATAACTGCCATTTTCTATGGATGGCTGCTTCCTGTAACCACTGAAGAAAATCATGGGCAGTGTCTTACTATTCATCAGACAAGGTTAACAGATGCTTACTTTGTTATTAACTTTGTGATTTTCTTCTTTTGGTGTATTTTACCCTTAACTATATCAGTGTTTTGTTACAGTCGCCTGGCGAGCTCAGTGTCCCGCATTAACATAAATTCTGCTCTGGGCCAATCAGTCAAGAATAAGTCTATGAGGATGATAGGGATATGTGTATTCATATTTGGCCTTTGCTTTCTTCCTCTTAATGTTGTTCGGACTATTGGAGTAGTTGTGAAAAAGTATCATCCCAGTAAATGTAGACTAATGTTGCAGTTGCAAACAGCATATTATGCATGCTATATATTGGCAGGAATCAACTGCTGCTTGGACCCCCTCATCTATTTTTTTGGCTCACGTAATTTTATCAAAGCATTCAGAAGATCTCTTAAGGTAATAGGGGTCAGACGTAATGTTGAAAACAAAATTGAATCAGAAACAGTAAGTCAAAGTGTAAACAGAAATGTAGTTACTATATCTTAGGACATTAAGCAATTGAAATGGAAGTTGTGATCAAACTTTCTGGACTCGTGTCAGTGAACACGTCCTAAGAGAAGAGATTTTGTTGCAAGGGGAAGTTAAAGCTTTTAACAAGGGTACATGAACTGAAAAAAGTCCAAAACATTGTCCATTTTGATTTCATAATTCATGGTGAATTTAATGGTGCTTTGATAAGCAGCCTACTGCAATATTACACAAAAATATTTTAGTATTTTATTTATTTATGTATGATCCTATTCCACAATACAGAAATAAAACATATCAAATATTGAACAAATATTTTGAAGTGTAATCTTGCCGATAGTATTGTGAAGATGTTACTGGCCTCCACTGTCTATTTGATCACAAGAAAAACGTATGTTTCTGCTAACAACACTGTGGAATGCATTAAGAATTTGTTAAAATTATTTTGTAAATATTTTTTAAAGTCTGCAAAGTAATGTTTTAGAACATGAAGATGCGCTAGGCTAGTAACCTTTCACAACACGCTATTGATAACTAAATACAGCAAGCTATTTTTTAAGTTTTATGCAGCTGAATCTTTCAGATGGTATGACTAAAATCGATATCTAAACTAATATTTTGAATTTTAGTATTGACATTTCAAATAGCCTGTGACAGTCTTGCTAACACGTGAGTGAAACTAAATAAACAGAAGATCCATTTTGAAGCTGTTTATCTCATTGTTGATGACTGATACAAGATATAAAATAACGTTAATTGGCTCAGTGTTTTCTATTATTAATTTATATATATATAAGTAAATAGTAAATGTTTTATAAATGTAACAGTACAATTTTTTTCTAAACAATTGGAGCATTAAAATGTGTTAAACTTGTTTTTTTTCTGTACTTTAATAAAGAGATTTAAGAAGTGAGTCAGTTTATGTGTGTTTGTGTTTTTTTTTGTCCTGTCACTGGCGAGAACCGCAGAACTCCCGAGTGACGTCAGGACATTATTTGAGTGACGTCGGCCACAGGTGAAGCATTTCCTTCCCTTTTGTGGCTCAGTTTCGCTCACCCACCTGTTCACGGTGGATATAGAACAGAATGGGGAAGATTCGGGAATTCGAAATAACTCTTGATAACAACAAAACAGTTTATAGTCCAGGTGAATCCCTCTCCGGAACTCTGAAAATCTCAATTGCACAGCCAATACTATGTAAAGGTAAGTAAACAAACGACTCCAATTATCGCACACCGCAGCCACCCATTGTGTTTTCTTTCACTGGATGATTAAAAAAAAAAATTCTAAACAAGTTTACTTCTTAAAGTACAATATTGTGTATCAACCGTGAATCTTAGCCCACTGGTTGTTTTCCTAGACGTTCTCACGTTTAGAGTTGGTTTTGTGTTCTCGCATCGAGGACTGAAACTGGTCGGAGCGAAACTTGTTGCGGATATTTTATTGACACGCCAACGCGGAATAACCTCTTACCGCTTTCTTAGTTCTCTAAAATTTCCGTAAAAACCATAAACGGGGTGTTTTAGGGACACTGGCAATAATACATCTTAATAAACACGCTGAAATAATTGTGTAGCCTATAATCCATTCTGTTTCTCGATACCTTGCCAGGTGAACTAATCGCTGTTTCGGTTATCGGGTTCAGCATTTTAAAACCGTGACTGATAAAATTAAATATGAAGACCTGCATTTAAGTAAAACTTAGGACATAAATTAGTGTAAGGAATCCAACATATTCATGTAACGCATGAGCAGTTGCTTGGCGGTAGCCTACTTATCGTTTTTCCGAACGATTCATTTGCATATTTATGCCTTGAGCCTTCAACAGCATGTTTGATTCAGTCATTCAGGCCTTTGAAACCTCTTTAAATTTTCAAACAAATCTGATTTTGAAATCTGTTTTCAATATCATACGTAATTGCAATTGGCTGCAATACTGGTCAGATTTCTTGGGGCAAAAATAAAAGTATGCATCTTCTCACCCACCACCTGTTTAACCCAGCCTCAGTGCTTTTCAGTGCACCTGTTCATGTTAAGGTCAAATATCCTGACACCGCTAAGGCGAACAATCAATATTTCTTATCCACAGCAGTATTTAAAATACATTTGCTGTGATTTCTGGATAATTGAAGGAATGTAAGCCTTAAAGATCCCATTAATTGTACCTTTTTTGTGCAGAATAGGTATGGACATGTTGTATAAATTAATATGACTAGTTGTCAAAAAAGTATAACGCTTTGTTACTTGCAATATGTATATCGAATGATTTCATATGCAGATACAGTACATCTCTGGCTTGTGTATCTACATCCATAAAGCTAATATAGGAGTAACCAGCAGAATCTATTATCCAGAAAGACAATACAGCTACTGTTTGACTTTGGCCTCCCTGAATATACATGAAAATGGCAGCCTATAGACCTATCGGCCTATTCTGTGTAAAAAAACTAAACAAAAAAACAACCAATGTGATCAAGGAAGCATGATTAAAAGTGTTGCTTTCACACATTTGAGAACCGCTGTGGGCAAGGCAAATGTGACGAGACTAAAAATGAGTCCGAGTGCAGTCAAGATAAAAAAAAGAAACAAACGTCACGCGAGATGTTATCATCAGTTTTACAGTGATATGAGAAAGCAAGCATGTCATGTGGTTATGTCAGTGGTTTGGGGCTGGTCTATTGTTTGAGCTGAGATGTTGATGAAGAATACTCACCGGACTGGTTCGCTCACATTCCAGATCAAGGACAACAGTAATAACAAGCGCACACAGTCACCATTACAACTTTACGGAGAAGTCATCAGACTGTATTTAAAACAATAAAAGTTCTATTTGTTTTACTAATTTTTTTGGGGGGTTGAATTAAATGACTGAAGTAGTTGACTTTTTTGACCTGAGCAATTAATTTGTCCTCTTTTCAGGTGTATTAATCAAAATATGTTTTTTTTATAGTTGGACAAAAGTTTCTACCTATATATCAGTTCATAAATGGCAGTTTAGTAGCACTCCTATTCTGTTCAGTACGTCAGAGTTACCGATCATGAGATCGAGATCCAGTTGTTGTTGTTCATCCAGTTTCTTACTGGAGTCTCTTCTGACATATTTCCCATGGTTGCTTTACTTGCTTATGTATCTGTGGTAACATCTCTACTTGCTAGCACTCAGTGTGTGTCTTGTGGTTAGAGAGAGAGAGAGAGAGAGAGAGGGGGGGATGGTGGAAATTAAGGTTAGCTAACAGAAAGACAAGGATTTTAAAGAAATAAATGGACAAATAAAGACTGCAATATCTGTTCATTTCTGTCAGTGGTTGTGGACCTATCTTTGTAAACTAGCTCATTGCTTTTTTGAAGATTTATTTATATAATTTTTTTTTTTTTTGTGGCACATTGATATTTTTCAGATTAGATATGTTTTCTCACCATTTTAAGTAGAATTACAATTTTCATGATGACTAATATATAAACAATTACAATATTGTGGTATTAAAAAGGTTAAAAAAACAGACTGTTTATATATGGCTATTATCTGCATTTAACAACGGTAATGGTCAGTGCTTTTCAATTGAAAAACATTTTTACTGTGCCCTGTTGCTAATTTTGTCATGCAGCCAGATGTATTTTTTCCTCTGGTAATGACTCGAAGCTTGCATAACATTTCTTGAGAAGTGAGTGAGTTCACTAACCTCAATGCTATGTATGTTTTAGGCCTCTTTTGTTGATGGCATATGGCTGTTACCATGACAGTCTGAATGTTTAAATGGAACGTCCTGCTGCCGGTAAGGGTGAATGACAGAGTTCTCAATAAATGAACAAGGCTGTCATCTTGGTCCCAGACAACCCCAGTCATCATTTACTGACCCTCGTGAAATATTCCTTTAAATAGCTGTTGTCAGGAATTCATCATAATCTCACACAATGACGAATTTCTTGTGATAGCCGTTCATCAGTAAAAAAAACCTTTCTTTTCAGTACTGCTTTGGATATGAATGGATATTTCCGCAGTTATTTTTTTTTTAAATCTGCTGTACCAGTTATATATCACCCATTACTATTTTGGTGTGAGAAACTGCTGCAAACGATCAAGTATGTGAGTGAACTTTTCTAATTAATCAAACTGATGAATCGTGAACACTGTTTGAACAATGTTTGATCAAAAGCGTGATTCATTCGCAAATCTGGCATCACAAGTTCTGATTCTAAACAGCTGATGTCAGAAAAAAAGGATTCTCGGGTTGGTATATAGTAATATTCACTGACACTAAATTTTACTGGGACAGAGCTGTGTTTTTCTGGTGCTCATGTCCCAGTAAAAAAGGATCTAGCGATGCCCGCTGCTTATGCGTCTTGCATCTGTGCAGGCACATTTATTTTTTACTGACCTGTGTCTTTATTTCTTAATCAGAAATCAAAGTGAACTGCCAGGGCTTCTGTGGAGTGACCAGCAAATCAAATGACACAGACTGGACAGAGGAGGAGCAGTACTTCAGCAGCTCGGTCTCAATAGCAGATAAAGGTACACAGATGTCATTGTCTCGCTCACACATTAAACAGTAGGACGCTTGTTCATATCCCTTACAGTTTCTCTCTGTTTCCCAGGCACTCTGAAAGACTGCGAGCACATTTTTCCCTTCAAGTTTCTCTTGCCAGGTGAGGCACACTTTTGTGTAATTGAGCTGACCTGTCACTCTACATTCCTCCAAGATTAACCACTGTTTATATTGATCCATGGCAACTGAATAAAATAGCAGCTTTGTATAACCAAATACAACCTATGGGAGTCACCCATTATAGGTATTAGGAGTTTTAGAGTGTAGAAAATAGAAGTTTTGGACTAGGTAGATGAATGTTACATTACATTTCAAATTCAAAAGTCAGTTTTTAAAAATAAAAAAACAGCAGAAAATGCTTATATTGTGAAATATTATTGCCAATTATAATAACTGTTTTCTATTTTTACATAATTTAAAATGTTAGATTTTAACGTTTAGATTCTGTGATGACAAAGCTGAATCGGCATCATCACGCCAGACTTCAGTGTCACGCGATCCTTCAGAAATCGATCTAATATGCTGATTTGGTCAGTAGCCCCTCACTGCAGAATAAAGATCCAGGGGGTGGAGATGGGTAGGTTTAGGGGAGGAGATGGGTGGGTTTAGGGATCAGGGGGTGGAGACGGGTAGGTTTAGGTATGTGTTAGGTGGGAGGAGTTGGATCTGGATTTAACCTCACCCCCTGGATCTTGTGTTCTGCAGTGAGGACCATCTCGATTTGGTGCTCAAGAAACATTTCTTATGTCAGTGTAAAGGCAATTCAGAGAATTTTCCGAAACACATTATAAATGTTAGAAATGTATTGCTGAAAACACGTTACATAGACTGAGAACTAGTACTGAACTGTGGAGTTAGACCGTTAAACGTTTTTCAGCATTTTTGTGTTCAGGATTTTTTGGGTGGGCCTGAAATCATGTCTGCACTGAAGCCACTGAGCATGGCCCGTCCCGCGTCCCCTAACATGATGATAACTAGCATCAGTGGTTTGCCCGCTCAATCGCGAGTTACTGTCATTATCGTTAGTTACTACATTTTACAGTTTGCTAGCTAGCTATGCCTTTGTCAAGTAAATGCATATTCTAAACGCGTATGGCTGTGTAAATCCAGTTATGCTAGAGTGAGCATCCATTCATGTTGTAGCGGTATTTGACAGTTGAAAGAGGCGGCAGCTTTCCCGCGAGTTGTCCTGGTTTCAGTGCCGACAGAGGACACACCCCCAGCATTTGAGATCAGAGAATACTGATTTTTTTTTTCAAGATTTTGATTGGCTGGATGGTTAATAACACATAACACATTTTCTGTGGTGTCACAAACTCCTAACACATTTACTGCAACATTGCTTTACACAGACTTTAAAAACCATTGTGCTACTTATGTTTGTGGAACCTTTTGATACATATTTTTTCAGGATTCTTTGATAAAGTTTAAAAGAACAGCATTTATGTAAAGTAGAAATTTTTGTAACATTATACAAAAAACAACAACATTATAAAAAAAAAAAAAAAACGTTTGAAAGACCGTGTGAATTCTGTTACTGTCAGTTAATTTTCACACAACTGGAGGGTAAATCGGATTCCTTTTATTCACTCTTTTCACAATGTGAAGCTAAGACACACGCTAGCCCATTTAGGTTATCGCTGCTCTTATTGTCTGGAGCTGCTGAGCTGCTATTGAAACCTCCATCTGCTGTTCCTCTATTATCTGAGACTCCGCAGCTCTCCGCTAGCAGAACAATGCCACTCTTAGAGAATCCTGCTTCTCGTGCTGTACTGTTGGCTTTTGTGGTTTTCAGCCTTTCGCTAAAAACATTGAAGTTTATTGGATAATGAACGCTTTTAAACCTTTTTGTTTGAAAAGAACATTGTTCTAATGCAAAAGACCAAACTTTGGTTATGAGAAGTAAGAAAATCCTCATTTGATATTTTTATTGTTGATTCATTTATCTGCACCTGCAGAGTAGACACACAAACCTCTCTAATCCTCTGTTTTGTAGCTGCTGCACCTATATCGTTTGAAGGGCCTTATGGAAGGATTATGTACAGAGTTCGGGCTTTCATAGACACACCTCGTTTTGCAAAAGACTACAAGATAGAGAAGCCCTTCTCTATGAAGAACACAGTCAACCTGAATGAAATACCTGGTATTCAGGTAAATGTGCTACACAGACCTCCATATTCTAAACTGGCAAAAAAAAACTTTCCACAAACTTAAATATCTTTAATTCTGATATCTTCTACTGATATCTGTGCTGTCATTTACTGCCAATTATTTACATGAATATGCTTTTCATTATTTGCTTTGCGCAGGAACCTAGCTCCTCTACTGTAACCAAGAATTTCTCATACATGCTTGTGAAAAATGGGACCGTGGTGCTGAAAGCTAAGAGCGACATGCGAGGATATATCGCTGGACAGATCATAAAAGTGTTCGCTGAGATTGAAAACAAATCTGAGAAGTCAACAGGCCATGTGGTTGCCAGTCTAATTCAGGTAAGATGACACTAACTACTTTACATTTACACTAACTACATTAGATTATATTTTAAAAACAAATGTTTTCAGTTAGTTTAAACAGTTGAGTATAGTGTGTTATCAAAAGTGACTGTAAAGACTAATTAAAATTATTCCTGTTCCTTTGAACATTCAATTGATAAAAAAATCCTGAATATTAGGCAGCACAACACTGATAATAAAACAATTTCTTGAGCAATTTCTGAATGATAATGTGACATGGAGTAATGTCTGCTAAAAATTCATATTTGTGATTACAGGAATACAATTACATTTTAAAATGTTAAAATAGAAAGCAGTTACTTTAAATTGTAAGAATATTACAACATTTATTGTTTTAATGTATTTTTGATCAAATAAGTACAGCCTTGATGAGCACACGTGACTTCTTTTGAAAACATTAAAATATCTTTCTGACCCCAAACTTTTGAACAGTAGTGTATATTCAGATTGGTTGTTGACTGATATGGCTTTATTAATAATTGTGATTGAATATGCAGGTACACCTTTGGTAAATAAGACTCTCGCTATTGCTCATCTCTTAATTTTAGAAAGTTACATATAATACCAAGAAGCCGACATATGACTTGCGGACAGTAGCGGAGGTGGAAGGACCTGGAGTTAAAGGTGGACAAAACACTGAATGGAATGAGCAGATAATTGTACCTTCTCTTCATCTGTCCACCCTGATTGATGGAAGCCTCATCCAAATCTGCTACTACATTCAGGTGAGTATTTAAATTAAGTTATTGTTACCCATATTACATTAACGTGACGTAATGCAAAATGTGACACTTTTCTTTCCTGTGAGTATTTTTTTCCATTGTGGAGCGTTTCATAATATCTGGCTGTATGTAATCACTGGGAACATGTATGTCAGAGAGATAAATTTTATCAGAAGTTCATGCAAATTGCATTTAGTGTTTCCTTCTTCCTTCCTCTCATTGAATCTCATCTACACGTTTGTCTCTGCTTTTCCAGGTCTCTTTGAAATACCCAGAGGTATCATTAACTCTGCCCATTTACATTGGAAGCATTGCAATGGATCCAACTCAGCCTTCCCCCTCCCGGCCGGTTTCACCCATGCCAGCCCCACGTAATAACCCCACCCCTGCTCCTGACCCTGACCCTGCCCCTGCCCCTGCTGCTGCTGCTGCTCCCGCCGAATCTGCTTCAGCCAGCCTGCCACCACGTAAAACCCCAAAAACTGCACCCAAACCCAGGCCTCGTAGCACCTACGCATCCCTCAATGTGCTTCCCCCTATTCTGTACCCAGAACTCCCAGGTGTGGCTAGCTACAATGGGGAAATGCCAAAGAGTCTACAGTTTGAGTCTGGTTCCCAGGCTCCAGTGTCTCCCAATGCATTCAGCTACGCTCCTGGACTCAGCTTCAAACAGAAACAGAGCTCCAGCGGCCCATCAGCACCCCCCCTCAGTTCATCCACCAGCCCTCAAGACTTGAATGCAATGTCCTCTTCAGCGAGCTTACCTCCAAACTATAGGAGTTCCCCATATCCACATGGTATGGCATGGTAATGAAATAATTAAAATTAATATGTATATGTGTGTTTTAAATGATGTGAGCCACCAAGAGCTTAATCGTCAGTGTTGGGGGTAACGTATTACTAGTTACGCAAGTTACGTAATCAGATTATTTGAAGTAACTTTGTTAATTAGTAATTGCTTTTAATCTTAGTAATTACTTTGTTTCCCATTTATTGACTGACATCTGTCGTGTTGCCATGTTGGGAGAAATCGGGAGTAAGTGCAGAAGCGAGTCAAATGCAAACTCAGAATATGATGCAAACCTGCAATAATTAAATGTCAAAAAAGACTATAATTTCTGTATTTAATCCCATTTTATTATCCAATGTTTTTGCTGCTGACCTTCGATGATCCAATTCAACCATATGAAAGAAAGAAATTACATTTAATTTTTGTTATTGCTGAATAGTGTTGAACTTTCTTCTCCTGCATCATATTCTTCGTGCAATTTGTTTGATCTGCACCCTCTACTGTACAGACGTGAATTTACATTTCCTTCAGCCTGAGGCGTATTAATTTCACTGTTGTTGTGAAAAGGGCTTCTACATTTGTAAAAGAAGAACTGTTTTATATTAAAAACAAACAAGCAAGCCATGCCCAGATTTAAAAAGTAACTCCGAAGTAACTTAACGCATTACTTTCCATAAAAAGTGACTAAGGTAATTAGTTACTTTTTTAGGGAGTAATGCAATATTGTAATATTTAAAATGAATTAAAATTTGTTTGTTTAAAATGTTTATTTTTATTATATTTAATTGATTGTTCATTAAGGCAATGTTAATTGATGTCAATGGTAATTTGACTTTATTTCTTTTGACAGAGGCTCCACCTTCTTATGAAGATAGCTGCAATATATAGGATGTTTCCCAGCCATATGAAGAAGGGAGAAAAACATTGAAAATATTCAAAACATTCCTGTGATTTTATAATAAATGCAGACCTCAAGCACTTTTGAACCAAATGTGTACATATCCAAATTCTGTGTTCTTACAATGTGTACTCTAAAGAATGTGATATTTAACCTAAGAGTCAGCTGATACAATACTTCAGATGTGGTGTGACCGCTATTATGCCAAACTGTTGGAAATTAATAATTTAGCTTTTTCATTTTTGTCATTGCAGATGATCTGTAAAAGAGATCTGCCTCTTGCAAAGATATTTGACCACTTGTTTTTAGGAGTTTCATCATGCAAGAGTATTAAGTACTCTTTTATTATTAGACTGTTGCTTGTTTTGTAGAATTGTTTGCAGTCACACAACCACCTGGGTATTTTTTTTTATTAGCATGTTCAGGCTTTGTTTTTGTATGTTCTTGATAAGCTAATGATGAATCTAGTTCGATTGAAATTGTAACTTTATACTATGCATGGATACATATGTCCTCAAGTCATTATACAAAACCAATGAATATTTAGTTCACGTTTTGTGGTATTTAATGATCCATTTCTAAGTTTAATTATTAATTTCTGCCTTTGTTAGTATTGCACACTACTTGCATGTTAAAAACTATTTTTAAATTTGAACAGTGATTTACATATGTTGTGTACAGATTAATAAAAATGTTGAACTGAAAAAAAACCCTGCATTTTTATACTGTTAAACAAAATGAAAATCTTTCAAGTTGCTTGTGACTTTGACGTGGATCTTTGATAGGCTGTTTACATTATTCTTTACTTGTTGCATAGGGCAAAGATCCATTAAAGCACCGTAGGGTTAGAAATAATCAAGTGGCCATAACTCAAAGCTTTATGTGCACCATAAAGTAGTAAGGATAAATTATACAGGTCCGTCTTAAGTGCCAACTGCCACACATTAGAAAATGTGCATGTGAGACTGCAAATTATATAATCCCTTTCAGTGCGGTTCGTTATTTCAAAGGAATTTCTGTTGGTACAGTGATTCTTGGGGCTCAATTTGTTGAGGTGCAAAGAATATTGTTTTTCCCCAATAATGTCTTAATTTATCGCAATATACATGTGATGCTTATGTTAAGTAACGAGAAGGCAAAAAAACAACAACAAAAAGTTCACTAATGGTTTATAGTGGGCCTGAGGTCGACACACTTGGCAACTAAACCCAGACAGTAAACGCCCCCCCCCTTACCAGTAGAGGGCGCGGTGTGGTCACATGACAGTCGCAGGGCGCATGTAGCAGGGAAGTGCAGAGAGGAAGACAAGCCTCTAAACTTTCGGAATGAACGGAATTGTTTTACGAAAATGCACACCATCATAAGTTAACGGGTAAGTTTGTGCAAAGCAGTCATTTTTGTGGATAAATGCCCCACGCCGAATGTGGTTTAGGATACATGCTCCGTCTATATTTGTGGTGGTGTGGCTGGTGTCATGCGCGTCGGTTACGTTAGCTACATTGTTTCATGTTGTTCATTGTAATTCCGCCCACAGTGAGCTCTGCGTCCGACATAAACATAAACAAATGCTGTTATATTCCTCAATCAATAAGACGCATGAAATCACGAGTCTAATAGGCTGTCATGCCTTTGTAGCAATGCAAAGAAAATATAATGTATTGTTTTGGAGGGCCGACGAGATATTTGTTGACTGTGTCTCAAAATCTAGTGTGATGCCCAGACATACAGCATTTGATGGCCAAAATATCCTAAGTAGGCATCTTACTAGATTTTGAAACGCAGCACTTCAGAGCGCGGTTGATACATTATTTCCACCCATCAATACCAGTAAAATATATATTTTTTAATCTGATATATGTAGAATCGTTTTAATGGTTTTATTTCTTGCATTTTAAATAACAAATAAAAACCATTAGGCTGCAACCATGCAATATAATTTACATTATGACTATATATTTGTATATATTTTTATATATTAATTGGTCCCACATGTATTTTTTTATATTCAAACACTGTAAATTCTCACAAAGGAAGGGACTTGGAGGTCTGCTTGGATTGCTCCGGGTTCCCCCTGCCATGGCCAAGTCCAAAAAAGGTGAGTTCATTGATTTCAAGGTTATTATTCATAATGCAAGTTCAGGTCTGTTATTGCATCCATACTACAAAAGCATCTGGTATTCTTTTTCAGAATTGATTCATGTATCAAGTGCGAAATGCACATTGTTTACATACCTTAATGTTTTCATATGTTACCATGGACCACAAAACCAGTCCCAAGGGTCAATTTTTGAAATTGAGATTTATACATGTGAAATGATTTATAGCATTTGGCTGAGATACAACTATTTGAAAATCTGAAATCTGAGGGTGCAAAAAAATCTAAATAGTGAGAAAATTTCGTTTAAAGTTGCCCAAATGAAGTTCTTAGCAATGCATATTGCTAATCAAAAATTAAGTTTTGATATATTTATGGTAGGAAATTTACTAAATATCTTAATGGAACATGATCTTTATTTTAATAACAAAATTATTTTTGACGTAAAAGAAAAATCTATAATTTTGACCCATACAATGTTATTGTTGGCTATTGCTACAAATGTCCCCGTGCTACTTATGACTGGTTTTGTGCTCCAGGATCACATATTTTATCATGCTGTGGTTGTAGGTATGGACAGCCCTGCGGGCCCACCGAGAAGAGGCAGGAAGACCAAATCCCTTGGTGCTGCTCCAAAAGTTAGTAAACTACAGAGTGCACTAGGCAGCACGAAGAGCCCAGGGACCAGCTTTCAGCTACTCTCTGGCCAGACATCTCTCAAGCTACCTGGTGAAAACATCATCTCAGGAAATCATGGCTCTATCCAGCAAGATAAACAAGATGCTTCAGAAACACAGAGTTCTGAGTCTGGTAATGCTGCCAAGAGCATCCCCACATTGTCCTCACCTGCAGCTATACAGGAAGGAGATGCCCAGAGAGTGCCGGAGGAGTTTAAAGCTGTGAATCCTGCTCCGCCACGTTTGGCTTGGAAAACCATGGTCAGACCAGCACCAGCTCCATCTGCTCTGAAGGTAGCCTGCTGCTTGCTTATGTACTTTCTAGTTCATATTAATGAGTCAGGAAAATGTGTAAAGGCATGGATTTAGATGATCACCTAAAAAGTTTGTGTTGGGGGGGGGACTAATAGACTTTTCTGAACGTGGTTGGATATTTATACTGATGCATAGTCAAATTCAAAGGGCCTAGGACAAAAACAGTTTTATGGGAGTGATGCTCATAAATGATATTTCTTATATATGCAGTACAGTTCAATCAGTAAGATCAGTCAGTAAAATGTTTTCTTATGCTCACCAAATACAGAAAAAAACAGTAATTTGTTAAATATTATTACAGATTAGCATAAGTGTTTTTTGTATATATATATATATATATATATATATATAAGGGGTGTGCAATATTGAATTTTTTGGGGGGATTTTTTCGATAACGATAATTAGGCGATATTTTGCAGAGTGTGTTATTGTGCTAATATCTGACTACCGTGCACAGCTGTAGTTTATGATATTCTCTGTGCTCAGTTCACATCAGTGATGAATTATTCATTTCATTTAAGTTGAAATTAGATTTTTACTTTTAATAAAGCAATTTTGTTTCTAAAAGTGTACATCTTTTGAGTCAAATTGTTACATTTAACCAGTTAATTAAGATAATACACATTTAGGCAGTTACCAAACAAATGAAACCAGTATCATCAAAATGAATCTCTGCAGAAGTTGCAGAAGTGTTTAGATGTATTCACACACTGTTTAATGCAGCTCAGAGGGACATGGAGTGCTTTAACGAGTTACAAATGCATAATTTTTTGACATTTTAAACAAAACATTGAATACTGATATTTAAAATTATTAAAAAATGAAAATAGACTTTAAATGTGAAATTAAACCGCCAGCAGGTGGCAGCACGTCACTGTTAATAAGTGAGTCGTTGCGACTGAACTGAATCATTTAAACGATTGAATCATTCAGGAACGAATCACTGAGACTCAAAACAGCGCTGTAACGTAGCAAAAACGAATGCAGCAAAAACAGGCAATATGGTGTCTAAAACGCAAGTCTCTTAATATTAACTTATTGTTTATTGAACTGTTGTATAAAAGCAATATCACATTTGTAATCATGCTTATTTTTGAAGAAAAAATGGCACCCTTCGTTTGATTTTAACTATATGAAACGTAAATATATAAATTTTCTGCCCCCATATCTTGAATTTTGCGATCATTCTTAATGCATTTTAATCGACTGAATCATGCAGTGAAAGAACACACTCTAAATGCGCTCGTGCACTGTTTAACCCGCTTCATCACCACATAGGCTAATGTATACGTGCACTCCGTAGGCTTTTTGTTTTTGCTATATACTCGATATTGTCAAATTGCACATCGTTAAAAAAACAATTACGATAATATCGCAGACGATATATATCGCACATCCTAATAAAAAAAAAAAAAAATATATATATATATTATAATTATAATTGTTTTTTTTTATTTATTCATGTGATTGCAAAGCTGAATTTTTAGTAGCCATTATTCCAGAATTGAATGCCACATGATCCTTCAGAAATCATTCACTTTCTTATTTTTCACATGAATTGTACTGTGTGAATGTTGGGCTGTGTTAACAAAATCACCTGTAAAAAACAATCAATAATAAACAAGTATCTTGGATGTGCATTATATGGAGGGATGGAGAAGTGCATTGTACACCATTTGATGGAGAATATGTGCAGATAATAATGAGTAAATCTGAGTTTAGGAGCATGGCCTGAGGGAAGAAGCTTCCTCAGTCTGTTTTGCCATCAAGCTCCCGCTGCCAGATGGCAGTAAACTGGTTACTGATTCGAGTCTATTTTAGCAGCTCTGCTTCTTACAGCGTTTGAGGTAGATGTCCTGCAGAGAGGTGCAGACCTGAGATGCGCTCAGCTAAGCGCACTCTCTGGAGCTTTGCAATTATTATACCACACTGAGATGCACTGAGTCAGAACAGGCCCCTGATAGAAAGTTTTCAGGATAGCTGGAGAGACCCTGAATTTTCTCAGCTGTCGCAGATGGTACAGTCTTTGCCTGGCTTTCTTAAAATGTGTAGTCCATGTCAGGTAGATGTTTTACTTGAAGCTGCTCAGGGGTCCACTGATCATAAGAGGAGTGTAAAGTTCAGCTCTTTGGTTTTGCTCACGTTCAGCAGTTGTCCTGGCACCATGATGTCTCATGCAAGTATGATAAACGATATCATCAGCAAATGATAGCTGTGAGAGGTCGTGTGTGTAGAGAGAGTATAGCAGAGGACATGTGGGGCTCCTACGTTCAGGGTGATAGTTCACTACCACTTGTGGTCTAGGAAATCTTGAATCCAGTCACAGAGTGAAGTGTTATCTGAGAGTTTGACAGCTAGCTTGGTGGGGACAATAGTTTGAAAGCTGAGCTATAGTATGAATAGCAGCCTACATAGTTGCCATTTCTGTCATGTGAGTTGCACTTGGCATCATCAGTAGACCTATTTTAGGCAAACTTCCAAGTAGCAGGGATGGAGGAGCAAATGTGTTTCTTTAAAAGTCTCTCAAAAATTTGACTGTCGAAAGGGCAACTTAGTCATTTTTACTGTTCACATAATGACAATTTTTTAAAGGCACAGAGGTTCATTAAAGATGGAAGTAAACAAACAGCAAGCTGATCAGCACAGGACCTCAGAGCAGTAATCATCGGGTCACGTTCACAGTTCCCATGAAAATAGCATAATCATTGCTGCTCTGTCACGAATCATTGCATTGAGAAGTTGTTTAGATGGCTAGCAACGATCTCTCTCACACACTGTTTCCAGTGGTCTTCAACATGCAGAGTCAGAGCTGGAAATGTGAGTATTTTTGCAATAGCAAGATTTTACTTCATGTTTCACAAAAGACATTGTATGCGGCAGTATTTAAAATTATTTCTGATTTGAAAATGTTTTATTGTTACCGTTTCGGTGGCAGTTAGCGTGTTGATAAAGCTGACATCCGTGAATTCGCTGACGTCAGAAACTCGAAAACATAGTCGACGTCATCAAGTGACGATTGTAGCATTCAGGAAGCGAATCACTGAGACTGAAATCCGTTTTTGTATTCCGTAGGAAAAACGAATGATCTGATTTGCCAAAGCCGGCAGTGAGCTTTGTAGGCATTTTTCTGTATGATCCAGTCAAGGATATATAAAGTTATGACTTTTTTAGGTTGGCTTTGTTAAAGTCCCCATATATCAGCGTCAGGATTTTGTTGAATAGCTGCTTAGCTCATCGTTTGACAGAAAAAATCTGCACCCTGTTTATATTTAACGATGATGAAACCCGTAGAATGGGCGGCAGATAAAGATGTTTCCAGATGAGGCGAAGGAACCCAGAATGGAGATATTCCTGGAGTCACACATTCTTGTTAATAACACACTCCACCACCTTTGTTTTTTTCGGCTGTTCTGTCCAAAAACAGAGAAGTTATCAGACACAGCGGTGTCTGAGCCATGCTTTCGGTCAAACAAATGCAGTCTGATGTTTGAAACTAATCCTGGCTCTCGTCCATCTTATTCTCCAAGGATTGGACATTAGCGAGCAAAATACTAATGTAAGTCTGTAGCGTATTTTTGTGTTTCTTTCGCCTCCTGTATATATCGATTTGTCAAATATCTCCAATGGCACATCGTTAAAAAAGGTTACAATGTAAAAGTGTTCGTCGTATTAATCATTGCAGACGATACACGTATAATAAAAATAAAAATAAAAACACATAAATTAACACAATTTTTTTTTAATTCACAGGCGAAAGCTGAATTTTTAGTAGCCATTATTCCAGACTTGAATGCCACATGATCCTTCAGAAATCATTCTAATATGCTGATCTGGTGTTCGTTTCTTATTCTTTTCACAGTTTAATTGTACTGCTTCTTATTATTTTCACAAATGTTTGTGCTGGTTAATATTTTCATGGAAATCATGATACAGTTTTTTTCACGATTCATTCTAATTCTGATGATTAGAAAGTAAAAAAAAAACTGCGTTTATTCAAAATAAAACTCTTATGCAACATTGTTAATCTTTACTGTGACTATGAAACAATTTAATGTATCCGCACTGAAAAAAATCATTAACTCTTTAAATGTAAGGTAGTTGTTAATTTAGGTCGAATATGGTCATGCAGAATATGTGCTTTATGTGTATGAATAAACAGCCAATATGTTAATAATAGGCATGCTAATAATAAGCAAGTGAGAATTGGTCCCTATACTAAAATGTTACCAAGATCTGGTAAATAAATAAACTTGTATATGTCTGTTTTTATTAATGCAACAACATAGACAATGAACAGCGAGACAAGTGCGTATGAGAGAGACGTGGAGTCCTCACGCACACAGCATCTCAGTTTACCTCAGGAACTCAAAGACTCAACACAAACAGGTGTGAATGTTTTAGCTAAAAGGTTACATTAAAAACTCTTTGTTTAGAACACAAGAGAGTAAAACCACTTGCATGCCCCCCGTTTGTATTCTTCTGCAGCCTCCAAGAAGAAGAAAAGAAAAATGGGCTTATATAATTTTGTTCCCAAAAAGAAACCAAAAGTGTCCAAGAAACCGAATGTCTCGTTGTCCTCTTCAAATGAGCAGGTCTGATATCTTACACATTAGACTACTTCCATGTGTGTGAAATAAAGCCATTCGTCTTGGCCAAATCTTGAACATTGTTTCCTAACCCTGCAGGAGGATTCACATACAGTTGGCTGCAAAGTTTCGCAGATGTCCATTGAAGAGGCATTCAGAAATAGAGTTAGTTCTGAGAAACCAGAGAAGCAGGCTTCAGCGGCTGAGAGAGAAACTGCAGCGGAACCGCACGAGAACAAGGAAACGGAGGACCTTCCACGAGACCATGCTGAAGAATACACAGAGCTGCCTCTACATGCTCTGGCTCATGAAAGCATGTTCACAGAAGTCCCCATAGGTAGATATTATCTGCCCCTGACGACAATAGAACTGAAGTCCACTTCTTGCTTGCTTATGTATTTCATACTTCCACCTCATGAAATGTGTATACTTCCTTTCTGTTTGTTTTAATACAATAGGTTGATCTCAGAATGAGCCGAGGCAGGTTTCAGACAGAGCATTCGGACTTTGTAAGACAATAAGACCACATGGCAACAGACATGCAGACCTTTTGTAACCATAAACAACTTTTTGTTGCATATTCGCTTGATTTAATACATCATCATAACAAATAAAGAAATGGCAGATCAGGGAGGGTTTAGTAGTCTAGGACATTCTAGTATCAGAGGCTAAAACTGTAAATACAAAAAACAAATACCTAAAGTGGTCTTTTGTGTTTGTGTTTATCAGGTTTGCCGGAGGATAAAGAGAACATGGAGGCTGATGACATGTTGGAACCTCCACTGTGTAGCTGTCGCATGGAGGCTCCGAAGAACCAGGATGTAGTAACTCTTGCTGAGGGCAAGTGCATGGCTGTAGAGAGTGTTGATGGAAAGGTAGAACATGTCATGTTTCAAAACATCTGTCTTTGAAAGGATAACAAAATGAAATCTTTAAATGTATTCAGACCACTTTAACAGTTAGTTACATTCACACAGTAGCTGAAGTATATGCTTTTTATGTATGACAGCATTATACATATGTGTTTGATTAGTAAATGGTGAATTGATTTCAAGAATGCATTAAATAATGATTTGTTTTTTTAAATGAATATTTTTTTTGTCCTCTGTCTAGCTGAGTTTATGTCGGAAGGTGATTCTGAAGCAGGAAATGATGCGTCCCTCTCTGAGGATTCCATTGCTGGTGTTGTGCGAGGATCATCGTGCAGGCATGGTGAAACACCAGAGCTGCCCAGGCTGTGGTTTCTTCTGCAGGGCTGTGAGTAAAACATACACTAGCTTTCAAACGTTTGGGGTTGGTAAGATTTTTTTAAAACCTGCATTTATTTGATGATAAATACAGTTAAACAGTAATATTGTGAAATATTATTATAATAACTGTAATTAGATAATGACTGTTTTTATATCGGAATGTATTTTAAAATGTAATTTATTTTCTGTGATGGCAAATCTGAATTTTCAGCATTACTTCAGTCTTTATTGTTACGTGTAAAAAAACAACAACTCTTGAGTGGTGGTGTATGAAGAGTTTTCCCAAAGTATACACTTTCATTATTCATTTTTGTTTTATCAAACAAATACATTAGGGACATAGTTTTTGTGTTGGCCTTGGATGCCATTGTAGAAATTTGCTATTATTACATTTGGTCAGCTATTAGCTGCCAGCCATGATTAATACGTATTTTGTGAGGTCCGTGTAGAATTCAACAGGTGTGATTGTGAATGTGCTTGATTTTTAAATTGAATTTAAGTGCTATTAATTTCTTTAGCGGCTATAGTTTTTTAATTACAAAAAGTTGCACCTTTAATAGTTCAACTTGGAAGTTAAAACCCTGATACACTGAAATGACAAAATTAATATTATAGCGGTCTGTCTGATCCAGGGGACGTTTATGGAATGTCAGCCAGATGGGAACATCTCTCACCGCTTTCACCGGAGCTGTACCTCTCTGATCAGAGGTCAGGTCTACTGCCCTCACTGCGGTGAGGAGGCTAGTCATGCTAAGGAGGTCACGATCCCCAAACCTGACTGTGTTACTGCAGTGCCAACAGCCGCTGTGCCCGCGCACAAAAGAGACACCGCCTTAATGGAGTAAGTTTAAATCAGTTCAATCAATGGAGTAAATTTGATGTGTTTGTTCACACTGGTTACGTTGTTGTATATCTGTTATTATTGTGTCTTACAGCAGGGCTAAATTGGACTCTGTAGCTGTTTGTGGAGTGATAGACCCTGCTAAAGAATCACTGGAAAACATTTTAAATGCACTCGAGGATGGGAAGTAAGGATCTGTGTCCTGGTCCTGTACATCAGTGATGTCCTGATCCTATATCATTAAATAAATGCATTAGATAGGTTTATTTAACTCTTCACCATTTGTAGATTTGCTTTGTTGCTTATTGTTTTAAAACAAGCATTGCATATTTTTAAAGGTATAAGAAATTCAAGCTGCCTCCAAAGCAGCTTTACTTCTCTGCGAAGAGAGGAGAGCTCCAGAGGATCCTGCATATGCTGGGTATGACTTTTCTCAAGAAAGCAGGCTTATATATATATATATATATATGTATATAAATATGTGTGCACATGATGTACTAGATGCTTTGTGATTGATAACTGTTATTATGTTTGGATGGTAATCAGTGGAAGGTGTGGACCCAAATTTGCGGATGGACAGTGAGAAGAGGAAGACTTCCTTGCATTGTGCTGCTGAGGAGGGACATAAAGAGATCTGCCATATATTAGTGCAGGTACTGCTTACGCTAATAGCACACATTCACATTCAGAAATGATCTATGTTTATTAATATACACTACCATTCGAAAGTATTTTATGTTACTAAAATAAATTCTTATGCTCATCAAGGCTGCATTTGTTTTTGAATACAGTAAAAACAGTAATATTGAGAAATATTAATATATTTCATATAATTAATATATTAATATATATGTTTCAAAAAGTAATTTAATTCTGTGATGGCAAACTGAATAATTTCAGCCTTCAGTGTCACATTATTCTTCAGAAATCATTCTAATTTGGTGCTCAAGAAACATTTTTTTATTTATTTATAACTTTTGAAAACTCTTGTAATAGGACCTGAGGCAATTTGTATAACATGGGTATAAATTTGTTTTATATTATATTTTTTTAATATTGCATTTTCCATAAGTACAGCCAGTATAATATGTTCTAATTTAATATCGAAGTTTAGTAATATAAACCATTTCTTTATCCCTATAGGCTGGTGCGAACCTGGGCATGTGTGATTCAGAGCAGAGAACTCCTCTGATGTATGCCTGTGAGAACAATCATCTAGAAACAGTGAAATACTTACTGAAAGCTGGTGCTTCTACTGGGCATAAGGTATGATAGCCAGCCTTCATCGCTCAATCAACTGTGAAATACTAAATGTTTTGCTACAGTTATGTCATGCTACCCATTGATTTAATGAGGTATTGAAATCCCTAAGCCACTGTATGCAACGTGTTCAGTATGCAAGGTATTTATTAAAATCAAGTGATTTATGCCTTCTTCACAGGATATGAGAGGCTCTACATGTCTTCACTTGGCAGCCAGAAGAGGACACACAGGTGTGCTGCAGTATCTTGTCTCCATGCCATCCATAGACGTCAACTGTAAGGTAACAATGTGCATGAGTTTGTTATATAGAATATACATTTTTGTGTACATGCCATATTTATTTACCCTTAAATTATGTTTTGAGTTTTTGAGGATGTTGTGAGGAGTTTTTGACAGCAAAACTGATACTGTATGGATGGATACTGGAGTGCTTAATAATTGAAGATCGTGGGTCTTCTTCTTTTGGACAGGATGATGGCGGGTGGGCTCCTCTTACCTGGGCAACTGAGAACACGAATCTAGAGCAGGTGAAGATGCTGATCTCAGCGGGAGCTGATGTCCAAATAAGAGATAAGGTCTGTGAGTATTTCAGCTTTCTTATGCGCTTTTTTCACCTTGTTTGTTAATATCAGACTGCTAAAATGGTTTGCCTGCAAATAATTGCATGTCAAACGATCTGATTGCAAATCAGTTAATAGATTTCTAGCTGAACATGTACACTACCATTCAGAAGATTAATAAATTAATACTTTTATTCAGATAAAAGGCATTCAATTGCTTTCAAGTGCTCTTCTTTTGAACTCTATATTCATAAAAGAATCCTTCAACATTGATAATAAAAACAAATGTATCTTGAGCACCAAGTCAGCATATTAGAATGATTTCTTAAGGATCATGTGACCTTAATCTTACCAATCCCAAACTATGGAACACTAGTGCTTATGTATGATAGATATGTGATTTTATCATCATGAGATGAATTTTGCTTATGGTCTGATGTGTTATCTAGGAGGAGAATGTCTGCCTCCACTGGGCAGCATTCTCTGGCTGTGATGAGATCGCTCAGCTGCTGCTTGACAAGAGATCTGATCTACATGCTGTGAACATCCATGGAGACTCACCTCTTCACATTGCTGTCAGACAGAACCAGCTGGACTGTGTAATGTAAGTGTAGAACAAAGAGAGTATACCTAGAGAACTGGTAGCAAGACCCTTTATGAGCACTGAAATATAAAGGAACTATTAATGTTATCCCAAGGTCCTTTTAGAGCAAGTCAGTTCACTTGAGCCCATCTGGGTAACAAACTGGGCTTCTCTGTAGGCAAAAGACATACAAGTACAGCTCATATCTGCTTCAATGACTGATTTTCGAATGATACATTTCCCAAAAATATATTGACCACAATATTGAGCACAAAAGTGTCTCCCATTCATTTTTCCAGTCACCTTTATTTCTGTAGCACTTTATACAATACAGATTGTGTTAAAGCAGCTTCTCAGAGATAGGAAAATATCAGTGTAAATTATGGATGTTAAACTTTAGATAATTCCGATTCAATTCAGACAAAGGTTTGTGGTTGAAACTGTCAGTTGTAAAAGGACTAATCTTAAGATTTGTCTCTAGGCTGTTTCTGTCTCGAGGAGCAGATGTAAATCTGAAAAACAAGGACGGGGAGACTCCTTTGGACTGCTGTAGTATAACTTCCAAGATGTGGACAATCCTCAACACCAATAAGAAGCTGACGGATGCTAGGAGAGGCAGAGACAGCCTAAGAGAAAGACTCCTCTGCAGGTAACGCAAGAACACTGGGATCAAATCTTTCTGTTTTGCAGGGTAATATCACAGATGGTATTTTTTGCATACTTCTATTCTTTTTCCAAGCATCTTGGAGATGGTTCTACAGTACTTATGGATTTAGTCTGTTTGTTTTCTGTCTCTTTATGTAATCGCCGACAGACTTGATGATGGTGAGCTCAGAGCTCAGTTTTTGAGACTCCTTGTGCATACAAATATCTTACTGGATTATTACAATTAATAGCATGTTTGGAAATATAAATCGATCCTTCCCACTGGCATACTAAAGCAAAATATAAAGACAACTGTCTTAAAAACAAATTTTCTCCAATGCAATATTCCAAGTCTAAGATATTTTTGGTATTTGTGCTGGAAGTATTATTTTTTTTATTAACAAAAACTGTGAATATTAATATTAAATTAATGAACCACTTTTGATTTTATGATTCCAAAAGTTTCAATGCACGATCCTCACAAATAGAAAATACAGTGAAATAGACTTAAATTTGTTTAATATATTAATTGTGGGCCCCAGCCCTTTGGTGGAGAACCACTGATATATTACTTTTTAGTGTTTTTTCCCCCTTGAGATTATTCAAGTGAAACTCAAGAAACTTTTGGCAAGACAAGTTTGTTGTTAAACTATAACTAATCATTGTTTTTAATATTGATAATACACAAAAAGTTGCACTTTGAGAAAACAACTTAATGTGTGGCTTCTGTATGTTTTGTAAGCTAGAATTTGCTACTCTTTATTGATATTGCTATTGAAACTGCCATTCATTTCAAGTCCATGTACTGTACTGTAATGCAGTATTTATCTTGAATTAATCAATACTGCATCTTTTCAAACAAGATTTTTGCAGCTTCGGGTCCATACTGAAAACCAGTGAAAACTGGCTACAGCTGAATCAATATTCCATTCATTTAGATTGACTTGAAGAAATCTAAAGTATCCACACATTTCTTAGTCGTCATTCTGCTTTTCTTTGCGCAGCTTCAAAGTCAGCTGTCGTGCCCATGTGCGAATGGCCTTAAAATATTTTGAATGTTTGGCACAGAATGTGGGTAAATATTTTAAGTGATTGTGGGACTGTTGTGCGTTGTGTTTCAGAGATGTGTCCCGAGCCTATGAGGACGTCCCTGTGCCGTGTGTGAATGGGGTGGACCATGAGCCCTGCCCCAGCAACTTCAAATACGTTCCAGAGAACTGTTTTACCTCTCAAGTGAATATAGATGAGAACATAACGCACTTACAGGTAAGAGGCTTAGAGGCATAGTGTCAAAAGCCATAACAAGGTTAATGCTGTCATTACAGCTATATGAAATGCTTCTCTCTCTCTCTCTCACACTGGAATAGCACTGCAGTTGTAAAGATGACTGTGCATCAAGCAGCTGTATCTGTGGCCAGCTCAGCATGCGCTGTTGGTATGACAAGGTAAGATGCCTCTAGTGCTAAATTATTCATTATAGCAGGATAAATGACTGGGTAATGATACAGTGACATAAACAATAGATGTTGCCAATCCCAGGTCTTTAGCAGCTGTTTCAGAACATATTAATAGTCACCAACCATGATTGTGCTGTGTATTACAATATGATTAGAGGGGGATTTTTGTAATGCTTATTATTAAAATTATGATTTCTTGGTGTGCAGGATGGCCGCTTGCTGAAAGAGTTCTGCAGGGATGATCCACCCTTCCTGTTTGAGTGTAACCATGCCTGTTCCTGTTGGAGAACGTGCCGAAATAGAGTGATACAGAATGGCCTTCGGTAATATAATGAATAGATATATTATTGCATATTGCCTGAATATTTTGTAAACTCTGAATTTACGTACTCATTTTTCTCACAACTGTATAATTTTCTTGTTTTTAGGGTCAGACTGCAGGTGTTTAGGACTGAGAGGATGGGCTGGGGGGTCCGAGCACTGCAGGATATTCCTGAGGGAACTTTCGTATGCGAGTATGACCCTCTCTTTAGATCATTTGCTATACACAAAAATGAACACAAATCCACAGCAATATTCAAAGGCCTCGTAACTTTTCCCAGTTGTTTGTTATTTACTGGATAAGGATTTTTTTAGCTCATAATTTATACCCAGTTATTTTTTAGGGGTTGGCATAACTAGAAAAAAATTATATCTGTTATTCAAATTCCAGGTGTAGAAAAGGTACTTTTGAAATCATATATCCAGGACAGTAGGAATCCTGGTTCTATAAAGAAAAAAAGAATTAATATTGATATTAAGTTATAATTTTATTATAATATATATACATTATGTTGTTACTTTATTGGAATATGTGACCCTGGACTAGAGGTCTGCATTACCGTGAGACCCGACCAAATTTCTTGCACCCCGGGATTAAATTCCCGAATAAAACGCGGTAGCGGTCGGTAACTCTGGTGTAATTTGAATGGGAGCGGGCGGTCTAACAATATCCTGTTCCCGGCGTACATTCAGAACAGCATAATCTGTGCTTTATTCTTATAGAATACTGTTATTCTTTATTCTTATAGGACTGTTATGCGCACGCTACACACATGAACAATGCTTTCTGCGTCACAAGTTTTATTTGCGGGGTCTGTGCCCACAGCACGTGCATAACGGTTCTCAGAGCAGGCTGTACCGGTGGTAAATATAAGGCCCTCAGACAGAACAGGCAGGTTGTCAATCAGTGACCGAGCAGAATAAGGATGGAGCAAAGTGTGGATGTGCTGTCCTTGAAGGACGTTCAACTAGGGTTTGTTTATATTTTGCTTAGAAATTTTAAATGACAGATGTCGAATATATTTATTTTTCTCTGCGACACCTTCACAGAAAAATGGCAAACGAATTTAGTATTTTGACAAGATGAATACATTTTTGGTGTAAATTTAATTTTCTCTTTGACACTTTTTCCCCCTAAAATGTTAAACAAATTTTGTGTCTTAAGATAGGTTAATTCATATAAATTCAAATCAAAGTCAATAAATTCAAGACTCTTGACAAGATGAATTGAAATACAATTTTGTGCAGACTACACTAAGCCTATCTCTCTTTCTTTCAGTAGAGGAAATTTAAATGTGAGATTTGGAAACGAGATCTAAATTTAGTTGGAAAGGGTCTCGCCCTTATTTTTTTAAAGTGATGTGACATATGACCAAGTTTGGTGACCCATACCCATCCAAAGTGCACACAGCAGTGAACACACACACCGTGAAGACACACCCGGAGCAGTGGGCAGCCATTTATGCTGTGGCGCCCGGGGAGCAGTTGGGGTTCGGTGCCTTGCTCAAGGGCACCTCAGTCATGGTATTGAGGTGGAGAGAGCGCTGTACCTACAATTCCTGCCGGCTCGAGACTCGAACTTGCGACCTTTCGATTACGAGTCCGACTCTCTAACCATTAGGCCACGACTTCCCCCTTTGATAGCTCTGCCACACACACAGTATTTCACAGAAGTGAGTACACCCCTCACATTTTTGTAAATATTGTATTATATATTTTCATGTGACAACACTGAAGAAATGACACTCTTCTACAATGCGAAGTAGTGAGTGTATAGCTTGTATAACAGTGTATATTTGCTGTCCTCTCAAAATAACTCAACACACAGCCTGTCTGAACAGCAGGCCACAAAAGTGAGTACACCCCTAAGTGAAAATGTCAAAATTTGGCCCAAAATGTCAGTATTTTGTGTGGCCAACATTATTTTCCAGTACTGCCTTAACCCTCTTGGGCATGGAGTTCACCAGAGCTTTACAGGTTGCCACTCGAGTCCTCTTCCCCTCCTCCATGATGACATCACAGAGCTGGTAGATGTTAGAGACTTTGCGCTCCTCCACATTCCGTTTGAGGAAGCCCCACAGATTACCTTTACCCTCAGCTTCTTTAGCAAGGCAGGGGTCATCTTGGAGGTGTGTTTGGGGTGGTTATCATGTTGGAGTACTGCACTGCAGTCCAGTCTCAGAAGGGATGGGATCATGCTCTGCTTCAGAATGTCACAGTACATGTTGGCATTCATGGCTCCCTCAATTAACTGTAGCTCCCAGTGACGGCAGCACTCATGCAGCCCCAAACCATGACACTCCCACCACCACCATGCTTGACTGTAGGCAAGACACACTTGTTTTTGTACTCCTCACCTGGTTGCCGCCGCACACGCTTGACACCTTCTGAACCAAATACATTTATCTTGGTCTCATCAGACCACGGGGCATGGTTCCAGTAATCCATGTCCTTAGTCTGGTTGTCTTCAGCAAACTGTTTGCAGGCTTTCTTGTGCATCATCTTTAGAAGAGGCTTCCTTCTGCGACGAAAGCCATGCAGACCAATTTGATGCAGTGTGCGGCGTATGGTCTGAGCACTGACAGGCTTACCCCCCCATCCCTTCAACCTCTGCAGCAATGTTGGCAGCACTCATACGTTTATTTCCCAAACACAAACCCTGGATATGACGCTGAGCACGTGCACTCAACTTCTTTGGTCCACCATGGCGAGGCCTGTTCTGAGTGGAACCTGTCCTGCTAAACCGCTGTATGGTCTTGGCCACCGTGCTGCAGCTCAGTTTCAGGGTCTTGGCAATCTTCTTATAGCCTACGTCATCTTTATGTAGAGCAACAATTCTTTTTTTCAGATCCTCAGAGAGTTCTTTGCCGTGAGGTGCCATGTTGAACTTCCAGTGACCAGTATGAGAGAGTGAGAGTGATAACACCAAATTTAACACATCTGCTCCCCATTCACACCTGAGACCTTGTAACACTAACGAGTCGCATGACACCGGGGAGAAAAAATGGCTTATTGGGCCCAATTTGGACATTTTCACTTAGGGGTGTACTCACTTTTGTGGACAGCGGTTTAGACATTAATGGCTGTGTGTTGAGTTATTTTGAGGGGACAGCAAATTTACACTGTTATACAAGCTGTACACTCACTACTTTACATTGTAGCAAAGTGTCATTTCTTCAGTGTTGTCACATGAAAAGATATAATAAAATATTTACACAAATGTGAGGGGTGTACTCTCTTCTGTGAGATACTGTACGTAGCCTACGCCGGTGGTTTTCAATCCTGGTCCTCGCAACCCACTGCTCTGCACATTTTGTATGCCTCCCTTATCTGACACACTCAATTCAGTTCATGGATTTCTCTCCTAACGAGCTGATGATCTGAATCAGGTGTGCAGAGCAGTGGGTCCCATGGATTGAAAACCACTGGCCTACGCAACCGAGGTAACGATTAGTTCTGTGAAACAAAGCAAAACCAATGTTACACCATGTCTACACCGGATGCGAGCGACGCGACAAAATACTAAAGAAGTCATTATATTCAGTGATGCTGTCTACACTAGATGCTGTGCAGCGCAACACATTTCCGACAGAAAACTGCTGCCACGTTCTATTTATGACGTGCTGACACAAATTTCAAATGATTTTCAATGGTCGCTTTATCGTGTCTAGTGTAGGCAGACTTTAGCTATTGCTGTAGACACGGTGATACTCATCTATCAGGAAGAAACAAAGCAACCTCGGCGTCCGATCGCAGGCCCTTCCGCTCCTTGAGTTCACTCCAGCGCTGGAAAGCTGATCCGATATACTTCTTGCCTTATCGTTCTGCAGATGTTTTCCTCTTTTGTTTTTTATACGCCATCGCTATCTTTCTGTCGCTCGGCTGTTCACTGAACGCTCTCTCCTTCATATCACGAGTAGACACGCCCCTTCCTGCTGATTGGCTACAAGTTTGTTTTGGTACTCGGCCTGTCTCAGTTTTCTAAAGCGTTTTTGAAAAATTACATACCCCACCTTTTAATAAATAAGGGCAATATAGGACAATATTTTGCTTTGGTACAACTATTTGAAAATCTGGAATGTGAGGGTGAAAAAAATATCAAAATATTGAGAAAATCGCCTTTAAATTTGTCCAAATGAAGTCCTTAGCAATGCATATTACTAATTAAAAATTTAATTTTTATATATTTACAGTAGGAAATTACAAAATATCTTCATGGAACATGATCTTTACTTAATATCCTAATGATTTTTGGCATAAAAAAATTACAATTTTGACCCATACAATGCATTTTTGCATATTGCTCCAAATATACCTGTGCTACTTATGACTAGTTTTGTGCTCCAGGGTCACATATATCTATCAGTTTTTTGGATTTAAAAATAATAATAATTCTGTTATCGGTTATCTTGAGACTTACTTGGAAGTTTGCTGAGGCCCATGATAAATGGCTCTTATTATAGTTGTCTCTTCACGTTAACCTGGTGTTGAATTATTTTAACATGAAAAAATTACATGCAGCATTTAAGGAAGCAATGCTTGCATTCTGGAGAACTCTCCTACTGACTCCAATGTCAAGGATATTAATTTAATGCCAAATGTGCTACAAAAATGAAAGCCATTAGGGGAATTATCAATTATTCAGATGTGATTAATCTCATGCTGTTTTGGTCCAATACTTGTGCCCTGAGGATTTTTCTCTGCGTGCAGGTTTGCAGGTGAAATAATTTCAGATGGGGAAGCAAATGTTCGGGAAAATGACTCGTACATGTTTAACCTAGACAATAAGGCAAGTTTAGAGGTTTGTCTTGTTAAAATTTTGCTAAAATGTAAGATTATCATTTTTGCAACTGAATGCTTTTCATACATGTCACCTTCAGGGGGCGCTAACGTATATTAATATGTGAATGAAGCTCAAGCACAGCTCATTTGGATAGTGTTTTTAATGGTGATTTTTTTCTTCTAGGTTGGAGAGGTCTACTGCATTGATTCCCAGTTTTATGGTAATGTTAGTAGGTTTATAAATCACCTTTGTGAACCCAATCTATTCCCAGTGAGGGTGTTCACCAAACACCAGGACATGCGCTTTCCTCGAATTGCACTCTATGCAAGCAATGCTATTCAAGCTGGAGACGAGCTTGGGTAAACCTTTATCATTTGTTTCCTCATTGTTTGTTTCATTTATCCATTGACACATTTGTAATCAAAGTAATTACCCAGGTTGCTTGAATTAAACCTAATTTTATTTTCTTTCATCAGGTTTGACTATGGTGATCCCTACTGGCAAATCAAGAAAAAGTACTTCCGTTGTCAGTGTGGCTCTGTAAAATGTAGATACTCTAAGACCGTTCCGGGCCAGAACCACGCAGGCGGCTCAGTCCGAGCGCTCTGTGATCAGACTGTTGCTCAGGTGGAACACATCCAGTCAGCTAACACAGCTATTACAATAACTCAACCCTGAGCTCTTCACACGTACAACAGGATGTGCTGAGACCTTTAACATATAAATATTGTTAGGAGTGCAACGCATCATTTCCTGAATCTCAGCTCCAAGTAAGGACAATTTGTGCAGAGATACAGCATCATTTATTTTATTACCACACTGTTGAGGGCATTTGTAATAAGACTTTTAATCAAAGGTGTTTTGGGCCTTTTTTATCTGAATGCATGTCTCACAAAGATTTTATCTTCTTAGGATGATGATGAGGCTCCTTAATTGTATGAGATATAGGTACTAGCGTATTTGACTTTTATACATTTTTAAGCATAAACTATATACTTGGTATAAAAAACAGGATTTTAGTTGATTATCATAAGCAAAAAAGAGAGTAGTAGTAGAACAGATGGACAAGTTCTGCTGGCTTTTTTATTACTCCATGTCTTCTCAGGAGCAGAGATCAGGGCTGTTTTCGAATCAGTTTTGTCATGTATTGAAATTTCACTATGAAATGGTTACAGAATTTTAAATATCATGCCTGTGAAAAATAAAGCTTTCAGTGATGTTTTTTATTATTAATTTCATTATTTGTAATTTAGCTGTGGTCTTTCATGCTGACTGATGGACAACCATTTATGCATTACAGGGATATATATATATATATATATATATATCTCACAGAAGTGTACACCCCTCACATTTTTGTAAATATTTTATTATATCTTTTCATGTGACAACACTGAAGAAATGACACTTTGCTACAATGTAAAGTAGTGAGTGTACAGCTTGTATAACAGTGTACATTTGCTGTCCCCTCAAAATAACTCAACACACAGCCATTAATGTCTAAACAGCTGACCACAAAAGTGAGTACACCCTTTAGTGAAAATGTCCAAAATTCACTTTGTACTCACTTTTGTGGCCAGCGGTTTAGACATTAATGGCTGTGTGTTGAGTTATTTTGAGGGGACAGCAAATGTACAGCGTTATACAAGCTGTACACTCACTATAGATACTGCATATACACTTTGCTCAAAACAAATTGTGTGCTTCAGTGTGCATTATTTGAAATTTATGTTAATCAAATCATTCTGAAAAAATCTAACATGGTTATAACCAAAAATTCCTATTGATAAAAATAAAAATAAGAAATGTTTGTTGAGCACCAAATCAGCACATCAGACTGATTTCTGAAGTCAGCTTTCACTTTATAGGATTAAAATTACATTTGAAAATATATTAAAATGTAGAACAATTATTTTAATTTGGAGTAATATTTTGCAACATTCCTGTTTATTAGGTAAATTAAGCATGAGACTTCTATCCAAAGCATTACAAACCTACATAAAGTATATATACACATAAAATATTTGTAAAAATATTTTGTTGTAGAATTTACAAACATATTTAATTATTTATTGGATATTCTGTACTGAAAACAGGTAAAAACGAATGCGCTCAAAAACAACAGCCTGTTCAATCATTACGTCAATATTTGTAGCCGTAAGCATACTCTATACATTTTAATGAAGCACAATTTATTTTGAGCGAAGTATTGCCTATGCTTAACATTACTTGAAGAAACTTTCACGTTTTGTTCTACCAAACAAATAAAATTAAATCATATATCAATATTCAAATCCTTTAAAAACGTATATTACAAGTTGCTATGAAGTTAATTGATCAATGAAGCAAGAGGTTACGTAATTCATGTAGTAGAGCAACCGTAAAAGTATCTTCAAGCAGGCTAATGTAAAACACCGACCTAAATTTACTCCAATCGAAAGCTCCATTTAAAAAAACCCATTAGAAATTCCCAAGGGATCCCATGTCTTAAAAACGCACATTTCTTCCGGTTTTTCGGACTACAAACTGCACAGCCCTATCGAAGGGTTAACGTAAACGTGAAAGAAACCCAACACCCTCCGAAAGGCGTCAGTCACGAGACAATGTCCTGATTTTCTCCACCCGCCGGTTCCACCCTTTTCTAAACCAACGATCTGTTTACAGTTGTGGGAAGTGCAGACGCACCCATCCCTCACCGATGTTCCTTAATTCTTCTTAACTTGCTTTAAAGTACCCGTCTAAACGGTTTGAAGGGCTGTTTAATTCACTGCTGGGGTCTGGAAGGGTACACGCTGTATTTTCCCCTCTTGCCCCAGTGCCATGGATACTGTAGCGGTACAGGTGGAGCCACTGACAGGCTGCTTCACAGTCACGTGATCTGATTTAGAAGAAGCAGCGGCTGCAGAAATTGGTTAAAATGCCATTGTCAGGCTACGGTCTATAGCAAAAAGGCTGTTAATATCGTTCGCGCGTTTTTATTTCAACGATATAACAACCCGCGTAGAGCGAAGAGCGCGGGCAAGATCGGAGGAAAACATCGAAGCATCTGTAACAGCGCAGGGAAGCAGGATCTTAATCTGTGCGCTTGACTCCATTCAGTCGCAACACAGTTTGTAAAGGCACCCTCGCTGGCTGGACTTAATTCATGACATGGCTGATTATCTAAATCCTTCGAGTGAGTCGTGAAAATGGTCCTTGCTGGATATGAGCGCTTGCTTTTTGGTAACATGGAGCGATAAACTTTAACTGGCGTTCAGTTCATAACAGAGATGCGTTTAGATGTGCTATGAATGGCTGGAATACTTTAAGCAACTCTCTGTGTAGATGCCAGACCTGCTCGGATGAGAAGACCTCGTGGCTGGGACTACATCGCGCGTTGTGATGCTTCTTCTTTACTCTCTGTCTGATGTGAATTTGGATTTCTATAGTCAAATCTGCGCGTTTCTAGAATGGCTCGCTTCGAAGACGACCCCCCGACCCGGTATGGAGGCGGTGGCTCTCCGGCGGGTCCAGGCAGAGGGGCCAGCCGGCCGCAAGGCCCCCCGGGTGGACAGAGGGTGTTTAAGCAAACAATGGCCCAAAGAGCCCGGTCAATGGCCATATACAACCCGATACCGGTCAAACAGAACTGTTTAACAGTCAACCGATCCCTGTTCATCTTCAGCGAAGATAATATAATTCGGAAATATGCAAAGAAAATAACAGAGTGGATATATCCTTTACATAAATCACAGTCACTTGTAAGAGGGCGAACTAAACCAGTTTGTAATTGCAATAATTCTGGTTCACCCATCAGTCTTAGTAAAACAGCAGTTGAGGTCGCAAAAGTTTGGGCGGAAATAGAGGCATCGTTTTATTCAACACATGGAGCAAACATTATTACAAGAGGGGTCGGTCCTCTCACGAAATGCCTCTGGAAAGGGCTGATTAGATTTAAGTATAGCCTATTTATGATTGGCATGCGAAATGCAATTCGTAATTGTTTGCATGTGATATATAATGCAAATCTCGTGAGGTAAAATGCCATTTAGAGTTGTTATGGTCTTTGTCCCTTTCACATAGTCACTGTGGTATTGATTCTTTTCAGTCGGGAAACGAGCCTCTCTGTCGCTCATGGCAACCAGAACAGCTCTTGCATTAGGCTGCCTAAATTGCTGTGCAGTCTCCGGAGACTTGCCCCTGGCAATACCAGTCATAACGTAACTGAGATATACCTGCTAAGTCTTTACGTTATTATATATTATAGCATTCTCAGCTTAAATCAAAAAGCAATAAAGCTGATGGCAATTTAATCGGAACATAGTGCTTTAAAGTTATGGGTGCGTTACGGCGGTCCTCAAATCTGAATCGTTCCGAATCTGAATGATTTCGAGAAATTGAGTATTTATTCCCTTTCGCTTGAAAAAGTTTGAGGGCATGTTTCAGTCGCTCTCCAGGGTGCTGAAACACGCCTTTAAAACGCGTCCAGGGAAATGCGGAAGGGATGGAGGCCTATTGAGCGCCTGAATGTAAAATGCACAGTTTTACCACAAGAGAATAAAGATTAGAATTGTAATATTGTTTAATAAAAATTGAATGACAACATTTGCCAACATGTTTGTCTGGCACAAACAACATTAGCAGGGCATTTCACATTTGGTGTCCAACTTGGTGTATTATTTAAATGAGATGGCCAACATTGACTGACAAAAAAGTTTAATATATGGTCAATTTCTGTTTGTAGTCATAGTCACAAACAAATAAGCAATGAGCTGTTTCATCAAACAAACTATTGCTAATCACAGTTAACTTGCGATATGGGGGGATGGGGGGATGGGCTGCATCATCTCACAACTTTACCAGCCAACCTCACCTGTGAAATCAATTAGATGAAAATGTGTTTGAACTTTAATGGTGGGTAAAACACATTTCATGAGTAATGGAAATTGTACCCAAACATACACAAATACATCTGAACATGCTGAAGCTGAATAAATTAGTCCATAATACTGTCTTGATACATATACCATTTTTTGTTTTTATTTTTGTAGCCTCTTTTGTCCCAGGTATTCAAGAACTGGTTTAATTTCAAGCGCTAAGGCAGTATAAATAAAGAAAATCGCCATTTATTGAGGTTCTCCTTATGTTCAGACTACAATGAGTCTACTATTCTGATGCAAATGTGTTTAGAGGAGTGCCACGGGAAATAATTATCCTCCTCCCCACTAACCAGCAGCTCTGTGAGGAATGACGCAGTTCACACAGCTCTTGACTGAGCCAGGTACCGGAGATGAAGTGAGAGAAATTTGATCAGTAATTCTCATGGAAAACTGATAGTGGAGTTGTAATAGGGTGCATTTTAAATATTTGTCCAATAACATTTGGGTGGCTCATTAACAAGAATAACTGATAAAAACTCTCTCGCTTCATCTCAGGCACCAAACGGCTCAGTCAAGTGTTGTGTGAATTGCGTCATAGATACACATTTATACTGTTCTTCGTTGATTTCTGCATTAGTTTCCAAAATTGTTTGATGATCATATTATTGTGATGAATTAATTCCAACTATTTGTATTCCATGGACTCTTTCCTTAACACCATCACTCCATTTGAGTACATGATTCTTGCCACCATTATAGCAAACTGCATTGTACTGGGCTTAGAGCAGCATTTACCAGCTTTAGACAAGACACCCATGTCAAAGCGACTGGTAAGTTGGACTTTCCCGCATTAAACAGCAATTTTACACATTGTCAATTTTGTTGTTTTGACCAGTCTTTTTAAATAGCAGTTAGTACTGTAGGCCAACAGTTTGCACAGCCCACTTTTGCATTATTCATTTAGCAGACACTTCGATCCTTTGTGAGCTGCTGTCGGTCATTAACAGTGGATCTCTTAACTGCCCTCCTAAATTGATCCATAGATCTTTGTTGATGCTTGATGTTTGACTGACATTTCAGCATCTGTAATTAAAGAGGATAATAAACTTAAAATTAACTGTCCCTTAAAACTTAACATGTGTTATTGTATATGATATATGAGATTTTTTTACAAACATGATCACTTACATATGCTATAATATTTAAAAACTTTGTTGCTTGCATTTTTATTTGTTTTTGTTTTAACATCTTATTTACTTTGAATATGTGCTTCACTTATGCACTGCAGTTTTTTTAAATACTCTGGTATTGGAGGTGTTTGCTTTAAATATTTATATTGAGAAATAACTTTTTATAGTAAAACTCTCCCCATTCTCCACCTTTAATTCACTTTATTTTACTGTATTCTGCTGCTCTAGTGTTTTATATAAGAAAAACAGTTTAATGAAAGTTGTAAAATATTCAGTGTGCTTGTTGCCACTGAGATTTATGATTCTCTTTATACAAAGTTTTACATTTATGCATTTAGCAGACACTTTTATCCAAAGCGACTTACAGTGCAATTCAGGGTATACATTTATTATCAGTATGTGTGTTCCCTGGGAGTTGAACCCACAACCTTTTGCACTGCTAACACAATGCTCTACCACTGAGCCACAGGAACATGGCTTTAATTGTAAACTTGCTGTTTGAGTCTTATTTTGTATGAATAACCAGTCACATCTCTCCTCACTCGTAACAGGATGACACTGAACCCTACTTCATCGGAATATTTTGCTTCGAGGCCGGGATCAAGATCATCGCTCTAGGCTTTGCTTTTCATAAAGACTCCTACCTCCACAATGGGTGGAATGTAATGGACTTTGTTGTTGTACTGACAGGGTAAGTTCAAATATTCTTCAGATTATTACTGACTGGTTGCTGTAATATCTGAATGTAAATGTAAAACTTTAAACCAGAGGAAAGTATTATATATATATAAAACATTTGGCCGTGGTCTTTCACAAGAAAAAGAAAATGGCCAGTTGTTTTGTCGTTTTCATGCTATTGTTGACAAAAACCTCAGTGGAACTGAGTTGAGAAGCAAATTGGCCTGCTTGACCCTGGCACAGGCAGTGTAGCGGAGGTCCTGAACATAGATAAATGATGTTTGTGAATCTTGCCTGCAGTCAGACTAGGGGTCTGGATGCGGGGGACATGGCTTGCGCTCCAGTAGTACAACTGGCTGGTACTTTGGAGGTGTAATGGGGTGGAGAGGAAGCTACTTCATCTCCAGCAAGGCATACAGAGGGGATATTCTGATCCTTATTTAAACATTATAGTCTGGTGTAGATGATTGTTGGGGTCAGCATTCTGTTTGCCCTCAAATATCCCTGTATTACCTTTGGTTGTTTTTTTAAATGTTTCCAAAATGGAGGCGAACATCCAATACCAGGATTCAGCTTTGTTTAGATGTTACTGTGCAACTTACAGATGGTTATTGCATTGCAGTTGTTTTAGTTGTAATGTATTTCCATTTCCAATATTTGTGATTGAAAAAGTCATTGCAAGATATTTTCTTATACAGGGTAGTGCAATTCTTGGTTAGGAGACTGAAAAATATTCTTGTGTAGAGAATATTTTCACTCAGAAATTGCTAGTAAATTTCAAAGAAATGTTTCAAAGAAATGCCAAATAACACGTTGAAGTAAGCAACGTTTTGAAGTAGAAAAAGGGAAATAGTATTTTCTTGTAAAACACACAATAATCAAAATGTATTAAAAAACATTTTTATAAAAACAATAGACAAAACTAATAAAAATGACAAAAACATAACTAAATAGGCCTAATTAAAAAAATAAATATGTAAAGTATAATAATAACCTTATTAGAAAGGCTATTTAAAAAATCCATAAAAATAGTGCACAATGTACTGTAATATTATGAAGTAATCTTCCATATAGATTTTTTTACAGGTGTTTTACCCATATTTAGAATTTTGCACTGGTAGACAATTATCAGCACATTTTGATAAAAAAAAACATTGTATAAGTAAAAGCTATAATATTACCTCAATGGAGTATAACCAGCAGACTCATTTGATATAGGAAGAGTTGATGTCATTGAAAATGGACAGCAAGTGAGACAACATGACTGGCTCCACTGGTTGCCAGGCCCCAGGGATGTGCGCTCATCCCAGGGGACTGTGCCGTGACGGGCATGGCGTTACGGTGGAGCTGGTCCCTGTATGGTAACTGGCACCACTAGGGAGTGTCCTGCCTTTCTCTGCCTAATGGCAGGGAGATTTATTCTGTCCATCCACAGAGGCTTACGTCAGCCCATCACCTCTCTGCAATAAACAGATTTAGTGGAAGCAGTTCTGTTCCTGCAGCGGAAAAGGCTGTGCAGAAAGCCGGAGGATATAGAGCTGTCTATTAGCCTCTAGACATCTGAGGCAGTGGAGTTTATTTATAACAGACATAAAGAAGTCACATTACAACAGTGGCTCTCTTAAATGAGATATGGCTCTCTTATGGTATCTTTATAACTAATTTGAATTCAAATGCATTTTTACTTTTAATATATATTAAAAGTAAAAATAAATATATTTATTCAATTTTGTGTTTTTTACTCATTTATTTCAATTTTCTGGTAACTTAATGTTTACTCTGTCTGCCTATTTCTTTAGTATTTTATTGTGAAAGTCAGTTGATTTCGCAGTTTCTGTCTCATTCAGTGCAAGCTGTTCCATCACTCAAATCATAAAATCCCTGACAGGAAACAAATTTGCTTCATTAAAAGGCGGCAGGATATGATATGATAATAATCATATCTAAAAGGGTGCGAACACAAGCAGTTCAGTATGATCAGTCTCAGTCAAGACTTATTGATCCGTGTTTCAACCCCAGACTGCTGTTCAATTATCAGAGTGTAAATCAAATACGAAAAGGCTTTTGAATACTTCTGAACAATGTAATGCAGGCCTGTTACTGTAATCATTTTGTGTCGGTTGTAGTCGACTCATTCTAACTGCAGTGGAGCCAATCAGAAAAGTCTTAGTATGCTTGAGGAACTTGAGGAATTTGTCACATAATATTCAGTGTATCTCATCTTCCACAGTCAGTCTCTCTTTGTCTGCGTTTGATGATTAATACACATGAGAAGAGGGATTTTGGCCCAATGAGCTTCGAGTGTGGGTGGGGCTGTCCTGCAGACATTACAGAAACCAAGATATATTTTGTGCTTGCCGTGTCACTTCTGGTGAGGATTTGGTATCAGTTTAATAAACTGCAAACCATATTTATAATTTATGTCGTCTTTTAATTTTATGTTTATGTTTACATCATTTCTTTTATTACATTCAGTATTTTTTTCCACACAAAATAACAGTGTTGTCTGTAAGTCTTATATCATAGAAGAAATAATAAAAGTTATATAATAATAAAATAGGTATTATTCCCCTCCTTTATTCCGTCTCACAGCTCTAATGTGCCTCTAATAAGATCTTTGGACTTGCTAATAAGAGAATATATCAGACTCTGGGTTCACATCTCGATCAATACTGTATTGAACCAAACAGCAAGGGAATGGCTTTGCTACACCACTTTTCTTTATGGCTGTGTGTTAGAGCGGTGCACTCCTTCTTTCCCTCTCTCCTCGCTCCAACCGGTTTTAGCGGGTGATGGGTGTGGTGATGCTGCTGTTGATGCTGCGATGAACCGAATGGCCGCTGGGGTTCCCTGCTCAGATCAATCGCGCTTAATGAGCTGCATGGGTTCCCTTGAGGACGATTATGTTCGCAGCCTTGTGTTTCTCTGGGCCCCCATAGAAAAGGATCATGAGGAGGGCTTTGGATATTATGTTAAGAAAATGTTTTGTATTTGGAAGTAGCAAGACTGTGATGAGCTTTTGTTAGTAGACGTCACGTGGTGTGAGGCGTGATAGCTGAGAATTTTTATCGATACAAATTTAGCCTGAGATGTATGATGCACAAGAAGATGCATCCAACAATGCATTACAAGAAAGCAGACATTCCTTTTATGTTCTAAATCTGTTTCCAATAACACTGATAACTTTGCCCTCTTTTGCTCCTTGAATATTTAGAGCTCTACTACAAAAGCTGTTTCCATTTGCTTTTTTAATACATCTAGAAGAAAGTTTAAAAAAAAAAAAAAATAAAAGAATATATGTATATATTATATAATATATAATGTTTTATCTTATATTTTTTTAAATATCTTGAAATTATGATTTCTTCAGATTTGAATAATTTAATACATCTTTGTATATAGTTATTGTTGAATTTGAAACCACAAGATGAGATTTAATGATTTTTTTATCGAAAAGTCTGAAAGAACATGATTTAAGAGTCTCAAACTCAGTTGAACCTTGATGACAAATGCATATGTTTCTAAAAAAAAGATTCAGTAATTGTCTCTGTTATACAGTTGGCAGTTTGCTAACAGTTGCTGTTATTGTCAACTAGGCTTTTATTAAGCTATATTAATAAATTATGTTAATACACTTGGCTGCTGTGTAAGAATCATTTAAGAATGGTATAAAACAGCATTAAATGGGAAACAAAAATGAAAAAACTGAGACAACTGATTTTCACATTGGATTTAAGGATGGACTATGAATGCTTGAGGGTCTGTATGAAACTAGCGTTAGTTTAAGACCCTTGATTTAGAATCGCCTGCTTTTCATGAAATATATGTGCTCACATTATATTTCACTCCTCCATCTGTTGAGGGCTGTGTAGGTGGTATGGAATATCCTGCTGCTTCTAGCACAACGTTAAGAAGCAATCTCAAGTTTTAAACACCATCTGTCCAGAGCTTCGCTTTTGCTTTGTCCTGCTTGATTGCTGCAGTCTGGGGAGTAATTGAGTCTTGTTCCCTCAAAAAATGCTAATATTCCTATTACAGGAGCTCTGTCGTTCTTCTTTTATCTAGTTCCAAGCTCCCATTGTGTCTAACTGTACATGGTAAAGATGTTGTGTATATATATATTGATCTCATTTACAGCCTACACTGTGCCTATTCCACTTTCCTGTTGAAGAAATAGATTTTGCAGTAGTTGCACCTCTTAAAGCAATATCCTGATTTTGAGTAGATTGGGTTTCTGTGGTTGCCACAGAGGACTTTTTCCTGTCAATACTAGTGTGTGTTCCTGTGGGTGACTAAAGTAATTTGCTTGAAGGGAGACAGTATTTTAGACATTCAGGGTGTCACAATCCTCCCTTGGTGCTGACAGAAATGTGGCAATGTCATTAATTGATAAAGACAGTTTGAAATGCTTGACAAGTTGTCAGGGTTTTAAAAGCAAGGTGCTTTGTTGTGATTGATCTTTGAGTAGATTTTCTCTGCTTTATGTACTGTATCATGTTGTGACCTGTCCTTGATTCTCCAAACAGAGCTGATTTTGGATTTACCACAGTACACAAAATGCTAAAAACTATTTTATTTAAATAGTTGTAGTTAAATGCAAGACATTTTTATATAGTACATTTTAATATCAAATATTAATATGAAAATGTAAAATTCATTAATTGAAATTTAAAACTAGAATTGATTTTGGTCAATACCAATAACCAAAAATTATTTCTGCTTTAGAACCAACTATGGAAGCCCGTTTCCACCACTGAATAAAAATAAAAAAGGTACCTGCAAGTTTTTCTCACAATTGCGAGTTTTGCGTCATACAAACTTTCAATTCTGATATTTTTTTCCCAGAATTGTGAGATATAAACTTGCAATTGCGAGTTACAAAGTCAGAATTACGAGATATTAACTCACAATTCTGAGAAATGAAGTCAGAACTGTGAGATATAAACTCACAATTAAAAAAAAAGTCAGAATTGTCAACTTTTATCCAAAGCGAGGGGAATTAAAGCGATTGTGTCTCAGCAAAATAAATACAAGCTAGCAAGAGAATTGAAGATATAGAAAAATATTTTTTTGGAATTGACTATTAAATCTGAGTTGTGAGATCAAAAAGTTGCAATTACCTTTTACATTTTTTTATTCAGTGGTGGAAAAGGGCTCCATGAATAACAAACATGATCAAATCTACCAAAATTCTAATTCTGTTTTGTTTTGCCTGCTTCCAATGTTGTCCTGATTAGACCGATACCTACAGGTACTATCCCTTTAAGTACTTTTGAGTAGAGACAGCAGCTTCAGTTTATATGCATTCAGTCCTTTGTGAAATGAAGTATCAATAAACATGTCTTTACCCCTGTGATTCAGCAGCTGAAATACAGTGTTTTGTTTGGAGGGGTTCGTCTGTGTAAAACCTTTGAGGTTTCTTCTGAGAATGGTTGAAGAGGCTTATAGACGTGCTGTCACTGCCTCCTGTTGAGGCACATCACTGAGACACAGTGAGGGGCTTCAGTCTGACAAGTGTCGGTGTGTGATGAGTGAGAGCAGGGTGTTAGGTTTGGAGGGAGGGGTTTATATTAAATACCAACCAATTAGCAGAGCTCCTCCTCACTCGCTCTCTCTCGGTATCATCTGCACTGCTTCTAGCGTCTTTAGCAGGTGTCCCTTTGTTATTTTCACAGCTAACTTCTCAATCGTAAGAGCATGGGGAGTCTTTTCTCTTGTGGGAATGGCCAAGCATGGGTTTTGTTTACACTAACAAAACCTGCTACTAAAGCACTTTCTTTAAAGAAATGATAATGGAAAAAATTGATCTTCTGTTTATCAGAATTTATGCAGGTCTCTAGGATATTTCGGCACGTCTGAACCCATATAAATCACTCTTTTTATGCAGTTTTTTTATTGTGTTTTGGCTTTTCTTATATTTGAAGAATCACCATTGTTACTTTCAGATAATAGACTAAGCCTAAAATGTTCCTGTTAATGTTAGGTTTAAACCCAGAAGATAAATCAAATACTCCTGTAAATAAGGAGCCATTATATTAGAAATGAGTTTTTTGTGTGTTAAGAGCACTTATGTTTATTTAATTATTTTTAATGTTTAATTCTTGTTGACCATCATAGTGGAGATAGACAGGCAATTATAGGTATATAAATATGAAATTAATTTGGGACACTGTGTCTGAAGCACTTGCGTTAACATCTCTACCACCACCAGATTTTTAATTCAGCTGTTTTTAAATAATTTTAGCAGATATATTTCTTGTTTCAAAAGGAAATACTTTAACCCAGGCCAGAAGTGATTTCATGGATCTATCTTGAGCTGTTGTTGCAGGTGAGGGGGATTATTTAGTGGTAATGATGAAGCCCCTGGCCCCTGTAATTTATTCTTTGAGGCAAGGCCTTGTCCTTTAAAATCACATAGATAACTGTGATAAGACATTTTATTCTCAGCAATACGTCAGAATCCACCCATAGTGATGTAAAGAGGCCAAGGCAGGTTAAATAACACTGTGCCCTAAGACATACAGCCAGGGAATAATTATTTCAGTAGTCTCTTCTGTTTTCAGTTGTCCTCGGCTCACCTCACTGTGTCTGTTCGCTCTTGTGTAACACTGTGTGTGCGCGTGCATGTTAAATGAACAGATAGCGCTCTGAAATCTGGTGGTTTGGGGGAGCGGTTGTAGAAATCAGCTGAATTTAATCCTAAACAGTGAGAAGCGACTCAGTCAAATATTTGAAAGCTACTTTGTCTCATAAAGAAACGCAAACAATATCTCAGAGGCTGTCTATTTGGGTCAGGCTTTTCAGTTTCTTTGAACGAGTTATAATTTGAGGTATATTTCATCACATTCTCTCGCGAGTCACATGGCTCTTTAATAGAGGGATTGTCTGTTTACACACAGGGATGTAGTAGCAGGACTATTGTTTGCATTAGCTAGAGTCAATAGAGTCATATGACCTTTGTAATTCAGCTCTTCTTATAGCGAAACAAATACACTGATATAAAAATCAGTAAAGAGCTATGAATCATGTTCTCTTCAGCTTTAGATTGAATGGCCTGGCTGTGAAAAAGTCATTTTAAAGTAAGCAGGATCAGCAATTGTCTGTCTTTTCCCTTTTTTATTGGTCATTAGAATCCCTCTTACAAGCACAGATAGCCATCATGAAAATGGCCTTTATCAGGAGTTACAATTTATTGCCTGCTCAGTATCCAATAAAACATTTTCACTGAAATGAGACTCCCATGCAGGGCATCATATTTCAGTGTTGCACCGTGTCTTAACCAGACACATTGTGACAATTTTCCAGCACCGAGTGATTTAGGTTAGAGCTGCGTATTTAATTTATGGGAAAAATCTGGATTTTGTGAAATCTATTCATGTGTTCAAGAGAACAAAATTGTCACATATGGGGATGCTGGTGCAAAACAGAATTGGAAGTTGTAGCCAAGTTTCCTTATCTATGAGCAAATAATTCAGTCACATGACTTGTTGAGTCAAGGCCAAAGTATACTTAGGTTTTAATGCATATGCGAGGGTCCGCTTACACAGCACATGATGCACTTTTTTGTCACCACAATAGTACACGCATATGTACTGTATGCATACTATCCTATTTTGGTAACCTGCGCACTGGTTTTGCAGTAATCAGTTGTTCCACAAGGTGGCAACACTGGCCTTGGCCATTGTTTCACAGTAGACAATGAAACTGAAGAGAGGAAACAACAACAACAAAATAGAAGAGACTGTAACAACAGACGTCTGCATTAACAGGTGCTTTTGTGAAGGGGCTATGAAATAGCAGCAACTTTAGTTTAAAAATGTACAAATACATTTTTATCCATCATAACTTTTGGAGAAAAATAGAGCAGATTCTGGACAAAGATGAAGATTATCTTGATTATCTCGTTAACTCGTTTATCGCATTGAATTAATTTTAAATAGGATAATATTGTACCATATTGATATTAAAATGCAAAGAAAATATATTCCATTCGTTATGTTGTTAATAAGTGAATTAAGCATTACATTGTGTCAAGGTTTCCCAAACTGAGGTGTGTGAAGGAACTGCAGGGTGTTTGTGAGTTTAATGAAAAGTTAAAAAATATAAAATTAAAATAAATCATTTTAAAATGACATCAATCAAAATAACATGAAAATGAAATAATTTGTTTACCTGCAAGTCATGCAGGTATTTTAGCAAGGAAAATTAAAAGACAAAAAAGATTTAGGGAGAATCAATAAATTATGAATAATGTATTGCTATTATTTGAATATATGTAATCAAGTAATCAATAAAAAGTAGCTGCATTCTGATTACAAGTATTTTAAAATGTAATTTAATCTTATTACAAGTACCACATTTTTGTAATCTGATTACATAATCCAGATCTGCATAGCATGTATGTGAAACAGAAATCTTTTGTAACATTATAAATGTCTTTACTGTCACTTTTGATCAATTCAAGTATCCTTTTTTGAAAAAAAGCATTACTTTATCTCTCTCTCTCTCTCTCTCTCTCTCTCTCTCTCTCTCTCTCTCTCTCTCTCTCTCTCTCTCTCTCTCTCTCTCTCTCTCTCTCTCTCTCTCTCTCTCTCTCTCTTCTATTCTATTCAAGTGTGCTCTCTCTCCTATTAAAAAAAGACCCCAAACTTTTGAACAGTATTGTATGTGGATGGAAACCCAGCTAGTGACTTCCTGATAGTCTCTGATAACCTCAAATGTGTATGAAAGTTACAGTACACTTCCAGTACACATCATGAACTATAGATGAGACTTATTCGCTCATCCCCGGAGACCCGTGGGGATGATGAGACAGCCACTGAGGTCAGGCAGAGTTTTGTTATGAAATGCAGTGACATTCAGACAGGTGTCTGAGGAAACCCTGCTGGGTGGAGTCCCTCCGCAGTGACAGCGTGTCACCTTTCACCGCAAACCATAGCACCTCTGTTCGCTAAACACACCTATACACACACATCAAGATGTGTAAATGTTGAAGACGGCGGATGCTGATGGCGTGATCCCTGCGAATGCATTATTTAGCATGCCATGCATGTCCAGTAGCCAGATGTCAGTGTTATTGCAGATCACCATGCATACAAACAAATAAAAATAGCTTGTTGTGTGAACCCTGCTATTTAATTGGGTGGGTGACAAGGGCTGATGTTTGTCCCCTGATAGCATCCCATAATGCGCTCAGGGTCTCTGGGGTCCTCTTGCTTACTTCTCTCTCATCCTTACATCACTCTCCTCTCTTTTGCCTTCTGCAATACTCCTCCTTTCCCCCCCAGACGTCTCTTTCTTTCATCTTCCCTTTATTTATTCACATTCCCTGTTATCATCAATTTCTCAGAAGTCTCTGTTTTTTCTTTCTCTTGTATCACTCCACGGGCCTGCGTGCTCATACACGTCAGAGCCCGACAGTGGCTGTTAGCAGGAAGTCGGGTTGACGAGAGGAAACGATGATGCTTTAATGCTATTAGCTGGCCGTGTTGAGAGAGAGACTCATTAGTCACTGTCTATAAGAAGAGTGCAGTCTGCATCGATTACCTTATTTTGTTACTAGCATGTTTTCCCTAAACATCCATTTCTCTGGTTGTCAGAAGGTATTGGGAAATTTGGTGATTTTTTTAAAGGCTTTTGGGGCCTTATGTAATATGTGTCTGGCAATTGGGCGTTCAACAGGGGGGACAAAAATAAAGTGCAGCTGATTTAAATTTAAGTATTTTGAAGTATAATAAAAACATAATTATAATCTATATGTGACCCTGGACCACAAAACCAGTCCAATTTTTCAAAACTGAGATTTATACATTATCTGAAAGCTGAATAAATGTTCTCCATAGACGTATGGTTTGTTAGGATCGGACAATATTTGTCTGAGAGACAACCATTTGAAAATCTGGAATCTGAGGGTGCTAAAAAAAATCTAAAATATGAGAAAATCACCTTTAAAGTTGCCCAAATGAAGTTCTTAGCAATGCACATTACTAATCAAAAAAATCAAGTTTTGATATATTTACAGTAGGAAATGTAATAAATATCTTCATGGAACATGATCTTTACTTAATGTCTTTATGAATTTTGGCATAAAAGAAAATTTATAATTTTGACCCATACAGTGAATTTTTGGCTATTGATACAAATATACTCCAGCGACTTAAGACTGGTTTTGTGGTCCAGGGTCACATATTATAATATAATTATACATTTATATTAGTGTATTTAGTATAATTATACCCTTAGGGATAGTTAACTTTTTTTTTGGGGGGGGGGGGGGGGGGGGGGGGACTATTGAACTATTTATACTATTTCCTTAATATCAAAATAAATAAAATATGTAAGTACAATTTGTTCTTTTAAGCAATATTAACAAATAATAATTATTAAATATTCATTGTATACTATGTAGCTGCATGTTTCTATCCATTAAGAAGTTATTGTTCTGAATTTGTATTTTAATACCTTAACAGGGTGCATTTTAATTATAATGTTGAAAACCTTTTTCTGTCATCCTCAGATTAATCTTGTAAGCTTTGGTCCACTGCTGAAGGAACCTTCAAAAACGACTGATCAAAAATCTCCAAATGATGTGGCTTCACCATAGAACATCCAGTGACCATGAATGAGTGTTAAATGCTCAATCACGTCTCCCTAATGATAAGATGGCCTGAAGTCATGATTAGAGTTGTGTTGAGCTGAGTGGTGCTCACAGAAAAGCTGTTATCCATAACAAGAGACACATGATGCGTTGTGTCTGGCACTCCTCGCATTATCTCCACATAAAGCATTGATCTGTGGTTATTGTCTAAAGAGCTTGAATGCACTCACATTACGCAGAGCTCACAAATGATTGCCTGTTAGTCGCTTGTTAGATTTTAGGGATTTTTATTTTAAGGGCTTCCATTTTGTACTTTTCACAATAATCTGACCATGGCCTCTAAGTTAAATGCGTTTTGACTCCCAGTTTTGGTATGTATATTTTTGGTAATGATAAGGAATCTTTCATGGACACTGTTCACAGAGTTTTTCTGGATTATTTTTGCATTCACCATATCTAATATTCATATGGCCTACTAAGCTACAGGAGCACTGAGCTCTTTGATTGCTTCTTCTATTTGAAGTGCATGGCCACTGAGGTCCTGTGACGTATTTGCTCTCATAAGTTCTTAATATTTCATTTCCTGGTACTCCACATGTTCTCTTTCGTGGCCGACATTGGTTGGCATGGAGATCTCTATCTGTCTGTCAATCATTGCTTTAAATTAAATTGCACTTTTGGTTCTTGTTTGCTACCTCACTTCAAATTCAAGAATTCAAATTCCAGTGCTAGCAGTGCCATGGTCATGGGTTTGATTCCCAGAGAATGTGTTAAGTGCTAAAATGTATGCCTTGAATTGGGAAGGGGGTCCCCTGGTAGAAATGGAATATACTGGTAGACAACGACTAACCAGTAGAAATTTTAGACAAGATTAAACGGTACAAACCGTTTGCATGCATTTTGATTGCTTTGATTTGAAGCCATTGTAATGCAATCAGCAGCGAACTAGAACTAATTTCGCTACATGCACGCAAGGCCTGAGAGATTGTTTCTTAGCACTGTCAGAGAGGCGTGCACGTAAAGACAGTGCTCATAGAGCGTGGGAGTATTGAATTGATTTTTGACGCTTTATAGATCTTGAACTGTTAAACACACATTTGTGTATCCTTGTAAACACAGTAATTCAAATCTTAAGTGAAAGTAAACAGCTGAGAAAGAAATCGTGGAACAGCATATTGGATCCGGGCAGCTCTTAAAGTGACAGCAGTCTAACATTCCTGGTGTCTGTCATTCATGTTGATTAAACAACAAAAGAGAGAACATCTCTCACTGCTCTTGACTAAATCACTTTTGTAACTTTAATAAGAAGAGATATATATATATATAAATATTTACACTATGAGTAAGTGAATATGGAGTAAGTGCTTTTATACATTTGAGTATTTTATTGTCTTCAGTGAGGTTGAGTTTTTTTATGCTAGAATTATTTTTTGCGATATTGACACTAGTGACAAAAAATATTATATATTTTTTCTGTGTTCCTGTGGCTCAGTGGTAGAGCATTGCGTCAGCAGCGCAAAAGGTTGTGGGTTCGATTCCCAGGGAACACACAAACTAATGAAAATGTATAACCTGAATGCAATTGTAAGTCGCTTTGGATAAAAGCGCCTGTTAAATGTAAATATTAAATTTCTATGGTATCACAAATTTTGATATCATAAAGACCTAATTTAAAGTAAAAATAACTATATTGTGATATACTGTATATCGTTACCACCATGAAATTAAATTACTCATTACTAGGTGATATAAGCTTTTGGTCATATCGCCCACCCTTACCCTGAATGCATCGCAGGTCACTTTGAAAAAGTATCTGCAAATTGCATAAATGTAAATTTCATCCTAAATGTTTGCATTTTTGGAACACTGTTCGACCATCCAGGTTTCATAACTGGGGATAACTTTAATTTAGTGTCCAGGAGTACATTTATATCATGAATTGTAAAATGAATTGCTTTTAAGGCCTTTTGCTTTGTATCATTTGTAAGGCTGTCAGGCGTGTCTTGATATAGTGCTGTCTTAAATGAGACTTGTATGTCCATCTTTTGAGTATGATATATCTACATTCAATGAAAGAATGGCAGTGAGAACTCCCTCATGTTCCAAATTTTCTCACCTTTAGTTTCCCTTTGTCCCCAGCTCCCAAAACTCATCTCTGTTTCTCTTTCGTTCCTCTACCTTTCTCTCGCTCTATCTGTCATAGTGTTCTAATGAGAGCGGTGGAGACCTTTGTCTCTATGGGGATGAGACTGGCTGTCTCCAGTGTGTTTCCTTCTTTCTCAGAGGTTGGAAAAGCCCTTTACTTTCTCCCCTGATGTGTCAGTTCAGCTTCTGAAACAACACTTATTTAATCTAGAGCATGGCCAATCATAAATATGCCTACGACTGAAGCAGTAAAGCAGCTACTAGTCATTGTGTTCGATTATAAACTAGTAATTACAGGAAAAAGGGACACACAGATGCTTTTGGGTATACAAACCTGTTCCAAACAATGACGTCACTCCCACATGGCTAGAAAGTGCAAGTTAGCCCCTAAATAAGTCTCCATTTGTGATGCATCATGGTTTACCAATGTCTGCCATGCATGTTTCATTCACATTTCAGAGATTGGATGAGGAAAAGGAAAGAACCGGGATGCTGCAGCTGTGTGATTTATATTCGAATCTGCTCAGCTATGAGCCGTACTCTACAATTATGGAGTAAGTGTGCCCCATGCCAACCCAGAATAATAGAGCCCAAATGCATGTTTAATGAACTGTTTGGCCAACTGTTAAAATGCTAAATACACAGCTAGCATTTCTATATGCATGCCTGAGCTGAGAATGATCATTTAGCTCTGTGACACTAATAAATATTATGTAGTGCATTTACAGACGTGGTCAGAATTGTTGGTACCCTTGGTAAATATGATCAGAGAAGGCTGTGGAAATAAATCTGCATTGTTAATCCTTTTCATCTATTATTTCAAAATTCACAAAAATCTAACCTTTCAATGGAGGATAAGAATTCAAAATGGAGGGAAATATCATTGTTAAATAAATGTTTTTCTCTTATACACATTGGACACAATTAACGGTACACTTTTATTCAATACTTTTTGAAACCTGACATTTTCTCCTGTAATGCCTGATGAGGTTAGAGAACACCTGACAAGAGATCAGAGACCATTCCTTCATCCAGAATCACTCCAGATCCTTTAGATTCCCAGCTCCACGATGGTGCTTTTCCTATTCAGTTCACCTCGCTCATTTTCTACAGGGTTCAGGTCAGAGGACTGGAATGGTCATAGCAGAAGCTTGGTTTTGTTCTCAGTGACCAATTTTTGTGTTGTTTTTGAGGTTTGTGTTTGGATAAATGTACGGTTGGAAGATCCAAACATGGCCCGTTATAAGATTTCTAACAGAGTCAGTCACTTTTAGATTTTTTACCGGTTGGTATTTGATAGAATCCATGATGCCATGTGTCTAAACAAGATGTCCAGTACCTCCAGCAGAAATAAAGGCCCACAACAAATACAGCAGTATATTTCATTGTACACATGAGGTAATTTTTATCCCTGTGTTCACCAAACCCATCTTGAGTGTTTGCTGCTAAAAAGCTCATTTTTTTGTTACATCTGACAATAGAAGCCAGGCCCATTTGAAGTTCCAGTCATGTCTGACAACTGAATATGCTGGAGATTGTTTTGTGGTGAAAGCATTTTCTTTTCTTGATTTTTTTTTTCTTGAAACCCTCCCAAACAACATGTGGTGATATAGGTGCTGTTTGATAATTGTTTTAAGGTTTTCTGACCCGAAACTCAAGCTTTTTTCTGCAATTCTCCAGCTGTGGTCCTTGAGAGTCTTTAGCCACTCAAACTCTTCTTCTCACCGTGCATTAGGACGAAAGAGACACACGTCCTCTTCCAGGCAGATTTATAACATGTTCTGTTGATTGGAAATTCTTAATTATTGCCCTGATGGTGGAAATGGGAATTTTCACTGCTCTAGCTCTTTTCTTAAAGCCACTTCACTAATTTGTGAAGCTCAATTATCTTTTGCTGCACATCAGAAATATATTCTTTGTTTTTTTTCTCATTATGATGGGTCATTAATTTGGAGTTTGGCCTTTGTTTTGTTTTCCCTCCTTTTTATATTTCTGTGAAACAGGAAGCCATGGCTGGATAATTTCATGTTCATAATCACGCTTGTGTGTTCAAAATCTTGAATATGAATGGGAATATATTTCAGATATATTTTACTCCAATGTGTTCAATGTGTTTAAGAGAAAAACATTTATTTCATAATGATATTTCCCCCCATTTTAAATTCTTATTCTCCATTGAAAGCTTAGATTTTTGTGATTTAAAAAAGTAATTAAATATCAAAAGGATTAACAATGCACATTTATTTTCACAGCTTTCTTTGACCATATTTACCAAGGGTACCAACAATTCTGACCACTTGTGTATCATATTATGTAGGGCGTTCATCATATCTTAAGCCTTATTATTAATTTTTGTAGAAAAAAATATACCCATTATTAAATCATTATCCTAGAATGAAGTTTAAAAGAATAGTTCATCAAAAAATGAAATTCTGTCATCCTTTACCCATTCTTGTTACACAGGAAATACTGTATGTTGGTTAACTCATAACTTAATAAACAAATGCAAAACTAAGAAATTAAAATCAATAAAAAATAAGCCAAGTGAAATAATATGATTATATTAAATACAAGCAAAAGGTGTAATCAGACTTGCTCATTATTTCATTTAATTATAATTTATTTGTATTTTATTGTTTAAATGACTATTATAATCAATTGATTATAATATCCAAATATTTTATATTGAATTATTCCCTACATTTGAAAGAAATGGCGGAGGTATGATAATTAAAAAAAAATTCACACCGAGTTTTTTTATTGTTTCAGAAGACCTATAAATGCAAGTTTGACATCGTCTGTCATACTTCATTTTGTAAATATGACAAAATCTTAATTTTTGTGTGAACTGTCCCTTTAAGAGTGCAGAAGAATTCCTCTATAGATTCAGTCACCAGTGCATAATGATTCCAGTGATCTCTTCCTTATCTAATCTAATCTAATCTGCCTCACCAGGGAATTGATAGCTCATCTGCACAGCGGGTTCTGGAGGGTCATTACCGAGGGGTTATGGAATCCATTTACAGATGTGCCATATGTTTTTATTATTGTTGTGATGTTGAGAGGTCTGTTTGCATCTCTGACCACTGAAAATGAGAGTGGGCGCCAGAGAGATTTCACATTGTATAACAGAGAGACATTCAGTGGCATAAACAAATGGCTCTCAGATCAGCGACTGTATCCAACAAATGAAAATACTTTTTCTATTATTCCAATCATTTCATGGTAAATTTCCATCTTCATAAGCGTTTCTATAGTTTTTCTGTGCCCCGTCCCCCTCAAATTACTTCATTATTTGTGTGAGAAAGCAATAATACATCCAAGCTACAGACTCTGCACAACAGCTCAATGAAAAACACAGATATATAAGTGTTTGTTCTGTACTGCTCTTAAAAGTTGTCACAAAATTGAAAAATTACCTCTCACCTCTATAGCGCATACCTAGATTTCATATGTTTGCGCTGATTGTGGTGAAGTAGCAAATGCATAATTTATTCCTTTCTGAAGACTGATGAATTATGAAGAATGCATGGTGCCAATTTTCTAAAACCATAGTCACCTGCATTAGATTAATTGGAAAATATGCCTCTCTAGCATTTTCTGGCTCATGACGTTCTTTGTTAATCTGCAGTAACTGTTAGAACTTGCAGTTGCAGTTGTGTGTCACTCATCAATCCGACAGCATTCAGGAAGTTCTGATAGATGTCCTTGATCTCACCCTGGAGCTTTCTTCAGGTATTCTAGACCTCGTTCTGTCAGATCTTCTGCCTCCAATGACAGCGCTTTGTCTGATTTTTCATTGTTTGGCCCAAGCAAACCAAGAGAAATTGCATCACAGGCTTTTATTGGCTGGAGTAATAACCTGCCAGTAAAGGATCAGTCTAGAATAATGAATGGCATCTCAGCTGTGCTAAAGACAGGTTGTCGTTGACCCCTTGTCTTTGCTAATTTGTGTATAAATGCTGTCTATTACAGAAGCTGGAGAGGCTGCCTGGAATGATGTTGGCACAGTCAGCTAAGATGAAAGAAGCCAAGCTGCTGGCCTTAGTTATCTTCCAGTTGTCCTGTTGGCATGAAGTCTGTTGGAAGAATCACGCCTTCTTGGCTTGTTTGATTTTTTACGGTTGAGTCTTCCTGCGCTGGGACATGAGCGCTGGAGTATAACTGCTGATCTCTTCAGCTCCATTAAGTAGCTAATCTCTCAGCAAGGGCTTGTGTGTTTTTATGCTTGCTTGTGCAGATGTTTCTAACATAAGATGTCCACAAGTTTGCATGTGATAGCTGTGTATGGCGAATAAATAATTCTGTCATCCTAAAGGGAAATTCAAAAATGGATCTCTTAAATGCCAAAATTTTTAGAAGATGGTAATGCATATTGATGTGCATCTGTCTATTTTTCTGTCTGCCAGTCACCCAAAATTTTCCTGTTTTATTAAATGTTCTAAATTGTTAAGTGTTTATTCATTTTTGGGACACAGATGGGCCACACACACACACACACACACACACACACACACACACCACACACACACACACACCACACACACACACACACACCCACACACACACACACACACACACACACACACACACACACACACACACACACACACACACACACACACATGCACAGAGATGATTGGTTCACACACACACACATAGTGCACCACACACACACACACACACACACACTACACACACCACAGACATATATTATCTGATAAAAAAACATTGATCTACATTGAATATCGTTAAAAATTCATTTTTTTTCTATTACTTAATTACAAAATTGAAACTTTCATATATTCTAGATTCATTGTATGTAAAGTAATGCATTTCAAAAGTTTTATTTTGTTTTAATTTTGATGATTAGAGCTTACAGCTCATGAAAGACAAAACTCCAGTATCTCAAAATAATATTAGAATATTTCCTAAGATAAAAGAAAAAAATGATTTGCAAACTAGAAAAGTTCAAGTTCTTTAAAGTATGTTAATTTTTACACTCAATACTTGGTCGGGGCTCCTTTAGCACAAATGATAGCATCAGGTGTGGCATGGAAGCGATCACAAATTAAGATATTTTTGTTGAAATCCGAGAGCTTTCTGACCCTGCATAGACAGCAACGCAACAACCAATACGTTCAAGACACAGAGAGGTAGTAAGGACATTGTTAAAATCATCAGTGGTTCAACTGCAATGTTATGAAGCTACGAGAATACTTTTTGTGTACAAAGAAAAAAAAAATGTATTCAACAATTTCTTCTCTTCCCTGTCAGTCTTCAACACATGTTCACGAGAGTACCACAATGCATGCTTGCAAACAAGGTGCAGCTCATCCGGGTGAACTATCCCTTTAAATGTTCAGTGTAGGTCTTGTTTACCTTTGTATCTGTATGTACTGCACATTGAGAGTCTCTTTCATTATATTCTTGTGGATGGGGTATCGGTGAGGCTTTTGTATTCACAGAGTCAGATGTTTGCGTGGCTCTCTGTCTGCACAGTGTCTAATGTGGGGTAGAATGTCTGACCAAGTAAAATCCACTGAGCGAATGGAGATACAGCACTAACTTTAAAATAGTACTTAGTGCCATAGGTGACATTCTTTGGCCTATAATTAGTGCAATATCTTCTCAGACCTTGAACAGTGCCTAAAGGCAGTGTATGAAACATTAATGTGTAATTTGACCTTGCTCATGATTGGAGCAGCAAGGCCTGAATGACGTGAATGGTTTCTAGAGATTTCTTGTAGAATTTATTATATATTTTTAATCTTTTTAAAACACAAAAGAGACCAAAGACAAATGGTGCAACAGCAAGCAATTCTTCTCTCAGAGTGGCTTAATATACAGAGACATGGAACAGATAATACAGTCAACATTTTGTATGCTCATATTTTAGAGAGTATCTCAAGAGATGTGGGTCACAAATGAATAGTTTATTCTTGAAGACAAGCCATTGGCTCACACACTAACAGAGAAAATTATTAGAACTCATTCTCAGACACATTCACATTCTCAAGCTCTTATCCTTTTAAACTTGTGATCCAGATGAGTACTATTTACATTGATTAACAAAAAAATAAATAAACTATGCATAAGATTCTGATTTGTAGCTTTGCATTTGCATTTTTATATTTAATATTTATAACTGTGCATGTATATTCAGGATTTATAATTTTAAATTAAGATTTATGTTTATGAATGAATGAATGAATGAATGAGGCATTTATATAGCACTTTATTGTGTATTGCTGTATACCCAAAGCACTTTACAGTCATATGTATATTCATATTTACAGCTGTATATGTAGAATTTATATTTACGAAGTAAGATTTGAATGTATATATATCAGCTTAAAAGCCAAAGTGTAAGAAAGTTGCGCACATCCCACAAACCCAAATATGGCTTAGGTGCAGGACAAAAAAAATCGAATTATAGCAAAAGAACAAACGTAATGTCTGCACACTGAATTGACTGCGCCATAAAAAAAATTTCTTTATTGCAATGTTTCGACCATCAGGCAACAGGTGACGAAGACCTGATGGTCGAAACGTTGCAATAAAGAAAATTAGTTTGTTCTTTTTCTATATATTCAGCTTAACACTTATGTATTCACATTTACAGCTATATTCAGTGTTTATAATAATAATAATATAGTCCAATTTATATATTCACTTTTTTTTGTACAACTTTTATTCAGGGTTTCTGATGATAAATTCAAATTTGTAACTATTATTCAGATTTTATAAAATTATTGCATTACAAACCTAACAAACAATATGAAATGAGCTTGTATTTGCATGTGAACTCTGTATGATGGTAGTAAATACAGAGTCTTTTATTCAAGCAGTTGAGCAGTGCTTTACTTTAGCGGAGTATCATCTTACAAAGGACTGTGTTTGCCTGAGCGTTGTATTTCCCTGGTGGATGTCTAGAGCATCCTCTTGTCTCAGTGTTGTCACAGGTTGAGCCATCCTCTCAGGTTCGTTCAGTGCCTCAGTGACACAGCTAGTAAATCAACAGAATTGCAGTGAAAACATCGAGGAGAATTGATACTATGCCGTATATAAAAGCTGGCATTTTTTTAACTGCTGTGTTGAATCAGGCTGAAGGGAACAAGAAAAAAGACACTTAAAGCTGGAGATGTGAGAGCAGAGATGCATCTTTCAGCTTTGATGTTTGATGATCTGATGTATCTCTCGCTATATTGTGGGAGTTAACTGTAGGCTTTTTATTGGTCAATAGTTAGTACTCCCCTCAAGTTTCAATATCACTTACTTGTTTGGTAAAAAATGAGATGTTTTGCACAGTTTACCAGCTGCTCTGTTTATACATCAATAGCATATAGTGACCACAGACCAGGGACTATCTAGTTTTGACAAAGACAAAAAATAAAAACCATAAAAGTGGTTTATACAGTTTGTGCAGCATATTCAAAATCTTCTGAAGCTGAAATGTACGTAAATGTAGTATACAAAAGTAAAGTTGTTATTCACAAAAAATTGCTTTCAAACTTCATGCACATTTCATTCAGTCATTCACATGTACATACATTCAAATATGCTCTATAAAAATGCCAAATGCTTTTGATTTGTGCATGTTTTATAACCAGTTATGATGCACTAAGTTTGAATGTAGAGGAACAGATGTTTGTCTAATTTTTCAAGAAGACATTAATAATTTGATTTACGATGCACTGATTAACAGTAAAGACGTTTATATTATTGCAAACAAGATTTCCAAAGAAATGCTGTTCTAAAGAAATTTCTTCAAAGACACTTGAACATTTTTAACATTAATAATAATAATACATGTTTCTTGAGCATCTAAACAGCATACTAGAATGACAGTCAGCTGAATATTCTTCTTTGCCATTACAGAAATACATTTGTAATTAATATATATATTAAAAAAGAAACTTACTTTTAATTATAATAATATTCCACAATATTAATGTATTTTGTTTAAATTAATGCCACTTTGGTGACCATAAGGGACTTATAAAACTTTAAAAATGTCATATTGCGTCAAACTTTTGAACGGTAGAGTAGCTCGTATGAGGATGATGAAAGAATTTGTATTTTTAAGTGAACTTTTCCAATAAGCTTGTCTTGTCTTTTCTTATTTTCTCGCCCTGAGGAGACAACAAAAGAACAACTTGGACAGTGCAAATGAGGTTATATACTTCGAGCAGAGTTTTCTTTCTCTGAAGCCACTGGCTGCAAGTATTAGTTATCACACCAGCGTCTTTCTGCTTCCTTTCTTCCTGTCCTCGAGCAAACATCCATCTGCCTTCAGCATCATCCGGTCCCATTTAGTTAACTGTCACTGTGTCCCCAGACCAGCTGTGAATCCAAGCTGTGCTTTGGGCCATAATTTGCTGGGCTGTCCCTCTCAGTGAGGCCAGGCTCTTCCGTATGGTGTTTTATACTAAAAATCACAGCAGAGCACACTTCTGTGGGAGATGAGCGAATGAAAGAGAACACTATTAATATATTAATGCATACTGTCCTTGCCTCTCCCTTTCTGCATGTGAAAGCCTGAGAGAGGAGTTATGACTAGTCATAAGCGCTGTGTGTGAGAGAAACAGACAGACAGGAGAGTACTATGATTGTATGGCTGTGCTCTAGAGATTGGGGAGACATTTTTCCACAATTCAGCTGTGAGCTGCCATCAGGGAAAGCGGGTCAACATGGGGAAATAGATTTTAATTGTCTCTGTGAAAGGAGTGATCCATCATGATGGAAGATGGCAATTTCTGATGGTGTAACATCTGATGAAGTCTGCTGTTATCTAGTTCTGTTGGCCCTGTTGATTAAGGCTGTTTTTATAGTAAATGTTAATTATATTTTTTTTATTCAATATTTTAAGATATTTATTACACGTAAGAAAATGTACTACAGATCAAAAGTTTGGTTGGTAAGATTTTTTGTTTTGTTTTGTTGGCTGCAGTTATTTGATCTAAAATAGTGTACATTACAATTATTATAATTACAATTCGAAATAACTGTTTTCTATTTGAACATATTTTAAGCTGTCATTTATTTATTCCTGTGATGGCAAAGCTGAATTTTCAACAGTTATTACTCCAGTCTTGGTGTCACATGATCTTTCAGATATCATTCTAACATTTCTTATTGTGATCAGTGTTGAAAACAGTTGTGCTGATTAATCTTTTAGTTAAAACAGTGTTTCTTTTTAGGATTCTTTGATCAATGGAAAGAACATCATTTATTTGAATGGAAATTTTTTGTTACATTATACATTTATTTACTGTTACTTTTAGTCAGTTGAATGCATCCTTGTTGGATAAATTACTTAATTAATACAAATAAATAAATAAAGAATCTTTACTGATCCCAAATTTCTGAACTGTAACAAATAAAGATGTTTTGTATAAATAATATTTATAGTAAAAATGCTTTACAATAAATTTCAATTTAATCAAAAAATGTACATGTGAATATTAATCAATCTAAATATTTTCTAATTAATATTTAATGATTTGCTCTGCCTTTAGTACTTTGATAATATAAAACCCAAATATGTAATTATAGAAAGCATTGTCTCAATAATTTCACAGTTCTTTAAAACCGTATTAAAATGTTTTGCTGCCTTTATATTGTAAAAATATTACCCATAAACTGTATCATAAACTGTATGATTGATGTGTTTCTGAACAGGATTCTGACCGTGGTGGGGCCAGACTTTGATTTGCGGACACTTAGGGCAGTACGAGTCTTGCGGCCACTCAAACTGGTGTCTGGAATTCCAAGTAAGTCATATTACAAAATATTTGTTTGCAAGTAAATAAATGAATAATTCAGAGGAAACATTTAGAAATAGTTTTTGATATATTGTTTACCAGCTTACTACTCTTTGCATTTAGTTGTCTAATTGTCTGCTTATAACTTGCAGTACATACTGTATCTTCTCTGTATGTCATTAGGTCTCCAAGTGGTTCTGAAGTCATCATGAAAGCTATGGTTCCTCTGCTTCAGATCGGCCTTCTGCTCTTTTTTGCTATACTCATGTTTGCCATCATTGGCCTAGACTTCTACATGGGCAAGTTTCACTCCACCTGCTTCAGAAACGATACTGGTATGTGAGTTTTAGCATGCTAATGGAGCTTGTGGTTTAAGTTTATTGTGTTTATAAGCACTCATATGCTCTTAAGTTGCTGTGAAGATTGCTGTGATAGTTAACGGCTGACAGTAATGTTGTTCTATAAGGGGAACAGGCAGCTGACTATCCATGTGGACGGGACCTTCCAGCACGGATGTGTGAAGGTGACACAGTTTGTAGGCCATACTGGACTGGTCCAAACTTCGGCATAACAAACTTTGACAACATCCTGTTCGCTGTGCTCACCGTCTTCCAGTGCATCACTATGGAAGGATGGGTGGACATCCTTTACAATGTGAGTCTAACACTAACAGCTTATTGCATAATTAAAGTTGAACAAGTTAAGATCAACGACATAAAAAAATATTCTTGGTCAACTGTTTTGTGGACTTCATGAAAAAGAGAATATGGTCAGTTTACAGTAGTTTAAAATAGATTTATTTAAATAGTTAGTCCATAGATTTTAAAATAAAATTTTTGACATTTAACCCAGGTCTATTAGCTCTGGTTATGTATTTGCTAGTTTACGCATAAAACAGGCCCTCCAGTATTTCATGCTTTTTCCCCCACGGTTTTTGCATTCAAAATTACTGATTTTGTGGTAATTTCCAGAAATTTGCTAAACATTTGTGCTGATTTTATTTATTTATTTTGATAATTAGGATAGCACATTTACCATATTATAAATTAGGTTAGATGCATAACAGTAATACATGACACAAAGAACAAACTGAGAATGTTATCTAAATGACAAGTTTGGTTTTTATGGGACATTTTGTTGCTGGTACACTCTTAAAAATAAAGGTGCTTCACGATGCCATAGTAGAAGAACCTTTCTGTCTCAATGGTGCCATAAAGAACCTGTAACATCCGAAGAACCTTTCTGTTGCACACAAGGTTCTTTGTGGTGAAAGAAGGTTCTTGGCATTATAAAAAGGTAAGCAAGAGATGGTTCTTTAAAGAACCTTTAACTGAATGGTTCTTTGTGGAACCAAAAATAGTTCCTCTATTGCAGGGTTCCTCAAATCTTTCCCTGGAGGTCCAATCTGCTGCAAAGTTTAGCTCCAACCCTGATCAAACTCACCTACCTGTGATTTTCTAATGATCATGAAGACTCTGATTAGCATGCTCAGGTGTGTTTGATTAGGGTTAGAGCTAAATTCCGCAGGAATGGTCCAGATTTGAGAATCCCTGCTCTATTAGCTCATTTAAATAATGCCACAGCAGATCCAGGAAAGGTTATATAAAATTTCCATTTTCATATTTTCATGAACCAAAAAGTCAAAATAGCTCAATAATTTTGACATGTATACAAATTGCTCTCATTTCGTGGGCTTCTTGTCAAATAATGCAAAGCCAACAGTAATGAGTACCATGAGTACCAATTGGATCTTTGCTCAAAGCTGGAGTTTAGTTATATTTATTTATGTGACCAACTAAATAGCCTAATCTAGAAATAACAATCACAGTTAGTGTGGCTCCGAAACTATTGAGTATTTTCAGACAATGAACAGCTATGAATATGCTGCTAGTCTTCTAGTCCCTGTCATCTTTTTACTGCTCTTCTCGAATCATCGGCTGAATGCCATGAAGCACCATGCTGTGCACTAGTCTCTGATGTCTTGCTGCTTGGTGATGCTGACCTTCTTTGAACCCTGTACTCTCAGAAGTATCACTACGCTGCCGCAGTTATTCAGGATCATAGACACCTTCCACCCAGGTTACACACCGCTGAGTCTGAACACTGTGCCATGAAGAGGTGATCCAGACTTTTCATGAAGAGGTGATCCAGTGTCTACTTGGAAAGAGTAAATTTAAGTGACATCTGTGTGACCAGTTTGCTTTTTTATGAGGCGTTTAGTGGTGGGCAAATCTGAAATCGATGATACCACAGTAAGAGACTGATTGGAAACAAAGTGGTAGCGCTTTCAAATAATGGCACAACACATCCAAGAAAAGGTTGTATATAATCTTCGGAACACAAATTAAGATATTTTTGATGAAATCTGAGAGCTTTTTGACTCTCCATAGACAGCAACGCAACGGCAATGTTCCCAGGTCCAGAAAAGTATCAAGGACATCGGTTACTAACATAATCAGCGCTGTTTATTTTCAGGATAAAGTGTGCGCATGCTGAACGTAAAAAACACTGATAATGTTGATTACGTTCTGGGCTACTCTCCAAAATGCTGGAAGAAGGTAACTCAGGGAGAAGAGTTGTAGAATAAATAATGTTATTATTTTTTTCTTTGCGCACAAAAAGTATTCTCGTAGCTTCATAAAATTATGGTTGAACCGCTGATGTCACATGGACTATTTTACCGATATCCTTAATAATTTTCTGGACCTGGGAACATTGCAGTTGCGTTGCTGTCTATGGGAGAATCAGAGAGCTATCAGATTTAATTAAAAAATATCTTAATTTGTGTTCCGAAGATGAATGAAGGTCTTACAGGTTTGGAACGAAATGAGGGTGAGTAATTAATGACAGAATTTTCATATTTGGGTAATCTATCCCTTTAATGTGTCATTTTTGTCAATTAAGATTGTAACACCTGCTTTAAAATGGTTCCTACGGCATTTTTTATATCAAATAAATGTAGCTTTGGTGAGCAGAAGAGACTTCTTTCAAAAACATTAAACAATTCTCCTGATCCCAAACTTTTGAATGACAGCGTATCTCATAGCAATGATAGCAAGCATAACATCAGCGTTTAATTACTGTAAGTATATAATATTTCAGTGTTTAATCAAAGGATGGCTCCATCTGTGGATGTATCCATGGCTATTGTTTCTTTTGTAAATGGTGTTTAGAGTTGACGCCGTCAGTTAAGTAGTGAATTATGCTCACTTCATTTCTGATCTATAGTGGGCTCTGGTTCATCTTCCTTACACCATGAATAATCTCTATGCCTGGGTTTTTAATTACCTAGTGTCTTTCCGTCCTCTCACCAAGACCAAAAATATCATGATTAATCACAATGAAGCTATTAGTGTTGAATTTAGACCTGTGGTTCTGGTGGATATATAGAATCTGTGAGTGGTTTGCTATCCATCATGAAGAAAGAGAATTTGAGTGTGTGTGTGTGTGTGTGTGTGTGTGTGTGTGTGTGTGTGTGTGTGTGTGTGTGTGTGTGTGTGTGTGTGTGTGTGTGTGTGTGTGTGTGTGTGTGTGTGTGTGTGTGTGTGTGTGTGTGTGTGTGTGTGTGTGTGTGTGTGTGTGTGTGTGTGTGTGTGTGTGTGTGTGTGTGACAGCAATGTAATCTTAATAGAAGATCTTTAGGAAGTGTTTGAAAGGCAAATGTGTGACATATTTGATTGAGATGTTGAGAAGGAGATGAAGAAGCTGAACCATGTGGTGACTTGTCTCATTTTCATGTCATTGCTTTAAAATCTTGAAGGCCTCTTGCTGAAGGTTTTGGAAGAGCCTGATTAAGGAAAAACATAAACTCTTACAGGAATCTGCATGTGTTGTATCCGTATAGTGGCATGAAACTCATCCTCAAGGTTAGTGGAAGAAAACTAGACTTTATATATTATATATAGAGCGTACATAAATAAATTGGAATGAGAAACTATTTTATATAGTATATATTATTTTCAGTATATTTCAAATATATACTTACCATATATTTTATTAACCTTTTTAAAAATGTATTTATTTTATATTTATTGGTTTAAATGATGATTAGTTGCATATTTTAAAAAGTACTTTTACAAAATCTGCTTAGTATGCCCGGTTTGCAGTTAGCTTTGTCCTCAGATGGTATGGACAGTGTATATATTTGTTTAATTGAATGATAAAGCAGGCATCTGGTTCTTGAAGTGGTAAGCAGCATTTGGAATGACAGGGATAAGATAGACGGATAGAGGGCTAATGGTCCTGTGGTTAGCTAAGGGCTATTGCAATATGATACTGCACTAGGCTAATGGAGGAAGCAAGGTCTTCTGGGGCTATGTGTTGCCTTTTAATGGTTCAGTAGAGTAAGGGGGAATATGCTTTAAAAAAAAAGTCCATTCCACCAAATTTGACAATTTCACACAGCAAGTCCTCATTCGTTCTTAAAGAGCAATTGTGCATGCTAACGTCAGCCGTTTCCTCTCTAATTAGGTCTCCTCGTTACAGAGTCCAGGCTGAAAAGCAGAATATATGTATCAAATCAGTGGCTTCTCTCCGGAGATCAATATGCTTCCCCTCGGTTCCTCATTTTCTCATTTCTAATAGAGCTCTGATAGGCTCCAATCAGTGCGCAGCTCATTTGCAAGAGTAGCCAGAGAAATGGTGTAATATCTCTGGAATATTCAGCTCAGACATCCAGTTATTTTGGGGCATGTGCAATAAATTTTTCAGAACTCTCTGGTTATTTCATAACCACTTATGGTAATTTCACACACTACAGTTTTAGACCAGGGGCCAGATTCATGAAATATTCTTAAGAAAAAAAAATCTAAAATAAATAAATAAAATATGGAATTACATATACAGTCAAACAAAAATTATTCAAACAAAATTTTTATATTTTTATTTTAACTAGTGTGGGTGCATGACACTATAGTTATTTTATAATTATGCAAGTAAGGATAGCAAAATAAAGTAAAATGTGACATATTATAACCAAAAATTCTTCATACAGTGGACCAGTAAAACTGATAAAAATTTGGGACCAAAAATTATTCAGACACAATTATTCAAATTGTTTGACCTGATCATGTTTTGCTTAATTTCTTTTTTTAATTGCTAATGCGACCTTTTTATATAATAGTCTATAATAGACTGAACAAAATTAAGCATTGCTTGGTAATTGGTTGACCTTAACTGGTATTATCTAATTGTGTACTTAACAGCTGGACAGCTGACAGTTGAATATTGCAATATTCAACCTAATTCATTACGTACCTTTCTATCAAAATGTCTGAATTATCACGATGAAATTGTTCTGACACAATTTAACTCTTAAGTTCTTGTCATATTTTATTACCACTTTATAAACTATAGTGAATAAACTGTGATAATGTGAGATGTTGAAGGCGTCTGAATACATTTTGGTTTGACTATATATATATATATATATATATATACAGGGCCGGAGTGGGACTCATTTTCAGCCCTGGAGTTTCATGCCTTAGACCGGGCCATATTTTTATTTTTATTTTGCACTGGCCTTTTCAGTGCCGCTTTGCGCTTTCTCTTATCCACTTTTACATATTATATATATATATATATATATTTTTTTTTTTAGCAAGGTGCTGCTGTCAGGGGAGTCATAAGATAATTACGTCGTCATTGCCAATTATCTTTAGAAATGGAAAATAAGGGACAATTGTGATTCTTTAGCTTTTGTTCTTTAAGAAAATTGTGTTTATTCTTTAAGAAAATGAGGGACAGAACAAGGGATGCTCCAAATATTTGTACTATACCATAAAACCTATGTGCCACCACTAACCTATCTTTTTAATCTTTCTTTATCTACAAATGAAATTCCTTCTATCTGGAAAACTGCTTATGTTCGACCATTATTTAAAGGGGGTGATCCAACTGTATTTAATAATTATATGCCTATTTTGAAATTGTCAATTTTATCAAAGGTTTTGGAATCACTTATGAATGATCAATTAAAAGAGTTTCTATCTTCTAAAAATGCCTTATCAGAGTTCCAATCTGGTTTTAGGAAAAAACACAGTACATCCACAGCAATTATAAAAGTATTACATTATTTAATGGTTTCATTGGATAATAAAAACCATAGTGCTGCTCTTTTTATCGATTTATCTAAGGCTTTTGATTTCGTAGATCATGAAATTTTGAAGCAGAGGCTACTTGGTGTAGGTTTATCAGTAAATACTGTTGGATGGTTTGTTAATTACTTATCGGATAGATCTCAATGTATAAATATAGAGGGCCTCACTTCTATTACTCGGAATGTAAAGATCGGCGTACCACAGGGATCGGTCCTTGGGCCATTATTATTTATATAATATATTATAAAATATTGGGAATAACCTTGCACATTCAAGTTTTCACTTATACGCTGATGATATGGTGATTTACTCTTCTGCATCGACACTGGATCAGGGTGTGAGTCATCTTCAATCTGATTTTGATGCAGTTTAGCATACACTGAGCGATTTAAAACTTGTTCTTAATGCGGAGAAATCTAAACTTATGATGTTTACAAAAATAAAGTCTACACATTCAAACTCATGCTCAATTACTACTCTTCAGGGTTTGGAGATTGAAGTAGTATCTAAGTATAAATACCTGGGGTTTTTAATTTATGATTCTCTTTCTTTTGGGCCTCATATTCAGTACCTTGTGAGAAAATTAAAGTTGAAACTGTGCTTTTTTTAGAGTCAAGTATTGTCTTTCTCTTGCAGCAAGGAAGAGATTGGTAGCAGCTACATTTTTGTCAGTGTTGGATTACTGTGATATCATATATATATGCAGGCACCTAAGCATTGTTTACAGGCATTGGATTCAGTTTATCATGGAGCATTAAGGTTCATTCATCATCAATATATATATATATATATATATATATATATATATATATATATATATATATATATATATATTTTTGATAATATATTGAAATTTCTAAATCTATGCTACATTTTTTTATGATGTTTTTTTTGAATGTGTTTGAATGTGTGGTTTTTTCACTCTTTGACTTTGCTTCTTTATTTTGTTTTGTTTATCTCTGTCACTCTAAACTAGTTTACCTCTGTAGCGCTCTACTCACTCAGCACAGGGTGTGTGGGGTATCAACGTGGCATCTGCATTGTTATATGTACCATGGCCCTGCTTCTGTGTTAAAAATACCCCCAGCCTGACATCACCCCGTGGACACTGTGTGCCCTCCAGGGTGTGCACAGTGTAACTAACCCCTCACCTTCACCCAAACTCAACCTCCCCTTCATACTGTACTCAATCTCCCGTGTGAGTACGTGTGAGGTTGGGAGTTAATTTTTATATAATTTTTTTTTTTAATTGTGCTTTGCGGACTTCTTTTGTAGATTGCACAAATAAGCCACAATTTTGGACAAGTTATTAAAATAGTCATTTTGTTTTGTAGTTTTGGCATCAGACAGAATGTAGATTGTTTTACAGTCTGTTACAATTACGAGCCTAATGACCGCTGAATGGCGGCTCCCTCGAGCAATAGCACACTGTTTCTCTGTTTCTCTCCTCCTATAAGATGACATCCTCCTTAAGTGTTCTTCTGCACACTGGGCTTTCAATTCTCCGGGGTCCTTGATGAGAGGTCTAATGACAGATGAATGTCCCTAGATCTTGCCATCCAGACCTTGGCTCTCATGGAGATAATCTGATTATCCCAGACACTAGAAGTTTACGTCAGTGGAAAATTAGAGGCTAGTATCCGTTCTTCCTCATCCTCTGTGCTCTTCAATTCTCTGTAGACATAGTGTATAAGCAGCTCTGTTCCAAAACTTCATCACGTCCTGTCTATTTAGTCAGCTACATTCTAAAAGAGCATCTTAAAAGGTAATTGAAACTCATAATTGACTGATTTGGATCAATTTATATACAGTAAGCAGAAAGTAAGTACACCCCACCAATTACATTCCGCAGTTTAACATTACATTTCAACAGTTTGGTGTTAGCATGTTGCTGAGCTAATGAAGTGATTATTCTAAGTATCAAGAGGCATAGTCAAATACTGAGTAAAATAATACATATTTACATACACAGACTGTTATATTGAATGACATGTACATAGATTTGGTTAGTGAAAAGCAAACAAATAAAACAAAAACGAATCATACATTTATTCAGTAAGGATGCATTAAAGTGATTAAAGGTGACAGTAAGGACATTTTTAATGTTACAGAAATGTATAATTTCAAATAAATGCTGTTCTTTTGAGCTTTCATTTCATGGAAAGTAAGAGATCGAAATGTATTAAGATTTCTACAAAAATATTAAGCACCTGTTTTCAACATTGGTAATAAGATATATTTTTGAGTACTGAATCAGCATATTAGAATGAAAGATCGTGTGACACTAAAGACTAGAGTAATGGCTACTGAAAATATAGCTTTTAAAATATATTATCATAGAAACTAATAATATTTTAATCGTTTTTACTGTATTTAAGCCAATATGGTAGCATACATTTATCTGTTGAATGACATTTATGTTTTGTTTTTTATTTATTTATTTATTTTGCTGTGCAAAATTTCCAATCGTGTGAAATTCTTATTGAAAATACTGGGTTTCCCTTATAAAAATTTGCATAACAATGTTAAATGTGATTACACCCAACACAGGCTCTGTCTCACTAATTAATGTTAAGGGTAAGAAATAGACATTAATAGAAACAAATAATGCTGATGAAATAATGAAAGATTTTGCTCATTTGATTTGTCCCTTTAGGCTCTGCTGTGTCTCATTAATGACAGTACAGTCATAGGAAATGAATCAAATCTCTAATGGTCTTTAGTGGGTTGATAAGCACACTCACAGGAATTTGATTACAGCCTCTGTGTTCATATACTGTCTCTGAATTATTATAGGCCATTCTCGTTGATTTTTTTTATTTATTTACACAGATGTCTGGAAAAGTGTGTAAAGGATAGAGGAGACACACTACTAGCTACTAGCCATTTTGCAGATGTATTTCATATTTTTTTTACAGTGAATGGTGAAAGAACAGTTGTGATTTTTCCACATGACAAATAGTTGAAGATGTCAACAAACACAGCAGCATAAATGTAGGCAGCAAAACAATAAATAGTAACATAGCTTTATTTATTCATGCCCCAGTGCATTGCTGAGAATTCGATTACCACATTTATCACAGTTTTATTATCCACAGATTCCACATCTTGCTTAGATATGCTCACATTTCACAGAAATTCAGGTTTTGTTGTGCTTCTAGTTTATGTGCAGGGCCTATTCAAATGTATTTTCTGTACCTGATTTTCTCAGACTGCATGCTTTTGTTGGTTTGCACAGATCTTTTAAGTTATTCCCCTTTGCGCATACAGTAGTTCTGTCCCAATTATAATCATTTGCAATATATATATTTATGCACATAGTATTGAAGTACAGTAGCTGACATGCAGGTTATATTCCATATAAAGATTATATTTTAATAATTTAATCATTAGACAATGCATACTTTTTTATGACCTCATATTAATTGAGAAAGTATATTGAAGCTACCGTACAGTATATGCTGCTTTTCCTTTATGTGTGAGAGAAAGTGTGTTTTTTAGGTCAACTAACTCTTTAAGCTTTGTGTTAGGGCTGTGCAGTATTTCGAGTTTGTACAACAATGATGTATTTTTTTTTTACAAATGATATGGAATGAGGCAATACTATTTATATCAATATAGACCTACAGTAGTTTAATATGAGGTTAGAATAGAGGGAGACAATGCGATTGAGCTGCTGCGGAGAAAGTGCATAATCTAATTTGTCTTAAACATGAGACCTGATTTAAATTAAGGGCTTTAGCTCGTAAGATATAGTTAACATGGATCGTTTAAAGCGGCTTGACCCCATCAGAATCTCTGACATATACATGCCCTGCTGACAGATATTTGTGCCGTTTAATGTTTTCCTCCAGTATATTATCCATCTGTAAATGTTAAAAAGTCATGGAAATATTTCCAATTTTCCATCTGGATAAGCTTTCTGCCTGCGAGTCTCTGCTGTGAACAAGCACTGCCGTGCGTGTGCCCTCCAAACGGACGGAGCGCAATAATAACTAAATAAATGTAGCTAAAATAATTTTTGTTGGATAATAAATGTGCCATATACAAAATGTTAAACTTATACGTGTATTTTTATGATAGCATTTACTGTAAAGTGACTTTTGTTTTTATTTTAAATTTTAGTTTAGTGAATTTCGTCGCTCCGATAGCTTAGTGGGCAATACGCTGACATATGATGCCGTTGCGTTACGGGCGTCCTGAGTTGGAATCCCGTCTTGAGGACCTTTCCCGATGCCACCCCCCCATATTTCTCTCCACTTCACTTCATGTCTCCTCTACACTGTCCCATCGTAATAAAGGCAAAAAACACCAAAAATAAGTCTTTAGTTTAGTGAATTTAACTTTTACTTTAAAAAGCATTATTTTTAGTTTTTAGATTGTAATGTTACAATGCTATAATGTAATGTGATTTGTAACCCTGTTTGCTCATAATATATAGCATAGCCCACATGGTTACATTCACTATATTTGTTTTTCATATGAACATTGTTTTATTAGACAGCATTGGACAGGATGTAAAATAATAACATTTTTAAAAATAAATACAGATTTTTTTTTTCCAAATAAAAAAATTAGAAAAGACACATGTATATGTATATGGCCATTTGGCAATATATATTATATCTCAATATTTGGCAACCCAACCTGCACTGGACTTGGTTTAGAATCTGTTCATTTTAAAACATTTTTTTTTGGCTAAATAGATACTATTGTACTGTCATCTTTCATTCGGATGCATGAAACAGTACATTAACAGTACATTAATACTCAGAGAAGTGGAGATGCAGCAATGGAATTTGGCTCCAACTGCTTTACTGCTCTTGCCAAAAATGCAATTTTAAAGCTAAAGCAAGAGAGATAAAGGGACAGAGGTAGGCACGGCGAGCCGGTTGCCTTAGAAACAGCTGTTTAAGAGAGTAGAGGGGGTTTAAGGATCTGTATGTGTCTGCTGAATCAGCATTCTCCATGATCCCATTACAATTACAAACAATATGTTAGAGCAATTTGCGAATAAATGGGTGCTAGGAGAAATCTTCTCTTAGCATGCCTCATAAACGCTTTGTGTATGGCCCAGTGTTGTATATGCTGGTGAATCAAAGAGAAATTCTGTCAATTTCACTCACTAGTCTAAAACAATCTTCTTTACAGAGCGATGACCAGTAGATTGCATTTCACTTTGTTTTTTACCCTTGCAAAAACCCTGAGATCTCTGAAATATGCGATTATGGCTGTATAGATATGGATGTGTTATTATGAAATGTGTTAAAGAGATTATTACAAGGGCTGCTAGTGAGGGATAAGGTGTTCAAGAGAAGCCTGTGGCGATTTGGTCTCCTCCAGGTTCTTCTGATGTTTATTTCTCTCTGTACCCCTGTTCCTTCTCAGTTTCTACTCTCATTACTTCTGTCTCATTGCAGACCAACGATGCCTCAGGGAACACCTGGAACTGGCTCTACTTCATCCCACTCATCATCATCGGCTCTTTCTTCATGCTCAACTTGGTTCTGGGGGTGCTGTCAGGGTGAGTCTGAAATCAGAGTCATCAAATTAGTCCTAACTGCGTGGGAATTTTTTGGAACTCTTTGTGTTGTACACATGCACGTTTTCAGGATTCTTAAAAAGTGTCTTAAAATATTTCTAGAAAGTAAATTCCTGGCCGGGAGTTGCTAAAGATGGCATTATAGTCCTTAATGGTAAAATGGAGGAACTGTTTATTTATTTGAGAATGCCTTATATTCAGAAATGTTATTGGAATTAATTTGAATTAAAGTAACAAAGACGATGCAGTGAGGAAGGATGTGTACAAATTTGAATTTAGTTTGAATTTAATTATTTCAAATTAACTTATGTTATTTTTTCCTTTTTTAAATAATATTTATTTAAATTTAATTAAATAGGAATTACCCATAAAATATTATCATACAACATATGGTTTATTTCTAAAAAACATTAAGTGGTACAGTATAACTAATCAGAATTAACTGATATTAACAGGTTAAAAAATTTACAAGATCACAAGACTAGTGAAAGTTGTTTGTTGCTTTGAATAGCTTGTAATTAGTTAAGTATTCTTCCTATCATTTGCACTTGGTCAGTTCAGTTCCGATTTCAATCCATGAGTTGAAAGGAATCCTGACTTGCAGTGTTGTTATATGATCATCTGTTATACTCGTGTCTCAATAGAAAGGGATGCAAATTTCATGTAACCCATTAAACTTATCGTTCACCGTTAGAATTCATGATCTTGTTTGGCTGCACACATACATTTAAACAATTTGGAGCCAATACAAAGCATACAGTACCCATTTAAAGGGGTCATATATATGATGTTGCTAAAAAGAACATTATTTTGTGCATTTGGTGTAATGCAATGTGTTTACACGGTTCGAGGTTAAAAAAACACATTATTTTCCACACACTGTACACTATTGTTGCTCCTCTATGCCCAGCCTTTCTGAAACGCACTGATTTTTACAAAGCTAATCGTTCTGAAAAGCAAGGTGTGCTCTGATTGGCCAGCTATCCGGTGTGTTGTGATTGGCCGAATACCTCAAGCATGTGACAGAAATGTTACGCCCCTTCCCATGTTGTGAGCCCGGGCCGGCCTTTATACAGTCTATGGTCCTGGCGCGACGAGACTAAAGCAATAAAACCCGCTATAAACGAGGTATTTGTTGCATTCAGTGAGGACATAATGACTGATTATAATGACTCATACAGTCTTTTTATGCGTTGCGCCGAGCCGCGTAAACATTACACCATGTCTGCATTTGTGATCGTAGAAACACCAAACAAGCACTACTAATTGCTCAAAACTCGCATTTGAATATTCAGTAGCAAATTCTTTAAATATCGAAACGTAAGCTGTGAGTCACACCGGAAAATTGTTCACACAGCCATTCATAATGTTCACATTGTAGGCTACACTCTCCCAGGATCAGCCTCCATAAAATATGCTGCAAGAATATTTGTATTGAACTGTTCTGACAGATTTCAAGTTGTGTCCTCTTTTGGAAGCCCACACAAAGTACTTTCGCTTTCACAGTGAAGCACAGCGTCTCCAGGACATGGCACCAGCGGCCAGTGTTGCCAACTTCGTTCAATGGAAAGTAGCTAAAGCCAGCTTGAAAAATCATTAAATGCCGCTAGATGACGTCGTACGGTAATTAGCATATTCATGACGTCAGAGCGTCATATTATCTTGCCTCTCTGTAGTCACATACTGCATTTTAATGCAGCCAAATTCTCTATATAACTGTTTTCATTGATATATTTTACTGTTTCTGTTGTCAGAAAACGGGATGAATATGTTATATGAATATGAAGATGTTAATCTGCATAAAAATCATGATTTATAATCGAGCCGTCGTCTAATGAAATCAAATACACATAAGATATAGACAATGGCTGAGCTGTGATTTTGACTATATTTACATGTAAAATAGAGTTAGAAGCAGCAGAATATCTATTTTAAAACCGAAAGCTCTGCTCCTCTCAGCCGAGCGGGAGCTGGGTGTCAGTCTGGCCGTTACAAATCGGCAGTAAAACACATTCAGCAAGAATAAAAATCATCATACATTTGCCAGTTGCAGATTCCCCACACCGATAGACATCTCCACAGACTGTGGAGGCTTTGTAACTTTAGGTCTTATTTATGCACAAACAGCTTGTAACACTCCAAAGAGAAAGGAAAACTTGAAATACTTGATTAATTATATGAATTAATGATATCAGTTCAGAAGAGCTTTTTTGCAGACCACAAGTTTGTCCATACAGAAAGTAAGAAACAAAGCAGGATAGACGTATCAGACCATAGACAGACCTGTGAATGTGCTGTAAGATGAAGATTTGACATGAGCCTGGGTGTCAGTCAGAAGCTGATTTGAGTTTCTTGTACTTGTGATGTTCCTCAGACCAGTCCAACTGACCACGTATCCCGTTTGTAAGCATCACGAAGTTATTGAAACCACGGTGATAAGAATGTCCTGGTGGGGATGCACATATCCTCACAGAAACTGATATATGCAGTTACAGTCTCTGTGTTCAGATTATAACCAATCAGTGAGGTCGAAACAAGCTTTTAAATCTTGCTCTGCTTCATTAGTCCATCTTTTAACAGTTCTTATAACAGTTTAGCTGATTTGAGTTTCTGTCTGTAGTCGGTATAAGATCCATGATCAGAGAGCCCCAAAGGCCCGTCAGAGTGCTCTGAACAGCTGGTCACCCAGCAAATGAAGCGCGTTATCTGAGATGGCTTCACTCAGCCAGGTTTCAGTGAAGCACAATGCAGCAGAGTTTGAAAAGTCCTTGTTTGTGCGGGTGAGGAGAAGTAGTTAATCCGTTTTGTTAGGAAGGGATCGGAGATTTGTGAGATGAATGCTTGGGAGCGTAGTATCCAACAAATCATCTGAATAAACAAAAACAAAACCGGAAATAATTGTCCGGTTTGTGTTGCTTTATTTCCAGTAGTTAATCTCTGGTAAAACTGATAGTAAGAGAATGACTAAACACAGAACAAACAAACAAAAACATGAAAAGAACGGGAGCGTTCCACACCACAGCAGCCATTCGCGGCGCCATCTTAACAACATCCCATAGGGGATGCAAACAAACAGCGTTCCTTTAAAATGATTCAAGGGATGCATCTTTTAGCTATTAGGTGGGCTCTTTTGAAATAAATGGGCTCTCCTAAACCATTGAGCTTTATAAAATAGTTTCTGTCCTACAGGTTGGAATCTATTCAGCTACATCTTACGTATATCCAGAGTAGAAGCAACGCTAAGTGCAGTAGAGCCTTTTTTCTCAATTCGATTAGGCAGCTCTATTTTGCCAATGCAGTGTTGGTCACAATTAGGCTTTTCCTCCATCAATTGTGATTGAGCCAATAGCCACATACACTCTCTATAAAATAAATAACACACCCTCACATTAAAGCATCTTTATTTTTCTCTCATGCTTTACCTCTCTCTCTCTCTCTCTCTCTCTCTCTCTCTCTCTCTCTCTCTCTCTCTCTCTCTCTCTCTCTCTCTCTCTCTCTCTCTCTCTCTCTCTCTCTCTCTCTCTCTCTCTATCTGTTTGCCTTATTCTCTCTCTCACACACACAAACACTGTTTTAATGGAAAATCTCTGGATGAATGCTCTGTGGTGAACTCTAGCTGCTGGTGGGATTTGAATTTATGATTTCCTGGAAATCCTCAATCTAATGTTCACTCTATTTCACTGAATGGCTCTTCATGTCTGTGTCGCTGTTGTGTGGCATTCAATATTTATTGTTGCTCCTTCAGAGGGACTCTAAAGTCCTTTGACATCTCTGCTTTCAAGGCTTTAGTCAAAAAGATTCATTCTCACGTGGTGATGCTGGTCTCTCTCTCTCTCTGAGGAGTACAGTAATCCCAGAATTACAGGACGGCTATGAGAGTGAGAGTCTTTCTCTTCGTGCTTTATCGTTGGCATCATTTAATCAAAGAACAAAAATGGATCACCATTTCCACAAAAATAATAAGCAGCACAGTTGGTGTTTTATAAGCAGCAAATCATTAATATATAATGATTTTTGTAGGATCACGTGACAATGAGTAATTGCTACTGAAAATTCAGCTTTGCCATCAAATAAATAAATTACATTTTAAATTTAAAAATGTATTTAAAAAGAACAGTTTTTTTAAACTGTAATGTTAAAATATTTTTACTGTGTTTTTAATCTTATAAATGTAGCCTTGGTGAATATAAGATAATACTTTCAAAAACATAAAACATTATTTTACCAACCCCAGATTTTTAGACCGAACTGTATGTAACATTAGACCATTGTTTACGTACAGTAAGATTATAGAGCCATCTCATTTGGGTAGAATTTTGTGTTTTTGAGAAATAATTGTTTTAGTTTTGTGTTTTGATTTTTGTATTTGAACATTGTTAGAGACATTACTGAGATTTCTTCAAAAATTCTAGCGGAGACATGTGAGGTTGCTTGGATCTTTTTCACAGAAGACAAATCTGAGAATAAGACTTTAGCAATAGTACATTTGTTTGCACAATGCAGTTGTCACTCCTGTACTTAATCAAACTCTGGGTGTTATAATACTGATGAACTTGCCACTGTGTCCTTAAATGCTCTTTCAGTCCCCCATCCGCTCTCCCTCTCTGTTGTTCTCTCTTAATTTTCATGCTCTCTCATCGTCCTTCAAGTAATGTTATCAGTCTCTACTCGTACAGTGTGAAATTTATTCATTTAAAGCTGTTTTTAGCTTTAAAGGTAAAACAGGCCCTCAAAGACACATTCTTGAGAGGATTTGCATTTAAGTTTTTTTTTGTTTACGGTTACTACTGCCAGAAAATGTTCATGTGCACCGCACATTCAGGGATGTGTGTTTCTGTGTGTATGGAAGTGACAGAATATTTGTGTAGTTTTTACCATACAGGGACTCTGTTTTTATGTGCTGTGAGAGCTCTCTAACGTTTGTATCTGTCCTCATAGTAACCTAATTCAAGACTAATGTGCATTCAAGATTGCTTGTGCAGCCCCCAAATTATCACACTTGCAAAGGCTTTCAAACTCCTTCTGAAGTGTGAAATGTCTACACACCACAGGCCGTAAAGTATGACGGGAGCTCAGGAGCTGATCTAATTAGGCTAAAATAAAGCGTTACATAAAGGCAAGGCACAGGCTTCTCTAGCTGCGTCCTTCTCCTTGTGAGAAAGTGAGCTTTAAAATGTTTGTGAAATTCTCCACATTGCTAGATTGGCCCAGAAGACTTTGCAGCAGTTATGTAAAGTTGTTTTGTTTCTGTAATCTAGACTTATTTATGTCTAATTGTCTTTTGTATTATATTATATTATACAATTTTTTTATTTATTTTTTACCTTTGCTAGTTTACTTTAAATGGTTCAGCGGTGTGATAATGTATTTTTTAAAAAAATACAAATATTGCATGTAATCTTTTATATGAGAATATAAAGCTTCCTGAATTCATAATACTTATAAAATACACTGAGGTCAGTAAGATTTTTTAAATGTTTTTGAAAGAAGTCTTTAATGCTCACTGTATTTTTTTTATATATATAAAAATAATGTTCCCAATTTTTTTAGATGTTTTACATGTATTTTGAATTTAACTATAGCATCCATGTGTTTATTATGTTTGAGCTTTTGTTTTGATTTAGCAGGTGTGGTGAATTGGTGTGTGTCAAGAACCAGCTTAAATTCAATATTCATGTAATCATGTTACTGTGTGATTCATTGAATTGATACATACAATGAATGGATAATGTCCTGGCATGTGATTTATTACTGTGATGGCAAAGCTGAATTTTCAGCAGCTGTTACTCCAATATTCAGTGTCACATGATCCTTCAAAAAAAAAAAAATTAGCTAATTTGGCACAAAATAAATATTTCTTATTGGTATGTTGACAATTGTGCAAACCATGTTTTTTCAGGACATTTTAATGAACATTTTAGTTTATTTGATTTAGAAATCTTTTGTAGCATTTTAGATGTATTTTAATTATATTCATTCTTGCTGATTAAAAGTGTATACTGTATATATATATAAACAAATCCATTTAGATGGAGCATACTGTAGCATGTCATCGTGTATTTTTATTCCAATAGTTGGTATTTGTTGGAGAAATGTGAAGGAACCTTTAGTCATCAGTGGATGCACAGGTTGCCATGGTGCATGCTGTGTCTCTCGAGGTTGTGTGTGGGAGCCGGGAGGTTAATTCACCTGACTGACCATGCTGCCTTCAAAGCAAAAGGCCACTGTGAGCCATCAAGGAGAGACGAGAGGAATGCCCGGGGTGGGGTTTTCGAGAAGAGGTGGGCAGCTGTGTCATCTTCTCAGTGGGTAGTTGGGCAGCAGGGATCCAGCTAGAAGGCAATTCATAGCCATTTCATCTTGATCTCTCTCACCCCATGATGGCCTTTGACCTTGACTGCATGAGCAGCCCCATTACCAGTGATGTTTACTCCATGAAGCACAGCTTCACCTGTATTTACCTGAGAAATTACCATTGCTGAGCATTTTCTCCTTAAAACTGCAGTGTATCTCAGTCTACTACCTAAGGATGTTGATTTTTAGAAGTCAGCTGTCTGAGGTGGCAAAACGGAAACATGGTTTGTGCCACGTTAGCAACACATTATTAGTTGTTTGATAATGTAGTCAAGCTAAAGGCTAATGCTATTAATTACCGTTACGTGTCTGACGTTAGAGAACGATACATAACTGCATAACCATTCTGCTACAAATGATTCTGTATAATTCCCTCTTCATCTTCTTCTCTGGTTCAGTCTCTGGTTCAAACATATATGGCTGAATTAACCCAGTTTTGCCATCTGCCATTGTCTAGCGTTTATTGCTTCAGTTAGCTGAGTGAAAGTGGAGCAGGAAGTCTGAGATGCTGTGATTGAGTAGAGGTGGGGACTAATTTGAATATTCATGATTCTGTGTATATTAAATGAGGTACGGGTGTAGAGTTATATTTTTCATTTTAAGGCATGAAGAAAAAATGTTCACAAGAAAAAAAACTTTAAATATGTAATTTAGATTTTTTTTTAAACATGAGTTTTAAATGATACAGTTATTGACTGCGGGGGACTTTAAATGGTTCACAGAAAAAAACTAATTCTGTCTCAATTTGTGTCAGAGAGGGAGAAAGAGAGAGTGCCACAGAGTTAGTATTCCCTCTCTTCTGTCACACACTCACAACAAGTACACACATTCACTGTCACCGTCGCACTGCCACTGCAATGCAGGGTGGAAAAAAGAGGATTTTCCCCCATTGTCTTACGAGAATCCTGCTGAAGAACGCCGTATGTTGTGTTCTGGATGCTAGTGCAGCATCACGTTCTTAAATGGATTGTTCACCACAAAAATGAAAATTGTGTTATCAAATAATGTTGTTCCAAACCTGCATGATTTCTATTTTTGTGACACACATTAACAAGATATTAAAAAAATATATATATTTTTTTGTCCGTACTGCAAGAGTCAAGGGGTCCAGTGGGATGTTGCTTTTGGATCCCATTGATTTTTACTGTATGGACTAAAATACATGGAAACTTTTATTCTAAATACTCATTTTTTGTGTTCCATAGTTTTGTATTCTTAGTTGTAAATTACCTTTCATAGTTGTAAATAATGCAAAGGTTATTGGAGTACACTTGACAAGACAATTCTATTTCAGTATTTCTATGTTAAGAGTTTCTGGTTTCATTCACTGTTTTACTTTCCATTTCTTTAACAACAATTGTGAAATTCACTTCAATTTCACTAGCAAGTAAAAATTGTTTCTAAACCAATTTATTTATTTATTTGGGATATGCAGTTATTCATTTAATTTTTTGCATGATATGCTAATCTGCTAGCTATACCACCAAATGTCAGTTACAATTTTTTTCAGTTATTCTCATACAGCATTGACTAATGTAATATTTACTCTCTTTTCTCTCTTGTACTGCTCTCCTATTTTATTTTCTCCTTTGATTTTTCTATTCACATTCCCTTCCTGCTCCGATCACAACATTTTCATTCCAGGAGCATTGCATCCCTCTCATTCTGTCCACCCTACTTTTGTTTTCTTCTTTTCTTTGTTCTTCACATTTAGCTCTTTTTTCACCTTCTTTCTGTACACTCTGCGCACCTGTTAAAGAGTAATGGCGGTCAATCATCACACTGTCCTCTAATTGGCATGATAACAGATGGCAGGTTGTGAGGGGGCACAAACAGTGCATTTTTTCCCTTGTGTGCTCCTACATAATCACGTTGCAGAGAAAGCTATAATGCTTATGAAAATGAATGGGTCTCATTTAATAACCAAGTCAGGGTAAAATATGCCTCTCAAAGGCAATGCATGGCCATTTGTCAGTAAATGCAACTTTTTTCGACCTATGAGCTAAATATCTAATCAAGGTATCACTACACAGTTTTGTCATACTGTGGGGTGAAAGTTAGAAGGATTAGATGAGAGAAACTGTCTAGATCTGTAGGTGCATTACTGAGAATAATGGATTGACCTCTGTTTCCTTGTGAGGCTGTAACCTCTCTTGAGGAACTTAATCAACCATTATTTTGTGTCCTTAATGAAAATATGGAATCTGAGGGTGCAAAAAAATTCTAATAGTGAGAAAATCTTCTTTAAAGCTGTCCAAATGAAGTTGCTCAAAAAAACTGCTCAAAAGTTTGGTGTCACATCAAAAGTCACAGTAAAGACTTCTACATTGTTAAAATATATATTAATGTTTTAAAATAGAAAACATTCACTTTCTGACACCAAACTTTTGAACAGTACTGTATAGTATTACACTGTAGCATATATAATAATATATAATATTCTTATATAATACTATTATATAATAATTTTCTATTTTAATATATTTAAAATTAATTCCTGTGAAATCAAGGCTGAATTTTCAGCGGCCATTACTCCAGTCTTCAGTGTCACATTCTAAAATGTTGATTTGATGTTGAAGAAACATTTCTTATTATCAGTGTTAGAAATGGTTATTCTGCTTAAAAATGCTAAACAAAAGTAGTAATTTCTTTAGAATAAAAATCCACTGAACCCATGCATTTGAACGCGTGATAGTAATGAACACATTATTTTGAAATGTATTATTTCTACAATTTGTGGGGATTTTAAGACATATATGTAAATTGTTTTATTGCTTATGTCATTGAACATTTTATTCTATATGCTGTTAATGATGCTGAAAACAAGGATTAGTGAATCTTTTTTAAGCAGATCTAACGAAGTCTACATATAGATCTAGATAGACTTCAATAGTTAGTCAACGAAATGCATCACCCTGCAATTATATTTGAAAATGAACATAAGAATGGCTTAACTATCTGACTCTGTATATTAAGTTAGGATAGGAGAGGGAATTTTAACAATTAAAAATAAATTGCACACTTCAGCTTCAAGTGAGGCATAAGCTGTAGACTTTTAGCCATTGTTTTCTATTGATTCTAAAACATTGATTTTTCTACTGCTCTTGCAAATGTGGATGCCACACCTTGTACTTGCTTTTTTCTCTAACGTTTCATTTTGGTGCATTTATCTCCTTCACTTTTGTTTTACAACCACGTACCTTAAAGTTGTATTAATGGGTGTATTCGCTTTTGTAGATGCATCAGATGCACACATGCTCTTATACACATGACCTGTGCCATAGAGCAGGACTCCCCTGATGCCTCTGTGCAGTACAGTGTGTTCATGGAACTGTGTCTATGTGCATTTGTACAAACAGGGAATTTGCAAAGGAGCGAGAGCGTGTGGAGAAAAGGCAGGAGTTCCTGAAGCTTCGCAGACAGCAGCAGATCGAGAGGGAGCTGACCGGCTACCTGGAGTGGATCTGCAAAGCAGGTCAGTCTCTCAAGTGAACAAAATCTTCATTAACACTTGACATGTAATATCTCCACAGAACCATTTTCAAATTCAGAGATGTTCATGCGTTTTTCAAGACTTGCACCTGAGAATGATCTACATTGCAACCACCAGAAGGCCTCGGTCTGTTCCCTACAGAGTGTTCTGTCCCCTCGTGCTTTTCCTCCCATGACTGTTTCTCTCACTCGCTTCCCGGATCTCTTCTCGGCCGCGATGGGAGCCGATGTATTTGTGCCTGTCTGTTGCTCAGCACTTCCTCTCTCCATGGCAACCACACAGCCTTCCACTCACTCCACCAACTGGTTCATACCCTCAGTCTTCCCATGTCTGCCTGTAACAGGACGCAGTGTGTTGGTGCTTTCCGTGGCTGTGGATTTGCACTGATCTGGGGCCAGTTTAGTAATAGTCTTCTCAAGTTTTTCTCATGATTTTTCACCTGTTTTACACATACTCCATGTATTAATATTAACACTAATGTAGTTAGATTGCAGTATTTGTTCTGTGTGAACAGTGTGATACAGTACTTCTAAAACTGGCCAGAAAGTTAAATTATTATAACTAAACTGAACCTTTTTTTTGTTGTAATGGGTCTCACTTGCCAAAATCAACAGAAAATCAGAAATCTCTTTTGCTCACCGAGGCTGCATTTATTAGATCAAATGTACTCTAACGATAGCAATATTGTGAAATATTATTGCAATTTGCAATAACTGTTTTCTATTTTAATCTATTTTAAATTAATTCCTGTGAAATCAAGGCTGAATTTTCAGCAGACATTACCCCAGTGATGTATATCACATAATCATTCAGAAATAATTGTAATATGTTGATTTGATGTTCAAGAAACATTTCTTTATTACCAGCGTTGAAAATGGTTATTCTGCTTAACATTTTTTCCAGGGTTCTTTGATGAATAGAAGTTCATGAGAATAGCATTTTTTTGAAACATTATAAATGTCTTTGCACTCACGTTTTGATCAATTTAATGCCTCCTTGCTGAATAAAAGTTGTGATTTCTTCAAATTAAAAATCCCATTGAACCCATGTATTTGAAAGCTATGTTAGTAATGAACACAATATTTTGAAATATAGGCCTTTATGATGCAATATAAAATAATGGAACAAATTTCCCACCCGTAGTTTGAACTGTCAAACGTGATGATTCTCCACATGCAGTGCCAGGCACACAAACCCTTTCCATTCAGTAAATCTGACTGAATCCAGATGGTAGTTTTCCTAAATTAGATGTTCATCCTCATGAACATTAGCTTTCATTATGATGTAATGTAATAATATTCAGTGGCACACTTCCAGTAACCATTTTACAATTAATGGCTATTCTTAATGGAAATACCAAAATGACAAAGCCCTTGATCTTCCTTGTAGATGCATATGCAGGATGTGTGAAACCTTAGCATGGTACAACAAATAATCATAACAAGAATAAATCAGAAAAAAATGAATGAAATAAGTTTTCCTAATGGAACGTTTTGGCTTTAAATGTTGCTGTTGTTGGTCTTTTATAATTCTACCTCTCATCCTAACACTGTAGTTTCTCTTAAGTCACTGATCACTGTAGTCTTCTCTTAACTTCACAGTTTCTTGTAAAACTACTGATCCTCCATTAGCGCAGGGGTTAATTAGCTCTGTCACAGCATGTAGTATCCTCCGTTTTGTTTCCCAGAAGCCCACTAGGGCTCTTCCATGGGGATTTATTTGGCTTAGAGAGGCGATTTCCCAGACTCCTCCATGGTGGCCCGGCTTTGATGTTTTAACACCATAAATTCATGGTGGAATTAACTGCTTACAGGTGCTTTGACTTCTTCATGTATCTTGCTACAGCCATTAGATATTCACTGCATTGTTTAAACGTTAATGTGTTGGGCGAGACAGTGCTCACTGCTGTCCCTGCCTCCTGCTGGATGTTTGTCAGATCTGCAGTGATAGCAGTGATTGCAGTGTTTGGCATCAGGTTACAATAAGCCTTACAGTGGTTGCTTTTGTCTGTCTCTGCTCCTGTGCAACCACCCAGAACACCCTAGCAACCACATAGTGTAAGTAGTGCAATATCTTTGTTTCAGAGGAAGTAATACTTGCTGAAGAAGATAAAAATGCAGAGGAAAAGGAGGATGGTGCCTGGTACAAGAGGAAATGCAACAACCCAGGTAACCCTAGTAAAAAAGTAATATATTTAACATTTATTTCATACTAAGTATAGTTAAAATCTATTGAAATATTTATTTCACTTGAGACTTACAGACATAACAGTTTTAATTAAACTTTATTTTCATTTCATTTTATTGAGTACTACTTGTGCACAATGCACATTTCTTAATATTAAGCCTAACATGTGTTTTAATGTCACTATTGATATGTTCCTAATAATAATTAATAAAACATTTTCGTTTTTCAATTTACTGTATTCTTTAAGAATTTATTTTTATATTTACTGTTTATTTCCTATTCGCTTTCCAACATGTTTAGTATTGAAGAGAGCCAAGAAGAGCAAAAATGACCTCATCAATGCAGAGGAAGGAGAAGACCACTTCACTGACATCTTATCAGTCGGTAAGATCCAGGCCCAACGCCTGTGACCTTTGAACTCACGGTGGATTTTCTCCCAAAATCAGCACAGAAAATCAAAAGCAGATTAAAAAACAGAGGCAAACTGTCATAAAACTCATATCTGTGGATGTTTTTTTTTCATGAAACATAAAGAGAGAATAATGCCCAAAACAGAAGAGGAGATTGAGAGAGTGGAAAGATGGATAAACAGGATGTTAATAAATCAGGATGTGTGTGTTGAATCTCTCTCCATCATCTGTGAGCTTTTGTGAACATCTGAAACAGCCTCTCTCTCCACAGCTCCCCAGGGCTCTCCATTCACCCGTACAAGCAAGAACGAGAGCTCATCGTACTTTCGCAGGAAAGAGAAGAGGTTTCGCTTCTTCATCCGCCGTATGGTGAAGGCCCAGAGCTTCTACTGGACTGTTCTGTGTATAGTGGGACTGAACACACTATGTGTGGCTATAGTTCACTACGACCAGCCCGACTGGCTCACATATGCACTCTGTAAGTGAACTTCATCTTTAAAACATCACTACAGCTCTCTGGAGGATCACAGGTTCATGTGAACTATATTTGAACATGGCCTAGGTGCACTGGGAGTTATTTAAACCCTCAAAAAAATCAATGCAAAACAAGTGCTTTTAAATACTATGCTCCTTGTTTTTGCATTATTAATTGTACAACTTTTAGCTGAATTTTAGTTTTACTTGAAACTACCCCTGTTGTTGTTACTGCTGTGTTTCTTAAGTTAAAAAGAAGAGTCATTAGATTAAAAATGTAATTAAACGAATTACATTATACATTAAATTAATTACATTATGTAATTAGTAATTACATTACATTATACATTATATCAGTTAATGAAGGTAATTTCAAATAATTAAGCAAGGATGCATTAAATTGATCAAAAGTGACAATGAAGACTTTGTGACAAAAAATATGTTTTAAATAAATTATGTTTTCTGTTGTAAATTTCTTTTAATCAAAGAATCAAGAAAAAAATACAAAAATATTAAGCAACACCAAATCAGCATATTAGAATTAGGATCATGTGACACTGAAGACTGGAGTAAAGGCTGCTGAAAATTCAACTTTGCCATCACCAGAATAAATTACACTCATTCTACACTTTTAAATGGTACTGTATATAGAAAATATACAAATTTGTACCGTGTGTTGACTTGTTTTGATCCACGTCAGGTGAGCTGTCTGTTTTAAGTTCAATTCATGCCTCAACTATGTTAATGTGTAAAGGATGTAACTCCCATAGTTTTTATTCAACATGATAAAGAAGAGTCCCTTGTAGCAGATCGGTGCCAAAAATGAGAAAGGAGCATTGCCCCACCTCCTACATATACCTCTGCTTGCATGCCAACTGCTACTAATCATTAAATGCCATTGAGCTGATGCTTTTATACAAGATCACATACACTGCAGTTATTGCAGGGACAGCTCCCCTAAAATATTTTAGGATCCTGTTCAAGGGCACAATGTGATGAAATCTTTTCGGTTACCTGCCCAAATCTTTACCTATGAGGCTACACCACTCTGACTTGGCACCTTCAGACCACCACAATGGCCTGGATGATTACACTTCAGCTCTATTAACTGTTATGTTATGTTGAAACCTATTACAGAAGCAGCAGAGTATGAGGATAATTTTGTCAGTGGGTTATTACATTTTTCACTACTGGCATGCCTTATAAAAATGATGCGACTGACAAAGTCCTTTGATAAATGCTTTTTTTGTGTATACAGATTTGGCGGAGTTTGTGTTCCTTGGTCTGTTTCTAATAGAGATGAGTCTGAAGATGTATGGCCTTGGGCCCAGGACCTACTTTCACTCCTCATTTAACTGCTTTGACTTTGGGGTGAGTAACATGCTGTCAGATAATAACGATATGAGAGACCCACAAGAGTACATGTTTCTTTTCCAGTTAATGCCTGAGGTACTGCCTTATAAGAAGCAGTAGAATGCTGATGTCCTACTGAGCCCCCTCAAACACAGCAGCTTCAAGACATTTGACAGATTATATGATTATAATTATAACTTTTGAAATTATTGCTGGAAATGAGCCTTGTTTTCATATATAAACTGTGCCTAATGTATTTGTGTTCTATCTTTGGTGTGTTTAGGTGATTGTGGGTAGCATTTTCGAGGTGATTTGGGCAGCAGTAAAACCAGGAGCCTCTTTTGGCATTAGTGTGCTTGCGAGCGCTGCGTTTGCTGAGGATATTCAAGGTTACCAAGTAAGAGATAATCCATGGTGCTCTGTCTGTAGATCGTTGTCCTAAATGATTACATTTATACTAGCGGTGGGCGATATGACCAAAATCTTATCACGATATGAGTAAATGTATTTCACGGTAACAATATATATCAAAATATAGTTATTTTTGCTTAAATAAGGTTTTTACGATATCAAAATTTTTTTATACCAGATATTTCACAATTCACCAGTGTCAATATCACAAAAACTAATACTAGCCTAAATAATAATAATAATAAAATCTCAAGCTCACTGAAGACAAGTAAACAGTCAGCGATTGAATAAGAAACTAATTACAAGCAATAGGACAAGCAAGCTACAGTAGAACAAATAAACAAGAAAAGTAATCAAATATATAAAAACACTGTATATTCTTCACTATATACATTGAATATATTTCTTCTTATTTAAGTGAGAGATTTTCTCTCTTTTGTTGTTTGGTTAACATGAATGACAGAGAGCAGGAATATTAGACTGCTGTCACTTTAAGAGCTGCCCGTATCCAATATACTGTTACACATGTGTTTTCTTTCTCAGCTGTTGGCTTTCACTTAAGACCCACTGTGTTTACAAGGATACTTGCAAAGACGGGCATTTTGACACATTTAACCATATTTAACCATTAAAGGCCTACAAAGTGGCAAAAATAACTCAGTTCAGTATTCCAGCGCTCTATGAGCACCGTCTTCACATGCATGCTTTCTTTTTTGTTGCTGATTGCATTTCAATGACTTAAAATAAAAAAAATGTAACCGCAATGCTTAATAATGCATGCAAATGATACATTTTCGTGACCACGTAGCAGGGCCAGCCCATGGCATAGGCGACATAGGCATTGCCTAGGGCGTAAAATGACTGGGGTGCGCCGCACAAAATTTTTTTATCTTCTTTTTCTTTTTTGTCGGAAGTGCACCCTTTTGTGACCATCGTGCGCTCCTACACTCATATATTAAAATCCGCATGAACTGGAAGTTGCTGCCAATTTTATTTAAGTATGGTGATGTATTTCCAACTGAAAACGTAATATTGAATAGAGGGCGGGGTTTTATTTTTGCGCTCCTCCTCTCATTGCTCACTCGCAGCGAACTAACGGTTGGAGGGGCAAAATCATTTCTGACAGTTAACAATTTTAGTACTGATCGATCATCGAACAAATTCAAATAATGTTAGAATAAAATAAAATTGAAATCAATGAAAAATTATATGATTTGACAACATGTCATGTTGGATGCCACGTTTCAGAGAAGGTCGGAAGAGGGAATATCCGAGTTTAAATGTCCCACTTCCAACTACAGTGAGTTCCAGTCAATCACAAACAGAAGAAAAAAAAATAACAAAATGATGTCTTTCGTTTTGAAAACAGCTGATGAAAAGCTAAAATTAAGGCATCATTTTTTAAACTTAATGTCTAATGTTTTTAAGTTGGAAGCAGTGACGTCTAATGACGCGTCGTGCTGAGGTCGGGGTAGATCGATCTGGCCCGAGTTCACAGGTCGGATATTAGACTTCAAGCGGTGTTCCAGGCGTTATTTCCAAGTAGGAGGTGGGAAAAATCTGGAACGCTGCATAATTTAAACACGTTCTGCATCATGACGTAATTATAATACATCCAGATAGCGCATGCAGTAAAAATAGCTTTGCAATTTATGTGGTCTTAAACTATCATTTCTAAACAATGAATGAAAAAAGAAAATTATCACGGGCACAAGGCAGAAAAAGACACAAAGAAGAGGAGCAGAAAAAAGAGCAATATTGAGGTAAAAATCGCAAGTTATCGACTGTGTATAGCCCGTGATGTTTATGTAGTATTTTGAAATAACTGCCAATACTGACACTGTGGAACCTTTTTGCTTGAGTTAACTGCTTATTTATTTTTGCTTTATTTTCTTTAAAATAAATGTAAGCTTCTGTAATGTTGTTTTATTTTCAGTTACATTACTTCTTGCTTTTAATTTACCAAAAAGTGTCTAAATGTCTTTAGAAAAAGACCATGACTATAGGACTATAATCTAGCATTCATAAAATTAAATAATTGAAGTGTCATTTTCCACTGATTTGCACTTTGTTTAATTTTTGTGTGATTCCTCAAGTGACTGTTAGTCAAATTTGTTTATTTATTATCAAAATGTATTTACTACTTATTTATGTTAATACTTATCAGTATTTATGTTATGTTATTATCATTAAGTTTTGAAAAATCTTTCATTTTTTAAGATTTTTTTTAAGAATTATACAATAGTTTAATGTTTGATTCTGATTTGTTCACTGTTTCAAAAGACACTAGACAATAATTTGTATAACAATTAAATTTGTGGGACAGTATAAGTAGAATGATTGACTCTTGACCATTGAATTACAATGTAATAAAATAATAAAATAATACAATATTTAATAGGCCAGAGGTGTAACATGTGCTCCAATTCATGGCATGGCTGTGTTAACACACATGAGGCATGTATTAATTCTCAATAGTTCAATAGTCGTGTCTTTATGAATTTAAATATCATACCACAAATCAAGTTATATTCCTTTCCCTAAACTGTGTTATCATGGAATGCTTCGGCAGGTATTGGAACTCGTTACGGAATCTGGTGGTGTCTCTGCTCAACTCAATGAAGTCCATCATCAGTCTCCTGTTCCTGCTGTTTCTCTTCATTGTAGTGTTTGCTCTGCTGGGGATGCAGCTCTTTGGAGGACTGTAAGTACCAGGCTGAGGGTTAACATGCTCGTTGCTTTAGGTTTTACACTGGACAAGCCAGCACAGTCCCAAAATTGTTTATCATGCAAAAGTAAAAAAAAAAAAGTTCCTAAAATTAAACAATGTTTTTTTATTATTGTAACCCTAACTTATATTTAATGGTTAGTGCTCAGATAACAGGTGTATGTTTTGAACGTTTGAATGTTTAGTTCCTAATTATAATTGATTTCATGCTCTGAGCAGCTAATAATTTACTATGCAAACAAATCGTGTACTGCACAAACAGTGGTTGGAAGTGAATATGTAATTAATGACCATTTAAAAACTGGCTTCTACCAAGAGACGAATGAATTTGTGCCAAAATACTGACAAAAGATATAGGAAGCATTTATCTTCCTTAAATAAGGCTATTTATTTTGTTGCTCTAACTTTGCACAATAATATGATTAGTTGAATTGTATTATGTTTGTTTTTCCCTGCTGTCTGCTGTCAGAACAAGCCTGCAACCCACTTTTGGATTTCAACCCACCAGTTGAGATCCGCTTATGTAGGCCCTGTACTTTTCAGAGCACTTGTGCTATGTGTACATTTGACTGAAAATGCATTAATCATCCCTTGACGTGGAAAAAAACCCTTCCTATTGTTTACGTTCCTCTGCATAAGCAGCCATGGCTCTTCCAAGCCCTGTCGTTTCATTTACCCCTCAGCCACGTGTTAACAAACATGACTGAGCTGATCCAGACGGCACAAGTTTTCATTTCTCTGTTCTATGAATTATTAATCATACGCTGCAACAGAGGAATTGCCTCTACACACTCTTCCCATGAGGTAAATATCAGCTTAGAAGCGCAAACACGCTGTCATGTGATCTACTGTAATAAGAAGAGTGCCAGATAAACAAATAGTCGGTGCGAAATGAGAAAATGTTATTGAAACATAACAATGTGAGCTGCAGGAGACACTATTCCCTCCCGATGGTGGTGAAGTCTTTCCAGATCTGTGCTTAGTGAAATGAGAAATTGCTTTTGTGCTTCTCTGGTACTGGATTTCATCTCCATAGCACATTAATATTTAAGACTGTAGATGGACATGATAAACTGACTGTCTGATCCATGCAGTCATTTTCTGGGTTGGATGAGAGAGACGGTTTCATACGTTTGGTTGTGAAGCACATCAGAGAGCAGAGCTACTGAAAACAGTCAAGAGCAGATAAAGCTCAGAATCGGTTTCATATATATGTATATGAACTTAAAATAAATTATACATAAAATGCTGTTTGCTAAACAGATAGAACCCTATGTAATAAGCAATTTGTTTGTCCTCACTTTACATGAAAATGCTACACAATGAAACAATCACAGCTGATCAAAAAATATTTGATGATTAATATACAACAACATGGATTTTGAACCAATGCGATTTCATTGTTGGGGCTTTCTAGCATGTCATATTTTTATCACCCCTATGAGAGTTGTGCAAACATATGCAATATATTTCTGAATGTTATGTATGTAAAATCAAGGCGATTTTAGATATGAATATATAGCAGCATTTCACTTGTTTATAATCATCATTAACTTCACGTTTTCTCTCATTATATTGTTTTTGTGCTATTTTCTTCTAATACAATGAGTAACGGTGGTTGGGCAAAGAAAGGGATCACTTTTGTTTTCCAGAATAATGTAAACCCTTAGTTGTGAGATGTTTCTTCTCTCGTTTTAAGCATTTCTCCACATTCTCTAGTAATGAGGCCTCGACGGAGAGTGTACATGGAAGAGAATGGTGAAATAAGAAAGCATCTTTATTATATTTTTATTATTAGTTCTGGAGATGCAGCGAGGAGGATTCAGCTCAGCTTTTATATGCAGATGAAGAGAAACATTATTATTTAGAACATATCAGTGCCGTTTTTGCTGTCTTTGCGAGAAAACAAATTGAAAAAATGAAAGATTTTGAAATCAGAGCAAAGCTGGCTTCTAAGCATACACACGAGACTCATCCAAGAAAATGATTCACAGCTCATCATCTCTCTTCTAGGTTTAATTTTGAAGATGAGACCCCGACGACCAACTTTGACACATTCCCAGCTGCTATCCTGACAGTGTTTCAGGTATTGACCCTTTAGTGACATGTGCCTGAACGAACGCATTCATTTGAAATACAATATTTCCATAATGTATTTTATCTCATAAGATTCTGACAGGAGAGGACTGGAATGCTGTGATGTATCATGGAATTGAATCCCAGGGAGGAGTGCACCGGGGAATGTTCTGCTCTGTGTACTTCATTGTGCTCACACTGTTTGGAAACTGTATCCTTTATATATTACATAGGACTGTCATTACTGTCAGGCTTTTACTAGCCTAATTTTAAAGTAAAGCAAAAACAATAATATGCACAAATATTGGTTTCAGTAATAAAATATAAAGTTCTGCATATTGCATGTACTGTATAAACTAAAGACACAAAACATAGGCAGATTTATGCAACAGTAATCTTAACTAATGCTACAAAAAGATATCATCTGTATTTATATTTCAGAATGCACAGAAAATCCTAGCACTTAATAAATAAATAAATAAGTAAATAAGTAAAAAATAACTTCCACACATAATGCAGTATTTAGGCATAACGTTGTTTTTGATGCTGACCTGCTCTTTAGCATTATTTTTTTGTACTATAAATATAATATAACTGTTTGACTACACACTAGACACTACCTTAGCTTCACTGATAATTAAATTCTACCAGACGAAGAATGCAAATTACTTAATATTTTGATGTTTATTTTTCTATTTTAATACATTTGAATATATTTTAAAATGTAATTATTTGTCTGATGGCCATTGCTCCAGTCTGCAGTGTCACATGATTGATTAGAAACCATTCTAATTCTGATCTGGTGCTCAACAGAAGATATTTTCTAACATAATGTTTTCCATTTAATTAATCTGTGCCGACATTAATCTGTTCATTTCTTACCATTAAATCTTACTGAGCCCAAACGTTCAGTGTGCGTTCAAAGATTGCATAACATGTTTTGACAACCTGACTTGTTTGACAGTTTTATTAGATGAACACTTTCACTCATATTCCTTAAAGCACATTTGATCAGACACTCTACTCAATGTCTTTTTGGCCATCGCTGTTGATAATCTTGCCAATGCACAAGAACTCACCAAGGTTGGTTGAGCGCGAGCGATGAGGCTGTACAGTCTTGTGAAAAATTATATATATTTTTTTGGGGTGCATAGATTTTGTTAACTAAACATGATAGACAAAAAATGAAATCCACACAGCAAACATATTCAATTATCATCTATCCATTGAAAAGTAGTATTTCACTGAAGATTATCATGTAAAGAGACAACAGAATACCAAAGTGCACTACAAAAAAGTGACTAATTCCAAGGCTGTAGATATGGCAGCATGTACATACATGGCCAATAATAGTCACTGTCTCAGCCTCCCGTACAGTCCCTGCACACACACCACATGAGTCTCACATGTTGTGTACACCGAATGAGTGATCCTATCGCCATTCACTGACAGCTTTTATTAGTTTCATAAGACTGTCTGTAAGGGCTCCTTTGATCTGACTGATGTTTGATCTGGTCAATAACTCAAGGTAATGAAGCTTTCAACCCGTTGTGGGATTTACAGCCTTACTTGAAGACGGTACCAACAGTATAGGCTCCTGGGACGTCACTATATTGATTTGTTGATGCTTGTCATTGAATGTAAATTTTACTTGTCTGTCATTCTCTGTTTTTCTGTCTTGCTCCTCTCTCAGGATGAGGAGGAGCAGGAGGATGCCATCACTAAAAAACTGGTTCTGCAGAAAGTCAAGGAGGTAAAGGAGGTCAGCCCCATCTCGGCCGCTAACATTTCCATCACAGCGTAAGTCATGGGGCATTAAACCTGAAGTCAGGGTACTGCCCTCCCCTTTCACTAACCCTCCAAAACACCTATTTATCACCCCATCATGTCCTCTCATTTCTGTTTTATGTGTCCCAAGAAACGTATTTCTGTTTCTCTCTGTAAGAACATTTCTTGGTGTTGGTTGTTTTGTTATTTTACTGTTGTCACTTTTATTTGGTCCTCAATATGTCTCTGTCGGACTCTTTGAGTCTGTTCTCTTTGCAGATGGTCATGCACTCATAATTAGTTGTCTTTAAATTACATGTATGCTTGATTCAGCCATGCTGAAAAATCAGTCTGTGTTTGATAAGATTTATTGTTAGAAAAGTACAGTGCAGTAGAAAATGTATTTAGCCAATGAATGATGAATCAAATTAATCATACCATCAAAATCTGATTTACTTATGTGCATTTTAACCTAAAACCTGGCTGTTTAACTTTTGCTAAAGACAGTTATTGTGGCAATCCAATGAATTAACCCAATTAAAAACCAACCGTAATATTTCATCAACCACAATTCTGAATATTGGGGTAACGCTCATTTCAATGTCAATAGTGATTACGGCCCTGGATATGCTTTTTTTTCTTCTCAGGATCTTGTAGTAATTCAGAAATTTTTTTGTGATATTTTTATTGAGTTAGCATATTTATTTATTTGTCATTTTTCATTATGCAAGACATTTTTTCTAGTGTTCAAATGTCATTTTTTATTATTAAATAGAATAATATAATGACTAATTTAGTGTTATATAATAAAACAAAATTATTCATTTTAATGCACTTGGAATTTGAATGTCTTTCCTAATACTGTGATGCTTTCTCACCTGATTTGTTTTAAAATCTGTTTTGAAGTCACACTATTGTTGATATGTACTTCCCATTGAGTTGGGTGGAGTTACAGTGATTGACAGCTGCAGTCCCTGCCACTGACTCCACCCCCACCAAACTATTTCTTTCCCTTCTCATGGTTTTTGTTTTTGGCATATGCAGTTTTATAAGGCCAAATCCTGGTGTTCTTTCATGCAGCTCCTCCAACTCCAGCTCTCATTCACCGTGAGTTAATTTACTCTCTGTTCAAATCTCCTCTCCTCCTCTGTCCCAGCACACTGCTCTTGCATGATGCCAGACAGCCAAACTTGTCTTGCTGACCAGAGTTATTGGAAGTGAATCTTGCAGTTTAACTGCTGAAATATTATACATGGATCATGAGAGAAAAACCATAAAGAGTAAAATCAGCGAAGGGTAACATTTATAATAGCTTTCATAACATTCTTTAATTTTTCTGTAACAACATATAATGTTTTACAAATAATTTGTTAACAAATCTGAGACAACATTGATATTTTTTATGCCATTTAAACCGGAAAATGAACAAAGTTTTTGGATTAAAAAATGTTATAGTTATCGTTTTAAATGAATTAGATTTACTGTATACAAATACATGTTCAGAACATTTTCTTCAAATAAACGTTTCCTTGAAATTGTTATCGTGATAATGTAATTTGTAGTGGAAAAAATCAGTTACCATTTTAATAGGAACATACGCTCATATATGCTTAAATTAATATTAAAATATTCATGAGCTACTGATATTTTGGATTTTTTTTCTCAGACTTATGAAAGCAATTATAAGATGTTGAAAAAAAAGTGTAAGTGTAGACTTGAGGTAAACTATCAGTATTAATCTGCTTCAGTGTAATGCAGCTGCATTAGTGGATTATATATTTAATGTCATTTATTTTCTAATGTTATGTTTGCTGTGTTTCTTTAGCTAGCAGGTCAGGCAAGTTTCTGGATACTCTAGATTAACTGTTCGCTGGGCTCTTTGGCTGCGCTGGCATTGAGCTGTGTTCTGAGAATCAGCCGTCTGTTTCCCAGTGAGCATCACTACTAGAGCTTCTGCTACTGTTAATGCCTAATGAGTCAGCACTCCTGTCAGACGAGCCCACTGCGAGAGTGTAGACACACACCACACACACACACACACACACACACACACACACACACACACACACACACACACACACACACACACACACACACACACACACACACACACACACACACACACACACACACACACACACACACACACACACACACACACACACACACACACACACACACACACACACACACACACACACACACACACACACACACACACACACACACACACACACACACACACACACACACACACACACACACACACACACACACACACACACACACACACACACACACACACACACACACACACACACACACACACAAGAAATCCAGTACTATACTCTTAATTAAACAGAATAGATAGATTTAGAAACAGAACTTGGCTCATTGTAAAACTTTTGATAAGATACAAATTAAAAGACATTTGTATTCAATCTAGTAATACATTTTTTTATTAGTTGTTGGTGATTTAAAGGAACAGATTACCCAAAAATAAAACGTTTTTCATCATTTACTGACTGTCATATAATTCCAAACCCGTATATGACTGAGCTTTTTAATGGAACATAGAAGGTGAATGTTTAAAGAATATCCTCTCATTTTCAAATAATAAAAGTGAATGAGCACTAGGGCTGTTACAAGACAAAAAAGCATTAGAAAATTGGTAATGTGAAGTCACACAATAAAATGTGTATTTCATTATTTTATAAATTGTTATGATTATTTAATGATACATTTCTCTTCACAGAAACTGTTAACTGAATGAATGAACGATGCATTTATATAGCGCTTTATTGTGCATTGCTGTACACCCAAAGCGCTTTACAATCATGTGGTGGGGGGTCTCTCCTCAACCAACACCAGTGCAAATCAACTGCAAATTGTTAGTTTTGAGATGAATACAATCTGTGAATTAATCAGTCTTTTGAGTCAAATCTTTTTAATGAATTGATTGTTCTAGTTCACAAAGCCAGTCTGAAGGATTCATTCACAAATTAATCACTACTTCTCTGATGAACTCTAATGAACTCACAATATAAAGATTTTCAGTCAATAACATTTAAATGCCTATCTGCTGTATGGCTTCCGAAGATTTGAAATGTAGCACACAAGACATATGAAATGCTTTTATTATACTTTTATGGTTAATTTTGGGGCCTTATTCCTCATTGATTTTATTTATATTTAAAAGAGTGACTAGGACATTAAACGATGGTGTTTCACTGAAGAAAAGTCATATGGGTTTGGAACTATATAATACTGAGGGAATGATGACAGAATTATCTTTTTTTATGTGAAATATTCCTGCAATGCTTCAGTTTGAGCAGTACTGAAGATTTTAGGGCTGTAGAGAGTCTTGATCATCTCATTTCTCTCCACTGTTTTGTACATTCTTTCATTTTTCCACCATTCATTTTCCACTGTCTATCTTTTATACTGTACTTATTTATTCCTTATGTATTTTCTTGTCAAATGTTTGTCCTCTAACCTGTTTTCTATGGCACCGTGGGGGCTCTTAGCGTGTCTGTTTGTATATGTGTATTTCAATGTGTGCTGTATGTGTTTTAGGAGTTATGTCTGCTCCCCTGCACATCACTACTTGAGGTAATGGTACTGCATAGGGCATGACTACTGCTTCGGTACATGAATGGACGTATTTTGCTCATCTGTACGACAAAAGACAAATACTCATCCTTGACGCACCTCATAGTGTTTGACCATGTGGACAGTATTGAACATTTCAGAATCTTGCCCCGCATTCATATATATGTCAACGTTAACCCGTGATTTCATTTTTAACCCTTGACCAGCTGTAAAAAAAAGTCATTCATCAACTACATTTCACTCTTGTCTTTATACTTGAAAGCTGCTGTAAGCACGTTTTGGTCAATACCACACTTACAATTCAGAGTTTGATGATGATGTGAATAGTTTTTATTAGCCAGAGAAAGTTAGCTAAGCCAAAGTTATCAATACTGCTAACACTGTTTACAGCAGCTTTATAGTACTGCACATTGAGAACATCCCAGTCTTTATTTTTGCAGAAAATAATAGAAAAGGGGAAATATTGAAACTGTGATAATGATTAGTACATACTCTGACTCATTGAGCTGTAGTGCTCATGCAAGTGTTCAGGGCCCTCTCTGCTATCTGTTATTATTATTAACATGATCAAATGTCAAATAAACAAAAAGGGAAATGCAGATCACACATTGAGGTCCTGTCATACAGTAAAACCAGTGAGTTTGCACCACCTCGTCCTGCTTGTCCACAAGAGGTACAGTCTGACCTCAGGACTGTTTCACACCACAAGGCCCTGTTAGTGCTTTAGCTGTAAATAGTATCTGAAAATCAGTCTCTCAGCTCCCTCCCAGCCTCAGAGAGTGTTCTCTTTCCCATCACCTGTCTACACATTGCTATAGTTCACTCATCGCTCCCTGGAACAGGGCCTGCTTGCTAGAGGTGTGCCCAGAATAAAGTGATGTGGAGAAGAGAGATGTGTAGACGTGTTACTTTTCCCCAGCTGAAGCTTTTCCTTTACTTTTCTTTACAACAATAACTGTCTTGATTCATGGTTTCTTCATGCCAACTAACTGGATACAAAATAAGGTATAAGCTGACATTACCCAGAAGAGGAGAAATATAGGAGACTTCTGTCATCATTTGTTCCAGCTCATGTCATTCTGAATATGAATGACATGGTGTGTGATTAAACAATGACATAATTTATTTTGTGCATAAACTATTCCTTATAAGAGAGCAATATATATGAGGTCATTAGTCCTCTAAATGCCCAACACTTAAGGTATGGGATGCATGGTTAAACTTCATGACCTAAACCATTGTTTAAAAACGTTTGCAGGATGAGTAAAGCATGCCCATAACTAACCTTTGTAATCTGGCATCCATAAAGACCTTCTTTTTAATTTACTCATTGGTTGGTTCCAGTCCTCAAATCTGCTTGAAGTAACACTGTTCCAAGAGCACTGACGTTTAGTCTAGCAGCACTGGGATATTTTACTGTTTGTAGCTCTCCACTGTGCTCAGTGTTAGACAGATCCTGCTTTTAGCTTTGTTTAGAGCTATTTTAGTTAGCAGAGCAAAAACAGGCAAAATAACCAGCCATATCATGTCTAAAATGTATATTATTTAATATAAACTTGCAATGTTGTAGTCGAGACCAGCTCATTCATATCTGAGTCGAGGCCCAGACTAGAAGTAAAACTGAATCAGAGTCAAGACTGAGAAGAGTTCACATGCTCCAGAGTCCATGAAAAGATCAAGGTCTTGGTTCTCATGTCTTGAGTATCGGTCTTGATTCAGACTCTGTCTTCTTTGGGTCTCAGTCTTGACTCAAACTCAACCCTCTTCTGGTCTCGACTACAAAACTGCTAATTTGTGTGAACTTCACCTGTCCAAAATTAAGCTCAGTTTTCAAATCAGAAATGATTCTTAAAGAATGCAAACAGGCAATCACCATCTTGAAAGGGGGTCTCGACATGGATGGAGACAAACATCAACACAATGCCTAATTGTTTATTTTATTTAATCTGTCCGAGGCTTACACATTTATTTCCTTATATCTTCTCTTCACTAGTAAAGAACAGCAGCATTCTCTAAAGATGATGTCTGTGTGGGAGCAGCGCACCACGCAGATTCGGAAGCACATTCTGGCCAGCAACGAGGCGTTGTACCAAGAGGAGCTCAACTCCCGGCTGACCTCCAACCTTCATCTCCGCCCTGACATGAAAACCCACCTGGACCGGCCTCTGGTGGTGGAACCTCATTGTGATGGTCGCATCAGTCCCCACAGAAGCTGGGACAAACCCCAGGACTTGCAAGGCGAGGGTGGCACACTGGAGGAACAAGTCCCCCCATTAATAGAGCCCCCACAGCCACGCAAACACCACCGTCACAGGGAGCGTCCCTCCAATGAGACCAATGAAAACGGAGACACGGGTCATGGCAAAGAAGGCCGGCATCACGTCCATCATAGCCGCAGTAAGGAGCACGATGGGACACTGAATAAGGAGGGGAAGAGTGACAGGAGCCGGAGCAGAGAAGGAGGACGTAGACATCACCATCAGAGCTCAGTGGACGAGGGAGTGGGAGGTGGGGAGAGAGAACATCATCACCATCACTCTCATAAGCATAGCAGAGAGGGCAATGGAGTGGTCAGCGCAGGGAAGAGTGAACGGCGGTCCAGGCAGAAGGATGGCTCACGTTCTGGAACAAGGGAGGGGGAGAGGTGCTCCAGGGGTGAAAATGGAGGTAATGGAGGGAGGAGACGGCACAGACCACGTACCAGTAAAGCTCAGTCGACACTGGAAGGAGAGGAGCAACGAGGTAATGGAGAGCAGGATGAGGGCAAGTCACACAGCCACAGGTAAAACTATTTTTGAAAAGGTGTCATTTTTTTAAAATGATACATGCACATTTGTTCCCAAGTTCCCAAGAAAAATTAACTACATTCCAGAACGTTCCAGTAGCAACGAAACCTTGTTTTTTACCTTATTCCAGCAGTGGTTGAGATTCTGATTTGTCCCAAGAACTCACTTTAATCCATTCAGCAAAAATATTCATTGAGATTTGTTCATTGATTCATTCAGTAGACACACTAGTAGGTGATGACCAGTGACTTTTGTGTACTATAAGCAAGGAATAGAAACAAATCTTATTATTATTTAATAAAATGTGTGTGTCTACATATCTATGATGCAAAAAAGAATGTTGTCAGTCAACACATCCATATTCATGAACGAGTTTGAGTCCTATTTTGTTTCTGAGTCAGTTTGTTTCCCATTGCCTTTCTGAGTCAATCCAAACTCAAAACACCAACTCGTTTATTGAAAAGTCTACTTATTCAGTAGGTCCAACCAATAATATGCTCTGAAATATGAATCACTGCATGTAATTGACAATGATGGATTTGTTCATCTAAAAGATTAGTTCAGAAACGCAGAGATGTTCATGACCAAAACGCCAATGTATAGTCTCATTTTGACTGCTGTAGGCACACGGACATGGGAGGAGATTCATTGGCTGTAAATCCCAATCAGCCTTCAGTTGGGAACCGATGGTGTCTTGAGAAACCAGAAGACTTGGACAATAAACAAAATATTAGTCAGACTGGAGGAATGGGCACACACATACCTGTGACCGTCACATCTCCTCCTGGAGAAACAACCCTTATTCCCAGTTAGTATTTCTCATACAGCCATATCAGGTCACTGTGACTAATTTTTCACTAATTTTATTCTCGTATATGTATGCCACTTTTTTAAGTGTGTAAACATTGCTGCTGGCAACAAGCCAGTGTTGGTCTAACAAAAGCTTACAAAGTGTATAAATTCACACATGACATTTGTTTTGTTTTTCTCAGTGAACAGTGTAGACAGTGAGACAATGCCCATGACTGAGAAGAATCTAGAGGATCTGAACCAGAGCAACCCTCGTCCCATCCTCCCCTTCAGCTCCATGTTCATCTTCAACCCAACCAATCCGTAAGTGTGTGTGTGTGTGTGTGTGTGTGTGTGTGTGTGTGTGTGTGTGTGTGTGTGTGTGTGTGTGCGTGTGTGTGTGAAAATTTGTGAGTCCCAATGATTTCAAAACCATGTGCATTTGAACATTTATCCAAGTGGAGTGTAACAAAAGCTGTTGTTAGAGCTGCAATCTGAGGTAAAGCAGAAGTATTCCTTTAACATTTTTTTTGGTAACTTGACAGTAGCTCACATTCAAAAAGGCTTTCCAGAAATACGTTTTTTTGTCAACAAGTAGTGCTGTAGCATGGCACAGTCAAGTGAGCATATCAAGTATATTTTCAAGTAATGTTTAGACAGTTTGTTATCTACAGTAATAAAAAAAATGCTCATAATGAAATTAAAGTACTGACAGATCTTTTCCATAGTGTGACATACATTTAAAATAGCTTCCACAACAGTTGAGTTTTGTTTTGAGTATTCAGATACAGCATTTGTAGATGATGATTGGCAAACTACCAATGCTGTTATATCTGCAAATGTTTCTGATTATTACTTGTCTCAACCGTCACTAATAATGGTTGTAAAGTTTAATTGTGTGTGTTTAAGGTGAACACTTTAAGATCGTTAAGACTAAAAGGCATCCAATCCCATAAACCTCCATATAAAGCTGTGTATTATTGGGCAATTGCCAAATGCAGCTGTCTGTCATGATTCTGTTGGTGCAACAATATAGGAATTTTATTTTACTATATACTAATGCCACATAAGTGTTTGTTGACCTGACATGCCTGCTAAAATCTAAGCTATTACTGAATTAATCATTGAATTCTGAGACCTCTGCTTATGGCTTGCATGAAAATATTAATTATCGGTGGTTAATTAAATGTAGATTTAAAGTAACGTTTAGGTATCACACTTTGTTATGTAATTGCAATTGCCTTAATCCTCACTCTTATAGTGTGTTGTTTTTGTGTGTGTGTGTGTGCAGGGTGAGACGTCTGTGCCACTACATTGTGAGCCTGCGCTACTTTGAGATGTGTATCCTGGTGGTGATTGCCATGAGCAGTATAGCCCTGGCTGCGGAGGACCCAGTCCAAGCCGATGCCCCTCGTAACAATGTACGTCTCTCATATGTTTTGTCTGTGCTGGTCTGACTGTGCAAAGTCAGATTTTGTCAAAGTTTGACCTCATTTTCCTGTATGTCCCAAATGACTGATAATAGTCTGATGACAATTTTACTTTCACTTCATAGGTCCTGAAGTATTTAGACTATGTCTTCACTGGTGTCTTCACATTTGAGATGGTCATTAAGGTAATTGTGTGGTAAATTACACTGTTTAATTGGATATCTGATAGAAGAAGTGATCCAGAATTCCCCTCATGACCTGAGATATTGCTGTTTGGTGACAGTGCACAACTACAGTATGGATTTTCATAAACGACTAGTCAGTGGTTTGTCTGAACAAATAGTCAACTAGTTAGTCTAATTAAGATCACATACTGTAGGACATGATCTTGTCTTCATAAATAGATTCAGTAAAGTAACTGGTAGATTCTCAACAAATAAATCGTCTGAAATTCTATAAGATTTTATTTTACAAAACTGCCATATTTATCACAATAAAAAACTCCCACTGTTAGGATTCTGTATAATAATGGGAACATTGCTCACAGTGAATGATATAAAGTCTGTCAGTAATTGTCTTGAAATTTATTGTAAAGGCAGTGAATTTGTTACAGAAATGGAGCTTTAATGGCTGTAGTGATGGTGTCAAGGTTTCAACCTAAATAATCTTTAATATTTATGTTTCTCCTTTGATCAGATGGTGGATTTAGGTTTATTGCTGCATCCTGGTTCCTACTTCAGAGATCTGTGGAACATTCTGGACTTCATTGTGGTCAGTGGTGCTCTGGTGGCATTCGCATTCTCGTAAGTTGCCTTTAATTTACAAACACCTGCCTAAACTCTTAATAGACTCTATTACTTAAGCTGTTTGAAGTTTATCATAAATCTTGACTACAAAATACAGAGTAATTTGAGACACCTTTTAGTCCAAGTTCTTGCCCGTATACTCTTATTCTTTTTTAAAAGGTTGTACTTTACACTCGTTCCCACAGCATGATAAGAGTATCTTTGTCTGTCTTTGTTGTACACATTCAAAGCTGCAAACTCCCACTGATCTGTAATTTACTTCCTGTCCTTCTCTCAGAGGTGTGGGTCAGTTGACACCACTTTATTGCACTTTTGAGAATGCAGTCTCAAAAAGAATGAGTGTGTGTGTGTGTGTGTGTGTGTGAAGGAGCTAATAAAGGAGTTGTCTGATACGAACAGTTGTTTGCATCTCCTGTGCTGTAATGGATGGGCCATTGCAACACTTTAGTATTGAGGAAATTATATTAGCTGCTTGTAGAAGCAGCAGAAAATAGAAATGAGCATTAATGTTAAGAGTTTTAATTGTTATGGTTCTGGTGCTACAGTTTATTGTATTATGAAATCAGTTGCAATTCTGACTTCACATGATGCACCAAACCCTCCACTGCCTGACGCTTTTTCTTTCTTTCTTTTGATTAAAATTGCAACTGCATGGTATATAGTATATTCATGTACATATATATATATATATATATATATATATATATATATATACTATATACCTTGCAGTTGCAATTTTAATCAAAAGAAAGAAAGAAAAAGCGTCAGGCAGTGGAGGGTTTGGTGCCCCTTAGTACAAAATGAGAATCGTTTAAACGCCACAGCCTACCTGAGTATTGTTGCTGACCATGTCCATCCCTTTATGACTACAGTGTACCCATCTTCTGATGGCTACTTCCAGCAGGATAATGCACCATGTCACAAAGCTCAAATCATCTCAGACTGGTTTCTTGAACATGACAATGAGTTCACTTTACTCAAATGGCCTCCACAGTCACCAGATGTCAATCCAATAGAGCACCTTTGGGATGTGGTGGAACGGGAGATTTGCATCATGGATGTAAAGCCGACAAATCTGCAGCAACTGCGTGATGTTATCATGTCAATATGGACCAAAATCTCTGAGGAATGTTTCCAACATCTTGTTGAATCTATGCCATGAAGAATTAAGGCAGTTCCGAAGGCAAAAGAGGGTCCAACCTGGTACTCGCAAGGTGTACCTAATAAAGTTGCCAGTGAGTGTATATATGGTCTGGGAACCCTGTTGACAAGACCAGCATTGCAGTCACCGACTTGTTTTGGAGGCAGATCCCTGGAATGAGATACTGGTGCTCTTGTGTCCTCATTAGGCTTCTTAACTAATTTAACCAGCAAGACTTTCTTGGTTTGCCAACTTTACCTAAAAGATCAGTGCAAAGGAGATGGTTTACTGCCACGTCACAATTATTTATCTATGAGTAAGGCAAGCTGAACAGAGAATGGGTTCAATACCTTGAAATACTGCTTTGGAATAACAGGGCTATCTCAGAATGAAGGGGTCTCTCAGCTGTACTGACTAATCTTTCCTACTTCCTGTTTGTTTTTATGTTTGTTGCTGTGTTGTCATGTCAAAAACGTTTTAAACGTGAGTTTATTGATGTGCTGTCACTTACTCTCCTCTCTTCCTCTGTTTCTCTCTGCCTGGAATCACTTGAAGGAGCTTCATGGGGTAACGCCTTAACTCTCTCTGTGTCTTTGTTTCTGTCTCTGTCTCTCTCTTTCACTGTTCGTCTTCTTGCCTGTCTCTGTTTGAGTCAAATAATGCTTAGCCCATAGGCACGTGTTGAAGCATCTCCATAATCCATTATTTAGCATCACTCACGCATTTGCAGCCAGTGAGCTTGATGATCTTCTCCATGTCATTTAATTCTCTGTTGTCATTGAGGGCAGACACTATTGATCTGTTTCATTTCCTTGAAACATTACAACCATTCTCAGTAGGTCTTTGGTGCTTACTGAATATGGAGCATCCTGGGCGATCCCCACATTAACCTCAGACAGGATGATCAGTGCATGTCATATCATATCAAAAATGACCTGTTCAGTTGTGTTGGAATGGCATATCAGGGCAGGTCTGGCTTTTTTGGCCAGTGATTGCAACATTGTTCACTTGAAACATCACATTCATGCTCCATTGGTGGGCATGAGAACACTAACGTATTTCCTGTACATGCTCATCTTTCTGCATGTTTTCGGATTCACGTGAATTTGATGCACTGGAAATGTGACTACTGCGATTGGCCAGATCTTAAAAAGTGCTCTTTAAAGCATAGAAGACAGTTAAAACTATGGATTCACTGATATAGCAATTACATAATGACTAAATTATCAATTTTGAGATTTTTTTAGGCATAATCTTTTCAAGCCCACTTTCATTTAGCTGTTCTTAATAGTTTTTTATTTTTTAAAGATATAACTTGATTGTTAGATGACGGCAAAGGTAAGCTAAATGGTAAAATATGAGAAAAGAGCATGAACAATTATATATCCAATATCAACTCAAAACAATGCTGTACATAAAAGTGATCACACAAATAAAGCCAAAAAAATAAACACATATAAAGGCCCCCCCCCCCCAAAAAAAATAAAAAAATATAAAACATACAAATGACATTACATTATTAAAAGCTAAGAAAAATAAATTAGTTCTTAAAGCCCTCTGATACCCCTTTTCCACCAAGGCAGTTCCAGTGCAGGTTCGGAGCCAGAACTGGTTAAAACTCCCTTAGTTTAAAACTGGTTCTTTGTCTTTCGACACCCAAAGCACCAGCTCCGAACCAGGAAAAGCGGTTCGTAAATAGCACCAAAACATTGCTGGGCTAGAAAGAAGAACCGCTTGCGTCAGAGGCTGGGGGCGGGGTTACCGTGACCAACAAGACGACAGAAACTTTGGACCGCCATATTTGAAATAGCAGCTAAACACGAACATGTTGGATTCGCCGTGTTTGGATGCCGATGTAGGTTCTCAAAGCCATGAAAACCAATAGCAACGCAACGTCCGCTATTGTTGATAGTTTGTTTAGGCTTGTTCGGGGTGGATCGGCACTGCACGGACCGTTTGGTGTGAGGCATCAGGGTGCTGCGGGAGCGACTGGAAAGCAGACGGCTCTTTATGCTTTTGGATCGCTCTCGCGGTGCTTTAGTGAGTTGTGTGGCGTGGTGCCGATGCACCTCCAACAAGTCTGTTGTGTTTGGTGCTGCCGCGGCTGTGCTAGTGAAACGAAACATGAAACGTATTCAGTGACGTAAGACCTGGCTCTGAGGTGGCTTTGCCTGTGGAAAAGCAACCGGTTCTTAAAGGGCTCGCCAGTCGAACCAAATTCGGCTTCATTCACGTGCTATCGGAATTAGTGTAAATACTAGCCCTCCCCTTTCCACTTCTCACACAGCTTCTGTGCACGGCACCTTCTCAGCAAGTGGGGAGCCAATTTGCCAATTCCCCACACAGTTATATGATAGATAATAGAAAACCGCTTAGCGGCGCAGATTAATTTTTTTTCAAGTGCTTGTGCCGCCCCCCACATGTCATGAAAAAAACTGCCCGGTTTGCCCATGCCAAAAACCGCCACTGCGTGAACTGGCAAAATACAGACAGCACATCACATGTCCCACCAGAGACAGTAATATACTGGATCACTGTTACACAATAATAAAGAATACATATCACTCTGTCCCACGGGCAGCTTTGGGGCTCTCTGATCACTGCCTGGTTCACCTTATACCAACCTACAGGCAAAACTAAAATCTGCTAAACCTGTGGTAAAGACTGTAAAAAGATGGACCAATGAGACAGAGCGGGTTTTACAAGCCTGTCTCAACCTTACTGATTAGAGTGTTTTTGAGGCTGCTTCAAATGATCTTGACGAGCTCACAGAGACTGTCACTTCGTATATCAGTTTCTGTGAGGACATGTTCTACCAGGACTCATTTAACCTACATCAATGACAAACCATGGTTTACTGCAAAATTCAGACAGCTCTGTCAGGTCAAAGAAGATGCTTACAGAAAGGGGGATAAAGTCTTGTATAAACAGGCTAAATACACACTGGAAAAGGAGATCAGAGTAGCAAAGAGGAATTATTCCGATAAGCTAAGGATCCAATTCTCTTCCAGTGATTCTGCTTCAGTGTGGATAGGTATGAAAGACATCACCAGTTACAAGACACCATCCCCCAGCACTGTGGAGAATCAACAACAGGCAGACAATCTGAATGAGTTCTATTGCAGATTTGAAAAAATACCCCACACCCCCTTGAACACCTCTCCGCGCAAGCATTAACACCTCCAGAAATCTCCCTATCCCCCACACCTGCAATTCAGATCAGCGAAGACGAGGTGTGCCAGGTCTTCCGGAAGCAGAAAAGGAAAAAAGCACCAGGCCCAGACGGTGTCACACCAGCTTGTCTGAAATCCTGTGCTGACCAGCTGGCCCCCATCTTTACAAAGATCTTCAACAGATGACTGGAGCTGTGCAAAGTCCCTTCATGCTTCATAATTCCCATTCCAAAGAAACCCAAAATTACAGGACTAAATGACTACAGGCCTGTGGCTCTAACGTCTGTGGCCATGAAGTCATTTGAAAAACTGGTGCAGGCCCACCTGAAGGACATCACTGGACCCTCGCTGGATCCTCTTCAGTTTGCCTACAGAGCAAATTGGTCTGTGGACGATGCAGTCAACTGGGACTGCATTATGTTCTGCAACATCTAGACAGACCAGGGGCTTATGTGAGGATCCTGTTTGTGGACTTCAGCTTGGCCTTTAACACTATCATGCCAAACCTCCTCCTGCCCAAACTAACTCAGCTGTTTGGGACTTCAGCTTGGCCTTTAAACAGCTACTCATGGTGAGGCTGGGAAAATACAGCACCCCGTATGATCAGCACTGGAGCTCCTCAGGGCTGTGTTCTCTCCCCACTGCTCTTCTCTCTCTACATGAACGACTGCACATCTAGAGACCCCTCTGTCAAGCTCCCGAAGTTTGCAGACGACACACTGATCGACCTGAAGTGGGACAATCACATAGACTCCATTGTGAAAAAGACCCAGCAGAGGCTGTACTTCCTTCGCCAGCTGAGGAAGTTCAACCTGCCACAGGAACTGCTGATACAGTTCTACTCTGCCATCATTGAATCAGTCCTCTGCACAACAATAACTGTCTGGTTCAGCTCAGCTACCAAATCTGACCTCAAGAGACTACGGAGGGTAGTCAGGACTGCTGAGTGAATCATTGATACAACCCTCCCCACTCTCCAGGAACTGTACTTATCCAGAGTGAGCAAAAGGGCTGGCAAAATCACTCTGGACCCCTCACACCCAGCACACTCCCTCTTTGAACTGTTACCGTCTGGTTGACGCTACAGAGCTCTGAGCACCAGAACGACCAGACACAGAAATAGTTTCTTTCCCCAAGCAATCCATCTCATGAACACTTGACAATAATTATGGTACACACACTATTTTTACACTTATACACTTATTTATCTAACACACATACTTAGTCTACACTTCAATTGCACATAATATACCTGTACATACTAAACTGTCCATTGTTATATACCTGCACATACAATTGTCAATTTGTATATTGTTATTCCTTATTTCCTTTTTAATTCTTCTTTTTATTATCTGTGTTTCTGTTCTGTCACTGTTATTCTGTTGCACTGCGGTAGCTTCTGTCACGAAAAAAATTCCTTGTATGTGTAAATATACCTGGCAATAAAGCTCATTCTGACTCTGATTCTGATTCTGACTACTGATAAATAAAAAAAATTGACTATGAGCCTATAAATGATCTGATACAAAGATATTATGCATACCTAGATATAACATTTTGCCCATATGCCATGGACCGAAACAGTTGTAACAATAAAGTACAACAGTAATACTAAACAGTTTAGATTTATAGCCATTTGCTGGCATCTTTCAACCATGCTCAAGGTTCATAAACGTGATATGAATCAGATCAGGACTGATCTACGGCTTCACCATCTCTTTGCTAGATTGGCATGTCTTGGTATTCGCTCCAGATCTTGATTGTGCTGGTTTTCAGATCCACCCTCAGATGTTCCCTCTCTGTCAAGTGTACCCTTACTACAGCTGTCTCTGCAGACTCCAGCAAAATAAGCTGTCATTCTGTTACATCCTTAAAAGAAATGAACGGCAGTTGGAAGTGTTTCACCCACCATAAAAAGCCTCTTCCTCCTTTTTGTCAGTTTCCAAAACATTTACCTAAAAAGTCCTGCAATTTCCTTTTTCTCCTGCATACAGTCATCAAAGTCATTATGCCTTGTGTTTCAGCCTCACAAAAGAATGTGATGGTACTCATAAAAGTCTCTTTCATTCTCATTGACATGTTATGTGCAATGTTCTGAAAGGATGATGTGGTTTATTGTTAGTAGAGGTACTTTCTGTTCTCAGCATGTCGTAATGTTTTGCCTTTTGCTTTGTGTTCTTCTCATTCATTAGATCACATCAAAGCGTAAACAGGTGGGGAACCCCCGATATTCTTTTTTTCTCCTTGATAAAATCTTCTATATTCCTCATTGTCCTGGGCTTACTGGGATAACGTCCTTTACTGTCACTACATATTAGTGGAGTGAGAGTATCTGTACAGGGTTGGAGCCTCTACAATAACACAGATGGCTTTCATCATAACCTCTAAAATATTTTTGATTGGTGATGTATTGAGGCGGAACAGTATTTCTCCACCACAATTGTTATCTGGGGTCCTTTAAAAGGTATCATGGTGTCCAGTGGGACGTTATTCAGGCTCTTTATAGTTTGTAGTGGGTTTGGGGAATAAACATCAGGCCCTGTACAGTAAATGCATGCTAGACTAATGTGCATCAGGGATCATGGGTGAAGTTGCATGACCTTGTTGAGCCCTAAGATTGGGCCAAAGGAGTAACTTCACCATGCTGATTGGTGACCATGCTGTAAGGTCTGTGCTGATTGGCTGTTAGATTGGTGTTTATTGAATTTATAGAATAATGTATGAACTGTGCATGTGTGAGTAGACGTTGGCACTTTCTAGGGGTGACGTTGAGCCTTGGCTTAATGTAAATGTTAGAAATCTGCAAATGTACTACCACATGCTCTTGCACATGGAAAGGTCTGTTGTAGTAGTAGGTCATTTCTTTTGAAATATTTCTATGTGCAATGGAGGGAAATCACTGCTTGGGGATTTTTCTATTGTAAGCCTTTTTACAATAATTTCTTGAGTTACTTTCTGCTGGTTCATCTGTCAGCACCAATCATATACCTGCCAAAGCCTTGTTTATATCAATGCATTATCGAAGTAAGAAACCGTGAATAAATGAGATGTGATATGACCTCTCAGATATTCTGTTGTTCTCTCTTCCATTGCTGCACTGGAAGAACTAAATGGTACCTGCAAACTAATACAAATGATAATGACCGGCTTACTGTACATTATCCCGCTTATTACACAGCTGCTCACCAAATAAATAAAAACATGAAATATTTGAGCTGAAATTATCTGACATGTATAAAACCACCTTTAAGAGGAAAAATTGTAATTACATAATGTATAAAACAATCCGCCGAGCTACGAGACAAACACTATACCAATTTTACAGTAATATTTACTGTATACGGAAGTCCTCCAGAGTAATTTTTTACTACAGTCAATAACTGAGATGCAAGATGGCATCTGTTGCGTTTGCAAGCAGTGTAATATGAGAGGCGTGGAAGTTGAGGCAGTTTTATAAACAGCGCTACCATGTGCGGCTGTATGGAATATCTGGCCTCTGAATGCTGTGATTGACCAATCAGAATAAAATATTCCAGAGAGCCGTGTAATAGTTAGTTGTAATGCAACATAAGATAATTGGGAAAATGAATTATTACAGAAATAGTAATTTATCTGCACTTAATTTTGTCAGACATCCAACCAAACACATGCCCTGCATCAAAATAGGGGCTCAGTGTAAGTTATTTGAATGAATGTGATGTCTCACAAATAAAAGATTCTGTTTTCTCTTTGCCTGCATTAGATATAATGCGAAGGGCTTCAGTTATTTCATGTGACCATGGAGTACTTCCTCATAATTCAGTTATTGACTATGCTTGTCCTTGCAGTTACTTCGTTAAATGACATTGTGAGTTTGGCGGTTATGATTTGAGCATTTAGGAGCTGAAGCATGACTGATTTCTGCTGAGGACTGCTCTTTTCTTTTAGGGTAAAATAACTTGAATTAAATTTTATTTAGCTTTTTCTTTTCTTGCTGTTAGCTCTGCGTTTAATGAATACATGCACTGTATTTAAATCTATGCAGTCAGCTCATCAAGGTGACACATTTGAAGCATGTCAGCTTGATAAAGATTTAAAAACAAAACAGCATTTGTTCCTGTAAAGAAACAGTACCCTTTTATGGGCAGGTTTCTTTGTTATCATTGGTGGCGTGTTGTTGTTTTAGAATCTGATGCACAGTAGCGTTTGGGTTTAATTCATGTTGCCTTTCTTATTTTACGCATGAAGAGTGCTAATACTAAATTTTCATTCAATAACAGGCTAACAGTTCCGATAGAGCTCATTAATACTGTCTTAAATATGAACTATTTTACCTGCATGCAACAAATATATATGTATTTCATAATCTGTCATCAAAGCATGTGCTTTCGTAAAATAACACTGAACCATTGTTGGAGCATTTTCAAGCTATGACACTAAAGAATGCTAATTTATTAGAGAATTAATTGGTGTTTATTTAGTGGGTCTATAAAAAAGGTGAGTATGTTTAGTCTAATGTCTCATTATTGACATTATGGAAACATTTCCATCATGTAAATGTGTTTTGTCTGGATATGTATAAATATTTTGATGAGGGCTGTCTACAGCATGTTTGATCCTGTATTTATTGGCCCTGATATTTTGACTTCTGTAGAGGAACCAAAGGCAAAGACATCAGCACTATCAAGTCTCTGAGGGTGTTGCGAGTCTTGCGACCTCTGAAGACAATTAAACGTCTACCAAAACTGAAGGTACGTATTTGGTTGCAGTCCATTAATACAGCCGTCACGGGTAGGAAAGTATATATACATTTATATATACAAAATGCATTTATACGTTTTTTGAAAGAAGTCCTCTGTGTTATATGATCCAGAAATTATTCTAAAACAGTTGTGAAGGAAGGATATGTGATATGGTTAAAAAAAAATTGTTATGCTGTTTGAAAATCTCTTCACATTCTAAAAGCACTAGGTTGAATGGTCTAAATGTATTTATATGTATTTACATTATCTGTGGAAGGTGTAGGACCATAAAATGTTTATCCAATCATATCCCTCGGTCTGAAGGTTACTAAAGGCTGTCTTACTTTCCTTTCAACATATGTATTTGCATACCTCTGCGCACCCTGTTTGCGCAGACATGATATGTTATTATTGCATTCCATTGCACTATTGTAGACCGAGACCGAGCAAGAATGGAAGCCGTTATTATTGTAATACAGTATTATGCGCTTTGTACTGTAATGTTTTCTAACCGTTGAATGAGACATGAGATAATCTGACAGTGTTGCATTCAACCCTCCACCAACGCTATCCTTCATTGTGTCGCTGGTTAGCCTCTGGTCTGTAAGTTCATGTGTTTGTTTTGGAGGAGGCGTGGCTACAGAGAGTGATTTGCAGAGAGGGTGGGATCTTATGCTTTTAAAGCTAACCTGCTATTGGTAGCCTTTTCAAAAACGCCTACCTTTAATATTTTGTGGAAACCATGAGAATAGCTTTTAGGATTCTTTGGTAAATAAAAAAATTGAAATAACTATTTGAATATATTATGTCTTAATATGTCTTTTGCAAATACCAATCAGCCAGGTTTATTGTCATTTTTTAACACATTTTATTCTCAGAAATCACAAAACTTTTCCATTCAGTTGAGACATCAATTTTTTAAATCAACATTATCGCCCTTGAAAGTATAGGCATCATAACAAAAATAAATGTTGTGGTATCACCAATCCCTGTCGCCCGTGATCATGGACGCTTGCTGCTTTCCTCACAGTGAGAGTTACAGCTTCACAAACACCTGTGAGCCTTGCAGGTGTGCATAATTATAAATTAATTATTCTCAGTTGTGACAGATTGCGCAGACTCTTATCTGTTGATTCTCGAGATATGTCATAACGGCATAAATGCATTCAGCTTAATGACTGTAGTTGATGATTAATAAACCATGTATTTTTATGTGTGTCTGCTCTCTCTTAGGCCGTGTTTGACTGTGTGGTGAACTCCCTGAAGAACGTGTTGAATATCCTCATTGTCTATATCCTGTTCATGTTCATCTTCGCTGTCATTGCTGTGCAGCTCTTCAAGGGCAAGTTTTTCTACTGCACAGACGAGTCTAAAAGCCTGGAGAAAGACTGCAGGTAGAGTGGGATTTATATAGGAGCAGAGAGTAGGGGCTGATTATCTCACACCTGCAGCTCCCCCTGCAGGCATACAGCAGTACTGTCGAAATAAAAATAATAACTTGTTACATTTATATAGCGCTTTTCTGGGTACTCAAAGCGCTTTGCATAGAAGGGGGGGGGGATCTCCTCAACCACCACCAATGTGCAGCATCCACCTGGATGATGCGACGACAGCCATATTGCGCCAGAATGCCCACCACACACACAGAGGAGACAGAGTGATGAAGCCAATCAGTGTATGGGGATAATTAGGAGGCCATGATGGTCAGAGGCCAATGGGCAAATTTTGGACAGGATGCCGAGGTTACACCCCTACTCTTTTTCGAAGGGCATCCTGGGATTTATAATGACCACAGAGAGTCAGGACCTCAGTTTAACGTCTCATCCGAAAGACGGAGCTTTTTTGACAGAATAGTGTCCCCGTCACTACACTGGGGCGTTAGGACCCACACAGACCACAGGGTGAGCACCCCTGCTGGCCTCAATAACACCTCGTACAGCAGCAACCTAGTTTTCCCAGGAGGTCTCCCATCCAGGTACTGACCAGGCTCAACCCTGCTTAGCTTCAGTGGGCAACCAGTCTTGGGTTACAGGGTGATATGGCTGCTGGCCATATCAGAAGAAATCCATGCAAAACTGAGTGTAGAAATGATGAGATAACGTGTTGGGTCCCAGAACTATCCCAGAGCTTGGAGATGCGTCTTTAAAACTATCAGGGGATTTTAAAAACAAGCCATATAAAATGTTGGGAAAATAATGAAAATTTCTTACTGTACATTTTTCCAATTATGTTCAGCTCTAAAATACTTTAATTGTCAAGAATGTATATAAGATTATGCCTTAAAGTCTTAAAATAATAATAATGATTTTAAACTTTTAAGTGTACTGATAGCACCAAGTTCAAACTACTGTAAGCAGTGTTCTGAAAATTGACACCCTGAATGGGTTTTTCTTTTTATTTGCTCTTTCTGTCATTGTCTTTGTGCTCATTAGAGGGCTGTTCTTGGATTACGATAAGGAGGAAGTGGCGGCCCAGCCCAGGGAATGGAGGAAATATGAGTTCCACTACGACAATGTGCTGTGGGCGTTTCTCACTCTCTTCACCGTTTCTACTGGAGAGGGCTGGCCAACGTAAGTCAACAGACATGTGAAATGGTCCCTAATTGGGTATATGCCAAACGTCACCTGACCAAACCAGAAAATAGATCTCATCGCATCCGCTTATTGGAGAAAATGTTAATGAACTGATAGTGGTTTCTATGGACTTTTAAGGTAATAATTTAACCTTTTTACTGTTACCATTTTATTAAATTTAAGCTGTTAGCGAGAAGAAGAAAAATTAAAAACCTTTTAGATATCATCAGCATATGTGAAGGTCACCAGTTATGATCATCTTTGGTATCTCCTTCGAAGGTATCTTGAGTATCTTGTAAACAGCTCTATATTTAATGAGTACAAAAGAGCTGAACTGGAAGTGACGTGACCCGTTTTACAGAATACAGAAGTTTGTTGCGCATAACCCAAGTTACACTCACAGATATTTTGCATTATATACAGTACAACCATTTGCTATTCAATATGTTTTTGTAAGGATTAGAAACCCATACAAGCTTCTGTCCCCTTCAAACACTTCCCTTGTGTCATCTGACCCCCCCAGTGGCCTTTTATTCTCTCACTTTAAAGGCCATAATCAGTTTGAAGTGGTTCTCTTTGAGGCTCTGTGATAGCACATCTCTTGGGAGGCAGACTAGACAGATGTTCATGGATCAGCATCAGCCTTAACTTACAGCCAAACTCATAAATGTGCTGGAAAAGCCATTGTAATTGTCTGTGATTTTTTTTTTTTCATATATTTAGTTAACACATATATTTAGTTAACACAATATTTGTTGGGGCCAGTTTTCTGTATCTGCTGTGTAATTCTGTTTCCTTTCAGTGTTTAATCATTTAATAAAACTATTTCAGTGTATTTAGTAATTCAAAAAAATATTATACAGTATATAAAAATGTTGGCAGAGGAGGAGGAGCAGCTCACTTGCTTAAATTATTTTTTATTTATTTTGTATTACTAACCTGTTAAAGCTATCCAGTTGAACTGTGATAATACTGTGTGACTTAGATCTTGGAACTTACCTAAAATAAACTGTCTTACAATATGGATAAAATACATTAATCTTCTTTCTCCCACAATGTGGTTTATTATCTTAACCTGTATAGGGTGTAATGGTGTAATGTCTGTGTACAGGGTTTTGAAGCACTCTGTAGATGCCACTTTTGAGGACCAGGGTCCCAGTCCTGGCTACCGCATGGAGATGTCCATCTTCTACGTGTTCTACTTTGTGGTCTTCCCCTTTTTCTTTGTCAACATTTTCGTGGCCTTGATAATCATCACATTCCAGGAACAAGGTGATAAGGCCATGTCAGAGTGCAGTCTGGAGAAGAATGAGGTATAACAGAATAATGTATTTACTGTATAAATAACATCATATTTTCATAGTTCACCTGCAATAGGCAGGTGTGGTAAAAAGTATTTGTCTTTGGTATTTGACATCATAAAAAAAGAGATGGGTAATTTGACAATTTTGTGTTACATTTTTTATATCACATGCAGTTATATAATAATATAATAATTATATAGAATAGTTAGTATTTTTTTATTACATCCAGTATATTATTTATTTATTTTTATAAAAAAATGCAAAATACAGTTTGTTTAAAAGTAAAAAAAAAAAACATTACATTTCTGTAAATTTGTAAAAACTGTACATTTCTTAGTTCCTTGTTTCTTAGACAAGTGTGGTAAATATATATTTAGACCTTGCAAGAATCTAAACTAAATCCCAGCAAAAAGAATCTCACTTTTAGGCTGACATTAAGAGATACAGAGGCATTAATCTTCCTCTTACAAACACTGGAGGGGTTTTTAGTGTTTAGTGATGTGATACGGTACCTACAGTGAAGCCAGCCATGGTAACAGCTGCAGATGTCCAGGTAGGGAATTGTGACAGGATTAATGCATGTGCCTGCGGTGGACCACACACACCTAAATACTCACACAGAAACAGGTATAGATTCATACACTGACACACAGTGGCTAAAGACACACATAGAGACAGCCAGCCCCATGGAAGAGCAGTCAGCAAGATGTTCCTGTCCCATTTCCTTTGAGGCCCCATTAGACGGACCCAGGCGTCTGCAGAGACTGTGCTGTTTCACTCTTTCCCTCTCCATATGCCAGCCTAACATGACTCACAAACTGTGGTAAAAACCCAGATCTCAGGAGAAGTCATTTATCATCAACATGCTTGGCAACGCAGCCAAAAATATCAGCGCCATTAGAGGTCTATTTTCTTGTTGCTCCACAGGTTAGACGGTGTCTTCCACAGTTGTCACTGCTATTTGTAGGATTCATTTTGATTATGAGAGAGAGAATGTGACTTCAGAAAAGCCTTTTTCTGAAAGACAATGATGGACAACAGTAAGTTGTATGTCTTTTATTTCAATGTATTCCTCTTTTGCTGTTTTTCCTCTCAGAGAGCCTGCATCGACTTTGCTATCAATGCCAAACCATTGACCCGCTATATGCCACAGAACAGGCAGTCCTTTCAGTACCGCTTGTGGAAGTTTGTGGTCTCTCCACCGTTTGAGTACTCCATCATGATCCTGATTGCTCTCAACACTGTGGTACTCATGATGAAGGTCAGTCAGCCAGTTTTCTTTTAGTAGCAGTAGAGTCCTTGAAGAGTTACTTGACAGCAATCAAAGTTTCATTCATTTTGCATGTGCTTTTTATACCCAAGGATGCATAAATTGATCAAAAGTGACAGTAAAGGATTTCAGTTTCAAATAAAGGCTATTTTTGTACTTTCCATTCATCAAAGAATTCTGAAAAAAAGATTTTCCACAAAAAGATTAAGCAACATTCAACATTGATAATAATAAGAAAAATGTATTGAGTACTAAATCAGCATATTTGATTTCTGAAGAATTATGTGACACTGAATGATGTAATGGTTGATGAAAATTCAACTTTGCCAGCACATCAATAATTTACACTTTTAAATGTACTTTTAAATATACTTCCGTTGTCTGTAAAATGACATAATTTGTTGTAACAACATTTAAAAAAAGATACTCAAATAAAGAAAATATTTTCCCCTTGTCTTCTTATACCTGCAGTTCTATGAGGCACCTGAATTTTATGACGCTATGCTCAAGTATCTCAACGTTGTTTTCACTGTGCTTTTTTCAATGGAGTGTATTCTCAAGATTATTGCTTTCGGCCCCTTGGTGAGTATCGTCACTTGGTCCAAAAAGAGCTTCACTTAAAAGCCATCTTCAAGGGACAATTCACCCCAAAATGAAGCTTCTGTCAAATTACATCTTTTGTAGAACATATTCACTGGAAAATTGTTATAGCTGTGGTCCACTTCCACTTTCACTGTGTGGAAAAGAGCAGCTCAGACATTCTGCCAAACATCTCTTTTTGTGTTCCACAGAAGTTCACAGGTTTGGAACAATATTAAAGCGAGTTAATGATGACAGAACATTCATTTTTGGGTGAACTAATCCTTTAACGCACAGCAAAAAGTTCCTGTGTTAGAGTGTGAAATTGTAAGCCTCTCCAACCTGTCCCCAAATGATCTCTCTAATTCTCTTCTTCTCAGAATTACCTGAAAGATGCCTGGAATGTGTTCGACTTTGTGACCGTGCTGGGCAGCATGACTGACATCATAGTCACTGAGATTAACGTAAGTGAGCGGCACTGAGCTCTGTGTTTGAGCTCTATTAGAGGAGAGTCTCAGAGCTAGACCGAGTGTAATACCAGACAGCAGAGATAGGCTGAGAAGAAAAGCCCAGACATGAATGATGATGAGCTGGATACCCATCACAGCTCTGTGTCTGGCTCAAGAACAGAAGGGAGAGAGCTCTGTGTTGTTTTTCCAGATAAAATGACAGTAACTACATTTATTTGGTAATGCTGTCTTTCACCAAAATCACTAGTTTGTGGCTCTGATTTGTGCTTTGTTCACAAGTCTTATGTTGTATTATACTGTATGTCTTGACGTCCATGTCATTGTCAAAACTACTGATGGTAATTGTGTTTGTTCTGTAACTATATTTGTGTGTGATGGCTGTTCTTGTTCTCCTGTGTTCCTTAAATGTCTTCACTCAAATCTTGACTTGCTCCTGCCACGATTTATCATCTTCATGTATAGAATATGGTGAGTTGCTCTCTTGTCTTTGAACTTATGTCTATTCCACCATGCTGGGAATGAACAAACTTCCTATTGCAGAAAAATTTGGCACATCATAAGATTCTTCTTTACTGAAGATAATGCAGCATCATTTCACAATCACCCCATGCTTTTCAGTTGGCTATGTAGTGAATAGGTCTTGTTTGAAGTCATGGAGCGACATCCTTGTTGGTCCAACCAATCAACCAGTCATATTGTCAGCATTGTTGTTCCAGGATCAACAAAAGATACTGATCCAAGAGTAAATCCTACTTGCCCATTTTTTTCCACAAATAATTTTTCACACTGAATCTAATGTAGAACTTTCTGGAAAAGTCTGCATGTTTTAATGCAGGGATTCCCAGACTTTGTGTCTGCCAAATCTCTTTGACCTAAACTATTTTAAGTACTTCAGATGTTGTTAATATTTCAATAAATGAACGACACATTCATTCGGATGTTCATGTTTCTCTGATGTTGGTTAAATGTCACATGACATTCAGGTAAACAAATTCAATAAAATGTTTAATTTTGATTGTTTTGATTTTAAATTATTTATTTTAATTTCATAATTTTTGTGATTTAATTATTAGCTTTTTATAAACTCACAAACTATCTGCAGTTCTCTCATATACATCCAGGAGTTCACAAATCCCAGTTTGGGAAACCCTGCCTTAAGGAATGACATTAATGACTTTTGAAAAAAAAAATCTACTTAATTTCATTGCAGATTGCAGTCTATTTTTTCAGGTTCAGTGTGATGGGATTCGAGAAATTGTCTCACCCAAAAAAATGAAAAGTACTCACCCTCATGTCGTTCCAAACCCGTTATACTTTCGCTTATCTTCAGGATACAAATTAAGATATTTTTGATGAAAGACATTAGTGAAACTGAAATGTTCCAGACCCAGAAACGTAATAAGGACATCGTTAAAACAGTCCATGTGACATCAGTGACTCAACTGTAGTTTTACAAAGCTACGAGAATACAATTCTTCTCCTCCAAATCATGTATTCCGCCATTATCAAGACTACTTTTGCACGTAAACAATGCATGCACGTGATGCTGCGAATGTAGAACAGGCATGCGCTGAGCCTTGTTTACTTTCAGAGGTAAGCACACGCATACGTTATGGTACTCTGCACGTATGCACATATAGTATTCTCGTAGCTTCGTAAAACTACGGTTGAACCACTGATGTCACATGGACTGTTTTACCGATGTCCTTACTACGTTTCTGGGCCTGGGAACATTTCAGTTGCATTGCTGCCTGTGCAGGGTCAGAGAGCTCTTGGATTTCATCAAAAATATCTTAATTTGAGTTCTGAAGATGAACGAAGGTCTTACAGGTTTGGAACGATGAGGGTGAATAATTAATGACATAATTTTTCATTTTTGGGTGAAATATCCCTTTAAGGTCTTATACTATAATACTGTTATGCATGTTTTAGGATTCTAAACAAATACAAACTTAATATTAAGAGATATGAGTGTTGAAGTAAAGAGTGCTGAATGAGTAAATCAAGAGAAATTAACTTTCAAATTGACAAAGCCTATATTCCCACAGGACCGTCTGTTGAACTTAAGTTTTCTGAGGCTCTTCAGAGCAGCCAGACTCGTCAAACTCCTCCGGCAGGGATACACCATTCGCATCCTGCTCTGGACATTCGTCCAATCTTTTAAGGTATTTAGACTGTTTTGATATTGCTTGATATTAATTGTTGGAGAGTTTTTTTTTTTTTTTAATAAGTCAAGATTTCTTCATGTTTATTTCCAGGCACTGCCTTATGTTTGCCTTTTAATCGCCATGCTGTTTTTCATCTACGCCATCATTGGAATGCAGGTATCTGTAATTTAAGTGCTTAACTGATGGTATTTTTTAGTAAAATATCGTTGCACTACTCCTGTGTAGTTTACTAAAGTAAAATTCAAATACAGAAATGGTATTGCCTAAAGGTTGTTTAATGTAACTGTTTCAAAATACATGTTTTTAAAGTAACTGTATTGTGATTTCAGGTGTTCGGGAACATTGAGTTAAATGATGATACCGCCATCAATCGTCACAACAACTTTTGCACATTCCTCCAAGCGCTTATGCTGTTATTCAGGTCTGCACATACCTAATATTCTTTAACGACTTCAATCACAGCCACCTGAGAATGCAGGAAATCGTAGAGAGGCTTCTGCGGTTGTATAGCAGAATCAGAATCTAAAGTCTAAAAGTCTGACACATTAGGATGCAGATTAGATAGGATTTTAGAGTTAGCATGTTTCTGTAATACGGCCCCTGAATGCTATATTTAGCCAGATCACTATATTTAGACTTTGATTGATATCAACTTTAATAGCGCACATCTATTGCAATTAGGATTTTATGGAGAGCTGTATTTATAATTGATCAAGATCTTTCATAGTCAGAAAATATTACTGTATAAAGTATTAAAATGGAATGGAATCATAGGTTCTATCTGTCTGTCTGTCTGTCTAAACTCGATTATTTGTAGTACTTGGTAGCACTGTTTACATCTCTCCGTTGTGCTCCTTCTCTCTGGTCTCCCCTTTTGGTCAGATTGAATTTTGAAGTATCAGTCCTATTTATTGAAAAACAACATCTCCTAATTAAATTCATAAATACATTTCCATCTTTCACTTATGTTCATTACCTCGAAGCTTCCTTTGAGCTGAGAGCCATGAGCAGACAGCACATCAATGTGACAACAGTGTTATAAATTAAAATCTGGTTCAACTGTAATTTAAATATCAGCACTTTTCCCATCATCTCCAGTCTGTTATATTCTCTTGCAGTCATTCCCACTTTTAATAGCAGATGCTGCATTTATTCACTCAGCTCATCATCGTGTCTCTTGCAGGAGTGCCACTGGTGAAGCCTGGCATGAGATTATGCTGTCCTGTCTGAGTGAGCGCACCTGTGACGCAAGATCAGGCATTCATGGAAAGGAGTGCGGGAGTGACTTTGCCTACTTCTACTTCGTCTCCTTCATTTTCCTCTGTTCTTTCTTGGTTAGTGCTCAAAGTCGAACCAGCCAATACAGGCTTATAATTACTGAAGCATGCATCACATTCTACTGCCACAAAACTGCTTGTTTATCTTAAATCTAGAAACCTGGCTAAATGTGATGCTTAAATATTCCATTGTGTTTGGAATAGGCCTGGGTAGGGATGTAGATTTCCTGATTCGAGTTGATTCTGATTTACAAGCTCTAATTTGATTCCGATTCAATATGCTTTAATTTAATTTTGATTCATTGGGTATTTTTTAGCTAATCAGTCAGTCACATTTATTTATTAAGCTCATTTAAAAATAACAGCTGTAGGCCAAAGTGCTGTAAAAGTTTTAAACAGACAACAACAAGGATGAAACACAAAATATGAGACACAAACACAATGCACAATAAAAACCACTGCTATATCTGCTAATGCCTGTGCAAAAATTACAAAATTGTCTCTTCTAATGCTATAAATTATTCCGGGCAGTGTTTCATACCGATTCAAACCGGTAAAGGAGCATCACACTAAACGTTTTTCCATAGACTTCCATTCATATGCATAGGAATGCTGAAGACCCGGAATCACAAAGTCATAAGAAGTTTGAAATATATATGTGTGAAAAATAAAAACATCTAGTGTGACCACTCCTTAGCTATTTTTTTTAAAAACGATTCAGTAAAAGAACCAGCTCAAAACAGTCATTTGGTTCAATAACAGGGCTATACTGTATGTTTTTGATTCATTAGAAAGAATGAGTTTATGAGAGTATTTTGATCATGAATTGCTTATGTTGTATGTTATTTTTGCATGCAGCCCACCCAAACAACTCAATAGAAAGACATTTAATATGAAGTCACATTTAATACATACTGCAAACTCACATTTATGACTGAGGTCAAATATTGTATTGATTCTAATTATTTATTTTGCCATGGTGCTGAAGATGAGGCTTTCACTTTTTTAAGACTGTGATTAATCAGAAAATCTATGTTTTTACCCAACCCTGATCTGTAATTAATGCCATACTCGCAGATAGTTTTTCCTGCTCCATGACCTTCGGATTATTTTCTCCCACCACTTTCTCCAGATGTTGAACCTGTTTGTGGCTGTCATTATGGACAACTTTGAATATCTGACACGTGACTCCTCCATCTTGGGCCCTCACCACCTGGATGAGTTTATCCGAGTGTGGGCGGAGTATGACCCAGCCGCATGGTATGTTTCAGCCTACACACTTCCCCACTTCCCCCGCCAGATGGAGACCTACTCTTGTGATAAATATAGTAACTGAGTTTGGCAACAGTTTGAGAGAAGGAGAGTCATTATGTTAGGACTCAAAGGCCTTCTCAGGTTAGACCAAATCAAATCAAATCACTTTTATTGTCACATCACCACAGCACATGTGCCTTGGTGAGTGAAATAGACCACATAGAAAGAGAGAGAGAAATAGAGAATATTCCCTATGATAATGTGTGATTGAAGATCTCCCACACAATGCCCATAAGAATTTTGGTCTGGATGTGAATGGGATCTTGTCCTCCTATCCGCGTCCATTCTGTCCACAACACAAATGTGCTCTCCAAGCTTTCTTCATGTATGTGTCATGTTTTGCTTGTTCTTTCCGCAGCAGACGGATTTCCTATAAGGATATGTACAATTTGTTGCGAATTATCTCGCCCCCCCTTGGCTTAGGGAAGAACTGCCCTAATAGGGTAGCATACAAGGTTTGCAACCCAAGCAACTTCTTCCACTTGTGTGGCCTCTGTGTGCAAACACCCAGAGACCCAAACTTGAATGGCTGTGCTCAAATGACTTGCCTACACACAAGCACTTGCCCCACCAGATTTGACTGGCTTTGGTTAATGATGCTGGATGGGAAACAAAGCTTTCAATGCCACATATCAAGCTAAAACCTTCTTTTATGACACTTTACTACAGTTGTCATTTTCATAATTCAGGGTGTTGGCACTAATGTTACATTATCAACTAATATTGTTACATTTATAAATCAACCTCATAGCTATTATTTGCATAAACCATTCAAATGAAATAGAACAGAGCAGAAACTGGCATTGAAACCTTTGTTTCCGTGCACTGAAAGAGGAAACTTCCCCAATGTCTCAGCATGCAGATGCAGACATCTTCCAAACAATGCAGCCATTCTGTCACCATCCACTCCTCGTGTCATCTCACTCACCTCTTCCATCTCTCCTTATCAGGGATCAACTCTCTCACCTCTGACCTCTAACCGTTGGGATCCATCTCTGACCCTGCCAGGCCAGGATGGTATCCCTGTCCATGACACTCTTAGAAATCTAATTAACAAAAGATTTCTGTGTTTTTTGTCTTTTTTTTTCATTTCGTCCTGTTCGGTTTACTTTCTGCCCCCCTTGTTTCTCTTCCCGTCTCTCTAACCCCCCATCTTTTTCTTTATTTTGTTTGTTTGTGCTTTGTCTGCACTGTGAAGTGGCCGTATCAAGTACCTCGATATGTATGAGATGCTGCTCCACATATCCCCACCTTTAGGTTTGGGAAAGAAATGCCCTCCTCGAATCGCCTACAAGGTAGCTCAACTTCACATGCCCCCCTCTCCCTGCTCGTACTGTCTTCCCATTGGCTTCTTCTTCAGCCAATCTCTGTGCTCTTGCAGTGTTTCTCCTCGTTTTTTTGTTTAACTGTTTTTTTGTCTAACTTCCCACACTCTTATCTTTTTGATGTAGTCCCTCTCCCTTTTATTCGAGTCTTCCCCTCCACTTCCTTTGTAATCTAGGGATGGTCACAGACTAATGATGGGTATGACTGCAGAACTTTAGTTTATTTAATGCTTAACTACAACCCAGATTCATTGGAAATACATGCCTATTTCGATATTTCTGCAAAATTGTTACATCTTGCATGTGTCACACTACCAAAGCTAAATGTCCAGTGAGTGACTTTAAAATTCAGTTTTATGCGAAACAGTTGAATGTTAATCTGACAATGCTTTAGTACATTGTGTGATATACATATCGCAGCAGTTAGAGTGATATGTGGTGAGTGGTGCTAAAATAATAATGCTCTATCACGTTTGAAAATAACGTACCACCTATGCAAAATCTATGCAAAACCTTAAGTGATAGTGTGATACATCACATTTTCTGAAGCAACCATGCCATTTTAGCTTGCTTCTGAAATCTTTGAGCTCTTTTATTGTGACTCATATTTCATGGGACTCGTACCCGAGCGCTCCATATTGAAAATGCAACCCTGTACCAGGTGAGCTAGTGAGCAAGTTTACTACATCAAAAAGCCATACATATGAAGCTGGTTATGTTATGTAAACGTCAAAATGTATTAGTCTACAAATCATCAATGATAAGTGTTCTGAGGTCATGACAGTGTATTTGGTAAGGAACCGTGCATAAAAATAAGTCTTTACTGATCGATAACCTGCCCCATAATCATAATTTGTGTGGAAAATAATAAAAGTTGTTTTACTGCCCTTTAAATTTAGCTGGACATGGCTGTGAATTGTTTGTGTATATCATACAGTAGGTACTTTTTTTGGAGTTTTGCAAAAATTTAGGTAGAAGCATGTATTTCCATTGAGCCTATATTGTTTAATTACGATGATAAAAAATGAGACTTAAATCTCATTTTTATCTGTGGTCATACTTCATGTGTATACAAATTTCCCCATAAGTTGCATTGTGTAAGGGTTTGTGCACGACATTGTAAAAATTATTTTCTGTACCAATCATATGCACTGTAAATGCAAAATAGTTTATGTAAACTCAATTTACATAAAACATGTGCCCAATTGTTCTTTTTGCGGGTTTCTGTGTCTTTGGGATTTACTTGATGGCCCCAAATCTAGCTCAAAAACTTATTTTAGAGCCCTTATGTTAAATTAGAATAGGAAAGGTCCCCTCTCTCACCCTTGTTTCTTGGAGCAGTGGGTGTGTAACCTAAGTTGCTTTCAGTCATTAGAACTTTGCACTTGAACTCTCGCTTCCTGTCTTGGTGGTCTTTCACTTATTCTCCTTGTCTTGCTTGTGCTGTCTTTCTCTCATCCACTTGACCATTTCCTCTCTCTTTTCTTTGTCCTCTAGTCTTCTCTCTCGTTTCTCTATGTCTGCGGTTCGTGAGAATATGTCTGTGTGTGAGAATGTCCAACTATTCGTTTTTTTCATTCTGATCTGTTTTTCTTGCACTGCTAATGCTAGTAAATGTATGCTCTCTTTGCTCAGGGGAGCTCAACTCTTCACAATTAATCACACTAAACCATACTGTACACCTCTACATCCCATGATACAACTGAGTCGTCATGTTTAAAGGTGCACTCGATTATTTTCCACTTAAAACCCGTACAGAAATTAATAGAGAAATTTGTTTAAAATCAAGTGCAGTCACTCTAATAAAAACTTTTATTTTGCATAAAGCGGGTTGCCTTATGAGGGCGGCTCTTTTGAGATCACATGACTAGCCAAATGCAAATTATTATATTTCTGTAACACCCATATTTTTGGAGAGTTTTTATCACAGCACAGAATCAATTAATCATGACGTACTGCTAGTAGAGTATTTATATGAATGCATTATAAAAGTAAGATAAAAGTTTTTTTTTTGGTGAGGCAACATCCAAACCACTAGGTGTCAGTGTATAGTAAAGTACAAAACAGCTGTATTTTCTGGTGCAATATAAGCAACAAAAAGTAAAATAATTGGGTGCACCTTTAAAGGTGAAGTGTGTAATTTTTGTTTGAGACTCAGTTACACAATTGACATTTTAGACATGATTTTTACTATTTTTACAAAGCTGTCGTCAGAATGATTCAGTTGAAAGTTGCCAGTGTGTTTAACATTGTTTGAGCCCTAAAAAGCCACATCTGGTCAACATTTGAAACTTTTAAATCTAAAAGCAGCTATTTGCTGCAAATGTATTGATTAGTAATACTCAGAGTCGAGCTCCCATGTTCTCTGAAGCCCGTCATGGTTGTGTGTACATGCTTTTCTCCACTCTCAAGTCGGTGTCAGTTTCTCACCAGTGCACGCACGGTGGTTGCAGATTGTAGCCTATAGCAGTGAATGTGAATGTTCGATTCTGTATGTTCCTATTCTCTATGTGAACAAAACCGTTTGTGTGCTTGAAACGCTAAGATTAAAACAGGATGCTACCTTTTTGAATTACCAAACGGATCCAATATATGTATTGCTTGATTTCTAGAATGCATGAATTGAATCGACAGAAGAATATGAAATAAGTATGTATAATCTCAGATGCACACAAACTGTTTTGTTTGAGTTTTTTGGTTGTTCTGGATGATGCTGATTTTGATGAAATCAGTGTTTTTACCCCACTAATAAACCTCTTGAAACCCCCAAATACCCCAGAGGCTGGTGAAAATGAACATGCCCATTGCAGATGACAACAGTGTGCACTTCACCTCTACTCTGGTGGCTCTGATCCGCACAGCCCTGGAGATCAAACTGGCTTCAGGTCAGTCTGGTGCGCTTTTCATTGTCTAAATGATTGTGTAAATATTGTAAAGATTAGCATTTAGATCATTTTTCCACCTTCCCTCTTTTTTAAATCCATCTTTCTCTTTTCCAAATAACTCCTAATATGATTAGTGCCTAATGGAGAGATTTACTCACTTATTCAGTGTGATCTGTTCTGTTGCTGCTGTGTGCAGTGTGTGTGTGGGATGGTGTGTGTAGCATCTGTTGTATCTCTCTGAGTGTTTGGCACTGGATGGGATTTTCTAGCTTCACTTCTTTCACAGTTTTGCCTTGCGGTGTATTGATCTAAATTCACTGTACTTAAATAATGTATTCGTGATTATATATTATTATTATTATTTTGATAACAGGAGATTAAATAGTTTTTCTAGCTTCACTAAATTCGTCCAACTCCTAAGCAAAAAGTGTTTGCCTTTGAATGCATTGATCTAAATTCTGGAGCTTATAATAATATTACAGGAGATAAAAAAAGAAATTTAGAAAATATTGATGAAACACCAAAATAATTAGACTAAACTGAATTGCGTATATACAATCACCGGCCACTTTATTAGGTACACCTGTTCAATTGCCGGCAGCCATATCACCCTGCAGCCCAAGACCGGTTGCCCACTGAAGCTAAGCAGGGCTGAGCTGGTCAATGCATTTAGCAACTCAATGCATTTAGGCATCTAGATGTGGTGAAGACGACTTGCTGAAGTTCAAACCGAGCATCAGAATGGGGAAGAAAGGGGATTTAAGTGACTTTGAACATGGAATGGTTGTTGGTGCTAGACGGGCTGGTCTGAGTATTTCAAAAACTGCTGATCTACTGGGATTTTAGCACAAAACTATCTCTAGGGTTTACAGAGAATGGTCCAAAAAAGAGTAAATGTCCAGTGAGCAGCAGTTGTGTGGACGAAAATGCCTTGTTGATGTCAGAGGTCAGAGGAGAATGGGCAGACTGGTTAGAAATTATAGAAAGGAAACAGTAACTCAAATAACCACTCGTTACAACCAAGGTATGCAGAATACCATCTCTGAACACACAACACGTCGAACCCTGAAGCAGATGGGCTACAGCAGCAGAAGACCACACCGGGTGCCGCTCCTGTCAGCTAAGAACAGGAAACGGAGGCTAGAAGATTGGAAAAAAAGACAATAGACGATTGGAAAAACGTTGTCTGGTCTAATGAGTCTCGATTTCTGCTGCTACATTCAGATGGTAGGGTCAGAATTTGGCGTAAAGAACATGAAAGCATGGCTCCATCCTGCCTTGTCTCAACGGTTCAGGCTGGTGGTGGTGGTGTAATGGTGTGGGGGATATTTTCTTGGCACACTTTGGGCCCCTTAGTACCAATTGAGCATCGTTTAAACACCACAGCCTACCTGAGTATTGTTGCTGACCATGTCCATCCCTTTATGACTACAGTGTACCCATCTTCTGATGGCTACTTCCAGCAGGATAATACACCATGTCACAAAGCTCAAATCATCTCAGACTGGTTTCTTGAACATGACAATGAGTTCACTTTACTCAAATGGTCTCCACAGTCACTAGATCTCAATCCGATAGAGCACCTTTGGAATGTGGTGGAACGGGAGATTTGCATCATGGATGTGCAGCCGACAAATCTGCAGCAACTGCATGAAGCTATCATGTAAATATGGACTAAAATTTCGGAGGAATGTTTCAAACACCTTGTTGAATCTATGCCAAGAAGAATTAAGCAAAAGGCGGTCCAACCCGGTACTAGCAAGGTGTACCTAATAAAGTGGCCAGTGAGTGTATAAGATAGTCTAATTATCTACTTTCCTCTGTGTTTATTAATATCTCCATAGGCATGGTGGCCCAACGTCTGTCAGACGCTGAACTGAAGAAGGAGCTCGCTACAGTCTGGCCAAACCTGTCTCAGAAGACTATGGACCTGCTGGTCACTCCACACAAACGTAAACACATTATGAATCATTACCCAGGAGATCCTTTCTTACTTTTTCTACAGAAATACTTGCATCCACATATTGCAAGACTAACACTGAAGTACTGTACAGCCTCATGCTTATGAATTATATAAACAGAGCCCACGTAATTTTACATGTGTAAACATCTCCAAACACAATACATAGCGACATCTAGTGGTCACCAGTGGAACGTCCAAACTACACATAACTAAGGTGCATTTGTCTCTTTGCAGCCAATGAGCTTACAGTAGGGAAGGTATATGCAGCTCTTATGATTTTTGACTATTACAAGCAAAACAGAGCCAAAAGACTTCAGATGCAACAACAGCAGCAGAGAGAACAGGCAGGACCTGGATCTCAGGTGATACATATATACACTTACACTACTAGTCACATTTTTGTGTTATTTTACACATTTTCAAAATAATTTTAAACTCATCAAACTGTAAAATAACAAATATATGTACAGTGAAGATGTCTGTATAATATGTAATAAAATAAATTTAGATAAATTTGCCTGTACTAATTTGAAATGTAAGCCTTTAGATATATTTTTTAAGATCATAAAACATAAAGACTGTGTCATCTTCCAACTGAAAGTGAATATGTGTTTTGATTCTCTCTTTTTGAAGAATAAAGTCAGTGCTCTTTTAGAGCCTATTCTCCCACTAACCCACATGAAAGATCAGGCTGTGAACAGTGTAGATTCGGCCTCAGAGTTTCAAGCTCAGACCAGACCCAGCTCCACCACGCTCAACAACGGACGCACACAGTGAGCACAGAATCCTTGCTGCATTCATATTCAGTGCACAATTGAAATAATCTCTTTGCCTTGAAAAGTGTAACTACTCTCATACCTTGTTAAATGTCATGCCCAGTCTTGACAGCACAATAAAAGGATCTTCATCCTGGGCCTCAGAGAAGTCCAAGGAGGTCCCACGATCTAAACGACGGCCAATGTCCAGGGGTCAATCAGAGGATGACTCAAATACAAATACTGCCCAGGTGCTGTAAATAAAAACACTGACTCTCTCTGGCACTATCTCTGTCTTTCTTTAATGTGTATTTAATCTCTTATTGTGTGTATTTAATAGGAGTCAGTAGAAATGAGGAAGATGGAAAACAGTGCCGACACCGTGACCTCTGATGGCCTTGAAGGCCAAGGACGTGCAGTATCCATGCCGAAACTCAATGCAGAGATGCAGGTATTATATTGAATCAATGTTTTGCACCAAAAACTTTGTGACTTGCTCTAAATTCTACACACATATATTTATATATATATATATATATTGTTTGCAATATCAAGCATCACAGTGGAAGCGGATGACACTGGAAGCCTCGCACATTCAAGTTACAAATGGCCACACATGCTATTACATTAAAAATAGGGAGAATGTGTGAAGAGGACATTGCACATGTTTATTGTTGCATTGTTTTTGCATGCCAAGTCTATGAAAATAGGACGTTTGTCTTATTTCAGGGCACAGTGGAAGTACAACATAATACAATTAGTCTTTAGTAGGTTGCCAGATCTGCACCCTGGATCAGTTTTCAGCTTGTGCGGGCTAAGAGGAAGTGAAATGAAGCTCACAATCTGAATAAGTAGACTCTCAAGAAAAAAGGCTGATATTACTTTATGGTTACTTTGAGATGGATTTAAAAATCCATATTGGTTTGAATACTGAATGGCATTCTTCTGTGTTTTATTTGAAATGTAATCTGCTCAGAACCGGCTAAAAGGCTAATGCGTTTCACTAATGGATTGTGTTGTTTGGGGATCTCAGCTTTTAGTTTGCTTAATGTTATAGTATGTGAGAAGAACAACCAAGACATTGGAAAAATAAATCTAAAATCATCTGACTGTGAAATTCACATTCAATTTGGACTATGCAAAAGACAATCCGTCCATTAAGACTCATCAGGATATTCCTCCGATCAAATCACACCTATCCCACACCTCTCTAGTGCTAATGGGACTGCTCAGGCTCACTGAGTGCCTCTATTTCACTCCCAAATTTGATTCCCATCCAAAACCAAATCTCTTTAAAGTGCTGGAATAACCGATAAGAGACATTAGATACTGAATGTAACATTTCAGCACCTGCTAATATGTCCAAATCCCTCTGATTTCTACGGGAGAAATCCCTTCACCATTGGCACCTGGCCATCTCCAGTCCTTCTGCTTGATGGATGAAAATAAAGCCAAGCTACAGCCTCAAATGCAGATTCAGTTAAACCATACCCAGAAACTCGGCAAAACTATGATATGGGGAAGAACTGCAAAGACATTATGATTGACAAGTGTGCCTTAAGGGATGACTTGTGTCTGTCATGGATGGATAGAAGGAGGATTGATGATAAACAAGGATATAGATTCCCAGAGGGAAGCTTAAAGGGATAGATCACCCAAAAATGAAAATTATGTCATTAATTACTCACCCTCATGTCGTTCCAAACCTGTAAGACCTTTGTTCATAATTAGAACACAAATTAAGATATTTTTGATGAAATCCGAGAGCTTTCAAGGACAGCAGTGCAACTGAGACGTTCAAGGCCAAGAAAGGTAGTAAGGACATTGTTAAAATTGTCCATGTGACATCAGTGGTTCAACCTTAATTTTATGAAGCTATGAGAATACTTCTTGTGCTCGAAGAAAAACAAAAACGACTTTATTCAACAATTTCCTCTCTTCCATTTCAGTCTTTGACGCGCGTTCACGAGAGTACCACTATGCTAAGTTTATTCACAGCAACAGACAACAAAAAATAAGTTAATGAAAAATACAACCTATTTTTGTGCATTCACAACTATAATTTGCCTTTGTCTTTTTTATATATACATGTGCAATGTTACAGGTGAAGAAGTATGTAATTTCTGTACCACTAGTCTAAATGAAATTGCTAAAATACTGTCTATCATGCACTATGACATTTAATGTGTTTTCTTTCAAGTATGTTTTCATAAAAAAAATATTATTTCCTTCTCTCCTGCCCTCTTGCTGCCCTTAACTTCTATTTTGTACTCTGACGCGCTTCATCAGAGGAGTCATTCCCGTCATTCTCCTGGGACGTTACTGGAAGTAAGATCAACTTTTTGTATTCAGTTTTCTAAGAATATATTCTTGGCTTGACATAAGGATCTCCATCAGTGGGGCATCAGCACACCTCTAAGGAGTCCTCAAAGTGATTTAAAATGTTTTGAAATAATACAAAACTAACCTTGGATTCAACAATGTTGAGAACCACTGAGCTGAACTTTGTTATTGGTTACAGTAAGTCCCAAGTCGGTTTGTCCTCAGTGTCAGTAAGAATCTGAGGATTAGCAGCCTGTTGTACTGCAAAACACGAAATCAAAGGAAGCCTAGTACAGCGACTCTAGACCCAGTGACCTTTGATCATTTCAGACAGATTCAGAGGTACACCATTAAAATGCACCTGTGGATGGGAGCATAGGGTCTAAGCCCTAAATGAGTGTTTCCTCAAACGGGATTAGCTCAGCTGCTACAGATGTTACATTGCCTCTGATACTTTGATATCATAATGATCCCTTAGATCGTTACTGTGGTCTGGAGTTCATCCCAGTGTTGATGCATCTGAGATAAAATGGAGGTTTAGCATACAAGACAATGTTATTATAGGCAATTTCAGTACAGTATTCCTTGTAATATTCCAAGATAACAATGTCCAAAAGCATTCATCTGACTTTATGTAACCACCACCTTGTTTTCCTTCTCAGACCATTCCCGATTCCCCCATGAAACGCTCCGCATCCACTTTTGCACCACAGCGCCCTCAGGAGGTGAATCTGAATGACTATACTTTAACGAAACCTGTTCAAGAACGACACCATCACCATCATCACCGATGCCATCATCGTAGAGACAGAGACAAGAAACAGAGATCTCTGGACAGGTCGCCCACTGGACAACACAAAGCTACAGGTCTTACACTTTCATAAGATCCCTGTTAAATACAACTCAAAACTAGCTGCATGAAGTGAATGATCTCTCTGGAGATTTTTAGTTGCATTGCTTGAGCTCATCCTAATCCCAGACGAGGTCGGGTTGTGTAGAGGATCAGTGAAGTGCAGAAGCAGGGCCTGGTGTGAGAGCGTCCGGCTGCAGCTGGCCTCTATTAGCCAGATAAAAGGGACTGACAGACATGCAGACCCATGACCTGATAATTTATGGTTACCTCTCAGCAGGCCAATTGAGAACAGGGAAGAAAAATTCAGAAAGTCAGGTTTTTGACTGGAGCCTGAAGAAGAATGTGAAAATCCAGAGGAGAGGGAGACTGGGAGAGATGGATCTGCCACAGCAGGGCTCAATAGCTCAAGAAATCCTGTTGTCTTGTTTTATTTTTCCTTTAATTTTCTTTAAAAAAAAGAAAGAAACAAAAGCAGGAAGGGGAAAAAAATCCTGGCCTTTTCTTAAGTTTGACACAAATAATTAAACGTGAATAAAAAAAAAAAAAATCTCTCAGTTGTTAAAATGGAAGCGTTTCATTTCTTACTACATTTTTTTGAAAGAAAATATGACCAGATATTGCTTTGTATTTTGCTTTCCACACTACAAGACATGTTCTTATTGTTTTATAGCTAAAATAAGAAAATATATATAAAAATATAAATAAGCAAAATTATGTAAGATATCAAGATTTTAGATATCAACATTTTTGACTTGATTTCCAGTAAAATACTGTAAATATAAAAATATCATAAAAAGCAAAAATATTGTATGAATTAATTTTAATTGTTTTATTTACTTAATTTGCAAATAACATGTTTTTCTTTAAGCATGAAGCAAATTTTGTTGTCAAAACAACACAAAGTCATTTAATAACAATTATAATTTAAAAACGTCAATCACAATTTTGCTTTTCAAGTAAATTTGTCTAAAGATAAGATAAATGTACAGATTGAGAAAAGACTTTGTTGCAGTGCATGTTTTAATGGTTTGTCTTTCTTTCCCTCATGTTTTTGGTTGGTTCTCAGGCATGGCAGCTGACCCTGTAGAGGAGTGGCCGCATGACCGAGGTCGTTCCCATGAGAGGAAGCATCATTCGTCTTCGGAGGAGAAGCAGCGGTATTACTCATGTGATCGCTACGGCAGTCGGGAACACTGTCCCAGCAAGTCTGCCGTAGCAAGCTGTGCCACCTCTCCCAGCGAGGCCAGTCTCAACAAGCAGGTGGGATGGGGTTGTCAAGACAGGACAGGGACATGTGTTAAAATGAAAGGCTAGGTCAGAGGTTAGAGACTGTATAATGATCAGGGAATAAATTAAAAGGATATTTTGAGTTCGATCTAATGAAAAACATGTTAGGGATTTGAGACAAGATAAAAATTAAATAGTTATAAATGTAGAAATCTGTGGAAAGTGCCAAGATGCATTAAACAGTAATGAAGATAATGTTCGGAGTCAAACACAGGTTACGATCTATTGTCTGTGGCATCTGTGTCCCTCAATATAAAAAAAGTAATACACTTACAATGAAAACTAATTTAAGACTTAAATATTGTACCTTAACAAGAGACTAACATGATGAATCTTTTAACATCTGTCATTACCATCAGAGCCGATCCTCCCCATATGCAGAATACGCAAGCTGCGTAGGGCCCCCGAAACACCAGGGGGCCCCCTTGCTCTCAAAGATGATTTCATTTTAGTTTCGTTTTAGAATTTGTCCAGCGGCTATAAAAACATGAATGATAATTTATTATAATGCGGTGCTGTCGCCCTTTCTACGTAGAAATAAGTCAAATCATGTAATGTGATTGTCATAAAGTCTATTGCTCGAGACTAAAAAAACGAGTTGAAAGCATAGCGAGCCGTGGAAGAGACACTGTTTCTCGAGTGCTTTCCGCGAGCGTGATTCGAGTTGAAAGCGGAGTGAAACGAGCCGTGGAAGAGACACTTTTCTCGAGTGCCACTCGAACCACAAACAACACCCCCCCGACGACACAGTTTTGCGTAGGGCCCCCAGAAGTCTAGGATCGGCTCTGATTACCATACACCTGGTATTCTTCACAATATACATGAAAGGATACTAGAAAGGGAGGTGGCATAACCTTTTGCCAAAGACTGAAGCAAAGTTAGAGAAAAAGTAGAACATTTCCTGAAAACTAGAAGATCTTGTCAGTTGCTGGATCATTTCTTTACAACTTAATGGACTCTATATATTCTAAGATATCAAAGTCTTTCTGTCATATTTCTTATAATATGATAACAACTAATTATATTAATGGAATAATATTGTATATTTTGTATTTTATTAACTTTTCTCATGAGTTTCCACTGTAATCACATTAATGTAAAAGTGTTTGTTGTTTTACAAACCGAGGGCCTAGTTTAAAACCTAGAAATAAGTTATCCACTTTATTTTTCAACACAGAAGTAAGCTATTTCCTGTGAATGTGCGAGACTTCTGATTCATTAGCCACTATCGGTAAATACCTAGAAAAATAACAAAACGCAGTAAACTATGAAACTACAGTACAGTATAAAATACAGTATTTATAACAAGTGTGTTTTACAATTGTAAATCAAAATACTTTGATAAATGCCAATTTGCCATGTCAGGCAGCATAACAGACTGGAAGTGGTAAAAATAGCCACATCCGCTCTTATATTAAAAACAAGGTGGATAGTGAGTATTGGACTGATAAAAAATATTAAATCTGTCATTTAAAGGTAATCTTACAGTAGGTCAGTTAGCTTTTATACCTTTTTGATAATAAAAAAACAATATTGCATTGTTTTGCTTGTCTATTGATGACAAATTTGTCTGAAATTAATGTTTAGAATCATATTAGTTGTATTTTAGGGATTTCAGCTGTTTAAAGTCAGTTTTTTGCCGTTACATATTTTTCAGAAGTTTAAGCAAAGAATGCGTATAGTACAGAATACTCTGCACAGGCTGCTGTTGGATTTTAAAGCTCTCAGGGCACAAATAACACAGAAATGCAGTGAAGTGCTAACCATTCCTACTCAAGCCATGAAGATATTGAGATATTATAGTTTTTTTTTATTCTAAAATGTTTGACATTTTGTGATATAAACATCATAAATGAAAAAGTGTCTCTTCTGTACGGTTGTAGTGCAACCACTCATAGGCTTTCACTTCTCTTTCCACTCTTCTTCCACACCATTTCTCTGTACATTTGTCTGTCTTTTCTTTCTTTGTCTTCACTGTCATCTTCACTCTCCTTTCTTTTTGTCTTTTGTTTTTGTCCTATTCGTCGTCCCTCTTTTTCCTCTGTCTCGTCCAACATGTTACTCGTCCTTTCCTTCCTTCCTTCTTTGGCCCCTGGTCCCTGTCTAACCTTTTGGGCATTTCCCCCTCATCATTTTATTGTTTTGATTTGCTTGTTTAATTTTCATCTAGGGCAGTGGGTGGGCTAAGGGGAGCCCGGTGTTGTTGACCTCAGGGGCGAGCACTCCAAGCCATGGGCGCAGACAGCTGCCCCAGACCCCCCTTACTCCTCGTCCCTCCGTGGCCTACAGGACTGCCAACTCCTCCCCTGTGCAATTTCTGGGCACACAGGCTGGCTTGCTTCCCCCATGTCCTGGCAGGCTGAGCCGCGGTCTGTCCGAGCACAACGCCCTCTTACACAGTGGCTCCATCTCCAGCTCGCCGGCCCTCGTCAGTCGCATTAACTCGGAACCCTTCTTGGGGCCCCCAGACCACCCTGCCTGCCTCCAGCCTGATGCCTACGCCGTCTTCCAAGAGGATCCGAGCCCTCAGACGGGCCGTTCTGTCTGTACTGTAGGAATGCCGATCGTGGCAATTCCCCCACCTCCCCAACAGCAGTTCCGCGGGGTTCCCAACGGATACCACTTCATCACGGGCCCCGGGGCCAGCAGAGGACGGGCACGGCAGTACTACCCAGAGGCAAAGGTGGACGACTGGTGCTAGCATGGTTTTAATTTACACACACACATACAGATGATGTTTTTGTTTTCGAATCATGATGAGTTTTATCATCTCTTGTTTTGCGGGTGGTGTTAAATGCAGTAATACATGTATTTGTTTTTCATTGTCCAAAGGATAAAATACACATGTAAGCAGCAGATGTGGGATAAAAAGGCTCAAACCCCCCTGAGTTTGACGCATTCGAGTCAGGCTAAATGGTTCGGTGGGTGTGGTCTCTTTAAAAACACTTAAGATTGACAGTCTATGTGAAAACAGATGTTTTTTTCTTAATCTTTGCCTTTTTAAGGGCAAAAGATGCCAAATTGTGCTTGTGTAACCTGGGAAAAGAGTGACCCACTGCTTCAAGTGTAGACCACAATGGGCGTCTTGCCAGTTTCCCTCAAAGCCAGCCTCTGAGACGCACTCTAAATGCAAATATTCCCATGAAAATGTTATCTTGGCATTATAGATGTACCTTTTATGCAGCGAAAGTTTACAGAAGTGGCTGTAAATTCAAGAAACATTGTTTTATTCGGCTAAACGCACAATAGTGGTGCCCCCTATCTCCATCTAAGAGAATTACACATAATTTCACACTGTTGCGAAAGCAGATTGTTCATTATGCTGCTGATGACAATTCCTCGCATGTCACTATGTGTAAAACCTTTGACAACCATATTGTACTTTGTTTTATATCAAATTGTAGATATATTATCTATTCATTATGTGCTTTTTTGTAATGTAAAGACGAACGGTTTTACGTAAATCGCTTACGGCTTCACCATACTGTCAGGTCTACTGATTCTTCTTGACTGCTCCAGATGTTATTTACAAAGTGCCTAACCTTTTGAATATATTGTAGTAGTGATGCAACCTCAGACTTTTTTAGTGCATCCACACTTGAGAGAGTGAACTGAACTAGCTCTATGGGTTAAATGGAACTACAAGGTGTTACGATCGCAGGCCTTAATTCAGAAGATACAGTACCACGGTAGGTTTTTGAATGGAAATGACAGTATGATTGTTTTTTTTTTATTCTTGTCTCCTTTTTGTACAAATTTAGTACTGAATGGAATATTGAAAAATCCATCTCCAAAAGCATATGTTAGTATGGAGTACCTATTAAAAAAACTGCAGTAGTTGTGTATTTGTCCTGACGGGGACTTTATAACCACAGTTATAAAATTGCATGCTAAAAAAGTCTTCAATTCTCAAAAAAACCCTGTTTAAGAAACCTATATTTACGGTGTATATTTCCTGTCTTGATGAAAATGCTCAGACTGCATTGCTATTTGCCTTCTCTGTTTAATCCTTTATGGTTAGATGCAAGGACTGAAAACTGAAGAACTGTCACAAAGGAGCATGCTTTGCTCATGTAGCAGGTTTCCTGATGTGAGCGCGTGTTGTGTTGCATTGAGTCGGGGTCCTGGCACCGGTACAGTAGGCCGATCTGTGTTAGGGTTCAACTTTCCCCCTCATGGCACTCCTCCAAGCACCCCCAGACACACATACACACTCACAGCTTTCATTCTGCCGCCGTTCCCCAGCTGCTGGCCGTATAGAAATATGGCCGGCTCCTTTTTATCATGCTGGTAACATGAGAGGAATATTTAGCCACCTGAATTCAGAGGGTGAGGCAGTCTGAAAGAACAGAAAAAAGCCTCCGTATTGGGACACTGTACAGACGGGGATCATTTCACAAGTTCCGCATTGACATACATGAATACATTAGACGCTTTGGAATTGTTTGGCTAATCAGGTGATTCTTGGCCACTGATGTGTCAGGACTTTGCTGACAGTAAATGTTCTTTTCATGTATTTTCTTTATGTAGGGCTATGCAACAAGATGACACTTTGAAAAATATACTTCATTCATTTTGTAGCTTTACCTGCTGGGAAATCCAGATTCAGGCTTTAGCATGATAGTGACCAAATCTTCTTCTTTTTTTAAATAATAATAAAACAAAATGAATGAAAAAGTATATTTTAGAATGCATAAATGCACAATGATTAAAAAGCAAAAAGCAGCAAAAAAAAGTATATGTTAAAAAAATTGCAAGTTTCTGTATGTAAATGCATCAGATGTCCAGTTTGTCAGGGGAAAAAGAAAAAGTTGTTTCAAATCTATGGTCTGAACAACTGCTATTTTTCTACATGCTCTGTGAGACTGAGGTTAAAGGATGTGCTGACATTTTGCTGATATTGTTATGAGTTGTTGCATTGTTCATGTGTAACTATGGAACAGATTTTTGCACTCCCAGCACATCTATTGATGTCCTTCGGCATGTTGCCATAGTGGATCAAAACTGTGGTTCTGTTGATAAACCAATTTCTTCAGCTTTTCTATGATTTAGGAAAATATCATATTCATCTACCAAACCTCTCATAATTTATTGCCAAAATCTGAAATTCTTTTTTCCCCTGTACATCAACCAAGCTTAAATGTGGCTGTTTCTGGAAAGATTAATGTTTGCATGGTCTTAAAATGTATGCGCATGTTGAAATACCCATGGTTTATATTCGTACTTTTTGATACAATGCATTCTTTTTTGGTTTGATTTTTTAAATGACCTTTGATATGAATTAGGGGATTTGTTGAATTAAAAAAATGAATTGTTGAAACATTTATAAATAAAGGAAACAGTATTGATATGTTGACAGCATCCATGCATAAGAGCTGGCACATCCTTTATTTGATTTCTGCCATTGACTTGTTTGTTGCCTGATTTCTGTTCCATGGCCAGACTTTGAAATCTGCAGTTGTTTCTACTATAAAATTTTTTGTATGAAGCGAAGTTCTTGAATTAAAAAAAATGTACTCAAATAATAGAGATCTGTGGTTTATTGAATATTTAGCCTGTCCTGAAAAATGCATGCAAATATATGATAATAAATCATACGATCATATTTATATGATAAAATATAGGCTATGAAATCTACAGCATCATAGAGTATTTTCTTTTTGATTGATGATGTTACAGATTGATCAAAGCATGAGACTGTACAGGAGTGGCAAGGTGAATCACGGTTCCACCTGTCTGGAGGCTTACTTGGATCTGATTGGTTGGTTTGGATAATGTGGGCGGACTTGAACGGGGATGATTGGGAAGCATGCATTTGTGGAGCAAGACTTCTAGAAGTAGACTGATAACAGATATCACGCTCAATACTTATGTAAACTTTCCATACCATAGACACATCAGCTTTTAGGCTATAATTAATATACATGACCCCCAGTAATTTCACCATTTTAACTGTTAACTGGAGGAACACTGCTTTCAAAGATGTGGTTCATATTATCAATGTGTGCACTGGTTAAAGCTTTTCATGCAGACTTCTCGGAAACAGGATCTGGTGTCCCGGACTCAGGTAAGAACAGAGCGGAAACACTTCACCTGCCGACGCTCGCGAGTAGTGTCAACAAAACGATTAGCATTCAGTTTAATATTATACAAGTTTACGATGTTTAATAAAAAAAAATAAAAGAGCATTTACCTCATTAACTAACACGCTTAACTTTTTTCTTAACTGTTTACAAACAACCTAAAATTAACGTCTAGTTGATTAAGAATCAGTATTTTCTTAATTCGTTGTCATTTACGTCCATACTGCAAAATATGCTCTTAATAATACTAACTACAAATATTAATACAGTCAGACTTTGCATGGATTATGCCATTTCGTTTCACTGCAGTAACATTTTAACTATTTGCATGGGGCTGTTGTGTAGTATCCATATTATCCCGAGGTGGCGGTGTAGTAACGCATAAATGTTGATATATTATCTAATTGTTCATTACTTTTTAGTTGTCGTGTTCAAGTATAAGCTTAATCACTTGGTATTAAAAGCTAAAACTATTACAGACTGCTTCAAGCTACTATAAACTCAAATAATGTATTTGCAGTTTGTACTCTGATGGTAAAGCTCATGGAATGGTTGTCTGTCAACAGCTGTTGAACATATTTCTTAGTGAAAAGCCATATAACCACATTCAAGTTCTTTACATTTTTCCCGAAATCTGTTCCACAGTCTTATACCACCATGCCACAATTTGTACTTAAAAACGTCCATATGTGAAAGAAATCTGATTTGGGTTTTCTAATTGAGCTAATGTTACAACAGTTTCTCATGGGCCCTGTTTCAGCCACCTGTCCCATTGAATGGGGTTTCTCTTCTGACTGGTTGGAGAACATTGTGGATCATCTGGGAATTATTAGAGCGAGTCTGCAGGACTCATTATGTAATCAGTGCAGTAACATGTTTTACAACTTTTAATAAGATGTGCCATTTATGAGTCTGTGTTCATTTATTCAGCGAATGTGTTGGTTTTCAATAGGCTTCATAAAATTTAGTCACAGCTCTATTGCCATCAACACCTGTAACACTTTCAAACTACTGAGACAGATACATTAGATTTATAGGAGATGTTTCTGTTTGTTAAAGCCCTAAATTACATCATCGAGGAGTTCATGAGAATGATCAGGTCTCTATAATTGTAGTTTTTGGAAAATTTTCTAGTTTTGCTGGAAATTTGGAGCACATCTTGCTTTTATTTGGACACGTGTACTGCTTTGATCATGTCTGACTTTCAGAATGTGCAGATGGGGTCTTAAAAGCCCTGTCTGATCATGGTACAGTATCAGTGCCTTGTCTATGGGCAGAGAATAATGCATATTGTCATTTTAGAACTTCTTGGCAAGGACCTTCAGCAGGAGGTCAATTATTGTTTGAGCTCTTAGAAAGAATATTGAAAAGGGGACAAAAATACAATGTGTACAATTTGTACAATATGTTAAAGTTAACTTGAACCAAAGCTGAAAAGGTTCAGCTGATGTTCCATTCCCGCCCATGTTAAAATGAAAATGTAATTTGGGGGATTTGTGGGGTCGTAATATATTTTATTAATTTTTTTTACCAAAGCTGCACTTATTTGCTCAAAAATACATGAAATATTCTAAGATTTTTTTTTTTTTTTTTTATGTCACCAAAGCTGCACTTATTTGATCAAAATTCCAGTTAAAATAGTAATTAAATATTCTGTAAATTAACTATTTTCTGTTTCAATATATAAAACAAAATAATTTACTGTATTCCTGTAATGGCAAAGCTGAATTTTCCGAAGCCATTACTCCAATCCTCTGTGTAACATGATCTTTCAGAAATCCTAATATGCAGATTTGGTGCTCAAGTAACATTTCTTAATATTATCAATGTTGAACGGTTGCACTGCTTAATAACTTTTGTAGAAACTGGTATAATCCTTTTGTACAGGGTTCTTTGAATAGAAAATTCAAAAGAACAGCATTTATTTGAACTGAAATCTTCTGTAACATTTTTAATGTATTTACTGTCACTTTTGATCAATTTAATGCATAGGTCTACTTGCTGAATAAAGTAGGAATTTATTTTATAAAATTTATTTTTAGTTAATAGCTGATTAGTTGACAAGATCAAACAAGTGGGATTGCTTTAGCCTATCAGTTCAGTAGACAAAGAAAAAAGGACATACAGAATATTGTTCTGAACACATGTTTTTCCTCAAATATCTTTTACTGTACTCTAATATACTCTCAGCCAGTGTTAACCAGTCATGTCCTTACTCAATCATTACAGTGAGAACATGAGCTTTATGCATGATGTCACAGTGTCAATAGACGGATTGGCTGTCAAATGCGAGGTTACGGTCTGTTTGCTCTGAACACAATCCCTTCTTTCTTCTCATTTTGACTGTAAATCAAAGCTATGGTGCGTCTGTCTCTTTGGCGACTTCAAGCAGGGAGCTATAGTAGCAGACATAATTAATGCTGTCCCTGATTGATTACCATGAATCTGGTGAGCAGCCAGGGTGAAACAAGCCCATTAAACCTTACTGATTATTTGTCTGGAGGCCGTTGTATTACTGTACTGTAAGGCAAATGCAGGCTGGCTGTCTGGGCTACAGCCATGGAGACTAGACTTAATCTGGACAGTGTTACTCTTATCACATCACATCAGTAGCCAAGAAGTAGAGAGCTCAGTCTGTGCCTCCATAAAATGTGCACATTATTTCAGTTAGCTATATGTTTTTTAACTATATGAGAGAGATTGGAAATTGTATGACTATAAATAAGAAAAAATGGCAGATTTGTACATGTGTCATCTGAGTGCACTGGTGGCGTGACAGGATGTAGGCTGATAGGAAATGGGGTTCCATGGGGGGACTCCTCTATTGAGAACACTTGGTATTGCTATCATTGAATTGCAGTTAGAAATGTAGAACACAAGGATGGTTAATACAGCAGACCAACGTATTTGATTGGACCAAAGATTTTGTTCATGTCACACAGGATGATATATTTTTTGCATGTCACCAGAGATATATATTTTATTGACAACAATTTACAAACCTGAATAACAAGTTAACAACATGATATCAAATATCAATTCTTCCCCCCCCACCCACCCTTCCTTTGCGGTCTCTTTAAAATGGGTACCTAATGGATAGAAAGTAAACATAAAACCAAAGCCACAGGAATCATAAAACACAAATTCCAGCAATCAAGAATGCAAAAAAATAATAAAAAAATACATCATTAAGCATTCATTCTGAGTCCTGATCATTGTTTTGTGCAATTTACTTGGAAATCTTCTCAGCAGCTATAGTCCAGATCTTTAATGTAGACATTTGTCACCAGAGATTTTTTTTTGCGTTCAGTTCCAGTTATCTACATTTTATTTAATTTTTTCCAGTTTTTTATACAGTTGAAAAGGTAAAAATATAAAAGTATGTGTGGATGAATTCAAGCTCTATAACATGCCTTTAGAAATACATTTTCATTAATCTGTAGCATTAGGTATACTTTGATGGCTCACAGGTCAGTATTGTGCTGATAACTAATTTCATTAAGGTCGTTAACATTAAGTGTTGTAATTTGGTGCCAATGTCCCTCTTAATATAAACATCAAACTTGCTTATTTTTTCCCATCCACTTATCATGGATCGGAATCCTGTGGGCGCCCCTGGATGTTTCTGACGCCAGTCATTCGGCTCTCAAAACACTGATTTGATGAGTGAGAAATTCACTCTTGAAGCAACATTTGGCAGAATTTCAGTGTGCGGTTGATTTGTGGCTGGTGGACAGGAACAGGCCTGTTAACTCTGTAAGGAAAGTCAGAGTGGATAATGACGCTCTTTGGGTTTTCTTGGCACTGTCTTTCCTTTAGGGAAACCTTGAAGCCTTGTCTCCATGCTGCATTGAGATTGCTCTATTTCATTCATCCATTTAAACAGCTGTGCCTATCAGTCCTGTCAAGTGAAATTAAGTCTTTTTCATGTGATGTAACACATTTTAAGTCCCTGTATATCATAGATTCAGATCATTCTATGTCCTTTGAAAATTCGTCATCACTTTAGTTGGATTGGTACTCTGGATAATCCATTTCTCAGAGCTGGTCCTGCTTCATGTCAACTAAAGAGTCCAGGACGTGACATCTTGTCATGGAACATTTTGAGATGTCAGTGCCATAGTTGACAGAAACCAAACACTCTCAACTAAAAGGAATGACATTTTCAGCTTTTTCTAACAATCACAGCTGTTTTGTCATGGCTTGTCTGGCATTTGGATAGTTATTTGCTTTTGTAATAAAAATGGCAAGAATGAGAGATGCAGGTTTTTTTTAGATGTAAGCCTTTATTCATTTATTTATTGACCTGTCATAAAATGTTCTATTATGTGATAAATATCAGAGACATTACATTTTGATGCAAAATGGTTGTAATTTCTTGCAGCACTTTTAAGTACTGTGAAATTGTTATGCAACATACTCAAACAGCAACCGGTTAAATTTAATCCTGGAGAATATTAATTAAAAGCTTGACCTAATCACATTGAAAAGCATTTAAATAACAGTAAATCATAATTATTATTAATGTAATTAATTAATTAATTGATTTATTTGATATTATCTTCATCGTAAGTGGAAATCTGTTGCAAAATTATGGCACACATTTTAAAATTATAACATTTTATACCTATCCAAATGAACCCAACAAAAACAAAGTGTAATGATACATGGAGCGCAGAAGAGGGGGAATAGTAGAGGAAGAGACCTTGTATAAAAGACAGTAGCATAATGACATACAATCTCAAAATAACATAAAAGGGCATCAATATTATCAATATATTGGGTCCAGATATAATGGAAAGCTTCAGTTGACAAATTAATGATGCAAAACAGATGTTTTCAAAATGCCTCTATTTATGTTTAATATTGCCAAAGTGAACATAAAGGTTTCAATAAAAAATTAGCATTTTATACTTTTTAAATCATTCTTATTTATTGCATCTTCAAACTATAATTCTGTAAATGAATGCACATTACATTTGCTGTATATGTTTTGGTGTTAAAATTCAGTTCTTGTGAATTAGTCCAGACAATACTGTACTGTATTATTTACTGTACTATGAGCTTTTTATAAAAAGCCCTTCAGTTCTCCACTTTTATCCTTTGAACTTTTATTCATTGTCAGGGTCGATGCATTGTTGAATTGAATCCAAAAAGATATCAATCCAAAAGAGGTTTGGGGTTGATGTTGGGCAAGTGGCCAGGAGTCTCTTTGATAAGCGGCTGTCAGCCTGTGCTGTATACATCCTGTGTGTTCAGCACCCTGTATTCATTAGGAGCTGGAATGTGTACCTTACTACTGCACCACAAGCTATAGAGAGCTGGAACCCTGTCCTTCATCACAGAATGTGCCCAGACTCACCTACAGCCAGAGCTGTCACCGCTGCAGCGCAGCAGGCCTCTGGGGTTACTGGTCAAGGGGAACTTAATATGAGAGGACACATTTCCTTTCTTATTCTGTTATCATCAAGGAGCATTTCCTGATGGAAGTCCTTAGTTCTTTTGCTATAGAAGTTGGTGAGTTTGTCTGTGCTGAGAAATGAATCACATAAAAAATTGTTAGACCATTTAAAGGATAATTAAACAAAACAAAATCAAAGTTCGGTCGTCGTTTACTAACTATTTTGAATTTTTGAAATGTATCTTTCTTTTGTCTGTTCTTTGCACAAAGCTATTGTATGGCTTAAAAAATATATATATATATATTTATACTCTATATTGCAAATGTGTTCTGGATTCTACAGTACACTTATCAAGGCCAGTTCTTATTCCCATTATAGTTGTATGAAAAAAGAGCTGCATGGGAATAGCTTGAGCTATTCTTTGTATTTCTGTGAAATAAGTGAAAATCATATAGGTTTTAAATGAAATAAGGTAAAGCTGAAGAAGAAAGAAGTCATTTTTCAATTAGAAATTTCCTTGACCATGGAGTCCGTGAGTAGGGAAATCTGGAGAAATGCATTTTAAACAAGATAAATAATGTGTAAGAGTGATAATGAGTTGTGAATTTACTGCCTGATGTGAGTGAGGATTCTCACCTCGGCTTCCTGCAGTGCAACATCTTGAATTCTTTTCCATTCTGTGTGTTCTGACATGAATCCCAGAGGATTTTGTGAAAGAAGCTGGAGCGATTTTAGTCATGCTAGATTTTCCAAACATCGCTATAACCAGATTAGCTTGTATTCAGCATTTGATCCATAAAATATAATGTTCTTGATTGGCTGTAAAACATCATTAACATGTCATTATTGGGTTTCATTGACTTAAAATATGCATAGTCTCACCATTTTATATGAAGCCAATAGTTTTTCATGTTTGACCAACATTTTCTCAGCAGAACACTGAAACATGAACTCATGAATTGTGAGAGCTGCCATCAAAGTAGGTAGATATCATGACGTGTTTGACAGCTTGATTTATTAATAGTTCAGAAAGAAATGATTGTTTGGAAAAACTGAAAGGTGAACTCCTAAAATCGCTGTCATTATTCACAAAAGCAAACTGTCTGTGTGTGTAATGCCACCTGTGAAAATACTCATTGAACCCTCAGCGCTCAGACATGATCATTTTGGAAATTGCTCATATTTTTCTACATTATTCTAGTTTTTAATTCTGACTCAAACTGACATTGCAAATGTGATAATGAGATTCAGAGGAAACAGATCTTAAGGAACATGTAAGTTATTATCTATCAAAACGAACATGTGAATTTATTATATAATACCAGTTTTAACACAAATTGTGACTGTTCCACTGTTTTCCAGAATTTCATTGCTGTGACATAAAGCTATTAAACATAAGGTGGAACTTACATTTGTTGATCTAGTTAGAGTTTTGAGAGTTTATTTTCTAAAAGTCTGCCATGCTAGTGCCCATGGTCGTAAAAAAACCCGCCACAGACAAACTGAGTGATGCTGTTAGTCATTGTTAGACATTGCTCTGATTTAGGTGCCCCAGAGGACTATAAATGTTATCAGCACATAGACCAGGATGGAAAAAATAAATATTGAATGTCTTTCAAAACATCCTGAAACTCTGTGAATGTTGATCATGGAGCCGTTCCTAATTCCTTAATGTGTTTCCTACTTGGCTTAACAGGACAGAGCTCAGGTGTGTTTAGGGAACCAAGTTTCACAGGCTTTAATGAGTCTTCCTCATTCTCTGTCTGCCACACGACACATAACCAGACTCCATTAAATATTATGGGGGGCAGTTCATGTTTTTGAAAGTTCCTGCTGTTGATTTGCTAATTTTCTTCTCTTTAGTATGGTTGCTGATTTCTTTCTCAGTTAAGGCATTCTTGTGGATTTTGATTACCCAAGACCACCCTGTCATATTTAAATATTATTCCACCTTAAAGAAGGAAATGAAAGGTGCTTTAAGAGGTTAGGATTTAGGTGAAGGTGACAGAATGCTTCTCTGTGAAAGGATTTTTTTTAACTGCTACTGTGAGTTAAGGTGCAGTTACATTGACCATTGTTCTGCAAATGTTCATGTCATTTCAATAGGAATCCTTGCGATATGTCATTTTGCATGATGACAAAACATTTCCCTGCACAGATTTCACAATGGCTTCAAGTTATACACACAGAGGCCTTATTTTACTCTTACATAGAAATCTTTTACTTTTATTCCGTTCCTTCAGTTTGGGTGTCAGGTGGTGTCCCATCTTTAGTCTCGTAATGAAAGAGATAAGTACCATCAGTCCTTCTCTGATTACACCTCACAGCACAATTGGAAGAAAGGAAACGGTTTAGGAAATGGAGTCTCATCCCTCTTTATTCCATAATTGCTGCCGCAAGACTTTTGTTAAACGAACCGTCCATGTAAATGAAACACAAACCGGCACAAGGGGGGCTAATTGGAATTTAATGGGAAATAAATGTAGCCAAACATCAGACCTGAATCTGGCTGCATGCTAGATGAATGGACTTTTGGAAATTACATACTGGCATTCAACATCCAGTTCCTGTAGAAACTACAGGCAGGTAATTGGAGAAGGAAGGAAAAGAATGGTAAAATAGTGCAGCTTTATGTATTTATTGAACTTTTTAATGCTGTAAAAATAGTTGCCTGCTGAAATTGAAATATATACACCTCTTCATGACTAGATATTGACACGGTGAGTTTGTCTTTACTATACACGTCAGATGTGAGTCACTCAACCGGAGGGAATCCTGTCAGATCAACCAAGCTTTGAGTTAAAGTGTGTGCGGGTCGGAAAATCTGGTTTCGTCCGTTAAAGTTAACCTTTTCAAATAACAATCGCGGTCCCGGACAGTGAGTGACCTTGTATATGCAGGTTAAATCGGAATTTCTCCAGTTATTGTTAAAAAACAAGCTAACAGACTTTATAGCTAGCGTTAGTGAAGCGGTCAGGGGACTCTTTCTGCCTCCAGCTAAGCTCCGCCCACAGAAAAACATCACTATGTTTACTAACAGAAAAAGGGTCTATTCACTGCATGTTATTTTTTAGTGTTTGTGTGTCACTTATGTTCCTGTGGCTCAGTGGTAGAGCATTGTGTCAGCAGCGCAAAAGGTTGTGGGTTCAATTCCCAGGGAACACACATACTGACAAAAAATGTATAGCCTGAATGCACTGTAAGTCGCTTTGAATAAAAGCATCTGCTAAATGTAAATGTTATGCAAAATCTGGGGCAAAATCATGAAAAGGCATTTCCCACGAATGTCACATTTCATCCTTTGTGTTATTATGATATGTACTGTACACGGATATTAATGACTGTGTCTGATGAATGCTTGTTCAGCTGTGCTCTAGGAGGAGGCATGAATACCCACTGACCCTTCACAGACTTGATATTAGATCATTTTGTGGCTTTTCTAAACATTCTCAAAGTTGGGACATGGTTTGGGGTGAGTTAGTTATAGATCAGCATGCAGCCAATGTATAGGCCTGCAAAGCACAATAACCACAAGTCAAGGTGAGAAAGGGAATGTCAGTTTTGCACATGGTCTCAAGATGTTAGACCATTCCTCCCCTTTAACCTGCTGAAGTCACTCCATTTTCTTTGACAGTGATGCACTCTTCTGATCTGGCTCCACTCTAACCCCATAGACATCATATTGAGCTGTTTAAGTCTTGTGTTACAGCCATGTGGTCTGTATGTTATGGGGCGTTGCACATACCCCTTTGAAGCACTGTGAAACTTTAATTAATTTTGTTTATCAGTGTTTACATATAACATTACTTTTTAATTAAATGGTAAACTACACTTTTTCATCATATCAGTAGGCTATTGATTCATATTTTATGTGGAAATTAATATACTACAGTTAGTTATGATACCAAACAGCTGTCCTCACAGCTTACAGGCTACACACACACACACACACACACACACTACATTATAGATTCGTTGCAGATTCAGAATCGGATATTAATACTTTGATAAAGTACCATTTTACAGTTTTATTACCATTTAGGCTAAGTAACATGGTGTTTAAATTGTAAAGGCAGTGTCTTTGATGTTATGAAAATCTCCCTTTTTCAATTGTCATTTATGTTTCTATATTGTTGTAATATTTAAAAAATGTATTTCATGACATTATTTCTGCCTACATCCATGTGTAAATGCATATATTCAGCTTTTGTGTGACATTAAACATTCTGTGTCCCTGTGATTATACAATAGCATTTGGACATTTGAGGCACACCTAAAAATATCAGAATGTCTTTGCATATGAAACTATATCAAAATCTGCATATCCAAACAAGCTATCTGAGACCTTTTCTCAGAACTAACTCACTTTTCTGAGTCATTTACTTTTATTTACCAAGGTTATTTTATTGAATGTGCAGTATGAAGTCAGTAATTGTGTCAGTCACATTTACTATATTCCTCCAACATTTGAGAACCAGTGTCCAAATGCTTTTTGTCTTAAGGTTGAATTATATACCTATTGCTTGGTCATTTTAAATGTAACAAATCTTTTTTGTAACAAAATATGATGCTTGCTTTTGTGTCAAAAGGTGCTTGTGCTTTCTGTAAAATACAGGTCAGTTTATTTGATATTTTATCTAATTACAGTTCCATTTCTACATCTTTTAAGACATGTATTCTAGCTTAGTGTGCATGTGGTATGTAGAAAGTGGTGGCATATGCACCTTTCATCAGGTTATCAGCGAGAGCTCATGTGTGACCGGAGTCTGCTGCTCATGGTCATGCTGCTTGCAGGACTATGAGTGACGACTGATGCCTGAATGCAGTGAATGTAAAAAGCCCTTTTCACCACAATGAATGAAACAAGAGATCGGCCACTGCTAAAGAGGAAATCCTCTTAACTCAAATCTCTAATCCGGTTGTAAGGTCCATGTATCATGTCTTGAAGTCTGTCTTGTGAAGAACAAATCATACAGTGCTTTGCTTTGCTTTGCCATATATGGCTATTGTGGATGATTTGGGTTTATGTAGAGGTTAAATACACAGTAATTTTTTTTTTCTTTTTTAACATCCCTGTAAATGAGCTGTGCTGTGTGATTTCTTTTTTTATTCTTCCTTTATTTATTTTTGTCTCCTTTAATAGCAGGAACAACTGTGAGGCTGACGTCCAATGAAAATGGAAAGATTGCATCATAAAATTACCATCTTTCCTTAATAGTTGATGTAGGTTTTATTTATCTGTACATTTCATTCTATTTTTTTTTTTTTTTTTTGGGGGGTTAGAAGGATGAACTTTCATTATTAATGTACTTGAGACAAAGGGAGGGGAAAATGAAGAAGGGGAGTCTTGTTGGGTTTACTTGGCTATGTTGTGCAGACATGGGATGGAAAGTTAATCAACGGCTTGCTCTCTCCACCCTTGATGGTCTATGGGGATCAGGTGGGGAAAAATGCAGCCCTCCATGGGAATGGTTCACCCCAGAATCATCCATCAGTAATGGCCCTGACTGTGTTTGCGCACAATAGGGTAGGGTCACCTGTGGAGAGTACTTGGAAGGGGAAAGCTACTTTGCATTAGCCCTGGAGATTTGGACAGTTTGAGACTTGCCCATTTTAACACAATAGGCTGAAACAAGTCAGAAAGTGAATAAAGGGATGATGCACCATCTCAATGTCCCACTATTCTTCCGTAATATTGTATTTTCACTAATAGATGCAGTATCATGCAAAGCATTTATGAAGTGTCACTTGATTTAAGTGACTTATTTCTGTGCAGGTCACTTGCTGAATTGATGAATAGTGTTTTTTCCCGTTCTTTACAGAGGGGTTTAACACTCATCTTAATCTCTTCACACAAAGAGTGGATTTACTTGAGCAGCTCTCAGGCTTAGTACCAACCAGCAGGAACGTGACCCTTTATGAGGAGGACAAGGGATGTCCAGTGCTGGACATTGGCCTGTATTCCTCACTCTCTATGCCCTCCCAGGAAGCATTTGGATCAAGGTTTGACATACATACATTTACTTATTTATATTATTATTATATTTTTGTTCGGGGGGATTTTATTTGACAGGGTTTTTTATTTTACTTTTTCATTATGATTTTATTAAAGATGCATACTTTTAAAACATTTACACTGTTGTTCAAATGTTTATATATATATATATATATATATATTATGAATAGTTTCATTCAACACGGGTGCATTACATTTATCAAACTTTTTACATTGTGACAAAAATGTATTTTCAAATAAATACTGTTCATTTAAAAATTCTGTTCATACCCCAAAAAATGGTCACATGTGCTATTAAGCTGCACAATATTTTCAACTGTGATAATAAGAAATGCTTCTTGAGCAAATCAGTAGAATAGAGTGATTTCTGAAGGATTTATGCTGAGACTGAAGACTGCAGTAATGGCTGCTGAAAATTCTGCTTTGTCATTACACAAATATGTTACATTTTTAAATATGTAATAGAAAGCAATTTATGTAATGGAAGATTTTTCTATTTTTTTTGTTTTTGTATTTTCAATCACATTTATGCAGCCTTGGTGAGCATTAGACGGTAGTTTGAAATGGTAGAGTATGTAATAAAGTTCTCTCATTTCTAATGAAATAATTTATTTGGTACTTAACAAAGTGTCTGTGTGTGTTCACAGCTTTGCAGATGAATTCAGTCTGCTGATTCAACTGCGGAGCTCACAAGAAGAGGACCGGAGTGTGTTGACTTTGCTGAACTTCTATAATCACATTTTACTCCAGATCCGTATAGGCACACACAGCATCACCTTCATCACCACACAGCAGCGTGACTATGAGTACAAACACCATTTAACACATACCACTGAGCACTAAGCTTTACCAATATCGAAATGATGGTGTTCTTATAATAGTGTATTTGAAACTCTGGCTTCAGGTTTTCAGTGTCAGGACTGTCTGACTCACAGTGGCACTGGATCTCAGTTGGTGTTGCGTTTGAATGGCTGGCTGTTTATGTGGACTGTGTGCTAGTGGAGAAAGTGAGCTGGATGTACCCGTACATGGGCATCACTACAGATGGCTTGCTAATGGTGGGGGGAATCCTGGAGGGCTTTGAGACACCCTTTGAGGTATTCTTCATTTGTTATATGCAAGGAGGGAATGGAAAGACACATAACTATAGTCAGGGTCAAGAATCCATCATGTCTGGGCAACCAGCCTTTCCTAAAGTCATTAATTAAACACTATAAATATGTGTTACTACAACACAGTGGTGTAGAAGAATGTTTATTAAAGAAACTTGAGCTATCCAGCTAAAGTAGCTCTAGGAATGAGTCATGGGAAACGTATGTATGGCTGCCACACCAATTTGCTTTTCAGCTGTGAAAACCATCATCTCAGTGACTTACACTTAAAAATAAATGGTCACAAAACAGCATACCAAGAGTTTCAATGGCAATGAATGCCTACAATGTTTTTTTTATCATGGCGACTGTGGTATCAAGTTCACTATTCATCCCAAATCGATGAGGCATATGAGTGAACATTTGACCAACACTCAAAATCAGTGCTCAGCCAATGGATTGTTATGTGGTTGATGTCATAGCTCAGATTTGTCTCTGACATCTGTGTCTGTTTTCACAGGGAGAGCTGAGACAGATGACCTTCATAATGGGAGATGCAAATGCTGCCAAGGATCACTGTGCTCTTCACCAGCATATGTGTGAACCTGTGAAAGATCGTAGCTTTCTTAAGACAGAAAGTAGCACTGAGGTAGAGTTGAGGACTTTGTGTACTTGAAAGCAGTTATAAAAAAACATATTTTTGAGGGATATGTCTTTTTTATCCTAATCTGGTAAAATGACTACTGAAAACAGTCATTAGTAATGAGAACTTTTAAAATAATATTTAATCAATGAAAAGATTTATTAACAATTTAATTATTTTAATTAAAACATTATTAAAAGACAAAACACCAAGTTATTAGCATTGTACCATCAATGTTTTTGGAAAAATAAATCTATATTAGAAAATAGAAATATTAGATGTTTGGTTTAATTTAGCACATTCTTGTGCAGAATTGCAAAACTATATATTTTTTCTTAAATTAGATGACATTTAAGTTTGAATAAAATTGACTAAAATTAAATGAAAAAAACTCCTACCCAAATATAATAAAAAAACAAAAGTGTGTAAAATGTTGCTCTGGGCACAGCAATATTGGCTAAACCAGTGATGTAAGTGTTTAGGGTGTTAATATTTTTTCGCAATTGATTTTTGTGATACTATTGGCACATAAAAGGCATTTCATGCCATTCAAATCTTTCCACACTGAAAGTAATGCATTTTATTGACATCTTGTTTGCCTCTATTCACCCTACAGAGCCCTTTGTCGTCCTCAGCTGGCTCAACAGCAGACAGACCTTTCTCATCAAATCCGTCTACTGGCAGAGATAAGACTGCCAATATACATTCAGTTCCAGAGCTCCGGCCTGAACCCAGAAAATCACATGGTTCGGTAAGAGACAACAAGAAATATCCCAGTGTTAATTACAGACCCAAAAAGACAATTTACAAGTGATCTGTGTATGAATTACAGCATACAAGCTCAGATAAAGCCACGGTGAGTAATTATGCAGCTATGAATGGACAAAGCTTGAGTACAATGTGGGGAGAATGAACCTCAGCTGGGTGACTTTAGAGGTCAAGAAATTGAATGAATGGGAAAGTAGGGATCACTCAGACTTCTCATTTGTCCTCATAAAGCTGTTGCTGTATTTTCCTACATGGGGAGGGTGATGATAAATTATCATCATGGGAACTGTCTCATTTCAGCACGGTGCTGTAACAGAGAGGAGCTGTGCTACGACGGTTTGATAAACACCCCGTCTGGGAGAGTAAGTCCGGGCAGCCTGAGAGTTTGCTGGTATACTCCAGGAACAGCTCCAAAGCTTGCAATTCGCCTGGAAAGTCATTAGACACCTATATTGCTTTGCACTTTAAGTGAGATCTGTGCACTGCAGGACATGCTTTCAGACGTTTCCTGGGCTGATTTTTTACATATATTATGAATTGATTGTTAAAGACTGTACATCACAAGCTTGTGTTTATGATTGCACACACAGTATTTTGCTAGACACTGTCTGCATAGTTGGCTGTGGGTGTAGCTTCATCCACAGCAATCTGGTTGGGTGTTTCATGGAAAGCAGGGATATACAATAAATCATATGATTCAGTATAGTAAATCATATCATACAGCATTTTTTATTTATTTGTATCTGTCAGAATTGAATATTTCATTTTAGTCAAAGTTGTTTATTGTCATGTACAATGAAAATATCTCTTCTCAGAAAAAAATACAATAGGCCGTATTGGTATGTACAAAAATATACATACAGTATATGCAGAGATTTAAAAATGAGACAATAAATTGACAGTGCCATTAATACGGTTAAAGAAATTGCAAGAGTGACAGTGTAAAGTTATTGATGTTGTTATAAATGCTCATTTTTACGGAGCCTAATACATGACATGCATAAAAAAATGCATATTGTGGCCACAACTTAAAGGGATATTTCACCCAAAAATGAAAATTCTTTCATTAATTACTCACCGTCATGTTGTTCCAAACCGGAACACAAATGATATTTTTGATGAAATCCGAGAGCTTTCTGACCCTGCATAGAGAGCAACACAACTGATGTGTTCAAGGCCCAGAAAGATAGTAAAGACATCGTTAAAATACTCTGTGTGACATCAGTGGTTCAACCGTAATGTTATGAAGATATAAGAATACTTTTTGATATAAGATATAAGAATGACTTTATTCAACAATATATTCTCTTCCGTGTCAGTCTTCTATGCATGTTCATGAGAGTACCAAGATGTTGCTGTCTATGCAAGGTCAGAAAACACTCGGATTTCATCAAAAAATTATTGTTTGTTAATTTGTGTTCCGATGATGAGCGAAGGTCTTATGGAACGTTTGGAACGACATGAGGGTGAGTAATTAATGATAGAGTTTTCATTTTTGGGTGAACTACCCCTTTAAGATTCTGTTCCTACAATTTGGCAATTCATTCCCTAGTTCTAGGTCAAATTTTTCATACTGTACATTATAATGCTGCAATACCTAAAATCACTTGTAGCATTTTAATCGATTTATTTTAATTTATTTAAAAATAATAGAATAAAATATTTTTATCGTCCATTACATGAAAATAATTATTTGCTTCAGTGTCAGCCACAATTTTAATATCAGTGCATTCCTAATGGAAACGTTTAAAGGGTTTGACTCAGAATGACAAATTAAAAAAATCTAGGGCATGAAAAGAGGAAATAGTACATCTGTTGCTTTTAATTCAAATAGATGTTAATTGACAAGATTTACACTTTATGTAGACATGAACATTTGTGTGCATAATACTTGAGAACATTAAATTACAGAAAATAGATTAGATTAATAGATTAATAATCAGCATTCACTGTTCTCTGAACACATTTTAAAGTGATCTGAAATACCTGTAGTGATTTTATTTAATTTCTTTAATTAAAAATATTTAATTTCAGATTGAATTTAACTTCATTACACCTGCATTTGGACCATGGCTGATGTCACAAAACATTCTGTAATGATCATCACATATCATGATTACAGTTGAAGCCTACTGCCTACAGTTGAAGTCTCCAATAAGCAAATAAAGCCAAGCACATTTGGCCCAATACAGCCTGTAATACAGGAAGTGAGATTACAACAGTGTTCTGTTATGGTTTCACACACTACAAATGACACAAAGACAGTTGTAATTATTTAGCAGTGAACAGCTTTAAGGTTAAAGATCAAGGCAAATCTGTGTTGAAATATATCTTCCCCCAGGAGGTGGCATTTTACACAGGGGAATTCCAGGACCGTCCCATCTATCAAAGATGGCGCAGAGCTCACCCCTGCATCTGGATATGGTTTTGTTTGAGGCGTAATTGAGGCTGACCTTACATTATGTTGTCTGTTATCAGCTACCCAGGGTTTGACACACTTATCACAATAACCTCCTCCAGGTAATGTTCTGAAATGAGGCAGATATAATTTTAGATTTAGCTTTGATTTAACTCTTGATCATTCGTTTATTGGAATATATATGTAAATGAAGAAGTGTGGGAGTTCTGTTCTGCACATGTCCACCAGCAGCATGGAAATATTCATGGAAATGTTTGTCTGTCATCCATTTATTCTGGCCTCATAAAGGATTGACATGTAATTATGATCTTTGCACTGTAATTTAGTGCACCCTTCTGAAGCTTAAATAAGTCATAAAGTAGATATAAATGTGGTAAAGTGTGAAGTTTAATTTAATATTCAGCTTTGGATATTCTCATGGTTTCATAAACATGCATACAGTGGGGTCTAAAAAGTCCACATTAAAATTCTGAGATCCTTAATATATTTTAAGCCAAAAATCGTTCTGCTAAATCTACAGTAAGTTGTAAGATTTAGGTTTTGTTGTTGGTGTTCTTTTAAATATATTCCTAATATCTATAACCAATATATAAAAAAATAATATGGAACTTTTGCTCAAATAATGAACAGTTTTCAATAATGCAAATTGTAATAAAAGAACTGATGAGAAATAAAAGCTAAAAAGATTTTTCCCTTTGGTCTCAGACTTATGAACCCCATGGTAGATACGTGCACACTGAATATGTCAGATGAAAAGACCTTCTTCCATCATTCCCTGTGGTTTCTACTGCTTGATTAATTAGGCTATGTGGAATCATGGCTTCCAACACCCACCACCAGTGAAATTGTGAAAACCTCAGAGTCAGGGTCCCACAGGAAAGTCAGGCAAGAGAGTCTTCATCTGTGATTGATCTCCTTGAGTTACCTCTGTTACTATAGCAGCCATTACCACTAATCCTCTCTGTTTTAATGACCTCATGGTCACGCAGCATCCCACTGCTTTGATTCTGAGAGCTGGAGGTCTGCTTAAAAACTTGCTTTGAATTAAACCAACCATCAAGTTTATTTCTGGAACAAATTGTCATTTCTAATTGATGGTTCACCAGTGCTTTCATAAATCTGTCTCTTCTCTGCTGCTTTTGTGTGCGTGTCTGTCAGTCTCAGCAGGCTGTAGTTGTCTGAATGTGTTTTCTATTTGTCACGGTTCAGCAGTGATGGAGAAAACCTTTTATATTTATGTAAAATGTAAAGTAGCTTCTAATTTGGTTCTAAAACCGACATTGTCTGATATGAAGTTTCCAAGCATGTGTCCTCTTTGTCTCTCGTATCTATCAAGTTATTTAACTCATGAAAGCAGCCCATATGACTCATGTACTTTATTCCAAGTCTTTTGAAACCAGTCACAATGTTTGTGGAAAAACTGAAATTTATCCATTGGCAATCTTCACCACTGTAGCTTTCAAATGTCATTCATGTTCACATTATCACGGATAATATAGCATGTCAAAGGTTTGACTTCAGTAATGCCAAACGTCATTGGTTCATGTGTCTCATAACCAATTTTCATATTCAGAACTGGCCAAATGAGATTTGAGAGCTGCAGCGGAGGGTGTTTTAGCTTTCTTTTAGTCACAGAAGGAATATTGGAATATAGTGCATGGGTCATATGGAGCACTTTTATGGTGCGTGTTTTTTATTTATGTATTTAATTTTTTTGTACCTTTGCTCACCATTGACTTAAACATTTCCTTTTGTGTTCCACGGAAGAGAGCAAGTCTTAAGGAAAGACATGGTGGCGAGTAAATGATGACAGAATTTGTATTCTTTGATGAAGCCAAGATTACAAAGTACATAAGCTACTGTTCAAAAGGTTTAAAAAAAGGATAAAAATAATAATACTTTTATTTAGCAAGGATGCAGACATTTGTAATGTGACAGACGACTTGAGTATGCCTGTTTGCCATCACAGGAATAAATTAAATATTAAAATATATTTAAACCGTTATTTAAATAAATGTTAAAACAGTTATTTAAATAAATTGTAGTCATATTTCACAGTAATATTTTTAATTGTATTTTGATCAAATCGATGCATTGTTGACAATAAGGGATTTGGCTCATAATGAATAAAAAAGTTAATTAAATGTAAAAATCTTACTGACCCCTGACTTTTGAACAGTGGTGTATATCCTCTTTCACCCTCAAGATGACCTAATATCCCATTATGTTCTGCAGACCTAATTCAAATGGGACACAAATAGGACAAGTGGCTGTTGCACATTTTATTTGGGTGCTGTTCACCTTAATGGCTGCCTGAAGGCTTAGTTGGCTTGAGTGTGTGAAGCCTGGGCACAGCTCCTGTGTCTGGGAGGTTCTCTCTCTGGGAGGGCACTTGGAGAAAGCTTGCACTGTCTGGGATCTTTAGCAGGGATACAGAGACTGTGGTGCAGTGTGTATCTCCTGCAATCATGGTGTGCTGTGCCTGTATGGGATGCTACCTTTTACTAGATCTGCTCCTGCTTGGAATGCATGTGGAGGGCAAATGGAAAGCCATGGTAGGAAACAAATTCATGTCTTTTCTTTTAACTGTGCTTCAATTCACGATTCATTATTAGATGGTCGGATTTTGTTTGGATGTTTAGTGCAAGAATCGTGTAAAATAACATGAAAAGGATTTTAAAAAATATATTAGAAGTTGTTTTATGATCTGGTTGTATCGAATTATCTGCTTATGTATTCTAAAGGCAAAAAGTGCAAATGTATAATATCACATTGTATTGAGTTTAGGCAGCTCTTGTATAAGCTGACATGTCTAAACTTTCAGGAAGGTGAATTTAGAGATCTTTAATCATTCATAAGTAATGGAGACCTTCCCATGAACATGTTCACTTGCTGAACAAGGATAAAATAAAAGGGTAAATGAGCTGGAAGCTGCAGTTTGAATGGAGGTTATGGAGACCGTAAGACAGCAATACAATTGAAGGTCAACAACATGTTAAGTTAATGTTTTGGTCTAGATAATCTGATTGACCTGGGTGCTGAGGTCATTGGTAGCCAAGTAAATTGAATACTGTCTAGTTTTCTTCTTCTTTACCAATTGCCCCCTGATTTCCTTTCTGAGGATCCACAAAAAATGTTCCAGGTGACTTTCATGATGGGAGTGTCAGATTTGCCCAGCTGGGTTTCTCAACAAATGACCTGCAAGGATTTCCCTCATACCTGTGTCTTAACCATGATTTATGGCGTGTCTCTTCATTATTCACTGTTGGGTCAGCTGTGATGAACACTGATAATATTTTGCCCTGCGGCCTTGAGTTCCAAACTCTGACATTGTGCTTCATCATTTTCCAGTGTCTGTGAAACATTGGTTTATATCTGTAAACCTCCAAACTGAGTTAGTATTTATGACCTTCTCACTGACAGATGCTTTATCTGATATTGATGTCTCCGTCGCTTTCAGTTTTAGATCTTGAGATCTTAGTCTGATTCAGATTTATTGTCACTTTCAAGTACTGTACAAAGCTAATGAAGCATCATCTAACCAGAAGTGTCATTGTTAGATAGAATATAAATAAATGATGGTAAACCACAAATGACAGTGCAAATGGCCAATGCCCCCAGAAAGTGTCTGGACACTTTTGGTCTCATAAATCATACTTGTAAATGTTTTAAATTAATTGCATGACGAATTCAAAAACAAAACAAAACAAGTGACATATGCAAACAATACTGAAGCTTTTCCCAGAACTAGCTTTACTTTTCAGAGTCATTTTTGTGACTGTTCAACAACATGTCCCTGGATTATTTCAGTAGATGTATGAAGTTACAGTAGTTTCCCTGGGGTTCACACAGATGTTGTTGTTCACACCTGCTTATTAAAGGTGTATTTTATTGCAGTTTGACGACCAGGAAAAAAAACCTTATCTTAATTTTAAACTTTGTCTCTATAGCCTTGAAAACTTATTTGTGTAAAATATTTGTCTTAACTCTTATGTTGTGTTCGGATCATTTTGATCCAAAGAGGCCTTTTCCTGAAAATTGTAGCTAATTTTATCGCATTGGACAAAAACCTGCTACCTACTCACACAGGGTATAACTAGCCTACTTCCCAATGTTTTTTTTATTGTTTTTGTACTTTTCCCCACCTTGTTACACTTGTGGTGTTCCTGGTCAAAAAAGACCAGCCTACAAAAATATCTTATAAATTGTTACGCTATATCACCAAATATTGCATTCATTCTTTTTGTCAATTCAATGTTTTCTTTCAATTAGGGTAGGTTTTTCTATTTCTTTATGGAACTGATTGATCTTCGGCCTCTTTGATCCGAACTTATGCACTAATTTGTGGATAATATTGTCAATTTATCACACTAGTGAGCTTAAATGTTTAATCAGGAAGTTTGTTTTGAAATGGTTAGATCTTGTACAAAATGGCACAAAGTCACAAAAATGACTGGCCTATGAAAATAGCTTCTAAATCTAGTTACGCTTTATTTCAGTCTTTTTATCAACTTGTTGTATTTAAATTAGGATAGATTTTCTATTAATTTTTTTAACTGAATTAATTTCTGAACCCAGACTTTTGAACAATAGAGTACGAGTAAAATGGAGTAGAATTGTTTGTGTTTATTGTAGAAACTATAGCAATTGAAACCTTTAACATGGAATATGCAGAGCATCTACTCGCTTCCTCTCAAACATCCCACTGGCTGATCTTCTGAACAAAGTGTAATTGTGTCTTGTAGCATCTGGTTCTGCTCCAGCTTCTCTCACAGGAGTTGTTCCAGTGTTCGGTACAGTTCCAGCCAAAGATGTAACCTGTAGCACTGAGGAGGGTAAAACAATTATTTGGGGAGCTGTGTCACCCTTGAGAGGATCAAGTGTCCCTCTCATCTGAGGCAGCCGCCTTACAGTGTTAAGTGCCTGACTGCTCTTTCTCTGTAGCTTATTGTTAAAGAAAGAGAGGAGGACAGTAGGATGGAGCCTCTGGGTCTCTGAGCTCTGAATCACGTGTAGGCCATTGCCTTATCACAATTGATCGTTTTTTTCTGCTTTGTGCAATATGCACTTCATTTTTATGGTACCTGATTTGGTGATCATCTGGCTCTTGTTTTTGGTTTAAACTGAAAATGCAAAAAGGGTGCTCAACTCCATCCTATCTGGATGTTTTGGTTGCTTTTCTCCATAATTAGATGAATAACTGCTGAAAATGCACACAATATGTACCAGCTAAGCAGAACTGACTTTAGGGAATAGGATGCAAACAGTTTGTGCTGAAATGGATAACAATAAAATTATTTAAATACACTCAATGCAACATTATACCCTGCTAAACGGGATTGCAGATGATTAATGAGTACAGCATGTTTTTGCTCTGAAATATTTAATGGATTATCCCCTTAGCATTTTGTTAATGGATCTTGTTTGCCATGCGGAAATCTCCTCGCAGTCTATCTCTTATTTTTGTTCTCTTCCAGAACTCCAGTGTCTCTTCTAAGAATGAAGATCTTCGTAGTAAATGGGCCATGTCGTCTTATCCGAACAGAACTTCAAAGCATTCGGTTCGTGGCTTTGCAGTGGTGGACGAGTCTGACCTTCTCACATCTCCCGCCATCAGCACACATAGCAGGAATAAGGACACCATTGACAAAAAGATCCAGTCCACCACCTTCAAATCATCACAAGAGAACTTCACTTCTCAAAAACTGAAAGCAGATTTGGGTGGAGGCCGTCTTGAGCGGCTCCCTTTGAAGCCCTCTGGGGACATTGCTGACCTAGATTCTATTTTGAATGTAAAGACATCAGCTGGTCAAAAGGATCTGGTCAGGCCTACAGTCCCTCCTGAGTTAACCCAGCTGACTGAAGAAGGTTTCTTACTTCCTTCAAAGAGTTTCAACGTAGTTAAAAAGCCTTTGGTCAGTGTTCACTCAAAAAAAGGATATGAATCGCTTGTAGGCAAAGGACAAGCTCACCACAAGCACTCAAGCAAGAAAGGAGTTGCATTTAAACATGGTGACGTTATATTAGGCATGGATGGAAGGAGATACCAGCTCCTCAGTGGACCTCCAGGGCCTGTTGGACCACCAGGGAGAAAAGTGAGTTTTAGTATTCTACTAAATCTTGATGAAATCATGTGCTCTTCCATGATTTTCTTCCTGTAACATATGCCAAATTGAAATCTGAATCCAAAAACTTGGGGAAAAAAGTAGAAGTTTATAATTTCTATATATGTCATAGCAAACATAAACATAAGTTAATTATAGTGGTGAATCTCTTTTCAGAGGGGTACTGTATAGAACAGGGGTAGGTAATGTCGGTCCTGGAGTGCCGCTGTCCTGTAGAGTTTAGCTCCAACCCTAATCAAACACACCTGAACAAGCTAATCAAGGTCTTCGGAAATTACTAGGGCTACAGGCAGGTGAGGTTTTTTTTCAGGGTTGGAGCTAAACTCTGCAGGACATCGGCACTCCAGGACCGACGTTGCCTACCCCTGGTATAGAAATAAGTACATTCGAATAAATTAAATTAGTTAATGTAATATCATTTTACTTATATATCCTTTAAAAATTAGTCCATTTGAATATACAAAACTATTTGGCCAAGCAATAAGACATTGCAACAAAATTACAGTAACCTAAAATCAGTGCTGAAGCCTTCTGAGGTCATTTGCACTATGATGACTGGGACACAGTTGCATTTGTATGAAACGATAGACGTGAAAGCATCATTTTTGGTTGGGAGCAGACTGAAGGCACAGTCACATTAGTGAAATTTCGTCAGCAAAAATGACTCACTGTCAATAGATTAGTGATGCACAAAGCTCTGCTCACATAGAAGTCACTTACAAACCAAGGTTCATTCCGTTGGTCAACATGGCAAATTTGCATGAAAAACTTGAACCATATACAAAATTTGTGTGGGGAAAGGTTTCGCCCTTCACCAATGGAATATTTTGTAGGAAATATCTAGCCACTAAATGCTGCGATTTGACCAATCAGAATCAAGTATTCTAGGATGAAAAACTTCAGCTTTTCAGTCTTAAGAAAAAAAATTGCTGCTAAAACAAGTAGCTACTACGATTTTAGTGCAAATTAAAAATATGTAATGTCTTTTGTGATTTACAGTAGCTATTTTTCCCTCTCCTCCTGTCTGCTGGAACTGAAAACTTGCCCAGTCTTTCAGTTTGCAAAACAGACAGTGTTTGTTGAGCTAGAAACAGAATACTGAACTCAAGTCACATACACTTTCTAGTCTGAGAACTAATTCTTAATCTCACTATGTATTCAAACTTATTTTGGTCATTGGAAATACATCATTGCCGAAAGCTGAATGTTATGTGATCTTTACATCTTTTAATGGAGTTTAGACGAGTATTCCTTTAAATATGCTTCACATCTATAATGAAACATTACTACACTTGCCCTTTTCTGAATGATAGCCTTCCAGTATGAAACCCAACTATAAGGCTGTAGTGCTAAATGTGCACTTTGCAGAATGTTAGAGGTTTGGCAGCACTCTACAAATTGGCATGTCTAGGAGTGTCACATTACGTAACATACATAAGATTAAAATGGCCATGGACCTATAAATATTAATTGACTCAAGATTCAAAGTCTTCTACTGTATCTTGATTTCCATGCTTATATTTGAACATGGAAACCGATCCTCTATAAACTAAGTATGATGGTTGATGACAGTAACTTTGAACTTTGCTGTGGTTAAATGCTTTTTATAAATGCCCACCTCCCATAAATATATTTCATATGTAGGGCCCTCGGTTTAAGATTGCTTTTGTTGTTTGAACAGGGGTGCGCAGGGAAAAGGGGCTATATTGGATACAAGGGGGATACGGTAAGGAATTTACATTTCATTACAGTATTCTGTGATGATGACACCATACTGATTTGTACCTGTATGTCGTTCCAGGGTTCTCAAGGAGACCACGGAGCAGATGGGCCAAGAGGCATACCAGGACCTCCAGGTCCACCAGGACTCCCAGTCCTCTACCTTTGGAGCAACACAGAGGAGGATTGGGCTGCATTTAAGGTAGGCCTTAATACGCCATATTCTGGAGGACCTAGCTTCACTGGGTTGGCCATACGTGCCGTTTTTACGGGACATGTCCTGGCCAGGATTTCTGTATTGAGTAAAATAACGTGCTGGCATTGTACATAATCTACCAATCGTCGAAGGTGGGATCTACTATGAGAGGTCAAAGCGATGCAAATACACGTACATATTAGGGGTGTTCATTCACCCATTTGACTTGAAGCTACGCTGTGCAGACCGATCGTTGTATGACATCAAAGTACTGTGAGAGCGATACGAAAGCACAAGGAGCTGTCTGATCTCTGTTACTCTCGGGTATGTCATACATTGGTCGGTCTGTGTTGCGCAAACAGACAAAACCTGGATATTTTAGGCAGTATAGAAATCTTGGCCAGGACAAATCCTGTAAAAGTGGCACTTATGGTCACCCCAGGCTTCACTATTTGTAATCTGACTAGCCACGGAAATCATGTGCCACAGTTTAAATGAGCTATATCGGCATAAATTAGATGAATCTAGATAAAGTAGTCAATCATCCTGCCCATCCCTAGCAAACATGAATATATAACAGTGAGCCACCGCCCTGTCTCTCTCAAACTGCTGGATGACAGTCTTTCTATGTTCCTGCCAGACCTTGTATTCTCTCTATTTGTGACTCTCTATTTTTGAGCATATATTTAAGTATAATTGTAAAACCTCAGGTTTGACCTCCCTGTAGATTCTCAGAACTCAAAACGGTTGTGAATATCTGCTTATTATGATTGTGCAGCTGCAACTTGGCATTATTTAATGTTTGTGTGTGTGTGTGTGTGTGTGTGTGTGTGTGTGTGTGTGTGTGTGTGTGTGTGTGTGTGTGTGTGTGTGTGTGTGTGTGTGTGTGTGTGTGTGTGTGTGTGTGTGTGTGTGTGCGGAATATCTAAATGTTGTTTTTTTTCATCATCGTTTGGCAGAATCCTCAAACATGATGGATGAGTGTAGTCCTCCAACGAGGAGTCATATGTGTATATTGAGCCATTGGTGGAGGTTGAGGGAGTTGTACATTTCTTAAAGAGTGAGATTTTTACAGTACTGTATGTACATTCAAAGACTGTGCTATTGTGATGTGTATTAGGGTTTTAATATTTTTACATGTTTTTTGTGCTGCCCCACAAGTTTAAGGTTTCACAATTTGAAGTGCCTTCACTTGAGGGATGATTTGATTTGATTTGATTATTTATATGAAAAAGTCATTACTGTATGAGAATTTTATTTTAGCCCAGATCATTGTGGAAATTATTTAAGGGCTTCATTATGGAGGGTCAGATTTCATATGGTGTAATGGATAATTTGGCTATTATTTAGGAAAATGAAGTCAATGGTACATATTTTTGGCAAAAATTATCCCAATTTTCTCTGTAAATCTTAACTACATGATGTCATTTTTTTATTAAATAAATGACGGATAAATATTGTTTTACCATGTTTTCTCCGATGTGTTTTTTTTCACTATGATCAATGATAAAAAGGCTTTGGAAAAAAACCTTTCTATAGGTTTCATCTCTGATTTATATAATTTGTCCCATAGCATGTCATCTTTAGATGGATTTGGTTAAATGGGACTGATTCTCTGTGTATTCAGTGGTGATTAGGGATGATTTGTCATTGAAATATTATAAACTGGACCCTCACAGACATTGTTTGTGCTGATGGTGCTTTGCTGATTACCCAGGTTGCACTCTGTATAATGGTTGCAGTGTTGTGAGGAGGTTTTGACAGATGTTTAGATCCCTCTTTTTCAGTGGGACATGTGGAAGTGCACTGGGAGGTCCGATTCCCCAACTTCTCTTAAACTCACCTTCACTGGACCAGCAGTGAGCCGAACTCTGACCTGTTGCCAAATTGAGCATGTGCCAAGACAAATGTTGTATAAAGCGGAGGCGGACTGGGTGATTTAATATCAGTGTTACAGAGACTGTGTGTCTATATGGGTTCGAGGCCTCAGCTTTTCCAGGCCACACTGCAGAGACAGCGTACACTGTCCCTCAGTTCTTCTCCTCTATTTGAACAGGAGACATGCCTTTCAGCACTCCCTAGTTTGTGTTTCTTCAAGAGAGGAATTGAAACATACAGGCATTAAGTGTTACAAGAGTTTATATTGAGGATTTGTTGTTGAGCAGTTTTTTCTCTATTAACGCCAGTCAGGTACAGAGCTTCCCATCATCTCTCTTATGCGGTCTAAATTGTATTTATGCATTTATGCATATGCTGGGTCTGAAATCACTGTTTGTTTACTCATTTAATATTCATTACATAATGAATGCCACATGTGGGAGTAAATGAGTCAATTGAGACAGCCTAAACAGTCACAAAACAATAAAATAAATAATTTAAAAAATAATAATAATAAATATAAGCTATTTTTGGTAATTTGGTATTTTTTTAAATATTTTCTATGTTCATTTTTATTTCAAGTTTTAATGATTTTTGTACTGAAACTTTTTTTTAGTTAGTTGGGAAGACAATATTTCTAATTTGTATGTTTTGTTTTATTTTATTTTTATAGAGAACATCTTATTATCAGTTGCTGGCAGCTGGATGGCCAGTAAGTATTTGAAATTAGAATAAATGATCAAAATGTCATTATAATATATGGATGTGGTCTCTCACTAAACCTTTTCCCTCTGATGTCTTGCAGAGACAGACAGGACACCGTGGACCAATGGGTGAGACCGGGAGACCTGGTTTACCTGTGAGTACACACTCAAACACACAGAACACTTTTAATGCAGACTGAATTGTTAGAAAACCTGTGTTGCAGGGTATGAAATAATTTTACAATGATCACCAACTATTTTGGGGGTCATTGTGGATCTTTGACTAGTGCGGTTTACTGTAGTATGATGAATCATGAAATGGTTACAGACAGATTAGATATGAGTGTTTTTGGTTTGGTATATACAGTACTGTGCTTAATTGTTTTATTCCTGAAGGGGTTACCTGGAGATCCAGGTCAGGCAGGACCACCAGGCCGAAGAGGCGAAATGGTACCCATTAATTACAATATCTCTGTTTTTTTGTATGTGGCTGTGTATGTGGGTGTGTTCATAATAGCAATGATAGTTCAATGGTATCTTCAACAACAGTTAAATGTTACTATGAGGTACACTACTGTTCAAACTTTGGGGTCAATACGATTTTTTATTTTTTAAAATAAGTCTCTTATGCTAAACAAAGCTGCATTTATTTGATTAAAGCTGCAGCAAAATCTGTAATATGAAAAACTATTGTTATTTAATGTAACTGTTTTCTGTTTAGTATGTTAAAATGTCATTATTCCTGTGACGGCAAAGCTCAATTTTCACCATCCATTACTCCAGGATTCAGTGTCACATGATCCTTCAGAAATCAAAATCATTCATCTAATATATTGATGTGTGCTCAAGTAATACTTCCTATTATTATTAATTTTCATAACCGTTTTGGTGCTTAATAATTTGTGTAAACATGATACTTTTCCTTTTTCTTTTACAAAATTATTTGATGAATAGAGAGTTCAAAAGCACAGCATTTTAACAATGTCAAAGTATTTACTTTTGATCAGTTTAATGCATCTTTGATGAATAAAAGTTAAATTTTTCTTTCAAAAGAAAATCTTACTGGCCCTAAACCTTTAAACATTGGTGCAGCTTAATGCAGAGTGCCTACAGGATTTAGTAACAAGCAAACACTTTATAATAGGGTGGCATTGGACCAAAGGGTGTTCGTGGCAGAGCAGGGACTCAAGGAAGAGATGGAGAGAAAGGTCCGGATGGGGTGACCGGATCTCCAGGGGTTCCTGGCCTACAGGTGAGACTAAAGGCATGGGATGTCTAAAGCAGGGCTCTCAAGTCTCACGCATTCACCGTGAGACACACGCATTTCAACTAGTTGACACGCTCTCACGCCATACTTTGTATTTCTCAAGCTGAGAAGGGATAACGTGTCCCGCTATATAAAGAATTAATAGACGAAGGAATACAGAGGATAGTTCTCTGCCGAGTTCATAGCTGTCTCGAGTTATACGTTAAATGCCACCTACCAGCCAATCAGAAATTAGGATGTTGTTGTTTCTGGGTAAATTACGCGATTCTGCCGCAACATGGATGCGCATCGGTATTTTTTTTTTCGTATTTAAGATTCCTGGACGAAATCACTTAAAAGATAGGGAGAGCTGAAGTTGTAAAATAGCCAAATTCATGCAAAAGTATTATTGATGCAGTCAAAAAAAATACACAAAACCTCCCAACTGCTTTGCAACCAGAAGCTTTAGGCTTAGCTTTGGCTTCCTGAAAGGAAAGTACTAGAGATGTTATAACAGTTGGTACATCTGATAAAACAGACAAATTCATCCAAATAAAAAAAGTATCAAAAATACAAAGAAATTTGGCCCCAAACATGCCAAATGAACAGCAGAGGCTAATTTATATATATTTTTTTTATACATTTGTATTTTTAAATACATCAATATTTTTATTTTATTATAATTAATTTTTGTCTTTCATCAGATTTACCAGATGTTATAATTTCTATTTGTTCTGGTCAATTATGAACAATAGGTAAAATTGAACTGCTAGCAAAAACTTGGGTGCTGCAAATATTTGAGTGACTCCTCCCCTTTGTGTGGCCCCTCCCATTTAAGTGACCCCTCCCCTTTGTGTGGCCCATCCCCTAATCTCACTACAAACTTTAGCTATAACTTGAGAGCCCTGCTAAAGTAGCTTTTGTAGTAGTTGTAAAAGTTCAAGTTGGGACACTAGTGTGAATATGTTAATGTTTTCGGATAGATTATGGTAAAGCTATGAATTGTAGCTGTGGTCTGTGGAACATACAGTATGAAATTAAATAGCAGAAAACAATATGTTGTATATTTCTGGTTGTGGCTCAAGGGTTCTCGCGGTTACAAAGGTGACACAACGCCCCCCGGTGAGAAAGGAGATGAGGTACAGTATGAGGATATGTAATATTCTGAAATGCACAACACTGTAACCGCCTCATACAGGATTATAATATGCTTAATGTAGTTTAAAGCAGTTTTTCTGCCTCCATGAGTAGGGTTTTCCTGGTGCTCCTGGCCTTAGAGGAGACAAAGGGCAGACTGGCCAGAAGGTAAAGAAAGCCTTTATCTGAAGTATTTATGATGTATTTAATTTGTGTGTAATGTTTATATATAGTAATTCAACACCTATACTGCCCCCTAGTGAATCAGGCGGGGACACTACCATAAAAAAATATTATTTTCTATAGTTGTAATGTAATTATTGGTTATGCCTCTTGTCATTTTTTTTATAAATAGGGATCAAAGGGAGAAATTGGGTTTACTGGCTTTTCTGGTCCTCCAGTAAGTAAATCACTGCATATTCTTGAACTGCTAGTTTTAAACATTATTACTAGTAACTGGTGTTAGTATCCTTTCTTTATATTTGAGTAAATATTATGCATGAATTTTCTCTTTTTCTTTTTCTTTTCTTTTCTTTTAAGGGACCGGTTGGTTTACAAGGTGTTCAAGGCATTCCTGGACCACTTGGTCCTAAGGTGATTGATTTAATTGACCATTTATTTTTGTGTATGTTTAGATTCATCTTGACAGTATAAATAATTTTGTTTTCATAGGGGGATCCAGGAAATGATGGAAAACGTGGTCCTCCAGGGTCAGTGGTGAGTCATAAATAACCTTATTTTTAAGAGTGCTTGTGACACTTGTGAAAACTTGAAAAAATTAAATTCTTCAAACTATGTTTCATCTAAGTTTAACTAACTATATCTAAGTATAAAATGGATATCCATTATGACCTAAAAGAAACTACATTTTGGGGAAAAATGTATTGGGGACAGTGATTATTTCTTATTAACAGAGAAATAACCCTTATCCAGGTATTTATGGATACTGCTTAATAAGGCTCAGTTATGTGTTTGTGTCTTGCCAGGGAGCACCAGGTGCTACAGGATTGGTTGGTGCACAAGGTTTTAATGGCTCAGAAGTAAGTGATTGACACTTACTGAATTTGTAGTGAGCAATTTCATTGCTTAAATGAATAGTCTACCCATAAATAAAAATATCACTTTTACAGCCTCTTGTTGTTCAAAACCCATAAGATTCTCTACTGTGGAACATAAAAAATGTTTTGAGCACTGTTTGTTGCCAAACCATTTTGGGTTCCCATTGATTTCTACTGTATTTCTTGCCCATACAATGGAAGGCAATGGGGACCAATGTTGGTTTCGTAACCAACATTCTTTGAAATATTTGCCCTTTTAACAGAAGAAAGAAAGTCATGTGGGTTAGGAAATGACAAGAGGATGAGTAAATTATCAAAGAAATACTTGACTTGGTTATAAACCAAAACACTTTTGCTGTTACAGGGGGATGCTGGACCTGCTGGCCCCGTGGGGCGGAAAGGCCCTCAGGTATACAACACTGTTTTGTGTCATTGCTTCTGTTCTTAGAGAATGCTCAGAAGCTGAAATAATATTAAACCTGTCGTGATTGTTCCTCCTAGGGGCCTAGAGGTATCGAGGGAGACAGAGGCCCGTCTGGTGATCCAGGATCACAGGTAAAGTTTATTATGTAGGCTAGCTGTGCACATACTCCTACTCCCAATGAAGTAGAAAAACATACAAACATGGGTCTGTTGTGATAATCAGTCAAGAGTAAGCTTTGTCATGGATGTTCTTTTCCACAGGGTCTTCAAGGTCAGGCTGGTCCACAGGGTCTCAAAGGTGGCATAGTAAGTTTTAAAAATGTTTTCTGTGTACATATAGAATATGTACTATTACATGTGTTATGTGTTTATAGAATGGAAGCCCTAGATGTTTTTGTTTGTGGACAGGGGCCAGAGGGTCCAGCAGGTAACAGAGGGCTACAAGGCATTGAAGGACCCATGGTGAGTCTGTTTGTCAATATATTACATTTAATCTAGAGGAAAGCATTTATACAATTCCTTATAAACTTACATAGCAGACTTTCAACAACCAATATGGCCTTAAAGTTCAGTTAAATTTTTCCCAGCAATATTTTAAGTTGCTGATGTGTACTGGAAACATGTGTACTGGCTGGAAACATGCCTAGTTTATCTATTTTTGTTTTTTTACAGTAGTAAATCTATATATTTTTTACTGATGATAATTCAGTTAGGGTTCAGTAATTAGAATTCGTGCATTCGTTCATTCATTCAGGGTACAACTGGAGATCCAGGTCCAAAAGGCTTTCCAGGTGTCACAGTAAGATATCTGTTTCAAATCTCACCGTATGTTTATTTGACATTTTAGTTCATATGTGTACATGTATGTCCTCTATCATGTATTACATCAATAATTAATGCCTTTAAATTCAGGGCAGTAGGGGACCAGATGGAGAGAAGGGTGACAGAGGACCCAAGGGGAAAAACGTAATCACCAGCACACAATATATTCAACAGAATACATTCAAAAATTCTAAAGCTTTAAATGCATAATAGGAGTTATTCAGGAAATTGCCTATTTATGATTGTACTGTATGTTTTTAGGGACCAAAAGGAGCATCAGGGATCATGGGTCCACAGGGTGAAAGGGGCCAGTCAGGCCTCCCCGGTTTACCTGGTGTCAAAGGTCAGCCAGGTGCTCCAGGTATCCAGGTATACAGTCGCACAGAAGATTCCCTATGACACGCCTTACTAAATATTCTTTATATGCATATATGGCATGATCTTTAACAACTGAGGTTAAAAAAAGCTTTCTTGGCAAAATACATTTGTCCTTTTTCCCCACAGGGTATAGATGGTGAAGTGGGTCCTCAGGGAACACTTGGAAAAGAAGGTCAAAAGGTCAGAGTGCTTTATGACTTTCAGGTGGAACTAAAAGCATTCTTGTAGCTCAATATTTTACATCAATCCACCTGTGATTGCTCCTTTTAAAAACGATGCAGCCCAAAGGCTCTTTCGCTGTGTCCTACTAATACATGCACCTAAATCAATAACATCTTTTACGTGTTTTTTTTTTTTTTTGGGAAACAAAGGGCGGCAGGGGTGAACCTGGTGATAATGGAAGAACAGGACTCAGAGGATCCAGAGTAAATTTGCTATTTGTTTCATATAAAAGTCTGAAAAATCCTGAGACCACCCGTGAAAATGCATCTACTTGCAAACTCATCTGAAATCCATCATTTCAAAATAATAACAATTTAAAGGAATTTGTCAATAATGCAAAAATTGTTTATTAAATATTTATTAATTAAATGCCCAGTTTTAAATGAGGACAATTTTAAATTAGTTTTGAATCCTTATATTTTTTTATTATGGTCTCAGGGTTATTCATGTGTTTTGTTTCATGACTTATCTAGATATTTAACATTGTGTATTATGAATAGACAACATGTAAGTTGTCCTGTATCATTTGATCACAATCACTCGCGTTGTGTCTGTATGCTCAGGGTCGAGCAGGCCAACACGGTCCCCCTGGTGTACCTGGAATAGTGGTAGGGAAATTACATTTCAGTAAACTGAGTCAAGATTTATTTGGTTCACGTTTTATTGAATTGATCACATTTAATTTGTTGTTTTTGCAGGGTTTACGAGGTTCAGTCGGTGCCGAGGGACCAGAAGGAAAGCCTGGTACACAGGTTCCCATTTCATACATCTAATATCCAGTTTTTTTTTTTTTATCAGTCATAGTGATTCATCATATATTAATCTTTGCTTTACCATTACACCAAAGAAATAATAAAAAATTGTGCTGATTTTATGTATCTGTCTTGCAGGGTGTTTCTGGATCTGTTGGAAGCCCAGGGGATAAAGGACATTATGTATGTTTCTCATCATAAACCAAAATATTCTGCGAGATATATTAGTCAGTTGAGAGCAGACTGCTGTTATAGTAAAAGTGTGTTGTAAAGTCTGGTCTGTAATGATAGCAGATGATTCTTTAATATAGCTAATACCAACATTAGACCTCAGAAGAAGGAGAAACACTTGATACAGGCATGTCGAGGTCAGAAAGATCAGAGACTATTAAACTTAACAAGGTCTTAAACATCCTGTCGGGTCGGTCCTTCTGTCATGGAGGAATGATCTCTGTTTCAGCATGACAGCAAGAGCCTGAAACGGTTTTTGTAAATGTTAAACTGGTTGACTGAATCCTATATCTATATCTTGTATCTCTTTTATATTTTTGTGTACCTTTACAAATTCAATAGTCAGCATGACATTTCAGAATGTATTTAGTATTTATTTTGTCTCATATTTGCTTTATTGACAGCAGCACATGTGCTGCATGAGCAAGTGTGTGTAAAACCTGATGATGATCTAAATAATGATCTAAAGAACATCTTGTGCTTCAGTGGAAGAAAGAACATTTTCATCTAAAAGGAGTTAACAGGATCAATGTCACAAATTAGATTAATAGCATAGAAATAGTTAAGAGTCCTAAATATTTGTGTTCCCTTTTACATCAAACAATATTCATTGTGGACTTTTTTTAGTCTTTCAGTCATTTTTCATGTCATATATAACATATCTTCTGTAATATTTGTCATTTAAAGGGCCAGAAGGGCCTGATTGGAGAACCAGGAAAACAAGGCCCTCCAGGCTCACAGGTGAGCGTAACAACAGGACAAACTGATTGCAAGGACTGTTAAAAATTACAATTTTACACAGCAGTCAAACTTTGACAAGTATATCATCACAGAATTTTAAATTCAAAAGCTTTTTTGTTCTCGTTCATTAACATCTACTGAAAACACAACTGTTCATCACCAGTTCACGGTTTCCCCTCTCATTAGGGCCCATCTGGACGACAAGGCCAAGATGGCACTCAAGGTCCTCCTGGTGAGAAGGTAAGCCTCTCAAAGCGTTGTATTGCTGTAATAATGTAATTAATGCATAGTGTTCACATGTATCACCACTGTGTGTTTCGTTATCAGGGCTTCACTGGAAAACCAGGCATTGCAGGTGCTCAAGGGCCTGTAGGCATGTATGTAAGTGGCACAAACCCGCATAAACCAGTCCAGACTGACATGAAAATTCATGATCGGCTTGTAGCTGAGATTTGATTCTATATGCTGTTTGCTTGCTCTCAGGGTTATCCAGGAGCCACAGGCATTCGTGGACAGCCAGGTCACATTGGAGAGAGGGTAAGAGCTTTCTGCTGTAAATATTTTACTGATTATTCTGGATGTCGTATCACATATATTGCCTAAATGTGCATCTGCAGGGTGAACCTGGCATCAGGGGTCCTCTGGGTACACCAGGGCAAAGAGGGCTACCTGTAAGTTGATTTAAATGTCATCTGTCAAGTATCATTAATGTCATGACATTTTGTTAATTTCTTCTCTTAAACAATTGTTACCTTGTTAACCTTTTAAGGGTTTACGAGGCCCGGCTGGCGAGAGGGGCCCACGCGGACCAACGGTGAAGTAACTTCTCCATTCAGAGAGCCAAGTAATTGAATAGCACTGTTTTTTATATTCAGAGAGGTTATCAATAATGTTTTCAACCTTTTTTTAGGGTCGCCAAGGGGAAACAGGACCTGCTGGCTTGCAAGGATTGCCTGTATGTAGCCCTCAGTTTGAATTATACATTTAGATTTTTGAGAAGCAGAAAAAAAAGAATACCTTGAAAGCAATTAAAGTATAAAAAGTTATTTTAAACTGCAATATTTCATAATATTTGTTTATATGTAATACACCATTTATTGCATGTATATTATATAATACGTCATTTTAAATAGTATGTGTATTTTGTATTGAAATACACATATATTAATTTCTATATATTTTATATTAATTGTGAAAGAACTTGATTGCCTAATGCTGATGAACATTATTCTTTTTATGCAGTCAGCACTGTTGAATGGTAAAAGATCATAGCATTACAGGAATTGTTGTTCATTACATGTTGTACACGTGTTTGTGTTTTTGTGTCTATGCGTCAATTCAGGGGCCCTCAGGAGTGCCAGGGATTGAAGGAGTAGCTGGAAAGCCAGGCCCTCCTGGGAGCCAGGGGCCTCGGGGGCCACAGGGAAAACAAGGACCAATTGGATTGCCAGTGAGTGGGTACCCCTCATTTTGATTATTTAAATTTTAGGATAGTTTTCAAATAATGTTTATATAAAGTTACAATAAGAGTTTCTGATCATATTCTGCTATTCTTCAGGGTTCACCGGGAACAAATGGAATGGTTGGTCAAGCTGGAGGGAAAGGAGGGCAGGTATTGTAAGCATTTCAATTTACTAAAACATGTTACATAACACAGGATTAAGCATTTGATGTATAATGCTCTTCTTTAGGGATTGCCAGGATCTTCAGGTGACCCTGGATCTGTTGGATTGGATGGACCACAGGTTGGTTCATTTCAATTTATGCAGAATTTCATGCTATTAGAAGGCATCCTGTTTAAGTTCCCTGAATCAACTTCTTCTTTTCTTGGGCAGCTTACCAAAAATAAAATCTGACTTGATCTCTGGTTTAGTATGTTTTTAACAAAGGCATGATAATATTTTGATATAAGGAACATAGCATAAGTACTAGAGATTTTTGTTTGATGCAATAGCTACCCCATCTTGTTTAGTAAAATTATCATACAGTTTATTCACTCTTTCTGCTGTAGGGCCATCCTGGTCCAGTTGGTTTTGAGGGGCCAACAGGGCCAAAAGGAGAACATGTAAGTGTCTATACTGATTTAAATGCATCCATCAAAACCACCAAATCTGTCAGCTTTACACTCTAGTATTTTTCCAATTTAAGTGATATAACTAGGGTATTTGATTTTAGGGATCACCTGGACCCATTGGGAAGCCTGGTCCAAATGGCCATCCGGGAGAACAGGGACCTCAGGGCTCTCAGGGAGTGCAGGGCACACCGGGACCACGTGGCAAAGAGGTCAGTGACAGTGATTACTGATTACATGAGGCTTCAAGTCTCATTATTAAGCCTCACTACGCTAAATTTGTGGTCATTAAGAGTTTTTTTTTTAAAGAAACTCATTGTTTTATTTAGCAAAGACAGAAAAGACATGCATAATGTTACAAAATATAAAACGTCCATTTTCACAAAAATATTAAGCAGCACAACTGTTTTTTTAACACTTATAATAATAATACATGTTTGAAACTGAAGACTGGAGTAATGGCTGCTGAAAATTCAGCTTTTCTTCAGAAGAATAAATTATGTTTTAAAATAGATTGAAATAGAAAAGTCATTTTTAAATTGTAGTAATATTTCGCAATATTATCGTTTTTATTAGATTTTTTTGATCAAATGAATACATCCCTGCCCTGGTGAACATAAGAGAGTTCTTTAAAATAAAAAATAAAAAATCAGTAGTTGTATATATCTTAAACATTCTTGTTCTTTTAAAGTGCATTACAATAAATGATAATGAGTATGATGTTTCATATATAGGGAGGTATTGGGCCTCCAGGTGATATTGGTGATCCTGGGCCTAAAGGACAAAAGGTAAAATAATTGTACAACACTAAGTAATATTTCATTAGATGATCTGTTAAGGACTATACTATGAACTGTTTCTACACAAAGTGAAGTTACTGTATTCTTATTCAAACAGGGTGACCCTGGACATCGAGGGTTCTCTGGACGAACAAGGCCCATCTGGATTTTTTGGGGACAGAGGAGAGAGAGGACTGAAGGGGAATAAAGGCTACATTGGATCACAAGTTAGAGATCTTACTGAGCAATACACATTTCTGTTGGACAGACCAACCTAACTATTGTGCACTGTTAATACGTAGTAGAATAATGATTGTGTCTTCACCAGGGTCAGAATGGATTGATGGGAAAGTCTGGTCCATCGGGTTTGATGGGTCTAGAGGTATGATTTTTAGATACGATGCACCTAAATCAACTTGCATGATTGTAGTTTTTGACAAGAAACACACTTTTGGTGTTGGTTGGTTGGTTGAGTTTATAAGTTTGCTTTCAATGCAGGGTTTGATAGGCCTTCGGGGACCACCAGGAGCAAATGGTTCACCAGGCCCAAAGGTATTGCTCCCTTTTCTTCCTCAAGTTTCTTTCATCAAGTTTCCTTGTAATAGAACAGGATTACTCTTATACATTTCTTAATGTAACAGACCTGCTCTTTGTTTCATAAGGGGGAAACTGGATCACCTGGGGCACCTGGGCATCCAGGAGATCAAGGCAGTCGGGTAAAATCAATGACTGTTTTCCATGATACAACAGTTTGGGTAAAATAACATTTGAATTGTGAACTGGGAACAAGACAAGAGATGCTGCATTTCTCTCACTGCCCTTTTTTGCATATATATTGGCTGCTATATAAGATTACAGGAACTGAGGGAACCTCTCGATGTCAAATTAAAGTCATTATGTTTTTGTTTCATCTACAGGGAATAGCTGGGCAGAGAGGCTTACAAGGGGTTATGGGGAAGGCAGGACCTCAGGTTAGTACGGCTAACCGTTTCAAGGTAAATCCTGGTTACAGTGCTAGATTTTCAGCGGATAAAAAATACTGATATTGCAGGGAGCCGTGGGTCCCAGAGGCCCCGAGGGCTTACTGGGTCCAAAGGGTATGCCGGGACAAGAGGGACTTAAAGGTGAACCAGGAAGACAAGGACCTCCAGGGCTGATGGTAAGGCTCTAAATTAAAGAAGAATTTTTATAACGAGTGTCTAAAATCTGCTTGATGTCAGCTGATGATTGTCTCTTGTCTAGGGACCACCGGGGCTTCCTGGTAACAAAGGACCCTCTGCATTACCAGGAAATGAGGTAGAATTTCAACATCATATTTTCCAAACTTTTTTCATTGTCATTGTTAAATAGCAATATTTTAATGTTCTTTGCATATAATAAAAATTCAGAAATGTATTTATTAGTTTAATTGCATTGTGCTGTTATTTCCAGGGACTTCCAGGAGAAATGGGAGCTGATGGCCCTATTGGCCCACCAGGGCCACAAGTCAGTATTTGTGTGATTTAATATCAAGGAAAATTCTGCAATGAATCAGCATCTAAATGGTGATATTATTTCACCACCTGAAGACTAGGAAGTATGTATTATTTCTGTTTTATTATGTATTATTAATGTTTTAGGGTCCAACTGGCAAATCTGGGCCTCAGGGAAGGGATGGACCGAAAGGTCAGAAGGTCAGAGTGATCTAAATCTCTTTATTCATCATATGTTGGGATTGAATTTACAAATCTGATATAACATTCACTTTTTTCTTCTCTAGTTGCTTTATTTTTTTAAAAAATATTACCACTAATCACTGTAACAATCATATACTGTATATACACTTTTTTAATTTTTCAGGGAAATGATAGTCTAGATGGACCTCCTGGAAAACCTGGGCATGCTGGGAAGAGAGTAAGTACAGTGTTAAGGTTTTGTGTGTGTTTGTAGGAAACATTTCCAGCATTAACAGAACAATTACAATTATTCTTTCACTCTTAGGGGAAAAAGGGAAAAGCTGGTCAGAGGGGTCTCAGAGGACCTAGAGGGGAGAAGGTACTCATTTATTAATTAGTCATTTTTAAATGCTGCTAAAACTGTAAAGGCATGATGTCCATCACAAATTACCATATAAGCAGCTTTTGTTTGATGTGTAACAGGGCCAACAGGGAGCAATGGGAAAGACTGGACCTCCTGGCAGACCAGGACAATATGTAAATTAATACATATGGGTAATGTATGTAAGATATATATGCAAGATGAAGAGAATATTCATTAGTGGTCTACATTCATTGTTTTAGGGTTTACCAGGTTTTCGAGGTGAGAAAGGAGTGAGTGGTGAAAAAGGCTTTGAGGTTTGAGGCTTTAATGGAAATGTCATATTAGAACTGACAAAACTGAGAACCTTGAGGCTTACTCTTCTTTCTGTCTATAGGGAGAGAAGGGGGAACTTGGGCCCCTTGGTCCTCCAGGGGGAGATGGACTGAAGGTACCTTCATTCATCTTAATCAAATGCTAGAAGAAACTAAAAAGACTCAAGGCGCCTATTAGTATTTTGTGTGCAAAAATACTGAAAGTGTTAGTTGTTGTGTGTGACTTCTGTCTATTGGTTTATTTCAGGGGGTAGCAGGGCCTAACTGGGGGAAAAGGGAGACAGGGGCTGAAGGGAGAGCAGGTGATATGCAGTATTTAGAAATGCATGTACAGTAAATGTACAATGAGACTTCTGGCATGTAGAATAATAGAATAATGTGCACCTCTTTTAGGGGGATATTGGCCCAACAGGTCAAAGAGGGACCCCAGGTCTACCAGGGATGCCTGTAAGTTATTACCACACTGCATTAAATGGAAAAGCAAATTAAAAATATATAATTTTCCAAAGAATTTAGTGTTTCTTTCTAGACTGTTACCCAATTAATTTGTACTTTTTTAAATTGGTTTTAATTTTTAAACTCTACTGTTTTTTTCTACTGTTATTTTTACATTTTTAAACATTTATATTCTTGCGATGACAAAGCAGAATTTTCAACAGCCATTACTCTCATTTTAGGATTCACATGATCTTCAGAAATTTTTCTAACATGCTGATTTGGTGCTTATGAAAATATGCATTCATTTTCAAAAAAAAAAAAAGACCGCAAACTTTTATTAAACGGTAGTGTATATTTAGGATAAGGTAAATATTTGAAAATTAAATTACATAAAATTAATTATGAATTATTTAATGATCAGATCCAAGAAAAAAAATACACATTAAGGTCAGAAGCATTAGACACCTTTATACACAAATGACACTCAAGTTAACTATTCACTATATCCATTTCTTCACCCCACAGGGCCTGTTTGGAGAAAAGGTTTGGAACAAACATTTAAATACAGGGTTAAATGCACATTTTTCTCTTATCTAGTTTACTTTTGCAGTTAACATTTGTTGATAATGAAATATGATTTATCCAGGGTTTAAAAGGATATCCAGGACTTACCGGTCTAAAAGGAAAGAATGGACCTCCTGTGAGTTTGCCAGTACTGACAGACACCTGAGTGATATATGTAAAACATGAGTCATGGCATTAATGTATGTGCTGTAGTAACTGTAACTGTGTTTATTGTAGGGTCCATCAGGTCTTCCAGGTCCACCGGGCTTATCTCTGAACCTAACACTGACTCAGCTAAAAGTAAGCAGCTGATAAGTGGTTTTAGGATTTCAAATGTTTTTGCTCAGAATCCATTCATTGTATAACATATTTAATCAGGTGTTAACTTAATTGCTGTGTGAAAATGCCTTTTGTTTTTCTGCACAAATTAGGACCTCATGTACCTCTCCGACAAGTCCAACTATCCACTTATTAAGACCCTGCTAGACTCCCTTCAGCAAGACCTGCGATTCTTCATAGATCCTCCAGACGGCACTAAAGAGCATCCAGCCACCACCTGCTTGGAGTTGATGCTCAGTCATCCTAACTTAACCAGTGGTCAGAGTCATTCTCATGAATGTTATTGTTAATCTGTAGACTTAAATGTATTATTCTGGTCTGTGCGAATAATTATACTTTCTGTTCTTGTCTCAGGGATGTATTATATTGACCCAAATCAGGGCAGCCCTGCTGATGCTTTGCTGGTATATTGTAACTTCGGTGCAGGTGGACAAACATGTTTGGCACCCCTGCAGCCACAGGTAAGTACATTTTTCCTCAGCATCCGATGGGGTCATCATATGTGGAGAATTTTTTTTTGATAAAATAGCTTAAATACACACTTTCGAAACTCAAATCTCACTACTGTTTAAAAGTTTGGAGCAGGTGAGATTGTTTTTTAATGTTTTTGAAAGAAATCTCTTATGCTCAGCATGGCTACATTTACTTCATCAAAGATGTAATAAAAACAGAAATATTGTGAAATATTATTGCAATTTTAAATAAGTGTTGTCTATTTTACTATATATATAAAATATCATTTATTTTTGTGATGGCATAGTTGAATTTTAATCTTCAGTGTCACATGATCACAGAAATCATTCTAACATGCAATTCGGTGCTACGTTTTGCTGCTTAATATTTTTGTGGAAACTATGATTCCTTTTTTTAAGGATCTATTGATGAATAGAAAGATCTAAACTACGGTGTTTATTTAAAATAGAAAACCTGTACTGTCTTTACTGTCACTTTTGATCAATTTAATGCATCCTTGTTGATTTAAAAGTATTAATTTCTTTAAAAAAAAAAAATCTTACTGGCTCCACATTTTCAGCTGTTTCGTGAATATTAATCTTATCACGAGACGCCTCTCTGCTTCAGATCCCCATGAAATCCTGGCTCGAAGACACCATGCCAGACTCCTTTACATGGTTGAGCACTATAGATGGTGGCTTTCAGGTATGTTGTTTGCTCAGAACCACTAACTCCTGCCATCATGTGTTTCCCACTTGAGAAAATCATTGTGTCTTTACAGTTCGATTACATGGAAACTGGTGTGGTACAAATAAGATTCCTACGACTCAACAGCAAGTTTGTGAAGCAGAACATCACATTTTCATGCCAGCCGAACAGCCACCAGGGCTTCAATGAAAGAGACATTAAGTTCCTTGCAGATTCAAGAAGACAGAGCTTCTTGGGAACATTACTGGACTGTGAAGTAAGATAACTGTATCTAAATGATAATGGATTGCATTGTTGTCGGTATAAATTTATTATGTCCCCTCTCTGTCTGTGTTTAGCCTGTAGGGTCACCGGATACAGGCCCTCGGGAGTCTGTGTTCCAGTTTGAGACTGAAGACCTGGAGCTTTTGCCAATAAGAGATCTGGCTTTATTTGGCCACAGTGATACAACAGAACGGTTTCAGTTTACTGTAGGACAAGTCTGCTTCAGCTAAAACACAAACACATTTGATGACTCGCTGAACTGTTGTGCAGAGCCCTTACTGAGTAGCTCTCTGCAGAGCCAGGAACGATAAGGACTTTCTTTACTCTACTCCATCTGCTGTAGGAATGGAGGTTCCTAATGAAGTTTTCACCTTCAGTACAATAAACTGATTTGTTGTCTAGTGTCAACAGCAATCTGTTGCGCAGCTTCTCATGAGGAGATGTAATATATTGTTTACAATGCTTGTTTTTTTCTTAAATAACTGATTATTTATGTAATGTCAGGATGTTACTCATCACATTTTAAGAGCAGTTCACTTCCACAAACCATGATTTTTTTCAACAAAACAAAAAAAATCAACAACCTTTAATTCAGGCTTTGTTGCATCTTATGACAAAGAGCACTGTGATATACACTACATGGCCAAACACCACATGTGCTTGATGAACGTTTAATTTTAAAACCTTTGGCATTAATAGATAGTTTGTCCACTCTATACTGCTGTAACGGCTTCTGCTCTTCTTGGAAGGCTTGTAAACAGATGCAGAGATTTGCTGTCACGTTTGGCCATGTGGTGTATGTGACACTCAAATCTGATATTATTTAAACAATGTGCCTCAAACATACAGTATATGAGGCACTGCTTGTGAAGACTAATAACATGAATTCATTAGTACAATGAATATTCTGATCAGGCAGTTGCTGTTGGACCATTGTTTATGGTGGATCCAATGGAATTTACTATACATTAATTAACAAATTATGATGACCGTTTCTGAATAAAACATATCAATTGTTGTTCTTGTGTGCAAATTGCAAAAAGAGTCCCATTAAAAATGATGACAATTTAGCTCATTGTAAAAGTAGCTCATTGCATTCTGTTCTTATAACAAGCTGGTTTTATTCAAAAGAGTGTTTTGTGGTTGGGTATGTTATGGTTGCCTTAGTAAAAACCAAAGGAAACCTAAATAAGTCCTCAAGGGTTTGTGTTCTTTCAGGTTACTCTATGAATTAAAAATATCTTCAGCATGAATTATAAAAACTACAAGGATTTTTTGAGATTTTAAAGTTGGGAAGTGCAATATCTACAGGCAATCGGGACAGTCTGTTAATGTGAAAACCTAGGTATTGTAAATGTGATTTTGCCAAGGAAAAACCTAGATTAAACCTAAAAACCATATAACCGTGAAACTTTTTTCAGGATTATTCCAATAAACAATTTAACTATATAAAACTCACTTTTGATCAATTTACACCGTTTTTGCAGCCTAAAAGTAGCCTATTAATTTATTTTTTTGCTAAGCGCGTTTTGTCAGCTACGTTCATTTAGTATACTCCAATTACCATTTCAGTGCAGAACTGTGTAGTATAAACCTGTAGGCTTGTGTGGTGAATAACGGGGCTGTTTCATAAAACAAGTTTACTAAATAAGCCAGGTTTATTTTATCTGAATAATTGTCAGTTGATTTGGTTTAAAATAAGCCTGGCTTATTTGGTAAATTTGGTAAAAAAAAAACAATCGCACACGTGTAGGTTTCTCTTTCTGATGGGTCCCAGTTGTGGCGTGCCTGGCGCCCTCTGGAGGATTCTTTGGAAAAGCCACAAGTTGCTAGTGTACTGTACTACGCGCGTCCTTACAGCTGGCTTGTCTTCGTCTTCAGGAAATCACTTGAACCCTGTTCCGAGAAAAATGGCTGCAATATGCTACATTTAATCCTTCAGGATTTTCAGACGCGTCGCTTGGAAAGTCGCATGGTGTTCGCCACAGGTGAAGAGTCGAATGGGATTTTTGTGAGTGTGAGTGGTCGCTGGTGAGCTCTAGGCCCTTCAGTGATGCCTCGGACCGTCGTGAAATCCTGAGCCGATCAGAGCTCCGCTTCACACAGCTGGACGCTCGACGTACTCCAGGAAGAGAGGTGAATGACTTATTGATGTCCGATCTCTGCGCTTAATCCTGCATGAACATAAACCACAGAGAAAAGTAACCCAGTGTGAGTTTTATTACTTACTAAATGGAGAAACTGATCTGTTTTTGTACTAAATAAAATGTAAATAGTTTTAAGGGTTCTTTAATAATATCAGTTTCAGTCAATTATTTAGTCAGTGAGAAAGTGTTGTCTGACAGTTGCACTTGGTCTATCGGCTTGGCAACCGAGAACCGGTTCTGAATAGAAACCATTATTTGATTCAATTCGTACAATATACCGAAGCAGCCAATTTATTTTATTCATATTTTCTCTGCCGCTGTGGAGTTACACCGTACTAAAATAACTCTTTGTTTTCTGATCTAATTATTCGCGAGCTGAAATGGGAACGCATGACTCTTAGGAGTCGGTTCTTTTGAATGATTCAAAACAGTCGAAGAGGTTGTGGAATAAAGAATGAATCAGTCAACGATTTATTCTTGTTTGGAATGTTTTATCATGATATATAGTTAGATAACGTTAATTGGATTGGTCGGACGATATCTGTCTTTTGATGTCTCCTCAGCTGATGATGAGCTGCAGCTTTAGACTGCTTTGTGAATTAAACTTTTAAAATGTATTTTTATGTTAGTCAAAATACATCGTAATTGCTTTATGCCGTCGACGTCTTTAAACTGTAAACATAAAAACCGTTTCTCTGTATCTGTATTATCAGTACTGAATGTGCAGTCAGCTGCCCACGCAGGACTGACGGTGTCTTAATGCCTAGTGAACTGCCTAACTAGACAGCACTTTTGAACATCATGGTCAACCCAGAAATGTTGTACAGGTAGGCAGCTCTCTAGGTTTTTAGACAACGTTTGTTTTCTCTCTCTGTACACAGAAACCTGGCCACTGAGTTTATGAACAGTCCGGAGAGAGACAGGAAATCATGCTGCCTCCATCAGAAAGGGATTTTGTATCTCTGACTCTAAGCGAAAGCGGCAGCTACACCAACAGCAAGCAGTGGCGCCGACAGTCCTGCTGGAGGGTGAGTTTAATATTTCACACTCATTTGTTTGTTAAAATTGTGGTTTTATCCAGTAGTTCCGAGACCCATCTGTATGGTAATCTGATAGTTTTGCCTAACATTTGATTACAAAAATGTGATAGTGAAATCATCTTGGCTTTGTCTCCAGAAATGGAAACAGCTGTCCAGATTGCAGCGCAGCCTGATCCTGTTTACACTGATGCTGTTGTTGGTTTGTGGAATTGCCGCATCTCCCACTCTCATAGGGCACTGGAGAGGTAAGATGCTATAAAAAACAACTATTGAAAATGAGTTTCCAAATTGTCTTGTTGAAAAATAAAAATTGCATAAGTTATAATATGGCTTCTTTAAAGTTGGATGTAACGGAAGAGAGAGAGAGTTTTTCTGATTAGAAAATTGAAAGTTTTTGGTTAGAATGAAGCAGATCTGAATGTGAGGTATTCAGGTATTTGAAATAAAGGCACCGGTTTTAATCAGATTAAATGATTGGAGTTATGGAAGTAGTATGTTGTTTCACCCAAAAATACAGTTATAAAAATATATTTTGATGATAAATTACAAGGTAAAAAAAATAAAAATTAACACACATGGATGGGTCATTTGCAATTAGATCAGTAACGGGTTTACAAAACAGACTCATGCCTTCAGAGTCATTATACCTCTGTGTTTATGTTTCTCAGATGGTGTGGTAGGGGAGAACGTGTACGATGGAAAACAGCCATTTGTTGTCAACCTGAAAAATGAGTACAAGTACATTCTTCCTGAGCCACCGTCTGAGGTTAGCCTGACCTATTTGTATCTTGCTTTCTTTTTGGATGGCCTCTTTTAATGAGTAACCTGATAACTCAAGGTTACAGGCTGTGCTGTATTTGTGGTTCATGGCAATAACGTATGTTTTCTTCTGAAAAACAGAAAAAGGACTACCATAGACGTGGACCTCCTGTCTTGCAGAACCGTTTGCAAACCAAAACAAATGTTTCGGGTCTGTTGGGAGTAGAAAATCAGGGACCGGACCTGAAGAATGAAAATAAAGGATCCGAGGAAGGAAAGCCGATCATTAGGTTTGATGTTTAATGTCAGCTGTACTGAAATACCTTATAAATGAAAAATACATGTGCATTTTGTGTGATGAAGAGCTTGGCTAGTATAGAGGACTTAATAATCCTATGGTTTATTATAATTTTTTATTTCTCACACATGTGTAGTTGGCGTGGAGCTGTGATAGAAGAAGAACAGGCATCTGATACTGACACCAAAGACACAGAAATCCAAGACGAACCAGCTTCATTAGCTCTTGGTTTGTTATTTTGTCAGCTACACTCCTTTGATATTGAACAGGAAAAGATCCAGTTGCTCAATCTATTAATACGTTCTAAATATAAACCCTTTTTATGCAGCTGATGTGCCGAATTCATTAGTTTCTTTATCTGGATTGCACTGAAGCAGCTGTTTCCGGTGTTTCGGTTTCTTTCAGCTGAGAGCAGGCTGGAGGCTGTGAGAGAAGCTTTTAGACATGCCTGGAATGGATACAAGAAATTTGCTTGGGGTCACGATGAGCTAAAACCAGTCTCTAAATCATATGGAGAGTGGTTTGGACTTGGGCTGACCCTAATTGATGCTCTGGACACCATGTGGATCTTGGGTCTCAAAGAGGGTAATTTAGTTTGCTAGAGAAAATACATTACAGAGTCTATCACAGACCGATTTTCTTTTTCTTGTGGGAAAAAAATCCAGTCCAAGTCACAAGAAATGATGTACTTTTTCATTGTACTCTTCCTAATGTATTTTTTTTTTTTAAGAAAAAGTATAATATATATATAGTTAATATTTGTCCATTGGTGGACAAAACACATCAGCCCTAAACTCAGAGCCTTGGTTGAACCCATCTTACTATGTCAGGCTGGTTAGGATGTTCAAAGAAACAAAGCAATTCTAGCAGTACAGAACCACCATTTCACACTTTTCTGGGAAATCAACCAACAGATTACTTAAGTTATATGTCTTCATATAAAAAAAAAAAAAATGTTTGTGAATTTTTTATGTTTACTGAGCTGTTTATGGTGTGTAATTTGGTTGACTTGATTTACAAAAATCTTGTTGACAGAGTTTGCAGAGGCCAGGGAGTGGGTGGCCAGAGAGCTCTCCTTCGATAAGAACATGGATGTTAATCTGTTCGAGAGCACCATTCGTATACTGGGCGGCCTTCTGAGTACTTACCATCTGACCGAAGACTCCATGTTCCTGGAGAAAGCTGTGAGTAAGAAGGACATGCTGATGAAAGGGCTGGAGTCTTCAAAGTTTTTCTTTATCCTGTTACTATGTTCTGGTGATTTTATCACATGATTCGTTTTTCAGAAAGATATTGGCTACAGACTGATGCCTGCCTTCAACACTGCCTCAAAAATCCCCTATTCGGATGTGAATATTGGGAAGGGGACGGCTCATCCTCCACAGTGGACTTCAGACAGTACCGTAGCTGAGGTCACTAGCATTCAGCTAGAATTTAGAGAGCTCAGTCGACTTACCGGAGACCCCAAATACAAGGTCAAGACAATGGACAGTCTTTCTCAGTTAAGACCCTAACACTCATTTAAGCGATTCTGTTCTCATAGCAACATGTGGTTACTTTCTTTCTGTTTCTTTCTGTAGCTGGCTGTAATGGAGGTTATGAAGCAGGTGCATAAATTGGATGGAAAGAAAGATGGGTTAGTGCCGATGTTTATCAATACCAACAACGGGCTGTTCACCCATCAGGGCGTTTACACACTGGGTGCCAGGGCTGACAGCTATTATGAGTACCTACTGAAGCAGTGGATACAAGGAGGCAAGGCAGAGAACGAGTGAGTCGAGTCTCTATATATTTGAACATAAAACAGCAAATATCAAAATTCTAGCTGTGGTATGATGACAGCCTATAGTGCTAATACAAAATCAAAAAATAAACAGCTTTGGGTGATTGTTAAAACTAAACCACAGCTGTCAACAAACAAATAAATATGCATGGTCAGGTTCATAGATTTATTTGTGTTGCCATTTTTTTTTTCAGCTTGTTGGATGACTACCTGCTGGCTGTGGAAGGGGTGAAGAAGAACCTGCTGAAGAAGTCTACTCCTTCTGGCCTTACATTTGTAGGAGAGCTGTCCCATGGGCACTTCAGTCCCAAAATGGTATGCTTGTTCTCAAAGAAAAACAAGCCCTCAGGCCTAGCAGAATCAAGTAGCTCATGTAGCCCCTTTTTTCCTCCTTTCCTGTTTCTTTCAGGACCACTTGGTTTGTTTCCTGCCTGGCACACTTGCGCTGGGGGCACATTATGGCCTTCCTGCTGATCACATGGAGCTGGCAAAACAGCTGATGGAGACTTGCTACCAAATGTACGCCCAGATGGAGACAGGTCTGAGCCCGGAGATATCTCATTTCAACATGCATGAGAGCAGCACACAGGATGTAGATGTAAAGGTGAGCTCAGGAAGAGCTTTCAGTTGGCAGCTGTGAAACGGGTATTTGTTTGAGTATGTGAAATGAAAACATCTTTGTGATCTCATAATGTCCTACAGATTGCAGATCGACACAACCTTCTGCGGCCAGAGACTGTAGAGAGCCTCTTCTACATGTACAGATTCACCAAGGATAAGAAGTACCAGCAGTGGGGCTGGGAGATCCTACAGAACTTCAATAAGTACACAAGGGTATGTGAGAGAGTGATGAAAAGGTTCCATTGTCACCTTGAAATGTTTTTGAACATGCAAAACTGTGGAAGGTACATTTTGTGCACTGCGTACTAATTTACATGTTTTCCATTCTAAATGGTATGTGAGATTCAAATGAGTGCATAGCCAATCATAGTGTCTCGAAAGCAGTTTTCAGATGGCGTACTGTTTCTGCTGTATTTTGGAAGTTTTGCATGATTTTTGTGATTGTCCACAGTCCCATTGCTCAACAGTTTAATTATTTATACTACTGTTTTGAGATCAGTAGTTTTTTTATTTTTATTTTTTTATTATGTTTTATCTAATTAGTACTTTTATTTAGCAAAAATTCATGAAATTAATCAAAAGTAACAGTAAATACATTCCTAATGTTACAAAAGGTATTTCAAATACATACTGTTCTTTTGAACCTTTTTATTGATTATAAAATCTTGAAACAAATGTATCGTGGTTTTCAAAAAAATATTAAACAGCTCAACTGTTTAACATTGAAAATAAGTAGTATTTCTTAAGCACAAATCAGCACATTAGAATGATTTCTGATGGACCACGTGACACTGAAGACTGGAGTAATGACTGCTGAAAATTCAGCGTTGCATCACAGGAATAAATTACATTATAAAACAAAACAAAATAAAAAACAGCTATTTTAAATGTTAATAAAATTCCAAACTATTACCGTTTTTACTGTACTTTTGATCAAATAAATGTAGCCTTGGTGAGTATAAGGAAGTGAAGTGAAAATCCTTATTCATTCATTATTTGTTTAGAAAATATGGAATTGAATGCAGGCATATTGTAAGACAAATATGAGTATCTCAAGATTGTTTTTCACACTGCCCCAAAGCCAAACTTTGGTGCTTTGTCAGAACAAGACTCATGATATCATTGACTCACATCTTCATGTGTCAGATACGTTGCTACATGACTTCTCATATTTCTTGGTTTATTCAAACATTGCCTCGCTCCATTTCCAAATGTACTTGCACTTTCTCTCTGCTTTTCTGAACTTCACATTTAACCTTCAGTTCATATCAACAGTTTACAAGAATGTTATCATACAACCTTCAGTACAGACTCATGCGTTCCTCTCCCCACAGGTTCCCACTGGAGGTTATACGTCCATAAACAACGTCCGTGACCCAGCCAATCCCAACCCTCGAGACAAGATGGAGAGCTTCTTCCTGGGTGAGACACTCAAATACTTCTACCTGCTGTTTTCCAATGACCCCAACCTTATCAGCTTAGACAAGTACATCTTCAACACTGAGGCCCATCCTCTACCCATATGGCCACAAGAAGAGTGAAGGACCCACAAGCACACGTGCATAACCAAACACACCTCTCTCAGGCCCATGAACACATTTGATATCCAAACTGCCATCTTTTTCTACACTAGGAACTCTTTGTAATTGAAAGTCACTAACAGGTAAAAACAAAAATGTAAACAGCCATGACAGAAACTGTTTGTAGATGTGTAGTTTCTGATTGTACTAGTAATCTGTGTTTTTATTAATAGAGTTTCTGAATGTTTTACTCTTTATGCTATTGTGATGCTGAATTAGCCTATTGAATCAGTATTTGCAGTCTCTCAGACAAAAAATGGTGGTGGTGTGTGTGTGTGTGTGTGTGTGTGTGTGTGTGTGTGTGTGTGTGTGTGTGTGTGTGTGTGTGTGTGTGTGTGTGTGTGTGTGTGTGTGTGTGTGTGTGTGTGTGTGTGTGTGTGTGTGTGTGTGTGTGTGTGTGTGTGTGTGTGTGTGTGTGTGTGTGTGTGTGTGTGTGTGTGTGTGTGTGTGTGTGTGTGTGTGTGTGTGTGTGTGTGTGTGTGTGTGTTGATGTGTGTGTGTGTGTGTAACCATTGGTTACTGAGCTTTTGTTGGGGATTCGAAATTTAGATAATGCTTCAAATCAACCTTGCTGTCGGGATTTTTTTTTCATTCGGTGTGTTATTTCCCCCCGCTGGCTTGGCTATTCAGGTTGAATTTTCAAATTGTAGATTTTTATGTTGAGCTTGGTGTTATTTAGAGGGTTTATTTTTTATATAGTAAATGTCTTTTGATGTTAAAACTCACTAGCAGGTCAGGTGAACCATTATTATTATTTAGTTGCAGATTTTTGTTTTCATATGTTGTGATTGCAGTCAGAATTATGTATTTTAATAGCGTTAATCAAGCACAATGTTTTTAAGGGTTTATATTATGGCAGTTTTCACTCTTTCAGGGGACCTACATCAGATGTGATTGTGTCCGTAGTGTTTGTGTATAAAGAACTTTAGGGTATTGGTAGATTATTTTGTAAAATATGAAAACTTTAAAGAATCTTCAAAATTCCAAATGTTTTCTTGCTGGAAGAAAAGTGGAATGTTTGCTATTCGTTTTTGCTACTTGTTGCAGATGTGGGCCTGATCTTAAATAGAATGTAAAAACCAAAATGTCAACTTTTTGGACCATTAGAGAATAGTCCTGCTGTTTACACAATTACAGATGTACTGTGTGCATTGTATTAGAAAAGCTTGGTTGAACATTACATCTCACTGCAGAATCTTACATTAATATTTTCCAGTTTTTTAGGTAGTATGTACATTAAAACCATTGCATATGTTCATCAAGGGCTGAGCATTAACCGGTTTCTTGTCTTGCTGTGGTGAGGTGTTCTGTTCCGCGAGTGCCTTTACATACAGGGCAATGACAAATGTAGTCTCTTTTCAATCCAGAGAATCATGTTTTTATGAGAATTCAATATATTTTAAACATCTCATTCCTGTTGTGAAGATATCTACAATTAGTTTTATGTGAGTAAATACTTTTGTGATTATTTATAATACAATGTGGAAGATTAACTTGCTATCTGTATTCTATTTCTGTGTATTTTATTTTCTCTTATTGTGTGAGAAACTGAAGACAGCTAGACTCAATTGAGCTTGTGTATCTCACAGATTTAAAATGAAGGGCTTTTCATGTCTCGCTCTTTTGTTTGTGCAAATGTCTCAATATTAGATGCCTCATGCATATTGACAAATCAACATATTTTTTAATCATTCATACACCAAAGATGTGACATGAACTTCAAAAATATTGTAAAACAGGAGTGATGAGACAAGTAATATGTGGTACAGCTGTACATATTCTGTGTAATGAAACATAAGAGTGAGTTTGTACAATTTTTTTATTATTAACAAATTCATATTTCATGAATGTATCTTTTTAATGTCAATTTCTGTGGAAAATGAATGGATTTAATCAATATTTTACAAGTTTACAATGTTGAAATAAATTGTACATAATGAACTCATGATGACTCCTTCATTGCTGCCTTCACCCACTGAGCAATGATTTCAGACTCCTTCTTCCGAGCCACAATCACAGACTCGGGGTCGTTAGGGTTGGACTCCCTGAGGAAAAAAAAAAGGAAGAATGAGCAGATGACAAAGCCAAATATGCATTTTATTGTCTTCATCTCTATCAAAGGTATACACACAAGTTCTGAAAATGTGCACCTTAAATCCAGATGATGAGCTCCCTCTGGTATGTTGATTGCAATCAGTGATGGACTGAGTGACTTCCTGATCTACAAGTGAAAATAATTCCATCATCGTTTCACAGAGAAGCACAACAAAACACCTTTTCGTAAACTTTAACAGCAACCAATAACAAGGAAATTACTTAAAGTAAATTATTCAGATCATCATTTGTAGTGAGGAAAAAAAAAGTACACCTTATAAAAAAAAAGGTTTGAAAGAGAAACTCTTACCCCTCCATTAGCCCAAGGATCTAGATCACCATTGGAAAATATGATATTGCTTGCGGTGGAGAGATCTAGAAGAGAAAATTCAAATGAATGCAACACTGAGCTCCCATTTTATTGCAAATATCCAATGAATATTAAAAGGACCAAAGACAAGCAGAACCTGATGTATAATCATGAGGTAAAACCTTTCCTTTAAAAAAAAAAAAGAAAGGCACTGTTTGGTAGCTACTGCTTACCGTCGCCCCAGAACTGGATCTTCAGCCACCCTGAACGTGGCACCACCCCCCACCTCTTTGAGCAATACTGTTCTCTCTGCTGCTCCGTGAATGTCATAGACGGGAACATGTCTGTCACATTGTTACTCTCATAGCACATCTCGATCTCAGTGCAGGCCTAAAATAACAAATATATTATATATACAACTACAAGTGAATGGAAAGTCTATTCATACTATAATGACCCTAATACATCAGATTAAACTTTAAAGCAAACTTCTTTACAGAAGTAATGTAACATGAATTTTTAAAAAGCATAGTGTCAAGTATTTGGACTGAAGAACTTTGGACTAATTTCTTCCAAAGTAATTAGTCCTGGAACCTGGAGACGATTTAGAATTTTCCAACTTCTGATTCCATTGTCCTGAGGTCGATGGTCTTTTTGGAATGGGTTTTTGGTTAATTGCCAGAAATAATGAGGTTAACTGAAGAGTATAATAGTAAAGCTTTTACATGTCTTGGAAAAGGTGGTTGCTAACGATTAGCTAAGAGGTTTTCAGGAACATTATACGTCATCACATACTCTTGCAATCTATTCCAATTGGAATCATATTGCGACCATGTTTGTTTATAGCCTCCGTTTAGCTTTTTACTTGTGATTGTATTTAGGCTTCAAAATTCATAAATGTTCAATTTAAAGTTTATCTTGACGAATTTGTGTAAGAATCAAACTTTTGTTGGAGATGTTTTTTCTGCAATAATCCAAAAGCCAATGGCAAAATCCTATTGGAACCAAGGAGATGCAAACTTCTGGGTTGGCCTACAAAATGATGTCATCTCTGCACTCTGTAGTCTCAAAATAAATCTGTTTTACTAAAGACTTGTGTTGTTGAAAACTAATATTCAGGGTTTAGAGAGAACTAATCAAGGTACCTGGTAATCCCATGCATAGCTGTTAAATCCAAGGCCACAGCCGGTGGGGTCGGCACACTCCACATAGAGACTGTAGAGGTCATAACATGCGAGCTGGCCAGTGGAATTATACACAATGCCTGTGGGGCGGCACAAAATTAATGCTGAAGCCTTTTGAGCCTTGCCAGTACCAGAAGGATTTTAAATATAAACAGAAAATGAAATCTGTGCAAAGCTGCTGTCATTTACCGACAGTATCTCGGAGTGCCGACATAAGATCAGTGCCATTCAGCATGGTTTCACACGCCACCTGTAAAAGTACAAAGCACTGCGATTTATCTTTAAGACACACAATCACGCGGGTTCAGTACCAACTGCAGGAACTGCTCTGTTAAGCAATTTTAAATGGAACCAGATGGGCTAGAATGGTTTCATTTGCTATATGCATCAGGAAAACATTTGACTAACACCATTAGGTTTTGCATTATGCACTGAAGTATTTCAGTGGCAAGCTTTTTAGTTTTTTTATGCTATCCCCCTTTCCATTTGGTGATGGGGTTGGCTGAAAATTCATGCTAGTAGTGACAAATCCAATACCTTCACAGGGAAGGCTGGCATGCTGCCCATGAAATGAGTGCTGTAGGGATAATCCAACATGGCCATCATGGTGAAGGCGTTACGTAAGAGTCCGTTCAGCTGATGAATGTCCTCTGGGGTGGAGGGAGTTTTACACAGGGAGAAGGCAGACTGGATGCGTCTGTAGTCTATGAGGTATAAATGGGAAAACATGGAGAATTAAATCCATTCTAAGAACAAAAGTCAGCACAAACTGAACACGGTTAACCATTCTGAGTGAATGGCTATAGATACCTTTCTGTTGTGCCAAAGTGTTGAGCTTCTGGAAAGCTCCTTGCACTGCATCTCTGCAGGCAGGCTTACACTTCTCAAAATCCTGAATAAGTAAACAGAACACACCAATATTACTCTAATTCAAAATCATAAACACTTTTATGTACAAAAAGTATAATATTTTAAAGGAATGTGTTGAAACAAAGGAAAGGGATAAATATCAACATACTGAGGTAACATCCCGGAAAAACTGTCTAGAGTCTCCAAGACCTGCGGTGGACAGGATGGGAGCACTAGCGGCTAACGCTCCGGTCACAATATTAGGGTACCTTATTCTCATGTAAACGCTTAACATTCCTCCATAGCTGAAAAAAGACATAACATACACTACCGGTTATAAAAAGTATATATATAAATATATAATATTGTGAAATATTATTACAATGTAAAACATGTTTTTATATACATTTGAAAATGTCATTTATTTCTGTGATGGTAAAACAATTTTCAGCAGTCATTACTCCAGTCACATGCTCCTTCAGAAATCAGTTTAATATGCTGAGTTTTTGCTCAAGGAACATTTCTTATTATCAATGTTGAAATATTTGGGGGAAGTAATAATAATAATAAAAAAAAAAATAGTTCATTTTCATCGATCCAAAGTAAGAGTAAAATATATTTAATGTCACAATAGATTACTATTTCATATAAATGCTGTTCTTTTGAACTTTGTATTCATCAAAGAATGCATCATAGTGTCCACAAAATATTAACCAGCAAATAAAACAACAGAACTAAATGAACTAACAGAACTTGTCCAACAGAACTAAATAACTATTATTAATATTTGGGCACCAATAAAAACTAAGCACCAATTGAGAATATTACAATGATAAAAAAAATAATAATAATTTTTTAAAAGATCATGTGACAATCAAAAACGGAGTAATGGATGCTGAAAATTTTGCTTTGCTATCACAGGAATAAAAAAAAAAACATTTTACATTTTCAAATATATTAAACAAAATGTTATATGTTAAAATATGTTCAATTGTAATATTTCACAATTTTACTTATTTTTACTGATTTTTTATCAAATAAATGCAGCCTTGGTGAGAAAAAGACTTTCTAAAACATTACAAATGCCATTCAAGGAGTCATTTCAAACTTTTGACTGGCAATGTACAGTACAGACACTATTTGTTTTTATTATTATTTGTTTAACTTCATAATAATAAAATAAAATTATGTAACAAGATGGATATTTATGAATATATACAGTATGTCTGTCAGAAGATAAGTTTCTCAACAAAATAAAAAGCTCACTGAGACCCACCTTCCACCAAAGACAATGACGGGACATTTCTGAGCTCCCAGTTCCTTCTTCAGCTCTGTGATCATGACAGCATAGTCAGCCAGGGCCTGCTCCACCGTCAACAGCCCCACCTCAGGGATATTAAATGAATCCTTCCCAAATGGAAGAGATTTTCCATAGTACCTCTGGAGTTTAAAGCAAAGCTTAAGATTAGTGGACAGTTATAGACTGTATGACTGCATAAACCTGACATCAAAGACTGAGTGAACTGTCAAACTTCCTCTATGGTCATATGATTCAACAGTTCCATGAAAATCTTACATGCTCAGCAAATATCACCAGGGCTCCCTGCACTGCTGCCAGCTCGGTGATGAACCCTGAATTCTGTGCAAACTCCCGTATGTCCCCTTCATTGCCAGTGTAGAAGAAAATGGGTCCATTGCCTTTCTTCCAGTACTGATCTACAATAAACACACAATGCACCCACTCAGTGTGGATATCATTTAAACAGATAATAAAAGTTCTACCAGTATGACAGTGAGGCAGATTATCACCTGTAATAAGGTAGCGCTGATCATATGTGCCATTGCCAAGGCTGTTGTAATTGAAGTGGTCTAAAACTTGTTTAAAATACTTTTCCTTGAAATCAGGAGCAAGGTCTCTGTGAGATGAGATGTCCTCATTGTTGAGCTGGTCCTTCTATAAAAGAAAACATTCCAAAGAGGACAAAAGAACAATTTGAAATACGAACATAGAGAGAATTATCTGTGATTTTTTTAGGAAAACAACTGAAACAGTTCGTTAGCAATAACATTTCATAAATCCATCCACTAACAAATATAGGGAAACTGAAGATCATAACTTGCCACAGATAAACGTGTCTCAGTTTTTCCACCGAAGATCAGCAACATGAATCCAAGGAAAAGCCCATGTGCAGCCATTCTCACAGAGACCCCATATACATCAAGCCTGGAATCTAGCAGTTTCAGAATCATCGCAGGGCTACTGACTGTCATGTGATCATGTCAGCTGTCATGTGACTTGTGTCGAACATAGTTCGATATTATAGTTTACAGACGAGTGCTTATCTCTATCCCTGTTGGGTCAAGAGTACGGAACGTGATTTACACCGTTATTATGTTAAACGTTGTCTAAGCAATCAACATAGCAGCTTCACAGTTTAACAATAATTTACCAAATAGTTTCATAATAAAGGTCAGGAACCATTTCATAGTAAAAGTCTTCATGAATTAAAATAACTCCCTGCTAAAAAAAACAAACAATAGAAGCCATCACAGAAATTCCAATGGTTTCCATTAAAATACCATTATAAACCATGAGATTTTTCCAGTAAAACCATTACAAAATTCCTTTTTGTAGTGTGTTTTGGCCATTTTTCCAATAGGATTTAACATCCCACCAATATAATCCATCCATCATATACCAGTAGACACCATTATAGCTCTTCCACAGGAAAAAGTTGGGCTTAGAAGGAAAATTTCACTTTAATTATTTATAACGTTATATAATTTTTGTAATTTTTTTCACTTTAATTTAACTAAATTATTTCCAAGTATCAAAATACAATAAGGGGAGGGAAAAAAATCTAAATCTTTGTTTTCCAAGAAAATACCACAATTATTTTCACTGCCTCAAACTCCCTGGACTTTAAACAGCCCTGTATATCTCTCCAAAATTGCGAAATACATTATCTAAATTTGATCTATGAGCACGAGAAGTGGGAACTGCACATTTGATCTACAATAGACAGTTCAATAACGACGTCAATAGTCTATTCCTGAAGACAGTTGTAATGATGGGGGTTAGGATTTGTTCACTAATTTGTTCAGTGACCATTTCTGCAGTTTACATCGTTACTTACCAGAAGATGGCGACACGTGTCTTTTGTGTGTTATTATTATTTTTTTAAAGACTGAATCTAGTAATACGCATACAGTAATTAACTATTCAAAATCTGTATTGGTCCATCTCAGGTAACTTTATTTAATTTTTTACACAAATTTGAAGTGGAAGATGGGTGCATTTTTCTCAGTCCTGTTACCAAAACTCAAATATACAGGCCTGAGTGAAAACCTGGGGACATGAATAACTTTTGTGTATTTTATCAAAAATATTACACATTTCTTTTTAAATGAATGTATTGAAAGCACAGATGGGATATGGAGGTACACAAAAATGCCAAATAAATGATTTCTGAAGGATTTTAAACATTGTTTAATGTTTAATATTTAATGTTAAAATGATGCGGTAGACACTGGGGACATGTACAAATGCTATATTTTCAATGTTTTAGGTAGTTTTGGTAATTTTTTAACATTATATATTTTACATTTGCAGTTTGATTAATGTACAGGACACTTTGCTTATTAATAAAATATATTTTATAATAAATTGTTATGCATGTTTGTACCTATTATGTCCTGGGAACAGAAATGACACCATTCGGTGCGAATGGCCCACTAGTTACTACCAGTTTTCCCAGTTTGACACAGAGGGCTGCATTGTTTAGCAGCTAACACCCAGCTTACTCATAAGGAGTCAATGGCCAATAACCGAGAATGAGAAGAACACATAGGCTTCAAAAGTTGTAGTATATCTGTGTGCAATACATATAGTAATAGATCAAAACTTAATGTAGTTACTGTGCATGAAAAAAAACTTCTTCTTTTTTTTCAGATGTGCAAGTAGTTAATTTTTTTGTGTTATTGTCTTCTTGGTTTTAGACTACAAACCATAGATGTTTGCAGCTTTTTTATTTAGGCCTAATACCTTAAGAGCTGAGGAGCCCATGATGGATCGTTCAACAAACATCTGTAGCGCCATCTGCTGTACATACAGTATAAGTAACTTTGAAGTTTGAATTGGAGTAGATTTGTACTCCTGGATATTTCACTTGTATCTCAGATAGTTTATTATGGTGTTCATATATTATATGTGAACACCATAATAAACTATCTGAGATTATGTGACATGTATCTTAATATATCGGCCTGCATGTGGACAGGTGTGCTACAAATGTGTCAAAACAGCACAATGCATCTCCATTTCCTTTTTTGTTTGTTTGTTTGTTTGTTTTTAAGATACTGTGAAATTAAAAGTAATTATAACCTTATTTGAGGGAACTCTAAAACCAAACTTGCTATGTTAAAATGGCAATATAGCAATGCTGGGATTTCCTCCCTCCAGTCCTTTTCTTCACTGTTTCCCTATTAAAATATATCAGGTAATGACTAAAAAGTGCTTCCTGGTAAGGCAAGGCAAGTTTATTTATATAGCACATTTCATACACAGTGGTAATTCAAAGTGTTTTACATAAAAGGAAGTAAAATAGTCATACAAAAAAAAAAAAAAATAATCACAACAATAAAGACAGGGAATAAAAAATAAAATAAATTATATAAAAATCTATTTAAAATAAAATAAAGTTTAATTTTAACAGTTAAGAATAAAAAAAATATATACATAGTGAAATCAGTTCGGACGTAGCACAGTTCTCATTCAACAAATGCACAGCTAAAGAGAGGAGTTTTGAGTCTGGATTTAAATGTGGCTAATGTTTTAGCACATCTGATCTCTTCTGGAAGCTGGTTCCAACTGCGGGTGGCAAAATAGCTAAAAGCGGACTCCCCTTGTTTTGTGTGAACCCTTGGTATTTCTAACTGACTCGATCCTACTGATCTGAGTGGTCTGTTAGGTTTATATCCAGTGAGCATATCTGCAATGTATTTAGGTCCTAGGCCATTGACTGATTTATAAACGAGTAAAAGTACTTTAAAATCAATCCTAAATGTAACTGGAAGCCAGTGTAAGGACCTGAGGACTGGTGTGATATGCTCTGATTTTCTGGTTCTAGTCAGAATCCTGGCAGCAGCGTTCTGGATGAGCTGCAGCTTTAATGGTCTTCTTTGGAAGGCCGGCGAGGAGACCATTACAACAATCCACCCTGCTGGTATAAAGGCATGAACAAATTTCTCAAGTCTTGACTGGAAACAAAACATCTAATTCTTGAATGTTTTTGAGATGATAGTATGCTGATTTAGTTACTGCTTTGACAGGACTACTAAAACTAAGGTTTAAGGTAATTAAGGTAAAACTAAAGATTTTTGACTTGATTTTTAGTTGTTTGACCCCTAGAGTCAAGGTGTGCTTTCACCTTGAGAACTCCATCTTTGTTTATAAATGCAATGACTTCAGTTTTCTCCTTGTTTAACTGAAGACAGTTCTGGCACATCCAACTGTTAATTTCATCAATGCATTGGCAGAGGGAGTCAATGGGGCTATAGTCATTTGGTGATAAGGCTTGGTAAATCTGGGTATCATCAGCATAGCTGTGATAGGCAATTTGGTTCTTTCTCATTATTTGACTTAGTGGGAGCATATACAGGCTAGACGGGAAGGGTGCAAGTATTGAGCCTTGTGGGACTCCGCATGTTATGGATGTCCAGTTAGATTTATGCTCTCCTATAACCTCTCCCTTCTAAGTATGACCTAAACCATTTGAGGAGCATCCCAGAAAGCCCGACCCAGTTTTCCTGTCTCTCTAGAAGTATGTTATGATTGACAGTGTCAAATGTAGCACTAATATCTAGTAGTACCAGCAATTATATTTTGGCAGAATCAGAATTAAAGCAAATATAATTTATTATCTTAATGAGTGCTGTCTCTGTGCTGTGATGTGCTCGGAAACCAGATTGAAAATTGTCCAGGTATCCATTTGAGTTTAAGTAGTTGTTCAGCTGATTAAAAACTACCTTTTCAATAATCACACCTATGAAAGGAAGATTTGATATTGGTCTATAGTTGCTCAATGTGGTGTTATCACGTAGTGTAACTCTTGGCCAGACAACCTTTGTTTCTTTTTTTGCATGCTGTATATGTTATTGTGTAAGCACGTTGTCTTTCTTCCATTTCCTTATGCAACACCTTTTTTGTTTAATGGCCAATCGTGTACGTGCCCTACTTGCTGCTCAACAAGTCTCTGTCTCTCTCTCCTGGGAATGTGGGACTTCCCGAAGGCATGGCAAGTGGGAGGAACCACAGCTGTGTCACACTACAAAAATCACTTCCCTGTGACTTCACTAAGAACTCTGGCTTACACCTGTTCAGGAACAACGCTCATATTCATGACTGATCACTTCTAGTTCAAGTTCCTGACTTATCTCTGTCAGTTTCTGTGCAGTGGTAAGTGTCGGTCATTGTGCTAGTATTAGGTTTTGCTTTTATGGTTTTATTGTCTAACAAGAACCTGCATAGCTCATAGTCTCACCTGTATTTACGGGCAGCTGTCACATTCACTCTTTTTGTTCTTGGTGTTATTATTGACCAAAATATGGTGTTTTCTCAGTACAGCTGGTATATAGTGATTCTAACATATCAGTTGATTATTTTGTATTTTGTTCTAGAGGGCCATGCTGTACATAGAGTTGATCAAGCTGTGGGATGAGGCCGTGAGAGCAATAGACAGCCGGGACTGGCAGGGTGCTCTCACTAAACTCAACCAGATCACAGAACACAACTTTCGCACTATGTTTGTGGTTGCTTCGACACACATTGCCCTGGGTCAAGTGGACTCGGCCATCAAGGTAAAATCACAAATTTGGTAATTACATGTGTAAAACATTGTAGAAATGTAGGATATCAGGAGCAATCATTTAGTACATTTATCATTGTCTGGTTTTTAAACAGTATTTTTGAGAGCTATAGTTCAGTTTTAGGCCTTTTGATCTTTTAGATGCCACAAAATATGATCATCCTTGTGCCATCCAAAATGTAAAAGGCAGCTGTGTGTTTGAATGTATGAAGTCCTAATTTACACTGTGAAAATTATCATTATAATTGTATAGGCTATTATACTATTATTTGGAAAATATGTTTTATTATTATTACATTATTATTATTATTATTATTATTTCTGCTTACAATATTATTCTAATTCTAATGTTGTCATATCAATTTATTTTTATACTTTTTTATTTTAATCAAATGTATTTATTATGTATAAGTTTCCAAATTTAGAAATCAAACTTATGTTTCTTTTTAAAAAGTTGTTTAAATTTTTATGCTATATTTGTATATTCCCCACAAATCATTTTAAATGTATTTTATTTCTTTTTAAGTTTTTTTTACACCCCCCTGTACTTCCTTGTTGACTTCTGGGGGTCCACTTAACCCAATTTAAAAACCCTTTGCTTAATTAATCATTAATCATTATTTCAAGGTAGTTAAAAAATAGAATCTGGAAATATAAACTGTAATTGTTATGTATTTGTTAGATAAAAAGGAAATGTCTTTTGAGATGTCTTTGACAATGTCAAATGATGCCTTCAGGCTCTCGACCAGGTAATCTCAAAGGATTCATGTCTTGCTGTGGGATTTTTTCAGAGGTCTGCCGTTCATATGATGGCAAACAGGTGAGGATACTGTAGCTCTCTACGAATGAGCAGACTAGTCTGTCTGGTACGCTACAGCGTGACGCAACACAAACATCTTAAACATTGATTTCTTTTGTTTAAAGTTGATGTTCTGGACAGCTGATTCACTTTGATCTGACACTGCCTCTTTGTTCTCTTGCTCTCTCCCTTTCTCATTCTCTTTCCCTTTCTGTCTGTCACTTTTTCCTAACACCAGGCTGGAGGAGGCATTGGCTGATTGTATATGGGCTCAGAAATACATGAGGGAAAACCCTGTCATTGACTACAAACAGCTGGGTCTTCGCTATAAACTGTACAGCTGGCAGGTCAGAACATAAGCATATTTCTCTCTGTACGTGCAAAAAAAGTTAAAACAACCATATATAAAAGTATGATTGTTTGAATTTATTGCACATTTTTTATATTATTGAGAGGTGGGAAATTGTTGACAATTTCTATCTAGCCTTGTGCCAACTCTGTCATTAAACATGAAAGTTGGTGGAGTTCACCTGCTCAGATATCCATCACAAGGCCTCTTTTAGGGCTGAGTGAAAAAGCTCCATGGTTATGCAATGTCAAATGCCAGCGTGAAAGAAGATAAGTCATATCCAGCATTCCTCAGTTGTCAGGTTAAGCTCAGGTTAGCCTGAACAGAAGAAACAACTTTTCCATTCCTCAAATCCTATTAGCTGAAAAATAGAAACGTTTGCTTTGTAGAAGTTTCACAGAGCCAAATAGCTAAATTTGCACCACTAGTCCATTGTTAGACATGAGGAATATGTACTATAGGTATGCTTTATGTGATTTCCTGGATAAGTAATCGAGATGCAGCCTCATGACTCACTGTGTTATGAAATGGAGGGTCATGTTCAAGGAAATGAATTACGTTACAGTTTCCCAAGAGTGCGGTAAAAAATATGTTACTTTAGGTGTATATATATATATATATATATATATATATATGTGTGTATATGTACACACACACACACACACACACACACACACACACACACACACACACACACACACACACACACACACACACACACACACACACACACACACACACACACACACACACACACACACACACACACACACACACACACACACACACACACACACACACACACACACACAAGGCTGCATTTATTTGATAAAAATATGGTGAAATCAGTAATATTGTGAAATATTATTACAATTTAAAATAACTGCTTAGTGTCCCATGATCCTTCAGAAATCATTATAATATGCTGATTTGCTGCTCAAGAAACAATCATTATTATCACTGTTAAAAACCATCATCATTTTAAAGGATTTTTCAATGAACAGACAGAATAATACAAATCTTTTCTAACGTTATAAATGTATTTACTGTCTCTTTTGATTGCCTTTATGCATCCTTGCTGAATAAAAGTAAAAATGTATTTCAGAAAAAAGTAATAAAATTGACCCCAACAATAGTGTATAATCTTTTATTGTCCTATTGATATGATGTAATGAACAGTGTGTACAACTTTTGTTTTCGTTTTTTTCACTCAGGTCCTTTATAATGCAGCAGCCGTCCACTCTAGACTGCAGCAATGGGACAAAGCCAGGGAAATTTTAACGGCGGCCTCACAGGAGAGAGGAGCGGGCCGGAGCAACTTGATAGACATATCTCTAGAGGCTATTTCTGTAAGACCTATGTGATCATTTTATTAAGAAAATGCTAAGAGGACACAGAAAAGTTTTTTTTTTCATTGTGCAAGAGATCCCCCACTACATTATGATTACTCTTTTACTGATAATGTATCACTGAACACAGTAGATTGTGATGATTTCAGCAGTCTGTGGTTTAAGCTGACAACACTACACTGAGCATTGTTATCATGAAATATCTATTTTATTCCCAGAGGAGAGAGGTTTTGGAGCCTCTCTTGGTTCCTGAGGGTGAAGTGTTCCGTCCCAGGAAACAGGAAGTAGACCAGCTTAAACCGAGGGACTTCTTGGGTGAAGCTAAGGTGACTCACATCGTCACACTTTATAGTTGCTTTAAAAGCTGTCTGGAAATTAACTGTAAGATGCAAACGTCAATAATAGTAAAGCATATGACATTCAAACACAAAAGAAGTGATCAAATTGAAAACTGGACAAACCTAAATGTGCCCAAAGTCAAATATTACAAACAAATACATTGGAATGGCATGTATGCATACATAAAAAAGGCTAACTGTTAATGTTTCAAGTAACATGCTCTAAGTCAGAGGCTTAATCTTTTTGTCTCAACTAATTTTAACGTTATCTCGAGGTCCCCCCAGAAGAGTCCTACAAGGTCATCTGGTTTAGGACCGCTGAAAATCTGTTGAACATGTAGAAATATCTAATGAACTTAAAATCAAACCTGCAGATGCATTTCATTATATACCAAAAATAATTTTAAGCACATAAACACTATGCACACTATTACTTGAGAAACGTTTAGTGAAATTAAACTCTTTTTTTCCTCTCAGGTCATCACTTCTTTGATTCCAAATGATGACTTCAGAGGTTTTGATCCTCTCAGACCACAGGTACAGTTACTACCTGTGATATTACACCTATCTTTTGGTTTCTAACTAGACTGTACTGATTATGTATGTCTCTGCAGAAACCAGGGTACTATGAGCCAAAGGTAGAAGATGGCCAGTACGTATTCAATATTCAGGAAATATTAAGACCAGCTTAATACACAGATATAATATATTGTACTAATTGTATGCCAACTTTAAGCACAAAAAATATTTCTAATTAAGCTGAAATGTTATTCCTGCATAGGGACTCTCGTTACATGATAATGAAGAGTGCATATGTGGCAAAAGGGGCAGGGGAGCTCGCGGTGCCTGCAGGAGCAGAAGTGTTTTTGTACAGTGATGATGACAAAGATGGACTGGCAGTCATCATTTATGATGGAAAGGTGGGATACTCTTTCTTTACAGAATGTGATGGACTGTTACAGAGGATTCGTTTTGATTTGGAGGCACATTGAATGTTTTTTGACTTTATAGTCTCGCTTTCTAATTATTTTTCTGACATTCACAAACGCAGTTGAAGTGGCATCATCAATGTGATATGATATTAAACATTTGACAGAATATAGAATAATGACTGGGATATTTCTCTTTTTCTACTTTAAAAATATCAGAGAGGTCTGGTTCCCAATTTCCTGCTTGAACCGATGGGCAAGAGAAACAAGGGTAAAAACAAGCGAATTGTAAGTGTCCCTTTGTTTTTTAACTTCCTTGTATGACCTCTTTCATTTCCCACAGTGTTCTTTATGGTTTTTAATAGTGTCTTGTTATGTGCCAAGTCTTACCCAGCTTTTCTCTTAGATTCAGTATGTTGATCTTTATGAGTGCAGACAGCTTTAAAAGCTTTTTAATTCTCGTCTAAAATGTGCTTACACACTTTGCAAACCACAGAGATTTGCAAAGACTGCACTTTGCCTCACTCAGCACACTGATACTTTTAGTATCATTATAAGGAAAATAAAATAAAAATAAAAAAGGTTTAAAAGTTTATAGCCTCTTGTTAGCACGTCTGATGATTGATTGAGCAAAAAAATGATCTACATTTCCTTGCTTGGCATACTGTATTAGCAGTGACCTTATTCTTTAGCCTCTGATGTTCAATATCTGAATTAAAGTAGCATATTTAGTGAATTTCTCTGCATATTTCCTTGAAGGAACTCGCCAATGGCATCCCACATCCACCAGCCCTAAAACCCCCAAATCGACCCCAAGCTCCATCTCAACGTTCATTAGGTACAGAAAATAATTCAGATAAAACAAACACATTCAAACTGAAACTGTTTGTTAATGATTAAAGTTGTTTTGTGTTTTTTTTCATAAATACATATTATTATACAAAGTGAAAGAAAATATCATCTCTAAAAACTTCCTCTTTTATAATATTTGATAGATGTCATTATTAAAAACGCACTTGCATTGTTTAAATACAGCACATGCTCCAGCATGTTGCATGATGCACTTATGTGCAGTTTTCATTTCCTGTTTCTCCTTTAACCGTTCTAAATATAAAAAGCAAAAATGACCGTTATTGTGAAGAATGTAAGTTTCATCCTCTCTCCTGTAGAGCTGCACCCCTCCTATAGTGGTGCTACCCACACAACTCCTCCTACAACCGGCAACTCCACCCGCATCCCTTCACAGCAGGTGAGTAACGAAACACACTTAAAAACGATGAAAGAATGCTGACCTTTCGGCAGGACAAAGCAGTGATCCCTTTAGAATAGAAACTCCCACGTTTTATTTCACCCACACAATCTGTTTTTGCCAGGATTGTTCACCATGAATTAAAAGTCAATTTACCTTTATTTATATAGCCCTTAATACAGTTGAGATTGTTTCAAAGCAGCTGCATAGTATTAAACAGGGAAGTAACAGAATCAGTGATGCCAAGGTTATCAAATGTAAGACAAATCCAAATTCTGCTTTAAAGCAGCATTATTCAGCTTCAGTCAGTGTTCATTCAGTTCAGTTCATACCTGTGTAAAGTGCATTATAATTTTTTTTTAATTTCCTTAACAAATGTAAACAAATTTCATTAAGTGAAAAGCTTTTATAATAGTCATTATTCAGCTCAATTCAGTTTAAGTTTTGTTCAATAATCAATTGTATTACTGAATATTAAGTGTCTTTTAACCACTAAACTTACTTTAATTACATTAAAGGGAACAGATTTGTGGTATTTCAATATGGATCTGGTCTGTTAACATATTTGGTTGCATCCTCTGTGCTTATATCTTATATATTTCTGCAAATTCATTTTATCTCCCTGTCCAATTTGTAAAGCCTGAAAGCCAGCATTTCTGACAGTATCATGTACTGTAGATGGAAATAGAAGCAGGGCATGATTAATGCAGTGGCCGTCATGGTTGATCTTTTGTGTGAGATGAGATCTTTTGAATGAGTTTTGTGACTCAGACATGCAGTTGAGTGGAGTGTTGAGGCAGCAGGCCTTTGATTTGGCCTGATTCAGTCAGAAAAACACCCAAGGGAGCAAAAGAAAGCTTGAAATGGGGACTATTTTATGCCACTGTCTGGCCGAGTAACCAGATTACCTTGTGACAAAACTTATATCTGAATATGCAAATACCTTGTGCGAATGATAGAACTTTGTAATGGGGAAAAGGGGTATTTGAAATTGGGGAAAAAATACTTAAATTTTTCTCAAATTGTTCAAGTTCTTGTATTGTAACTTTATATTCGCTTGGCTTAAACTTCCACTGAACTGATCACATGTAGCTCTGTTATCTGAGCCGTAACCTCAAATCTGCCCCCCACCCCAATTTCTCAGGCCCAAACTTCACCTCAGGAGCCTGGATCAGTCATAGTCAAGGTGCACTATACATTCACCATGGCTCAGAGAGTTCCTTTAGAAACTTCTTTCCGGGATCTGCAAGACAAAATCGCAGAGAAATTAGGACAGCCAGCAATGAACATTCGCCTCAGGTAATATCGCAGACATGCAGTCTGCTTGACCCGCTTTTAGTTGCCATAAGTTCGAAGCTTTAAAGTATGTTAGAACTCTGGTCACATTTTTCCATTGTGCAAACCCCCACACCATCTCTAACACATACTACTACTTCCTCTCACAGACAGAGAAGGAATGGCACCAGAGCACTAACACCACTAAAAGGTGATGATAGACTGGATAGCCTGGAGGGTGTGGCTGAATACGGACGTGCCCAAATTTGGTGTCAGGTAAACTAATTGCCATTTTTGACTGACAGCTATCTGTGACTTAAAGGAATAGTTCACCCAAAAATGAAAATTGTCATAATTTACTCACCCTTATGTCGTTCCAAACCTGTTTAAGTTTCTTTCTTATGTTAAACACAAAAGAAGATATTTTGAAGAATTTTGAAGAACCGAACAGTTGTTGGTCCCCATTGACTTCCACAGTAAGGAAATAAATACTATTGAAGTCAATGGAGACCGTCAACTGTTTGATTACCAGCGTTCTTCAAAATATCATATTTTATGTTCAGCATAAGAAATAAACTCATACAGGTTTGGAACAACATGAGGGCGAGTAAATGATGACAAAATGTTCATTTTTGGGTCTACTATCCCATCAGTTTTTTTTGTACCACTACTGACAACAAATAGAATTGCAAAATTCTAGTTTGGTTTGCTTATCTAGTCAAAAATGTCTGCCAGTGATTGAGCAAGTGTTGCTTGTCTGTTTTTTTAAACAGAGCATTGTTTTGAAAGCAACACTCAGTCACAGTGTTTACACCATTTGAGGAAATCAACCTATACATGCTTTACCCATTTATTTAACTGTGAAGGACAAAAAAAAAGACACCAATCTCCATGAACTTTGTTCTTTTATAAGCAAATGTTACACAAATGTATAATGTTTTTATATTTGGCAACTTCCTGTTTTTCCATCTTGTCCCAAGAACGAGGACCCTCTGACCAACAGGGCCATTCTCTATCAGATGGTGGCACTGTATGACTACAATGTACAAGGCCCTGAGGATTTGGAATTCAGTGAAGGCGACACAATTGACATTCTCAGTGAAGGTACATAAGAGTATCTATTTGTTAGTAATTTTATTAATGTTACACACTAGTGATGGGGTAAGACAAGTATTTTTTCTATTTTGCAGTGAATGATGAGTGGTTAGAAGGACACGCTGCTGGAAATATCGGCATATTCCCTCGAAGTTTTGCTCATCGGGATACAGACAGCATCAGTGGGGCATCAACAGATTGACACAGCCTCTAATCATCAACAGTGGCTGTATTACCCTTCAGTGAATAAGAACTTGCTCATGTGCAGCGACAGTCTTGAGGGGCCCATCTGTTCAAAATTAGAGTATTTATCTTCATGCCAAAATGTTCCTTCACCTAACTGCTGTCTTTGAGCATACATTTTAAAACAAGAAATCAAAATAATTCCTCCTCTCCATATTTTTGTCTTGTTCCAAAGGTTAATTTTCCATAATAAATTGTTCCTTGATTTATTTTTCCATTTACTTAATGAGATTACAGCAGTCTTTAAGTGCTTTTAACTGGAAAATAATATAATTTGGGAATTAAGATATATCACGCATAATGGTACCGGAACATCCAAATTCTGTCTAAATTAGATGCCAACTGGAAGCTCTTGGCTCGCCTTACAGAGTGAGTTCAATTTAATATTAATAGAAAAGTGAGAATTTCAGGTACTTTTTTGAGATCACAAAACAGGGCGACTAGAGACCAAATCCAAAGTTTTAAATAGTGCTCCATGGGATGCCAGCTTTAGTTTACATCATTGCCACCCACCTCTTCTTAACCTGCACCTGACATGGTATCTATCATATACAAACTGAACAGCAGTGCAGCAAAAAGAGATGATTTAACTTGCGTCACACCCATACAATACACACCGCTGGCAGATTTTATTTCCGACTTGGTCAGATGTCATAAAATGGCTTTTAAATCACCCCTGTCCGGTAGTGAGAGCTGAATACACATCAGTGAGGTATCCGTAATGCAGTGTTTAATGGCGTGGTGTGCTCTGTCAGACTGGGCACTGGGGCATGGCACTGCAGCATACGATCCCTCTGCTCTTTTATATTGCCGTAATTGTGGAGTTGGCAGAGCCCAGCGTGACGCACATTTCCCTCAATTCCCATTAAATATCCTGCTATTAATCAAAGCCATACCGCATTCTGACCCAACGTTTACCGATCAGTTCTTCCCCTCCTACCTTTTATTTGTCAAAGAGTGAAATTTGGCATCGAGTTTATGAGCTGTTGTAAATGGTGATGTATATGTGTCAGGGAGTTATACAGTTTAACATGTTTCAGCATCAAAACAAGCTTCTGTCAGTGGTAACTGAACTGTATTTGGGTCTTTGTGTAGCACAGCCAACGGCTGCAATTTAATGGCCTTGACTGCGCAACCCGTCATAAAAGTTAGTCGTTTATTCAGTACATCACTTGCTCTGTACTCAAAAGATAATGTGGGACTCTTTATCAAGAAAGCAGACAGCAGAGAACAGCCAACTATGATGGTGCAGGGGGAAATCTCAATTTTAAGCCAAGAAAACAGGAGTTACTCAAATTAGGTTAAACCAACCCAACCACACAGCTTCATTAAATCACTCTCACAAGCACGCGTGCGCGTAGGGAGAAAGAAAGCAAAGGAGAAGATATTTGGTATTTTAGCACTTAATTGAATTTCTGGCATACATTTTGGAGCACTTTTGGTAAGTGAGTCATAGTTATGCGTGACTTTCAGCTGAAGTGTATTCACTTACAGTGCATACAGATCAATGAGCATGTCTCATTTAGACCCATTAATTGTTCATTAATTTCTGCCACCATGCGCTGATGCCAAGAGAGGTAATTGCAAATTAGCAATGAATTTGACTCTTTTGCTGCAATGTCACCATCTTAAAGGGCTGTAAATCAGTGGGTTGGACACCTGGAAGAACGAAGGAAGTTCAGTTGAGAGAGTCTATATGTGTTTAGTCTCATTATCATTTTAAATTAGTCATTTAACTACTGAGGCTGTTGTCATTTATTTTAGTGTTTAGTACATGTTCACTTTTATTTTATTATGCTGCACTCTGTTTTGTTTAATTTGTATTATTGATATTTTTAATTATTTTATTTAGCAGTCTCACTGGCAAAACAAAGGCACTTTGTTGCTGTCGTGCCAGTAAAACACACTACATTGAAACTGGATTGGGTCAATGCAGAAACAGATGAGGTTAAATATACAGCCTTAAAGGGAGCAACAGTCTGTCCATATTGAGTTTATTAATAGCCCTCAGTGAGGCTATTGGTGTACTGTAGGTTGTGGATGTCTGCTGACAGGCCTTTCTAATTCCTCTTTATGAGCTTAGAGGATGACACGTGTGTTTTAACTGAGCTTCCACAGCAGCTGAAATCCACAGACTGGCCTAAAACCTTGCTGGTTGCCTTTTAAGCACATCAGACAGCCTACATAATAAGGATAATTATTATTGTTTAAAACAATTCATGGACGGCCATGAATGTGCAGTATGGATTATGCAGCTTTTCTCAGCCGATGCAGTATTACACAGCCTCTGTGAGAGTTGGGTTCTCACAACTCCAACCTGATTTGAGCAGAGCTGTGTTTTAGATGTGATATTACTCTCTTTGCCAGGCAGACACAAGGGATTAGAGAGCTTCAGGTATAAATGGAGCACTCTCAAATAAAGCGCACACACATAAATCCTCCAAATACTGCCCTCGTTTTGTAAATCTGTTCAAAACAGCTTTCACTGCCCCTCTTAACTTAGGAAAAGAAATCAGCTGTAAGATTGAAATGTAAGGGCCTTTCGAATTTCATCTGCACTGAGATATTTCTTTTTAAAGTGTTCCAAAGGAAAATATCAATCATAATCAGGTTTGGTTTTCTATTTAGGTCACTACTACTCTGGAAGTTTTTCTGTATTTAATGGCTATCTGGAACACTTGATTCTGATTGGTCAGTGATTGGTCAGTTGTGGCTTTGCTAGGTGAAATATTTTTGATCTCTAAATGGGATGTTCCACCATTGCCATACTGGCACAATTTTTTATGTTTGATTGCTGATTGATAAATTAATCTTTTTTAATTAAATATTAAATCATAAGTATGTGTAGTGTTCGTCTTCTCTGAGCCAACATAATTATGTTCTAAGAACGTCTTGCATAACGTTACCATTAAATTATGAAATGTTCTCTGAACTTTCAAAACGTTCAGTTTGTCTTGATTATGGGAGCGTTCTGTTTTATTATTTCACAGTCATTATGGAAATGTTACTTTTGATGATCACGAATGTTGAAATGGAAATGTTTCAAATACATTCCATAAACAATGTAAATAATACAAATATAAATTTTGCGCTAAAGATTTAAGTACTTTATATAAAAGCAGTTCACTTTGAATGAACATTATATTAACGTTACTGGAAGAACGATCACCTTAGAGAACTTTGACAGAATGTTAGCCAACGTTCAGTCCCGTTAAGATGGGTTGTTGCTAGGCCAGACTATTGTTCTGAGCAGAATCTATATGCGCTAATCTAGAAGATAATGACTTTTTATAATCAAATCAACATTTCATGGGACATGACAGCCAGTCATAATATTATCGCCCTATTGTTGTTTATTTTTCAACAATGACAGGCTGGATGTAGGCTACAGTATCCTTAAAAAAATTACTAATAAAATGAATGAATGAATAAATAAACATTTAGAGGATCTGACTATGGCACATACGTGTAAAGTTGAAATCAGGTGGCTGTGGTTTCGACTGTTTCCCTTTGAGAACGTTTATGTTAAGTGCGCAATGCTCTTTGGAAACTACTTATTTTTCAATAGATTAACGTCAATAGCCCGGTGGGCCTTGAACTTTAAAAATAGCTCACGCACAGGAAAAATGTGGTTCAGTTTGTCCAAATGCGTTCCTCGCAGTTGTTTGTTCCTAAGCAACAGAGGCGCCTCGCGCGTGCGTCATTTCCTCCAGAGCGCCGTGTCGGTGTCTCACTACGGACTCAGTAGTAGCGACAAGAAATCCGAGCGAGCCACACTGACCAGACGCGCTGCTCTTCTGAGCGCAGCTGCCACACTTCAAACCTTCTTGCTGTGTTTTTGTTTCTTTCTCGGAGCAGCACGCGTCTCACCACACGTTTCTCATCGCAGTGTGTGTTACCAAAAGGATTAAAGTCACTATAACGGACGTCAAATCCTCGCGGGACTTAATTCGGGTGTGTTGTTTGCCTTTGGAACAGTGTACTTTGTCCACTATTTAAAGTTATTATTAAACAAATTTCATTAATAATCAAAAGTTTCGAAACTGCACGGCACTAGTTACTCTGCTTTGATATTTTGAAGACTTAATTCGGCATGGCTGGTCTCACCACAGGTTTAACGCACGAATCGCGGCGCGCCTCTGTTTTTAGCAAGAGGCAGTGACCGTGCTCCGTTCCTAATGCCTGATGTGAAATCCCCCTGTGGTTTTGAGGTGTCCGAGAATGAGCACGGATCTGGAGCGCGCTTCTCTCAAGTCGGGCGCTAACTCCCTGGGCTCCGGTGGCCGCGCGCTTTCCGTTAACGTCAAGAAGTTGCACAACGCGCTCAACGTGCTGCTTAACGACTTCGAAAGGGAGCAGTTCATCCACTGTCTCAACGTTTACCACGCCAAGCGCAATGTCTTTGATCTCGTGCAGACTCTCAAAGTCATTCTCAGCACACCCAACAAGCGCCAACTCTTACCCATGCTGCGCCTGGTCATACCCCGCTCGGACCAGCTGCTGTTCGACCAGTACACATCGGAAGGGCTTTATTTGAAGACGGATCTGCTAGCAGCCAGTGTCAAGCACGAGTGCTCGGAAGACCTCAGCAGCACGAACGCGCATGCTGGAGCATCCTCCGTGCACTTTCTCCACGAGTCCGAGCAGGCCGGTCCCAGTCACGGATACGTGCGCCAGGCTCCGGTTTTCAGCACCGCGGCTGAGGGGACAGCGCCAGCGCTGATGCTGGAAGCACCTGATGAAATCCGCCAAGTTACGCTGAAAAGGAGCAAGAGCCACGAAGGACTGGGATTCAGCATACGGGGTGGGTCAGAGCATGGAGTTGGCATCTATGTGTCTTTGGTGGAGCCGGGATCATCCGCTGAGAGAGAGGGGCTCAGAGTTGGAGACCAGATCATGCAAGTCAATAACATGGTGTTTGACCGAGTCACTCACGGAGAGGCAGTCAAGGTGATGTGTGATCTCTGTGTTAGTGTGTGTGAGTGAACGTGTGTTTTTGGCAGTGTTTTAAACATTTCACATCGTGAGAAATCGTTTGTGGATCTGTTGAGTCTGAAATTGTTCACTGAAAAACTGAAAGACATTTTTGGGGAGTTCATCAGACTTCCGAACTGATGAAAACTTATAGAAAACCTACAGGAACCTTATCAATAAAGTACTTTTTTTTACTGAAAAAAGTCTAAGACTGGCAATGAGACTTTAAGTAAACCCATTATAAGAGACATGTTTTGATGCACTTGCATGCGATTGTTGGTCCTTTACGGTTTCTGCCTGTTCTTTTCATCATGGAGAAACTTTCTCAATGAAAACCAAATTGGAAATACTGAATAAATAAAAAAGGCCCTATGTATACCAACTAAACGTTTAATAGTATTAAAGAAAATTAAGGATGGTTTGACTGCCCTCATATTGTCCTGTTAAAAAAATATTTAATAATAAAAAAAATCAATAATTTTAATTTCAGATCATTTCCGGTTAATAACTTCAACAAAGAAAAATCTAAATATCTTTGGGTGCACAAACTTCTGGTTGGGAATCGCTGCTTTACAGGGATCTGTCAGTATGGCAGTGTGAGGAACCCCAGTTGGTCTTTTAATTTTTACAGTGTTGACTCTCCTTTTTTGTACCAAACAGCCCCATTTGCTTTCCCCCTCCCTCCTCTCATCCTGTAAAGTAATTTACCAGTGTCACAGCCCTGCAGAAAAATCTTTGCCTAGTGTCCCAGTCAGAGTTACTGGCTTTAGCAGAGCTCAAATCAATCTAGAATAGTTTTTTTTTGTTTTTTTTGCCCACTTGATTACACAGTACTGTGCACTAACTTTTGGCCTCAACCCCAACCTGACCACTGGCAGTATGACCAAACCATCTCACTTGCTCTCTTCTCTTCGCATGCTCCTAATTCTGGCCTTTTTTAACACATTGTCTCTCATTCCCTGTGTGTGTCCAAAGGTAATTTCAGGAAATTGGATAATTGACTCAAAACGCCCCATTGGAGCTGGTGCTGGTCTCAGGCTTTGTGAAAAGAATTGGAAGTACTGGTGTTTTATCAACTGTTACGTCCAGTTAGAAATTTGCCTGTGGTGGAATCTATTATCATCTCTAAATTTTAGTTCTGGAGTTGAGAGTTAAATCATGGGTTACATAACAATTGAAGCTTGTACAGTTTGCAGAAGAAGAGCAATGACAGGCAGCCACATCACTCTTACTATCCTCTTTGCTCGCTCACTCTCTTCTTGACTATTTGTGTGGGCAGGCTCATCTTGTGTTTGTTTTTTGTTTTATTTTTCGTGCGTTCACGTTAGACTGCTGAGGGAAGTGCGGCATTCTTTTGTATCACCCTTGCTTTGTTGTACTGCCTGTCTTACTCATGGCACAGTCTTGTGTGCCTGTCAGAATTGAATCCACAAACTAAAAAAAGCACAGAACAAATAACAATGTGAGTCAAATTGTTGCATGGAAGCTCAGTCCTGTATCAGCTACACTTGGCTTGGCACTATTCAGACAGTTTTTGCTTTCTGTCAATCACACCAGCAATATCATGTAAAGCTGTTTAATTACATTAATATTGTAGTTTATATAGTGGAAGTTCAGGGCCTGATGCCTGTTTGTGAAGCTTTATTGAGTGAGTCAGTCTGTCTTGATTGCAGGTTCCATATGGAGGGATTAAAAGTGATTGACCATGTTTACTCATTGTGTCAGCCTGTTAGCATTTCTAAATAAAGATGTGTGAGGTGAGAATTGGCCATCTCGCATTGCTTGTGAAGTTTACTATGAAGCCGTGGTGTGAATTGAGCTGATTTGACAATATCAGAGTTGTTAACACAATACCACATTTTTTGGAAGATGGAAGATGACATGGCCTTTAGCTTTAAGGCACGCTTGTCTGTGTTGCATCTTATTCTGGACAACTCACTGGGCTGACCTTCAATTTGACCAACCAGGATTTTATTTATAAAAAAATAAATAAAAAAAATCCATGTTAACACAATAATACATTGAAGATTTTAGGCATTCACGATTTTAGAGAAATAATTTTTATGGAAAAATTGTGATTTCAAAATATGTTTGTTTTTAAGCTACAGGTTGCGTTAAAAAATATTTACATTTTAATAATAATACAATATTCAAAATAAGACATATTGCTGTTGTAGTAATTCACTGTTAAATAAAAAGTATAAGAAAATAATGCAATAATAACACTAATTTTTTTTAATTTACTGTACAACTGCAAAATTATAATACTAATAATTATGGTATTTGTATATCTATGCCTTCATTTTTAACAGACCCCCTAAAGCCTGCGGTGGGGTTTGGTGGGGGGAAACATGGTAATGGGAGTATTGTGCATAGTGCAAGGTATATGTGGCTGTGGTTGATCCATGCGATAAATCCCTCCTCTTGTGTTCTTGCACATTCTGTGTTCACAAATCAGTCTGGATTAAAAAATAAGTGAACAACTCACACACTTATATATCACCATTTTGTCATGTCAAAATCAAACTTCAAATGGCCGGAAAACATTTGAAAAAAGATTTATACTTAATTTTACCAAGAAAATGTGAAAAAAGTGAGTACTTTGCCTCATCATTTCAGAACACCACTGCATGTCACTGATATGTATACATTTATATTTTATTCATTACAGCATTTGCAATGTTACAACCCGAATTCCGGAAATGTTGGGACGTTTTTTAAATTTGAATAAAATGAAAACTAAAAGACTTTCAAATCATATGAGCCAATATTTTATTCACTATAGAACATAGAGAACATAACAAATGTTTAAACAGAGAAATTGTACACTTTTATCCACTAAATGAGCTCATTTCAAATTTGATTCCTACTACAGGTCTCAAAATAGTTGTCACGGGGGCAACAAAGGGCTGAAAAAGCAAGACATTTTGAAAAGATTCAGCTGGGAGAATAACTAGCATCTAATTAAGTTAATTGACATCAAGTCTGTAACATGATTAGCTATAAAAGGGATGTCTTAGAGAGGCAGAGTGTCTCAGAAGTAAAGATGGGCAGAGGTTCTCCAATCTGTGAAAGAATGCATAAAAAGATTGTGGAATACTTTAAAAACAACGTTCCTCAATGTCAAATTGCAAAGGCTTTGCAAATCTCATCATCTACAGTGCATAACATCATCAAAATATTCAGAGAAACTGGAGAAATCTCTGTGCGTAAGGGACAAGGCCGAAGACCTTTGTTGGATGCCCGTGGTCTTCGGGCCCTCAGACGACACTGCATCACTCATCAGCATGATTCTGTCATTGAAATTACTAAATGGGCCCAGGAATACTTCCAGAAATCACTGTCGGTAAACACAATCCGCCGTGCCATCTCCAGATGCCAACTAAAGCTCTATCATGCAAAAAGGAAGCCATATGTGAACATGGTCCAGAAGTGTCGTCATGTCCTGTGGGCCAAGGATCATTTAAAATGGACTGTTTAGAAAAGTGTTCTATGGTCAGACAAGTCCAAATTTGACATTCTAGTTGGAAATCATGGACACTGTGTCCTCTGGGCTAAAGAGGAGGGATACCTTCCATCGTGTTATCAGCATTCAGTTCAAAAGGCAGCATCTCTGATGGTATGGGGTGCATAAGTGCATAAGGTATGGGCAGCTTGCATGTTTTGGAAGGGGCTATGAATGCTGAAAGATATATAAAGGTTTTAGAGCAAAATATGCTCCCCTCAAGAAGACTTGTATTTCAGCAGGACAATGCAAAACCACATACTGTAGCTATTACATCACCATGGCTTTGTTGTAGAAGAGTCCGGGTGCTGAATTGGCCTGCCTGCAGTCCAGATCTTTCACCTATAGCGAACATTTGGCGCATCATTAAACGAAAAATACGTCAAAGACGACCACGGTCTCTTCAGCAGCTGGAAACCTATGTCAGGCAAGAATGGGACCAAATTCTAACCAAAACTCCACAAAACTCATAACCTCGATGCCCAGACATCTTTAAACTGTTTTGAAAAGAAGAGGAGATGCTACACCATGGTAAACATGCCCCTGTCCCAACTATTTTGAGACCTGTAGCAGGCATCAAATTTGAAATTAGCTCATTTAGTCGATAAAAGTGTAAAATTTCTAAATGTTAAACATTTGTTATGTTCTCTATGTTCTATTGTGTATAAAATATTGGCTCATGTGATTTGAAAATCTTTTAGTTTTCATTTTATTCTAATTTAGTCCCAACATTTACGGAATTCGGGTTGTATAATCACACAAAGCCATATCATGATTTTGGTTTTCAATTAATTGTGCAGCCTCATTAGCTTTTTAAAATAATAACGCATCAGTCTGCAATACAAATAATTGTCTGTTTTAGTTGCAAATATGTGTATTATTGTGGTCAAATTATTCATAATTTCAAATGTAATAAGTAGCAACTGATTATTTTATGACCATAACTCTGGAAACAAAGCAGAATATACAGACAGTTACACTTGAAGCTATTTTGTTTACGTACCTAAAAAAACATTGATACCTTCTTGAAGCCACAAACCTTGTAAGCTTGGTCAAATTCAGTCACCAGTTGTTCCTCTTCTCACTGAGGAGACTAATCACACTATTCTACATGGTTAAAATCCTTTGTTTATCTGAATTCCAGCAGTTCGTCCAGCATCATCATTCCACGTTAATTGCCGTAGTTCCTGTTTGCATGCTAAGCTAATAGGGGTGTTCAGAGCCACTCCTGTTGGGATTCCTGCTCTCGTTTATTAATTGGATCCATTCTGCTTCCCATTAGGACCTGAATAATTCATGAAAGTGGTTAATTAAGCAGACAGTGTTTAAGCCAGAGAACACACTCAAAGCTGCCTCAACCGTGAGCTTTGATTAGTTCTGACAGAGTTCGGCATGTGATGAGGTGCGTCAATGGGTGGGTAACAATAAATCGAAGCACCAGGGATTCGTTTATTTCATTCAATCGCTACGTGAATTGACTTTTCACATACTCCAATTTAGTATGATTACTCTTAGATGCGATAGAAGGGATCGCAGCCTAGCAGAAAACACACTCAAATCCCGTTCAGTCATCTAAATCTGCAGAAATAAAGCTTTGCTCATTGTTTTTTTTAAGTGATCTGCTGAATAACAGCGGAATTTGACAAAGAAGTACAGCAGGCAAAGTCACATCGTCTGCTCTCTCTGTCGGAGTCTCACCCCTATTGACCTGCCAGTCTTAAGTAATTATTCTCAATGACAAATTGTGCCGGCAATGCAAATAATGGCGATGCAGCTGCTTGTACTCTCCTGTATTTCAAGTCTTATCTTGATCCCCTATATTTATGTCTTTCAGTAGAATTAACATTAAGCACTGAGAGTTCCCTTGTCATGTGAATAGCTAATAACAACCCCATCCCATTCTCAGCACACAGAACATAAGCTCAAAACAGTGTGCACTCCACATCTGATGGCTCTGGAACAAATAGAGCTCAACGGCACTGTTATTTTCACCACCATGATGCACGTTGATTATTTTATAACATATAGCAGGAAAGTCAGAGATAATTCTGTGGGGAGAGAGTTTGTGGTTATGTAAGTGTCAGAATAATGAAAAGCTGATTTGTTTTCCGACCACTGAGGATCATCAAAGACAGACTGGGTCGGTGAAAGATAGATGGTTCAATTTATCAAAGCAAGAGTAATGTTTTTTTTTATCATAGCTTGAAGCACGAGAGGGAGAGTGTGCGATACTGAGACGGGAGGGGCAGAGGTTGATGGGAATGGAGTTTTACACAGTCCATCTGCCGCACTGTCATGGAGATTTTAAAAGGCCAAACGGATGCCGGAGGAACCGATAGATGTAGAGTCAATTAGAGACCTCTTTTCCCTCAGTTTTAGCTGAGAGGCTTCTAGAAAGAGAATAGTGTAGACCCACCATGATGCTGCAAAGTGCTTTTCCTTCTTGACAAAAACTCACAACGGACCTACTGTAAATATGAATAAATAACTTCTTTCTAATGCAAGACCTTGTGTGAACATTAAAGCTTGACAGTTTGATTATTCTACATTATTTACCAACACAAGCTTGTTTTATAGTTCCACTGGAGAATGTGAAAGTCAAAGACGTTTCCCGTAAAAACATACAACCTTCAAAAAAGTGACCTTACTTAAAATAGAGGCTCAGGTTTTTGTTCAAAATCTGTTCAAATGTTGTCAAATCTGAGTCTTTTGAACATACAGGTTTAGAATGGACAATGTTTTTAAGTTCCCAGCATGCTTTGCTGCTTGACCTAATTATGTGGTAACTATTATTGAAAAAAAGATTATTGCTTTTCATTTTACAGGCTTAATTTATTCTGCTGTTGATGTTGTTGCTGTTAGTTAGCTATTAACCTGGTTCAGAGTTCATATTTTTACTGAATTAGCAATTGTTGATCTCCCTGTTTTTGAGATTTGTGTTTAAAATTATATGTGCACCTCATTGCAACTCTGGGATTTAATATATTTACCTATCAGTGTGATATGTTTGTCTCTAGTTTTAATAGGCAAATAATAATTCAAAATAAAACATAATGAAATAATAAGGTTTGTATTTTTAAGTTCAAATAATAATTCAAAATTGTTTCATAATGAAATAATAAGGTTTGTATTTTTAAGTTCTTTAGTTTTCAGTTGTTTCAGTTTTGCATTGACTGTAATAGGTTGCCTTATTTTTAGTTAGGTCAGTTTAGGTGTCTTAGCTTTATTTAAGTTGAACTTTTTTACAGTGTTGATATCACAATGAGTCTGAGTCTGCACTTGGGGAAATTTAACTTGTTCTTTATAATTACCTTCTTTTGGAGCATGGACATTTGTAGTTTGCTGTCATAGATTGCCTGTGCACACACCTCTGTCCTTCCTGCTGGGTTTGAATGAACTAGTTGATCATTGCTCTTTCTTTCTTTCATTTTTGTTTGCTGTCTTGTGTGCCCTGTCTCTTTTTCTGCCTCCTGTTATCCCTGGCGAATGACTACATCTCACCCCGTCGCACCCTGCACTCATTTAAAATACAAATTCACTCTGTCTCATAACTTAAACCTTGTGCTTCATTATTCTGTCATGCAATTTTAAAAAGGTTTCGGCCAGTCATTGGCAAATAGAAATGCATATTTTTTCTTAACAGATGATCAGTAATGTTTGTGGCTTGGTATGAACTGATTTTTTTGATGAGTTAGACCACAAAAGAGTTTTTTAAACTAGTTTCTACTGTAGAAAATAAGTGAGTTTTGATTGTGTTTAATATTTTTAGTCACTGCATAATTCCCATACTACCCTGTTATGATAGTGAAAAATAGTAATAATGCAAAAGGAGGAGGTGTGTCCAAAAATTTGCCTGTTAGTGTAAATGTCGGTTATTTCATTAGTGCTTTACAAAGTTGTGTAATTAAAACTGTGGGTGTTTTAGAATGGCTGACTGAGTTGTTGTGAAGTGAGAGGCATTAATCATCTTTAGCCTCACTGATGAGCTGTTTTGCTCTTTGTATAAAGCTCTACCTGTTCTGTGAAATGAAGCACTACAACCAGCTAGTGTTCGACCTCTGTCGTGACACTTGGGTGCCTGTTTAAATTTCTTTCTGTTTATGTTAGCTTCACTTTGATCTTCCTCTATTCAAGCCCCAAAACAGCAATTACCACTGTGAGGACAGCGGTTTCGTACTGATGAGTTGGTAAAGTTGTCTACTATTGTTGCTGCCTGCTGGCCTTGACAGATATTAGATCAATCTAGCAGCACGCAGGCGTCCGATTCAAGGCATCAGAACGTGTCTGACTGCTGCCCTTGGACGTGACATATGCTCCATCTGTACTAAGTCCCTGGCTGTGCATATGCTGCATTTACTGCACTGAATCATGACAGTGAATCAACAGTGAAGCACAGCGATTTTTGTGTGATGACAGTTTGTTTGCGTGGATGCAGAGTAGCTCTGTTTTTATAGAAATTGTTGAGTTTAAGACATGAAGCCACAAGTGAGACCAAGAGCAATTGCAAATGGTAGACAAAGGTAATGCTCCATGCATATTGAATGTGACAGCAAATATATCTGCCCTTTTAGTTACTTGATTTTACGGTACAACCCAGCCAATCCCATGTTCCTGTGCAAAACCAGTTTTGTAACCCATTTTAACCCAATACTTCACAGTGATTAAAGTAGATTTACAGTGGATTAGGTTCAAGTAATCCACATTCAATCTTTACAAGTAGATTCAGCTTTAGTTAAACAGTCTTTTAAGAATTTTGTAAGTATCCTCTTGGCAACGCAGTGTGTAAAAAGACTCTGAGAGCATGGATTTAAAGACTTCCTTCCTGTGCGAACCAAGGAGGTCTTACAATAACCTGAAGAAGAAAGAGAGAGCTATGCATTAGTATTTCCATTCGTCTCATTGGTAGTTTTTTATTTAATTTAATTTAGTTATTTTTAAATAGCTGTCAATAGGGAAACATGGTTTTTGCAAGCATAATAGTATAGCTTTGCCATCTATCAGCACGCTAAGGGAGTGATGCTAACTGGTTAATTTCTGACCACAGTTGTGCTGATTCTGAAGTTGATTGGACAAAAATGTGCAGTGCATGATGAGAGAAAGAATAAATAGAATATTTATTTAGAAAGCAATAATTCACTGTTAAAGTGTGTTTGTGACTGTATGTACACTTCATTGCTGAGTTTAGAGTGCGAGCTATGCTGAAAAATAATGAATCCTAAAGAAAAGCAGAGGAGAGCGATGAGCTTTTCATCTAGGCTAGGCCATCTTTTTAATCTGTTTTTTTCTCCTTCTATTATTCTTCTTATTTGGAGGCCATACCATTTTTCTCCAGTGCTGTTATGTGACCGGGTCCTGAACACATCTGAAATCAAAATGTTGTACTGACGGTAATAGGTGCTATCGGTATTTTAATGGAGTGTGCGTCTTTTATTTGCTTGTCTTCACACTGCGTTGCCACAGTTAATGGAACAATAAACAAGCAAATTAAAATATTGGCAACCCAGGTGACTTAAATGCTCTGAGATCCTCAAATCTCTTCTTTTAAAGAATGAGGAGAGTTGGAAATAAACAAGTCTCTCTTGTTTTCAGACTTCACAGTAAATAAGTTGCTTTGTGTTACAAGCTCCCTTTGGGCACGTTTGCAACTTTTTGTATTTATCAGCAGCTGAAAATGAACATACTGTATTCAGTACACCTTCTCTGCAAACAGAGATAACATGTTTATATATATCTCACCTACCTTTGCTGCCTTCAAACTTTTCATGTGAGATATTTTCGTGCCTCCCTGGAGGCATACGCTCTTGACCTTTTCCTTTCTGAATGGGTCATGAAATTTAAAAAGTCCTCTGCCCTTCCTTCTACACAATATGAGTCCTACATCCAGATTTACAGAGAATGAGTAACATATTAAGGCTTGACAAATGAGCTGAGGTACAGAAATGAAACTGAGAGGAAAGAATGAAAAGCATGAGCTTGATTTATCACAAGAGGCAGACTGTTTTAAGATTTGCTCTTTTATGGCAGGTTTAGTGCTCTGATGTCCCTAGAGGTCTTTATGTAAGATATTTAGCATCATCAGCGTGTTTTAGCGATAAGCTAACCTGACAGAGGGAATACTGAGATGTATGTTCCAAAAGTTTCTCATGTTAAAGATTGAAGGTTGTCTTTTCTTGATTTGTTTTTCAGTGGTGTGCTTCAGACCTACTTTTCTTTTTACTGTTTAATGGTGTTTCTAGGTCTAAAGTCTTCAGGGGGTAGTGCACATATTGCAAAGCTTTTTTACGGGACTTTTTCTTTTCCGAAACTGTCCACAGATCCCTGTGGTTTAGGACACTGAAACTCTGACAGAAAACATTGTGTTTAATTATTAATCCTCGTAAAACTGGATTACAGTGCTTTTTATGTTATCTCTTTACATTTCAACCTGAAAAGTCACCTACAAGATTCAAAGTTCTTCATCTTTAATTGCAGTTTGTACTGTATAGTGGGATACCTGTATAGTTGTGCTATATTAACAGCCGGTTTGTATATTCCATACATTTTCAGTTGTGATGATTGATATGCAAAAAGGAGACCGACTGAGAGCAGAATAAGCTCACACAAAGCCCAGAGGACGGGCCACATCTGTAGTCAAATCTCTGGGTATCACAATTTTTCGACATTTCAATTATTTTTCTTCATTTAACTAATACTTTTGTCTGCTTTTTCTCAGATTTTTATAATGAGAGAAAAACCCCAAAGTCTCACATGTGTCTCACACAGATATAACATAGATATTAAGAGATTTAAATATGAACATTTCTTATTACATTCTTACAAAGATAAAAATGTTCTGAACTATCTTATCCACATTTTGTATTAATTATGTAGCTCTGTAGTCTTTTTTTAGGAACACCCATTGGAAGTACTGAACTTGATCTGCCACCTTTTACAGAACATTCTGAGCCGTAAATTCCATGTGACTAATGTGGCCTTCAAGTTACGTGAAATATAAATTCTCAACACATCAATGATCAAGCAAAGTCATATTGGAAAACTATTTAAACATTGCAGAAAGAGTGATCTGTAATGTATATTATATCAAATAATATATATATATATATATATATATAGTGTCAGTGAGCAATCAACTCTGTAGTGAATTATAATGAATGATTTTGTTTTGAGTTATTCAAAAGATGTGATGTACAAAACACCTGATGTAAAGTTACAGACTCGTCTTTCATGGTTTGCTTCATGTTTCACAAACATGTTTGATACCATGTGTAAATAAAGGACAGAAATGAATCATTTTGAATTCTCATGTAGTCATTTTGGGTTTAATATTCACAATATACAGTATTCGCTTGTTTTGTTTAGGCTACTTTCTTGTTATCTTTTAGATTTGGGCTTTATTATGACAAGTGTCCCTGCTATACTTGAAGGCAGCATAATAACTCTAAAGCTAGTGGTAAAAATGACATCACTCTACGATATTGATTGGCTGATGGGGCACAAGACATGCATAGTCCCTTCAAACCCTTCAATAGTGACTGTCCTGAACAGTGAATCAAATTTGGCAAAAAAAAACATCAATGCATTTTGTGTGTAATGATGTGTATTACAACCCGAATTCCAGAAATGTTGGGACATTTTTTAAATTTGAATAAAATGAAAACTAAAATAATAAAAAAATCACATGGGCCAATATTTTATTCACAATAGAACATAGATAACATAACAAATGTTTAAACTGAGAAATTTTAAAAATGTTATGTACAAAATGAGCTCATTTCAAATTTGATGCCTGCTACAGGTCTCAAATTAGTTGGGACAGGGGCATGTTTACCATGGTGTAGCATCTCCTCTTCTTTTCAAAACAGTTTGAAGACGTCTGGGCATCGAGGTTATGAGTTTCCGCAGTTTTGGTGTTGGAATTTGGTCCCATTCTTGCCTGCCATAGGTTTCCAGCTGCTGAAGAGTCCGTGGTCGTCTTTGACGTATTTTTCGTTTAATGATGCGCCAAATGTTGGCAGACCAGGCAGGCAGGCCAATTCATCACCCGGACTCTTCTACTACGAAGCCATGGTGATGTAATAGCTGCAATATGTGGTTTTGCATTGTCCTGCTGAAATACACGTCGTCTGGAGGGGAGCATATGTTGCTCTAAAACCTTTATATACCTTGCAGCATTCATAGTGCCTTTGAAAAAAAATTATTTACATTTCACTACTGATTATATTCTGTATAATTGAGTATGTGACGAATAAAAAAACCTTGAAAACATGCAAGCTGCCCTTACCGTATGCAGTTATGCACTCCTATACCATCAGAGATTCTGGCTTTTGAACTGAACACTGATGACACGCTGGAAGGTCTCCCTTACTCTTTAGCCCTGAGGACACGGTGTCCGTGATTTCCAACTAGAATGTCAAATTTGGACTTGTCTGACCATAGAACACTTTTCCACTTTGAAACAGTCCATTTTAAATGAGCCCCACAGGACAGGACGGCGATTCTAGACCATGTTCACATATGGCTTCCTTTTAGCATGATAGAGCTTTAGTCGGCATCTGCAGATGGCACGGCGGATTGTGTTTACCGACAGAGGTTTCTGGAAGTATTCCTGTGCCCATTAATAATGTCAATGACAGAATCATGCCGATGAAGGATGCAGTGTCGCCTGAGGGCCCGAAGACCACAGGAAGCCCGCAACAAAGGTCTTCGGCCTTGTCCCTTACGCACAGAGATTTCTCCAGTTTCTCTGAATATTTTGATGATATTATGCACTGTAGATGATGATATTTGCAAAGCCTTTGCAATTTGACATTGAGGAATCGTTGTTTATTCCACATCATTTTACACACTCTTTCACAGATTGGAGAGCCTCTGCCCATCTTTACTTCTGAGAGACTGCCTCTCTAAGACATCCCTTTATTAGCTAATCATGTTACAGACCTGATGTAAATTAACCTAATTATTGCTAGATGTTCTTCCAGCTTTAGCAATCCAAAGCGACTTACCATTCAATACATTTTCAGTTACAATGCTCTATCTGAATCCTTTCAAAATGTCCTGCTTTTTCAGCCCTTTGTTGCCCCCGTGCCAACTTTTTTGAGACCTGTAGCAGGCATCAAATTTGAAATGAGCTCATTTAGTGGATAAAAGTGTACAATTTATACATTTAAACATTTGTTATGTTCTCTGTGTTCTATTGTGCATAAAATATTGGCTCATGTGATTTGAAAGTTTTTTAGTTTTCATTTTATTCAAATTTTAAAAAACATCCCAACATTTCTGGAATTCGGGTTGTTTATACTTACGATTGCAAATTTAGTTTCATCAGAATAAACAGTAAATTGTAAATGGACATCAATTTAAAAATATACATTTTAGCTCCACAATGGTGCAGTTACAGCATCTGCCAGCAGGGGCAACCATGCCATGCTAACTAGTCAAACCTTGACCCTTTTGGTTGTAACCTTTCCACCATTTTAATTTTAAAATCTTTTAATTTCAGCTTTCAGTGTTTGCGACTGTGGCGGCAGATTTGCATTGCTTAGAATGAGTAAGCAGGCCCGTCCGTGTTAAAGGCTGTGAGGTCATTGTTTAGTCATCGCCGACTCTGTCACCACTCATTATATCCAGGTCAGCACAGGTCTCAGTTGGCGTCTGGTCGGGTAGGAACGGGGAATAGGATTGTTACACATTATTCTTATCGGAAGAAGGCTACGTCTGCTGAGGCTCAGCACAGAAATGTCAGGTGTGTCCTTTGCCTCTGTGATGAAGAGACAGTGGCTTATGGTTTATTCACTAAAGCTCTGTCAGACACCCTCATTTTCACTCTCACTCTCTCTCCTATCTGCCTATGTCTTCCTCTTTCTTGTATTTTGAGTGTTACTTTCTTGCTGAAGCTTGACGAATTAGTTTAAACAGGTGTTTTTTTGTTCTGGAAGGCTGTGAATGCATCCCTTTAAGACAAATCATAGACATGGCCATTTTGGTAATGTCACCAGGTATTTTCAAGTAGCTCCTACCTACTTGAAAGGTGATTTGTGTGTGTGTGTGTGTGTGTGTGTGTGTGTGTGTGTGTGTGTGTGTGTGTGTGTGTGTGTGTGTGTGTGTGTGTGTGTGTGTGTGTGTGTGTGTGTGTGTGTGTGTGTGTGTGTGTTTAAAAGGCATCTGTTATGCTTCCCTAGTAAAATGTAATATATTTAAAATACATTTATTTCATACTATGCAGAGTTCAAATCTAACATATTTGCTGACATACAAATTATAATTGAACTTTATTTGGAGTACTATCTGTGCACAATGCACGTTTCTTAACATTAAGCCTAAAATGTGTTTTAATGTCATTGATGAGGATTGTATGATTTTTTTATAATATTGCAAATGCAAGATATTTACCTAAGGTATGCTTAAATAGTTACACTTTAGTGCAATCAAATATATTCAGCATATCTTTAGTTGGACTTCAGCACTACATCTGCACAATAAGTTTTATCAATTTATCAGATTTTAAGTATACAAGTTTAGTTTACTAAAAGTAAAATTGCAGGGAATTTTTATTTAGTACATAAATCTGTAAATTTATTTGTAGTAGACTTAGCATGAAATAAATGTATTTGAAATACATTTTAGTATATTTATTTTTCGCTAGGCTGCATTTATTTGATCAAAGATACAGCAAAAACAGAAATATTATTACAATTAAAAATAACTGTTTTCTAATTTAAAATATATTTAAAATGTAATTTATTCCTGTGAGGCAAAGCTGAAATTTCAGCAGCCATTTCTCCAGTCGTCAGCGTCATGTGATCCTTCAGAAATCATTCCAGTTTGGTGTTCAAGAAATTTCTTATTATTATCAATTCTGAAAACAGTTGTGCTGCTTAATATTGTTCTGGAAATCTTTTTCTTTTCCCGCATACTTTCATGAAAAAAGTAAAAAAAAAATTCCACTACATGGCCATCTTGGTAACTATATCTAGTCATGCAAACACTCTAATCTACTAGAATGGGGAAACTCTGAAATATCCAAAATGGTTTTCAAGATCATGTTCCACTTTCATAAAGTGGGAATGAAATTTTGACAATTTGATATTGTATATTGTGCTGTTTTAGCAGTATTTTCATCTTGATTCAGCTAATGCTCATGCATAATCAAGTAAACAAACTTTTACCAAACTTCTTTTAGCTGTTAGACAGTACTTCAGTCACCATATCAAGCATTGCTTTTCTTATATAGCTGTAAGTCGGACTACTACAGCTGCCATATTTAGCACTCCTTTATTTTCTATTTCAAATATATTCAAGTGGTAAGTCTCTTCTTCTTATAATGTCTCTAGTAAGGTTAACTAGTTCGATGTTTGATGAAATGATGAATCTCTTTGACATCTGAAAAGCCTGTTATTTTAGAAAATAAATGTTGAACCCTCTTACTCTTTCTCAAGATAGAATGATGTGACTCATCCGCTGTACATCCACACAGCACTGAGTCTCTCTCCTATTCCTTCTCTCTTACTCAATGGCTATAAACGCTTCACATACTGTCTGTTATGTAAGAGATCTGCTCAGTCGCTCTGCTAGCTGTCCGTGCTGTTGTTTTTGCACACTGAGGTATTGTTAGCTGACCACATTTGGTCAAGTGCTCCATTCAGAGGCTGCAGATGAAATGCTCCACGCGGTTTCACAGGTTTGGTGCTCGTATTTTTAGCCCCCTGCCTACCTTTGCTCAAAAGTGTTTGTGAGTGCAGTTTTAAACCAGGGCACACATGCTATTGTTCATAATTCATGCAGCAACAGCAGCAGCACCACCAGAAAAAGCAACACTGAATGTGTTGTTCTGCTCCAATTAAATATTTATGTTAATCTATGTAGATCCATGTAAATGACCAACATGGGTGCTTCTCTGTGAGCGAGCCAGAGGGATTTCATTCATTTGCGTGGCTCTGTCTGCTCATACATTTATGCCAGTGAATGCTTTTTATTTTGATTGAGAAGCTTTCTGAAGATCAACATGTTCTATATATGTCTTGAATTTTCCTTACTCATAATCTTTGTAGTGCTTCGTCTTTGTCTTGATCATTTGAAGTCAGTGTCCGCGAGCTTCTCCAAGGAGAATCAGGGACTACTGTTCATATTCTCTCTGTAGCACTGACTCAGGCAACCCTGTCTTTTCTATACCCATCTTTCTCTTTATTCTTTTTCTTCCTGTCCTCTGCCTGCTTTGAGGAAGCCCAAACACAGAGTTGCAAATACAGTTGGAAATAATTCTAAGTGATTTGATCCAACCTTTCCAAGGGACTTCAAAATCTGGTGTCTGTCTGATCCTTCTGCTCAGTGCAGGGAGGTGGTGTCTGTATCTGCAGTCACACTGAAAAAAACAACAACTCCCAACTCCACTGAGATGTCCAGCTCTGTCCCTATAAAGCACATTAAATGTCAGAGATGGATGTCTGTGGACATTTCTAGAGATGAGAGCAGTACAGGGAGGTGGTGGGTCTGATTTACATGACTTGAGGCAATTCACAAGAGACCTGCACTAGAGTCAGTAAGATCTTTTATTGGACTTGATTGGCTCTCGCAGGCCATGAACGCAGAAACACTTCTACAGTAGGTCAAATCACTGTGCAGTCTGAAGGAGGATAAAATTACATTTCTCTCAAATATTGTTCACAAATCTGTCTAAATCTGTGTTAGTGAGCACTTCTTTGCCGAGATTATCATCCACCTCACAGGTGTGGCATATCAAGATGCTGATTAGACAGCATGATTATTGCACAGGTGTGCCTTAGGCTGGCCACAATAAAAGGCCACTCTAAAATGTGCAGCTGATTACTGAAATAAATGAACTTTTCCACGACATTCTAATTTATTGAGATGTACCTGTATATCTATATATATGTAATTGCTTACTTTGCAGTGTTGGAAATATTTCTGTTTTAAACCATGAAGGCGATCCAGTGGATTTCACATAAGCAATGTTCAAACTTAATCTCAGTCAATTCACTATGCAGAAAGTGAAAGTAAAAACGGAATGACAGAGTAATGACGGAGCTTTCGGCATCTGACGCAGCTTATTCTCTCAGAGATAGCGAGAGATATCGCATGTGCTGATAACAGTAACTGTTTTAATTGAGTCCTTTAATATTTCTCTTGTGGCCGTACATTGTGGGGAAAAAAAGGAGAAGAAACGTATTTTATGTTAGGTTGTTTTTGAAAGTCGGTGCTTGAAATAAGCTAAATAAAGCATTATTTCATTGATTTTTATTGATGACTGCAGTGTTAATATTTTAATTATAGGCCTATAATTCATTGTGTAATATAACTGTTTTAAAATACCCTTTTTACTACATGATAGTTGAGGAGTAAATAGCCTTTTTTGTTATGTTCGCAGCACGATAGTTATGCAGTAGGCTAATATTGTGGGGCAAAATAATTGTAATTTTAAATTAATAATAAAACTAACTTCATAATAAGAATAGGCCTAATAAAAATAAGAATGTAACAGGCCTGCATTAATTGGAAATGCCAAGTCCTGTTAATATTGCAAATAATGGATGTTTTTGACAATATCTCTGTCTATCGTCTATACAAGATCATAGTCTTTCGATGCACCCCAGCAAGGGGAGGTTATCACTGGGCAGAGAGCATGTTGCCTGTTACGTCAATTGGCCTGTCTTGTTGAGTGCAGTGGCACTGAGAACATTATATTTCACACACTTTAAGTTCTTTTATTTTCCAAATATAATAGGATTAGTCCAACGAATCGTTCGGTTTGTAATGCGTACCGAACCGAAAGCCTCGTACCGATCGCACATCTTATTTCCCTTCACAGGTATTGAAAGGCTCTAAGAAGCTCTCCATGTCGGTCTGTTCTATGGGACGGATCCCAGGTGGTTATGTGACCAATCACGTGTACACATGGGTGGACCCTCAGGGCGGCAGTGTGTCCCCACCACCAGACTTGGTGGAGCAGCATAGCTTTGGAGGAAGACAATCGGACATCCAGCAACATGGCCACACACACATGTGGCTCGAGGGTGCTGAGAAGAAGGTGAGTGTAAACGGCCGCCCATGTTGACAGATTAAGTGGAACGTACTGTAAGCCATTTAAAATTCAGGGTGATGTTGTAAAGTGCTAAACATCTGTGGCTTTTCCCTCTACGTGTGGTGTCTTTAAGTTTATTCATATTTAAAATGACAGCTCTATCGAGTGTAGAAATGATTGTAATGCCTCAGTGATTCTTTTCTGCTAACTGCAAACCAGCTTTGCAGGGTTATTTTTCTCTGTAGGTGCATTAACGCATACACACACGCACACACGCACGCACGCACACACGCACACACACACACTCATCAACGTTCCCCACTATGCCCTCTCACACCTTAATCCCATTTTCTGCCTCTTCAGCTAAAAACACCCAAAGGACAGCAGCCAGTCACCAATCACAACACTGTTGACAAGGTCTGAAAAGCCCTAAACAGTTGCCACTAAATGTACTAAATACAACATCTGTCAGTGACTCATAAATGTAAAAATGTATCATCATCAGAGGTTTATATTGCATATATAAAGATTCCTTTTCATGTGGAAGAGTTTTTTGGCCATGTGGCATCACATATGTGTAATACTCACTGCATTGAGACAGAAAAGAGACAATAAATGGGGGGGGGGGGGGTGGAGAAAAATCACAGCTAATTAAAAAATGCTAAATAATCATATTGTTAGAGAGAGATATTTTATGTATATTTAATAATAATATTTGTAAAAAAAATAATGCTAAATACGTTTGACTTAATTCACGACAGATGCGGACCTTATATTGGACCTTAAAGGGATAGTTCTTTCTTATGTTGAACATAAACAAAATTATTTTGAAGATGATTGTCCCCATTGACTTCTATAGTATTTCTTTCCCTGCTATGAAAGTCAATGGGGACACTAACTGTTTGGTTCTTCAAAATTCTTCAAGATATCTTATTTTGTGTTCAACATAAGAAAGAAACTTACACAGGTTTGGAGCGACATGGTTGAGTAAATTATCACAACATTTTAATTTTGGGGTGAGCCATTCCTTCAACTGCCTATAAAACCTATAATGTCATAAACTCAAACACAGAGATTTCAACTCATAATAACTGTCTAAACTTCAGACAATGGTTAATTAAACAACAAAAACTCATTGTTTCTTCAGATTTGATTATGGATGACTCACGGTAGCCCTAATTACAAGCCCTGACAGTGATCTATTTGTTTTGGATGGAGGTAGTGGAGCATGTTAGCTGCAGAGATTCTTTAACAGGAGTCTGTGTTGTTTTGGCTCAGATGTGGAGCTGCTGAAAGAGTATATCAGGCAGGCTTTGGGCCCAGCTCACCTGAAATGCTCTCTATGTCAATGTGATTGATATGACCCATTTTAACTATCATCTGAGTTCAGATGAACTAGCCCAATCCATATTACCCATTTATCACACTACGTGTAATGCATGAGGAATGAATAAGGATGTTTGTGTACTGAATTGTGTATACACATGTTTAATAATATTGATATTTTAATGCTGTCCGCAGCGTTTACATTTAAGCTCATGAGACACTTTAAATTCTTTGTAGATCTTGCCAACAAGCAGTACATTACATCAGTGTAACCAATCAGACAAAACTATGAGGGACTGTGAAATGTGCATGACTCTGTAAGAGGTCAGAAAGTGGCTGCTTCATCACGCTACAAACAGAAACATAATGTACCCTCATAGTTAGTCTGAATAATGCTGAGGAGAATCATATCTGAATTAGAACTAATGAAACATAATCACCTCAAACCCACAGTCAAGCCCATAGAGAAGTGATAAACACAGCTTTAATTGATTTGTTGGTAAATGTTCATCAGGGTTTAGATGCCACAGTGGTTGGTTGTGTTGCATTACAGACTTGAATCTTATTGGTATTTCATTCAGGTCGAACATCACTAGAATCCTGATGGGTGGGTGAGTCAATTTATAGTCACCTCCTCTTCGTTGCCTCAGTATTTCCTTTAGTAATGGGGCGTCCATAACTGATGAGCGAAATGAAGTGTGCAACCACAGTCTCAACTAGGGGTAAATATCCCACCCGCTAACCAATAATCCACTGTGTCATACATGTTCAAATAAAGTACTGGATACCTGCTGCTTTGAAGCCGTGCCTGTAAAATGTGCAGCAGTCTGTCTATGTTTAGTATGTACTGTAAATTATTTCAATATACAGTCATTGTAAGGAGAGTTTGATCAATTCACTCACTTATGTTCCAGGTTTAAACTTTTGTATATTTTTTTATTTACTTATGCACTTATTTGAGAGCATAATGAAAACTTTAACAATTTTCCAGACATACCTCTATATTAACTAGTGGAAATTGTTAGTGAAAATAAATATACTGTATAATTAACATTGTGAAAAGCGTTTTATAAGACTTTTTCACAGGGGCGAAAGTATCTAAAGTTAATGAAACTAATAAATGTATCCAATTACAAGAGAATACAGATGGAAAAAATAATAAATATTTAAATAAAACATACAGCATAAATGATGCATGTGTTAGTGTAGCCATATTCTAGTGACAATGAAAGAGTGCAAATCTGAGTTTGGAATCTAAGATGAATCTAGAAATATGTAGCTGTGATTTATGCATTGAATTCAACAAAACTCCACCATTATCGGCAGGTTTTGAAACACTTGTGCAGACGTCACAGCTGTTTTTCATCTCATTTGTATAAAGCTGAACTTTTTGACACTTTCAACCCTTTCTTATCTATCAATCCAAAGTTTCCCCTGGGAGCCTATTGCTCAGCTGGGGAATGAATTGGACATGTACTGTTAGATTGCTTTAGGAGTTGCACTGTTGTGAAGACTTGTTAGTGAATACATAAACAAGTGAGATGAGCATGATAATATACAAATGTGTGTGTTCTCTCCCCAGGTGAATATCTCACTGGATGATGGGCGATCTCTGGGTTTGATGATCCGTGGAGGTGCTGAGTATGCTCTGGGCATTTATATCACCGGAGTGGACCGAGGGTCTGCAGCAGAGTACAGCGGACTAAAGGTAAAATACCTTGAGTCACAATTTGAGAATTTAACTTGACAAATATTAGACTATTTGAGAGCCTACTATGACTTTAATACAATTATCTGTGCGTCGAATTGGACGTGAGCCGATTGCTTGAGACAAGTCCTTATTTCAGTCTAAATCTTTTTTAGATGGGAGCAGTGTGCAGTGATTTGTTAATAAGGTTGCTAGAAGACATCAGTCAATCAGTGATCCAGTCAGTGATGCATCAATAATAATGTCTTTGAAAACGGCTCATTTACCGGGTGCTAAATTTACATGCCATCTGACCGGAAAGTTAATCATGTTTGAAACTGCAAGTCATTGTGTTTTGACTGGAAGTATTCTTCATCTGTTCGCTTAAAACAAACATAAATTATTTCAGACATGTTGACATCTGATTTAATTTTTTGGAAAAGCCGCAAGTGGCCAAAAGTGTTGCTGGGGTTCGGCATGACTGCATTTAGTGTGTCTAATTAAATTTGTGGTGTGAGTATATTGGTTGAGGTGGCCTCTGCCAAACGGGAAGATGTAGAAACAAAGCGACACTAAATCCAAAGCTGGCCTCATAAAGGATTGAGCGAGCTCTTAACATTTTGGCATCAATCCATGGACAATAAGATGAAAGATGTTTCCTCTTTCTCCATTCAGCTGGAGAATGGGCCGGGTAGGCTTTTTGGAAAATGTCACACGCCTGAGTATTCATCATAGCATCAGTCTGCTTTAATCTGTTGAGATGAATTGTTTTGTTCGTAACAATCAACTCTTTGTGCTTTTATTTAGTTTATTTTACATGATATTACTAGTCTTCTTCCTCAGTCTCTGTCTCTTTGTAACCTTATGTGCTTGAGTTATTCGGTGATTGGGCTTCAGCAACTACCTCTGCCCCACCAGAGACAGATAAATATTTTACATCACCTTTTTGGTAATGCAGCTCCGTGCTTCTGCATGTCCACAACCATTCATTTGTATTCTCGCCACATTGCTGCATGGCAAAAATATGAACAAAAGGGTTGATTTGTAATCGTCTCATGCCAGGGCTGGTGTTTACTTGTGCTGGTGATAAAAAGTCAGACATTTAATTTCAGGATAGTGAGACAACACAACATTGAGACGGCTTTGTTGAACTTATTCTGGATCAGGATGGCAGTGTTAGAAGATCTGGTGTATCTGCACTGAAATGACAAGAATCACTCATCTAAATGCAGGAACGTAAAGACTTTGGAAAGGGAGGACAGATGGTCTATATCTATAGAATAACAGAGTCAAGGTTTGGTTGGGTAGCATGGCTGTTTGCTGTTCGTTACAGCTCTGGTGGTAGATGCTGCAGCTACACCATTTGGCTGCAGACAGCATCTTTCTCCATTAATAGCCATTCAACAATTTCATATACTCTGATATGTCATTGTATTATAGGCCTGGTAAATGTTTTACCAGTGCCCAAATTCTTTTGGAGTGCTCTTAATAGCTCAAAATGGATTGTTGGAGATGATTTTCTCTGTCTGCTGTCTCTAACGTCACAGCTCAGGATAGTTGCAAGTGGCTTGGACTGTACTTTTGTTGTGCCATTAGCTGATCGTGACATTTTTTTCACTGTTGCTTTATCTCTAGAGCAGAGTTTATGGAGGTCTATGGACCTCCAGAAAGCATATTATTATTATTATTATTATCAGTAGTAGTAGTATATATTTCTTACTGTTATCATTATGGTTTCATGATCAGTGCAGTATAAAAACTAGCTTATTTTATTTAGTAAGCAGCATGTTTATCTTTATAATATTAAATAATAGTATGATATTTTATTTTCTGTTTTTGTTTTCAGTATAAATGGCTATATGTGAAATATATTGGTATATGTTATGTATACTGTATACCAATATATACTATGTACTGCTATTTTTTGTTCAACCCAGGCTCATTTGAAATATGTGCCTCTAAATACATTTCTGCAACACCGTTATAATGTACCTTACTGCACGTTTCGAGGCAGTTTCAAAGTGAAACGTCCAGTCAGTGGCGCTAAAATGCGGTTTCAATATACGTTACCCTGGCATGTATTTGTTACGTTGATATAGGCACGTATTGCGGTGTTTGTATTACGTTGCTTCAGGTATGTATTGCTGTGGTTCATAATTCAAATATCTGAGGGGGTGTCGTTAAAAGTTAATGCTCCGTCGTGTTGGAAATATCCACTACACCAACCCAACACTAAACCTACCCATTAGTGTTAACAAATGCAAAAGTGATATAAAACACCCTTGTGGGGATTTTAGTTGTTTTGTGGGGTTTCGGGGGTTCGTAACGGAGCTTGAGTGCAATATCGTATCACGTGAGCTACCGAGCAAACCTGCTGAATTAGAAAACTCATGCATATGAAGCTGTATATGTGACAACACATTCAAAGTTGTGTCACATTTATGTCACATTTATGCATTTGCCTAACACTTTTATCTGAAGCTACTTGCATTGCATTCAGTGTATACATGTTACATGTAGTACCTGCTGTGCCACAACTTCGATAGATGTATTTACTTTAAACAAGGTCCACCTTGCAGGCAGCAGACACTGAGGTAAGAGGACATTTGTTTGTGATTATTATATGACTTATGAAAAGTCAAAACCACTTTTATGCTGATATTATCAGCTTATACAAAAAGAGCTCTTGCATAACCTAGACATACAAAAACCTTGCATACACACCTGCACTTACACTATACCACATGCGATGAATGCCACTAAAATTCTACCTCCATATTGCAGCTTTCCCAGAAATTACTGGGAAAAGGTCCCACTTTTTTCCATTTAATTGCATATTGCAATTATCAGCCCCAATAATCATGAGTCTTTCCTTGTGATAGATTTGAATTTTGAACCTTACTGTATTAAAAGAACACATAAATCTACTTCGCTCAACAGTGTTCTGTTGGACGCACAACTGTTCCCGTGCTGCTCTAATGGAGAGCGGTGGTTGCGATGAGGAGATGAAAGATTGACTGCTTGCTTTTTTGGAGAGGCTTTTAATTTTGCTCTTTCTATAATTGTTTGTGTTTTAGTGCTTCTTAAATGAACCTCTCGTCAGTGGACCAGAGGTTTCACTCAAGAACTCCTCTAAACACAGTCTACTCTCAGAATGTCTAGACCACTGAAAAACTCTCTTTCTTATAGACACTAAAGCAGAACTAAATATGCTTAATTAAAATGTAAAAAGCTATGAGAATCAGAGGCAAATGTTTTTGTGTTTTAATAAAAAAAATGTATTGGGCAATTGTGTTTACCTATGTGTAATTTTACTTGACTTGCAGTACAATGACGATCTATATATATTTTCATGTACAAACATGATATCTGATTTGCTGATTAGGTGCTCAAGTAATATTTCTTATTATCAACATTGTTGAAAACAGTTGTTGCTTAATGTTTTAATGGAGACTGTGATACTTTTTTCAGGATTCTTTGATGATTTGAAATTTCAGAACAGTATTTGTTTGAAATATAATATTTTTAGTAAGATTACAAAAGAAAATGGTCTTCAATGTCAATTTTGTTAAATTGAATGCATTCTTGCTTGTGTATATATATATATATATATATATATGTCCTTGCCTATAGTGTGTGTGTGTGCATGCATGCGTGTGTGCGTGTGTGTGCGTGTGTGTGTGTGTGTGTGTGTGTGTGTGTGTTAGTGAAGACCACATTTTCCACAAAGTTTTGGATCCTCCTACTAGCTCTTTTTTTAGTTAGAACGCCTCGCAAAACTCATGGCCTTTGAACTCATTCCATAATTCCTTTCTTCTGAACCACATTTCCCTCCAAGCAGCCACCCCCACCATTTCCCCCAAAAACGTTCCCTGTCTGCTGAACTCAGAGCCATGTAGATTAAACTTTCAGCTGTGCTGGAGGTAAAACTGACTGATGGCTCGGCATCTGTCCCATCTGCGTAGCTCAACACTGGGCCTAATTAATGTCCGTTCCCCTCGGAGATGAGCTGGGCTCACCTGGATCTGTGGCGGACGTCCGTCAGACACATTTATCTGTGGCTCACCACTGCCGGTGTCCAGTGCAACTGTAGCTGACAGATGGATGTGCGAGGCCCAAGCAGTATGTTTGTATATTTAAGGAGTGGGCCTGAAGCCTGCCTGTGGTATAATGACTTTGTCTGAGTCTTTTATATTTGTTTAATTTAGACCCACCTGGAGAACACAAAGAGACAGCCAGAGGCGGCCAGGGATGGAAATAGAGCTACAAAATGACCTAGTGAGAATCCTCACAAGAGCTTATATGGGTCATGTCTATAGTCCAGCATAGTTATTGCTCATTAAGGTGTTTCAGTCTTGATTTGGGACAGACCCAAGCTCTCATAATAAGTCACACATGAAAATCCCATTTGTGTATAGGGATTTATTAGAGTACATAAAGGAGGATGAAGCAAGATTAAGCTGGTTTGATTTCATGGACGCATGGTTGATTTATATATAACACACACAGACTGGCCCTGAAAAATTTCTGAATTGTTGCATTTTCTGAGACATTTTTGTAATTTTATCCTACTTGTCTTAAGGTATTTTTTAGTGGATGTATATAGTCGGTTCACATACAGTAGGTGATGTACCAGATTTATAATTATTATTATTTTCTATTCTTTTTGTTTTAAAAAGTTTTTATGCTTTATTTTAAAATAAGTGTGACTGTTTGATGTTTGGTTATTGATTTAGTCTCTAAAAAGTATTTTAAAGCAGAACTTAAGCTGGGGCCTGTACCATGATTGTAGATGAACAAATTCAGAATTATAGGATAAGTTTTGAGTTGACAAAACCAAACCACTCCAATCTGGCTTTGTTGGTACCATGAAGCTGATCATCAACTTTCTCTGTCGACTCAGGCATGATCCTGAGTTAATGGAGCGCGTGCACATGAATGTGTGACATCAGCGGCTAACAGCCAATCACAACACAGAGCAAGTGTGATTAACTTCTCGCGAGAGAGCCAGCGAGATTCAAAACTCGTTAAAGGTTAAGAGATTAAAGAATATGAGGAATTTAAACGTTTCATTTCCATCATTTCCACTGAAGTACTTGTCCGTGAAATAGGACACATAAAGGAAATGATCTTGCTCTATCAGTGCAGTCACAAGTGAAACTACTTTATATAGTTGATCATATATAGTGATAGAGACTCAAACATGTAAGGTCACATGTAGCCATTTTTAAAGTGTTATCTATTGATTCTACCACTTATTTATATTACATATGATCTGTATATAATAATATTCATTTAAAATAAATGCTTTATAATAATTGTTAAACTAAAATCGCTTGTGTATAATGGAGTAATAATAATATAAATCATATTATAATTATATAAATCATATGTACATTTTAATTATCATTAAAGCGAGACAATTTTCATAGAAGGTGCTTCATAGTGACCTTTAATTTGTAGGAAGAGAAACTGGGGGAGTGACTTTCTTTGTGTCAGACATGTGTCACTTTGCTCACGTCTGATTGGTCCAAGTTCAGTTTGAGATCTCTAACACAGAACATAAGCTGCCCCGGAGCAGGATAGCCGTGGAGTGTAAGTTACTCTGGCAATGAACACAGCTAAAAGCCAAGCCACATTCATGATACCTAAAACCCAGGATTGGTGCAAACTAAACTGAAACTTACCAGGCTAGCCAGCAAATACGGCTTCATGGTATAGGCCTGGTGTAAGATTTATTATTATTATTATTAATTATTGTTATTATTATTAATAGTAATTATTAATAATTTTATTTAATTCAGCTTAAGTGTCTAAATACATTTTAATGCACACATGGTGTGTATAGTTAACATTCCATTGCGCTGTTGTCATATTTTAGTGCTATTAACGGTCTAAGTCCATTCTGGTAATGCATACGAACAGGTAATGCATGTCTCGTTGTGTTTATTTTAATGTTTTGCCCTCTCAGCTGTTTAACAATACTGCATTTGCTTTCATACATTTGCGTGCTACATGTTTAATGTTAGTGTTGATTGTCCCCAAAGGATTAATAAAGCATACAAGTCATTTAGAGGAGAGTGGGATGGAGGGTGGAGAAAATGGTGTAATGGTGCAGAGGGTGGAGGAGTAGTCAGGAAAGAATAGAGGGATGCAGAGTGCAGCAGAGCGTTGGAGAGTGTGATAAAGGTGAAGAAAGGTTAGTAGAAGAATGCCAGTGGTTTCCCTTCTGTGAGTAAATGAAGGATCCTTGAGATCCTGCAGCTTATAAATCAGCCTCTCTCTCTCTCTCTCTCTCTCTCTCTCTCTCTCTCTCTCTCTCTCTCTCTCTCTCTCTCTCTCACTATCCCTCTCTCTACACCAGTGAGTTATAGTGTGTTCTGGCTGCTGACTCCACTGCATGAAGAACGTTTGCACAGAGAAGAAGAAACAGACACACATCGATAACTAATCTCTGTTTATTATTTATCCTTTGCTGAGGAGAACAAAAGGAGGAATGGAAAAGGTTTGGTTTGCATCAGTGATCGAAGAAATGTTGGGCAAACAAAAATCATGTTATGTCAATAATTATATATATTTTCCCCCAGTGAATATCCAAGGTATTTTTTCAAGGAGGGTCTAAAAGGGGGACAATCTCCTCTTCAATTTGAACAGTGGTTTGCTGTTTCCTCCTCACTGTTAAAATCCTGGGCCTTTCTGTTTTGGTTCTTTCTCTCTTCCTCTCTCGTTAACATCCATCCATCATTTATAATTTGTCTTGCTTAGACAGAAGCTGGCAGGGTATTTATTTTATAAACTAGATGAAAAAAGTCAGGATGAGTTTTAATACGTCGCAGCCTCAGAATACTCGTAATATGCTGTAAAACAATAGACTCCAGAAAAATGTACATCGAACAGTTACAGAAATAATGTGATTAGTGCTTGCTTTATGCCCGAAATGGAATTATTACCCTTATATACATTATTGCAGCGTCATTCATCTGTATATAGCTCACCCATGAAAATGTTGTCATTATTCCCATGTAACAAAAGAAGTAATTTTTCAAGGATGTTTATCAGCTTTTTTTCCATACAGTTGTTCATAGTGACCACATCTTTACGTCACTACAAAAATAACAGTGTACAGGTTTGCAATTACATGAGGGTAAGTAAATAATGATAGAATTTCAACATTTGGGTAAACTATCCATTTAATGGATTTATGACATGAGCTATTAAGATGCGAGATGATTTAGACACAGTAAAACAATAGTCTTATAGTCATTGATTGTTGTCCCACTGTGCTGAACTGCTCAGAGACTTTTTCATGAATTATGTTCAATATATTGATTCACAGAACACACCAATTTTCAGTTATGCCCATGTAGGTTTAATGAGAACAGATTGAGCTCTTTTATTTGTAGCTTGTAACTGAATCATTTCCAGTGAATGCTCCTCTTTCTCTTCATTGTCTACTCACTCACTTCCTGTCAGTCTGTTACTGAGGGAATTTGGAAACGGGACAGATGATATTCTTAACTGCCACACTTTACAAATGCTCTGGCAATGCAGATTAAATTATTTCATGTACAAATTACGCTGAAGGGACAGCTTGTTTATCAGTTATCAGCTGTAATTGAAATCTCTTCATGTAAATGTTGCTGGCAGCTCTTTCAAACAGGTTCCTGTGGTGCGTGGGCCCTGCGCTGTTGTGCCAGGCATTGTTGTGTTTCATTTGGTCTCATTTGGAGTGTCTCTCTGTCTCCCTCTTTGTAGGTAGGGGATCAGATTCTGGAGGTCAATGGATGTAGCTTCCGGAGCATTTCTCATGACGAGGCCGTGCAGATCTTGAAGAATTCCTACCACATGCTGATGACCATAAAGGACGTGGGGCGGCTGCCTCACGCACGCACTGTGGTGGATGAGACCAAATGGATTCCCAGTGTACAGATCGCTGAGAGCTCGGCCAATAGCAACACCCAGAGGTAAAGCATCAATACAGTTTTTCCAAAAGGAAACATATGAGTTTTTCTTTTAGAGAGCTGGAGTTATCATCTGACCTTTTTTCTTTCAGAGCTCAGGTTCTCAGTAGTGATTCATTTGAAATATGTAATTCATACGCCACCAAAATGGAATTTTATCAACAAATAGATTTGAAAACTATGACACTGTTATCATGCCAGGCTGTTTGGGCTGAAAAAGTGCCATGTTTTGATAGAGCCACACTTAATGTACAGTATTTTTCGGAAACGTTTCAGCCAAAATTTGGCATGAAGAAAGACATACTGTAAATGAGCCAATTGTTGACATACAATGAGAGTACTGAACTATAACATTAATGATACCAGATACAGTAATGTGCTTTTGTAAGAATTTTAATAAAAACGATTGAGTCATATTGTTGAAAGCTCTTCTACAACTTTAAAAGAGACGTGAGATTACTTGATTTTCTCAGGAATGTACCCTTATAATCTTGTTCCGTTCCAGCAATGTAGATATACAAAAGAATGGGAATTTTCTTTCCTATATATGCCAGAACCTTTGATTTCCTTTGATTTGAATTGAGCTGCTTTCTTCTTTCTTTCACCTTCTTTTTGTTAGAAATGTAATAAAGCACTACAGTATACAGTATGATTGGTGTAAAATGGTCTCAATGTGTGATCGCATGTCAGGAGGTAAAATAACAATAAGTGAGACCATTTGCCTCTGCATGCTGAAATCTGCCTTAAGAGTCACTCATTTTAATAGGTGATTATGAAATAAAATAATTAGATCTAACACCGTTTAATGATCCTTTACCTAATGTAATTTAGACAATTATTTGGAAAATGAATTCATTTCTTTCCATTACTGTAATAGCTCCACTTTATGCAATATTTCAGCTTTCCTCTGAAATTCAGCTGTGGCCTCACTCTTTTAATAAATTATTCTCAGGTCAGTGAATCTAGTCAAACAGATTGAAAAAGAGTTTCTAAATATAGCAGTGAGATGATTTTAAAGCTAGATGCAGATGCTATTGTTAGATGACGTGCCTTCGGCAGTGATGGTTGAAATATATGTATGACATGCTAGTGGAATGACAGTAGCACTATGACTCACAGCAGGAATCTCGTCTCTCTTGCTCTCTTCCAAATGGAAATGGGCTGATTGGGATCTCTGGAGGGTGTGCTCATTTCTAAAGTGCTCCTCTGGAAATCCGGCAAGGTGCCTTTTAGTTCCATGCTTCATTAATCTTGTCTACTAAGATGCATTTTGATTACTTTATTTTGTATCCACTATATAAGTAAGTCAGTCTCATGACTATGGCGCACTGTATGATATGGAAATCAAATATTAAGTAAGGTACAATGTATAGCCAGTCGACCATCACAAAAAAAAACATTCAGAGTGATCAAGACCTTGATATGAAGTGTAACGCTTATCATAAGGTACTTGCCAAATAAATTGCTACTTGTACATTAAATACTGATTTGAAATTGTACTGCTCATTAAGCTTCTCCTAAAAAAAGTGTGTTATAATAGAAAACCAGTTTGCTTAACAATGAGATGACACTGTACTAGTATGACAATATTAATTATTAATCTCCATTCTGACTTACAGGTTTTTTCCCCTGTTGACTAACCTTTTTGATTCACAATATGTAACCAATTAGCTATTCTTTTGTTGGTATGAAAAGAGAAGCCATGGAGTGATATCTGAGATGTGAAAGTATGGTGTTAACTGTTAAATATCTGACTTCTTAATGACTCTTGGAGATTGACAAATCAGAAACAAGTATCGCAGAGGGTCTTGTCATAATAAAAGTTGTTAGTTTATGCACTATTCATTTTATTCCATTTTACTTAACAAAATGTATTTCTCTTCTAACAGTGTTTTGCCTGTTGATGTTAGAGCAGGAAGTTCAGGAAAGGTAAGGTACAAAAATGCAATTTACATACACAAACCTGTTTGAATTGTTTACATTTCATTCAAGCATCCAGAGTTAATGTTCTATTTAATATGCCATTTTATGGTTTTCCTTCCAAGTAATGAGTCTGAGAAATAAGAATATAAAAAACTGATATTAAGGTCATTGTGATATTGAAAATAGCAATGTGTTGGCTCCACATCATCACATTATATTCCTTTGGTGTCTACCCACAGATCAAAGCAATCAAGCTTTTTAGTGTGCAAATTGAATAAACATTGCTATCTCAGAGTAAACACACTGTGTGTGTGTGTGTGTGTGTGTGTGTGTGTGTGTGTGTGTGTGTGTGTGTGTGTGTGTGTGTGTGTGTGTGTGTGTGTGTGTGTGTGTGTGTGTGTGTGTGTGTGTGTGTGTGTGTGTGTGTGTGTGTGTGTGTGTGTGTGTGTGTGTGTGTGTGTGTGTGTGTGTGTGTGTGTGTGTGTGTGCGTGCATTGTGCCTATGGCTGCTAACGTCTATTGTCTTTGGAGGTTTTATCTGATGGTTGTTAAAGGATTGTCTTTACACAGCTCTAAGGCTGTGATCTCTGCCTAACTCGCTCACATCACTCTATTACTGAGTGCAAAGGACAGCTCTGAGCTGGGAGACATCAAACTGCTCTGATTGTGTGAAGCGTCTGTGTCATCTGCTGAAGGCAGGGAGGAACACTTGCATCCTGCTGGGCAAATCAAAGCTCTCTTAGGGTTTGAGTGGCCTTCTCTGAGCTGTGAAGCAAACATGATGTTTATCCACATGGTTGGAGTTATATGTTATCCGGGATGACTAAAGAATGGTTAAAGGACCCTGTGGAGAAGGTGACAGTGAAATTGCTGCATATGACACTTTTTGTGTTATTATCTCTTACTTCAATCTTCCACCCCAAAAATGAGCTTTTGAAGTGAATGGCTCTCATTACCGGAAATGATTATGAATTTGATGCACTGTAAAAAAAAAAAAACCTTGAGCCAACTTAAAATTTTAAGGCAACCAGCAATCTTCAGCAGATTTTTGAGTTCTCTCAACTTATGTGTCCTCACCTTCTCTTGTAACAGTCTCATATTCCATTTTTCCATTCTGCGCATTTCAAGACCTGTCAGAGGACTTTGGCACAAGTGCAGGATTTCTGAGACCCATTTATGTTCAAGGTGACCTACCGGATTGACAAGGATCGTCACTGAAGTAGTATTATAAACATATAGAGGGATGAGCCAATATCTGCAGCTGAGAAATAGAGATGTCACTCAAGAGACCTGGGAATCCAGCCTCAATCACACAGCAGTGATGTTAAACAGCAATAAACTAAAAAGTAGGTTCTTCACAGTCATATTATGCTCATAGTTGAGCATATTACATTATGCTGTGGAGGAAGGTGGTTGCCTTTTTAGGGTTCTCGGGGTCATGGAAAGCCTGAAATATCTGGGAAATTTTAAACTAGCTATAGGCCTTATTAATAAATGTCAAGGTATTAATAATTTAATATAATAAATATAAAAGCTCTTATAGTTAAATCTTGGAGGTAGTCATGGCAAATTATTTAGTAAATATATTTTTTTCTGGTATGCTCAAGTATTGAATTGTTTAGTATTTTTTAACCAGTATTTTTTACCTTGGTCGAAAAGCTGTAGAGTGCCTGTTCAATGGCTTTAAATAGACACCTAAAACAAAATCATTATTTATTCACCCTTATGTAGAAACGTATTTCTTCCATGGAAAAAAATATCAAACATAATTGTGAAAAGTTGGCTAAAATATGAAATATGTCATTCCAAACTTGTATGACTTAATTTCTTCTGTGGAACACAAAAGAAGATGTTTGAACAATGTTGGTAACCAGATAGCTTTAGTGATCATTAGCGATGATACAATTTTCCTATTTGTGTGAATGATCCCGTTAACTGTGTGATATGAGCAGTTATTTTCTGTAGCTTTTGTAGTCAGGTATATCCCTTGTGAGATTTTTGAAGATATTGGTTTTTTTTTTTATATGTGCTTTTATAGGTTTTCCTGTATTCACGTATTAATCTGCAATTCATTATCAAGCCAGACAGTTATTAGGGTATCGCATCAAAAATGTGCAGTGTTGTTTTGTCAGGATAAGAATAGAGAACCAATTTCGTACTCTCAAATCAAGCGCCATGGCTCATAGTGTTAGAGCACCCACACTAAACACTGCTCTGACTCATGCGCACTGTTAACTATGTAAATAAATCGTTTTTCTAATGTTGCATGGCAAACAGTTTTTAAACCCATTATGTTTTTCAGATAAATGTAGATTAAAAGCTTTTCTCAAATTAAGCCATCGATTTATCCGGAGCAGCCACTGTGTTTCCTCTCTCTGTAATCAGCTAGTTCATAATTGTAGATTGGAGACAAGGCATTCTAATTCATTGTTACTCAGACGATTACAGTCAGAACTGCTTTAGGCTTACACAATTACATTTGAATGAAGACAGTATGCATGCCGTGATCAATGCCGAAACATAAATTAAGCGATAATTTATTTGCTAATTTGTTGTTAATCCTTGTGCTAAAAAGGCAAATGGCGGCATCTATAAGTTATGGAGGTTTAGAGTCAACATAGTTTTGCTTCGTCACATTTAAGGTTGAGGTAGAGAAGTGTTTTGAAATTATTTCCTGGCATAAAAGGTGAATTTACAGGAGACAAGGGGAGTGATTGGTTCAGAGACCTTTTCTATGCGTTGTTGGACTCAAATTGTATTTTGTCTCAGTAACCTTAAGCTGTTTGTTTAGCTTGTTTGGTTTGCACGCGAATAATCGTTCTCAGTCCCAAACATGCTGCTTTAGGCTGGGCTGCCTGCTGCCCTCCCCTCCTGTGCCCTGCGCCTCGGGCCTGGCACGCTTTTATTTTGTTGGAATAAACCTAAATCTTCCATCATTCAATGGGCAGACAAGTGGGCTTTGTCCTAGAAAGCTTGAAGGAACGTATACAATACAAGCTGTCCATCATGTCTAGCCTGAAGAATCAGAGCTTCAGCAAGCCTGAGCAAACCACTTCAATGGGACTTATGTAGGTCACTCAGATTACACCTGGATGAACACTATTGTGTGCCCAGAGTGCCAGTCTCCCCTCTCTCTGTCTGTGTCAGTAGGTTTACTGTAGTGTTGGGCGATATACCAGTTCAAACTGTAAACTGGTTTGAATTAGGCACACGGCATACTGGTACAAGTGGCTAAGCAACGTAGACAGCATCCTGAAATGAGAGGGGATGCATACACTTCTGACTAATGGTTGGAGAACTTTTAGAAATATTAATTACACACAACTAATTATTTTAACTGGGCAAATAAAGCAACTGTAAATGGTCTTTAATGCCAAGTTCACACTGCACTGATTTTAGCCCTGATTTTCACTCGCCGACAAATGCCCGAAATTGGAGGCAAATTGGTGCTCATTCACGCGAGCGAAAATCATGCAGTGTGAATTATCAAAGATGCAACCTGTCGGCGATTCAAAATCCTTTGTGAAATGAATTCTGACTGAAAAATACATCGGCAATGATACTGCCAATGAGAGAGCGAGATACAGGGCAGTGAGAAGTTTGGGGAGGAGTTATATGAAACATAGTGGGCAGACCAAACAGAGTAGTCAGCGAATCTTCCTATTGTAAAGTCATGCAGTGTGTAACCTCCTGTCGCTGATCCATCGTGCAACGAAAACACAGCAGCAACTGAATGCTACCCCAGATAGACGTGCAGTGTGAAAACAATGCTGATCCAACTACTTTGAAAATTGTGCAGTGTGAACTCGGCATAACAGAGGCAAGAGACATTGAAGACAAAAGCTAAAAGGAGAATAAATACCATAGCAAGCAGAGCAAACTCACTTCACCATGCGTGAAATATTGGAACAAAATCCTAAATACTGAATTGATGCTGGGAGTTTATATAAATGTATCTCTGAGGGGAACTGACTGTCTTAAAAAAGTTTAGTTGGTATTTTCATTTCATCTTACCTCCATATAACGGTTATTAATGTGGTATTTAAAAGCGCAGGGCTGCTTTGTTTGCAGCAGTAACCAAGGAAATGCTGTATGGCTGCTGTTCCATAAGTGCCACCTGCTGTCAGAGAGTGGATTTGCATCTTATTCAGTTTATCTGCTGTTTTGTTTTGTGCTGGTATGTTTTATGTAGCATAATTTCACAAAGCTAAAGTCAGACCATTCTGTTTTTGTTTCAGATTTTGAAATTATACCATCTAATTTACATAAAAACATGCACATGCTACATGTAACATATTTGTTTGGACCAGTGTGTTACTTGCCACTTCCTTGTAATTATGTGAAATGTCTTTTGAGTGAAAACATTTTATTATAGAAAATATGTCTTTTTGCTTTCTTTCATGTTGCTTCAGGTTGCATATTTCGTAACCTTTCGTAACCATACAGTACAAGATGTGTAGTGTTAGCAAATTGAAGAGATCTTTAAGATTTGGCTGCAAGTGTTTTCAACATTGATAATAAGGAGAAATATTTATTGAGCAAATCAGCATAATCAACACTGAAGACTGAAGTAATGGCTGCTAAAAATGTGGCTTTGCCATATATAATATAATAAAATATATTCATGTATAAAAAAGTGATTTTAAATGGAAAAACAGGCTATTTCACAATGTTGCTGTTTTGACTGCATTTTTGTAAATGCTGCATAATAAATGCAGCCTTGCTGAGCATAAGAGACATCTTTAAAAAAAACATAAAAATTGCACTGACCCCAAACTTTTGAATGTTATTGTGTATGTTTGTGATATCTGGAGTGTGAGTAAAAAAACTGGATTGAGTGATCCGTTTCTTTAAGAATTAATATAGTGTTTTACAGAGAACAGCGTCTCTATCTTTGTCTGTCACTCCCACATATTTTTATAGATTGATTGTCTAACGTAATTCATCACATTATCATGACAGAGAGGGTCTGCATCATCTTCCTGTTCTCGATGTAACTCTCTTAGTCCTGTATCCAGCTCTGAGTCATAACTAATTTCAATAAACAAAGTCAGACCTTGTGACATCAGCATCCATATTCATTGTCATTGTAATGTACAATACTTCCTGTAACATCACTGTGACTCTTCATACTTGAAAAACAGCTAGAAATATCTCAGTTCAGCAGTAGTCATGGTGGCATGTCTGTTGTGGGGGCCGAGTCTGTCAGTAGGGTGCTTGTGTATGTGCGTATAAACTTGAGAGTTAAATTGGCAGAGACACTCTTATCCCAGGTTATTGATTAAGGCTGGCACAGTGGAACGCCGAGGGACCGTTTTTGTGATCAGGGCTGTGGATCAGCAATATCCAGGAATGCGGGCAGTAATGAGGGATGGATGGTCCTCTCTAGACTCCTAGCATCATCAGTCTAGGCTCTTTGAGATAAAGTGCAAACCAGAGTGCCAAATGAAACCTGCTACTGTCCTTCTCATAAAATGAGATTTTTGGCTGATATGAATGTTTAAAATCTGCTGTATGATAATCTATTTGTGCAAGCTATTAAGGTTTTATTGCAAATTACATCTTTCCCCCTGGGCACAGTTCAAACTTCTGGACTCAGGGCCTCATAAGATGTACATAAATCACCTACATGTGGATGTTCGATAATTTCCCAAATGTTCCTTTGAACGATTTATGAAAAGTATTTATGGTATATCTACACTACCGTTTAAAAGTTTAGAGTCAGTAGGATTTCTTGTGTCTTAGAAAGTTTCTTACCAAGAAACCAAGGTCTCACCAAGTTTGCATTTATTTGATCAAAATTGTGAAATATTGTTACAAATTAAAATAACTGTTTTAATAATAATCTGCATTTTTCATCAGCCATTACTTCAGCCCTCAGTGTCACATGATCTTTCAGAAAGGACAAAGGACATTTGGTGCTCAATAAATTTTCTTCTGATTATTAATATTAGTCGAAAGTGGTTATGCAGCTTAATGAATTGTGAATATTGTGGAAGTTTTTTAACTAAATTCAAATGTGCATTTTATAAATGAGGCCCCAGGTAGGTACTCTAATAAACTGTCAACTATACCTTGCAACTAATAACTAACTATTCTCTGTTATTTATACAGCAGGCTGAAAACACGCATTAGCACTGCATAGAACACTGAAAAGAGGCAAGAGACACAGCAGTTGGATGAATTAGGCTGTCTGTGTTAGAATATATTGAATCAAACTGAGTCTGATTTTTACATTGACTATGTGCGAGTAGAGAAATAGAATAGTAAGTACTTGAGGAAGGAAAGACGCTACTGTTTTTCTTCAAATGGGAGCGAGTTTTCTTCAAGGACAGATGCTACTGAATACAAAAAAGTATTGATTTCGTAAGCAAACCACAACGCTTGTCAGAGCAACCTGGTCTCTTCTCTGTCTGTCTCATTCTCATTCTCTGTTCTCTTTCGATGTCATATCACTTTAATTAATTTAGCAATTTAATTTAATGAATTTAGCAATTGAGCACATACAGTACTCCTGTTCCCAAGTTTTAGGGTTAAAGTTTTTGTAAAAATGTTTTTGAAAGAAGTGTCTTATGCTCATCAAGGCTGCATGCATTTGATCCAGTCCAGTCTTCACATTTTTGTCATGTTGACTCTTATTCTTGTGTGGAAACTGTGATACATTTTTTCAGGACTCTCTAATCAATAGAACTTTTAAAAGAATGGTACTTATTTGGTACTTATACTGTAAATATCAAAATAATAAATAAAATACTTTTTTGTAACAAGGTAAATATCTTTACACTTTTCATCAAAATATCACACTTTTCGTCAATTTAATGCATCTTTGTGAGGTGTATTTATCAATAATTGTGAATATGCCGTTTAATATGCTGTTTTAGGCAATACGCAGTAAGTGCTTTTCAAATTGTTTTCCTTCACAACTTGCACAGATATTGTTTGAACTGAACTGAGCTGGATTATGACATCAATGATATAAATCAATGAGGAGCTGACTTTTACTAAAACTTTCACCTCTTGCAATATAGACACACTATTTTTCTGTTTTTGCTGCTTTGACACAATCTGGATTGTATAAAGCGCTATATAAATAAAGGTGACTTGACTTGGTGACTTTAACATTGGACATTAGATTTAAATTTTATTTTTGTATTATTATAAAAAAAATTTTAGATGGCAAACCAATACAAACCAAAATGATTTATTGTAAGTAATCAAAATTAACTTTACCTTTCTTAACACTAAAAGATAGTATCGGCATAATCTTGGCTAACAATATACTATATTGTTCCATGATATGGACAGGATAGAAAACTGTTTTAAGTAACTATGTGTAATTATTCATAATTAAATTTGTATTGGTTTTTGTACTATTAATGTCAGCAACAAAAGATATGTGAAGCATTTTCACCTCCCTTTTGGAAGTTGATAACTATGTGTTATTATATAATTAAATGTATTTAGTATTGTTTTTGTACTGTTGTCTGAGACCACACCAGACCCATTTTTAGTTTACTACCCACTAGTCGAGAACCACTGCTCAGTGGATCCGTCCCTATTTTCTCTCATGCTGAACTTGTGTAGGTTTATGTTCCGAATGTCTTTAAAAAGGTTTCTTACCTGATGATTTTATTTCTCTCAGTAAGTAACCAGCTAGACACCGGGGGGCATAGATATACAATGCATGGTGTTTCAGAGTTTGTTGTGTTTTATAGCAATAGCAGCACTGGGAGATGTGGAGCGAATTGGATAGAGGCAGGAAGAGGAGAGAGAGAGGAAGCTTGTTGACAGAGATTGGAGTTATTGTGATGTTGGTTTGATTAAGGAGAATGTCTAAAAGTAGTAAGCAGAGAAAGGGCATGTTTTCAAAGAGAAGGTGCACGACTAGCTGTATAAGAGAGAGAGTTTGTTACCCTAGGGTATGTAGCATTACAGATTAGACATGGCTGACTGGTGAGGTCTCAGCGATGCAGTCCTGCAGCTGCTATTCTCTCTTTCCCATGAGTGCCTGCTGCCCACACACAGACCTGAACATGCACATTACATCAGTTCATATCAACTACATGGTGTGACTAATGATTGCACAACTGTTTTATACCACTGTAGCACTACATGCCACTATTTGCTTATTTTCATTTATGAAAATAAATGAGTAACATTGGCCGCATCTGTAACTGAACCTAAGCTAGCTGCTTTCCCAGACTTCAAAGGTAGCGTTTTAATACAACATATCTCCTAAGGGTTTCAGACAGGCTTTCAACACACCATAACATCATCCAACATGATCTAAAACAATTCATGTGAGCTTAACAAGCAAACATTTAGTGACTAAAATGCTCATTTGTGAGTAGAAGTCAAAATCGCAATTGCATAAGTAACACTATGAGACTGTTTCAGGGTTATTATAGTTAACTAAAACTAAAATCCAAAAAAGTGTTACTTGAAATTGTATTAAATTCAGAAATGTAAAGCAGCATTTATTATTTTTATTGAGCAACTTAATAATGCTAAAATAAGTCAACCCAAAATAAAAAATTATGAAAACTTTATAGACCCAAAAAACAATAACTAATAAAAATGACACACAACAAAATTACTAAAACTTTAATTAAAATCGAAAACTAATTCAAGACATTGAAATAACAGTTTTTAAAATAAATTTTGAAGAAGAAAAAAACTATAAAAGTGACAAACAACAAAATTACTAAAACTTTAACTAAATTAAAAGGAAAAAGGAAAACTAACTAAAACTAACTAAAATAACAGTTTTTTTAAATAAAATATTGATTTTTTTATATATGAGTTGTTATAAAATGTAAATGTATGAAACTAAACCCACCAGTACATGGTGGCAAGTCTGTATCTTAATGAGTCGTTAAATCATTTATTAAAACAATTTGTTCAAAACAGGGTTATTTTAGTTAACTAAAACTAAAACCAAACCCAAAAAAAAAAAAATATTTCAATTTTAACTAAATTAATAAATATAAAAATAAAATATATTAATCAATAATAATAAAAAACTCTAATCTCAATGATACTAAAAAACATGCCTGATTGTGAACGAATTAATTCAAAACAGATTAATTTAATAACAAAACTCTGATGTTCTGAGATGAAGCGAAGGATACATGAAAGGATATGATTACATGTCAAACAAATGAAGCCATCTATAATAAAGAGATTTCAAATGCCTGTACAACATTGTACATGTAGACACACCCCCTTTTGTTTTATATTCTCTCGTTTGCAGTCAATCTGTTGTAAAGGTATTGAGCCAGCGGTCGAAGCGGTACGCGCAGGAGCCTGGAGCTCTCTGGAGGAGCAGGCGTACATGCTTCTGACTGAGACAGAGAGACAGACCATGAGCTATTACATTCAAGAGTACCAGCGTGCACACATCGGGGTAGAGCCTCTGGCCATGGCCCTGTTTGAACTCTTCAACACACACGCCAAGGTAAATGACTGAACAAAAAAATCTCAGAATTGCTAACAACCCAAAATGCATGTTTGTAATGTAATGCAAAATGTCACTGAAAACTCTTTATATGATATAGCATTGTATTCAAATGAAAAATGTATCATATTTTGGATGATTTCAGGTGTTTCTTTTAATGATCTCTTTGCTGTTCCTGCTCCCTAGCTGTCCTTGCTGGCTGATGTGCGGACTCTGATCGCTTCGCAGGATCTGGAGCGATTCGACGGGCAGGTGTTACATCGCGAGATGGAAGCGTGGAGAGCTCGGCACGGAGGCCCAGGCCTCCTGCACCCTGACTCGATCTGCGTCGCCCATCCAGAGGGCCACATTCCTGCTGCCTGCCAGCTGACCACTGCAGTCTCCGGCTACAGCAAGGCACGTGGATGTGCGAGCATCAGGTGTAATGCAGTGCTGTGAATATTAGTATGCACTGGTGGACAGATGCCCTGTTTAAATATCACTCTGCTAATATTATAAGTACTTATATAAAAGTACAAAAGTATTTGCTTTTGAATATTTTATTTTGCTGAATAAAGCAGTAATATTGTGAAATATTATTACAAGTGAAAATAAAATAACACAGTAATATTATGAAAGGGTATTAGAATTTAAAAGAACTGGATTCTTTAATTAATATAAAAGAAACCAGGAAAAGGATTCTGTAATCGAAAGTTAAAAAAGAATTGCATTTATTTGATCTATTTACATAACTGTTAATTTAGTTAAAACTTTTAAACTCCAAAGGTTTGAAAAGTAGTTTATGCATCAAAAGTAGCGATGTATAGAAACTTTAGTTATATATTAATTTATATTCATTCATAGCTTTCAATGCTCCATCCTCACAATACCTATTTGGATGGAGAGAGATCTTTATTTGTAAGTTTCTTCAGACTGACTTCTACTGTCCCTGCATTGATTGGTCTGATCTGATATGTCTTGGTATTTGTATATGATTTAATTCCAAACACTATTGTAAAATCTCACCCACACAAGCTTTAATTGAACTGAACTGATGAAAAAGGCTGAGAAATGAAGAGCTGCATCTCAAGTGGAGCAAGGGTTTCTTAAACTCGAACATCTTTTTGATTGTATTTTCTTCTGGAGTGATTGTTCTGTGTACACTTGAGTCATTTCAGTGATTGTTTATGTTTTTTTGCCTTTATAGAATGAGTGCAGGTTGGATGGGAGTTTGATGCAACTTGAGAGTCTAAATTCTCTTCATGATGTTTCTCTGGTGAGTTGTTTACATGTTTGCAGTGTGCTGCATGCTGTTAAACATTTTATGGAGAAAAAGCCGCCAACGTTAAAATGGCTTTTGTATTTTAACATTTGAATTGAACAAGAAAAGAAAGGGACATGATTAAGGATGAGGAAAACAAAATATTTATCCCTGAAATACAAAGACTGTCACAAGGAAATTGTAGAAGATTAATTTTGTTTTTGGATGGATACTTGTACACCTGTATTTTTGGAATCTCAAAGATCACTAGATCAGTCTCACAGTTAGAAATTTAGTAGAGGCAGTGTATATGTACAGTATGCCTCTACTTGACCTTAAAATGTAAAAATGTACAGAATACGTGTGTATTGAGTGTGTATTGAAGACGGGTCCCATTCCAATAGTCGGCCCCAAATAGAAAGGACTGGAATTGAGAACCACTGATATTAGTCAATTTGCTGAAGATTGAGTTGAGTTCAATAGATTTTTATCCTAGCCTTTCTTGCTCTCATTGAATTAAGCATCAGTAGCCCAACATTAACTCTTGTAATCATAAACGATTATCTTGGATGAATCCGTAATTGACCGTCTTGTCATAAATGTGTGCTTATGCTAAATTGTTGTACATGCAGCCAACTCTATCATCTGTTAATTTCACAATGTGCTGACATTTTAGAAGGAAAATCACCTTTTAAAAGCTTTTAAATGTCAGAATGTGTGTTTTTTTTATCATAACCTCCCTCAATGATAATGCATCCTTTAATTGCCTGTCTTAGTAGTTGAAAGCAACAGCGAGGATATAAATATAGACAGTGCGTTTATGTTTTATTTCAGGACAAGGTGCAGCTGTCGTCCGAGTTACCCCCCTCGTTCAAGCCTCCCCCTCCACCCGTTCGACACGCCAGCCCTAAAAATCAGACCAAACGACCTTCGTCCAAGCTGTCCCAGACCAATCTATTCTTTACCGCCCCCTGTAGGCGGCATCAGGAAAACCACACCCACAATCACTCGCACTCGTCCTGCTCTGCTCACACCTCCCCGTGTACCATCCACCACACCGCCTCCACCTGCTCTGTCCATCACACTCCTCCACCCTGCTCTCACCATCACAGCTCTCCAAGGTCTTTATCCTACCACGTTAGCCCTTCTTCTGGACCCCCGTGTAAAGATTTGGTACAGTTTCTGATGAGCAGGCAGTCTCCAAATCGTTCCAGAGAGGGAACCCCCATGATCTCTCCACGCTCTTCTCCATCCATTTCGCCTTCACTGCTAATGCCTGCGCCGCCCCCCTGTAGCCCTGAGAAGCTCTGAGGGCTCCCCCTCTACACACAGCTGCAGTGCCGCCCAGACCAGCCCGATACACCCTGAGCCGGAGATGACAGAGGAAAGGCCCCAGGCCCAACTTCGAGGTGAAGACACTTTAAGATTGTCAAAATATACTCACCCTCATGTCCTTCCAAACCTATATTACTTTCTTCTGTGGAACACAAAAAAGCTATTTTGAAGAACGAACTGTTTCGGTTACCATTGACTTCCACTGTATACACAAAAACACTGAGACATTTTATTTTCAAATATTATTTTTTATATATTATGTCCAACAAAAGAAAAACAGTAACAGAAGTTTGGAACAACATGGGGGTAAGTAAATGTTGATAGGATTTTTTATTTTGGATAAACTATCCCTTCAAGTTAGCACTGAAAATGAATTAATTGGGTGGTATATTGATTATCCAGATTAAATCCCATATATCAGTATTTTCAGAGAAAAGCCTCTAATTGAAGATGATTCGAAGGCTGAATCTTAGATCTTGATTTGAATGCTCTCAAATTAACTATTAAAATCTCAAAACCAGTCTTCTACCTGAGTCTCAGTAACATACGGCACTACCAGTGTAGATCATTTCACAGACATTTGACTCTTGTAAAACAAGTCTTTATAATCAATCAGAAAGGTACAGTGTAGTTGGTTCACAGACAGATTATTCTTTTAGTGAAACAGAACCATACAGCACAATGGGCCTCATTTACAAAACGAACGTACGACCGAAAATTGGGCATACGGTCATTTCTACGCAAAAAACTTTTTTTGTGGAATTTATCAATATGGACGTGAGCGGTGGCTGCGATCAAATTTCACGTCAGGTCTGAGCTTGTGTACGCAAGTTTTTGAGTTAGCCTGAACTTGCGTGCTGCAAAGAGAATTTCGGAAAATTGTATAGTGACAGCATTTTGTTCATTTAGAATATTTTCCTAAACCGACAAACGAATTATTATTTTTTTTTATGTTTTTTTTCAGGGCTTTAGGAGAAAAACTTTATATGCGCAAAAGAAAAGAAAAACAGTAGCAGCATAAATTTTATTTGGTTTCTTTAACAGACCATGAGCTCACACACAACATTTCAGAATCTACACATAAAATGCGTCAAACAAACATAAAAGTATATACAAGGTCACTTTAAAATCAGCAGCACTAATGGAGAAAAACAGAAATGCACACAAAATTATATTTATTTTAATTAACAGATGAAAAGAAAAACAGTGAGCAAAAATATAGGATTTTGTTTTTGTGAAAATGCATTTTATTTGGTTTCTTTATAAATTATTAAAGTTAACTGAATAAAATAAATTTCATTACATATAAGCTAGCAACCAGTGTTTAATTTGATCTGTTTAATATACAAGTAAATGAATGCACCGAATTATTTGAAGGGTGATATTTATTATGAGATTAACACAAGTTTGTTTAATCATAGATTTTTTTAATGAAGTGTCAATGAGAGGCAATGTTGCCGTTTTCACAAAATGTTTCATAAATTTTGATTTGTGTTGATGATTATAGACCCAATTGTATATATCAAAACAAATATGTTTATAATAAAACTAATTACCAGTGTAATTTGATCTGTGGACATTATTATTATTATTATTTAATAATTCGTTTTTTTTACAAGAAGTGTCAACGTTTACTTCAGTTGGTATTCACAAAACAATTTTGTATGATTTATGAATATGTATGACAGTTTTCTGTGTTAGCAAATGGAAACATGACAGCATATATCACAATCAAATTGAATCAGGGAAATCTGTATTAATAACAGCCCTATTAAAAATTGGCTAAAGATAAAGGAGGTACCAATTTCTCTTTAGAGGCTTTAATTTCTCAGATGGCAGGATACCTTATTACAAAATGTACATATGGTCATAGGGCATCTCATTCATCTAACATAATTAATTGCACTAATTTAACACACTAAATTGACAGCCCTAGTAGGTCCATCAAAACTTTGATGAAGTTCAGCACTTGGGGAATTCGTCCAGCTTCTTTAACTCTTTTCAGATCCAAATCATTTGTGAGGTCCACATAAATTCTGAATGCAGATCTCTAATCTGCGGAAGCTAAATTGTGGCGTTATTTATGGCTTTGTGTGCTCATTTGTCTGTATTCCCAGGAGCCACGCTGTCCCAGCTGTCAGACAGCGGACAGACTCTGAGCGAGGACAGTGGAGTGGATATCGCAGAGGCTGGGGGGTTGAGTAAGGACAGCAGCCCGCGACCAGGTAAACCTCCGTTCCGTCAGGTCACAGGTGACACACGCAGAGCGGAAGGACTCGCACAGGCCTCCGCAAAACAGGTGAGACAGTTCTGTTGTTTAAATATGTCTTGTTTGCTGTTAAAAGGAGGTTTTAGTTTAGCTCTACATTTGACGTTAAATATCATTCATGTCTTCCACCTTCCTTGAAATCTGTCTTTTTCTTTTTTCTTGAGTGTGACGTCTAAAGTAGCGTGTCTGTTTGTCATTGTTTTAGATGGGAGTAATGGAGCCTACACTTGTACGGGTGCCCAAGTGTGCCAGTACACTGGGGATTGCTGTTGAAGGGGGTGCCAACACCAGACAGCCTCTGCCACGAATCGCAACCATACAGGTGGGTCAGAGTGGATCACAGTTCAAAGCCAAGGCTAAGAAAGATGAGCTTTTTTTCAAAGCAATCCCAGAATGCACAACAGCAAGGTTATTAAAAATATTGTATAAATACATGCACTACCATTAGAGTCAGTAAAGAGAGAGTAAAGAAATGTATTGTTACAAAAGATCCCTTTTATACTTCCTATTCATTAAAGAATCCTGAAAAAGTATTGCCGTTCCCATAAAAATATTAAGCAGCACAATAATTAAAAATAGTTTTAAATTGTAAAATGTTACAAAATTACAGTTTTTTTATAAATATAGTCTTGCTGAACAAGTCCACACCACAAATGCATGTGTGCTGTGTTATTGGAATATTGTATTGTTAGCTTAGCAATACACTGCTCATAGTCACCTATGAGCTTCCTGTTTAAAAAAAACTAAATATATAATAGCCTAGAAAGCTAGGTAGCTCATTAGGGTTTGGAGCAGGGCTATGTGGTATGTTGATTTGGCATTCTGTAGTGTTCACATGTTTTTTTTTCTGTAAAATATATGAAATGCTAGCATAAAAGTAACACAAAGTCTTAATATTACTATTCCTACAAAGTACCTTTTGTTCCTCTAATGGAAAGGGTAGCTAATGTACTGTGAAGCCCTGATATTACACCCATCGAGGTGCAAGATACAGTTGTAACTTATATAATGTGGTTTTAAAAAAGCTTTTAAAAGCTGTTCCCTCATAGACACATAAATGCGTTAGGTCAGTAAAGCCTGCATCCCCATCATATGACTAAAACCACAACTCTGCATGAAACACAATTCCAGTTTTCTTATTCGAAATGACTCATGACACGGTTAATACTTTTGCCATTAGATAGACCCCCTATCTGTGCATCTAGCGGTATTAAGATGGTAGATTAATCTTTAGTCATAACTTTACTGGAAGTTTTAAATATAAAGGAGCCTGTTTGTTTTTCTCTCATTTCTTTTATGACCTTTAGCCCAGCATCTGTTAGCTAATGGAGTGCATTAGCATATTCAGGACCCGTTTATGTACATGTATCCATATGCTTGCTTCTCTCAGTGTTGTGTTCACTCAACATGAAGGTGAGAGATTGGCCCTTTAGTGCAAAGTGGCTTTGCACGGAAATATGTTTGCTTGCATATTTAAAACAGATTGGATTCAAGCAGCTAGTGATCTGACTATAGCTTTAGGGGATGAAAAAGTAAGATAACATGTATCTAATAGCGCTTATAGAGATGTTGATACCGCTGACCAAACACAAAGTCCTGTAGCGGTTTTGCTGTATTTGTATTCTTTGTTGATTGGTAGAGTATCCTTGAAATTTGCATAGACTGTCAATTTACACACTCAGCATTTGTAAATTTCACCATTGGAAGGGTCACAGGAGAACAAAGCCTGTCACAGACCCATCTGGACATGTTTCATAATTAAAGGCGCAGTTTTTATGTCCTGAGACATCACACCTGTCTCTTTGACAGCCCTGGGGCCTGTACCATGATGGTAGATGAACAAATTCAGAGTTACAGGATTAGTTTCGAGTTGGCTGTTAATCTGGCTTTAGTGGTACCCTGATGCCGATAGTCGACTGATAGTCGATTCATATGTTTGGGGGCGGGGCAAAATACATCACCAAGAGTCAAGTAGTCAGACATTCAACAGTCTTAAATACTGATGTTAAACACACAGGGAAAATGTGTAACGGGCGCCTCGCAGATAAAAAAGGGGTTAAATATTATTTGTTTTACAATAGTGCTCTCATAATAACATTATATATTGTAGGCTATATGACTATAGTTATTAAAGTTCTGCTTTTCTGTTTTGAGCTGCGCTTGCTGAAGATGACCAGTAGAGTGTAGCATAGCATATTTTTAATATTATATATAGCCTATCTGCACAAAATGCCCAGAATACATGAACATGTCTGCGCAGCACTGAATTAACTCCTTTGTGGACGCGTTCTTCACGCAACAACGTGCAAAAACACAGGCAACTAAACTCTAAAAATTCACAGCGTTTTATTATAACAGTGTTCTCATTATAATGTTATGTATATGACAGTCACAGTCGTAGTTATTAATATTGTGCATTGTTGTTTGTCCTGCTCACGCAGCGCGCTGAAGAGATAATCACCGTAGTACTACAATGAAGTGCTTTACTGTAGCGTAACTTAACCAAGTGCATCTTATACTAGATAAATAATAGTGTTGAGATGTGAATTGGTGGGTTTTTGTTAAATGTGAGCCAAAATCATCACAATTAAAAGAACCAAAGACTTAAACTACTTCAGTCTGTGTGCATTGAATTTATTTAATACACAAGTTTCACAATTTGAGTTGAATTACTGAAATAAATGAACTTTTCCACGACATTAAAATGTATTGAGATGCGCCTGTATATAAAGCAGCTGAAATGTTTTGAAATCACTTGTACCCTACCTGATCGAAAACAAATCCAGTCTTTCACTCTGCCCGTGTCCGTGTGAGTCGGAGGGTCGTGTTAAAGATTTAAATCCCTGCCGCCATGCTCCTCTGTCGGTCATGCATGGAAAGTGAAACTTAAATCTATAGGGGTGGTTGGATTTATTCAAGCACATTAAAATATTTATTTAAAGCTTATTTCTTTACAGATTCTTATTTACAGCATTATCAAAATAGGTTGTATATTAACTTATTCAGAGATCTGTAGTTCTATGTGAAATCAGACATTGAGCACCCCCATATAGCCAAAATGGCATGATCATAACACCCCCCGAAATATTCGACTGTGAGATTGGGAGTCGAATCAGGCTCCTCCTATCGAAGCATCGAAACGTCGACTATTCGGGGTCACCCCTAAGTTGCTGTAAACTGAATCATTATGTGTATATATATATATATATATATATATATATATATATATATATAATGATTCAGTTTATAGCAACTTCACAATTTAAATAAAAATATCAAAAAGACAAAACACCTTGTATTTACTGCAGTATTTTTGGGTAAGGTACATGGCTGTATTGCGCCAAATAAAGTGATGCGAATGCACCTGAAGCCGTAATTGCTACTTTCAAACTCCTAAAAAGGAACTTCCCAGAAGGATCTAAACACATTCTAATTTGTTGGCTGGTCTTTTTGAAACAGCAGCTGTGAAAAGAAAAGCTTTTTAAAGTGCTGTTTGATACCATCAGATTATTCCTCTGCTCATTTGATTATCCTGAAAATGCTGACTTTCACGGAAAGGAAAAATGATTAGAAAAATAGAGGTTTATTTTCTAGCTTTAAGCTAATGAATTATAAATGGATTTGTGCTTGATTGTCCTTGAGACCCTACACCAGGGTAATACTAATAATTCTCCATTTATTAAAATGTCATATTCATAGTGACTCACTTGCCTTGGAAAAATGTGCTGTGGATGATATTTCAAAGCCAAAACAGGCGTAATGACTCTTCATTAAAGCAGTATTTTTTAAAGCATCATACAGTATGTGATGTTACATGTCGTCTGACAGGGTAACGGATTGAATGCAACCTGAAAGAAACACACGGCACAATGAGACGATGTCATAAGTGTAACCATGACTACCCCACTTCCAGACTCCTTAAGATTTACTTTGGTTTTAATCAAATGTTCTTTATGAGAGCATTCACTATTCTGTCTTTATGAGACATGAACAGCTCAGGTGTCATGTAGAGATTTAAACTGTAATAAATGTTGACAAATTAGATCAGACTCCAGCAGATTATATGACAGTGGTGTAACCCGTTCTCATTTGCGCCGTAGAAGACTACACAGCTCAACAGAACGCTCATCTTGGTTATCTCTTTTCTCCTGTCCTCAGGCACTTTATCTTTATACTATGACAAGAGGTCAGCTAATGACCCCTCAATATGAAGTGCCATATCTGAGAGAGCAAGCAGTCATTTTCTCCGCCATTTCCCACTTATCTTTTCTCTCACACTTTTGATAGATGATCTCTCTTTATGGAAAGTTTGAGACAGCTGCATTGTTTCTCTCTTTCTCTTTCTGTCTCTCAGAAGGGGGGCTGTGTGCATATCTCTGGAAAGTTACGTGTGGGTCATGTGATTCTGGAGGTGAACGGCGTTTCGCTTAAAGGTATGGAGCACCGGGACGCCACTCGGGTCATTGCCGAGGCCTTTAAGACCAAAGAAAAAGACTATGTTGACTTTTTGATCGCCGAGTTCAACTTTCCTCTGTAGAAGTTGTCCCTCGAGAGTTTACTAGACGCCACTGCGAAGACCTTGCACTTTACATCACGTCCACACAGAGCAGCTGAATGAGTCATGCTTGTCATGTCTGAGTCACAGTTAGCTTAGAGTTCAAAAGCTGCAACACGCCCACCTTACGTCTGTGTTCTCGCTATAACAACGAGTAGCTGCCACACACCTTCACTGAACCTGTTCCTGGTATGTTCCAGTGGATGAACTGCAGAGCCAAGACTGTTACTGATATGATTGATAGGACGAGATCAGGTTATATCAAGTCTGTCAGATCTGTGCCATACACACACACACACACACACACACACACACACACACACACACACACACACACACACACACACACACACACACACACACACACACACACACACACACACACACACACACACACACACACACACACACACACACACACACACACACACACACACACACACACACACACACACACACACACACACACACACACACACACACACACACACACACACACACACACACACACACACACACACACACACACACACACACACACACTACCGTTAAGTTTGGGGTCTGTATGATTTCTTATGTTTTTGAAAGAAGTCTCTTATGCTGTGTTATCTGTGTATATTTTACTCTGTATACAGTCATTAATTTGGTCTTTGTTGTTACATGATCCTTCAGAAATCATTCTAATATGCTGACTTGGTGCTCAAGGTGCTCAATAAATATTTCTTATTATTAATGTTAAAAACAGTTGTGCTGCAAATTTTTTATTTTTTGGAAACCATGTTACATTGATATATTATCTTTTTTTCAGGATTCTTTGATAAATGAAAGGTTCAAAAGAACAGCATTTATTTTATTTTTTAAATATGACATGGTCAATTAATGGTCAAGTCTTTAATTTCACTTTTGATCAATTTTAATGCATCTTTGCTGAATAAACGTATTTAGTAAAAAATGTACTGACCCCAAACTTTTGAATGGTAGAGTTGTGTATATATAATTAAATCATTCATTAATTTCTATTCATTTTTATTACAGCTAATACATATATACAGATAATATATTTATATATAAATATATACAGATTTGCTATTACAGTTCTTAAGAGAAAATCACATATTTTAATCATAATATCAAATGGCATAGTCATTGTTTTGGAGGTGTTTTGTTACTCTTCCTTGATTACAATGTTTAACATATTTTTGATGAAAGGAACTGAATTCAATGGAAGTAGTGAAATGAAGTGATATTAATACACTGTTGTAATATGTGAATGGAGTTCAGAGTTATTCCTGGACAGACGGAGCGAGGATGAGGATTCTAGAGTATCTCACTGTTTTCTCATTCTGTTTGTTTTATTTTCTTTCCCTCTCTTTCTCTCACAGACACAAAATCAGGCAGTTTTTTAAAGCTCTTATGTCAGTGTGCATACTTCAAAGAGAGGTTATAGAGAGGAATAATGAAGAAATGTATAGCAGTATTTTTTGAAGAGATCAGATGTTCAGTGTCTGAATTATATGTAAATGCATGGCTCCTGATTATGCAACATACAGAGAGAGTTATTGTACATAGGTAAATACTGTAAAGCTGTATATATTTTATTTATGTAACATATTTTTTTGCACATATACTGTTGATACAATGTTTTCGATGACTGCATCAAAAACCCTTAAATATGAAACCAAAACATCAATACTTATAATAGTAATATAGAATCATATTCGTTTTTCAACCCAAAGGATGTTGTACCCTTCAGATATTTTATTCATACACCACGTACCATTATGAAGACAGTCTATCTTTAAGTTGATAAAGATCTGCTTATTGTTCATTCGTTGTTTGTCATTTGTTGTACTTTGTTATGTGAAAAACACATAATATTGTAACTTTACAGGAACTCAATTATTGTAGGCTGATTACAGAACAACACCATATAAAGACAGCGCACAATCCGAGGGTATCAATATTATGCCTGAAATATTTATGATTTATGCCAAACTGGAAAAGAGTCTTAAATAAATATTTAAAGACTGAATTAAATGTCTGTAATTTATTGGTATTTTTATTTCTTGGTTAAATCGTATTATCAGCCAAAAATGTGTTCTTTGGCTGTTTTCTGATGAAGTTATGTTTTGGTGCCCTCATGTGTTCAAATGAAACATGTTTTTAATTTCAAAGGCTTGCAATGTTTGTAAGGCAGTGCTATATTTAAAAATATTATACCTATACCTGTTATACCATAAACTTTTTGCAAAAATGTGACACTATTCAAAGTCTTGAAGGTCATTTCAGATTTAGATTTATTTTGAACATAATTATTTTTGAAGAGTTTGAAAATGTCTTTAAATAGATTGTTATAAAGAATATGAATCTGAATCAGTAGCGATTTTTTTCTTTCTTCTGATTTGTTGTTCTTCATTTTTATATTTCTTATATCAACATATCCAAATGTGTTGTGTATATTAAATGCACATTCAGATGCATTTGCCTCAAAACCAAATTAATAATATTATAATGGACCTAATGTGTATTTTCTATCATATTATGAGAAATACCCTAATGTGTGATGTGCACGGCATGAAAAATGTCAAAATCAGGAGATGTTTAACAGAAGCCAGTTTATTTTACTATATGCACCAGAAAATAGTTCTCACTTCATAACCTCTGATGTGTTAAACATGTTAAATATATTTGAATATGGCATAAAGATTATATATTTACAAAGCAAGAATGTGTATTCTTAGCGTAAATAACAGATTATGACATTAAAAAGCAATCATACTATATTACTACACAACAGTCGAGATGTAAAAGAAAATAGAATATCAACGAGGGAGGCTTTACTATATTAACAAAGTCTAAATACAGGACTACTGTAACATTTCAAAACCACAATATTAAAATAACACGAAGCAGTTGACATTCACAATGGGACATCCAGTATTAAATTGATCATGCAACAGACACAATCATGCTTGGCAGACACGGCATAGCAGGTCAAACTACTGAGTCAATTCAAAATAACTTTACAGAAGAGGAAACTAGAATCTCAAACTCAATTTGCTATGCTGTGTTCAAAAAATATTCTCTTATTATTTTATCAACCTATGAGCTACACTCAAGTTGACTAGTCCCATAATACCAACAATATTATACTGGTCCCATAATACCAACACCTTATATTTGATCATGATCTTTGATGTAATCTGAGGTTAATATTCAGTTGATTATAAATGTAACAGAGGCTATTTATGTAATATACATCACTATAGCCTATTGATGACAAGGGAAGTGCTGAAGGGTGGCAGACTGCCTGATATATTGAACGGGTGTACAAGTTCAGTCTTAACACTCGTCTAGTTGGAACATGTCACTGATGACGTTAGAATAATGAGTCAGGGCAATGACGTCACCACATTCTAAAAGGAAAGAAAGAATCACATTTGATTAATGTTATAGTAAATGAAAAGATATCTACATAATGCCTCTTTATTAAAAGTGTTAAACGTGATGATACAAATGTCAGACGATTTTTTTATATTAAAGCAATAGTTTAATTAAAAATGCCTTTAAAATAAATCCAATTTAATCCATTTAAAATGATAAAGGTCTGACCTTTTTTCTCGTCTTCATCAGTTATCTTCTGCAGGAAGCTGGTCCTCGGGGGCCGCGTTGGGGTCCAGGAAGTCTTGGTGCTGCAGATGCTTTAGGTACTTAACGGGAGTGATGATGTGGGTGGAGCCTGAGAGGGAAGTCAGAAACATGATCAGATCATAATTAAAACCCTTAACTCACATTGTGGGGGTGGTTAAATGCAGTTCACTAATCACAGATATACAATGATCTGCAAACATTTAACTTAACTGCAGTGTCAATATCGACACTGTGACAATTCATTGTCAAGGCAAGTGACAGAATGTTTTTACAACCATGTGTCCCTCAGCGCAATGCTTTTGATTATCAAAAATTCATATTTTAGGTCAGCAACAAATATACACTACGGTTAAAAAGTTTGGGACTGTAAGATTGTTTAATGATTTTGAAAGAAGACTGTTGTGCTAACCAAGGCTGCATTAATTTGATAAAAATACAATAAAACAGGAATATTGTGAAATGTTGTTACTGTTATTGTAAAATAAGTGTTTGCTATTTTAATATATTTTCAAATGTAATTTATTTCTGTTGTCAATGTCTTCAGTGTCACATGATCCTTCAGAAATCATTCTAATATGCTGATTTGGTCCTTAAGAAACATTAATTATTATGAATGTTGCGAATGGGTGTGCTCCTTAATATTTTTGTGGAAACATAATTGATACAACATATTTTTTAAATAATAATAATCTAATATTTAATGTTACTTTTGATTAAATACTCACTTGCTAAATATAAAAGTATTATTTAAATAAAAAGAAAACTAAAGGACCCCAAACTTTTGAATGGTAGTGCATAATACAAAGTCTGATCAATATATCGCTTGGAATTTGTAAAGGCACAGTGACACAAGGCAGAATTGTGTAATGCTGTCTGTTGTAATGATTGTCTCTGAAATAGTGAGTCACTGATCGTTCTGCGGTGTCAGAAAGGGCCCTTGAGCACTGCAACCCACCGATGAGAGCTTCCCATTTGCCGTTGGCCTGTGTGACCTCATAGACGCAGCGCATCTCGCTGTAGGTCACACCCCCAATGATGAAGACGATGATGCGTGGGCCGTTGCGTATCTCTCCTGGGCTCTTGTTTTTATGCCAGTTTCCATAACGTGCACTGAAAATGGATAGCAGTGGTATTATCTCTAGATATTTGACTAGATGTTGCATACTGAATCCATATGTTTATGCAGGTAATCCTACCTGGAAGCTGTAGTCGTCTTTGTGGATACTGTGCGTGTGGAGATGCACGGGTACTGTTTTGGGTCGAGCTTGTCTTCAATGGCATCCTATTATAATGCAATTATGAGAAATTAAAGTAAAAGAAAGATGACATATCCAAAGTGAGGCAAGTACTGTTGGTTCAGCTCACCTCCATGATGTCTTTGACCAAAGGAGTCCATCGGGAGAGCTGGTACGTTTGCTCACTGACTCTCTCCTTGCGGTCAGATTTCTTCCCCTTACGTGTGGTTGCTTGCTGTGGATACATATTTAAAGAGTTATGCATTTCGACTTCAGACATTATTATTAGTGATGCACTGTATTCTGGTTGAATAAGCTGGTAATTATTTTCTTGTTATGGCTGATAACCGATATAATGGCTGATATATTCTATATCGTCTAAAAACAAGCTAGAAATAAAATGTTTTTTTAAGCTACAAGTGAATGTATATGCTTTACAATATTAATATTCACACTATTCATGTTGAGATTTACTTAAGATTATATTTAACAGTGTAATTAAAGATTAAGTGAGTTCAAAGTGTAATCTCAATGTCAAAGTAGATGGAAATGATGGCCAATATATACACTGCCCAAACTCCCCAGTTTGGGGTCAGTAAGGTGACTTTTGAAGTCAGTTTTGGGGTCAGTAATGAAGACTTTTATTCAGCAAGGATGCATTAAATTGCTCGAAAGTGACAGATGTGCATAATATTGCAAATGATTCCTATTCCATATAAATGATGTTCTTTTGAAAATTATATTCATCAATAATCTTGTTTAAATGTATCATAGTTTACACAAAAATATTAAGTAGCACAACTGTAAAATATTAAGTAGCACAACTGTAACAACTGGAACATGTTTTGTGTGTATTAATGACCTCTGTAATGATGGGAAACCCCATATGGGCCATATTAGAGATGATGTCGCTGTCCTCCGGAGGGATCTGAGCATGCTGGAGGAGCTTACAGAGATTCTCCTCTGACACACCTATGAGCCAGGAATAATTATACATATTTATACACATAGTTATAGAGTTTGAACTGGTTCTAAATTCTCGAAGCCCAGCATTACAGCATTATGACAGTTTTGCTCACTGTTGTGCGATTTTAGTAATGACTGTGTACAAACTGTACATGTCAAACGTACCACCCCCATCTCGCCCACACACAGAAAAACAGATAGAGAATATAAAGCATTGGCTATTTTGTAGCTCTCTCACCATTCTTGAGGTAGATGTAGAGCAGGATGATTCGGATTTTGTCCATGATGGTAACGCTGGCGTCTAGTAGGATGGGCACGATGGCTCTCATGGGATCTTTGATCTTCTCCCCCTCTGCATCTGTGCCCATCGCTAGATCCTATGACAGAGCACACAAACACTATTAACGCTAATTCATATGACAGCTTGGTGCAAAAAGACCAATCCAAAATAAGCTTTACCTGCTCAACACGGCACAGTTTGTCCACTGAGCCCTGGTAATGCTTCATACAGTCTTCTGCTAAGTGCAGGTGAGTTGAATACTGCAAAATTAGAAAGCCACCATCAGCAATATTATCCCCTTGAATCAGTTCATATAAAACATGCAAATGATCTCAGTACCTTGCTTAACTCTTTCTGGTACTGTGGCATCTTTTTAAGCATTTGGGAGAGCTCTTTCATGGTGGTCTGGAAGATGCCAAAATTTTTGTCAATTATTGGGAATAATCAAGAAATTGCAGTTAATTTTTGATCACTGATTAATTACACACCTTCTCTCCTGTGTTCATCTTTTTGCTTGCAGAGAAGTCCTTAAGTGATTTAGTCACAGCCCTAAAAGAGAGAAACTATTAGATTTAATACATTATTTAAAAAAATATTTACAAATCTTAACGACCCCAAACGTCTGAACGCCAGTGTATATATATATATATATATATATATATATAAATGTCAACCTGTGTAGGACTGAACAGACTTACGTGGACACCTCTGCAATGTGTTTATGTCTCAGAGTCATCCACAGGTCATCATCTTCATCCAACATTACCTCCTTCATACGAGTTTCACCCATTCCACTGGTCTCATACCTGATTAACACAAATGCACCATCAGCATCAGTAAACTGCCCATCGCACATGATGGATGGAGATATTAACATCAGGAAAAGTGAACCACTTGGACTTGACCGAAGGTCAGTCGAAACGATCGGAGTGACCTCCGAGCAGTATATAGATGAATTATAAACTGTTGGAGTTATTACTTGTAGACATCATTCTCAATGGGCAGCAGGTCATAGGCCATGGCCTGAATTGTGAGCTCGTGTAGAAGTGGCGAGACAGGGTCAAAACCCCGATCCAGAATCAATAGCTGGGAACGTGCTTTATCAGGTCCCTGTGAAAGAGAGGAAAAAAGAAAGAGACAAAGATGGAGCACAAAACAGTACAGAAAAGAATTAAAGTTGGACAGTGAGAAATTAAGGTCACTGATGCCAGACAGAAGCAGTTTATTTTTATCATCTGAGACAAAATATTGTGCTACAAGCTCTGAGACTCACCTCTCCCAAAGTGGGGTCATCTGCTTTGTAACCGTCTAGTTTATCCTGAAGCATCTGGGCTAGGACTGCATTGTCTTTGTACTCCCTTCAAAATACAGCAACATACTCAATCATGATGTGGACAGTCACTGATCTTCTAGATAAAATCTAATCACTATAATCTGCTATATTTGATTTTTTAAATAACAGTTGTGTGCTTGTGTTTTTATATTTTCTCTGCAGATGGCTTATGATGCTTGGAGTTACATCAGCAGATGGTGTTTATGAGAATGTGAGATTGATGGTAAAACGTTCATGTGTCTGTTTCTTCTTCCTCTCTCACCCTCTGTATCTAACAGCTGGGTACTCTTTCAGTGTGGAGCACAAGGTGGCTATTTGCTCGGCTAAACGTTCCAACACCTGGTTCTTTACATCAGCTTTAAACGGGCTGTAGAAATCCTGGAAGGCATCTTGTCTGTCCATTGAAAACACCTGAGAAAAGCGTAGCAAAAATAGATACATTTATTCGTAACATCTCAGATCTTATGAGATTCAAATGCATTCAAACATGTATTTAGGAGTCGAATCGCTGAAATTGCATACTGTCGACTAGGTACTATATTTGGTTTGAAACATACCTTTGCGATTGTTGTAAAATATTCAGTTTTAGTATGAATGAAATATATACTACCCATATTCAGATGTAAAGTGTTCATCAGAATTAAAGCTTCATTTAGAATTTAGCTGTAAGTAGTAGGTCATTCTGGTACTTTTTCCTACTGTTTTCAGACACTCGTCTCATATACTGTTTTTCGCCTACTGTATAATAGGGAAAAGAGAGTCTTTCTCTAAAAACATAGTTTAAAAACATATTTCTGCTAAAACATGGACTCAATAACAAATAGAGATGTAGAACACAAATAGTGTTTCATAAGCAAGTGTGTTGAGATAAAGTGGCTAACTACTTATGTTAGTTTTTGGCCCAACTAGCCCTAATTCCAACAGACTGACAGAGTATGTAACTGTTATTACCTTATTTGGAAGGATCATGAATAATAATGTTGAGCTCTGCTCTGATTGGCTGTTTCACAGTGCGGCTCATTTCAATAGCTCACACAGCAGGAAGGAAACAGGGGAAATATATACTTCAATACTTTCTTGCGCAGTTATATCGTTGGGTAATTATACTGTAAATAAAATGCCGGCACCAGGGAGCCGCTATGAATATGCTGGGCATTGAAGCTGCTTTCGAATGCACGATCGCTTTTTAGTTTCACCTTCACTTTCGAGATTCGCGATCGCACGTGTCCTGTTTATAATATGTAGCGGCAGTACTTACCACACATTTTACAAGATCAGATGCTTGTCAGTGGTGCTCAGGATCTGTAAATCATTCGCCATCATCCTCAGTCATCTCTCCTTACTCTGTTTTTGTGGTAAGTGAAATCTTATGTACTGTAATGTAACAGGCTACCGCTAGCAAGGAGCTAACCATGTCGCTTTAGTGGCTCGCGTTATTTTAATAGAACAAGTTATTTGCTTTCCTTGCCTTTCTGGATACACACACCATCCCATCCTTGCACATCACATCCCCTGCACAGCCTGGAACATTACATTTATTTCCATGAGCTGCCCTTTTCGCTGTTGTCCTCGCTTGTTTCTTCATAATACCTGCAGAACTTCTGATGATTCGGCTGGCAGCTGGCCTAGAACATGGGCGGGTTTATGCAAATGTTGGGCCGTAACTATTAGTGATCCCGACTGTTACGTCACAGTCGGTATTATGTTCTGATTCGCCTATTTTTCAGTGGTCTTTTGCATTCACGAGATTTAGATAAGAATGAGGAAACAATGGTGTTTGAGGCTCACGGTATGTCATTTCCATGTACAGAACTCTTATTATGCCAAGGTAAATACAGTTTTCCATTCTATGGCACCTTTCAAACTATTATAAATCATTTCTGTAATTCCAGAAGTTTCAGAAACTTCTCACACTCTTTTTGAATTTGCATGTCATTACAGGATAAAGGGTTTATTATTATTATTATTATATATTTTTCACTCACAAATAGCAGTTTTTCAGTAATTTCCACCTAATAAAACATTTTAGAGCCTGACATAACTACAAAAGTATATACTCATTATAAAAATTCCAATTACTTTGCCGTTTTTAATTTTCTTCTTTTTTCATGACCTTTTTAGGTCTAAAATTTAACATTGAACATTTTATAGACCATGGGAACCCTTATTCTTTGACTAAAATAAGTCAAAATAAGAGAAACATGATATATGAAATATCTATAAAATAGAGAAATATGATGTCAGTTAACATCTTTAGCTGTTTTAGCTTATTTGATGCTTATTTTGTCATATTTTAAATAATTGTAATTGATTTAATTAACATTCATTTAAGCAATCTTGCAGCCCCCTTGGAAGTGTGCTGAGGCCCTCTAGTGGGTTCCAGTCTCCCTGGTTGAGAACTTCATCTTAAAATGAATCTGAAATTAAAACTATAAAGTCCCTTATGACCAACTCTACACTGGATGTTCTCAGCCATGTGATATTTTTATTGAAATATTACTGATTCACGGCAGCAGTTTAAAGTTTGAGCCCGCTTGCTAATTTGTAATTGTTTTAGTGCCACGGGTTACCAAGCAGCTTCCTGTCCTATGGCAACTCACATCTCACTGTTGTCCAACAGCTTCATCCACCACAGGATATACTGTATGTTAATGGCTTTTATAGGGCTGTTACTGTCCCATAATCCTCTTTCACAATTAGTAATAACTCATCGATACATCACCTGCCTCGCCTGTGCCTGTATGTGTGTGCCATTTTCTGTATATTCTGCATGTTTGGCCAAAAACATGGTTTTCAGATTAATCTACCACCACGTAATAACTACACTATCCTCTTTTCTTCCCTCAGATAGACCTATAATCCATATCAGTGTTGTATCTCTCTCTCCTTATCCTAACACACTAGTCTCAACACACTGCCCCATCTGTCACATGTACTGTACATAACCCTTCCGACATCCAACCAAATTCCAACTACACGCTCTCTCTCATAGGCTGCCCGGTGACTCATTGATGGGGCATTAGCCAATGGGGAGCAGGATTAGGATTGGTATAGGCAGGGCTGATTCAGCCACGCCTCAGGATTAATTTTAGAGGGCAACAGCAGAGGATTGGCGGCACAGAGACAGCCCAACCAAAGCTGGTCCGAATGTTCCAGCATGATACAACCCTTCCCCCCACATCTCCATACATCCTTCTTTCTCGAGTCTCAGGGTGTAAAGAAGAAGCTACTCACCTGTGATTCATAGGGCAGGAAGGCGATGTTAATCTCAGTCAGTGTCTTTATGGCTTTAGAGGCACGGGATTTACTTATCAAGTTGAACAAAGTGTCTGGGATTGCTAAAATCAAAAATAAAAACAGAGATAAATATTCTAGATAAATGTCTAGTAGATGTGGTAGACAACAGTTGCTGACATGCAAAAAAACTAAACACACTCACTGTCTGTGAAGAACACGTGTGCCCCTCTATATATGGGATTACGGGGGTCTCTGAAGTCATTGATGAGTCCCTCAACTGACTGTTGATAACACAGACATATTTATTCATTTATAATAAAAATTCTACCATTCAAAAGTTTTGGATCGGTAAGATTGTTAAAATGTTTTTAAAGTCTAATATGCTGACCACGTATGGCAAGCCGTTTTGACTTTAATTCCTTCAAAGGATATTAATTCTTGATATCTGTAATTGTATTTTAGCTAGTTAAATGTCACCATAGGCTGCCATTCAAATTTAATTGTTGATATCAAGAATACATTTCTTACTAGTTAAAATGACAATTTCACATATCAGAAATACAAGACTTACTAGCAAAAATGTATATTCTTGATATCAACAATTTAATTGTCACTAGTGAAAATGTTCATTTCTGATATCTGAAAATGTATTTCTGATATCAACAATTGGGAGGGTAATTTCTAAAATATCAAGAATTTAATTATTGATATCAAAAATGAACATTGTCACTAGTGACAATTAAATTGTTGATATCAAGAACTACATTGTTGATATCAATAATAAAATAGTTGATATCAAGAATTTAATTCTTGATATCAAGAACAGACATTTTTACTAGTAAGAATTGTATTTCTGATATGTGAAATTGGAATTTCAACTCGTAAGAAATGAATTCTCGATATCAACAATTGATTTTGAATGGCAGCCTATCTATGGTGACATTTAACTAGTGAAAATACAATTACAGATTTAATTGTTGATATCAAGAATTAGCATTTTTAATAGTGGAAATGCAATTGCTGATATCAAAAATAGCCATTGTTACTAGTAGACATCTAATTCCTGATATCAAGAATTTGCATTTTAACTAGTAAAAATTGAATTGTTGATATCAATAATTCATATCCTGTGAAGGAATAATAGTCAAAACGGCTTGCCATAGACCAAGGCTGCATTTATTTGATCAAAAATCAAAACATTAATACTGTGAAATGTGACATGTGAATACATCAAAATATTAATACTGTGAAAATATTAATTTCTGTGACATGTGAATACATCAAAACATTAATACTGTGAAAACATTAATACTGTGACATGTGAATACATCAAAACATTAATACTGTGAAATACTACGATTTAAAATAAGTTTGCTATTTTAAAATATATTTTTAAGTAATTTATTCCTGTGATGGCAAAGCTGAATTTTCAGCAGTTATTACTCCAGTCTTCAGTGTCACATGATCCTTCAGAAATAATTCTCAAATGCTGATTTATGCTCAAGAATAATTTATTTTTATCAATATTGAAAAGAGTTGTGCTGGCAAATATTTTTGTGGAAATGTTTTTCTGTGATATATTTTTTCAGGATTCTTTGAAACGAGATATTTTGAATTCTTGGAATGAATAGAATGTTCAAAAGAACAACATTTATTTGAAATCGAAATCTTTTGTAACTTTATACATGTCTTTACTGTTCCTTCATCAAATGAATGCATCCTTGCTGTAATTACAATTGATGACATTTCACTATTGTATTGTATATCAGTAACTATCATCTTGTGTATGTTGGGATATAATACAAACTCCCATTCAAGCTCTGTTTTATGACAAAGTAAATGAGACAAACCTCATCAGATGGAGTAATGAGATATATGGCTTCCATGGTAGGAAGAGGCTCACGCCGCTTGATTATGTCTTCAACAACTGGAGAAATAAAAGGAAATGGTTATGGGAAAAAAGTAAAGTTGAGCCAAATTGCTGTATAATTTATAGAGTTTTGTGCCTGTTTGCAGCATTTCTACAGGAGTAAAACTCACTTGTGATTCCCTCAGACATAATATCTGTCATTCTACAGCATGATGAGACCATTCTCATGCTTAGCTTGTCCACCACCAACGCCTGAGAGAGAACAGTATGCATTATATATGTAGAACAACACGTAACAAATCAAAGACCAGTGTAACACAACATGTTTTAAATGCTGTTCGCCAACATGGGATGCTTCTGGATATATTTAATGCTGGTTTAGGATGGTCTTTTAAGCAAGAAGGCCTATAATAGGACACCAGAGTCATCTTTAATTCAAGATAATTGAAGTTTATTTCACAATTATTTTTATCACACTGCACAGACTAAATAAAGATTGTGTTTTGACACAAACAAATGCTGCACATTTCAGCACATCAATAACTTTTTCATAATCACTGACATATTCTTCAGATGAATTGACGGTGAGATTAATGTGTACCTTCCATTCTCCCTTCTTCTTCGCCTTCTTAATGACGTCATTCATAATCTCTAGCACAAAAAACAAACAAACATGAAAAACACAGTGATTTCTGCAAAATGGACATAACAAAAAAGACAATGTTCAGGGAAAATATCAATATTTTGAATGCAAGAGATGAAGCAAATCTGAGTCCAAATTTAAATCAAGATTACAGGAAACTTTTCAAATCTCAAATGCAAGAAAATACCTTATTAAAGAAGAAAATAAATGATAATGACTGTAAAACAAAACCTTACATTCTCTATCCTTGGATCTTACAAGTGTAATATTGATATTGAGTATATATATCACTGTAATATTGATGTTACAATGTTTAGATAGATTAGATTAGATATATGTTATAATTTATAAATTAATCTGAAATAATGAGACCATTGACCTGAGACAGATATCCAGACAAAGATCTTAAATTGCTATATTTTATACTCAATAAATGTTAAGAATATTGAGAAAAAAAAGTAATTTAAAATGTTTGAGTAAGAAATATACAGTATAGGTGTGTGACAATGGGAGCATGTCTGCCTCGCTTTAAATATATCTGAGAGAATGACACTTCAAATATATCTGTGATAAACACTGCATAATCATACACTCTCTCTGACAAACTTTCTCTTGCACATACAGTCTACTGAGACAACTATGCAGATCTTGCCAAAAGTATCAGGTAGAGGTGATGCTGAGTCTAGACCTTCTCTCCTGTTTTTGAATATGTTTATAACAGCAAAATACCCTCTGCAGAGACTAAAGAACATGGTTCTGGGCTGAATTTATTATTATAACATTATGGTTTTCTTTATGATATGAGGATGCTTTTTGTCATTTGTTCAATGTGATTTAGTGTAAAGATTGTTTTATTATTTTTTTTTGCATTTAGTATTTAGTTAATCATATAATAAGCGCATGATTAAGAAAATTGTATGGAACCACATAATAAAAAAAGAAATTAAATACACCATTCATCTCTTTTATGAGAGCAGAAAATGAAATGGTCAACTTGATTTGTTAGTTTAAATTAAATATATTGTGTGGTGAGAGAGACCCAGCAATCACAGGCCTAATCTCTTCCCAATCCTCTTATACCACCAGCCTCTCTATTTTTGTTCTTCCTCTGTCTCTCTTTCTCCTGCTCTTTGTCACTCCATTTCTCTCTTTGTATATCTCTGCCACTGGATGTGAGCACGGTGGACCTGAATCAGTTTTACTGCCCTTTTAAAAGCTCCATTGAATGGCGAAATCCCAAACGCAACAGCTTCCTGCAGTCATATAACACATTTCACAGCCATCGACGCTGGATCTGTCAGTTCTAGCACCCAGAGGTGTTGTTGCATTAAATAAACTTGCGAAGAGCCTCACAGGCTATTACTGACATTGTCGAACAACAAATCAACATCCAGTCTGACGACATTTCTGTTTATAAAACGTTGCTGGTGAGATTAAAAAGATGGGAACTGTATTGAAAGCTTTTAGATATTTAGACTAAAAAAAGTGATTGATTGATTAAAAATCAGATACAATATTAATAGTACAAACCAATACGTCCAAAAACATGAATAGACAAATATCATCCAGCAGCATTTTTGATATATGCCTATTATGCTATGATGTGTCATTTTTCCTGATATTGTTGCAGTAATGAATATGTAGTGCTTGATCTCTACACATTGGCAAAACAAAAGTATAACAAATATTCACAAGTGATAATTGGTGATGTTTTTCCTAAGAATCTTTACGATTTAATCAAACCCAGCACTGTATATGGCAACAGAAATATCAAGAAAGAATGACAGGACAGATGGCAAAAAGTGAATTCTGGCTGTGATGAAAGAAACAATCAGATAATGCATTATGAACACTGGAAATCTCGTCATGCCTCGTGGTTGTATTTAGAGCCAGAACATATCCAGGGCTACAAAAAAAGTGAATTGATTAAACTGGCATGTCAAAACTGTAAAGGGATGTAGACAGAGCCGATCCTAGACTTCTGGGGGCCCTACGGACAATGCATGGATGCAATGCAGTTGTCTGGGTTTCACTTCGTCTTGATCATCTTGAAATTCATTCGAGCATTCATGTTTTCATAACCTCTGGCCAAACTCCAAAACGAACCCAAAATTAAAACATATTTTGGATTAAGGGGGCCCCCTGGTGTTTCGGGGGCCCTACGCAGCTTGCGTATTCTGCGTATAGGGAGGATCGGCTCTGGATGTAGAATAGGACAAATCGAACATCCATTGAGCCTATATAACAAAAGGTGACTAATATTATGGTGTAAAGGAATCACATTCATATGCTTTGCATAGATAAATACAGTATAGATAGAAAAGACAGATATAAAAAATAAGCACAACAGATGTGAGACTGAACAATTAACATCTAACACCAGCCTTGTTTAATAGATTTTCTTAACAGTTTTTTCTAAGAACAAATTCCTGCGTGTATTATTTGTTTTCTAGTCTTTGTGCTTCCACTCAACAGCACTATGAGCCTCCATCACATCTAGATCCTTAATCCCACAGGACTACACAGATTACTGTGTATCTCCAATCTCCAGTGTGCTTTTTATAGCTACATCACAATCATTCGCATAGTGCAATATAATTGTAATATAATATAATAAGTGTTACATTTAAAGGATTTAAGAAGAGCGGTGTTGTATGAGGATTATGTTGGTGAATTACCAACAGTAACATTTCACTCAACATGTAAACACAACACCCGTGTAAAATTCTAAGGAAATGTCAATAATTCCACAAATTAGAAACATCTGAAATATCACTTTTAAATACATCAAAAAATGAGACCTGAATCAACTTTAACAAAACATGTCTTACTTTCTCCGACAATCGCCTTGAGCCCCAGAGATGTCATGCTGCCTGCTGTTCTCTCTCCCTGCTGGACTCAGTGTGCGCGCGCTCAGAGCTACAGTTGGTTTAAATGGGATGCGGTGCTTAGGTGCCTGCGTCGATGCCTAATCCCACCACACGCCTCCGCAGCTCCACTGTTGACACATGCTGCATGTCTTGTAAACTACACACACACACACATGTGTGTGCATATTAAACATAGCCTCCCAGCAGCTTCTATCATGTATTGATGAAGCATTGAGTGTTTTTGCGAGCGGGTTGTTTTACTCATGTTTTGGGGTATTGCATACAGTTATATGAACTGCAATGAAAGAAAGGGATTTTAAATTCACATCAAGAATAAATCAACGTTTGCGCAATAATTGCGTTACAATGCATTTACTGTAGTTGTGCTTCTGTAAGAATACCAGAAAAGAGCACTAGCACCCGCTAGAGGGCGACATCGTCTTGTTATTCTGCCCAATGCAAGTGGCCACTTCAGAGAAATGCTTCATTTATTTTAAAGTATTTAAAATGTCTATAAATCTCCCTATAAAATTTAATTTTTATTTTATTATTTCATGCATTAAAAAAAACATAAATCAGTTTTTTTTCAATTATCCTTCCTACGCTTTATCATAGTGATCGCGGACAATAAAATAATATAACATGTTTATTCAAAATAACAGTTATTTTTCAGAATAAGTTAAATAAAATGGTATGCTTTATTTATTGTGATTTGCATTGCATACATTTTCTTGAATGTCTTAAATTTGATTCATCCAAGGGATTCGATTCTTTTGAATCTTTCGGAAGATTGTAGGCTTGACTTTAATTAAGCTATATGGAAGAAAAGACAGTGACAATAGACTTAGCTTAGGAGTTTCAGTTACGTCATTATACCCACTTTTTGTGTATAATAGTTTGTCATTTTCCCACATTCATAACGAGATACATTGCTGTGCTATTTGTCACCTTCCTTTTCTCATACTACAGTCAGTCCTTGAAGTCAAGAAATGCCCTTCCAAAAGTGAGCAACTTTAATCAGTATATAGAGTTGATGGGAACGATTCGTTCGAAGATTTTGTTCAAACCCCTTGATTCGCAAACATACCCAGCGTCCCAATGTGCACACTATCCACCCTAAACAGTATTGCAAATTACTAAAATCACATACAGTTTAGCATGGATAGTATGCACATTGGGACGCACGCATGCTTAGAATGATCGCACAGCCCCGCCCCCAATTAGAGGTGAATTCAGAATCCTGCAACCCCGCCCTCAGCACGCTCATGTCGTGTCTCCTAAAGAAACGTGTATTGACGCAGAAACCGAGCACACGGTCTCTGCTTCACACGGGACTAAAGAAGCATTAAACCAAGAGTAATGGAAAACTAAGCTTTCTTTAATCCAGCGCGGTGCCTGTCAACTCTATATGAAACTCCAGCCACTCTTCCTGCGTTCAAACTAGTTGAGTAAAAAGAGGGAGGAGCCGCTAAAATCAACTTCAGATATTATAAGAAACCAGCGCCCTGCTGCTACACAGCTACTCCTCTGAGACGAAGTTGACCGATCCAGCAGAATTTGACAACTATCAGCTGCACGATGGGGGATTTGATCTCAACTCATCTGGACGAAGTCAAACGGGAGGTTATAACAGGTAAGCGCTCCGATGGACGTCTGCTAACCGCGACGCTTTACTAGTTGCCAGACGCAGTAGATAATCAGTCTTGATATGAAAAAATCTGGTGTTGCGAAAGGGTTGCAATGCAATTTCAGTTAAGGCCAGTGCTGGGGTTTTGGGTGAAAGGGTTTACATTCCACCTCAAAAAGTAAACGTGGGATAATAAAGTTTGTGCTGTTCCCGCACTAAAGAGAAAGTTTGTTGCGACGTGGCACAGTATTTCCTGTTATTTTTAAGAAGTTATAAATAACAGTGCATAAATAATAACTGTATGATTAGTGAGAATAAAAAAATGCAAAAAAAGAGAGAGAGGGGGGTGGATTAAACTCCTAATGCTTTTCCATTAGGATCTACAAGATAAATGTGAGTTGCACTATTGTTGATATCTTAAATAAATCATGAAAAAAAGAGTTGTTAATAAGTTCGTGTGGGTGGCCTGTATCTCTTCAGAACTTTGTGGCCAGGTGTGGTTTGGGTGGAACAGGTTTGAGTAAATGCTGACATTCACAGTGGATACTAGCAGAAGATTACCTACCGGTGCTAGAAGTTAACTTTTGTATTTAGGAACAAATACAAAAGTTAAATCACAACCTATGGACATTTATGTACAAACAAGTCATTTAACTGACACAAATGATCAGTTTGAATTGTCATGGGTATTACATATGAAGTCCTATCAGCATCAAATACAGTGTAGATAGTTTGAGATGTAATCTGTTCCATGAGCTGTTGGGAATTTTGCTTTAACGTTCAGTATTTCAAGGATGATTTCAGATGTTTTGTTGTTGTTTTCAATCAAAACTATTCAATTTTTGCAATCTTATTTGATAATGCAGTAAATACAGATATTGTACAGCTACATGTGTCTGTAGAGACACTAAACCCAAATAATACAATCATATTATAGAATCCAGGTCTACAATGAAATACTATGGAATTTCGTTTTTTTATTATTATTATTGGAAGCTTGTGCGATTTCGCATTAGTCCTGGTTAATTTATGTCCCTTTAAACTACTTTGTTACTTTTAACTACTGGATACATTTTGCATTAAAAAAATTACTAAAAACAAAGGATAATGTAAATAATCTTTTATTGTTGATTTAGTCTGGACACATTATCTGGCTGGAGTGTCACTGTGGGGAAAATAAAAAGCACAGTTTTTGCTGCTTATAATTTTGAAACAGTGTAAGATAAAATTGATACTGAGATTGATTTGAGAAATGCAAGAGAGAACTGTTAACTTTGCATTTTCTCTCCTTTTGCACATTTTAAGAGAAAGTACATGTCAGATATGGAATCTCAGGAATGCATGCAGAGCCTAACGGCAGTAAGAAAGCTGTCTGGATGATCTGTCATACTCAACGTTTAGATAACCTTTGTTCAGCAGGCCGTGTATGCTTACTCTCATTAGCTAATTCATGGGGTGTGTGACTGACTTAACTTTTCAGGTTCAATAAAAATGTGTGGAACTGTAGTAAAATCTGCCAATATGCAGTCATCTTGTCAGACAATATGAAACATCTCCAGTAGGCTATTGTTTGTTGTTGACTGTATGACCTCACCTTTCTCTTGTCAGTAAAAAGGGAGTCCCCCAATCTGAAAAGTGTCCAAGAAAGCCACACTTCCTGTAGTCTAGAATGAATGAATGAAGTCATCTTCTCAAAATAGTGGGTGGGGAATAAAATGACCTCCGCACTTCCTGTCTCATATCTTTGAGTTTACAATGTTTGACCGATTTAATAGCTGCAAATGTTTATTTTACATTCTGTCTTATACAATTTATGGTATTTGTATGTTTGTTGAAGCACGTTTTTGTGTCAGATCTTCCATGTTGAAGAGATGGTGACGTTCGAGTCAGTTTGGGAAGTAAATGACACCCCCACACCACTGTTTGAGTAGCTGGGTGGATGAGGGGCTCTTGCAGGAAATGCTTTAATTGAGTGTTCATGGAAGGGTGTTTCTTGGGAAGTTGTAGAACACAGAGCGGATGTTTGTTATAGAACTTTATAGTGAGGTCATAGTGCACAATCCATTCAACTTCCTATAGTGTGTGTGTGTGTGTAGCCCCTATCATATTGCTAATGCTAACTCATCCTCTTCTCAAGTGAACAATTCTTAGTCATAAACCGAACTGACTGGAATTTAAGCAAAAATGGAAGTGAGTGGGGAGTTGGCCTGAAAAATCATCCAGCTGGAATGGCAGTGTCACTGTGGGAAAACAAATTTAGCTTATGTTGAAAGTCATTTCTTCAGAATTAGCATTTGTTCAAGGGTTTATGGACTCCATCAGCAGCCAGTGTGAGTTTAAATGGGAATTTTCCATGATGAACATCGGGCTTGCTCAATGTTGGACTCAGCACCAATGAGGCTCTCAGGACAATTAAAACAAATGATGAGCACAGCATGTTTATAAATCACATCCCGGCATGCTTCGCTTACTGTAGCAACAGATCATCAAAAATCACTGCAATTTGATCATAACTTATACCAAGCATAACTTTTTCATCATATTTTTAGAAAAGATCTACGACATTGCTGCTTTGTCCTTAAACAAGGCATCTAACAATTTCCAAATTCCCACTTGTATGATTTAATATGCACTTTTACTAATCCCTGACAGTATTTCCATAAATTCCAGGAATTCAAAAGCTCACTTCTCAACCAGTACTATATAATCAGGCAATATCATTTATCTAAACTGCTTGTGTGGTCAAATTCAAAACACATTTGTTAGAAATGTTAATGTAATGTTTTTTAAACTAGATGAGGAGCACATCATGTTGAAATGCACCCGAGATGCTAATTTGGCCATGCCACAAAGAGGGGTGTGCATTAAAATTTCAATAATTCAGCAGTCTGCAATCAGCAATTCCACATATACCAAAACAAATGTAATGCTGAGTGAAAAATATTATACAGTAATGATCAAAGATGTGGGGTCAGTAAGATATTTTTGGAAATAAAATAAAAATGTTATCCAACAAAGATGCATTAAATTGATGAAAAGGAGCAGAGAATATATTTATTAGTGCTGGGCAGTGATTAATCGCATCCAAAATAAAAAATTAATTTGTACATAATAAATGTGTGTTTACTGTGTATATTTATTATGTGTATATATAAAGATGCACACATACAGTATATATTTTGCAAATATTTACGAGTATATATTTATATTCATATAATTTATATTATATATAAACAGCATATGTTTTCTTAAATATATACATACATGTGTGTGTATTTTTATTTAAATATATATATACTGTATATTAAATGTACACAGTGTACACGCATATATTATGTACCCGAAAACTTTTATTTTGAATGTGATTAATCGTTGCCCAGCACTAATATTTATAAAATATTGCAGAATATTTCTTTCAAATGCAGTTTTTTTTTATCAGTACAATCATTAGAATGATATCTGAAGGATCATGTGACACTGAAGTTATGCTCTGTAGTTATGGCTGCTGAAAATTCTCCTTTGCCATCATAGAAATATATTAATAGAAAACATTATTTTAAATGTTAAAATAAACTGGTATTTTTTTCCCTGACACATTAAAATATAAATGTATCAAATTTGTGGCAGGACCAGTGGAGTTGTTGGCCAATTAAACATATGTTCCTTATGGTTAAGTTAAACCAGTGTAGGCACAGCCCAAGCTGCCATTACTACTTCAGAAGTGTTCAACGAAGAGCATTGTGATATAATGCAACTATAATATTGTCAGCATTATACTTATTGCTGTGCAATTATAGAAAATTGCTCTTGGGAAGTGTCAACCAATCAAAATCAAGAATTCAGGTATTACTCAGAATGATCCATGATCATGCTCTTCTTGAAGGAATCAAACAGGACAATGATCCAAATGTTTTGGGATTTCCTGCTATGAGCTAAACTGGACAAGCCTGAATGACTCCAGCAGATACGCTTACTATGTTTGTATGAATGTAACAAAGGAAAGATGCAGTATTAGTCCTTACAAAGATTTTTCTGATTGCACTGTTTAAGTGTAATTGAGTTGCTCTGTGATTTATTGTTTCATTGGCTAATGAAGTGCAAGCAGTATCTTCAGCGTGAGGCTTCGGAGTCTCTCTTTGAAGTGGCTGTTATGCGGTAATGCTAACTTGATTTGTTCTTGAGCTTGTAATGAAATTAAAAAGGAACAAGGCGTGGCACCAAGCATCACATGAGACTCATTCAGTGAGTGACTCATAAACAAACGGTGCGCGCGCACACACACACACACACACACACAGAAACGCTCTCAGCCTGAGAGATTCACATGCACATACACATGCCCTCTATCTTGTGGTTTCTTCCCGACCTGGGGCCTAGTTCATAACCATTGTTTTCATTCAACCTCTCGAAGAACTGTCTTCTGTGAGCACCCTTTTTCATTGTAAAATGTATAGTAGTGTGAAGTCTTTCCACGCATCATATATGCTGCAAGTCTCTTATGGTCATGAACAACTTGACATTTCCAGGCCTGGAGAGATTCATTGGTCATGTTACTGTTCTCCTTCCCAGAGCTTTCACTTCGTCTGCTCTGACATGGACACATTCCAAATAAACTTCCTTTTCCTGTTTTCCCCCCCCCGAAGGCCAGCTGCCCCCTGTGTGGTCGGCTTGATGGTATTGTAACTATCCTCACTAGTTGAACCGCTCTTTATGTGTTTGTCTCCCAACCTCCACAATACCAAAGTAGAGCTTGGCAAGATTTAATTCCCACCTTCAGCTTCATGCACATTACTATTTGTTTAGTGTCGAAATCACTGAGAAAAGCAAGCTTCGTTTGGATTTGTGATGGGATGGGATTGTGAAATTTTGTCAGGAATGATTTGGCATGGCAGGAGATCATTGGGGATCTGCCTAAGGATGTTTGTAAAAGATTGATGCTTGATCCGTGTGCAAACAATGGTGAAGGAACAACTGCCCAACCCTTACAGTCAGCTCAGTTCCCACCATCACTGTCTGTACATGTATAACTACGCTACCCATAATCCTAAAATGGGCAGTGTCTTGAATAATCAGACAAGTTGATATTATAGAAATTAGTTTTTGTTTCACAGCAAAGTTTGCAGTGCTGTGATTCATCGGGTGCTAAAACAATGCTGGCAAAATAATTGTTTATAGGCTATACTATTATTTATTAATACATTTTAAAATAATACATTGGCTTTTTTTTTTGCATGTGTTTCTGTAGTTTTTTTTTATTCTTTTTTTATATATATTTTTTTATACTTTCTCATTTAATTTCAGTTAGGCAAAATTCACATTTTATTTATTTTGATCATTTTTTTGTATTTATTAGGAAAGGACAGTATATTATGGCAAAGTGGAGAGAGAGGGGGATGAGATTGGGGAAAGTCCATGAGCCGGGACTCGAACGAGGTTATTGGTACCGCCATTTTTAAAGTGTACATTTTTCATCAAATATTTGTATTTTGTTTATTTCAGCTTTATTTAAATTAACACAAGCGTTAGTTTTAGTTAACAGTAACAACACTACGGTAGGTTTAATTCATATTTCATAGCTTTCTTGGCAAGTTAAATCATCACGTATTTCCCATCGCCTCTAATATGGTACTTTTTAAAACAATGCAGATGGTCATGTTGACCTTATTCTCAGCCTCCTTGTCTCCTTTTTCACATTCCCCTCTAAGTACTGGCTGCACAACTGCCTAATGGCTTTAGCAGTTCCTTTAATGACATTCTGGCTTTATGGGGCAAATATGATAGATTGAGAGTTGGTCAGGAGAAATCATAAGCAGAGTTCTGTAGACTTTTAATTTGATAAAGACTGCAGTGAAGGCCATACACATGCAGAGAGGGGACATTTTAGGGCGTTTGACTTGACAGACTGATGTATGTAAATGCTATACTTCAGGCCTGTTTATAATTTGCTTTGGTCTTTGAACTTGAGCGTTTAGCTGTATGGATCTGATTTGTACAGTCTCACCCTGTATGAAACTTAATTTGTATCAGTCATAGCAATCATATATGACCTTGAAATATCCCCTGCTGTTATTTCAGTTGTATGTTTATTTTAGGAACTGGAGCTATTTTTAATGTGCAGGTGATTTCACTGACCTTTCTTAAGTCTAACCACAATGGGCATTGAATGGAAATTAGATTATTGTGTTTCTTTACTTTGACCATTACTAAGTGATTTATATTCCATGCCCACCTCTAATTTAATAGCATCTTCACATTGTAAGCAAACGGACAGGAATGCTGTTTTTGTTTAGTTTTTTGTTCCCTTTCCCTCAGTCTTTCCAAGTGACCGAATGCCTCCAAAGTTTTACAACAAGCCCTACATAGTCATTTGGAAAACATCCCGCCAGAAAGCAGTCAATAATGGAGCTGCCTTTGTTCTTGTGCCAACCGCAGCGTTGATCTGCTTTTACATGCATGTGAAGGACAAAGTAGTAAAGCTCAACATTGTAATCTCCTCTTCTGATCACATACATGGAGCTCGGTGTGAATTGCTGTTAATGTTTAATGCCCATTGATTCATTGTACCATAACTATCTGTTGTAGACCTGCAGTGGCCTACAATATATGTAAAATCTTAATGGAACTGCCTTTCTCATAATATATTTATTTTTATTGCTGTGTTTACATAACTTTTTATCAGTGTTTATTATTCAGAATATTTAATTGTATTATTCATTGATGTTTTACATGAGTTAACTTAATTTATTTGGCTATAGTAGTACACTTACTGTGGAAACCTACCAAGCAAGCATGACATGACTTGGAAGGGAATATCTGAGTTTTAGAAAAACAGGGCTAGTTAAGAGATTATTTAATGCAAATATATATTCTACAGTTTTGATCATATTAAGTATGTGCTTATTTTATACAGTATATGCTTCCTTTAACTCCAGATGTATTTATTTTTATTTTTGTGAACTAATAGACCGGTCGAGATTATTGTTTGGAATATGAAAACATTCTTTATACCTTAGATTTTAGGTCTAACTTATCTTTAATAGAATACTGTGTAATATATATAATTATATAATCCTATTCATTAAGTGTGTGTGTGTGTCTTAGCACGGACAGGGGAGCTGATGGGAGAGTTTGGTCGGCTATATGAGCAGCAGTATGCAGTCGCTCTCTTTAACAAGATGCGCTTTGACATCGAGGGTGGAGGAGGACCTCAGAATCAGCTCCTGCACAGGAAGGTAAAGCCCTTTTCTATTCCTCTTTGTAGCTCTTTGTAAGGTGTAAGTGAAACAAATTAAATCCGGGTTATTTCTCATAGGACTGGTGGTCTGTGATGTCAAACCATGTTGGAATTGGGGAAAATGTCTATGTTTGAAAACGCATAAATTACATTGACATTGAAATATGTAGTCTTATCACAGTTTGACGCTTTAAAGTTGAGTTTGTACACTTTTCATTCGTCCATGGGGAGGAGGAGGGGGGTTGTATTTCTGTGGACAGACACACTGGGTGGGCAAAGTAAACACAAATTAAGTACTCCTAGTCTAACATCTCTCTACATAATGTATAATTAGGGTGCTGGGTCCTTAGTGAAAATAGAGGGACAACTGTCTCTTTCTCACTGTCTCTCTGCTTAAACCGTACCTTTTTTGAACCACACTTCAATTCTTGTGTTTCTTAGGTGCCTCTTCAGAATAAGTCCATCTTCTCAGGTGCTTTGTTCCAGTATCTAGAAGAGAACAAAAAATGGAGGAATCGTTTTCTCTTTATTCCTGACTCCTACAACATCAACTATTACGAAAACAAACAGGTAATGAGTATAATAAAACAAAATGCAAAAATTTGGAATTGGCTGATAATCGTCCATCCTAAAGGCACCATTAACCATTTAATGATTCCAGAAGTTTAAATGAAGATATGCATTTAATGTTTTATTTATTTATTCAATTTGACATAAAACAGCTTTCTTTATCTGTTTCTTTTAATTTAGGCCCATGACAGAGGGCTGCATCCTAAAGGCACCATTAACTGTGCTGGCTACAGGGTCCTGACCTCTATGGAAGAATATCTCGAGCTCCTTAACACCAGCCTACCAGGTCAGTCTGAAGGAATGAGAGGAAAATGAAAGATGGGAAAACCTCAGAGAGGAAAAGAGTTCTTAAGGAATGTTTCCAAAGTAAAGTCAAGCTCTTTAAAACTAAGCAAAAGTTACTGGCTCACCGGTTTCACTAGTGTCATGTTGGCATTGACAGAGAAGTTAAAAGATTAGATAACTGTACAGTCAAGGTCAGTAGATGACTGTCACACAAGACTCATGTGAACATGTATAATGTTTGTCATGTGGTTATGACATTTAAAACCAAATATGTATTACCTGTGTACTCACTGTAAGTGCCTTGCTATCATTAAAAAATAATTTTGTGTGTACTTGCAGCCTTTCTTTTAAATAAATGTAGAGTTGAGCCAGAGTCTAGATAAGAAATGGAGTGTAAAGTGATTGGCTGTGATCTTTGTATGTTGTGCAGCTGTAGTCATGATGACTGTGGAGATCTTCTCATAAGGCTTCTTTTAATAGAATATTGAATCATGTAACATGCGTTTTGCAGGTGTAAAAGCTAAAGTTGGCAGTTCTCCATTCCTGAAATGTGCGACGCAGTTTCCTCTCATTCTCTGGCATCCTTATGCTCGTCACTACTATTTCTGCGTGATGACTGAGAAGGAGCAGCAAAAGTGGAACGCTGTCTTTCAAGACTGTGTCAGGCACACCAACAATGGTGAGTCTTAGCCCTGTTCTTTAAAACAGCTGTGCTAGTGTCCACGTTCCCCTCTATCTCTTTAACACACAGAGACACATATTTAAGGCATGACTTGTTACTTCAGGTAATCGGCTTTCATTACAGTGATTGTTATTCTCTTGTTTGTGAGGATAAGCCGCTTTCAGACTTGCTAGATTGACTGATGAGCTGTTTCATAAATCAGCTCTTTTAGGCATCACTTTATCAAAAAGGAAACTCGAGTGGAACGTTTGGCATGGTTCATGGTATTAATTTGGCCTGTTTGATAATAGAAAGAATTTTGCAGCTCAAGGCTGTAAAAAGAGTCAGATGAGATCATAGGGAAAGCTGGAGATTCATTCTCTGTATGTGTGCTCTATGACTGTTTATTCTGTAGAGCTTCTGTAACTTTATATAATTAGCAGAAATTATAGTATTTCACTATAAATGCCACTTTCTGTGTTTTGTATATGCCCATTAAATAAAATGTGATATAAGCAGACGTTTATTTGTTGCATAATTCTAGTCAGTCAGTTCACAGGCTGGACATGTAGGTTTTGTGCAAAAATCTTGGTTGTATTTCTTGACGATGTGCTTGGATTTAAGTTTACAAATCATGCATAGGGCTATCAGAAAGTTCAATTGTTACTATGAGAGTTTCGCTCTTTCACAGTGATGTCATTGTTAGATTACTTGATATGCTGTTTGTCAGGCCACTCAAACAAGAGTATACACAGTAAAAAGTGATTAGTTGATTTGGAAAAAAAAGTTTCAAGTCAACTTGACAGTTCACTTAATTTTTTTTATTATTATTTACTTACTTATTTTAAGGCAACGGGTTGCAATTATTAGAAAAAAAAAACCTTGCTGTGCCAATATTTTGGTGCCTGTATATTTTACAACTGGTTGCCAATAGCCATACATTTATTTTAGTGATATAATGCTAATATACCAAGCTACTTGAACTACTAAAATAAACTTTTTACCTTAAAATGTACTGATAACCACCATAATAATACAAGTGGTCAGGGGTGCCTGCAGGATTTCTTCCGAAGGTATGCAGAGGTTTTTTTCAGAGGACCAAATGATCAGCGAGAGCAGAACGAATGTCACACATTTCAAACTCAACAAAATGGTAAAATCTATCAAAAGCATGCTCACAGATTAAAACAACAGAGAACAAAACAGCGTTGGATGAAGTGGATTAGAGCATTGCACAGGCCTAAAATATAGGCCCCCTGGCCTGGTCCGACCGCTTATCAGTCTTCTCGTCCCGAGTCCGCCTGCTTAGAGCTCGTCTTTTTTCCCCTTCTCCCAAAACAGCTTATACTACTGATTCAGCTATTTAAAATAGTTTGTTTGGAGCATTTTTCTGTCGTTAAATGTAGGCTGTTTTTTTTTTTTTAGTAATGACCATGCGACCAGCGGCAGACAGTAAGTTGATCATAGCCTATGTTTGATCAATTTAGCCTTCGCAAATCATCACGACTTGCCTAAAATAAAATCTGTGGATATAAAACAGCTCAAGCATATCACAAACATTAGTTTAAATGTTTAACCTAGATAAATATGCACTGTTAGATGCATATCCAATCGTTTGTGCAGAGAGTTGAAGCTGAAGCGTGCTTTGCAGGACATGGAGGCGCCAGTGCGATTACTTGCATTTTTTTCTAACAGTGAAAAACAACTTCAAATAGGCTATGCAATCATTTTTGATCATTAAGGTAAGAGTAATACATCATTCGGAACTGTAAAGTGTCTACTTTTATTTGTGTGCACTCACAGTATCAACATATCAATATCAAAATATTGCTTTTATCAAATAAATAGAAAACAGAGGATGCGCTTTCTGCCATCTCGGTCTTGAACCCGAGAAACTCAGCGAATTGCCTATAATAAAATGTCCTATAATTGTATAGCTGCTTATATTTTTATTTTGCTCTGTTCTGAATTAGGTTGTGACAGTGAGGAAATCTTCCCACCGGTTAATCAACATGTTGTCACACCGGTTATACCGGTATCACCGTGGTGTGGGGTCGTTTGAGTTTTCCCTCTTTTCCTAACTTTCCTTTGCTTAAATAGCTTATAAAAGCACCGTGCACATTTTACGTTAACTTTGAAGAAATTAAATTCAAGCAACAACAAAATACAACGTAGAACATCAAACTTTTATTAACAAAACGAATAAAAATACACCATGCTATATGCCTAATATAAAATTACAAATAACGTAAGCCTACACGAAGTTTAAATATACAAAACTAAAAATCAGTTAAGAATGAGGAACAAACAATTATGAAACGAAGAACATTTATTAGCAAAAATTAATAAGAAAGTTTGCAGGGACGGCATACACCTTGATGTAAAATAATGTGAAAAAATCACACTGTATAAATAAATGATAAACGAATATTTTCTTATTAAACATTATCACTTAGATCAGGGATGCCCAATAGATCGATCGCGCTTTAGGTCAGTGGCACTGGTTCTCAACCAGTGGGGCGAGAGATATAACTACAATATAATATATTCACTAATATTATAACTCGCATGTTAAGTAATGTAAAAATATATAGGCTATAAATAAATAACAGTACCACCTCTCTACGTATTCTGTGTTTCGGAGCAGCAAAACGTTTCTTATTCTGTGTAATACAGACTGAACGGCGGCTCAAAACAGCTGTATGAGCATATGATACGAAAGCTACAGCTCTCGGCTGGATAAAAGAAGCCAGTGTCACACTAGTACACACAAGTTTTGATGGGTGACTATTGTAATCAAGGTAAAGCTGATTACAGTGACATGATCGTGCATTAGGCGCGCGTTATGTCCGTTATAAATGATGCGCAAACGAACCGTGTATGTGCACTCTCGGCTCACTCATCACTATAACATTATATTTCTGCTTGAATACAGCTCAGTATATTCACGTAGTTGAATACAGCGAGTGTTTTATAACGGATGCTCGCGTGTGTTGAAGTTTGTGAGGATCAGTGGTGTTTGTGCATACGGGCATCAGATGCTCCAAACAGCTTGTTCTTACAGAGGAACTACTGATGGCGTCGTGAATAGTGAATAATAATAAAACATTATTTTATGTTTTATTATTAAATTAATGCAATATAAAGATACATCCCAACAAGCCTTTTTAATTATTTATTTAATATTTATTTACTTTTCACTTGGTAGATCTCGGTGAGTTTCTCATGTGGAAAGTAGATCCGCACACAAAAGTGTGGGCACCCTTGATTTAGATTAATGTCAGACTCAGAAGTCAACAGGCTTTAAACGGGCGCTTTTACATTTCGTTTTGAAATTCTTCCGCCATCGTCTTGTCTGTCTCACCTCACTCTTCTTGTCAGTCATCTCTCTTTACGTGATAAATTAAATCTGATCTGTGATGTAGAGGTCTGCGCGGGACTGTTTTTTTTTAGTCCCGCTCCCGCAAGGTTTTATTCCGCACCCACCCGCTCCCGCGATATATTCACTGTTTGTTCACATTTCTGATGAAAGAGAGAGAGAGGCTAACAAATAAAAGTTTAGTCTGCATAAAATTGTATTTATTTTATTCGTCTTGTTGTCAAGAGTCTTGAATTTATTGACAGAAAAATGTCAATAACATTTTGCTGCCAACACGGAACAAAGTGTCACAGAGAGAAAAAAAAGTTATACAAAAATTGTAATCCTTATTTTTATTCGTCTTGTCAGGATACAATTCGTTTAGGCTAACATTCAGCCTACAACACAATAGGAAAACAATTAGGTTTAGCCTAATAGCTATTTTATTAGTCTTGTCAAAATACTAAATTCATTTAACATCTTGCTGTTAACACAGTGAAAAGTGAAGCAGAGAAAAATAAATAAATTCGACAGTCTGTCATTTAAAATGATAGGATAAGCATAATACAAGAAAAAAGGAAAGACGAGTTGAACGTCCTTCAAGGACATCACATCCACACTTTGCTCCATCCTTATTCTGCTCTGTCACTCATCACAACCTGCCTGTTCTGTCTGAGAGCTGTATATTATATCTGCTAGCTTGCTCTGAGCATCGTTGCACATGCTGTGCTCAGACCCCGCAAATAAAACGAAGCACTGGTTCATGCGTGCAGCACGCGCATAACGGTCCGAGTGCAGGCTGTACCGGTGCTCGATAAGAATAAAGCGCAGATATGCTGTTCTGAAAGGACGTCGGGAACGGGATATTGTTAGACCGCCCGCTCCAGTTCAAATTGCACCAGAGTTACTGACCGTTACCGCGTTGTATTCGGGAAATTAATCCCGCGGCTAAATCTGGTCGGGACAGCCTTGCAATGCAATGCAGACCTAGACTGCTGTGATGCACGGCTATCGTTCGTTCGGTAAGCTGCATTGAGCAGCAGCATTCAGTTTGAATTGTAGTGTCCTCTAACTGAACTAAATAATTGTATTACTATAAAAAAAATCTAAACGACGGTGGGGGACGGAGCCGCGGTGGGCAAGTGACGTAACGGTGTTGTGGCTTAACACCGGTATAACCGCCAACACCGCCTATCACGGCAATCCTATTCTGAAAACCTTAAAATTTTAAGGATTTGCTTCAGCGCAGTTTTGTCTGATAGGCTAGGTCTATGTGAATTATTTATTAGCCTATTCTTTTTTTAATCCATGCAGCAAATTCTTTGAAAACAGCTTTAAAAATTGCATTCCAGATGCTTTAAAAAACTTTTCACTATAAATTTTACAGGTAGCTTGAATGTAAAACATTGTCATGAATTCGTTGTCTTCCCATTTGTAAAATAGCCTAATTGTTGTAGGCTAACCCGATCTCATGTTGAAGGCACGCATAGCACGATTTTCTGTTTCTATTTGGCATAGTGTATTTATATGCAGAAATTGACTTTGGCGTCCAAAAGACGGATAAGTTCATAATTAATGGTAAACAATAATACGGGACACATATAGCTACTAACTGCTGAAATGTTTGCGAGGCAAATCTCAGGTCAGTCTGAGCTAGGCATGGGACGATAACCAGTTTCAAGGTATACCACGGTTTTAAAACCACTAAAATGTTCCATTATACCATTTCTGCGGTATGCACATTTTTTTCCATGTCGTCAAAGAGGGAAAGTGCAGGACTCCTCAGTTGTGTGAAGCGAACGAGACATACGACCCCTCCCCCTCCGGTTGGTGCGAGGCTGCGCCTGCGAGCAGTCAGTGAGAGTCAGTCACCTGTGTGTAGGATGATGGCTGAAGGAGATGAATCCCTGGAACTTTGACCCCCTCGAAAAACACGAAGTCTGCCATATGTAATTTTTTTCCGGTAACGTAGACTAATCATGTTCCGTACACAACGATGTTCCGTACATATGAAGTTTTAGCGCCAATCGCTAATTAATACTTCCAGGTTGTACATAAACTATTTGTCATCTTTATTTCTCCCTCTTTCACCCCCGATCAAGACAGAGACTCACCCACCTGCCGTTTGTTTCAGTGTTGAAATAAATACTATTTGGCTTACCGAGGCAGATAACATGGCTAATTAACTAGCTAACATCAACTAGTTTCCTCCCTCACGTTACTTCACAGAGAGGGGAATAGCTGACTGAAGTACTACGTTTCTGCGATTTAGTACAATAATTACATGTAGCTGGTATCACGTGTATCACGTCTATACATTTAAGCCTCCTGCTGCCATTGTTTACATCTGTTCAAAATCATGACATTTATAAAACAAACTTTGCCATTGTTAGTTTTGTACGGAGAGAGACCGTGTTTGTTGTGTGTGTGTGTGTGTGTGAGACATTGGCCACCATCATGGTAACACACATGACATTAAAATAATGAAATAAAAATGTACTAAGCAGAAAATGTAACTCAACATGCTGTAATGTACATTACTAATAGCAAAAATAAGAAGAAACAAAATAGGTTAGGCTATATAAAATAGAATCTTGTGTTGTGTCACAGGAATTTCTGGCAATGTCATCTCACTGTTTTCATTGTAAATTAGATGGTAATTCATAGTTTTTACATCCACAAAAGATAAATTAAACCATACAGTAAAAGTACATATAATGTGATTGTTAAACCATTTGGAGTTTTTCGCTGAAAATGGAAAAGTAATTTAAAGTTAGCTGTTTTTTACTGTAGCATATTTTTTTTTACTGTATTGTTCTATCAAATTTACTAACTTTTCTTTGCAGTGTAGGGTGGTTTTCAAATGAAGCGATGTTGAGTGGGTCCCGCTATGGTCTTCCTATGGTATAGCCTATGTGTGTGGGAGAGAGACGTCTGATGGTCTTGACACTAATTGATGTAATAGAAATTCAGTCTAATTTTACTTAAGTTATTGTATTTGTTGGGTGTGAGGTTCTCATAGATGTCTTATGATGGCTTCCACGGCTGCTAGAGCTGTTTTCTCTCTGCTGTAGTCCAGATTCCAGAGTGGTCACTGCTGGGGCTGTTAACCCATAATTCAGTTTGGACGGGAGGCTGCCGAGAGGGAATGCACACTTGCGGCGAGGGCTGTAATGTCCCCTGGGGTATTAAGGCGGCCATCTGAAAGTGTGTGTGTTAAAGTTAGCCAAATCCCTGCTGTGTGTAGTATGTTCTGAATGCAAGCACATCTGCAGAGCCTTTTTCCCAAATAAGGAATGGTTTAGTTCTGGTTAAGTTCTTTGATATTCATTAGTCTGTTTAAGAGGTTCTCTGACATATTTAAAATATGTTAGACTGGCGTTTCCTATGCTCGCGGTTTAATAAGAAGTTTAGCTGTTAGTGGAAACACTGCGCTTCTAGAGAGGTGACCGTGACCATTTTGACATTACAAATAATCCTTTTATCTCTCCGTCTCTGTTTATCACAGACACTAATAGGAATGGATAGGTGAAGCATGCAGTAAACGTAGTGCTTAATTTCTGGAATTTATCTAAACCCTGTGCTCAGTTCAGTATCTGTATTGATTGCTTTTAACAGCAGAACAAACACTCTTTGTAGTGTTATGTAACTTTGGTCTGATTCATTGGTTGAAAAGATGTTTCTGTGAGTATGTACCTGGTCACCATGACAGTTTAAGGCAAGCCCTGCAGAAGGAGTGTAGGTTTAAGTAATTCGTAATGGGCTGTGTTATTCATAATTTGACTACTGATGTGATTGCCCTTCCCTTTTACCTGTCAAAAGCACGTTCATTATGTACAGTTGAAGTCAAAAGTTTACACACACCTTGCAAAATCTGCAAAATTTTTATTATTTTACCAAGTAAGAGGAATCATACAAAATGCATGCTATTGTTTTAGTACTGGCCAGGCACATGTCTTCGATATGGTTGTGGGTGAGCATTGTGTCAGAACTGTGTTGGTTCAAATTGCACTTCTCCATAAAGAGCTAAATGTGATGTGCAACTTCATATATTAAACTGCATATAACAGCTCATCTGTGTCCTAAAATGTGTCAGGATATTAGGAACATGCAGTGATCCAATAGGATGGTGTTATTCTGTGACTGGATGCCCAGAGGAGTAAACCCAAGCGTGCATGAACAGAGTTGGATCAGGGCTGGGTCCTAACAAGTCACAGCATGTTTTTGGAAGTGCATCATTTACATGTACAGTGTTTAAAACCACTTAATTATAAGGTTGTGGGAGAAACCCATGCATTTCTACTGTACAGTACTATACTAGATGTTGCTGTAAGTATCCTGGCTTGTTGAGGTCTGCGGGCTCGTGCTGTCATGAGCAATCTGTTTGCACTGGTGGCCCAGTAAAAGTCTGGAATGCAATGGCAATTAATTTAACCATGCTGTCCGTTGTTTTTTTTTAGTCTGATCTTCTCTGTGTGATTTTTGGCTTGATGAGAGAGGCTTTAAAAGGAATAGTTCACCCAAAAATGAAAATATACTCACCCTCGGGCGATCCATGATGTAGATGAGATTTTTTTTTTTTTTTTTTATAGATTTACAAGAATGTAGCATTACATCTCTTCATTGGATTCTCTGGACTTCTACAGTTAATGGGTGCTGTCAGAATGAGAGCTGATTAAAAAAATATATAGATTAACTAGTAATATAATGCTCAATTTCTCCAAATAATTTACATCTTGGATTGCCTGAGGTTGGATACGGTTTCACCAAGTTTTTTTTTTTTTTTTTTTTTACATTCTTTTAATGTCACACACCTTACTTAATTCTGTTATTTATGGTAATGAGATGGCCTACACAAAGTTGTTAGACTGTGTCTCAAGTCCCACAGAGATGTATAATGTATATGGTGCATGTCAGCCTTGGGAGAAGTTTTTATTAGGCAACTGAACAGGTTTACAGGCATCTTAATGAATTAAGTCCAGGTGGTTTTAAACCTCTCCAGTGTCCAGACACAAAGTTGCTCTTTGAAAGCCTATTGAATGTCATCGTAAAGGCCTTAGATTGACAACCTGACTAAAGCTACACAAATATGTGGAAACACTCATTGTACAGGAATTCAAATTATTCTGACTATTTATGCACAGTTACATTACACAGGGAACTTAGCCTAGTGTTATCCAACCGAAGTATCATGTTGTGCAAGGTATTTATCAGCTCATTGGTGTCATAGGGTTATTAGGGCATAGCGTGTAAGGAGGATTTTTTTTTTTCATCAAAGATCCTCATTTTTCTCTCATTGTACTTTGATCATCTGGTGTTTTTGGACTGACTTAAGATCAGTTGTTTTCACGGTGACTGCGCCAGAATTAGCCACCCGTCACGCTTGTTCTCTAGTTTTTGCATAACACTTCTTAGGTTATGCCCAGATGTTCATAAATATGTTTGTTTTATTTTGTTTATTTAATTTTTTTCTGCCAGATAAGTGACCCATAATATGGTCTCTTGTTTTTGTTAACACCTCTCCAGTTCTTCCTTTGTGTTCATGAATATACTTACTATGTGCATTTATTTTACTTTATAACACTCTCTGGTTCTCTCTGCACGTGTTCATAAACATGCTTGCCCGTGTGTGCATGCACTCACAAATGCATCAAGCTGTGCTGATGTGGAGTGCTGGACTTCCTGCCTGTTCTCCTCCAGCCCCCCACACCAGCCTGCTTGAACTTCCTCTCTTTGTAAGGGTTCAGGCACTCATGCACACATACTGTATGTACAGGAGGATTTTATAATGTGTCATCATAATTAACATATAGATATGAAACCGATTGTCAGAGCACCGAACTCGATATAGATTGTGTTCGATTCACACATCAGAGACATAATTTCTCTAAGACTCATCAGTATACTGTGGTAACTATGGCATTGTTTAGGGAAATACCATGGTAACGGATGAGGCAATGCTTCCTGTTTACCACGGTGACCAAAGCAGATTGAATTCTGTCTGTGGTGTGATGAGAAAATCTGATAGTGAGATGTGAATGTGTGTGTATATATAAAGATGACGCTTCTTTCATTTTTTGTCACTTGGTTTTTTCACTTCTCTAAATCAAGAGGAACTGTGGCATGTTATGATTTCATTAGAAATTTATATCTAATGGTGTTTAATTCTTGATTATTTGTTCAAAATAAAAAGGTTTGTTACTTACTTTCAGGTTGTTGTTGTTGTTGATGATGATGATAAAGTCCTGTTCTCTTGCTCAGGGCTGCCCGAGGAATGTAAAGTTCAGACCCCCGCGTTCACAGATGCGGTGCGACTCTATCGACAGGCCCATGGTCACCATGGAACCTGGGACATGATGTGTGGGACGCCTCCACAGGTAAAACACATACTTTTTGCATCCTGGGAAGCTCTTGTTAAAATCTTTTTGTTAGGTTCTTAAGCACTTGAGGTTTTCAAAATAAAAGTAATGTTTTTAGAATATATTTATTTATTACAATATAATATGTATTATAAATGTATATTTAGAGTATAAATGTATAACACACTGGTTGTATAATAGAGGTTAAGCCTACACAGGTTTTTTTTCTTTATTTTCAAAGTCCTTATTTTAAGCCAGGTTTCCTGTTATATCTTAAATACATACCCTCCAGGCCTACTATGTAACTGGATATGTCATTCAAACACATGCAGTGTTTTAGAACTTAGATTTTTCAGAATTGATGTTGATTTTAATAAAGGCACATGTTAAAGTGGTGTTTTATATCACACACTTTCAGTTTTATGATTGTCTTCCCAGATCCTGTGCCCTCCTCCCTGGATACATCCTCCAGATGAGGACCTCATCAGACAGAAGGGCATGTGCATATGTTGGATGCTGGTACAACAAGTTTTTGATTTACTAGCATGGAATATATTTTTTTGTTTACTATTTTATTTTACAACAGAGTATAATATGTGGTTCAGAGCTTTACAATACAGCTGTGGCTGTAGCCCAAACGCATTTCTGAAAAAACCTGGATGTATTACAGTGGCTTCGGTTTCATTTTTTGGCCAGATATCAGATGCAGTGTACGGGCTGGTTCAGAGCCAGACTCAGGCGCAGTATGAAGCAGTAGTGCAGAGCTGTGAAGCAGGTTGCCCCCCACTGGAAACCACCATCCGCACAGACATGGACCAGATCATCACTTCCAAAGAACATGTGACCAGCAAAATAAGAGGTAACTTTAACTGGAAATTTGTTCCTTCATTTAAAAGTGACACAGGTGTCAAATAGCTTACCTGGAATTAAACCTGCCAAACATTTAACTGAAGAAACCTGACACTGATCATATCAAGTTTCTATCGATCCACTTTCAAGGAAGATTATTTACAAGGAATTATGAAAGAAGGCAGATGACGAATGACACATTTTGACAGCTTACCTTAAGTCATATTGATAAATGACATAACATATTATGGCAAAGATTTAACCCTTTAAGGGCACAATGTCTTAAATTTGCTGTGCATATGCAATGATAGCAGATTCTATATTTATTAGGTTTTATGCTGTACTTCAATCACACTATAATGTTTTGATCCCTAAAATCACTTAATCCCATTCACTACATTAATTTATCAATTTGTATTTTTGTTTGTTTCTTTTTAACACAGTAGTTTTAAATGTGTAGTATTTATATTACTATAAATATTGGCTTATTGCCAGAATTTCAATGTCCGTGCATCCCTAGCATTTTGTCATTATACAACTGAATACATTTTTCTGTTTGTCTAGCACTTGTGCTGCCCAAGGCAGAGAAGCTTCTGAAGGTGAGTATCCAGCCGTACATCGGCTCAATCCTGGAAGCGCTGATGGAGCCCACCAGCAGAGGCTTCTTTGAGGTGCGAGACGTGTTCTTCAGAGAACTGGTAGACATGAGCAAGAACCTCCTCAATGACGGCACCAAGGAAAAACTTGGAGAGGTAACAAAGTCCCCCTCATGACATCTGGTTACACATTCATTGCTAATAGGCTGCTGAGCCATGACTTTGATAGGCTTCTCTTCTGCCTTTGGTGTCCAGCACATGGAGAAGATCTCCATGCTAGCTTTCCATCCTGTGAAGATGCAGAGCTGCTATGAAAAGATGGAGACTCTGAGTTTAGAGGGACTTCAGCAGCGCTTTGACGTTTCCAGTCCCTCTGTGTTTGTCCAAAGAGCCCAAATCCTAATGCGAGAGGTCAGTCATCTTTGAACCGAGAACAGCAGCAAACTCTGAAGAATTTTTATTTTAAACAAAAAACACTAGTAAGGGCAAGTACTCTAAAACAGTACAAATAAATGTACCACACTTCTGAGCTATTTAAGTTTATGTGATCAAGATGGTTCGTTAAACTGCAGCTGGTTTGAAGAAGTATACAAATGTCTCTGTTAACAGGGTATTGTACTTTTGTGGGCAAATCATGCGGTTTGTGTTTGTCAATGTGCCACTTAGGTTTTGGTTTGTGGTTTTGGTGTCTATGCCCTGAGGAGGTATGTGCTGTTGTGGTAGAGATGTTAAACCTCATTTGGTCACTAAATTACATAGCTACAGTTTTAAACACTAGCATATGACAGATTTTGAGCCCAATAAAGAAAGGTGTGTCTTTTATATAAAGTGCTAATCATGCTTTAGCACTTTATATAAAATACATTTTTTACAACAGAGACTGATGTTTAAAGCACAGGGAGTGGAGAAACAAGACTGAACTTGCATTGTAAATGATCAAAATAATGTTGCTCCAACCTTTCCACCCTTTTTGTGTGGTGAAATATGCCTCCTTGTGGTAAGAATGAATAAAAGATGTGGACACGGTCTATTGTCTATTTCTTTTCCATGAATCCTTTCACACTTGGCTAAAGGCTAAGAAAACAGATTGGCAATGACTTTTGGAAACTAGCGTTGACTCGTCCAGACTGCAAATTGAGGCAAAAATCTGGGCAAAAGTTATGTTGCGTATTCTTGCCTTAAGGATATATATTCATCTGTTTCGTGCAGCAAATGGATGATGCGGTGTACACATTTGAGCACCTCTTACACCAAAGTTTGGAGGGCCAGGAACAGGAGGATCTCTGTAAAACCATCCAGCGGTGTGAGGATCGTGTCATCAAGGTGAAACAGAACGTCCATCTGCCCTATCTTATATTTTAGAACCAGTAGGTTCTTGTTTAATATTTATGAAATGTGTATTGTTTTTTAAACTTTGATGTCCAGAAATTTGACTACGACAGCAGCACAGTTCGTAAGAAGTTCTTCAGAGAGGCTCTTCTGCAGATTTTCATCCCTTACATGCTGAAACAGCTCTCCCCATCATGCTCTGCTGTAAGGCTTGGCTCTGGTATAGCAATAATGCATTATCAATCTAAAACTACTCTGAAAATATTTAAAGTCATTATATTGTTTTTGCAGGAACTCCCTCGTTTCCAGGAGCTCATTTTTGAGGATTTCTCTCGTTTCATTCTGGTGGAAAACATATTTGAGGAGGTGGTGCTGCACACAGTAATGAAAGATATAATGATGGGTAAGACCTTTTTACAAACCAAGAAGATTAAAACATTTAAAGTAGTGATTTATTGGAAGTAGTGATCAAATGTTTTCTTGTGCATTGTGATGTACATCCAAGTAAAACTGATTATTGCAAAAGAAAAATGTTGGGCGGTACTTGGTTCCATATATTGGTCTTGTATTTGCTTGTGGAGGAGCTTGTGTTTGATTTTCCTAAAAAACGATGCATTAATAAAAGTAAACAAGTTGCTTCAGTTGAGAACATTTAATCTGGAAATATTAGTTATAATATAAGTTATTCTTCACGTTCTTAAAAGGCCTTTTACTTAAAGTATGAGTTATCAAAATACACAAGGCATGTGGCAGATTGTGTACAACAGGTTTTTCAGCAACATTTTGATCATGTCGATCATTTAGAGGCCTTATACATTTGGACTAAATGATTGGAAAAGTCAGGCATATGTCACCACCTTGTAATGACTGAACATTACAAGCTCAAAAAAACTTGCATGGGTGAATAGTTTACCATAAGATGTCGCAAGCTTTTACAAAATACCTTCATACTAACATTATGCCCTTATAAACTTTCCTTCTGTGTTCCAGCTGTGAAGGAAGCAGCCGTCCAGAGGAGACACAACTTGTACCGAGACAGCATCGTTTTGACCAACAGCGACCCTAACCTTCACCTGCTTGGGGAGAATTCTCCCATCGACTGGGCTGAGGAATATGGAGGAGGCCTGGAGGAGGTGGATGAAGAGCATGCAGGAGATCCGGAGGTTCAAAAACGGCGCAGGATGAAGCAGGTGGTCTCCATGATCCATATAGAAGGCAGTGCCTCTGTGCTGCCCAATGAATCATGCCTGGAAGTGCCCTCTGTAGACAATATTCCAGAAGAGGAGACGGAGGTACATTCATACACCTCATTATCCCAAAAGTCAGAGAAGCAAGTGCCCAATGGAACCAAAGAGGATGTGAACAAAAATGGGGTTGATGAAAAATCACCAACAAACAGAAGTATACTAATAGAGGAAGAAAGCACAACAGAAAGGTCACTTCAGGGCACATTGAGCGAGTCAGCCATAGACTGTGCCATACAGGAAATCGAGAAAACAGTACAGGAAGAGGAACATGAAGTCAGGACACAGAAAACTGCGGAGTTGACATCAAAAGAGGAAGCTGCAGCCGAGGAGGTAAAACCCACCTCAAATTGTGAAGAAGGGGCACGACTAAATCCAGCAGACACAAACAAAGATACAACTTCAAGCACCGAGAAGCCTTCGGATTCACCAGTAAGGGAAGTGGAAGCAGTGACACCATCAGACCAACAGGAAAATCCCATTACGGCAAGCACTCAAGACTCCCATATGGAGAATCCCATCGCTCCATCACAGCACGACGACAACGGATTCCAGTCGCCCGCTAATGAAGCAGCCGAGGAGGAGCATCAAGTGGGAAAGGAGGAATGCAATGACTCTGAAACCGGAGAGGACACTGGGAAGGGAGAAAGTGCACATATGGATCACCAGTGAAATATCTCATGAACTCTGTTCATTTACTGTGTGTTTATGCCTGTAAACAGTGAGTAAATTAATCAACCACTGCTCTAAAACGACTTTTTGACTGAGTGCCGGGAGCTTTTTGGTGGCGTTTTTGCCCATGAAACACTTTTGTCTCACTACTCTGACTGAATAGACATTGTTGTCTATATCTTTTTGCATGCACACTGTCGCATTATTTTTGCACTTAAAAAACAACATCACTCTTAGTTGGAGCTGGGCTCAAATATGAACACATCCTAGGTCAAAATCTCTTCACCTTTCTGATCACGATATTCACCTTTATTAGAGATCTCCGTTCCTAGTTTAGTGTCATTTCACTTGTGCATGGTTCAGAATAACAGACTGCCGAAGAATGATGTCCTTGCATTGGAAACCAGCCACATTTTGCCTCGTTATGATAGTATGTGGTGTCTTATTTAAATATGCATGTCGTATCTGAGGCTTGTTGCTAATGATACAGTACTGCCTTGCCAGAATTCACACTAAAGACACTGAATTTTTAACATCAACTGTTTAATAGAGGTTTGTTTTATGCATCAGTGAGGTGAAGCAAAGCATCTTTTTTGACAGGACGTCTGTCGAGTTCCCTGCACAGCAGACATTTAGTTAGCGAACTAATACTTGCTGGAATGCCGAACAAGCTGCATCTAGTGAAAGCTTGTTTAAGACTGGAGTGTTGCTTGCATTGCTGCAGCTGGTGGAGTAAGCATTATTTTCTTAAACACTGCTGTCATTTGTTGTGATTACAGAATTGACTGCATAGATTTTTCATTAACCAGGTCAAACCAGTGTAACTGACTGTAAGCCATTTTCATATGGTGCTTTTTCCCTCCCTTTTCATAGTTCAATCTGTGGATTTTTTTTAAGTGCACTTGGTAATTGCATTATGATATCAGTATCGTCTGGGTTACACATGCAGGTATAGTTTGTTCATGCAGAAGATTGCTCTATCGGTTGTGGGTCCTAGTGGAAATAAGTGATATGTTAGGATGCTTTGATTTAAGCGCAGGTGGCTTTTGTAAAAGGGAATCCAGCAGATGGGAGCCATTCAATTGGTTTTCATATTAATACAGAGCCACTGTTCAAATTTAACTTCCAAACAAATTATTGATGTGTAAAATGTTATCAATAGGGTCTGATTCATGTATCTGACCACAACAGCTTCCTAATGTCTTCTATTCTGACTTTTTAAAGTAGTTTTATCTATGAAATGACAACAATTCAACTTTTAATTAACGTAATTGGATATTTTTATTTATTAGTTACAGCACTTGGTACTATACATTATCATGACCTTTTTAATTGCATCCTGCCCAAATCCTTTTGTGTTATTATTGTATTATGTTTTGGAACAATAAATCAATATCACTGAAAGACTGCATATTTTTGCCTTTAAGCTGATGTTTGCTGAATAGTATTTGATAACTAAAACGTGGCTTGGTGTATCGGTCACACCAGCAGGCGGCAGTGCAAACGTTTGTCCTGTCACCACAGATTTTGATTTTGATTCACCTCAGTGAGTCGAATCTTTTGAATTCGTTCACAGTGAAGAGGTCGTGTTCGTTATATGGGTTCAAAAATGCTCCATCGTTGCCAGTACTTTGTATATAGTGCTGTCTGTGCGCGCCATCGTAGTAAGCTTTTGAAGGCAGGAAAGCAATCACCTACAAAAGAGAGAAATCGAAGTTAACGAAAATAATAATCACGAGAACTATTCGCTCAATTTATTCATGTATTTATACAAATTTGTTCACGAAAAAACGCTTGTTTATTAATTTTAAAAAGGGTATTTTAAATGGAATTGTGTAATATAATTTGAGTATTTATTATGACTCCATTATTATAATTCAAAATATTATTTTATTGTGACACTGGACCACAAAACCAGTCATAATTTTTTGAAAATGAGATTTATAAATAATACATGCATAAAGTTTCCATTGATGTATGGTTCAGGGCAATATTTGGTTGACAACTATTTGGGAATCTGGAATTTGAGGGTGCAAAAAATATATATTTTATATTGAGAGAATTGGTTATTACTAATTAAAAATTAAGTTTTGATACATTTACGATAGGGAAAATAAATGTAGGTTTGATACATTTTACATATCTTCATAATGATTTTTGGCATAAAAGAAAAATCGATAATTTTGACCCATGTGTTGTTGACTATTGCTGGAACCCGTGCGACTTGTGACTGTTTTTGTGGTCCAGGGTCAAACATTATTTTAATATTTGGTTTTGTAGGTTACATGTATACATGACATTTTAACATTTTGCTCATTAATTGTTCGAGATATTTCAACTCCAACACCCGCATTTGGCGTTATCCTCCCATAACGTTAATATCCCCAACATGCACCTGTTAAAATAATATTTTTTTACTTTAGAGGAGTGGACCAAAAACATCCTGACGTGATGACGACATAGTTTTACGTAGCCTGAGCGCACAGCTCGGGTATTTTCCCCGCTCAGAGAGAGAGAGAGAGAGAGATCATCATCTCAAGCAGCGCACAGGCACCAGCATCAGCATCGGTGGAGGACGCGCACTGAATGATCTGAACACTTCCTACCGACTGCACACTTGAGAGTAATTGCACAGAAATTACAGTCAAAGGCTTTTCACAACTGTGGGACGGGGGAATGATAAACCCCGGATACCCCGGACCGTTGTACTGTTCATAAGGATGCGATCACTGAGCCCACCGTGGGCCTCGCTACTCACCGAGGCTTTCCTCATCACAACAGTCGCCGTCAGCGCTGCAATGGCAGGTAAGTCACGCTTAATTAAACTTATTTACGGGTAACGTGATGTCAGACTGGTATCTTGGGTTAAATAAACAGTATCTGGCTATTCATATAGCCAACAACAGCTTGTGCAGCCACATAGTGGGGATGTGCTTTCTATATTTTGCTTGTTCTACACATGTACACTGCAAGTGTTTGTAAAAGTCATAATTAGACTATTCGAGTATCTTTACAGCAGACTTATTTTAAATAATGAATAATAGTAGAAAGTTTTTGCTTCCATTCAGTGCCTGAAGGTTCTTTATTTTAAATTAATTCAGGATTCTTAGAATTGTCTTTGATTTATATAAATTATTCTGCTGTTTGAAAAACAAATTCAATTTGGACTGAGTGTGAGATGTAATAAAATCCTTATGGTACATGGAGAAGAGTAAACCTGCTCTGTGACGCAAGTGGGAGAGATATGGACACCCCGGTTATCCATATGTTTGTCCATTTTGGGAAATGTGCGCACTCTTCGGTGTATTCACATTATTTTGATGTCATCATGAGTTTCCCACTATGCACTTAAGATATGCCGTCAATGTCCTGGTAACGTCATAGCATTTATTGACACGCACACCCCAAGGGCTATTCTTTAACCCCTCAGCGTTGTGTAATGGAAACAGGCAATCAGCAGACAGGAATGAGAACTCCAGACCCTGACACATTCCTCCTGCCACTCAGGTCTGGGCCATAAATAAGAACAAAAAGAATGTAGAACATGACAGCCACTAGAGTCCCTCAAACCACAAGACCAAAGACAGTCTGGAAACTCAAGGAAAAGCTGAACCACAAAGGACCTTTTTCATTGTGCAAGACCTTGCACTCACATCTGATGCTTACTTGGATATTTATTTAATTCCTGTTGTATATTTTCAGCAGCTGAAAGGATAAATTATGACAGAATACAAAAAAAGAGGCTGCCATTGTATTGCCAAACAGCTTTGAACTAATATGGGTGTATTCTTTGAGAAATTAACATTGGAGTACCATGCACCATGTAACAAAAATCATTGTTATAATGTAGTACTATCTAGAACTATTTCATCTGATAATAGCGTTTTTAAAAATGATCTGTATATTTAATTGTTTATATTAAATTGCAATTGAATTTTAATTGATGACGCTCTCTCCTTTGGCCCTCATGTCCAGCAACTGGTGAGAAGACTGAAAATGAACTTGGGCATCTATTTTAGAATTAAACTTTTATGTCTGTACTGGACTATGGTGATGTTATGTATATGCATGAATCTTCTCAGAGTTGACATGCTTTAGACCCTGTTTATCATGGTGCACTGAGGTTTATAACACATCTTAAAACCCTCACTCATCATTGTGAGTTGTATGCTCGGGTTGGATCATGGTCTGCTTTGTCCATCTGAAAGTTAAAATACTGGCATGTTTTTATTTATAAATCTATCCTTCTGGGTATACTTCCCTCATATCTTCATACATCTGTAAAAAATCTGTTCTAGCTATAGCCTTTGGTCCCAGGCATTTTTCTTATTGTCTGTTCCAGTGGTACGTTCTGAATTGGGGGAAAGTCATTTAAATTTGCTGCTGCCTTTGCCTGGAATAATTAGCAAATTAAGTTACAGCTTAGGGAGCTGGTTTCACTAGACGTTTTAGAGACGGAAACATTGGGCTGTAGATGTTTTGACTAGTTATGTTTTGATATCCTTTTTGGGGGGGGGATTTTATTTAAATTTTAACTGTGTATGGATGTTATATTTTAAACCCACGTGAGCTGTGTTACTGTCAATCTTAGCCAGGACGCTCTTGTAAAACAGATTTTTAAGTCCTTCTTTTCTTGGTAAAATATAGGTTATAATAAAATTACCCAAACACATTAGTTAATGACTGTTGAAGGAAATATTTATCTAGAAAATGTCCAAATGAATATCCATTTTCATATTGTACATTACAATGATACCTAAATTTAAAATGATTAGATTTCTTTATTTCAAAGAGGTAATTCAATACCATCAAGATGTTTTTGTTTAAAAAAAAATACGGTGCTACACAACTAGAGAAAACATAAAAAGGGCTGTGTTGAAAAAATAGGAAACCTCAATGCACTGGGTTTGATTCCATGGTTAGGGGTGTGACAAGACACTTATCCCACAAGACGAGACATGAGACTGGGTTCACGAGAACGAGAAGAGACAAGATTTTCTGACTTTTAAAGTTTTTAATTCAACTGAAAAATACAAAAAAATGTATGTACATTTTGAAATCAACTTGTACTTTATGAAATTAAACTTCTATTTGAATGAATTATATGCAGTAATAAGCAACATGTAAACTAGAGCTGCACTTTTCAGAATAATTGAAATCACAATTTTTTTTTTATAAATTGCAGATCACGATTCTGAAAAAAAATTAGAAAACTAAACAAAATAACATAATTTACTAGTGGTTCTGACAAAATGTTCATTGTTTAAGTAAAAAAAATATACATTAATAAAAAAAAAAAATGGAGTCAGTGTCTCAGTTCATAAAGACTTGTTTCACTATTGGAATCTCGTGAATTCACTGTCAAATAATTTTTTTAAACGGGTTGTCGCCACCTCCTGTCAGAAGATAAGTGTTACAATACAAGTGTTAAGATACTTTCATTTTGAAAGCTACTGTAGACAATATGTGTTTATACCCAAACTATAAACTTTTATGCCAGTAGGCCCACTTCTGTTATTTAAATGTCTGTAACACAGAAATAATTATGTGTGGTTGAAAATGCCGTTTGTGTTGCTCTTTCTGGATCAGCAGCAGCATGAATGCAGATTTGAATGTCTTTAAGACGCTTACGATGTGAAACAAGTGTTAGTGGAGTTGTTAGTGTGAGCAGCGCGTGTTTTGTCGCCACCCATATAAATTAATGACAGCATTCACATCGGAAGCGTGATGATGGCCGACCCTCTGATTCATTTACATGGGCAGCTACAAAACATGCTTCTCACGATCCACTGACACTCGCGATGTTAAACAGTCGTAATAGACATAGCTGAATCGTTGTCATTCAGGAATAAGATCGCGTGGGTGTTTGAATCAAGATCGCAATTTTTTTAATGATTAATGGTGCAGCTCTATTGTACACACTGCAAAATGTTTTGCGAGGTTATTGTCACATTCTCGCGAGATCCGAGATGCATCTGATCTCGTGGCACGAGATCTCGTCACATCCCTAAAATGCTATCTGTAGATTACACAAAACCCCTGGAGCTGTCAAAACTGTTTGCTGACAAATAATCAGGCATATCTTGGTGCAGGTGGCACAGTAAATATTTATACTATCAACATTGTAAACAATACAAATTATCAAACATATTCTTTAATTTATTTAAAATAGTATAGAATTGTATTACTTTCCATTTTCAGCCATAACCATATCATTTTTTTGTGCTGTAGCAGTTTCAAAAACAGATGAAGAGAGTTGAAGTTGCATAAAGTGACGGTGACCGTGACCGTGGTAGATGATATTTAACCAGAAGCAAAAACATTTTATTTAAGCTCTTGTGAGTTGACAGGGCTTTGCTCACACTGTAGAGGAGCTGTGGAGTTGATAATTGACCATCTAATGAGAAAGAAGACAATTTAAGTAACCTTCAAAAATGAGCGCTCTAAATGTTTTTTCTTTCTGAGAACTTGTATAGAAGCAGTTATGCAACCGGGGAGATATAATACAATATAGATAATTTAGATGCAGAGGGAAGAGTTAGGCGTTGGTGCTATTGCCAAAGAGAGGAACAAAAAAAAGATAAGAAGAAACCATGAGAGAAAAAGTGAATGGCAGTTCTGAATAAGGATTCCAAGGTCTACACCACAGAAACTGAATATTACACTGGATAAAAGGTCTTAATCAGTTTATCTTGTTTTGCCAGTGTAAATATTTAAGCTAAATATCCTTTAAAGGAACACTTCAGCCAAAAACTCAACCTCAGGCTACCCAAAATGTAGATGAGTTTGTTTGTTCACCAATGGATCCTCCTCATCCTGCCATTGAGAATCCAAACAGCTGATAAAAATGTTGCATTAATTCACAAGTAATCCACATGACTCCAGTTCATCAATTAACTTATGAAGCGAAAGCAGAGTAAGGCAAAAAAAAAGAAAAAGAAAGCTGAGAAAGGCCCTGTTTAATCTAGTTTGTTTTTGTTTTAAAATGCCTAACTTTTGCTGCGGTTGCGCCTATCGTTTACACTACTCCGGCGTTCTCCACCCTCGAAAACGGAGTCTTTGGAAAATGCTGCAGACCCAGTTTTAGTTTGAAAACTAAACTTGCGTTTCAGTGTAAACGGACCAAAACGGAGACTTTTGAAAACGATGGCCTTTCTGCCCACATTCTCTCTGCGTATCCTTGATGACCATGTAAACAATAACATCATGCCATTGCTGTCATAGGTGTATATATACGTAGATGCCTCTTTAGCGTCTGTTTCTATGGGCCGCTATACGTAAGCCGCCCACCATATTGAAGCGGTGTTGACTTGATGTAATTAACCATAGTAATCACTAGGGTTGTGCACGAATAGTCGAACATTAAAATATTCGGTCTGTAATTATTATTCGAACAATTAAAACACTATTCAAATTTTACTCTGTCAATTTGCTGGCCATAAATGCAGGGAATCCATGATAAATCCTAAGCAGTTATAACGACATGCACTGGGTGGTGCTGTGGAGCGTGTTAACAAGTTGATAGTATCATCTACCTCGCGAAGTTTGGATTTACTTTAATCTAAATTATCTGACAAAATGTAATTACTTCTGATCAAATGAATTAGTGAAACTGATTAGTGGTCATAATATCCCCACTACAATGAGAAATCATGAAATCCAAACACAGTCGACTGAGGAAAGACAGCTGTCCATCATTGCATTCAGGACTTCAGGTAAGCGCAGCTGTTTTCTGATTGAGCCGAGAAGAGAGTTTATCTGAAAGTGAACTTATCTTCAGACTAGGGCTGTCAATCGATTAAAATATTTAATTGCGATTAATCACATGATTGTCACGAGTTAACTCGCAATTAAAATTTTTTTTACTTTTTTTAACCTTATTTAGTTTCTGAGAATCGCCAGTAACGTTACTGTCTCGTGAGCGTGAGGTCTTGCTCTCCCCAGCGTGCGCACACACCTCTCTCTCTCTCTCTCTTTGTGCATCAGCTCGGTTCAACTCGCGGCAGCTGAAGAGCAGCACTTTCAGTTAAACAGATATTATGTTGCTTGAATGAATTCAGAAATCGTGACAAAAACTTGATAATTAAAAATAACGTCTTTCTCATTAAACCTCATTTAAATAAACAAATATTAGAATATTGTTTTATGAGCCCGAATATTCGAAATGCAAAATTGTTGGAAAGTGCCCAGCCCTAGTAACCACTGAATATTCGAAAGATGCCACAATCATGCACAGAACAGCTCTGTGCAAACCTACAGTATTGGTGAATGACGTAAAAAATACAGGTGTATTTAGAATTATGCCAGGCACGTGGCTCAGGGCCTTTTTTAATCACTCAGAAATTTTGTATCTAAAGAGATTAATGCAGTTAATATCTGAGTCTGTCTTTCCTTTTGCTGATGTTGCCTCCTGTACGAGATGCCTCTGAATTTAATGCCTGGAGTGCAGGAAGTCTCTCTCATTTCCAGTTTGTCTCTCTCTTTTTATCACCTTGTCTCTGTTTCTAACTGCTCCCTGTGTGTTTGAGTTGTGGTCTCGCATGTGTGCATGAGTTTGTGTGACTTCATGAAGACACGTCAGACTTAAGCTGCCATGAAAGAGGGTGAGATGTTTTAAGCAGCCCATCGGATTGACTGTAATCCTTGTGCATGCGAGACCACAGATTATTCTGTTATTCTAATCTCGCTTCAAAGTAGAAGCCTAAATCAAAAATTTGCACAGCACCACTTTGAGAGTGAAGAGATCTAGCGTCAAGTTGAGTGTTTTTCTCTCTTGCTCTATAATCTTTGTGTATATTTTAACTGCAGGAGAGATGTCTGGTATATAATAAGTATAATTCAGTTGTTCTGTCACTCTTCATTGATTCAGTTTTGCTGCTCTCTTTTGTTGTAAGAATGGGACACAATAGAGAAATGTGTTATTGAGACACAAAGGTTACAGCTGCCATTCGATAGTTGCACCATAGAAATCATCCATCATGAATATTCTCAAACTGTCTCCTATGCTGCTTTCTTTCACTCTAAGCTATTATTCTCTTTTTTCTTTCTTTTCTTTCCCCTCTCGCCTTAATGTTTTGCTTTTTCTGCTTTCTGTATTATTTGTTTTTGCTTATCTGTTTTCTATTTTTTCAAGGTGTTCTCTCTCTTTTAACCCTCAGAAACCATATTCACTAAGGGTTAACAACAGCAGCTCACAAATTGACATGTATCATAGCAACCTGTTTGACAGGAAAATATTTTATGTAAATATTTTAAAATATATTTTCAGAATCTCCCAGCATGCCAAATTCACTGTCTGTTGACATCATTGAATACAATTTAACAATCTTAAATATTTGTTTTGTATGGAGCCCCTCACATGACATGCAAGAAAAAAAAAATAATTGTGTGCACGATTTAGCAAATCGAGCAAACTAATTAGTAAATCGTGTGCACAATTTATAAATTGAGGGAACAAAATAATAAATCATGCACTATTTAGCCTACTATTTTTTCCCTGCATGTCATGTGCGGGGCTCCATGGTTTTGTTATTAAAATATATTAGTTGAAAATACAATTTAAACATTACAAAAATGAAATAAGAGAATATGCATTTAATAGATCAAATATAAATATTCCAAACCATTTTCAGCAGAGCATAATGCAATTTAGAGAACTTATTAGAGTTGCAGCTGAGATATACAGCTCAGAACACCTGTGCTATATATAGACCTTTAAATATGGATTTTAGTCATTTAAAGGGAAGTCAGCAAGGTTTGGGAATGATCCCAGAATCATGAAACGGGAGTATGACGTGAACATAAACAAATATCAGCTCCTTTGCTTGCTGAAAAGACTTTCTCATGAAAGGAAAGTCAGCGTACCACAATATACATTACTGTTCAATAGTTTGGGGGTAAGATTTTTGTTTATACTTTTAAAATATGTTTTAAAATAAGCTTTGTCATGCATCAAAACACAAGACAGCAATGTTATGTATTATTATAGCGATTTAAAACAATTTTTTTTACTTTAATATATTTTAAAATATATCTATTCCTAATTTGTGAATTTTGTTTCTGTGATGACAAAGCTGTATTTTCATCAGTCCAATCTTCGGTGTCACACGATCTTTCAGAAATCAGTCTGATTTGCTGATCTACTGCTCAAGATATTTTATTATTATTATTATCTCAACTGAAAATTGAAATTCACAATTTTTTTTGTGGAAACCAAGATGCATTTTTTCAGGATTCTTTGAGGCATGTAAGGTTCAGAAGAACAATGTGTATTTTAAATAGAAGTCTAAAGGTTAAAAAGGTTAAAAAACAGCATTTTTTTCATCTTTGTGTCGCTAAATCACTTTTAAGAGCAAAAAATTTACTTGTATATATTTATATAAAATATATCCTTTACTCTCCATCTCATAATGTGGTATTCAGTCATCCAGGAAATATGTTAGTAACACAGTTTCAAGTAGGTTTAATAAAATAATTTAATGTAATTAAATAATTTCCCATGTGTAAATGTGATTAAAAGGAAGTTTAACTCTGTGCTTAATTCAGATGTTCTCAGTGACACGAAACCCACCTGACTCCCTTAGAAATGTTCTTATAACCTGACACTGAGACAGTGCATGTGTGAAATCTCTCTGGCTCCTTTTTGAAGGATCAATACAGTGTCTGCAGAGTGGCTGGAGTGCTGCACGTGTCGGATAAGGTCATGCTCACCACTCTTTCTCCTTGTTTGAAGGCCCAGTAATCTCTCTGCGGTCCCTTTTGCTTTTAGATCTGGGTAGAGGTGTTATCTTGAAGTGGCATATTCTCTGATTAGCTTAGTCAAGGACAGAATATGTGAGAGAGGAAGTTGTTTTGCATTGCACATAAATATGCATATTTTAGGTGTCATATTGTCAGACTGAGACAATTATAGATGTTTTACTGCACATTGTTGATTAATTGGATAATTGCATTTCCCCTCTAAGTGACACAATGGATTTCAGCTCACATTACTAATTTAAAAAGAAGACTGGCCACCTAATGTCTGCTCTGATTATGACAAATGTATTCACACATGAGCACCAGTCTGAGGTCAGGAAGCAGACATGATGTAAGAGAGTGAGGTGGCTAAAAAAAGATGATGTTTCATCTTTTATGTTATTCACAGTTCATCGTGACAGCAGCTGATGAAAGAATACTATTTCTGGACTCCACTCTCACTAAATGGGCAGTTTCCTTGTGTTCAGAGTTGGTAATTAATAATGTTAATCGCAACTCTGTTATATATTTATAGCAGATGTTGTGTTTCTCTGTCCACATGGGTATTGACCAAACTGTGATGTTTCAGGAAGATGCTAAGATTGTAAAGTGACTGCTTCAAGAGGTTATCTTTTAAAATTCTATTGCTAGTCCTTTAAATAAAAAGCTGTTAAACTAAATATAATGTGTCATTTCTGTGCCATTAGCAGCACCAAATAGAAATGCAGTCTGTTTTTTTTTTTTACAATCACAGTGGGCCGCACTTAAGAACATTGGAACAACCAATGACGTGAATATGGGCATGGCTACCTGTTTTAGAAGCATTGAAATGTATTTGAATCAGTATTTAATTTTGTAATTCTGTTTCTATCATTCAGTCAACATTCAAATTTTACCATAACATTTTATTCCTAACCCTACCTAATGTTTAATAGTTTGGGATTAGTGTTAATTTTGTTGACGAAAAATGGTTTGTTGACAAACTTTTTTTTCCATGACTAAAACGAGACGAAGACGAGACGACAACAAAGTCAATAAACGATAACTATGACTAAATAAACATGCAATTTTGTTGATAATAACAGTTTTCAGCCAATAACAGCTTTAAATTGGGATTTGTATTGACTTGCTGCAAAGTTATTTTTAACATTTCAAAAATAATATTTTTTGACATTTCACAATGAGAGAATTCAAGGCGCTCAACACCTCCAAAAGACAAGAAAAAACCTGCAGCTCTGTTCTCTGCTCTGTGCCCTCCTCAGTCAGCCTGTCATGTCACATAGAGCACAACGTTCTTGAGAGTGAGCGGAGTGACAACATGCAGTCCACACTACTTCAACGCGTTTTTCAAGCTTTGTATTGAGAAGCAAGTGTACAGGGTGTTCTGAAAGACTACCATAGTCTGGAGCAAAGAATAACAACATTATTCCTTTTTCTGTAGTGTTCACTGAATGGTGTTGCTAGGCGAATAATGATTCACAATACATCCAATTGAAGTTCATGGGGAACACTGTGATAATATAAAAGAGATGTAGATATGTTGCACCTGTATAAAGCATTCATGGCTTTGTCAGTCCAATCCTAAAAGAAAAACAAACCTAAGGTAACCTTAAAACACTGGTGGATGGTAACTTCATTCAGCATGTCCATATATTATGTGAAGCCAGAGAGAGTGAGTTCTATATAAATAACAAGTGACTGGCTGAGGCTGACAAAAAACACTGCTATTACTCATTATTATATTTTCCATTCTCCAAACCATTTATCCTCAATAGGGTTGCAGAGATGTTGGAGCCTATCCCATCATCTAATGCCAAAGCGGGCCAGCCCATCACAGGATTTTATGTTTTATTTTATTTTATTTTATTCTTGCATAATGTAATTAGGGCTGCACGATAATGGTTAAACAGTTAATCACAATTATTTTGTTCAAGAAATAAAACTATTATTATTAACCATGATTTTTTTTAGGTATGTTATTTATTTATTTTACATTCTGTCAGAATTATTGAACTTTAAACACATATCAAGAAAACATCAACTTGCGTTATTTGCTCACAGGTTTAGTAGCAAATGACCATGTGAAAGAAAATCGACTGACTATATTACACTTCAAAATATTGCAGTGGAGATAAGGTGTTTTCATATGATCAGTGCGTTCTCCATAATGCAGAGAGAGCATGTGGGCATGGTTGCCAGGTTAGGAAGATTAATTAAACCACTGAACAGAAAATTCTCTGGCATATACATATGACAACTGCCACCATGACAGCTGGTGAAGGCTTGTTACTGCAAGATAATGCAAATACCAAATCAAAATTAAACGTAATCACAATAAAATAGGATTTATTGTGCAGCCCTAATTAGTAATATTTATATTATTATATTATATTATTCATTTTGTCGGATATTTTTTATCCAACATTCTCAAACTACATACTCCTCTTTTCCCAAAGTCAAGTTTCTCAAACTGGGGTTTGTGAATTGCTGAAAAGCTGGTAACCATTAACCGTCATCAGTGAACTGTGAGCATGCAAATGTGCTGTTAAATTATTAAATTATTGACTTAAAATCCTATTAACTTAAAATCCTAGGCCGTTATTTACTACAGTCAATACATTAGTTTAAATGGTTTCAGCTGACCATTTGTTTGGGAATCCCTGTTTCAGAGTGATGATTAGTTATAAAAAACACTGCTGTGTTTAAAATACAATATGCCAAAAAACAGCTCTGCCTTTTGCCAAACCTAGAAATTGTCCTTCTGTCAGCGATGTTTTGGGGCCTGTTTCAGTCGGTCCGAGATGAGTGTCATCTTCACAGCAGGACCAGCATGACTGGGTCACCTTCAGGCATGTCTGAACCGTGGCCAGACGCCGACACTTTCCACCCTCAGCAGAGCCACTTTGGCTTTTGTTGGTAGTTTGCAGAAGGATGGAGTGAGAGATGATAGTGGTGCTCCATAGCAGTGGTGTGTGTGTGTGTGTGTGTGTGTGTGTGTGTGTGTGTGTGTGTGTGTGTGTGTGTGTGTGTGTGTGTGTGTGTGTGTGTGTGTGTGTGTGTGTGTGTGTGTGTGTGTGTGTGTGTGTGTGTGTGTGTGTGTGTGTGTGTGTGTGTGTGTGTGTGTGTGTGTGTGTGTGTGTGTGTGTGTGTGTGTGTGTGTGTGTGTGTGTGTGTGTGTGTGTGTGTGTGTGTGTGTGTGTGTGTGTGTGTGTGTGTGTGTGTGTGTGTGTGTGTGTGTGTGAGAGAGAGATGTGCTTGAAAGTAGGTATTAGATTTTCTATTTAGCACGGATTACGGTGGATCTATTTCCCTTCACTTCTAACTACAAAGTCTTGCAACACTGCAACATAACTTCTTGTCTGGGTTAAGTATGTGCAAATCTACATATTTGAAAATATCAACTAGTCATCTGGATGTCTTATTTAAGGACTAATCGGCTAATTGGTCTTATGAAAGCCCTGTATAATTAGAGTAGTCTGGTTTAAAGCACATTTTTGGAAACAACATAGCTGGATGAAATGAAACAGAACAGAAAAAGAAATAATAGAAAAATTATATTCATCTTGACACATCTTTATGTATTTTGACATTATCTACATTCACATGGTTTGATTAAGATGGTCACATGCAGATGCATTTGTGATAGCCATCTCCATATATGGTGAGGAAGTGATGATTTCTCAACATGTTAAATTGATAGCCGTAGAAAGAGATTATTACATTGTTGTGTTTTTAAGAGTGATAAAGGGCAGGAAATGAATGTGTATTTGTGCAGCAGCGTACATAATTGTGCCTATATGTGTGATTGGGAGACTTTCAGATAAAAAAAAGCTTAATGATAGTTCTGAAACTTGGAGACAACTGAGAACAGCTCAGCTTTAAACCATTATGTGCATCACCTCCAGTGCAGTGACAATGAGAGATTCTGGTAAAAACCATCACTGCTGATGCATTGTAGGTTCAATGAGTCACTTCTTCACATTTGTGCACTTAATGGGCAGTTCCAGTAAAAAGCAAATTGCAAGGCAATGATTGTTGGTTTAAGCATTGAAATCAATAGCAATTAATAAGGTGACACAGATCTGTGCATGACACTAAGGCAATGTGGTACATATGGAATGAATATATTTAGGCATGATGCACATTTCTTTTATATTGCACATTGCAATAAATTATTTTGAAACAATACAATTTGTATAACCTGTTGTCAGTTGTGTTTTTTTCCTTCACTGTCTCCCATGACTGGCTCTGGTTCAGAAGAGTTCATCCCCACCCCCTTTCCAGCTGCTGCATTGGCAGTGACTCACACCTTATGATGTCATACCTACTCAGTTGCCATAGCAGTTGTTATGGAAACAGGAGCCAAGTGTCTTTCAGAAGTAGAACTCAAGGCTGTGCAATATGATGCTTTTACTATGCATAAGAGGTGTTCTTATAGCCACAACGTGCAATGAGTTGCCAAAATCCCCCATATTGTCAGAATTACTGTAGCACATGGCTTTGAATGAATTATTGCATTTATAAAATGGTAAGAAAATGAATAAGATCAAAGACACTTATGTTGAATTATATTTGTATATATTTATGAACAACAGTTCTTCTTACAAGATATATAGTTCTCAGTAGGGGTGGGCGATATGACCAAAATCTTATATCACGATGTGAGTAATTTTATTTCACAGTAACAATATATATCACAATCACAATATAAGATAGTTATTTTTGCTTTAATTATGGTCTTTTTGATATAAAAATTCCCAAGTGTCAATATCACAAAATACTAGCCTAAATAAAAAAAACACTGAAGACAACAGTCAGCGATTTAAATAAGGATAAGAAACTACAACCCGAATTCCGGAAATGTTGGGACGTTTTTTAAATTTGAATAAAATGAAAACTTAAAGACTTTCAAATCACATGAGCAAATATTTTTATTCACAATAGAACATAGATAACATAGCAAATGTTTAAACTGAGAAATTTTACAATTTTATGCACAATATGAGCTCATTTCAGATTTGATGCCTACTACAGGTCTCAAAATAGTTGGGACGGGGGCATGTTTACCGTGGTGTAGCATCTCCTCTTCTTTTCAAAACAGTTTGAAGACATCTGGGCATCGAGATTATGAGTTTCTGGAGTTTTGGTGTTGGAATTTGGTCCCATTCTTGCCTGGTATAGGTTTCCAGCTGCTGAAGAGTTTGTGGTCATATTTTTCTTTTAATGATGCGCCAAATATTTTCTATTGGTGCAAGATCTGGACTGCAGGCAGGCCAATTCAGCACCCGGACTCTTCTAGAATGAAGCCATGCTGTTGTATTAGCTGCAGTATGTGGTTTTGCATTGTCCTGCTGAAATACACAAGGCCTTCCCTGAAATGGACGTCGTCTGGAGGGGAGCATATGTTGCTCTAAAACCTTTATATACCTTTCAGCATTCATAGTGCCTTCCAAAAAATGCAAGCTGCCCATACTGTATACACTTATGCACCCCATACCATCAGAGATGCTGCCTTTTGAACTGAATGCTGATAACACGCTGGAAAGTCTCCTTTACTCTTTAGCCCGGAGGATAGGGTGTCCGTGATTTCCAACAAGAATGTCAAATTTGGACTCGTTTGACCATAAAACTCTTTTTCACTTTGAAACGGTCCATTTTAAATGAGCTTTTGCCCACAGGACATGACAGCGCTTCTGGACCATGTTCACATATGGCTTCCTTTTTGCATGATAGAGCTTTAGTTGGCATCTCCAATGACAGTGGTTTCTGGAAGTATTCCTGGGCCCATTTAGTAATGTCAATGACAGAATCATGCCGATGAGTGATGCAGTGACGCCTGAGGCCCCGAAGACCACGAGCATTCAAAAAAGGTCTTCAGCCTTGTCCCTTACGCACAAAGATTTCTCCAGTTTCTCTGAATATTTTGATGATGTAATGCACTGTAGATGATGAGATTTGCAAAGCCTTTGCAATTTAACGTCGAGGAACTTTATTTTTAAAGTATTCCACAATCTTTTTATGCATTCTTTCACAGATTGGAGAGCCTCTGCCCATCTTTACTTATGAGAGACTCTGCCTCTCTAAGACATCCCTTTTATAGCTAATCATGTTACAGACCTGATGTCAATTAACTTCATTAGTTGTTAGATGTTCTCCATGCAGAATCTTTTCAAAATGTCTTGCTTTTTCAGCCCTTTGTTGCCCCCGTGCCAACTTTTTTGAGACCTGTAGCAGGCATCAGATTTGAAATTTAGAGCTCTTTGTCTCATTTCACCATTTATGTTCTCTATGTTCTATTGTGAATAAAATATTGGCTCATGTGATTTGAAAGTCTTTTAGTTTTCATTTTATTCAAATGTAAAAAACGTCCCAACATTTCTGGAATTCGGGTTTTAATTACAAGTAATAGAACAAAAAACTACAGAAGAACAAATAAATAAGACATGCTACATATATTGTATAAAAATGCATATTCTTCACTGTGTAAATTAAATATATGTTTCTTCTTATTAAAGCTACAAAAGTGATTTAGTCAAGAGCAGTGAGAGATTTTCTCTCTTTTGTTGTTTGGTTAACATGAATGACAGAGAACAGGAATTTTAGACTGCTGTCACTTTAAGAGCTACCTGGATGCAAAATACTAAAAAAAATATACTGTTACACGTGTTTTTTTTCTTAGCTTTTGGCTTTCACTAAAGACCTACTGTGTGTGTTTATGAGCATACTTGCAAAGATGGGCATTTTGACACAAAAGTGTGTGTATTTAAACGTTTAAGGCCTATAAAGTGGAAAAAATAACTCTATATTCCTGCACTCTCTGAGCACAGTCTTCATGTGCATGCGTAAAATTTGTTTCTTTTTCACTGCATTTCAACGGCTAAACCGCAATGCCTAAAAATGTGTGCAAACAATGTTTTCATGACCATGTAGCACAGCGACATCACGTGACCGTGTAACAGCAAGGGAGACAACAGTCCAAAATATATCAATTGACAAATTTCTACTAGTCAATCATGTATATTGCCCACCCCCAGTTCTCAAATGCTAATAAAAATGCAAATCACCATACAATCATGCATATTTAGGATAGCAATATTCAGTTGTTTTCAATTTTTTACTTTTGTGCATTTTGGCAAAATTACAATTATTAAGATACAATATCTTTTGTACATTTTCCTATGACTTTCTCCAACCCTAGTGACAATTATCTTTAGGGGTGGGGGAGAACATTCATGATTACAATTTTCTACAACTCTGACATTTTTGTATAAGTCAAATTAAATAAATTAATATGGAATCGCCACCTTGTGAAATAGATTTGTTTCCATGTATATATTTTCAACCAGTTTTCTATTTCACGTGAAACATGTTTTCACATTGAACACATTTTTGCATTCCACTGTTTTAATTTTACCAATTCACATCTTTTGCCTCAAGCGTAAAACAGCAACAAGGCACTCAAGAATTTTGTCTTGTAAAGATGTAATAATTATTTATTATTCAGATCTCCCTATTGAATACCAATAAGCTTTACAATCTCCACCAACAATGTTCGTTAGAATGATTTGTGCACTTGTGGTGTTATGATGAACATTTGCTCAGAATGAATCCCTGCTGACAATCTGTGGGAGACACACGACTACTTTGTTGTTCTCGGACATAATTTGATACTTGTGGGTGTTGGATCTCCTCTGCACTTCGACCTGCTGCCCCAGTTCTGCCCTCAGCAGCAGCTCCCACGTACAATTGCACTGCTGTTTTATTGATGCACTGTTGTTCCTTAGCTCTCCATCATAACTGTAACAAGACACAATACACTAGATCAGAGAGAGCTATTCTAACATAATCAGCCTGATTACTGTTAGCTGTTTATGCTATTATTCTATATGACAAATAGCCTGACATGTTCTTGTTGTACAAGTGGAAGCTAAACAATGTGAGGATCACTCAAGCTGCAGCTTGCTCACTTTGAGGCATCTCAAATTAGACATACTGGGAGAACTATGATAATTTTGTTAAACTACTTGCATGTTTTATATAATTTTAGTGTGAAATAATTAATTTATTTGAGTTAGTAATATTTTGCATTCACGGATTCAGATATCAGCAGTCAGGCCATTTTGACAACTGGAAAAATAATGGTCATTAACGTGAGGCAACCTCAGTGGAAAGTATGTAAGTGGATCAGTTATCAGTGTCTTTTCTGTTATAGTTGTGGGACATTGTCCTCGGAGTCTGGACTGTGCCCGGGTGCGACGGCACTTCTGCCAGCCTGGCTCTTCACACTGCGGCCCATGCCTAGACCCATTTGTGGAGAACAAACGAGGGAAGTGTGTGATCAGGAGAAGAAATCATCTTGGTGAGTACTGAGTCCTACCAAAATGCCTTTCAGAAAAGTCTGGTCACTTGACGGGCATATTGTTTACATGTAGCGCGTCAATTCTGTGTGTATGTACATAAAGCGATTAAACTTGAAGAGGCAAACAGACAGAGAAAGTGCTCGTAACACCAAGTCTCAGGCATTGTTCAAATAAGTACAAGCTAGCAAGGGAAGGAGAGAAAGATAAAGAGAGAGATGAAGATTTTGAATCGTTTCATTTTCGCCATTTTCTCTCTGCCACTCGGAGTCTGTTCCGATGTTCACGAAGAACATCAGATAACCAGGGGTTAGAAGGGGCAGTCCTTGCTGGCCTGGAGGAGAGAGGACAAATGTCCTCTAGACAAGAGGTTAAGGTAGAGCATAAAGTGTCAGTAGCTGCATTCACACCCAGAGATGAGAAATGGGTAGGTGAGGGAAGAGAGGAGGATATTACAGAGGAAAGATGGGAGGGAGAAAGGGAGCGTAGGTTTCGCCTAAAGGTAACTGGTAAGGGGGTTGGTGGCACCCGGGTAGCAAAGTGTAATGTAAATTTAATGAAGAAATGGTCAGAGATATGTAGTGGTTGTACCAGAATGTTATCTGCAGTACAATCGCGTGTGTAAATTAAATCAAGTTGGTTGCCTGATTTGTGCGTGCTAGTAGTGGTAAGGCGTTTGAGATCAAATGAAGCTAGGAGTGAATGAAAGTCTGTAGCATAAGGCTTTTCTAGATGAATGTTGAAATCGCCAAAAACTAAGAGTGGAGTGCCATCATCCATGAAAGAGGACAGCAACCCGTCCAGCTCCTCTAGGAAGGGGGCTAGAATTTGGCCAGGGGGACGGTAAATTACCACAATCTGGAGTTTTAACCATTTAAACTATTTAACCATTAAAATAGCTTTTAAGAAGCGTATAAATCAGGTTGTCCATGTGCATGCATAATCCCAAGCATGCATCTCAGGACGCTGACTTTCTGTGAGAACTGGAGCTTCTAATGCAGTGATACGATGGCTTTACCAATTGGTGATTAGCTCTTTTTTAATTAGAAATTGGACTTTTCCACCATGTTGCGCTTTTTTCCCATTCATAGTAATATTAGTAAAACATCTTGTTATACCATCTTTGGTCGTACACATGTTTTACAGGTTTGTTTTGGCAAATGTCTTTATAGCAGCATTGAAAACAGTTTACAGTGATTTTTTCAGATAATTTCACAAGCTAGTCTGATACATAGCATTTTAAAGTGTAAGCAACCATTTCAGGGTTCCCCATCATATGCATTGGACTGCAGTGGAAGACCTCTCACTCCTCACAACCTTCCAGTCTGGCTTCCCCTTCTTCCACCCACACATTGCTGCAGATGCAAAAGGAGGGAGGGGGGCTAATGAAATAATTCAGGCGGTCTTTTTTTATACTGCAGTGGTAAGGAATGACAAATGCTGCCTTAAACAATACCAACAAGCAGCAGTTAGATGTAAATACACACAAGCATTTCATTTCAGTTTTTAGCTTTAAAAAAAAAGTTTCATCTTGAATACAACCTTGAAGATTATTGATCAGTAATTTTCCAGTGCTGGCTTAGGAGGGCAGTGTGCTGTTGTCGACATCTAATCGATACCATTCAACAGGCAGGAGTATGAACAGCTCCCTTTTCTTCTACCTTTTTTAACTCTCACTTTCTTTTCTATGGTTCATTTAGGAGACTTTAGAGGCATCACACATTTTTCACACAGTCTTTTGTTAGACTGATATAAATTTGCACATGTGTTATGTTTATGGTGGCTTATTTGGTTATTTGGCTCATTTGACCTGCCTACTATTTTGTTGCTCTCTGTCTTATGCCAGATCTATTGGCTCTCATTTACTAACTGTGCACATATATGTTTTTTGCACAAATGTATTTTTTATTGTCTATGTGTGAATTATTTCACATTAGTTCAACACCCAAATAATAATAAATAGTGTTAAATTCAAAATGTAAGGCTTAAAACTGACTTATATCACATGTAGAAGTATTTAAAATTCTTGGTTTTACTGTTTTGATATACTTAAATATATTTTTTTAAATATTATTATTATTATTTAGAAATTGAATAGCTACTGTAATTGATGATTCTCATTTCAGAATAACAAAAATAATGTATATTGTAGCTTGATCTGGGATTGATGCAGTAAAGGCCTATTTAAAAGTTGCTTATGTGTTTCAGCCAGTTTTGAGATTGACACACTTGGCTTCAAAGATTTTGATCTCAGGCAAGTGTGCAAAAATATGTTTCAGAGAGTGATGAATGGCTGTATGAAAGAGGTTGTGCCAAAAGCCCTTATTTGGAGATGGCTAGGGCATGCATTATGTAAATTCTTATACAGTGGATTATATTGCTCCTTCACTTAAAGTAGAATAGCCTGGATTCACAAGCATTACAATGAAGCATGGCAGAAAGTTTGACATGAAAAACCTTTTCACACTTGGACACAATTATTAGTGAATTAGACCCATTGTCGTAATGGGTCAAAAGACATTTGTCTCAAAAGTTATGCAATTATTGATGAATCATGATTCCTGTGTAAAATCGTCAGCAAACAGGTTTCACACATACATTCGGCTGTACACGTTTAGTAAATGAGACACTACATAGAACACTGAGTTCAGTTAAGAGTGTTTTCTGTAAAAAGAAAATATATTTATTCATAAAACATCCATCCTTTGAGTTCATTTGCATTTTTTATTGATGTGTTTAGTTTTGTGTTAATTTATGTGTTTAATTATGCAAGTATACAAATATAAAACATGCAAATTGCAATTCACATTATGCAATCTGGATATTAATGAAATTGCAAGGTCACTAGACAAAATTGTCTCCCTTAACTTTGTAGTCCACAGTAAACAAAAGCTGTTTTCCACATTATTTGGAGTGGAAAGTAAATAATCTGACATTTTTAAATAAATTTAGCTCATGCTGGTAAAAATAGAACTTTCATGCTTAAATGGCTGAAGCATCTCTCTCTCTCTCTCTCTCTCTCTCTCTCTCTCTCTCTCTCTCTCTCTCTCTCTCTCTCTCTCTCTCTCTCTCTCTCTCTCTCTTATACACACATAAACACTCTCTCTCTTTCTCGGTCTCTCTCTCAACCATTCCATCTTTTTTTCTTATCTCGTGAAGTTTTTGCTCTCGGCACTTTCTCAGTGGTTGCCGTGGTGATGGGTTTCATTCATGAATTTGTAGAGGCCCCTCCCCCATCCCCTCCCTGCCCGACTGTATGCCCCACTGCCCACATACGCATAGCAGCACCACACAACAAACCGACTGACCAAATCCGCCTACACTTACTGCAGTACACACACACTCACGGATTCCGCAGTGCATAAGCTTATAACACTTCAGCACACACATTTATTGTGCATGTCATGATTAATAATTTAAATGTTCATAAATATAGCAGTATGGCATGCACATTCTACCCAATACAATGACAAACTATGCCAAGATATACAGGTGCATCTCAATAAATTAGAATATCGTGGAAAAGTTATTTTATTTCAGTAATTCAACTCAAATTGTGAAACTTGTGTATTAAATAAATTCAATGCACACAGACTGAAGTAGTTTAAGTTTTTGGTTCTTTTAATTGTGATGATTTTGGTTCACATTTAACAAAAACCCACCAATTCACTATCTCAACAAATTAGAATATGGTGACATGCCAATCAGCTAATCAACTCAAAACACCTGCAAAGGTTTCCTGAGCCTTCAAAATGGTCTCTCAGTTTGGTTCACTAGGCTACACAATCATGGGGAATCTGACTGCTGATTTGACAGAAGACAATTGCCACAAGAAAGCACAAACATTCATTGGAAGCTGGCTTCACAGAGTGCTGTATCCAAGCATGTTAACAGAAAGTTGAGTTGAAGGAAAAAGTGTGGAAGAAAAAGATGCACAACCAACCGAGAGAACCGCAGCCTTTTGAGGATTGTCAAGCAAAATCGATTCAAGAATTTGGGTGAACTTCACAAGGAATGGACTGAGGCTGGGGTCAAGGCATCAAGAGCCACCACACACAGACGTGTCAAGGAATTTGGCTACAGTTGTCGTCAGAGGCGTCTTACCTGGGCTAAGGAGAAGAAGAACTGGACTGTTGCCCAGTGGTCCAAAGTCCTCTTTTCAGATGAGAGCAAGTTTTGTATTTCATTTGGAAACCAAGGTCCTAGAGTCTGGAGGAAGGGTGGAGAAGCTCATAGCCCAAGTTGCTTGAAGTCCAGTGTTAAGTTTCCACAGTCTGTGATGATTTGGGGTGCAATGTCATCTGCTGGTGTTGGTCCATTGTGTTTTTTGAAAACCAACGTCACTGCACCCATTTACCAAGAAATTTTGGAGCACTTCATGCTTCCTTCTGCTGACAATATTTTTAAAGATGCTGATTTCATTTTCCAGCAGGATTTGGCACCTGCCCACACTGCCAAAAGCACCAAAAGTTGGTTAAATGACCATGGTGTTGGTGTGCTTGACTGGCCAGCAAACTCACCAGACCTGAACCCCATAGAGAATCTATGTGGTATTGTCAAGAGGAAAATGCAAATGATCCAAAAAATGCAGATGAGCTGAAGGCCACTGTCAAAGAAACCTGGGCTTCCATACCACCTCAGCAGTGCCACAAACTGATCACCTCCATGCCACGCCGAATTGAGGCAGTAATTAAAGCAAAAGGAGCCCCTACCAAGTATTGAGTACATATACAGTAAATGAACATACCTTACAGAAGGCCAACAATTCACAAAAAATTTTTTTTATTATTGGTCTTATGAAGTATTCTAATTTGTTGAGATAGTGAATTGGTGGGTTTTTGTTAAATGTGAGCCAAAATCATCACAATTAAAAGAACCAAAGACTTAAACTACTTCAGTCTGTGTGCATTTAATTTATTTAATACACGAGTTTCACAATTTGAGTTGAATTACTGAAATAAATGAACTTTTCCACGACATTCTAATTTATTGAGATGCACCTGTATGTTATATATTGGCGCATTATTATTTAACTAGTTCATACTTTAGATAGACAGGTTCAATAACTGACCTGTGACAGTGACAGCTTTAACTCTATAAGATGCAGTTCCATGTGCATATATAGTACGATTTGCAAATACACTACCAGTCAAACATTCATGGTCAGTAAGATTTTTTTTCTGTTTGTTTTTAAGAAACTTATACTTCAGCAAGTTTGCATAAAATTGTTAAAAAGTGACAGTAAAGGGATGTTAGTGATACATGCTGTTCTTTCAAACTTTCTGTTTTGAACTGTTTTAAACATTGATAATAATCTGAAAGATGTCTTGAGCACCAAATCAACATATTATAATTATTTCAGAAGGATCATGTGACATTGAAGACTGGAAATTCAGCTTTGTCTTTATATAAATTACATTTTAAAATTGATTATAAAAGTGGGCAAACTTAAAAAAAGAGATTTATTTGTGGCATTTTGCCTTTATTACAACAGTACAGTGTAGAGCAGACAGGAAGCAAAGTGGGGTAGAGAGAGGAGGCGGGACCTGGAAAGGCCAGGATTCGAACTCGGGACACCTGTAACACAACAGTGCTATGTTAGCGCACTGCCCAGTGCCCACTAGGCTATCGACGGAGACAGAGAACAGATCTTTTAAACTGCAATAATATTTCACAGTAATACAGTTTTTACTGTGTTTTTGATTAAATAAATGCAGCCTTGGTGAGCATAAGGGACTTCTTTCAAATATATTAGAAAATGACTGACCCCAGACTTTTGAATAGTAATGTAAGTACTGCAGATTTTCACTTATTCTCAATCTTCCTCCTTCCTCTTTTTCTCGTAACTCTCATGTTATTTTTCTGTCCCACTTTCTTGCCCTAGCAGTCAAGGTCAGCCATCTCCCAGAGCTGGATGAAGAGATAGACATTCTCTCCTCCATCATCAGCAAACACAGAGAATCAGAGATTATATACTCAGGTAAGGTCTTTTACTCACCCTTATGTTGTTACAAACCTGACTTTCTTTCTTTTGTATGACAAAATGCTCCTGTTTTCTATATAATAATCAAGTACATACTAGGGGTGTCCTCGACTAAGGATTTTCATAGTCGAATCGGAATTTTCGAATTGCCAATATTCGACTGATAGTCGAATCATATGTTTGGGGGCGGAGCAAAATACATTACCATGAAGTCAAGTCAGACATTCAACAGTAATTATTACTGACTTTAACACACAGGGAAAATGTGTAACGGACGCCTCGAAGATACAAACTGGGGTAAATAATGTTTTATTTTTTATTAAAATATAGTTAACATTAAACGTCAGCGAAACCCTGAGAATCCACAAAATTGTTTTCAATAGTGCTCTTATTATAATGTTATGTAGGCTATATGCCATAGTTATTAATGTTCTGCATTTATGTTTTGAGCTGCACGCATTGAAGATGACCAGTAAAATAAAAGCTATTTTTTTAATGAATAGGATTTAACTAATTTCTCTCATACAGAATATGCGTTATTTATGTTACGACTTTACAGGCTATCTGCACAAAATGCCCCGAGTGCACAAGTGAACGTGTCTGCGCGGCTCTGAATGAACTCCTTTTGTGGATGCGTTTTCATGCAACAACATTTTATTATAATAGTGTTCTCATTATAATGTTATGTATATGACAGTCCGAGTCATAGTCATTAATAATATTGTTGTTTGTCCTGCTCGCGATGCATGCTGAAGAGATAATAGCCTACTACAATGAAGCGCTTTTACTGCAGCTCAACTCAACCAAATGCATCTCATACGAGATAAATAATAGTAGGCCTATATCCACTATATATAAAGCGGCCAAAATGATTTGAAATAACTTGTACCCTACCTGATCGAAAAAAAAATCCTGTCTTTCACTCTGCCTGTGTCAATTTGAGTCTTTTTAAAGATTTAAATCCCTGCCGCCATGCTCCTCTGTCGGTCACGGATTATGAAAAGTGAAACTTAAATCTATAGGGGTGGTTGGATTTATTCATGCATGTTAAAAAATTTATTTATAGCTTCTTTCTTTTCAGATTATTATTTACAGCATTATCATAATAGGCTGTATATTAACTTATTCAGAGAAAATCTGTAGTTCTCTGTGAAATCAGACATTTGAGCACCCCCATATAGCCAAAATGGCATGATCATAACACCCCGCGAATATTCAGCTGTGAGATTGGGAGTCGAATCAGGCTCCTCCTATCGAAGCATCGAATCGTCGACTATTCGAGGTCACGCTTAGTACATACTAAATGTGCACTGCCGTCTACTCAGGGTTTCTGAAGCCATATGATTGCTTTCCGTGAGAAGCAAATTTCAATTTTTATATTCAAACTGACACACTGTTCATGTGAGAAGTGTTTGATGTCAGGGCTGACACTATTTGAATTGAACATGAGCGAGAATGTGGTTTGTGAGCTGGCAGTGGAAGATTATAATGACTTCAATTTAGCTGTGTTCCTACAAAAAGCAATCGACCCTTCGTTACTGTAACTATGTCTCTCAAACCATGGCGCTCACACGCTTCACATCTTGTTTCCACTGTCAAAAATATATCGAGGAGCAAAGAGAAAACTGACAACACGCCAGCAGATAAGGCAGAACAGGCTAATTTAGATATGAAACAAAGTCTTAGCTTTCAAATTTTGTAATTTAAACTGTTTTGTGGCTCTTTGATGTGTCGTGACAGATCACTGTAACGCCTCAGTTCAGTCATCTCTTCCTCTTTAATAGTTTACTAGCATTAAAAATAAACATGAATGAACATCAGAAGGTCTTGATTCAACCACTGAGAGATGTCAATGCACGCCGTTTTTCAAGTTAAAGTTCATCAAAGTTAATCTACTCTCCTGTCTGGTTTGTTTGTCAGATTCAGCGTTATGATTGGTCAGAATGCCTGTCTATCAAACTCTCTGCAAAGGTTCTATTGATAGCTTTGGACACAATTAAAATATATACAGTTTAGAACAACATGAGCCATTAGGGTTTCTTTTTTTTGGTGAATTATGCTACCATAATTTGCCAACCACTACACATAATTAAAAAATAAATAAAATATAACAGAAAACACATTGTTATTTCAGTGTGCCAGTTTCTCTCCCTAATTTTTAATGTCTTACGTTCTTCAGCCCCCTCTCCAGCTGCTTCCAAAGCCCCTGAGGATCGATCCTGGTCGAGCAGTCAGCACGGAGCAGAGGCATCTTCTACTGCTGCTACATCAGAACAGCCTCGGAGAAGTGCCCTGACCACCGCCGCCTCTACCACCAGCCCAGCCTCACACACTCCCTTTACCTCTGCTGTGCACAGCGTCCCCTTTATCATCCCGTACCCCTCTGAGGACCACTCATTCATCAGTGCGTTATACTGTATATAGTTTACTGATGTTTATAATTGTGTTCGTGGACTGTGTCACTGCAGCAGTGCTTTTTCTTCTTGCTTCGTTGACCTTTTCATGACAATCTGTTTATCTTCTTTTTTTAGTATTTTTGGGTGTGTTTCTCATGGTGGGCTCAGTTGCCATGGTCTTGACCGGAGTGTGTTGGGTCAGGTGAGATGTTATATAATCTTTACAAACCTTGTTGGATCAAATACCTGCATGAATAAGTAGACATGAATGATACTGAAGCTGTGTCATCTGTCTTCTCAGGATGCAGAGAGGCAGTCGTCTGGCCCAGAAGATTGATTATCCTGCTTTTGGGTTAATAGGTTCCAGTTCTTATGATAGTGGCATGGTGAGTAGAGCATACATACACATACAAAAGCAAAGCATCATCCTTGCATGTGTCATGATGCTTGTATGTACACACACTCTTCTGTTATTCTGTTATTAGACTGGAGATAAAACACTTGCAAAGAGTGCCCAGATGTACCACTTTCAGCTTCAGAAGCAGCAAATGATGTCACTCAAGTAAGTAATTGGCAAATAGAATGAATAAACTGCCTTTCGTGGATACAACACATTTCCCAGCAACCCTTATCCTGCATGCCTAGATTTGGGGTACATTAGATATGCTTCTGTTCCACAATTTGGGTAATTATATATATATATATATATTTTTTTTTTTTTTTCTTTAAAATGTGAAATTGGTCAAAAGTGACAAAAATTAAAAAATCTACGACTTTATTACTTACTGTCACTTTTGAGCTTACTGTCACTTTTTACTGTTCTTTTGAACTTTCTATTTCTATTTATATTCTATTGTTTACAATGAAATTTCCATTTAAAAATGTTGACAAGAAATGTTTCTTCAAATTTGTTCAAGATTTGGTTTGGTTCTGATGGATCATGTAACACTGAAGACTAGAGTAATGCTTACTGAAAATTCAGTGTTGTCATCACAGAAATAAATAATATTTTTTTAAATATTCAAATATAAATTATTTTAAATAGTAATGACATTTTACAATATTACATTTTTATTATACTTTTTGAGCCCATAATTGCTGCCTTAGCAAAAAGATCCCAAACTCTGGAATGGTATTGTATGTCATCTACTCCATCTCAATTTAAAAACAGATAACAATATTTCTTATCCCACAGTCATTTAACAATTTAGCACATGTAGGCCTATTAAGAACATACTGTAAAAAAACGTTTTAAAAACTTTTGAGAAAGATTTGTCTTGTTTTTTAGGACATTTTTTTGTTTTCTTATAAACTTTCTTTCTTTGAGTTAACTTAAAACAACAAGTTGAGAACTTTTTTAAGTTTGCTGAGGAGCAGTGCTGTAAAAAATCAAAAGTTGAGAGAACTTAAACGTTTAATGCAACCAGCTTCAGCATATTTTTGAGTTTTCTCAACTTGTTTTAAGTTTATACAACAAAAAGTTGAGAAAACTCAAAAATCTGCTGAAGCTGGTTGCCTTAACTTTTACGTTTGCTCAACTGTTTTTTTTTTTTACAATGTAGTGTAACATTGGAATATTATAAATTATTCATGTACAACTTTGGAAAATATAATTTAGCTGGTAATAGAGAAATAACATTTATGCACACCATTACAAAATAATCTAAAAAGCTGTTAGTCTTATTTATTTATTTTTTATTATTGGGTATATTTTAGAATATGTAGTTCAAAATTAAATAAAGTGATGTCCCGGGAACATTTGGCTATAATTTATCAGGTTAAATAAACCAGTCTAATATCGACCAAAACTGACTCATGCATTGACAATATTTACATTATTATTCAAAACTCAGTGACATGCCTTTGTGTTTTGTTATTATGCAGGCAACGAAATGATTCCAAGATTCCAGAGTCAGGAGCCACTTCGGATGAGGAGAATGAAGACGGAGACTTCACTGTGTACGAGTGCCCAGGACTTGCCCCAGTAAGAGCAATATGTTTATATACATAATTCTGAATGTGACGGATCACGTCTGTGTCTGTGTGTCAGAGAGATCTGTCCTATCGCTGTCATAAATCATGACTCCTGCAGGTGTAATCGATGGTACTATACTGTATGTCATCCACTGTGCTACAGTTTGAAGTCTCCTGTAGTACCACGATGTTTGAAAGTATATTTCTCTTTCCAGACCGGAGAAATGGAAGTGAAGAACCCACTGTTTGATGACTCCACATTTCATCTTCACCTGCAGAAAAGTTACAACTAAACACAAGTACTCAGAGGACGCATCAACATAACGCATGAAATTCCAATGGTGTGCTTTCCTCATCCATTCAGGCAAGGTCACAAAGGTCATCATGGTTCGTGTGGACATTTGAGAGCATTTTTCTTTTGTGCTGTTAAATACAAGTTGACACTGGCATTGCAGCTTCCATTCATGAACAGAAAACAGAATGCATTGCAACACTGACAGAAATAATTCACCTTGTTAACATGTTGATTCACACATACAGAAGCATCCTTTCTAAAGACCAGCCCCTTCGACCAGGACCTTGCGCTTTAGTACCTTTCAGTTTAACGGCAGATGTGTAAAAACATTGCATGGATTTCTGATTAAGAGTTGCACCCATCCTGTATAATCACTCAGAGTTTCTTTCCTTACGTCCTCTGGACCTGTTTGATAGTAATGTCCGTTATAAACCTACTGTACGTAAGAGACTGGACATCCTCAAACAGTTTGAACATGATCTGCTCTTGATACCAGCTCAAGACTCATTTAATATCAGGTCATTGCTGAGTTCTGTTATGCCGTCTTCTGTAGTATATTGTGAGTACTGTGCAATGGAAAGGAAACTTATTTATAGCATTAACTGTTTGAACATATCTTGCCTGCAAACGCTAGTCATCTTTAGAATGGATGTGGAAGTTGAAGAGCAACGAAAATTACACGATTAGCATATTTTCTGGTTCCTTCTACCGAATTTGTCTGTGACTGTATTTTTTTAAATATCAATGGTGATTTTAATATTTTTTTATAATTGTGTTCACAAAAATAACCCTAAATGATATTATGTAGCCGCTGTGTAATCAGAATGGTCCTACTATGCATGATTTGAAGCTGTGTATTGAAGAAAGTCAGTGTGCATTTCTGGTTCATTTATAGAACAAAAACACATGAAATTTGAGTTTTTGTATCAAACCCAGTCAAATCAAAAAGACCTGATTTGCAGCGTAATATTGTATATAGCTGCTATTGTGTACATGCCAGGATTCTCCGATCTATGTGCGGTAACCTCTGTGCTAGATCACTAACGGTGACGTGATAAAGTCTGATTCGCTCGCTGCTGTTTCTCAGGAAATCTGCCAACAGTAGCTGGTTTCTGTGCAGCATTTTCTGTAATTCATGCAGGGATCTGTTCAGGTTCCTCTGGATCTTATACCTTTGAATAATTTTAGTCAAAAGCCGTGGAAGTGTCGTCAGTCTTTCAATGTTGCATTGGGACAAAGGGAAGCCCTTAAAATTTGAAATATGCCTCCTTTAACATCCTCTAATTGTTTTGTTCTGTTAGACAGTCATTAACTCTGACATGACCTACACTTTTCGAAATAAGTCACAATGGTCTTTAATTGAGCCCAATAAACCTTTTTCAGCTACTGAGATTGCCTGACATGCATGTAAAGATGGAATATATAAAAGAGAAAATAAATATTTATATCAGCTCAAATAATAGTGTCCTGTTTTCATTAATATTAAACCTACCAGGTGTTTTGTGTGAAGACAGTTACAGACAAACAACATGAGATGCTTACTTAAAAGAGTCTTTTTAAGTACCTTTTCAAAGGGTATTTAAGTATAAGGAAGCACAACCTGTTCACACAGACGCAGGAGGCTTTATTAAATGATTTAATAACACATGCTTACTATGCGTTTGAGGACAGTAACATGCTAACAAAAATTTTTTTTTAAAGAAATAGCTGTACCTGTTACAACACTCAGTCAGCATTTATGCAAAATCATGACCGCTTAATGTCAATTGTGATATTTTGAATGTCACGTCACTGCTTTTACACTGGATTGTCAATTTTTCCCATGAAAAGTATGTTGTCATTCATCGGATCACAAATAAAGATCATGAATGGACAATCAAATCTGTAAACTGGTAGTTTTGTCCTAGATAAATCTATCCCAAAGTCTGGTCTTTCTATTCCTTCCTCATCTACATCAAAAGCAGTTTGATGTTTAACCTGAAAGAAAATCACAGAGTAAACTTCAAATCAAAGTGAATGTAGAATATGCTCTATGAATTTCACATTACATTTAAATGGATAGTTCACCCAAAAATGATTTTTAAATTAATGACCGAATTTTCATTTTTGAGTAAATTATCCCTTTAAAATTTTTTATTTTAATTAGCAACGTTTATTTCTTTACCTATTGTTTGTTTATTTATATAGCACATTTAAACACAACTTAGAGTTGTGCATGAAAGTGCTTTACATAGCAAAGTAAACAACAAGACAGTAGAGCTAAATTATAAACTAATAATAATCCCAATAGATAAATACAAAAACACTACATTGACTTGCTGCTAATCGATCAAGGAGATGAGATTTAAGCATAACTTTAAAAATACATAGAGAAGTAGTTGTTCGGATGGCAAACGGAAGATTTTCCAGAGTGTCGGACCAACAATTGCAAAGGCTTGATCGCCACGGTGTTTTAATCTGGACCTAGGAATTGATAAAGTTCCTAAAAATATGGATCTGAGTGGCCTCACATATCTTTTAATAACAAAATGTTCTTTTTACCAGCAGATATGTATTTTGATTATTCTGCTATTTAATGTATTTTTTATTTATTTATTATTATTTTAATTTAGTCTTTGTAACACAGTTCTACTGATGCCCTATGGGTGACATGCAAAACCAATATTATTATGAAAGAGGAGTAAAACCTGGGTGCATGTCAATAAATGAGTGATAAATACGAGATATTGATCCACTGTTGAAATACATACCGATCACTGCGTAGGCTGGGTAAAGAGAAGGGCAGCCGTTGAACTTATGTCTACATTGAACAGTCAATACTACGCGATTTATGATTTATTATCGATTTATTACTGCATGCCAGTCAATACTACACGATTTATGATTTTTTATCGATTTATTAGGGAATGACACAATCGGAAATGATCACTTTGTCACATTGGGAAGGCAAATAAATTAATAATAAAATAAAAAACAGTGCAGCGGGCCAAATCAGTCGCCAGGCCACCGGGAAACATCCCGCCCGGGGCTCCCAATGGCCAGTCCGCGCTTGACCTCAGAGTCTGATTCGAGCCCTTCCACTCCTTAAGTCCTCTCCACCGCTGGAAAGCTGCTCCGATATTTACGTGGGTCCTACCTCTTGCCTGATCGTAACCCTTCTTTTTAATGTTTTGTTTCTTTGATATTTTTCTCTTTTTATCTGCCATCTCTCTCTATCTATAGTCGATCTGCTATTATCAGTCCTGTGCACTCAAATAGAGCGCTCTCTTCTCTCTATCAGTACAAGACACGCCTCCTTACTGCTGATTGGCTACAAGTGTGTTTTGGGACTATGAATCTGGGGGGGGGGGTCGCGTCCCCCCCGTCCCCACTGCCATCTGTGCGCCTGATTGAACCCCCAACTGCTCCCCGGACACTGCAGCAAAAATGCCCACTTCCCCGGATGTGTGTGTTTGTTCATTATTCACTGCTGTGTTTGCATTTGGATGGGTGAAATCCAGAGCACAAACTCAAAGTATGGGACACCAATATTTGGCAACACATCACATCCTTTCCCTTTTCTCCTTTCCTTTTCATTATGTAGTATAATTTAGTACATCTTTTAATTACAAAATGTTGTATTTTACCAGCAAAGATGTATTTCGAGTAGTCAGCTATTTAATTAAGAACTGTTTTCATTTAAACATGTCAACAAATGAGTGATAGAGAAGAGATATTGATCCACTTACTGTTGAAATACTCACGGATCACTGCGCAGGCTGGGTAAAGAGAAGGGAAGCCATTGACCTTCAGTGTCAGCAAAATCCTTGTTTTGAAAAGATTTTTTCTTTTTTTTTATTATCTGTGTTTCTGTTCTGTCACTGTTATTCTGTTGCACTGCGGTAGCTTCTGTCACGAAAACAAATTCCTCGTATGTGTAAATAGCTGGCAATGAAGCTGATTCTGATTATATGTTCGCCGTGCATTTCCCTGAAAATAATTGCACACCTTGGAACATTAGTCAGCCAATCAGATTCAATCATTCAACATTCCCTTAATATAAATAATTAACCTTTTCCTGACAGCTCTCCTCCACTTTTCAGTGTCATGTTTAGAGATGGCCTTCTCCAGGATGTTGCGCAGAAATCATCCTAAATTTGATCTTACGATCATCTCTCGAATTCATTGAATGAATGTACGAACGAACAGAAAACGCGCGCGCGCGTCTCTTTCAGATGTGAAATCTATAAATCGCATAAGATATGAACCGCAAAATCCATTTTTTTAATACTGCTATGATCAGAAGCCAATACCTTGTTTCCTCCCATCCCAGCTTTGGCTTAATTTTGAGCTGTTTTCTGTGGTGAAACTTGAAAAGTTAATCAATGCACCTTTCTTTTGTTTATATAACTGTAAAAAAATAATACCATAGTTCTTGATGTTGCTTAAGAATATGGCATCTTCATTTTTTTTTCCTAGATATGAATGATAGACACATCATCACATTTGCTCTGCAAAGGTAACACCTTGCTATCACTCTTCATTGTTTATCTGTTATTGCAATACTTTGCAAGTATGCAACACTGCATCCCTATACCTGTACACTACAGTGACTATTTCAGTACCTGACACTTAGCTGTTTATCTCATGTGTATACAGTATATGTCCTACCTGTAAATTGTCTATATGTGAATTATTGTATTTATTATTAGTCTCTATAGGTCTTGTCTCTTAAGTGTTGTTCCACACTGTGGCTTAGGAGACACTACATTTTGTTTCTCCCACTGCCACACAGGGAAATAACTACAGTAAAACCATTTCACACACGTTTGTAATTCACAGTTAGTGAATTGTAATTTTCTTCATAGAGCGGAGTATAACATATGGTGTATGAGTGATTGCAGGAAATAGCAGGAAAGATAAAAGTAACAGTTGTGGCAGTTGCTTTTTTCTTATTTTACTGAAATCTTTTGAAGACGTCTTCCCAATTATTACATTTAGCATAGGCATAGAAGCAGACATTCACTATTAAAGAAGATCTAGCAACCATCTTCATGCAGTACATAACACCAACAGTTGTTTTCTTAAGGGGTTAGTATGATGGGGTGATGATAGTTGTTAAATTGTGGCCATCTGCTGGATAAATCTTGAATGTCACATCACTGCTGGGTTGACAACTTTTCCTAAGAAGAGGATGTGGTCATTTTTTTGGTCAGTGATGAAGATCATGAATGGACGGTCAAAACGGAACATCATTGGTAATGAAGCAAATCTGATTTCAACTGTGGTCACTGCTGTTGCGGTGGTTCCCTCCTCATCTACATCCAGGGTGGCTTTATGCAAAACCTAAAAGTGAAATAGCAATTTCCATAATCGTATATGAATATTTGCTTTTTGAATTACTGGTCACTTTTTAAACATCATCCAGAAACCGATTTGTGTCTTTACCTGTGAAACATAGAAATTTTCTTCTGAAATTCCAGAGAAGTCAGCTTTATGTGTAAACATGTCCGTTACTCCCATTCCCTTCAAAATATCGTTTAGGCTATAGTCTGTTTTCAGAGACAGCTTGGGTACATAGATGTCAAGTTTTCTGAAGGATGGATGGATGGATAAATAAATTAGCATGTTATATATATATATATATATATATTATGATTATTATTTTAGCTTTTTACCTTTTCCGGACAGCTCCCCTCCACTTTTCAATGTGCTGTCTAGAGATGGCCTTTTCCAGATCTTTGATGGTCTGATCTTTGTTTTCATCTGGTACAGCCAGAAACATAGAGAACGAGTCGTTGTAGTCTAGACAGAGGACTTTAGTCGAGAGTTCAGCGTCATAATAAACTTTGAGGAGTTCGTTTTGGTGCATCATTTGTACTGGAACGGTGGTCTCATTGTCCACATGAAATCTATTCACAAGGGTTTGGTTTGGGTTAAATGGCATCTCCCATTTTCCTTGAGAAAGTTAAGAAATGGTTATAGACAGACAGTAAAGATAAATTGACGGAGTTTGTGATTAAAGTATGTGTGAGTGCTTACCTTTAAAATATATGTAAGTGAGAAGGAGCATGAAAGTACTGGGATCTAGAGAATCAACAGCTTGATCTATTTTCCCATGTGTTTTTTCCTTCACATATGTGTTAATTTTATCTAATGTTTCTGCAGCTCTGAAATCCACAGTGAAGCCATCGGAGTGGTAAAACTCCTTCATGTTCTCCAGGAACTTTGGAAGAGGCTTGGATTTGTCGCTTACATACAGAGCGCTGCCGACATCGATGTCCACCCCTGTCCTCTGGTCGATTTCTTCCAGGAGACTGTGGAACATCTGGTGCATATCTTCAGTGCTGAAGACTGAGCTGTTATAGCCGATGCCACTGAGAAGCTGCTCTTTGGTTTCACCACCGGCTCCTAAAGACAGCTCAGAAAGAGCCATGGACACACTGAAGGGAGAGAAGAAGATGTTCTTGGACTGATAATCGGGCATTGCTACAAGCCTCTTGTACAGGTCAAAAGCAAAATCATTGTTCATCTTTATCAATAATGGGAGTTTATCACTGATGGGAGGTTGTGGTGAAGTCTCTTCATTTCCATGAACTAATGTAAAAGCACAAATCCACAAATATATTATGTTCCTTTCCATTATTCCTTTTCAAGTTGAGCCAATAGATGAATTCAGGACCTGGGGAAATTTAACAGAATTAGTTATTTCAACATTATGGTAGCACAGAGATAAACTTCAACAGATCAGTGTTAGCCTAAACACATGATCTATATTACGGTTTTCCAGTTTTCTTACAGATAAGATTTATGCATTTAACAGGTCCTATGTATATAATTGTGAACATAAATTCCCCACCTGTCCAGGCAGCAGCCGTCTCTTTCCTCAAGCTGGACTGGATTATAAAGCCTACAGTTTGTCTTGAAGTTTGATCAGAAACCAACCTTTACTCTGTTTACTTTTTTGTTTAGTAGAAAATGCTCCAATTATTAACTTCACAAAGTAAACAGTATAGTGACCAGAAGCACTCTAACTCATGATAGGATATGTAGGCCTTCTACATACAGTAGACCCGGTGATAGTACTATTGAAACAAATGCAAATGTTTTTCATTTATAGTTAACAGCGATGCATAGTTCAGAGAAATTAACATTTGGTATCAAACAAGACAATAATCTTCCATTTTCTAACACAGTTCGTATATATGTATCGTATAGGCCCTTTGTTATCATAACCCCTGTATGGTTTTCTTGTGCAAGAAGCAGAGTACAGAGTGCATGTCCAAAAAATGATAAAGATGAGTCCATATTGATCTTCTGATAGTTGAAATGCCCAGAACACTTTGTAGACTAGAAAAAAAAACAATGTGATGGACATCCTACCTTAGGCAACAGCAAATTATTTTTATTTAAAAGATGTGATAGATACATAACCCAAGGAAGATAAATCAGAATAACACATAACCAATTTTGCCACCATACATTTGATGTTTTTACCTGTATATTGTAAAATTATTTCACACTCAGGATCAAATAAGAATTTCTGCAGCACTTCACACTACACTTCTGTAACATTAGTGTATGCATTTAATATATTTGTTTTACAGCATTTATTAATCATTGTTAATTAAAATGCATAAATCTAGTATTGGTCATTAGTGCATTATTAGTTCACTATGCATTATGAACTAATAATATCAATGTAAAAATGTATATGTAAAAATGATATTAACCAGGATTAATAAATGCATGCATTGTTCAGCTGTCCATGTTAACCACTGCATTAACTAATGTATAAAACAATACACAGTAAAGTTTTATCGGAGTTTATATATTTATACTATAATGTGTAGAGTTTGCAGTAAAATGTAAAACATTTTTTCCAATGTCTTTGAAACAAAGACAATTTAACAAATCTCAAAACAAACATTTAAAATCACATACAAACACCATAGAAAAAAAACTAGTGCATTACATAAAGAAATACATTTACAAGCCAAATGATTGATAAATTCAGCTGGACATGTACACTTTTTACAAACACAAACATACTAGCCTATAGACAGTAATAACAGGTCACTGCTTTGACTCAAAGATTGCTTAGACTCCTTCCACTTTTCTACTCCTCCTCTTTTTCAACATTATGTTTTTTAGGCACCTGGTGATAAAAATTAATGTTGAACAGGTCAAACAGTTTTTGTAGAATTAAAATATATCATATCATCTAATATATCCTGCATGCAGGTCTTCCAAATCTTATTTATCTGTAACAATTCACATGCATACCTTTGGTGTCTCTGTGTTTTTATCACTCCTTCGACCTTCCAACGTTTGTGAAGGTCTGTCATGGGAAAATATACACATTTTAGTTTTAATGCAACCAGAATTTTCTCAACATCATCATACATATGTATACATAGAAATTCTTTATGAAAAATATTTAGCATACCCCGAGGTGGTTGTAGAATGGGGCTTGAGGCTGTCATTGAGGTACGTGTTTGCTTCCACTGCTCTGTGCCTTTGGTTCCTGCTCTTCACCTGCTGCTCAGCGTTCGTGTTCTTAGTGTAACCATAGGTTGAGGGCAGCCACTGGTCCAAACCTGAGGTGCCTTTCTGACACCCCTGAGCCGTCTCCTGCTGGAGCCCCTCATCTGGTTCAGCTGCAGTAAGATACAGAGGTACGGCCAATTACATACATATACAGTACAGTAACACATACAGTATGACACATACAGTAAAAGTAATAAGTGGATTACACAATGAGATTGTGTTCATCTATTTTGGTGGCTCACCTTGATGTCTCACCCTTCTCTGCCTCTCAGGAGATCTCCTCTCGTGGGCCTCTTTGGCGGTGTTGTTTGGTTTCCGTGGAGACAATCCGTCGATTGAATAAGCTGTCTGGGGGCGGTGGTCACACTTGTCCTGTACAGTATAGTGAGATTGAAAGGTATCAACAAAGCAGTGGGCTCCATTTCTGCTCTACTTTCACAAGTGCTTACACATTATAAAAACTAATTAGATGTAAACACAAGGGAGAATTACAAGCCAAATTTACTCATTTTTATAAAATACTTTTTTATAAATTACTTAAATCTACAAGGATTTCTTAAAGGGATAGTTCTGCCAAAAATGAAAACTCTGTCAATAATTCTGTCAGGCGTTGTGGTACTCTTGTGAATGTGCATCAATGTCTGACACGGAAGAGAAGAAATTGGTGAATAAAGTCGTAATTTAGTTTTCTTTGAAAACAAAAAGTATTCTCGTAGCTTCATAAATTATGGTTGAACCACTGATGTCACATGGACTATTTTAACAATGTCCTAACTACCTTTCTGGGCCTTGAACGTCTCAGTTGTGTTGCTGTCTATGGAGAGTCAGAAAGCTCTCGGATTTCATAAATATCTTAATTTGTGTTCCGAAGATGAACGAAGGTCTTATAGGTTTGGAACGACATGAGGGTGAGTTATTAATGACAGAATTTTCATTTTTGGGTAAACTATAGCTTAACGTGAGCTATGACAGTAAAAATCATATTAAATAATATAAAATAGTATTCTTTTGTAGATGTCTATCATAAAATGTATGAGGCTTTTTTCTTTACAAAACCATGTTAATATGTTTTCTCACAATGTTTTGAGGCAGATTTAATATGAATTGTAACAAGCCTATTTTGTGGAGATGATGTAGTACTTTATTTATAACAAATTATTAAAAAATATTAAGTTGCCATACCCTAGCCCAGTCAGGTGTGCCGTGAAAAATTATCCAAACTTCATATCTCTATTATAATTCGTCATTAATTCGAGTTTTAAACGTGTTTAACCAACGATAAGCTTTAAAAAGAGCTTGTCAGTAAAACTTTGTAATGCCATTGGATCATCTCTCAGCGAAACCTTGTAAATTCACCCAGCCTCCATTCAGATTGACGCGCCGCGCACAGCCTGGAGGAGACAGATCTCTGCTTTTTCGCAATGAAAGGGTAAATAAATAATTTAAGTTTGAATAGTACAGCGTTTTCTTTACTCAAACACAATGTCTGTAAAGGCTGATGTTTTTGTGTGCTTGAAGAGTGGAGAAGAATTAGGTTATTTGCCGTCTAGCCAATATACTTTTGTACGTTTTAAATATCCTGTGCATAATCGCCTAATTTGAGATTTTGACCAAGTGTATTAAACAACAAGAAAAACTAAGCGCCCATATAGCTACAAGAAACGTTATGTAACCTGTAAAAGTTGATGAAAGCATTTAATGCGATGCACTTGCTGCCTCAGATAACATTTACTGCCATTCTAATGACAGACAAAACACTCCATCTCTGTCATTCACTGGTCAAAAACCTTGTTAACTCTATTTTAACTTGAATTTCATATAATGTTAAGTGCATTAAGTACACACTGATCAGTAAGTCTGATACAATACCAATGCTGAAGACGCAGTGTTGTTTAATTATTAAATTTTTTCCCCTTCAATTTTTTATTTATCTCCCTGTGTGAAACGCTGCCACTGTTTGATTCTATGTGTCTATATGTAAAACTTTATTTGTAAGACCTGCTATGTACTGGAGGAAAACACAGGATGTTATACCTGATGGTGAAAGAGTACATCTTCTTCCAAGGCAACACCACAAAACTCACAAGGAATGAGCACGTCGCCCTCAACGGGGCTGGAGGAGGAACTGTAGGAGAGCGGCGAAACAGAGAGGGGCAAGGTGGGCGGGCTGGGTGTGTGGAGAGGAATGACATGACTAGCCCCTTGACTGATGATTTCTTCATATTGAAGAGAAGGAGCTTGTTTACTGAAGGAAGCGATAGCAGAGGCCGGGCTGCAGCCGGTCTATAAGACAAAAAAAGAATATTTACTTCAGGCCACTAAAGGCAAAAATCCAAAACAAGCGACTCAGATAGCAAACCCCTACTCTATGGCCTCAGAAAGAGGAGAAGAATCTGATCAGGGTTCGGCCTGAGGGAGAAGCTAGAGGGCTGAAATTCAAGGAGGTTCCCATGGAAACTAAACACCACATTGTGAAACAATAGAGACCTGACAACAAGGAATGAAGTGGGAGATTCAACATAAGTGCTGACATTACAATAGCCTGCCATGAAAAACATGGCTTATGTTGTACTCCGTTAACGTAGACATGTAATGGCGCTCAAAAGAGGCGACTCTAGAGGCTTTAAGTACCACTGTGGCTAATGCAACTTCACTGGCGCTTGCCAGCTCTATCAAGACACAAGAGGCCTGGCTTAAATATCAAGCCAAGAGTGAGTGTAACATGACGGGATGACTGAGGCCTCATCACTTACCTGGTGTAAGATAAGGTCTTCCACTGGAAAGAGCTCTTCACAGAATTCACAAGGCAGCATGATGTTTGAGGAGGGGCTGTGGCCCACCGTTGGGTTGGTTTTAGGGGAGGCCGCAGTGCAGTTGTTGTTAGTGCTGGAGGAGAGCTGGGAAGTGAGATTGCTCGGGGCTGGTGTCCTTCCCAGGCGAAGGTCCCACACATCAGTCCACACGCCCTCCTGACGGGGGTCCTCCAAGTCACCTTCACTCTGCAGGCTGAGGGCCAGCATGTAGTCCAGACTGGAGGACTCATAGTCTGGCAGCTGTCCCAAAGACCACAGCAGGCTGTTGTTGTTGTTGCCCAGCTCTGTTTCCTGATCCAGCACTGAGGAAATGAGCAGAATGGAAGGTTAGTTTTTTTTCCTCCAGCATCCTGTTAATACCCGACGAAAGCTCCCATCTTATTCAACATGTTCAAAACCCATTGTTGAGATGAACTGATATTACAACTCTGACTAATACAATAAGCCGATTAATTCAATGTTATGGCCAATATTTAAATTCTACACTATTTTTATTACATTCCATTCCACATTTATGCAGTTATCAGATGGTTTTATCCAAAGTAAGAATACTAAAAATGAAAATTAATTTTGAGATTTGCTAAATATCACATTTAACAGTGTTTATTACATTATTATTATTTTTTTAAGATTAAATTGTAGTGTTACAATGACAACAAAAGTAATCTAAAGGTATCTTTACACATCTCCTATGTGTCTGCTCAATATTCTGTGTGAAGATGCAATGCAACATTGTTGTTCTGACCCACCTCATCCCCTAGTATAATGTTAGTAATGCACATTTAATTGCTGTATAAATGTATTTATGCCACCTTTAAGCCCCATTAAACAGTCTGTGTAAAGACGCCTAATTGCCACTTCAGATGTGTGTCTGTGCCTCATTTGCAGGGGAAATTCACAATTGAATACCCAATATGCACAGACTGGATAAATAAAAAAAAAAAATGTCAAGGCTATATCATCCATCCCTAGTTTACTGTGAATATTTTTTCTGAATAAGGAGTAAAACAGCCGAATGGATACATACAATAAGCAAAATCATTGTTCCTTGTTTCTGCGTTGTTCCTAGTTCCTCCCCTCACTGTTCCTCTGGTGCTGTTGTGTAGTCTGTCCTCCAAGGGTCGTGGCGGACCCCTGCGGTCTGCTGCCCCCGCACTGTTATTATAGTGTATTAGGTTATGGATTGAATGCGCCTCAAACCATGTTGCAGGAGACTGGACCCCTGCCCTAATACTGTGTCTCTCCTGAGGTGGAGTCAGACTTCCGCACAGGGCTGGATGGATGTTCTGTTCTCTCAGCATAACGTTACATTTGCAGACGGGGCAGGGCTCGGTGCGGGTCCCACAGTAATCCTCGTGCCCTTTAGCCTGAAAGGAGGCCACCTCCAGATCACAGAACTGACACGGGACCAGTCGATGACTGCACTCTGACCTCTGAAAGGGGCAAGACGTCATCAAATCTACAGAATTCATCACTGAATACAGCAATATGCATAACTGTTTATATTGTACCTGGTGGACCTCCATGAACCTCTTCTCTATCTTTAATCCACATTTGCACTGTTCCTGTAAAAAGAGGTTTCGATTTTATAAAACGTAAGTTTAGCAGCCTGGGGAGAAGAACAACAACTCTGTTTCTGTTTCATTCTACACGCACACACTGCACTAGCATCTGCTATCACTGGACATCACACAAAAGCACATCCACGACACTGCATATGTATAATCTGTTGCACCTCTGCACAACTATCTGCTGCTCAACCAATCTGCTGTACATTTATAATCTGCTGCACCTTCACATTTTACTATGCATAGATTAACATAATGTATAGACTGTGTACATACGGTGTATAATGTGTAGTTGTTAACGATAACGAATATGTCTTTATAGTACACCATGTGTACTGAGTATATGTATGTGTATTTTGCACATTGTCTTCTGTACAGTCTGTAAATACGTACTGTCCATATGTAAATTGTTGTGTTTTGTTTTGTTTTTTTGCACTGTCTGGAGCACAATACTCGCAACAGAATTTCACTCACCAAGACTATGTGCTTGGTGATGTGACAATAAAAGTGATTTGAAAAATTTTAATTTGATTTCTGCAATATGCATAACATGGATGCTATATGTAAATGAATACTATTTAAATCAGTGCTGATGTTCAATATATCCTACTGACTTAAAGTCAGCACGAAGGGAAAATGGTGATCGTCTTTTCTAGGGATGCACGATATGTAATTTACTAGTGCTTCTGACAAAATGTTCATTGCTTAAGTCTTTTAAAAATATTTATATTCATTTGAACAAAATAAAAAATTCAATAAAGGAGTCAGTGTCTCACTTCATAAAGACTTGTTTCACTATTTAAATCTCTTTGAGAATGAATGATTCAATGTCAAATTTTTTAAACGGTTGTCGCCACCTCCTGTCGGAAGATAAGTGTTACAATACAAGTGTTCAGATACTTTCGTTTTGATCGCTACTGTAGACAATAAGTGTTTATACCCAAACTATAAACTTTTATCCCAGTACTTCTGTTATTTAAATGTCTGTAACACAGAAATAATTATGTGTGGTAGAAAAGAACGTTTGTGTTGCTCTTTCTGGATCAGCAGCAGCATGAATGCAGATTTGAATGTGAATGTCTTTAACACCTGTTTCACATTGCGAGTGTCAGTGGAGCTTGAGCAGCGCATGTTATGTCACCGCCCATATAAATGAATGACAGCATTCACATCTGAAGCGTGATGATGGCCGACCCTCTGATTCATCAACATGGGCAGCTACAAAACGTGCTTCTCACGCTCCACTGACACTCGTGATGTGAAACAGTCTTAATAGATATAGATGAATCATTGTTATTCAGGAATAAGAGGCGTGGGTGTTTGAATCAAGATGGCAAGCGCAATTTTTAACGATTAATTGTGCAGCTCTAATGTAAACATTGCAAAATATTTTGCGAGGATATCGTCACGTTCTTGCGACCAGTCGGATCTCGCGAGACACATCGGCTTGCGAGATCTCGTGCCACGAGATCTCATCACATCCCTAGTAGAATCGTATACTGATGGAATTAAATGGTATTTAACATAAAACGCAACATTTTGTTGTTCTCCCGTAGTAGACGGTTACAGAACGCCACGAAGTAGCAGCTGAAGTCGCGAACGCGCAATATGACGTTGGAATGCCGTTACCGTTCCAACAGTGGAGGCTGCTTAAAGTCCTTAATACAGTTTCGCTGCAATGACGACCTTTTAAGTGAGATATAAGATTTGTTGTGTTAAAACTTGACACCTTTTTTTCTCCTCTCTGAATCCTTGCTGAACATGCGTTGCACATAGCAATGGCATTGTCCTCCTCTGCCACTGAGAAAAACTTCCAGACCGCGAAGACATGTTCAAAAATGATGAAGTAATGAGTGCGACACAAGCTGAGAGTCACTGCAATTTAAAGCTGCAGTCACTTGCACTCGGAAAGGAGATGAATCTCAGATAAATCAGACTGATTGATTGATTTACCAGCAAGCGTACTTTATCAGCTCTAGATATCGGATTTCATTTATTTATCGGAGCAATAAAAATGACATAATTTTCACCCATATCGGTCGATAATTTATCTGTCCGATAAATATCGTGCATCCCTAGTCTTTTCTTTTCTATTGCTACATATATCTGAGTTAAAAGTCTTCTCTGATGAGGTAAAAAATAATAATTCTGGAATTAATTGGATCACTGTTTGTTAATTTCTTTGAGCTGAGTGACAGATTGTGAGAAGAGATGTCATTGCAAAGGAAGTTTAAGTTAATGTTTTTGATTAAAGATTACAAGGGCGCATTAATTTATAGTTCACTCTACACAAAAAAGATGTTAAGATCTCTAAATGTCCTGTTTTTTTACATTTCTGTTTTGACTCCACTGACCTTCATTGTACAGACATAAAATACGGCATTTCTTCAAAATATTTATTGTTCTGCAGAATAAAGTCATACCGGTTTGGATCAACATTAGGGACAGTAAACTCGAAAAAATAATCTAAACTTTTCAATCTGACTCAAAACCCACAGAATTATTTGTTGACGATTTTTTTTTATTCATGTCTACAGTACTCTGACTTGGGTCCTTGAGGATATTATCAAATACACAGTCAATTAATCATACATCACAGCCGGATCATACCTCTGCATGGTCCATCTCTTTGTGCTGTACAAGCTCAGCATGAGGAAAAGGCTCCTGGCACACCTCACAAAGAGCAATATTCCGCCGACAGTGGATCTCATGTGTTGTAAAGTTGGCTTCTGGAATGTCATGCTTGCTAGAGACATAGAGCATATCATGGTCAGTTGGTTGACACACTATCAGTTCTATAAACACCACAATTTCCATTGTGCCCTAAAACTGATTGTTATTCTCGGGAAACTGTTGCTGTAAAAAGTGTAACAAGATGCTACTGATAAAAGTGTTTCAGCCAAATCCTTAATCATGATAGTCAGGAAGGTAGGACGAACACTGCAGTACAGCCAGACGGACTGATGGCAGGGACTGGTAACACACCTAAGTGAAAGCAAAGGGTTGTCTAATAAACGAAACTACTCAACAGCATTCCTTATCCAAAGGAATAGTTCAACCAAAAATAAAAACAATGTACTCGCCCTCAATATTTTCCAAACCGGTTTGACTTTCTTTCTCCAGTGCAACATAATAATGTTAGGCAAAATGACAGACTAAGTTACCATTCAATTCAATTTGTGGGAAAAGATTAAATGAAAGTGAATAGTGACTGAAACGGTCATTCTGACTAACATGCCCTTTTGTCCTGTTCTGAGAAAAACATATGGGGAAGTGAATGACGACATTATTTTTATTCATTTATTTTTATTTTACTTACCAATTACTGCAAAACTGGGTATTTTCCTCGGCCATAGTCTGTGTGGGAAAAGGAGACAAATTCAATTAAACACAAACCTCACTCAAACAACACTGTTTCAGGATAGAATGTCCTTAATCAAATATAGATGGTATGGTAAAAGGGGACAAATACACCATAGTGAAGCAAACATTGTATTTCGCTCTCCACGGGCTTCATTTCGTGAAAACGTTCAACGGACTAATAACAAGCTTTATTACTATATGACTTATATTTTCTGTTTTTCCATTAAAATGGTCTCAGCTAGAATAGACATACTAGCATTACACACTTACCTTATTATTGCCGAAGCCTGTTAGCGACCACCTGAAGCTGTTGTTTTTCGCTAGAGAAGTAAAACTACTCGCTATAGTTTTCGTTCTTGTTCTCAGTGCAAGAATAAGTAGGTATCAATGGACTTTTTCAATGATACAGAGACAGTCAACGGAATTTTGCCAACACATCAGAATAGGCACAAAGGTATTTTAAATAGCTGCTTTGAAGTCTGATTAGTTTAATCTAGATGCATGGGCTGCCATATCGAAGAGTGTCCGTTGCTGGTCAGCTATAACGCGCACTAACGTTACAGTATTGGTCATGAGATTCGAGTCATTCGACTCTGTAAATCTACAAAGAAACAAGTAATAAACTACTACTGGCCTGAGGTAGATATATGACAACAACAGCAATTATCAGTTCAGCTTTCGTTTCGTGACACAGCTGTATCAACAAGACGCGGCCTCTCCGTGAAAACAGCAACACTGACATATGGTGACGGAGATATTTTTATTAATATTTTCAAAATAAAAGACGATGATCGGCAAAAAATACTTAGGACATAACAACTAACTTATTCGATAATGGTGGAAACTAAAGTAGCTCTACTGTAAAATATGATGCGTCTACGTTTGACGTTTATTTTGTGGATTTTATTTCTAATAAGTGAAAAGCAGAAGGAAAACCGTGTATTATAGCTTGTATTTGGTTATTTTACTAAATCAGAAAGAACACATCGTTTAGGTTAAAGTTTACTTTTGACAGCTTTTGGCAGTCATGTTAAAGACGAGCTAGTTTTGATTGTTATTTATTTTTAATAATCAACAAGACTAACAACAATAATAGTAGTAGTAATAATAATATAAATTAATGTATTATTTAATTTTGAATATGCATCATATTATACGTAATTGCATTATTTTTATGACTGTTCGATAAAATTGAAAACTTTTATTTTGTATTTTTTAATTCGTTGTAGTTTCTAGCTTCACATATTTTGTCATAATTCGCCCCCTAGTGGACGCTATCAGCCATGAGCAGCTGGAGAGAACACGACGCCTACCGTTACTCACCTTTTTAAGGAACACTATAAATAATATTTATAAAAATAATAAATTATGACCATACTTATGAATTCACACGGCAAGAACGCTGAATGTGTTTGATACAATGTTTGACAGCACTGCAGGAGGTTTTATAATGTTCGTTGGACCATAATATGGTAGGACATATGTGATTTTAAAACGTATCAATATTTATTATTATGAAAATATTCAGAGACCCCAACTGCAGTAAATGCTACATTCTACAAAACTTTATTCAGACTACGGTATTATTTTGTCATAGCTGTCATGCCTGAATAAACATTAAACCTTGCGTGTATTTAGATGTATTTAACTAACTGTTATGCATATTAAGTTAATTATTTTGTGTGACACAATACAAAACCGTGTGTTTACAACCCTTTTCAGTGAAATGTGTAGAAAGATCCGTGTCTCTTCTCCGGAGCCTGGTCACATGCGCGTTCGGGAATAATGGCTGCACAGGAACCCTCGCCACCATCTTCATTAGAAGGCAACAAACCTGGCTTCCCCAAGAAAATACTCGCCAACAAGCTGGAGGACAAGCATCTGTGCAATATCTGTCTGAAAATCCTTAGGAAACCGTTTCAGGCGCAGTGCGGACATCGTTTCTGTTCTTATTGTTTTAATAAAGCAGTGAGGTAAGCGGCATTCAGTCTAGATGGCCCACCTGACACGACACTACAAAAGATGAACACGACCTGTCAGGCCTCCCGTGCCATTTTTATGGTATATTTTATGGGGATACAAGCAGTAAACGTTGCCTCAGATCGGGGAACATAAATAAATGCAGGCTGTCAGGTTGTGTTCGGCTTCTGGTCGAGCTGGAAACAACAATAGCTAGACTGTTGCAGCTATTGTCAAAATCAACTCTTACTATAATGTGGTATGCCTTTGTATTTATCTATATTTATTTACCTGTGTGTGTGTGTGTGTGTGTGTGTGTGTGTGTGTGTGCGTGTGTGTGTGTGTGTGCGTGTGTGTGTGCTGTGTGCTTGTGTGTGTATGAAACCTTTACTTTTCCATCGCAGCTCCGGACCACAGAAATGCAGTGCCTGTATAAAGGAGGACATATTTGAAGAACCAACATCAATTTTGAAACAGGGCTGTGTAAGTATTCGTTTTATTACACAGTAAAATTTAAATGGTAGACAATAGCTTTGAGTTATTCGTAGTGCTGATAACCCTTCCAAAAATAAATTTATAATAAAAAAAGATTCTCAAACTATAATCACTGTAGTTTCCACTAAAATGTCACATCTACTAAAATACTTTTACTATTGTAAAACCACCTGACATTTTTATAACAGTTGTGGCTAATACAAAGTTCCTTTAAACATTTGGAAAAATATCCAGCTTCTCAGTTTTTCAAATTTTACATTAATTGAAGCACAGTTACTGCAGTAATTGTGGCAGAAGCTTGAGTTCCTCTGAAGTTTTTCGGAAGGGTGGTGGCAAATGTTAGGCAGCCAGTTTTTATACATTAAAAAGGATGGTAACTATAACTTTAACCATTACAGTAAACGTTTAATACACATTGTACTTCTATAAGAATAGAAAAATCCACACCACAGAGAATATTGAAACAGTTTTTTTTCTGTGTGCTTAAAATAAACAGAAAGTTATCTTCCATTAGTGTGAATGATAATTATCTTTATAGTCATAGTTCTTGGTGTGAACAGGCCTTAACCAATTTTTCCACTGTCAGTAATGAGACAAATGTGACCCTGGACCACAAAACCAATCATAAGGGTCAACTTTTCAAAACTGAGAGTTATACATCATCTGCTAGCTGAATAAATAAGCTCTCTGTTGATGTATTGCTTGTTATGATAAGACAATATTTGGCCGAGATACAACTATTTGAGAATCTGGAATCTGAGGGTGCAAAAAAAATCTAAATATTGAGAAAATCATCTTTAAAGTTGTCCAAACTAAGTTCTTAGCAATGCATATTACTAATCAAATATTACGTTTTGATATGTTTACATTAGGAAATTTACAAAATATCTCCTAGAACATGATCTTTACTTAATGTCCTAATGATTTTTGGCTTAAAATAAAAATCTATAATTTTGACCCCTACAATGTGTTTTTGGCTATTGCTACAAATATACCACAGCGACTTAAGACTGGTTTTGTGGTCCAGGGTCACAAATTAAAGTTGGAAGAAGATTTCACTTTCAGTATGTGCAAATTCTTTTTAGGCTTTTCCTGACAATGCTGCCAAAAGAGAAGTTGAAGCTCTTGAAGCTGTTTGCATCAATGAGGAATGCAGCTGGACAGGCACCATCAAAGAATATGAGGTACTGCGTGTTCCTTCCCTGCTTTAAAAAAAAAAACTGCTTAAACCAGGTTTGCCAGGCTCATACATAACTGGTTGGCAAGCAAATCTTCTAGCCTGACCATCTGAAAAGTGCCCCAAACCCAGTAACAAACTAGCTTGACCAGACTGGGGGATCAACTAAGACCTAGGGCCCGTTTCAATAAGGAGGTTCAACCAACTCAGAGTTTAAACTTGAACTCTGGGTTGACTTACCCTGAGATGGGAAACTCAGAGTTTTCAGTTTCAAAACGGCTGAATTGTGTTTAGTCAACTCTGGGTAGGTTGACTCTGAGTTTAGCGCGTGCACCACGACTATGAAAAGTCATGATCAGTGGAGCTCCGAAATTACGATTCACCATGGCAACAGCTCCCGCCAAAAAGACATCTGCGCGTACTTCCGTCAATGCGTAACTTTAATTCTTAATAACTCAATAACCTGTTTACTGTTATAATATCAGAGGTGAAAACTGTAAATTATTGAACTAATATATATATATTGAACAGTAAGAAGGCAGAGGCTCCCAAAAAGGGGGGAAACCTGCACCAGCACCACTGACAGATGAAGAGGAGATGGTCAAGTATCAAAATAATTATAAAATCCAAAAGTAAAAATAATAATTTTTGCTTTTGTATTAGGAAATAAAGATGACCAAAAAAATTGCTGTGGTGGGGATTACGGCTCGTACTACCCCTCCATCTGGCATCCGTCTATTCCATACAGTAATCAGTTTCATTTTCAGAAGGTGTGATGGTGGGGGATATGCTTGTCATCAATGCATCCAACAACACTGGAAATCCTGAAGGAAATTCAGATTATTGGGTTACTTCCAGACGTCACAGAAAGATGTTATCAAGTGAACGTCATTTATCAGATTAGCCTCATTTAAACCGATTTCTACACCACTGACTTACAGTCCTGTGAAACTCCTCTTTGACGGATTTGTGCCCAGGAAAAAAATCTCAGAATGAGCGTGAGAGCGATGCACACTTTCCTTAAAATCTGCATACAGGACTTATAATGTGCTCTGCATCGCTGATGTTTTGAAGAAAACTACCATTTAAAAAAGTACTACTCAAATAAATATGCACGTGAATTCAGTGTAGCAAATATAATAAAATAAGGTATTTAGTCTTGTTTCCATGAAGGAAAAAACAACAACTAACTTACTAATTATCTGGCAAAGGGGTAAGAAATGATAAATAGCCTATTCTTGTTTCCGTTTGCATTACGATAATTTTTCTTACCCTATGGAGAACAATTTTACATTTTAACAAGACTAAATATCTAGATGATTTTTCATATATAGAAAATGAATCTTAACTTAGAATTTTTTAATGTTTGTACTTGAAATAAGACAAAAATACTCCATGAGAAAAGCAATTTTGCAGCATGAATTAATGAGGTATTAAAACATCGCTTACACTTTAAAAAGGGGGAGGAGACAAAAATAAACTCTTGAGTTTACTGAAGAAAACCTGCTCCCGACCAGCTTGGGTTCACAGAGTAAGTTACCACGGTAAGTTACCTCTCTTTCAGAAACGGGCTTGACTTACCCTGCTTTCCCGGGTTTGACAAACCTCCCATTTTGAAACGAAAACCCAGTTTCCCTCATTTCAGGGTAAACATACTCAGTTTTCACTTAACCTCCTTTCTGAAACAGGCCCCAGAAAATCATATTAACCATTTATTTATTTTATTAGGCAGTGTTGTTTGTAGTTTACAAACCGTTTTAAAATGACATGCACCATCTGAATGGTTCTTTATCTCTCAAAGGCAAACCACGAGGGAAAGTGTGACTTCAGAATCCTTCCCTGCCCATCATGCAAAGAGCTTCTGAGAGCCAACGAACTTGAACGTCACAATGAGAGAGAATGCCCAGAAAGGACTCTTAATTGCAAATACTGCAAGGAGCCATTTCATTTTAAAAACATTAAGGTAACACTTCTTTTTTCTTATTAACATTAAAAATCAGAACCATTTTATTTGATTAAATGTACATGTAATGTGAGGATCATTACTCTAGTCCGAATTTATTCATTCATGGCTTTCATCTTTTTAGTTTTGTATTTTTGTGATACTGCTAAAGAACATGTTTTTTTTTAGGCCCATGATGAGATATGCCCTAAATACCCAATGATTTGTGAAGGCTGTGCCAAGAAAAAAATTCCCAGAGAGAAAGTAAGTAAATAGTATTTAAACTGTTTACTTTTTATTATTATTTATATTGTGTGTTTTTTTTATGCCGTTAGAGCATTTTCATAGTTACCGTCATTAGGGTATCTGTCTTTTCCTTCTGCAGTATGTGGACCACATTAAACTGTGCACCAAATTCAGAACACCTTGCAGATTTCACGTTGTAGGCTGTGATATGACGGTAGGTAATCAGACTTTTTCTGCATCCATTAGACTTCATATTCACTTCGGTTCTACAAATGTTTTTTAGCATCAGGCTCTCTGATTTCTTGTAGGTGGAAAAGGAGAGGATCCATGACCATGAGCAAGCCTGTTCCTACGAGCACTTAAACCTCTTATTGCACTTCATCATGGGCATCAAGGTGAACTTGGAGTGTCTGCAGCCTCAGAGTCTGGAACTGGCCAGCCATAAGATCCACGAGCTGCATCAGTCTCTGCGGGAGCTGGAGCTGAAGATGGGCCAGCTGAGTGGAGCAGGGGCTCCCGTGCAGGGGGCCTGTGCGCCGCTGCTGCCACCACCGGCTCCGACGCTGAGTACGTCTTTCACCCCACTCCCTACAGCCATTGGGGCAGCCTTGGAGCTGCAGCTACACAGTGAGAAGACCAAAGTGGCGGAGCTCAGCCGCCGCTGTCAGGAGCTGGAGCTGAAGGTAAGCACCTTTGAGAACATCGTCTGCGTGCTCAACCGTGAGATGGAGCGCTCCGCCACCACGATGGAGGCCTATAACCGTCAACACCGGCTTGACCAGGACAAGATTGAGATACTCAACAATAAGGTGAAGAGACTGATATAAAAGCAGATATATTTTATTTTTTGTCTGAGATATAGCTTCCTTCAATGCTAGATTTTTATGCAGGTACGGCAGTTGGAGAGGACAGTAGGCCTTAGGGATCTCTCCATCGTGGAGATGGAGGCAAAGATGAGGGAGATGTCCGCTGCCACTTATGATGGTGTATTTGTGTGGAAGATCTCTGACTTCTCGAAGAAGAGACAAGATGCTGTAGCCGGACGGGCACCTGCTATGTTCTCGCCTGGTAATTTAATTATGTATATTTTACTTTTATAGTCTCATGTTAATTATTAAGAATAGGTTTGATATGGACATCTTAAAGGAATACTCCACTTTTTTTTGGAAATAGGCTCATTTTACAACTCCCCAAGAGTTAAACAGTTGAGTTTTACTGTTTTTGAATCCATTCAGTTGATCTCAGGTCTGGCGGTAGCACTTTTAGCGTAGTTTAGCATAGATAATCGAATCAAATTAGACCATTAGCATCTCGCTCAAAAATGACCAAAGAGTTTTAAGTTTTAAATAGGAAAAATATCGAAACTCTTTGGTCATGTTTGAGCGAGATGCTAATGGTCTAATTCATACTCATAAAAAATGTATAGCCTGAATGCACTGTAAGTCGCTTTGGATAAATGCGTCTGCTAAATGCATTAATGTAAATGTAATTCGATTCAATGATCTGGCTAACCAACTGCTATCCAAGAAGGAGATCGGTAAGAAGGTTTAACTGGGTCAATTTTTAATTGAGCCTATTTAAAAAAAGAGGAGTGTTCCTTTAGGGTATGGCATCTCACTCCAAAGTGCCCTGTTCTGTTACAGCATTGTACACAAGCAAATATGGCTATAAGATGTGTTTGCGCATCTATCTGAATGGGGATGGGACGGGACGTGGTTCTCACTTGTCTCTGTTCTTCGTGGTGATGAGGGGACACAGTGATGCCTTGCTTAAGTGGCCTTTCAATCAGAAGGTCAGTGTGATCAATGTCTAACATTGTGTGTCTGACCATTTTTTATTCCTGAAATCTTGACAGATTTTCCAAATTCAAGTCAATGAAGTGCTGCTGCTTTTTTGTTCTGCTTATTTTTTATTCAAAAATACATAAATGCAATGTGGTGTGACTCATTACTAACTTACTGATAGTAATTAATAAAACAAAGAAGAAAATACATGGAAAAAAATTGACTAGACCTTGAATACACTCGCATCATGTATTTAAGATAACAATATATAGTCATTCCAAATTTTGGGGTTGGTAAAATTGTATTTTTATTTTAAGACACTAATGCCCAACAAAGCTACATTTATTTGATAAAAAATACAGTAAAATCACTAATATTTTAAATTGTCATAATATTTCACAATAACTCTTTCCCCCGGTTTCACAGACAAGGCTTAAGCCTAGTCCCTGACTAAAATGTAAGTCTGAACTGTTTTCACTGAAATAAACTTGTACTGATTTATCTTTAAATATGTCAGTGCCCTTGTTTTGTTTCAAGATGCACACCAGTAATGTTTTTTTCTAAGGCATGTCTATAAAAATTACTTTAAAATCCTATTTGAACTATGGCCTAGTCCTGGCTTAAGCTAAGCCCTGTCTGTGAAACCGGGCCTTTAAGTTTAATATATAAATAAATATATTTAAAGTCATTTTTCCTATGATGGCCAAGGGGAATATACTCCAGTCTTCAGTCTCACATGATCCATCAGAAATAATTATTGTATGGTGATTTGTTGTTCAAAAAATACATCATACTTTTTATGATTCTTAAATAGAAATTTGAAATAACAGCTTTTATATAAAATATAAATATTTTGTAACATTTTCTTTACTGTAACTTTTCAGTGTCATTGCAGAATAGAAGTATTACTTTCTTAAAAAGAAAAACTATCCCCAAACTTTTGAATGATAGTGTTATATTTTTGCTTTTTACTTGGTTACCACAACATAGCATTTTTACAGTCATTTGATTTGTTTTATACCATTTTCAAAAAAAAAAATTATGTCAACTGTGAAATCACATGTAACATCTTTGTTGTGGATACTCCTAAAGTATGTCATTTACGCACATATGATGTGTGACCGTGGCCATTTTCCATCCCTTTTATGTTCTCACTTTATGCTTTTTATGGGGTTCTTGTTCCTTCCACTGAATCACGAATGGCTGGCTTCAGCTTTGCATCCATTCATACCTGTCTAAACTCAGACCTTTTTGGTCATTGAAATATTTATCCAACACCTTGGTCCTCAGGTCACCCTCATGTTGCTGGATCAGAACAACAGGGAGCACATCATCGATGCCTTCCGGCCAGACATTTCCTCTTCCTCCTTCCAGAGGCCTGTGAGTGACATGAACATTGCCAGTGGCTGCCCTCTCTTCTGTCCTCTCCCCAAACTAGACTCCAAGAACTCCTACATCCGAGATGACACCATCTTCATCAAGGCCATCGTTGACCTTACAGGCCTTTAAGGTGTCAGATGCTGCTGCTCCGCCATGCTCCTCTCTCCAGCCTGTAGTGGTTCCCGTGCAGTACTTTTTGTCCTGAGGCCTGTTCCCTCGGTCCGAGCTCTTTGTCATGCTCGCGTGAGCCCAAAGAGATGACGGTACCCAGTACAATACTGTGCTGGGCGCGACACCACTCTGCATTATGTACCAAAATCGTTCCCAGAGTTTGTGCAGTTCTACTGTAATATAGTTGCCCTTTGGGAACATCTCACTCTCTCGTAGTGGGATAGCTGTCAGCTGTGATTGTAACGTAACTACTTGCCTGTGCCATAGATGTGGCACCTTGCCTTTTATAGAGATTGAGAAGACTTTCTCCACAAGACAGACGTCATTTAATTTCCAAGCGCTTAGCTTGTCGCACTCACTATTAGGGTACTTTTTTGCTTTCCTTAGTGTTTGAGCTACTCGTAAGTGAATGTTTCGTGCGTAGACGGACACGGAGTCACACTAACGAATGATGTCGATGCGTTCATTTTGCGACTGCGTAGTTAACTTGCTTCATACGCATCGACGGTCTTCTGACATTCCCTTTGAGCATTGTGTGCCTCGAATGTTTCTCGTTTTCATTGGCGTTCTGTAGTGGTGGACATTGCTTGAATTTAAAGTGCAGAATTTGGGTTTCGATAACCTGCTTGTGAGCTGGATGAATTTGTGTGTGTGTAAAGGTGTGATCTGTTTTTTGGCCTTCGTTTCCATTTTCGGTGTTCTTTGATGTATTAGTTTGCATGTTGGATCTGTGGAAGATACATTCAAGTTAGCAGCAGACCAGGTTTACAACCTGAGCCTGAGAAGCGAAGGCAGTTTCATTGTAAAATCGCAGTCGAAAAAAAACAACTAAATCGTGCTGGTGTTAAAACCATCCAGTTTTCCATTGGACCTCATCAGCCGACATGGTCATACGCGAATAAAAGATGCAGCCTTTAGCATAAAGGTAGTGTAAGTAGGACAGATAATCTTGTGTGCTTTATTGTGACGTGGAAAGGCTGATGTTTGCTAGCATTTTGATGTTTTCTTGTGTTTTTGGGTGTTCCGTTGATATTGTGCTGCTTTGGGCAAACATTATGGATGCCATTATAACTATATGACTTGCTTTGGACCGTGTCGATCAGTATAAACCAAGCAGGTGTTTGAGAACTCGTAGTCAGTGATTCCTGTCATCTTTTTCCCAGAAAGACTGTGGGGTTTCCATTCTGTAAATGTGCTAGAAAATGAGGAATGTGATTTGTTATGCCATTTTGAAGTAGCCTCAGTCCTTAATAGACAGTCAGTTCAATGCATTTTGGCCATGATATTTATTTTGGTTTATTTGCAACCAGAGAAGGCATTACTATACATATACAATGCAGAACTCCTACATAAGGGCTTTTAGTATACAGTACGTCTTCCACATGAGCTTTTTGGTCTGGTTATTTTCTGAAACCGAGTCTGAGATGCTTTTTTTTAAGATGCCTTCATGCTAACAAAGCACCTGGACCCAGCCTATTTTCAAACCAGTTCCCACAGATATCGAAACCTCTCTGTGCATGAGATGTTTTGATAGAAAAGAAGAAAAAACATATTGTAAATTATTGGTTTACTTTGTAGACCAACATTTTATTTGTATTGCTTTACCTTTTTTATCTGTTGACTGAGAAGCAGTATATGACTGTTATAAATGTGAGTGTGGTATATTGTTAATTTAAGTATAAATAGATAAACTATACAGTGTACTCAGTTTTACGACTGATGTAGCTGTGGATATAACAAATATGAATCATAAATATATATCATAGATTTATATCGATACTATTTCCTGTTGGGATGGTTTCAAAATGTGTTCGGGCTCTGTTTGGGCTTTGATAAGTTCTCCTTCACTTTGGCAGCATCCTCTGAGAGAATGAGATTCTGAAAGATCTTCCGGTTTTTCCTCTCTCGCTCTCTCTCTCTCCCTCTCTCTCTCAAGAATCTGTCTACATGAATAAACCGTCGTACCGTCTCACCGTCGTAGATTTCCTCACTTGCTTTTTGCCCCAATGAGATTTCAGAGTACTCGTGAGAATAGTTCTACAGATGTGACGTGCCTCTGTAGCATAACTGCTTCTATACAAATGTTCTCTATACATAGCTTTAGCTAACATTGCATGTGGCCATTGGTGTTGTATTGTAAATCATATTAATAATATTCTTTTGAGAGTTTTGGAAAACATTTTCATTTTATTTGCCTGTTATTTTCAGTAGACATCACATGATTTACTAGTAGTAGTGCACATATTTTAGCTTGTGCAATTATACAAGTGTCCTTCCTGTTCTTGAGTGTGAGATCTACTGTTTGCATTCACTCAATCTGGGCTCATGTTCATACGCTGAATAGGTGAAATACTTGACCTTACGTGGGTTAGAGCCCCCTTTATCTGTAAGAAATAATACATCATTAACTGACTCTGACTTGCGTTTTATTTTTGGATAAGCATACACTAACACTATAAATATGCTATTTTTTAAGTTTTTGCATACCGTTGAGATTAAAACTCGCAGAAATAATAATTTATGGAATCCAGGACTGATTTTTTTTCTTCTTCAGCTGACTTAAGATTTGTATGTTTTTATTTACGAGGTTGCATTTCATAGAGGTTGCTTTAATAATCAGACTTTCTACTTAACTTTGTATGCCTTTCTCATGGTGTCTCAGTGCCACTGATCTTCCCGATTCTGTTTCACAGAGCTAGAGATGTTACTGTGAAGGCACTGTGGGTTTCTTCCGCAAATTGTTGTAGTCAATGTGACAAGGAAGGAACCTCTGTGTGATTCATGCTGTGTTATGATTTAATTCTTAGTGAAATCTAAAATAAAGTCTTTTCTGTTCTCTTCTTTCTTCAGTCTTATTGTCTTAATTTCTGTTGTATCACACTTGACCACAGGGGGGTGCTCATGCACCATTGATCATTTTGCACTGTGGGGTCATTTTTGTAAGATGAGTTGAGCTTATCAGAGAATTATTTCCTGTTAACTGTGATTTTATTTTGTACATATGATAATGAATAAATCAAAGGTGCAGTATGTGTCCAAACATTATCTCTCCTCGCATAAATGCATTTCTCACTCTCTATTCCAGGAAATAGTCTATGAGCTGTAATGGGGGTGTAATAAAAGGGCTTCTCAGACTGATGGCTTTCACAGAGTCCAGTGAAGTGCTCTTGAGTTTAGGGCTTCCCTGTTGGACTGAGAGCTACAGTTAGAGGTGAAGAGGCTGATGTCTGAGCAATAGCACTTTCTGCCAATCTCACATATCCTGCATTACTTGATGTTTGGAGGAAGCACAGCTGAAAGTGGTTTGTTTTATCTGTTTAAAAAGTATTCAGTCGAAATTCCTCAAGGTGATATAATCTTTGGAAAAAAATGCTTTTGTAGTTCAGCAGTAGGATAATATAGTAGATATTTGTGTTAATCTCCAGACAAAGATTTCAAGCCAGTCATGAAGTCTAAAAGCTTACAGTCAATCAAGTGTAGGCTTTATGAATTAAGATTTCCCCCCTCCTTAAGTCTGTCATTGTACAGCTTAAGTCTTTTGGTTTATGGAACAATTTGAATGAAAGCACAAGATGGACAATTGCCTAAAAGGGCTTTCCTGTAGGAGATATGTCCATGATCGGAGCCTTGTTAAGTATATTAATTTAAGTAAATGATGGCAGAATTGAAATTTTTTGGTGAGTATTCCATTTAAATGATTTTTGTAGGAGCTTAGTATATTTTTCACTCACATGCTTCATTATTTCCCCCCTGCCATGTTCTGTCATAAAAGGGAAATACCAGAGATCTTCTCACTAGACAGTGTTCACTTAGGCTTTTTGTCCATGACTTTTCCCCTGGGCAAATCTGGAGCTCTGTATCACAGTTAACAGACCCTAATCTGAGGATTAGCAAGAGGGCATTCTCTCTATCACAGCTTCCTCTCTGTGTGTAATCAGCAGATAGAAAATGAGGGGTCTGAATTTCTGAAAGAAACAAAGCTGTCCAATGCTCGAGGCTGGGCAGTACGGCTATAAAAAAACTATTCAGATGAATCGTAATTGCTTCATTTAAATGGTGCTGATTCTTAAAAATCATAAGAGATCTTTTACTCTGGCTATTTTTAATGGAGGCATGATAATGTATTTGTATAGCTGTGTCTGTCCTGCAGATGTCACTGTGTTCTTTTGAACTACCCCCTTAACTGCATAGTTTGTGCCCATATTGTTCATTTTGGTATCCTCCACACCATCTTCAGAAATGTTTAGCTTAGCTGAATTGTGAATGTGAGTTCACACTCTGTATTGAATTCAATGCAGTGAAGGACTGTAATGAGAAAGACTTGTCATTCTCGATTTCTCTCGACGAAAAAATGAACTGCGACCAATGTAGTCCAATTCACAAACATGGAAATTTCTTTAATTTTCCAAACAAAATCGCATAATTTTTAAACTAATATTGAATCTAAATGGGATTGAATAAAAATCTGAAATTAATTTAGTTGAATATGTTGATACCCAGCCTACTTGTCAATAATTGTAAGATTGACTATTGTAGCTCAAGCGTATGTCAGAAACAAGTTTCAATTTTATATTGTGTAACATTTTGCTTGACTATAGGCTCAGTGTATTGTCAAACAGCAGCATTAAAAAAAAAATTAGCCCCATTAGGATATGTTTTAAATGCTTTCCTTGTGGTTTCATGTAATAATGTGAAGTATAGTGTTTCTTTGCTTTTGTCATATTTATTGTGTACAAGACAAATGAACTGGAGCTTTAACCATCTGCTGTATTACTGAGTTCTGATACATCATCCAAACAGAAGTCCGGTTCCCCTGTAACATACTGATTTCCCATCATCTCAGCAGCCCTAAAGACATCCCTGTACTGGGGCTCAGGTTACCCTTTAGGGATGTACAAAGAACACCTTGACCCACTTGAGAAAACAGACTCAGACATCCTCCTGGAGCCCAAAAACTGCTGATTTATCTTAGCAGTGAACTATTACTCTTGCTGTTCCTCTAAGTATTGCACATGATGCCAATGTCAACCAGCAAATCCTTTCAAAGGAACTGTCGTAATGCTTAGAAAAAAAAGGCAGTAACCAGTCTTTGGGCTGTCTTTTATACAGTGACTTTTATAAAAGATGATTAAAAAACTAAGTTAAGCTTGTCTGATTGGAGATAGCTAATAATCTGTATGACGATTAAACACTTTTTTTTTAAGAAAGTTAATATTTCTGTGTTCTGTTCAGGGTTATTGTTAACTTAAACTACAACTATTGAAAACCATTTTTGTTATTTGAAATTTAGCTAAATTTAAATGAAAATTAGAAATGTTGCCATAGGAACTAAAACTGAAATAAAAATAAATCTAAATAGTAATATTAACAAAATAATCATCGTAATAAAAATGACAAAAGCAGACAAAAAAATTATTTACAAATTAAAATACAGAGGTAAAAGTATTTCAAAATATTAACTATAATATTCTGTAATTAATACTAAAATTACACAGATTGTAATAAGACATAAAAAAATTACTCCCAACAAAGCAACCATTGTAGCAGAGTTAATAATCAGGTCCCACTAGCAGTCTGGTGTTATCCACAGCCAAATTATTTCAGAGTATACTGGTCAATCAAAACCACATTTTATTGGTTACAATAAGCAAGTAAATTTGTTTGAATATTGCTGCCTTGTACATCTTTTTGACAGTAATTAGGTTATGTTTCTTTACTAAAAGTGCAAATAGACTGACCAGTTTATCTTAGACCAGTCCTCACTGTCTGACTTTATGGTAAAGGGGTAGTTCACCTAAAAATAAAACTCATAATTTACTCATTGTCATGTTGTTCTAAACCTGTATAAATTGTGCATAACAAATGAAGATGTTTGGAAAGTCTGTGTGGTCCAATCTTATTTGGACCACAGGTTTGGAACAGCAAGAGGGTGAGTGAATGATGACGGAACTTTCATTTTTAAGTGAATTTTTCCTTTCACGTGGGTGTAACTCTTACATCATAGAGGCAGGGCTCTGAGGGTTAACATGGCATGATTATGGTTCACAGTGGGGAAAGTTGAAGTGGTCTTTTGGGGAAGGTGACTGGATGGAATGGATCTACCTGCTGAGAGAACATGGCTCTGCGCTGAAGGAGTCATGCTGAGAGTGACTGGGTTTGCTAAGCCTTTTCCCACATGGAGGTTTCCATGCCTTTGATGGCTGCTTTAAAATGTCTGACGGCAGCATTTGTATGTTTGATGGAAAATGTGTGTTCTGTAATCATGCCCTTTCCTGTAATTCATCTACATTTGCTGTGGAACTTTGTCAGATACAAATAGCAGCCTAACATATGAAGAATATATTTATGTCTGAGATTATGTGAATGTTTTATCACTTTATTTTATTATTATTTAGTGACAAAAAGATTTTCTTTAGTCCATTCATCTGTGTGCAATAAGAGATGTTATAGTTTGTTGGTAAGTTTTGTGTCAGCATCTTAAAACTGTAGGAGGCTGTCTTCAGGGAAAAGTTCTCCACTAAACTTTGGGAGATCTTTTCATGTGGTGGACCTCCAGATCTCATGCATTCTTCTTGGCTGACTTCACTTCCATGGCTGCTTCCAGTCTGCGGCTCTACCTCGTAGTCCTTCAAAAGATTTGGTAAGGCTTAAAATCAAACCTCCTTCATCACACTGCTTGTAATGACCAGTGTGGATTTTCAAAGAGCCATTGCCCCCCAATAAGCATCATTAATCTATGGGAATAAAACATATAATTTGCCTTTCCAAAGAAAAAAGAAGTGTCACAAATATGAGCAATGACGAGTATGGATTCTGGAATTACTGGAAATTTTCCCTTCATGCCACATAGTGGAACGTGTATTTCTACAATCTTAAGCAGAGATGGGCAGTTGAATTAGTGACTCGGACTCAAGCTGCATTTTAATGGACTTCAGACTTGACTTGACAAAAAGAGTTTAAGAATATTTTAACAACAAGTCAGGTCTTTTATACTTCACTACGAATATCATAAGGAATTTGTGGTTTAATTGTATGGTTTTATTATATCCACACCACATATTTCATGCATGTAGTGATAGATCGGACTTATATCATAGAATGATGCATTCGTCTGCATATTGTGCATAAACTCCAAAATGACATAAAGAGTATGAAACATGGAGGGAGCCACTGCCATATGTTCTTACATTTCATTAGCATGTCATTAGCAAAGAATATGGAAAAACAGAATGTATGACATTTTATTTTCAACAAGACATTACCACCCCGTCTCTCCTCTGAACTTAACCCAGGTAATGTGAGTAATTAAGGCTACCCATCACTATTTTCTGTATCGGTCACTGACCCCGGGGTTACTCAATAGTGGTGCATGTTGTCACACAGGAAACCATTGAGTTTTTCAGCAGAATTTAAACAGTAAGCAATGTAAAAGATGAATTATCAAACTGTTGTAATGGCCAGCAGATAGTCTTTTGTAAATAAAGGAATGTTAATATTATATATTTAAAACAAATGCAACAACTTTCCCCAATAAGACAACTGACCCCAACCTTACAAGAATAAAAATGCAGAATGTCGTATCTAGCTAAAATATACCTTGAGTACAATACCTGACTTTTGTCTGAATGTCTTGCTACAGAAAAAAAATATTATATTTGAATTTTTGTATTAATTTAATATATTTTTTTAAACAAAGTGACTTACTATGGAGGAAATTATTTTTTATCTGAATGATCATTTATTATTATTAGCTTTATTTTTTTATTTACTCTATCAAAGACTGTTCTTTTCTCCTCTAAATGCCTCATCAGTATGTTTGAGTTTTTATGAGCTGAGAGATAACAGTCTAATTGTGATATGCAAGACAAGTGTGAGACTGAACATGTTGTTTTAGCTTCTTGGATGTCCTAGCCTCTTAGAAAATAATTTGCATTAAATACTTAGAAACACATCTAGGGGAAATGGTTGAATAACCTTAAATGGACACACATGTTGAATATGCATTATATTTTGTTGGGGTGTTTTCCTTTTTGTCCTAATCTACAGCCAACCCTGAATGACTATATGAATAGACTTTTTCTTGCAAGAAAATACATTTTCATAATTTTTTGTCACAAATGCCACAACACTTAGAAATGAGGAAAATCTTCAATTTATTATAAGAGCCAATATTTATGCACAATGTCAAGTTCGAAGTATAAGCCATATTAGTGCACACGTTACACTGTAAGAAAAGCCTGTAAAATTTAGGGCTTAATGTACTTTTAATGTGAAGGAATAAAATATTCAAATTGAGGAGACACAAGTTGAGGAAATGAGTGATGAAAAGCTTTGTATGCACATCCCTTTAGATACAGTAAGATAAAAAAACACACTTGAACAAACAGAAACATAAAATACCACTGGAAGTGCACTTTTTAGTGTGTTTACTCCGTTTCATTCTGATGTTGTTGTGGCTCGTCTGAATGCTGTTTTCTTCTGCATCGCAGTGTTCGAGCAGAAAAGGCGTAAAGAAAAGGGTTCACGCAACTGTTGATGAAGAAAAGAGCCCCGGTTACATTGTTGCTGACATCTGATTCCCATGACAATGCCATTAAGACAAAGTTGTTGACCATATAGGGGGTCCCAAATATGAAGAAGGCCACTACGATTCTGATGGCCAGTTTTGTCAGCCTGTGGCTTTTGAAGGAAGATGATTGACTTATCCGTTGATGAAGTCGAAGGTAGAAGAACAACAGGCTGAAGAGAGGCACAACAAACATCACTAGAGTCTCGACAAGTAAGACAGCTACTTGTTCTTGTTTATTTCTATAATCCGGATAACAGTGTAAAAGCCTGTCCTTCTGCTTTACGTTTCGGAAGTAAAGAGCATAAGAACCCAGTGCTCCACTTGAAGTCCATATCCCAAACATCAGCCCGTTTTGACCCTTCTGTCCAAGTTTCGCCCATCGCTGTGGATACAGCACCTGCAGGTACCTTTGCACACTCAACAAGGTGACAGAAAGCACACTACTGTAGAGGCTCCAGTACACGACATAGGAGAATAACTTACACAGACCTTGTCCAAAAACCCAGCCGTTCAGGAGGGCATAGATCCACACAGGCAGAAAAATCAGACTCAGTAGATCAGAGACAGCCAGATTCAGCATCAGTTTTGGGGTGAAACTGTCCTCCTTTAAATGTTGGGTGAGCATGACCAGCACCGCTATATTACCTGGTACACCCAGAGCACAGCACAATCCCAGAACAGTGCTGGAGACTAGCTCCTCCACTGAGGTACGGGCAAACAGAGAGGTGTTAGAAATGTTCTGGTACTCCATCTTTATCTGCCAGTTGCTGATGTGAATATGAAGGTTTGCTTAGCAATAGCTGAGGAAGAGGACCAGTTTTACTCTTAGTCTGGCCGTATAAGGTACATGAATGTGGTTTGTAAGTTGCACTTCCTTTCTTCAACGTCTAAAAATGGAACGCAATAATGTGTATTTGGGAGGGTGCACAGAGGTCTAGCTGCTGCATCTTTCAACATTTATTGGAATGTCTTACCTAGACAAAAAGTTACCATATTGTTCCAAATATAAGACAACCCACACCCCCACCCTCTTTTTCAAGATTTCCATGAAGCCTTTTGAAGACCAAGTCTTGTCTTGGCCTTATTCCTATAAAAAGTAAAACATTATTAAAAACGAAGCAAATATTTAAATCGCGTTACTCGCTCTATATTACTTGCATTATTTTTTCATGTCACTCACATGATGAGCAGTGTCTTCATGCACATCAACAACAATATTTCTTTAAAAATCATAGCTAGAATCAAGTAATCATTGCTTGTCAAGTCAAGTCACCTTTATTTATATAGCGCCTTTAACAATACAAATTGTGACAAAGCACTGCACAGTATCAAAATAGGCAAGTTGTGTCAATAATGTAAAATGATAGGATTTAACACTCAGTTAAATCACTTACCAGGCAGTCCAACTTACTTGCTTCCTCTCAAAGCTATCAATTTTTTGTCCACAGGCGTTGCCTGAGTCAGCACCATACACTTTGTGTTTGTTTTAACGTTGCTGCCGTCCGTTGTTATTAATCTGGAGACATTGTGGTTCTTTTTGTTTATTTCTAAATTGGTGAAATTATATTTTGCTATTTTGTCCTCTCTGAAGCAAAATTTCAGATGTCTCTACTTTATCTACTCATATCATTTATGGGTGGTATGTTATGAATTATATTAAGATTGTATCATTATTCCTTGAAGGGATCAACCATGTAATTAAGAGACAAAAAATAACATCTTACCTTAAAAGAGAACAGGTTTAGATTTTTATTTTACAGGAAAACCATCTGATTGAAACCACTTGAAGCTCAGATTAGGGTAGTTGGGTCAGCGTTTTCAGTTCCATTTTCAAAGTATCTTAAGTTCATTTTTCTAGGTTTGAGGATATGATTAAAGATACAGGAGGATGTCACACTCTTATTATAGGTCCTTATCAGAAGTCTGTATGCCCCAAGTACATTTGGATCTACTTTTTTTCTGAATTAATTGCCAATATATCATAATTTTTCTGTTAATCACATAATTATTGAAGGAGATTTTAATTAAGCACTCGATCCCAGCTTAGACCACCTAAAAATATAGCATCTTTGATGCTGCTAAATTGAATTTGTTTTAAAGATTTGTGCCTGCTTATGCACGGAGAATCATAAACCCTAAATTTAGAGACTTTACATATTATTTGCACCTGCAATGGATGTCCAATAGAATAGAATATTTTAACCCTGCATCACGTCATTAGCGATTACAATCTTCACTGCTTAGAAACCCTAAATTCTTGGAGTTTCTTGAAAAAGAATGGGTGTTTTTATGGAAACCAATAAGCAGCCTGATGAATGTGACTCTCGCAGGCCTGTAAGTCTTTTAAAAGTTAATTGTAAGCTGCTGTCTAAGCTTTTAGCAGGAAGACTTGAATCATTCCTCCCTCAAAGAACTATACCTGGACCAGACAGGTTTTATTCAACAAAGGCTGACTTACTGCAATGCTACAATAATTTTTTTTTTTTCATAAATTTCCAAAACTAAAGTGCCCTATCATATTCAACATGCTCAACGTATGGCAGGACATCATGACATTTGCAGGGAGAAGGGGCTTTTTGTCAGGTCACCATTGATTTGCAGATATTCTCCCCATCATTAAAAATTTGTTTCATAGATGGTATGGAAAGGTGATAAGTGTTTTTTATTCCTAGATAACACCTTAATGACATTTAACCAACTAAAGAAAGAAATTGAGGTTGAGATCCTCAGAGTTATGCCTATGGAGAGACTAACTGCAGTGGTTAGGGGATATAGTACCATGTTTGAACAGATGTGGGGGCCTGTTGTGGAGCATCTACCAACAAGTTTACAAGAGATCACATTTAAGGAAAGATTTGTATTTGAATAAGCATTTATTTTCACTGAACAACTTGCTTGCTTAAGGGGCTTTCGCACTGGATTAATCTTTTCATAGTTCCTAGAACTATTGGCGGAAGTACCCATTTTTTTGGTGTGTTCAAATCACAGGAACTAGGATCCGTTTTAGTTCTAGGAACTCCATTTGGGGGAACTAGATCCTACTTCAGACTAGGGTCTAAACGTTTTCTTGGAACTACGGGTGTTGTAAGTGTACACTGATTGGCCAAACGCAGGAAAACATCCCGATGGGAGAAATTGGTCCTCTAGAGGAACGAACTTGCTGCCTAGTTCCTAGAACAACGCGGTGCGAAAGCCTCTCTATACCGAATGAGATGGAACCGGCTTAAGGGCAAATAGTTGAATAAAAAAGGATCATGATAGGCTGAGTATTTTTTTTTCTTTTCAACTTGCAGCTACCTTAAATATTTATAATAAAGATGGCTAAACAGTCATCAATACTATCAGAAAATTTGATCAGTTGAGTAGAGATAACGGTGTAATACTTTAATTAGCAATTCTGTTTGTAGTACTATGTACATTAGTGAATTTCCAAGGCAACATGAATAGGACTGTTTCTCCTGGTTTCATCTCCTGCTTTTAAACTCAGTGTCACCTCACCACTTCATTAACTCAGTATGGCCAATAAAAGCAGAAGTTCAGAGGTCAAAAATGGGCCCCGGTAAGGTACACCCCCCAGCTCTCAAGGTCAGAAAATGGTCCAAAGTTGAGAGCAGTGCAGTTTCTTCCAGGAGAACGAGAGTATCTAATGATGCTTCAGCAGGATGCTGGATTGGTACATGTCTGTAAAAAGGGGCCCTGAGGTTGTCTAGGTCATTTCTCTTCTTCCTCTGCTGCTTTCTAATTGGGCAGGTGGCAACAAGTGGTCTGAATGCACAAACATATGAGAGGTGGAAGGGTGAAAAGCAAGGTCCGGTGGGATTGCTCAGTGTGCAGTGGGTGGACATTGCTTGCCACCGTGTTATGGTTCATGACTGCAAAATGACTCTGAGCTTTTCAGTGATATCAGGCATTAGCATCAGAGTTACTCTGAAATCTCCAGTATGTTTTCTCCTGTGACCACATTTCAGTATGTACATAAATATGTACGTGTAACAGGGTTCGTAGATACGGCAAGGAAGGAGGCGGGAACCGGCGAACATTCAAAGACATTTAATGCACAAATAAACAAACAAACACAACAGAAAAGCGGCAGACTGCCGCACACAAAACATAAACTAAAACTCCAGGCCTGGCCCTCTCTCGTCTTCCACTGTCGTCACTCCTCCTTTTATTCCTTCCGTAGCTCCTCCGTGGGACTCGAGACCGGTGAGTGGCGCAGGTGTCATTCATCAGCATTTACTCCACCGGCCTCGCTCCGTTCCCACGGCTCTCGGCCCCGCCCCACTCGCCACATACCCCCACCGCCCCTCGCAGGCCGGGGGGTACTCACGAGACTGCGCTCTACTCCCCCCTCTCCCGGGGGGAGCCCGTTAGGGCGGCCGCGGCGATCTGGGGGTACGGACAGACGAGGCGAGAGAAAAGGAGACGGAAGGATGAGGAGTGACAGAGAAGAGAGAGGGGAGAGAGGAAAAAAAAAACATCTCGGTCCGGTTCCCGGACACACTGTCGCTCGGTCCTCACTCCGCTGAGCGGCTCACTCGCGGTGCCATGCGATGGTACTGGACCTCTTTGGTGGACGGCCCGATGCTCCTCCGCCTCCTGGCGGACGGCGATGGCTCCTCCGGTCGAGGGCAGCCAGCAGCGAGTCCCCCGTTCCCTGCTCCTCCCCAAGCATGGCGGATGGCAGCAGGCTTCGGCCTCCCGGCGAACGGGGTGACTCCTCCGCTCCCTCTCCGACGGCAGCCACCCCTCCTCGACCCAGGAGCACGGCAGCGAGTCTTCCGTCCCACCTGTTCTTCTTTTGCTCCAGCACCACCGCCTCGGGCAGCCACTGGCGGTCTCCGCTTCTTCCTGCTGCCCGAACTCCTCAGCACCGCGATTCCCCTCAGCAGCGAGGGCTCTTTGACAGCGTGTCCCTCCTTCCTCCCGGGTTTTGGCACCAGTGTAACAGGTTAGTAGATACGGGAAGGAAGGAGGCGGGAACCGGCGAACATTTAAAGACATTTAATACGCAAATAAACAAACACAACAGAAAAGCGGCAGCCCCTCACGGACGACTGCCGCACACAAAACATAAACTAAAACTCCAGGCCTGGTCCTCTCTCGTCTTCCACTGTCGTCACTCCTCCTTTTATTCCTTCCGTAGCTCCTCCGTGGGACTCGAGACCGGTGAGTTCATTTGTCATTTTTAATATTAGAAGCATGACAAGAAAACTAGCATGCTTGTGTGACAGAAAGGAGTGAATTATGAGGGTATCAGAGGTTTATCCATTGCGTTCTTTCAGAATGGGTAGCTTACAGAAAATTGTCTCTGTGCTTGAGAGTAGTAATATTTATATCTATTGAGATGAATTCCCACTGAAGGTTGTCAGTGAATTTGTACTCCACAGCGGTCTGTTCGTAGGTTTTTATTGTAGCTTAGCATTGCACAAATGGGCTGTTTCAGAATCTTTCAGAAATATTTTAAGGCATCATAGATAAAGTAGGCAACTTGTTTGCTTGTACAGTATAAATAAAATGTATGTTTTTTTGTAATGTACAATATTATATTTTTGCGTAAGAAGGAGTCTTCTATGAAGTGCTGATTGCTTATGAGGTGCCATGAAGATAAAGATGCTGCCTAAGGTGCAGTCATATTAGCAAAATTTTGTGGGTAGAAAAAAAGGTTAATTGCCCATAATCAATGTTATAGCACATGTTGAAGCACAGCTTGCACTGAAGTCACTTTCAAACCAAGAAACTTTCTAATGCTCAATGTGACAAGTTTTAGAAAAAATGTCACAACATGTAAATGACTTGCGAACAACAGTAATTGTGACTGCACCTTTAGAAGGATGACTATGACTATATACGGCTGTCGACAGAGGAAGTGCAGTAGGTTTTGGAATAGAACGTCTCGGTTACGTATGTAACCCTCGTTCCCTATCAGTCGGTCACTCCGAGTCACGTCGGATGACCGACGAATTGGGATCTCGCCAGAGAGACCTATCCACTTCGAGTGTAACTAAACGAGCCAATGGACATTGGCATGCGATCATTGCATCCAGCTGCCGCTGATCACAGCGTGAGTATAAGAGGCAGCCGGTGCACCGCATTAATCATGTTTTCGCTGAGGAGCCGAGCCGGAGACCCGGCCGCCTAGCGGAGGTACAGCAACTGTGGCGACGGGACGTGACGTCTCCGTTCCCTCCTTCAGGGAACGAGGGTTACATACGTAACCGAGACGTTCCCTATCAGTCGGTCACTCCGAGTCACGTCGGATGACCGACGAATTGGGATCCCTACCAAAGCGCCACAGGAGCTGCCCCTTCCAGCGCCCTGTGTAGGCCTCCTGATCCTTCCTATAAGGCAGACGATAGGACCGGGCTACACAGAGAAGGTCGACTACTGCTGTCCCTAGAGCAACCCAAACAGTAGGACTTGAATAACACTGGGAAAGTGTGCCCTTTCCACTTGGAAGAGGCACACTGCGGAGTCATCTCCTCCCAGAGGGGGTTAAATGACATTACACACGTGAAGTAACCCCGTAGGGCCCTAATACACATGGAAGTCTCTGTGATGGCTCAGGCTGCATCATTAGAGACGGCAGAACATGGTCTACCTGGGGAACACAGTTCTAATAAGCATACCGTGGAAAACACATATGGGATCCCAACAGGGTCACTCATATGGGCACTAGCCTCACACCAGATTTCAAGAATTCATTGGCTGAAAGGCCTGGCGCCGTACGTTCCGCCACGTCTGGACACCGGAGTGCTGGAGGACTCGACAGGGTTTGCCTGGTTAGGGAACTCTCTGGAGAATAAGGCGTTTAGGGACGCCGCAAGCCGACTCTGAACAGGGCCTCTCAGTGCCACTACCCGTTTGAGGTGAGAACACAGGAGGAAACCGGTTCGACACGCAGGCTATAGAACCTAGCGAACGTGTTGGGAGTCGCCCAACCCGCAGCTCTACAGATGTCTGCTAGCGAGGCGCCACGAGCCAGCGCCCAGGACGATGCAACACCCCTAGTGGAGTGAGCACGCAACCTGAGCGGGCAGGGCACACCTTGTGCTTCATAGGCCAAGGTGATAGCATCCACTATCCAGTGGGCCATCCTCTGCTTGGAGACAGCCTTCCCCTTCTGCTGTCCTCCGTAACAGACAAAGAGCTGTTCTGAGGTCCTAAAGCTCTGAGTTCTATCCGTGTACTGTCGCAGTGCGCATACCGGACAGAGCAAAGCTAGGGCTGGGTCTGCCTCCTCCAGGGGCAGCGCTTGCAGGTTCACCACCTGGTCCCTGAAGGGAGTGGTAGGAACCTTGGGCACATAGCCAGGCCGGGGTCTCAGTGTTGCACTGGAGTCAGCCGGCCCAAACTCAAGGCACGATTCGTCGACCGAAAATGCCTGCAGGTCCCCCACCCTCTTGATCGAGGCCAACGCAGTCAGGAGTAGGGTCTTCATAGAGAGAAACTTCAACTTGACTGACTGCAAGGCTCAAAGGGGGCAATTTGTAGGGCTCTTAGCACCAATGCAAATCCCAAGAGGGTAAGGAGGGAGGTCTAGGAGGATTCAACCTCCTGGCCCCCCCTAAGAAACCTGACGACCAGATCGTATTTCCCCACCGATCTCCCCTCTACGGGGTCATGGTGGGCTGAAATAGCAGCAACGTAAACTTTAAGGATGGAGGGGGACAGCCTACGCTCCAACCCTTGCTGCAGGAAGGACAGCACGGCTCTGATCGAACATCTACGGGGGTCCTCACGGAGAGAGGAACACCATTCGACGAACAGGTTCCACTTCAGCGCATAGGCCCGTCTTGTGGACGGTGCTTGTGCTGAAGCAATAGTGAGAGCTACCTCCTGGGGTAGGTCACCTAGAACCTCCGCGTCCCATCCAGGGACCATACGTGGAGTTTCCACAGGTCCGGACGTGGGTGCCATAGGGTGCCCCGTCTCTGAGAAAGCAGATCCTTCCTCAGAGGAATTGGCCAGGGAGGGGCTGTCGCGAGGAGCATGAGTTCCGGGAACCAGGTCCTGTTGGGCCAATATGGAGCCACTAACAAGACCTGCTCCTCATCCTCCCTGACCTTGCACAGTGTCTGTGCTAGTAGGCTCACTGGGGGGAACGCATATTTGCGCAGGCCCCGGGGCCAGCTGTGTGCCAGTGCATCCGTGCCGAGCGTTGCCTCGTTTAGGGAGTAGAACTCCTGGCAGTGGGTGGTTTCTGGAGATGCAAACAGGTCGACCTGAGCAGCTCCGAACCGTCCCCAAATCAGCTGAACCGCCTGGGGATGGAGTCTCCACTCGCCTGGAAGTGCTGCTCGAGACAGCTCGTCGGCTGCCCGATTGAACACTCCTGGGATGTGGATGGCACGAAGGGACCTCAGATGCTTCTGACTCCAGAGGAGGAGGTGGCGGGCGAGTTGCGACATGCGACGGGAGCGTAAACCGCCTTGCCGGTTGATATACGCAACGGTCGCAGTGTTGTCCGTACGGACCAGAACGTCCTTGCGCTGAAGGCGCCCTCTGAGACGGCTCAAGGCAAGGCGTACTGCTAGCATCTCGAGGCAATTGATATGCCAATGCAGTTGGGGACCCGTCCAAACCCCTGATACTGCGTGCCCGTTGTACGTGGCTCCCCAGCCTGTGGTCGAGGCATCTGTGAATACCACAGCATGTCTGGATACCTGCTCCAGGGGCACTCCTGCCCGAAGGAACGAGGGATCTGACCACGGCCTGAAGGTCTTGCGGCAGGCCGGTGTAATCTGAACCCGGTAAGTGCCGCGTTTCCACGCCCACCTCGGGATTCGGCCATAGAGCCAGTGCTGAAGCGGTCTCATATGGAGCAGACCGAGTGGGACTGTCACCGCAGCTGCAGCCATATGCCCCAGGAGCCTCTGAAAGAGTTTCAGTGGAACCGCCGTCCTGCCTGATAAGGTCTTGAAGCAGTTCAGCACTGACTGAGCACGTTCCTGGGTGAGGCGTGCTGTTTGGTTGACCGAATCGAACTCCATGCCGAGAAAAGAGATCCTCTGCGTTGGCACGAGTTTGCTCTTTTCCCAGTTGACCCGAAGGCCCAGCAGGCTGAGGTGCTTGAGCTCCAGGTCCCTGTGTGCAGACAACTGCCTACGAGACTGTGCGAGTATGAGCCAGTCGTCGAGGTAGTTGAGAATGCGCACACCTTGTTCTCTCAGGGGGACAAGGGCCGCCTCCACGACTTTGGTGAAGACGCGAGGCGACAGGGACAGCCCGAAGGGCAGGACCTTGTACTGATACGCCTGTCCCTCGAACGCGAAACGCAGGAATGGCCTGTGTCGCGGGAGGATCGAGACATGAAAGTACGCGTCCTTCAGGTCGATCGCTGCAAACCAATCTAGGGGACGGACGCATCCAAAAATGCGTTTCTGCGTCATCTTGAACGGCAGCTTGTGAAGTGCACGGTTCAAAACTCGCAGATCCAAGATCGGTCGTAACCCACCACCTTTCTTGGGCACAATGAAGTAGGGGCTGAACAACCCGACCTCATATCGGCTGGAGGGACCGGCTCTATCGCGTCCTTCGCCAGTAGGACTGCGATTTCCGCACGCAAGACAGGAGCATCGGGCTTGACTGAAGTGAACCGGATGCCCCTGAACTTGGGGGGACGCCGGGCGAACTGAATCGCATAGCCGAGTCTGATGGTCCGTAGGAGCCACCGAGACGGACTGGGGAGCGCTAGCCAGGCTCCGAGAGACCGTGCCAGCGACACCAACGGGGTCACCGACGTACCCGTGGTGGGGCAGCGATGTGGAACACAGGGACCCGGCCCGGGGCCTGTGACGGCCTGGCCTGTGATGGCAGGGGGCGGGGTCTGGGTGTGTAGTGTAACACTCACCTGATTCCTCCTCGTCTGGGGGGAAACACAGGAGCCCGGCTTGCGTGTGACGACTTGTAGCGGGGGCTTGAGTGCTACTGCCCTTACCCGGTTCCACAAATGGGCAGGAGGGGTGCTCTTGGGCAACCCCCCACTGCCTGGCGAGAGAGGAGGAGGGAAGTGATCCTGTGATGCACGGTACACCACTCTCCTCCTCTCGAGACCCAGAGACTGAGGAAACTGCTCTTCATTGAAGTTTCTGGCGGAACAAAAAGAAACAAGGATTCTCCACCCGGCCCTCCTCCGGGGGAGGGAGTGGTCCTCCATCTCTGGGTCGCCCGTCTCAGGGCCTCTTGCACTTGCGCTTGCCGCCGGGTTTGGCGGGGGCCTGGACGGGCTGGGCGTCCTGCCTGTGACCGGCTCCACGACGCCGCACGGTGGAAGGCTGCTGCCGCAGCGTGGGAGCGGGGGCGGCCACAGGGGGGCGCCCACGGCGACGAGCAGGCTGTGGGGCTGCAGCCGGAGTGGAGCAGCAGCGGGTTTCCTCCGGCGCATGATGTACTTGATCGCCTCAGTCTGCTTCTGTGCTGCCGAAAACTGCTGGGCACAGCTCTCGACAGCGTCGCCGAAGAGGCCGGTCTGTGACACGGGAGCATTCAGGAACTGTACCTTCTCCTGCTCCTTCATGTCAGTGAGACACAGCCAGAGATGGCGCTCCTGGACCACAAGCGTGGACATCGCACGACCCAGAGGCTGCGCGGTCACCTTCGTCGCTCGGAGCGCGAGGTCCGTCGCAGCACGCAGCTCATGTAGAACCGCCAGGTCGTGACCACCCTCGTGCAGGTCTCTCAGTGCTTTGGCCTGATGAACCTGCAGTAACGCCATGGCGTGTAGGGCAGAAGCCGCCTCCCCACAGGCTCTATAAGCACTGCCAGTGAGGCCTGACGAATACTTACAGGCCTGTGAGGGGAGACACGGTTCACCCCGCAGAGTGGAAGCGACTGTTGGACACAGTTGCATGGCCACAGACCGCTCCACAGAGGGGATGCCCGTGTACCCCAAAGCGGCTCCACCATCGAGGGTGGTGAGGGGGGAGGAGCCACAAGATTTATTTCGGGCAGTAAAAGGTGCCTTCCATGATCTTGTAAGCTCCTCATGCACTTCCGGAAAGAATGGCACCGGAGGGGGGCGCTGAGAACCAGCGCGACCCCCCCCCGAGAAACCACTCGTCCAACCTTGAAGGGTCGGGACGCGGTGGAGGATTCCACACGAGCCCGACGTTCTCGGCGGCCCGGGAAAGCATAGCCGTCATCTCTGGGTCTGGCTCGGACAACGCTACCACACCCGAAGGGGGCAACGCAGCCGAGTCGTCATCCCCGGAGAGAGAGAGCTCGCCCTCCGATGCAGCGATCGACATCAGGTCATCAGGGGAGCGCCGAAGGAAACGGGTGGGGTACCCCACTCAGTAGAGGCCCCAGTCCGAACCAACGGTACCCCCACCGGCTGCGGAGTGCTTGAGGGGTGAGGAACTCCACTTGGGGAAGCCCTCACCGTAATCCTCAAATCACCTCTGACTCCACCGGATGCTGTGCCGCCCCGTGTGCCAGGGCGAACGCCAGATCGCGGCAGAGGCAGAGGGACTCCGCCATGTTTGACACAGCGGAGTCTATTGCGCAACTCCGAGATGGTCATGTCCCCACAAGAAGAACATGAACCATCCACGAAAGCCTCCTCAGCGTGCTGAATGCCCAGACACGTGTGAGGAAGGCAGCGATCGTGACCGTCCTGAGGCGCCAGAGATCGACCGCACCCAGAAACGCACGGGTGATAAGACATCTTTAAAAAGACGCGATCACCCGTGTTATGCAGAGAAATTTGCTCTTTCAGTGCTGAAGCACGCAGGGGAGCTGGCCACCGCACACTCTTGTGTGACTGTCTTCACGGACCGTTGTTCTCCCGTGAGACCGCGACCACCGCTGCTGTGCCGTAACGCCCGCACTCGTCAAGCTTCTCACTCGTAGCGTCAGGAAGAGCAGTAGTGAAACACCACCGCTCGGCTCCGAAGCGAAAGGATGATTAATGCGGTGCACCGGCTGCCTCTTATACTCACGCTGTGATCAGCGGCAGCTGGATGCAATGATCGCATGCCAATGTCCATTGGCTCGTTTAGTTACACTCGAAGTGGATAGGTCTCTCTGGCGAGATCCCAATTCGTCGGTCGGTCGGTCATCCGACGTGACTCGGAGTGACCGACTGATAGGGAACTACACATTGTATGTTACGTTTATGCCTTTGCCATATGCTTTCTTACTAAAACATTTAGCAAATTGGCCTATTCTTTTAAACCTATGCATTACACACCTTGTGGCAAAATACCGAACCTGTTGCAGAGCTGCTCAGCATTGTACTCGCTGACTTTATGAAAAGTTTCAAACCAACTGGAAACAGACAAGTTTTGGCTTTTATACAGTAGACTGATTTATTGAAGAAAACCTGAAATGTTCTGGACCACCAGATGCTTGGAACACGGCAGTGAAAGTAATTTTTATAAAGAATTCATCCAAAAAAAATGATAGTTCTTAAAAATATATGTAGAACACTATCTTTGTTCTACTTGAATGGTATTTTGAAATTATTTGGATGACTATACCATTTAATCTGCATTTCCCATTACAAGTGATTTTAGAAAGCTTCAAGCAAAAAAAGATAGGACTTTCATGACGATTTAATGTTTTTTGGAGAACTTTGTTGTCCTTGATCTTCAAGTAGCCTTTAAGCTCGGCTATCATCTGATTCTCCTTGTGAGATGTCCTCACATTTAACAATGAATCCGTTCTTCAGCAGTTTTATAACCTAGCAGAGGTTTTTGTGGTAGAGGAGGCTCTGTCTCTAAACTCCCTGGATCATCAGGCTTTATTTTCCTTTCAGGAACATGACTACTGTGAGACAGGAGGGCCTCTCGAAAAGGCTGTGTTTTTCTTGTCAACGGCTACTGTTTTTGTTCGAGGGGCTTGTGTTCTTGCTGATCGAGCGTTGCTGACGTGGAAGAGGCATGGTGCTAAATTAGGAATTTCCCTTTACATCTGCAAAAGCCTGCGAGAAAGGGGAAAATCGTTCGAAAAAGCAGGAACTCAATATGGCTCTCATTAGGAAGTGTATTATGAAGGGGTTTATTGCATGTCTGCAGAGTGTTCGGCTTGGCACAGACTGTCTCACAGATGTTAGCACTTTGTCGCATATCGCCGCCTTTGTTGACTGTGATGTGAAGCTTGATCTTCATCAAGTAACATGCTTTGTCTTCACAGCTACTGAGAAACTTTATTTATTGCCTTTAGTCTTTGCTCTACGGGGACAGTGAGGATTAGACATGAAAGTGAAGAGAGTGAAAGAGAGAGCGAGCCAGAACAGGTCCGGGAAGCGGCACAGGTCAGATCCAAACCTACGTTCCCATGGGCATGTGCACCACCCACTGTGCCACAGCTCCAGCAGCTACTGAGGAAATTGAAGGGGACATGAAAAACACAACTCAAAAAGTGGGTCATTTAGAAATAAAAAGGTATGTCCGTTTTAAAGAAAGGTAGACATTTCAAGAATATAAATGCAGAGCAATACAGAATGCATGATGTTGTACCTCCTCTCTTGTCAGCTCTCAGGAGGTATAAGGACGGAATGGGGACATGGTCTAACAAGATGAATGGTATGACTGAAGACAGCAAATGTGTAAAAAGTCACTTGAAAGTACGGGTTTTTGTCTTTAAAATAAGCCTCTCATTTTACATAACACTTTAGCAGTGTTGAGGAAGCTGAAAATACAGTGAAGGTACTATTTTGATATATTTACATAATCTATTATACATATAAAATATGTGTAATATACATACATACTGTATAACGCCCATATCTAACTACACTTTCTTTATTCTGCAGAACACAAAACGGTCATTTAATGAATATGTGGTTGGAAGAATAACACAAAACACACCTGGCATATGAATAGTGAGCCACATGCACTTATATATAATCTAGTTTTTTTTGTTGTTGTTGTTTTTTACTTTTGTGTGCTTAAAATAAGCTTTAAAATGATTCAGAGTTTTCTGCTATTGTACTTAATTCACCCAACCGAATGTTCATTCAGTTATCTCCTATTGTGTTCCACAGAAGATGTCATACTGATTTGGAATGAAGTGAGAGTGAGTAAATGATGACAGTCATTTTTCGGTGAACCCTTTAAGTTAGCCGCATAGTTATTTTCATTTAGTTTATTACTTTCAACACCTTCTCTTAACTTTTACAGATTACCTCTACGTATTTATTTAGTTCTCCATATGTAGCCTACAGAAAACGCTTACACCTTTTACAATAACTCTCCGCTTTGATCATGTCACTAACATACTTTTAGAGGGTCATGCACCTACACGGGCACCTGGAGCACGTCTGTATTTTGCATGGTAGGATGTTTTGTACATGATAATGACAGTTATTTGGTGGCTTCACTTCTGTTTTGGAGGTCTGAAGTAGAGGCGTTTAAACAGTAGCATTGAATTATATAACAGAAGGAGGCTGAGAAAAGGAGAGGACAGCATAAGTGGTCCCTCTGTGGTTCTAGGAAGCAAGAGAGAGAGAGAGAGAAAGAGAGAGAGAGAGAGAGAGAGAGATGTTGAGTATAGGCCTAGACACCTCTACAACATGGTGAACTCATTTTGCCCCTCTGCTGGATGCGCTAATAGATTGGGGATTTCACAGGCCCAAAGCTGTGAATGCTCCGGCACTAAATTTTGTTTCGGTTTCTCTGAGAAGAAATGGTTTTCATAGAGGACAGCTCGAGTCAATTTACCTCCGTCTTTAAGCCTTGTGGGACTTGTGTGAGGAAACAGTTTTTGTGTGAAACATTTGTTTCTCCTCATCTTGAATCTGAAACCTTGGGATGTTGTTATTAATCTCAAAAAGAAACTGGTAAATTAAATAAAAAAATGTAAGTGTTTGAGAGAACAAGTGCATAATGAATGAAATGGTGGCATGCAGACAGAGGAAGTCAGGAGAGACATTGATGGATGACTAAAGGTCTCAGTAAAAGGCTATAGCATGGCACAATGCTTTGTATAAACATACATAAAGTAGCAGGGGTTCACCTAGCCTGTGAAATGTCTGCAAACCTTCTGGCAAGCCAAAGGAGGTCATGACTTCAGAGGGAAAACAAAGATGTACTGTTTGCTATGTATACGCTCTGAAATGACTTCTTCGTTTAAGGCTATTAGTGTTCAAGTTTGTTTACAAGTCAATCTTGCTTTATTTTTACTCCGATACTGCATTAAAGAAATACCCTGAATGTCTGATAAATTAGAACAACTAATTTTGTGCTTAATGCACTTTAATTGTATGGAAGTAGTGCTGAAGTCCAATGAAAAATATATTGAAGCATATTTGATTTCTTGCATTTGAGCCGATATTATTCAAAGATCATTAAGTCCTCGTCAATAGTGACATTAAAACACAATTAGGCTTAACATTAAGACGTGCATTGTGCACAAGTAGTAGCCTACTCCAAATAAAGTTGAATTATTATTATAATTATAATTACATTATTTTAATGTTAGTAAATCTTGAGCTATATATCAGTAAATATGTTTATAGATTTTAATTATACTTATTATGAAATAAATGTATTTTAAATATATACATATTTTACTAACAAAGCTTATGATTTCATAAAAAGCAATTAGATTAATTGTAATGTAAAGAAAGTGTATTACTAGAGCCGAAAAATTTAGTAATATCCGAGCTGTTGCTTGTATTGAAAATATTCTTTTAACTTAATTAAAAGAAAAGTGTTGGCTTGTAAAAAGTAAAAGTTAACTTAATATTCTTTTAAACTTAATGAAAAAGAAAAGTCTTGAAAAATATTCTTTCAAACTTAATGTTAATTAAGCCTTGCCTTGTCTCTGTGTAGTTTTAAAACGCATGTCTGGTTCGCTTATTCACAAAGCAGAAACTAATGTCTGTAGACATCTTGTTGAACTCTTAATTGGTGCCATGCGCACTGACCTGTGGTAGCAAGTGCCCCTGTTTTATGCAGGATTGACCCCAAGAGGAAAGATAAATAGTGAGAAAGGTCATAGATCTTCATTTCTCTTTCAATCCCCAACTTTCTTCTGGAATCCAGAGAACTGCATAAAGATACCTTTTCTACAGGTAAACAGCTTCCTGAGCCGGTTTCAGCTGCTAGACCACTGGGTAATATCTGCTGGCTAAATATTTAAATAAAGAAAAAGCTTAGATGGACTGACTGAACTGAGTAAACCATATGTTTGTAATATGACAGGATTCAACACCATTATCACATAGTTGACATTGTGTCCAAAACGTGAGAAATGTAGGGGAACTGCATCATTTTCGGGTCTGTTTGCCATGTACCCGGATAAAGTTAAGCCTGTGAAATTATTGTCCGTTTACCCCTTAACTGTTTGAAACTTGATCATTTCCAGATGTCACTACGGTTTGTGCCCAGAACTACAGCAGCTTGAATGCAAATCACATGTAAGCACATCAACGCACAGTGTTTTTGTAATTCATCCAGAAATGTCCTTGTTGAAAATTTATGCGAGGTGATTTCTGACTTTATTCTGAAAGATGATGGATAACAGCTTAATTTATCTTTTCTATAGAATTCCTACAGTACATAAACTGCACTTCTAGCATACTTTATTTAGACACAGAAATGTACCTTATTAGCACACTGACAGCATGTAGAAGGTGTTTTATGCATTAAACCTACAAATATATTAGATGATTGAATTCTTATAATTACTTTTAATTTTGTTGCATTTTATGTATTAAATGTATATAATAATATATTGTAACAAATTATTGTCACTGTACATTTCACTACCTACACACTATAACATTAAAAAGAGTGGGGTTAGTAAGATTTTTGAAAAAAAAGTATCTTATGCTCAGCGAGGCTGCATTTATTAGATCAAAAATACAATAAAGTAAGTAATATTGTGAAATATTCTCTTTTAAATTTGAAGTTATTCTTGCAATGGCAAACTGAATGTTTAGCAGCCATTTTCAGTCTTCCTGTCACATGATCCTTCATATTTCCTTCTAATATGCTGATTTGATGCTCAAGTAACATTCCTTATAATGTTGAAAATGGTTGTGCTGCTTACTATTTTACCTTTTTTCAGAATTGTTTGATGTATAGTAAGTTTAAAAGAACAGCATTTATTTAAAATAGACATTTTCTGTAAGGAAAAAAATTATTAAATAAAAAAAATCGTAGTTTTAAATAAAAAAAGGCATAAATACTTTTTAAGATGCTGTCAGTGTGTGAATTAGGAATATTCATTTTGTTTATTTTTCCTAACCAACAACCGATGCTCGTTAACCGATTATTAGCTGTTAACCGACAAGATTTATTTTAAATTAGAACCGAATTAAATTAGAAAGAATAAGTGTCTGTGACCCGTTAAAAATACTAAAATTTGTTTTCCGGGGATTAATTTTACATGCACAAAAAGCAGCAAACAACAGAACATGAGGATTCACATGGTCATGTGTTATGTGGATACTGGAACGCGAGTGAAGTAGGCCTACATTAAAGGTAAATACTATTTTGGCATTCAAATACATCGCGAAAACGGAAACATTTGATTTTGTGTCAAACGAGAGACCCAACATTGGTTTCAGTTTAGTTTTTGCCTAAATTAATTTGTTTTGGTTTGTCGTTTATAGCTATAGCTTCTTACATTTTTAATTCTTGTTCTTTTTTAAATAGCCTATACTGTTTACGCGAAAGGATTTGTTGTGGAGTGAGGGGAACTAAAATAGCCTAGCTATGTTTACAGTGTTTATTATAATGTTTGTAATTCGCGTCGGCCTATTTCTGAATGAAATAATAAAATGCTACTTATAGGCAACTTATGTTTCTCTCTCGCTCTCTAAAAAATATTTTTATACGTGTAGCTTATTTTAAATATGAAGCAAACCTTTTAAAATATTTAGATAAATTACTGAAAAAATAAATAAGTGACTTTTAACCGTTTAACTGATTGTATTAATCAGTCAAAATTCTTATCGGTCGGTTAACGGTTAAAATGAACATCCCTAGTGTGAATATTGTATGTTACAGCGTATATACAAAAATGTATGTTTAAACATTATGTACAGAATATCGTACATCAAGCTGGACTTTTTACATCAAATAGCACACGTCACTTTTATGATGTTCAATCAAATTCTGTCTGAATCACGAGTCATGTTTTGCTTCAGTACTGAGAATCCACTGAGACATCATTAGACTCAGTCTTCCATGAGGATGGGTTTTCAGCGGCAGTCCACACCAGTAGTATCGATTAACTTTTGCAGTGTTCTTTCATTACAAAGCGAATCATTCCTATACAACATCTACTCCTTTGTTTCTTTTCCTCTTTCTTTCTTCCCGTCTCTTTATTTCTGAAAGCAGTCTATGGCTCCAGGCCTGAGCTTTTAAAAGCTCTCAAATCTGGAGCAGGAACACTCCAGTTGGGTCACGTTATTGTTGCGCTTCCCATATTTCCAAAATCCCAAAAACTGTCAGAATTAGATTAGTATGCTGGCCATAGGACATGGCCCATGGAATATAACTAATGGTCAATATAAGGTGGATAATAGTTTAATATAATCGTGGATACAATTACTTGAGGATTTCTTATTTGTTCAAATGCATGCGTAAATAATCAAGTGAAGCACTCTATTACTAATATCATGTTTTGAATTCTAATGAAGAAATTGTCATATAGAACCATTCACAGAAATTGAAATTCAGAATCAGTCTTGCCATCCCTTTAGTCCTTTTGTGACTTGAACTTAAATTCAGGCTCAAGTCTGTCCGCCAAATGTGAATGGAGAGCCTGTGAGGAAGTCTTTTTGTCTCCCATGAAATAATGAAAAATGGCGCTTAAAATCAGCTGAGCAGTGATGTCACCGGGGAAGCCCTGACCTCAGACAAACCCTGAAGAGAGGAACCCAGCCGCCTGGAACAGAGCACTATTGTCCATGCGCCACTGTATCAAGACTTGTCCAATGGTTTCAATTTAATTGTGCCGTGCTTTTTCGATGAGTCAGTTTTTCTGTGGAATTGGCCTCTCTTTTTCCACAGACAGTTGAGTTTACTTTAGAACTTGCTTACAGTTGAGAGAATGAATGAACAGACTATGAGTAACGAGCAGAAGAAAGTCATAAAAATCCAGCGCGAGTGTAAAAGATACAGCTGTGTTTCCTGCAGTTTTCTGCTGGTGGTGATTGGGACACATTCCAGTGGTGCTCTGCTCCTGTGATTAGAACCAAAAGAGCAGCTGAGAATAAATCACCTGGCCTTCTGATGCAGTCTTAGCTCTGTCCATGTGTGTTTTCACCCAAGCATTAATATATATGGTATATAAACTTGAATGCAGGAAGCATTCCGTCTTTCTTTCTCACTTCACGTTGAGTTACGCAACTATGTTGGATACTTAGTTCACTAACACAATGTTCCAGCTTGCTTTCAAGTTCAGTGAAAGAGAATGCCTTTTCTCTTGGCTTCATGGCAACATACACAAAGGCTTGTTTTGCAGGAAATAAGGCAAAAGTCTGTATATCAGAATGAAGTCTACGATAGAATAAAAACCTGTCAGAAACAGAAGCCAAAAATCACTTTAGTAATTGAGAGAGATTGCAGGAAATGGGCAGTCAGCTGTAGTTATTGGATGCTTAAAGATACAATACCGTTCAAAAGTTTGGGGTTATTATCTTTTTTTTTTTAAATAGTATGTAGTAAGGATGCGTTAAATTGATAGAATGTGACAATGAATACTTTTACAATTTTTTACAAAAATAAATTGTATTCTTTTGAAAATTCTATTCATCAAATAATCCTGATGCATCATGGTGTTAATCAAAATATGAAGCCCAAATATTTTTAACATTAATAAGAAATCCTTGAGCACCAAATGTCACAAGATCCTTCAGAAATCGTCGTAATATGCTGAATATTAGAATGATTTCTGAAGGATCTTATGACACTGAAACTTAAAGTAATGGCAGCTGAAAATTCAGTTTCACAATTACAGGTATAAATAACTGTTTTCTCTCTCTCAAAAAAAAAGTGTTAAGTTGTTATATTATTTTACAATATTACAATTTGACTGTATTTTTATCAAATAAATGTAGCCTTGGTGAGCATAACGAGATGTCGTTCAAACGCATTAAAAAACTTTGAACTGCTTGTGAAGAGTTAAGTAATAGTTCACCAGAAATTAATTGTCATATCCTAAAGTCATTCTCAGACACATGACTTCTTTTCTTCTGTGGAGCACTACATTTTGAGAAATTGAGAAGTTGTGGGTCATTATACCTTTCTGGTCCACTATGTTGGACACTACAACACTGCCCTAAGATAACATCACAGTGTGCCTCATATTATTGTAATTGAATGCCATGACTGCTATAGCAGAGGACGGCAAGATCTTCAGAACATTGACAGTGACATATGCAAATTACATTAGCTAAAACTGAAGAGACAGGCGAAATAAAAAAGTAAGGGAAACCTGGTTATAATTATCAGAGTATTGACCTGTATGTAACGAGATTCTTCTGTATAAATGAGCCATTATAGTCTTGTTGAATTTTCGTTTCTGTGGTGTGTAATGCATTTACTGGAATTTTTTCCCCCAGTGAACACTAGTGTTTACAGTTCTTTTTCAATGCTAAAGTCATCATGTGCAATACTGTTTAACCACTGAAGGATCGACGTACAGATTCTTGTCATGATGTGGGAGATATATTTTTAAATATCATTATGTATATATAAACTATACATTTAAATACCATATACTTCTCATTAAGTATTTGCAATAGATCTGATCATTTGTTATCTGCATGAATGGAATAGTTGACTTGGATTCAAAGAGACAGGATTGATTTGCCACTTCCAGCCCAAACTCAACTTCCCACCATCGTGAGTGTGAAAGTGTCCATATGCTGTAAACTACAACCTGCACTGAATGTGCTCTCAGTTTGGCTCTTCTGCACACTGATATCATTAATCTGTCTTGAACTTTCATTGAAATCACTGTTCACTCAATAGCATGTGTTTTATTTACACTAGAGGAGGGCTTCAATGATGATGTCAACCGTGGTGGTCCTTAATAGACACACGACTTCTCTTATGCTTGCGTTTTGGTTCTGTCACTTGTTTTCCATGAGTCTTCACATTTGTAAAAATCCTCCAACCCAGAACAAACAATTATAGAGAATCTTTGTTGAGCTGTTAGAGATGTGGGTTGACAGGGAAGAGATGTCATCCATGGACACGCAGAATGTTGCTGGCAATTACAATGAAACTGGGTCATTCCCCACGGCTAGTTCAATACATAATTACACAGAAACGCCTCGATCCGGCCTCTATTCTTACAGACTCTGCGGCTCACTCACGTAGGAGTCACGCCCGCAGTGAGAACATTTGTGAGAGGTCCAGCTGTTCGTGTGCTCAGGGATGATTTTCACTTGAAGTACCTCTGCCCAATTATGGGTCATTTAGCTTTTGTTGCATTAACGTCTGGAGTTCTCTTCTCTGTGCCAAGACTCAAATGACTGGGTTAAGTTATTCTACTGAATAAATCACTGTATGATGCAGATTTTCTTTTTTCTAAGATTAATATATTGGGGAGAGTGAGCTGTGCCACTTTGCTAACTCAAGGAAAAATTAAATGGATGCACACTATATATATATATATATATGCTATAATTATAAGTAGTAGACCTCCATTTAATTTTAATTATGACTAATTATATTTTGAGGATGTCTTTCAGGATCACAGATAACGGTATCATCTCTTTTGTGCATATATTTGCACTGAAATGTGCATTATCAATATTTTTACAATAATATAAATATATACATAATAAATATAAACAGTGCACATATACATATTATGTAAACAAAAACCTTTATTTCGGATGCGATTAATCGTTCGACAGCACTAAATGTCCATATTGTACATTTCAGCAAATTTTTCAAAATAATGCACTTTTACAAACCCCAAGACATTAGGACTTTAATTGTAACTTATTCAGACAGAGGCAGCTATTATTTTCTACCTGGGAAGTATGAGAAACACCATCTGGTTTGAGTATCCTTTGACCTTTGATCTGTTTTGGAAGCGCACATCTTTGAGAATTTAAGCACTTAAACTCACTTCCTTTTCCATCATTTAACAGGAGCCATGACAGGACAAGAGCCATAACATCTCCCAGTGATTAAAAATCTCTCCCAAGCACAGTGTGGCTGTTGATAACAGAAGCTGCAAACATTTATCTCAAGCAGATGTGGCTCTAGGCGTAATTATCTTTATTGACCATTATGTAAAAAGAACCCTTGCAAAGTTAGAAAGCCAATTTGAGATGGTTTTCGTTTCTGTTTTTTGGCTACAAGTTAAATGTTATCTCTGTACTAAAAGCAGAGTAAACTTAAAAGTCCAGCATATTAAAATAATCAGTTTGACCTTACACAAGATTACACTCCTCAGGATGAACATGTGTACCAGTTTATCGGATGAGTACTTGTACTCAACATCATAAAAAATAGCTTTCAACACAAAATGTCTTCCATTAATTTAAAGACCTTTCTCTAAATTCCACTTTAAAAGGATAGTTCACCCAAAAATGAAAATTCTGTCATTAATCACTACCTTTCTGGGACTTGAATATGGTAGTTCTGTTGCTCTCTATGCAAGGTCAGAAAGCTCTCAGATTTCATCAAAAAATCTTTATTTGTGTTCCGAATATGAATGAAGGTCTTACAGGTCTGGAATGACATGAGGGTGTTATTAATGACAGAATTTTCAATTTTGGGTAAACTATCCCATTAACAGTCCTTACTGGGTTGCTACATGTACCCACTAATCAGTTTATTATCCCTCTTGATGTGTAAATCGTGTTGGTCATAAAAGTATCAATGTCTAAAATACTGTACGTGAGATTTCAGGAATACTGCCCCCCAAAAGAGACTTCCTTTAAAGAGAAACTAATAAAAGATATTTAATCTCACAAATCAGTAATGGTAAACAGACATCTGCTTAGCTCATTCATATTGCCAATTCTTCCAGCATACCTCATTCACCTCGGCAGTCCCGTCTCTTGATGGAAGAGGAAGTGAGCTTAAATTGTCAGATGTTTCAGCCCCTCCATTATGGATTGCAAGCTGAACTTTTCAAAAGTTTTTCACATCTGTTTCATACATTATATGATCATTTGAACACTTGAAATGTGACTTTGATAACTTGGAGATGGTATTATAGAGGTGAATGATTCGCAATGAGAGAAAATCTGCAAGGATCAGTGGGACTGTTTTTGCATATCAGGTTTGAATTGAGTCTGGGTCAAGCTTACGAGTTAGGCTTGTCTGTTTAAAGAGATAAAAAAAAAAATCAGCTTATCTTTGGCATGCTGTTCGTTATCACCAGCATTTATTTTCAGCTCATTGCATATAAATTAGTGTGACTCATTAACCCAGGTATAAGTGGACAGCACTTTGATTAAACATAAAAATAGAAACATGCAACTATCATACAGTTTTAAAATTTTGACCATAAGAATTAAATGTGTTGAGCATGAGGCTAGTGTATAAATATTGCGTACCCAACTAATTTTTGCTCTGTATTCATTCAAAAATACCAGAAAGGCTAATGTCTTATTGCAGAAAATGTAGAAAATGGAAGATAATTTTACAGCTTAGAGATTGAAGGATGTAATACTCTACACAACTTTTAAAATCTGAACAGATTTTGGAAATATACTTTTAGTGGATATTTTAGTACTGGATATAAATACAAATTGTTTTGAGTTTATAAATGAATGAACCTTGATAGCCGAAAATGAGTAAAAGCAAAAATGATTGTAAGATAGCTGACAGGACAGACAGCCCGAGTTTGTTTGCCAGAGGTGATTGTGGTAATTGATAGCCCATTGTGAAGTGACACGGTTTCTCTGAAGTGACTGACTGGGTCCAGAGTCAGAGGATGATCAAATCTGTGTGCACTGTGAGGCGTGAGGTTAGCTGCACTTTCCTGAGGGTCTTAAAGGGCAATCAGGAGCTGAAAGTGGAGGGGCTGATCTCTCGGGAGCTCTCCAGTTTCCACGTGTACACAGTGCCTCTATTGAGCCTAACTATCCACCAAAGCACCACAAGCTCTCGGCGAGGCAGCAAAGCAATAAAGTAAGATGGATTGCAGTGTTTTATCAGAGAAAATGATCATTAAAGTGTGTTCAACTTGGACATTTTTAGGATCTGAAATTTATGGAAGAGTTTGACTGGGAACTATAGGCCAAAGTAAAAGTAATGCATCAGAAAAAGTGGTTTGAGTGTCTGTTCAAAACTCTCCCTTTGGACAGTTTATGTAGCGGTTTAAAGTTTTTTTCAGTTCACCTTTCACAATATCATTTCCAGAGCTATTTTGATAAGAGTGTTACAATGTGTATTCAAAAATATATCAGATGACAGTAGCGATGTAGGTAATTTGGTAACATTTTACATTACATTGTTCAGGTGACATAGTTTGTTAATACAATTAATGTCAACACCAACAAGAACTAGTAAGAATTTTTGATGTTTTTGTCTCCAAGCTCACCAAAGCTGCATGTATTTGATCAAAATGACAGTAAAAGTATAATATTGTGAAATATTACAGTTTTAAATAACTGTTTTCTGTTTGAATATATATATTAAATGTATTCCTGTGATGACAAAGCAGTCACACAAACCTTCCAAAATCATTCTAAAATGCTGATTTGGTCCTCAAAGAACATTATTAACAATGCTGAAAAGAGTTGTATTTTTATTGAAACTATGATGAATAGAAATTCAAAAGAAGTGTTTTTGAAATATAACTTTTGTAACATTACACATGTCTTTTTATATCAATTTAATGCATCCTTGTGGAACAGAAGTATTAATTTATTTTAAATTAATCATACTGATCCCCAAACCTTTAAAGAGTAATGTATATTTTAAAAAATCCTCAGTTATGCTAATAATTACATATTGTTTGCCATTAGTGTAATCAATAATCAGTGATTCTGTTAATCAGTAATTATCCAGTAACACGAACACTGAAATGTAAACTAGTTTCTAATCAGCTTGTTGTGTAATGCCACTAAATAGAGGAATGGATCTTGTGGTGTAAACTGGTTTTCTACAGAGATGATTTATTACTAAATGAGCATTGTGCATCCACAAAGCATATATGCTAAACATTTTAGGGATTTTCTTTCAGCACAGGAGCGAGAGGGAGCTTTATTCAGCCTGATCTCTAAAAGGACATTTCAGGAGGTCTCCCCAGGGTAAGGGTACTTCCTCCAGGTCTGCAGAGTTCACTGAGGGATGTTCTTGGAGTGTGTTCTCGACAGCGCGGTAAGCTTGTCTGCTGATGAGGAATCCAGGTTACCTCAAAAATGTAGTGCAAAAAGTAGGAGTAAAATGTTACAGGATTATTCATACTCCTTTTATACAGTAGATACTCCCCTAAGTGAAAGAAATCACATACAATTGCTCAAAATGCATCTTCATAGTCATTTAACCATCACATTGGCTTATAGGCCTAAATAAGATGTATGATTACTGTGTAGACATAATGTTGGTCTGAACAGACATTTATCAGTGCTGTGGAAACTATTTCTTATTTGTGGCAACATAGTCAGTATTGCCCAAGTACACAACATCTTTCCTTTCACAACAGATGGTGGCCCTTGAGTTATGATGATATCTATGGATGTGCTTCCTGAGATTTCACAGATGCTGTTGTTAAGAATTGTGAGCAAAAGACTTTGTCTAGGTCATATCTAGTTCATGTCATCATATATATGTGTCTGGCAGTCCTATCAGGTTTTTTTCTTAGGAGGAAAGAGAGTCACTGCCACTTCAAAACAATTTGGATTAGAAAATATGCAACATTATAATACCAAAGTAGAAATATCACAAAATGTATGATCACAGAGTGTGTAAATATATTTTGCCTCATTGAACATTATTGCATTCTCATTTAGATCCTGCTATAAATGCGAAGGGGAAAACTGCGAAAACCAGCCTGAATTGCGAAATTGCTTGAAATTATATGATGATGAGTAAGAAAATTAGTGGTTCAAAAAAGGTGGTTATTACTCATAATAACTAAGCAACACTTTTTTTTCCTTCAATGAATTAAACTTCCCTCAAAACTAGAGAGGAGGCTTCACTAGATAGGGTTCATGTGTGTGCGTGCATGTGTGTTTTAATAGCTATTTCCCTTCAGCTCAGGCCAGCCTCTGCATTGGCTACTGGGTATGACTTGTTGAGAGGAAAAGTATACAGATGGAATTGTTATTGCTCAGTGGATGCCATAGCAACAAAGCAAGAGCTTGAAAGACAGACAGAAACACCCTCAATATTTTATTGTAACACAAAGTCCTACTTTAATTCAGGTAGAATGGATTGTGTTAATCAAAATTGACAGTACACACAGAAAAATAAGGGTTTAAAATTGTACCTTTCTGGGTACAACAGCTTGTCCCTGGAGCAGTACCCTTTAAAGGACATATTTGTACCTTTTTACTCCTAATACCTTAGAGTAGTAATACGTACCCTTAAGGTACTAATATCTGCCTATTAGTGTTAAAAAAGTACAAATATGTCCTTTTAAGGGTACTGCTCCAGGGACAAGCTGTTGTACCCAAAAAGGTACAATTGTATAACCTTTATTTTTCTGTGTGTAATGACATTTGCAGTGTTGCAAGATTCAAACTTACTATTTATCAAAGAATAAATATTTTATAACCGTTTCCGCACAAATATTTTGCGGCACAAATATTTTGTTCATTTAAAGGGTATCAATCAGTATCATAAGCAATATACTTGAATACAGTGATTATAACCTTGTGTTATTGGACATATTCAATAAAATTATCCTATAAATATGTTAGAACAATTTAGAGATGTCTAAATGACATATGACCTCAGCAGGAAAAGTGATTAAAAACTCTCACAGTGTCATGAACAATAGAACGCTGATAATCTAATACAGAAGGAGTCCTGAACTGACTTGGCATGAATCAGAAAAAGAAGCAATGGCCTTAATCTGAATCAATGAAAACAATTCAGTGAGACAAAATGTTACAGCTAATTTTGAATCAGACCAGGCTGCCCTCTGTTACACATTCATTTAATGACATTTCTCAATGAAAAGCTGAAATTGAACTGGATTGAATTTCCTTTCATGCTTTGATTACAATGGGACAATCAGGGGTGAGAGAAGCCAGCAATATGATTCCCAGTGGACTATAGTGTGAATCTCCACCCATCTATCCGCTCTCAGGCCTTAATGATCCTCAATCAGTTTAGTCTTACCCTAGTCTCCAGATAAACACATTTCAGTGGCTCATTCATTTTCATGAGTTTGGGAGATGGGCGCTGCTCATTGCAGCTGTCACTCCTGATTTTTCCATATTGCGCTGACACTCTGTCCAACATTATAGAGCACAGGCTCCTATTCAGACCAATTTGACCTAATTTCATCTCCGGTTTGTGGCTGTCTGTCTCACGTCTATACAGGTGCAAAATTTGGCCTTATTGCCATAAATAAGCTAAAGGACTGTGGGCAGATGTGCATTTGCCTGCTTCAACCTCATATCCTACAGACGTCTAAAACCTCTAGAGCTTGTGTCCACTGTTCCCTTGGTAACCAAATATAAAATCTCAGAAAGAATAAGAAAAATGCCATGCACTGGCCAAAGGAGAGATGCTTTATGAGTTTTGGATGGGTGCATTTGAACAAAGACAGAAATCTGGTCCTCTTTCACAGGGTGGGTAAAAAATAACCCTTGACGGTAATACAAGCTGGGCCCCTTCAGATAAGAACCTTCCCCTGTGGTTCAGTGATAGCAGTTTATTAGAATTCTGTGTTACTCCTCAGAGTCAAGATAGGCTGGCAAGGCTTTGAGTAAATAGACTTGATTTTAGTGCTGATACAGGGGATTGGAAAACCGATACATAATGGAATGTTACCGTCATGTAATTGCTGGTAATGAAAGCATGAAAGAATAAGGACTATTATGAGGTTACCTTTGCCCATGGCTAAAATTCGGCTTTGAAAGAAAATCTGTTCATTTGAAAAGTTTTCATTGTTGATATTCTATTCAGTACTCGGATAAAACAAGGAATGTGATCCATAAAGGCTTTGTATTTATTTGACTAATGGCAAAACATTGTTGCCGTTGCTCATGGAGAGCTTTGATCTTCTGATGGGCATTTGTTTCACAACGCTTTTAAAAAAAAATGGGATAGTACTCCAAGAATAAACCAAAGCCTTTTACTCCACATCAAGGGTATAGCCTGGGGAAACTGAGACGCTTTGAATATTGGTATAATAGATATTTACTCCAACTCTGGCAGTGATGTATCTCTTGGTAAAGTTTGGTGAGATAATTGAAAAGCTGAACAGACATTTTCCGTTGTTGTTTCTTTGTGTTCATGATGGATGCTTTGCTAAGTACAATATTTGCCAGATATGTTTTTGTTATGATTATAGATTTGGCAAACTCTTTTATCCAAATGTATATGGGATATACATTTCATTAGTCCAAAGGTTCCCTGGGAATCGAACATTGCCACTGTTTGCTCCATGCTCTACCAATTGAGCTATAGAAAATAAAAACAGGAACCTAAGTAATAAAAAAGAAGGTCAATAATTATTCCTTAAATCTTTGAAGTACAAAGAAATCTCTGTGATTTTACTATGTGCATTAAGGGAGGGTTGTCTCTTATGTAATTCTGGATGATCTCGGACAGAAATGTCAGAAAGGGTCTACAAGGCCTCCATGTTAAATTGTCATTCGCTTTGGGGGGACGTCATAAATTGTGCAAGAGTTTGATTTGGCAGGTTCATCTTGGATCGGTCTCGAAACGTGTAGGGAAGGGGACAGGTTATTTATTTTTACAAACAGCCATCTGTCGTGGCAGATTGCAAAATGGCTGCCCTCTAAATATGATCTGAATCCAGAGCAGGACACAACCCCAAAGAACAGCACACTGGGGCTTAAAAACCTTCCAGAATAACTTAATGGCCTAAATATCACTTATGTAGACATTTACGTTTTTAATTGCCGTCACATTGTCTATTAAAACTCAATTACATTAAGCAAATGTTTTACAAAAGCCAAGTTGCTACTTGCATATCAACCAGATGCTTTTCCTGTTCATGTCATTCATAAAGGTTCCTTTCAGTTCATCAGATTAACTCATTTGTCATACAGTACAGCACCAATCAGTTGATGACCCGAACAGACAGGAAGAGAGAAAAAAGGCATATACTTTCATAAAGTTCATAGAGGAGAGTGCAGTGCGGAAAATTGTAATTATAAGTAAATTGCTGAGAATTGAAATGAATACATTTATTTTGGCCTCAACTCTGTCATTACTAAAATGTCAAATGTGAGTATTTGCCACTGAATGAAAATGCATAAGACAAACCGTGTTATCTGTGTAGCTCTTAAAGGTTAAGGTTATCATGGTGTGAAATAATACATCAATGCAATGCATCTTCATTAAGATCTAATAAGAAACAGGCAGTCTAATACACTTTACATTCTTGTTTCCGTATGCCCTAAAATGTGCAGCCATTTATTTTCATCAATAGTTGAAATCCATGGATATCTTTGTTGATTTGCCGTATTCTGAGCTAAATGGGATACTGTATCTTCATGAAATTACAGGTTTATATGTGGACCTCACAAGCGGAACAAGAGGGTTTGGATTACAGAGCTGTCAGTCAATCACTCTGGTCTAGATATGGACCCACCAGGAAACGAGCAAACAGATGGCTTGGTGTCTTGAGAATGAAGCTTCCTCGCCCACCCCCCACAAACCCCAAAAATAAACCATTGGTAAGATACTGTAAGCCCATTGGATTTGTTTAAACTCTTCATCCAGACTAATGCAGAATTCACCACAATTTACTGCTGGTTCTTAATCTCGTGAATTAACCATTCTGATTGATTCTCGCCTCTAGATTTCCTGATTTCCTGATTACAGTATGTTACTTCTGGTATGGATAAGGATACAAAGCAATTTCTCATTTTGAAATGACATCACACATTTAATTGAAAACGCAAAGACATTTTACAAATATTTGGTCCCAAACTGCAGATGGGATGAGCTCTATTTTTGGGGGCAGGCGTCTGATCATGTGGGCCTAAAGCTGTTGAGGGGACTGGGTTTATACTCAAGCAGGTGTCCCCACCGACATCTGTCTCCGTTCTCAGGGGAACCACCAGCAGATCAGCAGCAACCTTCTGACAATACAGAAGACGAGGACTGATGAATTTTACTCCCATCTGAAAAGGTACATTTTATTTCTCTACTAGGTGGGAAACTGTATTTGAATTGCATTTTGGGCAGAGGGGATGAGGATTAGATACCAATTTTTTTTCTCCTTTACAATTTGATACATTCATAACATTTTCAGTCAAATAGTGTATGTTCAATTTAAAAGCTCTGATAAACCAGAAATTAATAGATTTTCAACCTTGTGAAATTGCTCTGTTTATGTCATTTCCACAACAAAGCAATAAAATGCTTCATGAAACATTTATTTAGTTTTCATTACCCATTTTCTTGTGAAATTTAAACAGGCAGAAAAAAAAATTCCCAAAAGCCTTCTCACCCGTATGAAGTATTGATCTATGCCCATCTAAAATTAAGCAGTACTCTGTCTTCATACATTTCATGTGCTCTTGTTGGATTTGGCCAGGATTCTGCTCATTTCTCCCCCCTCTTGACCTGGATAATAAGATTAAAAAGCCCTCTGATCAGTAATGCATTCAACATCTCGGAGGGAATATTTTGAAAGCTCTGAGTGTGTTTGGTGTATAATGCTGACTGTAAATCGCAGGAAGACTGACACTCACTCCATGGTGATTACACAGTGGAACTGTGAAGATGTGGGTCAATCTCTGAAGGAATGGTGCATAGTGGGAAGTGAGGATAGATGAGGAGAGAGATGACAGAAGGGAGATGGCTTGAGCTCTCATAAGGATTCCAGGCATGCTCTGAAGTTATATTGAATCCTGGTCTTATACATGCCCTGTAAATAAAAATATACTGCAAACAAAGAGACTGCTGCTCTCTTATCGCTTTTTCTGGTCCCAGAGGAGGGAAAGAGAGAGCAAGAAACTAATTTATATGGTAGAGAAATGCATTGCGATTCTTTGGTATTCTGTTTAAACTATAAAAAGGGGCATTGTTGGCATTTGGTGTTATAGAGAAGGCTTTGCAGTAAAGGTCAGTAAGTCTGTACCTAGATGTAGTTTAAAATGAAAACAGAGAACCACAGACATATTAATGATCAGTGTGAAGGCTCTTTTGGACATACTTCACTGGTGTACTGTGGGTTTAGTGGGGTCCAAACATCTGAAGCAACATTGAAAATCTGGGTAATAACAAAACTGTAAGCAATTAAATTTTAGATGTCGATTTTTTTTTTTTTTAAATAAAGAAATTCTGGTATAAAATGAATGAGAAATGTTTAAGAATTATAAGACATGGTGTATTTTTTATCATTCTAATACATTTTCAATTTCTCTTTAATTTATGCAAGTTTTCTTGTCTTTTTTTCTCATTGTTAGTTTTAGTTGATTTAGCTTTTATTTTAATTTTAGTATTTTAAGGCTGCCAAAGTTATTATTCTAACTGGTATGATTTAAAAATGTTACATTTCTTGGCTTAATTAATGTACAGTTACAATATTTTTCTGTAGTGGCGATTTTTATGCTTAATGCAGGCAAGTTGTAAAAGTTTCCAGTTATATACACTGAACAAAATTATAAACGCAACACTTTTGTTTTTGCCCCCATTATTACACACCTGTGCAATAATCATTATTATGCCACACCATTAATGCACACCTGTGCAATAATCATGCGGTCTAATCAGCATATTGATATGCCACACATGTGGTTGGATGGATGGATTATCTCGGCAAAGAAGAAGTGCTCACTAACACAGATTTAGACAGATTTGTGAACAATATTTGAGAGAAATAGGCCTTTTGTGTACATAGAAAAAGTCTTAGATCTTTGAGTTCAGCTCATGAAAAATGGGGGCAAAAACAAAAGTGTTGCGTTTATAATTTTGTTCAGTGTATTATGTATCAAAAATTGAAAGTAAAATTAATCTGTGGCCATTTTTATTTTAGTTTTCCTTTGAAGACTTTATTTTATTTAGGTCAGTTTTGCCATTTTTTTCTAGTGTTTGTCATTTAACTTTTTTTTTTTCATTTTTGTTAATGGTAATAACACTTGAAATAAATACTGGTAACACTTTAGTATAGGGACCAATTCTCACTATTAACTAGCTGCTAAATAGCATTTCTATTATGAACACATATTGGTTGTTTATTAGTACTTATAAAGCATTTATTCTGCACGACCATATTCTACATCTTTAGTCCTGCCCAATACCTAAACTACCTTACAAACTATTAATAAGAAGTAAATTAGGCATTTATTGAGCCAAAAGTCGCAGTTAATGGCTTGTTAATAGCAAGAATTGGAGCTTAAAATAAAGTGTGACTTACATACTTAGAAGTTATGAAATTCATGTTGATTTTTCAGTTGTTTTATTCAAATTTGTATGCTTATCATTATGCTTTTATGCTTATCAAGCTGCTTGATTTTCATTGGTTTGGTATTCCCACTGCACATTTTATACATAGCAGTGAGCTCAGGTCCAGTGGTGCTGGGCTAAGGATGAACAGAGGCTGTGTTGTTCTCTGGGCTAGAATCAGCCTGTCTGGATGTGGGATTAAGGGGTGAGACTGAGGAGGGACATGAAGCTTTTTAGACAGCTCAAAATCTTCAAGGACTCTGCACGCAAAGATGGACTGGTTGTTGTCTTTACACTACAGAGTTTGTGTTACGGATAGAGTGTTGCTGTGTGATGCTATGGATACATGGCTTAAACTATTCTAACAAACCAACAAGTGGAATTTTTTGTGGCTTCCTTTGTGTTGGATTGATTTCAGATTTGCTGCATACGGAGTCCCTTAAAGCTTCCAGGGTATGGTCTGAAATATTCCATTAGGGTTTCAGCTGTTGGAGATGCTTCCAACCACAAACCAACAACACACACACCTACTCTGTAGTTCCGCATAAATTATTGTGCTCACATTGCTGATTTGTGCATGACATCATGAAGGATGTGGTGATGTTCAGGTCCAGGAGCTTTCTGTTCAAATGTCAAGTTCACTAGCCTAAAATTAGAGAGCTGCCTGCTTAGTCATTATGAGTCACTGTAACCTTTCAGTAGTTTTAGCGTGTGCCTTTTTTTAATTTTGGGATAAAATGGTTCATTTTCATTTTCAAGTCAATATTTTATTCTATATTTTGAGAGCTATCTGACGCTATTGATCAATGTGAGTTTATTAAATAAAATGTAACTAGGTGAGACCAGAAATGGTGTAATGCATTTTGTTTTAACATCTATAACTGTTTTTTTTAACGGTTGGTTGTTTTTTTATGCTGTTTCAAACTTTGATATACAGTTATAATCTTCTTAAACTGTGTAAGAGTCAAGTTAAAAACATATATTGTGAGAATCTGCTACCCCTCTAACACACTAATATACAACATATTGGTATTTAAATATTGTGCAAAATGTATTGTTAAAAAAGTAATTTTATACATTTTAATTTGAATAGTGTAGATAGAAAGCTTGTGTTGATATATCAAAAACTGTATATTCAGTATCAGTTCCCTGATTTAACATTTACTAACCTGATTGCAAATCAAATTATAAATCAATTTACTGTTTTACAATTACATTTTTGAACCTTGGTTAGTTCAATGATGTAGGCATGATTTATGTGGATTATCTTTATAACCGTGTTCATTTGTACTTGTTTCAGAAATAACAAAGCCTCAACAAGATTGACTTTCCTATTCGTAAGAGCTAGTGCACCCGTTTCACAGTTACCAATAGGAACGGAAGGCTATGACATTGCCTATATGAAGTCATTTAGCTGTGATATACAGGGAAGAGAGCGAATAGCCTAGCAAATATTGAATAAGCCTCTGAGCTGTCACAAACGATGATCTTCTTTTACGAGTGTGTCCTCGTACCGCCTCTGAAAACTTTTATAAGCAAACCAAGGAAAGCTGTTCAGGTTAATAGGCGTGAATATTGGCTAACCAGCTTCCATTCTCAGTGCTACCATGCAGATATTATGGAGATTTTGTCCTCCTGTTAGTATTTACTGAACTTAACGAGAATATATGAGATGAGTCGGTGGCTAAACCTCACCAAAGAAAACCCATATGCATCATGGCTGTCCAAAGATAACAAGCAAAACAATGCGCTAGGAGAGACACAGAGGCACTGCGGAGAGTGAGTTGCCAAGAGAGGCTTTCTGGGGTATTTGATTGCAGAATTGCTCCTGAATTACCTTGGCAAGAATGCAGGTTACACTACATAGAATGGGAGAGGAACTCATGCCAGAAGAGCAGTGGGTATCATTAGGCTATCATGTTTGCAGCTTTCATCGTGTTTGCAAGCAAAACATTGCCCTACTGTTTTGTTAATGGCTTTTCTTCTTCTTTTTCTTTTATCATCTCTCCAAGCATGTTGAGCATCGGTGATTAGGTTTTATTGTGTTTGAAATGAAAGATAATTAGTCTGCAATTCTGCACACAATCAACCTCAAGCGCTGTGAGAAAACGAAGCTTCTTAAATGGCCAATCTCTACATAAAAAGAAAATTGTCATCATTTATTCACACTCATGTTGTTCCAAACCTGCAAAACAAGGACAGTTTAAAGTCTCCACATGTGTCAAGCTCCAAAAAAGACCAAAAACATTATGAAAGCAGTCCATAAGAGCCTCTTCTATTACAACACATATAATTTCTGTCTTTTCCTCCCACCCAGTTATCTAATGACACTTTTAAGTTTTTTTCCTTCCTTTTGGAACTTGACAGCTACTGATGACTATGAACTGTCATTGTATATCATTTGTACCATTTAATGTGAACCAATTCTTTAATTCATCGTTCAGAAATCTTGTCACCATACCAAATTACCAGACCCTTTATACAAGGCTATATAAGTCAAAATAACAGGCTTTAAACAATTTGTTTGCTATATGATAAATAACTACCTTTATGCCATTTTTTGTCAAGTGATGGGTTAGACAAAAATTTTAATGGGAATTATACGTAATGATAGGCTTTGCAGAACCAGAAAAGGCATGGTCTGCCATGCAGAGCATGTGGTTTTGAAAATGAGACCGAACACACTTCTCATGAGAGTTTTTAATAGTACAAGCCACAATAGTTAGTGTTTAGGGTTAATTTATTTGTGCGTTCAGTTAGCTAAAATAAGAAATTCAAGGGTTCAGAATTGCTTGATCATACATAGAGCATTTGAGAAGCCTTAATAGCATAATTTGATTGAAGGATATAGCCTGTTGTAGTGTGTTAAATTAATGTTTTGGCTCCATGACTCCTGTTTATATCTGTCCAGACCGCTTCCCTGACTGCCAAAGGCTTCTTTCTGTAAACTGACCCTAATGGGAGGGTCATAGTTGCAGGATCAATAATATAATTGCCCTTAAAAGCCGAAAAGTGACAGGAGTCTGTTGGACAGAGGATCCCTTGTTGAAATAAGCAAATAAGCTTGAGTTTAAGTGTACCACTGCTAAGTCAGCACATGTCAGTTCTATAGACAGCGGTCTATTGCAGGCATAGTTTACGAAAAGAATCCAAGAGGTTAAGCTCAACACAAATTTGCTTGATATATAAATAGTCTTACCCTAAAAACAAATATGTACAAACTTTTTTTTTGTAGTTCTAAAATGTCTTGACCAGTTGACCATTCTCAGGCTGTATGATTTGTTTTGTTTCAGTCTCCATGAACAACACTCTTGGCTTTTTGTAAGATACTGTATGAGACTAAACATTCACAATTAAATATCCGTTCTTTGATGACATGCCCGTCTTGGCTCCTGAAATGAATCTAAAAAGGGCTGTGAGCTGAGCTTGCGTGACACTTAACGGCCAGCTACAGCAACTGAAAATACACAGAATACACACTACCCAGCTGTCCTGCTGCCCCCCACTGGGCCCTGGCACAAACAAAACTCATTTGGCCTCAGCTCCCCTGAATTGAACACAGTGTCCATGGAGAGGGAGCTTCATCTTTCCACAGTCAAGTGCACTTGGCAGTCAATTAATGAAAAAGATGTGGAGGAAAAACACTTTCCACGGCACTTTTTGCTGTGGCTGTTTCTTTGAACGAGAGGAAAATTAGCCATCAAAATGGACAGGTAATGCATCTAACTCCTCCAAGCTCAATCAAGTTGTTTTTCTCTGACGAAAATGTGAAGAAATTGAGTTTTGAAACTGAGTGTCTGAGTGTTATTTAGAGCTAGGGTCTCTTGAAGACCTTTTCTTCTCTCTGAGAGAGTGAAACATTCTGCTATAGGATCCAGTGCCAGCTGAAGAGCATCAGTGCCAGCTCCTTTTCATTCTTCACAACAACCGATGGCATTATTTAGTCTGCTGTGTTGCTAAAAACAGGCCCATCGATGCTCAACGACACTCAGCTTTCCAGATCCATGGGACCGTGGTTAAGCATTCTGACATCATACTCTCTCAGACGCTCTTAAGTAGCAGATGACCATTCTGTCACTTCGTTAACAGGACAGAAGGAACTTCTGCTGAAGATGAGAACCATCCATGGGAAACAGGTGAACTCCTGATACTTGCAAGATATTCAGAATGACCGTGGGATACTGTAACCGAAAGCTCATACTTTGAGGACAAATGCTGACATTAGCAGAATAGTGTTCCATTAAGTGTGCATTCATTTTTTATTTTTTATTTTGTTATAAACTTGGCTTGTTGGAAAAAAACGTATGTTTTAGCAAAACTCCAAAAATATGTATAACCATGCAGTACAATTCACTGCAGTTTCCAGCTGAAATGAACACAAGTGGCAGTAAAACACCAATGATTTTTGTTTCTTTTCACACAAAATATGCATACAGGGCAGATTATAGATTAATACAAATTTATGTTTTGACCTCAAAATACTTTTACCATAGTGCATGATTTATAGACTAATACATTTTGACATTTGCATCACATCATCAGCTTCGTGGATTTTCTCATACAGTAAACTTGCTCGGTGGTCCCCTAGTACAGCATTGTTCTTTCAATATGGGCCACCTTGGGATGAGTCTTGTGAAACACGAGTCATGACACTGAATGAAACAGTTCAAAGACGCGTAGAAGCCAGCTAAAATGGCATGGTTTTGTTAAAGGGAACCTATTATGCAAAAATCACTTTTATAAGGTGTTTGAACACAGTTGTGTGGCTGTAGTGTGTGAAAAACAAACAGCCTGTGATGGTAAAAATCCACCCATTCATTTTTCTGTGATCCCAATCAATTATAAATAGTTTCCAAACAAGCGGTTCCAGATAAAAAAAAAAGGCCCACCCATGTGTTACGATCTCTGCCCTATTAGCATAAACACAGCCCTGAGTGAGAAGCAGCAGTCCACCATTAGTGTTTTCCTGCTGTAGCTGCTGGAGATATATCAGCGCCAAATAGGTATTACCAGTTTTGTGTTTTAGGATGCACCAACAAACATAGGAGTCATATATTTTGTTTTCCAAATTGCCTTTCTGAAAGAGCTTCTTGGCACTCTGTAAGGCTAATGTTGCTAAAACTACCAGTGTCCATTGCTGAAAGATACCATTGTTTTCACGATGCTGCCTTCACATGCTACCAGAATGATCCTAAATAGGTGGTAGTTAAAAATTGCATATGAAAGCAATTGACCGCTTGAATTTGTCTAGCTCATAATCACAAATGGGACTTATAAAGTTTGTTATAGCATGTGATCAGGAGCATGAGCTCTTGAAGCTTCGCCCTCTTCTGAAAAGGGGGCTGGGAGCCCCAGCTCCATTTGCATTTAAAGGGACAAACACAAAACAACACTTTTGGCTCATACCCTAAAAGCGGCAATTTTAACAACCTATTAAAAATGATCTGTAGAGTATTTCGGGCTAAAACCTCACATACACACTCTAAGGACATCAAAGACTTATTTTATATCTTGTAAAAAGGGGCATAATACTGTAGATCCCCTTTAACGCTTTTGTTATCAGTAAGGTTTAGGGTAGGGTTTAGTGTAGGTGGTATGTTATTTTCTTATTAAGAAAAAACCTCCAGAGTGTATGTTTTAAAGATGAAATAATGTCGATTTGTGGTCCAGAGTCCTGTAGCAGCCACTCTGGCGTGTTCTTGACTCTGTGGCTGTTTGGTGTCTGTGTTGCCTCATCCAAGGCTTTCTTTCCAATCCACCATTGAACTGTGCAAAATGGCCAGACATTGGCCTGGTCCGGTGGTAATCAGAGAAGCCTGTCTGCCCTGGAGAACAAATAGGATTTAGCATGGCTTGGATTCTTACTCTCTTCCCAATGACAAAAAAGCACAACCTCTTCAGCTTTCTTCTAGCAGACTAAAACAGTGAGGTCATTTTCCTGAAAAGGTATCCCTTATCTGATAATCAGACCTGACCAGACATGAGGATTTCAACGGCAGAAAATCAATCACCAAAGTGTTTAGCTCCATTGAAAAAATTCCTGATTTAGAAAGAAAGAGAATGTGAATGCTGTGACTCATGCCTACAGGATAAGGTAGCTTAGCATTACAGATGGTTGGGGTAATGTTCTGGACAAATAGCCCTTTCTCCACAGAGATTATACATGGAAGTCTTGGAAAAGGTGATACGCCCAGGGTCAGGAGTGTGTCGGCATATGTGCATACGATCATGCTCCTTGACTACATCAAATAGATTCAGTAAGATAAATTGATATGATTAAGCCAACTCTTTTGTCTAAGTAATATGGCCATGGTCATATTTCCCTCCATATCTGAATGGTTTTGTTCTGAAGTCGTAATGTTAAAAATAAGAGGCTGCAGAAACCATTATACAGTTTCAGATTTGTGTAAGGAAGAGGTGTTAATTAATTAATGACAAGGACTGTCAAGTCTGCTTGTTTGCTTCAAGATACTGTACCAGAAGAACCTTCTGGTCAAACTTCTGAGGAAAATGCTTCTAAGAATATCTTGAAGAAACGTAGCATTTGTGTGTATACATCTTAATTAGACATCACTTCAATGAGTAGGTTGACATGTTAAATCACTCATGTACGTTGTATTATAATTTTTTATGTTTTTGAAAGAAGTCTATTGTGACATAATTTATTTGAATTAGTTTTTGTGTTCCTTTGAAAATGTTTGTACTGACACTTTTTATAATTTTATCAAATTTAAACATGCTTGCTGAATAATTTGAAAGACAAAATTCAAGAAAATTGTTTATATTTTAACGATGTAGGTTCATGCACATGCTTGTTTTTGTAGCGTTTCGGTCTTGAATGGGGAAAAAATGTAAGCGTTTTTCTTTTCTGCCACTATTAAAATCAATAATTTTGATTTTCAAGGTCTAAATGTCCAAAGGAAATTAACATGAGAAACTGACAATGGCTTTCTTTAGGATTTAGCACAACAACTGAATTGACCGAACGGTGTATTATTAAAATGATCCTAAAAATAAAAAAAGTTTGTGTTTCCCTAATCATCTTAATATGTAAATCTGCACATTGCTGTAGTAATATGCACGTATGGTGTTCGTGTGCATTGCGGTTTTTGCACAAACACAAGCAATCATACCAGCAGATTAATAGAGCATGGAGATGTGTTTACTGCTGCTGCTTTAAGAGCTCCCAGGAGGCAATAATAACTCTGTGTGTCAATAGCAGGGCACATCACAGACAGCCAGTATGGTGCTACCATATGCCAGTCTCATGAGGAGGGATCGTGATAAAATTGTCTCAAACAGGGCTGTGGAGAAAGGGGGATATTGGGTAGACACTCTTTCACTGTAGGTGATATGGGGAAGAGGTAAGAGAAGGAGTGGAGGGGTCCTGGGTCATTGCGGTGGGTAATATTTCAGGATTTGATGATTTATTGCAGATATGTTACTAATATAAATGGTTTCACAATGCAGGTGATTGTTTTTGGAGGAAGACTGAACCCAGGCAATGAGCTTGTTGGACACAAGAAGACATTGAGCGATCTCTATCTAATCCGTATTACATGTCATGCTAGGAACTGGATGAGCCCATATAGACATCCCAGAGTCTCTCAATCAGACTATGCTCTAATACTCTCAGGGCATGATTGGAGCGTTGGACTAGGGCTGCAACCTGCTGTTTGAGGCACTACATGAGACCGACTGTGAAAGGCAGCACTATGAATATCCATGGCTTACCTTTTCTGGTTGGATACGAATGACTCATTAATGCTTTGTGGAGGGATGTGATGTTGCAGTGCTAACCGATAGGAGGTCATGCAGACCAGTATAGATGTTCAGTTTAATCCAGCATGACAGGATTTGTTTGCCAATTTTGACAACAAACTCCAGGTTTTGAGTCAGATAATCTTAAAAAATGTACTGCAGTTAATATAGTAACACTACAATGTGCATATTAGGGGTGTCATGTGCTTATTTATTTATTTATTTATTTATTTATGTATTTATTTATTTTAGGGTGTACCAGAGGTGGTAAAAATTGTAAAATATGAATTCATTCATTATGTATGTATAACATATTAAATTGCCTATATTATAAATATATGTAATATGCTTTGTTTGCCTTCCAAAACATGCAAGCTGCTCATACCATCAGAAATACTGCCTTTTGAACTAAACACTGATAACACGCTGGAATTTCTCCCTCCTCTTTGGCCCGGAGGACCCGGCGTCTGTTCCTTTTTGATTTTTAGTTGGCCAATTTCCTCTGGAAGTATTCCCATTTAGTAATGTCTTTATGAGTGATGCTTCATCTGAGAGACTCTGCCTCTCGCACAGAGATAAGACTTTGAAGAGATATATTATTGAGGAACGTAAAAGTATTATTTAGCTTTTATAGCTAATCATGTTTCAGACCTGATGTCAATTAACTTAATTAGTTGCTAGTTGTTCTCCCAGCTGTAATTTTTTCAAAATTTCTTGCATTTTCCGACCTTTGATGACCCCGTGACAACTACTTTGAGACCTGTATTAGGAATCAAATTTGATGTGAGCTCATTTAGTGGATAAAAGTGTAAAATGTATCTGTTAAACATTTGTTATGTTCTCTGTGTTCTATTGTGAAAAAAATGTTGGCTCATGTGATTTGAAAGTCTTTTAGTTTTCATGTTATTCAAATTTAAAAAGCATTTACAGAATTCAGGTTGTATTATACTATATAACAATATTATATTATATACAATATAACAAAATTATCATAGCCTATATTTTTTATATAATTTTTATTTATTTATTTATTTATGCTTATTTTTATTTATTTTTTGCTGAGAAATTTGCCCCTGGTTGATCAATAAGCGAACTGCCATTGCCTCATTTGATCAAAAAGTTATCAATAAGTCATTCTTTAAACCATTAAGGTAATTTAACCAATCTCAACTTCTTTTTTTTTTTTTTTGTTATTCAAAAAAATTCAACTGGACTGACGTATATAGGTGAAATTTTTTACAGAGTATCTATCAAAACAAGTTTGAATATGATCATTTTGAATAGACATCCTGCTTGTACATATTAAATGTCACAGTTAACTGTGCACTTACCTATGTGATTACCAAACATGCAGTTGATTACAAGTACGCGAGTTACGAAAATAATATTACTTTTTTCATAACTAGTAAATGAATTTTTTTTTTTGAGTTACTTTTTCAAAGCTGACGCATACAGATCTTACTGTTAAATAATGTGTATTAATTCATCTCACTCGAAAAAACAGTTCATATTCTATCAAAACAAGTTTGAATATGACAATTTTCTAATCCCATTTTATTAACCAATGTCTTTGCTGCTGAATAGCCATCATGCTTGTTAACAATTGCATTGCTTTTTATTGCTGAAATGTTAACGTTAACTGTGCACTTACCTATATGATTACACACTAACATGTGCACTGAAATGTAAAGTGCAGGATTTCCAGGACTAAGCTTGAAGTAATACTCGGCAGAAGAATGTGTACGTGCTGCTGTGTGTCTTCTCCTTCCTCTCTTTTGCACCTTGAGACTGAAACAGTGTGTTCTTTGTCTTAACACTGCCTAGTGGCACACACAGTTGAAGGTACGGAAACAAAAACAAGAGGGCCACCATGTTCATTCATCCTTCCGCGATACTCTCCCAGCATTTCAATGCACACTCCTTTCTCTAATGGACTTTGCAGGCGTCTGCAGCCCGGCCCACAATGGAATCAGGGGTCTGCTGTGCACGTCAGTCACACATGAATGAACCCTGTAAGCCTAACCCCTTCAGTCTTCCTTTATGCCACGGAGTGAATATTGAGATAAATGGATGCACCAGTCATTAGATGGTCTGGGTGGGGGTTAAAATCAGCAGTGAATACAGAGTTCTATTATACAACTCAGCTTGGTGGGTTTTTTAAGGGGAAAAAGTCCAGACATTGCCACTGGGTTTTCAGGAAGACAGTTGTTGAACTTTTAAGTTATTCACCTGTTAATCTCCGCTGAGGATGTTCTGATTGAACTTTTCTTCTGCGTCTTCCTAGACCGATCCCTGCTTTAAAACTGCAGTCGGAAACACTTGCTGACTGACAGGCGGAAAGAGAAATAAGGGAACTGGAGGAGAGAGTAAATTAGAATCCGAGTGGTGTTGAGGTCTTAGACCCGTCTGAGGGGATGGCTGATGACAGCCGAGGGTAGAGCCGAGCTGTCTCGCTGCGCTCTAATGTCAGTCACGCTCTCTCACTCATACATCTTTTCACTTTATCATGAAATCTTTTCCTCTCTGATCTCAGTTTTCTCACTGTCTGGGCTTCTTTCTCATTCTTGACTCTCGTTTTAATGCCCTTCAGAGATGTTCACTTCTTTCCTCGAATTTGCTGTCTCATTGAGAACGAATAATCTACAGATGTTAGATGGTTTTACTGGCTCCAGGAGAAGTGGTTTTTGGCTCTGTTTTTTTGCATTGCTTGTAAGACATGACTGAGCCAAGTACAAATGTTGAGGTTTTGTGAGTTTCCAAGTTTATTTCACAACTTTACATATTGTGAAATGAACTTGGGATACATATATCTGAATAAGCATCTGATACATTTTTTCAATTGAATTCTCAGTATTTATTTGAGAATGTCTTTTAAGTTCCAAGCCAATTTTTTTTTATTTGAATTAAATTGAAATTGAAATAGCAAACTACATGGAAAAATTACTGTAAAAATTTGTTTCATTCATATTAAGTCGAAAATCAACAAAAAAGTAGTTTTTTATTATTTTATTTTATTTATTTTTGTAAAAAAAAATGTACACTTATTTTCCCAGGATGTGTTGAATTTCTGTTGCTTCAATAGAGATTCCACTTCCTCTGGGTTGTAGCCATTTAAATTCATATTCACACTCATGAATGAAAGGATGAAAGGGAGTACATTTCACAATTCTAAATTTTGTACAATCCTGGTATATACAGTAGTTATTTATGCAGAATACTCGTTCTATTTTATCCATCGCTTACGGATATGGTCATGTTCTGTTCCTCTGCATATCTTTGAATGTTTGAGCTGGCAGTCAGTTTAACTGCTGTTTGAATAGCTCAGACTCATTTGATGAGTTTTTGAGTGAAGGGTCTTCAGTCACTTATATCTCTCTAGTGTCTCCTACCGTAGTTTGTGGAGCACCGTGAGAATATGGTAGTGCGGTAGGATGAAGCAAACTCCATCATTAAACTATGTGTTATGGTTTCTGGCCACCACTATGTCTCCGTCTTCACTAACCAAACCTCAGCTTTGAAGTTAGGCATTAAATTACTGGGGAGTTTTAAGGGCTTGTTGTTTTAAGGACAGAGATTTTTGCTCTGTGTCAGCTTGTTGCTATGAAACGCCGTCATGAACATCTTTGTGGGCTTATGTTATTACTCAGAGATCCATCAACTTAAGGATTCAGACTCACCTGGGTGCATTGTTATGACTATAGAATCTATACGATGATAGATCGAGGGAAAGGCTGTTTGGGCCAATTGTAATTTTGTAGATCTCCGAATACACAACAAAGGTCATGGCCTCCAGCAAATGTGCATCTCCAATTACAACTAATAGCACTTTTCAAGCCCAGCAGTCCACGTTTCTCTAATCCCTGTGTGTTGCATTAAACAATTCTAGAACTGAAAGTTAAATATATATTTGTAAAAGAATGAGGATATTTGTGAATGTATTTAATGGTAGAGTAGATCTGTCATGGTTTGTAAATCTAGTCTTGAACTGGTTGCCCTGAATAATCAAAACACAAAAGTAATATGTTGTCATGGTAACTATGGTAGGTGATATATCTCTCTATGATTGCTATGGAAATACACAAGAATTTTCCTCAGAAAACCAGGTGGTATTTTCTCAATATATTTTCATTAACAATTTGCCTGGAGGGGTAGAAAATTTAATTGTGCAAACGGGAAGTGGAATTTAAATTTGCCTACACATTACATTATATAAAGTAGGAAGAAAATGACCACATATTTCTCACAATTGCTTTACCTAATTGAATAGAAGATTCAAGAATAGTGATTTCCTGGTCAAAAATGGCTCATTACTGATTTCCTTCTCTCTATATTTAAAGTAAAAAGCATAGCGAGAATATAAATTCATGTACATATAAATGTCCTTTTTCTAAACAACTCAGCTGGAAACATTTACTATGAAGTATATTCAGACAATACATTAAAACAAAACCATACAGCAGTTCACTTTACATGCATAAAAAGAGCTAAAAGTGAAGTGCTGGTAACTATTAGAGCACAGCAGATATGTTAGTCATATTTAGACAGAAAATATGTTTGTGCGTGTGATTCTACACGACTCAAACTTCTTAAACCAATTTATTGGATGACATCATGCACCATAAATATATCAATGAAAAATGTGTGGAAGACCCCCCCACCACCACCATGTGGCCAACAGTTTTTCTTTGTTTCTCATACAGGGCTTGACATTTGGCAGTGTGAGCTTCTAGAGGCCACAGGAGGTGACTATATATTAACTTTCAGATGTCATAAATTGTCAGGTTTCTCAGAAAATGGTGTAACCTTTCGCCAGTTACTGCATAAGGGAGGGCTTAGCGGGCATGTGTTTGGTAATGACCACATATCCAGTGATTCATAGAGAGATGCAGTCTTTGGAAAATGAGACCGAACATGCTTTAGAGGTGAACAGTGTTCTATTACCCATCTCTATAGCATTATAGTAGAATTCCTTATAGCAAAAAATGTATGTTATTTTTAATCCGGTAATATTGATTCTTGGCCTAGATTTGTCAAAGTTCCTGTCTGTGCATTTAAATACATTGTGGAAGTGTTGGAGCCTTCGGGAGGAAATTGCCTCAGCTCTCCATTATTGAACAGAAGTCAGTGCAGTGTAATTACAGCCTGAATCTCTGAACAATAGATTACAAATGTTGCCTGTTCCAGAAATAGAAACAAGAAAAGAATGCCAGACCCATTACAATATAACAAAACAGTCTGTTCAGGACACAGTCATGCAAAATAAACCCACAATTTGTTGTACATGATTAAATAACTTGGGTGTAAAATAAAAAGGCAACAATTTGTACTTATTATCTAGTACATTTTTTCGGATGACTCTGGCAGATGCGGCTGTTAATACATAGAGATATGCTTGCAATGTGTCCTAACCTCCATATCCACAGTGTAATGAACTCATTACACATCATTTATAGATTTGAATGCATGATATTAATCTATGTATCGTGGTTTGAATACACAATTGGCAAGTGATATCTTTCAAAAAACAGATCGGAGGTATTGTTTAAAATAAAATACTGTATTAACAACAATAAATATGCCTGGGAAAGCCTGCATATGTGTGTGTGGGGGTATATATATTGTATATATATATATATATATATATATATATATATATGTGTGTGCGTGCGTGTGTGTGAATAATTCTTAGAAAAGTCAGTGGGGTATAAAACAGCACTGGTCTTAAAATACATTTTGAAAGTTGAGTGGGTTTGGCACAACATGAGGGAGAATTTTCTATCCGTTCATGTATGTGGAATTAAAGCATTTGATAGATGAAGTGCTGATACTTTGTATTCTTGTGGTGCCATTTGTTTTTGTTTTCTATGGATTGTCCCTGGATAAATGTTCGAACATGATCTGTGCTTTGAAAGTACTGGCAAATTTGCATTGAATGTATTAAATTCAAAACATGCTTCATTATGGTTTTTAAGGGCCATATGTAGAGTATGAAAATAAGGAATAAACCTACAGCACCACCCCGGGAGGTTTGTGGGGCCTCTTGGAAATCTGAACTGGTAGTTTATTGTAAGGGAACACTAGTGGGATTCCAGCGACCTGCTCCCCTTGTAAAAACTGAAGAACTAGTCATTTAACATGGTGAAGGGAAAGAAGTTATTCGCTGCAGATTTCAGTTTTGGACTTTTGTAAAAACTAGAGAGCCATGCAAACGCAGCTATTAAGTTGTATGCACGGCAGATTTCTCCATGTTATTTTAGAACACCTGGGTCCCCTGAGAGCCCGTGGAGATTTGTGAAGTGTTGCTGCTGGAATTTTTTCAAGCTGTAATTGCACTTGCTTTATCCTTGGGGAGAACTTAAACACAAACAATAGATGTGATTGGCACCCGAAGGTGAACTGAGATGCTTTGCTGTTCAAAGAAACTAAAGAAAATGATAAAAATATAGTATTTACCACAAGATGATTTGTGGACAGCTGAAGGAACAATATATGTGAGACATCTGGACTTAGCCAAGCGGGCCCTTATATTTCCTTGTGGCAGCAAATGTGGTTTTGAGGACAGTCCACAAAATGTGACAGTTTTAAAATATTTGCGGTTGCATTGTAACACCTGGGAGGAATAATTCTGTTGTACTCACTGACTTTTTGCTTTTAATTGCACATAAATGTTTTCTCAGTTCGGGGCACAAAAATGTTTAAAGGGATAGTTCACTCAAAAATTAAATATTATCATAATTTACTCACCTTTAGGTTAGTTCTAACTGTATAACTTTCTTTTGTGGAACACAAAAAGTGAGAATTTGAATATTAAGCTGGTTGTTCTTGGCATAGAGCACACAAGTTACAGTATATAGACTACTTTCATGATACATGAATAGTGTTTTTTTAAGACATTTGTTAAGCTTTTTCATTTTGGGGTGAACTATTCCTTTTTAGCATTATATATAAATCTTAGATCCATGGAAGAGCAAGGCGATTTCGTAGAAGCCTCAGCTTTGGCATTTGGTTTAAAAAATGTCATGTACACTTATATTTAAAGTGCAACTTCAAGTACATTTAAAATGTCATGTACTTTGAAAATCACATTACCCTAGACCTCTTCTGGCATTGATCTAATGGCACAGGCTTTTATGGAAGCTGTCTCAATGCGCAATCTTTAAAAAATCACAGCTTTATCTTTTGCCCTCAGATCTCGACAAGAAAAACTGAAGTTGTTTGTTCAAAGCCTCAAAGCAATGAGCTTCACTCTTGATCCCTGATTTATTATGGCTCGAGGACAGTGTTCAATAACAAACATAGCTCTGCCCTCAGTGTAGCTCTGAGTGTCAAAAAGAGCTCCGTTGGGTGAGGTGTCTAAGGTCCAACTCGGGGTGAGAGGCCACATGCTGGGTCTCCTATCATGCTCACCCCACCAGCCCAATGACCTGTGAACACACAGCTGTCTGCTGAGACTGCTCATACGGAGTTATTTTTGTTATTAAACCACTGAAGCAGAACAAATAGGAAAGAAGACACAGATGTCCAGATATGTGATGCAAAAAGTGAAATTTTGTTGGACACATTTAATACTTATGCATTTTATAACTACTGTATTGTGGTGTTCCATAGTTACGTTTTTGAAAAATAACTTCACTTATAAGAAAAATGCAGAAAGAACATGGCTGATTCAAATAATCTATTCTAAGGACACTTTATATAGGAAGGTCATCGGTGTTCACATATTCCTCTATGAATATTTGAAGCTGTGGTAGTTAATTTGATTTCTGTTTCAAAGCTAAAGTTTCAAAGGTGCATAAAGCAATCTAACTCTCATGTAATATTATAGTTTGTACTTTTAGCGGAATGTATCTGTCTGAGTAAAATCTAGTTTGGTACGGTTGGTTTCTGATATACGCAATATTCAAAGCACCTTCATGGTACAGGCTTTGTTCTTTAAAGGGATATTTCACCCAGGAAGTGAAAATTCTTACATCGACTAAATTCTTGCATGACTTTCTTATGTTGAACACAAAAGGAGATATTTTGAAAAAAGTTTTAAATTAAGTCAATGGAGTCCAGTGCTGTTTTAGAGCCCATTGACTTTAATTGTATGTACCAAGGCTAATGAAACATTCTTTAAAAAGATCTTATTTTGTGTTTCACAGAAGAAAGTCATAAAGGTTTGAAACGACATGAGGGTAAATCATTTAATTATGACATTATTTTAATTTCCTTAAGGTTGATCCTTATAAATGATCAATTCCAATTAATTACCTATCAAATAATTGAATAGCTAAATGTCTGAACAGTCCTTCTGTCCAGCATTACAGTATATCATTGTTTCACATTTTTAATGAGGAATGCAGTCAGAAGTTATTGTTGAACACATTTCAAACAAAGTCAAACATTAAAGCAGTTTTCAGGAAGAATATGCATATTTGTAATATGCTGTGATGCTATGTGCTGCATATGCAGTAAATGTAAGTGCATGTGTGAAAGAGTATGGATGAGTGAGTGAGTGAGTGAGTGAGTGAGTGAGTGAGAGAGAGAGAGGGGGAGAGTTTGTTCCGGGGAGTTGACAGAACCAGCTGACGTGCTGAGGCGTGACTTTTCCTCTATTTAGCACCCTGCAGGATTACTCGCACAAGAGATGTGGATATGCAGATGACAAAAATAAGTGATAAGAAGCAGAGAGAAAGAGAGAGCAGGAGAGAGAGAGTGAAGGACAGGCTCTTGTAGAAGACGGACATAGTTTGGAGGTGGGATGAATTAGTGGCTTTGCCAGGAATGATATCTCAGAGGTCTTATGAGAAAGAACACGTTGGAAAAGCAGATACATAAATGGCACGCTATCGCAGTAAGAATATGACATATTAAAGTCAGTCTAGATAACACAGAGGTGCATATACCTTACTGAGAAGAGCATATTTGTAGAAATCACTGTTTCTGCAGTATTTCATACTTAAATATCTGGCTCTGTTCCAAAACTTAGTAAAGTGAACTGCCTCCTAATCAAAGATCTTTTAAAAAGAATAGTTCACCCTTCACATAAATAAACTCACAATTGATTTCAATGAAGTTTTCCATTAACAGTGGTTCACAGTACTATACAACTAAACGTACGTAACATAGACTTGTATTTAGTAATATAATATATTTTATGGATTTATTGAATAAACAACAATAATCTGTTTTGAATCACAATGATATTTTAATCAGTAAATTTCAGTATACAATGAAATATGATATAATATTTTCCATAATAATAACATAATAACATAATATGGATATAATAACATAATTTAGAGTATTTGTATTCAACATCCCGATACATAGAAGACCTATGGATGTATTGAACATTTCTCATTTCGTCTTGGATTGTTTTTTCACACGCTGAACTTGTCTCAATGCATTCTGGAATCTCATACATGTGATGCTGCATTAGAGTGTGGTCAAAAAGTATTTTAGAAGATAGGTTTATTAAATTATATATTTATTTAAAAATCATGTATTCAGGTAATTTGTTCGTGGAGATAAGTGTGAATTGGTAGACTGAAGTTTTAAGGTTAAATGTATGAGCCAAAAATCAACTCAATCAAAAGGTTAAAATAACAAAGACTTAAACTACTTCAGTTTCATTGTGCATTGAATTTATTTAATACAATATTTAATTCACAAGAATTTGAGTTGAGGAATTACTGAAATAAATTGTTGCCCAAAAGTCTTTTCCACGGAAACACTCTAATTTATTGAAGAGTGCACAGTCTGTAATATGATTTCATATATATTTAAAGTCATAGCAAAACAGTCTAATCAGCATTAAGTTATGGAACATGGCGTTTGGCTGAGAGACACACTGTAAAGTGCAGAAAGACACATAGCAAATGAGGCATGTGTGTACAGCACTACACACACACACACACACACACACACACACACACACACACACACACACACACTTTGCAGAGGCTGACACTATGTAATACTGAGTTGACTGTGCAGTGCTGACAGAAGACACTTCCAGACTGATCTGGGATCTGCTCCTCCGTCTCTCTCATAGTGGGTATTGTATACTTTTTAGAAGAATGGAGCTGGTCTAAGATCAGAATAAGAAAGACATCCATCAGGAGCATTCCCAGCAGCTCTCCATAGAGATAGCTGCCATAACCTCAACTCAGCTCATCTGCTCAGTAAAATACCCCTTATCCTGCTCTTTGTTCCTTCCCCGCCCTCTCATTCATCTAAGCAGAGATGCCTGGCAGAAAAGAGACAAAGAGCCAGTAAGAGTGAAGACGATCCACAGTTCAGACTGATCACAAAGCCCAAGGAGATCTCTTGTCATGCTTGCAGTGCAAAAACTCCACATTGCTTTTTCAATCCATTCAGCGGCTTGCTATTCTCACTACGGCAAAAACGCATTTTCAGAAATATATAAAAAAGAGACTTTTAATAGAGTAGTAGACTGTTAGGTTAGGGTAGAGTTAGTGGAATAAGTTGAAATGTTCGTAAAAAGTTACTTAAAGTGTATGCAGATTTTAAGCAGACAATCTACTACTCTATCAGAATAAAGTGTTGCATTTAAGGCTGGGCAAAGTGATAATTTACAGGCGATTGTGTCAAAAATGCAGCTGCACAGTTAAACTAAATCTGTCATGAATAAAATGAATATGAAGTGTTAATTGCACCATTAAATTTAGATCTGCTCATGTTGTATAATCATTCTTTTTATGTATTTGTACAGGGTTGCACAATATAACCAATCACACATGAGTCTGTTGAGCTTATAAATGCAATGGCCAATCAGAGGCATTCAGATGAGTCATCAATTCACCCTCTGTCAATAATTTTACATATATTTACATAAATGTATTTTTCGGAAGTTTTTGTTGATTTGATGTTTAATTTAGTTATCATTTACTCATATATTTTTGGACTAAAAAATCTTTATTATATTTAAATATATAAAGTATATTATATATATATATATATATATATATGTGTGTGTGTATATGTATATATATATATATATATATATATATGTGTGTGTGTGTGTGTGTATATATATATATATATATATATATATACACTGACCAAAATGATAAACACAACACTTTGGTTTGCCCAGGGGGGCCCAAAAACCAGTCAGAATCTGGTGTGACCACCATTTGCCTCACACAGTGTAACACATCTCCTTCGCATAGAGTTGATCAGGTTGTTGATTGTGGCCTGTGGAATGTTGGTCCACTCCTCTTCAAAGGCTGTGCGAGGTTGCTGGATATTGGCAGGAACTGGAACACGCTGTCGTATACGCCGATTCAGAGCATCCCAAACATGCTCAATGGGTGACATGTCCGGTGAGTATGCTGGCCATGCAGGAACTGGGATGTTTTCAGCTTCCAGGAATTAAGTACAGATCCTTGCAACATGGGGCCGTGTATTATCATGCTGCAACATGAGGTGATGGTCGTGGATGAAGGGCACAACAATGGGCCTCAGTATCTCGTCACGGTATCTCTATGCATTCAAAATTACATCAATAAAATGCACCTGTGTTTATTGTCCATTACAAACGCCTGCCCATACCATAACCCCACCGCCACCATGGTCCACTCGATCCACAATGTTGACATCAGCAAACCATTTACCCACATGACGCCATACACGCTGTCTGCCATCTGCCCTGTACAGTGAAAACCGGGATTCATCCGTGAAGAGAACACCTCTCCAAAGTGCCAGACGCCATCGAATGTGAGCATTTGCCCACACAAGTCGGTTACTACGAACGAACTGCAGTCAGGTCGAGACCCTGATGAGGACAACGAGCATGCAGATGAGCTGCCCTGAGTTTGTGCAGAAATTCTTTGGTTTTGCAAACCGATTGTTGCAACAGCTGTCCGGGTGGCTGATCTTAGACGATCTTGGAGGTGAAGATGCTGGATGTAGAGGTCCTGGGCTGGTGTGGTTACACGTGGTCTGCGGTTGTGAGGCTGGTTGGATGTACTGCCAAATTCTCTGAAACGCCTTTGGAGACAGCTTATGGTAGAGAAATTAACATTCAATTCACGGGCCACAGCTCTGGTGGACATTCCTGCAGTCAGCATGCCAATTGCACGCTCCCTCAAAACTTGCGACATCTGTGGCATTGTGCTGTGTGATAAAACTGCACATTTTAGAGTGGCCTTTTATTGTGGCCAGCCTAAGGCACACCTGTGCAATAATCATGCTGTCTAATCAGCATCTTGAAATGCCACACCTGAGAGGTGGATGGATTATCTCGGCAAAGAAGTGCTCACTAACACAGATTTAGACAGATTTGTGAACAATATTTGAGAGAAATAGGCCTTTTGTGTACATAGAAAAAGTATTTAGATCTTTGAGATTCAGCTCATGAAAAAATGGGGGCAAAAACAAGTGTTGTGTTCAGTGTGTATATATATATATATATATATATATATAATTTATTTTCAAAATATATAAAAAATGCATTTTGTATTTGCCCAAAATTTATTTAAGAGATGTAAATGTATTATTTGTTCCACTTGATGTGCATTTTGTAATGTATTTTGGCATTCTGTGGTTAAAATTAGATTTTCAAATTTGAAAAATATAATTCCTTAACCCTCATGGCCAACATATACATACATGTATATATAAGCATATGCCATTTAAGATTAAGTAAAAAAAACTATGCTTACAAAATGTAAATTATAGACTCCTTTTTAGACAGTTGTCAACTACAGATGAAAGAGTTTCCTAAACTACAGGATTTGAAGTCCTTTGCTTGTGAAAATACAACTTGTAAAGCTTTGCTGGTTGTACCAAAGCTTAGTCTTGTCTGTGGCATGCAGTCAACATGTGTTATTGCACTCCCAGCTTGTCGAACCGGAGACATAAACCTCTAGGACACCTTAATCTCTGCAGAAATATTCCCTGACACACAGTTTTGTGCCTCTACCTGCTTCATATGAATAAATCATCCGTCCAAACTGGCGGTCTGTCTCTGTACTCAGCACTGGCAGCGGTGCTTCATTCCCAGAACTGCCGGAGATATGGCTTTATACTCTGCGGGCCTGGATAAAGGCTCATATTGAGCTCAATATTTCCTGAGTCGATAGGGTGAAGAGAAAGACTGAACATTTGTGATAAAAGTGCCACAACATGCCTTAACTGATGTATTACCCCATTTATTTGGTGAAGGGAAGGAGATCCAGGGGACATTGGATAAGAGTGTTGTCTTTTGTCACAACTGGTGAAAGTCAGAGGACGTACACACTTTTTCCTCAGAGTTGTACGTGATGGTGGGTTGGGGATTATGTGGTATCTGTGGGACATTGTGCAATGTCATCAGAGCTGTTTGTGGAAAGGCAGATGGAGGAGGACAGAGGGAGGGATGGGGTGTCTTGAAAGAAAAGAAGGGGAAATGGAAGAGAGGAGTGAAATATCAGACATTCAGGGAGAGTTGGACATCAATCACCAAAGCCTGTCAGAGAAGAGGTCTGAATCAGATTCATTAAAGCCTTAACGTGTATCTCTCCCCTCTGCTTCTTGTAAATTTGTGTTGCATGAGATGTTTAAAGAGGCACATATTAATGAAGTACCGAATACTAGAGCAAGAGTTTCTCAGTAGGGGAGTAGAAGTGACACATTATAAACCTTATCAGCCTAGCTCATGAATATTAATTAGATGACAACTGATTTTCTGAAAGGCAGGTAATTGGGCACTAATTGTAGCTTTACTGTTCAAATTTGACAATTATTTCCAAAAAAGGAGAGCAGGGAGACAAATATTGAAATTTGACGTGTTACTACAGTCCTGATTATTACATACTCTTAAAATATGTATGATACGACATAATTGATTAATCTGTTGCTCTGACATTCCAGAAATGTTCAGTTTGAGCTCATATTTGACCCCTGTACACTATAAACATGTAGCTATTTCAGCTCTGGAAAGTTTTAGAATGATTTTATATATTACTATATTAAATACTAGGTAAAATAATTTGAAATATATTTTTTTAATGACACTATCCCTCAACAACTTTTCTGTATTAAATAAGGCTGACATAGCCTAACAATCCATCTCTGTGGTCCGCTCATCTATTGATAGATAGATACATGGCCGGTATGTGCAGTGTCATTATATATGTTTAAAGCAATGGTTAATTGCAGTTGGTGGGAATAAAATATTTAAGTTTTTCACAAAAATGTAATGACTGCCATTCAACGTTTCATGCATCTTGTATTTGTTTAATTAAATTGTTTACTGTAGATGAATCATGTTTTTAGCGACAAATAAGAGTGCACAGTCTAGTATTAGCTTCTGTTTAACATACACTATATTGCCAAAAGTATTGGGTCACTCCCTTCTAATGAAAGTTTGACTACTTTAGTAATTTCCATGAGTACAAATCTTAATGTTTAAGCATATAACAATATTCTAGGGAATTGTGTGCTTCTAATTTTATAGCAAAAGTTTGGACTGGACCCATTTCTATTCTAACAAGACAATGCCTCTGTGTATAAGGCAAGGATCAAAGAGAAACGATGATTCAGTCAGTGTGGAAGAACTTGACTGGTCTGCAGAAAGAACTTTAAATGCAGACCTTGAGCCAAAAAATCATTACCAAACACAAATGACATATGGGTACAGTAATTTCATACACTTCAAAACTATTGCAACAGAGCTGGAAATACAATTTTTAAGTACATTAATTAGGTTTCCAGCTTTGTTGCCACAGTTTGGAAGTGCTTTTTCTCTTCTAAACAAGGGGGGTGTCCCAGTACTTTTGTCCATATAATGAATGTACAAGTCATTGGTGTTTGGTGATGAGTTTTTGGCTCAAGGTCTGCATTTAAAGTCACACCAGAGGTGTTCAGCTGGGATTAGGACTAGGCTTTCTGCAGACCAGTCAAGTTCTTCCACACTGACTGAATCATCATTTCTCATTGATCCTTGCCTCATACACAGAGACACTGTCATGTTAGAATAGAAAAGGGTCCTGCTCAAACTGTTGCTATAAAATTAGAACCACACAATTCCCTAGAATATTATTATATGCTTAAACATTAAGATTTGTACTCATGGAAATTACTAAAGTAGTCAAACCTTTCATTAAAAGGGGGTGACCCAATACTTTTGGCAATATAGTGTATGTTCCCATCAGTTTTACATAAAATCAGAGCAGAAAATATAAAAAATTCAGTAGATTCTGTATGGGTCTGCATGCAAGTATATTCTATATGAAGTATATTCTCGAAAATATTGTGTCTTTATATGAAATCTTTCGAGACAGTCATAGTTAATTATTTGTGAGTTTGTATGTATAGGCATTAAACCGGCATTATACAGAACATGAATATTCATTAGCAAGCCTGCAAACTTTGCTGGTATTTGCATAAATGTTAATGATGTATGAGTGTTTGTGCTGCTTGTGTCTCAGGAGCTATGGGAACTGAGCATTCGTCCATCTCGTATTCACTCTATAGAATCCTCTTTGAGCACTGATATCTCTGTCAACCCCCAACCCACTGCTTTCACTGGACTCACAATGTCATGAGCTACTCTGAAGGATACGGCTTATTTGTTTTTCTATAATATGGTCAGTGCTGTTGGTGTTAAAGGAATGTGTAGGCATTTCCATTTCCCTGCTAAATAAAAAAAAACACCATGTCTTTGTAAAAACATACAGAACCAAAGAAGAATGAAAGATGCAGAGTCTGCTCTCTAAATTACCCTGAACGATAGTAAATGTTCTTTGAGACTGCGCCTCATTCTTTTCCATCTTCTCATCAAAACGTATAAAAGACCTTCAGTATGTGTGGTAAAAACAATAGATTTCGCAGTGTAGTGTGATCTTATATGATATTTGTAGTGCGGTTTCTCAGAGAGCATGTTAATCTTTCATTTTTATGGATCTTCACATACCTCGCTGCCAGAGAGATGCTCATCTACTACTGGCAAACAAAAGCAGCAGCAAAGTCTCACACAATTTCCATGGCTCCTGAGGTCTGAACCCCTCAGAGGTTGTCGGGTCACCGGGTCACCAGAAAGCCTAATCTGCTGTGTTTGTCCAGAGAAATTTACAGGCTTTTTATGTACGTGCACAGTGATGGTGACCTGTGTGTGGTCCAAAACATCACTCTCTCTCACTATATCACCAAATCACATGTGTCTGCAACAATTCTTTCATCCCCTCTCTTGTTTTGGTCTCGGTATTTTGTAAAAAGCTACCCTTTAGGGCCGTAATGGCTGTTTTTCATTTCCCAAAGCCTAATGACCATAATTCACTGCATCGCCTATGCTGAATTAATGCATAAATGTGGAGGGTAGAAAATAGCCTTTCACCTCTTCCTGTGCCGTTCTTTATTCATGCCAATCCCTATCTTTGCTTTATAAATTATGAATCAAGCCCAATTATGACCGCAGGCCCATTTCACTGATGGCCATTTCACTGGTTCTCCTTCTACTTTAATCTATGCTTTTTACACTCACACAGGCCATTAGTGTTTTAATTTCTCAGACCTGGTGGCTAAGTCTGAGTTTCAGCGCTCCAACAGTAACTTCTACGAGCTGCCCAAATGACCTTCCCTCAGTTAACCCGTCCCGCACTGGCTCCTTCCTGCATAATAGATAAAGCTAAGACTTGGGAGGAGAGGGAGGGCATGGGACACGAGCCAATATTACCTGTGAATTCATTTTTAATGAGGTAAACAGGTCTGTCCGGGTCATGAGGGTGACTGTGAATTGTGAGTCCTGTCTCATCATTGCTCCCTTCTCCTCTGACACTTTACCCAGCCGCAGGCAGGGCTTCTCCGCTCATAATTAGATCTCACTTGTGCTGATAGAAAGTGCCCTGCTAGCCGTCAAGCTCTCGCTTCTTCTGCGAATGGACTGCCACCAATTACGTGGGTAAATGAACTGAATGCGAGCTGTGCACTCAGCAACCTTTTCTTTAATTTGTAGAGCCCATACCTCTGGGTAGATTCCGTTATAGCCAGCAAATGTGGAGTAATAGGGAAAAAAATATGTACCGAGACACTTGAGAAAAACTTTGTTTAGAATTACATGAAAGCATTGTGCTACTGTTGCTTTGTGTTTAAGAAATGGTTGAAAAAGCTCTTTTAAAAGCTGTAAGCAGTAGACCAGCATTGGGAGCTACATTTTTCTGATGTTTGGCAGTAGTTTCGCTGTTTTTAAACCAATACTGTATCATTCCAGTAACAAGTTTCTCTATCCAACAAGTAGCAAAGTAACAAGGTCAAATAGTTTTTAATGGCATATTGTGTGCGTATACAGGTTCACTGCCAAGTGAGCTGAGATAACCAAAACTGCTTCTCCTGTTTAGTGTTGGAAAGTCAACAATGTAATAATTGTTAATCAGTTAGGTTGGTTATGTCAGTACATTTTAAGTGAACTGATCAAATAAAGGATTCAATTATTTGAGTCCCTTATTTTGGATCCTGAAATATTTAGTTAAATGCTGCCATTTTTAAGTGTCAATTAATTTGCTGAAGTTTGATGCGGATTATTCATGCAAACACTTTGTGTGTGTGTGTGTGTGTGTGTGTGTGTGTGTGTGTGTGTGTGTGTGTGTGTGTGTGTGTGTGTGTGTGTGTGTGTGTGTGTGTGTGTGTGTGTGTGTGTGTGTGTGTGTGTGTGTGTGTGTGTGTGTGTGTGTGTGTGTAATGTGTGTGTGTGTGTGTGTGTGTGTGTGTGGTGTGTGTGTGTGTGTGTGTGTGTGTGTGTGTAAGAAAAACAGCTCTGATCAGATCTGTTAACCTGTGTTTTTGCATATCTCTGCGCAGCCAATAGCGAGAGTTTGGGGTGTGGCTACTGTATCTGAGCCAGAGAGTATTTAGCTGGTTTGAAGACTTGCCAAAATACAAAGAGACATATAACGGGGTAAAACAAGCGTAAACAGCATTGTTTTTACAAGATGGAAGATTGTGATGGAATGTTTGCATTTTAATCAATACGACAAACTTGCAGAGTTTGTTCTCGACAAGTGAGCTAAACTTCAAATATGTTGGACCTTTTATTGAAAGCAGTCTACTTTTACCTATTGACTCATGCCTTGACTTAGACCTGTAAGAGCTATGTTTGTGCTGTTTGAGGTGAGTGAGGCGTGACATGCGAAAGGGGCATTTGCCAAGGTTGTCTATTTCCACTAGGTGACACTAGGAACACAGAAACTGCATACTCCAGCTTTAAAGTGTGTTAATAATTTTCACTTGTTTTCCCATTAAATATCTAAAAATCCTTAAAACATAAATACATTTACAAAGAAACACTTTTTTTAGCTTAAAGAAATATAAGCCCTTTACAGCTTCAATGTAGTTTGGTTAGTTGCTTGTAGTAATAGCTAACAAGTTTTGTGTTTGGGCATATATCCTACATTATTGTATATAGACAATGAAAAAATATAAGAGTTCATTATATATGCGCATGATTTGGAGGTCTATGCAGTAAGTATGTTCACGCTGTTGCTGTTGTTTCAGAGAGCTGCATGCAGGTAACTTGACTGTAGTCTGAGTTAAGAGTAGCTACTTCAGTTTCAAAGAAGATTCCCCAACAACCAGACACTGGTATTTGCCTGTTTTTCCCCTCTGACTCAGAGGATCTAAATGTGCCTCTTTTTAAACACTACAATAAGTATAAACATCTTCTCACAAGCTGGGTTCCTGTAGCTTGTGTCTGGTTCTGGCTAGAAGAAATTGGCTGTTGGGGAACGATGCACACACCGTTGTCATCTGGGAAATCAGTTGGTGGATGCATTTTCCCGTGGATGTCAACAACACAGGGACGCCTGACGAACCTGGAGTGCTCCCGCTCCCACTGCTATTCCCTGCGAAGCGCTGTGATTCGATGAAGGAAAGAGTGTGAGAGAAAGGTGAGAGTACGAACAGATGGAGAGGGGGTGATAGTGTTCTCCGGAAGATAGAGACCCTGAGAAAAAAGATGTTTACACATACACACACTCACTCACTGATGTTCATGCACTTCATTTGTGTTATGTTCTGTGCATATCGGCAGACATAAATAGATAGACATACTGACTGAATATATGACATTATGGTGGGCGTTATATTAATGCACTTGCATAAAGTCCCTTATAAAGGATTAGGAGTTGACATCTCATTCTGGCTGCTTTTCCCTCCACCACCCACCACATATATACTGTACATTTCCAGAAAAACACAAACATGCACACCATTACCAAGAGCATCTCTCTGTGGAGTTCACCTTGGGAAATATCCAATGCCTGTTCATCTCTGTTCCTCGCATTGTACTTTTCCATTCAAGGCAAACCTGAAATTGATATAATTTTTTCCTCGTGACAGGAAAAAAAACTTGCTTTTGAATTTGATCAGTGGCTGGGCCTGATTTGAAATGTAGTGATTCTCTCTCTGAAATGAGACCTAGATTAAAATCCCATGTCGACCGGGCATATCATCACAGATTCATGACTTATTGAGCACAGGCTGATGGGGGTTGATTTTTCTCTCACCAGAATAATTTTTTTCTTGATTCCTCTCTAGGGGTTCGAGCGCCCCGTCTCCACGGGTGCCTCTGTGTTGCCCCCCAAGAGGACTAAAGGTCAGTTTTTGACACGACGAGAGACATCATCTCATTGCTAATGAAATATGTTTCTCGTTTGAAATGAGGAAGCCTGGAGTGAAAAATCAGATCTGCTGGCTCTTTGTTCCATGCTTATTTAAAGAAAAGCTGCTGTTTGCACAAACGCCTGGTGCCTTATAGTCCGGTAATTGCAGCTGGCTTGGTTGGATGTTCTTCTACCTGCAGTGTACGTGGGGGGAGGTGTTTGTGGGTAGTGCAGATGGAAAGGTGAATAACCTGACACTCTGAAAGGGAAGAGTATTTACAGAAGCTCAGGGGAGCACGAAAAGCCGGAGGTTGCAGCACAGAGATGGTTCCACTTAGGAGAGGCGTTTAAGGTTTAAAAAAGGGAGAACCAACCTTGATTAAAATGACTCTTTTGGGGGGGTTTTCCATGGCGAGGTTGGATTTAGGGGATTAAAGGTTGATTATGCTGATCACCGTATATAATCCAATCATTCACCATGTCATGCTCGTCAACAAACACACAAGGTCCTTCCTCCTTTATCCTCCCTGTTAATTCTAATCTGAAATGTATGCTAATGCAGCTTGGGATATATCCCTTTCATCCAATCATTGGCTGCTCCAGTTTATAGTAAATGGTCTCTCTCTTTTTCTCTTTCGCCTCCTCTCTTCTCAGTGTGTGTGCGTGTATGTATGAGTTTGCGACTCAGCCTTGAGGCATCCCGTTTCAGCTCCTCAGCTTCCAGTCAGAGGGAGAAAGGGGAGGGGGGTGTATATAAGAGAGTGGTAGGTGGGAGTGGGGTCTGACCGCAAAGTGTCTACTGTTTAAAAGAAAGGGACTTCTTCCTCCCTCTCTCTCTCTCTCTCTCTTTCAATCATTCCCTCTCTCAGCATCAGCAGACATACACTGGCTGGATGAAGCACTCTCACTGAGAGCAGAGAGACAGGAGGAAATGACAGGACTGTCATTTGTCTAAAGAAAATTAAAAAGCACTTCAAGAGTTCCTGATGTTTTTAACCTTCCGTTTGGCAACACATCACAGTTCCCTAGACGGAGGCATGTCTCTGAGCCTGTAGAGAACGATTGGTCTCACTAAGGTAAGCTGTGATGCTTCAAGTCACTTCCATCTACCTGTTAGTGTGACATATTTGCATGTTAAATGACTCTGTGATCTTTATGATTGTTATTAAATGCTAAATCTGAATCATGGTTTAAAGGATATTGTGGCACTTTGTAATACTGTTGTATAACAAGAGTCATGTTTTACACTGTGCAAAAATTTTACCTTTAGGTGTACAACAGCTTGTCACTGAGGCAGTACCCTTAAAAGGACAACTTTGAGCCTTATCTACCCCTAAAGGGTTTATATTTGTACCTTAGAGTAGCAATATGCATCATTAATGTACTACCATGCACATTTTAGGGGTAAATGTAGTACAAAGATGTACCTTTGAAGGTACTGCCCCATTGACAAGCTATTATACCCCTAAAGGTACACTTTGTGCATATGTTTTCTGACAGGGTTATTGTTAGCTAGGGACTTCTAAGGCTGATGCATTGGCTTGCTTTAGGCTGCTCATTATGGTTTATAGGGAATGTGGTCCACATTTGTTTTAAGCGCAGCAATTATTCCAGCTCCATTTGAGGGGGGAATACAGTAGTGCGTGCTCTGAGTGCTGATAGTTTGGCGTAACTCTACACGTGGCGGGCTTGTCTGCAGCTGTGGGTCTGCCGGTGTCCGTTACCTGGCACACAGTGTTATGCCTTTCCAGGATCTTTGTCTTCTCTCCAGCCAGGGAGAGCAGCAGCTGGTTTGTGTTAGTGCTTCTCTCTTTAGTCTGCTGCTCCTCGTGTAGCTCCGCTGTCAGCTGCCAGCTTTTTCTCTCGCCTCATCCGCGGGGGGGGGTGTTGAGCGGTTCTCGGATCAGTGCGCTGTCCTTACTGATGGGTTGTATCCGTTTAGGAGAATGGAGAAACTGAGGTGATGAGAAGATGTGCGTGTGTGTGGCAGTAGGGGGGAGGGGTCTAGGCTGGGAAGCGCAGGGGCTGAGATACGCCTTATGAGTGCGTATAGTGAACGAGGAGGGGGTCAATGACAGAGACCCCCTGGATCCAAGGGTCCTAAATGGGAGGGAGGTTCTTCTGGGAATGAAGGAAACTTAGTCGTTAGCATTGAGGGGCAAAACTCATGACTGCATAAAGGATACTTGGTTATGTTTTCTTCTCTTCAATTTCTTTTTTGAGAAAAAGAAATGTGATGTGAGTGTTCTCAGAATACGACTGAACACATTAAACATTTCTATTTCATAATAGCCCTAATATTTGATATTTTTTGTTGCGTGATGCCAATGCCTCCTGGGTAGTTAAAATCTCCTCAGCTCTCTAATGCCATCATTATCTTGAAGGCATTAGAAGTGCCAACCACACATGGTTGTTGCCTAGACATATTGTTTAAATGTTTTATGATGTTATGTGCAGTGTATTCATTGACAGTGCCCTCAGAACAAAGCTGAGTGGGAAACTAGCCTTTGTTTGAACAGCTGTCAGCTCTGCTCCTGGCCTGGCAATGCATTTGGAACGGCTATTTGGACCCTCTGTGTTCTCCTATGGTTGTCTGTCTGTCTGTCTGTCTGTCTGTCTGTCTGTCTGTCTGTCTATCTCTGTATCAATATGTTTGTCTATTATAGGTCTGTCAGTCAATTAAATAATTAAATGTAATTAATCACATGAAATGCTGATTAATTAGTCACAAATAAACTAATCACAATTAATCACATATATCAATTATTTGCTAAGGAAAACAATCAAATGAAGATAATTAAAATCCATCAAGTTATTTTGGCAGACAAATAAAGATAAATAAAATGAACAGTTACTTGATGTTTTTATAATGATATGTCAAGTTTAACTTTCAAAAAGTATTTGTTTCATTCTTTTTATCTATCTATCTACATCTATCATCTGTCTGTCTGTCTGTTTCTGTTTGTCTGCCTGTCTGTCAGTCTCTTTGAAAAATGCTCTGTAAAGAAGGATTATTTTCTTCCACACTCAAAATTAGCCACAGAGGCATTCAGAATGATTTGTCGGCATTAGTGAACAAAGATTTCCTCAGTAGACTTCAGTGTGTTAAAGTGTCACAGCCCCAGATGGTTTTAATGGCTGTCTGATGCTAATGTAACATGGCTAAGAAACCATGAGCTCAAAGCACTGACAGTGTCCCTATCAGTGGCTACCAAGAGATGAGCCCACGTGTCTTCTTCCTCAGAAGTGAGGAACTCTGGTTTGTTGTTAGTGACCCTACGTGCTAGAATGTATTCGTCACTACAATCCCGGGATAAGGAAAGTTTTAAGTTAGCAGAGGAGTTTGGGATGTTGTAAAAGAGAATCAGAGTATCTGAATTGATGACAATTCTGCCTCCAATATGAACTGTGAAAATAGATGTCTTAATCTCCCAGTCAATATTCTTGCATTTCAGTGTGGGAAAACAGATGTTTCTTTCCAGAAGGAGGAAAAACGTTCGATAGGGTCAATAAGTTGAAAGAGCTGGTTGCTCCGTCCCAGAAGATCATACTGGGATATGAAGCTATTTACTATAGGTATGTAGTGTAAGTAATTGGATCTAGCAGCATGCAATTTATAGGTCTTTTTTTCAGAGAACAGCCATGCTAAGTCATACTTGATCATGGCTTATCTTCCTAAGCCAGCAAGAACAAGCTAAATGTATTGGTGTTGGATAAAAAGCAATTTCCTTAAACACACAAAGAAAAAACATACTAGCTTATATTTTTTTTTAGAACAGGAAAGAATGACCAATAGATTTCCATTTTGGGAACGGATTGCTTTGTGCCTATGAAAAAAAATGACCTCCATGTTCAAATAAGTCTTTTTACTCACTAGAAAATTGACTTCTGGATTAAAATACAGTCTTTTATTCTTTGCAGTTCCTGCCAGACCACAATATATCCTTTAGAAAACAAACAAAAAAATGTAAAACAAATTATCTTTCTAAGGCCAATATGTGAGGCACTGTCTGCATGGTGTGTGTTTGAACTTTGTTGCGACAAACGGGAGTCAGAAATAGCAGGAGTTTGTGCTTTTAAGGTCTGAACATATGAGGCTGCTTTTATAGCTGTAACAGAGGTTAAGCTAATAAATACGGGGTCACCAGTGCTGGAAATGTAAAATGAGACGGCAAGTAACAAATGTTCCTCCTTGATTCCTTCCATCTGGACTTTAAGAGAAAGCACGCATGGAAGCTGAAGACAGGAATTATTCAACTTCTTTCCCGGTAGACTTCTCTATCTCTGGTCTCAGATGTTGACTGACATGTCCTAAACTTTCCATTTCTCCTTAATCAGCATGATGGAGTTCACCTTTGGCAATGTCATCCTAGCTGTATCGTGCACACTTTGAATGCTTCTTTGGTGAAAGTGCAGCAATGTCAGCGAACCACAGGTCCATTCAGAGCAGTGCAAACACCTCTATCTCTGGCCATACACCAGCCCGGCTTATCGCTCACACACACACACACACACACACACACACACACACACACACACACACACACACACACACACACACACACACACACACACACACACACACACACACACACACACACACACACACACACACACACACACACACACACACACACACAGACACACACACACACACACACACACACACACACACACATGCACACACACACACCTCCTATCGGTGCAATCAGATCTCCCGGCATCATTAGAGCTCTGTAAATGGGGCTCGACTGACATGAAACCCATTTTCATTGTGAAAACAACCTGCATTGCCTTTCACTTATCAGTCTGCATGGAATCTTATGCCTCTACTATGTATAGACAAAAATATCCCACAGGAATGGAATGATCAGTATTAAAACAGAAGATTTCAGTATGCCGGTTTCAGTTTAAAATTTAATTAAAGAAGAAATATCTTTAAACTCTGGCAGTGAAATCAGATGCAAGATTAATAATTACTTAATCTCATTATTATAAGAATGGCATAGCTGGGAATATAATACACAGTGGCGTATGTTCTTAGGTTCTGGTTTCACACCTTGCTGTCAATCCACCGATGGGAGAAATGTCAAGAGAATGTGTTGGGTGAGAGATCACTTTATGTGGCATTTCCGAGACCTTTATGCACGCATTGCACATATAGTGGTGAGACAGCACGTCTGCGTGTTTGATTGCCAGAGATATTTATTTGTTTGAATCTGGTCAGTGAACCCACTGCAAGCCATGACTGACTTCCTTTTGAAGCACAGACAAGCCAAAGAAAATAGAGTAGCGAGGCATAGACAATCATCAGCTCGTTTGAGGCCAGTGGACAGTCACAATGCACATTCCGCATTCACATCACAGCTTAAAAGTTACAGGATGTCAGACAGATGAAAAATATCAGTAAGAGAGAAGAACTGCAGAACTATAGAAAGAAAGAACTGAATAAAATGGAAGGTCTAATGGTCAACTGAGCCACTCCTTCTAAATGAGCATTGCTCAGGAAGGCGATGACTTACAAATCCATTTATGAAACAATAAAAGTGGCTATATGCCTTGCCATCGATCTGAGAGCACACACCATTGAGCGGCGTTATGAGCTGGTCTGGAAATCCATCTATGCGTTGGATCATTATGAGCTGCTTCGTGGTGCTGGTTTCAGCAGACCTCTGTCTGATTATGACCTTGGAAAACCATGCCACCGATAAGCATCCTCTTCTCAATGACAGCATTCCTTATATTTGTAATGTTTTAATAATGATTTATCAGCATTTTTCAGGTCTACACCACAGTTCAGACACCTTTCAGCAGGTTTACTGCTTTGCTGACTGGATTAAGAAGTATTTACTCAATTTCATCATATTGATTTTTAATACAGTGTGTATGGCATACCTCTGGGAGAAATACTTTTTTCATCATTGACTCCTTCCCAGTATTAAAAAAACTGTGACATCTAAATAAACTTATGACATCTATTAAAGTGAATAGAGTCTAGACAATACCAATTAATTCACTACTGCGGGTGACCCATTTTAAGGCTGCGTCCCAGTGAAGGCAAGTGCTTTCTGTCATGCGTGACCTACAAAACTGAGTCTGCTTTATGATTTCATAGGAATAAACTGAAAGAGTTGTGCTTCCCCTCTGTTCAACAGACTGTGGATGAATGTCATCTCTAATCATTGAATATGAAACTGAACGATGAACTGTTAAAGCAACCACAGCCATTTTTTACAGTTCAATAACCAGCTATTTAACTTATAATTTACCACCTCATCAGTCCTCTAAAGTCAGGAAGAAAAGCCTAGATTTATTTTATTTTATTTCAAACACATTAACAGCTTCTGCCACATCAACAGTTGTCATCTGAATAAAATGTGTTACTAATTCCCATTCACTTTACGATAATAATATGTTTTGTACTTTGTGATCTGGTTTTTGGCAGTGGTTGTCAGAAACTAAGCTTTACTTCGTTACTGTACTTAACTACATTTTTCAAGTATCTGTACTTTACTGGAGTAGTTTTATTTTGAGTAACTTTTACTTCACTACATTCCAAAGCATAAGATCGTACTTTTTACTTCACTACATTTCATAAAACATATCGTTACTCCTTATAATACATAACGTGCTCCGAGACGCAGAAGTGGTGTCTGATTCATGAACAAACTGATTCTTTTCAATGAACCTGTTCATCGCAACACATGATTAATTCACGAATTGTAATGATCCGATTGCAGCTGTTCTTGAGTAGACAACTCACTGATTCAAATGATCTGTTTAGAGCGAGTCTCCAGTGAACTGAACTCACAAGAAAGAACCGGGAGATCTTGTGAGCGCGCGCGCGTCTGATGCTGCGAAAAGTAAGTTACTGATGTCGAATTTTAGGATTAATTATTGTAACTGAAAATCATATTTAGGTCAAACTGTCAGTTGTTTGTGAACTAAATCTGCTGTAAAGGGTGACATATTTACAGAGCCGATCCTCCCTATACGCAGAATACGCAAACTGCGTAGGGCCCCTGAAACACCAGGGGCCCCCTTGCTCTCAAAGATGATTTCATTTTAGTTTCGTTTTAGAATTTGACCAACAGCTATGAAAACATGAATTATAATTTATTGTAATGCGGTGCTGTCGCCCTTTCTACGTAAAAATCAGTCAAATCATGTAACGTGAATGTCGTAACGTCTCTTGCGAATAAAACGAGCAGAAAGCATAGCGAGCCGCGGAAGAGACACTGTTTCTCGAGCGCTTTCTGCGAGCACTATTTGAGATGGACTAAAACACGGACAAATGTGTTTCACGGTCGACACAGTTTTGCGTAGGGCCCCCAGAAGTTCTAGGATCGGCTCCGCATATTAAAGCCCTCTGAAATGCTTGAATGCAGACAGATCAATGTCAGTTTGTCTATGTTTTAGGTAAAAAAAACGAAACATTAAAATAACACAGATTAAATAAAATAACTCATGCACGTTCATATTCCCCTGCTGTAACGTTAGCAGTTTTATTAAAATGCTACGCATTTAGCCCTATGTGACTTCTGTTTTTATATTGTTTATCAACAGTATACATTTTTATATTGTTTAGATCAACTAGCCGAGTATACAGATATGAATGTTTATTCATTACATACTGAAAATAAGTTAATATTGTTAGCTGATGTTAACTGTCTAGCTAACAAACTTGCTGGTGCTAAGTTGGGGAGTTTTTTTTAGGTATAAAGGCCAAATATTTTTTTATTCAACCACCTAGGCCTAGATAGATTACATCTAAGGGAAAAAGAAAGGATGTGATGTTCAGAACATAACTACAGTAATTATAAAAGTTGGACGTGATGCCCTCTGGGGGCATTTTGGCCAGGGGTGTTTTTACACCACAGACAAGGTGTGAGAATAAAAAAATCATCATGAAACTATAATTATATTTTCCTTAAAATGTTCTTCCTAACTTCAGGCCTTATTCTCATGTCATATATAACTGTGACGTTCTTACTGGTGAAAATTAGATGGTCAAATCGGTTTTCTCTCAGGTACATTACAATGTAAGCTTCACAGTGAACATTACTACATCACTCTCGTCAACGTAGTCCATATCAACAACAAAATATATATTTTGACTCCATATAGTGGTTATTTTTTGGGAAAATCCCAGGTATTTTGAGCAGTAGGATTATAAAAATATGCGCAAATATAAAATTAAATTAAGTAGTCTATATAAAATTGCAAAATAAATATATCTATCAGTACTTTTTTACTTAAGTAAATACATTTTTTTTTATACTTTTGTACTTTCACTCGAGTAAAATTGAAGAAGCATTCCTTTTACTGTTGTAATATTTTATAATACATATCTGTACTTTTACTCAAGTACTTGATTTGTGTACTTCGTCCACCACTGGTTTTTGGCATATTCCTTTTGTTTTGTGTCTTTGTAGTATACATCAGATCACAGCTAATTATACCATGGTCCCAAACCCCTAACTTGCTAATTACTCAATTATTCGAGGAGCTGCAAAGTTCTAATTTAACAAATAGCTAGTAAGGTAATTTGTTTGTAGCACATTGGTGTGGTGGAAGAAACTGTCACTATAATTTATGACTTACAAAAGTATTCATCTGTCTCTGTGTGAGGTATTCTGCCTTTCAAATGCTCTAGTCAGCATTCAGCACTTAGCACAACGTAGGACCAATTTAGATCACTGGCACTAAATATGTGTGCCAGCAGGTGCACCCCCCATTGAAATTCTTCTCACATTAGACACACGGAAGCCAACTGGTCCAGCCAGAGTCTGAGAAAGTAACAGTGTATAAAAACTAGACCTGGCATGAGAAAGCAGCAGTCACATTGTGTCTGGTTTATCTGAAAGTGCCAGTAAGCAGCAGCATTAGCATACTGCTCTGAGCTCAGCACTGTATTGATGGAGCTCTAATAAAAGAGACCGGCTTTGTCTATTTCTCGCTGTTCAAAATGCGAAAAAAATTTAATCTTTTCTAATCTAATGTTAATAACTGCTGATTCTTTCATAGCCAAGCATATCCATCATTGCTGCCATGAAGCCAAGCTGTCCTAATTATATTTCATATTTGATTGTTCATTCATTTACAGTCCACCTTCGCCAGAGGTTAAGGGCAAATGCTCACACAATGACCAGCTTGGTCCTTCAAATTCATTTTCTTTCTTCGATTCTTGTGGCGACAAGCCAGATTTCAAAGTGAAAAAGCCAGCTACCCATCCAGAACTAAAACTGCAAAGCGACTCGAAGCAATTTTCTGCCTATTTTGCTGATTTAATCCCAGGGTTTAGTTGTGAGGAACAAGAAGCGGAGTTGGTCCCCTTCGCCCCCGAGGGTCCAGATCGGGAGTCTCCCATCATCGAGCCCCCCTTAAGCGCTCCATCACAGAAGCGCTCATCCCTGTCTGTCTAATCACGGATGGGCGGCAGCAGCGTGGGATCCCTCTCGCTGGAGCTCATCTGTCAGTCCTGCTAATCACGTCAAAGTGAGCTCTCCACTTACTAAACAGATCCTGAAAAGATATTACCTGCTGTTGACCTTGCAAGCTGTGGCTTTGGGTCAGCCCCTGCAGCCGTGACAAAATTATGATCTGTGTAACCACTTTGTATTGCTCTTTTGAAGGACTGTGGAGGGTTTGCCTTAAAGGGATATTTCACCAAAAAAATGAAAATTCTCTCATCATTTAGATACCCTCACATCGTTCCAAACCTGTATAAGAAGATACACACAAAGAAGATATTTGTCAATATTTATTTTATTTTATTTATTTATTGCGGTCTGCAGTGAATGGGGTCTAGTTAGTGTTGTCTTTGACCACACTGACTTTCATTTAATGCACAAAATTATTCTTAAAAATATTTCAAATTATTAAAGATTTGTACATTTTGAGTGATCTTTTATGTCAAAATCAGTACTGTAAAATATAAAGAAAAAAAATCTAACGAAAATAATACATTTTAAGGGGTTAAATGTGTTTGAATAGCTAGGCAAGGTGCAGGCTGAAAAATGCACACACAAATGTACTTAATTTGCTATAAATATTGGGTGTTTATGGTATTGAAAAGTCAGTGTGTCAGCACTTCGAGAAGGTGGTTATTTCCATCTTAAATGGGTCCCATTTGGTTTTCATAACATTCAGGAAAACCGCTATACGGAAAACTAAATCTACAATCCTGTAGTTGCCAAGTATGTGACCATATGACATGTGCGTCAGGACTCTTTAAACACAGATATCCTCAATCTTCCTGTTACACCCCATAATATAGCACAGTATTATCCTTCAAAAGCTATTACAGGCATTTTATTTTAATTAAATTTGCAACAGACCATGCACTTAGTGAGGTGACAAGCCTCCCGAGCCCTGCAAAAACTATACTTCTAGCTTGTTTTAATGAGGAAAAGGTTTTAATGCATAACTCTGCTGCTGTCTGGAGAATGGTCAAAAAATGCTAACTTTTATGAGAAGCGTGAACTCTGAACACCCACGCTAGCGGAAGCGCTGCAGATGGTCTCCTCTGCGCAAGTATTAATCTGTCAGCATGGGCTGTGGGCAGAGCGTCAGAGAGGAGAGTACGCTCCTCAGATGCAGGTGTCGCCTGCTGCGTGTCATGACAGCCTGTCATAGGAAACACTGCTGGAGCCCTCGCTCCTGAGATGAAGTTTGCCTTGCTTTCATTGGCCAGAGCTGATCTTTGTGGAAGCCAAGGCAACCATAATAGTAATAGTTGTACTTAGTGTCTGTCTATCCTGCAGTGTTGCTGACTGGCATGTATGCGTAATTATGGGTTTTGTTTTGTTTTTGGCTTAAAATTGTATTCTGAATATGAACACTCCCTAGTGTTATATGATTTGCTTTAGTTGAACATAGTTAATTCTGGTTGGAAAGGAAACATGAGTCGAGGATTAAAACATGTCATTTTCCTTTTTCTTATGTCTACACTACATACCTTAGATTTTTTTAATTCATATAAATTACTTTTCATATTATTTTGTTTTTAATATTGATTTAAAATGTATATTTAAGATATAATTATTTATTTAAATTAACATTAATTTCATATGCTGTTTTTAATTGTGCTTTATAAATGAATGTGTTTTTTTTAATTCATTAAATGACTGAATTTTACATTATTTATGTAATGTGTATGTTTCATTGTCCATTTTGCAAGTGCAATTTGACACTGGATTCACACTGGACATGCATTAGAATGAAATGTGTAAAAGCAATCTGAGTGACTGTTCTAATTCAATTTTGCAGGATTAAACCCAAATCTCCAGAATCTTAAAACAGTTGAACAATCACGCCAGTAAGAAGAGTCAAGGAGCAAATTATCATGGGGATGCGAGGCCTGCTACTGGCCTATCTGGCAGTAGCCATGTTAGTTCATTTCTCTAGTGCTGGCCTGGTGAAAAGAGTAATTAGACACAGAAGAGAATCACTGTCACAGACCACTGAGAACTTGACCCTCCCAAGTCCTGATGAGCCTGTGGTTTTTAACCATGTATACAACATCAACGTTCCCTCTGGATCCCTGTGCTCTGTGGACTTGGATTCACCTGGAACAACACCAGTAAAGCCAAAACCGGCCAATCTGCATTCTGACCAACACATAGAACACACCATGGACGGAGAGAATCAGATTGTTTTTACGCATAGGATTAACATTCCCAAGCAAGCTTGCGGTTGTGATAACCACATGCCTGACCTGAAGGATCTTCTGAACAGGCTGGAAATGCTGGAGGCAGAGGTATCCAGTCTAAGAGAGCAGTGCACCAGTGGGGCAGGCTGCTGTAGTGCTCAGGTTACAGGTAAGGACAAATATTACATACTGTAGATACTTTGGTAGTTCATTAGGAGGCTGAGCTTTATAAAAAGTGTATTCAAAAGAATGCTTACTAAGTTCAACTTATAGTTCATCTTAAATGGAAAAACTCTCACCCCAAAATGGAAATTCTTTACTCCTCCTCATGTTGTTCCAAACCTGCACACTTTTCTTTCATCTGTAATACACAAAGGAAGATATTTTAAACAATATAGTTAACCAAATATTTGGCCCTTTGACATCCATTTTATAATGGACTAAAAATAAATTATAAAACAAACACAGACATTTTTCAAAATGTCATCTTTTATGTTCTATAGAAGAAAGAAAGTCAAACAGTTTTGGAACAAAGTGAGGCTGAGTAAATGGTGACAGAATACAATTTTTTGTGTGAATTATCTCTTTAACTTTAGTTTTTTATCCACTAACTCTCATAGAACGGATACATATAAATATCTATATTTGTCTTTTTCTTTTTGCTAGTAGTTGCTCAGAGTTCAATCGCTGCATAAATATTAGAGGAGGCTGATAGCATAAAGGAATAAACAGACCAATCAGAATGCATATCCAAATGACACAAATTTGCTTCCATTCCAATTGTGGCAGAAAAAAAGGAGAAAGGCGTAAGCTAAAGTCATTATCAGAGATACTGTAACCATTGAAGCCACTTGGTTTTTAGTATCACATTAGTGCATCATCAAGCCGCCTTGTGGTTAGGGCAAGAGGTGCTACTTAAAATAAACTCAAACCTGCTGCAAAGTTTCATTGGTTCTAACAATATTAATTTACATAGCCGCCTCCCTAAATACTCCCTCTCTGACTGTCGTTGCATTGATAGAGATATTTTAATTCGCTTCATCCTCAACTCAGGTCATTACTTAGATTTTCATTGTGATTTCAAAGCAAACCTGTCAAAATTGGTTTAGCTACTTATTTAGAAATAAAAGTAGTGCATCATTGTGTAACATAAACATGCAGCACAACCAGTGTGCTCCAATTGACTGTAATGACTGGTTCTTTTTAGTGAATCAAACATGCAGCTTTCAGCAAACTGTGTCACTAAATCAATGTAGTTTTTACAGACTGGTTATATGACAACATGTAGTTAAAAACAAATGTTTTGTCTGTAATGTTGTACAAATCTAAAATAACTGCCATATTTTTGTTTTGTTGTACTGCTAGTGATGTTAAAGTCAAATGGCAGTTATTGGATTGCATTTATTTACACAGACCTTTTATATTATTATTGAAATTGGCAAGCAATTGTCTGATTTTTAGTATTTATTCTTTAAAAGTACTAAAATAAATGTTAATGGAGCCATTAGGGAATAAATTCTGTACAATTCCCATTCCTGTCTAAAGTTGCATGAATGTGTTTCTCAGCATAAGCCAAAAATGACTAAAAACCTCTTTAGCAGGTGAAGTCACAACCAAACCCTACTGCAGTGGGCGCGGAAACTACAGCACTGAGACCTGCAGCTGTGTGTGTGAGCCCGGTTGGAAGGGAGTCAACTGCTCCGAGCCAGAATGCCCCAACTTTTGCCAGGATCAAGGCCGCTGTGAAGATGGCAAGTGCGTCTGCTTTGAGGGCTTTGGCGGTGAGGACTGCAGCATCGAGCTGTGTCCTGTGGATTGCAGTGAGAATGGAGAGTGTATCGACGGGGCTTGCATCTGCACTGAGGGCTTCATCGGTGAGGACTGCAGTTTTACCAACTGCCCAAACAACTGCCTCGGCAGGGGGCGTTGTGTGGATGACGAATGTGTATGTGACGAGCCTTGGACGGGCTTTGACTGCTCGGAGCTCATCTGTCCCAACGACTGCTACGACCGTGGCCGCTGTGACAATGGAACCTGCTATTGTGAAGAGGGCTTTACTGGGGAGGACTGTGGGGAGCTTACCTGCCCCAAAAACTGCAATCAACGTGGCAGGTGTGTCAATGGGCAGTGCGTCTGCAACATTGGCTACAGCGGAGATGACTGCTCCAAGCTAACCTGCCTCGATGACTGCAATCAGAGAGGGCACTGCTTCAACGGGAAGTGCATATGTGATCCTGGATTCGAGGGTGAGGACTGCAGCATTCTTTCCTGCCCTGACAACTGCAATGACAGGGGACAATGCGTCAATGGTGAGTGCATTTGTGATGATGGATATGAAGGTGATGACTGCTCTGAGCTTTCCTGCCCCAATAACTGTCACGATCATGGCCGATGCGTCAACGGGAAGTGCATTTGCAAAGTTGGCTTTACTGGAGAAGACTGCAGCATCAAGACCTGTCTCCATGACTGCCATGGACGTGGAGAGTGTGTGGACGGCAAATGCATTTGCCATGATGGCTTTGCTGGAGAACACTGTGGCATCAAGAACTGTCCCCATCACTGCCATGGACGTGGGCAATGTGTGGACGGCAAGTGCATTTGCCACCATGGCTTTGCTGGAGAAGATTGTAGCATCAAAACCTGTCCCAGTCACTGCCATGGACGTGGACAATGTGTGGACGGCAAGTGCATTTGCCATGATGGTTTTGCTGGAGAAGATTGCAGCATCAAAACCTGTCCCAATCATTGCCAAGGACACGGACAGTGTGTGGATGGCAAGTGTGTTTGCAATGAAGGTTTTGCTGGAGAAGACTGCAGCATCAAAACCTGTCCCAATGACTGTCATGAGCATGGAAAGTGTGTGGACGGCAAGTGTGTTTGCCATGATGGTTTTGCTGGAGAAGACTGCAGCATCAAAACCTGTCCCAATGACTGTCATGAGCATGGAAAGTGTGTGGATGGCAAGTGTGTTTGCCATGATGGTTTTGCTGGAGAAGACTGCAGCATCAAAACCTGTCCCAATGACTGTCATGAGCATGGAAAGTGTGTGGATGGCAAGTGTGTTTGCCATGATGGTTTTGCTGGAGAAGACTGCAGCATCAAAACCTGTCCCAATGACTGTCATGAGCATGGAAAGTGTGTGGATGGCAAGTGTGTTTGCCATGATGGTTTTGCTGGAGAAGACTGCAGCATCAAAACCTGTCCCAATGACTGTCATGAGCATGGAAAGTGTGTGGATGGCAAGTGTGTTTGCCATGATGGTTTTGCTGGAGAAGACTGCAGCATCAAAACCTGTCCCAATGACTGTCATGAGCGTGGAAAGTGTGTGGATGGCAAGTGTGTTTGCCATGATGGTTTTGCTGGAGAAGACTGCAGCATCAAAACCTGTCCCAATGACTGTCATGAGCGTGGACAGTGTGTGGATGGCAAGTGTGTTTGCCATGATGGTTTTACAGGCCATGACTGCAGCGAGTTGACTTGCCCCAATGACTGCCATAACCGAGGACTTTGTGTAAATGGCCAATGTGTGTGTAACAGTGGGTTCACTGGGGAGGACTGTGGTACAAAGATATGTCCCAACAACTGCCAAGACCGTGGCTACTGTGAAGATGGAAAGTGTGTCTGCTCTGAGGGCTATACCGGTGAGGACTGCTCTGTTCTGACCTGCCCAGCAAACTGCAATGATCAAGGCCAATGTCTGAATGGAATGTGCATATGTGATTTAGGCTTCACTGGCGACGACTGCTCTGAAAGTAAGTCACTATATTTTACACTGGAATATGTAACACTGCATATGTATAGGTTATACTTGCACTCTTTTGTTTATTATACTTTCTCAAAGGAAAAGCAGGTCTGTCCTGATTTTACAGAACCCCAATATGAGCTAATCGAGTAATAAGAAGCAGATTTAGCAATACAATTTTGCAAATTTTTTGTGAACACTTAAAATCGACTTTAAAACACTCCATATATTAAATTATATTATATTATTATTAATATGTATTATGTTATTATGTGTATATCATGTATATTATATGTATATATACACTCACATACAGTATATATGTTGAAAAATATGTACATGTAATTACATGTATATATTTATATTCATATAATTTGTTATATACAAATATATTTAATATACAAACATAACATGTTTTTCCTAAATATATACATGCACTTGTGTGTATTTATATAAATATTAATATATATATATATATATATATATATATATAACATCAGAAATGTCATCAAATAAAATTGCTCAAACAACAGTTTCAAACTGGTTTCCCAAACACTCCTCCCCATCTGCCATTGGTCAGACTAACTAATAGTCCCGCCCTAAAATCATGTTATTGGTTGAGTGTTGCTATGGCAGGAAATGTGTTGATAGCACAATAAAGCCACATTGTTTTTGGAAATCAATCTATGAATGGTTTATGTAGTTGTCTCTGCACATTCAGCTGGCATTCAGCTTTTTTATTCAGAGGTTGTTCTAAGATTAAATGAATACTTTGACATGTTTCAATCCACAGTCTCCCCACCCAGAGACCTGACTGTGACTGAGGTCAATCCAGAAACAGTGGACGTTGCCTGGGTCAATGAGATGCTCGTGACAGAGTATCTTATCACCTACGTGCCTACGGCTCCTGGCGGTTTGGAGATGGAAATGAAAGTTTCTGGTGAAAAGAAGACGGCCACTATTAGGGAGCTCGAGCCTGGCATAGAGTACCTAATCAGTGTCTTTGCTGTCCTGAACAGCAAGATGAGTGTCCCTGTCAGTGCCAGAATAGCCACACGTAAGTCACCCATCATCATGCTTAGGAAAAGGATTTGTTATTTTGTCCTGAGTATATTCTGCAAAACTGATTTATACACTACAATTAGATCTTCCTGAACCTGAGGGTCTGAAATTCAAATCGGTTAAAGAGACCGCAGTGGAGGTTGAGTGGGACCCCTTGAACATCCCCTTTGATAGCTGGAACCTCATCTTCAGAAACACAGTGAGTGCCCTGGCATGCTCCGTAAGTCTCTAGGGTGGCTATGGTCCAAAAGAGTATCGTTGCCCTCATATTTTCTCCTAAAAGATGTGATATAAAAGAACCTTTCTGTTTGCAAGTAATAGTTTAAAATGAGAAGCTCAAAAGGCGCCCAGTGGAAAATAGCTGAGTGGTGCCACTAAGCAAAAAGCTACTGTCGAGAAGTCTGCGGTTTTGCAAGACAAAACCCTCTAAGAAGCTCCTGGCAACAGTATGCGTGACCATGTGCCACAGAACTCTTATTGGCTCTGTAATGCTTTATATTTTCTTTCTCAAGGGCTTATGCAAACTCCAAAAAACACCACCATTAGAACATGCAAACCTCCCCTACATCCCTCTTTCAAAACACAGCTTGGCAGTCTCATTCACGCATCAAGTTTAGGGATGTCAAGGCCAAAATAATTCTCACTGAATTAAAACACTCATCCAAGTAGAATCAGCTAATAGACCAAAGTGTTTACTCTCAGGACACCCTCTCATTACCCCGTAGTTCATGGGAGCATGACTTTGTTTTCCTGAGGTTGCTTCTTTGATGCTTTGTGGTGCTCTTTTATTAACCAGCAGAACCTTTGACCAGCGATCTGTTATTAGATTTAATATATTCACCAATTCAGTTCAACAAAAAAACAAAATCTGTTTTTGAATGGCAGAAAGAAGAGGATGGAGAGATTTTGAACTCTTTCACCCCTCCTGAGACCACCTTTGAGCAGTCTGGTCTTGGACCTGGACAAGAGTATGAAGTCAAGCTCGAGGTCGTAAAGAACAACACCCGTGGACCCCCAGCCAGCAAGAACGTTGTCACAAGTAAGCAGCTGTCGACAGCATTTAACTGGCGGACATGACCAGTCTGCTAATTTCAAGGAATTATTTTTTTTAAGAGACAGGATGTCTTACCTGAAATTAGAAAGAGCGGTCAGTGGTTTATGTTAATTGGCAGTTATTTGCAGTGCAGTGAGTTGCTGAGCATTTCAAATGATTAATTTGAGTTAGAATAACTGAATATGTAAGTGTTAGTTTCTCAAGACCTTATTTTGCAAGACTTTAACACTTGAACACTTGCTATGTGCCTTTCTACACCAGACCAGCTAAAATATATACACTACCATTCTAAAGTTTGGGGTCAATAAGGTTTTTTTTTCCTTTTAAAGAAAGTAAGACTATTATTTAGCAAGAATACATTAAATTGATGAAAAGTGACAGTAAAGGATTTTTACATTGTTACAAATGATTTATTTTCAATAAAATGCTGTTCTTTTGAAGTTTCTATTCATCCAATAATCCTAAAGCAGCATATTAGAATGATTTCTGACAGATCAAGTGATCAGATTGGGAAATGGATGCTTGAAAATTCAGTTTTGCCATAACAGGGACAAATTGCATTTTAAAATACATTAAAAATAGAAAACATTTATAATAATAATATTTCACAATATTGCTTACTATTACTTTAACACATCTAGTTAGTCTTTGTACAATTTAAGGTTTAGTAAAGATATTGAATAACATACTGTATGTTTATATGATAATTTGATTGGGATATATTACTCATATGGGTCTGTCACCTTCCTATATCATTATAAAACAAAAGTGACATTCTAAATATTATTAACATTTTTGTATTATGCCACATATTCTGAGAAATTAGTTACGGAACAGATAATTTCTAGCACATAATCTTTCAAATCAAATTTTATACTTCAAAAATAGCTTTTGGTTTGCTGAAAAACCTTTTACCATTAGGACATTTCCCAAAAATCATTTAACTTTGATCACTACCTTCTATTAGAAAACACTAAAAATTATATTGGAAAGAGATGTGCCGTTATAACATTGGCCTCTTATGCTGTCAGTGCAAGTAACCAGAGTTTTCCTTCATGACAGGCTGTTTTTGCTGTCTTACAAATGTCTAAAAAAATCTCCCAGCATGCCTCTAATGCTCCATCTACTACATTTCTTCGACTTGTGCCACATAGGATTTGCAGTAAAGGGGGACTAATTGCTCAAAGTGAGTTCTCTCCCTCACTCTCTGTGTGTGGGAGGCACCACTCAGCAACATGAGAGGCTGTCCTCCCGTGAGATAACTAGCGCATTGGAGCATCTCACATGCACAAATCTGCTCTAAGCTGCATGCAGTTCCTCTATATTATCTTACGCTCACATGAGTATGAGCTCTCAGTACAGTTCCTAATCTAACAAACTGATTCAACCATGAAAAAGGGACCTAAGTAGCTATTTTACTTGTACTCTTTTTTAGTCTTGGAGAGGCAGGTGTGCAGATACAATTCTTTGGTCTTATTGTCAAATGTAGTGATATAGATATGAATGCATCCATATAATGGCAAAAGTGCTTTTTTCCCCCCAAAGTGGAGTCTTCAAGTGTTTTCAGGAAAAAATTAACATTTACCAAATTTTAAATGTTATTTCTTGATTACTATTTTAACTATTTTATTTATAATATTTGCAATGTTTGTTTTAATTATGTTTTATTTTATGCACTATTTACTAGTTTAATCATTTATTTTTTTTATTAAGCATAGTGACAATATGAAAAAATAGATAGTATAATGTATCTTTTTTAACAAAATTGTATAGCTAACATTTTATTTAGTAGAGCGATCATCGTATTTTGAGGTTCTTGATGTCAAAAACTGTATAGCAGCTGTTTTAATCTCATCTGTTTGCATAAATGTTCCCATTTTGTTGCTTTTTCCCCAGCTGTCACAAACCTCTCCTCTCATCCACAGTGATTGATGCTCCCAGCCAGGTGGATGTGCGTGATGTGACAGACACTACAGCCCTTATCACCTGGTTTCAGCCTGTTGCCCAGGTGGACGGGATCTCTGTGTCCTATGGCCCAATCACAGATATAGACAGGAACACAATAGAGCTTTCCTCCATGGATACCCAGTACCATCTGGCTGAGCTGTACCCTGACACCGAGTATGAGGTCTCTCTCATGGCCCGCAGGGGAGAGATGACCAGCTTTCCGATATATGGGACCTTTACAACAGGTACAAACTCTCTAGAAATCATTTCAGAACTTAAAGCGAAAATTCAGTCTGCTTTAGCAGGTCTACTGATAATTGTGTTGTACTTAGACCTGCATTTTGAAGCAATTTTCTTTGTCTTGCCCTGGAGGATAACCATACGTCTACAGGAAGTATTTTCTTTTATCCACATGTATGCGTGTTTCAGACCTTGATGCCCCCAAGCACCTCAAGGCAGTTGAACAGACAGATGAGAGCATAACTCTGGAGTGGAGAAACAGCATATCCGATGTCCTCAATTACCGTGTCAAATATGGCCTACTTTCTGGAGGGGAGCATGGAGAACTGGTCTTCCCCAGCGGCCCGCAAGATACCACTCAGGCTAAAATCACTGGTGAGAGGCCAATTCGAATTACACAATAATTTCTCTCCAGAGATTACAAACCACATAATTTACAAACAGATCGTACAGATCAAAAACTGTGTTTGAAAACTGGAATAAAATTAGGCCATGCTGCAATGCAGTCCAACCACTAGGGTAGTTTTCTGTCCATCTGCACATCCAAGCCATTTGTACCCTTTTGAAATTAGAAATGTAGTTCTCAGGTGTTGAAGTGTGAAGTCGTTTTCGGAAAACATCCTCAAAAAGGATTGAAAACAATTGGAATCCCGTTGCAGGTCTAAACAGAAATAGGCTAATTGAAAATTTTCCAGAATTTTTAAGCTTCAAAGTGGCTTTCTCGTACTTGTACTTATCAGCACTTTATTTCTAAATGAGCGCCTTTGTTTTAGTAACGTGAAGTGTTTACATGACTAAAAGCGAATGAGATGCTATCCTTTTTGTTGGTAATGCCTTATTCATGCCTTAAATGAAGTAACACTGGTGCTTCAATGTGAAAATCCCAGTCAAAAAGGGAAAGCAGAGGCTTTCTTCGTCGCAGCAGCACTTCTATTATAAACTTGTGCTTTGAGGCAATCTCCTGCGCTAATTCTTATTCTCTACAACCATGTGTTACCGCAAGCAGGGATTATCATGGCTGGGAGAAAAATATATTCAAAATGGATAATAGATTCTTTGTCTGGTTTGCTCCTTTGTCCTTGGGAGGCCTGTTCCCTGTAAATAAGACGGACGATCTGTTCAGCTAATAACGCAGAGTCTCTCTCTCACACACATATCTCACTAGTTGTCTCTTTCACACAGTTATTATCTGTAATTGCCGTCACGCCTGTGATTTTATTGATAATGAGCTTCCTCTGCATTAGGCGTAATTTCATGCTGGAGGACTCCTGCACAGTGACCTCTGCAGGAGCCAATACAGGCATTAAGAGGGGTAAAGTGTGGGATTTGGGCTAAGAACTCTTATGAATGGGGGCTGTGGGGATCTGAGAATCTCTTGTATGATGGTAAATATTGTTTCTGGCCTGTGGAGAAGCTCTTTGATGCAGGCACTGAAAGGCATTAGATTGATATGGCGTGCAGATGAAATCGAAACCGCGCTGTGGCAAGAACGAAAGCAATTGCCTACCACGGAGGCTCCAAAACAACTAATGTGAGAGATTAATGGTTTCGTTTTGTCTAATGATTTGAGAGGACTGAATTTGCTGGGCTCTTTCTTAGGCCTCAGGCCTGGGACGGAGTATGGAATGGGAGTGACGTCAATCAAGGAAGAACGTGAGAGTATGCCTGCGACAACCAATGCTGTGACTGGTAAGACTTAACCAAATGATCAGTAACTCACCTGTATTTAGTTTTTTTTTTACTTCATTTAATGTGCTTGTCTTCCGCATTTTCTCCTCTTATTAGCGGAGTTAAAAGTGAATGTGAGTTTTATTGTCGTAATAAACCCACTTGTAGGTATGAAATGCTAATTCTGAAAGGAATAGCTAAGGAAAAACTATTAATTTACACACATATGTCAAAATTGAATGATGACTGGGGCTGTCAAGTACCAAAATGACAAAAAAAAATCATATCAAAGTGCTCATGTATCTTAAAAATAGTCCAAAATCCAAATCATCTAAAGCCTTTGTGTGACAAACAGACTAATAATGTAAATAATAATTTACTGAAAATAGTGACATCCACCATAGCTCGTTTTGATTTGTTCATCTTGGATTCTTTTTAGTTGAATCATTTTAATTAATCATTTGATCCAGCTCACAAAACAGGTCTAAATGATTCGTTTAGATCACCAGTTCAGCTCACTGACTCAATTATTTGGTTGCAGTGATTAACAGCCACCTGGATTATCAAAAGGAGCTTGAATATGACAAATGAGACATTTTATGATGTCTGTGGTGTTTCTTGCGGCTTAAAAGCTCCAATTCCCATTCATTATAATTGCATGGGAGGGGGGGTCCAGTCTCTCCTGTTTTATTGAAAAAAGTTGTCAATTTTATTTTTTTTAATGAACTAATCCTTTAATGTAACGTCCCTGTCCTCTTAGATATTGATGCTCCCAAAGACCTTGAAGTAAGTGAGACCACGGAGACCACATTGGCACTGGTTTGGAGAAGGTCGGTTGCCAAAGTCGACACCTATGTGCTAGTGTTTACATCTGCGGATGGCACAGAAACTGAATTGGAGGTACCTGGTGCTGCCAATACCTACATCCTGACTGACCTGAGTCCCGGCATGCTGTACACCATCAGCCTGACTGCCAAGAGAGGAAGAAAGATGAGTGCGCCAGCCACTCTGTCAGCATCCACAGGTTAGTATGCATCATTACATTTTCATTTATATATTAAGTTTGCATCTTCACATCCCCGTTTCTCTTACCTCTAGAGTGACAAAGGCAATATTGGTTTGGTTCGTAAAATAAGCTTTCAAAAATATGTATTGAAAAAAAAAATCACCCCATAAACATATTTATTCTGCAAGCCACTGAGGATCTGAAGGCAACTCTGGAATTTATTATCTTGACTATTTTCCTCGCTTAAGTGCCAATATTTATTTTGGAGTTTGGAGATAATGCAGTCCTTGTTATATGAATTTGAATTAAACATTTTGTAGCTCCTTATAATGAGAAAACTTACTACCATGTACTGGAAACTGGAGGTTTATATCCCTATTCTCTGCCCTCATTAATGGCATGTGGGTTTCTTTTTCTTTTTAAAGAAAAGCCAATGAAAGCCCAAATCTCTGCGGATAGGATGCCACTTAACTTCCAGAATTTATTTTACCAAAATGTTAACTTATACCAAGGAACGAATAAAACATTATTTGCTTTGGTCGCCAAGGCAAGACAACAGATATAGTGTTTCTCAAGATCCCCAAAACACACACTCACACATGCACAGAAAGCTCATTCATGTGATAATCATCAGAGTGAGCCCACTCCCCCTTTTGGATTTGCGTGATTTGACCACAATGAACTGTGGGGCGGACTGATAAATAGGACACATGCTGAGCCGCCTGTTAAAATGTTGTCTCTGAAATCACCAGCACTATAATCCCAATGCATTTATTTCAGCAGCCATTATCGGCCTTAGACACAGCACACAAACATGGGCATACACTTCCCTCAGACCCAATGGAAATGGGAAGGTGGGGGGCAGGGAGACCTTTAGGTCTGGGCTTTCTTCTGTTCACTGAATGCTTCTCTGGCATAATTATGAGAGTTTCAGCTTGTAACATGGAGACCGGATGACCAACTCAAAGGAAACATATGAGGCCATAACCAGGCCAAAAAGGAGAGAGCAAACAGTCACATCTGCATGCACAAAGTTTTATGCTATTTTGTGTCAAGGTATGGTCACATATGTGAATTTTCAGCAAAATATTGTGGGCAAAAAAGCTCTATTGTCAATAGTATAGCTATTTATGAAGCAAAGCTTACACAGAAGTCACTTTCAAACCAAGAAGCTTTCTGTCAGACCAATTGTGACTAACTTGAACCGAAATCGCTGTGGGGAAATCATTCAGCCTTACACAAAATTCCCACATGGATACCTATTAAAATGAATAAAATTTGCCTGCAAAAATTCACGAGCAATGATAAATGTGACCACACCTTTATAGCTTGTGCATGCATACAACAAAGGCTTTTTCCAAACACCCTTAAGGTGTCTTTTGCCTGAGGATCTCACAATGATAAAGCCATTCTTTTATTCTATTCCCATCTGCATGCAGTGAAGGCCATTCCTCAGACATACATGGGCCGCTTTCAGTGCCGGGAACTCTATTGGATAAGTGTGCAAAATAAATACATTTCCCCAAATTTCAGTTCCCATGAATGGCACAAGATGACCAATGAGTTATTTTGCTGTTTGACAGCTTCGTATTGTTTCATCTCCAGGTTTCAAAAGCGACAACCGGCCCTTATGCCTGAGAAGGTCATTCACTCCATCCCCATTGTCTCTCACCCTATTTGCACGCCACGTTTCTGCCCTCTCGAATGTGCATAGACAGGATAATGGTTAGCCCACCGTGCATCTCTAAGCTATCTGCCCCCTCTTTGCCTGTGAATGCTGACAATGCACAATGATGTTCAATTATAGGTTGCAATGTGCTGCATGGCTGCATCCCATATTTGAAGTGTTCAGCGTACCTCTGCTCAGGCAGGCTAGGCAGAGCCTTCAAAAATTAATGGCTTTTCTCTGGGCCATTAATACTAAAGCTGTCTCAGCAAGCAGGTGCTTGGATGTTAATAGGTTGCAAGAGAAAAGACTGCTAATTAGTTTGTCACTACAACTTTTTGAAAGTTATTACTCACAGTTATTACTGTTGTTGTTTTTTCACTGCATGTGCAGATGTTCCTATTCTGTTTGGGGCAGATGGAGATGAATTTGTTTGGAGTAACACATTACAATGTTTATTGTTGCTCATAACATGGAGTTTCCCTCTAATATTTAAAATGCTTTGCATTGTTTTGAATAATGTGAAACTTTTTTGTTTTCAGGTCTTTTTGTTTGTACTTCAATTCATTCGACTCCAAGCTATAAAAAACGGCCATCATCTCAAAGAGAGAAAGCCTTCAGAAATCAGCCAAACCTGTTCAGTCACCGTTACCTATGATGTTCTTCTCCTATATGTACCTTTTCTTGCCAAATTAATTATCTTCTGATTTGTTTGTCATCCAGATGAAGAGAAGCCTCAGGCGGGCAACATCACCATCTCTGATGTGTCCTGGGACAGCTTCAGTGTGTCCTGGGAGCTGTACAGAGGAGAGGTTGAAGGCTTTCTGGTTGAAGTATCTGACCCAGATGACTCATCTGATGGCCAGAACCATACTCTATCCAGCCAGGAGTTCAGCCTGGCTGTCACTGACCTCTCCCCTAGTACTTTCTACAGGGTCACACTGTATGGGCTGTACAAGGGAGAGCTCTTAGATCCTGTCTTTGCTGAAGCCATCACAGGTATCAATTCTTGCCCAATCTTGGACCAGCTTGGTCTTCTTTTCCAGTTTTCTTTGGATCAAATGCTGTGTCTCAAGCAGCAAAACCGACTAACCGCTTTTCTCTTCTGATGTGCAGTTCATCACATCACATGGTGAATTAAAACTAACACATTTTTATTATTTAAAAAAAAAGTTTTTGTAGTCCTCATAGTATATTACATTCTTCATCTACTATCATCTACTGAAACTAGTTTCCAACTAGTATTTCTTGTATTTTCCACTATTAATATAGAAGGTAAAGTAAATATATGTTGTTTTTTTCAACAAAATAATTAATATAATTCAGCCACATCCAATATGACTTATTTCAATACTTTTATTCACATTAATCAAATGTGCTTTGATGCATTGATCAATATTGCCGTTTTTACTGTAATTAAGACTGCCATGGTGTTAAGAGTTAACAAATATTTTAAAAAAATCTTGCAATCCCAAAATTTTAAATGTAGTCCGAATAAATCTATTTCTATATTAGCAATGCGTTAAACATGTCAGAATAAACTGTTTTCATAAAATGAAATTATAATTATACTAAAACATATGCATACTTGCAGAACAAAGAGTACAAAGAGAGAAGTTAGTTCATAATCAAATGCAGTAATACTCTCTGACAGTACATGATTCCAGACACAGATAATCTCTCAAATTTGCAAAGCACTAACAAACCAAGCCTCTTTTATGTCAGCGACCGATTCTGTCGTCTGCTGAATTTTATGTTGAAGTAACACTGACATTCAGAGCACACCTGCACTGCATCATAATGCCTCCCCACACATCCACGTCTGCATAATCACCAGCACAGCCTCCAGGTGCAGTAAATGACCTCTGCCTGTCATCGCTGGTACATTTGTGTTTAACAGGCAAAACAAAGTTAGACTAATGATGCCTTTTTCATTCTAATTGACTGCGGCATTCAACTCACATTGTTTGTGAGTCAATTTAAATCATTTAGTTTGTGGCATTTATAGTCTACCAGCAAACCAGACTGGTTATATTGTAGCAAACATACATTTATTAAGCGCATACCAACGTTTTACCCCTCCTCAGAGAGTCAGCGAATAGAGCGGGTGACTGGGCTGGGGTGTACTGCCATGGAAGTGATCCTGGGGAGTTTTTGTCACTTCTTGTTAAAGATCTTTTCAGTATGCACGCCCAGCTTTCTGACCCTGCACTACTTCTCATTCTTATGCCTCACTTTCACACATTTTCTTGGCGTTTATCAGCCAGTGGCTGCAGGGGCCACAGTTGTAGCAGTCTCTCAAGTCTGCATGCAAATGGGCAGAGGAGAAGGGGAACTGATTGGATTTCTGTTAACCTCTTCTCTATTCATGTCACATGACCCGTGAACTCTTGCCTCTCTCTGGCCTGAGTAATACAAGCTTTTAAAACCAGAAAAGTGTACAATGTTTACAGAAACTTCGGGAGTTTTCTTGCTCTGGTTGGTTTGCGTATCTCTGCTGCAACATTTAGCTGTGTCAACACAGATATCCCCCTCAGAGGTTTTAGCTGCCTGCTGTAAAATTTACTGCTTCCAGACCTTGTTTCTGTAGGTTAGCTGGCGCCTTTTCCACCTCCACAAACAGATGCCTCTTTGTCAAACCGGAGAGACTTAGAAACCAGTCAGATGAAAGTGATCCTTGGAGAGCACATGTTAGTACTCTTGAAATGCCTCAAACACTGCTGACACTCTTAAACAAGTGAACAGTGCTAATGAAGAAGGACAGCTCCACGGGATTTGTCCTCGCTGGTTTTCATTTCCAACACTTTTCCACATTCAAAAAATGTCTTTCTGTTTCACATCATCCAGAGCTTTAGAGGAAGAAGAGGTTCAGTCTGGTCAAGGGTATTCCCCCCCCCCCTTTCTTTTAAAAGTTTAGTTTAGGACAACAAGGCTCTATTTAGGCATTGTCAGTTTGGAACAATTGCTTTTTGAATATTTTTGATCTCAGTATTGAGATCAAATTTCCTTTCAATTTCTATAATTTGTTGATTGCCTTCTGTGTATATCCAGTATCCAATTATTGTTATTTTATTCTTAATTAACAAGATTAATCCCAAAATAAAATTCTAAATATAAACTATATATGTATTATATATAAAATTGTATTTTTTTAATTTGCATTTAGAAATAATTCATACATTTAGAATATGGCTGCTGGATTGTTAACCATCTCTGGTTTTGAATTTTCTGAAAAGCTTTTAGAAATCAGACTGAGAAGAAATAAAAATGTACAAGATCAGATTAAGTCAATTTATTATAATTCAACATGATCTTCCTTCTCCTTAATAATTCATATACTTCCAAAGTAAAAGCAAGTAAAACTAATGTGTAAAATGTGTGTAAGGCATTAACTGGTTCTTGGTACATGAAGATGAAGAGCAAACCACAGCATATTAAAACTGGACCCCATTCTGGCACATACAAGGCTATTGTTAAAAATACAATGCATTGCTCATGTGGTCAAGACATCCCTGAGGCTTTAGGTTTTCAGTTTTACATATCCTTACCACAACGAATGCTACTCGAGAGACGTCCCTCTCAGATTTCATATCTTTCATTGTCATTGGCCTTCTTGCAAGATCAGCTAAAACGAGACATAAATGCATTTCCAGGATGAGCCCAACTGTCAATATAATTATTATGGATGTCATTGTCATAAAACAGCTCTGTCTTGAACCCTGCACGACTGCTATTATATGACGATAAAATTATGATGGTGCCATGGTGGAACCTAATATAATGGTGGAAAATTCATCAATGTCAGTTTTTTTTTCTACTAACCAACCTTTCTCATTCCATATTCTAATCCAAATATGGAAATTAAATTTACTGGCTCACTGATTTCAGCATCACCTGCCACGGATATAGGAACAACTGATAGATGACTGATTGATTAAAAAAAGCCTATTTTCATGCATGAGTAACATAATCGCTGAATTGTCTCTCATACAGCAGCGTCTTCCCCTTCTCAAATGTATATGACTTTAACAAACACCACAAATTGTGAAAAATTGGTTTAGGGAACCACATTCGCTGTTCTTGGTCATTTAACCTCTTCTAAGTACATTCCACAGAGTTTACAGAGGAAGTGACTTTATTATTTTGTCAACCAGATACTGAACCTGAAGTGGAGCATCTTTCGGTCTCGGACATCACCCCGCACAGCTTTAAACTGACATGGACAGCACCAGAGGGCATCTTTGATACATTCACTCTCAAAGTGGTCGATTCTAACGGCCTGGGTCAACCTCTCCAGATCAGTGCGTCCGGAGGCAAGCGAACAGAAGTGGTGACCGGTCTCAATGAAGATTCGGAGTATGAAATCGAGCTCTTTGGGATCATTTTAGGACGGAAATTCCAGCCAATTTTGGCTGTAGCTCGAACAGGTATTTCGATTTTTAAGAGAAGCTGGTGGAGCAACCACTAACTCTTTTTTTTTAATCATTTTCAATGTTTTAATGTTTCTGTCAGCTAGCAGGTTTGGTCAAAACTCATACCCATGAAAAATGTATTTTCCATTCATCCATTACCTTCTTTCCATTTTTTTTTTTTTACAATATTACAACATCACTCATTATTGTATTCTTTTTCCTTATTATGTCTGCAAAGTAGCTCAAGAGTCTCTCATTAACAACGGTTGCATCCGAGTCTTCTCTCACCAGTTTATTTTCTCTGTCTCTATCTGCGGTGTGATTCAGGGTTTTATTTACAAAGCAGGACCAACTATTTTGTGTATTTGTCCTGATTGCGTGCTTGTCTCTGGCTATCTTTCTTTAAATTAGTGAGCTTCACTTTCTGCTTGTGTCTGATGTTGGCATGTCACACTATTGTGTCTCTGTACTGGGGGGCAAGTTAATCTTCTTGCATCTGTCACGTGAGATTCTGAGGTCCAGCGCTGAGAAATAGCTTTAAGGCCAGGGCCTTTGTCTGTGTGTCTTTTCTCTGTAGTCACACAGTTGGTCCTCCTCATGTCCTGAATGTTTCCTTTGATGCATCTATTTGTTGCAGCACAATAAATGGGGTATTTCAAGAAGTTTCTTTACACCAGCTGTATGTTTGTTTCTCTTTTAGTCTGAAATTACTTGTTTCTGGGGAGGGTTTGTAACTCCTATTTGTCAAATGCTAGAACACAGATTTTTAACAATATATTTATTTTCTGTGTGTCATTCTTACCAAGGTCTGGGAACACCCAAGGGGATGCGCTTTTCTGATGTGACCGATACATCGGCTACTGTTCACTGGACTTTGCCCCAGACCCATGTAGACAGCTACCGGGTCACCTATGTTCCCGTTCAGGGTGGTAAGTGACGCAGTCATGGTTTTAGCAGTTACTTTTTAAATACATTACAATTCAAAAGTTTATATTTAATATATATTAAAACAAATCAAAATGACTTCATTTTTTGCATTTTAAAATGTATTTATTATTGTGCAAAGCTGAATTTTTAACATCCATTATTGCAGTCTTCAGTGTCACACGATTCTTCAGAAATCAGTCTAATATGATGAACTGGAGCTCAAGAATGTATTTATTTATTTATTGGATGAATAGAAAGTTCAAACAACAGCATTTATATGAAATAGAACCATATTAAATGACTTTACGCCTACTTGATCAATTCAATGTGTCCTTTCTGAATAAAAGTATTACTTACTTAAAAAAAGAAAAAATAGCTTTCTTGCCCCAAACGTTTAAACTGAAGTGTACATAAATATAAGTACTATTTATAGCAAATTTGGATCTTTTGTTCTGGAAATGAAAGCAAAGCCTTCTTCCCCCCAAGTTGGTTGCCTGTTGGAAAACCATAGTATTATTTGTACTTCCTCAGTTTATGATTTGTCATAAAGTATATCTTATGTAATATATTGCATACGTTGCGGAGTAAATTCTAGACTGCCGTCTTGTTATAATAAATTGATTGAAATCAAGAGATGTCCCCCTAAAGTCTCATAGTGTACTTTTGGCCTCTCTGTGATCAGTGCAGGTTTTTAGATCAGTCCTATCTTCAGTTATGTGAATCTATCAGTGCATATCATAAATCAAACCACACTGTTTTATCCATCAGCACAGCATTTTTGCATATCACCTTCCCAATAATCACAGCCAGTGCTGCCCTCTAGTGATAAACACTAGTTGTAGTTTATCTCAGTGTTCTGTCTCCCCCTGCAGGCAGCCCGATGACACTGAGAGTAGATGGAGAAGAGTCTCAGGCCATGCTGCCTAATCTGACCCCTGGAGTCACCTACCAGGTCACTGTCATCGCTGTGAAGGGCTTGGAGGAGAGCGAACCAGGAACTGATAGAGTCACGACAGGTACGACTAGAGTATTACTCTAGAAAAAAATCAGTGCTGGGTGTAATGCAAGGTAATTAGTTATTATAAAAGTATCACTTTTCAGTCAAAAAGTAGTGTAATTTGATTACATTTTAGATTCTGTAATCTCATGACTATTTAATGACCTTAAGTCACTTGTTATATTTTAGTTACTTTTTAGTATATTAAATCAATTTAATTAAGTAAGGTACTTTTAAAGCATGAATTATACACCTGTCATGAGTGATATCTATAATATAATGTATAATCTGAGAGAGAAATACGAGGTGCTGAATGCATGAGTTATACACCATAATGATCCAGCAGGACACAGAAACGCTCATTTCAGCTTTTAAAAATCAACAAAATATAATAGTAATGTAATTGCTTTTTCAATTGTGTAATAATAAATCAATGTAATTAAAACATTTTAAACAAGTAATAAGTCATTTGTAGTGCATTACTATTTTTGAGTAATTTACACAATGTTGATTATAATCTCACAAATTGCATGTTCTCATAGTTTATGGAATGGGAAAGCTCTCACCAAAATCAGCAAGAGTGAATAGTTATTATTAAATAATTGAACAATGATATACAAATATTGATTATTAATTATTATTATGTATGAAAACATTTTAATTAACATTATATTATAAAATAATAAAGAATTTGTATTTTTAGCACCTCATATTCATAGCTAGATTCTGTATTATTCAGTACAGTATGACTTTTTTGCTTTCCTGTCTTGTAGAAGCCTAGTAATCGACTCCAGGCTGTCTCTCAGTGATTTTGCTTCTCTTTTGTCTCTCTGTTTGTATCGGTTGGCCCTCAGCCCTGGATAAGCCACGAGGTCTGACAGCAGTCAACATCACTGACACTGAAGCTCTGCTGCTGTGGCAGCCGTCCATTGCTACTGTGGATGGATATGTCATCACTTACAGCGCAAACAGTGGTAAAATCTCAGACAGTCCTTAATTATTCTTGAAGGAAGGCTGTTTCAGGTGCTACAAACTAAAACAATAAAGCAGTGAGTCTCAGTTGTGTGTTTTGTTCTTTTGTTAGTGGCTCCAGTGATGGAACGGGTGTCTGGGAACACTGTGGAGTTTGAGATGAGCTCACTCACACCTGCCACCCTGTACACCGTTAAAGTCTATGCTGTCAGAGAGACAGCCAAGAGCGCCGCAACTACCACAGAGTTCACCACAGGTACTGTGAACACTCATCACCCTTACGCACAAACAACACAAGACATCTGGATGCTCATGCACAACATAAATATTTATTGGTGTAGAGAAAAATAGTAGCCTTCTGACATCTGTATCTACTGGGCAAAAATACATGGGCACCTTTGCACTTTCAGGCTAGTATGTCCACTACTAAATTGGCAGTGGTCCGTCATACACCACAGTTACAATTTTGCTTTTTTGGGGGGGAAATAATGAAGAATGAGTTTTAATAATTATTCAATTAATTATTTTTTCTAATAAACTAATAAAAATACACAATCTCTTCATATACGAATATTTCTCATATTTCAAGCTATTGCTACACAATAACAACATAACTACAGATTTTTTTCTTATTAATCATAATTTTAAATTTAATAAATCATGTTTTTATGGTTTTTGCATAGTTAAGTAATGAAAGTATGGGTCTGGGAAAAGGATAAACAACAAAATACACTAATACATAATGTGACCTTCAAAAAAAAAAAATGAAATCTGTTCCTGTTAATAATCAGCTCATGGGACATAAAAGTGCACATAAAAGCACATAAAAACACCCACACACATTTGACAGCATCGAGATCATGCTGTATAATCTTAAAATGAAACTTCCTAGCTCATAGTGAGGATACGTTCTTGTAATTTGAGCAGTGACAATTATAAGTGCAAAAACAATTAACTTGAGAACAAAAATCTTAACATTAGATAAAGACAGGTTGAAAATTCTGGTTTCATTTTATTTACATATTAGACTCAAAAGGTTTTTACAGAGGGGATTTTGGATATCTCTTTATATCACATTATAAATCAGAAAATACTATCAACAGCCAGAACAACAAATAAATAAATCACTGTTTTGAAGGAATAAAATATTGTATAAAACCTGGCAAATTGTATATGAACAAACCCCTCAGTAAAAAACCTTCAGAATACAGAGGAATAAAACTAAAGATTGTGTGTGTGTGTGTGTGTGTGTGTGTGTGTGTGTGTGTGTGTGTGTGTGTGTGTGTGTGTGTGTGTGTGTGTGTGTGTGTGTGTGTGTGTGTGTGTGTGTGTGTGTGTGTGTGTGTGTGTGTGTGTGTGTGTGTGTGTGTGTGTGTGTGTGTGTGTGTGTGTGTGTGTGTGTGTGTGTGTGTGTGTGTGTGTGTGTGTGTACTTCATGAAGCCCCCCAAAAAAGAAATTTACTGCATAAAGAAACAGTGTGTTTCCCTGTAATGTCTAATTTTAAGAATTCTGAAAGCAAAGTTAATAACAGAATACTCTATGTTGCAGATGTTGATGCCCCTCAGAATCTGGCTGCAAGTAATATTCAAACAGAAAGTGCCATGTTGACATGGAAGCCACCAAGAGCAGACATCAGTGGGTATATCCTCAGCTTTGAGTCCGCTGATGGCATTGTCAAGGTGAGTGGACCACCTGAACAAACAACTCAACTTTAAATATAATTTACAGCCTGACTGAAGCTTGGTCATTTTTCTGGTCTGCAGTGATTATTAAATGCATGGTCCAATGCCGATTCTGTGCTGTACTGAAATTGTCCTGGTTTTCTTCTCTTGGCTCAGGAGGTTGTCCTTAGCCCCACGGCAACCTTTTACAGCATGTCTCAGCTGACTTCCTCCACAGAGTACACAGTCAGACTGCAGGCCATCGCTGGGCCAAAGAGAAGCAGAATCATCTCCACAGTCTTCACCACCAGTGAGCCAATAACCTGAAAACACAACTTCATTACATAATCACAAACTCTGAATAAAATAAACTAGCCTCTGGTCAAACTCTTTTCTCTTTCTTTATCACAGTTGGAGTACTGTACAAGCATCCTAAAGACTGCTCGCAGACTCTGTTAAATGGAGAAACAACCCCAGGCCTGTACACTATTTACCTGCGTGGAGATGAGACGCAGCCTCTGCAGGTCTTCTGTGATATGACCACTGATGGAGGTGGCTGGATTGTGAGTAATTCTTCCTCAAATAACATGCAGGATAGAAAGATTGACTGTTCTGATCCTACAGGAAGTATTTAGTGATTAAAGTCTCATAATACACAGAGCAAACACACAGGCCATTGTAATAATGTGGTTCCTCCATGCAGGTGTTTGTAAGACGCCAGAGTGGTAAAGTGGAGTTTTTCAGAAACTGGAAGAACTACACTGCAGGCTTCGGTGACCTGAATGATGAATTCTGGTTGGGTATGTTTACATCTGTGCACTGCACACATATCAAATTACTAATATTGCCCTAGGAAGCCCTAATGTATTATGATATGAAGTCATTTTGAGCATATTGGTTTACAAATCTCATTCCGTGTGTCTGCAGGTCTCTCTAACCTCCACAAGATCACCTCCTCTGGGCAGTATGAGCTGCGCGTGGACCTCAGAGATAAGGGCGAGTCTGCATATGCGCAGTATGACAAGTTTTCAGTCTCAGAACCACGCAGTCGCTTCAAAGTGCATGTTGGAGGATTCAGCGGCACAGCAGGTCTGCAAGATCTCTAATTCCTCAATATATAGTTGTCATGTTGTTTATATATATATATATATATATATATATACACACACACATTTTACAGGTGCTGGTCATATAATAGAATATCATCAAAAAGTTGATTTTATTTCACAAATTCCATTCAAAAAGTGAAACTTGTATAATGTATACATTCATTACACAGACTGATTTTTCAAGTGTTTAATTTAAATTTTGATATTATAACTAATGAAAACCCCAAATTCAGATCTCAGAAAATTAGAATATTACTTAAGACAATACAAAGAAAGGATTTTTAAATCTTGGCCAATGAAAAGTAAACATGAAAAGTATGAGCATTACAGCACTCAATACTTAGTCTCCTTTTGCCTGAATTACTGCAGCAATGCGGCGTGGCATGGAGTTATCTGTGGCATTATGTTATGAGAGCCCAGGTTCTCTGATAGTGGCCTTCAAGCTCTTTGCATTGTTGGGTTGGCATATCGCATCTTCCTCTTCAAATACCCCATAGATTTTCTATGGGGTTAAGGTCAGGCGAGTTTGCTGGCCAATTAAAACAGGGATACCATGTCAAACCAGGTACTGGTAGCTTTGTGTGTGCAGGTGCCAAGTCCTGTTGGAAAATGAAATCTGCACTCCATAAAGTTGGTCAGCAGCAGGAAGCATGAAGTGCTCTAAAACTTCCTGGTATACGGCTGTGTTGACCTTGGACCTCAGAAAACACAGTGGACCAACACCAGCAGATGACATGGCACCCCAAACCATCACTGACTGTGGAAACTTTACACTACCTCAAGCAACATTTCTGTGCCTCTCCTCTCTTCCTCCAGACTCTGGGACCCTGATTTCCAAAGGAAATGCAAAATTTATTTCAGAGAACATAACTTTGGACCACTCAGCAGCAGTTTTTTTGTCTTTAGCCCAGGCGAGACGCTTCTGACGCTGTCTGTTGTTCAAGAGTGGCTTGACACAAGGAATCGACAGCTAAACCCATGTCTTGCATACGTCTGTGCGTAGTGGTTCTTGAAGTGACTGCTGCAGTACTCTTTGTGATCTCCCCCACATTTTTGTTTTTGTTTCACAATCCTGTCCAGGGTGCAGTTATTCCTATTGCTTGTACACTTTTTTTTTTCCACATCTTTTCCTTTTTAATGTGCTTGGACACAGAGCTTGTGAACCCAGCCTTGCAATACCTTTTGTGTCTTGCCCTCCTTGTGCAATGTCAATGGTCGTCTTTTGGACAATTGTCAAGTTCAAGTCTTCCCAGGAGCCTACAGAACTAGACTAGAGACCATTTAAAGGCCTTTGAAATATATAGAGTGTGGCACCAGGTGTTTTTTGAACCTTTTCACAATATTCAAATTTTCTGAATACTGAATTTGTATTATTTGTCATTTAATCATCAAAATTAAAAGAAAAAACACTTTTATCAGTCTGTGTGGAATGAATGTATACATTATACAAGTTTCACTTTTTGTAATATAAATCAACTTTTTGATGATATTCTAATTATATGACCAGCACCTATATCATTAAATAATTAATTACATTTTGTCTAATACATTTTTATATTATCATTCAAAAGTTTTGGCTCAGTAAGATAGTTTGATCAAAAATACAGTCAAATGTTGTGAAATATTACATTATAAAATAACTATTTTCTATGTGAATATATTTTAAAATGTAATTTATTTCTGTCCAATTTTTATGTAATTTATCCCTAATATAAAAGTTGTGCTGCTTAATATTTTTGTTGAAAATTTGATTTTTTTCAGATATCCTTGATAAATAGGAGGTTCTAATGAACATTATTTGTTTGAACCGTTTTGAAAAGTAGTGTATATGACTCGACCTACGACAACGGCCGTCCATTCTCGACCACGATATAGCTGTCACCAACTGTGCTCTGTCTTACAAGGGAGCGTTCTGGTACAAAAACTGTCATCGAGTGAATATAATGGGAAGATATGGAGACAACAGTCATAGCAAGGTACAAATGTCATATGTGCTTCTCACCTGTCTAATAATACGCAGCAGAGACAGATTTAGATTGTTTTAAACTGTTTTATCTCCAGGGTGTAAACTGGTTCCACTGGAAGGGTCATGAGCACTCCATCGAGTTTGCAGAGATGAAGATCAGGCCCACCAACTTCAGGAATTTTGAGGGGAGAAGAAAGCGATCGTAAATCAGTGCGCTCCAGCTCGAACCAAGCAACCCTCCACTGCTGACCATTCGCTCCTTGTTTCTCCTGCATCATCTCATCCCCTTCATATACCAAAGTCACTGCCAGGAGCCCAGCCTGCTCTTCACACTCTCCTATTCATGGAGAACCAGAACAACAAAAGTTTTCACCCCCCATTCAAAGCTACAGTCCATACACAGTTGTGTGTGTACCACTTCTGTCCATGTCAATCTGACAGTAAACCAATAGACTCATAGTGAAGTGTTTAACATTACACACTGTGCCTGTACATCATAAGCACACCAAAGACAGACACTCCAGTAACATCTATATGATACAATGCCTACGGAGAGGAGATTTTGAGTTTGGCTTGGTGCGTTCCAGTTTAAAAAATATATATTTTATTCTTTCTGTAAATCCCATACAGTTACAGTGGGAAGAGTTGAATGTTTGTGTGTGGTGTTTTTGCTTCAGAGCCTCTTCCCTAGGCTGTGAATTAGCCTCAAGCATTATTTATCCTCTAACTTCTCAATTAGGGTAAGCAGGTTAATGGCACATGATAAAAACCCAGCATTTAATATGCAGGACTGCATACAAAAATATCTAGTGGGGAGGCTCAGAGATTTTTTTCATCTCTTTCGTCTGTCTGTGACAAATCTAAGTACCCATGCTCTCTGTTTTCTCTCTCCCACAACTCTTGCATTCATCAGTTCTGAAGTGGCACATTTCTGCAACCGGGACACACACAGTACTGCTAAGTGTTCATTATATGCACTTTTCATCATGTTTCCTGTACCCTATAACTATATTGGCATTTAGTCACAGAGCATAAGAATCTTGAATTTGTTGATTATTATCCTCTAAAAAATGTTTTTTAATGAAACAAAAGTTAAGGCAGGACCTATGTTCAGTCTTTTGTTTAAGTGATACTGTGTTTGCCAGTTATGAGCTTGTACAATGTTCAGGATTCAGGAAAAGTAATGGCCAGGTGATTGGAATTATTGTAAACATAGCCTCATATGAAAGTTATGTTTGCAAAAAAAAAATAAAATAATATACAGAAAAAGTCTTCGTGTTTGCCCCTACCCTGCTATCGACTAAACCACTGACCCTATACAATACCTGTGTAAATTATGTCTCGTTTTGGTATTTGAATATTTTTGTTTGTTTGTTTATTAAATGGGTGGACAACAGGTGTTTCTTTGTAACCCCTCTTACAATAAAACAGATTTTGTTTAATAAATCAAGTTTGCAGAGTGTGCTTATTTGGACACTCACAACGAGCCTAATGCAACACAACATGTTATTCAAATCCGGAATGTACTATCTTGTCAATCTATCTTGTTTTTTGTTTTGTTCTACAAAATGCTCTTGTGTCATTATACTTCCTGCACGGATGTGAGGGTTTACAACCAAAACGCAAAGAGATGTTAGCCTAGTAACATCGTGTGTTGCCAGATTGCGCGATGAAAATGCGCATAAATGGTGACGATTCCATTGTGTTGATTTGTGTGGGTTTCTTTACCATTTAAATTAATCAATTCAATTATTTAATCGTGAAACTCAAATCAGGCTAATATTTCTCTTCACTCAATCATTAAATCACTAATTCGCTTTTGGATATTGCAGAGTCATCTGGCAACTCTGAATAAAACACTCCCCCATGATATTATAAATAGCCTAAGCTTTATAGTTTAGCTGGATTATGTTATGCATAAAGTCCACTTATACTAGCTAGAAGATGAACTTTGCTTTACTTTAAAAGTGGGCGCTGAAGTCAGCTACCTCATGATAGAGATTCAAGACCAACAAGGGTTGGGCACATTTGCTAAACAAACTAGTCTGGAGAACGAACACAAGATCCAGGGGGCGTGGTTGGATCTAGATCCAACTCCTCCCATCCCCATCACTAAACCTATTCATCTCCACCCCCTAGATGTGGATCCAACCCCGCGCCCTGGATCTTTGTTCTGCAGCGAGGGGCTGAACAAACGCGTGCGTCTTCGTCAGTATAGGCGAACCTGGCTGACATTCAAGTTTTGTAACTTTCGGCCACCTATGTTTGTGATGCAGTTTTTAAATATTCGAAAAAGATCACGATATAAACTTTTGAGATACTTTGCTGTAGCTGGATTAATAACACTTGTACTTATCCTCGTTTTTAGCAGCACAATACGGCCGTCTCTACCGAAGAAGACTCCAGCACCAGCACCTAAAGACCTCGTGGTCTCACCATCAACATACAAATTCATTCTGAACCAGCCAGAACTGTGTGAGAAGAAGAGTCCTTTCCTGGTTCTTATGATCCCAGTGACTCTCAAAGACACAGAGGCGAGGACTGCTATTAGAAGGACATGGGGTCAAGATGGCTTGGTTCCTCGTGTGACTGTTTTGCATTTGTTTGTCATTGGTCAGCCAGCACAAAGGGACCCAGTACTGCAGGAGCACCTTGGGAGGGAGAGCAAGGAATATGGGGACATCATTCAAATGGACTTTGTGGACAGCTACCATAATCTCACCATCAAGACGATGATGATTATGAACTGGATAGCCACTTACTGCCAGGGTGCCTGGTATGCCATGAAGATCGATGCAGACATCTTTCTCAATGTGCGTTACCTGGTGGACTACTTGCATGAGCAGAGCGAATCCTCAAGGAAAGACTACATTACTGGATCAGTCATTTCAGATGCTGTTCCTCACAGGGACAGCTTCAACAAATGGTACATCTCAGAGGATCTTTACCCAGACTCCTGGTATCCTCCATACGTGTCTGGAGCTGCATATGTCTTTTCTACTGACTTGGCCAGAAAAATATCCTGGGCCTCTAGATTTGTGCGACCAATTCCACTCGAAGATGTCTATGTGGGGTTGTGCCTACACGTACTGGGTGTAAAACCAGTTTATGCAACAAAAGTTCTGGGATTTAGGAATCTTTTTGAGGTGCGCAGACTGGAGTATGACAGGTGCACTTTTGCCAAGCGCATTATAGTGAATGGCTTTAACCCACAGAGTCTTCTCCGCATTTGGTATGACTTTCAGAAGTCTTATTTTACATGTTGATACAATTGAAATAACTAAAATTGTATTTGAATTACCATGAAGCTGCTAAACTTATGTGTAGTATTTGCTAGTACCATTCCAGGGCAAGAACACTTACAAAAAAGGGGGAATAGACAGCTGTCAAGGTGCGGTATGTATAAAATAATAAATATAAGAGAAAAAAAATCAATATAGAGGGGAGTGGGGAGGGAAAAAATAAATAAATAGGACATGTGGAAGAGGTTAAAAAACTATTTTTCATAGATAAATTATTTCAAATACTATTTTTAAAATGCTGGCTGTGGGCCACAGACCTCAGGTATTAAGTGATCCCTCACCTATTAGTGTTTTTCTTATTCTGTCTTCTGGGGCCTGTACCATGAAGCCGGTTTAGCTGGCTAGCTATGTAAGTTTCAGTTTAGTTTTCACCAATCCTGGGTTTTAGGTAACATGAATGTGGCTTGGCTTTTAGCTGTGTTCATTGCCAGAGTAACTTACACTCCACGGCTATCCTGCACCGGGGCAGCTTATGTTCTGTGTTAGAGATCTCAAACTGAACTTGGACCAATCAGATGTGAGCAAAGTCCCCCAGTTTCTCTTCCTACAAATTAAAGGTCACTATGAAGTACCTTAAAAAAATATATGTACAACAAAATTGTCTGACTTTAATGATAATTAGAATTTACATATGATTGATATAATTATAATATGATTTATATTATTATTACTCCATTACACACAAGCACTTTTAGTTTAACAATTATTATAAAGCATTTATTTTAAATGAATATTAATATATACAGATCATATGTAATATAAATAAGTGGTAGAATCAATAGATAATACTTTAAAAATGGCTACATGTGACCTTACATGCTTGAGTCTCTCACTATATATGATCAACTATATAAAGTAGTTTCACTTGTGACTGCACTGATAGAGCAAGATCATTTCCTTTATGTGTCCTATTTCATGGACAAGTACTTCAGTGGAATTGCTTTAAATTCCTCATTCTTTAATCTCTTAACCTTTAACAAACGAGTTTTGAATCTCGCTAGAGATTCAACGATAGAGCTTTAAGGTATTTTCATTCTGTACTGAAGTTGCACATATCATTATAAAAAAAGAGTTATTTACCACCCACGTATGAACTTTAAACAATAAAAATATTATTTATGTTTGAAGGCGAAAAATACTTGTTTCTTCTGTGTATATTACATTTTGAGATGCTGGTGCGTGATTTAAACAGAAGGGGGCGCAGTTCCCTAAAAATAACGAGTGGATGAAACAGCGCTCTCAGTGGACATTTAGGTAAATTCTGGTAAGAAAATATTTATTTAAAGATGAAGTGGTTAATATTATCTATTGACAATTCAACTACTTGCTATATGGTCATGCCCAGTAAATTTACTGTTCAGAGCACAGAACTATTTGTGAGTTTGTTTGTATAATGAAGCAGAAATGATTAGCGCTGTCATCACTTTCTTTTGCATTTACAGCCTGTGGCGCAGTTTGTGCCTGGAAATCAGCTGCTAAAACACATTAATAAACAAAGCATTTGACACACCATAGAAAAGTAAATGCAGGCTGTTTAATTATATTGCATGATAACTAAGCGCTGGATTATATTTGTTGCTGTTATGATATTGTGTAACAGTAGATTGGCAGAGTTACAAAGTTGCAGTGAGCTTCCTAGCCACACAGCGTGATTAAGCATCATATCATAGGCGTGTTTCTGAGAGGTGTTTCGTTCGTTTTCAACGAATCGTTTCAACTGATTCAATATTTGTATTACTCGTCGGTCTGTATCTTTGAACGAATCTCTGAGCAAATTGGAGCGGCACTGAACGATGGTGAGCGGTGCCTAATTTAAATTAATATACTAAAAACTTTTACAATCTTAAATGTATGCTATTTTATGAGTTGGCATTTGAAGAGAATCTCTTTTGATGCTTAAACTTTCAATACTCTATTAAATAGGCATACACTCAAATCTAAATGATTCTATTTAATCAAAGATTCAAAAGAATCGAGTCACTGAATCAAAATCCCAATCACTAGTTCTGAGTAAGCAGCTCACTGCTTTTGAAGCTCAGCCGTGGACCCACAGATGGGTGGGGCTGAACTTAACTATTATGACGTCATGGCAACTGGCTCCCACTACACAGCCCATTAAACGTGTATTTCTCATCAAAGCTGCAGTCTGAAGAGGGCGGGTTCGTTGTGCGCGAGGGCTGTCGGTTTGAGTGAGTGACGGTAAATGGAGTCCTTCCAAGAATCGCATTAGAAGCGATGCCACCGGTTTGTCTCCGACTAGAACTTATTTGGGGGTTTGTAGTCGATTTTATTTGATCGGTGAGTTAGCAATCACTCAGCACAGCAGCAGCGGAGGTGAAGACGCCGGGGTGCTTTCTGCTGTGAGTAAACGATTGATTTATTTTGTCGTTTGCTAGTTTGTTATGCATCTTGATGATTTTCTAATACTTTGTGTGTTTGTTTGAACTGGTAATTGTAATGTTTAAAACATTTCTGCTTACTAACAGCATCTCGCTCCATCCATGGCATCCACCCACTCATCCGTCTGTCATTTTCATGTTCTCATTTACACTTTTGACAGATAATATGCTGTGCTACAGATATAAACCATTTCAGATCACGCGCTCTCTCTCTCAGTGTGCAATGTGTTAGTTACAGTCCTGTGTTTGTGTCTCTGTTCATGGTTGCTTCTATGTGTCCTTTTTTCCTCATAGCGTCTGTCATACAGGCTCCCCAGCTTGTCTGTGTTGTGAGCTCAGGCGGACCGCCCCTCCACCCACCTCAAGATGCACATGAATAGTTTATTAAACCAGTGCAGTAAGTAACTAATTAGGAATTAATCAATGTTTTTGTGACTACATGAAACAGCTAGCTTTCCATAACGACACACTGCTATACACCTGCATGTGCATTAATTTGCTCTGCTTAATGCATTGAATGCTTTAATTGACTGAGATCTCTAACTCATTAGAGGGGATTTATAATCTGCACTTGACATTTCTCATCTCAGTATGGCTGGGAATAAGTTAGTGGATTCACACTGAGCATGTCATGAAGAGAAGCATGGAGAATATATATGTTCAGATTTGCTCTAACACTCTTGATCTTGTGGCCATGGTCAGGGTCTCATGATTTGTCATGTTGTCTCAGACAAGGCTGTTCTGTATTTCCATGTATAAAATATAAATGTTTTTAGTCAGTCGTATACAGTGTTTTTCCATCGTTAAAATATGAGTATTGTTTCTGGTATTGTTGTCTTTGCTTTTGATGGATATTAGTCCACTATTTTTGTTCATGAGGGTGTATATCATTCAGTCTGTGCCCTTGTGTTGACGTAGCTGAAATCCTTTCTGCCCTTTGCTGTGAGACAGGAAAACTTAGTTTTCCTCCTCCATCTACTTCCAAAAGTACACTGCCCAGTCCTGTCGCTCTCATATAAAACAGCACAGGACTTAGAGAAGTTCTAAAAATAATAGCCTCAAAAGTACTTCTTCATTCCACATAAACTGTCTTGTTTGTCTTTCTAAATATATTGATGCATGTTGAACACAGACTTGTGAAACACAAAAAAGTTGAGGGTAGATTAAAAAAAGAAGCATACCTTAGAAGAGATTTGAGGAAGTGCCAAAGTGATCACATCTTGAGATGTGCTTTGAGTCCGGTTGCATGCATGACAGTGACTGATATCTTCTGATAAAATAAAAGCAGCCCTTGGATACAACCGGACATGCGATGGTTGATTCTAAAATACTGCAGCAGCAATTACATATTTATATATATTATATATTGTCGTTCAAATGTTTGGGATCAGTATTTTTTATTTTTGTGGAAAAATTATACTTTTGTTCGGTAAGGGTGCATTAAATGCAGTTCTTTTGAACTTTTTATTCATCAGAGAATCCTGAAGAACGTATAATGGTTTGCTCAAAAATATTAATCAGTAAAACTGTTTTCAACATTAATAATAAGAAATGATGATTGAGCACCAGATCAGCATATGAGAATGATTTCTGAAGGATCATGTAACACTGGAAGTAATGGGTGCTGAAAATTTAGCTTTCGTCGTAGCCATAAATTATATTTTAAAATGTTTTCAAATAGAAAACGGCTATGTTAATTTGTAATAATATTTCCAAATATTGTTGTTTTTGATAAAAAATGCAGGCTTAATGAGAATAAGATACTTATTAATATATACTCACTGGCCACTTTATTAGGTACACCTTGCTAGTACCGGGTTGGACCCCTTTTGCCTTCAGAACTGCCTTAATTCTTCGTCGTGGCATAGATTCAACAAGGTGTTGGAAACATTGCTCAGAGATTTTGGTCTATATTGACATGATAACATCACGCAGTTGCTGCAGATTTATCGGCTGCACATCCATGATGTGAATCTCTCGTTCCACCACATCCCAAAGGTGCTCTATTGGATTGAGATCTGGTGACTGTGGAGGCCATTTGAGTAAAGTGAACTCATTGTCATGTTCAAGAAACCAGTCTGAGATGATTTGAGCTTTGTGACATGGTGCATTATCCTGCTGGAAGTAGCCATCAGAAGATGGGTACACTGTAGTCATAAAGGGATGGACATGGTCAGCAACAATACTCAGGTAGGCTGTGGCGTTTAAACGATGCTCAATTGGTACTAAGGGGCCCAAAGTGTGCCAAGAAAATATCACCCACACTATTACACCACCACCAGCCCCGAACCCTTGAGACAAGGCAGGATGGATCCATGCTTTCATGTCCTTTACGCCAAATTCTGACCCTACCATCTGAATCTGAATCAGACCAGGCAACGCTTTTCCAATCTTCTATTGTCCAATTTTGGTGAGCCTGTGCGAATTGTAGCCTCCGTTTGCTGTTCTTAGCTGACAGGAGCGGCACCCGGTGTGGTCTTCTGCTGCTGTAGCCCATCTGCTTCAGGGATCGACATGTTGTGCGTTCAGAGATGGTATTCTGCATACCTTGGTTGTAACGAGTAGTTATTGAATAAAATATCAGTTTTGCGAAGACACATTTATGTGGCCAAGTGTAAATGGAAACGTTTTAACAAATCAGATGGATGTCGGATCAGAGAAACCGCATGAAGTGACCAGGTGTAAACAGGCCCTTAGTGTCTGTTTTGCAAATAAGCAAAATTATTCTTCCCACATGATGCTTATTTTTACTCGCACAGAAGCTGAGTCTTTCCATGCTTTAGCTTTGACATGATATAGCACTGACATATGAGTTCAACAAAAATAAATTTCACTGGATCACAGTTATATTTTCACAGGGCCGGAGCTTGAGCATAAGAAGTCTACAAATGCAAGATATAAGTATGCTATTCGTTTTATTTGTAAAAATTAGCACATTTTAAGGGCTGATTCTATGGCTATGAAGTCAGAACTCTATTAGTTTGCAGAGTATCTCTTCCTTGCACCTTAGATGGAGTTTCTGGGGCAGAGAATATTGCAGAATTATGGAGACAACATTAATGTAGTCTTTTTAATTGCATCCAAAATTAATTATATAATGTGGGCGATTACCAAGTTAATGATCCAATAGTGATTACATCACGTAAGGTGGATCAAGCTATAAGCAAATTGCCTCAAAACAAAGCTAGTGGCCTAGATAATATTTCTGCTGAACATCTGAAATATGGAAGTAAGAGGATAGGATTCAAGGTTTTATTCGTCACATACTCAATTATACAGAATATAATCAGTAGTTAAATGTAAATCAGCACAGGTCTGCTCAGTGGACAGTGCAAAATATGTAACACAACACAAGAGAATATACATAAATATAGGTGAAAAAAAGTAAGAATAAGATGTGCAATAAAATAAAATGTGCAGGACAGTATACTGTGGACTTAATAATATAATATAAGCAGGGATGTGCAAGAGATATACACAGCAGCAATGATGGAGAATAGTGGGTATCTTACTGTTTATTAAAATGAGTCATGTTGAAGTTATTTGACCGAGTTTGAGTTTAGGAGCCTGATGGCCTGAGGGAAGACGCTCCTCCTAAGTCTCTCAGTTTTTGCCATCATGCTCTGGAAGCGCTTACCAGATGGCAGTAAAAAGAAAAGACGGTTACCAGGGTGGTTTTAGTCCTTGATGATTTTGACAGCTCTGCTTTTGCAGAGCTTGAGGTAGATGTCCTGCAGAGAGGGGAGAGCAGACCCTGAGATGCGCTCAGCTAAGCGCACGACTCTCTGCAGAGCTTTGCAGTCATGATTTGAGGAGTTACCATACCACACTGAGATTCACTGAGTCAGTACACTTTCTATGGCCCCTGAATAGAACGTTTTCAGGATTGCTGGAGAAACCCTGAATTTCCTCAGCTGGTACAGTTTCCTCAGATGGTACAGTCTTTGCCTGGCTTTCTTAACCTGTGTTTGGTTGTGTGCAGTCCAAGTCAGGTCCTCTGAGATGTTTACACCGAGGTACTTGAAGCTGCTCACCCTCTCCACAGGGGGTCCCACTGATCATAAGAGGAGTGTAGGGCCGCTGCTGTCTCTTCCTGAAGTCCACGATCAGCTCTAGTTTTGCTCACGTTCAGAGAGAGACCATTGTCCTGGCACCATGATGTAAGTCTCTCTACCTCATCCAAGTATGCGGTCTCATCATTGTTGTAAATGAGGCCCAGAACCACAGTATCATCAGCAAATTTGACAATCGAAGTGGAGCTGTGAGAGGACACGCAGTCGTGTGTGTAGAGAGAGTAGAGCAGGGGACTCAGGACACAACCCTGTGGGGCTCCTACGTTCAGGGTGATGGAGTTGGAGGTGAACTGGCCCATTTTCACCACTTGAGCCCCTTTATTAGCTGTTTGTTTTACTGGCTTTTTGATTCACAGTGTGTTACCAGATTCAGTGTTGTCTGTTTTATTAGTACCAGTTATTAAAAACAAAGCTGGAATGGTGGGTAACCTAGATAATTATAGACCTATAGCTTTAGCTAGTATCCTGTCTAAAGTGCAGGAAAAAATCTTGTTGGATAGGTTAAATGTGTTAATTCTACAGACAACCAGTTTGGATTTAAGGCTAAACATGGTACTGATCTTTGCATTTATGCATTAAAGGAAATAGCAAATAAATATAGAGATAACAATTCATCAGTTTTTATGTATTTCATTGATGCATCTAAAGCTTTTGACCGGGTTAACCATGCTAAGCTATTTTTTTAAATGACAAAGAGGGGTGCCAGAATACATTGTGAGAATCCTGGCCTATTGGTATGCCCACCAGTTGATGCGGGCAATAAGGTCTCTGCACCTTTTGGGGTTAGTAACGGTGTGTGACAAGGAGGAATTTTGTACCCAATTTTGTTTAATCTTTACATGGATGAGCTGTCTGATTGTTTGAATGTCTGTAAAACTGGTTGTATGATTGTTAATACTTTAGTGAATCATATTATGTATGCAGATGATCTTGTGGTGTTTAGTCCTAGCAGTGCTGGTCTTCAACAGCTTTTAAACTTGTGTTCTGATTATGGTCTTGAACATGAACTTGAACATTATATTTTATATAATCCTGATAAGAGTGTGGTTATGATTTGCAGAACTAAGGAGGATAAAAGTATACATTTTCCAGTTTTAAGTTGTCTAAGAAGAGTCTCACTCTGTGTACAAAAGTAAAATACCTTGGACATATTATCACTGAACGCATGACAGATAATGAGGATATTGAAAGGCAACGCCGTATGATGTATATGCAGATATATACTTTTACGTAAGTGTAGTTTCTGTTCAGATGAGGTGAAGGTGTCACTTTTTAAAGCATATTGTACAACACTTTATACTACTCATTTGTGGTGTAACTACAGAGCATCTATTCTACAGAAGCTGCAAGTAGCTTATAATGATGCAATGAGAATCTTACTAAGGATACCTAGATGGTATAGTGCAAGTGAAATGTAGTGAGTGTAAGAGTAATCACTTTTAAAGCACTGTTACGAAATCTTATGTATAGATTTATCTGTCGGCTTAATGCTTCTAAAAATGAAATTATTGTGGGTTTATCAAATATAAGGGTTAGTACTACCCGGTATCAGTCAAAGCTGTGGAGACACTGGTACTGCTGTGTTTTGTAACTCTTTGTTTGCGATGGATCCTATGGGTTGTACATGTTGTTTATTGTCTTTTTAAATCTGAACCTTGAGTCTGTAATAAAAGTTTGATTGATTGTTTGTAATGGCAGCCTATTAGGCAGCACATCGTTGTGAGAAAGCAGTCTTTATTCAGAGTCATTGTTAGGAAACTAGATTTCTCATGCTGTTCCTTTGATCGATTTTTCCCAGACAGGTGGGCTCTGGTCTTAACAAACTCCTTACAACTAGCCATCACACCTAAATTGCTTTAAAAATTGAGCTTGTGCATGCACGCATGTGAGTTTGATCAGTTCAATATGCTGCATTTGGATGTGCAGGAACCAGTGCTCCAAAAACTCTAAGAAAAACAGACAAGAGATGGAAAATAGAAAGACATCAGCAAGACTTCTGACATTTTTGATGTTCGGTATGCCACTCTGCTGAATGTTGTTTTGTGTAGAGAAAGAGAGTGGGAGAGAATGTGAGGGGGAGTCTTCTGGAACGATGCCAAAGCTCTCTCTTCTCCAACAGATCCAGTCTGGAACCGACAACAGCTTCTGCCCCTGCAGTTCACACCAATCCCAGCAGCCACACGAGAAACCGTGTGCAGAGAGAGAGAACTTGTCATTATGTGGATAAAAATGCACAAAAAACAAACAAATGCATGGCATGTTGTGTGCATAGATGCTTATTATTGTGCAAGTGGTGTGAATTTCACGACCTGAACATGTGATCTACTCGCATGTTCTTATCACCGACTCATTTCTGTTCTGGCCTGGACTTGAGCAAATGCAGGACTTTGTGTCATGCTGCTTCTCTTGCTACTGTCTCCTTAGGAAGAATAGCTTCTGCTGTTATATTCTTCCTCGGTTGTTTACTGAAGATATAATATGGTGCAGTCATACTATAAATGTAATATTACAGGGCTCTGGTAGATCGGAACCTTTATAAAAAAAAAATATCTTATCAGTTTGTAAAAGAAGCCATATAGGGTAGCAAAGCTTTCTGACCTTTACAATACGTTCTATCCTCAAATAAAAAATGAGGTCCGTGTTATTGTTCGTTGAAAAAAAAAATAATTTGGTCTTGGCAACTAACAAAAATAAAATCCATTTAAGGATTAAGTGTACTAAAACCGATATATATAAACTGAAATTATAATACTAAAATAAAACTGATGTCACAAATATAAATTGATAATTTAAACTAATATCTAAATTTGGACATGTTTTTCACATTTCTGCTCTTTGAAGGTTGTAAACATGCCATATGTTTCCTGTTCTGGTGTTAATCAGTGAGTCACCTCAACTATGGAGTGTTTGTGATGCAAAGAGCAGACCTAGGCTGTGACCCTTGCGGAGGAGAGTCATTAGATTAATAAATCATGCTAATGAACTCCATGTTGCTGCCTGCTGCATTATCAAACATTTCAGATAAAAAGTAATTATTATATTTGTGCTTATACAAGACCTCAAGCTGTGGTTTTGTAGTTTATTTACTAGGCTAAAAAAGCAAAGTGTGTTTTTTTTGTAATGTTTTATAATAGTTATAAATTATATTTTTTTTATTAAAAATAATCTATTTGTAGTATTTCAGAGTTTTAATGTAATTCATAGGTTCAACTTAGCTTATTAGTTCTGCGTGCTGAAGCATCAGTCTTCCTGTAAAAGTTGAGGGTTGATTTCCTCTCGTGTGCGTGTGAAGTCGGGTTGCAGCCTTGTGACGGCATCCTCTGACGTGCTGTACACTGTGTAAACTTTAAGTCAGTGTCTCCCTTTGACCCGCATATTTCACAAACCCTGAGTCTCCCCTACAGTGCCAGACGTCAGCTGTCACTTAGATGTTTCCTCTTGGAGGTTAAGTCGATGAATTTTATCACTGCAGTGTTAACTTGTGGTTTTGTCTAAAACTAAATCCGTTTGCATGCATGATCTATAGCGTGTTTTTCTTCTCGAAATCAGAATCTTGTAGGATGAGCCTCTTTTGCACCTTGGTGCAATAACTGGAACATGACAAAGATTTGTTTTTGTTAGTGCTGTCAAACGACTAATCGCGATTAATTGCATCCAAAATATATTTTTTTTTTACATAATATATAATAATAATAATAAATAATTTATATAGCGCTTTTCTAGGCACTTTACATAGTAAGGGGGGGGATCAAGTTGTTGTGTGTGTGTAATGTGTATTTTTTATGTGTATATATAAATACACACACATCCATGTATATATTTAAGAAAATATAATAAAATAATATATAAATTGTAAGTATTTTCAAAATATATACTGTATGTGTGTGTATTTATATATACACATATAAAACATTTCACATACATATAGTAAACACAAACTTTTATTTTGGATGCGATTAATCACAATTAATAATTTGACAGCACTGGTTTTGTTATTTTTGTATTATTGTTTTCAGAATGTATCATATACTCAAGCTTCACCGGAGGTCAAATGTTGTTTTGAAAGCTATTATTCATGTAAGCATGCACAAAAAAGTTTAATGAGGAGCCTCCAAAAGTCAAAATTCACTCATGAAATCTTTATTTATCATTCTGGAAATAAACACAGAAAACACCAGATGAAAAAGACTGAGTGAAACAGACAGACGCGTCAGTATTGCACTCCAAGCGTTTTGCTTTTTAGTGAGGTTGTAAAACTGAAAAGGCTGTGATTGTGCATCTGCTGCTGGAAACACAAAGACCACATGTGTGCGCTCTACCCATGATGAATACTGCTAGATGATTCCTGTGGGTTGTGTAAGCGTGTCACTCTGTGCTGTTCCCCGGCAGCATCATTGGCCTGTGAAGACAGTCCCCATTGACTTCAACGCCCTACTTTATTCTCACCCAACATGGAAATACTGATGCATTAAGTTGTAAACACAGGTCTAGACTGCAAATCCTACAAAACTCACAATAGATTGTGTTATCAGATATTACACAGTGATGACACACAACACAAAGTTACAGATTACTTTAGTTTTTATGCTGTAAGGTCGGTTTTCTTTGAATTTGTGCAGTTTTTCAACTAACTGCCCAGCCTCACAAGAAAACCACAATGTGTGATTCCATGTTGCAAATATCCTGTGTGGGTTTAGATTTCAGACGCCCACCATATACACAAGCACACAACCGTTCAAAGGTTTGTGGTTGATAACGTTTTTGAAAGAAGTCTCGCGCTCATCAAGGCTCCATTTATTTGCTTAAAAATATAAATGCTTATATGCCTAAAAATACAGTAAAAACTATTATTATTAATTTGCAGTGTCGCAAGACACTTCAGAATTCATTCTAGTAATGTATGCTGTTTTGTGCTCAGGAAATGATGCAGTGAGATCCAGGCAGTCGAGTAAATTACTATGTCAGAGATCAATTTTATAAGAAGGAATAACAAATGTATTAAATAAGTTATTAATACTATAAAAGTTAAATTCTAAGCAAAATTAAGATCTATTTTATAGTGGTGTGTAACGGTATAGGCCTATGTATTCGGTACAGGTCTTTACATGTGTACCGAACAGATACAGCATTGCTTTAATCACTGCACAAATGGTGCTTCATTGGAAATCTCCACTTTCATATATTGTTACTTTTGATAAGAAAGAGTCTCCTCTTTCAAATTGTCAGTTTTTTTCAGGAAATTCAAACAAATGCCGTTTTGACGCTCTTTGGTGAGGCGTGACAGATCGCTAAACACCTCAGTTCAAATGTCAGCGCGGAGCACCAGTGAGCCTGATCATACCTTCCTCTTTATTTCTAGTTTTAACGTGAAATAAACATGAATAAACATCTCATGCATCATTTAATCGCGCACTCAGTGTTTCAACTGCGACAAAGACGTCAAAACAAAATGTCACGTAGCATTTCATTTACCTGCAGGCCAGTGGCGGCTCCAGGATTTTTTTGTTGGGGGTGCTAAGGGGGGGCTTAACAGTTCAGAGGGGGTGCTAAAAAACTAATTCAATTGAAAGTAATGAACGCCTAACTTTAGCTATCAGTTTTTTTATATACAGCAGCTTCGAAAAAGGCATATTTAACTTTTGCCCTGTGGTATTAAACTTCTATGTTATTAGTAATATAACTTCTAATGCCAACTGCCAAATATGACACTTACAAAGTAATATAATTTATGAATGAATATAGAAAAGAACAAGTTGGGATTTTTTTTTATTTTATTTTTAACACATCTAGTAATTGTTTTCTGGCCATCAAGTGTCAGTCACTCAATGCCAACTGTTAGGAAAACATGGTGAATTCTAACCATTTACAATAGATAGTGCCAACAATTCATAAAACTATTTCCACACGGGCACACACTGCGGGTGATAACTTCCCCGTGCTGATTTGCATCGTATCATGTGTAGATGATAGCCAGAGTTATTGTTAAAAGCATCAAATATTGGCAATAATAAGAGGATTTAGCATTTCCTATTAATCTGGGCCTGCTACATTCTTCTTATTATTAGGCCTATTATACAAACCCGATTCCAAAAAAGTTGGGACACTGTACAAATTGTGAATAAAAACAGAATGCAATGATGTGGAAGTTTCAAATTTCAATATTTTATTCAGAATACAACATAGATGACATATCAAATGTTTAAACTGAGAAAATTTATAATTTTAAGGGAAAAATAAGTTGATTTTAAATTTCATGGCATCAACACATCTCAAAAAAGTTGGGACAAGGCCATGTTTACACTGTGTGGCATCCCCTCTTCTTTGTATAACAGTCTGCAAACGTCTGGGACTGAGGAGACAAGTGGCTCAAGTTTAGGAATAGGAATGTTGTCTCATTCTTGTCTAATACAGGCTCTAGTTGCTCAACTGTCTAGGTCTTCTTTGTCGCATCGTCCTCTTTATGATGCGCCAAATGTTTTCTATGGGTGAAAGATCTGGACTGCAGGGCTGGCCTTTCAGTACCCGGATCCTTTCTTCTACGCAGCCATGATGTTGTAATTGATGCAGTATGTGGTCTGGCATTGTCATTTGGAAATGCAAGGTCTTCCCTGAAAGAGACGACGTCTGGATGGGAGCATATGTTGTTCTAGAACTTGGATATACCTTTCAGCATTGATGGTGCCTTTCCAGATGTTAAGCTGCCCATGCCACACGCACTCCATGCAACCCCATACCATCAAGATGCAGGCTTCTGAACAGGAGCGCTGAGAACAACATGGTTGGCCTTGTCCTCTTTAGGCCGGAGACATGGCATCCCAGTTTTCCAAAAAGAACTCAAATTTTGATTCGTCTGACCACAGAACAGTTTCCACTTTCCAAAAACAGTCAAATCATTTGGAAATGAGCCTTGGCCCAGAGAAAAACGCCTGGCTTCTGATCATGTTTTATGATATGGCTTCTTTTGACCTATAGAGTTTTAGCCGGCAACGGCGAAATGAGGTGAGAGGGGGTTCACCGACAATGTTTCTGAAGGGGCTATTCCTGAGCGCCGCCACTGTTTGATTTCCTTACAGTAGCAATTCCTGTATGTGATGCAGTGCCGTCTAAGGGCCCGAAGATCAGGGCTCATGTAGTTTTCGCTAAAAACCCTTACGCAGTCTAGAGATGTTCCAGATTCTCGGATTTTTGGATGAAATATTATGACTGTATATATAACTTCATTAATTTGCTTTTTTCTTTAGAAACCCTTCTGATATTGCTCCACTATTTTTCGCCGCAGCATGGGGATTGGTGATCTTTCCCATGTGCAATTGACATACAATTTTAAGTTAGGGGATGTGCGGGTCTACTGCCACTCTGAAGGCTTACAGCTCCTACTACCCAATCATGTCGAACACTGAAAACAATTGACCTTCACGAGAGAAAAAAAAAAAACATGATGATTTTATCATTCAAATTACCATCATTTTAACGTTCAATTTAAAACATTTTAAAGAACAGTTAAAATAAAACTTTTGAAAAAGAATACAGCTGTTCCTTATCAAAATATATAAATATTTTTTAAAGCGTATCTGGCGGAAACTTATTTTTACCTCACATGCGTATCTTCATGTCAGTTGCGGCGAGCTCTTAAAATGACCACGCGAAAGACCAGCAAGGTGTGGGGATTATTTTGAATATATGGAATGGAAACGTTTTTTATAAACTGTGTAATGTCCCAAATTGGCTTTTTGTGGACAATAACTTTACTGGAGCTTATGCGTAATCATATTCAATACAGGCATGTATGCGTTAGCTTGGAGGCTAGCCAAAGCAAATGTCAATCATGTCATACACTACAACTGCCGCTGCGGTCCGCGATCCTATCCGGCTGTCTGTTCTTCTAAACGAAGACCCACTTCGGTCAAAAGTGGTGTGGGATTTCCAGGCTCTTTCGAACTTGGATTGCTTGGTTGTAGTTATTTCTATGCGTGCCTGTGACTTCATAAAATCCTGCCGAGCGCTTTTTTTGCAAGTCGCCTTAGTCCGTCTTTCGCCAGACCATTTGTAACATCTTAAATTCATTCCTTTTTATTCAAACAAATGCGCACGGTCTGAGTGCCAAGTAAAACGAGCTTTGTTTTGTTTTTAGACAATCGGGTAGCCAAAATGAAGTACATTTTTACTTTTAAATTATTATTGCCCTGGCAATGCTGTCCTTGATAAACTTTCATTTGTTTTTTACTTTTGTTTTACCACATGTGCGCTAACGTGAGGATGAAAATGAAGAGGCTATTCTGCGTTCTCCTCAGCCTAAATTGATTACAAATTTTCCATTTCTGCATGCTCCAGCCGATCTGAATAATAAGTACGCACTGGTTTATGAAGAGTGTATGCTCTTCCTTTTTTTCTGTTTAACGAACGCCTAAAATTAATTGATGCTAATGGTCTAGGCAAGCATTTATGCGGCATTTTTATTAATGACCTATTTTTAGCAGAATTCATTGCCACCGATTTGACCGTGTGATCAAACATTAAGTGTTTCAACTGTATGCTGTTATGACACACGCACAGTTTTTTTTTTTGCCATTTTTGGGGGTTTTCTAGCTTAATTAGACTAGTCGGATACAAAAACTTCCGTTTAAACGACAGTCAATTAGTCTAGCGCACATCCCTAATTTTAAGTTGAGTGTTTAATTTAAGTTTGGGCTCAATTGTTAATTGTAACCGTATAGTAATGTAAAAGGGCTCACTATAGTTTAGAGAATAAGCTGAGGTAGGCTGATTTTATCCCTAGTTAATTTTTATATAATTTAATTTATTCAAAGAAAGAGCTATTTGTTAAGTAAACCACAGTTAATAAAAAAAAAGCAATTTTATGTTTAGTTTTCCCCGTTATACTGAAATCATACTGAACTGTTACGTCAAAACCAAGGTACTTTTCTAATTACTAATTCTGAGAAACATTTGTACTCGGGCAGTATTTGAAATATGTCCAATATCTAACAAAACACCAGTAAAGGATATATTTTCCTACCACATGCCCGTTAATGTGAGCGTAGAACCGTCATTTTTTTTTACATTTCATTCTCTGTAGGAATTGACTGATGTTCACTTCTTGTGTACAACTTTGCGCGGTGCTTGCTTGATTGCTTGACCCCACCCCCATTACAATTGGTGTTATCAAAAGGCCATTTTAAACATTTTTTGGTTTTTAATGTTTATATTTACATGATAATGAGAGTACACCGCAGTAAAAAAACAGTCAAATATTTGGAAATCCTATGGTGGGCTGGGCCGGGGCTGAGCAAGTTTCGGATGGGCTATAGCGCCGCCACTGCCGCAGAAATTAACAGTGTCCACAGCTCATTAGGTCGCTAAAATTAATCTAAAGTGCTAGAAATAGACCTTAATATCATTTTATTTACCCCTATAGATGCTTAATTATGTGATGGATTAAATAAATTTATGAAATTTCAGGAAAAAATTATTTGAACAACAATAGAAATGTAGGCATTCTAAGCAAGTTAATTTTAAATATCGGCTTTGTGCATTACATACAATTTTAAGTTGATGTTTAAATCTCTAAGTTTGTGGGCTCAATGGTAGTGTACCGTATAGTACATGTAAAAGGGCTCACTAATAGTCTTCTTAGAGAATAAGCCCCTTGCAGTAGGCGATTTTATCCAGCTGTCATTTTTAATTATAATTTAATTTATTCAAAGAAAGAGCTTTTGTTCTAAGTAAACCCATGTTAATAAAAAAACAACTTTTTTTGTGAGTTTCCCCCGTTAACAGTAACATCATACCATTTGCAACTGTTACAGCAAAAGCAAGGTACTTTTCATGAGCTATTCTGAAAACTTTGTACTCGGGCAGTATTTAAAAATGTCCAATATCTACAAAACCATATAAATATATCCCTTTTGTCTGTGGCACGCTTTCACTCTATGGAAAAGATCAGACTGAGCATTCTTCATAATGTTTCCTTTCCTGTCCCACTGATAAAAGAATTTCCAAACATCATGTTTGGAATGGCATGGTGGTAAATGATGACAGAATTGAACTTTTTCCACAAACTACCTTTTTAAATGCATCTGTACAGTATGTCTTAAGTAAATTACAGTCTTCATCTTTGTCTTAATTGTAAGTTGTTTGTCTCATTTGTGTTTCGATCAAGAACAGTTGAATCTGTCCTCCTCTGCATGCTGTCCATGACTATTTTAAGACATCTTTTAGATCCTGCCGTGCAGACGAGAGCCTTCCTACTCATTGAGCTAATCGAGGATTTGTGAGCTTCACTTTCATCTATAAACGCTGCTTCCTTCAGAGACCAGCTACTCATTTTTAGAGCTTTGTGCTTGATAAATAATTTCTGAGGGTTTTTACAAATAACTATTTGATTTAAAAGATTAAGAAAGTGTTTTTCGGTAATTGTACACTTTTTAACATCACATTCTGACTCTTTGACACTTTTCTCAACACTGTTTTGTGTTGGGTTCTCAGCAGAGATCTCCAGGATGTGTGAGGTGGACGTTTCGTCTGAGCCCACCAGCCCGACGCTGTATAGAGAGTCTTCTGATACATACTGCCATGTGGACCGCTGGCAGAAGCTACGCACAGCCGTCCGCAAGCTAGAATTCTGGGAGAACTTCACACACGAGCTGATTGGCAGTGGCTTCTTCTCAAAGGTTTACAAGGTAACAGTTAAAATATCTTGAATCTGTAAGTGATATAGTATATGTATGTACAGTAAGTGCTAGGAAGTTTTTGACAGTTTTTCCTTGGTGCTTTAACACATTGGCTGTTGAAAAATGTTCTCAACAAATAAAGCAGTGTAAAATGTTGACTTCATATGTGCATTTATTTTGTTACTTTCACAATAAATATTTTATCAAATAATATTTTGCATAATTCTATCATAAGTTTATAGTGAAATGCATCATATAGCAAAAATGAAGCAGAATGATAAATACAGTCTAAATGGAAATGGCTTTTCATCATCCTATTGTACTGCAGAAAGCCTCCCAGTGTGTGTTTGTTTATCTTAATGGCTCTCATACAGTGCAGTATTGTAGTCTAATTATTGTACTAATTAGGACATATTTTACAGCTAAACCCAGTTTGAGGTGGCCCCCGTGCCGGAGTACACTATACCCATTAATGGGTTCCTGATGAGTCCCTGCGGTGTAAATTACATAACCGATGATTGCACAGCTCAACCGTCCCAGCAGTTCTGTCCCTTCCTGTATATTAACATGGAAGTGTTTCTCTGTTATTGTACTTTAGAGAGAGAAAGGAATATTTCGTACCACTTTAGTGTAGGGACCAATTCTCACTATTAACTAGTTGTTATTAGCATGCCTGTTATTAACATATTGGCTGTTTATTAGTACTTACAAAGCACATATTCTACGTCCCTAATCCTACCTAATACCTAAACTTAACAACTACCTTACTAACTATTAATAAGCAGCAGCAAATTTTGAGTTTTTTGAGGGAAAAGTCATAGTTAATGGTTTGTTAATAGCAAGAACTGGAGCTTAAAATAAAGTGTGACCGAATGTATTAATACCACTTGAAGATTCGTTCCCTGTTCTGTCTTTCATTTTATTTTATGTATTTTCAGGTAATCCACAATACCACACGGAAGGTGATGGTAGTAAAGATCTACAAGAATGATGTTGATCAAGACAGCATTGTACGAGAAATCAGCCTTCTGCAGAAACTCTCACACCCCAACATTGTGAGGTAAGCCACTTAATGCTAATTTAAAACTTGTCAAACTCTAACTCTTATTTTTATTATTATTGGATTATTATTTAACACGTTTCTCATGTAACTCCATTATCTAAATGCCTAATAGATGTTCAGGCCTATTATTTACACTCTCCATTCTCTTGAAGGTTTATACAGTATGTATGCTGTGTAGTTACACCACCACTCAAACATTTGGACACCAGACTGAATTGATTCGATGTTATCTTCAGAACCTTTTAATCTGAGGCGTTTTGCAATTAGTTTATTTTATTAATGAATTTGATCACAGAATTGTCTGCAGGTGTTTAAAATTCAAGGCATTGATGGTTGCCTACAAAAAAACACCACTGGCTCTGCACCACTTTACCTAAATTCATTACTTCAGACTCTAGAAACTTGCGTTCTGCAAGTGAACGTCACTTTATTGTGCCATCCCAAAGAGGCACAAAATCACTTTCACAGACATTTAAAATCTGAGCAGCTGAGTTCTTAGCCATCTTCAAGAATCGGCTAAAAACACATCTCCTCCATCTTTATTTGACCCTCTAACTCTAGCTTTCTCTATTCTAATTCTATTCTTAAAAAAACTTGTCCCTTTTAGACTTGCACTCTATTCATTTACTGCTTGTTTTCTTTAAAAAAAATAAAAAAATAAGCTTTTCTAATCTTTTTGTATTCTATCTGTTTTCTTTTTATTTATTATATAATTAACAAAACCAAAAAGGCCTCTTTAACACTAGCTTGCTCCATTCTGTTCTATCTGTTTTCTTTTTTATTTACTATATAATAATAATAATAACCTTGCTACGTGTACTGCGTTAAGCTAACTAAGACTTGTTATAGCACTTGCGTATCGTTGCTCTTTTGTTGATTTTGATTGCTTCCATTGTCCTCACTTTTAAGTCGCTTTGGATAAAAGCATCTGCTATTAAATGTATCCCAGGGTGCACCGCATGAAGCTCATGAAAAGTGTGCAGTGCTGCAATCAAAATAGAGGATTCTTTGAAGAAGATCAAATATAAGATAGTTTTAAATGTTTTTTGGTCATTTACAAACTTCCATTTGTGTTATTTCAGAGGTTTCTGCCCTTTCTAGTATTCTAAAATAGTTAAACGGTAATAATAAAGAATGAGTAGTAGGTGTTTCCAAATGCCTGTAGAGATGTACAGACTGGATACATACAAGACTGTTACAGGTTACAGTCACACTAAGCTCTGTCCAGCACAGCGCTCTTAAACCGCTGTTAATCTTGCACTATGACATGTGTTTGTCTAAGCAATCTCAAAATGGCTTTTTCCAGTGCGTTGCGGAAGGAAAAAGCCATATTCGAAACTGCCTGGACGGTGCTAATTTATCACAGCTTTCCAGTTACTGTCAGCTGTCATCACCTCAGTACAGATGCCAGTCATGTTAACCCATGAACAGAACCGCTGAATGTGACAGAAACCGCATGAGGTCACCAGGACACATTACATTTACTGCTTAACTAATTCACGGTTCTCTAATATGTTACTAAAAACAAGAGAAAACCTGAACGTTTTAACATCAAATTTACCTAATTTTCCATTTCTGCTCAATTGTTGGGCATTTGACACATGACCGGGGCTTTAGACTGTATTTAGGCTGAACCTACTTGACAAGGCAGATTTAGGGAACGGCTCATAACTTCCCACTTCTTTTTTTTCAGGTATCTGGGTATTTGTGTCAAAGAGGACAAGTTGTACCCAATTCTGGAGGTGAGATCTCTATTTTCTCAGCCTCAAAATCAAAAAGTTTGTTCCGTAGTTTGAGTTTATTTTATGCAAAAGATTGTACTATTGTACAATTAGATTTTTGAAATATCATATAGATGAGATGCTTTGAAACTGTACAATTGATGGGCTCAACAATACATTTTTCAGCTTTTAGTTTAAAATGTTTTCGATGTGTCAGAAAATATATTTTATATTTAGCAAAAGAATAAAAACATTTACTACCAATAATTAATTACATGTGCACATTTTATATAGATATACACAATTAAATGAAATTGAAACATATACTGTATGTGCATGTGTATTATAATACAACATTATATAAGAAATCAACTCCTCAAAATGAGTAATACATTTAAAAATTTCACCAACAACAGCTCTGTTTCATCTGCTAAGAAGTGAACAATTATGAGCCTATACCAGTATATTTTTTTATTCATTTTATTTTACAGTAAGGTTTCATTAGTTTACATGAACTAACAATAAATAATACTTCTACAGAATTTATTAATATTGGCCAAAATCAAAAGTTGTAGTAAATATTAGTTAATACACTGTGAACTAACTTGAACAAACAATGAGCAGTTTTTTTTGGTAACATTAACAAAGATTAATAAATTCTTTAATCTATATTAATGCATTTACTAATGTTTTTAATGTTAATTTATTTGCCCAAAAGAGATCCTTATTGCTGAGCCCTGCACATAACAATAACAATAAAAGTGAAAGTGTGTGTTTGTTTTGTTCCCTTATGGACTGTGTTGTCTGTACAGTATGTTAGTGGAGGATGTTTAGAGGAGCTGTTGGCCAGGAAAGATGTGCCTCTATGCTGGAGAGAGAAAGTAGACCTGGCCTCTGATATCACCAGAGGGATGATTTACCTCCACTACAAGAACATCTACCACAGAGATCTGAACTCTAAGGTACAGCAGGACTCTCAATGACACTCCTCTTTAGTGACCAACTGAGTAATGCTTTGAGAAGTGCAGTGTAACCTCTGAGTAATCATCAGATGTTAGAGAACGGCTGTCTAGTCTTTCATGGAATTCTCCCCTGAGAAATACAGCCATAGATGTTTGCGTGAGAGTGTCATTGGTTGCCAGGATTCACACAAGTGCTCACCAAACCTGGGGTGAGGGGCGAGGCAACAAGGCCAGTCCATTGTGATGGTAATAAACTCTCCCACTCTGTCTTTCTCTCGCTGTCACATACACGCACTCTCCCTAACCCTTCCCATCTCATTTGAAAAATGCAAAATGCACAAACAGTGTATAGGCTTGCAGATCCCATACCCCATGTTTAGCCAGGCCTCGACTGTCTATTTGTCAGCCATTCACATATGAACAATGAGCAAACAAAAATGCCAGCCACACAATTTACACAACCGTGACGTCTGGAACATTGTGTAGTAGGATCATCGATTGGTTTCCACTGCACTGCAAGTTGACAGAAGTTGTTATGATTATGGGAAGTTGTGTCAGAAAATAGAAGCTATTAGGGTCGACTGCTTCCCTGAAACTTGTGTTTTTAAGTGCTTGCATTCATTCGGTCATACGCTGAATAGCATAAAGCAGGGATCTCCAACCCCGCTCCTGGAGAGCTACCGTCCTGCAGATTTCAGTTCAGTTGCTTCTGTTTGATTGGTGTTGGAGCTGAAATCTGTAGGATGGTTGCTCTCCAGGGCCCGTATTCATGAAAACTCTTAGTGCTAAGAGTTGCTCCTAGAAACAAAATTCTAAGAAAATTCTTAGAAATGTGGGCATTTCCTCTTAAATTTAAAGATCCTGGTAAAGAAAAAAGTAATTCAGAAAGCATCTTAACCTTTAAAAGAGGTCTTAAGGTCCAAAATTGTTAGGAGTACGAATGAGGACTTTTAAGAAGCTTAAGAGTTTCTTTAGCAGTGGAGAAAATGGACGAAACATGAAGAGGAAGAAAAAATGTGTTGCGCACAATGCATTACTGTGATGTAATAAAGACGCTACACATTAGATTGTGCTAGAATCATGTTTGTGACCGAACTTATTAGAGTCATGCTAACATCTCAGACACCGCGCAGAAATGCCATTGCGCCAGAAATGGACGTAATCTCTAAATTAACTACATTAACATTTGGCAACTGGAAAAATGCAACTATGCAGCAGTGATGATTTGGGTCCGTCACAACCTTCTATAAGCAAAGTGATCACACAAATATTTATAGCACTTTCAGAACTGTATTATGTCACTGTTCATTTCCTAAAAATTTAAGTATGACAGCATGGTAAATAAAAAATAAAGAATATATATAATGTGTGTGTCTGTGTGAGAGTACGGTTAAACAGGAAAAATTACGCATGTAATTTCAAATGGAAGGCTTATAATAGACCTAAAAGTGCTATTTTATTTCCTTCTTGGACAACCAACCAATCACAGTTTTCAATAGATTGTGTCGTTCCTAGCAATGGGGTCAGCCCCGCCTCCTCTCGAAGATAAAAGTTGTCTTTTCCTCGCTCAGAGTTGCTCTCAGATTGGTCCTGAATCACTCTTAAGCTAAGACTCCTACGTAGAATTTGTTAAGCTAAGTTAGGAGCTCTCTTGAGAGTATTCTTAGAATCTTTAAGAATACGGGCCCAGGAGCAGGGTTGGAGACCCCTAGCATAAAGTGTCACAGAACTACAAGATCTAAATATGATATTCTACAATCCGATTAAAACATTTAATGTATGTTTATCTATATGAAATCTTTTTTCAACAACAGTATTATTTTAATGTCACTGAGATACTATAATAGTTTTTGTTAATACTTTTTTTATAGTTCTGTTTTCATTATAATTTTAGTTACGGTTAGTACAATGATACCTTGGCATTTAGCTGCAGTAATATTAGTAATAATATACATGCATACATACTGCATACATTTATACATGTGTGTGTGTGTATATATATATAATATACACACACATACATACACACACACACGTTAACTTTAATTTTAAAGTAATGAAAATGCTGTTTATTGTTTTAATTACATTACATTAAGTTTTAGTTTTATTTAACTATAATCCTGGACAACAGTAGCTAACTTTTCTAAGTGCTAAATTATAAACGCATAGGAGTATAGTATTTTTGTCTAAGCATTTAATTTTTTTAATTGTTTTAGAATATTTCCTTATAATAATTATATATAATTACTAGAATTAAATGATTATAATTTTTGTTGAATCAAACAACCTTAGTGCTTTTCTTTCAAACCCACCCATTAGCTGCATAGCCAGAGGGTGCTGCAACACTTGGCTTATGCATGAGTTACTGTTCTAAATTTGGAGACTTCTAGACTCAGGGCTGTGCTTGGAGTTTTCTTAGCCCCATAATCATAGGTCAGTTTTTGGGACGGAGGCTTAGCTGAGGTTTCTAATTCAGTCCAGATGCAGAACTCACTGTTGTATCCATCAGCACTTTCTGTTCCAAGAGTCCCACTGGTCTTATGTAACGTCTCGGTTGTACCTGGATTCCCCCTTCTCTGGTCAGCCTCAAGGTTTCCTCATTTGCCTTTCTTCTAAAATAACAGGCCCTTTTTATTACACCCTCAATCATTTTGCTTTAAACGCAGTTTTCAGACTACATGGTAATGTTTCTAGCCATGACACATCATCACTAGAGACCATTCAAATTGAAAGCGAGGTATAACATTGCATATTGGTACCCCTGGAGTGATAGAGATGGAGGAGAGGAATTGTAGGCGGTCCAGACCCTTTGGCGAGGTACAGGGTCAGCTGAATAATTCATTAAACGGAGACGGTGATGACGAGAAACGTCTTTCATTTGAGCCTGGGAGTTCTGCTTCAGCCACCAGGAACATTGTTTCAGAGACATGCTACAGATACTAAACCACAAAATTGCAGTCATGCATCTTATGTATGCTTGTATTGTCGTCTTCTGTGTTGAATTTAGATGCTTATTAATTCCACAGTTTACATTCACACAAAAAGTCCACAAACAAGTCAATCAGCACAGCTTCAAACTTTATGTCTGCTATATAGAGGTGTTATTTAGTACTAGACAAGTTCAGATTTCGGAAATTCTTTGTAAGAGTTTTTGCGGGAGATTGTAATGAGTTTAGACACTTTCTGCTGGGTTTTGGCGCCGCCTTTTGGCAGACAGCACATTCATGTCAAATAATTTTGTAACCCAAGGCACTTGTTTATAAATGTAAAAATTATGTTGTTTTGCCTGTCTATATCTGGATATATTTTAATGAATAGGAAATTATTTTAAAAAAAAATAAAGTTTAATTCATAACATGCAATTATTTATTAGCGAAAATAAAGCAGTATATGCAGCACTGTTTAAAAGTTTGAGGTCAATTCAATAAAAAAAAATTATTAATACTTTTATTGATCAAGGATGCATTGAATTGATAAAAGGTGGAAGCAAAGACAAGGATTTAAATAAATGCTTTGAACTATCTATTCATTAAAGAATCCTAAAAAAAATCACGGTTCTCTCAAAAACATTTCACTAATAATAAGAAATGTTTCTTGAGGCGCACATCAGCATATTGGAATGATTTCTGAAAGATCATGTGACATTGAAGACTGGCAGTAATAATATTACTGGTTTTTACTTGATTAAGTTTACTGCATTATATTTCACAGTCCTATATGAGTGAGAATACAGTAATAGTACAAAGAGACTAAACATACTTATTTTGCATCAAAACATCTTTGTGTGTTTGTGTCTCCTGAAGAATTGTCTAATAAGGGTGACAGCGAGAGGCAGAGAAGCTCTGGTTACTGATTTTGGTTTGGCTCGAGAGGTGGTTGAACTTCCTGCAAAGGACAGAAAGCTTTCACTTGTGGGCTCTGCTTTCTGGATGGCCCCTGAGATGCTGCGTGGGGAGCCCTACGACCGCAAGGTAATGACTTAAAATTGCCAGAGCAAGATGTGAAATGGTGGTCTTATGTATGTGATGTTCTAAAGCATTTTCTAGTTCTCACCTACTGATTTTGCTTTATGTAACGTTAGGTGGATGTGTTCTCTTTTGGAATTGTTTTGTGTGAAATTCTGGCTAGGATCCCAGCAGACCCAGAAATCCTTCCAAGAACACAGGTGAATATAAATAGAATTATTGACGCTTTGGAAATGGCAGAAAATATGACATCCGGTATCAATTTTCTGCAAAAACAAAAACCCTACTGTCCCTATATGCATTTATGATTGTGTGTGTTGCAGGATTATGGCCTGGACGTATCAGCATTTGGGAAAATGGTCAGTGAGTGTCCTCAGCGTCTTTTAGAGCTGGCAGCCAGCTGCTGTCTGGTAAGTGACCTTGTTACCTTTCGTGTATATAAAATGGACACACATTTCCTCTGTCAGTTATACCTAAAAACTAACAAACCCTGTGAAAAAGGAAGTAAAGTGTTACCATTGACTGTTGGTGTTTCTCATGCAGATAGATGCTTTCCGAAGACCCTCTTTCACAGAGCTTCAAGACGAGTTGGGTGAAATCGCTGAGACTTTGGAGGCTCCTCACAATGATCTCACCACAGACTGATCTTCGGCACTTCCTCTGGTCTCCCATTAGCCCTGCGAATCGACACAAGCAGCTGGAGTTTTGTACATAGACTAAAGCACAATGGCAAATGCAGCAGAACTGCAGATTTCTCTCTGGGTTGTTTGCATTGAAAGAGCAAAATCAAGGAAAAGGTTGCTTTTTATTATGAACGTTCTGCAAGTAACTAGATGGCCTACAGTTCAACTCTTCACAGCTGTACTTAATATAGTAATAGTATACCAAGAGAAATATTGTATTAGGTTCCAGCTAAAGTGTTTAGCTGTTTGCATTGTCATCATTTATAAAGCTACATATTTTCAAACCTATTGCTATTTCTGTTTTGTATAATAATCATTTTATATTGAAAAACAACCCGAAAATAGGTTTGAGGCTTAGGATAACCATTGATAAAAGGACTAACTTGAGGGTCTCAAGTTTTAAATAACCAAATAATATTTTCATAGGCTTCGGTATATTGATATTAAATTTGATTATACAAGAGATAGTCATTTATTTTGGTACCAATTGCCCAAATAGGAAAAGTGCATTTGTATTGCTGACTTTTTTGAAAAACGACATTTGAAAAATGTGTACTTTTCGTTATTTGAAAATCAATTTATACAGGAGCAAGCACTCAACTCATCACTTGTGGTTTTGCCACACTGAGCTGAGCTGCGGATCTTTGGAAATTCTCCATGAGACTCGGCCGTCACCGCAGGATGAGGCCCGTTTCCTGCCTGCAAGGGCCTCGCCTCGGTGTTGCTGCTGCAGTGTTCTCATTGTAAACTGCAAGTGTTTGTGAAATGTTTTTCTTTTCAATATTCAAAGCTTAAATGTTTCATGTTTTAAAAAAAATGTTGTCCATTTTAATTGACTTGTTTGCCATGTGTTGTGAATTTCTGTACTCGCTCATACATTATGTATCAGAAGCGTGAGATGGCACCAGTCCGACTCTAATAAACAGTGACACCAAACAATTTCTCTGGACATATTTTTGGCTGTAACTGAATGAGAATTGTGAGATTAAACTTTAAGACCAACCTGCTGTAGTATTCTGAAAGCTTGTGCAACTTCTCGGTCCACTCCGTAATACTGAAATCAATATTCCTCTGTAATTTCAAATGCTTAATTCCGCACTATTGATTTGTATGTGTTTTTAATATGTTCTGCTTAGATGTTAGTTCAGTTTTTAATCATTATGCTAGTGAATTGCCTGTTGAACATCGTTCATGCTAACTTTAACAAAATCTACATTCTGTGCCTCAAAGAGGAAGCTTGAGTTCTTGGGAATCTTGTGTTGAGAACTGTCATGCTAACCTCATATCTCTGAAACAAGCCTGATGTCTGTATAGTTTGAATCCTCCTGTGTTTTGTAATACAGTACATGATATAAAAAGAGAAAAGTGAAGTGAATGGTGTGTATTTTTCAAATAAAGCCTTCGAAAATCGAACGGTCTTGTCTTAATAAAATACAGCATGTGAACTGCACTATTAGCATTAGGATTTTATAAACGGTCTCTGCTTGATAGAACTTGACACATGATAAGAAACATTTGTGTAACTATCATATCAAAATGCGCTTACTTTCATGTCTGGTTACCTGGCACTTTGTCTACTGTGTGGACTCTTAAGATTCCCACTGCTAATCAGGCTTCTTTGTGACGCCTGCTATCAAACCACTCAATGCAAATGATTTGAATAATCATGAATGACAATCAGTGTATCGTGGGATTATTCTCTTTATGTGATCCTGGGTTATTGAATTAATAACTCAGGCGAAAAGGTGACAAGTTTAAAACTGCCCTGGACTTTATCCACATCAGATTAAACAAACCGTAAGAATGCGCAGAGTCCCTCAGGGATCAATTTTATACATGCCTTTGCTTGACCTGAAAACAAAATGGAACAATTTAACTGGTGCTCTTAGTGTTTATACAACGGCCTGCTTGTTTCCAGCTGTACCAAAACACTGAATAGATGTGAATGAATAATTAAACACTGGCTTTTCTTCTGGTTTCTGGCGGTGAGCTTTGTTAAAGCAAAGCAAGTCTGTTGCTGTACAGATCAAAGGCACTTGTTGAGCAGCTGATGTATTATTAGCGTCATGTTTTATCAAGCTTTATAGCAATACGAGAGCAAAAGTCCACCATTTAATGATTTTAACAGCGTATGGTCATAGTTAACTGGAATATTAACAATATAAGATTAGATTTGGATGAAGTTAATACGTATAACTGTGCCTGTTTTCTGCCACGCTCATGTTCATTTGTGTCAGTTTCTGTTGGCTGAATCTACTCTGTGACCATTACACACAAAGACATCATCCAGAAAACAGTGAGTCCAGAAAAAGAGATACATACTGTTCCTTTACACAGAACACAATCCCATAATGCACTGCAACAAGCTCTCTGTGTGTGTGTGGGGAGGGGGGTAAATTCAACCTATTTTAAGCACTATTTGTGCTGCACACAATTTTGCTAACATAGTAGAGTGTTCCAAATCAGACGCTTATGAGGCTTCATAAAAAAAGAATAGGAAAGAGGTTTAAAAAAATCCTACATTTGTTAAAAACTGCAGGCATATTAATAAATCAGGCTCTGCAACCATTTTTCCGAAAACAGAAGTGAAGCAATCTGTCCATTAGATGGCAGTGTCTTGTAGGATTCACACTTACCTGCACTGAATTACAAGTTACCATTGTATTGCAGTGTTAAAACTCGTTTTAGTGGCACAGAATATATTTTTCTTTCATTGAAGTAAATAAATACGGTTCCTTTGCCTTTGAACTATTAATCAAACAATCCTCAAAAAAAAATAATCTGCAAAAATATAAACAATATTGAAATGGCAAAAAAAAGCACCATATTTTTTTGAGCACTATATCAGTATATTCGAATGATTTCTGAAGGATCATGTGACACTGAAGAATGGCTACTGAAAAATCAGGAATAACTTACATTTCATATATATTAAAATAGAAAACAAGTTATTTTAAATTGTAATTACATTCAACAATTGTACTGTTTCTACTGTGTTTTTAATCAAATAAAAGCTCTTGATGAACATAAGAGACTTCTTTAAAAAGAAAAATTCTTAACCCCAAACTTTGACAGGTAGTGTACATGAACCAGAGCATAGCCTTGCTCCATTTGTTCTTAGTTTTAGACTATACTATTTTCTTACTGTAAAATAGAACCGTCTTGTCCCCAGGAGCCCGGTTTGAAAACACCTGGTCTAGCAGAGCCTTTTCATCCAGAGATACAGTGCATTCATTTCCGGTAGAGTCTCTGTGGGGCTGAATATGCTGGAAGTATGATCAATGTAACGCTCTGGTTACTGGGTCACCTTTTCCCGAGACAGAAAACTGTTAACAGCACAAATCTCACACCAATTCAACTATTAACAATAACAGTTTGTGCACAAGGGATCGCAAGATTTCCAGATCCCTGGTAGCCTTTTGAGCAATGCCAGGCATTCTTCAGAGTTTGGTCAACCAAAATGAATTAAACTAGCCCGAATAAAAAAGATATCCGCTGAACTTCACAGTGGACAAATCAGCATGATTGAAAACCTCAGTGATTGTATTTTTTCTTCAATTAACAAGGCAAGAGAGATTGGGGTGCAGCGGTTCACAAAACTCATGGCTCAGATCATATTGCAGGTTTTGAGTCACAGATCAGTTTTTGGTGAGCAATAATAAAATTATATATATATATATATTAATAAGTGTTACTGGCCCACCTGTCACATATTTTAGTAAGCATCAGAAATTATATATCATTTGAAAGCTTATAACCTCAAAATGAATCCTGTGAAAACCATTTTTAAATCGGACATTGCGTTACCATCTTTTGGCGGCCTCCTTCCCATTACTTAGTGGGCGGTGTCAAGTGTCATATTACAAAATATCATATTACAGGTCATTTTGTGATAGGAGTAAAACTAACAGCGAAAATTAGACATTTGTGACAGAAAAATGCATCAAAAAATTAAATGGAGTTTGACTGGTCGCAGTGGCTGTTTATGGTATAACGCCCTCAGTTTTTTATATCAACTTCAAATTTGGAACATATATTAAATATTTAGACACATGGCTTTAATTTTATAGCAATTTTGGATTTAAAAATTTTTTTTTAGCAAACTATATATTTTATATAATATGTAATAGTACAATTCAATGCTATCACACAACCAATATGTACATATTTACGAGGTGGCTAATTTGTATGAATTCGTACGACCTCACTCGTACGATTTGTCTAAACCCCAGTGACGGGCAGGTTTAGGGGCGGGGTTAGGTGTAGGTCATTCGTACAAATAGGCAACTCGTAAAATACATACGATTTAGCAAAAAATCATATGAATTTGTGCGAGTGAGGTCGTACGAATTTGTACGAATTATCCACCTCGTAAAATATGTACGAATTGCTGTAAGATCAGGCTGTACAATTACCATTAAGCTATCCACCTTCTTCAACGCGGAAGTAAGCCTATGGGTGAAATTTCCGGTTAACAAGAATAGCAATGTGCAGTAAATGATAAAACTGTTTGCACTACAAACCAGTGTGTTCATAATTAAGATAATATGGTAAAACACACCAATTTTCAACATCAAGCAGCAAAACTAATGCTTTTGTACAGCTAAAATTAGCTGGATGCGGATGAGACCGGAAGCTAGACCCATAGAATTTACAAATGGATGTAAAATCGAAATTTTTACGGCAAGAAAAAGGTGGATATAACATGCAAGTAGTAGGCTTAATGAATCTCACCACTTAGGCTATTTTAGCAGACAACAAGTGCAAGTACAAATCTTTCATATGGGACACATTTATTCTTTCCCAGAAATGTCATAAGACCTTGAAGCACAGAAGGCAATAATCAAGCATCTTATGAGACATCATCTATGAGCTTAATGTTGTGTGTCCACCTGGAGTGATAGTAGTCTAATGTTCGTTCAGCCCTGCTGCCTCTGACCTTCTTACAACCCCCCACCAGAACAATCACAGACACTGGATCATTGGTGGGTTCACGCGCTTCCCACAGCCTGTTATGAGAGGCATGATCGATGGAAACCATTCAAATGTCAGAGCTCCTGCCATAGTGTGCATAACACGCTAACACACAAACATGTGGAATATATTCTTTTAAGGCACCACAGAGAATAGTTAGTGGGTTATGAGTAATACACACTATTATATCCTACCGTTAAAAGGTTTATTGTGCTCAGAAGTGGTTTCTGCTTCAGTAAGGTGCAGCTACATTCTCAGCAGAATAAAATTAATTGATAAGGTTAATGGAGTGTGAAATTTAGGACAAGCAAGTGACTAAAGGACAGGTCACAGACAAAGCAACAACTTTGAGGGAGTTTACTGCACATCACTGATATACTAGCCACGGTATGAGTCAACAGTACTTAAGGTCACAGTGTACTTTTGCTAAATATGACTTCAGATAAACATTCACATAAAAATGAGTAATTGTAATCCATTAGGCTAATAAGAAAGTGAAATAAAAATGATTTTTCTAAATCCATTTTTATCATTATGAGACATGATTACAGCAGCTATAAAGTGTAGTAAACATCAAATCATTGATCTGCATTACTGTTCACTACATATGTGACTCTGGACCATAAAACCAGTCATAAGGGTCAATTTTTTTTAATTGAGATTTATACATCATGTGAAATGATGTAATAACATTTGGCTATATTTGGCTGAGATACAACTATTTGAAAATCTGGAATCTGAGGGTGCAAAAAAATCTAAATATTGAGAAAATTGCCTTTAAAGTTGTCCAAATTAAGGTCTTAGCAATGCATATTACCGCAATCAAAAATACGGTAGGAAATGTACAAAATATCTTCATATCTAATGTACTTCTTACATTACTGCAATTTTGACTTAAATTACAGTATTCTACTGTGAACTAGTATACAGTAATTTCCTGTGCACAAACACAGTAAATTACTGTAGATTTCACAAATTTTTCACAGTGTGTATTAAAAAAAATGGAGGGTGAACACTGGCCAGAATAAGCTGCATATGGATGAGATCTCATTCTGGAGTCAGAAGCCTGGCGAGCGAGACTAGCATCAGTATAACAGTTTTCATTTCCATTAGGAATACATTTCGCTTTACAGTGGTCTTCTGTTCAGAAAACATCCTACCTAGTTAACAAATTGTGCAATTTGGATTCTCAAGCCCCAGGGAAAAGGATTAATTTGTTCACTTAAAATTGACCTAATTTGCTGACCACATAAAGTGAAGGTATCGGTGCATCACTGGACCTCAGTGAACAGTAATTTGTTTTACGGGAAGGGTTGGCACTTCATGTGGGTGTAAATTGGGCTGTGCATTGTTGTTTTCTGTAATTGAAGTGCTGAAATGACAGATGATTTACAGATTTGCCATTAGCAGAATGAAAGCTGGCCAGTCACAGCATAACATGCTGGTCTCAATGATAGGGCCATTTGTTATCTGATGACTACAGCTAATTGGACTCAAAAGGGTTTCAAATAAAACATAAACAATGTGGGTTTGTACTTCAGAATGATATAGGGAGAAACTGTTGTCAGATATTGAAAAAACTAGCCTTTATTGTTATTATACTCCACACTGCACCAATTTCATATAAACATAACACACATTTTTAATAACATCCCAACATGCATAAACACTAACTATGCAATGCATCCTTGTCCCAGAAAGGCTTTGAACAAGTTGCGGGCAGTTATTTGTAGCCCTGTGATCAATACTAATCTAACAGAGAGAGGAAAAGGGGAGCAGGAATCTGGGTCAGTGATAAGGAAATGGACAGAGATGCAGGACTGCGCAGGAATGGAGCCGAGCGCTAGCGTTTATGCAAAGAAAACCTGCAAGGTCAAGATGAAGGAGGGTTGGCGGAAGGATGCAGAAATAGATCGACACAGAATCAAGACTTGTTGACTGAATACTCTTGTTTAGGGTGATGAAGCATTAGGCCAAGGCTGGTGCTAAAATAAGCGCTGCCCTCCAGAGAGTGTGGGACAGTAATCTGTCTTAACATTGATAGTCTAAGCCTCACAGCAGAGCACCGATAAGACTAACATTGTTGCAGTCACGCTTCTAACACCAAAATCGATTTAAATAAATTACATTAAACTTTTATATTAGTTACAAAATGTTTGAGTTTTAGCGAGTTTTCTTTCCTTCTTAAAGGGATAGTTCACCCAAAAATGAAAATTTTCATTAATTACTCACCCTCATGTCGTCATAAACAATCAAGGCTTAGAAACGTAGTAAGAACATCGTTAAATAATCCATGCAACATCACTGGTTCAACTGTAATTTTACGAAGCTACGAGAATAATTTTTGTGTGCTTAAAAAAACAAAAATAACGACTTGCATATGTGATACTCTCCAGAATGAACGGTGTGACGTTTCTGGACCTTGATCGTGTAAGGATCCTTACTGTCTATGGGAAGGACCGAGAGCTCTCGGAATGCATCAAAATATCTTAATTTGTGTTCCGAAGATGAACGAAGGTCTTACAGGTTTGGAACGACATAAGCGTGAGTAATTAATTACATTTTTGGGTGATGTTAATGTTTAACCGTGAAGTCATTTTTACAATTATTTTGAAAGTTGTCTTTTAAACCATCAAAAATAGAGTAACATAGTAATATTAAACTAGTTATATAAATTCACGTCATATTAAGTGATGTTCATTTACACATAAAAATATAATGTATTATTAAATGTAAGAATTAACTTTAACACTGAACAATATTTTTAAGCATTTATTAATGTTGATTACAACATTAATTAATGCTAATGGATTGAACCTCTTTGTAAAGATTTACAGAGTACATTATATACCAGAGAGAGAGAGAGAGAGAATGAAAGAATGAAGGTTGTCTGACATTGGGTACGACAGTATAAGTACATCACTAAGTAGGTCAACTCTGATGGCTGTAAAAGGAAGTGATGGTGGCATTTTTTATTAACATCATTAATGTTTAATGTTCTGTTTTATGCATGCATAATATTAATAATGTGTAATGCCTAATGATCTGTTTAATGTCAAATTCTTAATGTTCACCAAATGTGAAAAGTATTTTTGATGATTCAGTTGAAGCGGTTTGCACTTATGCACCTTCCCATAATATACTGTTATTCATCATATTGTGTTTTACTGTGATCGCAAAAAGCGCAAACTCATGGGGAATTAGACAAAGAATAACGTAGGCAATTAAACCAGCTGCATAAAGAAGAATGCTTCTAATATGGCAGTGTCTGCTCTATTTTGAGGACTGTATCTAAATACTGTGTGCTTGTGAGTCCTTTTGTTGCTCAGGTGAGCAGAAAGTGAACAAGGTGGGAGGATGGATAATGAAAATAGAAGAATGGAGTGGTGTAAACGACAAAAGCAGTGATGAAGAAACTCAAACTCAGGGGAGAAGATTACGATCAGGAGAAGGGAGAGATGAAGTGAAGGATGGCCAAGGGAGTGAATATGAGAAGATGAGAACAATGCAAAGATGATAAATTAAAGACCGGTAACATGAGCTATGCGTTCAGCTCACATGCACACAGACAGACTGATGGGTAATGAGGTGGATAGAGAAGGGGAGGTGGAATTAATAGTGGCCGCATTTGCTGGAGTGAATGTGTGTGTTTAGAGATAAATGAGCTGTAGAGCAGAACATATATGAGAGCCTTTCATCAGAAAGGAGACTGAAATATTAAATACAACAACATAGAAACAGAGGCCAAGAGAAAACAAAGACAGGGGGAATATTATGGCTTGTAGCTCCTAAAAAAAAAAAAAAAATAAAAAGATAAATAAAATTGTGAAAGTTGGTGAGTGGGTATGAATTTTCACAAAAATGGTGGATTGTTTTAGAGCAGCATCAAATATACAGTGGTGTGAAAAAGTGTTTGCCCCTTCCTGTTTTTTTTTTTGCATATTTGTTACATTTGAATGTTTCAGATCATCAAACAAAATTAGTTTTTCTTGAGCCATTTAGAGATGGACTTGCTGGTGTGTTTGGGATCATTGTCCTGCTGCGTTGAGCTTGAGGTCACAAAATGATGGCTGGACATTCTCCTTAAATATTTTTTGATAGAATGCAGAATTAATGGTTCCATTAATCATGGCAAGCCCCAGACCATCACACTACCAACACCATGTTTGACTGTTGGTATGATGTCCTTTTGATGTAATGCTGTGTTGGTTTTATGCCAGATGTAATGGGACACACACCTTCCAAAAAGTTCGACTTTCATCGCATCAGTCCACAGAATATTTGCCCAAAAGTCTTGGGGATAATCAAGATATATTTTGGCAAATGTGAGACGAGCCTGTGTTCTTTTTGATCAGAAGTGGCTATTGCCTTTGGCTTAATAACCCTTTCCAGACGGATAAATGTCAACTATTTTGTTTCTCATCTGTTCTTGAATTTCTTTAGATCGCGGCATGATGTGTTGCTCTTTAAGCATGCTTCACTTCGTCAGACAGGTTCTATTTAAGTGATTTCTTGATTAAACAGGTCTGGCAGTAAACAGGCCTGGGCTTGGCTAGTGAAATTTAACTCAGATTTCTAAAATAATGTAGTTAATCACAGTTCTTTCATGATTTAACAGGAGGGGGCAATTAATTTTTCACGTAGCGCCAGGTAGGTTTGGACAGCTTTTTTCCCTTAATAAATGAAATATCATTTAAAAACTGCATTTTGTATTTACTTGCATTATCTTTGTGTAATATAAAAATTAGTTTGATGATCTGAATCTTTTAAGTGTGACAATATGCAAACAAATAACAAAAACAGGAAGGGGAAAAAAAACGTTTCACAGCACTCACTGTATATGCAAAGCTATCCACTGTAATTCCGACAATTATGTTTTTTACGACAGTGAATTCTACTCACTTAACTGTAGAGGGCTCCAACGTAGCAAAAATACACAAAACTACATACAGTTGCTTTAAAAACAGGAAAAAAACACTGAGTGATATCAAAAGAGACAGGAAGGACAGAATGGAGTATATTAGCAGACACATAGCCGTGAAGAATACATGTGCTCTAATAAACAGCTTCAGTGAACTACGTCATGAGAAAGTAACCCTGAAATCGATGAGGGATTACCCACAGTTCCATTACACTTCAAATGAAATCTCTGAAATAAAATACCAGCTGCCACCAGAAGCTAACAGTCCTCCAAGGAATGAAACAATGCGTCACAAACCGAATGACTCATGAAGCTCAGCCAGCCAATAAAGTGCAGACATCCTTTTCATAACGTCTTTATGCTGTGCCGTGACCTTTCAGCAGAAATGCAGGAGAGTTTTTGTCCTGGGGTCCTATTATTTTTTAAATAACCACTGTCACTGCCATGCTTTATTACAGTTTTTCTCGATTGCTGACACACTATAACTGATTCATTTGGCCCAATTTTCCAAACCATTCATACAGTTCTCGAAACAAAGCCATGTTTCTCAAAACTTTTAACACATTTCACCTGTTTACACACATGTTCCAATTTGATCAGTGTTTTCTGCAAAACTCTACACAAAAACACCATCATTTTGCACAGGTTTAACCATGTTCTCATTCAGAAAACACAAAACACACAATATAATTAACTCAAGAATCAAAAAATTAACTCAAACAGCACACATTTATCCATGTGTACATTCAGTAGTAAAACTGATGACACACAGTTCAGAATCTCAGGATGATATGAACAAGCGCACAAGTGATTATGTGTTTTGGAATATGAATCCAGGTAATAGGAGACAAAGAAGAATAGGAAGTGAAAATAAAAATGAAGGGATGAGGTCAAAGGTCATTTGTTCCTGATGAAATACAAAGCACTATAGTACATGTTATTCTGCATGGACTGACCATGAGGGAAGTTGGCCTACAGGCTCATCTACAGGGTTTCAATACTACTGAAACATACAATATAATTACAGTACATTAGCAGTACTTCAGATGAGAGAACTTTCATTATTCTATGTACAGTAAATACTGTAGTACATACTGTACACCCTCAAACTCCCTGTTGAATTGATTTGTAGCCATTTGTAGTCCTTACATGTACTGTATTTGCACTGAGAGAGAGACAGAGAGGAGAGAGAAGTCTTTTGTCAGAGACCAGAAACTACTTTTGTCCTTGGGAAAAACCCTTTCTTCGCTTTGCTTCGGCTTAGACAGTGTATGGAAGGGCATAACTTAATTAACAAGCGTTTACTTTCTCGGGGGGGGGGTTGCTTGTCTGAAGTTTAAAATCATTGGTGTACCCGTAAGCCAATCATATAACGTTTGGTTATGATGTATGTTATGCGTCGGCTCAGCCGCCTCGAACTTCCGCTGTAAACACAGGTATGCGGCGAAAACAAAACCATCGAGCGAAATACCGGAGTGAAGATGGCTGTGAACGACTTTGGCAGATTATGTGAAGTAAATCTACGCATCCACGGCACAATTAGTGCATCTAAACTAATATTTGACAGTAGAGACAAACAAGAAAATATTTGCAGCCAACTGTCAAAGTTAGGATTAACAGTTCTCTTAAATACAGCTCTTCGTTAATTTCGAGTCTGTCGGAAATGCTGCAATTTACGTTAATTGCAAGATTACAGCATGACATGGCAATATTCAAGGACTTGAAAAGAAAGCAGACACTGACCTGTTTCTAGCTGACGATCGGTAACGGTTGATAAATTAAACTTCTCCCAAAACCTTTTGGGAGTAGGGCCACAACATCACCTCCATTCAAAATGTAAACCAAACACTCTTCTTGTTCGGGCTTCGGTTGGCAAATGGCGGGAATATTCTCCACAACAGAGCGAATAGCATCCCTCCCGTGTCTCCATGTCCGCTGTCGTTTTAGATTTCCCGAACCTAAACTACAATCTTAAATTCGGCGCTTAGCGTCTACGTCACGGCTCTCAGCCCGCCCTCTGTTCGTTGATTGGACGGCTGGGTGCGGAGCCGGAGATAATCTGGGACTGGGAGCTGGTTTGCTATATCAGACTGAGACTGAGTACAGACAGAAGCGAACTGATATTGAGCGGAAGTACGAAGTCTGACGTAGTCAGGCTAAGAAACTGCTATAACAAATAAGAATACTACCAATACTGTAATGCAAATTGGCAGAGGATGCTGAATGAATGAATACATTTATTTAATTATTTATTCATTCATTTATTTATTTAATTCTGTAGACTAACTGACAGTATATTCCAATGTGTGTTTACTGTATATTCAGCTGTTTAGTCTTTGAACTTTTCTTTTGTAGTGCTTTTTATTTACTGTAAGATCTCTTTACAGTAGTGCAATGACAGTAAACATTTCTTACTTTTTTTACTGTCTCTGCACCCCTCTATTTATGCTGTATACAATAAGAGACATTGACTAGCAAAAGGACAAAAGCAAAAGGAGGTTTTTGTAACAGTGTTTTGAATTGATCTCACGAGTGTTCTCTGGGCAGTGAAGTAGTATCTGACAGGTTTGCGTATCATCTAAGGCCAAAGTTTGAGTCTGACAAAAGAGAATGTGTTTTTGACTAAAGTATTTGATTTTGACCTGGAAGTTTGAAGTTTGCACAAGTTGGTGTGTAGTTTCTAGATTGTGTTTATAGTTGTGAGAAAATGGTGAATTGTTTCATGAATTGTGTGTTAACAATCGAGAAAAACTGTAATATCCTAATATGAAAAAAAATAAAAATAATTCAGAACCCTATAGATTTTATGACAGCACCAAACACCTCATCTTCCTATCTGCTAATTAAAGCACCACGTTTGACAATCCAGCTCAGGCAGTCGTTGCAGTCACCTGTGGCAAGAAAATAAATCTGCTGCTACAGATGTGAGCACATGCTGTGTCTTCTTTCCTGACGCCGTTGCTCCTTTAGGACTCAAATTAGGTTCTTTGAGAACCAGTGTACATGTAGACGGTCAAAAACAAAAAATAGGTCATCTATTACACCACAACCCACTTAACTGCGGGCGGCAGATCCTTTTTCTATTTAGCGCCCAAACTCTGGAACAATCTACCTAACAATGTTCAGGAGGCAGACACACTCTGTCAGTTTAAATCTAGATTAAAGACCCATCTCTTTAACCTGGCGTACACATAACACGCTAATACACTTCTAATATTCAAATCCGTTAAAGGATTGTTAGGCTGCATTAATTAGGTCAACCGGAACCGGGAACACTTCCCATAAAACACGATGTACTTGTTACATCGTAAGAAGATTGACATCTACGCTAATATTAGTCTGTTTCTTTCTTATTCCGAGGTCACCGTAGCCACCCAATCCGGTCCTTATCCAGCCCAGATGATCACTGCAGTCACCAGATCCAGTCCGTATCCAGATCAGATGGTGGATCAGCACCGAGACAACCTCTACAGCTCTGAACGACAGCGGAGTCCAGGACTGGCCCCCGACTGAGCCTGGTTTCTCCCAAGGTTTTTTCTCCGTTCTGTCTCCGATGGAGTCTTGGTTCCTTGCCACTCTCGCCTCTGGCTTGCTTATGGAGACACTTCATTTCCAGCGATATCATCGACTTGATAGCACAGATACTATTTAAACTGAACTGAGCTGGACGATGCCATCACTAAATTCAATAATGAAATGCCTTCAACTGAAAAATTAGTGTTAAATCTTTTAATTTTACATTATTGACACACTATTGTCCTATTTTGATATTGTGCAGTTACTTTGTTACAATTTGTATTGTTTAAAGCGCTATTTAAATAAAGGTGACTTAATTTGACTTGACTTAATGTAAATGCACATCTGAAGCACTTTGAGCCTGGTATCAGTTTACCCTTCATCTATGCTATTGTGAGAAACAAAAATGCATTCATTAGTGCCAGACAGCTTTGATGGACTAAGATGGATCATCTTCTAATTGAAGATCGAAAATATCTAATCTTCTAAGAGAAACTAGAGAGAAGGAAGGAGTGAGAGACGGAAAGAAAGACAGAAAGAATAGACCTACCTTTTGAGAAAGGGCACGCCGTCTAGGTGAATATTGGACTTGCATTCATACAGACAGGCGCAGGCTTTCACCCTTTTTGGCAGGGCATGTCTGGGTTGAGATCTCCAGGCCTCTCTCATCCTGACATTCAGAGGAACGCCTGCCACTAGCAATCGCAACTGTGACCAAGTCAACAACACTTTCAGACACAAAGGCAATGTGTATAATAAAACGTGGGTTGGCTGCTCTATACATGAATCTCTCAAGAGATTTTGAATTAATGTAATACATATTGTATTGAATTCTTACCTTTTAGGACCTTTTATGAAAAGTAATAAATGTTTCAAAAAGAAAAAAAACTTCATGAACACAGACTTTTAAAAGGCTTTTTTCATAAAATTTTTATACATATTATTTCTTATACCGTAAATACACAGTTGAAAGCTGTACTTAAAATTGTGTTTATACTGTATGCACCTTCAGATTTGGATCTTTAATTGTTGTATTAGTGTAAGAAAATCAATAAGGCCAAATAGTACAGTGTGTAAGTGGCTAAAGTGGCTTTATTCCTGAATAACCAAAGCTAACTAAGCTTTAATAGTGAAGTTTTCTTGGAACATGTCCATATCTAAATAATATTCAGCCTTCAACTAAAAGCTGCCCGACACTCTTTCAAATCATTAGTTTCAGTAAACGTTCATCTTTGGACAGTCAGCTACTCACATAACAGCCATTCTCAGCAATAAAACTACAATAAAACTCTCAGCACTTGCTCCGTCAGGGTCGCTCACACTCGCTCAGGGCCTGATGTGGAGAGACGTGGCTCTCCCACTGAGACAAGCGCAGGAGTGTGAAGCGATGACAACAAACCTGAAGTCCCTGCTGGTCAAGCGTTTCAGTGTTCTCTCTCAGGCTGATACACGTGTTTTAGCCCAAGGCCACGTCAAAAAACGTGTTACTCAACTAGCTGAACAACCATTTTAAAAACAAGTACAAGCGCTGCTGGAACACAAAATAGTACAACCAGTGTTATTTCGTTCAAATACCACTTATGTAACATACCGTGCTGATGCCACAGGTGTGCTTCTATTCAGCAGTTCTCATCCATTAATGATTCACTCCTATAGCTGCCATCAGCACGTATTTTCATCTCTAGTTAAGCAGCAGCTCTTGAAAACACATTTTTTGTGGAGTTTGTAGACCTACATTTGAAATATTCAATGCTCAGAGGAACACCACGAGCTGAAGACACTTTGATGTTGAGATGCCAGATAAATGAGAAGACAGCCTCTTGAAATTGAGAGCAATTACTGAAGTCTGATTAGCTAAATTAGGCCAATCAGTAGCATGATAGCATCAGTTGATGACGAAAAAGAAGAGCATAATGGATAAACCAGCAAACCTTAGGAGGGCAAGTCAAATAGAAGTCTGATTTGCTATTTTTCTGATTAACTAGGTTAATATCTGAACCACTTGCTGTGCAATCCATAGTAAAACAACAACAAAACACTTGTCTATGCAAGCATCTCAAACAATACAAATGATGTTTGGAATAAAACACTGAAGCTGTGATCATTTTAGAATATCATGCATTTAAATGTCACTACAACCTGACAACTATCATTGACACGCATGTCCTGAGAAATAACACTCTGTCTCAGTGACAGCCTAAAGCTTCTGAGTCTGTAACAGCATAAAAGAATCTGACAGCAGCCTACGTGTGATTGTCAGTCAAACAAGTTGGTATACATTTGGGGTAGTCTGTGGGAAAACATCACTGGTTTAGCTATTTATTTTGCTGCCACTAGGAGCCAAATCATTTACACTAATTTTGCACATCTACTTTCAAAGGAAGACTGGGGTGTGTGAATATTGTTTAATCTTGAATCAATATAATAGACAGAATTATGCCTATTAGTAAGAGGAAATTATTTTACTATTATCTTTATTAATCTTGAATTAATATAATACATATAATTATGCCTATTTGTAAGAAGAAACTATTCTACTATTATCTATTATTATTAGTCTGACTGTGTGAAGCAGGTGTGTGTTAAGGATTGTAATGAGCCAAGAACTGAATGAACTATTTAAAGCTTGAAAACCCCATGTATGGAGAAGACTTTGTTCAATAAAAAATATCATAATTTGTGTTCCAAAGATGACATTATAATTAATGTAATTAATGACAGAATTTTTAAGTGAACTTATCCTTTAACCCAGCTTTAAATTTCGTCCTTAAGCAACAGCAGTGTGAACAAATCAGTCAGGTGAATGATTCAATGAGTCACTCATAAAGAAAGTCACGTTTCATTCCTGAATGAAGTGTTGTTTTGATGCCTTGATGACATGGAGTTGATGAATGCAACCTCAAGAGGGCACAGTCTTCAAATAAGACACAGCTAATGACTCCTTCATAGAAAGTATTGTTTTGTTGAATGAATCAGTGTTTTTTATAGGATTGGATACATTATTGATTCAATTATTCAATGATGCCACCAACTGGTGTAACAAAATAAACTGCAGAAAGAATCACTGAAAAGTAGACAAGTAGACAAAAATACTGTCTAGATCACACAAACAAAGTCAAAAAGATCATAAATATCAGTAGTCTTGGAATGCCTCTTATCCGAATTCAACAAAATTCACTAGGTCTTATTCTTTGCAGTGATTGTTAATCTTATCTATCTCTAAAAGTAAGGCTACGGTCAGAGAGCTGGCACAGCAAGTAACCAAGATTTTTCCTGAAAACTGCAAATATTCACTGTCGTCAGTTTGGTTCATTATTAATGTGCACAGACATCACAATGGTCCCCATGGTCATGTAATGTGAAAATAAATGTTATATAACAGCAATACATAGAAAATCTCAGTGGAGCTTCTATCTACACACCAGCCTCCACAATCACATGTGGCATCACGGCATTATTATTATCTCTCAGTGAAGCAGAGCGGGGTCTAGCGTTCTCTAGTTCCACATAATCATGATGGATGCACTGGGGCAATGCACCCGCAAGCTCCCTTCTCCCATCAGCACACCTTCCCATAATCACTTCAGACACCAAGATGCTCCAGCCAGTCACGCCTAATAACCCAACTAGAAATAGATGATGCAATGTTGCCTCTCTCTTCTGTGACTGAGTGTCAAGCAGTGATTGCTGTATGCAGTAGGAAAAGTCATGAAGCTTTGCTTTCATCACCGTGGATTCGGTCACTTTATTATTGCAGCCGTTGGCGCATTAGATTACAGTCCATTGCACCGCAGCATGTCAATGCCATAACCCAATAAAACTTAAAGCTGCCCACCTTGTACACCCAACTGCTCTGCTTACATCTGCTGCTGCCTACGCCTGGATGATCTTTACAGTTTATATCTGAGTTCAATCCAATTAACCTACAAGCTGCAAACATCTGAGACTTTCAGTTAACCCTTATTTTAGCATGCAGGCATGGGGTGTGGGAAAATTCAGACAAGGAAAGGTTAATCTAAGCCTCATGATTCTGAGCAGAGGACTGCACCTGCAGAGCCAGAGCTAGAGCCAGAGCTTTTTTTTACTACCCATATGAGTCACTATTATAAATGTATAATTTTTTTCCATGTCTAACTAACACAATGTTTCTAGAAAAGTCACATTTTCTTGCCTGCTTTTTGGAAAAACACAAGAATGAAGCTTCAATAATTTCTGCCTACTGCATTTTGATTAAGCCAAAGGAAATTAATATAATGGAAACTGAAAAAAGAAAATGAATAGAAAATAATTACCAAATTATTCCCTGGGAGTTGTAAAATGAAGGTTGATTAGTATTGACTTGACCTTGATTTCACTTGTTTTACATAACATCTGAGGCACTTAAAGATGCATTGCCACAAAGCATCAGACATTTTTACATTATAAACACTTTTCAGACTCCTTTTCCATCATGATAAATAAATGCATGATAGCAGTGGATGGTAAAATATGATTTAGCAGATATGATGCATTACAGATTCCTGGAAGGTATTTGGGTTTTACTCTGTTTTGTGTAATGACAAGACAGAGAATAAGTGGCGTTGTGTACTTGATATATGTCCCAAGTCCCAGAGAACACATTCTGCTTCTCTCTGGCAGCCTGTATGTGCTTGTGTTTGTCGGAGATTGATCGCTAACCTCTCTCTCCCTCTTCCATGCCCTCACAAAGAATCAAACTGCTTGACTGGCAAAAAAAGAAATAAAAATGCAGAGCACTCTCTCTCTCTCCCTTTCTTTTTGTAAGGCTAATGTTTATATATATATTGATGATAATGCTTTTAATTACACTTCCATGTTTATATTTTCCGACTGAATCACAGATTTTTTTTATGGTGCTGATAAGCTTGTCTGACTCATTATTTTTAATGAACAAAAAGTCCCTAGAGAGCATCAGTTTCTCAACTCTAGTATAGCAGCACCAATTAAACAGTGCAAGCTGTGATTATGTCGAGAGATTTGGCAGAGTGGCCTCCGCTGCTCTTCGGGTCACTATTGGAAACAGGAAACTGAAAAAGAAAAGGAGTGAAAAAGAGGACTAAAAGGAAAGAGACAGAGACTTGTTCTAGATTAGTTCATGCTGTCCACTGGTTTGTCCAGCATCTAATGAAAGCACATGGCAACAGGCTTTCTGTTCTGTACCACAGGGAATCTCACCGCAGTCATTTTCTATTACTCACACTCATACCAGGCCCTTTTGCTCATGAGAGAAGGAATACGATCCCTCTGGACTATTCGCTTCCAGCCCAGGCTATACTTCCATTCGGAGTGTGTGCGATTGCGTGAGCATGTGTGTACCAGTCTATCCATCCACACCCAGAACCGCTTATCCTACTGTTTGTAGAGTCACAGCATGTCATAGCATTTAGAGTTCATCATGGATAGATTTAGAAAACGGCAAATCTAAGTAAATGTCACCCATTTTTATTTCTCTGGACACGGCTAGTCACATGTTCACTGAGGGAGATAAAATCCCATTCAGGTAAACGAAAGAAGACTCGAGACAAAATTCCACTTAAAACTGGGTACATTTTACTGTAAAACAGGTTAAGAAACATTTCCAGTGTTCATTGCTGTGAAGAGGTTGTACAAGGAAAAACAAACAGTTGTACAGCAAACTACCTTCCTGAATACAACGTCTCATAGTAAATACTGTGAACACTGAGCTAAAGAGATAGAAACTAAGAGCTTATATTCGGTCATTTAAAGTAGCAAATTGACAAGATGAGCTAATTTGCTTAAGAAATATTAACCATTTAACTGAACTTATCACTAAAATGTCATATACTGTATTTGGCAATGTAGCCAGACTAAGAAAACCATACATGTTTACTGTCATCACTCTTCAAGACTTTCTAGATATTGTAATATAGGCTATTTGACGTATCATCATTGCTACTCACAATGCTTAAAAGTGATTCGTTTCACCCGTTAGGCTTTGCAGAAATTAAAAAGACACACTGCAAGTGTGCAAAAACATATTTCTCTTAAAACACCATGAGCCAAGGAGTCTAATGGCGCAATCATGATGCTATCAATCATTCAGCATTTCATCTAATCAACCACACCAAACAGCAGGACGCCAGCTTGGAGACACAGGACAAGAATAATATAACATCAACTAAAATATTCTGTTTTTAAAAGCTGGAGGAATTTTTTTTTTACATATGAAGCAGTGTAACAGTCCAGACATTAAGAAAAAAGATATCTTGGTGTAATAATCAGGCTCCTGGAGGCATTTTCTATTCCCAAGCAGGTAAATCATCAAAACCATACCAGAACCATTTGAACATTCTGTAGATGTTTCTCAAATTCTCTTTAATATCAACATATGAGGATTTCAGGTTTGCTTTAAAAACTCCAAAGGGAACTGACTGTCATGCATATAAGTGCCTTATCGATTTTAAAGTTTCCCAATTATTGTTTGAATTAGCATCACAATAATCATTTAGTTTAACTGCTTCATATCAAGATCAATAATAATTTGTACAGTCAACATAGAGAAACTGCCTGAAGCCGTCAAATATTATTGCCCAAAGCTCAATGACATCCCACATGTCTCTCTCCATTGGGCTGTAAAGCCAGTGGCCATGGTAAAAATTAAACGGATGCTGCTGGATACATAAACAGCATACAAAGGTATTCTAACAGCAGCATTCTAGAAGCAGTACAGTGTGTCCTAGAAACAAAGCAGCTCATGTTACAATGTCTATTGCTACATAAACTAGTTTGGAGAGATGCACAAGGATGGGTTAGTTGGTAATGAGACACGCATGCATGTTTCCACCAACTCTCCTTTCATTTCCTAAAACACGACGCATAACAATGAATATATGAAATTACTTTCTGATGCATGACAAAATCAACGCAAGGCCATATGGCATACACTAAACATCTTATTGCAAGGGTAGGGGCGTACACCTGACGTGGCAAAGACCTTTCTGCCAATCCAGATGGCTCCATGATCTTCAGAGCTCTTGCTGAGTCCTTATGGTTCTCATGTGTCATTGGCTCAATCAGTGACAACACACAAGAAATCAAATGCTATGTTCTATTACACCCATAGATCATATTCATACCTAGCAATTTTACAATCATTATAGCATTATAGCATACAACGACTTTGGTGCAGAAATGATTACATGAGTTTAAATGAGCTTGGATAGCAAAATACAAAGCCATATCGAGACATGCAATCGTCTGAACAGTAAAGAAGCGGTTGGCTGTTTTGATTTGATCTAATCAGAACACACTCGTTCCCTGATGGCCCTACAGATACAGATTGTGTGCTTTATTTGATTTTCAGGGCGTCTGCATGAGTGGTCAGAGATGAAAAGAGATGTACAAGGCAAACACAGATGCATCCTTCACATCTCAGTGCTCCTGTCCGCATTTCTTAAGCTAAAACACACTCACAAACAGATATGGATATATGCGGGATTCTTCACATGCTCTCATAACGGCAACGGCAAGTTTTATGCTCTAAATATAGCAAAATCAGGGATCTTTTTCCTGTTTGCTTCCATCGAATATTGCAATGCCTTCTCATTTTTGTATTATTACCCCAGAAAGACTAACCACATTGCACTTTTTCTATCTGGCAGCTTTTTATGAAATGCTTTGGACTGTCTATTGCACCAGCTGCTGCTGTTTTGCACTTGAACATCCACTCGTGATGATTAAAGATTACAACTATCTACTGTTTTATCTGTTTGGTGCATCCAAAGCACACCCACGCACCAACTAGAATGATTCGTGAACATTTTCCTCCACAGAGAACCACTGTAAAGACTAAATGTACTATCCTGTATACTATGAAAAAAACTAAATTCAAAACACGATCACATAGAGCGATAGTGCAGATTCAATTGCACTTTGACTTGAGTGAGGAAAATGATCAGTTATCCTCCACCTACAAAGAAAACACCACAAAACAGAGCTCGACATCACGTCAAATACTTACAGACGCATATGACAGACAGAGAAAATGCACAAATATAACACGATCGGAGCGCAAATTCACTAACTGGATAACATTGTCTATATTACTGTCAAAATGGATCAATTTTAAAATCTTATTCATTGTTGTTTTTCTTTAAGATGCTAGGAAATTTCGACATTTTCTTTAAGCTAAAGGAAAGAATCTGCCGATCTAAAATGAGTTCCGTCTACACATGCCTTAATGTTACACATACAGTACATGAGTCTATAGAAATCTAAAACATCTAAACACAAAGCTCCTGATACAGATATAAAGTGTGTTATTTCAACACCACTAAGGTAACTCAATCATTCAGAACAGCTTTCTATTGAAAAAAAGTTTCTCTTTCCTCTTCTCTCTCTATCTAAAAATGGTACAGTACAGAGGGAGGCCAGTTAAACGAATGAAACCTGAGTTATATTCCCTCTAATGAATCCTAAAAAACACCATTAACAACTAAAACAGTGCAATATTATGCTGAAAGATAAATTACAGTCGTTCTTTTATAGAGTTTGAGTGAATATGTACATACAGCAGATATCTAGTGCCACAGTTTATCCTGCATTTGTAGATAGTGAATAACACAATAACCTCAAGGCGTGTTTCACCGTTAAATGGCCTTGTTTCACTGCCCCTGCTAGATAACCACAAAAAACAGCTACTCAAAAGTACTAAAAACAAATCTGTTCTTATTTTTCCTCCTCCTTAACACAGCTTTTTCCATTCTCAAAGAAACTAAACATTATTTTCTAAACTCTCACAGGTTAAAAGTTAAGACCTGCGGAGATCTAGCAAATGTTTCTCTTTCAAGCTGAAAGCTCAAATGGATGGGGTAAAGACACAGCACCTAACAGTAATGGCTGCTTCCCCTCTTGTTACATCTGAGGGCGGAGAATTGGAACGTCTTCTCAATGTCACCTATCCTCATCTTCCTCCTTCCACCTCAGGGCTTTTCCGCCCAGGCCCAGGGTCTCTCCGGAGGGAACGTTGCCGCGTGGGCTTTAAAGAAAGCTACCTGCCTCTTGGGCTGCTTAAACCAATGACTCAATGTCACAGAAGGTCATCGTAGTCAAGAAGTTTGGTGTGCTGGCGGCTCTTCCACAAGCGGTAGAGGCGGAAATCGAAGTACATCTCGATCATCTCCTTACCTGAGTGTGGAGAAAGCACAACATTTTTAGCTCTCCTTAAAATATCTGACCGTAAAATAACAGGCAACATGTCACACATCTACCGTACCATCCGCTGAGTAAAGTAGATCAACATTAGGAGGCCTTTATAGGCATTTGTGGGTGTTTTAAATACCGCTCTCTATTTAAAACAGTGGTAATTATCCTCAACAGTGAGAATCAAGCTGTGTAGAGTCCATAGGGGACAAAAGGAGATGGAAAAGAAGGAAGGGGGCAAGTGGGCCTCCTCCTGGGTCCAATGAAGAGACAGAAACAGTGGGGGAAGATAATGAAGTTTTAATTGGAGGATAATTACTGTCAAATCAATAGATGTGGCATGGAGGAGTGTTGAGGGTCAGAGTTCACGTGGCACATGCAAGTTTGTTGAAATGCATGTTCCGTAGATTGTTTACTGTATGTGTGCAAGAATATGTGATTGGTCATGTCTGTAGTGTGTGTGTGTGTGTGTGTGTGTGTGCACTGCGCAGTACACTCACCCTGAGCTGACAGTTCCAGAGGAGACTTAAACTCAATGGCATGAGGTTTCATCAGTTTCTTGAGGTTTTGAAAAAGCTGAGGACGAGAGAAAGTTTTGCCGTTTCACTACTTTTCACAATTCAAACTAGCAAAAGACCATCAGCATTACTCACAATATTCCCAATTAAAAACAGACATTACATATATACAATACACTGTTTCAGGTTATTACTGATACTGGACCAATATTTGGATGCCAGAGAGGCTGATAATGTAACTGTAATATACTGTATATATATATATATATATATATATATATATATATATATGATACATAACAGTGTTCAATAATAATAATAATAATAATAATGTTTTAATAAACAAAGTATATTTTAATGCTTTACTACTTTGGGTTTATTATAATTACAGTTATTATTAATGTGTATATTTAGCAATAATAACAATAACAAGTATTTCATAATAGCAATAATTTGATAATATAATAATTTCAACTAATTTAGTTTTAACTAACTTCTTTGTCTGTACATTTCAAAATATCCAAATATCAGTCTAACTGCTATACAAATCTATAACTATTTAAAGCTAACCAAAGTCTTTATCCGAACTTTCACTCTGATCGACTTGCTAATCTGATTGACTGCTAATAGGAGCCATACAGTGATGCATGTGCATCATAAACCAGAGGAAGCTGAACAGGGCGACCTGTGGAGCATTAAACTCAGTGTTCTGTGGTTCTGTGATTGACCTCTGCTAGAGGGGGTCTGGTAGTGTCAATGAGAATCCTTCATATCAGGCCAAAGCCTGTCAGAGTGCATTAATTGCCTCCTGCTATTCTCCTCCCAAGCCTTCGACTTCTGTTTCTCTGGTCACTGTCAGTATAATCTCTCATCTGGGCATCTTTTCTAGAAGCTATTCTCCACCTCTCTAATCGATCATAAAAGCCACAGAAAGCCTCGTGAATCCACACTCAGCTAATCAATCTCTTTCCATTGTAGCGAAGCAAGGGGTGTCTGGCTCTTCAGGCCATTTCATCTTCTTTCATCGTGATACACACATGACACGGTTGTAAAAAGCATGATCATTTACAGCATATTAGCAGCTTAAGTCAACTTAACAACAGCAAAAACAGGACTCATGAGGAACTAGCTCATGGTTTTGATGAAGCTCAGCTCAGCAAATTAGCCTCTTCTCTTTATTCAGAATAAAATTACATGTGCTCAGGCAGTCATTACAAGCTTATTAGCTTTTTGGTATAGAACACAGAAGACATATGGCCAGCTACTGCTGCCTTGGCACAGCTAATAGAAAACAAATCACAGAGACAGTGTATTACATCTATCTGATGCTAACACAACAACCAAAGTGCGCACACACAGAAAAAAATAAATCACTCTTTTTGAAGTGGATCTTTTAAATAAATTTGATCCAGGTCATAAAACCAGTCTGAATGATTTGTTTACAGACTCGCATGGCCCACTTATTACATTTTTGTGGTGCTTTTGTATCCTTTATGAATTATTGTTATTGCATGTAAATGCACACAATATTTAAATTGCATACGGGTTTGGAATGACATGAGGGTGAGTAAATGATGATAGCATTTCAAATTATGCAGGAATATTCCCTTAAACGCACAGAGCTGTTGGGCTGCTTGGTGCATCTGGTCTGGCTCTATATATAGTAAGTTCACTCAAGCTCTTTCTCTCCCCTTCAGAAGTAGCAGGGCAGTGCTGAGAGGACCATAGGGTAAAATTGCTAAATGCAGCGAAAAAGCTTTTTTTCCCTTTACTTCAGTTATTTTCTCTCTTTAGATCGGTTTTCATAAACTGCCTGGATGAAATATTCATGTGGCAGAAATTCTAAGAGACTCTAGTTTCGTGCATGGTCATGTGTGCTTCAATCAGGGACTGTGTGCACTTCAATCAAGAGACTGCATCCAAATTTGTTTACAAAGTGTCTGCCATACAGGTGCACCACAGTGCTGTCAACGTTCAGGTTTGAAGAATATGAACTATGCTTAAAAATTATCTGTGTGACTTGCATATTGGAATACTTTGCATATAGGACAGAAAACTGGAAATTTTGTCTCCGCAGTGCACAACTCACCAGCGAATCAGACAACATGCATTTTGGAGACATCACTGCACTATTTACACTCATAAAAATGCATATGCACTCCTTTATCATTCAAAACAGTGAATGTCAAATGTGAGTGCATTCAGATACATCTGTTTATGTGCCTATGATTCATACTACATGATCTCACAGTCATGAAGCTTCCCGAATTATGAAAACAACAAGTTGAAATCTGATCTGACCATTTCAAACGGCAACATATTTCCAAAAATCAGATTTTAAATCATGTAGAGATGTGATTTGGATCAGATTGGTATGTATTTTGGACGTGACAACATAGTACCACTGTATTCTTTGAAAAACCTTAAAGGAAATATCATGGTAATCATCCAATACCATGGTAATACAACAGTACTTTTCTGTGTGAAAGGTTATATTTAGAAGACTGTTTCCAAAAGTAATTTTCTGGTAATTGTGAGTTTTTATCTTACATTTTTTACTTTTCATCTCAGAATTGGGAGTTAATGTGTTGCAATTGCAAGTAAACGGATTAAGTTTACTTACAAAATAAAAATGTCCTCACCCCCATGCCGTTCAAGATGTTTATGTCTTCCCTTCTTCAGTCGAAAAGAAATTCAGGTTTTTGAGGAAAACATTCCAGGATTTTTCTCCATATAGTGGACTTCAATGGGACCCAACAAGTTGCAGTTTCAATGTAGCTGCACAATCCCAGCTGAGGAATAAGGGTCTTATCAATCGAAACGATCTGTCATTTTCTCAAAAAAAAAAAAAACTATACTTTTTAACCACAAATGCTCATCGTTCACTAGCTCCACCAATGCATTACGCAGTCACGTTGGAAAGGACACAGAAAGTCAAACTTCCTTTACAAATTATTTTTTAATAAAACGATGTTGAACGATTTTGAATGAAATGGAGTTTTTCACCCTATCCTACCTTTTTGAACCAAAGTACACAGACAAATAACTAACCACGTGTGATCTTTTTAATGTAGCTAGTGCAAGACGAGCATTTGTTGTTAAAAAGCATATACATTTTTTTTTTTTTTTTGAAAATGACTGACCATTTCGCTAGACCCTTATTCCTCAGCTGGGATTGTGTAGAGCCCTTTGAAGCTGCACTGAACCTGCAATTTGGACCTTCAACCTATTGGCTGCCACTGAAGTCCACTATTTATATGGAGAAAAATCCTGGAATGTTTTCCTCATAATACTTAAATTCTTTGCGACCAAAGAAAGAAAGACATGAACATTTTGGATGACATGGGGGTGAGTAAGTTATCAGGACATTTATATTATGTAAGTGAACTAATACTTTAACATCTCACAATTCACAATCTCACAAAAGTTGGATTTTTGAGATAAAAAGTTGCAAATACCTATTTGTTTTTTAACACCATGGCAGCAACATGCTCCCATAGTTATAAGCCCATATCCAGATTGGCACAGCTGAATACATGTCCAGAGCTGTAGTGTCCAGAGGCTACTGTCAGTATGTGCCGCTGAGAGACTGCGTGTGTGTATGTTAGAGTGTGTGCGTGTGTGAGAGTATATGCAGCAGAGAAGTGCGGGGGCGGTGGGGTGACAGACTGTCTATCTCTCAGTCACAGAGCAGTTGCTTGTCAAATCTGGCACCCTCATCTCCTGCCATCATATCCCTGCCCGACCCTGACCACACTCCCACCTGTCTTCTCTGTTTCTCACACACACACCTGCGACAGCATGAAAGTATGAGGCTGTACAGTAACGTCAGCTCGGCAAGTGTGCTAAAGTCCATAAATGACTATTGACAAGGATATCACTGTAAATACAAACAATGTACATAGTCTCTCTATATACACACTGAAAGCCTGTCTTGATCATTTCCTGTCTTGTCTTTATGACAAGAAGCCTATGGCATCAAACATGGGTTGAAACACGCAGGATGGTGAGCAGATGTGATTATCTACCTTTTCTCCGTTCGCATTGCCGAGCACATAGCAGCCCATAATGTGGATGAGGTTAGGCTCGGGATTTAATAAGCTCATGAATCTGCCGAGTCTCTTCCAGAACCTGCACACAAAAGCTCAGAATGATTACAAAGTAAGGCTACACAGTTTTTTATATTATAATCACAATTAAAAATGTATTATTTAATGAACTGACATATAAAATATGTATTCTGTGCAGGAAACCGAATGCGATCTTTAGGTAGTCTATACATCCAAAATGATCTGAGCTGTGATCTTGAATTATTTATTTCTGTTTTATTCAGCAGTAAACAAAGAGTGTCTTAACAGTGTCCTCTTTGCAACATGAAAACAAAACCATCAATCAAATTTTGAATAAATTATATATAGCACCGATAGCAGGATAATCCTGGAACATTCTCATAATAATCACTGAAGCTGTCACTGCACGTTTATATAGCTGCACAAAACTATTTGTGCCCTGCAGTTTAACGTAAGCTCAACAACTGTCACTCACCATTATAGTCAATGAATCGGTCTAAACTGCACAGTAAATCCTGTATTTACAATGTGTATTGCGGATTGTTCAGTATTATGTGAACATTATTGTTGTGTTGTTTGAAATTGAAGCAAAAGGAATAAATCTAAAAGGCAATTTTTCACATTTAATTATTTACAGGGATGCAAACTCATCAGGGGTGAAAAGGTGACAAAGATGTGACTCCCCTGGGGGGCTCCTGGGAACAGGCCGGGAAGAGTTTTTCCTCAAAGGTGGATTGATTGAAGGTGATTTTAGCATGAAGAGACAGGGAAAGATCTCACCCTACACTTTAGATAGTTTAGACCACTGTTTTTCAACGTTAATTCAAAATTCTATATGACGAGTAATATTATTATTATTAAAATAATTAAATTAAATTATAAAAACATCTAAAAATGAAACCAATAAAGAAATACTGCATAGTACCCCTAATACCAATATTCATCTGTTCAAATGTTAAACCATAGCATTTTTATTTTGGTGGAAACCCAAGACAGGCTTTAAGGATTATCATTGCAAATCTGGAAAGATAATTGTGTGTATACATTTTCCCATGCACATTATGATCAAACCAAACTCACAGCACTCTCAGAGATGAAGTTTGCGTGGAGCAGCATTTACTGTGAAACGAATTAAAAGCTTGTGTGTAAAAAAAATAAAAATAAACACAAATTACCTGTTTGGGATTCAAAAAGGTGATTTTCACCAAAAGGCGACAAGTTTGCATCCATTAATTAATTGAAGGAGCCACCATCACAATCTCACATTTTTATGAATTGTGCAGCACAATTACAAATAAAACAAAAAGAAACAGATATGATAGGCTGCTTGTTTTGTGAAGGTGAACACTCACTGTAACATGTCCTCCTCCTTCTCTACTTTAGCAAATGTGGCCACTTTGTTCTTCAGTAGGTAGAGATGACCCGGACCTCCCTGGAGAATGCAGAGAGCCAATTTACGCAGTGCAAAATAACATGTACATAAATACTCCACATGAAGACTTGTGAAAAAGCGAGATATGCAAATAATCACACACGTATTTTTTCAAACCTGACAGAAGATGAGCATGTTCCAGATTTTGCAGCCTTTTCTGTAGGCGGTGAGTTTCTTTTCAATCTCCTCTGAAGAGCAGAGAGATGAGAGAAGACAGATAGCAGAGAAGTGTAGAGAGAGGCAGCAAGGGAATCATAAATTACAGCCCAGCTTTTTCATAGTAAACAAACAGCAGGAGCAAACATCATGCATTCAAAAAAAAAAAAAAAAACTTAGGCCAATTAACACGTACCTAGTATATCATCAAATGTGGCATGCTCATGATCCTGTGGGCAGAAAACAGGGCTCAGCATTACAAAGCAGCAATTTCAAACAACGATGATTTACACTACTAAAACTTGCATGCGATCGCTGACTGGTAGACATCATTAACTGTGCTTAACACAAGGGGCTTTATACTGGATAATCAAACTTTGATTCTCTTTGATCCTGCATCATTAAATTATACTCACATAGAGAATGGGGATTATGGAGGGGTCGTCCCTACGGATGATGTTGGGAACGTATTCGGCCTTTGGAACTTTTGATGAAATTAGCTGTTCAAAAACAAGGATGAATAATACACACTTTTATTAATGAGCCCATCAATGATCAAACAGCTGCGCTACATGTAATGAGGATCTGGCGATGAGTTCATAAATAGGCATTTGGCTCATGTCAAAATGGTTGAAAGATGCATGTACCATGATTTTGGGTGGGATGAAGTCATTGCCCTCACAAGCTGCTCTTTCCGACTCTCTCTCTTCCTCCCAGTCGACATCATCGCAGTCTTCTTCATCCAGATTGCCTGACGATGCCTGGAGGTCTCCACCTGGGGAAGAGGGTATACGCAAATACACACAAACACAACACAAGTATATAAACAACCAATGAGATGACAGGTCCTATCAACAAGCATTCTCTCGCTCAGGTCTCAGAGGTTAGTCGTCCTAACATAACCTTTCCCGCTTGTTTATGAGAAGTTCTTACACAACAACACATTTAGTGATATAGGACACAAAGAGAAAGCACACATATAGACAGCAGAGTACAACCATTGTAAACAGACGTTTCACACATACGCACAGGTGCTGATGTGTGATGAATTGCACAACAATATGCAAATCTTATGAAGCCTCTAAAGAAAATATCATATTCAGATTTTGTTTTACTTTTTTATTTTTTAAGGACATTAAATTCCACCATAAAAAAATTATATTGTCATAATATTTTTTTTTTTAAATTCATATTAAAGGGGTCATATGATGCTTTTTGTGCAACAGAATATGTTGGCATGCTTTAATGTTCAAAAAACATGATTTTTCAAATACTGTACGTTATTGTAGGTCCTCTATGCCCCGCCTCACTCAAACCTTCGTTTTCTACAAAGCCCCTCCTTCCGACAAGCACAGTCTGATCTGATTGGCCAACTGGCACAGTGCATTGTGATTGGCTGAACACCACAAGCACGAGTTGGAAATGTAATGTCCCTTTCCATAATCATGATCTTTAGCTTTCAAATTAAATGTAAAGACAGTTAATAAATGTTTATTAACATTATAGTTAATGTTAATTTTACCATCAGTTCAAGCCTGAGAGGGGAACAGAGTCGCGTGGCAGACACAGTAATGATGCGTGTATGTGTTTGCAAACAAGCCACGGTTGTGTGACCATATCTCCCTCTCTCACACACGCGAGCACACACACACACACACACACACACACACACACACACACACACACACACACACACACACACACACACACACACACACACACACACACACACACGATGCGCAAATCTCCGCATTTGAGCAGTCAATAGTAAATACTTAAACTAATAACAAAACATACAGTCGCTGATTCAGAAGCGCCAGATTGTCATGGCAAAGTCAGAACTACCTCCTCTCCTAGGTTCACGAAACTGTCGTCCATAAAATGCGTTGCTGTTCTGTTGTAAGTAATCTTAATGATTCCTAAATGCATCTACTTTCAGAAGGCCAAATAAAGTGCTTTTGCTTTCATATAGAAACACAGCTTCTCCCTGACACAGCTGCTTCAATACTACTGCGGTTACTGAAACTTGCCTTCTTTCTTTGCGTGAACATTTGGGTGGCATTAAGCAAATATTTCCACACCGTGACGTAGACATGTAAAGAAGTGAATAAGTCGTTTTGTAAGCAGTTTGGGGTTTTATTCTGTAAGGATGAATTACATTTATTAAAAGTGACAGTAAAGACACAATGTTACAGATTTTTATTTTAAATAGAACTTTTTTCATAAAAAAATCCAGAAATATCATGTTTTCCACAAAATATTAAACAGCACAATAATAATAATAATAATAATAAATGTTTCTTGAGCACCAAATAAGCATATTAGAATGATTTCTGAAGGTTCATGTGACAATCGAGTAATGGCATAATTAAGAATACATTATATTTGAAAATGTATTTAAATAGTAAATAGTTACTTTAAATTGCAATATTTCACAAAACTAGCGTTTTACTGTATTTTGAATCAAATAAATGCAGTATTGGTGAGCATAAGCAAAGAGACAGACACATTTTGATATTTGAATGGTAGCATATTTAAAAATACAGTCGTGATGATACCTCTTGTAATTATTTTAAGTTCTTTTTAAGGCAAGTCAGTCCAACCTCTTCCCACATCAATGGATAAAGACAGAAATCTCAGAAGCTGTTTGTCAATGCTATGTTTAAATAAGGCAGAGATATGATCTTAACAGGCATCATAAGATTAACCCATGTATGAGTGTTTTGTGTGAGTGACCAATCATGTGCATGTACTGAAATGACTGTGTCTGTGTGTGGACTCACTGTCTCTGGAGTCATGGAGAGAGTCAGGCTTGACGGGTGTGGGGTCACTCCAAGAACGGCTGAAACTCTTCGCTTTGCGATCAGCAAATGCTAATAACGAAGCGGAGGAGGAAAGCATCACACACACTGCTCTTTAACAGACACAGACACACACACACACACACACACACACACACACACACACACACACACACACACACACAGGGCTCTTGTCTGAGGTTGACATGTTTGAGGATTTCTCCGTTTTAGGCTGACTATCTCTAAAAACACTGTAAGTGTATAATGTTATTGATAAGAGGGGAGGTAAATTATTCAGAAACTAAATCACATCGCTAGTTGTACATCAGACAAGTGCACCAAATGGTTTTGTTTTCATCCCTTTTACCAGATGACTGAAGCATCTGTAACCCCTGAAAATAATTAATCTGACATGTAGTGTCTGCTTAAGATCATTGATGGTTGTTTACACTTTATGGCTTAAGAGACCCTTTTAGCCTTTTGACATTTGCATATAACTCACAGACCTAGCCCCATATTCTACCTTTCTATGGGTGCTAAATTGCCAATGGTTGTCAAATGGGACAAAGAAACACTTTCCCGCTGAAACTATGCGCCTTGTTATTGGTCAAACTAACCAAAATGGCTGTTACAGGGAAACCAGATAAAACGTCTCCCACACCCAAAAGGTGGCTCTCTTCTCTTTACTTTGGGTTCCCTGGAGACACACCTTGGAAATCTCGGGACTCCCCTTCTGGGGGGAGCTTCGGGCAGTTTTATGTTCAGTAACTTTGTCGACTCATTTCGGACCAATCAACCCATAGCTGGAATGACGAAGCTTTCACTCATAAAGGAATTAATCAGGAATCTACCCATTATACAAGCACCAGGACACTTTACTCAGCACCAACAAAACCGATGCAAGTAACCGCTTGTTAACTATTTAGATGCGCTTCTAGTCTTCGACCCCTTTTAATTAAGGTGATGTGATTCTCTGATGGTTCTTAACAGGTTGTGGTTAGCTGATGTGTAAATACTGCCATTACACTCTACTCTCTTGTGCGCAAGCGCTCCCTCTCTCTCCAGTGTGCGCTCTCTCGCTCTCTCTCTCTCTCTCTCTCTCTCTCTCCGTGCCTTCCTTGCATTGACATCTATGTTGAATGTGTGTATGTTTGTATCTAGTTAGATGTTGCACGTTCCCCTGTAGTGTAGTTTAATAAACATCCATATGTATTCACGCTTGGTTGTCTGTGTCTGCTGCTTACAGAACGAGGTCACTTTAACGTACCGGTTTTGTTACATGCTCTGTAAACAATGTATCAGTAAAGAAAAAAAATGTTGTGGCCATGCAGAAAAATTATTTTCCTTAGAGTCAATAGACGATTAGAACTGTCCTGCGGACGAACACAAATCATTTATTGTACTATTAATGCTACAGTTAATTCCTGAAGATGAATATGATTTATAACAACCCGTTATGATTAGTTATGTTCATCTCATTTTGCTAGCTACAGACACCATGAAGTATTGTCAAGCAATGGCATGTTCACATATTTACATAAAAAAATTGCACAGATTTTCATATTAAATAAGACAAACATATCGACAACATACACACAACCATAGATCAACATTAGCATACTCACTCACTCTCTCACTCACAAACAAAAACACACACAGACGTCTACAAACTACTCACTCTGGACCTTCACCTTCCTGCTTCCCACCATCCTCAGGTGTTTCCGGAAGTTTCTGGGATAGAAAGGATTTGAAGAAGCACAGTGGATTGGAAAAAGGTACAAGACAAGAAGGGAAAAGCACAAGAAAAATGGGAGATGGAGGAAGAGGAGACAAAAATGGAAATGTTAAATACACTTTCAAACAATCCATTTACACATGGTAGCATTAGCATGGCGGATTATGGACGGGGACGAGTGTTTGAAGTTATACAAGCTCAGTGCACTCCAAACAAATCTCCAGTCCTCACAGTTCCGCTGTAATAAACAGGCATAAATAAACAGTTTGTCCCAGTTTGACATTGCTTCAGAAACACAACATTTACTCATCTGTGTCTGGGTTTTTCATTACTGTATTCTCAAGCACACTGTCTGAGATTTTAGCTTGAAGTCATCATGAAATCCAAATTGACAATACTCAATTACTATGGAATATTGCAGTGTTTATTATAAATGATTTATCAGTGCACATCATTATTTTAAAAAAAATCCATATGCCCTCGTAATCTTTAATCAAAATAACTTCCTCTCCTCCTCGCAATTACATCGCCACTCTTCTCTGATGAAATTTTCACTGGCGTGAAATAGGGGCAGTAATTTCTTTCTTCCGCCAACTTGTCACTCACATGAGAATGCAACAATTAGCAAACGACAATGATCCAATAAACCAATTACCAATCAATTACTGGTGGACTAAATCAAGTCCCGCGTCCCGCCCTACATTACGTCTTGTTCTATAAGCCAGATATAATACATCACATCTATTTCATGCAGATCACTCAGTATTTTTTCTTTTTATTGAACTAGAAATTACATAAGACAGGTCGCCACCAGCAAGGCCGTTCTTTTGAGAGCACAGGCTCTCTCAAATACTACTCTATATTTATACAATCTATATAAATAATAGGACACGTTGTTGTTTTTTTACTTGCACTGGTAACCAAAAAAATTGATTATGTGTGATCTTATATCTATGCAGATGAGTATCAGAATAAACACTCATAGAAACATAGATAATGACTTTGAAATTAGTTGGTTAAAGGGATAATTCAACCAAAAATGAAAATTACCCCATGATGTACTCCCTCTCAAGCCATCCTAAGTGTATATAACTTTCTTCAAACAGACGTATATAAAAAAATGTCTTGGCTCTTCCAGTGGCATTGAAGGGGGATCAAGATTTTGAAGCCCAAAAAATTGCATCCATACATCATAAAAAGTGCTCGGGGGGCTTGGAGGGATTAATAAAGGCTTTCTGAAGTGAATTGATGCACTTGTGTAAGAAAAATATCCTTATTTAAATCTTTATAAATATAAACCATCGTATGCGCGTTCACGAGAGAGTGATGTTCCAGCGGAGGATGTAGGCATATATAAGCTCCAGTGAAAATATGCTAGTCTCGCGAGAACCATGTTTTGTTTGTCTCCTCTTGATTTATGTCAAAATCCTCTGACATTTGTCTTTACAAATCCTAGTTTTGTACTTTTAATTTGTGACCAGAGTTTTGTTTTGCTTTCTCCTCTACGATTCTGCATTTGCAACCGTGTTCGCCTAAATCCTACATCATTCGCTGGAACGCCATTCTCTCATGAACACGAGTACAACAGTTAGTAGAAGCTAGGAAAGAGCCAGGACATGTTTCATGCAATTTCGATTGTATTGGTCTGAAAAAAGAAAGTCATATACACCGAACGGCTTGAGGGTGTGTAAATAATGGGGTAATTAAATTTTTGGGTGAACTATCCCTTGAAGTTTCACTTATTTACTGTAGGTGTTTCACTGCTAAAGCATAGTTATCACAGAAAAACCGGCTAACAATTTGTATTATCTTGTAGAAAGTACAAAATGTGCTTCACTAAATCATTAACACTTTGAATTATCTTGCAGAAAGAGCAAAAATGCTTTCACTTTATGCACTTCTTACTGCAGTTACCAGAAAATGACTCACAGAAATTTGACCACTACAAACATCCTCATCAGAGAATGAAAGCAAGTTCAGTTGACCCACTCTTTCAGCTGGCAGCCTCTCTCCTCTCGTTAGCACTCAACACTTGTTCTCCATGCATCATGTCACCATGGTTACACTGTAGTGTAGTATAGTAGGAGAGTGTGCTGTGGAGAGGTAGGTGGTCTTACCTCATTTGCCAACAAATAATAGAGCAGCTCACACAGTCAATGCGGAGCCTTTAAAATAAATGAGAGCTGGGCAAGGGATGAAATTATGAGGCAATAGCTTTTACAAAATGTAGAATCAAAACTGATGGCCACAGTATCATATTTCCCGCAGTCAATATCTTACCATTAGCATTTCTTTTCTGCAGGCATAAAAATGCTATTCACAACACCACGGTATTAGAAATCAGCACTGCTGCCTAAGCTAGTTAATTATACTGTGAGAAACTAATATTCCTGCAGTACAGTGATGCATAGCAGAGGACATTTTTTACAGTGAGGCTCTAATCTAATCCACCAATGTGAACATTTTACAAAAGAGAAGCAGGCTTTTTTTAATATCGCTGTTATATTTGAGATGTTGCAAAGAGCACGGTAACAATGCATCTGTATAGTTGTCAGAACTGCTTTTCTCCTTATGTCCGTCTTGCTGACATGCTTCTAAACTGCTGTCACAGTCAATGTGCCGGTTGACAAGGAAGGAGTGCAGATCTTCATCAAGTTTCAAAAATAGAAGTGCATATCAAGAGAGCTATGTCTTTTCAGCATGCCATTTTTAATTAAACGCTCTAATGATCTTAATCCTCATTTGTGAGCGTGCTGAAAATAGAGCGATCAGTCAGATCGCCAGAGTGTGACATGTTGTTCCTCACAGATATATATCTGCTCCTTTTCATGCAAAGAATAAAATATCACACATTTCTTAAGAAGCACAGCCATTTAATGGGTACAACAGGAAAGAATCATCAGAATTATCATCATCTAGTGCATGTTCCACTTTCTCCATCAGATAATGAAACTCAGCACAATCCAAAATACTATGAGCGACTATACTTAAGAGATAGTTCACTCAAAAATGTCAAATTATTTTATTATTAGTTCCATGCTCATGGAACAGACCGGTAGATACTGTTTTTTTAGAAACATCTTGGCCACTTCAAAATAACTAAAGTGAATGAGAACTGTCAAACTCCCAAGTCACCATAAACAGTATTTGAAAAGTAGTAAAAATGACTCATTCACTTTATTTCAGGTCTTTATTCATGTTGTTCAATGAACATCTTGACATATGCCCTACTTCTCTTGGGTGCATTCATAAGAAATACAGCTATCTGGTTTGTGAATGAATCATTCATTTGAATCATCTTATGTCATTCACAAAACTAAAATGATTTGTTCACTAATCAGACGGGTCCAATCCAACTGTACAGTTAACTTAATGACTTCACAGTTGAAGCAAGTTAACAGCTCACTGGAGAGGAAAATTATTAGAACATAAATTAGTATGTTTGTCATACAAAGCTGTTAATAATGCTTCAAACACAACACACAAGCCATATGGAAATAAATGGAGTGTGATTCAGCATAATTGTATGGAAACAAAGGACCAACACATTACCATTATTATTGTTATTATTATTATTTAACACTATAAAACTGATTTTTTTGCGTTTGACAGAAGAGTTAGTCAGTAAATCTCAAAAGTCCACACTCCAATCCTGCACACTACACATGAGGATCTGCTTTACGTTCATGGCACACTTCCTTGTGGAATCGTGATGCTAGGCTTACCACATACACTACACATACACTTACCACATACACTACACATACACATCTTCTCCACATACACTACATCACTGGGTCCCATCATACAGGCACATGGCTTCTCCTACCATTTCTACGCTGATGACACACAGCTCTATCTCTCATTTCGACCTGATGATCCAACGGTAGCTGCACGGATCTCAGGCTGCTTGGCAGACATCTCGGTATGGATGAAAGAACATCACCTACAGCTCAACCTGGCAATGACTGAGCTTCTTGTCTTCCTGCCACTCCAACTCTACATTTAGAGAGAAGTCAGTAAATCTCAGTCAGTTTTATCAATAGAGCTTTTGTAACTAATTTGTGGTTAAAACCCAGAAAACTTCTAAGGTCAAGCATCATAGTAGTACAACAAACACGCAGTTGAAATGTGATTAGTGACACCGGTCCGAGTGACTCACAATTTGTGTCGGTGTATCATGAGCAGTATTTGTGCTGTGTCAGACGGAGTTCCTTCGTAACTTCAAACACTCTGTCTAATGCTGGTGGAGTGAGAGTTAGCACAGGACAAAAGAGGCAGCAGCACAGAGGAGCAGAGGGCGGGGATGGAGTGATATGTTGAGTTTTTAAAACAATGGGCTAATGAGTAAGGTATACTCACGATATTCTTTGGAGCCAAGGAAAAATGCATAATAAAGGATATAAAAAGAGGAAAGAGAGAGAGCAGGTACTTTAACCATCATAAGAAAACACATAAAAAGCAAGTAAAAAGGTAAGGTATGCAGGAAATACAGAGTGTTTTTCAAATATAAGCACTGGATCTGGTCTTATGAAAGGATCACCAAGTGCTTTATCACTGCCTATTACAGTCAATTATCACAAAAAGTAGCAGCTCTACAGCCGACCAGGAGAAAACACTGACATTTCACACAAATTGAAAGGATTCTGAAGTGAAAGTGTCAATTAGACCCAGCAAAAAGGGAATTAATAAGTCAGAAGAGAAAGTGAATTAAGTAGCTGCAGAGATAGCAAAGTATTCATAGACAGAAAGAGGGATACAGTGGGAGGGGAAAGGCAAGGAGAACTGACACCAGATGATGAGGTGGGAGGGCACAGGGAGGTTGAGGGGGAGACAACAACCATGTCGGCTGGAGGGAGGTGGGCTGCACCCCAGTGGGGGGGTCTCAGCCAGCGGGCTCTGTGATTAAGACTTCTGCCCGACAGGTGATAATTAAGCACTCAGGCTGAGCGAGAACGTCTGTGCACGGATAATAATGAAGACTGAAATCACTCAAAAAAGAAAATGAAAAACAAGGAAGACAGGAAACAGGAAGGAATGGAGGAAAGTAAGAGAACAAGGAATGTAAAGAGAAAGAGGAAGGGAACAGAAATGGAGAAAGAAAGATAAAGAGACAAAGGAAAAGAAAGAGGAACTGATGGGGACAAAAAAGAAAGAAAAATGAAGAGATAAAAAAGGGAAAGTAGAAGTGGAAAAGAGTAATATAGAAGCCAAAGAAAAAGAAAGGGGGGAAAAGAACTGCAAAGAAAAAATAAATGTAGAAAGAAGGGAAAGAAAGAATAAAAGGCAAAGAAAGTTGTAATGAGAATGAGGCAATGATAAAGAGGAAAGGAAACAGAAATGGAAAAAGAATGAAAAGACAAAGGAACGAACATTTAAATAAAAAGACTGGGAGAAATAAAAGCCAGAGGAAGTTGAAGAATGTAAAAAGAGGATCAGGAAAAAAAGAAAGAAAGAAAGAAAGAAAGAAAGAAAGAAAGAAAGAAAGAAAGAAAGAAAGAAAGAAAGAAAGAAAGAAAGAAAGAAAGAAAGAAAGAAAGAAAGAAAGAAAGAAAGAAAGAAAGAAAGAAAGAAAGAAAGAAAGAAAGAAGTGAAATAGAATACCTCCTGTCCTCCCACATGCATGAGTCAGGATAGTTAAATTACAACCCCACTCAAGAGGAAGTAGAAGATTTGATGCAATGAACTCCCATGTTTACTCACGCTTGCATGGTGGTGGTCGCAGACTTGAAGCTAAACATGTTCTCTTTAGGGAACCAGCTGTTTGTGTGATCCTCTGCAAACAAAAAGAGATAGCCTAAGCAAAGGTAACAGGTACAGTGTAAATCTCACAATGAATTAACCAATAATCCATCATTCAGTGATGGTGATCTTCTCCTTACCTCGATCTTCAGAGGACACACGGTCCTCACTGTACATCCTCTCCAGCTTCTTGTGCTGTTTGCCACCACCGTGAGGTGACGTCTCAAGGTCTAGAGAGCGCTGGCTCTGGCAGTGTGGCCGAATGCAGGCCACACAGTCCGGCGTGCAATCCTCCCTCGACCTGCTACGCCTCGACCCCCAGTCTCGGATGTTGTGGGCGCTTCCTGAGCTCTGCAAAGGTTGTGTGAGAGGCGCATGGCTGTAGTGATGCTGGTGTGCAGAGCCGTTGTTTCCGCGATGGTGGCTTCCTCGATGATGGCTGCCACGTAAACTGGAGGGAGCACTGGTTTTTGGTGGGTCTGTGGTCCTCTTCAGCACCTCTAGCTCCAGGCTCTCCTTGCTTCCCTGGCCTCCATGCATATCTCGCTCCCTAGTAATGGTGTAGACGCGTGCTGGCTTCAAAGAGCTCTCTACACACTTTTGATGATGCTGGTCCTCAGAAGAAAGGCTGCGTTCTACGGAGAGACAACGCTTGGAACTGGTAGGAAGGGGTGCAGACTGGCTGCCTGGCTGAACCTCTTCTTGACAGGGCTTGACTATGAGAGTGTGTTGGGAGTATGGCTGGAGGCTGTTATTGTTGTTCAGTCGGCTGATGTCTGGGGAGTCTGTGTCTTGATCGATGAAGGTGTCAGATAGCAAATTTCTGGAGTGAGAATCAGAAAGAGACCAAGATAAACAGATTTTTCATCATCTCGTCTCGGCAAAGCAACAGGTGCCAATCAAGCTCTCCAGTAATGATCAATTAAAGGATGACTGGGTGAGTGGACAGAAGTGGAATTAATGTTGAAACTGAATGATGATGCTTTCCTAAGGCAAGTATTAATACATTCAAGCATTTCACAAGGAGGAGACAAAAGACTTGGGGACAAATGAAGGTAGGGCATGAGGTGGAATGGACCTAACCTGATCCGTTGCGGTTCTCAGGGTGCGTGTGAGAAAGGTACTCTCCAAATGCTCGAGCTGCTCTGCAGAGAGACAAACAGGAGACCAAATCAAAGAATGGAGATAGAACTCTCTGTCTTGATGCACTTTCACATGCTACTGCTTTTAGTTCTCAGTAGTCATTCCGAATCTAGTTGTTTAGTCTGACCCACTGTTCCCTCTAAGCTGCGCGCGGCCGCGCACTTCTTCCGCCACGGCCACGCAGAGAAATAACGTGCCACGCACACGCAAAAATAAAAAGAAATAGTTAGGAAGCCATTTGATTGAATTCTACTAAAAACAAAAAAAATCGCAATGTTCGGGCAACCCGCTACATCGTTGATATCGCTATAGAGTTAGACCCGGTGAATGCGGTTAACAGGTTTCATGGAAAGACTGAAGGTGAATGATGTGTGCCAAATGAGTCGCTGTAGAAACCGAATACTTCAATGGTTGCGGACGAAATAGATCAAATCGAGAGCCAACGCAAACGCAATGACATGTCAAATAAAACGTCCTCGTGTATTAAAGAAGAATGGCTTGATTAAGTGCTGGGCACAGAACGGTAACAAAACTCAGAGAAATTTAGATGCAGTCACACACAGGTGTATTGTGCAAACTTCATAGGAATGTTTAGATAGCTATATAAGAATGTGACACTGAAGACTGAAAGAATGATGCTGAGAATACAGCTTTGCTTCACAGGAATAAATTATATTTTAAAATATATTAAAATAGAAAACATTTATTTTAAATTGCAATAATATTTAAAATAGATGCAGCATTGATGAGCATAAGAAACTTCTTTAAAAAACTTTAATCCCAAACTTTTGAACTGCAGTGTATTATACTGTAAAAAAAAAATTATCAGAAAACCTAAAATGTACATCATTTAGTTATCAAGGGTCAAATCATATAAAAATAGCACATTCAAGTTAAAAGTGTCACACTTTTTTTGTGTGCGCGCTGTACAGGTCTGCTATAAAGAATGTTTTTGCTCAGGTGACCGAAATATCCGCCCAATAGAGAAAAGTTTTGCTCAGCAAGAAAAAAAAATAGAGGGAACATTGCATGACATCATGCATCAGTTTCCAGTTCCAAACGCTCTTTCGATCGCAAAACAAACAACAAATGGTGCTATTATAAAGTCACAGACAGTGTGATGTAGTGCTACTGAAAAATCCTCTTAACCTATACTAAAATCTCAGCTGGTCAGATAGTGATTCATAATTTCGGAATCATTAAAATACTGGTGCCAGGAGAATGCAGTGTACACGGTTAGTTTTTAAAAGCTGAAATGTACAGTGTTCATAAATGGCTTCTGAGATAGTATTCTCACTTGAAATTGCACAGAAGCTTGGACCTGGAAACAATACTCAACTCAATACATCACGTCTTAACAAGCAGATCGTTTTTCATGATAATATTGCAAACAGCTTCCATATTTCATATCCATATCGGTGAACTCTGTCCTAAAGTGTTACATAGAGACATTTACAGACCACTAACTTGATAAAGCAATTTTAGATATTGCCCTTGGCCAGTGACGTGATTGAGTGATTTATGGATTCGCATTTAAATATAATATCCTCTTTATAATTCTTCTTACCGGAACACTGTGTGAGATGTGCAGTCAAGACTAAATACTGCTTATTCCTCTTCAGAACATATAAGACTACAGGTCTAACTCAGTCTATTTCCCATCTCCAAACACCTCACAAGTGAAAATAAGAAACATTAGCAGATAATGTCACAAGATGTGGCTCTAATTTAAACTGAGCTACCACACCTGCAGATGCTTTCAGAAAAATGCAGAATTACTCCACATCCCATAACTTGTTTGAGCAATGAGGTGTAAAGCACTGAATAAAATATAGATACAACCGGCTGCCAGTATGAGGTCACTCAGCTGCTCTGGCACAATTTCATGGCCCCCTTATTACTTGCTATATAAAGAGAGGGAAGATAGCTCAGGAAGCATAGCATGGAAGATTTGTTGGTTATAAAGAAGGAAAAATGAAACAACTTTATTAGTAGATCCATGTGTTCTCAGCAATAAAATGCAGGTATCAAAGAACTCTTTGTGCTACATTACCATATCTTCCTCTGATTAATGCTGCATTCACGTGCTATCGGAATTATCGTAAATAAGAGCTTCCTAGTCGGAATTGGACATGAACAGCCTTAGAGAGGACTTATATGCTCAATTTCCGAGTAGGTAACTCTAATTGATGATAATTCCGATAGAACGTGAATGCAGCATTAACAAACAGGATGACCTTCATGCAATGTTTAAAAAAAAAAAATAAAAAAATAAAAAAGCTTCCAAAATTCTGTAGTCCATTTATTTTTTTAAATAGTCTGTAGTCCATTGATTGTGTTCCTGTGTGGCTCAGTGGTAGAGCATTGCGTTAGCAGCGCAAAAAGTTGTGGGTTCGATTCCCAGGGAACACAAATACGGATTAAAAATGTATAACCTGAATGCAATTGTAAGTCGCTTTGGATAAAATTGTCTGCTAAATGCATAAATTTTTTTCAGTGTCAATACATACAAATCCAAGATGGTAGCATGACTTTCTGTCTGTGCGTGATTAAGTGGTTGATGTTTGTTTGTTCATGGGATATTTGCCAACTGATTGTTTTGTGAGCTTTTGTACAATATAACTGGAATAGAGTCAGTATTTGTCATAATCGATGGTTGTTTTATGACGCAAATCCGTATAGTTCAAGTCGGGACTGGCATCCTCAGTGAACTGGCACTGCGCTAGTCCTAGCAGTGCATTCTGAAAACGCACGGTATCCGTAAAATCCCAGTCTGAACAAGTGGTTACGACCATCAAGCTGGTACGGAAATTGACCTGGAACTGTGGCTTACTTTTTCGCCGTTTCTGGAGGATCTGTTTCATGCTGACTAGTGGGTGCCTGGAGCCTGCTTACCTGTTGGATCTTGAGTGCAGACGTGTCACTGAGCTTGATGGGCCTGATCTCTTCATGATGAAGGAAAGTGCTTTTTTCTCGTTGTTTTTTTATTGCTGTTTTTTAGATGTAGCCTGATGTTTTAGAGGCGGCTGGCCTTGATTTTAACTTTTTACTCGCAGCATTGTTTCATTCGCGGGGCTTCCTGTTTACGAGTGACGACACGCAACATCATCGGTCGATGCGGAGAAACGGATAACCTGTACTGGATTTTTCCGTCACTGACCTGGACTCTGTTATCTCGGTTTTTTCTTTTCTTTTCACGTTTGGGTGGTGCGATGGGCATGGAGAGAAAGAAGTTGTTGCTCCTTGCCTCTCTCTGTTTTATTTTTTCTTTGTACTTATTTATCTCTGGGGGCACCTACTACTGGAATGGCTATTCCAGTCCAGTGCTCCCAATATCGTGTGAATCATATAAAGGCACGTGCGCATTTGGCTGTTCACTTAATGTGGCATCATTCCCTCTGCCCCTATTTTTCCCCTCTGAAACTGTTGACTTGGTCTGTCTGTCTAGTATTATGACATTATGTGACAACTTCACCACTATCTCTTGTGTGATCCAAGACTCCAATTTTGGTCGGAGAAGCAATGAATCGTACAAGAAATCACTTAAGTTAAAATGTTTAATTGCTTTATTACTGTTGATGTCAGGAAATGTGCAGCCAAACCCAGGCCCAGACACCCCTATAGGTTTTAACACCCCGGCGGATTTTAAAGAAAGGTCTGGTCTTGGTTTCTTTCATTTGAATGTACGCAGTCTTGTTCCTAAAATGGACATGTTGCGTATCTGGGCTCACTCTACAGATACTGATGTAATTGTCTTGTCTGAAACCTGGTTAAGTAAATCGGTTTCAGATAAAGAAATCAATATAAGTGGTTATAATGTTTTTAGGACTGACCGCCCTAATAGAGGTGGGGGTGTAGCAATCTACATCAAAAACCAGTATCAAGTTAATGTACTGCTATCAATATCGTTAGTTAAACAATTTGAATTTTTAGCCTTGGAGCTTAAAGTCTCTAAATCACTTTGTATAACGGTCATTGGTTGTTATAGGACACCTTCAGCTGTTAGCGGTGCTCTGCCCTCTTTAATGCAACTCCTTTCTGATTTTAACTCTAATGAATTAGTAGCCTTCGGTGATCTGAATTGGAACTGGTTACAACCAGTATCTGATGATTTCAGAGCTTATTGTGATTCATTAAATCTCTTTCAGATTGTTGACAGTCCCACACGGCCAAATTTTAAAAACCCGGAAAAATCATCGCTAATAGATGTGATTCTAACTAATGTTCCTCATAAGTACTCAACTGCTTCCATATTTGCAAACGACATCAGTGACCACTGTGTCGTAGCAACAGTTAGAAATACTAAAATACCTAAAATCAAACCACGCATTATAGTCAAGCGTAATATGAAGCACTTCTCAGAACAAGAATTCCTTCATGATTTATCTAATTATGATTGGGAAAAAAATAATATTAGTGCAGATGTTGATAGTGCCTGGAACCTCTTTCATGAGGGGTTTACCAATATAATTAATAAGTATGCTCCATTAAAGAAGTACAGAGTTAAAGGCCAAAACAATGCTTGGTTTTCTCCTGATTTAGCAAATATCCTCCATGAGCGCAACGTGGCATGGGCAAAAGCCAGAAAATCAAATCAAAACTCTGACTGGTTGGTTTTCAGGCAACTGCGTAATGCATGTACTCTAAAAATTAGAAAAGCCAAAGCTGACCATTTTCTTTCTCAAACTTCTCATAACCTGAATAATCCATCAAAATTTTGGAAAACTATCAAATCATTATCAGAAAATAGTAAAGGCCAGGAGCTTCCTTCAAGTATAGTGATAGACTCTCAAAAACTTACTGATAAGACCAAAATACTTGATTGTTTCAATGAGCATTTCATAGCCTCAGGATTTTTATTTGAGTCACTTAATACTCAACATGAGTGTTCCTCTACAGTGGAGACTGTTGGTTTGGATCCTTCTAGTCAGTCTTTTAGTTTCAGTCCTATTACAGTTTCAGACGTAAATAAAGCTCTTAAGCATTTGGACAAGACAAAATCTGCAGGCCCTGATAAACTGGATCCCTACTTTTTAAAGCTAGCAGCAAATTTTATTGCCGTGCCTTTAACTAATATTTTTAATCTGTGCTTGAACACAAATGTCATTCCTTCTCTCTGGAAATCAGCATTTGTGGTTCCCCTGTTAAAAGGTGGTGACCCTTCTATCTTAAATAACTACAGACCGATCTCTAAATTGTCTGTTTTGGTCAAGGTCTTAGAGTCCCTTGTCAGTGATCAATTAAAGGATTTCTTTAACAATAAAAATGTTTTATCTGACTTCCAATCTGGTTTTAGAAAAAGGCATAGTACAACATCGGCAGCTCTTAAGGTTTTAAATGACTTTATTGAATCTATAGATAACAAGCAGCATTGTGCAGCCCTTTTTATTGACTTCTCTAAAGCATTTGATACAGTGGACCACACAGTGCTTAAGCACAGATTGCGTAGGGCTGGACTTTCTGAACAAACTGTTAGCTGGTTTGATAATTATCTTACAGACAGAACTCAGTGTGTGCAGGCGGAGGGCAACACCTCTCGCTATCTCAAAATAACAAAAGGCGTGCCTCAGGGGTCAGTCTTGGGGCCACTGCTTTTTATCCTCTATATAAATAACATTGATAGTAACGTGTCTAAAGGAAAATTACATTTGTATGCAGATGACACTGTACTGTATTGCTCAGCACCCACCGCAGACCAGGCCCTCTCCCAATTACAACTTGATTTTAACACGCTTCAACAGAATCTTTATGATTTAAAACTTGTCTTAAATGCTGAAAAAACAAAAGTCATGCTTTTTTCAAATTTGAAATTCAAATCAAATCTGCCTTCAATCCTCACTTCCCAGGGTACGAAGATTGAATGTGTTTCTAAATACAGATATCTTGGTATTTTAATAGATGAATCTCTTTCTTTTACCTTTCATATTCAGCAGCTAGCAAAAAGATTAAAACTTAAACTAGGGTTTTATTTCAGAATTAAATCCTGCCTTTCGTTCGAATCTAGAAAGAGGCTGGTGGCTGCTACTTTTATGTCTATACTTGACTATGGTGATGTTTTATACATGCATGCTTCGTCTCAAAGTTTACATGCACTGGACACTGTATATCATGGAGCTCTGAGGTTCATTACTGGTTTTAAAGTCCTCACTCACCATTGTGATCTGTATGAACGTGTTGGATGGCCTTCTCTATCAATGCGGAGACTTCAACACTGGTATATCTTCATATATAAGGCTATTTTAGGTCTACTTCCATCCTACCTTCTGATCTACATTAGTGTAATTAATATTGGGACTTACAATCTTCGTTCCCAGGATCTTTTCCATCTGTCTGTTCCAAAGGTTAGAACTGAGCTGGGAAAAAAGGCGTTTAAGTATGCTGCTCCTTCGACATGGAACAAGTTACAGAAATCCATGAAACTTAAGAAGCTGGTCTCATTGGTCGCTTTTAAGAGGATGTTAACTGACTTGGAGGCAGCCACATCTGGCTGTAGATGTTTTGCATGATGTGTTATGGATTGTGGTTGACTTTAAAGGATTTACTATTTCAGTTGTTTAATGTTTAATGTTATTTATTTGTGTGTATTTTGTGTCTGTATGTATGTATGGTTGTACTGCTACCTTATCTTGGCCAGGACACTCTTGAAAAAGAGATTTTTAATCTCAATGAGTTTTTTTCCTGGTTAAATAAAGTAAAAAAAAAAAAAATGTAAATAAAATATGCATTTGCACTCCCGATGGCCCTTACAATTAGCATACCCAGAAGATTTATACAAATCATTAATGCATTCGAAGAGCTGCTACACTCCGTTATCAAATGCATCACTCCACCTCTTAACCATGGGAAAGACTTACACAGTATTCCCCTCCTGTGTGGCACAGCAAGAACAACTAATGTATTCTAATTACTCGCATATGCTGGGGGAGTAAACCAACTACAATGTACAAATGAAAAATAGCACCAAACCCGTTTCACACTCCTTGTCTTTAATTTAGTTCCTAGCTAATGATGCCTTCCCACACAAGCTCACTAAATATGTAGATTCTAACATGCATAAATACACCGAAGCCCACCTCCCATACCTGACACAAGCACACAAACCCATAATCAGCACACTATTGGCAAATTGTGCAGTCTCTGCACTTCTCTAGGGACGCTGAGAAATGGGATGGTTCTGTTGTCGGAGAAACCATGCTTTCCTGCAACTACACTTTGAATAATTAAATAGTAGCCAGCATGTGCATCCCTCTCTCTCTTCACTCAACAAACTCTTCGAACAGATGGGAAGAGCGGGTGCAGAGTGGAATCGTCCAATCACTTTCTCATCATTCTTCTCAGTCTCACTCCACAGTGCCAGGAGTAGATACAAGCTAAGTGTTTTAAAATGTGATGAGGCGAGAGGTCAGGGGTGAACTAGAACTAAAAGAGAGCACAGCGTTTATGTTATGATTTTACTGACTTGGTTAACTTGAAATGGACTCTGTGGTGCTCTTAAAATAACACGTTCGGTGTCTAGTCAGTGAGGAGATGCGTGGTCAGGCAGATAGCAGGAGAAATAGGATGGGGCGGCTGGCAGCAGAGGAGGAAGTACCACGCAGAAGGCTGCTGGGAAAAAGTTCCCTGCTAGGACACAAATCATTTTCAATGAGATTGCTGGGCGGAACTCAGAGAGGGAGCAATCCCATAAAACTGCTGTGAATGTGAAATAGATAAGTGAAGTGGGTGTCTGAGGGCAATGTGCCAGAATTTGAAGCTTAAATGGGCTGGCCTAGTAGAAACTTTTTATATTTACATCAAAATTTAGTTTTATTTTATTTTTTAATTATCCCATAATTGACTTACCCTCAAGCCATGACTTTCTTCTTTCAGAGGAATACAATTGGAGTTATATTAAAAAATATCTTGACTCTTCCAAGCACTCTTTCCAATGGCAATGAATGGCTGTAATTTCAAGCTTCCGCTAACTGTTGTACGTGTACACAAGAGAGTGGTGTCATCCACTGGACACCCTCTTTCGTGAATGCAGTACGAGTTAGCAGAAGCTAGAAATTATGGTTTATAAAGTTTTAAATATGGATATTTTTATTGCACAAATGCATTGATTCACTTCAGGAGGTCTTTATTAACCACCCGGAGCCGTGTGGAACACTTTTTATGATGTAGGCCTGTTAATGCACTTTATTAGACTACTATTGGACTTTTGAATATCAACAACCATTCACTGTCATTATAAAGCTTGGAAGAGCCATGTAACTCAGATTGTATTCATCTGGAAGAATACATTCTTACACCTAGGATGGCTTGAGGGTGTGTAAATCATGGGTTACTTTTCATTTTTGGGTGAACAATCCCTTTAATAGTTTTGCAAACTACACACAAACAACATTCATTTAAAATATGTAGGCTATATGGCTGCTTACTCTATAGTTAATCAAATTGGACATAAAGTAATATTTTTCATTTGAAAACTTTTAATAGATAATGATAACATTATTAATAAGAAATAATAATACAATTATTTATAATGAAAATTATAATAAAAGTTATTACATTGTCATCATTAATAACTGGAATATTTGGATATTTAATATGTAATTCTACTAAAATTGCAAGGTTGCAAATACATGCAGGGTAAGTGCAAAAGCATAGTGTATAAGCTACGCTATCAGGCTAATTGAGTATCTTCATTCTATGCTAACACGTAAGCTTACAAAAACAGACATTAAATGGTCATTATACTATGTAACATAGGTCAAACTACATAATCATCATGTGATTTGGGGACTGTATTCAGGCACTAAAGAGAGCACTCATTAACATTTATTTGTTCCAACAGGATCACTTGGGGTCCTAATGGAGACCCAATTTCTCATTATACTGACCTGCTGTTCAAGTCAACCGGTCCTCCGGAAAAACATCCCAGTCCTCCCAATGGTTAGTCCATTCTGTGGCCGGGCCACATTGGTCACTAGTTAATGTAATGCTCAAATGACAAGAAACTGCAAATGAATCTGCACAAAAGAGATGCCCCACAACTAACATTCAACATCAAATCTGCAATAAGCTATTTAACAGGCACTGATGGTGCTAAAGATGAGCCAGGAAAAGACAGCATCCCTCATTTCCTCATTTATTTTGTTATAGCAATAGTTACTAATAGCAGCCTCTCAGCTGGAGGTCCCTGGCGGTCAGAGCCCACCCATCGCTTGACCCCGTTGGCTTGTTTTATAATCTATCCTTTGTTAAAGTTGGTCAGGAGTAAAGCAGGGAAGGCATTACCGCATCCCACACCTTCACAGCTGAACCGCTGAACCTCAAAAAATGCCAGTGTTTGTCCACTCTCTGTAATTAATTTGCGCTTCTTGGAAATCCAATTGTTCTGCATTAATACCTTCTGCCTAAGAGCGGGGCACAACCAATTACCTATAGGATAGATTACTGTTCTTTTTTTAAACTAAACCGATTAAAAACAACAAAGCTACGCAGTTGGAGATAATTCAGATATGAATATTAAATACTGGGAAGCACTAGGGTATGAGATGCCCAAATCACTCACAAACGTATTGCCCCTCTCTCTCTCACACACAGATTAGCCTTTGTCTCATGCCAGTATGTTCGACGGTGTAGAAGCATGTACATTGGGGAGCATCTCTCATGTTTTCAGCCATGTGACAAAATGGGGGAAGGGAGAACGCAAGGGAACTCAGACAGAAGCGTTTTAACCATGTTAACTAAAGCATATGCTTTAACCAAGACTGCTGGACAAAAGCCCTGCGGTGGTCCAGAATAAGAGGCGGATGACTAGTGACTCAGATGAACAACATGAAGATACGAGCAGATGTAAAAACAATAACTGCCCCAACATGGACTCAAATACACACTGGCATATCGAAAGCGCGAGGCTTTACAAAGGCAGCATGGGTAATGAAGATTAGAAATAACAAACCCTGGAGCTGTTCTTGCACTGCTGTTTTCAGGCACAATCGGATCCAGGAATGACTGCTTTTGCCCTGGGTGACACTGACTTCAGCAGACCACTTTGGTGTGCTACACCACAATTTAGTAAAAAGCAAGTACAATTTGTTCTTGAGTTCCTCAGCGCGCATTATCCAGAACATCCGTGTGTGACATGACCCATTTCTCTCGCTTTTTCACATCCTCCTCCTCGTTCACTCAATTACAAACTGTGTTCTTTTTGCTGATTTGATTTCTTAGTGTACCGTTCAGACATCATCTTACACTGTCCTCACTGCCATCTAAGAGTTTTTGTCATTAACAGCTAGAATTTATGTAAGCTTGTAGTGTGAACTAAACAGTGAGTCATATTAATTTTGAAAATGCTCAACATCTGCCATTGGCATTCAGCTTTTAAAATCTCCTTCTCCACATTAGAAATTAATTAACACTTAATGAGCAGGGGTCGGTTGCATAAAAGGTTAAGACTAGTCGTAAAAGTTAGTCAGCTAATTTTTTTCCCTTAAGACTGGTCTTTTCTTTTTTTATTAGTTACATAAATATGTAAATTAGTCTGAGTTGAATCCAAAAATAAGACTGATTACCCTTTGGCTAACTGCTAGTTGGTCAGACTAGTTCTTAAGACACTGTCTTAACATAGAGACTAAGTTTATGCAACTGGCCCCAGGTCTCTAAATTAGTCGCACTAGCAAACATTTTACCTCCAAATGGTAATCGGCTGATCCATTCCAAATGTTCGAGACATTTTAGAACTCAAAACTCACCCTACAGTACAAAAAGGCCATTTATTGGAACTAAGCTGCAAAAGGGCTTGTTCAGAATGCTTCGGTGGGCAACTTGGCTTGCTCATTAGTAAAACAAGAAGAGAAGGGAAGATGTTATTATTCAGACAAGGAAGATCTAGCACATTATTCCAGATGGTATAACTAACAAGCAAGATGTTGGGGAAGTTTGCCAAACTTTGTGCGGTTTCGGCCGTGGTGTAACCTCAACATCTGTGTACAGCCTTCCATAAAATCTCTATGTTAGAGTGACTAAAGTTTATTTTATTAAGATCCCTAATCATATCAGTCTGGCCATTAGTTTGTGCTGTACGTTTCACTGTTTAGTTAACCTGCCAATGTCATGCAGGCTTTCTACAGAGGTGGACCAACTATATTAGACCCAACAGAAAATCTTAAGTCTGCAAGTAAACATCTCACAAATGCACACGCCATTCAATAATACATTTAAAAATGAGACTCAGTAACAAAAAACTTGAATTACAAAGCACTAAATTATAAGATGATGAAATAAAACATTGACTAAAATTATTGAATTAAAAATATACGATAAACATTGTAAGAGCTTTTTATTTATTAGTTTTCTAATGCAATAACTCTAAAAAAAAAAAACAGCATGTGTACCAGCCTGACCTAAGTATCGTCACACACATATAAACATATGAGTTTTTGTATAATCTGGTCCTCCCTCCCAGTACAACTGCAGGTGGTCTCAAGATTTAATTAGACATTTACATGTCAGCCTGTGAGACAACTGGGAAGCTTGTAGATCTATAGCCTCTCACTGCGTAGCTCTAATTGGCATTGGGCTGTCATTTTAGCGTGGTTCCCACTTTCTGTCTGTGTCTTTGGACGCAGAAGAAATTTTACCTTTACACTCTAAAGCTGGAATAAAGAATACCTCACAAGTAATGCTGTTGTCAAGTAGCCACATCTGGCTCCCACAAGGCCTATGTAGTGCAGTTCAGTCCATATCCAAACAGTCTGTATAGGCATCTTACTCAACAGTAGCCCATCTGAGAAAGTCAACTAGGTTAAAGCAGCAGTAGAGACAGGGAGGAAACTCACTGGAAATGATCACGCTTTCCTCCTGTCCAGACTCAGAGTATATTTCTCTGTTAAAAGCATAAAGCACATACTGAAGTGCTGCTCGACTAAGTCTGAAACTGTCAAGCATCACCCAGCTAAACAGATGAATTATAGAGAGAGGATGACTTCGGAATTAATCACACTGTCACTGTAATGCAGAGGGAGTCTCAAGGGCCGGTCAGAAGTTTGGTGACAGCTGATTCAGGAAAACCACAGTGATGTCATGGTGAATTCAGAAGGTTATTAATGGTTATTTACAGCGTGTGGACAAATCAACGAGTGACTAACTGATTGACTCAGTGCGGACACCTCTCAAAGGCTCACAATCATGTTGGTTGGGCCACTTAACAAAACTCCAGATGACAAATAAACAAATATACAAGTAAAAAGAACAAAGAGTCTCAGTAAAGTAGGCCTAATCTAGTGACTTCACGACGACTGAGAAAATCACCAGCTGTGACTAGAGTGACTTAGTGTCATGGAAAATCAGCCTTATGGATATTTATATGAGCAAACAAAAAACAAAATGACAATGAAAATAAAACTGTATTGAATTTGAAGTATTTTAGAAGTATATTTAATAAAAACATTAAAATAACATACAAAATAATAATAATAATAATACAAATGTTTAAGCCTTGTCACCAGGATACTGTAAAGTGATGATTTTGGAAAATAGCATATGATGATGATGATAATAATAATAACAATAATAATTTTCATCGTCATCATCACCACTACCAGTATATCATCGTTATAATAACAAGGACAACAATAAAACAAAAGCAAAAACAACAACACTTATAATAAATATGGTCACTGATGTTAGCTCAACAGTAACTACATTAAATCTTTTATTCTTTCTGAGCAAACTAGTCCAAATAGTGTTGTCACGACAAAACACCATAAATAGCCTAATTTAATTTACATTAAAAAGCCCTTAGAAGTAATTTAAGTCAAAATGTATTTTTTAAACAAAGTTACTAGCAAGCTAGTTATGTATACAACGTGTCGTTAATAGCCATTACAGCCTCAGGAACTGTCCCTGATACATTACTGACAGATTTTTTTGTATAGTGTTTTACAGTCGTCAACGGCAAGGAAACTATGATATGAAGTGTGGTGAGATGTGATAGTTTCGTGCATCTTCACATGAGCCTCAACGAGACATGCTCCAGCGGCTGCAGAGACTCACCTAACTTTTGCGGCAACAGAAGAAATCGCATCATTCCTTAAATTCTTCTTCTTGGACACGGCAGTTCCCATGCTGCAGTGAAACCACCAGTGTGTAAAAGCAGCTCATTCCACTCGTCAAATCTGCAATGGAGGAAAGAAATGCACAATGCAAACAAATCATCCGCTGAGTGGAGATACGATCTCCTCCTCTCTCTTCTCCCTGATTCAAACTGCTGCTCAGGGTCTGTGTCAGATGTTCCGTTTGCTCCTCGTGTTTGGGAACGCGACGTCCAGCTGAATTTCACTTCGTGAAGTTTATGTTCTTCGGTGAGCGGAGTTTGAGCTAGTACAGCAACGTGAAGAAGAGTGCGCTGCTAGTACGCCAGATAGCGCACTTGCTCTCTCTCTCTCTCTCTCTCTCTCTCTCTCTCTCTCTCTCTCTCTCTCTCTCTCTCTCTCTCTCTCCTCAGTCTCTCATATTGGTCCAGATAAAACGACGGTGGACATTACGGAAACTAGAGCCATATAAGGGAGAAGTGGCTCAGCTTAAAAGTGGACAAAAGAAACGAATTACGGGTACAGTGTGTTTATTTATGAAAGTCAGTTTCTGTATAGGCACATGGTATATATTTTACTATTTTATATAAAACAAAACAAAAACACACAGACATTGGACATTTCCACCAGCGGCCTATAGCTATTGCCCAAGAAAAAGATGCATTTCATTAAACACAATGACCCCTAGCCATTGAGGGATTTTAACAGAATTTAAGCAATTTGTGAAACAGCAAAAAAAATTACAAAGCTAAATAAAGTGCTAATCCATTTTGCCGCCCAGCAGGCTGTAAATAATAAAATGTGTAAAATTAGCAATAACATTTAAATCACACAACTTTCCTCAATAAATGGCCATTTGCCTCATCTTAGCAATTGTAAAAAAGGTCATGACAGACAAATTATTATTTATTTTTTAAAGTAGAAAGTCTGAAACAGTAGGCCTACTTCCTTGTAAAAAAAACTACTCAGATAACTCTTTTTTTACAACTTTGAAAAATATATTTACAGACATAAACCAAACTGTTGTATATCCACTTTCATTTAGACTTCAATTATTTCAAACAACAAATTACAACAAAAGAATAAGTCTTCTTTGTGTAGAGGTTGAAGTTCCTTTACTGTGTTCAGGAAGTCTCTTTTGTGTGTCTCTTTAAAAGCTGCAGTCAGAAGACCAAGTGTGGTTAACCTGCCTCAGCATGACCACATTTCTTACCAATTTTGAAAGAAAAGATGAAGGCTGACTGAAAATGTTCATGCTACAACCTTTACATATATAAGACAAGAAAGCAGAAGAGATCCTTGTTTGGCTTTAACAGTCCTGTTACAGGAATACTAAGTGCTTAATTGTAATATTTTTGGGAATGGAGAAGTATTCTATTCAGGTTATAGGCTGAGGAAACATAAATAGTATATGATGAAAAATTGTATATGCACTTCCCTCTCTTAAAACTAAAGGTGTTTCACGATGCCAAAGAATAACCTTTTTTTGTCTAAATGGTTCCATAAATAACCTTTTAACATCTGAAGGACCTTTCTGTTTCACAAAAGGTTCTGTGTGACGAAAGAAGGTCATTCAGATTATAAAAGGTATAAGAAAGAGATGATTCTTTAAAGAACCTTTGACTGAATGGTTTCTTTGTGGAACCAAAAACGGTTCTTCTATATGGCATCGCTGTGAAGAAACCTTTTAAGTACCTTGGTTTTTAAGAGCATAGGCACAGTTCAAAAGCAAATAATGAATATTAGACTCATATACCACCAGAAAAGCTTCAGAATTGCAGCTTACTCAGTTTCATTCTGATGTTGTTGTGGCTCGTCTGAATGCTGTTTTCTCCTGCATCGCAGCGTTCGAGCCGAGAAGGCGTAAAGAAAAGGGTTCACGCAACTGTTGATAAAGAAAAGAGCCCCGGTTACATTGTTGCTGACATCTGATTCCCATGACAATGCCATTAAGACAAAGTTGTTGATCATACAGGGGGTCCCAAATACGAAGAAGGCCACTACGATTCTGATGGCCAGTTTTGTCAGCCTGTGGCTTTTGAAGGAAGATGATTGACTTATCCGTTGATGAAGTCGAAGGTAGAAGAACAACAGGCTGAAGAGAGGCACAACAAACATCACAAGAGTCTCGACAAGTAAGACAGCTACTTGTTCTTGTTTATTTCTATAATCCTGATGGCACACTAGAAGCCTGTCCTTCTGCTTTACGTTTCGGAAGTAAAGAGCATAAGAACCCAGAGCTCCACTTGATGTCCATATCCCAAACATCAGCCCCTTTTGACCCTTCTGTCCAAGTTTCGCCCATCGCTGTGGATACAGCACCTGCAGGTACCTTTGCACACTCAACAAGGTGACAGAAAGCACACTACTGTAGAGGCTCCAGTACACGACATAGGAGAATAACTTACACAGACCTTGTCCAAAAACCCAGCCGTTCAGGAGGGCATAGATCCACACAGGCAGAAAAATCAGACTCAGTAGATCAGAGACAGCCAGATTCAGCATCAGTTTTGGGGTGAAACTGTCCTCCTTTAAATGTTGGGTGAGCATGACCAGCACCGCTATATTACCTGGTACACCCAGAGCACAGCACAATCCCAGAACAGTGCTGGAGACTAGCTCCTCCACTGAGGAACGGGCAAACAGAGAGCTGTTAGAAATGTTCTGGTACTCCATGGTCATCCGCCAATTGGTGATGTGAATATGAAGATTAAGGTTTTCTCAGTAATAGTGAGGAAGTAGTTTCAGGAAGTGAACTTTGATCACAATTGTCGTCATGTGGAAATATTTGCAAAAGTGTGAAAAAAAACAATGCAGTTAAAAATGATTTGCATCCTTTTTTTAAATGTAAATCTAGCAATACAAGGCTGTGCCTGAATGCAGTGTTTGTTTTCATTTAAGTAGCATTTCCTTCTAAAAACTTCTTAATGTATTAAAGTAATGTGTGTTTATAAGCTGTTAGCATGCTTGTTGTGGTTGAAGCTGTAACCTGAACCAGAAAGGCCAAGAAACTAAAGATGCGCAATATATCAGGTCAATATCGCCCATCATTAGTTATGTGTTACTAAATACATTTTTTGCCATCACATAACAGTTCATTTTAACAGATCTGAAAATGAATCAAGTTTGTAATCAATGATTTAGATTTTTTCTTAACAAAATAGTATAGTTTTTTATATTGGCTGCTAAAAAATACTCTACAAAAAACATTCTGTGATTGTGTAAAAGTATTAAACAAAATAACATGCTTGTATATTTTGTGTTTCATTAGCATTATGTCTACAGTATAATAGCAGTACAGTATTGTGCAGTATGTAGTTCCTCTTTAGTAGTGCTTGTGCATTTCCCCCTTGTATGCTATATTACTGCTTGTGTGTTTTGTATTTATATTTTTAGACATGAGTCGGCTCATCAGAGCGACAATATCCAAGAACAAACTGTCTATAAAGCAAAAGCAATGTCAATAACAGCTAATTTTAACTGCCTGTGTCATCATGTTTTTACAAAGCAATGACCTTCAACCTAATGCCATCCTTATTCTGAAATGGCACACATAAAACCAAGGCTGTGGGGGGGGGGGGATTGTAAGAAATTTAATTTTGAACCTCTGGATGGGTTCTGTTCTGAGGTCAGAACAATGCTAAGATACAGTATATCCATGCAGAATTGCTTAGTGTTTTCTGCATTGTGCACAAGTGTAATTTATACATAATGTTAAATACATCCATCCAGAAGGTTTATGTAGTGATCTGATAGCTCCCTCTAGCACACAGAGAGCTGGAATCACTGGGAATACAAAACAGAAACGTTCATCACCTTCTCTATAGGAGTACTGACTTATTTATTGCCTGAGATGATTTCATGCATAAATGTGCCAGAGGAAATTTCTAAGGCAGCGAGTAACCACTTCACCTTCACTGATGCTGGAACTGGCATGACTGCTGTAGAAATAAATGTAGGGCATAGAAGAATATCATGTATGATATAGGCCTAAGTTTTAACTACATAGCACAATATGCATAGCGCATACAATTTATAAACATGTTCCATAAAAAAGGAAAATAAATAACAGCTTGAAATAACTGATAGTGATCCATTTTTGTTATTGTTTTTTATTTAAATATTCTTCTTCTTTAATGAAAGAAACCAGTTCAAATGTGACTCGGCAGAATATATGTGGTGCTTTGTGAGTCTCTTCATTTTATTGCTTTTTTGTGATCAAGTGTTTAATAATATTAATGATAATGCTATTATAATATATATAAATGATAATTTAGCAGTATAATTTGAGTTAAAAGGAACACATTTGAGGGTTTTGGTACATAAAATGTGTGTGTGTATATATATATTTTTTTCTATTCATATCTTCATCTGCTTCCTATTTGGATGCTACGTGGTTATTTATCATTAAACATATGATGCAAAAAACCCTCTATTTTTTGCCATTTTTAGACTTGAATAAAAATACTTTGCATACAGTATGTATTTAAATTTAGCTCAGTGACGCTAATGCAAACACTCCTCTTCGCTGTAACATGCATCCCATACTAGTCTTGCTAAACAGCCTCCAGCGAGGCAAGCGGGCATGTTATGATTACTCCTGCAGTTTGTTGGGACAAAGTAATGAGATTCTGTTTTGGAATTGAGACAATTTCAAATTGAGGCCTTTGTTTCAGCAAATATTATATACCCCATGCAGCAGGTTGAAACAAAACATACACACGCACACACAAAACGACAGAGAAAACGCTGTAAATAAGCTCAAATAAATTGGTGCCTGAAAGAGATGAGGTGTGAGGCGTTTTTCTGCAATAATGCAAAATTAATTTTCACTGTGTAAGAGATGTCTCTGGTTTACTGTTTGATAAACTGATAGAATCCAAAGATAACTTAGTTAAAATGAGAGACCTAAATCAGATTACGCTACATATACCTGTCTAATTTCATCAACAGAATGGAGTGTGACTTTTACCATGACCTTCAAGAGCAGAGCATATACACTGCAGGAGACCTTCAGATGCAATATATCTGGGCATGTCAACTTAAAGACTTTCATATTGAGCAAACACAATTGATTGATATGCATGTCAATAACCATTTGAAGGGTGATCTGTTTGTTTGTAAGAACCTAATGAATACATCCATGTGATTGGCTGGTGAGAAGCGCAAGGCGGGGCAAGCGGAGCAGCAATGGAACACATATAAAGACACGTGATGAAAAGAGGACAGACAAGAAGTAGACAGATGGACATGGAAAGAGGTGAAGGGAGGAAAAGAGAGACTGATGAGAGAGGTGGAGGATAAATGAAGAGAGAATGGGGGAAATAAGAGTAGCCCGTTAATTGGATTTGTGATACACTTAATTAAATCAGCCTTCTATCCTGTTGTGGAGATGCTGACAGATCAATGTCAGCGTATATGTACAGTATGTGTCAAAAGTTTGGACACCCCTTACTGAATGTAGTTCATGACATTTAGGTCATTTTTTATGCTTTAAAGTCTTATGCTTTAATGCTTGAAATTAGTTGTACTTTATTTTTTATCAAAGAGTGAAAGAAGAAACTAATTTAATACATTTTTGAACAATTGTGCTAAATATTCACTGCCATTTTACTGCTGGTGTGGAAAAGCAAACAAACATGGTTCAACTCGGTTTATTGCCATAAACAGCAACAATAGTCCAATTGAGGATATATGATTTGCTCAAAAGACTCTTCAGTCAAACAGTCATATCGAGCAGAGAGTTCTTGAGGAATAGGCATCATCAAAGTCTTAGTATCCAACCGAATTCTGCAAATCAAATCATCTAGATCAACAGTAAACAAGAAGCTCATTTTATCTCCCCCAAGATCTTGGTAAAAATATCCTCACTCTAATTTTCACACTCTTTCAGTCGTGACACGACACACTTGATCCCATCAGTTTCCTCTGAGTCATCAAACTGAAATCCCATGGTAGCTGAGTGACCTAAATATCTCCTGGAGACTGGCAGCATAACAGGTGATGGAGGGAAAAAAAGCCATATGAATGAGATTACAGCTAGCTGGCAGGGTCTCAGACCTTACGGCCTTCTTGGCTGGTTCAATTGTCCTGTGGATCAGGTGGCAATATGACAAGGAGGCAGAAACGAAACTAAGATGTGCTTTCAACAAGTTTTTGTTTAGAAGTTTGCTGAAGGAGATCTACAATACTTAAGCTATACGTTTGCATTCTCATTTAACGTGATGGCAATAATTATATTATATATTTTTTATAAATATTATATTATAAATCACTAATATGCTTTTTTAACACACTCCAAAAATAATCTTGTGTTAAAACATCTAATGTAATATAATTAAATATTTGCAGAGAATGTTACTTGGAATAGAGTTATTGACATATTTGGTCTCACTTTATTTTAAGGTCTAATTCTCAGTATTAACAAAACCATTAACTACATATTTGCCTCAGGAAACGTCTAATTTGCTGCTTATTAATAGTAAGGTAGTTGTCAAAGGGGTCATCCCAGTGTTTTTTTTAATCCCTATTTTAAAAACCCCTTTCTCAAATCAGGCTGTTCCGAGAGCCCTGTCAGAATGACGTAGTTCTGTACAGACCTCTCCCACGAGAGTTGATTGACAAGGCAGTCTTACCTTAGACCCGCCCTGAGTGAGCTCAGAGCTGTCCGCCACCGCCATTGTGTCGACTCCAGTGCAGGGGAAGAAAAGAATATCTCAGATTAAGTGATTGAAGTGTTTAGTTGTTGGATGTAATAATGAATATAGCAGTTGTCAGTTACTCCCGACATCTGAGCCGCTGAAGACGCAGAAGATTAATGTTACTTTCACTTTGAAGTGAATGCGGCATTCCCCAATCTACATAAATGATCTATGTTCGCGCGAATCATTTGTGATCTTTGCAAATCGCCTTTCCTAACAATATGCTAGTTAGCCAGTTTCACAGCTGAAGTTTAGTATGTTCCATAGATGTATATACCTAGATGCCTCATTATCAACTGTTTCTATGGGCCGCGATACGTAAGCCATCCGCCATTTTTGGACGGTCTGCGAATCTTTGAGCGCATTGACTATGTTCGTCTACACAAAAACTGTGTCTCATTTAGAAGGCTGCACCCTCCGGAGGTCGAATCCTCTTGAGGTTGCATCCTCTGTAGGATGCGTATACAAAGTGTACTCAACCTAGAATTAAACGAGATGGCCTTTGTAAACGTAGGAGCCTGAAAAAAATTACAATTTTAGATGAAAATTTTGAAAAGCTTCAAACAACTCTTTGATCTACTGACAGTCTCCATTCATTCATTTATTCATTCAGCTTTTGTATTCCTTGAAAAAAGGAGGGTATGTTGACAGAATTCTCAGGTTTTTTTGTTCCTATTGCTTTAGAGGACAAGCAGGCCATCTGCATATAGTGAAAACTGAGAGAAAACCACGTAGATTCTCGAACTTCATGAACTTCACATCCCCCATATATTTATCACAGTTCACACACAGACCTGTTGTTATAAGATCACGCTTCTCAGAGATGCTGATGAGAAACGCAGATGGGGTGTCTTAACTTGTGAGGCGGTTCTAGTCATATCTCAGACATGTGATTTTTTATTAATTCCCAACTTGGGAAACGCATGTTTGTGACGCAGATGTCGGCAGTTTTAAATACATCCTCATTGTCTGTGATGTTTATTCGTTGGAGGGCCCTGAATAGAGTCTTTAAAGCATATATGTCATCATGTTCAAAATAGTAATAGCATGCTGTGCTCTTTAAAAGGTATCGCTGGCAAATCCAATTTTGTGTTCTAGTTCTTTTTAAACAGTTGCCCTCAGGTCATACCTCCAGCTTTGACTCATCCGCTGAGAGGAAGCTGCTGTTTTATCATTGATAACAGCACTATTAGCTCAGGTCTAGGCAACACAGGAAGACTTTAAGACTGGTGTCGTGTGGATTTTCACATTCTCTGGGCTGTTTTTAGCAGTTTAGGTAATTGGTGACGCACAACAGGAGATTCATCCCCATCTGCCCACCTTCGCACCAAAACATCAGTGTGTATAAATAGCAAGCGTGTCTAGGTGCTATTATTACCTGCGACCTCTTCCCAGAGCTGGAAATGCAGATGTTATCCAGCTGTCTCCTCCTGAGAAGCAATGGGAGGGCTGCAAGAGGTCAGGCCAGTCTTTTTAATTGCATACTGCTCAAGTTAGATAGGATACTGACGTAAATGATCGGTTTCAACTTAATAGATCTCAGTTTCTAATTTGTTATACATTTCTCTGTTATGGTACATGTATTTGCATAAAAAGAACGGAAGAACGCAGAACTTAGTATCATTATGGACTCAAATTACACATACTTTATTGTTCAGAATATTTCATATATTTTAAATGTTTTTAAAAGAGCTCTCTTACTCTATGCTTAGTAGGACATTTATTTGATCAATAAAACTGTAAATACAGAACTATTGATAAATATTACAGCAATAAAAAAACAGTTTTCTGTATTTTAATATATATTAAAATGTGATTTATTCCTGTGATAACAAAGCAGAATTTTCAGCAGCGATTACTCCAGTCTTTAGTGTCACATGATTCTTTTAAAATCATTCTAATGCCGATTTGGTGCTTAAGAAACATTTATTATCAATGTTGAAATCAGTTGTGCTATTTTTGTCAGGATTTTTTGATGAATAGAAAGTTTAAAAGAACAGCATTTATTTGAAATAGAAATCTTTTGTGACTTTACTTCCTCTTTTGATCAGTTTAAGATATTATAGGATATAGAAATTACCTAAATTAAGAAAACTTTCAAACAGAATTAATTCAAAAATTAAATTGTAGAACAACAATTCTAAAAGGTTATTTATATAATCCAATAAATGTGAGATTCTGAATATTTCACAGTCATGGTGCCCTACAGTGTCATATCTGAAAAATATAACTCAGTATTTAAATTATTGATCCATGATACACTATGATTCACTCTGCTTCCTCCGAGGCCTCACCCACAATAACCTTGGTTGGTTTATGTACACAACTCCACATTCATTTTTCACACCAAAATCAAATATAGCTGCTGTGTTACTCTTCTATACTGAAATTTCAAAGTCAAATATTCTCTAGAAGTTCTGTGATGAATTTCCCCAAATGTAATGTTTAGAGTTACATTTCTAATTATTCAATTTATCTTTTTATTTTTCATTCCAGGCATTTATTTGCAAAACAGAATCTTATCTTTGTCAAATGGCAATTGTTTTGCATCACAGTTTCCACAAAAATATTAAGCAGCATAACTGTTTTTAACATTATAATAATAAGAAATGTTTCTTGAGCACCAAATCAACATATGTGATTTCTGAAGAATCACGTGAAGAGACTAAAACAAACTATTAAAAACCCTTAATGGTATGAGCTATATATGTGAGAACAAATAAAATTTTTTATGATGGTCTATAAGGATTAATCAAAGCTTAACAATAAAGACTGTTCTTCGTGACTCTCCTTTGTCTCCCCGTTCCTTGACTCCACACAGTAGTCACTGTGACAATTATTTGAATATATTATCTAATCATGAACTCGCTGGTATGTAGTGCAGACAGTTTTACTGTTTACTGCATGTTGTTATTCTTCTTGTTATTTCCCTGTAGTGGCTAATGAACAGGAAGTCTCACCCATAGGCTTACTTCCGCGTTGAAGGTGGATAATCATTCTAGATGTGAAATAGAAAGTATATATGTTCAGGGTGATATTTTATTCATATTTACCATTCTTATTTTTCACAGTATAAGTGGTTATTTGTACATGAAAAATATAGCGTCCTTTATAGAAAGGAGCTCTTCGCAAGGGTATCATAATATTTGGGGGTCCAAAGCATCAAAAGTCTCTATTCTGAACCAATCTGGTTGAAAAACACTAAGTGTGAATTAGCCTTGAAGGTCTAATTTAGCTTTAAAAATATTAACTTTCTGCTTCATCTGTTTTATGATGGCTTATAAGGATTAATCAAAGCTTCTTAGTAAAAAATAACTTAATAATTCTGCCTTCAATACTTCCTGTAATAATGTAGCAACATGTCATTGCTCTGTTTAGCTAGATTCTGATATGATGATTTATGTAACTCAGACGCAACCAATCAGGTCAGGACTGTTTGGCTTGGTTTCACAGCTCAGTTGGAGGACCAGCTCCAGTTCCTTGGAGGAAAAGGGGGATGATAGGGAAAGATCCATAAGAAAAACTCGATTTAGCTGCTCATTTTCACTTTTATCCGCCCTATGCCACCTGTACTTCAGAAGGGGCCCAGTGGTGGGTATACGCGTCAGGCCCAGCTGTCATTTACCCAAGCCTGTCTGCTGTGATCCTCCATGGGCCACCTTAATTACTCGTCACCTCCTCCTCTATCCCTGTGCTGCCTTTTTCACCAACCAGTCTGGTGAGATGGGTCACACAGCAGGTGCTGGTAATTACTCATCCAGAATCCTGCAGTGTGTCAAACAGCATTAAAAAAAACATTTGGCCCTTTTTCCATCTAGTGCATGGCCTGTCAGGACCCAAATGACCTGCTTGTTTAACATGGCAACATTTTATTGACATCATATGGCTAGAGGCTTTTATTAGCTTTATGTAAATTCGGACACACAAGCAGCCATTATTATGAGCATTTACATTTGAATAAATAGCGCTTGCCTGGATGGCTTGAGATTCTCAAATAGAATCTTTAAAAATAGGAAGGCCAATAAGAGATACATCATTTTGGGGGGACTAACTCAAAGTTCGGGTCTGTATTTATATGAATATGCAGAATGTTCTATCAGATTGAATATGTCAAGGTAATTCAGGAAAAGACTCGAGATTCAGTTGCAAGTGCACAAAATTTTATTTTCTGAAGACCAAAACGGCAACAGCATAAAGATGACTGGAAAATAGTGGGTGCAGATAAATTCTTCAGCAGCGCAGGGACTACAATGGGCAGCAGAACTGAAATCCCGGACAGCGATCCACGGAACACGTATTCCACAGAGAAAGGCAAAGCTCCTCAGTAGCAGATGGTTCCAAAGTAGACCGGCAGTAAATCCACAGGGTAACATCCACAACGGTCGGAACCGAGAATAGCAAATGGGAGACAGGAGAACACTGAACAGAGAACGAGAGTGAGCAAAAACGATCCGACAGGGAATGAACAACAAATTCAATTCAAGATTATTTGTATAGCGCTTTTCACAAAACAATCGCTACAAAGCAGCTTTACAGGAAATTACGTTTCTACAATAGATTTATATATTGCAGAAACTTAATATATTTAACTTATGGCAAAATGTGGTTAATTTATATTCTCTGAGGGGTTGGCATCATCTCTTCTCTTCTCACAAACAACTCAATATAAAGGCCGCAGCTGATCAGCACCAGCTGACCCTGATCGCTAATCAGCGAGTAACGTTGATTTTGCTTTGTTTCACACAACTTATCCGTGTTGGCTTTTGCTTGAATATGCTTTTGTGTCATCTTCGCTTGTTTCCGCGATTGTCGTTGCCAAGGTTGTGTATGTACGTGTGGAAGTAGATATTGTATTTTTTAGTTTCACTTTCACTTTCGAGATTCGCTATCACACTTCCTCTGTTTATACTATGGAGCAGCAGTACTCAGCCAGTACTATGGAGCAGGATTCACGCTTCGGGCACGTCAACAAGCCCCTGAATGTAATTTAATGCTTCGAGTTCATTCAGTAATTTAATGCTCAAGTTTAATGCTTGGTGTTACCATATTATTTGAATGTATTATCTAATCATGAACATACTGGTATGTAGTGCAGACAATTTTACTGTTTACTGCATATTTCTGTTTTTCTGTTATTTCCGTATAGCAGCTAATGAACCTGAAGTCTCACCCATAGGCTTACTTCCGTTGAAGGTGGATAATCGTTCTTGATGTGAACGGGCCTTAACAGTGCGGTAATGGTGATAGGCAAAAAATTATGTAAACTGAAATAACTTAGGAAGACTATATAGAAAGTATATATTTTCAGTATATTTTATTCATATTTACAATACTTATTTTTCACTGTATAAGTGGTTTGTACATGAAATATATTGCTGCCTTAATAGAAAGGGGCTCTTCGCAAGGGGATCATCATATGTGTGGGTCCAAAGCATCAGAAGTCTCTATTCTGAACACATCTGGTTGAATAAAATTCACATAGAGGCAGCCTACTTACATTTCACAGTTTTGTCCTTCCTAAATGCACATTCAAAGCAACTGAGGAACCTTGAAATTGTAATCTTAGAAATTAGTACACCATGTCATTTCTGCTACTAAATAAAATGTACTGCTAATGGTAGTAAAACTGAAAAATGTTGCACAATAAATCTAAATTATGGACTCGCTGAAAACAAGAACACCCTTAGGATAAAGACATAACACATAACAAAATTAAAAAGAAAAGCATAATTGCATTAAATAAAATAGACACCATGATATTAATTAAGTAACATTTCATAATGTTTTATTTAAATGACTTTTATTATAATTTACAATCCCAGTATGTGAGCCATATTAAAGAATTTACACTTTTCAGTATAGACATGTTAAAAATCAATGAGATTTCAGTTCCTTCTTTTTCTGAATCATTTATTCCATTGATCCTGCATCGGAAACGTATGCTGTCTTGAGTGACTCGGTAGTCCAATTGACACTCATGCAAGCGTATGCCATTGAGCGGAGGCTGGAGATGATCCAACTTTATCTGGGCACTGACCCAATTACCTTCTCATGCTTTTATTACTTAAAAAAAAGTACAGGATGGGGAAGGAATATGTTGACCTATCAGATACTGAAGATGCACCATGAAATGCCCTTGGCTGTGTGCACAAAACCCCACTGCTGTCCCAGCTCAGTTTATCTTTGACTTTGTGTGTCCCATTTATTATTTTTATTTTATTTTTATTATTATTATTTTTTAAGTGCAGTTCACACCATATTGGTCTGATAGCCACATTCCCCAGTGCTTAAAGCCGCATGAAATCAAAATGGACTTTATTTACTTTATTAGTGCACATTGCTAGTCTTGACGTTAACAATTAATGCGTGCAAGTTAATCCGCTGAAAAATCTTTAATCAAAATCTGAAGATTTCTTTCCGCTCTGGATGGCATGCCTTCTCTGATGACGTCAGTTTGACGGCTTGGGCGGAATATCCTTAAACACATCCCTCCAACCGTTAGGTTGCTATGAGTGAGAGACAGAGAGGAGAAGCGCAAAAATAAAACAACGCACTCTATTCAATATTCTGTTTCAGCTGGACATACATCACTACACTGAAATATAGTCGGCAGCAAGCAACTTCCGGTTCACACGGGCTTTAAGCATTTCCTCATTTGGTTCAATCTATTATTGATCTGGTCTGTCACGCTTGTGGAATGTATTGATCTGTATCACTCGTGTGATCTGCTTTTCTCTAAAGGCCTACTTAATCAAGTATGAACTGCACTACCCCAAAGTATTTCAGTCATATCGCACTCAAGAGACAGCGACTAGACCCTGTTTTTCAGAAACTCTGCCAAATTTACGCCCCTGCACGATTATATTTACCTGGCTTAAATATAGAAACGATCAACAAAATCTGTGCAACAGATTTCCAGTTTCTTTTTCTGGTGTTCTTTCTCTAATAATTTTTATGTCAGTGTCTCATTTTTGGATTGGTTGGCATCAAGTAGCTTCATGCCAAAATGCATCTCAGAAGAGAAAGCAGGCCCTCCAGACTACAGAACTGAAAGTTGTCTTTGGATAAGAAGTAGAGAGTTGGAGAGATGTATAGATATATGGAATGACAAGTCTTACATCCGGTGATTAGAAATGAAATCTCAAGAGAGAAAATTTGTCATAACATTTATTCTAAATTCATGATAACATTTAGAATCAACTGAAACCACAAGCACACAAAAATCATCACTTACTCCCAATGGACTTTAATTAATTGGTAAACGTATATTGCCTATGCAATAAATAATTGACTCTAGTCTGAATTCTTAATTGTTCCTAATTCACCCAAAACGTTTTAAAAATGGCACACTCATGTTAGGCTGGAATACACGGCATGAGTTTTTAAATCTGAAGAAGCAAATGCATGACAAAGGCTGTCCCAATTTGAAGGCTTCTTCAAATGTGACCTTAATGCATGAAAGATGCAATGAAAGATTTAATTTGCGCCAGCAATGACAGGATTTTATTTGTTTATTTTTTGAATAAATGACCAAGATACACTTATTTAGACAGGTTGTGTAAACCCTGTTTTGTTTTCAGACAGTTCAATCACCTTCGTGATTCAAGCCGGGTATTGCTGATAATCCTGATTTATCAATATTAGAATGAGGTGTGTATGTGCTAATTTTGCTGTAAGCTTTTATCCGCACACAAATAGGCTACAGTACAAAATTTACATCACACAACAGAATAGAACTGAACTGTATGTATCTCAACACTTTTTTTAAGTTCAAACTTCTTTTAGCTTAACACATTGTGTTAAAATAGCTGGGATTGGTGTGAGAGGCTGAGAAGAGAACAGTGGGTTCCACTGTATTTTTATTTATGGGATTTTGTGTTCTCTCCAGCTCTTCAAAAATAGCACTTGGTTTGAGGATGAGCCACAAATCTTTACCAACAAATCTGATGTGTGCAACAGATTTATTTGCCTTTCAAATCTCTACACTTTCGTTGCCAGACAGCTCGCAGTAAAGATTCTCCAGCCTCTCGTCTCATTGGCTGCAGTTGGGCTGTTCTTGTGCCAACTCCAACAACTCTTTCTAAACCTTCAACCTTCCAATCCACACATAGATTTCTGAGACCTTATCCAGCTTTAGTTTCATCAACCTGCAAAGTTTAAAAGCCATCTTAAAAGGGCTATAAACCATCGCCCTGAACTACACCAAATGATGTCTTTAGAGGCATCATTTAAACTGTCCCATCATACCAACTAGGCCCATAACTTCTCTCCTCACTTCAGCGTAACTGCTGAACTGTTATAGTACTCTCTGTGAAAAGGCTTTTGTGAGCTAGCCAGGGTCTCGTATCTGATTAGATTATGACTTTAAGTGGAGCTCTGGGCTGTGACTTTGAATATGTTGCCAGAAGGTAGTTAATCTTGAAGATAGCTGGAGGTGAAAGGGACAAAGGAAGGAGAGGAGTTTGTATTTCCCCATGGCTGAGTCTAATTTTCAAAGTCATGTGAGGCAGATTTTTCAGGATGTGACATCAGGCCAATAAAAAACCAGTCACTCATGCCAAATAGAAACATTAAACAACTCAGAAACATAAAATAATCACTGTATCTACATCAGTGGGGATTCAAATACAACTGTTTCTATACTTTGTGGTTACATTATATCACTTTGCATGTCTTCCAGACAAACTTCAAAAAGACTGTCTTTAGTGAGTCAAAAATCATTCAAACATTGATTCATTGCAAAATTCAAGAATATGTTAGTGATAAGAAAGAAAGAAAGAAAGAAAGAAAGAAAGAAAGAAAGAAAGACTTTTTAAAATGTCTGAAGTAGTGTTGTGGTCATAAAGAGAGGCTTTGTTTTTATTTATTCAAGGTTCAAGGGTTCAAGGTTCTTTATTATTTGTCATGGTATAATCTAGTGAAATGTAGGTCAGAACATCTGAGGTAAGTATTTTGGATTTTCTCTGTCTTTGTGATCTTGATATCCATTTTCTCCACGCAATTCTCCAGCTGCTGCTCTGTCTGGAACACACACACGCACACGCACGCACACACACACACACACACCACACACGCACACACACACACACACACACACACACACACACACACACACACACACACACACACACACACACACACACACACACACACACCATAAGAGTAAAATGACTATTGCAATGATAAGTCCTCATTAAAACAGAACAAAATAATAATTATCATATATTACACACAAAAATGTATAATTAGGTCAATGTTTCTTATATCAACATTATCACAATTCATCCCCGAACAAATGTTTTAAAAATGAGAACACTGCAAAATACATTGAAAGCACACATTTTCCACTTTGTGGTCTTGTCCAAGGTCCTGAAAATCAACTCTGACTGGACTTTCTGTGGTGCTGAATTTTGAGCAAAGAAAACTAAAGCCTCACAGTTTTGTTTATATTTTCCTTATCTGTTCATATTGCTCTTTATAATTATCAGGCAGACATTTCAGATAAAACATGTTTCATTCCCGTTAATTAGCCATATTGAGGTCTTTTATATTCACATGCTATCTCTGATGCTCTGGCATATTGAATTTACAAGAAACGTCTAATGTTTCCATTATGCTTTACTGCATTGTATAAACACAGTTCAAAGTGCATTTCAATCCACATATTCCTCAGATCTGAAAGAAGAGGGGGTGATTGAGCTAATGCACATTTTCTTAATGGTATTATGCAATAATCTCTTGTATAAGCACTTAGATTCTTGTACTGTAATTCTATGCAGGATTTTACAAGACGAACAAGAACATATATTTCATAAAGCACTGCATCTATAATTTTCATAAAGTGTTTCTCATTTAAATGATTATACACGGCTAAGATGTCACAATGGCTTAGCTACTATTTTTGACCTTTCACAAAATTAGTTTTGATAGGTACAAGACTGGTCATTTGTTTGTGTGACTATTTGTCAAGCAGAACAATTCTTACACAGTTGTTAATATGTTAGTTTAATAATAAATAATAATGATAAAAAGTAGCTGCACTGTAAAAGTGAAATTACTTTATATTAATTACTTTAATAATTGTTTTAATTATTTTGTCTATGTTCACTTGAATAAACCATACCGTTTGATGCTAAGTTACCAAATAAAAGTTAAATATCAGCTGTTTCCTAGATATCTAAACTCCTGAATAAGGTTTTCCTTGTTTAGAACGGGTACTTCGGGTTTCAAAATATGTCCTTGTAGTAAAAAGAAAAAAAAAACTCACACATTTTTCTTGTCATTAAGTTTGAAATATTCAATTTTTGCTGATGTACCTGTATATGTAGTCAGCTGCATATTTTTGCATGTTTGTGAAGAACAGCATCATCAGCATACATTTGACAGACACCAGCGATTTTATTAACATATATGCTGAACAGCAATGTAGAGACCTGTAATTGACCCTGTGTGAGGCATTATCAACACTTCTCACACTGTTCATTGCTGCTTAATTGGGATTTCATGGTGACGCCTGCTTAAAAGTTACTGTGAAAACTTAAGGCTAGGCAAGGCAAGTTATATATTTTTTACTTATGACAACTAAGAGGCAAAACGTATGCACAATGAAACTTAGGCTTATTTTAAAATACAACGAAAGACTTCCATCCAGAAATCCAGTTTTCAAAATTAGCTTTTTGTGAAACCAAAATAAAACACTAGTGCCACATGCTTTTTTTTACTTTAATATTGTGCATACATTCAAAGACAGAATGCAGTGAGTGACAAGGGGAAAAACTACATGAAACAGTATATGGTTAAAAACATATAGACATTTGCAGACAGCAAGCTCAGGCTCGTTCTTCAGATGAAAAGGTGAATGAAGAGCAGGAATAAATGCAGTATGTTAATGTGGGTGTATGCTAAATACGGTGCTCATTCCTCACCTTCCATGACAGCCTGCTTCACTGGCTATAATTCTGGACACTATTTTGGTCAGGTCATTGGACAGGTCACCACCTGTGAAAGATGATAAGAGAATTAGGTCTTTGCCATGGGCTCTGAAGAAGGGTAAGAAGTTTCAAATTGATTGTACCTCACATAAGAAGTTTTGGGGGATTGATACAAAACATAGAACCGAATCACTTTTATGAGTCGGTTCTTTCCATTACAAATACGAGTTACTGATTGAAATTAGTAGAAATAATTCCATTCATTGAAAAAAAATGTCATGGTACCTGATATATATAAATAGATGAATTGAGGACTCGATTTGGGGGTCCTAATAAAGAGCAAATAATAACTCTTTTTTTGAGACATGGACTTCTCTTGATTTTGCAGGATTCATCATGATGTTGGTTGTAGTAGCACACATCAAACAAAGTATTTCCATAGAGGTAGGCAGTTTCCTAGTCAGCACAGAAAGGCCATTTATACGGCTGAAAGCCAAGAAAAGCAGAAGCAGTGATGAAAAGATGAAAGGACACGCACAGCAATCTAATCACATTTGCCAAACTCCAGTGGGCCAATTGTGACCTTTTATAATCACAGTAGTGGCTGTCTTTTAAGATGCATAAATCATACCAATCTCAATCTTCAGACCTAAAGGACCATAAGTCAAAAAAGAGCACATAACCACCGGTCTCATTTATAATTCCATGCAAAACCTTAATCATTTTATGGCCTCAGGGGAGCGTGTCTGATTGGTGATTGTGCAGAAACAAAAATAATATGTTTACAGCCAGGATTTATTTATCCCACTTGATTTATAAAGCTTGTTTTGAAGCCGATCAATCTCAAATTTTAATGATCATTAATCAATGTACATTTTTTTTTTTTTTTTTTTTGTATCTACACCTATAACCAAAAAAGTTGTATATAAATATCACAGGTCAGTGTGAACCGAACTCACAGCCTGAAAGTAAGACTTGGCCTTGCATAACTCTCCATTATTAATTCCATATTCAGCTATCAGTATTTCTCTAACCTTCTCTCTCTCTGCCAGCGTTTCCATAGCAGCCACTACCCAGACAACGAGTCTCCATAGTAGGTGAGATCTATGTCATTATGGCTTTTCAGTCAACGTAATCACCACGGAGGCACCCATCGACTGAAACACAGCTGCTGAAAGCTGAATTATATTTCAGACTTGCATGATTAAAAATGATGTGTTCGTGTGGCTCAGTGGTAGAGCATTACGTTAGTAGTGCAAAAGGTTGTGGGTTCAATTCCCAGGAAACACACATACTGACAAAAAAAATTATAGCCTGAATGCTCTGTAAGTCGCTTTGGATAAAAGCGTCTGCTAAATGCATAAATATAAACAGTTTGGAGTCGATTTTTTTTTAAAGAAATTAAAACTTAAGACTTATTATTCAGCATTAAATTGATCAAAAATGACGTTAAAGACATTTAAATGTTACAAAATACTGCCATTTCATAAATGTGATTTGCACAAAAATATTAACTGTTTTCAACATTGACAAAAGCAAGACATGATTCTTGCGCACCAAATCAACATATTAGAATGATTTTTGATGGATCATGTGACACAAGACTGGAGTAATTTGACTGTTGTACAGTATTTTTGACAAAATACATTTTAGAAAGCATAAGATACCTCCTTAAAAATGATTTAAGATTAAAATTTTACCAACTATAAGCTAATTAAGTATTCACAATAGCACAGACAGACAGACAGACAGACAGACAGACAGACAGACAGACAGACAGACAGACAGACAGACAGACAGACAGACAGACAGACAGACAGATAAAGCAGGGCAGTAACTGGCCCCAACATCTAAGCAGTTACATCAGCCAATAGATCCCAGACCAGCCATGAGAACTGAGTGTGCTGGAACAGGGATTTTCAACTGGAAGGGGACTTTGCAGAACAGCTTATAAGTCTGGTATCTGCTCCTGCTGTTTGAAGATTTAGAAACCAGATCATCTTTTCTTATATGCACATCCAAAGAGCCATAAAAGCAGGCTTTGAGCACAGACCTTCAAAGTTCTCACTTAGTATTGTTATTAGCAATATTACTGATCTTAAAATGTTAGTATAGCACTTTCCCACATGTAACCATATTCCATTAGATATGTTCATGATATATACATGATAAGTATCATACTAACATTGCAGTTAACAAAAATGTTTCAAGAATGTTTTGGTAATGTTCCCATTAATAGTTGAACATGTTCTCTGCATGTTTTAAATGTTTTTTTTTCAGAATATTAAGGAAACATTCCATATTGTCATTTTGCAAACATTATAGAAACATTATAGATTTACAAACATCCAACTAAAATGTTTTAGATATAATCGCCTTTTCCTGCATCACACAAGATCTGTTCAATCACTGACAAACAATATAATACATTTCCATTTAGTTTCTTAAAATATAGTAAATATCCAGAATATCATCAGCTACTCTTTTTTGTTTGTAATGTAATATCCCATTAATATATCGATGTGAGTAACCGCTCAAAACAAATCAGTTCAGAAGTCAACTGTCCAAATGAATCATCACGAATCGTGAACAATTTGATCCGTTTTGCAAGCCTGTTTGGCTGATTAGATCGAAAGTGTGATTCCTTCACGAATCTGACATTTTTAACAGCTGACAGAAAACAAAATGACTTCTAAAATATTGTCAGTGAAATGATCCTCAGGCCATTTTTATATTATAATCTCTATTGACACAAGGATTTATCAGTAATAATTTACACAGTGGTATATGCCCCAGTAAAAACGGTCCAGAATGTTCCTGCTGGGATACTAATTTATATTCTGTAGTATGTATACTGTGTGCACACGCACCAAAATGAGCAGTATACAACAGAGCTTTTGGTGTGAAGTACTGTATCCCATGATGCAATGCACTTGACCTTTCATGTCTAGTGTGAGCGATGAATCAGAGTAAAATTAGCCAAGAGGTTTCACATCTCTGTCTTGACTCATCATTTGATCGGACTGCCAAACTTTAAGACTTTCAAATAACCCTTTCATTTCATTTTTACATTACTCAGTTGATCTTTCGAGATTTCATCACATGTACCAACTAATAATACAAACAGAAGAGGGGAAGAGTGCATCTGCCCCAAAAGACTCATGTGAATTGTTTCCATTATTAGAGTTTAATGCTTGTGGTGCAAGCTATCGCAGTTTGATGGAATACAGCAAGCCGCATTGCTGAAGGTCTCATCAGAATCTGCTGAATGAAATTTGTATAGTTCTGCTTACTTAATTCAGTGCAAGTCACATCAGCAAGACTGTTCACCTCCCCGAAAGTGAGCTCCTGTTTCTTAAACTTGGCATGATGATGCAGCTCCTGTCTGATGCAGTGCTGGGTCCAGAGACCCAGAGAACAGCCCGAGGATATATCTGATTATCTCATCTATCTCACCAGTCTAAAGCTTCCGCACCTGATGCTGTCTGATGTTGTCACTAGAGCAGTGTGTCTAGATAAGGCAGCTTAGTGGGTTTATGCTCTCAGTATCATACATATATGATAATAAGAGGGGATTGAGACTATGAAGATAAGGTTTGGATGGTCAGCATGACACAGTTAGCCCTTGCTGTTTGATGCTGGAACTACACCATCTTGCTCCAATAAACATGAGGTTTTTGTTTTAATACTAGGTTGCTTTTGTTAATAAGTATAAAACTTAAATGATTGTCAGTGTTCCTCCTCTAGTATTAATTTGGTCATGTGAGTTTGAGAGGTGCATATGAGACGTGGGGTCTGTACGTAGATTTTAGAACTGTAAAACTGAAATACTTTTACCTAAGTAAAACATCCAATGCATCTTAAATTGAACTATTTAATTTATATCGTTTGACCCGGAGCTACGTATATAATCTTGTTGGTACTCACTTTGATGAGGTAAATGTGCCCAGAGCGCCTCCCAGAGGAAGCTGAGGAGGCATTCTTGCACGTACAAGAAACATGAAGAAATCATTATTTCTAAAGCATTAAAATGATTGAACTTATTTAAATACTTATCCATAAGCTAGAGGAGGATGGGACAATCTCCAATGAACTACCGTTCTTTATTAGTAATTATTTCAGTAAGTTCAGAGCAGTGTTATTTTAGCAATATTTATTTATTAATATTTTGAATTTTTTTATTATTTGTGTAATTTTTTTGTTTCCATTATAATACTTATAAGTTTTAGTAATTGCTTTGTCATTCTTTATTAAAATTTTTTTATGTATTTTTTTTATTCAGTTTCATTTTTATTTTAATTGTAGTATTTTTAGTGCTTCCACTTGAAAGATATTAGAAATGAGCTGAACTAAGTTTAGGTTTTTGAAGAATATATTTTTTATTATATTTTATATAATTAAAATATTTGTATTAATTTTGGTTAAAAATAACAACACTGGTTCAAAGTACCTACATGAAGAGTCTGACAAACAGATTGGGATTTAATAATTCATTTTTTGGCAGATTTTATAAATAAGTTTTGATTTTTCTTTTTTAGACCAAATTAATCTAACATTTTGAGATTTTCCCTACTAATTAATACATCATAGGAAGTGTCATTAGATAAAAAGTGAATCCTATTTAACATTTTACGTGAAATCAAGTAGACAAAACTGAACTCAACCTGTCCTGGCAGCAATAATAAGTGTGCTGCCACCTAGTGATGAAATAAAAACGCTCAACAGCATCGGTCTTTTGAAATTGTAATAAAATCATTGGTCACAAACAAAACATTTATTTGATCACTTTATTAATCATTTTAAAGGTTATTAAAGTTTAAACATAAATAATTTCATATTATTACAGTTAGACTATCAGTCAGCATTGAGGCATAGACATACTCCCTGCAGTACCCAGTGAGAAATGTGTTTGGTGGTGAAAAGATCAGCCTCAAACACCAGTCCAACACCCATAGCATTCCTCCTCATAGAGGTGGTGTAGACTGGAGTCTTCAGGGTGTTCTATAAAGCAAACCAAAAATACACATTACAAGTATTTCCCGGCAGATATTCCAAGACATCATGATAAAAAATATGAAGCATCTTGCCTGGAGTTTGAGGCGGTGTGCTTCAATGGGAATGATTTTGAGAATGGGTAGTTGAGACACTAAAGCTCGGGGTTTGCTGCGCACCAGACAGCTTTTTTCAATGTCCCAGTCTGCCCCCTCCAGATACAAGCCTGATACAAAACATCCTAACAGAGAAAATAAAGAAGTTGTTTTTAACCTTTGCTTGAGTCTCAGTGTCCTCATGTTCATTTTTTATGTGCATGGTGCTGTGCACTCTCACCCTGTCCTGGTCTCTCTTTGACCTCGTCCTCACTCCTGTAGTGTGTAACCTGTGTGTAAAGAGTGGAGTGATCCAGAGGCCAGCCGTTCTTCCTGCAGGTGGCCTGGACCAGTGCTGTCAGGTATGATTCTGGGATATGCAAGCCTGACAGCCACATCACACAGGGGTCTCCCTCATCCACCTACATAGATGAAAAACAATGAAGAAAAAACATGTATTTAGTTAGAAGTTCATTTACAGGACCTGACCTAATTAGATCGACTACTGTGCAAAAGTTTGGGGTCAGTTAGCTTTTGTTTTACTTAATTTTTTTTATTTTTAAATAAATTAACACTTTTATTCAGTGAAAGTGATTTTTAAATTGTCAACAAAACATCTATTTCCAATAAATTTGATTATTTTGATCTTTTATCAAAGAATCCAGTTTTTTATCACAGTTTCCCAAAAATATTATGAATGTTAATATAATACTGATAATATTAAGAAATATTTAATGAGCACCAAATCAGCATATCAGAATGATCTTTGAAGGATCATGTGACAATGAAGATTGGAGTAATTGCTAAAAATGCAGCTTTGCCAACAGAGAAATAAATGACATTTAAACATATTAACAGATTATTTTATTATGTTATTTTAAATAGCAATAATATTTCCCTGTTTTAATCTATTTTTCATTAAATATTGATTATTCTTGTTTATACATTTTAACAAAATTATTTTGTTTAAAATGTAACAAAAAGCTAAGAGGGTGCCTTTCAAAAAATTAGGGCTGGCCACGGCTAAGGATTTTTCTGGTTGACTAGTAGTCGTTCATTTTAAGCATTAGTTGACTAATTGCACATTTATTAATAAACCATTTAAATCATTATTATAAGCTTTAATTGCCTACAAAGTCTAATAAGCATTCAAGCACACACATAAAGCTTGCCACAGTGCACCGGCAGAAGTAATGATTATGAATGTGTCAGAGAAAAATAGTAAAACTGCATTAACATTTTAATAATTTGATAAACTAGTGCTTTCTTTGTTTTCGCAGATGAAGTCGGCGACACTGACTTGTCATCTCTGCAGCAGTTGGATGCGACATGTTTCATACGGATTACATAATCTGAGAATATTTGTTTTCCATTTGAATTGGTTCATTTGATAGTAGACATTTCACTCTCTATAGATATAGTTTAATGTCTGTAAGGTAAAGATGTACACAGACTTTCGCGCTCAAGTTCACAGACCGAGATGGCAGAAAGAGCATCCTGTTTGCTTTCATTATTTTACAAAAGCGCAATTTGTTTTATTGGGAGTGCACACAGATAAATGTAGAGTCTTTACAGATGTTAAAGATGTATTACTCTTATCTGTATAACCAAAAATGACCAGCATTTTAAGAGCAAGTGAGCGCACCGGCGCCTCCATCTGTCCTGCAGACAGACACTTGAACAGCGCGCAGGTTAACATTAGATTAAGCAGCCATGTGAAGTTGCTAATACTTACATATTTAGATGAAAAGCCATATTTTAGGTCTGATGTACTGTGGATTTTTTTTTTTCTCGACTAAGCGACTAATACAATTTTTGTCGACCAAGCTTCTGGTCGACTAACGATTAGTTGAATATTAGGGGGCAGCTCTACAAAAAATATATGGTGTGATATTTGATTCTCACCCATGAGCTGTACTGTTCATGTCGCCTCTTGAAGTGGATCATCCAGTTTCCTAGAGACTTTAGAGTATCTGGTGCCAGTTTCCTCCAGATAACAGGAATCTGCCCGTTAAACAGAGCTCTCGCCACCTCATCCAACTCGCTGCTCATTCCAACCTCACCAGCCAGGGCCTTTAGACAGAAAACACACACACGGTCTGCTGTGAAATCTGCCAATGTCAATGCACCATACACAGTTGTATTAATTGTAAGCTGGAATAGTTTTTAGTCTCTTTGTCTTCGTCTCACTCACTCGCTGGAGCTCAGCCAGAGAACGGCTCATCCTGAGGGTGAGTTTGTTAAAGCGTTCCAGCTCTTGTATCAGCACTACAGATGTTGGAGAGATCTCCAGCCCAAACTTCTTGCGAATCACGTCCAGGTCAAACACTTCAGGTAGTTTGCTCTGAATGTCCCGTGCCACCTGACTGATGTACTCTTCTCTGCTAATACCACCGCCAGAGTCACCTAAAGATTTTACATGCCAGTAAATATATAGCATTTTGAAAATAACTGTTATTCACTGATATGTCAAATTTATTAACTGTATGTATAATTTAAATTTGTATATTGTTAATATGTAGGCACAACGATCATAGTGATCATATTTCAGTATTGTAAAGCAATATGAACTAGGTACCTGTCTGTGGTTGTAGCTCAATAAGATGAGTCCATATGTCTCGGGCAGCCTGTGTGTAGTATCCGATCTCAGCATTAGGATGCAAACCAAACACCTCTGCTGTGTTAGCAAGAGGCAGCGACTCTATCTCATCTGCAAAACGTGGAGAGTTTGAGTCTCTGTCAAATTCAAACCAGTCTTTCTGATGCTAGATTGTAGGAAGCAACATACCAACATAAACCTGCTTGGGTCCATCTGGAGGGATCTTGTAGTCCACATCTTTATTGTGAAAGAAGTGGAAGGGCTGGAAGGTGTCAAAGATGAAGTCACCCAGATACTCATCCATGTAAACTGAGAGGATCCTTCGATCAAAGCTATCAATAGCCCTGCCACCATACATCACCTGAGACAAACGAGACAAAATACTTTACTATATTTGACAAATGTTCCTATTTTAATAGATTTAAAAATGTTATTTATTCCTGTGATGGCAGAAACCATTATATTTATTTCAGTTGAATTTCTTTCTTTATTTTGTCGAAACCATGATCATTTTTAGAATGATTTGGTCAATAGAAAGTTCAAAAGAACAGCATTTATTTGTAAAAAAATATTTTGTAGCAATATAAATGGCCTTTTTCCCACCATTATCATTATTTCGGCTTATCAAATGACAATTAACTTAAATTCGATTTTTTTCTTTACCTCGCCAATTAGGTATTTGAGACTTCCCCATGGTATCATGGCATCTCCTTGAGTGTGAGCTTTGGTCAGGTAGGTGTCCAAAATTTCCATACACACCTGAGAGACAATGAAACAACAACAAATTAAAAAACAATACAAAGTTTCTTAAACTAACCTTAAACTACCTGAACATTTCAAGGACCTTTGGGTTAGAGGAGACTTACCAGGAAGTCAGACTCGTTGAAATCATAAGGCACATTCCAGCCGATCTTGCCATACTTGCGTCTTTCCTGAACCACAGCATGGAAGAAGGCCAGCACATAAACCAGACTGCGAAAGGCTGGGTGAGGACAGTTCATCACCTTATCATTAGGGATCTTAAAATATGTCGCCCTCATGTTCAGCTTCAGTCCATTTGGAGGTTCTGTCACAACCTGAAGGTAACAAATGAGTTAACATGGAAATGGATTTTCACACATTAAATGTTCACACATTAAATGTGTCCTAACCTTGAGGGATTTCTGCAGGATGCCGATGGGAAAGTCTTTAATGGGCTCTGTGGTGAGCCATAGGCGGAAGTCTGGGTGGGGTTTAGTGATTCTTTCCAGTCCTTTCTCTAGATCCTTCAGCCATTTCACTAACAGGTGACAGTTTTGCAGCATCAGCCACTGGCCTCGTGCCACTGCGGTTTCCAACAGTTGCAATGCAACCTGAAACACAAATGTCATATTTGTACCTTTTTACAGATTGTCTTTTAGAGTTCAAGGGTAGATTTCCCAAATATGTCTGTTATAATATTACTGGTGGTCAAGATGCAATGCACCACTGCAGTGCACGGTGCTGGTGTCAGATATCATAACTATAACATATAGACCTGTAGCATATAGATCTGTATTTGTGGGAGTGCACATTTACATTCTCCTGTCCCTGTCCCATGGCAAGAAATTTGAGTCTGTTGGCCCCAAAGCCGGAGCGTTTGGCTAACTTCATCAGATCACTGGCAGGTTCTGAGCCTGGACTCAGAATAAACACAATGGGAGAGTTTGGGGAGCTCTGGTCAAAGATGGCTTCAAAACTGATCACGGGAGGCTGCACGTATCTGAGTGACAGTAAAGAAGTGAGAAAGAGAAAGTTAGCACTTATTCTCCTAACAAATGCCATTGTTTCTGATTATCGTTCATTAAAACGAGAGCATAGAGAACAGTTTTTCTCAATAACAATTTCACAAGTCAGCAAAATGTTTTAAAAGTTGTGCAGTGCATTCCACCCTTTAGTCTTCATTTTTTCCTCCAAAGTGCTTTCTAAAGTTTTATTTTTATAGCGCCTTTTTAAAAACCCAAGGTTGCTTTACAAAGTTAGATAAAAAAAGACAAATAACAAACAAATATAACCAAACTACAGTTCACAGTCCAAGAGCTGAAGAGTAATATCTCTAAATATAACAAATATAATCTTAAGAGGTCTGAAGAGGTTTTTTAATATGCTGATGTTATGAATAAGTGAATTTATGTTTCCTCTTACTTCTCTCCCATGGTAAGCGTGACGTAATCACTGACAGCACGATAGACTCGGTCCAGCCTGAAGCAGCGGATCAGCAGAAGCTTCTGGAAGGGAGTGAGGTTGTCCTTGTACTTCATGGGGAAAGAAGCCTGCTCTGGAGCATCCAAGTCATACCACTGCAGCAGAAACATAAAGACATTATGAGTCGGATTCAATAAGTGATAGTATCTGACCGTGGGTTCATCAGGCGTGTGCTTAGTGATTTCCGCCACTCACATTCTTCCATTCTTCAGGATTCTTTTCTATATCGTCTGCTAAAGAACCAAATTCATTAGGAAAGAGTTCCATAAGGCGCACTATATCCTCCCAGCCTTGATCAGGCAGCCAGTCGCACAGCTTCTTACGTTTGCTCTTTTCCAAAGAGAGGTTACCTGGAGAGAGAAGGCATTTGTTTTGTTTTTTATATTGTAAAGGAGGGAGAGAAATCTTCCTGAAGCTTCTACCTTTGAGGAAGAACTCTAGTTCATTCTGGGGTGCTCGGCCCTCACCCTGCTCGATCTTAATGGTCAGGTTGAAGGAGAAGAGGAGTTTGTGTCTTTCAAACAGACCTAAACAACAATACATAAAATAAGTTTGGTTAAAATCCATTGAAGACATAACAGTGATTTCATTTCAACTTTTTCCTGTCATCCCTAGTTGCTAATGTTCATGGACTATAAAAGGTCTTAATCAGATGGTATGCTCTTTAGCAGTTAATTACAGTATATAACAAAAATTAAAATTTGAATTCGTGATCAGAATTGATTAGACTTTAAGAGTTTAACAGGCTCACCAGTACAGCCATAGTTATAGATATTCTGTGTAAGTGTATCCATGATGTTCTTCAGTCTAGTGGGCAGGATTGCGTTGGGCATAGACTTGGACAGTGAGAGGTCAAAAACCTCTAAAAAGGAAGCAAGTGAATACTGGTACATGGTGTTGACAAGAGCCATCTCAGCCAGCACAAAGAACAAGACAGCTCCCCGCTTGGCAGCCGGACGGTAGCCGTCTCTCAGTGTCTCAATATCACTGGCAGTCTTTTCAGCCAGCTTCAGTTTTTCAAACACCTTTTGGAGTCAAATAATGATTGTTAAATTGTAAACTGCACATATCCTGTTTAGTTTAGTTGATCAGTATGTACACTACAATTCAAAAGTTTGGAGATGGTACAATAACAAAAAAGAAGATATTAATAGTTTTATTAAACAAGGATGTGTCAAATTTGATCAAGAGTCACAGTACTGTCTTTTATATGGGTACAAACAAAATCTGATTTCAAATAAATGCTCCCTTACGAAAAATAAGTTTATTAAAGTGTGCTTCTTTTAAACAAAAATTAGGAAAGTATACTTTTAGTCTACTTTTTATGTACTTCTCATAAATGGCCTTTATGTACTTCTCAGAAATATACTTAAAATTACATTTAAGTATACTTGACTTATACTTAGAAAAAGTTTAAATATATTTGAGCTATACTTGTGCTCCGAGAATCCGTGTTGTCATTGTTATATGGTAGGAGGTGCTAGTACACATATTCTTTACAGAATAACCCCTCCCCAAAAAATAAATAAATAAAAGAAGTGAAGAAGAAGCCAAAACAACAAACGCCACCACATGTTAAAACAGCATCAAAACTGTGTAAGGTTCTGGAATAAAATGTCGACCAATGAAGAGGTAATAATGACTGTCAAGCTTTTGGGTTTTGATCAACTCATTATCATTCTGAATCCAATTCATAGTCTTTTTTCAGCTTTTTGTTCAAAATGTTGTTTATTTTTTATTTATTAAACTTACCCACATTCAAGTGTTTAAAAAAGAATGCATTAAGCTAGAATAAAATGTTTTTGTTTACAAGCAGATACCCTGGGGTCCGTTCTTCGTACCTCACTTAATACATCTTAGATGATTTGAGAGATGCCAGATCTTCTAATCGTGATAACTGATCTCTGGCTAATTTGGTTCTTCAAACGAATTTGCGTATTAGATTCAAATATCTGGATTAAGTTGTTTTAAGATTACTGCGCGTTCTAGCGTTGCCTGAAAAGGGCAAATGTATCAATACTCGAAACCACGATCAGCAATGCAGCGACTGGCTGGCGGTAAGACAGCGAGGTAATGACATCATATCATTAAAAAAGACACCTGACGAAAAACTTGACAAATTTCTTCACCTTTATAAGGAAACAGCCAAGCGAACAAAGCTACATAAATGTATATAGATATAAATAGATAAATGAGATGTAAATAGATAGATGAAATGTGCACTGTTTTTAATTTATTTGTAATTTTTTACATGATTCCCAATTATTTATATTTATGATTTCTAGTATTTTTACAGGCTTTACATTTTTACTTCAGTGTTGTAATTAGCAATTCATTTAATTTTATCATTGAAACAGATTTGTTACGTGACCGCATTAATTACAGTTTCTTAAAGATAATGATATCTGCATCTCCTGCGCTCCATCAAGCCCATCCCATAATATCTGTCATCACTCAAATGAATGCACGGCTCAGATTAACTGTATAGCATGTGTGTAAGACTCCAATACAATTATAAATTAATAATTCATAACTAATAAATCTTTAAATGAGTAAAACTGGCTCTGTCTGTATTACAATAGACTACACAACATTGTTATCTTATTTTCAAATAAATGTTTTAATTATTATTATTTTAAATGATTGTCCCTGGACCAGCAGGGTAATCTTATAATAAAGTAGCGGTGGCTGTGACAGATTTTAAGTAACAATTCTGCTTAAAAAGATGCAATCTAATCCTGTTTACATGAAATAAGCTGCTCCCGAGCAGGTTTAAGTTTACGGACCTGTTGCTATGACAGCAAGTCCAGGATGAGCTTCGAAGAACCAAATGATCCAAGATCAAGCGAAATCGGCAACAATCAAATCCAGCTAACTGAGTTAGCGACGTACGAAGAACGGACCCCTATTCTTACTTCTTTTGATGTTTTGTATGTTCAGATATTCATACAATGAAATATATACAAATTAATGCCTAAATAGGGAAATAGTAGTATACTTAAAGCATGATGTAAAGTTCACTTAAATAAAACAATATAAAACTACTAAACTAATTTACTGAGAATATAATTCAAAGTGCACTAAAAATGTTACTACAAGTATTTCATTAGTAAACTATCAATATACATATAAGTTCACTTTTAGTATAGTTGTAGTACAAGCTAAAAACTTTGATGTAAACTAGTTGTGTACTCAAAGTTTACTACTGTTATACTTAAACGTATACATTTATATACTAGAAAGTGGGCCAATTGAGTCCTAAGGAGTATTTAAATAGTACACTTACAAGTATACTAATAGTACACTGATATTTGTATACTTACTACATAAAGTATACTTAAAATATACTTGAACTTGACTTTTTGATAAGGGCTGTTCTTTGGAAATTTATATTTATCAAAGAATCCTAACAAAATGTATAAGCACAAAAATATTAAGCAGTGCAACTGTTTTCAACATTGATAATAATAAGAAATGTTTCATGAGCACTAAATCAGCATATTGGACTAATTTCTGAAAGATCGTGAGACACTGAAGACTGGAGCAATGGCTGCTGATTCAACTTTGCCATCACAGGAATAAATACGATTTTAAAATATATTAAAATAGAAACATCTGTCAAATACAGTAAAGTTTTATTTTTTTCTTCTCTCTGTATGTTTGATCAAATAAATGCAGTCTTTGTGAGACATCTTTCGAAAACATGAAAAAATCTTACCAATCCAAATTTTTCAACGGCAGTGTACTAGTCTCTTTAATAAATATTTATGAAATAATAATGAATAGGCCATTATGCATGTGTGTGGTGTGCAATTAACTAACCTCACTGGCTTTGGTCTTGGTTTCTTCCAGAGTCTGTATGAGCTCTACGTTATCTAGCATGTTTCCTGTGGAGGTGGCCAGCTCTCTCAGCAGAGAGTCCTCAAGGTCTTTCAGCAAACGTTTGTTCTCACTAGTCTCTTGAATAAGCCGCTCTCTCTGCTCTTCTTTGTCCTTCTGCTCAAATCCCACAATAACACTCAGCAGCTGGTCTTCCAGGCCCTTTAGGGTTACTGAAAAACAGTTTTTACAGAAAGATTAAATGAAAAGCTGTAAAGTCCCAGACTAAGTGCATATTCACATCTAAGTCAGAAATGCATCTTCAATCCTAAAATCTAGGTGATTTTTTAAAACTGTAATTAAAATGATCAAAAATGGCCACTGGACTCAGTATAAATACATTTGTGATAAATTGTGAGCATTGTATACTTCCATTTGCATGGAGACCTGGTGTCAACTGGTTCACTAAAAAGTTTGCTCTCACCTGTGTAATTGATAACCATGGCCTTCCCAAATACTGCAGGAGAGAACTTGGGGTTTGCAAGTTTGGTATTGAGGTAAAGTTTAAAGTTGGGATCATAGTCAACTTCCTTATCACCAAGTACGACAACCTGACGTCCTTCTGGCCCTTTTACATTCTTCTCAAGGACGTTGTCAATAACTGGATCAATATATTCATCCACATCTTGGAAAAGGAAGGGGAAACCATACTTAATGGCTAACTCCAGCCCCTTTAAGAAGTCTGGGTCATTGAATGATGAGATCTGCAAATCAGAATATTGATTATAAAAATAGACCAAGTTTGATTACAGATAAACAAAGCAGCCTTAAGTGATATAATGACGTAAAACCTTCAGATTGTTCTTCTCTTCCTTCTTTTTGATCCAGTTGAGCGCTTGCTGCTGGGGGTCAATACACAAGGGGAAGCGGCTGGATCTGATGGTCAGGATGCCATTCTGCACTGAAAGTTCATCTGGAGGAAGACCTTCAGATCCCCATCTAAGAGAATACATACAGTTTTTCCATCATCATCATCAACAAATACACAATTAATATCCATTCTTCTACACATCCCTTGGTGACTCACCTGCTGATCTCCACCTCATCAGTGAGCAGGCTTTCTATTCGGAAAGGCTGGCTCAGAGGAATGCCTCTCTCCAGGACGTCTGCCTGCCACACCTCATACACCATTTCATTGCGAAATTCCCAGCTGAATGGCTCCCTCGTAGCTGAGGAAGGCAGCGCAGACCAGACAGTCTCCTAGAAGACGCACTCGCCGCTGCTGCAGCTCCTCCAGGTCCTCTGTCCAGCTACATGCAGATAGACATACAGCACATGACTAATGACTAAAATCTCCTCTAGCTTGGAGAGAATAATTTAAGCCTTGATGTCAGGAATCTGTTGTTCTATGAGTCATTTGCATTCAGGTTTTTAGGATTTAAATGAGTAGGCTGACCGCTTATTCTCTGATCCCAGGCCTGATATGAGTTTGTCTGCAGCAATGAGTCTTCTCTCCATGACCTCGGCCTCCTCCTGAAGAAGTTGCTTTTCTGTAATGGCAGCCTCATATTTGTGTCCAAGAGTTCCAAGCTCTTTCTGGATGGCACTGAGCTCATTCTGGATTCGCTCCAGCTCACGTTTGCTCTGGAAGAAATTCCTCTCCAGACGAGCTACCTTTAAATGTAATTTTGTGATTTAATTTCAGCTAAATGAGATGTAATAAACTTTACGCAACTGAATTCATGCTTTTATAGTCTCAGTTATATAATCATATCAGACCTTCTCTCTCTTAGGTTTGATGTCTTTGGCCACTTCACAGTAACCCATGACTGCCTCCACGAACCTTAGCATGCCAGAACCGGCTTTACTGATGGCTTGCATCTCCTCCAAACTGGTGTTAAGGTTCCTTAGGTAGGCTGGTTATATGGCAAGGAGAAGGTAATACAATAGGTCATCACAATTTTCATGGGTGGGTTTACGTTGAAGACTAAAAAACCTCCTCGAAGGCTTTGGGATCACAGAGTAGCATCAAGACGATGAATACATAGGGTGGTTTACCTTTGACAGTCTTGACTTGACTGGCAGTGATTGAGTCACAGTCCATTTCCATAAGCGAACGCAGGAAGTTGCCCTCTGACATCATGCCCTTGGCTGACTTCCAGCTGATCTCTTTATAACCACGTATCACCAGGATGCACTCGCACACAACCTGCACCTGTTTGGGTGGCTTGGCAAATGATCTACAATACCACAAACAAGATGGTGGAGGAGAGGATGAGCACAGAACCATACATGTAAATCATGTAGACCAGAAAAACACTATTTTAACCATTAACACTAAGACTATATTCTAATCCTGTTATATATAAAGTCCAGAAGCACAGTGGCCACCTGATTTCTGTGACGTCAGATTTGTCCAGGTCTTGCAGGGCGAGGCGAGCGGCCTCTAAAGCAGGAAGAGCCTCAGCTAGAGAGCTCTCAGCATCCTTCTTCTCCACCACTATCACCTTATTCTGTTCCTCTATCTCTTTAGCCTTCTCCTCTGCCAGGGCTTTCTTCTCTTCCGCTGAAAGAGACAAAGTTTACAATCTATTTTTGACTTGATATAAATGACCCATAGTGCTTGTATGTGATGTTGTACTAACCGACAGCAGTATTAGAGCAGATCTCTTCTAGAAGGATCTCACAGGCTGAAGTCTTCTCTGCCAGCACCACTTTCTGCTCAGCTAGCTTGGTGTTGAGCTCTGCTAGCTGCTCACTTGCTTCCTTCAGCTTATCCAAACCTCCTTCCAGACGTTTATATTGTGCTGGATAGTGCATACAGATCAGTGTTGTTATTTTAGTATTATTAATATTCTATTATATTCTTTATTAATAATTGGAATTACATTGTTTTATTTTTTTCTGTTAACAAGTGATTTTGTCATTCAGTCATTTTGTTGTGGTTTTGTCTTTTTTATTAGTTTCAACTTATTTCAGTTAGTTGCCACAGCAACATTTCGAATATTTATGCTTTATTTTACAACTGTGATACAGATGCAGTATGATATTTCAAAATCACAGACGAATGTTCCCAAACAGCTAAAGAGAAATTTGCTCTTACCCAGTATGTATTTATCTTTATCCTCCAGCAGGTTGGAGTAGGTGCTAATGAAGTCCAGGTAGTTTTTTGGGGTGACGTAGTTGCTGCGACGGAGTGTCTGCTGGAACAGTTTACTGTACTCGCCTACAGAGCTGTGCACCATGCACACGTGAGCAGTCACTACCTCTGAATGACACTCTGGGATCATTGGATTCTCACCTGGAATGAGACACGATACTTAAACTAGCATGAATGAGCTGCATTGTTGTTGGCTGGTGAAAATGGCTGGTGAAAAATAATGATCATATCTATAAACTACATTAATTTTCCAGTCAAGACAAACCTAAGAAGGACTTGGCCACTGCGTGTAGGGCCTGAGGGGGCCATGGGGAGAACCAGTCAATGCTTGTATTATTAACCAATCCTGATGCACAAAAACACACACAAGTGAAATAACAAAGAACATATGAAACTCTGAAAGTAACAGTATGACCTAATACATTGTTCACACACCTGGGAAATTCCTACAACGTGTTCTGAGAGTGTCTCCAACAGGTGACATGGCCAGCACTATGTGCAAGTTGTTGGCACTCTTATTGACAAAGTATTGCCATACACTCTCTTTTGAAGGACCAGAGCCATTTTTCATAGCCTCATCTCGCAGCTGGTTCAGGACTGATTCCTTCTCGTCATCAGGGAACAGTGCTGGAACCATCCCTGACAACACACAGTAATTGCTGTTAGCATTTCATTTGAATACAATCCATACAACTGTGACAATTGTTAATGTCTACATCCAAAGGGATTCAAAGTAAATAGACTCATTGACAAATGTGTATCTTACCTCATTAAACTTCATTAAGTCAGTTGTTTTAAATACCTGATGTAAGCATGTTGTTAATGAGCTCCAGAAAACCTTCCTCAGCCACATGGGCATCAGTAAACAGGAAGACCATTTTCTTATTCTCTATACCCAATTTAAGGTACAGAGTTTTTAGATCCTCACGGAAGTTCATCTCTGAGTATCCTCTACTAAGCGCAATTTCAAACATCTATAAACAAAGAGCATAAAATAATTCACAGCATTCCTAAATTACCAAATAAGAAAGAATATAAGGGAACAAATTAGGTACAGTAAAAAAATACAGGAAAAATTACGGTAACACTTTATTTTGATGGTCCCTTATGAACATTCTATCTACAATAAGTAACTTTGCACCTACAAGTCAACAAACTCTCATTGGAATATTAGTAGACTGTCTGATTAATATCTCCTAACTCTTTATTGTGATGACGTCGCAACAGACATTCTACTGACTATAAGTAACTTTGCAAATACATGTCAACTTTTTCCAACCCTAACCCTACCAATCTACTAATACTCTAATGAGAGTCAGTAGATATGTAGATGCAACGTTACTTTTAGTCAACAGAATGTGTTAAAGGGACCATCAAAATAAAGTGAAACCAAAATTACATATAAATTTACATTAAAAAATTATGAAAAACAGCGGAAACAGTTTGAGCTGATGAATTACCTCATAACCTGCAGTGAAGGCAGCAAGCTTCGTAAGAGACTGTTTCCCTGAACCACCTACGCCAACCAGCAACGCATGACTACGGTCCATTCTGATGATGCGGTGAATGATGGTCAGGTGCTCCAGAGCATCATCAAAAAGCACCAAGTTCATTCTGGTCTTATTTTCATTAAACTCTTCCAGGATCTCCTACAGGGGTCAGAGAAAAAAAGTGTTATAACCAATAATAAAAGCTTCGGCTTGCCAAGTCTGTTCATTTGCAGATATATGAATGGCGTTCTGCTTTGGAAAAGGAGTGTACAAGTAAAGTGAAAGTGAAAAGTGAAGGTGACATGACATGACATGTGACCAAGTATGGTTACCCATACATGGAATTTGTGCTCTGCATTTAACCCATCCTAAGTGCACACACACACCGTGAACACACACCCGGTGCAGTGGGCAGCCATTTATGCTGCGGCGCCCGGGGAGCAGTTGGGGGTTCGGTGCCTTGCTCAAGGGCACCTCAGTCATGGTATTGAAGATGGAAGAGAGCGCTGTACATTCACTCCCCCCACCTACAATTCCTGCTGGCCTGAGACTCGAACCCACAACCTTTGGGTTACGAGTCCAACTTTCTAACAATTAGGCCACGACATCCACTTTTTAATGTAATGCATGAAAAAAAACTTATAGCTTGAATGAAATGTATAAATGTATAAAATCATCTACCAAGTGCATGAATGTAACTGTAAATAAAACATAAAGACATCTATACACCTGGAACAAAGCTTTGGATGCATCATAGTCCAGTATATCCTCATAAACTCTTGGCTCAGACTTCAGAGCTGTTCTGTAATCTCCAAACAGAATGGGGTCTCTCATGGCTGAATCGAGGTCTGATCTGAAGTGCTCTTCAATCAGATTCTTTATATGCCCCTGGACCTGTAGAGAGGAAAGTTGTGGCATGTTACAATAAGTGTGTAATTTAAGATGGAGACAATTGCATGTTTTTGTAACATGCTACTTTTTTAAATAATTTCTATAAACATTACAGATACATTAATATATAGTATTTATAGAAGTTATTACGTTATTATGAACTACAGGAAGCAAGCATACCGTAATTTTGTCAGTTTCATTGATAAGTCTGTCATGGAAGACTCTTAAGCATTCATTTCTCCATACACGGACAAACTGGGTGACCATACAGAACCTGGTGCGGGAGTTAACAAACGCTTATTATTAAAATAAACGTCAAAAAGTGGTCATTAAATACAATGCATAGTGTTGAATAGTGAAGCATAGTGTATTAAATTGTATAGAGTGGTATAGAGCAGTGTTTCTCAGCCTATTTGAGTATAACACTCAAAGGCCCCCAATATAATAAAATATTAACAGAACTAACTATAATAAATCTATTAACTATAATATGTGACCTTGGACCACAAAACCAGTCATAAGGGTCAATATTTCGAAATTGAGATTCATCTGAAAGCTGAATAAATAAGATTTCCATTGATGTACGGTTTGTTGGGACAATATTTGGCCGAGATACAATTATTTGAAAATCTGGAATCTGAGGGTGCAAAAAAATCTAAATATTGAGAAAATCACCTTAAAGGTTGTCCAAATGAAGTTCTTAGCAATGCATATTACTAATCAAAATACATTTTTGATATATTTACGGTAGGAAATTTACAAAATATCTTCATGGAACATGATACTTAATATCCTAATGATTTTTTGCATAAAAGAAAAATCTATAATTTTGACCCATACAATGTATTTTTGGCTATTGCTACAAATATACCTCAGTAACTTAAGACTGGTTTTGTGGTCCAGGGTCACATATATTATTAAAAGAAACTAAACAATACTTAAAATTGTTATTGAGAGTAAAGATTAAATATGATTTCAGTTTACATCTTGATTGTGTTTTTATTATTATTCTATATACTGTATATTAGATTTTTTTCTATTTATTAATAATAATATTAAAATATAATTTTATATATATTAGATTTTTATATATATATATATATATATATATATATAATTTGTTAATTAAATTAATTAAAATATATTAAATTAGATTAATAATAACAACAACAATTATTATAATTATAATTTTATTTGAGTAGTGCAAACATCGAACTAAAAAGAACTTCCTTAGTTCTTTCTAATTCATTTGAATTATGAAACACTTTACCTTTCAGGATTGGTCAGTGTCAAGCCATGGTAGACTCTGGAGAGATCTCGCAGGTTAAAGATATAGTGGAACTTGGAAGGTGTTGGCGGTAGGTCCTTAATTATGGTTTTGTACAACTCCAGAGTACAGAAGGTTAACTTGTCACAGATGTTTTGAATGCATTCCTCAAAGGGCTAAAAATAGTACAAATTTTGATTAAAATCTTTCATTTCATTACTAAAACAAGGATCCAAACCATCAATACAATATGAGTGAAAAAGAATTGCAATATATCGATGGTATATGATTGTGTTGGTACAGGCCTAAAATGACATTTGGTATGACTTTATGACAGCAATTGCCAATTGTTCTGATATTGGGAGCTGAATTATTTCTCACACCTTGGTGTGTCCTTTAAGAATAGAAGAGTAGATGAGATGCAGGGACTCCTCCTGAGGGAAGGGGATGTTGAAAACACTAAAAAGAGAGATGAATCGAGGGTCCACTTCATTCCTACCGCCCCCAGCCTTTCCCATGGCTGCAATGAAGCCCAAGTCCTTTATGAGTTTATAGTTAAGTTCCTTTCCTCTGTCATACATGCCTCCCTTGTCCAACAGCAGCTTCAGGAGAGCTATAGGCTGCTGAGTGCCATATTCATCCACCTGAGATGAGATCAAACAAATGTGAATCCATGATGAGCAGTGAGGTCAAAGTGCAGGGTCAGATATGACCTATGCTATAAATCCATTCTTACCCTTGGCATGTTGAGGTCATCCATAAACACAAGGAGCCTTTTGCCCATCGGAGGGCCATACGTGTCCTTGGTTCTCTTTTCAACACTTGCCTCCAGAGTCCTCTGCAGGTCCATAGATGTTGTTCTCGATGAGAAATTGATGATCATCATTATCTAGGAAAATATGCATCTTGTTATCTGGTGTGTTAAGGTCAACTTGAGGGCATTATTTTTAAACAGCTTATGTGATAGTCATGGCAATGGACTTACAGTTGCATCTGTATTAAGATTACTCAGAAAGTTCTGGATGGTGGCTGTTTTAGAGGTGCCAGACTCTCCAACCAGCACCACGGGTCTTTTCACCTTCACCATCTGTTCCAACAGCCAATTAGCACGAGTGGTGTCCACTGTCGGGACTGATAGAGAGTAATGGATGAAGTGAGACTTCAGTAAAGCATACTGAATAAAAATAAATACACTACACCGGTCAAAAGTTTGGAATCATTAAGAAAGTTTTGAATGATTTTAAAAGAAGTCTCTAATGATACATTTTTTAAGATTCTTTGATAAAGAGAAAGTTCTAGTTAATCTATTTTTTTGAAACAAAAGTTTTTGGTAACATCATAAAATTTGTTCAAATTTAAACAAAAACATTAAGCAAAAACTGTTCAATGTTTATCATAATAAGCAATGTTTCTTAAGCAACACATCAGCATATTAGAAGGATTTCTGAAGGATCACATGACACTGAAAACTGGACTAATGGCTGCTGAAAATTATACTTTGCCATCACAGAAATAAAATACATTTTAAAATATATTAAAGTAGAGAACAGTTATTTTAAGTTGCAATTATATTTCATAATATTACTGTTTTACTGTATTTTGGTGGTGAGCATAAAAAAAAATATTTAAAAAATATAAACAAGCTCAGTATTTCCAATCTTTTCACCAGTAGAGTAGATTAGTAGAGAGAAGGAAAAAGGTTTAGAGAAACACGAAGAAGCAAAGAGAAGTAAGCTGCTTTACCAAGGATGTCAATGAATTTCATATCAGGGTTATGAATGTATTTTGAGACCATGGAGCTCCAGGAAACCCACTTCTTTTGGGTTTCATCAAAATGAAAATCATAGAGAGTTGGCAAGTAAACTGCAAAATGTAATGAAAGATTAAAAATAAATTAATTACACAATAAGAATATATTATTAAAACATTTTATAAAATTATGCAGATGGTTTCAGGTATGGTAAGAAACTCACCTGGAATCTGTCCGGGGCCAGCAAGCACCTTCTCATCATGAACACTGTTCAAAGAGGACAACTTTTTTATGAACTCATCAAACTTCTGTTGGCCTTTGTCCAGAAGGGTAGCCCCAAGCGAACAGTAGAGTGCCTCTAGAAAATAACACTCCAGCTCCTCAGAAATGACGTCCTCATTCCCCAGTAAAGAATCCAGCATCACAGACAATTGCATCACCTAAAGGAAAAAAGAGAATTGTGCTACATGCTATAAAGATCACTTACACTGTAGCGCTGTTCAGGTCTCTACTGACTCGCTCACCATGTTTAAATCTGTCTGTGGGATCACAGTCTTCAGTTTCTCTGTCTGTTTACCATCAACTATACCATCCACTATCATATCAATGGCACTTGGTACATACTTTTCAAACAGTCTGCGGAGATCTGTCTGTTCCTGTTGACACAGTAAAGGCATGTTGAAAATATAATCTTGATTATCACTAATATATAAAAAATACAGCTCTCAGCTTTCTTGCTTGAAGAACTGCCAGTGGAAATGTTGAGGCTAAGTTAAGGGCAGCATAGAAATAGTCTTACTTTGAGGCCTCTGCTGTTGACCCATTTTTCCCAGTAGGGAGCATAGCGAAGGTTTTTGGGGTCCACAAACACCATTCCACAACGAGACACAGTAGCAGGGGAGGCATACTGCAGATCTCCAACCTAAAACACATCACATATGTTTGCAAGCCTACAACAGTTACACTGAGTTCTTGTAATCTGACAAAATGGGATAACATGATACCTCAAAGAGTAGAGCACAGTGGTTCTGTAGGCGAATTCGCTCTCCATTAGCCAGCGTCAGAAGCTTGTTATCATCCATAACTGAATTCATGTTCTCCACCCATAGAGCATCCACATCTCCATCAAACAGGATATACCTGTGAAGCCAAGCCAGGGTTATGGTAGAATTCTGTTCAGTTACATGCCTTTGATTTAAAGGGGGAGGGGGGTACAATGTTGTTTCGTGCATTCAGGGCTGTTTGCAATGTTTAAGAGTCGGATTCTCATGCTAAGCATGACCAAAGTTTAAAAAAACTATTTGGAAATATGACAGAGTATTTCTGTGGCAAAAATCTTCCTTCCAGCTTCGTACAAGTTTCGGAATTTTTTTTCAATCATGGATCTTGTTGAAGTAAACGAGGGTGGTACTCCTTATATGGGCATTTTTCTGGAAGAACGCGCCCATGCACGCATCGACTGGAGGCAGCAACGGAGTTTCTCAAATGTGTTTGTTGACGAACGTTTTATAAACAAGGCCCAATTCGATGCTGGATTTGCACATCGTTTGATGCTGAAAGATGGAGCAGTCCGAGCTATAAAGGTTCCCGGTCATGATTCAGAACTGCAAACAGTAAGTGAAACGGCATCAAATGTCTGTTTTGTTCGCGATCGGCGCTCAAGTGCTCGTCACTCTTTAGCTCCGCCCACGGTATGCCTCCCGGAGCTCGGCTTTTTTCGGAGAGAAATGTAAAGCTGTATATTTATTTTATAAATATGATAAAACTAAACACTTTTTGGAGATATGAAGGATGCAGTACTGCTCTATAGGTACTCAAGATTAACATGAGATTGGGTGAAACTGTGTGTGTTATGCCCCCTTTAAAATTGATGTACTGTAGATGAATTATTCATTATAAGCTTTGACTTTCACCTCCTTTCTTTTTTGTCTGTGGGTTTATTGATGTCACGGAATATGTTAGATAGTATCCCATCAGTCCAATCTCGGGTGACCGGATCCAGGATTCCATACAGCTCAATCACACTCATCGCTTTTGGGTTCAGGCTGTACATTTTGGTCAGCAGGCCCAACCTACACATCAAATTTAACAGTTATGTGTACTTGCCTGGGAGAACAACTTGTTTGTGAACATGTAGCAGAATTTCTAGACATTCTGTGTATATACTGAATATATATATTATTTATGAGTGGACAAAGACCTTGTCTGTGATTGGCAGAGTGTGTTGATCACCACAGATTTCCCTCCTCCTGTTGGTCCAACCACCATGGTCGTGTGTCTGGTCATCATGGTCTCATACAATTGCACCACTTTGTCCACCTATAATTCACAATTTAGTCATGAATCAGTAGACTCAAGCATTACACTCCACTGAGAATGAGTTTTGAAGGGAAGAATCACCTGGTTGGGCAACACAATATAGTTATTTTCCTGCAAGGTGCCCTCTACAGCGTCATTAAAGCTGGGGTAACGCACACGTGGGCAGTCGAGCCCGGGAAACAGATCAGAGATAAGGCCCAAAAACAGAGGTACATCCTCAAATACAAATTTGGGCAGGTTCATATCTCGAAGAGCCCTCATTAAAACAACATCCTAGTGGGAGTAAAGAAAGGAGAAAAGGAGAGAAAGAAAACATGAGTACATTTGTGAATGCAGTTCACTGAGGTGGGTTGAAGGAGGAGAGGATGATACAGAGAGAACAGTACCTCACTGAGATCAGGTGAACTTCTCTTCAGCTCCCCTGCCATTACTAACACTGACTTCAGTGCTCTGAGCCCAAAGTCATAGTGTGACTGTTTAGACAGCTGCTCCCGTGCTAGTTTGTACAGCACTGTCATCTTCTTTGCCAAAACCTGCAAGTAAATCATTTCTGAAATTAGTTTTCACACAGTGAAACCGTAGTTCAATGTTGGTCTGAGGACCGTTGTTCAATGTTCATATGCATGTTTTTGATTTAAAAAAAATCCTACATTTATTCTAGATTTATATTTATTCTGATTAGTAATGTTTTGTGAGATCCTATTGATACCATCTTAGAAAATGTATTAAGTATTTTTGTGACCAACCAGTATACATGTCTAACAGCTTTGTATTGTTGTATTTCCAAACACAATAGGGAACAAAACACTTACACATATTCGTTTATTTTTCATTAAAATACATTTTAAAGTGATAGTTCACCCTAAATGTAACATTCTGTCATAAATTCCTCTCCCCTATGTCATTCCATAGCCATAAGACTTTTATATTTTTAATAAAATGTTCCTGAAACATTCAAGTGTTGGTTGCATGCACTTTTAATGGAGTCACTGAAATCTCTTAGGTTTCATTAAAAACATATGCAAAGTTCTGTCATGAAACTCTAGATGGCACAGGATGATGGGTCCTTAACATAAAGTGATGATATTCTAAGCATTAAATGACTTGGCACAAGCTGATTGGTTCATGTTGATATGCAGCCAATGAGCTTGCTGCTTTACATTTAAATGGTTGGTTAGCATTCACTTGAGCATTTTGCAGCATGCTTTCCTCTGAAACCCTCCACCTTCCCCAGCTCCCCCTGTGTAGATCTGCTACGGCTTACTTTATATGCTAATTGTGCAGCAGGGTTATATCATGTTGTCATGAAAGAACTTCATTTATGTTTTGAAGATGAACAAAAGACTTATGGTTTGGAGTGACTTGTGGAGTGAGTAAATAAAGACTGGATTTTCTACTTCATTTAATCTACTAAAAGCCTAGCCCTCATTTTCACAAGGAAGGAGACCCCACCTTAGCCACGAGAAAGCCTTCAGAGAAGAGCATTATTTCACAGATCTGCTGCAGGTCCGGTACAATGACTACCACTGGTCTGAATAAAGCTTTCACTGACTCGGGAAGTTCTGTGCGGCCAGCATAACCAGGGTTCATCGTGATGAAGATCCCAATACGGCTATCCAGACTGATTTCTTGACCTTCAAACTAACAACACAAAAACACAAGACACTCAGAGCCTGAAATAATTACAGCGAATTATCTTTCAGTATTTGACTAGTGGCTCAGGAAAAATATTCCATTAACAAACTCACATGAAACCTCTTGAGGTGCAGCATTAGAGCGTTTCGGATGGTTTGAATCTGGGAGGAGATGACTGACAGCACTGAGGCGTCAATGCGGTTGAACTCATCAAAACAGCCCCAGGCTCCACACTGAGCTAAACCAGAGAGGATTTTCCCAACAGCCTAGAGGATAAGAAATCAAAATCTAATTTAATAAAACACATTTAAATGATGTGGTATGTGGCATTAAAGACATCTAAACTTTAACAAAAGATTTATATTTAAAACAAATGCTGTTCTTTTGAACTTTCTATTCATCAAAGAATTCTGGAAAACAAAAATGTGTCACTGCTTCCACAAGAATATAAAGCAGCACATCTCTTACCATGTAGTCCATGCCCTCTCCACAGTTGGTGACCACACACAAAAGCCCCAAAGCTTTAGCCAGATCTTTAGTGGATTCAGTTTTCCCTGTACCCGCAGGACCGGCTGGTGCTCCACCCAGGAACATAGACAAGGCCTGACAATACATGATACCATGTATTAATACAACATGTACATGGGTAGTTGACAAAAAAAATTAGACTGTGTCCTAGGCATAGCAAAAATTTAGAAAAATGTTTCCATTTTTAGTTAGAAATAGCATGAGAGAGGTTTATCAGACAACTGGACACATACTGCCATTTAGGGCCAGACAACTGTACTGTCAAAGTACCTGAGTAAGTGTGAGATAGATACGGTCAGTTAGGGGAGTAATGACCAACCGACCGTTCAGCCCCATGTACTCATAGCCGTAGGAGAACTGAGCACTGCACTGCCGCACAAACAGCTCATCGGGCTCTTTAACCCAGTAGAATCTCAACTGACTCTCCCATTCAAACTCACGGGCATCTGTGATACTGCCCACAGAAAAAGTGTGTGTTAGGAAGAAAACTGCAATCAACTGGAGGTTTTAAGTGACTTATAAATTAATGTAAAATCTTTGTATATTACCTATCTCTGACAAAAGTGTCCACGATGTCCCTAGCATGAACATCAATAATGAGCACAGTGTTGATTTTCCGTCTGTCATTCTTCTTTAAGGGTTGTGTGATGCGCCTCACCAGATCATCGATCTGCTTGTGCATTTTCTTTGCATACTGTTTCAATGCCTGCTTTTCTCCTTGACTCATCCTTTTGAAGATGTCTTCCACCTCCCAGGTCCACCACACCTGGTTTGCCACCAGCACCACCATTCCCTGGTAGTCAAGCATCCAGTCCACCCTGACGGGCAGGTAGAAGACCCCATTATATAATTTCCACAAATTCTTTTAATCAGACAGACAAGCAAGTTCAATCAGAAATTTTGATTGATAGTACTGACTCATGATGGTTTAGTGCATGTCCTCACCTAGTCTTTCGGTGGCTGTAGAAGTAAATAGCTTCTTTGGTGATGAGTCTGTTGGTTCTCCTCATCTCCAGCAGCACTCCAGTCATCCAGTCCTCCACACGGCCCTCTGCAGGTACAGGCTGTTTGAGCTCCATCACCTCCCCCTCAGCAGAAACCATTGCACTTGCTACCATCTCTCCATCCATTCCCGTATCAAAACGCAAAGCTGCTATGTTGTCATACATCTGTAGATGAGGAAAAATAGGATGATTGTTTCATTTATGGTCTGTTGTGCAGCTGTTAATTTTGGACCAGAATTCAGTTCATTTGAATGATTTTAATATAAGGGGGAGGAACGCTTAACTATTATTTATTTGTTTTGTACATGGAATGGGTTTTTATATGACTGGACAAATTCTACTTGTTCTATCCCTGTAGTTCACGTTATTGGACACTTTAGCTCATGGAAACGAATCAAGGTTGACTGTGAATGGTAATGGTAAATGTAATGGCAGGGGTAACTTGATTGCTTTTGCGTAATGCAACACTGATGCCACTGGGAAGTCTGTCATTTTACTGTTAAAATGAACTGCATGGGAATCGTTCACAATAAGATCAACAAGCTGCATTTAGAAAACAGTTAGGGAGAATATTTATTTCACGCTGACTCCAAAGTGATGCTTTTCTTTAGTACACAAAAGTACCTTGATCATGTGCTCCTGCACACAAGTAGGCTCACTGCTTCCCAGAATACTGAGCAGCTCATCGTCGGAAATGAAGAAAAAACGTGGGAAAGCGTTCCGCTTGGAATCAAGATAATCATTTAGACTCTTTTGACACCTCTCCAAACCATCACTTAGGTTCTGCAGATCGGCCAGACGATTTGGAACCAGACAGCATCTCTTTATGCCAGGGTCCTTCACTGTGTCAGTCATTATCTGGTGGTATTCAAAAGAGGAGAAGGGATTTACATTCTTTTCAAAAACAGGGTTACGTATTTGTTGTTGGTGTAGAACCTTACCTTTTTGAACATTTTGTCAATATTGTCAAATTTTTTGGCTTCCTCAGGAAGCTGAGAGCGAATGTCACCTCCAATGAAGATGCTTTCCAGGTACATCCATTTTTGCTGTACTAACATCCATACCTACACATTTCAGAATAGAGGTTAAGAAATAAGAAAGTGCAGTATTAAAGTCAAGTTGTTGTTGGCAGTGATGGTTTCCACTGACCTCAATAATCTCACTGATGAGTGATAGATTCTTCTCCCACTGCTGTACAGTGGCCAGGAAGGGACCAACATAGTGGCTGCCTGCCATACTTTGCAGGTTCATGGCATCATCATCCAGGCGCTGAAGGATGTCATCCACAGGACCAAGAATGAAACCATGCTCCTGTGTGCCTTTTAAAAACCGCAGCACACTAAACTTCATAGTTTCCCAAGTTTCCTCCACTTCTTTAACTCCCTGTAAAAATGCACACAAGTATACTCTATAATGATTTATTTACCCTCACGTTGTTCCAAAACTATGTGCATGTCTTTCTTTTGTGGAGAATAAAAGAGGATATTTAGAAGAATGTTGATACGTTTCAGTAATCAACTTTTTTCTTTCTATACCAACTATCTTCTTTTATGTTCCAAAGAAGAATGAATGCATATAGGTTTGGAATGACCTGCAAGCAAGTAAACAATGACAACATTTGTAGGTGGAATATCCCTTTAACACTTGTGTTGAAATTAAAACTATTGATATAACAAGAAGTGCAGTTTAATTTCATTATCAATGATATTTCCAACCTTCTCAATGCCGAGCTCCTTCACAGCTGAGGTGACGATTTCACTGATGACATTGCCATATTTGTGCAGCTCCATGGAGAACATGTTCTCGAGAGTGAAGGTGTTTGGGTTCATCTCAAAGCTGGTGCCTGTCCTCACCATTAGATCCTTCCAGTGCCTGCAGAAACCAAGTGAGCACTAAAGTCTCATAGTGCATATACATATACCTTGTGCTTTATCTTAGATTAATCTAACATTTTGAAGATCCCTTAAGGCAGAACCATGTTACTTTTAGTTGAAACATTGTAAAACAAAATCGTATTTACCTGTCTCTGAGAGCCTCATTTTTTAGGTCCAAGAGGAGAGGGACTGATTCTTTAAATTCCTTCATGCGGCCCTCCAGGAAGAAAGATACAGGAAGTGTTCTCACATCCTTTGGCAGCTTCCGCAAGCTCTTGATAAGTCCCTCTATACCTTCCTGCAGGAGCTTTATGTCCAGATTCACCCAAAGGGTTTGTGACCACTCTGCCTTAGCCTCCTGATGAATATACACACACTGGTGTCACAACTGCTCATAACATAAGTCAAAGTTGATATAATGAACTGTCATTCTAACCTTCTGGTTTTTATAAATCTCATAGATCTGTCTCAGGCCCTTCATCTCCTTTTGTACATTGAGAAGCTCTGGGTACATAGTGATGGGCAGGTTGAACAGTTTCTCAGCTTTAGCCAGTTCCTGACGGCTTGCCTCTACCATATCCAGCTCTGTCTCATACGCAGACATGATCTTCAAGCCTATAAGAGTACAGAAACTAAAGTTATGTAATACTAGGTTGGTAAGATATGAAGAACAAAACCCATCAGGATAGTACTCTTGCCTTTCTCTAGATCATCTCCCACAGCTCCAGGCCCATGCATGTTGAAGCTCTCTGCAAATATGGAGAGCTCCTGTTTATACTCCTCAATCTGGTTTAGAGTGATCTGATTGGAACATTGGAATTGGAACATTTAGAAATCAAAGATCAAATATCTTGCTTCACTACAGTTATTTAACTTGATTGGTAAATGATCGGTACTACCTCTGCAAAGGTCTTTTTTACTTTTGCCAGGCTGCGGTCAACTCGTCTAGACTCTTTAAAAAGTTCACTCCACAAAATGAAGATGTTTGCAGACAGCTGCACCTCCTCCTCTGTAGCCTTGAATTGTAAAGCAGATCAAATTTATCATTTTATTCGGGCAAGGATGCATTAAATAGATCAAAAGTGAGAGCACCGACATTTATAATGTCAAAAGCTTTCTATTTCAAATAAATTATGTTTTTTTTGTTTTGTTTTTATTGTCTATTCGTTAAAGAATCCTGAAAAAAAGATATCAGGGGTTCCACAAAAAATATTAAGCAGCACAACTGTTTTCAACACTGAATATAATCAGAAATGTTACTTGAGCACCAAATCAGCATGTTAAAATAAATTCTGAAAGATAATGTGACACTGAAGACTGGAGCTATGGATGCTGAAAATTCGGCGTTGCCACAGAATAAGTAGAATTTAAAAGTATAGTAACATAGAAAAAAGTTTTTTTTAAAGAATATTTAATAAAAATATATTTTTCTGTATTTTTGATCAAATAATTCATGCCTTGGTGAGCAGCATAAGAGACTTCTTCTAAAAATAAAATAAAATTGTTAGTGACTTTGTGAATGGTAGTTTTAATTTTAGTGGCTTGACTGGCACAAAATGATCAATAAAAGCACCACAAAGCATTTTATCACCTTTCATAAAACATATTGGTGTAGGCCTAAGGAAAAATGGACTGTTGCACTACCGTCTGATAGGCTTAAGTTTACTCACCTCCACATTGTACATGCTCAGAGTCCTGTATCTCTCTTGAATATCGTTGATTCTCATCTCCACTGAGAGAGACATATCTCTAATGTCTGTGATTGTGCCCAGAACAAATTTCAGGTCCTCCAAAGTATTGGGGCTCCTCTTCAAAGTATCTGACAATTTCTGTTCACAGTAAATTCATTCTTTAAAACCAGACTGCCTCACAATCTCAACATTTCACTTACTTGATTCTTAGATAATGCAAAGATAACATTTCAAACAGTGCAACATTTGTCCTCACCAACAGCTCATTGTGCAGGTTGAAAAGCTCCTCTCGGGCCGAGTCATTGAGCAGCCTGCCCAGAGAAGTGACCCATGCTTGAGCGTTCTCCTGGATGGCACGAGCCAGTGGCTCCAGGTTCAGTCTGATTATGTGTTCATGCTTCACCAAGGGCTGCTTTGCCACCTCATTGCTGACCCTGACATAGAACTGAAACTTCTCATCATACATCACACACGAGGGCTTCTTGGCTGCAAACTTCTCCATGACAATAGCCTTGTCGAGTTTCCAGAGAGAGCGATAGCTCATCCAGGTTTTGAGGTAGGCACTGATTCCATTAAGAAGACGTTGCATTGTCTGAGAGATGGCTGTGGCTTGCTCATTTATCTGTGGAAGCTGGCATACTTCACTGTAAAAAGTGAAGATGAATGGTTTGTCCTCACCATCCACATGCTGTGGAGGGCATTGGATGCAACTGCCATGCATCCAGCGGACAAACAGCTAAAGAGTGACAAACAGGGAAAACGTGACCTGAGTGACCAAATATCTACATTGCACTAAATCTGTACTACATACAGTATGTGAAAATATTTGCTTTCTAATTGCACAACAGAGTATGGAGTGCTGCAGGGATGATGCATTTTTATAGGCCAAAACCCATTATTATTTAAGTAATTTCAATTCTATCATCTCAAATTCACTGTTATTTTTTTATAGGTTTAAATGCCTGAAAACAAAAAAAAAACATCTGTGGTTAACACAACCTCAATGAATTTTCATATTTTATTCCATGACATAAAATACAGCAGTAATACACCCTCATGATTTTTTAATGGCTTTACTTGTCTTGAAAAAGATTGCTAACAAGTGGCTAAATTGGACTACTAGGTTTTCAGGGACAGTAAAGACCATCACAGGAAAGCTCTTCTACTAACTTCTACTCTGCTTTCACAGCTTTGCTGTGTTTATAATCACACTCTTAGAAAATATTCTAATTCAAGTTTTTTAAGATGAAATGATTATTTTTTTTAATAGAGGCCGAAAGAGTTGTTGGATACTTTGTGATGGTGATGTTGCAATCTCAGTGTAGTTCACACTTAGCCTATGTTTAACTGTTTACTTCTGTTGAATGTAATTTAGGCTTTAAAATTAATAAATGTTTAGTTCATTTGTGAAGATTATCATGATGAACAAAACTGAGTACTGATCGTTTGTTGAACACAGAGCTTATTTTCTTCAAGTATCCAAAAGCCAATGGAAAAATCCTGTTGTGTTTTTATTGAGGAAACCACGGTGTTGCTAACTTCTGGGAGGTCATGCAAAAATGAATCATCACCGCAGAGCTGCATTTTCTATTTAAATGTAGTTCATTGTCAACATACCATGGTGCTCTCCACACAGTCACCAACACACTGTCTAATAAGCTTGTACCCCTCATTGCTTTTGGGAAGCAAAGCAATCTCAGGTGCAGCTAGGATGGTGTCAATTTGGAAGAGTGGAGTAGTGCCCATCAGTGCGGCGTTAAAAGCTTGAATGTTGCTGAAAGACAATGGTAAGCATTAAAAAGCACGAGAACATCTTTGTAAATGCATCTGAGAAACACTCAAGTAACTTACTGAAGCACCATCTTGCTAAGCGAATCAAAGATCTTGCGCTCCCAATAAGCATAGAATTGAGCCATGCGTTTGGATTTGCCGGTGCTGGTCCCCATAATCAGACTCTCTATCTTGGTGAGGAGTGGACTGATAGCTGCATACTTCTTTACAAGAAGGTTCACTGCCTTTGCCCTCTCACACTCAATGAAGTCACAGAACTCCTTAATGCCTGGAACAACAGAGAGATAACACATTGCCACTTTGTACCTGATGCGTCTGCTTATGGGCCGTATTTCGAATGACTATATAACACTCTTAACCTGGTAGGTATCCGTTTTTATCTGCCACTGGGAATTTGAAAAGGTTTGCCGATTCAATGGATTTAAGTTTTTCGTCAATGTCTCGTTCGTTCTTCTGAATTTGGTTCACAAGGGACTCAAATTTTGAAGTGGCCTGGTTTCCACGTTGGATGAATTGTGGTATACCTGTAAAACAAGTGCAAATGAAGAAATTATATCAGTTAGAACTTCCAGAACTACAAAACTAGCAACTACAAATATTATTATACAGTATGCAAATAACTGGTATGCCATGTGTAACATACCTAGAAAATTCCAGTTGACTCTTCTGCACCCAAAGCTTAGCACTCGCCTCAGTTCTTGCACCTGATCAGCCATTAGTGAGAACTCAGCATCATTTAGATTGTCTATCAGAGAATGGTAACGGTTTACTAACTTCTTTAGTCCTTTTATGTGCCTACATGCAAAAAAAAAAGAAAAGAAAAAAAAGGTCAAAACACTTCAAGAATTATTTCAAGGATGTCTATTTTGGTCAAATGTCAGAACACATTTTTTCAGGGAAAAGTCAGGGAGACTACCTCAGAAACTTGTCTTCCTGCAGAGCAACATTTTGTGCCTCACTTGGTGTTAAGATGCCCAGGTAATCGAGATACTTGGTCTCAGCTATGATCTCCTGCAGTTCAGGGGCAAAATTGACAGAGTAGCACACATCCTTTTCCACAGCCTTCTCTGACCCCTGAGCAGCCTGCAAGCACAGCAATATTCACATATAAGCACATTTCTTTGTACGTTAGCTTTGAGGCATAGGGGAACATAGACACTGAGATTACTTGTCTGGGCATGTTACTATTGTAATGGCCATTATACATTTTCACTGCTATCTTTTTCTCACAACTGACTGATAGCTTTCCCTGTCACTGCAACGTACGGTATTGAGCTGTGTGGAGTCTACACAGACAGCCCCAGCACTGTTGACCATGATCAGCACACTTCTCTTCATCAGGTGGGACAGAGTCTGATTAGTTTCTGCTTTCCATTGGTTAAACAGCTCAGTTTCATAGTCCCTCATACGCATAGCCCCCTCTAAGAATTTGGATACCACCTGCAAAATAAAAAACAGTCAGGACATTTTCATTCATATAGGTTGGAGTTGGAGCAAAACTACACATTTTCAAAATGAACCGATCATGGATTGCTTGAACGTGGGTTGTTTTAACCCTGAATACAAAGTCCTGAATAATGATGATGTTTTGGGGTCCCCTGCCCCTGATTGGACAGGCTTTTTAGGAGGCATTTACAAACCCGATTCCAAAAAAGTTGGGACACTGTACAAATTGTGAATAAAAACAGAATGCAATGATGTGGAAGTTTCAAATTTCAATATTTTATTCAGAATACAACACAGATGACTTAAATGTTTAAACTGAGAAAATGTAATTTTAAGGGAAAAATAAGTTGATTTTAAATTTCATGGCACAACACATCTCAAAAAAGTTGGGACAGGCCATGTTTACCACTGTGTGGCATCCCCTCTTCTTTTTAGGTCTGTGTGAGGAGACAAGTTTAAGTTTAGGAATAGGAATGTTGTCCCATTCTTGTCTAATACAGGCTTCTATTGCTCAACTGTCTTATCTTCTTTGTCGCATCTTCCTCTTTAATGCGCCATGTTTTCATGGGTGAAAGATCTGGACTGCAGGCTGGGATTTCAGTACCCGGATCCTTCTTCTACGCAGCCATGATGTTGTAATTGATGCATATGTGGTCTGGCATGCATGTTGGAAAATGCAAGTCTTCCCTGAAAGACGTCTGGATGGGAGCATCCGAATGTCCATGGTTGCCCATAGCACTCATGTACCATCAGGTGCAGGCTTTAAAGGGAATTGGGTTGTCTTGTCCTCTTTATTTAAAGATGTAACCTCTTCCAAGATTTGTACAGTGCAAACTACAATGTTTTCTGGATATTCCTGATTTAAAAAAATGTGATGCAGTGCCGTCTAAGGGCCGAAGATACGGGCATCTTTTTCCGGCCTTGAATTGTTTTTTGAATCATGATATTATGCTGTAGATGATGATAACACCTCAATTTTTCTCTGAGAAACTCATTTGCTACTATTTTTCACCGTTGGGGGAATTGGTGATCCTCTTCCCAACTTCTGAAACACTGCCACTTGACTTTTTTAACCCAATCGCAAACCTAATAAGTTGCAAGGACTTATATGTACTGCTTTTCCCTGTCTTTTTTGGAATGTGTAGCACCAAAATGAGCCAATATTTGGCCATTTCATTTCACTTTCAACATTTGTGTTACTCTATTGTGAATAAAATATAAGTTTATGAGATTTGTAAATTATTGCTTCCTTTTTTATTCACAATTTGAAGTGTCCCACGTCTAATAACAACTACACTGGGTCACACTCTGCAGGGGCCTAAGGTGTGTTTTAAAACCTCATGCGGTCTAGCAGGAAACGCTCCCAAATAATGGCTCCTGCCACAGGAGGATTATTCTTATTGAGCGGTGGGTTATCTTTGAGGTTCACGAATAGGTCATTTAGAAGGTCCATCTAGGCAACAACAATACAAAAGAAGACTCATGAGAATTGCAAGAAATGCAATCTTTGTATCACCATGTCAACATTTAAATCAAACATGTCCTTCAAAGGTTTTTAAGGTCCTGAGGCACCTCTTTGCAGTACTGAGCAAGAATGTCATTAAACTTCTTCATCAACTGATTGTTGATGGCATCTCTGGAGCGGATGTGTTTAAATTTCAGTAGCAGGTCAAAGGCTGCCGATGAGGAACGCAGCGTCTTGAATGAGTAATTTATGAAATGGATAGCTTCTCTTTCAATTGCCTTAAACAAAAGATACCAATTAATACAGCATTAATATAAATAATTCATAAAAAATGAAAACTGACAATATAGTTGTTGTCACAAAGTTGTACCTGAACTTCTGTTCTAAATTCTTGCATGACCATTTTCCAACTGCTCATTTTGCGGATGTCAAAAAGGTCAAAGGAAACTTCCTCAATGGGTTCGACGAGGCGGTTTACACGGTGTAAAACCTCATCTATTCGCTTTGGATCACCCGTCACTGCTTTTAACTCCGGTCCAAAAATAATGTAGAACTCATCCAGAGTCTATAAGTGATTATTCATTTAGGAGAAGTTTATTGTCTGTGAGGAATATTTCCTTGGACTAATTCCTTCACGTAAAATAGAAAGTTATTAAATTAAATATGCTTGGTCTGATTTGGCTTACCTGCAAGATGTTATACAAGTCCTGACAGATTGAAGCCATATAGTCTGTTTTTTCAAACAGCTTTTTGCGATCAAATTCCCAGCGGGGATCTCGGTCTGATTTCTCAATCCGTGCACGGACCTCAAAATAACTGGCCTTCCACTGATCCAGGACTTGCTTTCCATCCTGAGCCTTGGCTTTGGCCACCACCCTCTTGTCTCTACAGAATATTAATGACTGAGGTGATTACAATCATTGTAACTTAAAATTTGTTTGTGTGTGAAACTTCTAATTTGATTAAACATTTAATAAAAAGTATAATCCTTTTTTTTTTACCCCAACAGAATTAATTTACAACTCAAATGCTACCTGCAACATTTCCTATTTTTGTGCATGTTACTGCTGGCTTGTGGTTTGAGCTACTTTTACATATTTTTCTTACTCACTTAAACAGAACACGGACATTCACAACTCTTGCAACCCGTTCAGACAGTTCCCAGGCAATGCGTTCCATCAGAGATTCCAAACGCTCATCTGTGTTGTAATGCCTGGATAATATCCAGATCATACGCAGCCCGTTCATCAGTTCAGGAATAGTGTCTAAGACTACTTTGAAATCCAGTCCTGTGACAAGGTTCTGTATATAACAAAACACTGATGAGAAACACTGTATTTTTGAGCCTCGTTGTTCTGATGACATCAGCTAATTTTGTTTTTCATCTTTTCCAAAATAAAAAAAGACAACATACAGATTCGAAATGAGGATGACTAAATAATTCATTTTTATATTGGGCTGCTTTGTTGTACTTGTACCTGAAGATGTCTTGAAAATTGAAACTGAATTCTCAAACTGAATTTTGAAACGCTCAAACTGATTTATTTTTTACTGTAGAGCTGCTTTGAAGTAACTGGTATTATAAATAAACTTGATATTTCTTTTAAAGACTACACATGGTAACTACTCACCCTGAAATGTCTCTCCACTGTGGTGAGGAATTGTACATTATTGACAGACTCCTCATGGTATTTGCTAAGCTCAGCTGTGGTCTTTTCCAGTTCCTGCATTATGAATGAGTCGGCACGGGTCATCACGTCCAGAATCTTCTTCACCACTTGCAGGTTCAGCTGCTCGCTCAAACTACCGAAGACAGCAACACGTTCACGCCAGAACTCAATTTCTGCCAAAGGACCAGGTCCCTTTAAAAGAGGAAGAACAATAAGTCAGTTAATTGTTAAACGTTCTGTTTAGGTTGCCCGCCATCACCAACGAAAAGTCGAAAATCACAACACAAAAAGAATTTCATCATGATTAGTTTCATCATGATTTCACAAACCTGTGGTTTCTTTCTTTTCTGCTCTTCAATGACAATTGTGATTTGTGTGTGCCAATTCATCACAGACTGCTCTAGTTTCTCCACCATGCCTGGATTAGACAAGAACACTTCCAATCCACCCTCCAAATCCATGTCTGGAATGTGCAGTTTAAATTCACCTATAACATAAATATCAAAATATTAAGAAGCACAACTGTTTTGAACCATGATAATAATCAGAAATGCTTCTTGAGCACCAAATCAACATTTTAGAATGTTTTCTAGACGATCATGTGACACTGAAGACAGAAGTAATGGCTATTGAAATGTCTGGTTTGCCATCACAGGAATAAATTACTTTTTAAAATATGTTCAAATAGAAAGCAGCTATGTAATACAATTTCACAATATTATTATTTAAATGTGTAATAGTACATGCAGTCTTGGTGAACATAAGGGACAACTCAAAAAACACTCAAAAAAGACCCCCAAACCGTTTAATAGTAGTATTTATGTGTGTGTGTGTATACATTTTTCTGACTCTGAAAGTGAAACTATAATACCTTCGAGCTGCTGTAGGGTTTGGTCTATGACCTGCAAGAATTTATGTGCGCTGTGGAGCAGATCATCTCGGACTTCAAAAGCCCCACGGGATTCTGCAGGCTGCTGTTTCTCATCTCCTGTTGTCTTGCACACAGTGTCCCTCTCTTGAGATCCAGCAACACCATGATAGCCACCATCAGTGAGCCTCAGCTGATTCACTGAGAGAAGAGGGATGTACACCTGCAAAGAAAGCATTCAATAAAGATACACACTTCCATAGTATAATTACTGATAATCCATTTATACGGGGATGAAATGTTTAGTCACACACATGGTTGAACAGCCCTCCAAGCATCATCAAGAGATGGTCATTCATCATGCCAAACTCAATAAGTTTGGGCATCAAATTATTAGCCTCGTTTATATCTGCAGGTTCAGTGATAGTTTCTGGATAGAATAAAACACCGGACACATCAGTTAAATAAGAAATATAATAACACACACACATTTTAAGAGCACTCCACATACCATTGGTGTTTCTCAGGAAGTAGAGGACATTGTATTTTTCAAACCTCTGTGGGATATTGTTCACGTCCACATGAAGCTCTATGTGATACACAACCTGAACCTCAATCTAGTGATAGAAACAATACAAATAAACACACAGATGAATTTCATAAAACAAGTTTGCAAAATAAGCTAGGTTTATTTCAGTTAGTCTGACTTATTGTCAGTTGATTTGGTTCAAAATAAGCCAAACTAACTGAAATAAAACTGTCTTGTTTGGTCAACTTGTTCAAACAGCTACCATTCTTACCTACCATTCTGTTTAATACATTTGTAAAATAAATAATAGATATTATTAATAAACTGAATTACATTGGGAGGTGGTTTATTCCCTTTTGTTGAATCTGACAGGCCCTCAACTGCAGGATCCTGACTCTGAGAGTCTTCTACATTTGAGGAGTCCTGGCTTTGTCTGTTTGGACCATTTCTGTTCTCTTCAGTCATGTGAGGGCGATGGCAAAGAAAAATAGAAAAAAAGAACAATTTGTAACTTTGAGCAATTTGCATTTATCATATTGATAATATTAACCATTTAGGAAGCACACTTACTGTCAGCAGGGGTTATGTCTTTGTTTGAGATGAGGGAACCTTCAGACAAAACTGATGGGCTTCTCTCAGAGTCATTTTCTAGATAGGGAAATAATTGTATTTTCAAAAACGTAAAATACTTGGTACCATTTGTTATTTAACATATTAGACCTTCCTTAAGACTTCTTATTAATAAGTGAGCAAAGTGATATATTTGACTTTTGAACTTCAGATCTCAGGCACGCGAAAGTCGTTAGAAACGGTTACATTGCGAATGGCAACAGATACATTTGCGTGGACATGAAAACGTACCAACAGGAATTTCCACTTCAACCTCTTCTTCTCGTATATTCTTGAAGAAAAAAAGCGCTGAGGGAGCCTCTTCCCCGGAGACTACGTTTAAAAAGTGCATGATTTTCTGCTCTTCCTCTCCATCACCGCGACTGAGTAACTCCTCAAAGCAGCCTGAATCAGGCAAGTCAAACATCAGACATACTGCGTTTTTAATCCACTCCACTCGGGGGTCATCGTGAGGCATTTTGGTTCTTCTTTGGGTGGGAATTACTACATAATACAAGTTTGTAATTTGTATGGAAAACTATTTAGACGTTCATTGTAGCAACCGAAAGCGCGCTCTGCTCTGGTTTGGTTGACGTTGCTATAACAACAGTAACAATGCGCGTCACGCGCGCACTGTTGACGGTGTTGTTTCCAGATCATCTTATTCATTTTATTCTGAATCACATTGATTATTAGAAATAGAGATAAAAAAAACGTATTATATAAAATCTATTATACATTTATTTTGATGTTCTGCTTAATTAACATTTAAGTCACGCTGCTAAAAGTAGACATGTAATTGTGTTCTAAACCGTGGTAACGTAACGTCTTTTATTTGCGTGTGTGTTTACTTTTCTTACGAGCTGTAACGTTAGCTTAAATTCCTTTATTCGTTCTCTGCGGTCTATCTATCCACTTCTTTTTACAACAGGGCTTTTCAACAAAATTCCACCAGGTGGCGTTCTGCCTTCTAACCACTGATTTCAGTGCTTCTAACTCGAGTTTCAGTTATAAATTGTTAAATCGATTACTTAATATGATCGTTAAAATCATAATCAGCTTAATTTCATTAAATGTTACTCATAACTTCCTATTTTGATTTTTGCATAACATCTTACATGACACGTCACTGTGAGCTCATTAAGTCATAATAAAAACTCAACAAGCATTATGAAAGAAACAAATATAATCCAGAAATAAATATAAGACACACTGAAGAATGAAAATTCCAGATACGGTATATGTACATAAGAACATTTATTTATACACACACACATACATACATAGAGAGCTGTTTTAGCAGCAAATTTAACTATTTCAATGTATGACTATTTTTACAGTATTAATCTTACATTTTAATGGCTAAGGATGAATTGTTCAAGATTGGGGGGACAAAAATTGTACATTTAAGAAGTGGTTTTACATTTTAAGAAAAAAACAAATAATCCCCATAACAAATATGAATTCTGAGGGAATATGCCCTCATCCATTCCTATGGTTGTTACAATAATACATTTCAAAACCTTTACATAAGTTTTAGCAAAAATGTGCTATAGTCACAGAATGTGTGCCCCAAATCAGGTCCTGGATTACTCCCAAAAACACACATTTTGTGTTTCCACAATCAAACACATCAGCTCATTAGTAGAGACTCCAAGTCCTGAAATGGGTCTGTCATACAAGGGAGATATCCTAAATGTGTACTGCTGTGTGGTACCAAGGCTGTAATAATTATATTACATTATATTGTAACTAATATGAGAAAAGCCTAACACACAGAATAATTGTGAGATTATTACATACACCTGCACTGATGAAACAGAATCAAGAAAGTGTTTTCTTTGAAGAACAAGATTGATACAAAAATATCTACTCCCTGACAAAGTCTACACAGTCTAACATATTTTCCCTGCTGCACTTTAACCAACATTTGGCACATATGTATCTAATATATGGCTAAAATATGTTTAGTCCAGCAAGAATGCATGTAAACTGTTACCATTAATGCCACATACTATGTGTGTTACCATTGAAAAATGAAAGCAGAAATTATAGTGACACCATGGTACCATTCATTTTTAGCATCATCTTCATAGAAAGTAGCAGATTTAGCTTGTACATTCACCGATCTGTGAAACTTTCCTATTCTTTACTTTTACAAAAGTACTAGAAGTAAGACTTTCAAGGGGATATTATGAGGAATTTCAAACACATCTTATGATCACTCATCTTCTCTGCCAGCTTATTCTCTAGCCATCTCCTGGGGCTTTTGTTGCTGATGTGTCTTTGGGTGTGTTTTTACTGTCCTCGCCACTTAAGCTCACAGCCACAGCCACAATAATGCCAAGCAGCACTGCAGCTACAACTGCTGCTATTATCACTTTGTACTTAATATTCTCCCATTGTTTCTTCTGTTTCACCTTAGTCGAGGTCTTTGAGAATTTTTCACTCTGAAAAGAAATAATTACAGTCATTAAAATAATAATAATTATATATAGAGAGATTCTTCATGACACAGAAGAGGAGATTTTTCTGAGTTAGAACTGACTTAATTTTTGACTATTACAAAGACTCTTTATCTGAAAAATAAGAGTGGAAAAACATGCAAGGCTTTGTACTTTTGTTTTCTTAACTGTAATTATAGTATTTGTTTGGACCAGTAACTGGCACCAACCACACAGTGTAAATCATAAATCATGCTTGTTCATGCAGGCCATATGAGAACTGACTGAGCCTGGCTTCCTGGGTTATTTTATTTATTTATGTTTCTCTTCATAACTAGTGTCACCTGTTAAGTTTTGGTTTCTTGCAACTGTTGCCTTTAGCTTGTTCAGTTAGGGTAAACACATTTGATCTGAATTTAACTGGATGACACTAACTTTGCAACATCAACATTGAACTGAATTGAGCTGAATAACGACATTACTGCAATTAACTCATTTCATAATTGTATATTTAACTTGTGATACTGACAGTTATTCAACTGAATTAAACTAAACTGAGATGAATAATAACACTATTGTGCTCCTTTACAGCTGAAATGGAGTTTGTTGCTTCATAACTGATACATTTCACAAGTTACATTATTTCCCCTTTTATTATTGTGTTTTTATTCACTTTTATGAAGCTGCTTTAAAACAACATGTATTGAATAAAGCTCTATATAAAAAAATGTGACTTGACCAACCAAGACTTCCAATGGAATTTTTAGTATGTTTATATGATAAAACATGAAACCAAAGTGAACTTGTTGCCTGACCGCATGACATGTGTTGCACAAACAGCCTGCTACACTATTACACAAGTTTTGTTCATTTCATAACAAAAGGAAATGGCTTTCTAAAATTAACAAGTTAAACTAAACTCAGGATGCAAATTGTACACTTTTTTCCATCCACCCCACCTAGACACTATTTATAGACTCCAATTTGACATGCCCTTGCTTTCCCTAGAAACACTTGAAATTCCAGACAAACCTGTTTATGATAATAAGATTCCTCAACAAACCATAAAACAGGATCATAGAAGTTAGAACCATAGAGTGCATAATTAATTGGGCATGCTTTTTGTCAAGCCGTTTTAAAGGCAAAAATGTCATTATATTTATTAAATGATAATATAAACTGTCAATATGTTAAAATAAACTAACATGCTCAAGTAATTTATCAGCTCGGTCCTCAAGCTCCCCGAGTTTCCCTGCACGTTCGTCAGCCTTGTTCATGTTATCCAACATGATAACTTTGATTTCCTCCACATCATCCTGGGCCTGACGGAGGCGGCCCTGCCCATTCTCCTGGAGACAGATTAAATAGATTTATTGGGAAACACAGAATGAATGGCAAACATCCTTAATAATACATAGGGTGCATTATCATCAATACATTTATGCAACAACTTCATTTTCTCTATGAGAGACTAAATTGTCCTATTAGATGTTAAACAGAAGAGAAATGCAATCAATGACTGATTAAAAACAAAAAAGACTTCCTGGACATCTCCCATGATAATAAGCTTGGAGTTCTGTTGACAACAAGCACTGGGAATGGAATTCTGGAACAGAGCCACTGCTCTCTCACAGTTTAAGATGGAACGGCACAGGGGAGAGACAGAGCAAGTTGAGCAACTGTGCATTTCTAGAAGCTATTGCACAAACCCACAATGAGGCCTTTGTGAAAACAACATGGCTGAGATCCACAAAATCCATGAGATTCATTTAGAGACTGTGACCTCACTGACATTAGCAGTCTACAGCATCTGACATATTGTGTTTATATCAGCTGAGTCAGAATGTTAATTCCTCTCTTTGTGCTCAGAAGGATGCAAGTGACATGAGGTCAAGGTTTAGTTGATGAGTGGCCCATCGTAGATGGGAAACTGTCACACAACGGTCAATTAAATTATTCATTTTACAGGAAATACCTCTTATTATTCATGCCATCTCACGTAAGAGCCGTACACAATAGAACAGTGGTTCTCAAAGATGGGTCACAAGTTTTAACAGGAACAGCAGGGATAAAAAACAATGCTGAATGCCAATTGTAAAAAATGCAACTAACATTATAATATTATTGTGTCTGGACTATCAAAATAAATAAGTTTATGTTTTACAAGTAAGAAGAAACTCATATATTGTTTTGTTGACACCGACTGAAGGCTAAACTTTAGAGTAGCGCAATGAGCATATTTTTTAAATATTAAAAGTATGAAATTTCAAGATACATTTATCATCGAATAATAGACCAATTAATACTTTTCAATGTTTTGATTTTAAGATTTTTTTTGTTTACATTTGTACTAGAAAGTAGAAACAATACATATATAATTGAACAAATATCAGTGTATAAATAAATAACCACATATGGATGCTAAAGCAAAACCAGTGATATAGCTTAATCTTATGAACAGAAAAATTTTTTTTTTTCAGAAAACAAGACTGTCATAAAATAAACCAAAAAATGGGCCACACACTGACAAATATCAGTGTATAAATAAATATGTAAATATCTGGATGCTAAAGCAAAATGAGTGATACAGTCTTATGGATTTAAGTAAACAAGTTTGCGGAAACAAGATTTTAGTCAAATGCAGCCATGAAATGGGCCACACATTGCACAATTGTAATATATTAGGTATACTATATAAATATTAATCTTTAAAATAGTAGAAGCACAAAAGCTCAAACAAAAACGTATTACAGAAAAGCATGTTGATGATCAGTTTTACATCTCTCTTTGCATATGAACAGAACTACAGGATACACATCTCTTTTTACATCCTTTCTTTGCCTCCTTCCTTCCCTTCCTTCCTCTCTCAATTCGACTGCTATTATGAATATGGGATTTCCTTGAGACTAGGCAAAATCCCCTCTCTTATGTGTTTCAACTAAACACAATGTGTCATGTTTACATTCCAAGCCACCTGAGATAAAATCAACCTCAATAAAGGTTAAAAAGCTTCTGAATGACATTCAAATGACTTTTAACATGGACTAGTCATGTTAAAAAAAATCAGACATCTTAAAAACTAAATGTTGACTGACTTGAACAATCAATGCTAATCAACTATTGCCCTATACTGTATCTTATCCCTCAAATTACGTTTGAGTGAAAACTGCTATTCTATATTTAGACAGTCAAAAAAGTAATCGTCTAGTCATCAAAATGAAAGTCAGTGTATAATTTCACTTTCATAATGCAGTGACAGTTGGTATAAATAAATATAGATGATGAAAGTAGCGTTAACTAAACCTGCTTAGCCCACAGCATTTAACAAACTTAAAACAACTGTTTGCAGTGTTTACATCGAGTCGACAGCATTTACCTAACGAAGATGCTTTTAAGTTGAATCTAAACGGCTTGCTTTTAAACGTTCTTCAGCCGTCACATGGCCATAGTTTTTATTTTAATAACTAATGGCATCTCCAGCTCAAAACGAAACAAAAAGAACGTAAGGTTAACGTTAAAGCTTCAAAGACAAAACAACTTACCACCATTGTTTAATCTGTCGTTGTTAATACACAATAAACTGTCGCCGCATATGCTGCATCTGAAAGATACACCACCAGCTGATAAGAGAAAATAACACAAGCTCGATATCTTACAACTTCACGCACGTCTTTAGTTTACAGAACTCTTCCAAGGCTTTAATCTTCTCTAAACTCTACTGCTGTAAGGAAGTGCCTCCCACACGTCACGCTGGGCGTGTCCTCGCACTGCGCAGCTGCGTGGAAGAGCATGTCGTGTACGCTCTCCCGACTTGCTATGCTGCCTGACTCTGGCTGTAACTTATGCTATTGTTTTTGGCCATGTATCAGAATGTAGTGATGGTGAAGTGAAGCGTTCTGAACCAATGATGCTTTCAACCCAATTGTTTCGGAAAAAGGTTCATTACTCGAAGCTTTTTAAAACGGTTCATGCTGTGGCCATCTTGTGGTCATAAAAAGGAATAACACCTTCCAAAGTGCTGTTATTCATTACAGCTGCTGGTTTCACATCTGGTTCTTGTACTGATTCCTTGTATTAATTTATTGTATAAACATAATGGCCATTGTCAAAGTCATTCATTTGTGTCGGTGTACTGCCACTAAAATAATTAAAATAAATCAAACATAAACTCATGAATTAGATCTGTGATCTGTGTTCAATGTTAACTCTGCCTCGGTCCTTAGACTGTTAGACCCTTAGACATGGGCAAAGTTCATTTGACCTTAATATATAAATTAGGATAAAAAGAATAGCTTTTTGTCGAGGGAACCAGTTTCATGCTAGCAGCCGATCCACCTACAGAGTGACATCATAGCTCCCCCACTCTATTCCTTAGTACAAGTTTGTCTCAAAAGTTTTGTGAATAGGTTTTAAGAAAAAAACTATTAGCTAAAAACTTTTACTGCTACTTAGGAGACCTCTTAGTGGTAAAATAAAATGTTTTGTGACAGAAAATGTCCTTCAGGTTTCACAAATTCTTTGGTTTTCCAGCATTGTTTTGTGTATTTGAACCCTTCCCAACAATGACTGTATGATTTTGAGATCCGTCTTTTCACACTGAGGTCAACTGAGGGACTCATATGCAACTATCAAAGAAGGCTCAAATGCTCACTGATGCTCCTGAAGGGAAAACCATGCATTAAGAGCCGGGGGGGGGGGGTCCTTTTGCTTTAATTACTGCCTCAATTTGGCGTGGCATGGAAGTGATCAGTTTGTGGCACTACTGAGGTGGTATGGAAGCCCAGGTTTCTTTGACAGTGGCTTTCAGCTCATCTGCATTTTTTGGTCTCTTGTTTCTCATTTTCCTCTTGACAATACCCCATAGATTCTCTCTGGGGTTCAGGTCTGGTGAGTTTGCTGGCCAGTCAAGCACACCAACACCATGGTCATTTAACCAACTTTTGGTGCTTTTGTCAGGTGCCAAATCCTGCTGGAAAATGAAATCAGCATCTTTAAAAAGCTGGTCAGCAGAAGGAAGCATGAAGTGCTCCAAAATTTCTTGGTAAACGGGTGCAGTGACGTTGGTTTTCAAAAAAACACAATGGACCAACACCAGCAGATGACATTGCACCCCAAATCATCACAGACTGTGGAAACTTAACACTGGACTTCAAGCAACTTGGGCTATGAGCTTCTCCACCCTTCCTCCAGACTCTAGGACCTTGGTTTCCAAATGAAATACAAAACTTGCTCTCATCTGAAAAGAGGACTTTGGACCACTGGGCAACAGTCCAGTTCTTCTTCTCCTTAGCCCAGGTAAGACGCCTCTGACGACAACTGTAGCCAAATTCCTTGACACGTCTGTGTGTGGTGGCTCTTGATGCCTTGACCCCAGCCTCAGTCCATTCCTTGTGAAGTTCACCCAAATTCTTGAATCGATTTTGCTTGACAATCCTCATAATGCTGCGGTTCTCTCGTTGGTTGTGCATCTTTTTCTTCCACACTTTTTCCTTCCACTCAACTTTCTGTTAACATGCTTGGATACAGCACTCTGTGAACAGCCAGCTTCTTTGGCAATGAATGTTTGTGGCTTACCCTCCTTGTGAAGGGTGTCAATGATTGTCTTCTGGACAACTGTCAGATCAGCAGTCTTCCCCATGATTGTGTAGCCTAGTGAACCAAACTGAGAGACCATTTTGAAGGCTCAGGAAACCTTTGCAGGTGTTTTGAGTTGATTAGCTGATTGGCATGTCACCATATTCTAATTTGTTGAGATAGTGAATTGGTGGGTTTTTGTTAAATGTGAGCCAAAATCATCACAATTAAAAGAACCAAAGACTTAAACTACTTCAGTCTGTGTGCATTGAATTTATTTAATACACGAGTTTCACAATTTGAGTTGAATTACTGAAATAAATGAACTTTTCCACGACATTATAATTTATTGAGATGCACCTGTAAATTAATACAAACTCATACAATAATATAAATTTGTTTACCATTAGTGTATTAAGATTTAAAATGAGAGAGAGGAAGTTAAAAAAAAACATCATACCCGCTTTTGCTGAGAGATCAAATTTTTATTTACAAAATATCACATTTCCCATATTTGTTTATGCTAATAAGACTCAAATCCAAGGCACTTAAATGGTTTTTAAATTATTACTTGTAGTAGATGATTAAAAAATGATTACATTTCTTGATCAAAAAGGTTTGTTTATAATAATGAGGGTGAACAACACAAAAATGCTTAATGGAAGCAACATGAGATACAGCATAATAAGAATAAGGTTTACAAACATTCAACAGTCAAGTCATTCTGACTACACATAGACATCCAATGCTTTGACCTCTCCGAAGTAAAGTGCATAAAGCTACCCAGCAAACAAGAACATTCAGAGAAGTGATGTTTCATTGAATTGAGATGTGTAAAGTGTTAGCATTTTTAAATAATAACTGCAAATTGAAAAACTGAAATCTACAGTACATGCTCTAAAACATTGGTCTCAAACTCAGTTCCTGGAGGGCCACAGCTCTGCACAGATTTGCTCTAACCCTAATCAAACACACCTGATTCAGCTAATCAAGGCCTTCATGATCACTAGAAACTTCCAAGCAGGTGAGAGTTGGAGCTGGTTGGAGCTAAACTCTGCAGACCTGCGGCCCTCCAGGAATTGAGTTTGAGACCACTGCTCTAAAACATTCCTCCGTTCTAGAAACAGGAAAAAGTTACACGTCTTGGGTTTCATTAAGATCCCGCAGTGCAAGGCCAAACTTTTGAAGCAGTACTCTTAAATTCTGATTACAGTACTGACTGCATGTGGAACAGTGCAAGTGTAACACTGCATGTCAAATTCAATGCAGTGATTTGAGGATACAGAAAATATCCATCATTCCTATCTAAATGACCTTGTTCGGGTGCTCTTGTTCCAATGAAAAATGTTATTTCATTCTATAGGACGAAAACCAGTTTCTCTGTTTCTGAAGGTTGGGGCATTGACAATTTTCAATAAAGATTTAAGACAGGAAATTTACCCTAAACATCTTACAATTTTATAATAGTGTTTTTGGGAAATGCAATAGTTATAAGAACACATTTTTGTTTGACTTTTTCCAAATAACAGTTGTGGGCAAAAGCACAAAGACAGTAACCCATCAAATACAAAATAGAGACACTTGAAGATCTAAAAGTATTCCATAATTACAAGTAACATTTTATGTAATCGAATCTAACAGTCTTAAATATACTTCATAATTCAATAGATAGAACTTTCACCCATTACATTCCCGAATCAATGCCAGTATATGACTATTTCTAGGGTACCTTCATTATAAATAATATTGCAAGTATTTGCATATACCTGTGGCATTTAATCAGGCTTTAGAGAACCATAAAGATAGCTGAAGTGGCCACTAGGATGATCTTTCAGGAGGAGAGAAGCATGAAAACAGACAGCATTGCGTCTATAGACTATTCAAAATCCTTCACTTCAAGGTTTCGAAGCTGTCATTATGGAAGCTACTCATTTTAAGGTGGTGTGATACCATAAGATATGAAGGTATATGAGCTAAATGTGCAAATAAAATATGTGTGTGTGTGTGTGTGTGTGTCCTGAAGTTATGACTTGTGCTAGTGTGTGGACATGGTGGCATATATCTGTATGTGTATGTGAGAGTGTTTGTAACTAATAGAAATCCTATGGTGGTGGTGGTGCCAGAGTAGGTTTGGATGCGGGAGTACTGGTTGGGATCACACCAGTAGCAAGGAATATGATAACCAGTACAATGACCAGGACTATCACAACAATAAGTACAATCAGTTTCACGTTCTTCCACCAGTAAGCGCGAGCAACCTTCTGAGAGGTGTGCTTGAAGTTCTGGGCCTAAGAAGCAGGGAAAAAAGACCAGTACAATGTCAGCTAGAGTGGGGCTATAGCTGCATACATTAAAAGTGTTTTTTTTTTTTACAAAAGATTTTTATTTCAAACAAATACTGATTTTTGAACTTTGTATTCATTATAATTTGAAGCACAGCGTATAGGTAATGTTTCTTGAGCACCAAATCAGCATATTAGAATGATTTCTGAAAGATCACGTGACACTAAAGATTGGAGTAACGGCTACCGGAAATTCAGCCTTGCCATTAAATAATTATTTACATTATAAAATATATTAAAATAGAAAACAATTATTTAAAATCAGAATAATATTTCACAATATTGCTTTTTTAATCAAATTTTTTTCATGAATGAACATAAGAATATTTTTTCAAAAGTACTGAAAAATCTTACTAATCCTAAAATTATGAATAGTAATGTACGTGTGCTGGGATTACAGCTGTAATATGTGATTAGAATCAAAGTTTTTGTACTGAAAGACACACCCCAGCTTCCAGGTCTTCAGTTTTACCCATCAGATCATCCAGTCTTTCTCCACGGGCCAAGATCCGATCGACATTCTGGGTCATAATATCCTTGACCCCATCCACTTGAGACTGCAGAGATTTAACTTGATTCACATCCTGTGTAGACTCTCCTTCGCTTGGTTCCTGCAATGAGAAGAATAAAAAACCAAAACATGATCAAAATAGCTCCAAGAATATGAAAACGTTTGTAAAAAGTTATTTTGGGCAAAAGCCAATAAACCTACGTTTAAAACAAAAAACAAAAAAACACTTAGTTATATAAGCTTATCAAAAACATACGACTAGTTACTACGACTAGTATGTTTTTAAAATAATCTCAAAAGTGACCCTGGACCAGCCATAATGGTCTTTTTTTTATTGACAATGTATACATAATCTGAAAGCGGAATAAATAAGCTTTCCATTGATGTATTGTTTGTTATGAAATGACAATATTTGGTCGTGATATAACTATTTGAATATCTGGATTCTGAGGGTGCAAAAAAATCTAAATATTGAGAAAACCGCCTTTAAAGTTGTCCAAATGAAGTTCTCAGCAATGCATGTAATATTATTCAAAAATTAAGTTTTGATATATTTAGAGTAGGAAATTTACAAAAGATCTTCATGGAACATGATTTTTACTTAATATCCTAATGATTTTTGGCATAAAATGTATTGTTGGCACAAATATGTAATTAATGATTTGATTGACAGCAGTGGTTCTTGAGGCAAAGATGTTCAATATGAAGAGATCTAAAATATGACATGAATGTATGCATGAAACACTGTCTAACATATAACAATTTACACACACATAAAATGTGAAAACATCAAAACCTTGTCTTTTAAAATGCATGAATATATGGAGAGCTACATTTAATCAGTCTGATATAAGAAAATTCATGATTTAAGCAATTAAAAACATACAGTAAGGGCTGTTATACAATGCTGCCCATTTCTATATTCAATAAAACATTAATCTACATTATATGAAAAACTGTGCACAGTAATGCCTTTAGATGTGAGATCATGTGTGATATTGACAAAAGCGATGAAACAAGATAGCTTTTCACATTCACACCTCAAAACATTCACACCTCAAAACACTAATAAAGTACTGTACCACTGCTAAACGCAGCGCAAAACCCCTTAATAACCATATTTTACATTGTTCAATTTGCCATTTGAGTACTTTTCCCCCCATGTTTAGCCACGTTAAACACCTTGAAGTCCTCTTGCACTGCTGAAACGTCATAAACAGAAGGTGTAACCAGGAAACCAAAAGCAATGCTGCATGACTACCTGTCCAACCCTTTCTATTCTAGTCTCTGGCTGAATGTTTTGGTGTCACAAGGCCTTCAGTATGGCTGAAAGCTATTAGGTAACATTGGATACTGATGGCCTTTAAATACCATTATTGTGGCAAAATGGGGCCATGTGATATCTTTTACAACAATGAGATGATGACAACAACATAATACAAAGTAAAAATGTACCCATCTTCTCCCTCTAATACCAGCAGCCAAATGTTTTCAAGATGAAACATCACAATTTCAAACCACCAGTTCTTCAAAATACTGTCGAAGAACGACATTTAAACCACATTATCACAAAAAATAGCAGAGGATGTCTTATATTGTGGTACTGTAGAATTTTACACACACACACACACACACACACACACACACACAAAAGGTCTACTGTTGATCAAGTCAAGCCAGCATGCGGATCTCACACTTATACTTCACTTCAACAGTCAAAGGCGACGTGTGATGTGATCAGCATATTTGTAAACTCTAGTAAGAATATATTTAAATTGATTAAAATGTCATAAGTGTTGAGCTCAACAGTTGGTTGTCATTTAACCGGTTATGCTTCACAGCTCAAGGTAAATTGAATCTGTCTGTGTAAACAAATCTGTACAAGTTGCCATGCAAATTGGATGAAGCTTACGTACAAAAGTATTATCTAAACAGCACATTTGTTTCAGAAATATCAACCAAATTATCGACGTTAACTCACAACAGGAACGTAGAAATAAGTATAACTTGAAAAACGAGCTTCGCCCTGTTTTGAGTGCGTCAACCCATATCATCAACCTGTAAAACAAAAACGTTCTGCTCTAGCGTAACATTTCTACTACTAAAAATAATATCATTTACACGGACACAGATAGGAACCGAGTTTACACGGCAGATTAGTTCGTTTTGAATTGAATAAGCGATGCAACAACAAGAAGCACCTGTTGACTATTGTTCATCTCGTAACTTACCGTACTATTTTGATCAGCCAACCCCATGGTTTCACTGTTTGGTGTTTTAAATTCGTCCACGTAAAAAGAACAATTAAACTTTATTCTTTGGAGTTAAAATGTTTGTAACCGTTTCTTCGAATGACCGACAGATGTAAACCGCGTAAACACTTCCTGGTCTTAATTCAGTCCTTTCCTCCATCGAACGAGTTGGCTTTAGTCCACCTCTAGCGTCACCTCCCATAACATCATGTAGAGGACGCTGGATTCATGACGCAGAAACACCGGTCAGGTGAGAGCGCGGAGACTCTTATCAGCCCTCAACATTTCTGCACCTCAGGAATGACAGGATTGTTCTCGTAAAGCCGGACAGACCAGTGAGTCAACTGGACTTTTCAAAAAAAATATTACTACTTATTTGTGACCTGCCCCCCACCCCATGTTTATGTCATGATAGTTTGTTTTTAAAGTAGTCTTAATATTTTAGGGCAAAACGATTAGACAAAACTATTTTCTTCCGCCAATGTAACAATTGGCTCCACCTGAATGCCTTAAGCATTACATGTATTCATGTCGAGCAGTATACCATTCCAAAATGGCTTCATACTAGAAAATAATACATAAACAGATTAACTATTCAATACTTTGATAAGTTTTATTTTTTTTAATCAAATGTAGAACAAAAATCGAAAACAAAACCAAGTCATAAAATGAAGTTTTCACTGTAAAAAAGTTATCAAAACAGTTCAATCTTAAAAGCAATCATATTATTCATGCACTGCAACCCATGTTTATTTCCTGGTACATGTTTTTGAGCTTTCAGTTTTGTACAAACACTTAACATGATCCTGACATCATCCTTCTCTTGACTATACTGTTTTGGCCCCACATAGGTATTTTAAATTACAAAGAACATAAGAAACTGCATTTACATTTTGATACAATTAAAGACTTTTATATAAAAGATCTGTATCAGTTTTCAGTGGCCTTGTTTAATGATGATATCGGTCATGCTGTCAATCTTGTACAGCTCCAAATTCTGTTGATGGAAAGAAGAGCTTTTAGATTTACAGCAATCAAGTGTTGTGATCATTCAGGAGATCACAAATATTTAAAAAACATGTTTCCTCATGTAAGCTACAAAATATTCAATGCATTCTAATAATGCAAGACACATAACTATAAACTAAAGACAACATGTTATTATTAAATCATTCCATATAACAGAGTACCCACTTTCTCATTAGCCAAGTGCAGAAGGGCCACAAAAGCCAACGGTACTGAGAGATTGCTAGCCATGGTTGAGGGAAGCCTAGGGGGGAAAGAGAAAAGAAGAGTTTATGTACAGTATATGCAAGAAAAATGTCAATCCTTAGTATTTCTTCCATGAGCTAGAACAGTGAAAAACACATAGCACCGAGTTTAAACAAAAACTGTACCTTTGTACAAGATTCCTGACAGACTGGCTGAATGATTTTTCTCCAGGTACTTCTGTCGTTGTTTCCTCACTGTCAACCTGCTAGAAATTATAATTTAAGTAATAATAAAAAGTTCTAAACTTAACTAAAACACACTGAAAAATTAAAATAAAAGAGCTTTAATAAGCCCAGAAAGTTACAATTACAAACCTTTGCTGGTTTTTCAGGACTCTCTGTTAGGAGACCCCACATGGTGGTCTTCAGCTTCTTCATGTCCATCTTTTTGGCCATCTTGGCATAGTTTATCTCAATAGTGTTTACCTAGAGCAAACAGTAAATACAATTAATTCATGGGTTATCCATCCAACACATTTGAAATAAAAACAAATAATGTAGTGTAGTAGCCCAACATCTCTACTCTCAACTTACCTTGTGAGGCTCAGGGACGAGACAGTCCTCTCCGTATGTAGAGATGTCCACTGAGTTCAGAGAGAAAGGGGTCAGTTGGTCTGTTTGGTAGTCATTGGATCCAAAGCCTTCAGCATCCTCACTGTCCCCTTCCTGTTCACAAAAACCATCGTTAAACAGACCATCTTCACGACCACCTATGACATGTAACAGTAGTGTGTGGTCTACCTGAAGACCAGGACAGAAGTTGGCTGTGTCATTGGCGTTGTTGTAGTCATACTCTACATCCTGACCCAGCTCTCCTGATAATCTTTTCTTTCCTTCTGCGCTGAGCTGGAGGGAGAAAATAATCAGTCATATTTGTAAGCTAAACAAAAATGAACCAAATTGGCAGTCAATCTCCTGAACAGCATTCTTCTAACGTTGTTTTAGGTGTGCCACAACCAATATTATGTAGGGTACACAGCAATGCAGACAGGAGTATTAAACATTCAAGCACTTACTATGTTGGAGGGTTTGAGGCTGAGCTGTGACAGGTTACTGGGTGGATACTGGAAGTCTGCTGGAAGTGTGGTTTTCTTATTGCTGGTGTTCAAAGCTGATTTACTAATAGTGGTTGCTGCCTGGAAATAATCATATCATTGTCACTTTGTCGCCAAGTAATCTGCTGCTTACTTGTACAAGCTTTTGCTAGAGGGTTTAAATTGCATAGTATGAATTGCTGTTATAAAATGTTTTGTCCGTTATGGAAGTCATGAAAAGACATATGACAATTAGCAAATGCAAACTTACTCTAGTTGTCCGAAAGTAATTATGAAAGTTGATATCTCCCTTAAAGTCAATTATGAGAGGATTCTTTGGTGCTCGTTTCTGAGGTTCATTGTCTGGTTTGTGATCCTCTAGACAGGATAAAATATAAATTGGGTGAAAAAAGGCTCAAAGAAAAGCAAGAAATTAAGAAAGTGATCAAATCCACTCGGTATTTTGTGTAGTTAAACACTCCTAGCTTAATCTATGACTTACGCTTATGTCCAGGTTTGAAGAGCCAGTAGCCAGGTCCAACCCAGGTGGCCATGGTCCTGGGACTGAAGTACGAGTACTCTCTGGGCTGATCAGACAACTGCAGACACATGGTGGCAATATCCACCTTGCCAATAGGAATAACGCCCCTGTTAATAACACAAATACGCCCTACAGTGAATAGGCATAAAAAAACAGCACAGAATAAATTTTGATGTAAATGAAATGGGTTAATCTGAAGAGTCAGAGACGTAAAATACAACATAAATCGTAGCAGCTAAGGTAAGGATGAGCTTAGGTTTCATGTCTAAACTGTCAAACTGTCTGTAACTTATTCACACATTGTGAATAGAGTGTGAAACAGTCGGTTTGCATACAACAATTACCAAACATTTGGTGTCAAAAACATTTGTAAGCACTAACCGTCCTTTCTGAGGGCTCTTTGAACAAGCTTCTCGGTGCTCCTTAAACTCCTCACAGTCTCCCGGTCTGCCCTCATCCACATCTGCATCAAAATTATCCCCAAAATCTGGACCCACATCCTCATCTGGCTCAATGTCTGCATTGACATCGAATGCGTGCTCTCCCTGCTTCATATTCTCAAGAAGCTGGTTGAGGTTTGTGGTCTATATTAACAATAAGAATGAGAGAATCACATCAGTTTAAAACACTTAATAGCACACTGTACATTTAAAAAAATATATATAATTGTATACTTTTTCCAGCAAGGATGCATTATATTGATCAAAAGTGACAGTGAAGACATACATAGCGTTACAAAATAATTAAAAAGAAAATGCTGTTGTTTTGAATTTCATCAGAGAAATCTGGAATAGAAAAAGTATCCAAGAAACAAAGATTCTAAACTGTCTCACCTGTTCAGGAGTCCATCTTGTAAAGGAGAAATCTTCTAATGATGGACAAATTGATCTGTCCTCTAGAGTCTTTAAATGACCTGGAAGAATTAAAATGAATTAAAAAGTGTGGTCATACCTCACAACACATGCAGAAACATTTAGGCTATGAATACAGAATATTACTTAGTAAACCCAGGACTAAACGGCTCCATGACTTTGAACGGAGTGTGATATGTAAAGCCAGTTTACCTATAAACGGTGAGGCAGGAACATGCTGACGGGGCACCTGCACAGGAGGCAGTTGTGACTTCAGCAAGGTCATATGTGAAGGGAAACGCAGCTCACAGCGACTGTCTTCACTGAACAGCACAGAGAGGAACACTCCTGCTGTACTGTTCTCGTCAAAGGAAGAGGCCATTCTCTGGAACATGGGGTCCACCTGTGCAAAAGAATGTTTTAGGTCTTCCTAGATTATGTCACCTTCAAAAATGCTTAGGATCTTCACTCAATATTTTGGGAACATTTTAGTTGTATTGCTGTCTATGCAAGGTCTGAGAGATCTCTTTTGATTTCATCAAAAATATCTTAATTTGTGTTCCGAAGATGAACGAAGGTCTTCCGGGTTTGGAATGACATGAGGGTGAGTAATTAATGACATAATTTTTATTTGTGGGTGAACTATCCCTTCATAGCATGATTATCTATAAAGCCACTTTGAATATTAGAGTATTGTGAGAAGTGCCATCCAAATGAATTTGACTTGTCTTCACTTTAGTCATATTATTCACCTCACACTTCATCTCCGATTCAGAGAGATTGATGTTACTGAGGTTCTGCTCCACGGTCTTCTTCGGAGGTCTTTTCTTAGTCTGTTTAGCAGCCACCTTCTCTCCCTGACCACCCTCTGCTACCTCAGCCTCCTCCTCGCCATCTTGACCTGGAATGAGATGAGAAATTATTAATACTGTGCAGGATCCTAGGCCAGAGCATGACACCATTCATCCACCAGGAAGACAGCTACCATCTAACCCACTCCGACCAATCCAACATACAGCAAAAATAATCCTGTTATCTATGTTCTCGTAATATTCAAGTTCTCGAACAATATCCCATGACTCTAACAAATACTCACTCTCTCTTGGTTTGGTCTCAGATCCCAAGCCTCCTAGAACTCTGTAAGCATCAGCGTGGACTGCATCCACCCTCACCGCGTAGATTTTTGTGCTGGCATCCAGGGTCCCAGCTGCCACCTAGATCAACCCACCGACACGATATTGATTTGATAATGCATTTAAACTGGTGCTCAATAAAAATTATGCAAGTTTCTACCTTGAAGTTGAGCTCGGAGTCTTTCTGCTTGAGAATGTCTGCCATGTAATCAATGAGGTGTAGGCCAAATGCATTCTTTGTGGTAATTTTCTGTAAAAAAAAAAGACAACAAGTAATAGTGCTGTTGCATTTCAAATGCACACAAAGCAGTAAAGTACAGCATACGTAAATATCAACTCACATTTTCAGTGGAGAGCTTGATGCAGGTAGAATAATGCTCAGATATCTGTGCGGATGACAGCTTAGGGACAGCAGCAGGTGTGCCTGCAGTACTATGGTAAAGAGAAAAAAACAAGTTTGTACTCTGTGCTAGCTTATTTTCATTTTGCAGCTGAACACTGGATTTTAACTCACCTGTGGCTACCGGCCTCGTTAATGGAGGAGTCGGTCACTCCGTGAAGGTCGATGACCTTGGATCTGCGTCTTTGACGTCTCTCCTGTTCATCGTCGTTTCGCTGGATATTATCCAGCAGAGGTGTGCTGGTGGCCGACAGCACGGCTTTGTGTCCTAAATGCCGGTGAGGACCACTGTAGTGGCCGGGATGTCGGGGTACTGAAAGCGCTCATAACGAAACTATGGAACAATAATAATTTGTTATGCATCAATACATCACCATGTAACGTTAGCGTTTTCACCAAGTTAACTTACAGTCTGCTCAACAGTAACGTTACAGTTAGCTGGTAAACTCCGGAGACCTCGCTATGTAACTTAAACAACTGCAAGTAACATTTATTTAGCTGCTTCAGATAAGTTAATATACTTTATATGAAGTCAGACGTTTATAAACCTAAAGGGAATTCATACATGCAAACGCTTCAGTTTCAGAATTCAATAAACCGTTTTTGAACCCTTCTTAGCTAACGTTAGCTAGCGCTAAGCACGCTTCTAAACAAGAACGAGATTAAAATTATAAACTGTGGCTTTAAAAACGTACCTCAGATAAAGTACAAACAACAAGCGTTCAAATTACCTGCGATTATCTGACGATTTTTAAGCAGTACAACCGATCCAAACTTTCTTTATTCCGTCTGTTTAGACAACCATTTGAAAATTAGCGCCGAACAGTTACACGCGTCATCAGTGATGTCATACGTACAGACGTAAACGTCAGATTGTGCGCAAAATACTAAAATACTTTAATTTTATTCCACAATAACGGTCAATACAATGCATATTTTATTTGAGTACACTTATTTGATTAAACAATTTATTTGTTTTCTTTAATTAGCATGCATTAAAAGTTAAACATGTGAATTATTTATTTATTTAGAAGCAATCAAAACCAACAAAAGAGCAACAACATGCAAGTATTACAAGTCTGGTTAGCCTAACGCAGTACACGTAGGAAGGTTTTTTTATGAAACGAGTATGTAAAATATAGAAAATGAAACTTATTTAGTTTTACAAGAAAAGCTAGCAGTTAGAGAATAAATATGCAATTGATAGAGGGTCAAATGTTTGTGTTTTTTAAATAAAAATAATTAGAAAAATATAGCTAGTAATGCCATTTAACAAATCACTTTCGTTAAGTTTGATTTATTTTAAGAAGTTAATATTGGAATTAATTGGTAAAGGCAATATGAAAAAGCAGCATCCTACCAAACTCTGTGACCGTTGTTGACGAATTTCTCATTGTCCGCTAGATGGCAGTAAATTCGTTTCTGTCAATTCTGTACATTGTTCCTTGTGATTAAACTGAATGATTCGAGTGTCAATCAGACATAATTTAAAAATACAAACAAAATAAAAATAAGCTCGGTAAGTTTCCAGTCTGACTCTGGAGGTCATCTAGTTGCTTTGCTGAAAACATCACTATTACTCATACAGTAACCCCGGTTTCACAGACGAGACTTAAACCTAGTCCTAGACTAAAATGTAAATCTGAGCTGTTTCAACTGAAAGCAAACTTCCACTGACTGATCTTAAAACATGTCAGTGCCTTTGTTTTGTCTTAAGATGCTCATCAGTAATGCTTTTTTTCTAAGGCATGTTAATAAAAAACTTAAATGTCCTAATTGAACTATGGCCTAATCCTGGTTTAGGCTGTCAACCCTGTCTATGAAACCGGGCCATAGAGTAGCCTAAATTTAAGGCTAAGTTTCATAAGAGAAACGCACATAACGTTCTATTTGTATTTGTTTGATGCACCTAAATATTCGAACGTTGTGTTATGCTTTTGATCTTTAGATTAGCCTATTTATATTACATGGTAGGATAAAATGGGGAAAGAAATCCCAGTCAAAGAGATTCGTTTGAAAGGCGAATTCATTCATATTAATATTTAATGCCCATTTATAATTAAAAATATATCATAATAACAACACCGTGAATGCAAATTGAATTATTTAAATTAAGTAGCCTATAGGGTTTAATGAAAAGTGAAGATCTATAATAACCCCATTATTTAAATAAGTATTGCATTTAAAAATAATAACACTAGTAACACTTGGGGCCAGCATTGCCAATTCTGGGAGGAGTCAGACATTTAAACCCACGGGTCTTATTTATTGGTTGTTGAAATAAAAACTATAAATGTACAAATGTGTCCACAATTCCTTCATAAACAAATAGACACAAAAACCTCATTCAGCATAATACAAGGTCATAGATCACTGTTTACCAGAGACACAAAATTAGATCAATTAACCTCAAATCTGTTTCGACTGACTAAATCTCACAAATGTTGACATTTGGATGAAATGTCAAAATTAAAAATAGCATAGCCATTTATCAAAAGTGTTGAGATAAGATGATGTGCCGCCTATGGTCAAGAGACAAAAAAACAACTTTTATACCATGGGGGGCATCTTACTCTATTCTATTCTATTCTATTCTATGTTGAATGAATGTAAATTAATCATGGCTATTGGTGTTATAGAAGTGACCACAAGGATTCCATTTAAAAGGACAGCTGTGTAAAGATGAGAAAAATGAACAGAATTTTCATTAAAAAAAATATATATTTTTTATTGGATTGAAGTCCTGGATAAAAGCCAAACTCCTCTGTTTACCTCTATTTAACAGCAGAGTAGATAAAAGAGGTTTATCTATATATTGGACCTTGAGGTCTGCGTTGGTAACCTGCCTGGATAAGAGGCAAATACCTGCAGTGTGATCACTGATATATTTTAAATGGATTGCTGGAGGACTCGGTTGAACCATCAAGAGAATATCTTCCTCCAAAACGGGAAACCAAATAGCCAAGAGAGGGAGCAAGTGTGCACATGGCCAATGTATATCATTAACTATGGCATTCACCCACGTTAAATGTCAATAAGGCTAGCTGGTGGGGTTAATCGTGAATGAGTTTGCAGATAACACAGCTGTATATGTAACACTGACCCCAATATATAAACATAACCAGATCTGCTTTGTGAATTAATGCTGATTTGGCTTTTCTTTCCTTGCTTGTGTTTTTTTTTGTCAGCCTCTCTGTCTCTTGTTTTCTTCCAATTTCCTTCTTCCTTCCTTCACATAGAACCATATAATCTCATACAGGAAACTCTCTTTCCTGTAAGCTTTAATGGCCTAAAGAGCTTATTTTAACCTTAAAATCAGCTGATGTGTATTGAAGCAAAGTATGAGCCTGCTAGCATTGACTTTGGTGTCAACACCGCTTCACGCCACAGAGACCCAACTCCTGCAGTCCTGCAGATAAAGATACATATTGATTTTATTTGGACTGTGAATACCTCGAGGAGAGAAATGAGCCTGGAGGTCTTTCCTTTCTGAGTCAGCTGGTGGTGACCTCTGGTCAGCTTTGTGATTGACACATTCATTATACTGCATATGTTGCCACAGCAAATCTATAAGGATAAACACTGCAAATCTATTAATGCAGGAACTGACGATGAGACCACAAAAGAGTTACAGGGTGAATCAAGGCTAACAGGTTTTTCACAGTGCTAAAATAGTCACTTTAGAGTGACAGAAACAAACTTAAAGGCAGTCACAGCAGGAAGAAGGAGAAGATGAAGGCCTTGAACTCCCGAGTTACAGCAGGCAGGATTTTATTTTTCACCATTCTAGTTGAGTAATCCTCTGGTTAAAGGTGCAAACGGCATGGAAGACATTTCAGAAATGTTTATGATTGGCATTGTCCTCTTCTGACACTGCCTTCAGTTAGGAAGAGAGCGAGGTGGCCTTGAATTTGGTATTTGATGTATTTTGGTATTTGAAGTCTTAATCAAATGAAATGTTTTGATATCCAGAGTTTAACCTGCTGTAAATATCTTATTATTCCCTGCTTAGCACAGTGCCAGTTATTTAAAAACACGGACATGCAATTCTGTTTATGTAGAGTTGCGGACAGAGATCTTGAAAATATAATGGATCATTCTAAAACGTATATTAATTACATAATACATAATTACTATATTGTTGTTTCTTTATTCTGGCTTCAGTAATTTCCTAAACAGTAATTTCCTGCTCTACTAGTTTGTTCTCTTTTCCCTGAAGAGTTTCTGGGAAAGAAAAAAAAACACTGAATGGGAAGGAAAGGCTGGACTGAATTACTTTGAATAAATTAGGAGGATCATGTAGCTTACAGTTGTTGTTTTATGAGCTATATACAGGTATATCTAAATAAAATGTGTGGTGGACAGACTTTATTCGTCCCAGTAAAGCATTTACTGCCATTTTTATTTCTTATTCATTATAGTCTCATCTGACAACGTTTCCTTTTTAAGTATGTTAATCTTGATCTGCATGACTTTGCCAGTCTTTACTGAGATAAAGAACACAGCAGCCTATTCATTGCAAAAGCTCTGGAGGTTTCTCATCTGTGATTTTCTTCTCAGGTGAGGGTTACATCTTGATTTCAGCAGGTTCTTCTGCTGTGTGCAGAGTTAATTAAGGGGGAGTCTGAGAGAAACAAATGTCATTGTGCTCCTCGTGTCCCCACTAATCAGCAAGATGCAGGTTATCTCAGACAATTTGATCGTCTCAGGCCTGATATTATTGAACCACGCTGAGCTACAGATGAGCTCTGTTTTAAGCATTGAACCAAATGAAAGATGTTACATTTTCCAGTTTCTAATTTACATTTGAAAAATATTGCTCTAAAAATGTACATAACTTCAGTAAAGTTTAACACTGAAAACGGTTTTAGTTTAATGTGTTCTATATGAAGACAAAGGTGTTGATGATAAAACTGTTTTACTATACTGTATTTACCAACCAAAACACCAATATTCCTACTGTTTTCTACTGCATTTATACTGTTTACTGTTTGTTCTACTGTTTTACCAAAATAGCTACCCATCTATTAACTGTCTATTATATGCATGCATACGCCATTTTGTCTTCTGTAAGTAGTGTAAATATGTTTCTTTCTCAGGTAGTGATTTGATTTTTAATAAATGGCCTAAAAGTTGACTTTTAAGATTTTTTTATAAACCTTGTTAGAGTAGAACAACCTGAAAATAGTTTTATTAAAATGTCTTATTATTATTTTTTATCATTAATACTATGACATATAATAGCTTTAGTAGCTTTATTTTTAATATGAAAGATACTTGTTGATAGATTTTATTTTCAAGTTTTTTGAATGACTGTGTTTTACTGTGAGAAAACCTTTGAAAAATCATAGAAATGCTTCACCACAATAGTCAGTTATTTCAGTCAGGCTTTTGTAGCTTTGGATGGGTAGTAATTCAGGTTCATTCAGCTCTCATCTTGCTCTCATTTCTACTTTAGTCAAAGGAAATTGAATTCAGTTTTGGTTAATAGAAATCCAGGTTGAGGGAGGATCTCTCTGCGTTATGTCCTCCTTCTTGACCTATAGGTTGATGGGATGGCTTGTGCTTTTTGGGACGGAATGACACATGCAGACATATAAGCACATGTGCACTCTCTATTTCTTTTTCCATTTCTTTTCATGTATCTATTCAATGCATATAAGACTCGGTCGGTCTACAAGATATTTCCTTTCTGTACAGACACACTTCTCCTAATCTCGTATTCTCACTTTCCCCTTTACTTATGAATTCATAACGTGGGTCTGGTTATTAATGTGAAAATATTGCAACCAAATTGGAGACATTTAGGCCTCCTCCACATGAATGCAATCACTTCATCTGCTGCCATCCGCCCACTCTTTTTCATTTTGTCCCCAATTCTCTGCCATTTTCCTCTTTGTCTCTATTTATTTCCTTCACCTTACAAAAGTCCTTCCAGACTTTATACAGTAGTTATCTAAAATAATAATCAACGTATAATAACCAAATTAGATTCACTGCATTAAATGTTTACTGCATTATGCAGTTTAAATTATTAACTGGATTATTTTAAACCTCTAAATCTGATCCTTGTGTGATGAGAGGGGATGTTATAAAGGGTTAAATAAATTATTACTCAACTTTGAAACAATGCTACTAATTCACACAATCATGACAACACCACACGGAAATTAACACCCGGGAAAAACCCACAGGCCCACAGGTTCGCCTTCTCACAAAATGACCCAGAGACATGAATACTTTGTATAAAAGTAACAAATCTTTATTAAACAATTGCTCGATTAAAATAAATCTTGTTCAATAAGAATAAGAAAGATTATGGACAGCAAATGCAACAGACTGCCATGAAATGCATACAAAAAAAAACAATAAATAAAAGAGCAGGGGCTTCGTAATAGGGAGGTGGCTAGACAAGGGGCTTCAATAGGGCCCGTACTACTGAAAACCCACACGTGCACAAAACCACACTTACACACCCCAGGAAATTCACTGCAAATACACACCACTTTGATGAAGAGAGCTCTTTCTGCCTTCTCCAAGCCCCAGCTCTCACAAAAGACAAAGAAGAGAAAGAAATTAAGCCGACAATTAAAGCACAAGTAACACCAGCAACCTTGTTGCCACAAAACTAAAGTAATAAAGGGAAAAATATGATTAAATACCAAACTAAATTCTTGACTGCAAAACAAACATTAATAATGCAACAAGCTTAAATGCAAACAAAATAATTAAATGCAAATCCAAAAGTAATGAATGCAAACCCAAAAAATGAATGAACTGCAAACACACACACACACACACACACACACACACACACACACACACACACACACACACACACACACACACACACACACACACACACACACACACACACACACACACACACACACACACACACACACACACACACACACACACACACACACACACACACACACACACACACACACACACACACACACACACACACACACACACACACACACACACACACACACACACACACACACACACACACACACACACACACACACACATCTAACAAACAAACACTAAACTTAACAGGATGCATGTATGATTTATAACCAACAAATAATAATGTCATAGTCATTATACAAATGCCTCATAAACCAGTCATATAAATTGACTGCAAATAAGACTTAAATGCAAAACATATATTAAAGCAAAATAACTAATGAATGCAAACCAAACAAATAAACAAAAGACTTGCATCATACATTAAAGCAAAGACACATTAAGCAAGACAAAGAATGGCCAAACATTAGTAATGAATATAACAGATGAATTAACATGTAAAAGCAAAACAGCAGTGTTGAAATTGTAAGCCATGCTGTATTCCCTGCTATAAGCCATGCAGAGCCGGGAGCAAAAAAACCTAGGCAGGGTGCGAACTATGAGGAGCACACACACACACACACTCATGTTTGTTTTTGTGAATTGCGGGGACATTCCATGGGCGTAATTGTTTTTGTACTGTACAAACCATATTTTTTATCGCCCGGCCCCTACACCAACCCTACACCTAAACCTACCCCTTACAGGAAACTTTGGGCATTTTTACTTTCTCAAAAAAAAACGTCTTTTGAAATATGGGGACATGGGGAAATTTCCTCATTCATTACCTTCTCTTTGTAATTCCTATGTCGTACCCATGTCATTATACAAATTTGTGTCCTCATATGTCACAAAAACACGCACTCACACACATACACACAGTTTCTTATGTCACTGAGGCCTTCATTATTACAATTATCTCATGTCCTTTAGATTTCAGGGTTATTTTAATAACTAATGTCCTCATAGTGAGAGCAATTATGTAATTCTAGCTACTAATTGCATGTAAGGGTTAGAGACTAGAGGAATGCATTACTAGAGACTCACTGGCAGGATGCACTAAATCAGAGGTGTAGGGGACACCCCGTCCCGCTCCTGCCTTGACTGATAGCTCAGAAAGCGCTTTGTGAGAGCCGAGAGCAGATGAATACTGATGGATGGTAGGGACACTGTGAGGAGTCTGCCACAGACACACTGCCACCTTATATCTGCCAAACACCGGCAAAATCCAAACGCGAGCTCCCAAAAAATGACCTAGGCAACAGGACCAGCTTCAGCATCCTAATTTTCCATCCTGAAATTCTTATTTGAAGTCTCTTTGATTAACTTCAGTAAGAGCTTTTCTGTTGCACTTCAACACGCATGTTTCTTGTTTTAGCTCAGGTTTGGATGCAATCGATTCACTCCCTCATGTGAAGGAGCCTTTGAAAGTGTTTATTGCATCCCATCATCCACCACAACCGACTTGCCAAAGTAAAATCTAAACAAATCAGCCCTGCATAGTCTATTGATTAATGCGGTAACGTGTCAAGGTGGATCTGGGGTTTCTCATGACTTTTAGTGCTATATTTTAAATGCAGGCAAATATGGAAAGCCAAATAAACATAATTCAGTTTTAGATATTTTACAAACAGAAATGTAAATGTGAACATAACAATGAGGACTGCAGACGTCAATCAAGCCCTACGAGACAAGAACTTTTAAGATAAACATACATTTTTATGACTTGTTTTTAGAGATAATATTTGGTTGCTATGATTCCTTGTTTAATTTTATGTTTCTATGCATCTCTTTGTTTTCCAGCCTCATGGAAATCATCACAGTTAAAACACAAAGTGTATAAAACTGTTTCTTTAAACACAGTGTTTTTATTATGATCTATTAGTGCTTCATCTTGAATATTTTATCTATTTAAAAAAGGTAAATGTCTCAACAAATTAGTAAATACCTGTGTTAAATAGTGCCCATACTAACCAGTGTTGTTTTACTGGGTATTTTTTGAAAAGCTTTGAATGTGGGCTTAAAAAAAATTTTAATGCAATTCTGGGATTTAATTAATTTTGTTTTAATTTTTATGACAAGTTGAGTCTGTGCCGTCTCTTAATCTTTCATGCAGATATAATGGCACATTATCTTTGTGCGTGCTTAGATGAAGAACTTCATCTTCAAGACTTTTGATATGTTCTTTTATCTTTAATCTCCTCAGAAAGCAATAAATCTTTCAGCACAATAATAAAGTGTCTCGTTTAGTTATCATTTCTGCATGATTTGACTATTTACATGCACATTATTGATTGTCAGACGGCATTCACAACAGGTTGATCATGCACACATTTCAGTTTTGGTTAAATCTACATTTTATCAGGAACTTAAAAATGAACAAAATTCATTTTAGTATATTGAAGAGCATGATTTCAGCATAAAAACGGTTGTGCACAGATTTTATGCAATATATGTGTGCTTAAGCTACTATACACCTAGTGAATGAGACCCACGTTTTAAGTAAACAAGTGGATTGGCACTACATAATTATGCACAAAGGGACGTGCTTAAATTGGTATCTGATTAAGCAGTTATAATCAGCTGGAGGGAAATGGAAAATAAGAAAGTATGGATTTGGCTTTTGCAGTTAAATAAACAAAGGGAGCAAAGAAAATAAAAGAGAAGAGAGAGAGAGAGAGAGATGAATGGGGACTTTTGTGTAGTTATAGTAACATTTGTGTCTGTGTAGCACTTAGAGGGAACACCTGCTGCAATCATACATCGAGGCATCCAACCATGATGCTGTCTTTTTGTTCACTCACTCCAATTTTTCCTTCTCTTCTTTTGCCGGTACCCCCTGAGAAAGTACTGATGTTTTTCCTCCTTGTTTTTTTTTCTTTTTCTGTTGGAGTGAATGTCAGAGAGATTGTGTGTAAATCTGAGAGTGTGTGCATACTCCACCATGACACACTCAGTAGTCCGAGTAATAGCATGGTGACCATGAAAGTCGGGACATGACGACATTGACTGAAAAGCCCCTAGAGGCAGCCGATTAACCTCAATGCAGATAATTCTATTCGCACAACAGAGAAGGCTGGTTAATGCAAACTCAGTGTAAATGGTGTTAAGGAATGATACAGACTTGAATCCTGATGACAAAGATGTAAAAGGAGAGACTGAGTACATTTACATCCACACCAATACACCAATAACTAAATCTAAGTCTATTGAAATAACCTGTTTACTGGTAAACAACATTTACAACACTTCATTAAAAAATCTAGTTATTAACAAGTGATTATGTCAAAGAAGATGTATAAGCATCCATGCATTCCACGCAGAGAATTGTTTATTATGTGAGTTGTGATGTTAAATAAGGCATTAAAAACTCAGAGTATTCCAAGATGTCAGTGATAAAATTGTACAGACACATATTCTCCTCTCATGCTTGAAGTTTCTACGACTGTGTCACATTATGGTTGCATGAGATGAAAAAACATTTGTAATAATTTCTTGGGTCAAGAAGAGTCCGAGTGTACAATATATTTCCTCCTACCCTGCAGTGAAACACTCGCTCTGGTTGGATGCACTTAAAGAAATAGTTCACCCAAAAATACAAATTTGCTGAAAATGTTCTCATTCTCAGGCCATAAGATACAGATGAATGTGTTTTATTGAATAGGTGCTATTAAAATGAGACATAAAACAGCCGATAAAAGCATCACAGTAATTTACATGTAATTTACATTATATTTTGTGAGGCAAGAGGCTGCATGCTTGTAATAAAGAAATCCATCATAAAGATGTTTTTAACTTAAAAAGTGTCCTCTATCCGAAATATTGCTTTCTCCAGTTAAGTTATCTAGTCTGGATGCACAGATCAAGCACCGTTTATGCGGAAACTGTATAAAACAGTTCTAAACAAATATGAAGTTTGGCCAAATAAGGTCTTTTTCACTAGAAGAACAGCTTAATGATGCATTTGTTTCACAAACACACAGTTTTTAACTTCACAATATGTTCATTGACGGACTGGAGTTATGTGGATTATTGTGATGTTTTTTATCAGCTGTTTGATTCTGACGGCACCCATTCACTGCAGAGGATTGACTAAGTAATGTATTATTCATTGAATAATAGACCTTTCCTGTTTTCATTTTAAAACACTTTTTTAATTTCACGGCTTTTCCCAAGTGTTTTCAGTTTTCAGAAGATTCGATTAACTAACAGCTTTGCTTTCTCATAACTAATGCATGTCCCTCTTTCTTCCTTGGCCCCAAGATCCTTATTAGCTATGGAAGGTCTGCCGTATCCAGCCTAGCTGACCCCGGACCACCTGCTCCGTAGCTTGCTCTCACTGCTCATCTGTGTGTTTCCCACCAAGCCTGTCGTAATCTTAGTACGCAGACTCCCCATGATAGACTCTGGCTGACCTCAATTGTCACCACATCACACTGTGCTGAAGAAGCTACTTTGAAACGGCAACCTTCCAAGATACAAGCTGCTCATAATAGTTCATCTGACAACAGTGAAGGGGTTTTAAATGCATTTTTAATTACAGACTTAAACTTGACAAGATAATTACTTGCTTGAAGAGATAATTGAACAGAATTACTCAAAATACACCCACAAACTGAACACACTTTCAGTCAGAAAATAGTCTTGAATAGAAGCATTTTCACTTTAAATAAAATCTAAAGTTCTAAAATAGGTTATGAAAAGGTTTTTTGAACTGGTTTAATAAACCATCCAAACGAACAGTTTAGAAGAGTGAGTTGGATTATTGTTGGCAGTAAAGCCACCTTACTGAAAACAGCTTCATCTTTCGTGGTCTACTATCATTTAAACTCCTTATTAGGTTGCTTCCTTACTTTGAACAGTTTTTTAGCCACTGTCACTGTTGACTAGAGGTCAATAATTAATTTTCTGTTTATAAAACACTTTGAGATAAATACTACTGCAAAATAATATGATGCAGTGTATTGAACTTGTTTAAATAAATAAATAACTCCACTGTGAGACGTGCTGATACTGCGTTTGGTCTCGTTCTGTATCGCGTATCTAGTCAGTGTCTGCGCTTGCTTGGCCATTTGTTGTGGGACAAATAAGGAAAGTGTGTTCAAGCGCCAGCAGAAAACAGTGTAAAGAACTACTCTTTGAGAGAAGCAGTCTTTATCAGCAGAAGTGAAAAGCAGCCCGTAAGTGTTTTAACTTGTCTCATTAGTGTTTAGCCCAGTTGTCGTTGCTAGGAAACACTTGTTTTGTTTACTGTGTGGAGACGTGCTAATATTGCGTTTGTATCGCGTATCTTGTCAGTGTCTGTGCTTGCTTGGCCATTTGTTGTGGAAAAATAATGAAAGTGTGTCCAGCTGAATTCAATTAGTATTTTGTTAGATGGGTATAAAAAGCTTAGTTTACCGTGGCAGTGGTCGCGGCATTCGTCGCGTGAAGCCTCCTCGTGTGCAGACCGAAGAGTTTAAAGACCATCGACTCTACCGTGCGACTCCTCCGGGCAGGATATAAGTATCGCTTTTTATTTCTCCTCTTTCCTACTACTTGTTTCACTTCTGTCTCAGTTTTATAACCATTTTCTTACTTTGTGTAAATAAGTTGTTGTTTGTTAGCATGTGTGTTTGGCAGTGTTATTTTTTTAGGATTAACTTTACTGATAAACTACTGTCGTTTGATTTGTATTTGATATCTATTTTAATTTTAGTTAGATTGTCTGATTTTATTATGTCTTTTATTAAGTTTTAGTTTTATTTAATTTGAGTTATTTTAATACTTCAACAAACCAAATGGAATTGAAATCCTATATATATTGATTTTATAAATGTGTTTGTATACATACATATGTGTGGTTGTACTTACATATACAGGTGCATCTCAATAAATTAGAATGTTGTGGAAAAGTTAATTTATTTCAGTAATTCAACTCAAATTGTGAAACTTGTGTATTAAACAAATTCAATCAATATCCAAGCATGTTAACAGAAAGTTGAGTGGAAGGAAAAAGTGTGGAAGAAAAAGATGCACAACCAACCGAGAGAACCGCAGCCTTATGAGGATTGTCAAGCAAAATCGATTCAAGAATTTGGGTGAACTTCACAAGGAATGGACTGAGGCTGGGGTCAAGGCATCAAGAGCCACCACACACAGACGTGTCAAGGAATTTGGCTACAGTTGTCGTCAGAGGCGTCTTACCTGGGCTAAGGAGAAGAAGAACTGGACTGTTGCCCAGTGGTCCAAAGTCCTCTTTTCAGATGAGAGCAAGTTTTGTATTTCATTTGGAAACCAAGGTCCTAGAGTCTGGAGGAAGGGTGGAGAAGCTCATAGCCCAAGTTGCTTGAAGTCCAGTGTTAAGTTTCCACAGTCTGTGATGATTTGGGGTGCAATGTCATCTGCTGGTGTTGGTCCATTGTGTTTTTTGAAAATCATCGTCACTGCACCCGTTTACCAAGAAATTTTGGAGTACTTCATGCTTCCTTCTGCTGACCAGCTTTTTAAATGCCAGCAGCAGGATTTGGCACCTGCCCACACTGCCAAAAGCACCAAAAGTTGGTTAAATGACCATGGTGTTGGTGTGCTTGACTGGCCAGCAAACTCACCAGACCTTTTTTTCCAGAAGGCCAACAATTCACTAAACATGTTTTTTTTTATTGGTCTTATGAAGTATTCTAATTTGTTGAATTGGTGGGTTTTTGTTAAATGTGAGCCAAAATCATCACAATTAAAAGAACCAAAGACTTAAACTATTTCAGTCTGTGTGCATTGAATTTATTTAATACACGAGTTTCACAATTTGAGTTGAATTACTGAAATAAATTAACTTTTCCACGACATTCTAATTTATTGAGATGCACTTGTATATGTAGTTGATTTTTGGTGTTTAGCTTAGTGTTATGTTAGAATCATTGTTATACACTTATGCCTTTTGTTCTTTAATATTTTTAATTGTTCTTAGCTTTATTTTTTGTTTTTCATTTAAATGTTCAGTTATGAAATTGTTGTAGTATGCATTTGTCATTTTTATTTAATTCCTTTATTTTTAAAATGTGTATATAATGTTTATAAAGTTTTAGCTTTTAGTTTTGAATCTGTTTTTAATTGTTTTACAGTAATACTACAATTGATTGCTTCTGATGTCCTCATTTGTAAGTCACTTTGGATAAAAGCATCTGCTAAATGACTGAATATAAATAAATGCACAGGGAGAGCGAAACCGTGAGCACATGTTCAAGTGCAAAAATATGTGTGAATGCGGAAAAAAAATTCTGAAGAACATCAGCGGTTCCTCACACATTTGTGTGTGTGTGTGTGTGTGTGTGTGTGTGTGTGTGTGTGTGTGTGTGTGTGTGTGTGTGTGTGTGTGTGTGTGTGTGTGTGTGTGTGTTACTGTGTCACTGACTTTTGGACTAAAGTTTTAAACAAGCTCTCACTTAGTTGCAGTGGGTGGAAGGTGTTGATTTTATTCCACTACATTAAACTCTATTTTGACGAAGTCAAAGACAGCTAGTGGTTAAAGATGTATGGATATACTTTATTGAACATGCTCCATTAAGCAAACAAAAAAGAGAAGCTTTGAACTTAGCAAACATTTAAAACACTTTGCTCATGAATATGTAGAGAAGAAAGAGCAAGATGGAGTGATGAATATCACTAATAATTACCTTTACCAATAACGTAAATATTAAAGTGTCATTCATTATGATGTGTCTGTAACTTATAAAACCTTAATTATTGCCAATTCTATGAATATATATATTTTTTTTTAATGATCACACAACTAAGAAAATTAATATGTTCCTTTCACTGAGGTACATTTTTTAAAGTAAAATAAAATAATGTAATGCAAACAGCATCTTTTTGGGCTACTGTGCTTTGCACTCTCACTTTATTTAAATAAAACCCCTTTTTGGAATCATTTAGATTAGTGTTCTGCTAAAAGATCTAAGTGTGACTCAGACTTGGCCTCTGGAAACCATTTTTATCGTAAATCTCCAGAACCATAATGTCCATAAGGAAATCAGATTCTGTCAGTTAACTTAGTGTTTCAATTTGGTGCTATAGGACCTCTGGCCAGTCTTCCAAGCTTGTTTGGTATGGTGTTTGCATCTAATTGTAATTTCACAAATTGTATTATCTCAGGATCCAAACACATTGAAATTATCTTAATGCAATCTTATAAGTAGGTTTTGCCTCTCAAATATTTGTTCTCAATGTACATTACAGTTCAAAAGGTTGGCAATAAGTAAAACGTTTATTTGAAACCTTTGAAGGTTAGTGGGAATAAAATACATAAGCATAAATCCATCAGAGATTTTAAAGTTTTAGGGTCTTCCATATTGTAAAATAAAACAATGAACAGCAGACGAATGCATTATATTATATTCACATTGAAAATATATTTTTTAGTGTAATGTCAAATGATAAACAACAAGGACATTTTTGTTTGCACTTTTGTAAAGGTAAACAAAATAATAAAATATCTAAAAGTTTTATCAGCATTGTTACCTTTTATGTATCTATATGACAGGTCATTTCTCACAGAGAGCTGAGAAAATAGATAGGTGTAAACCTGCAAAATGATCACAATAATGGAAAACGGTGAGCACATTCCTGCCTAGAGCAAAAAGGCCTTAATGTTTCCACGCATATTTGTCTATGCATGCGTGTGTATGCGTATATCTTCGTGAATGTCAAAGTTGTTTTCTGTATGCCGCGTCCAGCTGGCTGGGATCTAGCAATAGTCTTTTAATTCCATTAGTGAAGGAAGGGTGAAATGCACACAGAGAAACAGGCCCTCCATCAATGTGTCATATCTGTCATATTAACGACCATTGGCTCCCTACATACTCAATAGGACTCCGGCTGTCTTCAAGACCATTGATTTAGACACAGGAAACCACTCACTCAAGATAACAGTTTGTCCTTGCCTTTAAATTTGCTGTTAGATCACATCTTATATTACAACACTTTCTGTATTGCAAATCTACTAGTAATTCATCAAGCAGGTACTAAAATGGCAGTGCTAATGATAGTGTTTATGCAGTATTTGCAGCTTTTAGTTTCCATTATAGCAGAACATTTCAATGCGTAAAAGGTACTTGATGCAGTCAATATGGTGTTTATTTCTACAGCTGTGGAACAGGACATAATGCACCTGCACCCATCAGTGTGGTAGTTAACACCATTACAGGCTCTCACTGTGTTTCAAGTAATGTATTGAAACAGAGGCTGGTGTATAATGCATAAGTTTTGCAGCTTCGAGAAAACACAGTGTGTTTTTTTTTCCTGGCAAACCTCTAGCAGGGAATCCACCCTGCTGTATTTGGCCTCGCGGGAAGATTTTGGCATGGAGATTTCAGAGGGTTGAGGAATTGTAATTGGTAGGGGAAGCAGGATGAGACTAATGCAGGCATTTCTCATCCTGTGCCCCTCTACTAAGGGTCATGGTCTCGGTGGGGGTTATCCCACCTTCCTCCGGGCTGGAATGTCAACATCCCCTCCTGCAGAGCAAGTGAGAGATAGATAGAAGGGGACAGAAAGAGGATGAATGAGAGGAGAGAATGTCAGCCCCTTACTGCTTTCCATTAGACTGAATAGAGAGGTAGGAGGGACCTTTAGTCTTTGTCATGAGCTGGTGAAATCTGTTATCACTGGCTGAGGGAGGCCGCCACATTCACTCAAGTCTCAAGTGAGATTGAACACAGATAAGTGGTTCTGCTAGCGCAAAATGTAGGTTAAAACAGTCTATATATATAGGATTTTTTTTGGTAACACTTTACTTAAAGCCTTCATGCATAATGCATTATAAAGGATTGTGAAAGGATATAATGCATTAAAATTAGTCATAATATGCATTGTAATACATTATTTCATGTAGCAAATAATTATAACAATGAATTCATTAGGGTTATAATGTATTAACTGTGGTTACAATCATTTGTGAGATTGTACAATACATTATAAGATGCCTTACAAGGCATAACTGTGAAATTTAAGGTTTTCTTCACATTTTAAAATGTCAGTTATTCAGATGATTTTCAGTAACCATCGGTTCAGTTGCAAGTCTTCAGTGTAAAATGTATTTCTTATTATTGCAGGTTTTTCCAGGATTATTTGATGAATAGAAAATACAAACTAACAGCATTTATTTGTAACAAAACATTTTGGCCTACACAACAGTGCCTACACTTTCTCCACCGGCTGAAAAGAGCTAGTCTCCCTCCACCTATCCTCACCACCATCTACAGGGGAACCATTGAGAGCGTGCTGACCAGCTGCATCACTGTCTGGTACGGGAACTGCAGTGCAGCAGACCGCAAGACCCTCCAGCGGACAGTGAACACAGCTACAAAAATCATCAGTGCCCATCTCCCCTCCATCCTGGATATTTTCCTTACACGATGCTCCAGCAAAGCCAATAGTATCATGAAGGACCCCACCCATCCTTCCCACAGTCTCTTCCAGCTCCTACCATCAGGAAGACGGTTCCGGAGCATCAGAGCCCGCTCCGCCAGACTGCTCAACAGCTTTTTCCCCCAGGCTGTGAGAGCCCTGAACTCAACTCACCCCGCCCCTGTCTGAAACCCCATACAAACCCCCTACCTCCCGAAACATGGACCCCCCCCCCCAACCTTACCACAAAAAATCTGTCAAACTTTTTTATGTAATTCAAAGTGTGCTACACACAGGTGAGTGGGCCTGTACAAACCACCTTTAGTAACACACTCTCCTCTATTCGCACTAGACACTTTTCACACACTACTGTGTGTACATAATCCCACAAAAGACTCAGTGATATATGTATGTTTACATGCTCATGCACTACAAATCACCTTACACTGTTCCCCAGCCAGCTGCTTGAATGTTTCTCTTTTTGCACATGTACAGTATTTGTGAGGCTATATTTTATTTTATGTATAGGTAACCACTTTCATATATAGCATATGTATAGTCAAAATCTGTCAGTAGGTAGTTGTGTATAGGTTTATACTGTTTTACTCCATTGTTGTATGTCTGTATTCATGTAGCACCATGGTCCTGGAAGGCACGACATTTCGTTCCACTGTATGTCCACACATGTAGCGGAAGGACAATAAAGCTCAACTTGACTTGACTTGACATGAAAAGATAAAAAATATACACAAAAATGTGAGGGATGTAATCACTTCTGTGAGATACCGTATCTATCTATCTAGCTATCTATATACACACACAACATTTTTTTTTTTAATTAAATGTATTTCATAAATCCGTTTATGAAATACATTTATACATTTGCCTATTTTTCACAAAGCTTTTTTTAATTTTAGACATTTTCCTATTTTTCACAAAGATTAATGCATTGCACTTTGGGATTGCATTGCTTTCCGAAGAATAAATTCCTGTTGCCTTAGATTTTGACCAAAACAGGGTGTCTGGGGAAATATTCAGAGCATTATTTTTGTCATGGCAGTGCATGCCTAGGAATGCTGCTCATTAGCAGTTCTGGAACATAAGTATGTGTGAAACTATCTTTGATCTTCAGCAGCTCCATGCTTTGGGAGCATCACATAATTTTAATGAAGTACCCTTAAAATGGCGACAAACCTTCTAAGCCTAAATCTAAAATCGGGCTGAATCTGGATCCATTTTAATAATGGTAAAAACAAGGTTTCGATGATGTATTATATCTATTCATAAAATGCACTGAGGATGAAAAATAATTGTTTCATTTCTTTTCTAATGATGAGATTGATTACCAAGCTGCTGTTTGTTGCAGAATTTCAGCTTGACCTTTAAGTTTCCCCGCAACAGGATGTTCGCATTAGATTAAGGACAGAAATGCTGTTTGAATCCAGATGAGTGAGAGATTAACGGTGCAAAACCAAGGGCAGTGCAATGTGGGACATGAAATCTACTACAAATGCAAAAAAAGGATAGAGAGGATAGAGAAACAAATCCACAATATAGAACAGAGAAAGACCTATTCCTACATGTCTACAACAGAAAAATCACCAGCACACTCATCCGTATTCCACATGCCCTGTCAACAAGAGGCAATTTAATTTGTCATATCCAATGTGTTCGCTGCAGGCCAAACACATCATTGTTGTTATTATTTAATCACATGTGGGGAGCTTGATGGAAACTGAAAGAAAAAGGATGTCAGGAAGGAGAAACCAGAGGGGCAGCTTGAGTCTTTTTCTGCTTTTCTCCCTCCTATATTTAAGTTCTGACAAACCCAGTGTCTAGAGGGTTTGAACCGCAACTAAGAAGGCTGCTTGGATTTATTTAGATAATAGTATCTTCACCAAAGTAGCACATGAGATGCTATAATAACTCAAATGTTAAATATTTTGGATCAATGAGGGCTATTGAGCAGTGTTGGGGAAAGTTACTTTTAAAAGTAATGCATTACAATATTGCGTTACTCCCTAAAAAAGTAACTAATTACGTTACTTAGTTACTTTTTATGGAAAGTAATGATTGTTACATACGTTTTTAATTTGAGCAGCAATAAAGTGTAATGAAAAATGAGAAAGGAAAAGTAAATCAGTCTGTACCAAAGTAAATGAAGGCCTTTCACACTCTCAGGCTGAAGGAAGAGTAAATCACGTCTGTACAGTAGAACACAGAAAAAGAAGGTTCAACACTCTTCAGCAATAAAAAAAAAAAAGCACAATTGTTAGTTTATCTAAAGTCATTTTTGCTTATTAGTATGGTTGAACTGGATCATCAAAGGTCAGCAGCAAAGACATTGGTTAATAAAATGAGATTAGATATATTTGTGTTGTTTAACATATTTAATTATTGCAGGTTTGCGTCATATTCTGAGTTTGCATTTCACTGTTTTAATTCATTTTGATGAATACTGAATCTGTTTTTTGCGAGTGGGATGAATTAATACACATTCACATTTAGTCTAGATTAGAACTACAGTAAGATCATGTTCACACAGCGCACTGTCGGTCAATAAATGGAAAAAAGTAACTCAGATATTTTCTAGTAAATTAAAAAGTAATGCGTTACTTTACTAGTTACTTGAAAAAAGTAATATTATTACGGAACTCGCGTTACTTGTAATGCGTTACCCCCAACACTGATTATGAGTTTACTATATACTTTTATACTATATATGAGTGTTACATATACATTTAAACTGCAATTGCTCAAAATTTGGACATGCAGTCTTGTGTGGGTTTTGAAGCCTGATGGATATTCACTCCTGAAATGGTCGCTGGAGCCTCTAGCATCAGCACTGATACAGCCTGCCTCAATTTGTAAGAAAGAGAAGAGACAGCCGAGAAAAATGTATCACGTTCCCGTCGGGGCAAGGAGCGAGGAGACGAGGAGAGTATTCAATATCATTTACTGAAGAGCAACACATGGAACTCAGGGGTAGACAAACAATACCGGACATCAGACACGGGTAAAACTAAGGCTTAGGAATACTGGGGAATCAAACGAAGAGAACTGAAACAGGTGAGGAGTAATCAAACACAGACGGGGACTAATGAACTTATAATGAACAGGAACAGGAAGGACCATGTATGGGCACAAGAGGAAGGGAGGGGGGACACAGGTCTGACAAAATGTCAGTATACAAATATAAAACACAGCACACACTAATTCATATGATGTTTCTAGGCATAACAAACAAAAAGAGGATGGTTTTATGATGGATCTCACTTCTCAGCACACTCTCAAATGCAGTTGAGACTGCTACCTTTGATTAAAAACAAAACAATTCACAGTATTTATTGTTTATTATTTTAATGCAGGTAACATATTTATACTTTTACTTACAATAGCATTTCTGACTTGACTAAACAACTTAAAGGGGCATAAGCGACTGGTTTTCCAATACAAACATTATAAAATAGCACATTGAGGGAAATAATAACATTATTGTTCAGTGATGAATTGTAACATATTTTAAATTGAACATATACACTTTTCACCATTTCATAACTACGAAGACAGGCTTTAGAAAGACAATTTGTATTCAGGCACTGATTTGAAAGTTTGCAATTCAAATGTTTTTAGAATCATTGTACACATATTTTATCTTCAAAAGAGAACAAGTCACTCAAAATGAGGCTTTTTGGGGGGTCTTATCTTGAAAGGTGTTGACATGCCTAGACCTGTTCTACTTAGATTTAAAATCCATATTTTATCTGGTTAGCATATACAAGGCTTTGAGAGTTGGATAGAGGCACTGGGTTCTAAATCAATCGCTTAGATACATTTTCTTAGATTCTGTGGAAGACCACGTAACTTCAAGAAACGTTGCTTATTCCACTAAAGAGAGGTAAGACGTATTCATAACCACTCATGGGGTATCAGCGCTGAGGGACCCGAAGTGGCAACCTCACTGAACCGTAGGAACAAAATCCTCATATAAAGCACCTGATTTATTTCAAGATCCTCTGAACTCGTTGAGTTCATTAGTATTAGCAGGATCATTCCATGCATCATCTTGTAGTCTAGCTGTCAATCATACCCAGTATACCTTTTTCCTCAGAGAAATGTTGCTACTGAATCAAAGAGCAAAAGGAGAAATAACTTTTCGGCTTCTATCTTTCTCCCTCATTCACAATGATTTGGTCCATGATTTATTTAGCCAATTTTGTCCTGCCTGTCAAGTTTGAGTTATTTATTTTGGTTTTCTCAGTTTCAGAAACTTCTTTCATCCCTAATAATTTCCAATAAATTCTTAGCTTAATGCATAAAATTAGCATGGATGCACGGATACTAAAAATGTAATAAAGATAAGCTAATGGTTATTTTTTGCTATATAGCTAAAACAGATGATAAATAGATGATAAATAGTAAATAGTTGGTTTAATCTCAGTTAAATTAATAAAAAAGCAATAGTTTCAAATGCTATAAGTGAATTTTTCACAACATTATAATATATATGAAAAATCTATATTTATTTTGAGGTTTTCTAAAGATTACATTTGATGTTATTAGTTTTTTTAATGATGAAGATACACTGTGTGCATCCCTAAAAACGGAATAATTCGGAAAACATGTAGAAGTCATTAATTTTAAAATAAAAATATATTAAAACTTTAAAATGCATATTTTAAATGCATACTTTTAGCTCTAAATGCAGAACACAAAGTCTACTACAGCACTGAATACATAACAATGAATTCTTTAGAGATTCGCCGCAAGTCTCCAAAACCTTCTTAAGAAAAGAGGGCGGCAAAACAGATTGATTGACAGTAACTCCTTTTGACAGCTTTCGTAGGAGCAACATAGATCAACCCTGCTTCACAGACAGAGCACAACTCAACATCTGACCAGACAAACTGAGCTGAATTTCAACAAGCTCTCGATCATCGATAGACTCTACCCTTTGTCTGTGAGACTCAGACTTTTGTCTTTCTCTATGCTTATTAACTTCAATGGCTCATTTCGTGTGTCACAAATGATTAACGGGATCTGTCTTAACTAGCTGATACTTGATTTGCATCACGATGTCTAATGTCAAATGGAGTTGTTCAAACTCTTCCCTTTGAAAAGCACAAACAGGCCTGAATACAGATATTTTAGACAAAGCATACAGAAGCATATGCATACAAAATCCTTTACAAAGCATACATAAATGAGAGCAAGCCAGCACAACATTGAAAGCAAAAGTGGATGGCCATTATTTTAACTTGGCCCATATGCTCGGTTTAGTCATATCTGGTTCATTTTGTTGATGTATGTTCATTCATACAACATAATAAACTAACTCTTTTATAATATAATACAAATACATATTTGGAAAACCACTGCCAAAAGCATATAAGAAATATTTACATACTGTTTAGCTTGGTAAACTCATTAACAGGCAACTTAAGCTTAAACTTTCAATAATAAGTCATTAACAATTATATTCTTAACTGATCAGTTGTTGGTGTACTTCCAAATATGAATATACTTTTGAAAATATATGAATCAAACTTTAGTTACATTTCTAACTGCTTACATAGACATAAAATATTGATATGTACACCATTTTGTAATATATGGCTGAGTCAAATTTTCAAAGTGACTAAAAGCGTTAAAAATGAATGATAAAAGGCACAAAACGTATGATAAAAGATATTGGGTGGCATCTGAGACTCTGCATGGCCTCCTAAAGGAAAGGAAGTTATATTTCACCAAGGTCCCAATAATTTCAGTCTAACCTTACCTATATGTGCGCAGATGTTGTTTTGTGAGCCTGTCACGGTAATGCAGGCTTTGCAAAGAGAGTTTTACTGAAATATGGAGCAGCGCCAACTCTATTAGACAACAAATCCCCAGCACACAAGTAAGCACTGGTACTCTTTTTACAAAAAAAATAACAACAACGATTGAGGAAGCATACGCAGAAAACCTAAAGGTACAGCAGCAAAATGGCTTGATAAAATCAACATGTCAGAGAGAAGGTGAAGAATGGTCATGAAAACTAAATTAGGACTGTGCTTGGTGCAAGAAAACGGACATAAAATTACTTAAAAAATTATGTCATGTCCCCTTTAATGTAACTAATGAAAGCATTGCCAAGAATTATTTTGATCTGAGTATTATAGGACACTTCAGGTCAGTGAAACCAGCAGCCCAGGCCTCCTGTGCTGGATGGAAATCAAAGCGCATCTTTCTTTCAGAATAACTGATGAACTATACCAGCAGGACTCATGTAGACGTATGTTTAAACATGCACTCTCACTCACTATGTTTACATACCAACACGGATAATAACTTTGAGTGAAATTAAGAAGCCATGCAGAATGGCCTTGGGAGGTATGTGAGGAATGTTGGAGGGTGGATGAGTCTGTGTGTGAATGCTTTCATACACAGCTGTTGTCCTCCCCTCTGTGTTCTCTTCTCTTGGGTAATTACTCTGATTATAGAGAGATAGAGCTGATGAGAGCAAATCCTCCTGTGCTCATACTCACATAGATAAATATGGTCCACAGAGGTGTCACAAAACCCCAACTGGCAGATGAACAAAACTTGAATTACTATATTATGTATGCAATTACCTATATGCCTTTCTCATCAGACATTCCTTATGTTCATCTTAAAGGGATTGTTTACCCAAAAATGAAAATACTTGCCCCCATGTTGTTCCAAACCTGTATGACTTGCTTTTTATGACAAACTAAAAAAATAAAAAATTATAATAATAATAAAACTCTTCAAAATATCTTATTTTACATTCTATAGAAGAAACCATAAGGGTCTCAACTTCATAAAGGTTTGGAATGACATGACCATAAACAATAACCCAATTTTCCCTTTTGGGTGCATAATTAAGGTCATAATTAAGGTCATAACTTACGGTCATAATTAACAAAAGACATTGGAATAAGATATTTGAATGTTTTTTTTAAAGAGGTCTCTGCTTACCAAGGCAGCACATGTTTTATACAGTAAAAACAGTAATATTGTTAAATATTATTACAATTTAAACAAAGTATTCAACAATTTATTCATGTTATGGCAAAGCTGAACTTTTAGCAGCCATTACTCAGTCTTCAGTGTCAACTGATCCTTCAGAAATCCAAAATGCTGATTTGTTGCAGCATGCACTCTTAAAAATAAGGTGCTTCAAAAGGTTCTTCAAGCGATGCCATAGAATAACCATTTTTGGTTCCACAAAGAACCATTCAGTCAAAGGTTCTTTAAATAATCATCTCTTTCTTACCTTTTATAATCTGAAGAACCTTCTTTCACCAGAAAGAACCTTTAGTGAAACAGAAAGGTTCTTCAGATGTTAAAGGTTCTTTATGGAACCATTTAGACAAAAAAATTCTTCTTTAAAAAGCACCTTTATTTTTAAGAGTGTAAGATACTTCTTTAAAAAACATTTAAAAATCTAATATTCCAGATGTTTTACTGGTAGTACTGCATATGCCTTCACACTATATATATATAGTAACACTTTATTTGAGGGTCTCTTAACTAGTTGCTTATTAGCATGGTATATTACTAGAATTTTATTAATTTATTAGTATAGTAATTAATCACATATTAATGCCTTACGACCTTATTCTAAATTCCTAAAATGAACAATTACCTTACTAATTATTAATAAGCAGCAAATTAGGAATTTATTGAGGGAAAATTCGGGGTTAATAGTGAATAAGTGTTCCCTATTCTAAAGAGTTACCATATACACTCACTGGCCACTTTATTAGGTACACCTGTCCAATTGCTTGGTAACACAAATTGCTAATCAGCCAATCACATGGCAGCAACTCAATGCATTTAGGCATCTAGATGTGGTGAAGACGACTTGCTGAAGTTCAAACCGAGCATCAGAATGGGGAAGAAAGGGGATTTAAGTGACTTTGAACGTGGAATGGTTGTTGGTGCCAGACGGGCTGGTCTGAGTATTTAAAAACTGCTGATCTACTGGGATTTTCACACAAAACTATCTCTAGGGTTTACAGAGAATGGTCCGAAAAAGAATACATGTCCAGTGAGCGGCAGTTGTGTGGACAAAAATGAGACTCTGATGAGTCTCGATTTCTGCTGCGACATTCAGATGGTAGGGTCAGAATTTGGCGTAAAGAACATGAAAGCATGGATCCATCCTGCCTTGTCTCAACGGTTCAGGCTGTGGTGGTGTAATGGTGTGGGGGATATTTTCTTGGCACACTTTGTACACTTAGTACCAATTGAGCATCGTTTAAACGCCACAGCCTACCTGAGTATTGTTGCTGACCATGTCCATCCCTTTATGACTACAGTGTACCCATCTTCTGATGGCTACTTCCATGTCAATATGGACCAAAATATCTGAGGAGTGTTTCCAACACCTAGTTAAATCTATGCCATGAAGAATTAAGGCAGTTCTGAAGGCAAAAGGGGGTCCAACCCAGTACTAGCAAGGTGTACCTAATAAAGTGGCCAGTGAGTCTATATATATTGTGAAGTCAGATGCAGCATAAGTATCACGGACAGTTCTGAATTTCTAAAAAAGATCAGGAACATTTATTCCTGGAATGAGCTGTCAGCACCTGCCAAACAGTCAGGCACATTCTGATCACAGTCATTTACCGTCTGGAATATTTCTAAACATATTGCAGCATAACAAGCCTGCTGCCACTGTGTGAACAATGAACGCTCAGGCCCACAAACATGTGAAGAGCCAGTCTGCTACAAATCAAACATAAGAACAGCATGGATCTTCCTTTTGGAAAACGGACACCACTGTCACAATCCCAGTCAAGAACAGCAGCAGGTGGTCACTTCAACCCCCCCCATCTCACATCTTCCCCTTTTGTCCCATAGTCCTGTGTACCTCAGTATCATATTACTGTGACTGTATCAAGGGAGGTGCCTGAAGGGCTAATTTTACTCCGGCCTTGTCCAGTGTGAGAGGAATGTGTGCATGCGTGAATGCTTGTACAACAGAAGAACTACAGAATTGGCACTTGACTAAGCTCCGCCTTATGACTAATCATACCTCAGCAGTCAGCAACTGTTGTGTCCATCCAGAGATGCAAAAATTTGAGTATGCAGCATAAAAACGGGCCGCCAAAATCACAACTGGTACCTTCACAACTGGTACCTTTTCATTTATTCGCTATTGCTTTTCAGCTGACTGAGAAGTGTTTGCCTTGATTTTCACTTGAAGTCTCTGCAGGTTTTTATTGCATTACTGAGTGCATAATTTAAAAAAGCAGATAAAACGATGTCTTAATTCATTTCAGCCTATATAAAAATAAGATCTAATCAGTTCTAAATCTCACTTTATGAGCACTTTTCACTAATAATCATACTGTTCATCTCCAGTTCATTCCAAGGAGTAAGCCACAGTAGCCAGGTTGGCAACAGTAACCAAGGGGCGGAGCGTAGCAAAGGGTCAATTATAAAAAATAAACAAAAGCAGACAACGAGAGAAAAAAGAATAATCGACCAAAATAAAAAAACCTAGTATAAAAATGATCTGCGCATCACATTTTTGTCCTCCAGATCTATTCTTCAGAGCACACAAAATCAGGACAGGCATTCAGAGCTTTCACCACCACGCATTTGTGTTTCCAGGCACACCTTGAAAAGTCATTTAATATGGTTCTTTTGTGTTGATATTGGCAACTGACATCGTTCATTTTCATTTCACAGGCTGGATCGTTGCTCTAACTGACCGTGAAGCCACCAAGGCATTTTCAGTAGTATAATCTCTGCCGTCTGTGTTTTTGTTCAGTCTCAGCCAGTTTAGAGATTTTGAGGGCAGAATGTTCTTACAGAGAAAATAATATGCTGTGAAGTTTGCAGTAATCTCCCACTTGCAGATAAAGCACTGAAGAAACATGTGCTCAGGTATCATTTGAACCAGGTGGGGTATTTTTTAGAGACTTGGGGGATTAAGAGGGGTACCTTCGTTGATATTTCTTAACCTATTCCTATTCCTCTTATACTCGGGTATAGTCGATAGACCGATACAAGTGGTCCTATTCAATATTTACAGTATAATGACTCATTTGCCGTTTCTCAAACGGAAGGATGCATCCTCCATAGGTCGCATTTGTAGGCTGCATACATCATAAAGAAGATCTTAGTTTAGAATATTAACAGTTATACATTTAACCATTACTATTAGTTAAGTGTAAATTGGTGTAATATTCTTGTGACTCGCAAATGTAATGCTCAGTTAACTGATATAAAACAGGCTTTATGATGTATACAGCCTACAATTGCGACCTACGGAGGATGCAGCCGTCCGTTTGAGAAACGGCCATTGTTCCACTGCATCACATGTCCATTAATGTAAACCTTTAAAATGTCTTCAGGGATTGCAGGATCCATCAATCAGGCTCTCATTTAAGTCAGCACAAAGCAACATGTCATTTACACCACTTTGGTAAGAAAGCATTTCCAAAAAAAAATAAATGTAAATGTTCCTCTAATCATAATTATGACCCTCATGAATAGAATGTGACAAGAATGAAAGATGAAGGATCGTTTGAAATTAAAAACACTTAGCGTGTGTGTTCTCAACCAGCTAAAACACACACATCTGCACACACTCAAGGTAATCCTCAAGATTTACACTGGGGGAAGGACTGAAGAGGATTCATCAAACGATTACATTTCTGCAAAAATAGTGGCATTCGGGCTCCTTGACTCTTGTGCTTTTGTGCTCTCATTCTTGTAGGTTGTTACTGGAGTAAAAGCTGGAGGTCTCCGACACAGTCTTTGAGATGCTGCGAGAGGATGAGCCATTGGAGGTGAGCTCTCTGGAGGGGCTGTGAACTGCCGGCCTCCCAGCGGCCCCTCTGATGCTCCCAAACGTGACCTTCTGGCCATCTTCACATGGCTGCATCACGCAGGAAACGGTGGACTCCATTCGACTGGCCCTGTACAAACTGGTCTGGGTTTGAAGGTACCGGGTAGACTTGAGCTCTAGACCCTCATAGGATCCCTCAGGGACGCACGGACAGCAGCGGAATGCTTCCTTAAATCCAGCACGGAACCTGTGGAAACATTTATAAATGTCGGAGATGATGATGATGGGTTTAAAGTTGAAAATTGACTAGAAGATATTAAAGCTTTGTTGTCTTTCAAAGGCTTTTGTGATGGATTTCTCTGTGAGGCGGTAAAACCAGGATACATTAGAGAATAATACATCACAGCATTGGACTGCATTTTTTGGCACAAAAAGATGGATCATTTTGAACAATAATGATATTATAGCGAATATTACAGGGACTCTGGAAAGAGCTAGACGTGCCTGTGTGTATGTGTGTGCAAGTCAATTACAGTGTTTTCACTCCAGGTGAAATTACCTGTCATTGAGGCAGCAGTAGATAATGGGGTTGTACATAGTGGAGCTCATTGCAAGCCACATGATAGTCAGGTAGACTTGCTGAATGAAGGGATGCTCAAACAGATGCGGGTAGAACTGGTAAATCAGGAAATAGACGTGATAGGGGAGCCAGCAAACAGCAAACGTACATACCACCACAATCATCATCTTCACCACCTGAGGGTCGGCAAGAAGAGAACATTTCAATATTGGTTATACTGTATGGCTATAAATACATGTTCTGTCCTTCAAGCTGATTTCCTGGACTTTGCATGCTGCCCACATTGCACAAAAACTGGCAGAAGGCTGACAGACGAAATGTTTCTTAATAATTTTCTTGACAGCTTTTAGGTGGTTCAATGGCCTTAATATACAACCAGCAAGCAGCATGCAAACATTTCATTAAAACTCACATTAAAACGTAATAAATATAAAGCTAATTAAAGCCATTTATCAAAGAGCCAAATATGTTTAAAATATAGCTTAAATTACATAAATTATATTTAAGGCTTATTATTTCTATGATTAAAAAATGTCTTCTCTCCCAGCTTACTGTAATGTGAAGAGACAATTCATTTTCCATCAAAAAGTGTAATCTTTTGTATCAGCCCGACATAGACACATTGGTTTAACCAATGCCTTGAGTTTAGGTGGGACTACTTGTTGGTCTGATAAATGGATGACAGTTAGAGTATTTGGGAAACCAAATAATATTAGCATTTTAGTTTTCTGCAACTAGTGGGACTAAAATCATACACTATAGCTTTAAAGGCACACTCAGTAATTTCCCCTCATTAAAACAAGTTTTGCATTTCATTTGGAACCAATAAAAAATATGTTTGAAATGAGGTAAACTCGCATAAAAAGAATGCAGTCATATTTCACATAGAGCAAGTTGCCTCATGAAGGTCAGCATTTCCAAAACTGTGTGGCAATGGTACATTTAAATAACACTTTTTAAATCTGGAATAAAATCTGACAAAAATGATATCCAACTACACACACTGGCCTGGCTATTGTCCATGCACATTCATGAGTGAACTAACAGGCATCTGGCTCTTGTAACTGTAAGACAGGACTCTCCCACTCATTTTTATTCAACTTTATGTCTCATCACCTTTTATCCATATTTTTCTACACAGAAGTAAGCTATTTTCTGTGAATGTGCGATACTTTTGTATTCATTAGCTGCTACAGGTAACAATTAAATTGCACTACAATGTGTTCATGATTACGAAAATAAATTAAAATAATATTAAAGAGAAACCAGTATGCAATATCAAGCAACATAACAACATGTTTTGTACTGTTTTGTATAGCTAAAAAAACTGGTGGCAGATGACAACTGAAGCCTTGCACATTCAAGTTAACAATAGCCGCACCTGCACTTAAGATACAAATAAGGTGGATAGTGTCGCTGAAATCATGCATTTCTATAATGGCATTAGTAACTGAAATCTTTTGTGTGATGCTGCATTCATGTTTCTTCAGCATATGTCCAAAATGGTACTTATATATAAAAAAATACTGAGTGCACCTTTAAATAACATCTTATTTTTCAGCTAATGCAGCTTATTTTTCCCTACTTTGACTTTCTTGTTTTATCATTCTACCATAGAAAAATCTTGGACTGCTGTCAATAAGCTGCACCTGTCCCAACAACTCTAGGTCTGTGAAAGGTAGGTCAGTTGCCTTAAACTACTCTTGTTCTACAACTCTAGAGATTCCTGATCCTGAAATGGGCCTGAAATCAGCATGAAAACCACAGTGACACACTCTGCCAGGAGCCAGGAGTATGTAGTAGCAAATCACTCAGTCACCAGCAGACTGTCAGAGGCTCTTTGATGTTTATGAAGCTCAAGCCGAAGATGGGGACATACAGGCGCTCAGAGGTACTATGTCACATTAAGTCATCATAAGTACTAACGATGGTTGCTTAAAAAATATATAAAGACATTTTGTGTGAGGAAGAAGAGGAAGATGGTGAGGCATAATGCTATAGCAATGATATGTAAAGTAGATATTGGAGAGGAGCATATTTTGACTTCATATCCTTCAAGTGTGGTGAATGGGGCAGACACACACACACACACACACACACACACACACACACACACACACACACACACACACACACACACACACACACACACACACACACACACACACACACACACACACACACACACACACACACACACACACACACACAGAGAATACAGATGAAAGAAGCAGACGGACCTTCTCACTGCAGGTGAGTTTTATAGTGATTATTTCATGCGGGCTTGTTTGACCCTCCTCCCCTGCATGTGAACTCTGTCTGCTTTGTTAACTCAGAGTTCAGAGTCTGACCTGCACTGTGTGTGTAGGCAAATGTCACATAAAAGATGATGAAAAAAGCAAGCGCAAGAGGATCATGTGATGAAGACCTTGCGTTTGGCGTTCAGCTGCACTTGATAACGGTCAGATGAATCTCCTGGGATCTCACTGGCCCACAGAGTCAAACCCACCACCAGGTAAGCACAGCCCATCACCAGGAGAGGGAGGAAGTAAATCAGCACTGCTACACACACAAAATACCTTCAAAAGAAAGAAAGAAAGAAAGAAAGAAAGAAAGAAAGAAAGAAAGAAAGAAAGAAAGAAAGAAAGAAAGAAAGAAAGAAAGAAAGAAAGAAAGAAAGAAAGAAAGAAAGAAAGAAAGAAAGAAAGACATTTTTACATTAATATTATTGTAACTCTAGTAAATTCTAGATGTTGTAATAATTACATTTGCATGCAATTTTAGCATTCTTTTTCACTAACACCTAAAATCCTGTTCCTGGTTTTCACGGGATGGGAAAAACCACACTTATTTGATCTATTTAAAGAAATCTTTAGTAGTTTTATTATGCAAATATGTAGTATTTAATCCATCCTATTGATTTTATTTATTGGTTTAATTTAACTCTCATTCTTGATCTTTTGTTTATTTCATATTGTAAGAATGCAAAAAAAGGCTTATGAAATAATATACAGCAAAATAAATAAATATATTGTGGCTATGAATTAGACATTTGTTACATGATTTTACTAAATTAAAACGAGGGAATGAATTAGCACAATATGGCCACAAGTTAATGTGTCCATCTCCACAAAATTGTTTATTTCAATTACTAAAATCATCTGAGAAATGCGTTCATGTAATCATTCCTTTAGTGAATTGGGTGCATGATGCAAACAGCACGTCCATATAAATGACGTTATCAGCTGGCGCAATTCATTCTTGGTAAAATCTCATCTCTGACTGTAATGTACAATTCCACTGATTCTTTTCTATTCTCAAAAAAGTTTTGCTTTGCCAAATCTCCGTCAGACTTGAGTCTTGTTGCCTGTCCAAGAAATCTAGGCACAGCTCATTTCTTACCCCTAAGGCACTTTGTCTAAAAAGAACTAAGATTATAAATCTATAAAACATGATTATATTACTTCATATTAATCCCAATTATAAAGTGCTTAATGCATGAATTATTAAATAAAATATGTATTAAAAAACACATACTGATAAAAAATTATAGCCTGAATAAGTAATTCGCTTTGGATAAAAGCATCTGCTAAATGCATAAATGTAAATGTAAATGTAAACCTGTAACAGGGAAACACAGCAACCAAATTGCATCACAGTTCTCTTTATTTTACAGTCTAAATCTATTAAAATGCACCACATGTGTCTGAATCACAGCGTTGACTTACAAATCCACAGCCAGGTGACAATACAATGTTTACTTTCCTAAAGGAACTGCTCAATAATGTTGAAGTTTTCACATCCACACATGAAAAATCACAAATATGAATGAACATTTGTGAATATTATGTGATATAATAATATTATATTCAACCCTCGTGAATATTAAATAGCCCAGTTTTAAAGTAATCTTAAACCATCCATTCATGTTGTAATTGATATTCATGAGGCAAACCAATTTCAGATTAGGTTATGTGACTGCACTGCTATACAAATCTTTTTTTTCTCAAAATTGAACAAACTGGCTCTAAGAGCTGACAGTAAACACTGCAGGAAATGCCCTGAGGGCCAGACTGAGAGATAGTTGTATCAGGAATTCCACCTGCCAATCTGAAGACAACACAAGATACGAGTTCTCCTGTAATATTGTTGCTTCCTGTGATTCCCTCCATGAGGGATTTGAAAAACGAGGCCATGATTAATTATACTTCCATTCTTTCATATTCCTTAGTGACACAGGTGGACTGCTGTCATCAGGAGACTTGGACTTGGCCCCATTCATCCACCCCCTTCCTACACTAACAGCTTCTCCATGGCTGATGTTAAAGAGTGTGTCCAGGAAAGATGATTGGACCAGGTACAGCATGAAAGAACTCTGATGAGGCAGTAGTCACCTCTCGCTGACCACAGCTTATACCTCGCTCACCATTTCACTAACAATTAAGAGCAATCAGGAAAACAGGCATTGAAAGAAGGAAAAGAGAAGCCGAGAGACTGAGAATGAAAGCTTAACATTTATTTTTCTAGTTTCAGGTTCTGATGTTACTTAAAAGAGGTAATAGTGTGTTTTGCCCCTGCACTAAGAATATACAACTGGTCAAAAGTTTGGAATAATTAAGATCTTTTCAAATGTTGTTGAAAGAAGTCTCTAATGCTTACCAATAATGCATTCATTTGATTAAAAACAGTAACATGATGAAATATTACAAAATAACTTTTGAATATATTTTTAAATATAATTGTATTCCTGTGATGGCAAATCTGAATCTTCAGCAGCTATTACTCCAGTTTTCAGTGTCACACGTTCCTTCAGAAATGATTCTCATATGCTGATTTGGTGCTCGAGAAACATTTTCTTATTAAAATCAATGCAGAAAACAGTTGCCATTTTTTGGTGGAAATACTTTCGTGCAAACCGTGATAGACTGCCATTAATTATTCCAAAATTTTGACTGGTAAAGTGTTTAAAATGTTTTTAATGAGGAAGAAATAAACGAGCGCACTTTTAAATAGGTGAGGAAATTAGAAAACATGCAGTGATGAATCTCTGTTTGAATCTCAATTGTAACTGATTAAAAAAGGGTGAAAATCAAATAACTTATTTCAGGAGACCAAATTTACATTTATATCGAAAAAAAGGCAATCAGTGCACTATTGACAGTTCCCCTTCAAGGGAACTCAACGCTACGTCCTAGTGGACACTTTGGGGTATGCTGCCAGCATGACCTGTTTCTGAAGCATGTGTAAAACAACTCCAATCCTATTAGTCCACATAGCCGTGACATCATAGGCGGGTACCCAAAAGTATAAAAGGGCACCTGCTGAATATGTCACCAACTTTTGTTGACTTCACTTCTTGTCTGTTTGTTCATGTGTGAAGCATCATCCAGGTGAGATGAGCAGAACTTTAAAGAATGTGTTTGGATTCTAAAACTTGAGGGCATATTCTGACTTTTTCTCATTTGTCTTGGTGTCTACATGCTCATTGTGATGAGTCACAATGATAACGCTCCACTTGCGATTGTTCCTATTCCCGAGGGATGCGGGGCAAAGCGTTTGTGTCTTGGGCCATTGCCACAGCACGGTTTTATCTCAAGCTCGCGGCGATTGCTTTGATCTGCGGTGTCCGCATACCTTTACATTGGATAATACTTTCGCCGCAGGTAATGATCGTGTTGCCATAACGATGACGTGTGAGCACTGAATTGTTTTTAGCTCAGAGCAAGCGAGATCATGGGCGGAGCTATATTCAGCTCAGCTGTGCCTCTCTAATAACCCTTTTCCACCAAGGCAGTTTGAGTGCTGGTTCGGAGCAGAGACTAGGTTCAAACCTGTTCTTTATCTTTCCACACTCACAGCACCAACTCAGAACCAGGAAAAGCAGTTTGTATGTAGTTGAAAACATTGCTGGGCTATAAGGAAGAACTGCTTGCGTCAGGGGCTGAGGTTACGTGACCAACAACGGTTACGCACAGAAACTTTGGACCGCCATGTTTGAAATAGCAGCTAAATACGAACACGTTGGATTCGCCGTGTTTGGATGCCGATATAGGTTCGCAAAGCCATGAACATTAATAGCTACGCAGTGTCCGCCATTGTTGACAGTTGTTGATAGTTGTTCGGGATGGATCGGCACAGCGCGGGCCGTTCGGTGCGAAGCATCGGGGTGCTGCGGGAGCGACTGGAAAGCAGACGGCTCTTTATGCTTTTGGATCCCTCTCGCTGTGCTTTGGTGTGTTGTGTGCCGATCGATCAATCTATCTGTCTGCGTGGCGCCGATGCACCTCGAACAAGTCAAGGTGTTTGGCGCTGCCGCGTCTGTGCTAGTGAAACAAAAGATGAAACTTATTCAGTGACGTAAGTCCTGGCTCTGTGGTGGCTCTCTAGCCTGTGGAAAAGCAACCAGTTCTTAAAGGGCTCGCCAGTCAAACCAACTGAGAACCGGCAATAGCACTGGCTCTGAACTAGCACCTGGTTCCTGTTGGTGAAAAGGGGGTTTAATATGCATGTTATTGTGTGTAGAGAGCCTCGCTGGGTGTGGATATATTGAAAGCTCTGTGGAGAGAATATATAAAGCTCAGGTTGTGCCAAATAATGATACCACAACCTAACTTCTTGTCCCGCCCCCACTCTAAAAGTCATTCTGACGCTACATACACACTTTCATGAATTCAAGTACATTTAGACAAGCAAAGTAAAATTCCAGAGAGAAAGTGATTTTTCATCTGTGGATGTGGAAATTTCATCAACATTACTGAGAAGTTCCTGTATGACATATTATAGTAGATAAGTGGCGTTTTGCGGTCTTAATTCATTGAGTATATTAGAATGCCATATGTCAGAACAAACGGTCAATTCACAGTCACAGGTAATGAAGAGATGCAGCAGTATGCCAGCTAGACTGATTGCTTTCAGCGTCAAAGCCAAGATTTTCTACTTGCACCATGACAAATTATCTGACAGAATTGTTTGAAAAAAAGTCTGCCAGTTAGAAGCAATGGCTCAGTATCACACTTCCATTTGGTTTACACCTTTCAGATTTGGAGTGTCTGTGTTTATCATGAGCAAACAGTGTGAGGAACTGTCATGCAGCAGTAACTCACTAATGGTATCTAAAATACAAGATACTGTTTTGTTTCAGCAGCACTTTTAGGTAAATTAAGCATAAATAAGCAGAATGAGCCAGTGTTCCTTTGGCTCAGTGGTAGAGCATTGCGTTAGCAGCGCAAAGGTTGTGGGTTCGATTCCCAGGGAACACACATACTGACAATACAAATGTATAGCCTGAATGCACTGTAGGTCGCTTTGGGTAAAAGCATCTGCTAAATGCGTAAATGTAAAGAACATCATGATACATCTGTTATCAACTTCCTTCTTGCACAAAAAGAAAAATGAATTAATTGTAATTAATGAAACATGCTAATATAATTTTTGCTTTTTGAACGCCTCGCAGATAGGACTTATGAATTAATACCCAAGGTAGAACACTTTGGGTGCAAATACAATCTTTATGGCTTTTGTCAACCAAATAAATAAATAAAAAGCAAACAGCAATCAGCTATTAGTGAGGACATTTGCAAATTATAGAGGGAGACATTGGCAATTATTTAATTTGAATCAAGACCAAGAATAGGTAAAAGTATGCAATGAAACCAGATGGAAGTCTAATTATAAAACAAATAAAGGTTTATTTCCCCCTCATTCTCCCCTCTGTATGTCCTCTAGCTTCTTTACTAAAACTTCTCTGGATGTCTGAGGCGAACATTTGCAAAAACAATCTTTGAATTTGATCTTTCAGGATTTGGACACGTCAGTCAAGTATTAGAATAACAGGAAGGGAGAGAGACTGGAACATCTGATATGGTTTATGTGTCAGACAGGGTGATTATTCCTTTTTTAGCAATACTTCACATCATATCGCTACCGCCAAATGTTTGACCAATTATGGAAATGCCCAAATTGCAAAAATGTTGTGGCCAGTGGTATACTATGGCTATAGCTAAGGGTTGAGAAATGTTTAAGTATAAGTAAGTACAAGTGTAAGGAAATTCTCAGCTTTAATTTCTTTGTATGGAGTTTGTTGAATTGTGCAATTCATTTTTTTTATTTGTTCTCTTCAAATGCTATTTTATGTTACTTTTAGATAGAAAAATAATGGTCAACAATAAATAAGAATAATGCAAATTAATGAGTTAATAAAAGTAATTTGAGAATAATAAAATGTAGAGGAATACATTGCTATTTAAACATTTATTTATTTTGGTGGAACTTGTGTTCTAGGTAAAATTGGTTTATGAATTTTATTCAGTGTTTGTAGGGTGAAAAAATATATATATATATATATGTATATGTATGTGTGTGTGTGTGTGTATATTATCAATCAAAAGTTTGGGGTTATTAAGATTTAATTTTTTTAAAGAAATTAATACTTCAGCACAGATACATCAAATTGATCAAAAGTGACAGTAAAGACATCATAATGTTAGAAAAGATTTCTATTTCACATAAATGCTGTTCTTTTGAACATTATATTTATCAAAGAATCCTGAAAAAATGTAGCATGGCGCTTTAAATTGATCAAAAGCGAAAAAGACATTTGTAATGTTACATATATTTATAATGTTTTCTGTCTCATAAACATGGGTATTTGTAATTTCAAAAGCACACAATTGTTATTGACATGTTATTGAAATTGTATTTATTTGACCCCTTTTTGCACACTGGCCCCTCTGCAGATCTCTTCTTTTTAAGTTTCTACAGCTACCAGATGTGTATTTTGCCGTCAGCATGCATTGTACTGTCTTCAGAGACCTCATTAGAACTAATAATTCATATTATTTCATATTTGTGGAGCATTTTGTCTCTGTAATCTCTGGTAAAAAAATAAATAAAAAATGGCTAGCTGCACTGCAAGTTCTTCTGGTTGAGTCTCATGGCAATTTGCAGAAATCAGTGCTGCACAGAGCGCACCCTGTCAGAATCCAGATTGAGGAGAGCTCAATTTCCCCTTTTTCTCGCAAGAGCTGAGAAGAAACTAAAGAGACGGAGGGACAGAGAGAGAGAGAGAGATGAAGCCTGCAGCAAGCCTGTGGGTCACCCAAAAAGACATCTAAGTTCCAGGCTAGACAAACTGAAACAGACTGGCCACATGCTGTTAGTGAGCTGTCAGTTTTTAGGTAGGGATGGCAGAGAATGTGTTATCTGTGAACCACCATCAAACAGAGCCAAAGAACACGATGAAAGGGTCAGAACAGTGGCGGGGTGCTGAGATAACATCATATATCGCTGCACTTTTTGTAGTCACGCTGAATTACATTTTTTGAAAGGTTTTTTTGAGGAAAGATAATGTGGTATCTAGCTACTTTGGCTGGACTGCCTGATGTACCATGTAAGTTTATTCATAAGTCAGCGTGTTTACCAATGATTCTATATAATTGTGCTTTTGCTGGATCAAGTTTGGCTGTTTATTGGAAGGATGAAATGGGAAATGGGGGTAAGATGATATGGGGTGATGCTGGCTCCTGTTAAAGTATTTGATTCGATCTCTTTAAAATCCCAGTTGTTTCTCCTGGACAGCAATGACATCAAGATGAGACTTTTATTTTAATATATAGTTCTGCTACATTTACTTAAAAAACGATATTCTGAAAAATGTCTGTTTTTTGCACAAATTAAAGTGAGCGGGGTAGGACTGTATGGTTTGCAATTTTACTGATTTCAACTGACTAATGAAAAAAAATGCTCCAGGTTTATTGTGATTATTTCTAGGCCCAACATTTTGTGATTACACATCATTATGACTATTAATAATTATATTTATTATTATTGCTATGTTATAATAATTACTACATAAAACATGAAGTCATTTAATATTCTATAACGTATTTAAAAATAAATCATAATATTTCACTATAAAATAAAAAAGATACTGTATTATACTAAAAAAGACTACATAACTATAGAGCTACAATACTATTGGTAACACTTTATTTTGGGGTCTCTTAAGTAGTTGCTTATTAGCATGCATATTACTAGAATATTAGCCATTTATTAGTACTAATTAAGCACATATTAATGCCTTATTCTACATGACCTTATTCTACATCCCTATAAACTTAACAACTACCTTACTAACTATTAATAAGCAGCAAATTGGGAATTTATTGGGGGAAAAGTCGTAGTTAATAGCGAATAAGTTTTCCCTATTCTAAAGTGTTACCATTGCAATACTTCAACTAATCATGCAGCCTTATCTTCTATTGTATTCTGCAGAAAGAAAATTATGCTGGTTTGGACCTGGACCGACATGAGGCTGATTAAATGTATGCAGATTTTTCATTTTTAGGTGAACTATCCCTTTAAATGAATCATAACAAAAAAAGTATTTATCTGAGTGAAAAAAAAATCATCTGGGTGGTCTCCGTGAGTACGTGAGAATAGAATTACATATGTATACATGTGTGAATGTTATTTGAGTAACATACAGATAATTTGTCAGCACTTGAACATAAGCATGAGCTCATGTCAGGTATGTTGCATGTGAGCTTTCATAACACACCGGACTATTTATACTCTGGCATGTGTCTCGAGTCTATTATAACACCAAGCACGGCAAAGCCATGAATAAGAGCTAGACAGTGTGCCGTGCAACACTTCAAACTCAGTTCATGTGCTATAAAACAGACCTGGTGTCATTGCTAATCAGACTCATCTATTATATTAACGTGAGACAGGTCTCATCTCGGTTTGGCGCACTTAACCCATCTGTACAAGTCATCACAGCTTCGTTATAAAAACACTAAGTGCTATATCCATTCAGATGTGGATGGTGTGATTGTTAAGCATGCTGTCCATGGATGAATACATGACAATGACACTCAAGGATTTCCAACAAGATGGCGCCGCATATGGCAGCTTCAGTGCTTTGCTCTTCAGTGTGTGTAATATTTTTGTTTGTTTGTTGTCACACGGCGGCGGGACGTGCATTTACATCAATGAGAGGTGGTGTACAGATGTAACTGTGTTAAAGAAGATGTACTGTTCAGATCTAGAAATGCTCTTCATCAACAGCAAGCCGTTCTATTCACCGCGGGAGATTTGTTCATTCATTCTTGTGAGTGTCTACATTCCTCCACAAGCGAACGTGAGCTCAGCTTTACAGAAACTCGCTGATCTGATCACAGACACAGAACAAAAACACCCGGACTCTGTTTTAATCATTCTCGAGGACTTTAATTAAGTAAATCTCTCCCGCGAACTGCCAAAATACAGACAGCACATCACATGTCCCACCAGAGACAGTAATATATTGGATCACTGTTACACAGCGATTAAGGAGGCATATAACTCTGTCCCACGAGCAGCTTTAGGACTCTCTGATCACTGTTTGGTTCATCTCATACCGACCTACAGGCAGAAATTTAAATCTGCTAAACCTGTATTAAGATGGACTAATGAAGCAGAGTAAGATTTAAAAGCTTGTTTCGTCCTCACTGATTGGACTGTTTTTGAAGCTGCTGCAAACGATCTGAACGAGCTCACAGAGAATGTAACATCTTATATCAGTTTCTGTGAGGATATGTGCATTCCTACCAGGACTCATTTAACCTACAACAACGACAAACCATGGTTCACTGCAAAACTCAGACAGCTCCGTCAGGCCAAAGAAGATGCTTACAGAAAGGGAGATGAAGTCTTGTATAAACAGACCAAATACACACTGGAAAAGGAGATCAGCGTGGCAAAGAGGAATTATTCTGGCAAGCTGAGGAACAAACTCTCTTCCAGTGATTCTGCTTCAGTGTGGAAAGGTATGAAAGACATTACCAATTACAAGACACCATCCCCCAGCACTCTGGAGAATCAACAACTGGCGGACGATTTGAATGATTTTTACTGTAGGTTTGAAAAAAAAACACACCCACCCTGAACACCTCTCCACACAACCATTAACACCTCCAGCAACTCCCCTCTCCCCCACACCTGCACTGAAAATAAGCGAAGATGACAGCTTTTCCACTGTCGGGTCAGTGAGAGCCAGTGCTTTAAATTGGCCGAGCGGGGCTAATAGCCTCGGACCTGTAGCACCAAGCCCAAAATCAGCCAGAAGCTCCACAGTGCTTCACTAAAACCCACCCTTTACACGCCTCTCTGGAACGACATCACAAAACCTCATAATTTCACCAACAAAGAGAAGTTATCAGAAAACTAATAAGAAATAAGTCACTGGAACTAGCGCGATCACAAAACTAACATGAAAAGCGGCCGTTTGTTTACATATTGTGTAAAAGATTTTAATTCAAAAGCATCGATGTTTTACAATAATAACTGATACATTGATCATAATGAATTAGGCTAATCGGGACTGAAAATTAGTCACACAGAAATAAAGCGGAATGAACCGTTATTTCACAAAAGAAAGAGGACACATACCCTACTTTCAGTTGAGTCTGTTTCTGTTTATTTTTAGTCACAGAATACATCACATTTAGAATAATATCTATATTTTTTTTCATAAAAAATATGACCTGAGTAGAAGAGGGAGTTCCCGAATAAAAACCATTAGGCTATTATATTTTTATGACATACGGAGCTAAAGTCTCGAGATGACACTTATGACAAATAAAATATGTTACTAAATAAATATACGATTGTGATAGCCTGAATGAGAAGCTCTTATTTCTTCAAGCGGTCGTTTTTACCATGTTTACTATGGTAATGGATAGCTTGCATAGTTTTTGCATCGCTTATTTCCACCTTGTATAATGTGATCATAATCCACATTGGATTTCAAACAGTTATTTCAATACTCGCTGCTGTTTGAAAGTGAGTTTTACGCTAAAAGTATTTTAAAAGTCTTTAATGCTGTTGTTATAGCTGTTAATTTTATGAAATGATCCGCGGTGCTGACACTCTCCAGACGCGGAGAAACTCCGCCTTTGTTCATAACCACTCCTCTTGCCCCAGTTGGCCCGCTTTGGCACAAGGTTTTCGTCGGGCCAAAAAAAACCTGGCCGTTGGCCCTGAGGAAGCACCGACGAGGCACGATCAAGCCCCGGAAGTGACAGTGGAAATGCAACTGGCCCTGGCATGCACTGGCACGGTCGCTTTTGGCCCGGCAGTGGAAACACGGCTAGAGAGAACAAAAGAAGGAAAGCACCAGGACCAGACGGTGTGACACCAGTCTGTCTGAAATCCTGTGCTGACCAGCTGGCCCCCATCTTCACACAGATCTTAAACAGATCACTGGAGCTGTGCGAAGTCCCCTCATGCTTCAAATGCTCCACCATCATCCCCGTCCCAAAGAAACCAAAAATTACTGGACTTAATGACTACAGACCTGTGGCTCTAACGTCTGTGGTCATGAAATCATTTGAAAGACTGGTTTTTGCTTTTCTGAAGGCCTCCACTGGACCCTTATTGGACCCCCTGCAGTTTGCCTATAGAGCAAACAGGTCTGTGAATAATGCAGTCAACATGCACTTCATCCTGCAGCACCTGGACAGATCAGGGACTTGTGTGAGGATCCTGTTTGTAGACTTCAGCTCCGCTTTTAACACCATCATCCCGGACACCATTCAGAATAAACTGACACAGCTCTCTGTCCCCACCTCCGTCTGTCAGTGAATCACCAGCTTCCTGACAGACAGGAAGCAGCTAGTGAGGCTGGGAAAATTCTTATCCAGCACCCGTACGATCAGCACTGGAGCTCCTCAGGGCTGTGTTCTCTCCCCACTGCTCTTCTCCCTGAAGTTTGCAGAAGACACCACTCTGATCGGCCTCATTCAGGATGGTGACGAGTCTGCTTACAGACAGGAGGTTAAGGAGCTGTCTGTCTGGTGCAGTCTTAACAACCTGGAGCTTAACATGCTCAAAACCGTGGAGATGATCGTGGACTTCAGGAGAAACCCCCCTGCTCTCACCCCACTTACCATCATGAATAGCACTGTGACTGCAGTGGAGTCATTCAGATTCCTGGGCACCACAATTTCTCAGGACCTGAAGTGGGACAATCACATTGAGTCCATTGTGAAAAAGGCCCAGCAGAGGCTATACTTCCTTTGTCAGCTGAGGAGGTTCAACCTGCCACAGGAGCTGCTGAAACAGTTCTACTCTGCCATCATTGAATCAGTCCTCTGCACAACAATAACTGTCTGGTTCAGCTCACCTGCCAAATCTGACCTCAGAAGACTACGGAGGGTAGTTCGGACTGCTGAGCGAATCATTGATACAACCCTCTCCACTCTCCAAGAACTGTATTCATCCAGAGTGAGCAAAAGGGCTGGCAAAATCACTCTGGACCCCTCACATCCAGCACACTCCCTCTTTGAACTGTTACCATCTGGTCGACGCTACAGAGCTCTGAGCACCAGAACGACCAGACACAGAAACAGTTTCTTTCCCCAAGCAATCATCTCATGAACACTTGACATTAAACGTGGAATACACAACACTATTATACAATTATTTATTCACCACACATACTTATTTTTTTATTTTCAAATTTGCACATGTCAGACCTGTACACACATAATTGCCTATATTGTATATTGTGTTTTTGCTATTTTGTACATTGCCTATTTGTATATTTGTATATTGTTCTTTTGTTGTCTGTGTCCTGTCCTGTTGCTGACATTCTGTTGCACTGTGGAGCTTCTGTCACTATAACAAATTCCTCGTATATGTAAACATACCTGGCCAATAAAGCTCATTCTGATTCTGATTCAAAGTGGATTTACAAAATATTGAATTGAGTGAATCTGTTATTTGCAATCTGTGCTAAGAGTATCGCACAGGCTATGCGCAGACTGGTTCTATTCTTTCACACTAAATTTGTGTGAAGCTCTGAAGAAGGTTTAGAGATGAGCTAAATTAAAATATCTAATTTAAGACAAACAGGATGACTGCCGTATTATGAGCAATCTTCTTGTGTTGATGAACAGCTCACCGCTTACAGTACTGAAGACAGTTTGGCTTCCTGCTGAGCGCATCCAATCTCATGTGGATCTGAAGATGCTTGTGCTCAGTTTTTACTTTTTGAGAATCAAGATGCTGTTAGACGTTACTGGAGTACAGTGCACAGCAAATCTTTCTTACTCAGTATTTTTGGACTTGGTTTTCAGTTAAAAATATCTGAACATTCTAAAAACAACAAAGTACTTGAAAAGCAAATTTGTATGGATCTTACTTTTTGCTGTGGCACTTTAAAAATGTACTCCCCCAGTTTCTTCATTTCTAAGGAAGAAAAAGCGATCTGAGGCACATTCGGAACAAATTCGGAACAAATTTAACACTAGAAAATGATATTTTTTGTGTAAAATGAGACAACAATAGAGATTAAGATAAATTAATTAATGTTTCTTGCAGAAAAGTGTGAATTATAAAGAAATATACTGTTCAGTAGAAAATGGATGTGTTAGCTTCCATACACCTGGTAGCAACACTAGCAAAGAGGTTTTATATCACAGCTCAACTGTGGTGTGAAAGACACGGTAATGGAAGAGGGGAGTTTGGGGAAAATGTGAAATGAGTTTTAGTGAGTAAGAGAGAGACGGTGGGGGAACATCTCGGAGGCCTTAGAAGGCTGACTCCTTTACTAACTAACAGAGAAGGACTCGCACTTTTCACTCACAGCAGTAAAGACAGACAGAAAAAGGAATATATCAAGTACACCAGAAAGCTGTATGAAACAGAATGTGAGGGAGAGGCAGAAACATTTGATTGAAATATACAGAGGAAGAAAATAAAACAGAAAGAACGGAGGGAGAGAAAGAAAGAAAATTAGGTTTTAAAGCCAGGGGGTGATAAATCATAATAACACTACTTTTCAATAGTGTCTTTCTCTATAAAGATAACAGCAGTTATATATGTAATAAAGATGAAGAATCTTGTTGAGCAGAAGTTTTGATTTAGGTTTAGTGTGTTCAAGTGTGTTAATATTTAATAAGTAATTTTACTGCACTAGAATTTGTTATAGTTTTGTTAAGTGCTCACTGTAGTTGTTTATTAATAAGCGATGGCAGCAATGATGTCTCCAGCACACAGTTCTCAGACACATGTTCCTATTTCGATATTAAGTCAAAATAGTTTTTGGAAATTTCTAATTTAAAAAAAAATTACATTTGTAGGGGAAGTCGTGGCCTTATGGTTAGAAAGTTGGACTCGTAACCCAAAGGTCATGGGTTTGAGTCTCGGTACCGGCAGGAATTCTAGGTGGGGGAGTGAATGTCCAGCGCTCTCTTCCATCTTCAATACCATGACTGAGGTGCCCTTGAGCAAGGCACCGAACCCCCAACTACTCCCCGGGCGCCGCAGCATAAATGGTTGCCCACTGCTCCGGATGTGTGTTCATGGTGTGTGTGTGTTCACAGCTGTGTGTGTGTGTGCACTTTGGATGGGTTAATTGCAGGGCACAAATTCCGAGTATGGGTCACCATACTTGGCCGTATGTCACATCACTTTCACTTTTGTGTTTCAACTTGCAAATGAGCAAATGCTCCACAATAGATACCTGATATGCGTGCATATATGAGTGCATCACATTCATTAATAATGGAAACAGTTCCCTGTTTAGCCATGTTATTTGTACAAAATCGGATTTCATGAGTTAAGCGGTTTTGTGACATCACATCTGGCACATCTGTGCAACCCTCCCCCACAGCTGCCCTCACCGTATTTCAAAACAAAGTTCTGCCCATAAAAACTCTTTGCAGAATGATCTCAGCTTCTATTGGGCTCGATGTTCGATGTCTTTGTGCACCATTTTCACAGCACTTGACATTAGACCTCAGCACTTCAGATTAAAGCCGATCTGCATACAAACCAACTTTTTGAGAGTATATAACCACAGTACGGAGGAGTAATAATCATTAGTGTCTGCTCTTGTAATGTCATTGTATTCACCCTTGGGCGAGATTTCCAATTATGTTTGCTTTAATAGTCTTGCACTCTTGTCTTTTCTCTCTCTTAAGACCATGACTTTCCTGTATTTACTGTTTTCTTTGTAATGAAGCTCCTCTCTGTTGTTATATAAGCAACATGTAGGGAAAAAGCAGTGCTGATTTTTGATTACTCCAAAATTATAGAGTAATGAAGGTAATATTTCCAGCAATATATGGAAATGTTGGTGAAATTTGATCTGGAAAAGGAATTATCCTACCCCTACAGCCATAAATCTACATTTAAATACATTTCTGAAGCAAATATTCAACCTAAACATTTTCCAATATCAGCAAATGGTGGCATGGGGTAATAAGCATGCAGATTAGTTAAAAGTGAGATGTTTACATTGTTTTGAAGTCGAGGATAGTATACTCAGGCCAGTCGATGTAGCAGACCACCCTGCCGGGCAGCTGGTCCGTGTCGGAGTAGTAGTATTGGGGGAAGGCCAGCAGAAGAGCCAGCACCCAGATGACCCCGATGACCACCTTTGTCTGAGTTGAAGACATCCTCTGCTTCAGGGGATGAATGATGGCCATATATCTGTGGAATAAACAGACAGATGTGCTGAAAGCTCCACATCTGTTGTATACTGAGCTGCTTACTGCTGACATTTTTTTTATTTAAGCTTATTTCAAGATGAGCAAAAACAATAAAATGAAATCTAATTATTCAAAATTGAACAAATACATGTAATATTAAAACATATAAAGGAATAGTATAATGCAAATTCGCTGAACATTTACTCACCCTCAGGCCAACAAAGATACAGGTGAGTTTGTTTATTCATAATAGCAGATTTGGAGAAATAAAAATCACATCACTTGCTCAACCAATTGATCCTCTGCAGTGAATGGGTGCCGTCAGAATGAGAGTCCAAACAGCTGATAAAAATATCATATTAGGGCTGCACGATAAATCGCATGCAATGATCATTTGCATCTTGTCAGTAAAGCCAGTTCTTTGATTAGTACTGTCACAAAACGGGTCGCAAGACAGGTAGCTATAAGCGGTTTATTTCAAGAACAGATACACTGGGGAATATCGCATAGAGTCATTGTGTTGAAGATCCAAAGAGGAGAGGAGTGTGCTAAAGATGAGGTGATGAGGATTAGATGAGGTGCAGGTCGCTGATTGCGATTACGACAGGTGCGGGCGTGTGAACCATGTGATGGAGGACAGACAGACGAATTGGGATGGAGGACAGACAGAATGTGACATTACCCCCCCCTCCCAATAGCGCGTCCCGCGCCGTATAACATCGAAAGGGGAGGGTGGGTGGGCGCTCTGGAGGCCTCAAAGGATGTAGCTACGGTGGCTCCAGGGCGGTGTTCCTGGAGCCATGCGGATCGGGAGCCTTGGGTGGCCATGGCGGATGCTGCTCCATCTGAAAGCACGTGATGGAGATTTACTACTAATTGGGTGGCACAGAACCGGGTGGCTTTGACGAGATGCGCATGACAAATAGCATGAGCTGGGCGAACCAGCGGAGGCACAGGTGAGCTTATTATGCAGCCCTATAATAATCCAAAAGCAATCCACACAAACTCCAGTCTATCAATGGATGTCTTGTGAAGTGAATTGCTGCATGTTTGTAAGAAGCATCCTTCATTAAGACATTTAACTTTAAACTATTGTTTCCAGCTCAAATACAAGTCCTTGATCCATAATATTTCTTTCTCCATTGAAAAGTCATCTTGATGAATTGGAAGAGAAATATGCACAGATCAATACTGTTTACAAGCAAAAACAGTCCAAAACCATTCTAAACAAATATGTTTTTGGATTTTGGTGTGAGAAGACAAGACCAGAGGGTGGACTTTTCACTGGATGAAGCGTTATTATATATTATGGACTCCCAAACACGCAACTTTTTACTTCTCAAGATGTTCATTGATGGACTGATGTGGTGTTGACTACTGTGATATTTTTATCAGATGTTTTGATATTTTCACCCATTCACTGCAGAGGATCCTTTGGTGAGCAAGTGATGTAATGCTAACATTCTCCAAATCTGTTCAGATGAAGATACAAAGTCATCTACATATTGGATTGCCTGAGGGTGAGAAAATTTGCTGGAAGTTTTGATATTTGGGTGAACTATTCTTTTAATGCACGTTTATGGTTCAGTAAATATTGTATGTACTAAATGTTTTCGTTCTGGTTGAGGAAAATTAATTGTATGTAATCAAATAAATTAAAGTTTGAAAAGCATTCAGTAATTTGATGTTAATTGAGTTATTTTAAGTGTTAATCATAAGTATCATTAAATAGCATTTTTTACATAAGAAAAAAAACTTTCTTTTTTTATCTCCAATCAAGAGAAACTCTTCAAAGAGAAAAGAGTGTATTCACTTTCCTTAGAAAACCTTGGTGGTGTAAATGAAGACTTGCAGATTTCACTCTCAGCACATTCTATTTAAACCACTTATTTTCCCGCTGTGATCTTTATTGATACTTTGCAGTTCGGGCTGTGCTTGAAAGCATGAGATATTGTCCTGCTCTGCACTCTCAACAAGTTAATCTGTCAACACATCAGTGACTTCATCACATCCACACACACACACACACACACAGACATCATCTCTGTCCAGCACAACGATCTCAGTGTTATCTAAGATACATCCTCTTAAATCATTTGCTCCAATATAGAGCAGTATCATTATAAAAGGGAATAAAAATGCCCAGAGAGTAAATCCCACACACACAGCTTACAAACCTATTGAGCGTCTACAGTAGGGGATTTGTAAGTTTTTTAGATTTGGGTTTGTGCTTTAGTAACAACAAGCTGGTGTATCATTGTGATAATATGAGCTCTGAAGTAATAAAGAAGATCTGTTCCAGTTATCGGTTATATGGACTGTGAATTATACACTTGTGGCAGGATTTATTTAACTTATTCATTTGGAGCTGGGAGAAACCTTGCAGAACCTAATGTACCACTTTCAGATCGCATTCAAAGCCAGGCTATGTCAACATTTTATCTGAAGAGTAAAACATTGTTTTGTTTCCCTCAGAAGCTGTGTGCGATGTGTGATCTCTACTAGAGTTGAGAACCAAGATTTTCACGATGTTCGGTTCTGTTAAAGGTTCTCAGCGTGAAACATACAGTGCGACCAGTGAAGTCTGATTTTTGAGCGAATGACTCTTATAAACTGTTTCGTTTTGGTGAATCACAAATAATTATAAATCATTTGGAACAGTTTCTCAATTAATCTCACTGATTTACTAAACCGCGATTTAGTGGCGAGGCCAGATATTTTAAAGTGATTGGACCTTGGTGAAATTAGTTTGAGTGCCTACTCTCAAACTAAAGTACATTATTTCACATAAGATAAAAACAGGGAAATACATTTCAACAGTTGGTTTTTTGGCTGAAAGAGAAAATGGTCGAAAATGTGAATCAAAATATATGCCTAAATTGAAAAATGAAATGTGATTTTACTTGAAAATGTGATTCATTAAGCTTCCTAGACAACAGATAGTCTTGTGTCATAAATTGTTGAAAAGCATAATTGTTTTTAATGTAGACCAAACAATATCAAGTACAACTTTTGGGCCGTGTTTTGGTAGCTTCACTAAACATTAGTAAACCCTAGTATATCACATACATTTATTTAAAGCAGGTGATACTTTTTTCAACACCATTTGAAAATGTTGAAAAGTTCAACCAATACACCTTTTTCCCAAGGAGTCTATTGCATTTTAGATTATGAGAGGCACTTCTGATCTGGAAAGTTTCACTCAAAAACAGTGAAATAAATAATTTGAAATACTGATGTTGCACTACAAATAATCCTCTTCCGTCAGTTTGATTGAATGTGCTGTACATTTTCCTTCATGTTCTATTTTCAGACGTCAAGAGAATAATGTATGTATGCAGGGTATATATCAAGAATATCTATGGCAAGAGCTCTTTTCAGTCCGCTGAATAATTTTCCTCCTGATTATTTTCTTGTTTCCTTTGTATTCCACTGTAAAAGTATGAAAAAAGACAGCATACACTGCGCATTTGTGGTCTGCTCTACCAATTTAATATCCAATGAATAATTCACTGGAATGTTCTAAGAATCTCCCAAAATCCACCAAAAGTCCAGGTTTATTTTCATGCGGATGCTTTAAAATGTAATTGCTGGTGCCTATAACATTGTGGTTAGCGCAATGACATATAGCGCAACTATGCCTCCGGCTGACCAGTGTTCGAATCTCGACTCAGGGTCCTTTGTCGATTCCTTACCCCTCTCTTCTCAACACTTTTCTGTCAATCTCCACTGTCCTGTCATCTAAAAGCACAAAAGATAAAAATAAAAATATATATAATGTTATTGTCTCCATCCCTAAACTCAGTGTTCATTTGAATGTTTCTAAAGCAGTTAAATACAATATTTTCTATCTGTCAAAATGATAAAAATCACTTTGAAATATCACTAAATGTTCCAGTTAATGAACATCTTTGATTAAGGCAACTGTATACACACTGGAAAAGGAGATCAGAGTGGCAAAGAGGAATTATTCTGAAAAACTAAGGATTCAGTTTTCTTCCAGTGATTCTGCTTCAGTGTGGAAAGGTCTGAAAGAGATCACCAACTACAAGACACCATCCCCAGCACTGTGGAGAATCAACAACTGCAGACGATCTGAATGAGTTCTACTGCAGGTTTAAAAAAACACCCCACACCCACCCTGAACACCTCTCCACACAACCATTAACACCTCCAGCAACCCCCCTCTCCCCCACACCTGCAATTCAGATCAGCGAAGTCGATGTGCGCCAGGTCTTCCAGAAGCAGAAGAGGAAGAAAGCACCAGGCCCAAATGGTGTCACACCAAAATCCTTGTTTCAAGCAAAAACTCACTTAATTTTGACTTGTTTTTGCTGAAAACAAGCATACCTGTCAACATTTGGGTACCACAATACGGGCGTGTCTATGGGGGAGGGGGCGGAGTCTTTTGCCAGGTATATAGCCTTTTCCCTGCTAACCATAGTAAACAAAGTAGCCCAGCACCTGACTTTGAAACTCACACCGCCCATGTTCAATCAGTTAAACCATAGCCTTTTGAAGTGTAAGCTATATCTCAATTTACATGTATAGTTTTTTTTTCCTCCCATGTCTACCAGTGAACCGTTTCTGCCACTGCAACTTCCCGAAAAGGTGAACACACACACACACACACACACACACACACACACACACACACACACACACACACACACACACACACACACACACACACACACACACACACACACACACACACACACACACACATTGTATGCCTGATGAAAAAATCTATTTAAAACACATTCCTATTTTAGAAAATATTATTAATATTTGCATCATTAATGATTTATCTTATCCACCCGCAAATAATCAGAATGCATTTTTTTTATTACCTGACCCACGGATTATCCACAGCGCCCGCGGATATAACCGCCATCCGCGCATCACTACTGCGCAGATATCAACAGCATCACTGGGTTGTAAAGTTGCCAAGTTGAGGGGACAAATGGGTTGAAATTTGTATGTATCGATTGTGTGAGAAGGATGCGTTTCATACTAGATCTGGCAACCGGACAAACCTGGTTTGGGGCGGGCCACACAAATTACGGGAGTTTTGCCGGAGGTGAATGTAGCAAACATATAAAATACGATAGCAAGATTAAAAATACGGGAGAAATATGGGACAATATTTAAACGGGATGACAGGGGGATAGAATGGTAAAATACGGGAGAATCCCAGGAAAAACGGGAGAGTTGACAGGTATGAACAAGACAATAATTTATACTTGTCTAGAAAATCCTTCTTGATTTAAGATTTTTTTTATATTTTGGCTGGAAACAAGACAAACAAATCTAAGTAAGAAAAGCATTTTTTGCAGTGCACAATTTTGTCTCTTCTGAATGGGTGGACCCTTATGTTTGTTTAACCATTGAAAAAAGTCCCAACAAAAATTATTGAGTGTGCTTAAATTTTTACCAATTTAAATTAAATGAACATAATACAATTAAGTTGTGACTGTGGTCAATAATTATGTTGCTTCAGCTCATTTTAATAAAGATTTGTTTGATTGTGTATTATATCTTAAAAAAAATATTATACATTTTTATATTTATCTAGAAAAAAAAGTCAGTCACACACACAGTTGGCTGCTACAGTAGTCAAATGTGCAGATAGACTGGGATCAAGAACCGCCATACCCCCAAAACACAAATCATGTATGTGATTATCGTTAAGAGTAAACCGCCGCAGAGTTTTAAATTAGCTTCTGATTCCCATCCCTATGGTCTCTACATAATCTGGTTTACTATATTAACTCCAGGCATTAATGGCAGTAATGGTGTCTTTTGAGACCCTCCCTACAAGCCAATGTTAAGCAGAGCTCTAAGGTTGACTGGTTCACTTCTATTCCTTTATTAGAAAATTGACTCTGTATCTCCTTCTAAGTGACTACTGGCCTCTCTCAGTGACTTCATTAAAAAGTCTCCTTATGGTTTGTGGAATTAATCTTTTAGAAACAAACCTTTCTAACTTGTTAGGCTATTGTTTTGTACTTTTATTTCCTTCTCCTAATTTTTAATTAGTCTGTAACTTCCTGGAATGCTCTAGTCTAATATTCACAACTGTCCTTTAGATTCACAAACTGAACAATGATCCATTTATTTGAATAAATCATAGGTTCAGGCCAATTGTTAGGCAGTTGTGCCCTTGTTAAGACAATTGTTTTTCCTCTGTGGAAATTTAGAGCTCCTGCATGGAATGAATATTTATGCATATGAATAGTTCTTCCTTTTTTCTTTGTCTTTTCTTTTCTTCTCTTTTTTTGGTAAAATGTGACATTGAAATGAAAATTCTGTCACCATTTACTCACCCTTATTTTGTTCAAACCCCATATGACTGACAACACAAAAAGTCAATATGAATACAAATCTTTCACCTTTCACTTTGATTATATGGAAAAGCGTGTGCAGAATATTGCCTTCTATTTTCCATAAAATAAAAATGAAAGTGGAAAGATTAGCTCCTAAATGACAAAAAAGCATCATAAAAATAGTGCAACTTCTGAAGCAATATGACAGCTTTGTGTGTTATTCACTGAAAATCTGCCACCGTAGAAAATATAGCACCACTGACAGCATGATGTTTGTTTTTGTTACATGCAAAAAATGAACGGTATCTGGAAATTAGTAGATTTAATGCACCATTTTTGCAGTCCATATGACTTGTGAAATAGATTTTTAGAGCAGAGGGGAACATTGCTAGATCATCTTTTATGGGTGTTTATAGTGTATTCGTCATTTTGAAGTTTGACAGATCAACCCCCATTTTTCATTTTTTTTTCTGTTCATACGGGTTTAGAAAAATAAGGTTGAGTACATTATCATAAAATGCTCATTTTAGAGGAAACTATTGCTTTGGATTTCCTTGAAATTCAGTGCCTCAAAGTATAAAAGCAAAACATCAAAGAGAACCAAACGTCAATTTGACATTCACAATTCAGTAAAATGAGAGAACTTCCACTCCACTGATAATGGGAAAACCTTACAGCTAAACCACCAGCAAGCACACACACACACACACACACACACACACACACACACACACACACACACACACACACACACACACACACACACACACACACACACACACACACACACACACACACACACACACACACACACACACACACACACACACACACACACACACACACACACACACACACACACACACACACACACACACACACACATAAGCTTATAAGTGATGGGCAATCAGATTTTTTCCCCATAAATTTATTTTCAGCCTCTCCAGACATGCTCAGTTAAAGTGATGTCCTGAAGGACAACATGATCATATACAGTGCCAGAAAAGATGAGTGAGTAATGAGGAACTGACAATATACTCATGGCAGAGTCTACAGCAGGTGAAGAGGTCAGACGCAGCACAGACATACATTCGAGCACATCTGTTTGACATAAGTGGAGCTCAGAGCAACAGATCATCGGTCTGAACAGCGACAGGGCTAAATCAATAACGACAACATGCTAGAGGGAGCAGAGACGGACAGTGCGGTTACACAATGTGATGCTTGCAGTGCTTTTCTTTCAAATTTAGCTTCTGTCTGGTAATTTGATTAGGAATCTTATTCCTGCCACACATGACAGTTTGAACCTCTGAGCCATGCGTCGTTTCACCAGCACGCAAATGCTCTTTAGCATGCCGTCACAGCTTGACTTTGAGGACTCTGTGCTTGTCAGCACCTTTACATGTTGAATTAATGAATGAATGATGTATTTATATAGCGCTTTATTGTGTATTGTTGTACACCCAAAGCGCTTTACAATCATGTGGGGGGGTCTCTCCTCAACCACCACCAGTGTGCAGCATCCACTTGATGCGACGACTGCCACAGGACAACGGCGCCAGTGCGCTCACCACACACCAGCTATATGTGGAGAGGAGAGAGAGTCATAGAGCCAATCAGGTGGATGAGGATTATTAAGAGGCCATTATTGACAAGGGCCAGTGGTGGAAATTTGTCCAGGACACCGGGGTTACACCCCTATTCTTTATGAGAAGTGCCATGGGATTTTTAATGACCACAGAGAGTCAGGACCTCGGTTTAACGTCCCATCCAAAAGACAGTGCTTTTTGACAGTATAACATCCCCGTCACTATACTGGGGCGTTGGGACCCACACAGACCACAGGGTGAGCACCCCCTGCTGGCCTCACTAACACCTCTTCCAGCAGCAACCTAGTTTTCCCAGGAGGTCTCCCATCCAGGTACTGACCAGGCTCAGCCCTGCTTAGCTTCAGTGGGCAACCAGTCTTGGGCTGCAGGGTGATATGGCTGCCGGGCATGTTTTTAAATGCAAGAAATAAAATAAGGAAGTAAAAACAGCTGAGATGCGTGAGAGTGTGAGATGTTATATTTGGACAGAGCATGTAACACAATTATGTCACACACTGTAGCTCAACCAAGTGATCTGTCTGCACAGAGGTGACAGCCTTGCTACTGTTTGTGAATGTACACCTGTCTGCATGTGTTAACAAAGCAACTCTGACTCAACCAGAGCAACAGAGCTGAAATCTGGGCAGGAAAAACACATCAGCCAAAACGCCTAGGAGAGATCTTGTATTGGAATAATTATTTACAACTGGGTTTTACTGGATGATTTTTATACTCTTATGCACAGTAAGGCAAAATAAAGAACAATATCCATGTAATATAAAAAGGATTTCTATTATATAAATATAATTAATATTATACAATATGATTTAAATATAAATAACATAAGAAATATAAGAAATACAAATATTTTTTTAATTTGTTGAGCGTCTTTGTCATTATGCTTTCATTGCGTTAATGCCTGGACCTTCTTAAAGTGTAAGAGATGTAGCAACTGATCTTTTTTTCATATTGTGATTTACATAGTTAAATGGATTAGTGAAAAGAAAAAAATGTAGGGAGGAGTTTTGGTTCTGTCCAGTTGTTGATTGGATGAAGGTAAATCTGAATGTGAGATTGCAGTCAATTGCAAGAATGGGGCAGGTTTAAGTAGAATAATGATTGGAGAAGTATTTAGATATTAGGAAGATATTGCTATGATATTTTGATTTGTTCACAATATTATAAATAGCATGCATTTAGAAAATAGATATGGGGTGCATTTTCATTTTATACTGACTTTAACTATTTAATCTAAAATAATTTAAGGTTTTTCAGAAATCAAGCATTCTGAAAATGCTAATTAAATGTTTTTTTCCACATTACATCTTTAGACATAATTCAATTTTCAATCCTCCAATAGCCCATTAGTTGATAGTAATCAAATCACTGCCTGACAGAAATCATTCTACTCCCAGAACTTCTCGGAGTGCTCAATGAAAAGCTCTAGGCTCTGTAAATGTCTTCTTTACAAGAAAAATCAAGGCATTTGCTGTGAGTTATTTGTTTGTAAACCAATGATTAATTTGCTGTGTGCTTCATGTTTAGATAGAATGTAATCTAGGCTTGCTTTTTTTTTTTTTAAGAATCTTCCTAAGATAAATAACCCTCAAGTATTTCCTCTATAAGGACCTGAACACACACAGTGTAGTCTTCCCTTGACGCCTGCCCTCCATCTCCCCCATGGGTCTCTCAGGTAATAGAATTGTAAAGAAGTTCATGTGTCTGCATGTAGATAGATGAAAGCAGGCACTGTTTTTGAGTATTAGCTGTGCTGTGTCAAAAGGTTGGAAAAATGGCATCTTACAATTAGAACAGGGTGATGAAAGGTCAGACTTTACCTGGAATCCAGCCCCTCTTGTGAATAATCCCTTGTGCTACACATGGTAATTGAATGAAGAAACAAGGCAGAGACAGTACTCTAACAATTACCTCATCACTACTCAACCACACACACACACACTAAAGAAATTAACATTTCTAAACGATGACTATGGAAGGTTATGAGTGGGATTATCATCTATCATATGACATCACAGACAGACGACCTCTGCCACCTATGCTCTGATAATTCCTAATACGGACCTGAAAAGAGCTACAACATTATAATTGTGTTTGGATTGTAAAAGCAGTACTAATCATTAAACAATTATTAGTAACAAATTAATAAGCATTAAATAACTAGCATTACTATTACTGCACATCCATAGTAACCATAGTTTCAGTCAGTAGTAATAAGATATCCCAACCTTAATTAAAAAATATCAAACAAAATCACATTTACATTTATGTATTTAGCAGACGCTTTTATCCAAAGCGACTTACAGTGCATTCAGGCTATCAGCAAGTCAAATATGCCTAGTTTTGAGGTTAATTGATCAATTTTGTGTCTATAGAAAATAGTGACATTGTATAATGTTGAAAACCAAAGTTGTGAGTGTGTGCGTGCGTGCGTGCGTGCGTGTGTGTGTGTGTGTTATGTGGTTTATGAGGACACACATTTGTATAATGACATGGGTAGGACAGGTATTACAAGAAGAAGGTGATTTATGAGGACAATTTCAGTGTCTCCGTAATTCAAAACACTTATAAATCATACAGAATTTGTTTTTTTTTGTTGAGAAATTAAAAATGCACAAAGTTTCCTGTAAGGGGTAGGTTTAGGTTTAGGGTTGGTGTAGGGCGATAGAAAATACAGTTTGTACAGTATAAAAACATTACGCCTATGGAGAGTCCCCGTTAACCATAAAAACCAACGCGCGCGTGTGCGTGCGTGCGTGCGTGTGTGTGTGTGTGTGTGTGTGTGTGTGTGTGTTGTGTGACCCATGTGTTTGTTGGTTGTTGTTGTTGTGTGTGTTAATGAGGGATTTTGGACTTTTTAATTTCTTTCAATAGCACATTGGCTGACGCATCATCGTGGTAAACTTATATCTAAACATTACAATTTAAAATGCACCCTGTTAAGAGGATCATCTTTCCCCATTTTACCCTAACATAGGCTAGTTAAAGTTACTGCTGTAAAACCATAATACATTAATATGGAAACTACTGAGCAGTAAAAGAAGCATCAGGAAAGCAGAATCTTCCCTTTTCCTCACGCGCACTGCTGAGATCCGCGCGTATGGCGCGTGAACAGTGTGAATGGAAACGATTGAACTTACCTGTCGAGTGCAATCGCGGTCATTGAATATATAGAAGCGAAGACGGCGGCTATGGGAAAGAAGTTGTGGAATCGGCAGTAATAGAGTCCGAAATACCATTCATTGTGCACGGAGTAGACAAAGTTTATAACGGTGTTGAATGCGGACATTGACGCTTCAGCGAATGCCAAGTTCACGAGGAAATAGTTCGTCACGGTTCTCATGCGTTTGTGCGCCAAAATGATCCATATCACCGTGACATTGCCCACCACGGAGACGATGACAATTGTGCTGTAAGCCACTGCCCAGAGCACTATTCTCCAAACCGGTTGCACAAACTGGTTCCAGTATAGCTCGGTTTCATTCTGTGCAGTGGAGTTGGTTGTCCAGTTACTTTGGAAGTCAGTGGAAGTGATGAGCGAATCCATTACTTTTAAGGAAAAATGTTGTGTTAAATGTGATTAAAATAATACGTTTTTTTGGCTGGATGTCGTATAATATTCAATCAACCATGTCTCTTTTTGAGAAAAAAGTAATGTTCATGACGCGAAAAAGAGTTCAGATTCGTGTCCCTCAGTTGTATTCAATGAGAAGGCAGAATGAGCCCAATGGTTTTTCCAAAGAAGACAAGACAACAGATCGCAACGCTGTGCTCCTTCACTTTTCCTCATCACGAAACCAATTTTAGCTCTCGGTTATACGCACCTCGCTCCTCTGAGCGTCACTGCCAAGTGCGCAGCGCGTGCCAAAAGAGAAGTCGCGCGCACAAACGAGCAGATGCTGTGAACACGCGCTTCTGAGAGAAAACGAAGGGACTCGTCCTTTCAAACGCAGTTCTGTTTTATTTGTTTAATACGAAGTATGAGTAATCTGCATATGTGATTCAGAACGCGCCAGGTGTGCCACCCAGGTTGGAAGATGATTTTTGGTGGCGCGCTGACGACGTACGAAACAAAAAGATTAAACGTGTCTTTGGAAATCCTTTTTTTTTTCTTTTGAATATGAGGGATTCATTCAAAGCATATATATTCAGTGTATATTCAACTTGTATATTCAAGTTGGAAGATTGTGTGGTCCTTTCAGGTTGGACAGAATATTCTAATATGAGACTTCAAGTTTGATAACGATGTCAGTGATTTGGTATGAATGCTTTTTGCAATTAATCAACTTATTTACCTATCCAACTCATTTCAGTTTGACACAAGTAATTCAGTAAAAGCTCACGGTCCCCACCTGGTGGTTCCATCTCAGTTCGCGTTAAATTTGAGCTCAATCTGTCATTCGGTTAAGACAATGCATGATAGACAATGCTAAATATATATTTTTTATTATTTTTATGATAAGTTGTATGCTATTTGGGCAGCCTCAGAATCGTTTGGAATGCTAACTGCAAGCCAACATATCTGCCCAAATCTGAATGGGCACAAATCCCTACACCCATGCCATGTTCCAACATTTAGTGGCAAGCCTTCCCGGAAGAGTGTAAGCTGTTATGGCTGCAAAGGAAGGGATTAATGTTTTCTTTTCTTTTCTTTTTTTTTCTTTTTTTTTTTTGGAGGGGGGGGTTTTATATGTTCAACAAGATGCAGGATCATCAGACCCTGACGTTGTGTCATGCAGCCATTTCATCCTAAAGGTTTTTCCTGGGAGAAGGCTTTGTGGAGGCCTTTCAAATGCTTGCTTTGTACAGGGTGTTCTCATTCTTTTGGGAATAATATTCCTGTCATCATTCAGCATACAGAATACACACATTATTCAAGTGTTATATGTGTCCATGTAACAAGAGATGTCTGATGCTATGATTCAGAGTAAGCCCAGGGAACTGCCCTTTACAGAGCAAATTTTCAGCATTTTAGTGAATCACCCCTTCAATCAACGTTACATTGCTATTGGCATTTTTTAGGGGGGCGGGGGTGTTGCTGTGAGGGATTGTTAATGGCCTTTTTTCTTTTTGCGTTCGAAGTGACTGGTTTCTGTATTTCTATAATGATTTAAAATAAACCAATTTTTTTAGATAATCACACACTAGAGAAAAGATTTATGGTATCATCTTTATGCTATTATAGTCAGTTTGTTTTCTTCTTGTAAAAAACTCAACAAAAGGACTCTGCAGGCATGCAAATCATGTAGCTGTGGACCTCTTTTATGATAATCAATTCAGTGGGTTCAGGAGGGTTGGACAGCGCATCACATGCATTACATGAATTGCAGATTCCTTCAACCTCTGGGACTTATAGAAGCATGTAATTGTGATGTGCTGTGGCAACTCATCAATGTTAATTAACATGTATCATAAGAGCATCTGGGTTGCAGGCATCTAATTTCACCTACACAGGCATATTTTTATTTCCTTAATCGTTTTTTCATTATTATTGTTTTGTTGATTGTATAATATATTTTATTTTATTAAACCGGTCAAGATTATCTTGAGGAAATTGGTTCACTCAAAGGATTAAATGCAATGCAGAAAACATAACTGGGCAATCCTTTTAATGCTCTCGTCTTTTGTCAGTCTTGTGTGTTCTCTAACTTTTGATCATAGCAACACAATATCCTCTGGCAAGGAGTTCTGCTGAACAAATCAAGATTTGGCTGACCACTGGTTGTCGCTAAGAAATAAATCAGAAATGTAATTTCACACACCAACTGTCATCCACATAGATCACATTTAATGTACCTTGAGAGATAAATAGTAAAAGAGAAGGGCAACAATCTGCCCAATGCTGAAGGACCTTTATTCATCTTTGGAATATCCCAGTCTTTATAAGCTCAGTGTTTCTCGATCCATCTGGACAAGTGCGGATTCAATGCTTGCAATAAAAATGAAGAAGTGGTTTGTTTATTATTGTCCATCTATTCAGTGTTGCAACAGTGAACTTAATTTAATAGAATGTGGAATGCAGCTTTGTTCCACAGTAATTGGATGTAAAATAACTGCTAATAGATATTTGTTTCACAAGGGAGAGAAAAACAGCTATTTCTCCAAGTTTTTGAGTGTTCATTTTCCCCCTATATTTTCTCAAACTATGAAACTAATAAATATTGGTTTGTCAATAGACCTTGGAGTAGCACCTTAATTTTTTACAGGAATGAAAATGAGGCTTCGAGGCGTAGAAATGCATGCACTCGTTGGCTTATACTGTTGTTTAACAACATATTAATTGTTCAGTTGACAAAAAATAATTCAGAAAAATAAAATATATATTTTTTTTAATTCAATAATGTATTTATCCATTAAAATATTGATTGTATCCTTCACGGTGCACTTTGCACGTTACTTTATTATAAAAATTAAATCACACTGAATATTACACACTTAATAAGAATGCAGTTATAGATTTCATTCAGGTCAATAAACATGTCAATGCTATGGCAGAGAATAATACTCTAAATGTATTTTAAAAAGATCCTCTGGGAGTTTGCCCTGCAGTGAAAAGCTGGAGAGTTTAGGCAGGACTGTGAAGACTTTGAAAAATGTAATTACAACCACAAGCTACCTGAGAGACAATCAATGTCTGTGAGCATGCTGTGAATGGGAATAGAAATACTAGGATTTTCGGTGAAACACGGATATAATGCCATAAAAAGTTAACAACAAGAAGGCTACTTCTGATGATTAACGCTATTGTGACACATCATACAGAGATATTTTCTTTCCAGGGCATATTTAAGAGGCTTTAGTTATTCAAGCTAGACAAACACGTCTCCTTTTATAAAAAAGATCATCAACTGGCTGTCATGGGCATGTGAAGTCAAAGGATGTGTCAAGACACCGTGTTTGATGGGAGTTTCAATAGTCTTTAGAAGGGAAATATGTAATCAGAATTAGACTCAAGCATATTTGGATGTCTTTTTTCAGTCTCTGTGTTGCTTGTTAGAGATAAGAGAGTGTCAAAGGAAGTATTTCATTTTATTAATCTATTAAAGCATAAACATTATTTAATTAGCCTATCTATCTATCTATCTATCTATCTATCTATCTATCTATCTATCTATCTATCTATCTATCTATCTATCTATCTATCTATCTATCTATCTATCTATCTATCTATCTATCTATCTATCTATCTATCTATCTATCTATCTATCTATCTATCTATCTATCTATCTATCTATCTATCTATCTATCTATCTATCTATCTATCTATCTATCTATCTATCTATCTATCTATCTATCTATCTATCTATCTATCTATCTATCTATCTATCTATCTATCTATCTATCTATCTATCTATCTATCTATCTATCTATCTATCTATCTATATCTATCTATCTGTTTAACTATCAGTTTAACTGTGCTGGCCCTTTAAAAGGTTTGTCCAGCACGTTGTTCGGCGGGACGGAAGTTGTTGTCGGGATAAGTATTACACCTTGCAGCTGCTGATGTGCTCTTTAAAACAATTCATAGGACTCGACAGCTAAGCTGAACATTTGATGAAAATGTTTATTATGCATTCAGACGGGTCGTAAGCTTTTTAAAACAGGCTGCCGTCTTTCTAAGAACAAAGGCTCATTGAGTCTTATTAGCGGCATCGGCTAACATCTGAATGTTTGGAAATATCAGGCTAACTGAAACCAATTAATGCTGTCACTATGCCGTCTTATGAAGAATGGAGAAAAACTATTCACTTCTATTATGTCGTTAAGTTCTCTCTAAATGTCTATTCAATGCTGTTCTCGGTAAGTGTACGTTACGTTTAAAATGAAAGCTGTCCTTACATTGCTTTGTTTCTCCCTCACAAACCGTAAACACACACACTCGCATTAAAGTACGCTCATGTGTTTGTGTTGAACGTGTAGGTATTATTAATAAATAATTTATTATTGTTAACTTTAACTGTATTTACCAGGTCATTTAAATATAACGTTACGTGCTAGTTTCACTTTAAAGTTTCACAGACGAGCTTTGTGTCTCAGTAAAAGCAATAGACGCGTCGCTGACAGATTTAAAGGCGCAGGACGTTGTTACTGTTTCTGTAAATGTGTCACATTGTACTGATAGCAGTGAAGGGATTCTGTATTTACATTGACTTGTTTTTAGGATTCCTGAAAATTGTTGGAGACTATAATAATATTGAAATGATAAAGACTTGACATGGGTAGTTTATTTTTTTTCGTTCCTTCCTCATCGTCTTTATCTGTATAGAATATATTGTATATATAGAACTGTTCATTAGGGATGCAAACTACATTGTTTTTTGGGACTTTAAAAAACATATAGATCAAGAAAATATTGGACATTGATTGGCCAACACTAAATATTTATTGTGTTCTACCTATTATAATTATTTTAAAACAATCATATAATCATACCTTAATGTAAAGGGATAGTGATATATTATGGCAAAAAAATATAAAAAATGTAATGAATGTTTATGCACATTTTAAAGTAATATTATTAAAGGTTGCTGTACTTCATTCATGTGCATCATTATATGTGTACATAAAACATTCAGATATACTCTTAAAGGGACAAGAGAGACGACGGCCCACTCCCTTTTTGGGGGGGATGTAAAAAAAAGTATCTAATTAAAAACTTTTATTCAATTTTTTACCGTATTTATACAGTGATCTGTTTCTTAATAATTAATAACTATTAGGATTTGTTTATTTTAATAATGAACGCAGTGTTCTGCTAGACTCAGTAGTCTTCTGTTTTCTCACAGGAATTGACAGGATTATCTTGACTATTAGTTTTTGTTTTTTTGGAACACGATGATACAAGCTGAAAAGCCTATCAGGATACTCTTCAAATAATATTTTTCTTCCCCTTCTCTACTCTTAAAGGAACAGTCTACTCAAAAAAAAAATTCTCTCATCACTTAAAGGGTTAGTTCACCCAAAAATAAAAAACTATGTCATTAATTACTCACCCTGATGTCGTTCCAAACCCGTAAGACCTCCGTTCATCGTCGGAGCACAAATTAAGATGTTTTTATTTGAATTTAAGAACTCTCAGACCCTCCATAGACAGCAACACCATGTCCAGAAATGTCAGATTGGATTTAGCATAGCTTTTTCACGTTCTCGCGTCAGGTAAAATGTAAACACGTCAGACGTTTTTGTAGAAAACATAATAAATGTCTTTGCAGAAACAAGCTTGTGTTTATTGCGAACTGTATATCAAACGGAAAAAGACAATATACTGCTAGTATACTCACCTCGTTGAGTGTTGAAACCAGCGGAGATTGCAGCACAGAATAAAGTCGCACATTCCAGCTTCCTGCGTTTCTGATGCTGCCTCGTAAAGTTAAATCCATAATCATAATAATCCAGTGCGATGGCAACATGTTGTCATGTCGTAAGACAACATCTGTATTGGAAACTGTATTGTTGTTTTTAGCATAGGCATAACAATGCAACAGCATTGCCATAGTAACCAACGCACATTCAATAGAACGAATGAGCGCTTATGGACACACAAATTGGATTTGAATAGTTGCGATACACTGTGTGGACAGTCAGTTATTCAAATCAGATTCCATCCTGATATGCACAAAATCGGATTTGGGCTGACAGTCTGAACGAGGCTAAACTCACCCTGGTGTCATTCCAAACCTATATGACTATATGAAGAAAACATTTTGAAGAATGTTGGAAACCAAATCTGAACGAAAAAAACATTTCTATGGAAGTCAATGGGAACCGACCAACCCGGTCACTAACATTCTTCAAAATGTTGTGATGGAATTTTCATTTTTGGGTGGACTATCCCTTTAAGCTTGACTCATAGCCTTTACTCTTTGTTTATCAGGCATCCCTAAAACACCGCCATTTATCAGTGAACAGAAAATAATTGAAGATGTCTGGAATCTGAAATTGACAGATGACAAAGTTAATCATACAACAAGATTTATTAAATAAACCTTCCAGGAAGAACAGTCAGCGAAGAAAATTGCAAATTAAGTGGTTTCAATTAGTTTGCTGTGTGCTGAATATAGTCTTTTGTTAGGATACAAATTGATATTAAGACAGCTGCATCAATCTTCTTTATGATTTGCGTCATTTCATTTACATTAGTTGTGCGTTTTAGCTCAGCACTCTAAGAATGCCGTCTGTCGTCTTATAGGGATTAGTGTGAGGAATACAAATTATTCATTGTTTGATTTTACATCAGATGACTGATATGCATGACTTGGTTGTGCATTGAAACATTGATTTCAACTTTATATCTTTGCTGCATTTCTGATTTAATCATGCAAACGTAATGTTATGAAATGATGTAAGCTGATGTGACTTGTAGAGATGTTTTACCAGACCTGCCCCTGTCCCTTTAGTTGCTCGGTCTGTGCGTGCTCTGTATCGGAGTGTATGCAGAGGTGGAGAGGCAGAAGAATCGCACCCTGGAGGGGGTGTTTTTGGCTCCTGCTGTGGTCCTCATACTGCTGGGTCTCGTCATGTTCACTGTGTCTGTGATGGGTATGGTGGGATCCCTCAGGGACAACAAGACTCTTCTGCACATGGTGATTGTTGCTTGTCTGGTCATATGTGTGTTCATTCAGTAAAGACCTTCTACCATGTTACTTTTTGATTTTTTTTGTGCTATGACTTAACGTACATTTTTGTGCAGTTCCTGTGTGTGCTGTGTGTTCTGCTGGCTCTCCAGGCTCTTGCCCTCATCATTGCCCTGATCTTTGAAAAGACGGTGAGACGTAAAGAAACATTGAGAGCAGAGGCACTGTTGAGTTGTATGGTCTGTTGTTAATGAGTTTAATTTTTCTTTGTCTTTAGACAATCAAATTGTTTCAGAACAGTATACGAGAAGGAATCAAGCACTACTATGATGACCTGGACTTCAAAAACATATTGGACTACGTGCAAGAGAAGGTTGTTTACCAATTTTATTACTGGAATCTAAGTGAATTATACACCCACGCTAATATGGTCTACGTCAAGTCAGCCATAAATAATATCCATCTTTCAGGCAGAAAATATCGTTTGTCAATTACAGTCTCATTCATGCTCAAAAATTACAGTTTTTTCATAACACGTGCACATAAATGCTCAAAAGTTTTGAATGGTTCTGTATCCCAGCTTTCTACACATTTTAATAAGGCAAAAATAAAATGCTTTAACTCAATAAGGATGCATTAAATGAAGTTAAAATTTTAATAATATTACTGATTTTACTTATTTTTTTTAAATAAATGCGGCCTTGGTGAGCATTAGACATTTATGTCAAACACATACATTCTTACTGACCAAACATTGGAATGATTGCAAATTATATATTTATATTTTCAATATTTTGTAATAATTTTTATAATGTAAAAAATACTGCATAGTCATATTTGTTAATATTATCATTATTATTCATGCTAAGAAGAAAGCATCACACAAATTATAATAACAATTCCCATTTTAGGCTTTTTTTTATCACAATCTCACTTTGTCTTTTTTAGTTTTCTTGCTTGTGGAGGAGATGAGTACAAGGATTGGGAAGTAAACCAGTACCACTTCTGCAATGGAACGAGTCCTTTGGCCTGCGGTGTTCCCTACACCTGCTGCATCCGTCAAAGTGTTAGTCATTCCGTGCACTTTTCCCAGTCATGATACATTAATCAGAGCATGCGTCCCTGTACACGGTAGTCTGAGGAGAAAAGCCTGCATCACAGGCTGTTTTTCTTGAATTCGCCGGTAATCTTTTCTTACTGCAAAGAATGTGCTTTTTTCTTTTTGCAATGGAAGCAGTCTGAACCACAGGTCTGTGAGTACAGGGAGCTGATTTTTGAGCTTTTTTTCTGGTGGGTTTAGAGAGCTTTCTAGTTCCCCATGAGTCAGAGGAGAGTGCATCATGATGGAGAGAATTTAATTTGCCTGCCCTGCACTGCATAGAGTCTTCTCTACTGTTTATGAGTGCCCCTTTCTCTCTCTCTCTCTCTCTGAGTTAATAAATGTTGATTGGGCACTAATGCACGGTTCTTCTTTTGGTATGACAGCTCACTGCAGTGAGAGAGCACAGACCTTTCCAGGCTAAGAATCAAAGACTGCCAACATGATCAAGGCTTCAGATCATTAATCGGTTTCAGATATTTGACTTCAGATGTTTCTTTATTAGCTGCAATCCTAATGGCACAAAATGACAAAAATGCACAAGATAGGTCCAGACATTCAGTAAGCTGATGAATTTGTAGCGTTTTTCTGCCCAGGTTTTGATAGAAAATCTACAAACACTGTAAAATTTGTTAAAAGTGTGTACTATGCTCTTATTGGTTGCTGAATGCATAACTATAGTTCACCCAAAAATGAAAATCATCATTAATTGCTCACCCTCATGTTTTTCCTAACCCTTAAGACCTTTGTTTGTCTTCAGAACTCAAATTAAGATATTTTTGATGAAATCCGAAGAGCTTCATAAAATTACGGTTGAATGGATTATTTGTGGACTAAATATTATTAACGATGTCCATACTATCTTTCTGGGCCTTGAACGTCTCAGTTGCATTGCTGTCTGTGTAGGGTCAGAAGGCTCTTAGATTTCATCAAAAGTATCTTGACTTGTGTTCCAAAGATGAATGAAGGTCTAATGGGTTTGGAATGACATGAGGGTGAGTAATTCCTAATTAAAGACAGAAGTTTCAGTTTTTGGGTGAGCTATCCCTTTAAAATTCTGGGAAAATCTGTCGAAATTTCTAATATCTATTTGGTTACCAAAAATTACTTTCTTCACCCTTTACTTACTACTGAATGCATTCTCCATCAATTTTAATTCACATCATCCTATAACATGGCATACTTTTTTTTTTTAGAAAGCTGAGGTAGAATGTCACATGGTATGAAATGTATAAGAGGAATTGGACCGGGCTTTTGGGAGCAGGCAGGTTTATAGTCTATTTGTAATCTGATTAGATGGGCTCCCTGCTCATCAGTCCTATTACAGATTCCATCACTGCAATGACCCTCTGCTTTAAAGGTTACATCAACATGCTTATGAGTGTGTGCTGGAATTACATATGGAATTCTGAAATAGGAAATTCATTTTAAGGGTCAAAGGTCATCAGCACACAACATTTACAGTTAGCCAACACTCTTCTGCACCATCAGCATCACATTGACCAAATGTCACTTGAAAAGTTTTTCAAAAACAAGTTTTACTAATGAGTCCTGTGTGTTTATTTCTATCAGGTCGGAGAAGTTGTGAACACGCTCTGCGGCTACAAAACGCTCAACCAGCAGGTAAAATGGAGCTCTCTGAAGTCCACCTTCTCACAATTTCCTGCAACCAGCCATCACTGACTGATATTAAATGACTTGCGTCATTTTACATAATACTCGCTCTCATACCCAGCGATGCATTTGGAGAGAATCATTTGTCCGGACCTTGACACTTGAGATTATCTTTAAAGGAGAAGTTGTGACAGGAAAACGAAAACCTCCGATAGCCATTTCAAGTGCAATCATCTGTAATGGAGGCGTCATTCAGTTGTTTGTTCCGTAGATAAAAACCAAGCAAATAACATCAGAGCCATTACAAGCACCACATCTATTATGCCATTACGATGGACACTAGTTGTGATATTTTAACCTTGTTTCCGTCATAAAATTAGAGCATTACCTGCCACCTGGATCGAATTTGATTTCTTTCTCTCTTCTGTATTACAGCGTGAAACTTTAGATGGCATAATTCATGTGCGTGGCTGTATCCATGCTGTGAACCTGTGGATGGGGGACAACATCGGAGCTACTATTGGAATTTGCTGTGCGGTTGGACTACCCCAGGTTTTATGATCATCTTTTCCTTCTTGTGCTTACTGTTTATTTCTATCATCTTATACTGAAATAGACGTATCTCTTCTTTGTGTACTTTTCCTTCTGCTCTTTATATCTCCCCTGGCATTCCACATTTCCATTTTGATTGCCTACTACCTATTCTGTTTGACTCTTCCCTCATTAGAGAATCCTCTGGCAAACAATAAATTATAGAAAATGGGCATCTGCACTGACCAGATGCAAATGCCCAATGAGGGGTGGATGACTCTCAGAGAAGCTGCTGCCCAGTCTTGCTAAAACACAAACTTTGAAACGTTTTTCCAAAATAACTAGCCTGCTCATCTGTCTCTCTCTTTTTCTATCTGCTGAGTTGAGGGAAGAGGTCACATTAAATACAGCCACACGGCCATGGCGGCACATTCCTCCATTAATGCATTAATCCTCTAATTAGAGCAGAGGAACAGTCCTCTTGCACAAATATGATGGAGTGTGTGACAAAGATCCAGTCTAGTAAATCAAAGTATGTTTGGATTAATGATCTGCTTCTGTTTATGCAAAGTATTACTGTATATTTTATCATATGCTTTTACGTAAATTAAGGATTTGTCTTTATAAATGACAAGTGATGAGTCTAGATTTGGATCTGTGGCTCTGCTTTGAGAATAGTTTAGATTAGAATTATGTGAATATTTATGAATATGTTAGAATATTGGAGAATATTGGAATAAAGCAGAAATTAAAATAATAAATATTACCCTTCTGATCCAAAAAGTAAAAAACAATAATAATTGGTGAGAACATATACTGTACATGCACACTGTGACTTCTGTGCTTTGATTAATTTAAATTGTAGATAAATAAATAATTTTTGGTAGAAGTACTGTACAGATCTTTTTTTTTTTACACTTTTTGGGTTCAGTGTTTGAATTTAGTGTTTTTTAAGAAAATCGCTTAAAAAATCTGCATCTATTTGATCAAAATACAACAGTATTTGACTATTTTTTTTACAATTGAACATAACTATTTCTATTTTAATATATTTCAAAATGCAGTTTATTCCTGGGATTGCAGAGCTGCATTTTCAGCGTCATTACTCCAGTCTTCAGTGTCACATGATCTTTCAGAAATCTTTGAGTTGGTGCTCAAATTCTGTCTTATTGTAATCAAAGTTTATTAAAGTAGCTCAGGATTCTTAGATGGATAGGAAGTAAAAAAAAAAACAGCATTCATTTGAAATAGAAATCTTGTGTAACGTGTACCTTTGATCAAATGTAATGTGTCCTTGCTGAATAAAAGTATTAATTTCGTTAAAAAAAATTACTTACTTTATCAGCATACAGTAGGAACAGTCAATTCAAGTGTAAAGAGATCTTTATCAAATCAAATCACTTTTATTGACACATCACCACAGCACAAGTGCCTTGGTGAGTGAAATTCTTACGAGCGTGCTCCAGACAGTGCAAAAAAAAAAAAACAATTTACATATGGACAGTACGTATTTACAGATTTATGATCCATCTCCAAAAAACATCTCTTGACACTTCACAATTTGAATGTTTCTTTTAGCTTCTTGGTATTCTCCTGAGCTGTGCCTTCTGGAATCTTTTGGTGGAGATGAGCGAATCTGTAGACATGGTGGACTTTAAGTTCCTGAAACGTGCCGGTTTCAAGTACAGCGATCTGGACCTCTCGGATGCTGGATGGTGTATGTGTCTACCTCGTGACGGAGGCTATCTACCTGTTCCTGTAGCAGAGCCTGACACCTGGGCTCCAGACCCCATCCCTTTTGACCTGGAGCAAGAACAGCCCAAAATATCCTTTACACATTCACACCTGAAGAGCCAAATAGCAGAATCAGGTATGGGAATGGATGAAGTGGACAATCGAGCTTAAGAACCACAAAGAAACAGAGGCTTCGTCTTTCGTTTTTATTTAATTGTGACTTTTATATAAAAAGTTCACACTATGTGTTAAGATAAAGGGAGTTAGTTGCACTACATGTTGGTAAAAATTGTTTTTTTTAGGCATGAAAAAAGGAGAGGTTTGTATAAAACGTTTGAAAATAGATGGAATCAAGGGAGATCTCCACCTGCTTGTATTTATAAAAAAATGAAGAACATATCACTTCAAATGCTGTTTACATAGTCCATTGTTTTTCATCGTTTTAGTTCGTTTAGTGTCTTATGGGATTAAGAGAGTTTGTTTTATTAGTCATTTTGTTATATATAATAGTTTGTAAGGTGCATTGAAAGGACTCTTTGAATTAATTGTTGGCTGGCAACAAGTTTTTTTGGTTGCTAAATTTAGGCTTAAATTACGATGACTTCAGGGATATTGGTAGCTTTGGAATTCGTCAAAGATTATCAATGTTGTGACTGTCATCTCTACTAGATGCATTGTTTCGAAAACTTTTATATGCACATTTTAATTGTTTTTACATTACACTATTGCCATGAGCTCAACTTTCCACGAAACAAGGAACATTATGGATCTGCTTTCTCTTTTAAAAAGCATGAGGTTTGTGTAATGCTGACATTCTTTCTTAATGGTAATAAGTACCATTGATAATTTGTATTTATTAAAGTGTTGCCTTAAGTACAACAGAAGCTATTTCCCCGAGTACCTCAGGCTATTCTACAATAGCCACAATCATTTGCAGGTAATTTGTAGGTAAGATTTGTTTAAATGAAGGGAGTCCTGGCCTTTACCACTACTTGAAGTTTCATTTGTCTTTAATTCACTTTTAGCTGTCGTAAACCTGTTTTAAATGTGTAGTTCAAGTTTCATCTTTATTACTGTTTGGGAAGTAAAAAAACAACAACCTTTAGCTTGAATGTTGTAGTAATTATAACTGTCTGCCATTAATGTATGAAACCTGCCTTTTAGCTGTCAGTAGTCATTTTGAAATACCTCACAATCGCACCTTTTTGCTAATAGACCTTTTCAGGATGTTGCTAAAGATGGCTAATGTAGCTCTGGTTTTGTAGTAACATTAATGTGACTTTCAATAAATTTAGCTTGAATTAACCTTTTAAGCATGTCTCTCAGGTTTATTCTGCATTGTTGTATAAAGCCCGGAAGTCTCTCAAGCCTTTTAGTGGAGTCATAAGTGGAGCTGTGAAAACTGGGCTTGTGGATTCATGAAACTGGCCGCCTGAACTCTTGAATGCATGAGCCGTTTTCTAGTGTATAATCACACTTTTTAAGTTGTTCTGGAGGGTGAATGCTGCATAATGACGTCCCAGTGGTTCTGGCAATTGTGTAGATGATTCTGTAAGGCTAATGTATCTTCCCAAAGAACTCAAATTGCATTTAAGGACTCTGACAGCAGCGTGGCATATTAAAGCGAGTCTTATTGATGCTGCTTTCCGAGCATCATCATAACACATCACTCACATTAATTCCTGTGCAGAGTAATCTATCTTCAACCTCTCTCCCTTTATTTCCTCACTGCTCACTTTCCTCCTCATGGTGATGGCCATCAAGAGGTTGCATGTGGAATAATTATAGCTAGTGTCTCAATGGGAGGAAATGAACTGCAGCACTGAAAATAACACTTTGTTCACTGAAAGCAGGGAACAAAATGCATCCACGCTGGCGTAATTATGATCATAATAACAGCATTAATAACAGTAATTAACAATTGCTGGCTTGAGGGAGGCACAAGGGTGGGTTCTTTGTTTTATCTGATGGATGAGTGCATCAAAAGGATGAGGCTAGGAGATCAAGTGATGCACTGTAGATGATTGTCAGTGCTCCAGTAGATTTTTTTCCCCTATCTGGCATCTGAAAAATCTGGAACACTGCAAAAAATGGCTTAGCTTACTTAGTATTTTTGTCTTGTTTCTATTCAAAATATCTAAAATTGATTAAGTCAAGATACTTTTTTTCCCAGGGCAAATAAACTAAATTAAGTGCATTTAGCTTAAAACAAGAGTATTTACTTACCCCACTGGCAGATAATTTTACTTGTTTTAAGCAAAATGCACTTAATTTAGTTTTTTGCCCTGGGAAAAAGACTAAATAGCTTAAGTCATTTTGCTTATCTAGTAAAAGTATCTTGATTTAAGAATATTTTTGATATTTTGACTAGAAACAAGACAAAAATACTAAGTAAGATAAGCCTATTTTTGCAGTGAATGAGAAGAGAGTAAAATCCCAGCATTGAAGTTCTTGAGAAGAAGCTAATAGAACCTGGTCATTTACTGATTTACTCTTGGAATAGGAATAGTTCACCCCAAAAATACAAATTTACTTGCACTCAAGAGAAATTTGACATCACGTGACTCATTCTGATGGCACCCATTCACTGCAGAGGATTTCAAAACTTGTTCAGCTAATAAAACAACAACAACAAAATGATCTACATCTTGGATGACCTGAGGGTTAGTTTATTTTCAGCAATGTTTCATCTTTGGGTGAACTATTGCTTTAACAGTGAGGCAATGCAGTGAGCCAGCAAGGGCGAAAAGATCAGGTTTGATCGCAATATAGAGAAAAATATTGCTTTATCCCTTCCCCAAGGTTTTGATGTTGTTCAAATTTACTTTTAATTTCAAGCAATTATGCTTATTGGTGGACAGTTGGTGACTCAAGTATCAACATTTTCACATCTTAATTATTATGCTGCTTCTCTGAAAGTGTAATAAATTATTTAAAAGGCCAGAGCTGTTTGTTTGTGTCTAATAGAGGGGGAATATGGCTTATTGCGGCTGTGGTTTAAAATGCTGTGTCACTTTATCTAAGTAATGAACCCAGCGCATCTATCTCTGTGGGGACTGTGAGGAGAAAAGTGTTTTCGCTACAACAGGGATTTGGAGGTTTTGTTAAATCTGGATTAAGATATATTAGTGTTGACCTGAGACTTGCGTCTTTGAAATAAACACCTTAAATGTCAAGAGAACACATTAAACATTAAAATTCAGTTGCTTGTTTTGTTGCTAAAAGCAATGAATAAATAAATAAGCCCATTTTTTATTGTCTATCATTCGGTACCCAGAACATTTAATATGTGCAAAGAGCAAAAACAATGTGCAAAAAGAAGGTAAGTATCGCACTTAAATGAACATAATAAGATAATAAGGGTACAATTTGAAATAATAGAAAAGGTTCAAAATTACAGTGCTGGTTTTCTAGCACCTGCCCTCCAATTCTCTGTATAGCCAATTTTCTTGTTTTGTAAGGTGTTATAGAAACCTGCATCTTTTAAGGTCAAAATATTTGAATCCATCAATGCAGAATTTATAATAAGTTGGTGCAAACGACATTCAAATTGTTAATGTTTTCATTTCAGACTTTGGTTTGCTGGCATTCATTCTTCTGAAGTTTACTAGAAGTGTAATAGCTATGCACTGTGCCTTGCCTTCTATTATCCCTGAGGTAATGCGCACCTACTCGCCTCATCTCATCATCTTCTAACAAAAAACCCATATGGTGTTATCACCGAACGAATCAGACTGGGACTGCCGTGCTCTGGACAGCAGAATGAATCCAATCTCGCCAATGAATATCATTGAGTGTCCCTGATTACACACACAAATGTAATGCAAGAATGGAGTGGATTCTGTCCACACAGAAAATGGCTTTTGATATGCATCAGCGTGCCGTTTCTTCTGGAAATATTATTTTTGCACAGATGATTGAGAGCTGTCTGTTGAATGATGGGGGGGGGGCTGGCAGTTATGGATTGTGTCCTGATGGATTGTCAGTAAGGACCATGTGTGGATGACGACAGTGACATTGAGAGCTATATTAATGCAATATCTCACAGGCTGCTGTATATCTGCAAAATCAAGAGTACTGAACATTTATTGCATTTATACATCAGTTTTAAAAACAAGACTTTAATAACCATTTCCATTAGTAATTTCCATTTTTGACACAATTTGTCAGTTTGTCAAATTTGTATGAAATTTAAGACACCCCTAGTATATAATATAAAATATATTTACAATACATTCATTTTATAAAATAAATATTGTTATATATTGTATATATTATATATGTAAATATATTTGCATATTTACTGACATATCGCTTAAGACTTACTGATATAAAAATTATAATTACAATTTATTACTTGTGCACAATGCACATTTCTTATTATTAAGCCTGAAATGTGTTTGAATGTCACTACTGAGAAGGATCATATAATTTTTTTTAAAATATCAGCCTTTAAATGCAAGATATTTAACGTGTACATGAATTATACTTGCACTAATTCCACTTTTGCGCACTCAAATACTTCAGTATGTCTTTAGTTGAACTTCAGTGCATTAAGCACAAAATTAGTTGTAGCCTATATGCCAGTTTAGTATACAAAAAGTACAATTGCAGGGTATTTCTATTCAGTACATACATATGTAAATGTATTTATAGCATAGCAATAGCATGAAACAAATGTATTCTAAATACATTTAAGTAGATTTGTTTCATTAGGTAAAGCACCAAGTTTTTCATGACACCAAGCAATACTTTGTGCTATGTTTTTACAGTAAAAAGTTGAATACAGAAATGTCTTAAGATAAAAATTATATTTGCACACTTTCTGATTTTCTTTGTGAAATATGTAATATCCAGAATGAATGTGTTGTGCTACATCTGTTGTTCCTCTGCTGGGACATCTGTGCACTGGAGGGCAACTTGATGTCTCATGTCTATTATTAAAATAATTTGATTAAAAATTATTGAAAAAAATGCTCATAAAAGTGGTGTTAGGTCTGAGAAATACTCACTGAGATGATCTGAGATGTCACTTGCTTTGATATTTGGTTTTTAATGCAGTAAAATTAACACATTTGTCTGATTACAGTGCCCAAATAATTGTTACTGTTTATAGTTGTAATCAAACCGCATGTGTAGAAGAACAGCTTAGGTGTGGCTTTTTTATTGGTTCCAGCAGTCTGTTCAAGCTTTTTACAGCCAGAGGACTTAATAACCCGGAAAGGTCTTATTTATAGATAATTCTTTATTAACAAGATTCAACAGGAACTGCAAAGGCTGAATCCCGAAGGATGAGGTTATCAACCAATGAATTGTGAGTAATACAGGTTATCTTGAGGCTCTATTTGTTATTGAGTGTGTGTGTGTGTGTGTGTGTACGAGTGGGAGTGTGTTTTGATGGACAGAGCATTGAGTTTGTGCACTCAGTTCAGCATCTGCTATAAATTGGATTTTTCTTAGTAGTCAATATATGTCAAAGCACATTTCCTGACATTATGCTGTCATTTGTGTTCATGAAAAAAAAGAAAACACAGCTTGAGGCCACAAAATTGTGTATCCCAGCTGTAGGAGAGAAGTCACGGAGCAATAAAAAGAAAAACAATTGGGTAAGTATTGCCAGTTATGAGATTTGTGTAGCCATTATTTAACGAAGAATGTGATGTTACATATATTCATAAAATACCCACGTTTTAAATGTATTCTCTAAATGTAATAAGGGGTTATGGCCAGTTCAAACAAAAGACTGTAACACTTGTGCAGTCCAACACAACCAATTTAAAATGTTAGGATTTATGCTTACGGAGTGAATAGTCTGGTTAAATGAACAGATGTGGACATGAGAGTGCACTGTGAGTCAGTAATGTCCCTCTTCACCGCTCTCAATGGTCCATTTGCCTGAGTCCCAGTTAAATACTTATCGACCTTGTCACCAGTCCATAACATTGACTCACACTTTGTGGATGTGTTAGCAAGAGTGTGTTTGTCTGTGTGTGAGGGCTGATTAACTGGGAGAGGGTTACAGATTAATTCTCTAACATATTCGTTTTTTGTCCCGTGTCCCATAGAGCTGTGCTCTTCAGTGATTTCCTGTATTGATGAGTCCTTTTGATTTGCGTTTCTCCTTTCCATCCGTGCACTGCTACTGAGATCAGGTAGGACTTTTACCAATCATGTATTTTTATTTTTTAAATCAAAACTTGCTCTGGGTAGCAGCTCTTTTTAATAAAGGAGAATGGGAGTATCCATTGAGCAGCATGAAACATGTTGTTAGGGTTATGTGACATTGCTGTAACTTATGCATGTTTTTATCTGCATTTTGTTTTTTGGGGTGTCTCCGCTGCCTGTGTGAATCATTGTTTGCACTTTGAGTCTTTAGAACTTTGTGTTTTTGAGGTAGAATGGCATTGCTCAAATGCCATTTTACATATATGGATTACTGTGGCTCAAGGAAGCTTTGAATGCAGTAGTTTTTTTATAATCTTTTTTACAATCGTAAAATATTTGTATTCTATTTTTTTTAATAGAATCATACTTCCCACAAAAATATTAAGCAGTATATCCGTTTTAAACCTTGATAATAAGAGCTATATCTTGAGCACCAATCAGCATATTAGAATGATATGTGACACTGAAGACTGGAGTAATGGTTGCTGAAAATTCAGCTTTGCAGGAAATAAATATAATTTTTTAAAATTCTTACCAAGCACAAATGTTTGAACTGTAGTATGCGCAGAATAAAAGTTAGAAGTAGGAGCCAAACAATAAAAAATGAGCGATGACATTTAACTGTACTCATTTTAATGCATGAGATAATCTGCAGATTTGAGAAGACAAAACATTTATTATTACTGAATTGGATTTCATTTAACATGATGAATATATTCATGTTTCTTGCCGATGGCTTTTGCTTTACATCCTGGGGTCCTGTGAGCAGGATCTATTTCATGCATTTTAATCACTGCAAGGTTTAGTTAGATGTTTATTTTTATAGCTTCATCCAATGAAAAGTAAAATGTTCATGGTGAATTAAAGCTGACAATACTATAAATCTGAGTGTTGCTCCTAAACTAATGAGCAATTGAGAGAGTGTGAAGAAACATTTCCAATGAACTTTTGTCAATGTGGGTCTGTTTAGACAAAAGGCATGATGAGAGAGAGAGAGAGAGAGAGAGAGAGAGAGAGAGAGAGAGAGAGAGAGAGAGAGAGAGAGAGAGAGTAGGAAGGTTAGCAAAAAGAAAGTAGAGTGACACATGCAGGAAGAGAGAGAGAGGATATTGGGCCAGTGCTGTAAGTGGGTTGAGTACAAATGGAGACCCATTGATTGAGCCTGTGAGTGAGAATGGCCAACAGCATTTCTCTTTTTCCCCCTTTCACCACTGTTCTCTCTCTCTCTCTTGCTCTGCTGGCCATCGGGTGTGAAGGACACCAATGTGACAACTAACTTTCCCGTTTGGAACCCAACAGAGCTTATCAAAATGCAGCACCATACCTCCTTATGATCTACAAGTTTATGCTTCCTCACTTGAGCAAGTGTATAATGGATCTGAGCTGGAACTATAGAGCAATCGTATGAATAAATGTTACAGAAGAAAAAATATCATTATGATGCATAATATGGTAGCTGCATTATAACTTTAGATGACCTCAGTGAATACAAATTATCACATTGCTTTTAATGGTGCACACAATTATGTATACCATTCAAAAGATTGGGGTTGGTTATGTTTTTAATGTTTTTTTCAAAGTCACTTATGCTCACTGCATTTATTTTATTAAAAATACAATGACATATTATTACTATTTACAAAATAACTTAATTTTCCTTTCAATATATTATAAAAAAAATTTATTCCTGTGATGCAAAGCTGAATTTTCAGCAACCATTACTAGCCATTAAGACGTATGTCTTCGGTCATCTGTTCCAGATTCATACACATTATTATTATTTATTGTTTTATTTATTATTTAAGTCTTACTATTTAAATGTTTTCTGTTCTCATGTATGTACCAAGAGCACCTTAAAAACCACAACAAACCCCTTGTGTGTCTGCGCACACTTAAAGCTAATTCTGATTCTGATCCTTCAGAAATCATTGTAATATGCTGATTTATGCATAACATTATTTAGTATTATCAGTGTTGAAATCAGCTGTGCAGCTTAATATTTTGGGGATTTCAGGAGTTTTTTATGAATTGAATGATTTTTTATGAATATAAAGTTCAAAAGAACAGCATTTATTTTAAATAAATCTTATGCAATGTTATAAATTAATTGACTGTCACTTTTGATCAGTTTAATGGATCCTTTCTGAATAAAAGTGTTACTTTCAGAGGTTTTGGACAGGTATCTATTTTATTTCCAATTGCACAGTAGTTAGAAGAATAAACTATTTACATTTACATTTAGCAGACGCTTTTATCCAAAGCGATTCAGGCTATACATTTTTTGTCAGTATGTGTGTTCCCTGGGAATTGAACCCACAACCTTTGCCCTGCTAACACAATGCTCTACCACTGAGCCACAGGAACACAATTTACTCAGTGTAGTGTTCACAAAAACTCTGCTGCACATTTATTGAATTGTATCCATAATATTTGTAAAAGCCAGAGGCAGTAATTCTATTTCACATGTAATTAAATCAGAGTAATTCAGCCCCCAAAATGTAGACGTTTAATTTGTACTCAATAATATACATTTACATTTATGCATTTAGCAGACGCTTTTATCCAAAGCAACTTACAGTGCATTCAGGCTATATTTTTTTTATCAGTAATATAAGTGTGTATGAAAATCATAACCTGTGCAATTATTCTAGTGGCTTTAAAGTGAAGGGAAGAGACTGGCCTTCAGTTGGACGGCATGGGTTTTCCTCCTCCTCGTGTAATCTTTCCATCTGTGTAATCTTTCTATCTTTCCATCTGTCATTTGCTCTGTTAATTATTTCACTATTGATCTGCTATTGGCAGTGATTCAGCAAACAGCTCAATGCCCAGTGTGTGCCACTGCCGCCAGTCATGCCCCTGACCTTCAGTTATGAACGATCAAAACTCATAACAAGAAAGAGTGATGATTTGAAATATTTTCAAGATATTACAGAAACACGCAGTTGGTTTGCATTCTTTCTTATCAGTATTAAATCATCTTTTTTGTATTATCTCAGGATGGACCATGATCGAGGCATGGGCAACAGTCGTTACCGTTATGAGGAGGAGGAGGAGGAGGAGGGTGAGTAGCCTTAGGCATGAAACCACACACACACACACACACACACACACACACACACACACACACACACACACACACACACACACACACACACTCACACACACACACACACACACACACACACACACACACACACACACACACACACACACACACACACACACACACACACACACACACACACACACACACACACACACACACACACACACACACACACACACACACACACACACACACACACACACACACACACACACACACACACACACACACACAAACACAAATACAAGAGCTGAATGATTAATCAGGCGATCAGCATGACGATAGTTACATGTGTATGTTGAATTACCTGGGAAAGAAACAGAAGCCATTTGCAATATTAGAAGTCAGTGTACCATCAGAATGATTTGAAACCAATATTTCAAAGTGAAAAAAGTCCATACATTTGCTTTAAAATGACCATCACATCACTAACATGAAATTACAACAATAAAAAAAGACAATGATCCAATCAATTCCAGATGGACAAAATTCCACCCTAATGTAATTCTGTACTATTTTGATTTTTAATTTATTAGATTCGAGAAGCCGTTTCACTAGGATATACCTCACTCTTTTTACCCACTCACTTTTCTTTCCATTATCTATTCATGATTTGACAGACACCATGAAGAAATAAAGTGTCGCACACATCCAGCCATCTTGCCATCTCAAAGAGATAGAAAAGGACACACAGCACATTATGTCCAAATTAGTGAGGTTATTACTGTACCAGCAGCTAAAATGATGTTTCCTCAATATTTTCACAATAAACCAGACAGTTTTTTCCTCCTCCACTTCACATCTCATAAAACATAATGTACAATAAAATGAGTGATAATTATAGTTGAAATTACAAAAGTAACTGTTCCCTGAGGGAGAAAATAATGTATAAAAATTAATCTTGGGGGTGTTCTCCATCTTGCATACAATAATATTCAAAAGGTCTGTCAATTTTTTTGAGTAAAACCATAATATTACAAAATATGATTCGAATTGTAAATACATGTTTTCTATTGTAATATATTTAAACATTTATTTAAATAATTTATTCCTGTGAAGGCAAAGCTGAATTTTCAGCAGCCATTACTCCAGTCTTCAGTGTCACATGATCCGTCCGAAATCATTCAAATATGCTGATTTGGTGCTTAATAAATATTTATTCTGATTATTAATATTGAAAACAGTTATATTTGTGTGCTCATATTTGTGTGTAATTTGTCTGACCAACAATTGCTTTGCTATAACAATTAGATTAATTATCAGTTGGGAGTAAGCTTATACAGTAGGTCTATGTTTTGCTTACGGCTAGATATTCTCTTTTAGTAAGTGTTTGTACTTTGGCAGAACTAGAAGCTTAAAGATTTTATTTCAAATGAATATAGTCCATTTATCGATCCTACAATGTCAGTTTTGAGGGATACTGTGTCAATAGTTGAACCAGATCATGCCACTTTGGTCCCTTGATCACGTTTGCTTGAGTGAGCAGAAAATGTTCTATGGAGCATGAAATTACTTTGACATTGAACAATATGTCCTCAATTTTCTTATCAAGAAGTGTCCTGTCTTCCACAGACCCACAGTCTGTCTACGTTGGTGTGCCAGTGCCCCGCGGTTACCGGCGCAAACGCAGGAGGAGACGTTCGTCCGCGTTGAGTCGTGATGCAGATGCAGAACAAAGACTTAGACACGACCCTCACAGACACGAACACTACGATTGTGATGACAGAGACCGCTACGATCTGGAGGCGGGAGGCCTGGATCAACCAGAGCGCAATCTGCCACCAGACATCAACAGAACCAGTGAGTCCTTTATCAGCTCCGAAACAGAGCTAAAGTCATTCAAATGAGTGATTTGTAAGTGTTTCCTGCATTACATCATATGATGATACATGTGAATGAGCAGGATGTAAACATAAAACCTTCCCAGCATAGAACTTTCCACATACTACTTTATTGCCAATATGGTGATCCAACAGACTTACAGGTAAACCAAAACAGGTAGAACCACATGGATTCTAAGCATATAGGTGCAAGAGATGGGAAAGGGTTAAATTCAAATACCCTTTGAGGCAGTAGACTCGAGGAAATGTGTCTGAAAGTTAGAATGCAAATTCAAGGGGACTACAGGGAGCAATACCGCCATACATTTCTTTGTTTGTGTGTGTGACATGGAGTTGTGCTGAGTTTATCGGATATACTCTGCACCCTCACTCTCAATCTCGTGCTGAGCCAAGGACAGGATAGAGCCGTCATTGCAGAATAGAAGACCATGGAAAACAATTATGGAGATGCATCTCTAAACGCATGAGAATAAACAACTTGCGGTGCATCAAAGTTTGCAGGCAGCACAGAACAGAGAAATAAGCACACGTTCAAAGAAAAGGCACTTTCATTTGTTACTTTTATGCTATATTAGCCTATAATAATAAACTTGTCATCTATAAAATGGACATATTTTAGGTCAAAACAACACACCATGCTACAACAAATAAAGAACAACCCAGACGTTGCCACATACTCCCTGGCATCACCTCAAACGAGCCCAGAAAAACAAGCACAGTGTGGATTCTCGTGTAACTTCAGTCACAGCACACAGCTTTACTCCTAACACAGAAAATTAATGAACAATGGCTTTCGCTGCGCCGGTGTTCCTCCAGGCACAGTCAGCCATCACAACACCGGATCAAATAAACCCAGTGGGTGTCCTTGTCGTTTCTTCTAAACTTTTGGGCACATACTTTCACTGCGTGTGGTGCTGCTCTGCACTTTTTATTTATGAAGGCCATCTCATTCTGCTATCTGAGCGAAATCCAAACTGGCAAGTTTTCAATCACTTCTCTTCCTGTTCATCTCACAGTGTCCCCAGCAGCAGAGCGACTGCGCTACATTTTGGGGGATGATGAGGAAACCATGCCCACACCCACTCTATTCACCGAGATGGACACGCTGCAACTCGAGGGCGACGAGCTGGAGTGGAAAGAATCAGCTAGGTAGAAAAACATACACACAAAGGCATCACCTATTGGAAATAAATATTTTTTTGTTATAATATTCAAATACTCCTGCCTCAGTTTATTATGCATCAGAGATTGTTAGTGAACCGTTAGTATGATGATTCATGTGGCTCTGTGGCACTTTCAAAACATTGCTGAGCTCTGTAGCCATAAAGCTACCAAGCAGGGTATTATTGATAACTACAATTAAAACTTAAACTGTTATAAACATTTCTGTTAATTGATATAAGGCTGAAATATAAATATTAGACAAAAAAACCCAACTGAAATAAGTTTAAGAAATAAAGTTTAAGAGCTAAAATTTAAACTAAAAAAGTGTAAGTAGAAACAAAAATTAAAACCAAATTACACATAACTTAAACTAAATATAAATAAAAAATAAATAAATGACACAAACAAAATTGAAACTAAACATTCAATAAAAAGTAAAAATAAAAGCCTATTTTAAAATATTAATAACACTACATAAATGATACTAAAATAATACTACTACTAATTAGTTATAGCGAATACACACAGAAAAACAATGGTTTAAAATTCTACCTTTTGGGGTACAACAGCTTGTCCTTGGAGCAGTACCCTTAAAAGGACATATTTGTGACCCTGGACCACAAAACCAGTCTTAAGTTGCTGGGGTATATTTGTAGTAATAGCCAAAAATACAGTTGCATGGGTCAAAATTATTGATTTTTCTTTTATGCCAAAAATCATTAGGATATTAAGTAAAGATCATGTTCCATGAAGATATTTAGTACATTTCTTACCGTAAATATATCAAAACTTCAATTTTTGATTAGTAATATGCATTGCTAAGATTTTCATTTGGTCAACTTTAAAGGCGATTTTATCAATATTTAGATTTTTTTGCACCCTCAGATTCCAGATATTCCAATAGTTGAATCTAGGACAAATATTGTACGATTCTAACAAACCATACATCAATAACATTAACATTTATCTAGTGCTTTTTGCCCCCAAAACTGTGTTTAACAACAGTGACATGCTAACCAGCAACACAATAACCCATTAGCTCATAAAACCCCATAAAAAGCTGTTTTTGATGTTATCATTTTCACAAACACTGACATTTGTTTAGAAATTATCATTATTTTTGTACTACCATTTGTACCATTCATTTGAGAATTCACAGGTCCCTGGGAGGAAGAAAACGGGAGGGCGCGAGGGGCGGAGTCGCTTTCTGAAAAGAAAGCTATCCTGGAGCTCAGAGAAGCAAGGCTGAAACTCTCGCAGTGAGAGCAATCAGCCCTGCTGAGCGCAGCATCAGCGTGGGACTTCCCCAAGCATGACACACACTCAGCGTGAGCATCACCAGCGTGCAGGGGAGACCTGCACGTCTTACAATGACGGCGCGTATATAAATGTTGCTATTTTAGAGGCTCTGCTGATCGACGCCGGATGGCTGTAGGGGATGACCGAGTCTGCGAGCTGCAAGAGGTTCAATCCGGCTGCTGAGGCGTTTCAACGGCAAATCCCGGCGTCAGCGAAGAAGGGAGTTTTGCAAGAGGAAGTACTTTTCCAGGGCTCACAATCTGTTGTACCACAAAAGGTTATAACTGCGTGATTGATTTTAAACCCTTAGAGTTTTTCTGCATACAGCGTCGAAATCGACGCAGTACGAGTGTAATCTCGAAAGGGAACAGACTCCGATCAAATTTGATTTATGGCCCTTCATACTAAGATCTAGTCACTTCTGCTGTAGTGAGACAGAAATTTCCCATTTCACCTTAAAATAAACAGCATTTGGGCCTGAACAGCATCAGAAACTTGCAGTTCCTTTTTTCTCTGCTTGACTTCAACTTTGTGTGTGTGACTGCATATCTGCAGGTGGGTGAAGTTTGAGGAAAAGGTGGAGGAGGGTGGGGAGAGATGGAGCAAACCCCACGTTTCCACGCTCTCCCTGCACAGCCTGTTTGAACTGCGGACATGCATACAGACAGGCACCGTGCTGCTGGACCTGGAGGGCTATTCACTCCCACAGATAGTCGGTGAGCAGCCAGCCTCTTTATTCTGGGTGCTTGTCCTCTAACGGGGGGAGGGCACTGATGTTTTCTGAACCATCTCAACCTTTGTACAGAACATATCGTCTTGCATACAAAAGTGTTTCTTTTTCATTGTTTTTTTGATGCAATATAATGTTTTGCTCTCATACCAATGTACAAAGCAAAGCAAACCACTTCATCTTTTGTCTCCTGTAGATGACATCATCGACCGTCAGATAGAGGAAGGGTCGATCGGTCCTGAGCTGAGAGAGAAAATCAGCTTTGTCCTGTTGAGAAAGCATAAGCACCAGACAAAGAAGCCCATCCATCGCTCCCTTGCAGATCTGGGCAAGTCTGGCTCTGGAGGCAGTGAGTGTTCAATTTTAAAACGGTTCCTGTCTCTCATCCATCCCTACTCATATTGTGCACAACAGGTTGAAAATGAAGGAATACATAAACAATAACTAAACTATAGCACTGCAGTATAATTGCAGTACTCTGTTGTCAATTTGCAGATGTTTTTCTGTGCATCTTCAGGTATAATGCATCCTAATTGCTTGTTTTTCTTAAAATGACATTTCATCCTAAAATGATCATTATCTGCTCACACATAATGTTCTGCAGAATCAGCAGATCTTTCGGGTTTCTCTTTTCCACACAAAGTGGGTATCAAGCTCAGGAAAGGACAAAGAGGAATTTACTGAAATTTCAGATTTTCAGTGAATAAAGACTTTGGATTTGTCACACAACTCTGTATGGCTTCAGAAAAAAACTTTTATGTAATGCTTTCTTTCTTTTTGGAGCTTGACAGCCATTGGTCACCATCCACTTTTGCTGTTTATAAAGACTTTGTTGAAACACGTCCTTTGTTGTATTCGACCTGAGCATTGCTGAATAAAATTATATGGGCTTTATGTGACATAAGGGTGAGTAGATAACAGACTTTTTGGTGAACAGTCCCAATCCCATTTCACTTCTTTCAGTGGGTTATTTCATTGCTCTCCTTTTTCACAGTTCATTAGCATCCACTTATTAGAAATACATTGGTCTGCTTAATAGTTAATTAAAAAAGTTGCAATGTTGCTTGTATCTCATAGCTCGAAGCCCAGCCCGTGCCCCTGCTGCTGGAGCAAATTTTAACCTCTCAACAGAAGATCTGCGAAGCAAACAAGCCAGCTATGGCCGACTACGTGAGTCTACATGCTCCTTTTCATCCTGTGATCCTTGCCTCCACTTTTAATTATTCTATTCATCTAGTATTAAGTGTCAGTGATCTGTTAGTTTGGTTGAAACCAGTTGACGAGATCATTCTGCTTAAGATAATGTGATTTATCAACATTTCCTGTTTTAAATTGCATTTTATATTAAGCTTTTTCATTAATGCTGTTAATAATTAGTTTATAATTAGTGAGTGATGTCAGATTAGTTGTCAAATAGCTAGCAGGTGAAGTAAGACTTGAAGGGATAGTTCACCCAAAAATGAATATTCTGTCATTAATTAGTCACGCTCATGCCGTTCCAAACCTGTAAGACCTTTGTTCATCTTCGGAACACAAATGAAGATATTTTTGATGCATTCCGAGAGCTCTCAGACCCTGAATAGACAGCAAGGATCTTAACACAATCAAGGCTGAGAAACGTAGCAAGGAGATCGTTAAAATAATCCAAGTGACATCAGGGGTTCAACCGTAATTCTACGATGCTACGAGAATACTTTTTGTGCGCAAAGAAAACAAAAATAACGACTTTATTCAACAATTTGTCTCCTCCGCGTCACCCTATAGCGCCATTTTGGAGAGTATCACATACGTAAACAACGTATGCAAAGTATGTACGCGGATACTTTGTTTACATTGTTTACGCTTTGATCTGAACGTAAACAACGTATCCGCGACGTACATACATTGTTTACGAATGTGATACTCTGAGGACGGAGAGCTCTCGGATTGCATCAAAAATATCTTAATTTGTGTTCAGAAGATGAAAGTCTTACGGGTTTGGAACGACATGAGGGTAAGTAATTAATTACATAATTTTCATTTTTGGGTGAACTATCCCTTTAATGACTAATTGTGATGAAATATTTGTAATGACATTTCATGTGTATGTTTGTGCATGTGTGTCTGCAGGCCACGCTCAAAGCAGGAGTATGAATGACATTGCAGACTCACCAAGCACAGACCAGGTGAGTCACATGATTTCACCGTGTGTCTGCATCTATACACAAAGAAAGAAGCAACATTTGTCAAGACACAAAAGCATTTGTATAGTTCACAACAGCAGCTGCAAGGATCTTTTGTATTTGCTTTGAAGCTATTTTTAGCTGCTGTGACCAGCTTTCTAGACTGACTTTACAAAATAATACAAGCAATTCTAGAAATCAAGGTCTCGCTCTCTTTAGCATCATTATATTGGAATGTGATGTATTAATTTAAATGCATGAAATTCATATTTTCTCTTGATAAAAATGTATAAAGCTAGAACTACTGAAACACTGTTTTTGAGGTCACAAAACTGGAAATCACCAAAAGTAGAAATTCCCGCCATTCCTTTATAAGAATAGACATTTTATTTACACATTTTAAGTGTATTGATATATTTGACGTTGAATGTTGATTTTGTCGAAACTGTGCTTGCACTAAAAAGAAAACTACAGCATATATGGTAGTATGTTCTTATGTAGAGGTCACTGTGATTATGTGTGGCTCTGCTGATCTGATGTGGCATGCTTTGCCGTGGCCTGGTGTCTGGGTTGGTATTGATCTGCCATTGGGGGAAACATGCCATCTGACTGTGTGGTCCTCGTGCTAGGCTCTCACGTGCCGAGAGATACCCGGGAGCTGTGGCCTGATCCCTCTGGAAAATGGTGTCACTGTCTCAGTTTGGTCGATGGGTGCACAATGTACAAGGCTACAAGCCACACGTCACGACACTCGTTTATTACTGTCCTGATTTTGTTCACAATGATATATTATAACAGCAAGATTTCATGAGCAAAATTATTTTAGTCCATTAGCTGGACTAAAACAACATGATTTTGTCCCAAAGACTATTTATCAATATAATCAGAAATTCTAATTTTTGGCGAACTGAAACTGAACTAAATTTATAAAAACGGAATGAGTATTCGAGTATGATAAACATCTTTATATGAGCATATTTTAACACAATACAAAAATGCTTGATTTTAACATGTAGATTACCGCTCAATAGTAAATGAATTAATATTTGAATTAGGCAAGGATGCTTTAAATTGGTCAAAAGTTAATGCTATTTTCTATCGAATTTTCTATTTATCAGAATCCTATACCACAGTTTTTATAGTTAGTTTACAATTATTAAACAGTACTTTTTCATTTTTTTTTTTTTTTTAATTGTAATTTTATTTGATATTATTACTGTTTTACTGTATTTTTGATCAAATGAATGCAGCCTTGGTACGCATGAGAGTCTTCCTTAAAAACAACTACAACTTTTGAATAATAGTGTAAATCATTGAAACAATAATTGAACATTTATATAGACTTCCCCATTTAAAACCAAGCCTATTATAGAAATAGGAAAACCTAATTTCACAGCCTCAGAAGGCTTTCCGTATACATTTTGTAGGACTGCTAAAATCATTTCAAGTTGTTTATAGAGATAAGAAAATGTAAAGCATTGTTTGGAGGAACTCCAAACTGTTATCCAAAGGTTTTTGGAATAGGCCAAACTAAAGTAGGAACACATTGAGCCAGATAAACCAGCGGAGCCATTCAGAAACTCCATTCTCATGCATGCCTGACATACAGCGTGAAGTTGAGATAAAATCCTTATACATGAACATTGTAACACTGGGGGACTTATGCTTGGTTTACGTTTACGATTTGTCAGAGAGAGACAGGAGGAAAGAATGGAGATTTATCTAAATCCTGACTGCAACTTGTTCAAGGGCTTCAGATGGAATTCTACTGAACATTGCAATTCTAAATTGCAAGAATTAGATGTTTTGTTTCCAGTCAAGATTTGGAGAAACTTGTTCATGCCTTTATCACCAGCAGGGTGGATTATTGTAATGGTCTCCTCACCGGCCTTCCAAAAAAAACATTAGACAGCTGCAGCTCATCCAGAACGCTGCTGCCAGGATTCTGACTAGAACCAGAAAATCAGAGCATATCACACCAGTCCTCAGGTCCTTACACTGGCTTCCAGTTACATTTAGGATTGATTTTAAAGTACTTTTACTCGTTTATAAATCACTCTATGGCCTAGGACCTAAATACATTGCAGATATGCTCACTGGATATAAACCTAACAGACCACTCAGATCAGTAGGATCGAGTCAGTTAGAAATACCAAGGGTTCACACAAAACAAGGGGAGTCCGCTTTTAGCTATTTTGCCGCCCGCAGTTGGAATCAGCTTCCAGAAGAGATCAGATGTGCTAAAACATTAGCCACATTTAAATCCAGACTCAGAACTCCTCTCTTTAGCTGTGCATTTGTTATTTGCACATATACAGTTATTTGCACATATAAAGAGCACAATTACAGGATGGAATCTATATAACTTAATATTATTTTTTTTTATATAAGCTTTCATTAATAAAAAAGCAGCACACAGTTAAGAGGTTGCATGACAAAATAAGGGTTCTGTGATGCAACAGAAGAGTTAAATGACATCATACATGTCCTGTGATGGAACAGAGTGATTCAATTGTAATATAAGAGTCCTGTGATAGAATAAAAGAGTTAAATGTCAACCCTGTGATGGAACAGAAGAGTTAAATGACAATATAAGAATGCTGTGGTGGAAAAGAAGGGTTAAATGACATCATAAATGTCCTGTGATAGAACAGAAAGATTCAATTGTAACCAAACGGTCCTGTGAAAACAAAAGGGTTAAATGACAACATAAAGGTTCTATGATGGAACAGAAGGGTTAAATGACAACACGAGGGTTCTGTTATGGAAGAGAAGGGTTACAGGACAACATAATGGTCCTAGAGTACCTTCTAAATCGTTTTGTATTATTTTTTATTTGTTCACTTTGATTTTAGCTGAAGAACAAGTTCATGAAAAAAATCCCCAGAGATGCAGAGGCATCAAATGTTCTGGTGGGAGAAGTGGACTTCTTAGAAAAACCCTTTGTTGCCTTCGTTCGGCTATCTCAGGCCACCACTCTTGGAGGTCTGACGGAAGTCCCAGTGCCCACGAGGTAACAGTTTTGCATATTAAAAACAATATGTCTGCAGAAAGATAATGAAAAATGGTAATGTACTAAAAGAAAGTTTTGAATGTGTTTTTTCTTAATGGACAGATTCTTGTTTGTGCTACTTGGGCCTCCTGGCAAAGCCAAATCTTACAATGAGATCGGACGGGCCATTGCCACTCTCATGGTGGATGATGTAAGTTTGATTGTTTTGTTTGTTATGCGATTAATATAGAATAGAATAGAATAATAGAAGATAAACATTGCCCTGTGAATCGACCAGAGATTGATTGATTTTATCCACAGCTCTTCAGTGATGTAGCATATAAAGCCAGGGACCGAGAGGATCTGATTGCTGGCATTGATGAGTTTCTGGATGAGGTGATTGTGCTTCCACCTGGAGAATGGGACCCCAAAATTCGCATAGAACCCCCCAAAAAAACTCCCTCAGCAGACACAAGGTAAAGCTTACTCTTTTTGTGCTCATTCTTTGTTCTGCCCATATGCTTCCATCTTAACATTCGTCTTTGTTTCTCTGAGAAGGAAGTCTGTGTTTTCCCTCAATGAGCTGGGTCAGATGAATGGAACAGCAGGTGGCGGAGGGCCTGTTACTGAGGATGAGGTTATGCCTGCTCCACACGAGCTTGGCGAAGAGTTGGCTTATACGGGGAGGTGGGTCCATCCATCCATCCATACATACCTACATACCTAATGTTGAATAAGGCCTACAAACTTTTAAGCTTCAATTATTTTTTAACATTTGTTAAAAATTTTAAACAAAAATTTTTCATGACAACTTTTCTTGGCAAACTTTACTATTCTAGATGAAAGTTAATGATTTTAATTGTAATTCATTTTAAATCTACTTATTTACATTCAAATTTGAATGGCTATTCTGCATCCTGTTTGCCACCTCAATTCAAAATTCTATTTAAATTCAGGAGTTTTATTGAAATTAAAAATGTATTTAAATGATATCCACAATGAAGTTCTGAACAAGAACGAGCATTCACCTGCTGATCTTCAGTGTTGGGAAGGTTACTTTGGAAATGTAATAGGTTGCAGATTAGTTACCCTATTAAGTAGTGCAACTATTTCAATTACGTCATTAAAGTAATGTTACTAATTACATTTGATTAATTTTTTATTACTTTTCTAAATGTCTAATGTTTTCAACTGATAATAATTTTCAAACATTTAAAGCAGGCAGGGTTAACCTTACAGTAGTACTTGACACTGATTACTGTCAGACTTTCAAAAGCCTTCATCACGTGAATGAAGATTATAATAATTTCATTTTAAAGCACAGCCATCACAAAATTAGATTTAAGCACCTCTATTTACTTTGAGATCATTCTGAGATTAAATTAAGATTTACAATCATCAAACAAGTATAGTTTAATAACTATGATAGTTTTTTAAATCAAATCTTTGCATAACTATGACAGGAAAGACTGTCATCTAACAATTCCAAGAAAAAATGAACAAATAACAGTTAATCTTAGAAAATAAAGCATATATATTAACCCAACTAGGAAATAAAACAGTTATAGTTAATAATCATGTGTCCTATTCTGTGTCCATTTTCATAAGTAACTGTAATTTAATTCCACTTTTTCTCAGTAACTGTAACAGATTGCAGTTACATTTATTTTGGGTTACACTTTATTTTAAGTTATCCTTGTTACAGTGTAATTATACATTTAAGTACTGAGTAATATTAATTAACTACATGTACTTACTATATTTAAGGTTAGAATTATGGTTTGGATTAGTTTTACTTGCATGTAATTATGCATAATTTATTGTTTTTATAATAGTAATAAATCTAAAGTGTAACAAGGACACCTTAAAATAAAGTGTTATCTTATTTTGTAATTAAATCACCTAATTCCATTACATATAACTAGTTACTCCCCAACACTGCTGATCTTTGAAAATAAAAATACTTTTAGGTATTGCTTGAGTTCTAAAGAGCTCAAAGTGTTCTTGCCTTATCTGTCTTTGCAAATAATTGAAAGATACCTCAGGGCTCCGAGGTTCAAGAGAGTTCATATCTTGATCAATATGTCAAAAAAAGGAAAATGTAATGCGCTTTTTGGCACTTGCGCTCGAGGGGTTGTGAGGACTCAGAGATAGAAAATGGGTGCTAATAATCAAGATAAACCGCACCTCTGTCTGCCTGTCTAATACAAGCTGACGAGGACAGGTCCCTGTTGAATAATGGATTACACATCTATGTCTACGGGACAGGTTCTGTGGCGGCCTTATACTTGACATCAAGAGGAAGTTCCCCTGGTACCTGAGCGACTTTTATGAAGGCTTCCACATTCAGTCTATCTCTGCGGTGCTCTTCATCTACCTGGGCTGCATAACCAATGCAATCACCTTTGGGGGCCTTCTAGGGGATGCCACAGACAATTACCAGGTACAGCTCACACTTTTCTACTTGACACAGAACATGACAGTTTGTTTTAAAGTTGCATTTCATCTTCTTTTCTGGAGCATTTTACAAGCACGCTTGTGACCTAGCTTCATCTATAGCTGTCTTCTTTTTTGTCCTCTCTTTCTCCCCTTGTTTCCTTGTCTCTCTCCCTGTTTAACTCTCTGTCAGGGTGTGATGGAGAGTTTTTTGGGCACCGCTCTAGCAGGAACGGTATTCTGCTTGTTTAGCGGTCAACCCCTCATTATTCTCAGCTCAACGGGCCCCATCCTCATCTTTGAGAAACTGCTTTATGAATTCAGCAAGTGAGAGAGCCATCTGCACCAATCCAACATAAGTCACAGTCTATTATTGAGGACAATTCAGTAGGCCCTACAGCCTTGATTGCTCACTTTCATCAACCCTTAAAAGACCCTCGTAAATCATCTCTCTTCACTGATGCAAATAAGCCACTTCTCTCTTGCTCTCTTGTGTGCACTGCTCTTGAATTTATCTCTCTTTATTGTTTCTTTAAACTTTCTTTTCCTCAGAAATAATGGGATTGATTACATGGAGCTTCGACTGTGGATCGGAATGCACTCCTGTGTACAGTGCATTTTCCTGGTCGCAATGGATGCCAGCTACATCATAAAGTACATGACGCGCTTCACCGAGGAAGGCTTCTCTAGCCTCATCTCCTTCATCTTCATCTCTGATGCCATCAAGAAGATGGTGGGATCCTTCAAATACTATCCCATCAACACCGACTTCAAACCAGACTACGTTACGGCCTACAAGTGCGAGTGTTTGGCGCCAGACCCGAGTAAGTCCATTCTTGGCGTAGAGCATGTCAACACATCAGTCTGAAATGGTGGAGAAGTAATTGACCCTTCGCAGGGAGTATGATTGACAGGTGATTTGACCAATCATAATGCCGAATCTGCTATTTTTGTCCGACAAACTAACCAGATTGGAGAGTAGATTAACAACGGTGGACTTGAAATAAAAAAATACTGTGTATTGACATTTTTTCCGCATTTGAATAAAGATACCTTCTGATGTTCATTCATATTTATTTCATGCTATAACTAGTAAAGAAGAAGAGATGATCGGTTCTTGAACTGAGGCGCTACAGCAATCTGTCACGACACATTAAAGAGCCAAAACAGCATTTATTGTCTAAATTTCTTAAATAATGACACAATTTGGAAGCTGAGACTTTGTTTCATACCAAACGTTACCTGCTCTGTCTTGTCTGTCGGCACGTTGTCAGTTTCCTCTTTGCTCTACAATGTATTTTTTTTACTGCGTGAGAACATGTGTGGTGTGACATGGCTTTTTCTGATGTAGCAACAGTAACTAAGGTGGGTGGGTCTTTGCGAAGGGTCAATTAGATGTAGAGCAAATTTGCATTAATTTAGTGTGTGAGGATTTACATACTAAGAATAAATGGTAACACTTTACAATAAGGTGCAATTAGTTTATGTTAGTTAATGCTTTGATATAATTTATTAATCTTGTATTAATATCTGTTGATTTATAGATATGCTATTTTTTCATCTTAATCCAATTTGTACTTTTTATTTTCAAGTTTACATTTACATTTATTCATTTGTCAGACGCTTTTATACAAAGTGACTTACAGTTGAGGAATACAGCAAGCTGTTGTTTAGGTTTAGTTTTAGTTTTCTCATTTAAAATGGTTCGTTATTTTAAATTGTGATATTTCAAAATTGTACAGTTTTACTGTGTTTTGGAGCAAAAAAATGCAAACCTTAGTGAGCATAAGAAACGACTTAAAAAAATCGTACTGTAAAATAAACATTTATCTAGATTAATATGCTGTAGATGAATGAGTCATTATTATTTCATCATTATTTTTATCTATTAACTTATGTTAATGAATCAGAGCTTATTGTACAGTGTTACAGAATACATTTCATGTTGGAGACACTGCATTGTCAGTATGCATAAATTATCATATCCAATAGTAATTTCTTGATTAAACCAAGTTCCTTTGGGTGTTTGAAAAGAATTGGCTGAGTGCATGTGAATACTGTAACTTATTTGTGTCATGTTTGTTTTTGCTGCAAACCCCAAACGTGGCCTCTGATTGACGTGAGTACTTTTCAATAAGCATGAGTTTAAATCAGACAAATGGCATATTTTTTGTATTAGTTTGTACTTAGTTATATGGCTTGCAGCTGTGAATGTAAACCAGCAATGAGGTCCTTTGAAAGTATTTTAGGCATGCTGGATCATTTCAAAAACCAAATGAACATTTCAGTGGCTCTACTACACCTGCAGTCATTTTCAATTGCCAAAGCTGGCTTTGGTCCTGGATAACTCCTCCTAACAAAGTATTATTCAAATTTCCATTTGCTCTGCTCATTTTCCTCTCTGATTCTCCCTCTCTCTGTTTGTTCAGTGGCACCAATGATCTTCGATGTTGTAGTCCCAGTGCCAGATAATTCCTCTGCTCTCTTTGGTGTAAGTGCCTCATGTATTCACCTCACTCACATCTGTGTTAACATCTGTGATAGCATGAGCTCAGATTAAATTACAGCTTTTGAATCCACTGTATTTGTACTAACTATCACTGATTTAATAACCCACAATAATGCTTTGTGTTTTTGTTTTATATCACTATGAAGGAAATATCAATCTGATGTAAATCCAATTCATTTATTTCACATGATCTTACTGATCTTGGTCTGCTGGAATTTTTTTTGGCCCTGTCCTGTTTTATTCTCTATTTTTCTCTCTCTTTTTTGCCATTTATCCACCACACAACCCTTCCATCCTTTGCCCTGTCTACATTCCTCCCTCCTATCCCTGACTTCTACCCTTTTCTCTGTGTTTGTCCCATCTTCTCAGTTGAATGTAACAGCTCTGGACTGGACTCAGCTGAGTAAGAAGGAGTGTGTGAAGTACGGAGGCTCACTGTTGGGAAAAACCTGCAAGTATGTTCCAGATCTTGCTCTCATGTCCTTCATTTTGTTCTTTGGGACCTACACTATGACTGTCTCTCTGAAGAAGTTCAAATTCAGTCGCTACTTTCCCACAATGGTAAGATCAGTGAAGTTTCCTTTTTTCTTTTTCTTACCAAACTCTTGCTTTGTAGTCCTGTAAAGCTGTTTTTAAACAATCTGTATGTTATAAAGCGCTATTTTATTTAGTGTATTTTCAATCATAAAAAATGCATCCTTGGTGAGCATAAGATACTTATAAAAACATTGAGCACAAGATGACTATTTAATATTTTATGTTCTCTAACTTGACGCTTGTCATATTTGTTTGGCTCTCTTGTAGTAATTATTACAGTTGATATTATATATAATTATGAATTATGAAATAAAGCAAGATCATGCAGTGTTAAAACTTACATACTGTCACAAATTAATTTATTCTATGTTTAAAAGTGAATTTTGTGAGGTTATTCTCTGCAGTCTCCCAGAAATTGTGTCACTTGTATCAGATGCTCACTTCCCGAGTATGTGCCTGCAAAGAATAAATAAACATGTAAATAAAAACTTTCCAGTGATCTTTTTTATATTCATTTCTTCATTCAAAACTGTCGAAATTTGACAAAAAGTGGCAGGTTTGCAGCCCAGTATATTATAAGCAGCTCTTCAATGACATGTGCTCTATTTCTGCAGCTACGTGTTTTATTCATTCTTTTTCTATCTATATATTTCCTATCTAGCTAAGGAAGTTGATTAGTGACTTCTCCATCTTCATGTCCATCATGACGTTTGTGGGGCTGGACATGCTAATAGGTTTGCAAACACCCAAACTCATTGTGCCTACAGATTTCAAGGTGAGCGTAAATGAAGTTAAAGTGGAAAAAAAAACTGATCTTGATGGTTTGTGACTTTTCAATAAAGGAGCTTCTTTAGTTCTTCACAGTGTTGTATTGTTTTTTTTCCTTTTCAAATCACGTAGCCCACACGTCCTGACAGGGGTTGGTTTGTGATGCCATTCGGAAAGAATCCGTGGTGGGTTTACCTGGCAAGCTCCGTCCCCGCGCTCCTTGTCACCATCCTCATCTTCATGGATCAGCAGATCAGTGCTGTCATCGTCAACCGCAAGGAAAATAAGTTAAAGGTATCCATGCACTTAGCAGGTCCTTCATCACCTGTGTTCTTTTCATTTCCATTGACTTCCTCACACTCTCGCTCTGTTTGCTACAGAAAGGTTGTGGGTATCACCTAGATCTGTTGTGGGTGGGCATTCTGATGGCAGCCTGCTCTTTTATGGGCCTGCCGTGGTATGTGGCAGCCACTGTCATTTCCATTGCTCACATCGACTCACTGAAGATGGAGAGTGAGTCTAGTGCTCCAGGGGAACAGCCGCAGTTTCTAGGTGTGAGGTGAGACAGACATAGACAACTTGTTTGTGGTCTCTCGCTGACATCATTTCTGACTGGCTCTGTACACAAGTCACAAGTCTTTCCTTTTATAACAGCCGTATATTATAAAATGGTTATTGAGAGTGGTCTATTAAGGCATATTACAGACTCGATTGTCTTTACATGAGGAGGCGGACCACATTTATATCCGAATCGTAATTAATCTACATGGAACACATGCCAAACCTCAAAATGTAGCTGTAAATCATCTGGATAAAGTTGAAAATGCTGAAATAAATAATTTATGTACTGTGTTTGGTGTAAATCAGGCACTTGCTATATCAGTATTATGTTTTTAAAAAGTACATCAAGTAAAAATAATACATATGATCATAATTGCCACTGTTATTGTTCAGTATAGTTAAACACAAATAAATGCAATAAAACTATGGCTGTGTAGTATATATGAGTTCTCCACTCAGTATTTTTCTATTGTCTCTTTTCTCTCTCTCTCTCTCTCTCTTATTGCTTCTCTTTCAATTACAGAGAACAAAGACTGACAGGAATCCTGGTCTTTGTGCTGACAGGAGTGTCTATCTTCTTGGCCCCCATCCTGCAGGTGAGCTTGTTGAAATGACAGAGATAATTAATACTGACCCTGACCTATTATTTAGGGTAGATTAGCAATTATTATCATAAAAAAATTCTGTGATGATGTCTGTGTGATCTACTCCACAATAGCTGTATTTCAAATGGGTAAAGAGCAAACAAATGTTATGTACACTGCCGTTCGAAATTTGGGTGTCAGTGTGATTTTCTAATGTTTTTGCAAGAAGACTCTTATGCTCACCAAAGCTGTCTTTATTTGAAAATACAGTAAATCAGTCATTATTATGACAGTTATGGCCTAATGGTTAGAGAGCCAGACTTGTAACCTGAAGGTTGCAAGTTCGATTCCCAGTAAATTTAAATAACTGGAATTTATTTTAAAATGTATTCATGTGATGGCAAACCCGAGTTTTCAGCATTATTATTCCAGTCTTGAATGTCATGTGTAACGGAGGCCAGCGAGTAGAGCTGTGCAAGTAAACCAGGTTTCTCCTCTGATCTCAAGGACACACTAGCGACAGAATATGAGTTCATGTTTATTAGCAGATTAAATATATTTAGTTTTGCATTCATGTTGACTTCAAGTGTAACTGGGGTTGCCTTGGCAGCTGAAGTGTATGTTTTGTTTTTTTCTGTTTATAGTTCATTCCTATGCCGGTCTTGTACGGAGTCTTCCTCTACATGGGTGTTGCTTCTCTTAGTGGCATCCAAGTAAGTGCCTTTAGGGATCTAACCTTTTCCCAAACAACCTGACTGGAACAGCTAATGTGCATTTATTGTTTTTGACATTCCTAGGTTTTAATATCATACCAAACTTTCAAGCTATACGGGGAAACATCGCAACCTGCAGTTTGCGTCAGAATGTAAAACTCATTTGCATGCACGCTACAACTGAGTTTAGTGATTAGAAATGAGTGATTTCTCCACACTGTGACACTGCAGGGATGGAAGAGCGTGGTGTTGTGGGAATGGATATTTGCAGGCTGGCTGGGTTTACTGAGGCAATGTTGAGCTGCATTTTGATGAGGCTGTCAGACTGCAGTGAGAATCCAGCCTCATGTGTAGCTTGGCAGTGGCCAGGTGCTGTTTTAATGTGCTCTAGTAGTCTAATGTCAGTTAGAGAACAATAGGAGGACAAAAGGCAAAATGATGGACCTCAAGCGGAGACCTTTACAATATACTCAATGAATACAAATGTATTTAGGTTCATGCTGCTTTGAGGCTAAATGCTTAAAAGCTGAGATTGACTTTAAATAGCAATGTACTCTTTTCTATTTGTGAAGCTTTGGCACGTGGATTTGTGATTGTATTATGTAAGTGAGGGAAAAGAATGGTCTAAAAAGGAAGTTAGAAAAAGTCCTATATGACTTTCTTGCTTTCAAGCTTCAAAAAGTACATGATAGCATCATAAAAACATCATTAAAGTTGTCCATATGACTCTTGTGCTACATTTCAAGTCTTCTAAAGCCATCTGAAAGTTTTGTGCGAGGAAAAGATCCAAATGTACATTATTCACTGATAATCTTCCCTTCAGAAGAACTGCAACCAAGTCAGATCACGGAGTCAGTCAAGAACCAGATCAATCCGATTTGTGAACAAATCATTCAGATCGAATCATCTCATTCCAATCATTGAGATTGAACCATTTTGTAAAGCAAATCCATGTATTCAAATCATATCATTACAACTGAATAATTTAGTAAAATGAATCAGCTTGTTATTTCCCTTTGGTGCTGGACAGGCTTTGTCCTCGTTCACTTTTATTAGATGGAAAGCGCCATTTGGGTTTGAAATTATGTGAGTAAATAATTACATATTTTTCATTTTTGTCCACTACGTATCTAATCAAACATTGTCTTTTATAGTTCTGGGACAGGATCAAACTGATTATGATGCCATCAAAACACCAGCCAGATTTTTCATACCTGCGTCACGTACCGCTGAGAAGAGTCCACCTGTTTACACTGGTGCAGATTGTGTGCTTAGCTGTTCTCTGGGTCCTCAAATCCACATTCCTCGCTATCATCTTCCCCGTGATGGTATGATAACATTTTATATTGCCACACAAAAACATCAATGTTTATCATGAGTCAAGACTACTTTAGTTTCCATAAAGCTTTCTGAATAGAATCTATTCAGTAAGGGATCAGTGTACTTCAGTATTTGCAGTGAAATCATCCGTGAACAGGCCGTCCTGTTGAATTCAAATGAATGTCCTGTGGTCTGTAATTTAGTATCTAATTCACTTCTCAAGGTTCTTAAGAATAATAAACATTATTATTCGTAATGCGTTAAGCATATAAAAAAAGTTTTTTTTGCCCTCGATTTCTCAGATTCTTGGTCTCTTGGTGGTACGAAAGATGTTGGACATGGTCTTCTCTCAACATGATCTGGCATGGGTGGATGATATCCTACCTGGGAAAGAAAAGAAGAAAAAGGAGGATGAAAAAAAGAACACCAAGGTCAAAAAGAAAGGCAAAGGAGGGGATGACAGTGAAGACGTAAGTGTTTTAGTAGCCCGACTACTCTGAGAAAGATGTAGGCTGCTGGGATTTAAATAAGAGAAGTTTTATTTGACTTGATGTTGACTTCACTCTATTTAAATAATTTTTGACATCCACACTGTTGCATTGTGTTTCACTGGTGCCACCTCCTGGTGGAGAAGAGCCTCATGCATATACCAATAAAGCCTCAAAGACAAACATGATACATTCTACATAAGCATATACTAATCTTCATCCGTTCTTTGGCCCACAGGACAAGTATAACCCCTATACAAACTGCTCCCCCAGTGATTCGGAGTTGGATCGCAGGTACTGTGTGCTCAAACTACACGTTCCCTACCGTGACCTCTTACAGGCACCGGACTCTAAATCAGAGTGGGCGGCACGATGCCAACCAGGCAGTTACAACAACTGATACTGACTTTGTTTTTTTTTATGTAAGCGCATTTCCTATTAAATACGCACCTCCTCTACATTTAATAATACTAAAGATTGCATTCATACATACAGTAGAAATAGATGACAAATAGATGAGTTGAGGCAGCTCAGAATATTTCATGTGTAACTGCTAAGATCTATTAATAAGGTCATGCAAGACCTTGTATATAGTTTTTGCTATATTCTCATTGCCCTTGCCATGCGCTTTGAAGCAATGCAGATAGAATTGTTTTCATGCAACCACCAGTATTTTACTCTGCATGCTATTATAGAAAATGTGTAATTATTGTGTTATGCATATGTATTTTTTCTTTTGCTTACATTTTCTCACCAAAGAAACAGCACACATAAATAAATAATCATTATTGAACTTCCATAATTAGATGTGGGTACAGTTTCTGTTTATATAAATACTGGAAAAGATGCTAGTGAGAAAAGTTTATATTTGAATTATTTGAATTTTTTGCAAGTGTTCTAAAGGACATTTTTAGTAGCTATAACTATTCTCTGTAATGTAATGATGTATATTAGTTATTTTAAGGAATTTTGGTTGTTTCTTTCCCTTATAATTGTGGTTCCAATAAGAGTGCTAATACAGAATAACTCTGTGCTTGTACTAGATTTTCTAGGGTCCCCCCCCCCCCGCCTGATTCCTCTCACACTATATTCACTACCCATATTTATCCAAATGTGTGCCTCTGTATCATTCTGATGTAAAATCTGTTGGGTTTCATGTCTGCATTGCTGTTCAGGGGGCATGGTTTGGATAAAGTGTTCACTTTAACAAAGGTTCGATTTGTTAATATTAGTTATTGTTGTATTATTAGTTAGGCATCATTTGGATTATCATATTAGATATTATAGCATTTTTTTATTTCACATATACTGTTGTTAATTGTTAACGATCATAATACTATCTATCATATATATATTTAATATAAATAGAAAATATTTATGGAGTTAGTAAGATTTCATACTTAAGATTTAAAAGTATTAAATGTATAGTAAAGACTTTCACGTTGTTACAAAATACACAAAAATATTTCTAAAATGCTGTTCTTTTGAACTATTTATCAAAGAATCATGAAAAATGTATCACGTTTTCCACAAAACTGTTTAATATTAAAATAAGCTAATATGATTTCTGAAGGATCAAGGCTGCTGAAAATACTAACTTTTCCATCACAGGAATATATTATATTTGAAATATATTTTGAAATAGAAAATAGTTATTTTAAGTTGTAAAAGTATCTCACAATATTAGTCTACTATATTTTGATAACATAAATTCAGCCTTAATGAGTATTAAAAAAATATTTACTAAATTCCTGTTAAATTTTGAAATGTCTGATCTAGAAATGAACATTAACCAAGAACCAGAATTATTTCATGATTCCTAATGCATTAACTAATGTTAAAGTTGAACCTTGTTGTTAAGGTTTACCATAGTTGATCTAGTCTTTATCACATTTAAACACTTCAGTTATCTCTTTAACCTAGGACAAGCATACTGAGCCTTCTTCCTGCTTTGGGTGTCCTGATCCCAAATCTTTCCCCTGGAATACTTGTGCAGTCACTTGTCACTAACAGTTTAATACAGACTGCTCCTCAGCTGTTCCTCCTTCCTGTCATAGCCCTCTCCTCTTACTCCTCCTCACTCTTGTAACTGGAAGTTGCCATTCCACAGCATCACTCTGCACCTGAAGATCTCCTGCCCATCATCCCCGGCGATGCCAATGACCAGAGGGATGTCCTGCCCCATGCCACAGGTGAAGATTGAGATGGAGTCGGACTATGACGACAAAGATATTAAGCCTAGAGGCAGACACAGAGATCACAGGGACATGAGCAGCGAAACAACGCTATGATGTCGGTTCTCCAGTTGTGCAGTGTGGAACATTGCATGCTCCGTCTCAGCTTGTTTGAAGATCCTGTGTGGCTAATACACAAGTTTATGTTCACTTATGGATCAGACAGCACATTATGGGTACACATAACTGTGACGTGGCATAAGAAGTCAGAGGTTGAATTATTTTAAAGGGCAAACATTGAGACGAAATGTATGATTTATGCAATGGATACATTAAGCATCATTTTTGTTTCTTATTTTAAAGCCAAAACAGCTGAAAATGCAGTAAATGTTATGAATTGAAAAAATATAACACTGAGATAATGGGAAGGCAGAAAGATTATTTTCTTAATATAAAAATGAGACTATATTTTAGACTAAATCTGTTTATATTTATGCAGTGCAAACCTTTTAGAAACCTAGACCAACTTTATATTCAAGATTCCAGTACCTTTGATATGATGGTGACCGGGATAAACAATTCGGATTTAGTTTTCCTCTGTAACTGCTACCTCTGGGTCTAGTAGTGTTGCCTATCTCCAAACAGTCATGCTTTTCCTTCCTTTCCCTTTCTTATCCTACCTATATCACTCAAAAATCAAAGCTGGGGAAAAGAAACAACCAAAAACAAGCTTTGAAATAGCAAATGAAAGAGGTTTTGGCCTTGCATTTTGTTTCCTTGAAAGTTTCAAAAGGCTTGTGTGACTTGTGTTCAGCGTACGCGAGATGTTTTTTTCTGTATATAAATAGGTGTAAATGGAAAGGTTGCAAATGATGGATATTGGCCGACATGAGATTTAAACTCTGGAGGAAAAAAGAAAACTTTTTAAGATGCAATGTTTCCTGGCAACTTGAATTTTGGTAAAGGAAATGACGTAGCAGATTTAAAATATTTACTGGAATTTATGTTTTTGTACATTTAAGCCATATACCTTAGAATTTTTCTTCATGTTTATTTTATTTTATTGTACATCTCAAATTCCTTGTATATATTAACAGTTTATCCGAAGATCAGACATTGACTAACATCAATAGCAGGTTTAAAACCCACTACATTTACATTCAATTGAATATTTAATCAGGTCATTTACAGTCAAAATGACTCAAGAACATAAATCAACACTTATACCTTCAGTACTGATTTAGAAGAAGGCACCAAAACCATTTTATCCTGATTGCTGACTCAGTGAGCAATGCACAATAAATTAGCTTCAATATGCACTGAACAACATTATGTTAAAGAACATGACACATTACTACTAGTGTTGTCAGGGTCCATGGTGAAGCCATCACTGAATCCGTCACTCTCCACTAGTGTGGGTCTCTTACCACACATAGGGCAGAGTTTGTTCCTCTCACGTGAAGCTCGCATCCATATGATCAGGTTCCAGCGTGTGCCTGAGGAGATGGGCAGAGCTCCATGCATGTGCTGGCCTCTGTGTAGCAGACCTTCAGTTACGTGATGCTCCACTTCCACACACTCCGTCTCACTCAAAGGCACCTAAAACAAATGCACATGGTCAGGACACTGTAAATACACTTTTAACATGCATTACTAGGCTGCATGCTTGTGCTGCCCACTGTTTCATCCAAAACGGTCAAAGTCTTTGTAAAGTAAACTAAAGTGTTGTATGATTATGAAATAAAATCTCTTCTTGAAGAAAGTGTTTGCTTTTGATTTTAGGGGAGGTGAATGTGAAATTGTTTCATTCGACTGATTGCATGCAATAAGCAGAAGATTATACATTAAATACGGTTCAGCTGGTGGTGGCGTAATGGTGTGGGGGATATTTTCTTGGCACACTTTGGGCCCCTTAGTACCAATTGAGCATCGTTTAAACACCACAGCCTACCTGAGTATTGTTGCTGACCATGTCCATCCCTTTATGACTACAGTGTACCCATCTTCTGATGGCTACTTCCAGCAGGATAATGCACCATGTCACAAAGCTCAAATCATCTCAGACTGGTTTCTTGAACATGACAATGAGTTCACTTTACTCAAATGGCCTCCACAGTCACCAGATCTCAATCCAATAGAGCACCTTTGGGATGTGGTGGAACGGGAGATTCACATCATGGATGTGCAGCCGACAAATCTGCAGCAACTGCGTGATGCTATCATGTCAATATGGACCAAAATCTCTGAGGAATGTTTCCAACACCTGGTTGAATCTATGCCACAACGAATTAAGGCAGTTCTGAAGGCAAAGGGGGTCCAACCCGGTACTAGCAATGTGTACCTAATAAAGTGTCCAGTGAGTGTATATATATATATATACAGTATCTCACAGAAGTGAGTACATCCCTCACATTTGTGTAAATATTTTTTATATTTTCATGTGACGACACTGAATAAATGACACTTTGCTACAACAGCTTGTATAACAGTGTAAATTTGCTGTCCCCTCAAAAAAACTAAACAAACAGCCAATAATGTCTAAACTGCTGGCCAAAAAAAGGAGTACCCCCCTAAGTGAAAATGACCAAATTTTGTTCATGAAAAGATAATAAAATATTTACAAAAATGTGAGGGGTATACTCACTTCTGTGAGATACTGTATATATATATATATAGGCCAAAAACTGTCTGGGAATTCTCAAAAGTTGTCTTCATAATCACATAATTGTTCAAGCTCTATTATAAACTATAACTCACAGCACCTGTCTCATGTCTCCAAAGAACAGGTTCCCCTCCGTAAAGTCTTTCCCCAGTGATACATTGAGAGTGACTTCAGCGTTGTCGTAATGATAGCTAAGGTCCAAGTCTTCACGCATTTCATACTTGACCACGAAAGCCTTGTGACTGTCCAGACAGCTTCCTCCACAGTCACTGTAGAGCAGAGCCGTGAGTGGACGCAGATAGACCTCCCTCAATGGAGTGAAGAAACTCTCATCAAAGCCCAGTTCATTGAGGAGAATCTATATTAATTGAGAGATATGTCAAATTATTATTAATCAAAAGAACCAGAACAAAATTAGTCTGCCTTTTGATGGCAATATCAATCACACAAACTGGATTAAGTGTGTATAATAATAAAAATGTGTACTCCATAATTGTTCATGGTGTTTGGCCGGCCCTTTGGTGCATCAGACTGTTCAAAATGCTCCAGCTCTTCTATAAAGTCCTTGCAGAATTCCTTTCGGAACACTGGGAATCGGAAGACCCTTGGTGCTGCAAAATACACAATAAATAGAATTTATTGGCGTGATTTTTCTTCCATAATTTGACAGTCAACAGATTTAAACTGAAAACGGTGTAAAGAAGCAGCTCACCTGCCTCTGTCTGGACGAGTTTCATTAGTCCTTCCATGGTTGCATCACTTGAAGTACAGTATTTTACCAACTGTAAAAACTCTGGGGCCAGGAATGACTCCTTGCAAAGGATAGATGATACTGTAGTATATCAGTGAACGAGTTTCAATTATAGACTACCGAATATAAGTACCTGCAGATGGTAAACATCCTGATGTAGAGGTGCATAAATCTCCCTAATGGTAGATGCTCTCTCTGCTGATTTCAATTCATGACTCTGGCGTCTTTCGATTTCTGCATGAATCTATAAATACACAACTGAATAATAAATAACCATCCTCTTACAGCCTTGATCTCAATCATTATCACAGGAGTGATTTCTGCTCCAGAGCTCACTCACCTTTCCAAGCACGTCTCTGAACTGAGATTCAGACACGCATCCCAGGGACCTGAGGATCTTAAGCAAATGTCACAGGTGTTCAGAAAGAAATGGCGAAGTATTTAACATTAAGAGATTAGCCAGTGTTGCTGTAGATTACTTACATTTTGATAGTCCTTCCTGAACTGGTTCTCTGAGACAAAACGAACGTGAAGTTTATATTCTTCAAGAAAAATATTATCTCTGAAAAAACAGCTGCATGTGTGAAATTTCTCCATGTTTTAACTAAGAACGATTTTATAATAATAACTACATTAGTTGTATATATTTACACAGGTGTAACAGTTATTTATACCGCTTTTTTAAGCGAACGAGAACAAATTTCGACACGCTTACACTAGTTTGAACTGTCCATCTGTTCAGAGCTCCGCCCACTCGATGAATGTTTTGTTTTGGAACAACCAGAAATATGTCCGTAAAGGAACAAACGGCTTCGATCAAATTAATACCTAATTTAAATATTCAGATGTAATAATGTTACATTTATCTATTTATATGAGTGTAAATATTCGAGGCATATCTTGCATTAGTCCCTATCAAAAAAGAGCGATAAATACCGAGAGTGATAAAAGTAATGTTTACATCCTGGTGGTACGTCACTTAATTCCTTCCGTTTGACTGTTGTGTGAGCGTGCGAGTTCAAGGCAGACTCGAGTTGATCAGAAACGCGTTTTAAATGTCCCCTGCGTCGGTGCGCCTGTAGTTTTGAATTTAAACTTGTATGATTTTGCAGCTGTGCCATCTGTTATGTATTTAAAGCCTGGGGCCGTATTTTCGCAGCAGAATGTTGAGTGTGGACGCGTTGCCCGTTGCCGAAGAGGAGGTGGTGGAGTCCAGCTCAAACAGACTGGGGGACATTTACACGTTTGTTGCCGAGGGCTGTTATCCTCAAACCATGAATCCTATTCGCAAGAAAAATCTTAAAAGATATGCTCAGAAATTTATGATTGACGGTGAGAACAAATCTTTCATATGTTACATTCGGAATCAATTTAATAAATGTCAGTAATCTTGGATTCTTTCAATGTTTTGCTGTACTTCCTGTAAAACAAATTTTGTTATTTTTATTATTATTTCACAAGTTAACATGTTAACTTTGACAGGCCAATAACTTATAACCTATATATATATATATATATATACCATCTCTCTATATGTATATCAGTATGGTGCTTTATAATTATCACTGGACAATTTTCAAATTTTTTTAACTATATCTCCTCCTAATGTTTGAAGTCCTTTTTTTCTCTAATCCAGTCTATTTTAGTATGTAAAGCAACTTTTAAAGGCAACATAAGCAGTGTTTTTACACATTTTTAGTGGTTTAGCTAATCTTATTGAGTATGTTTTGCTTTATTTGTTTGTTATCTCTAATCTTTCTTTATCTACAGATGGTCGATTGTATTATGTGGGACCAAAGAAAGAAGAAAAGCGAGAAGTAGTGATTGAGGCGGAACGGAAGAGACAGATATTCCAGGAGTGTCACTTCAATGACATTGGACATCACCTGGGACAGAAGAAGACTGTTCACAGAATTCAGAGTAAATACTACTGGCTTGGCATTGTCAAGGATGTTGTGGATTGGGTATGCAGTGGATATCATTGATCTGACCCTTTTAGGAATGGATGTGTTTGCTACTGTCATGTTTTTATTCATACTTTCATCTGAAAATCACTGTATCATCTGTTTCAGATTAAAGTGTGCGAAACGTGTCAACACGCAGAGCGGAATAAAAACCTGGCTAGAACGGTACGACCCATCAAGGTGGATGGTCCATGGGACATTTTGGCCGTTGAAATAATTGGTAAAAGTTTTTAAGGGACTTTTAAGAAGTCTAATTTGTTAGCAGGACACATTTCTAAGGTGTAACCAAATGTCTTCACTTGTGTTATTCGAAAACAGGTCCGTTTCCAGGCACTGCACATAGAGGGAATACACATGTTGTTATTATTACAGATTACTACAGTAAATGGGTAGAGGCCTTTCCTGTACAAAAGAAAGATGGTCTCTGTGTTGCTCGATGCATTTCCTCATCTACTTGCAGGTGAGATAATATTGCCCCATTAATACTCACTTTCACTTGTTTCATATAGAATACATTTGCTAAAATGTGACCCCTCCCTCCAGATTTGGTCCTGCAAAGACAATATTTTGCTCTCAAAGTGCTGACTTCTGTGAGGAGGTAAAACTTTTTTGTCAAAATATTAACCTTTTATGCAAAACAGGTGATTAATTGTATTTTAACCGGATTATTATTGATTGTTTTAGGTTACAAAGCACCTGTGTGACCGGTGGAACATAGCACAAAGAGTGTTGTCGGTAGACCAGCCACAGCGGAACGCTCTGTATGATCGCAGCAGTAATCTGCTCAGAGATGCCATAAAACAGATGGTGGTGGAGAAACAGGTGGAGTGGGATGATTTTCTCGATCCAGTTTTGGCCACCTTTAGGACATCAGTCAACCCTACGACAAAATTTACACCACACTTTTTAATATTTAACAGAAAGGCCAGCCAATCTAGTGAGGTAAGAGAATTAACTAATTAGAAATTATATTTGTGTGTCATGAATTAATGATGTATAAGTAGTGTAAAAAGCGGTCAAAATATAATCACACATTTTTCTGTAGTTTATCATGATTAATCGCACCTAATGATAGAGTTTGTAATCATAAATATATTTCAAATGAATGTAGAAACAAAACAAAGGAGAGTCAATGGGTGGAGCTTGATGTCCAGCTCCCCTTGCTGGACATAATGGGTGGAGGTAGACACTCCAACCTAACCCTACCCTTACCCTAGTGCTAAACATAACTCCACCCATTACATCCTTTGGCTCTAAAGTGAGCACTACTTTAAATGAAGATGGTATATTTGGATGAAGGTAAGTATCATCAATAATAATATTGATACTGCCGTCTCTGTGAAATGGATTTTTAAAGTCAGCTTCACAATCTTCACATAAATCCATTATAATAAGTGTAATTTAGCTGTGCTGTAATTTAGTGTGTTGTATGTAGTAACATAGTAAATGTTTCTGTCTCTGTCAATGTCAGCTCTTTGTGTTTGAGAACTGTCAGTTCATTTTTCTCCCACTAAGTTTATTTTGCACATTCATTTTCTCAATATATAAGAAAAAGATTAGATAGAATATTTGGTTTTAATACATTTTTATGTGAGAGATGTCTCATATCACGCCCATCATCCTTACAAAGAGGAGCGAGGGGAGGTCATCTACATGCAGACCACCGTCAATCGAACCCACTCACGGCACACAGAAAGTAACAAGAAGTTACACGGACTGAATTTCTATTAAAAATCAATTTCTTTATTATTTTTAAAAAACACAGTTTGATCCTCTTGGTTGCCATCAGGACCAGGAGGATGAGACCCTTAATGAAGAGGACACAAACGCTTTTCTTTCCTCCATGCAGGAGCAACAGAATCACATCAAACAGATGGTAAAGTCTGAGCATTTGTTTTAGTTACAATCTTTTAGTTAAAAATGATTTACTAATTGATCAGTTAAATTGTAGCGTCATGGCACATGTCTATCAACTAGCATTTATTCAAAAAGCATGTCTGAAAACACTGCTTTTAGTGCAGACAAGCTTGAAACGTCTCACCATTGTTCTGAGAATGCTCTTTTTGTCTATACAGGTAGTTACAAATATGAATGTTGCATACAGACAAGAAAAGAAAAATTCAAAACGCAAGGCGAGAAATATGCCTTTCATCAGTCTCACTGTGACCGACCCATTGTTCAGCACAGAGGAAACGCCCTCAGCAAAAAAGCTCAAGGAAAGCCTCTACCTGTCTTTTCCAGTAGAGACAGTCCTAACCACAGTCCAGAATGTACCTGAAGCCAAGAAGAATGGCTTGGAATATCCTCTAACAGACTCTGATGTGCACTGAACATCTTTTTTGATTTGACCATATTCATAAAGCACTATCCGCAAAGTGTATTTGCGTAGGCTACAGCTTGAAGTCTTGATATCTGCAGTAAGTGGTCCACAGAGAGCAGGTCAAGCAGATGAACCCATGTTCACTTTCTGTTTCAGCACATAATGTAGCAGATTCAAATATGGTATTTCACCTCAAGGCGTTCATTGACACAGATGATGGTCCTTTTGTTTAGTTATTGAAATACACACCCAAAGTTTAGTTGTTTTCTTGGTTGACTCGTGTCCTAAAATACATTTTGATCTGTATTTGCTTTAGAGGAGTCATCTGACCTACCGAGCTTTCAGTATTATCTGAAAGAATGTTGTGTAAACTTAAATTATGAAGATTGTAATAATCAGTGTTCATTATTACAGATTTTTTTTCAGAACATTATATAACACCAAAGTGTTTCTTTTGTCTTTGACAGTGAGTCTGAATTTGCAAGTGGCAATTTTGCTTCATTGTTTACTTAATCACCTCTTCATCCATGTGTGTGGAAAGGAAACGTTAAGGTTCTATATGTCAATAAATAGTTATGAAGTTTCAGACCTTATCTCATAAATACTTTTTGCTCCATTATGTACTAAATTATGATCAATGCTATCCAAGAACTACCTGTTTTCATTTGTTAATCAGTTACTCTGTGGCCAATGTGACACATCTCGTGCAACTTCCTGTTTGCCCTTGAAATAACGAGGGTTGAACAAAGCAAGAACGTGACCACAGATTGCAGCATATTTCACAACGAGGCAGACCTCACTTTGTTACATGTGTCATGATTAGGACAGCCTGCCAAGTGGCAACATGTCTGAAATAAACCGTTTAGTGTCGAAATGCTGTGCTCTTGTTTAAAATCGTATTTAATAATTCATAAAACGTTTTTGTTCAATTTCTGCTATACATATTTATATTTAATTATATATTAAACACCAACCTATTTCAGTTGTAAAAAATGTTTAAACTTTAAACTGCACTGGTACAATTAGGCTTGTCACCTTTAGCGAGGCGAAGTAAGGGACACCCATTCACCTGGATGAGATTCGTTTTTTTATTATTAATTTGTTTAAATTAGGACTACATTATTGTGTAATTATTTGTCCCATTTTTATCTAGCATTTTTTTTTACGTTTTTAGCTACTGCAAGCTGGATGTAATTTTCAGACATTTAAATGCATGTTATTTACAATTAAATAAAATGTATTATAGTCCAAATTCATATACAATTAGTTAAACTTGACTGATTTTCTGATCCACTTAGTTATGACTGGAGTACATTTTTATATTTCATATTTACAAGTGTACTGCCAGTGCCAACTGTACTGATAACAATTCATAGTAAACTAAAATATACACTTGTTTAAAAAGCGTTGCACTTGCTTTAATATGTTAGTCAACGAATCAAAATAAGTGTACTTCTTAAAGCGTGACATAAATGCTTTTTTCTTTAAAAGGCTGTTTAAGTGGCCTTTTTTTTTGTTAGGTTTTAGGTTTTTACCTTATAGATATGTAGCTCAAATACAAACCATTATATACATTTTTTTTAATTGCCTATATTATTGAAATAAAATGTCCTCACGCCCTTTCCTTCAAAATATGAAAATACTTGTGTATTTCATAATATGACCGGAGCCCTTTCTGATTGGGCTGCTGTCACGGAGGCGGGGCTTCATTACTGTATTCTTCCCCCTTCCTGTCATTGCACCGCGCCGGTAAGAAGAAGCGATGGATGTTACCTGGACATTTTGTTAACATGTAAATCATTCGCGCTTACCGCTTCATTCGCGTCTGGTGTGAACGCACGAGAAGATAAGTTTTGTTGTCGTTCCGGGAACATTGATTTACGAAGGAAATAATGAGCTGACTCTTAGACGGAACATGTATTCTGTACTGCCCCAATGAACGAGTCTGTGATAGCGCCGGGTGTCAAGCTGCACAGGCCAGCGAACCAACTTGACAAGACGCAGTACATTCACATAGACTTTGTTACAGGCGCGCACTTTTTATTACTACTCCAGACCTGTCAGTCTGGTTTCACGCTGCTGTTTCATTAATATGTTTACTTGTCCTATAAAAATCACTTCCATATATAATTTTGGTTTCTCACGTTTACCGAGAGCATTTGTATTTCAGTAATTTCAAGGCTCTTCAGCAGGTGTAGGAAAATGAGGGTTGCTGTGATTACTAGTGGCAACCTGGTTTTCACTCTGGTGGATTTTGTGGTCACCACAGTCTTGTATGTTCATGGATCAAGTCTTGATATATTTTCAGATGAATTAGAGGACTTTGACCTACACCGCTCAACTGTGGACTTGTGGGGAACTGTTCTCATACGGGCCAGTCTACTTTTCGGGGCCACCATCGGGGTATTCTATAACAGGACTGATGGCCCACAGAGGGTTTCAAACCTGGGGACGCTGGTTTCTCTTATATGCCTTACCAACATGACTTATGCTCTTGCCAAGTTGTTGATGCTTTCGGAGGAGGGAGCTCTGATGTATGACCCCTGGTTCCTAAGTTTGTTCTCCTGGACTTGTGCATCAGCAATAGGCATCATGATCTCATGGAATCTGCTGTCGCAGACTTCTAATTCTGTATCTGAAAGAGAAGATAGCGAGGAGACGGAGAGGCTGGTGGATGGTATCGAGACCGAAGATGAGTCCAGTAAGAAGAGCAGAAAATCAAGGAAAGAGCATCCCAATTCAGGGGCCACAATCAGCCGTCTCTTGTCGTACTGTAAGAAGGACTCTGGTTTGCTGTCCATTGCTTTCTTCTTTCTTCTCCTCTCTGCTGTGTGTAAGTTCACTCTCACAGTTGTAACTTAAATATTCTAAGAAATGTAGTGAATCAAGTAAACATATCAGAATTCAAGTAAAATTTCATGATATATATATAGTAAAATGTAATTAAAATGTAAAATAGCAGTTTCTATTTTAAAATAATTAAAAATGTAATTTATTCCTGTGATGGCAAAGTTGAATTTTCAGTCTTTAGTGTCACTTGATCCTTCAGAAAGGTCTTTACTGCTGCCTTTGATCAATTCAATGTATCCTTGCTTAAACAAAGTATTTATTATTTTAGTCAATCAATCAATCAATCAATATAAAATTATACTTATTTACTCTAGTCATTACATGCTTGTGAATGCCTTGGTTTGTCACACTTGGGTGGTTTATCAGCTCATAATGTTAATATTTGATTTTCCTCCCCATAGGTGAAGCTTTCATACCTTATTACACGGGGCAAGCAATAGATGGCATAGTTATTCAGAAAAGCATGGATCATTTTGCCAAACCACTGATTACTCTCAGTGTTTTGGCTTTGGTCAGGTGAGCAGTTCTGGATTTCACTTTTCTTCAATTTTTATAGACAGTAGAGATTTATCTATGCATTTTTTCATATCATATAATGTCATTTATCTTTATTTATTTTATTTATTTATTTTAGCTCCATAGCCACTGGGTTTCGTGGAGGTGTCTTTTCTGTTACGTTTGCCAGGTTAAACATTCGACTTAGGAACCTTCTCTTTAGATCACTAATGCGTCAGGAGATTGGGTTCTTCGATGCAAACCATACAGGTAATGTTATGGCTCTCCAATTATAGCTTATATTTTCTTATATTTATCCTTATATTTGTGTATGTACACACACACACACACACACACACACACACACACACACACACACACACACACACACACACACACACACACACACACACACACACACACACACACACACACACACACACACACACACACACACACACACACACACACACACACACACACACACACACACACACACACACACACACATATATATATTTTTTTAAAGCAATTTAAGATTTTAAAATCTCTCTTTGACCTACGTTTAAAGAATGGTCAGCATTCAAAATGTACTCAACAGAAAATACATCACCATAATATTTGCATACTGCATTGTGACCTGCCTTGTCTTCTTTGCTATTATTTATTGTGTTGATTCCTGTGTGCAGCCAATAGAAAAAAGAAAAGATGTCATGATGCAGCATTTTATTTATAGAGAGAAACCAAAGCCTAAAATCTAATACTTTCATACTATTATTTAGCTGCCTTAAGGAAATGCAAATCAAGTGTTGTTTTTAACATTATTACGTCAAAGACTTCTTTGGACTGGTGGAAGTGGAGAAGACATAAATGATTCAGCTCTCAATGGTTTGCCTTACAGGTGACATTACTTCTAGACTTACCTCAGACACTACTCAGGTGAGCGACCTCATCTCACAAAATGTCAATCTGTTCCTGCGCAGCTTTGTGAAAGCTGTGGGCATCTTCATATTCATGTTTGGGATGTCATGGAAGCTGTCGGTAGTCACCATCATGGGTTTCCCATACATAGCCGTGGTCTCCAAGCTGTATGGAGAGTATTATAAGGCAAGTTAATATTGCTTGAAAAAACAAAAACAATGGCAAATGGTGCATTGAAGTTTCTAGCAGCATATACTCTATATTGTTTTATATTTTAGAATTGCACATTATAATAGCATTTTTAATGCATTGGTACAAAATATGTATGCATAAAAAAAGATTAACATTTCACATTTCCGATGTTTAACAGAAATTAACCAAAGAAGTTCAGACAGCACTGGCTCAGGCCAATAAAGTGGCCGAGGAAACAATATCAGCCATGAGAACAGTGCGAAGTTTTGCAAATGAGGATCAGGAGGGAGACTCATACTACAGCAAACTGCAGGAGATGTTTGTTCTTAATAAGAAACAAGCAGTTGCCTATGCCTGCTTCATGTGGTCCAGCTATGTAGGTATCTTGCAAGCATATTGAAAATGAAGCCTTCAATATTTGTTCTAACAAGATTCTCATTTAAAATTAGATTTTTCTTTCTTTCCATTATCATAATTAAATTTCTCTTTTGGGGCATTTGAAGTGTCTTGTAGATCCAAAAAATAAAAATCAGCAGTGTAAGTCTGAACAACGAGACATCTTTCTCTCTTCTTTTCATTTTCATCTTTAGGTATCTGAGCTAGCCTTGCAAGTAGCAATCCTGTATTATGGAGGCCACCTAGTGGTGACAAATCAGATGAGTGGAGGGACCCTTATTTCCTTAATCATTTATGAGCTGGAGCTCGGTGAGGCCCTGGAGGTATGGTGTTTTTCTTTTCATATGTGTGTGCATGATACTCATATGATGAATCTGAAACACAAAGTCTTACTTTCTGTCCTTTTTACAGAGCATATCGTCAGTGTACACAGGTCTGATGCAAGGCGTTGGCGCTGCAGAGAAAGTGTTCGAATATATTGACAGAAAACCTAAACATATCCTTGATGGTCAAGAAGCTCCAGAGACATTTGGAGGGCAGGTGGAATTCAGAAATGTGACATTTGCATATCCAACACGGTCAGAGATGGATATATTAAAGGTATTCTTTACTGAAAGTAGACTTTAGATCAGTGGTTCCTAACCACGTTCCTGGAGGCCCCCCAACAGGGCACATTTTGCATCTCTCCTTGGTCTAACACACCCAATCCCGGCCTTGGAGGCTCTACTAATGAGCTGATGATCTGAATCAGGTGTGTTTAATTAAGGTGCGATGGAAAACATCAACATGCAGTGTTGGGGGGCCTCCAGGAACGTGGTTGGGAACCACTGCTTTAGACAGAAGGTTACTAACTAACAGCAAAGTATAACACCATAACCTAACCAGACATAATGCAGAAATGCTACTGATTTTTGTTCCAAGTCCATTTTTTTGTTGGTTTCTGACCATATAACATATGTTCTGACTAATTGGCTGTGATTGTGTCACATTGCACCACATCGTCACATTCAGTGTGAACAGACAAATCCCACATATTTATGTGTAAGGAGGACTGATTAATGTTAATGATTTAGGCTAAAAACACAAGGGTTAACTACATAACTATTGAGATACTTTATTACAGTTGTGCCCCTGTGCGTAAAGCTTAAGCTAGGTTGCTATAGTTGACATTAGTAGGGAGTAGTGATGGTTGTCCTTGCAATTAGTGTATTGCAAGTACCTTTGAATGCTACCTTTATTTGTTTTCTTTTAAATTGATATGCTAGTGAATCAGTAACAGAATTCCCAGACACAGGAAGAAAACTAAACCCACATTTTCTTCTCAGAATGTTTCCTTCAGTCTTCGCCCAGGGCATGTAACTGCACTGGTAGGGCCCTCTGGTGGTGGAAAAAGCTCATGTGTGTGTTTGCTGGAGAATTTCTATGCCCCTCAGCAAGGCCAAGTGCTAGTGGACGGCCGACCTGTGAACAGCTACCAGCACAAATACTATCACTCTAAGGTGGGATATATGCTGAGGCTGATCTGGATACATTATTTTATAAATACAGTTTTAGAATACTTATGTAGTTTTCAGTGCAGTTGTAGTAAATTCTACAGTCTTAAGAGGGCAGTAGTTCCTGATAATGCAAATGAAGTGGCCTAACCAAACACAAAATAAAGAATATATATATATATATTTTACAGGTTGCACTGGTGAGTCAGGAGCCTGTTCTATTTGCCCGCAGTGTTCAGATGAATATATCCTATGGTGTATCTGAAGCACCCATGGAGGCAGTCCTTAGAGCTGCCTATAATGCCAATGCACATGACTTCATAACAGGCCTCTCCAAAGGCTATGAAACTGGTTAGTTATTTATTATATTATATTATATTTGACACATCTGTTTTGTACCAGAGTTCGGCTGATAATTCATCCTGCTGCTCTGTCCTCTGTTATAGGGGTTGGAGAGAAGGGAGCTCAGCTGTCTGGTGGGCAAAAACAGAGAGTTGCCATTGCTCGGGCTCTTATCAGAAACCCTCGCATTCTCATTTTGGATGAAGCCACAAGTGCACTGGATTCAGAAAGCGAATACATAGTAAGCGATGACAGTTGCTTTGAAAGGATGTGGCTTAAGTGAACATTCATTTCAGACTTCATTTGTGTTGTTACTTTGTTTTAGGTTCAGCAGGCTCTGAACAACTTAATGCGAGAACACACGGTTTTAGTGATTGCCCACAGACTGAGCACAGTGGAGAGAGCAGATAACATCCTAGTGATCGACAAAGGCTGTGTGGCAGAGCAGGGCCCGCATGCTGAACTCATGGCCAGGGGAGGCCTCTACTGCAAGCTGGTGCAGAGGCAGATCCTGGGGACTGGCACAGACGCAGATGTTCCCAACCCATCGCCGGCCCCACCATGGAAGCTGAAGGAAGGAGATAAGGAGAGTGCAGAGGACTGTAGCGACACGGAGTATGAAGCACGCTACTGAGACAAAGTTGAATTGTGCTTCACTGTGTGCTTCAATTGTATGAATGCCTTAATCCTAGATAGATATTTATTTTATTGTATTTATTCTAATCTGAGGATATATCACATATTTTGCATGTCAATCAGTGTGTTACTAGACAGGAGTACTGCACTGAATAAAGCTTTAATACATATTTGATATGCTTGATGTACTGTACATTTGTTTCAAATATAAATATCTTAAATAGTACAAACATATCATTAAACTTAATTATGGAAATAAAATGAATTGATGGACAAATAATTGTTTCATTAAATGTCACATATACAACTAATACAGTTAATAGTGTATAGTTTATAGTATTAATATTTGGATTTTTGTTATGTGCTTTTTTCATTGTTTGTTATTTTGTTTTTAATTTTTTTAGTACTTCATATTTTTATTTTTCTAATTTTAATTTTGTAAAACAATCATCTGTATTATTTTATTTCAGCTTTATTTGAATGAAAACAACTTTTAATAATTATAATTTTAGTAAACAATTACAACACCGAAGCTTGCAATTGCTTTTGCAATTAAAATATTTTATGAAAAAAATAAGTGTTATCTGTTTTATGCAGTGTGATGCAGAAGTGTATGATTTAATTTTTTGGGGAAAGACATAATAAATGTAATTATGATTTTGGAGAAAGTTCGTGAGCATCAAATGAAAAAGCACTTGCAGTGATGTGCCGGTTGACGTCACGCATCTCCTGACGTCTTCCGGCTGAAAATAAGAGCTTTGCCCAGTCCGACCGACCGACCGCGATCCACAGACAGAGTTCAAAGTGTGAAAGACACCGCTGTGCCAGACATGCCTGGCTTTGAGAACTTGACTTCTTATACCTTAACGCAGTTAAACGAACTGCTCGAGGATGACGAAAAACTCAACAAATTCATCGACGACTCGGAAGAGGTAAGTTTCTGTTTCTCGTGAAGAGCGTCGCGAAGTTAACTTACCGTGGCGAGTTGATGTGCATTTGAAACAGCACCATTTTATATAGAGGTAGGCCGTGTTTTTTTATTCTTTAAAGTGGATTGTAATACGAGTTCATTGCATTTTTATTGGGAACTGTTTAAATAAATCAAACGTTTCTGCGCGCGACTTCAATTTGGTTTGTTTTTGAAGTCGCGGAATATGACTAAGTGTAATGATGTCATTCGTAAACAACATATTTTCATTTAAGAAAAAGTGAACCTTATCACGGAAGCAGAAATAGGTCAGCCAACCTTATAAAACAAGTCCCACGAGTTATCAATATGCGTTTCCTCTGTAGAAGCTATAGAGCAGCTGTGTATTTCACCCATCAGTGATGCAAGTCATTTTCTCGTGATCCTCTTTTGTAGAAATTATTACTGACGTTGGACTTGTTTTTTCTATTTTTATTAGTAATTCATTTTTTGTAGAGCTTCACTTTTTGTACTTTTATGAAAACATATCTTCTGCCATGTGTTGTTGGAGGAAACCTTGCTAGTCAGAGCATGAGCCTTTTTGCACTAATTTTATGCCAAGCACTAGTAATGCTTACAGGAAACATTTATTGATTTGTTTACATTATACGTTTTTAATTTAAAATAAACGTATTGTATTTTTCTTGTTTTTATTTACAATAACACAGTAGTATTTTAGTATATTGGTGTATTATTATAATTCTTTTACAATTAAAATAGCATTTTGACAGGTGATTTTAGGTCATTTGATTTTTAATAAAAGTTTCATATGAGTTATAATAGCTGATGCATAACCATACATGTATTCACATCTCATGAGACAACATACTGAGCTTTGCCAATGCACACAATATCAGTACTGCTCAGTTTGCTCAGTTGTGTTTGCATATTGTCAAATAGATAGTATTTTGAGCATGTTCACAGTTCTGAGTTGATTTGACCTCCAAAATCATGGAAAGATGTCAACCTTGAATCAGTATGTGTCATGAGAGCATGTTTAATCTGGCAGCAATCTTAAAAGGTGGTGTTTATTTACCAGGGCAAATAAGTTATTTATAAGGATTTATATATATAACTGCTTATCTGTTGCTGTTTAAATAATCATCTTTCTCAAATATATGCATTCTTAAAACTTTGGTGATTGGTGACTGAAATAAATTAGTTTTTGCTGGCATGGTACTCCAGAAGCCTTATATAGTAACATTTCATATGTAGACTGTAATTATCTGCCACATAAAAACAATAGTTGCTGACTCATACACTGGTCTACATGTCTTTTAGAAGGCGAAGTGCATGTTGTATGATTAATAGACCTATCCTTAGTCAGATTTGGAGAGAACTAGCCTTATATAATCAGTGATGAGCAATGATTTGCATTTCTCAAGCAAGAATTACCAGGAGAATTGGTTTCAGTATTGTCTTCAACGTCTAGTTGATGTGATATGACTCGTGATTTCAGCTCTCTTTGTGTTAGACACTGACTGACTTGTATATTTTGGGTATTTATTAAATTTTTGACCCAATGTAATATATAGGATATCCCGGCAACAGACTATGTAAAGAGCAAATGCTTTCTGACGTGCCAGCTGATCTAGACAGGTGTTTGAGAAACATGTGAAATCTCTCACCTCTTCCTGTTATGCACTGATACATGATCTTTAAACTGAAACTGCAGAAGTGCACCTGTTAAAAGGGAGGACTCCGAATAGTTAAATACGGTTAAATGTTCCTCATCATGGCAGGTTGTGAGTCACTAGAGCTGGCATGTTGCAATGTATAGTTTTTTTTGTTGAGTTTCTTAGAAATGGGATGTGCTTTCTGAAGACGATGTTTGTGTTGTGTTTCTCTGTGTTGTGTACAGCTGGAACCCTTTACCATTGTGTAACCCTTTACCATTGTGTAGTAATGTTTGCTGTAATGTTGTGCCTCTATACGGCAGTGTAAGTATACCAGACAAGAGAGGTTTAAGGTGGGGTGACCTATTTATCAAAGGCTAGCTGATTCAAATCAATTTGTGCAGAACTCATTTTAAGCCTCTTAACTGATTCTCATTGATTAATCTCTTTTATATGCATATACATTTTTGGGGGAAGTCGTGGCCTAATGGTTAGAGAGTCGGACTCGTAATCGAAAGGTTGCGAGTTCGAGTCTCGGGCTTGCAGGAATTGTAGGTGGGGGGTGTGAACCGCACACTCCCACCCTTACCCCTGACCCTTGAGGGCACCGAACACCCTGGCCCCAGGGCCTGCCTCTCTGGTGATGGTGTGTGTGTTCACCACTGGTGGTTATGGGAAACGAATGCCTTCTATGGGTCACGTCCCTTTTTTTTTTTTACTTTTTAAACAATGAGGTTTTTAGTCAAGCATCCACAATTTGTCTAGAACTGTGGTTTTCAGATTTTTTGACTTGATGAATCCCCACCATATAGCCGACTATGGCTGAACCTACCTAAAAGATTGTAATGCCTCTGCCTTAACACCTTTGGGATGATGTTGAGGCAGAGGCAGATCATTCCATCGCCCACCATCGGTGCCTGAGTTCACTTCTCTCTTGTGTCTGAGTGGGTGAAAATCCCTCCAACTCCAGCGAGTGGGAGTTTTTAAAGCAGCAAAGGGAGGATCAACTCACTATTAATGCTTTTAGTTTAAATGTAAATTATTACATATGAGTAATTGGTTTTGTGGTGTTTTTGGATTGCATGTTTTTAACTTTTGTAATTATATGAGGTACAAAACTAGAAATGGCTGATGATTATTTACAAAACCTTGTTACTTTGACATTTGAAAAGTTTAGATCTGGGCCCCACAAATATATATGCTGCCCTTTAGTAATTATGAAAGTAATGTACATGGGTTATATAGACGTAACCTTCACTTTCCACTGCCCACATACCATGTTGTTTATGCTTCTCTATAAATGTACCTGACAGTTCACACCGTCACCTGGAAATGCAACATAATGCTGTGATACATTTGAATAACTGTCATGTGAAAACATTTACTCTTGTTACAGATATTATAGTGACTCTGCAACTTTTCTATTTCTTTCACATGTTCATCATAACTGCATTTATTTGATCAAAAATACAGTGAAATCAGAAATATAATTACCATTTAAAATAACTTATCTATTTGAATTTTTTAAGTATAATTTATGTACATCCTATGATGTGTAAGTGTCACATGATCATCTTGAAATTATTATTTTATACTGATTTGGTGCTCAATACATTTTATTATTATATTAGTGTTAAAAACTTTGCTTAATATTGTTTTGGAATCTAAGAGTATTGCATTTTTTTCAAGATTCTTTGATGAATACAAAGTGCAAAACAACAGCATTTATTTGAAATAGAAATTTATTGTAACAATGTTGAAACCTAATATTTTTGTAGAAGCAGTGATCATTTTTTTCAGGATTCTTTGATGAATAGAACTGTCAAAAGAACAGCATGTATTTGAAATATATTTTTTGTAACAATGTAAAAGTCTTTAACTTTTTATCAATGTAATCTTTCCTTGCTGAACAAAGTGCAGGTATTGCATTCTAAAAAAAATAAAAATCTTACTGACCCAAAGCTTTTAAATGGTAATCTATGTTGAAATGTGTGTATATATATATATATGTAAACTCAATAAACAGGGAGTGTGTGTATATGTTCCTTGTGTTTTCCTCAGATTAAAGGACTACAGCAGAACAAGGAGATGACCCTGGCTAGTAACCGTCTTCTGGCTGAGCAGAACCTTAAACTCCAACCCAGACTTGACCACCAAAAGAATGAACTGACCATTCGGTACCGGAGCCTACAGGAGCTGTTTGAGGCCTATCAGCTGCGCAAGTCCACTCTAGGTAAAATACTGGGAATAACTTGTAACATCTCTCTGCCTTTCTGTGTAGCATATGTCTCTTACAATTACAAACTTGTTTTGTATATTGTGGTTAAGGACCTTTATGGACTTGGGACTATTTCTACAATATGTAATTTTGAAAAGCTACATAAATGTGTGAAGCGTCCCTCTAGGTGTTTATGTAGCTATGGCATGTTAACATATGAACTTAGTCATCTTTTCCAGCTATAACATAACCCCCTGAAGGGCCAGTTTTTCAGGTTTTACTTGTAATTTTCACAAAGTTTTAGGCTTTGTGCACCACTTTATGCCCCACTTCCCCCTTCATGTCTTTTCCTCGTGGAAACCGAGGGCAGAACTAAATGGTAGCAGATGACTGTCACAGCTGAGAAGTATCTGTGACTTTAAAGAGAACAGGGAATGGTATTCAGCGTCCCTCCATGCCCCTCTGCGCTGTGTGTGTGCTGCTATCATGAATAAAATGCCGTCACTGATTACTCTTTGTGACACGGCGGTTGCCTGGAAGCTGATTCCAAACACCAGACTAACACGCCTTTCATTTTACCATCTGTAGTGTACACTCAATGTCATGTGGCTTAGGTTTTGACTTATAGTGTATATTAAAACTAAAGTATGAGTTGGAAACCTTGCCGTCTCCCTGAGCTGGATCTAGTATTGGATCTGTGGTGTAGAACAGGACTGGGTTATAAATTGAGTATTCATTGTGTATTGTTTAAAATGCTTTTTTTTTTTTTTTTTTGCTAATAAAGTAAAAATGGCTCTTTGTTAATATTTATTGTTATTTACATTTACACTTAGTCATTTAGCAGATGCTTTTATCCAAAGCGACTTACAAATGAGGACAATGTAAGTAAACAAAATCATCAAAAGAGCAATGATACGCAAGTGATATAACAAGTCTCAGTTAGCTTAACGTAGTACATGTAGTAAGTTTTTTTTTGTATTATTATATAATAAATTAAAATAAAATGGATAGAAAAGAAAGAAGGACATATTTTTTTTTTTTGTCACGTACACAATTATGCAGAGTATAACCAGCAGTGAAATGTGTTCTCTGCATTTAACCCATCCGAGTGCACACACACTTGGAGCAGTGGGCAGCCGACGCTGCGGCGCCCGGGGAGCAGTTGGGGGTTCGGTGCCTTCCTCAAGGGTCTCACCTCAGTCGTGGACAATTCCTGCCGGAGCCGAGATTCGAACCCACAACCTCGGGTTACCAGTTCAACGCTCTATCCATTAGGCCACGGCTGCCCCAGAATAGAAAAATAATAGAGCAAGCTAGTGTTAACAAGCTTTTGTTAATTGTATAAAAAAGAAAATAAATGGATAGAATAGAGAAGCTAGTGTTAGTTTTTTTTTTAAGAAAACAAGCAGACCCCCCCCCACCCGAGGTCTAGTTCCTGTTAGTTTTTTTTGCATAGATGAAAAGAGCGATTGTGGCTTTAGTGAAATGTAGGTTACCCACTTTCCCTGGCTGGGGTGGTTATCTGTCCCAGATAAGGATTTACTGGATTTCAGCAGCAGCAGTGCCAGTGCATCTGGACAGGGTTGCCAGCAGGCTGGCCAGTGAGCTGTTCACTTGACTCAGATAAACAAAAGCCCTAGTTTTCAGGCTAAATTGTGTGGTGAGGATCCTGTGTACATTAACCCGCCGCCACCCTCATTCCAAAAGCTGAGCCATAACAACGGAGCAGCTCCGTGGGGGTGTTACAGCGTGACGGCCCATTCTGATGCTGCCGTGGAGCTGATCTCTGCAGTAACAGTGTGGCTTTGTGCCCTGTGCAATGTCAGGAAGAGGGCTTGGAGGGGGGGAGGAGTATGCCCACTCAAACACGGACACACACATTCAGTATTTTCTCTCTTTGTCTGCTCTGCCACACACTTACATAGAGCACAAAGTAAGCCGGGCTGGCTGTAGACCGATAGCAGTCTCATGATCTGCGGGATGTTTGCAATGAAATACAAGCAATGCATTGTGGGATACAGTATTTCAAGCAGTATGCTTTGTATGACTTTTATTTAGGCAAATAAAATGGGTCATTTTGGTATTTCGAATGTACCTGAAAATTTGCATACTGTGCCCATTTTAGTAAGTAGTCGATTGCAGTATGTGCATGTGCTCTTCACCAAAGTCTGATTGGGAAATGGAAGATGAGACCGGCAAAATTGACATGTCATTCTGCATAAAAATGCGTAAACACAGTTTTATTTTGGGCAGAAGTTTTATTTGCTCTGCAATTCACATTAGAAATTGTAAATAAGGTAGTTGAAAAGTAATGAAGTGTGCACTTGTTAACTTGGAAAAACAGATATCATTGAGGTGGCCACACCTTCCTGTCTTCAAATCAGCCAAAACGTCACAACCTGTTTCATCTGGAGTTTAATGTGATGTTACTTTATTCCGCATTTATAGCACATTAGTGATTGCATTAGTGTATTAAACACAACCCTTTATTTAAAAGGCCCTGCCCTTCCTTCCTTTCCTGCTCCATTTTCATCGGTCTCATAAGAGGAACAGTTTTTAGGTCGTGTTTACTGTCAGTCTCAGTTTGTTGTTGAAGCATGTAGCTTCATACAGTTGATAAGTCTGTGACTGATTCTGTTGTGTGCAAGAGAAACAAGCGCTTCAGCTGTCGAAGACTTGTCAGCTGGTGAAGTGGCTTTACTCACTGTAATGTTGTAATGTTTGAAGCAGTGCAGTGTTGAAAAGAGGTGGGGCTAAGATATTGCTGGTTTTGGGCTGACCTGGAGTCAGTTTTAATTAGCAGGATATCAGCTGACTGTTTAAGAACAAGCAATGAGTCAATCATAGCCTGTCATTCAAAAGAGGACAGAAAAAAGCCATTGGTCTTACTGATTCTAACGGGAGCATTCAGGTTTTGTTAAATCATTCGTTTGCAGTGTACACTGGCTAATATAATTAATTAAAATTAAAAAGCGTTTTCTACCAGGAAAACAATTGCAAAGATAAATAGTAAATGACAGCTTACAGTTTTTACTTTTATTTGACAAGTAAAGAAACACGGCATTACTCCGCAGCAGGGTGGAGCGTTGTAGTTTGGTAGTAATGTGGTAAACATGGCAGAAGCAGCCTGTTAAGTGTTTGGACAACATTTAGAATTATGGATGATCTAATACAACAACAACAAAGCATAATGACACTTTTGTAATTTGACTCTGCCCTGAAAATAAATGTAAATAGATGTAAATCAGCGAAGAGAGCTAGACTGATATGGAATGGCATATGAGGGAAAGTGGCTCTTAGGTAATGAATTACAAGCTGTCAAAATGCAGTTTGAGATGTCCGACAGCTTTAATCTATTATTTAATCAAAGCTTGCTTACTTGTATGTATTTATGTATTCCATTATATGTATACAATATTGGTTTGTGATCTCAGATCTCTCTTTGGTCTCAAATTCATTTTCCTCATTGTTTTGAGCCATGTCTGTTAAGTGTAGAACATTACACATTTGTCTCTTGATAATGAATTGCTGTTATTTAATTTAAGCATATTAATACATTAGATTAATTTCTTATGCAAATGTCTGTTGACCTGAGAATTTCTGACAGGCGTGTCCAGTTGTACTGTGAAATCTGAAGCCATGGCTCCTGAACTGAAAGGTGAAACACACCCTGGTGATGCCTTAGCAAATTTACTTAAGGCATGCACTCCAAGTTGGCAGATTTATATTGCTGGATTTGATGTTACATAATGGCTAAAGCCAAAAGGTGCCATTTTCCTTTATCCCTAACATGTTTAATACATTTTCAGACCAATACAAGTTTCATAAATTCCTACATTATTATTTCACTATAGGATTATATATTGTTTACATGTACAGTAATGCATTTGGTAGACGCGTTTATCCAAAGCGACTTGCGTTGAACTATTTGGGAATTGAACCCATGACCTTGGCTTTGCCAGCACCATGCTTTACTGCTTGAGCTAGGAAGGCAGTATTTTGTCACAATTTTTCAAACATCTTAATTATAACACTTTTCTTTCTGTCCCCTCACAGATGACCGATGTGGAAACACTCCCTTGGACACACTACTCGCACTCCTACAAGCTGAAGGAGCTAAAATTGAGGAAGAAACTGAGGTACATCCATTACCACAAAGATTAAACACTCTTTTAAAACTACACTAGATATCTGCTGGGGATTTTTCATAATCTGATGGACTCTTTAGTCAATGATCATGCTATTATTTCTCTCTTTTTCAAATCAGAACATGGCTGATTCCCTCCTCGATGGCGCGACCCCCCTGGACACATTCATCGACGAGTATCAGAGTAAAAGGAAGCTGGCGCACATACGGAGAGTCAAGATAGAGAAGCTCCAGGAAATGGTGCTGAAGGGACACCACATGGCCCCAGCTGCACCTCAGCCCTCTCGTTCTCAGGACCTTCCCTCCAGGCCAGCCGCTCTCCATAGAGAGGTCAATGGTTCCTCCATGCCGATACCCCGGCGGGCTCCTCCTCTTCCCCCACTTAAAATCCCCCAAACTCCTCCTGCTCAGCCCGTCTCCTACCCTCCTACCTCTCCGTTCGCTGCGGCCTCTCCATTCCCTCCCACTTCTCCATACCCCCCTATTCCCCCTAGAGTAGCAAACACGCCACCCATTCTTAACCAGGGATACCCCAGCATGTACATGCAGCAATATGCCCCACCTGTGCCCCAGAGACCCCCTCCACGCATGGCACCCCAGCCAGGCTTCATCATGCAGTGAGCAAGGAACATTATGGTCTATGGAGAAAAAAACGAAATGCACACTGGACATTCATTCGAGCCTTTTGTAGGTCCTTCAAGCTGCATGTTATAAAATATTGTGCGCCAAGATGGAGTCTTGTCAAGTGTAAAATTAACAAGACTTCTCTGCAATCAAAGATGCATCTGCAACAGGATCTTCAATTTGCACTTTAGACTACTTTTGTATTTGATCAGTCATGGCTGGTTATGGAGTCATGCTGTTCCCGTTCTTCCCTTCTCAGTAGCGTTAGATCAAGTAAAAAAGTTCACATGAGCCTCAGGGGCCTCCATACATAATGAAGATATCAAAGTTCAAGAACAGCCGTTCTGTTAAGCCATCTAGACCGATACGAAGAGCTATGATTTGATGTTTTCATTTGAGTTGTCAAGTTCAACTTCATGCTAATATATCAGTTCAACCACTTTAATATCTTCTCACATTTCATACCTGAAAAAGCTGCTTTTACGAAAAAGTAAAGCCTATGCAAATAGACTGAGACCGTGCTGAGTTTTTTAGGGGGGAAGAAACAAAACCATGTTTGCTCTTCAGGATTTCTCAGACCTGCAGCTAAAGATGCTATTTGTTTTTCCAGTGGATCCAGTTTTTTGCTGGTAGCAGAAAAACAGGGCGATTTAATACAAAACTTAGTTAAATGTGGGTGAAGTCGTTTGGTACTGATGTGGTGGATGAGATTGGGAGATCAGAGCTACCGCTACAATGGAGAAGGCCTTATGTCTCAGATACGAGCAAATTTGCGCTGGAAGGAGCTTATTGGCTATAATTTGAAATGAGTGTGAGTGATAGGTAGTATGTGTGGGAAAAAATGTGCAAATTAGTTTTTTTAGGCTTAAGTGCGAACATTTGTGAAGCATACGTGCTTGTACTGTCATTACCATGCATACTTAAACTGGTGCTGATGCATAATTTACCATCTTAATGTTTGTAACTAACACCATAATCCTCCTTGTGTTTATTTTTTGCCATCTGGTGTGTAGATGTTCATCGGAAATGTGCTTCCTTTCCCTAAGCCCCACATTTTAATTAATACTTAATATATTCAAACTAATATAGCCATATCATTTATCCCAGAATTTAGTGGTAAATTTGGACTTACCTACACCATCAGGTCTGTTACATATCATATCTTGTTTTCTGTCCTTAATATGTAGTATAATATATATTCATTCATGCATGTCTTTTGTTTTCACTTTGGATCTGTTTTCAATATGTATGTTCTGGTCTCTTCCTGTATCTGCCGCTGAAATAGCCACTTTGTGCCTATGCTGGGTATTAAGATGAAAACGTGTTCACTGTGGTGAGGAGTGTTTGTGTGTGTGTGTGTGTGCCTTCCCGTTCTAAAACAGATTTCTATAACAATTAGACATTTATTTTTCAACATATATGCTGTTTACACAGGCACATCTTTACAAGTGCCTTTTACCTTAATATCTATAGTTTATATTATACCAGTTAGAGCCATAATTGCGTTGCCTCAGATTCAGGAAGTTGACATGATAGAAATGTTGTTTGGATTAAGTCCTCACTTTAATCACTGTTGCTACTACATTTATTTAATGGGCTGAACCAAGATGATGTTAGAATGCAGGCTCTGTTTGAATTAAATCACTCCGTGTTTGTCAGACTTGGGTTGGGTATCTGCTTTATGTTGATGCTGATGAGCACCAGATTGAGAGGTGAAATTATCGGTGTTCCTCATGTATCAGGCTGCTTCATGTCTAGACATTGGCTAAATACCTGTGAAAACCATTTTGTTCTATGCCAGGATTGCCAACCATCTGAAAAAAACAGCTTCCACACTTAAACTGTTTGTTTGTGTATATAAACATGGTCTATCTTTGTCTTAAAACAATAATGATCTCCAGGTTTGTAAAAGGTAACTCGGCTGTTTGCTTTTGCTGGCAATAGAATAGTGTTGTGTACTTACCTAATGTAAAATATGCAGACTAAGTGCTAGGTAATGTCTGTTCAAAGTGGTAGACATGGTAAATGGAACAGACATCTCTATTTTAAAGATAATAAATGATATCCCATAACTTTTCTGTGAGTTCAACCTTTCTGTCTTGTATTCAGGAATGAGGGTAATGTTCGTTTTAATTATTGAAGATAAAATATTGCTCTTTGTATAAATCTAATGGGCCTTAACAAAAAATGTGACTCCCCCTGGTGGATGCAAGTGTGAGTACACAAAGTAATGCCATGCATATACCCTTGCAACATTTTGGATTTCTGCTGTAATTATGACAAAGGCCCATAGTTAAGCAACTATTTGCACCTCATTTTGAAGTTAAAGTAAATATTTCCATTTTATGATTATTTTAATGCTATTAAGATAGAGGAAAAATAGCAGTGATGTGATAATCAATGATAATTATACAACTAGCAAGGGTTTATACAGTAAATGTAGTGGTTTATGCACTATATTTAGTAACAACTATGCATATACAGTTGGTAAACTAGTGGTAGCCACAGTTTAAATGGGTAAAATTGAATGCCAAAAAATGTGAAATGCATTTCAGGTTGCTGATTTTATAATTCACAGCTTTAACACTGAAAATAAATATTATGTGGAAAATATTTAGTTGTTGGCTGCATATCTAAGATGAACACTTTCCCACATTATTTGTTTTAGAAGCATGACAAAAAATGTGAGATTTTTTTTTTATTAATGCAATTGTTAATTTTGACCAGTTTTAGATTTACTTTTAATTGATTAATACAAAAAAACTTAAACATACTCAATTTCTTAAGTGCACTTTAACTTTGACAGCCTAAAAAAATACATTTTCTAATATCTTTTATATATATATATATATATAATTTCAGCACCCCTTGCTGAAAGACCATGGGTGTCTTCAAAAAACAGAGACCACTACAGAAATGACTTTAAATGACCCTTTGACCCCAAGAAACATTCAAACTCATGCAAATGCTCATTGCTGATTTTTTTTATCCATTTATGGCCTGAAGTGTGCAGCACATAAAAGCCGAGGGACCCTCAGCACGACCCATTTAACCATCTGCATCGCACGTGTCACATTTTACGTGCTACGTCACGCCTACGCCATCGCGTCGAGAGCCACAGCTCCGCCATATTGCAGGAAATCCGTCTGAGGTTTAGAGATTAACGTTAGCGTTTAATCTGAGGACCTGGGAACGAGAGTGTGATTGGAAGTTACTGCTAGACATATGGTTAGTTCGAGTGGGCGGGTAACGTTAGATCGCGCAATCGCTATTCTCACACGACAGGACATATGTTTATTAAGACAAATCGGCGCCATTCGGCTCGTTATTATTATGCCAAACTCTTATGCGAGTCTAGCTAAACAGGCGAGTTGACGTTGTGACTCTGAAAGTGGAAAATCGGATTAACGTCCAAGACTGCGCACCAAACCCTAATAATTTTGTGTCGCTGGCTCCCGTTGCTACGAGCCCAAGATATCTGATAGAGAAAAGCTGATAGCTAGATAGATAGGTCAATGTCGGCAGGGAAACACCGAGTCCGGACTCGATTCTAGTTTATCAGCGACGATCGGTGATTGTGTTTCTGTCAGCGAGGGCAAGCGATCGAGTCCGTGTGTCTGCTGGCGTTGTTATTATGCTGCCCTGTGGCCCATGTACACAACTGTTATACAGTGTTGACTAAATTAGCTGTGTCAGAGCGTTAAACCTGCCCGCTGGTCTGGATTTCAACAGTTCTCGGACCCTTTGCAGTCTCTGGCCGCTTTGCGATCTCTCTTTTCTCGGACTGCTGGCACCAGCAAACGCGGAGGATATCTTTGTTCATTTGCTGGCTAAGAAACCCTGACTGAACTGTGAGAAGATGTCGACTAAAGAGCCGAAAGAGAAGCTGTCGACCACCGAACGAATAATTAAAAGTAAGTTCATTTCAGTTTGAGTATGAAGTGTCTAGACAGGTAATTACAGTTGATTCTATTGGATTCCCACTCTGGTATTTTGGTGAATTATTTGACTCGCCAGTCATTTGGTTCATCTGAATCGATTTGTGGATTGCCAATCCCAAATTTTCAAACAGCTATATTTTTTAACTGTGCCACTAAATTGAATTAAAGTTGTCTTATAATCTTGGCACGAGTCCTTTTTTATTGACAATAAATTATCGTGTTGCACCCATTGCATCTAAAAGTAGTGCATACCCATTTATATTAACAATATACATAGACTTTTGCAAAACAGGTGATTGCTTTTCAACTATCAATCAGTCAAATTTCTCATTAAAAATTTTTAGTATTTACAGCAGCTTAAACTGTGTCTGGGTAAAGCTGTGGTTGTTTTGGAGATCAGCCATGCCTGTAACTGAAGGTGTGAGTGACCCTCGATTCTGGCACATGCATGTAAAATATAAATATTTATTTCTACACACCTGGTGTATGAGGTCAGCATCATTACATTTTTATTAGTTTTTATCTTTTTTTTTGTCACGGGTATAAAGCCAACCTGATTTCAAAATCCAGCAATGTGCTCCTGTCAGCCAGTCTTTGCAGGGGCTTATCGTTATTTGTGGTATAAATAAAATGGAGTAAATTGAAACACATGCTTCACATTACCTGCTTGGATCAGTTTTGAGAACTTTCCTAGAGAAAGCCATGAGAATTAGCATGCAGTAATGGTTTTAAAATGGGGTTCAAGACATAAGCCTCCGCTATGTCTTAGCATAAACCGATTTGAACATTCATAAACAATGCAAAACACAGAGTTTCTGCTACTGATTCCTATGGAGAAAAATCACTTCCTGCCCTCCAGCTGCATTACGCGTGTCATCAGAATCACGTGTTTGCAAACAACCTATAGACCTTAGTCAGGGTTCTTTAATATGAATATTTATGAAATATTTAATGTAATTTAATTAGCATTTGTTTTATAAAGTAATCATTATACATGGAGTCTGTGCAATACTGTTTAATTTTCAGAAGTTTGTCATCAGGATTCAGTTTTTTTGGAAAGATATATTTTAAGTTTTGCGTCAGCTGAATGATCAACAGTGAAGATATTTTACAGCCTGTTGAACAGACTTTACACCTGTCACTTACACTTTGGTTTTCATTTTTGTGAAAAAGTAAATCCTTCTAACTTCGGTGATGAGATGTTAGGTAGACTGAAAATCTGTTGAACACTTTTTAATTCGAGACAGATTTCTGGCTTTCTGGAAAATATCGTAATAGAAAACAAATGCGTTTTTGCTTTTTAAGAATAATGATCTAAATAAGGCTCACTGTGTTCATGCTTCATTATAGCCTGGTAACTAGTTTACCCAATAAAATCAAACCAGATAAACCTAGCCAAATTACATTTCATCAGAAATGTAAAGTCAGAACTTAATGTGGCCATTTGCTGACATTTGAGTCATTGATCACCAGATGTTACTCAAGAATAGTGTCACAGAAGCTACATTTCTATTCTCCATGTTATTGCTTTGAGATTGAAAATATTTTGTTGGGTTGAGAAGGAAGGAAAAATGTAGACACTAATGGCACATTAGTAGGTCAGCACAGGAACCAATTTGCCTTTCAAATATCCAGGTTTTGAGTGAACACTTGTAGCCTGCCTTGCGTCTAGTTGTATGCAGGGCTGGAAAAGCCCAGAATCTGCATGGCACGAAATGTCATCCTGAAGGCAGAGCCTGTCCTTGGTAACACTGAAATGCAAAGCGTTTGGTTCAGAACTGTGCCGTATGCAAATGTTTAAACTTTAGATTGAAGATCCCTTCTCGCCACACATGCGTCTTTGTCTTTGTTTTAGACTCTATCAGCTGTGAAAAAGTGTGTTTGCATTTTAATGAAGGTTTAAAGCATCCCATAGAATTTTTTAGCATGCATGTGTTGACGTTTCTCCACATCGGCCTTAACCCTCCGTCCTCTCTCTTGAACTTTAGGGTCAGGATCTTGTTTGCAGTGGTAGGAGTCCCTAAATAAACAGACTCTCAACCTGGAATCCCTGGCTAATAAAGGCTTTGCCTAATCTGTTCTTAGTGCTCGTACCCAGCTTACCGTCACTATTCCCAGCCTGTGTTGTGGACCCAGGGCTGCTTACTGTTTATTTATACTCCTCAGCAGTCAAGCGTATAATGTTCGTTTATGCCCTTATGACAATGAGCTCATATTGTATAAATCCTTAACTCAGGTGAGGTGGAGTCGGCTGCTCTCACCCCTTCACATATTTTTTTTTAGTGTGGATAAGTTTGGCCAACTGAACTCTTGTGCATGAGCTGAAAATGGTTCTTGACTGCAAGTCTGCTGGGTTCTCCTAAGATCAACCCTGTTCAGTCATGCATCATGATAGCACATCTTTTTTTAACTGTCAGATCTCACTCCTGAGGATATCATAATGATTGAAATGTTTGGGTTATGTCTTCATGCCAAAAGCAAGAGTGTTAGATTGACTTTTTCCATAGTCTTCCATAACATTTGAGATCTTAATGTACAATTATAACTTTCGTATGATTTTGGTTCAGTTATTGCAGAAAAACTTTCAATTGTATGGTATAATATTTTCATACAGGGGTTTTTAAACTTTGCAGATCGAATTTACCATAAAGCCTAATGCTTAAAATGAAATGTTCAATCATTTTTGAGGCATAAACTAAATGTATTATTATTAGGCCTACATGTTAAATGTGGTCATCTAACTAATTTTTTTTTATTGTGTTTATTACTCCTTTTTTATTCTTAGTTTTTTTTTAAATTACGTTCTACTTTTTATTACGTTTCCACAAACATATTAGGCAGCAGTTGTTTTTAGCATTGATAATAATAAGAAATGTTTTTGAGCTCGAGATCAGAATATTATAATGGTTTCTGAAGGATCATGTGACACTGAAGGCTATAATGGCTGTGTAGAATTGAGCTTTGCCATTACAGGAATGAATTACATTTTAAAGTATATTAAAACAGGGCCATAATTTTTACATTGTAATAATAGTTCCCAATAATACTGTTTTTGCTGTATTTTTACTGGTATACACTTTTGAACAGTATTTTTAGCATCAACATTGGGTAGACAGATATGTCCATTTCTGTTGATTTTTATAAAATTAATCAAATTTCCCCTCATTCTGTTGGTCTTTTATTAATGAAAACAAACAGCCACCATTATATATTAGTAACTGGATCCCTCATAATTATTTTTTATTTATTTTAATAACTTGCGCTACACAGCTACCCTGCAGGTTTTATTCTGGGTCAGAGATCATTAACTCAAACTGGGTCAATCAGCTGTGAGTAAAGTGACACATCTGATTCAATAAAGCCACTCCCCTGCATTTCTCACTTCATATTAAGAGTTTACAGGAAAACTATTTTAGAGACAAAATTGCCACCCTAATTATTTATTATATTCATAATATATTAATTAAAATGATTTAGAAGTCATAATATATTCAAATAAATATTATGTGAACTTCCAATTAATATTACACTGCATTTAAATTATATAAATACTTTTTAATATATAAAGATTTTAAAATAAATACATGTATTATAAATAATAATAAACTGTTTTCTTTTGAGCTCTTTGTCTGATTAAATTCAGTTGACTCATTTGCAGTCAGATAATTTCTCTCTGCTGCCTGTCAAACTTTTGATGCAGCAACAGTGTTTATTCCTGCCTTATTTAAATTCACTATATTTTTAATAATGACATCTCTTAATCTTCAGCAAAGAAGTGAATCAAACTGTTCCCTCTGATTGGATGTTTGCCACATGTCACTTTCAGGAGTTAATCACAAACTCTGGATCAAACTCTAATTTGTCAGAGAACATTTATATCGAGCTTTGTGAGCCCGCTGAACCTGATCTAAACCAGGTTGGATTTGTTTGGTTTTGTCAAGTCTAAATCTACTCTTAAACTCCGAGTTTGTTCAGCTAGCTTTGTGCAACAGACCACAGGTGTCAAAAAACAGGCAAAATCTGTTGTGCACCTTGCGTTGTTTCCATGGTTAATTAATGTAAAACAAAATAAAAACACACAGCAGCTGCTCAGAATTTAATTTAACAAAAGGCAAAAAAAAAAAATAATTATTTGATTGATCTGTCAAGAGTGATGTCTTGAACTGAAGTACTTCATAAATTGACACATGCCTAGAGTGTGGCCCCAGAAGTTTGAAGCCATGACATCCGTTTTAATGAGACATTGCCTCACTGTTCCAGTCTCCTCGTACAGATACACAGCTGATTGGCTGTGGGATCCAGTGGCTTGATTTGAATCCCTAATGGTTGAGGGCTCAGATATAATTGGCTCTGGCATTCCGGGCATGTTTAATAGAACCGCCAGATTAACAGGAGCATTGTCAAAGCCTGACTCGGTGCACCTCGCGGTGCCGCCAGACAGCTGCTTGTTCCCTCCGAACGCGTTGCAGATGTCTTTAGTTACATGTCTCTCAGCATCATCAATCACGCCATAGTTTTAAAACCCACTTTCCATAAAATTAAGATCAACCCTGACTTCCTTTGAAACATATGGGCTCTCGCTGGCTATCGATCAAGCAGATATTCAGAGCAGCCAAAACACACTATGGCGGATGCATGCAAATGAGGTCACGGTGGAAGCAGCAGCATCAACCCTAGCTTTTGTGATAGACTTGGGGGAAAAGACTGTGCCAGGAGCCTTTGCTGTTCACGCGGCTTCCTGTTTTCTTCATGGCGTTTGAGAACTTCAGACACGCTTCTCACTTCATTCAATAATGAACTCTTCAGAGGATACAGAGACAGAAAAGACAGCATGCTATACTCTTGATAAATCTATGCTCGTCTTTAAAAACATCTGTTTACATCATCTAGAACAAGGTGTCAAACTCAGTTCCTGGAGTGCCGCAGGCCTGCATAGTTTAGTTCCAACCCTGCTCCAACACACATACCATGTAGTTTTCAAATAAGCCTTAATAACTTGATAAGCTTGATCAGGTGTGTTTAATTAGGGTTGCATCTAAACTCTGTAGGGCTGTGGCCCTCCAGGAACTGAGTTTGACACTCCAGATCTAGAAGCTCTTATGCTTCTCATCATCCAGAATTCTCATTCCTATGTCCATGTCTTGAGCTGAAGCCTTCTCTAGGGCAACTTCTGCACTTTCGCTGAGGGATTTGGTGGAGTTAGATTACCCGGCAGTTCAGCGCAGGTGAGGGATTATTGCGAGCGACATCTCGGGATTCTTTCACATCTGTGAAGGTTAAATCTGAGAGCTGAATCAATAGAATCCTCATGATACCATAACTTTTCTTATTAGCCCCAGCAGCAGCAAATGTCATGATGCTCCAGAGAGCAGCACAAACTAATAAAGAGCAGATCTGAAAATACACGTCTGCGACCTTATTTTTTTTCAAAGATGCATCTTCGGGAGCGAGAGTCACTGAGCGATGTGAAAATTTTTTTTTTTTTTTTTTTTTTACAAACGTGCAATGTTTTTATAGATGAACCGATAAGTTATTACTTTGTTATGACTGATAACTTATAAATGGCTAATAAAATAATTAACTATTTTGTCTAACTTGTAAAGTTACTACTTGTAATGTAACTAAATATTTATTATCGATTAAAAAAACATTTTAATCTTTGATTTAAAATTGCGGTTAATCGCAATGAAACTGGGATGGCGACAGATCTTCTCCATATTGTAGCATACATCCAAGTGGGATGAATTAACAAAAAAGAAAAAAGAATGGAAGTTGATCAAAAATGACTATAACAAATTTAAAATAAAAAAAAAATCCTGTATCCTGAAAGTATATATACAGTCATGGCCAAAAATATTGGCACCGTTGGAGTATATGATCAAAGAAGGCTGTGAAAATTAATATGCATTGTTAATCCTTTTGATCTTTTATTAAAAAAAATCTAACATTTCATTGGAGGATAAGAATTTCAAATGGGGGGAAATATCATTATGAAATATTATTAAATGACACAATTTTTGGCACCCCTAGAAATTCTTATGAGTAAAATATCTCTGTAGTATATTCCCATTCATATTCACAAGTTTGAGCACTCCAGGGTGATTATGAACATGAAATTATCCAGCCATGGGTTCCTGTTTCCCAGAAATATAAATAGGAGGGAAAACAAAGCCCAAATTCCCTTAATCATCCATCACAATGAGAAACAACTAAGAATATATTTCTGATGTGCAGCAAAAGATAATTGAGCTTCACAAATTAGTGAAGTGGCTTTAAGAAAAGAGCTAGAGCAGTGACCATTCTTATTTCCAGCATCAGGGCAATAATTAAGCATTTCTATATCATCCTAATGCATGGTGAGAAGGAGAGTTTGAGTGGCTAAAGACTCCCCAAGGACCACAGCTGGAGAATTGCAAAAAATAGTTGAGTTTCGGGGTCAGAAAACCTTAAAAAAAAAAAAAAGTCAAACAGCACCTAGATCACCACATGTTGTTTGGGAGGGTTTCAAGAAAAATTATCCTAGCTCATCCAAAAACAAACTTCAGCATATTCATTTATCAGACACGACTGGAATGTGCTTTTTAGCAGGAAACACTCAAGATGGGTTTGGTGAAGACAGGGATAAAAAGTACCCCACTGCTGTATATTTGATGTTGTGGGCATATATTTCTGCTGGAGGTCCTGGACATCTTGTTTAGACACATGGCATCATGGATTCTATCAAATACCAACAGATAAAAAATCAATAAGTGACTGACTCTGTTAGAAATCATATAATGGGCCATGTTTGGATCTTCCAACCGTAGAATAACACAAACCTCAAAAACAACACAAAAATGGGTCACTGAGCACAAGACCAAGCTTCTGCCATTCCAGTCCTCTGACCTGAACCCTGTAGAAAATGAGTGAGGTGAACTGAAGAGAAGAAGCACCAACATGGAGCTGTGAATCTAAAGGATCTGGAGTGATTCTGGATGAAGGAATGGTCTCTGATCTCTTGTCAGGTGTTCTTTAACCTCATCAGGCATTATAGGAGAACATTTTGAGCTGTTAAACTGGCAAATAGAGGTTTTAAAAAGTACGATATTTGGCGTAAAGAACACGAAAGCATGGATCCATCCTGCCTTGTCTCAACGGTTCAGGCTGGTGGTGGTGTAATGGTGTGGGGGATATTTTCTTGGCACGCTTTGGGCCCCTTAGTACCAATTGAGCATTGTTTAAACACCACAGCCTACCTGAGTATTGTTGCTGACCATGTCCATCCCTTTATGACTACAGTGTACCCATCGTCTGATGGCTACTTCCAGCAGGATAATGCACCATGTCACAAAGCTCAAATCATCTCAGACTGGTTTCTTGAACATGACAATGAGTTCACTTTACTCAAATGGCCTCCACAGTCACCAGATCTCAATCCAATAGAGCACCTTTGGGATGTGGTGGAACGGGAGATTCACATCATGGATGTGCAGCCGACAAATCTGCAGCAACTGCGTGATGCTATCATGTCAATATGGATCAAAATCTCTAAAGTAATGTTTCCAACACCGGTCCAACCCGGTACTAGCAAGGTGTGCCTTTTAAAGTGGCCAGTGAGTGAATATGTGTGTGTGTGTGTATGTGTGTGTATATATATATATATATATAGGGCTGAAACGATTCCTCGAGTAACTCGAATACAAAAACTCATCGAGGCAAATGATGTGCCTCGAAGAATCGTTTTGTCCATTTACTAGGGATGCACTGAATTTTCGGCCGCCGAAAATATATGTCGTGCCGCACCGTCTAGCAGTGTTCAGGTTTCCCCTCTCCCTTAGCCGTCATCACTGTGCCGTGTGACGCTCCGTTCAATATCATTCTGCTCAGTTACCGCTCATGCTCACCGGAAAAGCTAAGTCCGCTCAAATAACGCGCCGACAAAAAATGTCTATGTAACGTTAGTGTACTTGTACCTGTTTGCAGTAGCGCTGCTGTGCTGTGACATGCTGTAGTACAGCTGTACTGGGCAACGCTGGTCAAATCTCCTTCACTGATCTGCTCCCCGATATGCTCTGCTCACATGCGCTGATAATAATATCTTTGCCAGGGTTTTTATATTTTTATACATGCTCAATTAATGTTTCCTTACACCAAATCATCATTTCTATTCATTTCCCACTGATTTACGTGATCTGATGAGCATCAATTCAAATCACACGATCATATTTATGTATGAATGGATGGCAGAGATGCAAGTTTTTCTTTACCACCACACACACACACACACACACACACACGCATGACGTCTCAATGAGGACATAAACACATGAACAAAATCTCCAGAACTGCTCCGAGAGTCACTTCATGAGCGTTTCACCATTTTATTTGAGTAACAATATCTTCTTATCATATACACACAGAAATGTAAAGGTATTCACGGCAACCCGTCAAAAATAAAAGTCTGGGTTTTTGAAGACATTGCAGCAGAAATATTTGTTCAGCAGAATGTACTACTACTACTAAAAGTATGAAAACTTTATTTTTAAGGAATGATCACACAACATTTCTAACATGTTTGAATTTTAATAGTAAATTCCCATAGTTTGCCAAAAAAGTTTATTTTTCAATAATTGAAAGATAAATGAAATTGATGTTATATGCCTTCATTTGATAACCAGATACACAACACAGAATTTCTGAGGAAAAATAAAACACTTGAGGCTATTTTAAAAACAAATAACAATACAACATTAGGTGAGAGAAAATAAAACCTAACTTTATAACTGTCATTTTCTTCAATCATATAATTATTATAACACCTAAAATACATTGCGTGTAAAAAGTGTTTGTTTCAGGCAGTTTAAGCGTGTACATTGTGTACACATGATCAGGATGGTACCACCTCTGCCGCATTTTGAGAAAGAAAAAACCCTGTTTGCAGGACTATACATTATTTGGATAATTAGTAAAAAACAACAACAATAGTTTTGTCTGATTCTGTTGCATAGAACTGAATAAAAATAATACATTGATATTTATTATTAATATATTTTCTGTCCAATTTTCTTTCAATAAAAGTGTGGTTAATTTATTGGCTTGTGTTTTTTAAATTCTGTGTCATTAAAATTGAGTTAAATTAAAAGTATTACAAAATTACTTTATATTATTTAATAAAATAAATAATTATTACAAAGCATTTTCGATTTTGGTTTTCGACCAAGCACATCCAGAATTCTCAGTTTCGGCCCAGAATTTTAATCTCGGTGTATCCCTACCATTTACTGTAACTACATACAGAGCAGTGTTGGGTAAGTTACTTTCAAAAAGTAATTAAATACAGTTAATAATTACTTCAATATTGTATTTAAGTTACTAGTTACTCAAGTATCTTATCAAAATAAAGTAGCACGGTACATGTATTCATACCGAACCGTCACGGTATGGCCATCTCTGTTCGTTGCATGAGGCCTTATGACGAATACAGGCAATTCACCCCCAATCCAGAAGGGGGCGCTTGCCGTAATGCAACGCTGTTTGATAACCGCCAGCAGAAGAACAGCGAATGCTGTGAGTTGTGCACTTGAAAACAAAGCCACTAGACAGTGACCATGTGCTGATTCTGAACGCGTCTCTCACATGGACTGACAAAGGCTTGCACACTCAAGTGCTTGCGAAATGGAGCTTTGTGCTCGTCTATCCTACCTCTCTCATTCTGCACACATAAAAATATTGCATATTTCCATATTTGCGATGTAACGTATCTGAATGCGAAACTATTATTTATTATGCCAAAGATAGGCTTGTACTTCAGTCACGTTCCAACGGTGACACAGAGGTAGGTGCGCTGATGTTTGGCTCACTTTATTTTATTTTGATAAAGTACCACCAGTGCTGTCAAGTTAGCAATGCTGGAACTGATGTGTGTGTGTGTGTGTGTGTGCGTGCGGGGGCTCTGGCGTGATCACTTCAACTGTTTCCTTATACCAGCAGAATCAACTTTAAACACTTATTGTCTTATTAATAATGCATCACTGTAGAAAGGTCTGCTTTTATTTATGTACAATCACAATGAAAACAAAAAAGAAAACAAATAGGATGTTGCTTTCTGCCATTTGAATTTCCTTTCTGTGAACAAATTATCAAATATAAACTGTTACGAATCGCACTGTATACATTATATATATATAAAAAACATAATGTAGTCATATTTAGTATATTCACATCTGGGTGGAAAAAAATAGTAATTTGTACTAGTGTCTGTTCAAAATAAATGAAAAGAAAATGAGCATAGTAATTAATTTTTTTTCCCGTTATAACGAAATCGTATCGAACCATGACCCCTGAACCGAGGTACGCACCGAACCGTGACATCTGTGTACCATGCCACTCCTAACATTTACATAATTATTCAGGTGCATGTGTAATAACTTGCAAAAACATGACGCTACAGCAGCACTTCTTTGTCGTCGTTACCCCTCCCCACCCCCCAACCATTCAAATTTCCATTGGCAGTATTTATTTTCATGATATTCTAATGGGCCGCTTTGTCAAATCGCAAAACCCCCGGAAAACAAAGCTGTAGTTCATACGAGCCTTTCGTTATAGTTCTTGTAAAGGGATTTAAAAAAAAAACTAAATAACTCCCTTTGGAGTGGACTTTGAGATTTGTAACTTTGTAGATCTTTTTTTATGCCCAAACATATACACTACACACTAACTAAAATTAAAAAAGTGAAACAGCATAATAGGAAAGGGAACTGAATAGGAAAGGGAAACTATTTTAAAATGGCACTTTATCGATCTTAGCGGGCATGAACCTCTTAGTATCTTCTCTTTTACACTGACTGAAGCTTGTTTCCATGCTGCCTTGTTGATGTTGTTATAGTGAATTGTCAGCTGATATTTTGCTCTTGTTGTACCTACAGCAGTGCCACTGCCTCCTCACCAGGGGCTGACAGCGAAGGACCTATTTGTGGATGGTAAGCCAAATACCGAGGTACTAAAGAACCATTTGATCAAAGAGGGACGTGTGGAGGAGGACACTGCACTGCGCATCATAAACGAGGGTGCCAACATCCTAAGGCAGGAGAAGTGCATGCTAGAGGTGGAGGCACCAGTCACTGGTAAGAAAGCAAGAGCATATCTTTAGTAGGGCTTGAGGGAAATGACCATCTGTCTATATTACAATGAACTTTGTTCTGACTTGCGGTTTTGTTCTGCTGAGTCTAAACTTAGTTCCTAAGAAAAAACATTTTCCGACCAAAAAAAAGGTGTTTTTCCCAGCAATAAAATAATAAATCGTGAAACGATTGGTTTGGTTGATAAGTAACTATTCAAGTAGGCCCATATTCCATCTGTGAAAGCGGTTTTCATCAGGCACACAAAATTGGCATTGCTGTTGAGTTCTTTGTGGAGATGACCTGATTTGTCTTACAAACTGTCACGGTGGAGAATCAGCCGCGGCAAACTGACTCATATGGAGATCCGTGTCAGTGCCGTTGGTTCGTAATGACACATACTGTCTGCAGATCAGTGGCACGCAACACAGGAAACAGTCACAGATTCTGCCATGGAATGTTGGTCAGTGATGCTTCAGTGAACACTAGGAGGGATGTGCAGAAACTAATAAACTAAATGAAGGGCTGCCTGAATGACAAGTCGATTTGCGCTAAAGGAAGACATTTTGTCTGGTTGAGTGCAACTGACTGTGATTGAATTATGTTAATTTCCTGTCTAGATTAAACTTTATTTTCGTTTTATGTTTATAAAAAATAAAATAAATTTTCAGTCAATTAGTTAACATGCAATTCATTTTTGGTATCTCCCATAAATTAAGTAGTAATAATGTTAATTTATTGACAAATGTAAACATTTTTGAGAGGCTGATTATACAAGCATACTAAATAAAGAAACAAAAAAATAATCCTAGGTTATAAACTAGGGCTGTGTATTGGCAAGAATCTGGCGATATGATACGTATCACCATGCAGGGGTTGCGATATGATATATTGCGATACATTGTGATACTGTAAGCAAGACAATATATTGGGATATTGCTTATTTAGGAATAGGATATATTTTTTTAGGAAAGCTGTCATTAAGAGCACACCACCATATGCAAACCTTAGCAATAAATAAATTGTTTAACCAGAACACACTGAGATCATCATTTGCAATAATCAGTCCGTGTAACATTCAACGTTATTGAACCACTTTTTGTGCAGTACGAGTTAAGGGGGATTAACGATTAAAGTGCTTGCAGGATTTTTTTGTTAAATGTATTTTATATAAAGACCATATACATTTTTAAACCCTGCTTTAAAGGTACACAGTTTAAGTTTACAATTGCAATATACAATGTCATAACATTTTAATCTGAACAAAAATTACATCTGCTTAGTATCAATGAAAAATAAAGTGCTTGCAGGATTCCTAAAGAAAACAAAACAATTGTAAAACAATAAAATAAATCCAGATATTGAACATACTCAGAACCTTTCAACTCGGATTTCACAGGTTTTTCAGTTTGTATTTATGTTCTGCGTGGAATCGCTGAGACCGCGACGCGAGCACTGCCCCAACTGCACAAAACGCCCCCTTGCCGAAGGCTCTTCACACAGGACGCGGCAAGCGGCGGAACCAAGGTGGCGCTCGCACCATGGTCCCGGGGCGGACGTTACCACAAAAGCCCAAATGACACCACACTTCAGCTTTGTACACCGAAACGAGAGCTGGAACAGTTCTTTCATCCTCCATTACTGGCAGCAAACTATATTAATGCTAACATTAGTGGCGTGCTCTCATGCTAGTATTTCCTGTCCTGTCCTGTGCGGTCGGAATATGAACTAAAAACGAAACAACTGCCATGAATCCTGTATGATTTTTTTTTTATTCATTTTTTTATATCGATATTCCGTTTTTGAGAATCGATAAAGTATCGCCAAACAAAATATCGCGATACTCACGTGTGTCGATATTTTCTTACACCCCCTATTTTAAACTGGTTGACCTCAATAATTGGCTAGGTCTAATTCTTGCGTGAGTCATGCCATGGTATTTTATGATGCAGACGAATTAGAGCTCATCTGTCCTCGCTGCCTTTGAGCATGAATTAATAGATGTCACAAACCCCTCTGGCACTAGATACATTTTGTTTTATAAATGGATCCAGTCTCTGTATTTTCAGATATAGTGTCGTTGTTGCTAAGTGACAGAGCAGTCTTGTACATGTGGCCGTTGCTGGCTGGAGGATGCAGGTAGGATAGATTTTAGTGTTTGGTCTCTGTACAATCCAGCACTTCCCTATGGCATTTGTTTTATAATGTGATGTGATACAGAAAACCGTTTACCGCTTTGCTTAGTTGCCATTGATTTCAACTTGAGGTGGGTGTTAAGTACCACTCACTGACTGTGATGTGCAATGTTAAGCTTTTATTTTGTTTCCCTTTCACCCCCAGTATGTGGTGATGTTCACGGACAGTTCTTCGACCTCATGAAGCTCTTTGAAGTTGGTGGTTCCCCCGACAACACACGCTATCTCTTCCTGGGTGATTATGTAGACAGAGGATACTTCAGTATTGAGGTGAGTGCATGTTCTTCAACCAAAGTGATCTAGAACAAAAGGCCCACACAGAATCTGCACCTGCAGAAATCTGGTTCACTGTAACATCTGTTATTCGCAGATTTATGTACATCCTCCATCCTTTGTGTGTGTGCATGTGTTTTATTTTCCCCCAAAATTTTGGCTAATTTATTTATTTAGCAACCAATAAGGCTGCATTTGAATTACATGGCTCAAACGACCCAATTCCCAAAAAATCAGATACGACCCATGAATATGTAAACAGGAGTAAAACGTATGGGTTCTGATATTCTCAGATCAGTTGCAGGCCTCATTCATGTGTGAAAATAAATCTAATATGAATCGAATACGTGCATTTTCATCTGCCATGTAAGTGGACAGATTGGATATTCACCTGTCAATTAGAGATGTAGGTCATTGAAAAAGCAATGGTGACAAATGATGTTAACTCAGTTGGAGATTACCGTGATGTGGAAAACGTGGACGGAATTGTGTATTCCAGTCATAAAAACGGAATTTACTTTGCGGAATGTCCCAGAATTTGCTAAATTTTGGATGGATAAATCAAAAGTAGATCATTATTCTTAAATCAAAATGTGATATGGACTAATGTCTGTGAATATTAAGCTGCAAAAACACATTTAAATATGAATCCTGCATGTTCTGTGTGTCTCTGTGTGAATGAATAACGCAGACGTGTGGTTTCATTTACTACACACAAACTGAAGCAGTGTGACGCTCGCGGTGCTTTCAGCCTCTGCCGCCTCAATATATGAGTATATGAACTCATGAATAATCTCTAGAACTGCTCTGAGAGTCACTTCATGAGCGTTTTAAGTTTCATTTGAGAAAAACAGGCTACAAACAGAAACGTTACCGTCTTCACAGCAACCTGTCAAAATAAACATCGGGTTAACTTGAAGAAACTGTGACATAACTATATTACTTAATGTAATGATAGTACTACTACTAATAATACAATTATCAAAACATACATTTTGAGGAATATTTACCAGAAATAATATTTGCCAGAATGTATTTAGCAGAAAAATGTAAATACACAGTGTTTCTGAAATAAATAAATAAAATAATACATGATTTTTTTAATGAATTTCAATTGATTGGATATTTCATTGATTGATTTTTTTTTTTTTATGAGACCATTAAAATGAAATCTAGAAAAGTAATGAAAAACACATAATTTGGTCAAAATAAAACTGAATTTGAGAAAAAATTATAAAACATTTCATAGGGCCTTATAAATGTAATGTTTGTTAAATGTTTGATAAATTGTATTTAATAATTAAAGCGGAGTATAGAAACATTTAACCTGAAGAAAAAAAAGAAAAAAATTAAAAGGAATTTGGAAGAAAAAACAAAAAACGCAATTGGGGAAAAAATAAAACAGATTTCATTTGGCCCTAGTATTCAAGCATCTGTACATGTACCAGTGGGAAACTATTGCGTGCATGTCATGGGCTTATTCTTACTTGGCTGAGAATCTGACGTCTTCTCTGAACCATCTGTTAAGGCATTATCAATGGCTACACTGCCACATTAGCAACAGTGCATCAACTACCACACATAAGCACAAAAGAGAGGTAAAGCAGATTATGCTAAAACATCTCCAGTAAAGATTTGTTGGTCAACAATTGTGTTAGTCTAATAGTTTACTATGTTATCTTTTACATAGTTACTCTGATAGGACAATATAATACGTTAGCTTTGCCTTAATGTTGACTTGCAACAGAAAAGCATGCCTATATAACCTTGACAAAATCAACTAAAAAGAGCTGAGTTGTAGCGCTGTTCAATTCCAAAAGTGTATTCATTTTACATACTTTAGACACCTAGAAAAAATATTCTTGTGTTTGTGTTGTATGTTTTATGTACAAAACTTTAATATTAGGAACTTGTTCAAGACATAGGCTAATCAATATTTGTCTGTCGTATGCTATTCGTGTCGTATGCTATTCATGCAGGATCACAGAATGAAATGGTGACAACAAACTTCTTTAACTTAAGTGAAAAGAAGTAATAATTACCTGTATGTAGTTTACTCAAGCCTCTACTTTTCGTGTGATTGATTGGTTTTGGTAAGCGTTGGCTGTGTGAGCTCACTAAATATCACTCTTGAAAGAGAAAACGTTACTGTGCAGGAGCTGTGGATGCTTTAGAATGAAGAACAGAGGTATCAGACCTTGTTAAGCCGTACGGTTAAATGACCTCTCTTTCTCAGTCTGTCTCATTTGGATGTGTCACTGGAGGAGTTGTCTGAGTGGAGCTATTTGATAACCTGTCAGACACTGTACCCTTTTATAAGAGATGAGTCATAGAGCATTAAAGCATGGACCGCTCTGCTTGTCGCGGGTCTCCACTGAATGACTGGTGTCACTGAGCGCTCACACTTTGATCCTGTGAGGAGTTCATTAGTTGGACATTCTTGAGTGTCTTTCACGAAGTGACTTGCATACAGTTGTTCATTTTCAATGAGAGTTGGTAATTTCCAGTGATATGAATAGAGCTGAACTTTATTCAGTCCTGACTTATTTTAATAAAGTTGAGCTTTTTTGAGTTAATTTCTCCCCTTTAAAACACCGTAACACAAAACAAAGTTAAAACAAAATATAATAATAATAAACCAAGAATAAATAAATTAATTAACCTCACTGATTAGTCAATGGATGACCAGGTGACCAATAGATGAAACCAGGTGGTAACCTGAAGCGTAGGGGTGTAAATCGGATGGTTCGTCACGATTCGATTCGATATCGATTCTCATACCCAGCGATACGATATTTGCCGAAACCTCAAAAAGTTCTACGATTCGATTCGATACAGGAGTATATCGATCGGTGTATCGCTATTATCATATTATATACCTATTTTAAACAACCATCTACATTTTTATTAACTCACAAATGCAACCAAAAATATATAACATGAACAAATCTAGAAATGCTGCTATGGGCTCGGTGCTAAACATCTTTTCTACAGATAACCAAATTACAAGCAATAGCAGAAAATAAATACAATAGAAGAAAGACACAAGTTCAATAAACAGTGCTTTTCAGCTCAGTCTATAAATACATTTTCAGGTACGCTAAAGAAATGTAATAATCAAATGTAAAATAACTGCATAGTCTTCACTGTAAATGAATAATTTTTGATGTTACAAAGGTTATTTAGTCAGGAGCAGTGAGCACTTGTATTTTTCTTTGACAGCATTATATTTATTATTAGTTTTCTTTCACTTTAAGAATGAAAGCACAGATTTAATATACTGATACACATGCCTTTTTTCTCCACTGTTTACATTAAGACATATGCTTTTCTTAACCTACTGTTTATGAGGATATTAGCCAAAACATGCATTTTGATGTAGTTTTGTCTGTATTTATTCATCCATGCACAAAAAAGTGGAGGAGAGACAGTTGACGCGGCTGTCTGTGTGCGCGCGCTTAAGATGTGTGTGTGTGCACGTGCTTCAGATCTGTGTGCGGAAAACTTCTCACACAGCGCTCGACTGTTACTCCAACAATCCCGAGCGTCTTTAATGCTCGCCTTGTACCTTTGGGCAGTCCTTATATCGAGTCATGATACGTGAGATTGAACGAGAATGCACGCGTTGGTGGTAATGCATAGACGGACATTATGTGAAAATGTGGACAGTGCCAAAATAAAGGTTCCTTTTTACAGATATCGATATTTTACGCGTGGCATCGATGCATCGTATCGTCATACATTGTATCGATATATCGATGAATCGTTACACCCCTACTGAAGCGCCATGTAAAATTTAAGAAAAAAAAACAGGTTCCTCTCTGTGTCTTTCTCTGTCATCTGCCATCCAGCAGTAATAGCCTATGCTCAGGTCCTCTTCTCATGGCCACTATTACCTGCAATTTTCAGCTCATTATTCCTCTTGCGTAGGCTCAGGTCGCAGCTCTCGGCGCTGTTGCAACCCAACCCCCGCTCGCACCCTCCTCCGTGTCTATTATTTCACATGTCATTTAAATGCACACATGTTGTCCTTGGTTACCTTGGTGTTCTGTTCTCCCCACATTGAGTGGTGTCTGGGATTTTGCATGCAAATTAGATGGCATTAAGAAACATGTATTTTAATGAGGCTGAAAAGAGTGTGCATGTACTCTGTACTGTACAAGAGATCAGGCATCTCACTCAAACGATCAGTGTATTGCCAAGGTTTTGTGTTGTTTGCTGCCAAATACGCTCTGTACTTTAGTGTGAATTTTAGATGTGTAAATGAACCAAACAAACCTTTTGTTTAGAATGTGTCATTGGAAATTATTACCATGTGACCACTCTCTCCCACTTTTGCAGTCCTTCATGCACCCAGTTGGCCATCTGTTGAGCACCAAACAATGAAAGGACACTCATTGTGCCCTAATCTTGCCATTGGGCATTGAAAACATAGTCAAATTGCCTTTAAATGCAATATAATTATTTACTTCTTTTTTTTTTTTGGTTAATCTTCCCTTACTGTAAAATGCTCCATTAGTGTCCTGCTTTAAATGATACCAAGAAACATTTTTATTGACCTCAGAAATGACTAGGGATGCACAATATTTATCGGATAGATAAATTATCGACCGATATGGGTGAGAATGGACGTCATTTTTATTGCTCCGATAAATAAATTAAATCCGATATCTAGATCCGATAAAGTACGCTTGCTGATAAATCAATCAATCAGTCTGATTTATCTGAGATTCATCCGCTTTCCGAGTGCAATGACTCTCAGCTTGTGTCGCACTCATTACATCATCATTTGTGAACATGTCTTCGCCAGTCTGGACGTTTTTCAGCAAGGATTACGAGAGGAGGAAAAAAGGCGTCAAGTTTTAACACAACAAATCTTATATCTCACTTGAAAGGTCGTCATCGCGGCGAAGCTGTATTAAAGGACTTTAAGCAGCCTCCACTGCTGTAACGGTAACGGCATTCCAGCGTCATATTACAGCGGTTCTGTAGCCGTCTACTACGGGAGAACAGCTGCTTTGCCGTAGTCGTTACAACATGACCGCTTATGTATTTAAAATGTTGCGTTTTATGTTATTTATTTACTATTTAATTCCACCAGTATACGATTCTACCATTAGTCTTTCATTTAATCTGTGTTATGTTTTAAACTTAAGCTAATTTTAACGATTGTTTTTGTTTGTACAAAGATATGTCTGCTGTTAGCAACAGCACCTCAGTTAGCACTGAGACTAAAGATATGTGAAGAGAACAATGTAATTATTGCCTAAACATCCTCCTCATAATCCATCATTTGTATTTAAATAAATGACTTGTTTACGGTTGCTTAATGTCTTGTTCTCGCTTGTTTTTAACAACAGCTTACTTCCGGTCAACGTAGCCGTTCCATTCGCAGCTGTTGCTTAAAGTCCCTAGATATAACTTCCTCATCCTCATGCACTAAAAAGGTTTAATAGGTGCATTTATTTATGCATGAAATACTTGAATATACATAGGTGCATCTCAATAAATTAGAATGTTGTGGAAAAGTTAATTTATTTCAGTAATTCAACTCAAATTGTGAATCGTGCACACAGACTGAGAAGTCTTTGATTTAAGTTTTGGTTCTTTTAAATATTCTAATTTGGAGATTTTGGTGGGTTTTTGTTAAATAGCCAAAATATAAAAAAAGAACCAAAGACTTAAACTACTTTTTTTATTTATTTAATACACGGTTTCACAAGTTGAGTTGAATTACTGAAATAAATGAACTTTTCCATTCTAATTGTGAATGCACCTGTAAATTTGTTGTTAATGAGCTGTAATTGCAGATAAACCATAGTTTCATTTCTGTTACAAGTATTGTGGTGCCTTACACAAAATTTAAAGAGTCAGGACTGATTTTGCTATTATAGTTCGGCCAGTCATATTTTAGTTTCTCAGTGCATCTTAGATTTTGTATTCTCCTGGGTGCACAAACTGCAGATTATATGAAAATTATAATATAAAAATATGAACTTATTGGTTATCGGCATCAGAATCGGCCCTGAGAGATTTAATTTTCTTAAATCGGTTAGTTTATGTTTTAGTTTGTTTCATCCGTTCATTTCACCCAAAAATGGAGGCCAACATCATAGGAACAGATTTGAAGAAATTTAGCATTACATCACTTGCTCACCAATGGATCCTCTGCAGTGAATAGGTGCCGTCAGAGTTCAAACAGCTGATAAAAACATCACTATTATCCACAAATAATCCACTACTCCAGTCCATCGGTTAACATTTTGTGAAGTGAAAAGCTTCATATTTGTAAGAAACGGCTCTATCAAATTTTTCCAAATCTGTTATGACGAAGAAACAAACACATCTACATCTTGGATAGCCTGAGGGTAGGTACGTTTTAATTTTTGGGGGAACCATTCCTTTAAATCTTGTTACTTTTGATCTTTCTGTGTATATAGTCTTTGAAACTTATAAGGCATACAATTAAAACTTTAAATGCAATAATAATTACAAATTTTCCTTTGCATGGTTATTTGAATAAAGAGAAGTCACTTTTTATTCAAGGCATCAAAACATTATTAAATTGGGATCTTTTCCCCTGTTTACTGGTGTAAAAAAACGGAGACCGGTCTTCATTTTCCTCTCATAGTAGTGCCGACTGACATTAATAGTCAAGCATCTTCAGGATTGTAAGTCTCTCTTTCTCTCTCATTTTAGTGTGTGCTGTTCCTGTGGACATTGAAGATCAACCACCCCAACACCCTCTTCCTCCTCAGAGGCAACCATGAGTGTCGGCACCTCACAGAATACTTCACCTTCAAACAGGAATGTGAGTGCTGTGGGAATGATGCATATAGGAGTGCTGAGAGCTAAGTGATGTGTTGGCTCAAACCGTCCGCCATTCTTTTCCTCCGCTTTCGCTGATGTTCTCTCTTTGATGTCAGAAAAGCTGCATTTTCAGCCAACTGTCACCAGCTAGCACTTTCATTTGCCGTGCAAATAGTATAACGTTTCTCCTGCAGTAAAGGGTTCAAAATTGATTTGCCTTATTAGAGCGGACTCTATTTTGTAGTGTTTCATATTTAATTGATATAATTGGCGCAGATGTTTATACTGTCAGTGTGGTCTCACTTATCTTACAACCTCAAAAAAACATTTTAGCATATTAGTAATACTTGCTTAAATGAATTGAATAACTTGTTTTTCTTAATGTGGGTTAAAACTACATAAGGCAGCTGCTCACGCTGTGAAAGGTATTATTACATCAAGTTTGGCTGGAACATATTTACTGTTTCAATCTCTCAGCATGCCAGAATCACACAATATGCTCACTGCCTGTTGGTGCCATTGCGGACAGTTTTGGATCAAATGTATCAATCTTCCTCATAGTTAAGTATTTGTGTTAAAAAATGGCATTTAAAATTTAGTTTTAAAAATAATTCAAGCCAGGTTTGCTGCTGTGCTTTTTTTTTAGTGCTGCATAACTTGGCCTCCGTTTTTGTGATTTTATATATCAATGATTATGTTGATAATTATCATTATTTTTATGAATATTATTATTACCAAAAGATAGATCTGAAACAAAATAAATATTATTGTAACTATGCAACTGTGAAATTTCACTACTAATATTTATGGCTTAATTTATTTTTCAAACATTAAACCATCAATGTGTTTTTCAGAAAACTGTAGGAGCCTTGAAAGCTTCTTTTTTGTTTATAAGTCCTTCTCAGGTTTGGAAGATGTTTGGCGTATGTTGTGCTCCAAAATACATATGTTGTAATCAACCCAAACTTAGAACACATTCAGAGATGGAGGTGGAGACGGCATTAATTGTGAAACGAGTTGTTCAGAGAGGAAAAAAAAAACAGATCATGAGATGTTCACGTGTAAAATAACACTGTGCCGCACTTCACTAAGGCTTTGCGATTCTATAGTAAAGCGAGTTTTAGTAATATTTCATATTTTTGTATGTCACATGTCATTTGTAACATCTATAGAGCTTGTAGTCTGTTCATTTCGCCAAACTGTTGTGTTCAGCCAACAGAAGTTGTGATCCATCCACATATTTTCAGTGGACGTCAACGGGTTGTGAAATTTAGACACTTTTAGGACCTTAAAGGGATAGTTAAATCATGACAACTCTGAAAAGTTTAGCATCGTGATGGAAATGACAATGTTAATGTATTTGGTCTTGGCAGAATAGATCTGCTACTCTGCTGCTGAATTGCTGCTGCTATTGGTTATTGCTGTAGTTGTAGATTATTTCTGCTGTTGCTGCAAGCAAGTACAGGAACTTGCTACTGCCAATGCATATTAGGGCTGTGCAATTAATCGTATGTGATTATCACGCGCATCTCGTCAGTAAAGCCGGTTCCGTGATTGGCACTAAATCGCCATCACCTGCTTTCAGATGGAGCGGCAGTTAATACACAGAGCCGTAGTTCACTGACAAGCTACGCAATGTCGCGTTCATTATCGAAGATGAATCGCATTCGATTATGAATGTGAAAATGCCTAGCTTAAGCAACACAGCGGTGTTTCGCTACTGAATGAATCCACATTTTTAACGAATCAAGTGAGTCACTGATTCAGTAACCCATTCATAAAGGCAGTAGTAACTTGCCTCGTTTCTGAACGAATCAGCCATTTGAGCTATCCAAATCAGCTATCCTGTCAGTCTAATCAAAGGATTATAGCGTGAGCGCTCTAAAATCTTTGTTTTTAGTTTTTAAGTAAACTGTCATATTAATAAAACCTTAAAAAATACAGCTCCGGGTAAAACCCGCGACAGACATCACAAGTTTCTCATCCATTACTGCAGTCTCCGGACTTTCTAAGCAAAGGTAAACTTTCATCACCACAATGGAAGGCCCGCCTCTCCGTTCATTCGATTGGACAATGGAAAAAAACGCAATGACGTGGGACACTTTTTCGCTCAGAGTTGCTTTTTTTTCAACTTCAGGCGCTCAGAATGTTCCTGCAAAACTGCAAGGCGCAGCAGGCAGCGAAAACGTTAGGCGCCTGGGTGCATAAACAGCGCACAGAAAGCTCACTGCCAACAGAAAACTAATTTTTTTTTAAAAGGCGGAATCTGTGAAAATCGGTGTCGGCAGGTCACGCTTAAAAAAAACAAAAAACAATTGGAAATTGCAAAGCAAGTCTGTGTGATTTGTGTCCATCCTTAGCACCGAGCATAGCAGGGTGAACATCAAAGCATCTGAACTATCCTTTAAGGAAATCTGCATGTCCATCTCACTCTGAAATGGGTCTATCTAAGGCTCATGTCCCTCACTGTCTGAAATGGGTCTCTACTCTAGATCTATAGCAGCCTTTTTAAGACTGAAATAATATTCTTTCACTTACTCTCTGAGAAAACAGGCTAATAGGCAGCTCTATTAGAGTAAAGTTTGTAGAGCAGCCAGAAAGTGTCCAGGTGTGAGCTATTAGTATGCTGCATAGTGAAGTGGATAGGGCTCATCTGGCTCACAAAGAGACAAACCTGATGAGCCGTTGTACACTATACACAGCATTACCTCTTCTGATTTATGAGAGAGTAATGTCTTTTCATTGTGAAGCCTCTCATTAGCATTCTTTTACAATAATTTATTTAAAACCTTAATTCAATGCGGCATGACCGGCCAGGAAAGAGACGCAAGAAGCTGTTTAGCTGCTTTTCTGGCTTGGGTTTATTCATGCTCCTGTTGCTTACAAATAAGCATAGAGACATAGTTGTTGTCCAAAAGAATATTTCTACACAAGGATTTCTTCTCTCTCGTCTGACGTGGTCGAACCGGGTTTGCATCTACTGAGCGCAGAACCCATCTGCCAGGAGGTTATTACAGGATTTCTAAAGCCACTGCTAGGAGATCACATGAACAACCTGGACTTATTTTCAGCTGTTGACAGCTGACATGTCCACAGCCTTCTGCCCTTTATGTCCATAGCAGCAACAGCCACTTTTTTATTTCATTTTAAAACGCTTGTCATATGGAATGTATCAGCTAGTGTGCTAGCATTAACTAGTGTGACATCTTTGTTTCATTTATAGGTTGTAATTAGTAAAATACAGTTTATTGTGTATATCTACAAAATGTAAACCCTGTATGTATTAACATAAGTGTGAAAAAAAATTGCTTACAATTTTTTTTATTCAGATTTTCAGCTAATACCCTTTTGAAAAAGCATGTTTCAGCATTATTATTTTGGAAATAATAATTTTAAAATGCAATGTACTGAAGTGCGATCTGAATGTGATGCTTTCACAAGAAATTAAAATGGAATATAGTTTAAATTTATATTAAATGCAGTTAGATGGCATTTAGAGTGCTTAAGTTAATTCATGTCATATTTAGGTACATTTAAAATAGGATAACTTTTCATTTTTACATTTTAAATGTGGAATTGAATGGCACACTATATATATATATGATATAAGATTAAAATTTTGTATTTTATTGTTAAAACATTATATATTTTATTTCCTTAATATTGTTATCTGCAAGTACAGTTTTTTAAATGCTTAACTTAAAATGTATCTTTAAAAGTGCACTACAAGAAGCATATTTATCCGTTATCCGGACCATGTGTATCGTCTTTGCTAATGTAAAAGCACTGTATACTATAGCACATTACATTATGCTAAAGTATATTATGCTTTTGCTTCTTGGTAAAACCCAAATTTTTAAATGAAGGTTCTTTTGAAGGCCTGATTAAATCCCTGATTTTGGTTTTGTATGGGTCAGTGGTACTAGTCTATTGTGCTTGAAATGAGCACTGTTTGCTATTAAGCTCATACAATAGCTGTGCTATTGTGCTCTGCATGACAAAGATGGAAGTGGTTTCATGGCTGAATGTTCAGTGGAAGCCCAAGTGCTCTCCATGAGACCTCGCTCGAGGAGCGAATGCGTAATACGGTTTGGTGAATAACCCAGCTGTATTAGTGGAAACCAGAAGACAAGACTAATGAGACTACTTCAGTCCAGATACTAAAGTATTAATAAGCTTAATCAGCAGCTGAATTAAGGATTCGCATTGCACTAATTAGGCTAATTAGAATTTAATTGAATAGTCCCTGCTGCTTTTGTGTCTGGTTGGTAGTAGGTTTTATCGCTTTATTTATTTTGAGCAAGGATTATTTAAGTTGATAAACAATGTATGATGTTACAAAACAAAACATTTCAAATAAATACTGTTCTTTTGAACTTTATAATGATCATAAACTTCTAGAAAAAAAATGTATGGATTCCAGTCACAAAAAATATTAAGCAGCACAACTGTTTACAAAACTGATATAAATAAGAAATATTTATGGAGCCATCACAGGAATAAGTTAAAATGTATATAAATTAATAAATTGTAAAAAAAAAAAAGTTATAATAATGTTTTACTGTATTTTTACTATATTTTTAAATAAATGGCCTTTGTGAGCATAACCGACTTTAATTTGATTGCTTTTGAGCTGAATCAAAAACCAGTGAATTGAACATTCAACTCAAATATTCACACTTTTAATTAGATATTTAGACACCTCCTTATCGTTTTCACAAGTTATTTCATGAAGTGATTGGGTCAAAATCGACCATGGCAATGAGTGGTGGAGATATGTGATGTCCCAGCTATCACAGAAATCATAGGCTATTTATCTGTATTTCTTCAATCAATTATTTGTTCAAATGTCAAGGTCAACCTTTGATAAACATGGTACTGAAAGAGTGATACACTGCCATATAAATCACTTTGTAATTTGTTGTTGAAAGGTTTTAGTTCTTGATTGCTTCAAGTTCAAGCTGTGTATAATTATTATTTATTTCATGAAATAAATGCAACAGTGCATCTCAGTGAATCATTTCTGATCTTCAGTGATCTGCTGAGGGAAGGAGAAATTAGTTTTGACTTCAGTGCTCTGAACTCTAATATAGTCGTACTTGTCTGTCTTTGTTATCTCACAGGTAAAATAAAGTATTCAGAGCGGGTTTATGATGCATGTATGGAGGCCTTCGACTGCTTGCCTCTTGCAGCTCTTCTAAACCAGCAGTTCCTCTGCGTACACGGTGGCCTCTCACCAGAAATCAACTGCTTAGATGACATTAGGAAAGTATGCATCTGTTTATGTCCTGTCCTTTCCATACAGCTTTTCTTATTATAAAACAAGATGTGTTCATGCCTTTTTATTTATTTGCCTGTACGCTGTATTTTGCAGTTAGACCGGTTTAAGGAACCCCCGGCATTTGGGCCTATGTGTGATTTGATCTGGGCCGACCCGGGAGAGGACTACGGCAGTGAGAAGACGGCAGAGCACTTTAACCACAACTCAGTCAGAGGCTGCTCCTATTTCTTCAGGTACTGAAGCAAAGCTTTATTCACTGGCTAGATCTCCCAGATTTTTGAGAAAAGGACATTTATTCTACATTATAGTAATGTTATGAAATATTATATTATAGGTATATTTACCTTCATTTTCTTTTTATTCACATAACAAATCAGTGTAGTGTTTTAAGTGATTATTATCCAAATTGTTTATAATTCAATTATACTTGTAATAATAACTGTTTTATGCATAATTTGTGTATTCTGTTCTTGGTTTATGTCTATACATAAGACTATTAAAAAGTAGCAAAAATAAGTCATTAAAAAATGTACAAGTCAGTTCATTTTCATATAACATATATCTTTTTTTTTGGGGGGGGGGGTTAAATCTTGATATTTTGTATTAATTCATATTGTTGTAATTTATGCAAACAAAAATCATGGGTTGAATGTAGCTTGTATATAATATGTAGCCTATATGCATGTAGATATGTCATGTTTGCAGGAGTAATCAGTTACTTTTATCAGATTTATTAATTAGGACTATAAACACATAGCGTATTGAGGTTTAAGCAATATGCTTCGGTTGCGTATTGAGGAAAGTCATTCGGGCATCTGTGAGCCGGTGCGGAAATCCTGTCTGATTTGCAGCGACTCCTGGATATAACCTGATCTGTGTCACCCAGCTGGTTTCGTTCTGGGTGTATATAGAAGTGTGCTTGTTCACTGTTTGCTTGTCCAGCTGGCATTTGTTTGTACCACGCCAACTGAATGTTAACAAAGTGCACGTGGTGGTCTAATAGCTTGAGAGTTTACTGTATCGAGAGACCGAGTGGACTTAAAGAGAACCCCAAAGAGCTGTATTCAGAACCATCCAGTACATTGACTCGTGCTTGGTTCAGTATGAGCAAGAGGGGCTAAGATGTTTACTGAAAAATTGCTTGCGGTCTTTCATTGAGAGACCCTCAGAAATGTTGTCTTTCTCTTGTTTGACAGTTATGCAGCAGTTTGTGACTTTCTGACAAACAACAACCTGTTGTCAGTAATCAGAGCACATGAAGCACAAGACGCAGGGTAAGTATTGATTATGATGTTTCATGATAGTGAGATTGAAAAAGCTTTTGCTAGTTTAATCTGTGTCTGTTAAAAAATATATACCATCTGCAACCGTGGATCATTGGATCATCACTCACTGAATTTGACAAGAGTACATTATCTAACAATGTCAGAGAGCACTTTGTTTATTGATCTATGCCAGATGCCTTGTTGGCATGCCGAGCTAATCTACAGATTTTGTGTGTTTCTCTGTTTCAGGTACAGGATGTACAGAAAAAGTCAGACAACGGGCTTCCCTTCATTAATTACAATTTTCTCTGCACCAAATTACCTAGATGTCTATAACAACAAAGGTATGTTCGTTTATGTTAAAGTATGTTGGTCTGTTCTCAGACCCTGACAAAAAAAACTAACGTCATTATTACTTTGGAAACTTAATTTGCAGCCCCTTTGATAAAGCATTACGAGTGACGTAACTGAATTCACAACCAACTTGGCAGTCCCACATTCTCAGCTAACAAGAATGAGTTTTTCTTTCTTTAATAAATCATTTACAATAGTCTTTTGATTTCACCTATTTATTGTTAGAGTCTCTAATTTGGACCGTTGAATGGTAATATAACAATCGCCAGCTGTGCAAAGAAAAAAGATACCCTGCAAACCTGCTGTAATTATTACCATATACTGACTCTAAAGTGTCTAGAAATCTCGAATGGCAAAGTATTGGATGACTGTTTGTGAACCTGTGTGGCAGCCTATCAGGTTGCTTTTCTGTTTAGTTTTTTGTTGGTTTTCATGAATGTGCATGACATCTGCCCTTGTTTTTCCTCCTCAGCGGCTGTATTGAAATATGAAAACAATGTCATGAACATTAGACAGTTCAACTGCTCTCCTCACCCGTACTGGTTACCCAACTTCATGGATGTGTTTACATGGTCGCTGCCCTTTGTGGGCGAGAAAGGTAAGTGTCCAAACACGGGGGTTGTGATTTTCAGGGACTGTGAGACTTAGATGGCTGGTAGTATTTTACAGGCCATGTGGAGGAGAGGCAAGGATGACCTTGCTGATGACGTGTCTTTGGTGGCTGACTGTGTCCTCTCAGTGGGAAGAATACAGAAAAACTCAAACCTGAAACGTCATATTAACATCATTATAATTTGTGCCAGTGTATTCAAGGGCACCTTTTACAAAATCATCTGAGACTTGCTGTGTCTTTCAAATCTTAACATGACTGTAAGCCATTTCTATGTTGGTTAAACTAGGAGCATTGGACCACTGAATAAAGAACTATATAGATATCATGTAAAATTAGCAGCTTATATTGCAGATCTAACATTGAAGTTTCACAATTTACAGTGACCGAGATGTTGGTGAATGTCCTAAACATCTGCTCTGACGATGAACTCATGTCAGAGGGAGACGACTTGTGTGAAGGTAAGGGTGTTCTTGTACACTCATGTATTATACTATTGAGATTGATTAGTTTGGTACACTGATAACTGGCTTATATGCTGATTTCCTCTTCATGTTCAGTGACATGAATTTGTTCAGTCATCATCAACATAGACAGCAGGTCCTCAGAAGTGTCCAACTGTCATTCTAGCTGTCTAAGATGCTTTCCCTGGAGGTCTGATGTCTGCTTATGTTGTCCCATGATACTTCCTGCTTAGACTGTCTGTTGTGGAGAGTACCATTCGCATGATGGTGCACTCATTAAAAAAACAGTAGTATTGTGAAATATTATTGCAATTTAAACTAACTGTTTTCTATTTTAATATATTTTAAAATGCAATGGATAGACTATGTAGGATTGTGGTTTCCTTGTGTAATTATTGAACTGGAAACAGATCTGCTTAAATAATTAGAGCAAAGGCGTGACACACTTCTGCAAATACTCTCAAGCCCACGCAAGGCTTACAAAATGCTCTCTGAAGCTCTTCAGGCTCACCTTATTGTCTCATTTGAGTAATTCCAAACCGCTTAGACCAATGCAAGTTATACAAATCTAATAATGCAACTTTTGGGTTTTAAAAAAGGTGGAGATGACAGCACTTTCCCTATATTTACAATGAGAAATATATTACATTGTCAACTACACAGTGAAGCACAGTTTTCTGATGAATAAAACTAAAATATTATTCAATATTCAAATATTATTCAATATTAAACAATTGAATAATGTATTTTTTATTATTTTATAAAATAAAATAAATGTGATAATGTTTAATAATAATAGTCATAATAATTAGTATTATTGTAAAACATATGCATTTAGCAAATACTTTTATCAAAGCAGCTTACTTATTATTAAAAAAATTTGCATCGCATTTTCCAGCGATCTGATTAAAACCAATTAATTTTGACAGAAGACATTGCAACAGAAATAATACTTGTATCGTACAATTTTAATAACAATCTTTTTTTAATTCAGCAAATGTTTTGTTTTTTATTATTTATTTATATTTATTTATTATTATTAATATTATTTTAGCTGTATTAAGCTGATAAAGAGTAACTGTTTCAAATGCAGTTCAAAATTCAGTTGTCATAATTTTCTAAATAAACTGTTATTTCTCAGGATGTCTGATTCTCAGGATCTCCACATTTTTGGTTCCCCCTCCTTAGCTGGTTTGGGGGGTCAGAGGTCCTATGGAGTGGCTGTGTTTGATGCTGATTTTTTGTTGTGTTTTGAAGATGGTGAAGCTGCAGCGGCCCGTAAGGAGGTAATCAGAAACAAGATCCGTGCCATTGGGAAAATGGCCAGAGTCTTTTCTGTTCTCAGGTCAGTCTGCATGCAATTGTATGTATGTATGTATGTATGTGTGTTTGCGTGTGTGTGTGTGTGTGTGTTGTATTCACTGTGCTGCTTGGGAGATAATTACAGTTATCAAAAAGAAAAAAAGTGTTTGTATAAAGAGCAGGAAAAATTTCTTTGCAGTGAAGTTTTGTTTGAATGCCACACGCACGCACACATGCACACACACACTTTTCCTCCATTAGGATTAATGAGCTGGCGTCAGTGAGTCATCATGCAGAATAGCGGTCTAATTATATTAGACATTATTCCAGATGAACAATGCCATAGATGATGGAGGAACAGAGGACATCTTGAAGTCTTTTGTCTTTGGTTTTCGGAGCAATATTCAGATTAGATTGGCGCTGCAGCAAAGTTTCAAATTACCATATATTTCCTCTTTCCCCCCCTACCCCACCCTAATTGGTTATGTGTCGTTTAGTTCTTTGAACACAACTCTAATACTATGTGTTATGCCTCAGGGAAGAGAGCGAGAGTGTACTGACCCTCAAAGGGCTCACCCCAACCGGAACGCTACCTGTTGGAGTGTTGTCTGGAGGCAAGCAGACCATACAGAACGGTAAGTGAGCATGCTTGTGGTTTTGTAATGATAGGTTAGTAAAGTAGGTTTGCAGGCCTCTCGCATCCAACCTGGAAGTTGTACTGGATCATCATCGCCACGTGTGACCCAGCACTGCTCTCATAACCCTCTTACAAAAGCAGAAAGTACCAGCATGCAGCAGCTAGAATGAGCTTTGGCAAGCGAGACACTAATGATGATGATGTGTCTCTAGTAGGGCTGCACGATATATCGTTTCAGCATCGATATCGCAATGTGCGCATCCGCAATAGTCACATCGCAGGATGTGCGATGTTTAGGAGGCCTATACTTTTCGTTATATATATATACTGACTCACACACAGACACTGCATCTACACCAGACGCGACAGCTGTACAGAGATATCCATTTTTAAATAAATTTAATAGCAGAGCTACTGCAAGATTTCAGTGCTGGAAATCCATTTATCCTTTGCTGAAACTTCCGCGTTGTCGAGGAGAGCGCTGATCACGGTTGCTTAGCAACGGCAGAAGCCACGAAAGCGCAAGCTCCAGAGCGCTTTGCAAAGAAGGAGAAAGCACGCGCTGCTTTCCATGCTGGCGTTTTCCATGCATTTTAGCCATGACATGTGAACGGCCTATGGCCCTAAAGTCTGTCTACACTGGACGCGACAAAGCTACTGTTACTAATCATTTGAACTTTTGTGTCAGTTAGAGCGGGGATTTAGACCGGGATTAGAGCGGGAATTTGTCGCGCCGCGCATGCATCCAGTGTAGACAGACAGCATCACTGATTATGGGTTCTACAGTATTTTGTGGCGTCTCGCGTGTCAGGTGTAGACAAGGTAAGAGCCACGCAGATGCTATGGTTGTAATTTGTTTATTTTCTATGCTGATTTACTCACCTATAAAATCACCCCAATCATTGATTTTTTTCCAAACAGAGATATTAAAATCATGTTTTCTTTGTTTTTTTTCTTCATATCGCAATATATATTGCAGAAAAACAAAATATCGCAATGTGAGTTTTTTTCCAATATCGTGCAGCCCTAGTCTCTACCCCTCATGCTGAACTGCATCAGAGCTCATAGCGGCAGAAATTGATGAGGGCTGTGCTCTCCATTTCCATTGCGTGAGCTTTTCTGGGCTGAGTCCGACTGCTTAATTCACTTCTTAGCAACTTTCCAGTGCTAGCTACAAAATGACTGCCCACACCCCCAGCCGCTCAGATCTTTATTGCTGGTCTTTTAAATGGGTAAATCTCATGAAACTGTCATCCAAAAATCAATGTTTTATATTACAAATAATATTGTATTATTCTCACAATTATACAAACACACAGGTAAGCCTTTTTTCTGCACTATGAACACCTGTTACATCCTGTTGTCCACCTATGAACTAATGTTTACACTGATGATTTGCCTATGTACTGTGTAAAGCCCTTCCCTGTAGGCTCACATTAAGCCATGTGATTTAGTCACCCGCACTACAGAGACTCTGAGAACCAATCAGAGGCTGATTGTCATGAGAGCCAAATCACGACTCTGGATTGACCTGTCCGCTCTGAGTAGACGAATCTGTTGGCAAGGTGTCCAGGACTAAAGGTCATTAAAGGCCAGTAGTGTAGGGAACTTTTTGCAAGTGAGTAGTGATGGAGTGAGAGAGGGAAATCAGAGGAAGACTGTGGGTGGATGTCACTGTTTGAAGTACATATAGAAAATTCAGTGACCTTTAAGAGGCTGGCTTCATTGTCCGTGTGAGTCAGACATCAAGCCAGCCAGACCTGCAGAACAGAGAGGAATATTAAAGAAACTAAGAAGCTGTTGGCCTCATCTTACGAGAAGACCTTAGGACAATAGGACATTTCCAGCTGTAACCATATAGTCTGAAAATAATATATCAGGAGATGGCTTGGTTTTCTGACTACCATCCTCTCACATCAGACGATACAGCATAGATTAGTTGTGTCTGGCTGAAATTCTTACCTGTAGAAATCTCCAAATCAGAGATCAATTCTAAATAGATATTTAACATAAATAATACTTTTTATTCAAGATCTCTATATGTAGTGTTAATATATATATATATATATATATATCAAATTGAAATTCTCTAGTGAGTTTATAGTTTAGTTCTGTAATTTTACAATTACTACTGGTTTGTGTAGTTAAAAATATACGTACAAATATAGTTAATATAGAATAATAATATAATTAACTCGTATGTGTCAGTATTTTGTATTAATATTGGACACATTGTGTATCTGGTAGTGTTATTGATTGATAGGCAAGTCAGAGATTACTCCTAAATATATGTAGATACATCTGAAAGTGTATTTCAGTGATACATGAAACTTTTTTTTTTTTTGGCCAAACAGTCACTCTGGTTGTAAAGAACTAATTGCTTTTTTCCTCACTAACTGCTCTGTGCACTGTTGATATTACTGTTGGATTCTTTAGCTACTAATATGACTGCATTGCTGTGGTATGTGGGGTTAATATGCTCCGGGTGTAATATAATCACACTGATCTAACCTCTCTCCATTCATTTTGGGCTACTTCCTGCTGCGCTTGCTAATACAGCCGCCGTAGACGCAAAGGAGGGTCGAGGTACGCTGACAGTACTGTGTCATATCCTGCCCTTATATGCTGTGCTTTCTTCCCCTTTGTGTCTTTTCGTGCCTTGCCGTTAACCTCAGCGTGTGTGTGTGTGTGTGTGTGTGTGTGTACGCATCTCAAACGAATCTAGGAAAATCTGTATTCTTGCACCAACCAATTGAATTGAACGCAGCGGTTCACGTTTCATAAAGGCATTTCTTTCCCTTATGAGATTCAGATTTGACAAAAGCGCAAATATATATATACATTTTTTTTTATGATAAATGATGGATGCGGACACTTGAAAGCATCCATGCAGTGAGGGAATGGGGCTCTGCTTCACCTCATTAATTAGCTGTTGCCTGTTGACCGGAGGGGTTTGCTGGTTAGTCCCAGGCCCTGGCTAGAGCGTGCTAATTCCCATGCTGCCATGCAATTGGCGGAGAGGCCAAGACCTTCCTCTGCCAAGCATTTTCAGATTCTAATCTCGTTACGACTCTGCGCTCCTAAGACTGTCTGTTCCCGTTCACGCGTAACACTCTTGCCCGAGGCCTCTCGCCCGCTGCTGTAATGTACCGAGGCTCTAAGCTATTGTGCAGACAAACGCTCTGGCGTGAAATGTTAAGTGTGCCAGAGCAACGCTCGAGTTGCTGACCTGATTTTTAAGTTCAGCTGCATCTCAATTTTACTGGTGTTGAATGGGCGTCTTGTGTTTGCGCTGTCAACTAGAAATGGTCATGATTCACCTTGGCAGTTGCCTGGTGTTTTCAGAAATGCCATAGGACATAATAAGCCTGTTAGTTGTGCAAGAATCAGCTTTCCTGTTTGTGCATGTTGTTTGGTTAAATACGTGTTCTGCTCTTTTTGTGGTATGTGATATGTAGCATCATATATCTTCAAAATATTGAAGTGAATTGACACGCCATTATATTTTTTTCAGTGCTGTAAATAATGCACTTTTTTTTCTCTTTTTGCGCAATATAAATAAAATGACAAATTATATAAATAAATTATACATATTTTTTAAATATTTATATATTCTGATATTTCTGTACATTTTATGATATATTCTACTGCATCTTATAATTGTAAAATTGCAGGTTACAGTTGTTACTTGTTACCACAATTTTATACTTTCTGTTTCTGTAGACCACCGTTTGTTTTTTACTGTCAGTTTTTTAAATATTATATTTATACTAATTTACTGGACATACTGTGCACTACTGTTGAAATGTTTGGGATTAGCAAGATTTTATAAAAACATTTTTTTACTTTAACTCCGCAAAGATGCATTAAATTGATCAGCATCCGACATTTGTTTCAGTAAAGACATTAATACAGATTTATCTTTCAAATAAATGCTGTACTTTTGAACTTCCTATTCATTAAAAAATATAGTTTCTACCAAACGTTCATAATAAGAAACTTTTCTTAAGCACCAAATTCAGCTTTGCCATCGTAATTCATTGATATTTGTTTTAAGTTATAAATTAATAATATTTCACAATATTAGTGTTTTGCTATGTTTTTGATCAAATAAATGCAGCCTTGGTGAGCATAAGATACTTACAAACATTAAAAACTCTTACCAGTCCCAAACCTTTGAACTGTAGTGTACACAGCATGACACGAGGCAAAAAGTTGGTGTTGTGTATCATGTGACATGAGTGTTTGATTTTATTAATTTAGTCCATTTTAAAAAGCGCAACAATTGCATTTCATGGTTAAATCATTCAATGAATAGGCTTTTTGATCACTGCAATGCCCAAAGGTAATCTTATTTCAGTAAATGGCACACCGTTTGTTAATTGTCTCAAAATGTTTTTTTTCTCGACCTCATTTTCCCTTTTTTTTTGGTAGCCATCCAAGGCTTCTCTCCTACACGGAAAATCCGCAACTTTGAAGAAGCTCATGGCCTGGACCGAATAAACGAACGGATGCCTCCTCGCAAGGACGGCCAGCAAACTGACGGTACCCCAGTTAACGCTGCCAACGAGAAAAACGGCACCGACGGGAATGTGTAAGGGGAGAGTTTGTACTTTTCCTCTCCTCCATAGCATGGTCTCTTTCTCTGCCACGTTCTACACAAGACAGACCCCTCAACTGCCGGATCCTGCAGCGGAGGGCCTGGGATGAGGAGAGGAATCATTCCACAGACAGAGAGAGAAATCACTTACAAACCTGAGATTTTATTTATTAAATGAGTTGTATTAGATGTACTTGATAGCAAAAAATATTAGTGAACATTTGAAAGTGTGCAAAAAACAGGTATACAGTCACAATGTTTCAACCTTTAAACTACAGTTTTGTAACTCGAGAGCAGAGATGTGGGTTTAAGATGCTGCACAGATCAGAAGATCTAGTTAATCCCAGTTTTATAATATTATGTTGCAAGTGATGGTTTGACTGAATATACTGATGTGTGTTATTAATAAGTATGTCTGTAAGAGATTTATTAAGACAAAAAAAAACCTAAGGGAAATAAGTTGTAGGTTCATTGAAAAATAGTTTATATCTTAATATTATTAAGTTTCAAGCAAGATTAAAATATTAGCTGCTTTGGGTTCCATGTGTCTATTTCTACTTGGAAAAACTAGCATTTTTGGCCAAGTACAGCCAGATGACACCCCACATGTAAGCAGCCATAACATTGATTCAAACAGAAGTTGTTTGATTCTAAAACAAAGCATGTCTTATGAAAGCATCACGTAATCTTACTTCTGCATCTGTACTTGGAGCTATTTTAGTCTCTTTAGATATATCGTTTGACAGTCTTTCAGGCTCACTTTCCCTTATTTTTTCTGCCACTCTTCTCTTTTTGCTGTTTCTTAAAAAATATGATATATGAGATTTGGCATGCAACCAAGCAGTTTTATTTGTTAATATATAAAGTGAAATCCGTTAGTATGCCTATAAGCTTGTAACTTGTAACAGCCTATGTGGGATGTGTGAAGTTGCTTTGATCGACTCGAAAGCCAAAGTCTTTTTTTTTTGCGCTGTGATGAATTCGCTGCCAGAGCTGGTATGATGGGGAGGTAATGAGGAATATTGCACTAAACGCAAGTCAGTGTAAATAGAAAACACCTACACATGATATTGAATATCCTCTCTTTAAAGAATGTCCTCCAGGCCATCACTTAATGCAAAGTATTCTGCTTTCGCTCGTACAGACTATCGATTTAATCCAGTTCGTGCTTGAGACATTAGCAAAGCATGCTGAGCTTGATAAACGTGTCACAAACAGACTTGGTGGTTTGAGCTGTAACACTATGTGAGGTATTGTGGTAAGGTTTTTTATTACATGGCTGCTTGTTTTAAATGGTTTAGGGAATGTTGTGATATGTCTCCACCTACTGTTGAGATACAGAACTTCAAGAGACTATAGAGGAAGAGCCTTTTAATGCACGTTTTTATACATGTGAACAGGAGCAGCACGTTCATCTGGTTTTAAAGCAGGTTTAATCATGAGTTTGCGATGGTGTTGTTGAATGTCTGATGCTATGAGCAACCCACCCCTTTTTCTGGAAGCATTTGAAATCTACATTTTAGACGACAGTTCATTTAGTAAAATGTTTTTTTGCGTTTTCTTTAGAATTTTATTTTGTATTTAATTACAGGACCGGTTCTTCACATGAGACTGATCTTTCTAAAATCTAATGATATGACCGATATGTTGTGCTCATTTTTAGGTGTATGAATTCAGCTTTTATGATAAATAAATGTGGTTCCAGTGCAACCTTCCAACATACAGCATTTTCTGAAGTGTGCATGTGTGTTTTGCAGGATCAAATCAGTGCAGTTATGTCTGTGACTCTAAAGGGAACGTTTGCTACATTTATTTGCATGTATTTCAAATGATACCAATGGAAGTACTGAGATTAAGCAGCTGATCTGGGATATGTTCTACTGTTTGGTTCTACCTTGAATGGTTTAACAGGGTGTGAGCTGGCAACGTGAACTTCTAACGGAAGGATGAGGACGTTTTCTGAGGTTCTGTGTTTGCATTCAAGAGATGAAATGTTGAGTATTAGGCCTTCATAGGCTCAGAGAATCAATGAAGTCCCTGAAACTGGGAATGTGTAAAAATGTTGTTTATGCGCTATTATTGCATCATTAAAAATACAATATGGGGATTTAATTGAACAACCATTTCATCAAGTACGTGTAACGCGAGGCCACTATAAATTTCTTGATATTATGTAGATGTATCAGTTAAGACGACAAATAAAAACTGAAATACTGTGGACCTCATGTTTGGTCATATTTTCTTGATTTTTAATCAGTTGGTTAAAAAAACCTATCTAAATGTGATTCAACATGCAAATATTTTTCAGTCATACATTCACATTGCATTTTACAAAATAAGTTTTCATAGATATAAAACTAAAAAGTAACCACTAAAATGTTAATTATTTAAAGCATTTTTGAGCATAAAAAATAATTTGTTGATATTGCAATGAAAAACTAGAATAGAATCACATCTAAAAGAGGTGATTTTACAGCGGGTTGTGAAATTGTATAAACTTTAGAAAATCAGCTGTATAATGTAAGCTTTCTGTGGAAGTGAGTCGGCTGTTTTTGCTGACTGAAAATCATAAAAAACATTTCTCTACAGATGGCAGGATCAGACTGTACAAATAAATAAATTAAAGTGAAATTTAAAAACCAAATTTTCAGTTAAAAACATGACTTACAATTCATCATGTCGCTCACGGACAATCTTTCACACACTGTAAAATTAATTTTGTTGTGTTGGTTTACTAAGCCTCAGGCTTGTAACACACTTATATCAATCTGCAGCGTCTGGAGTCTCTGACCATCCGAGGTGCTGGTTCCACTTCTAGAGGTTTGACAGGTGCTAGACATCACACCCTTGGAGGAGGTGGTCTAAGGGCCTGCGAGGAGAGAATTAACAAGGCTCTATTATTCAGAAAATATCTCTTGCGTTTCTAAAGAAATCATACTGTATTCTCTTTTTTTCTTTTAAATAAATGTGAAAGCTAAATGAATGAATGTAAATTTGTCAAATATAGTGTCTTTATCATTTCATCAAATGTTACTTGGCCTCAGACTAGAAGCATAAAAGTATAGTGCAACCAAAATGTGTCCTTGTTTTTAATAACAAAATGTATTAAACTGAATGGTGCAAGGCTGTTTAAAACCAATTTAAGGCTACATTTGCAGTCAATAGATTATAGTCTGTTACACTGTAACAAGTAGATCTCCATCTACTTTTGTTGTATGTAAAGAAAAAAAAGTGCTGCACATATGGGTTCCACAGAAGACAGTAAGTCCTAATTGGTTTAAAACAACATTAGGAATTTTCATTTTTAAGTTGTACTTTTTAAATACTGATGTAAATACTGTACTAATACTGATGTAAACATCAGTCATTACACATTATGTAGAGTTAGCTTTGCTACCTGTCGTGCATTTAGGAAGTCATTATGTAGAGCTCTGGGTTTAACTGAAGAGGGTGGAGGTGGAGGAGGTGCTGTAGGCCTTATTCCCTAAGAATAAACAAGAGATCACAAAGTCCTGATAACGCTTTCACATTTCATTGGGTATAGACTGTGTTTGCTGTTAAATGAGATTATGTCTGCAAGTTACCGGAGATGGCCTCTGATTTGGTATCGACTGATGGCTGTAGTCAGGGATGTCGACTACATGAACTTTCTGCTGCCTTGGATTGCTATTAAGAAAACAGCAGCATTAAATACACTTGATTTATTGACTTCCCCCAGTGTTTAAGTGTTGGTTTCCTATACTCTTACCTGAATGCATGTGGCGTGCTCTTGCTGCGCTTGTAAAAGAAGACGGCGAGTCCAATTAGAAGTATCCCAATCAGGACACAGACAACCACAGCAATGGCTATTGTCACACCTAGAAATGCAAAGAGGAAAAAAATCTTATTTGTGATCCTCAAAACTAAACGCATATGAGGCTATTTTGAATGCAGCATCTGTGGTACTACCTTTAGAAGAACCTTCACTTTCTGTTGGTGTTTCACAATCTGGAGGCAGCCATCCAGTTTCACATCTGCACTCCTTTCTGTGGTCACAAACCTGTAGCATATACACTTATGTTAATTCTTCTAAAAACAAGTTACAACTTCTGATGTACAGTGTGTATAACTTATGAAAGAATATTAGGTTAATAGACCTGAAATAATAATAATAAAAAACATAACATGGAAATTTACGAATAAAGGTTATCTAATCTAATCTATTTGTTTTATTTCATGAGGAAACTGGAAGTTAGCGTTTGAGAAAGGCATATTTTGGGTCATACCGCATGGCCTCTGCACTTGGCGGAGCAGTTTGTTGCTTTGTAAGCCGTCTCTAGGTCAACACACTCATTCTGGTTACAAACCTGAGAAAACAAACACCGTGAGTGGCACATTATAATTCTTACTCATAGCAAACCTTACAAATTGTCTTTTATTAGAGGTGAGTGAAGGAGTTCATTGTTATTGAACTACAAGGAAGTTTGAGAATAACTGGCATGTATCTAGAGACCAGTCTTACCAGTTCTTCCCCACATTTGGTGCCAGTGTCGACTTGACCATAATCTTTTTCAGGATCGCTGTAGAATGTGGCTTTACAATTTTGAATTTTACTAGCCGTCCATAATTGGGACTGTCATTGTCATTTTCACAGAACAGTTTTCCACACATCACATCTCTGCAGATAGACAAAAAAGAGTGGTGTTTGATCAGACAGTGAAGGGATATGTGAAGGGATTAATGGATGGACTGATGAATGTAAAATCCTACTGTCTTTGGCATCCAATAAATGTATTGCCATTGCGTTTGCAGTAGGCGTAGTATTCCGCTCTTGTGTTCTGGTTGTAGCAATAGTCCTGAGCCACCACAGCATCTTTATTTATTTGAATAAAATGAAAAATTGCACGGTCATATGGGGCTCAACACCAATTATTTTTCACTATTATTGTGTTGCATCAAAATATTACTGTACTCACTTGGACCCCACATTTTAATGCACTGCTCCTCTCTCTGTGGGCACTGGCCATTGTAGCAATAGCCTTTCCCATTCTTGCAAGGGAATCCATTGACTGTAAAGACATCTTCAGGACACTCGGCTGATTTTCCAGTGCATGACTCGGGCAAATCACACGCATCATTTTTTGGACGACACACATGTGCTGCTGACATGATCTGATGAGGAGGAAGAAAACATGCAGCTTATTGGTAATTACCAGCGGGCCTATAAATGAATGGAAATTATTGAAAACAAATGACAAATTATTTTAAATGTATTTTTTATAAAGATTATATTTAGTTTCATCCAATTGATACGAAAACCCGCGGAGAAACGTCAAATGATTAATTATTCATGAGAGGAAACGCCCCTCGATTGATTTTCCTCCAATCACTGCCTGATGCAGGAGAGCGGAATTCAAAACCACCATGAGGCAACCACGCTTTGAGACCGTTTCAGCGCAGAGCGGTAAGTCTGGTACGGTTTTTAATCTTTTGTAGTTGCACATATTCCATTTACACAAAGAAAAGCATTTGGGCTGATCATGAAAGCGATTTATTATTAGTGATAAAGGTTTTGCCACATATATTGGCTTTCTTTAACAGTTTATTTAATTGTTAAAACGTATAGAGCGTACTAGAGCAGTTGTGTTACTCTGATACTCTATTGATTTGATGAATGTTGCCGCAAAATGCCTCAACTCTTTGAATCTTACCTTACATTTCTCACAACATTGCCCTGTTGCACATTGTGAGCCCTCTGTCAGTTTGCAGGTGGTGGCATTGCAGCATGGGTTTGTACACTCCTATATGTTATGAAATAAAGACAATGAGTAGGCCTATGTCTTAAGATATCTTAGCATTTTAGGTGTGTTTGCTCCGGGCACATAATACATTGTATTTGAAGTACTAGTTCTGAGAAAGTAATTTACATGTAAAATAATGAATGAATGAACATCCAATAAAAGTATGCGGTTCATCCTACACAATTTCTGGCCAAAAAGAAGAGATGACTAATGTGGTGCATATATAAACAGATTTGCAGCAATTATTTCATTAGATCCATCATCTATTTTGCACACTGCTGAGAAAGATATATGAGAGATTGACAATCCCATCTCATCCCATAGGCACAACAAAACCAAACACAACACTACTTTAGTGATTCGTTGTCAAATGTAGAGTACAGCCTACTGGAACTTCACTGTAATGAGTATAGTGATATACTGTGCATGTCTTGATTATTATCTTGCTTCCTGATCAGTGATTGTTCATGACTTACTATATCATTGAACATCTTTACAGTTTTAGTATAGTAACCTGGAAAAATTCCTGTTGAGAATTATCCGTGCATGTCTTGACATTATCTTGCTTCTGATAGTATATAGTTGTGACTTACTTCCCATTTGAATCTTTACATTTTTCAGTACCCTTCAACAAATAAGTTTGTTTGGTACTATACTTTGGTATTTTGAGTAACTTACTTGATATAAATTTGTTGAGAAAAATATTTTTCAGACAATTAAGACACCCCAGTCCGCTTACCTGCACTGTTCCACAGTCACATTGTTCTCCTATCTCCACAAATCCATTTCCACATACAGGTGGCTGAATCAATTCTTTTGGTTTGGGCATATTCATAAGACATTCTGGGTTTTTGCTGTTCAAGTAGTCTTCATAGTTCCTAGTACTGCAGCTGCTGAAGTGTTGAGGGATGAAATAGCTGCGGAGATATGGAGCGGTGAAATTTGCTCAGAACTTTTGTTTTAGGCTCTCCATACATTTCGAAATAAAACAGTACAGTGTAAATTGCAGATTTGTTAAAAACACTAAGCTAATGAAGTTCAACTGGTACACAGTAAGTACCTGAGAGCAGCTGTCATAACGCACGTGCCATCAGAACAAGCGCAGCCGCTGCTGTCGTGACTCATGCCCAGATTGTGCCCCATCTCATGGGCCAGAGTAGCCCCCACTGCTATAGCGTTAGAGTTGTGATCCTTTGAAGAGGAATAAACAGTTAGTACTTCAACTATAGATCCAGGCTTAACTTTGATGAAAACATAGATTTTTCATTCAAATGTAGTCTATATCATGATGAAGTAAAGAATAAGGCATTGCAACAATAAGCAGAATACTACAGTCGAAACCATGATAATTTATCAGTATGCTGTGGTAGAAATTATTTCCTCTTCCTCCTTTAATGTGAAGTCATTCTCTTCATGTAAAAAACATGCAAATGTATTTGATCACAATCTTACTTCATGAATTAATAAAACGCCCCCAAACTATCTCCATACTGCAGTTCTGCATATATCCCTTTCCTTTATTGTGATCCTATCAGATTATTGATTTATTTTCATTCACGCAAGTTTTATTTCATATTTTTGGCAAATATGTTTGTGACTTGTTATGAGCGAATATTAGTACCTGCACAATCCCTGTTGAAAGACCTCCACACAGAGTTGCAATGTAAGCTAGACCCACAGTTGCTCCATCAAAGTCGATTGCACTGAGAGAAGGACAACAAATCAATGTTTAATCCACATTGATTCAACTGATCTTGCTGGATTGCATTTAGTTAGTGATTAAAGTCTGTCTTTTTCCGGTTTCAGTTCCTAAACCATTTCAATGTAGAACACACAGCGCAGCTTGGAGCAGACAAAGTATTGGAGAAGTTCTGAGCTGATCTGATTAACTATATTGTATTTATTTTCCCCATGTAAACTGACCTAAGGAGGTGGGCGTTGTCATGCTGCTGTCTTTTGATGAGATCGTTGTTCCTCCACTGGGTAAAGCTGTCCAAGGTAGCTCCAGCAACAGGAGAAACTGTTATCTTATCGCTATCTGTCCAGACTTCAAATCCAGTCAGAGCAACAAATGTGTTGATTTCTTTATATGCCTGCACACCAAGAAAGGAGTGAAAGAAGATAATTGTATGCTGTGTACAATGGGGTCCAAAAGTATGAAACCAATAGCGATTTTTTTTTCTTGCTGGTTAAATACCTTTTTAAATGACAAATCGTATTATTAGCATAGTACAATAAGCTATTCAAGGTTGTTACAATTAGTATTTTGTATGCAAAATACTGACACTGACTTGTGAGCTTATGGGAAACTTTGAGCCGTGTTATCCTGCATGATTAGCATCTTGTGTGCTTCAGTGGAAGCAATAGACCTTGTCAAAAATGTGATAAATCTTGAACCTAGAAATGCAGAATCTTAAATATTTCTTACTCATTTATGCCATTGTTTCCTTTTTAAATCACTTTTGAAACAAGTTTTTAAATGGAGTTTAAATCTCAGGTTTTTAGATTTTTGGACTCCACTGTATAGGCCTATGTATAATGAGTTGTACTAGTGCGACACTATAAATGGGTTTAACTAAAGAACTAAGTCAGTACTGTTATCACAGGTCATAGCTGCAATATCCTGTATGATCCATAAACATTGGCATGTTGGAATGTTTTGATAACATATGCGTCATCATCAGTGACTCACATTATTGATGTAATTGATGATCTCAAATATCCTCTTTCTCAGCTTCGGAAGATCGCTGTCCATTTTCTTGTACTGAAGGGGAACAAAAAATTGAATGAGGAATCCAAGCATTTCGTCACTCGATCACACTTTTGTTAGGACAGACTTCCTGAAATCTGTTAACATCAATGTTTTTAAATGTACTGTGAAAAAGTTAGAAACAGACTGATTCTATAAAAACCACAATGCTGAACAAGCACGAAATACCACGTACGTTGCTTTAACCTAGTGAGGGATTTTTTTTGTACTAGAACGTCAGATATCATCTGATAGTCATTGAGACACCAAAAATAAAACCTTTTTCTGTAAGTAATTTTTAGATTAGTTATGCTACATTTTTCATCAAGGTGCATTGATTCCCACTCTTACTTCTCTGTTGTCTGCCACTAGGAAGAGCTCGATGTATTTCTGTTGCTGGAACAAAGTGGGCCCCTGATCAAGAGGAAGCATTAGATGGAACATAGAGAACAGACAACAGAATAATTACTACAGTGACAAAAATATGAACTACCCTACTTTAGTGCATGTACTGTGCAATATTAGCTTAATCTGGGACAATTTTTACACTTCAGACTTCTGCAATTTATTGCGTTCGTCACCTTAACATTGCAGAACAACAAATAAGACTTTATCACATGACCCGTCTGAATGTGGTTAATCCTTGTGAAACTTTAACTTTGCTGCTTTTTGCAATGCTAAAGTAAATTAATAGATAATCTTACTGAGGAACGAGAACGACTTTTGAGAATGCGAGGAGGAGCGCCTCCCTCACTCTCGTCCCAAGTAGTGTTGGTGACTCCACACACTCTAGGTGTCTCTTCATTTACATCTTCGTACTTAAAGACAGCATGGTCACCATCACCATCCTCGGACAACGGCTCGATCAGAAACCTCTGCTCCTCTGTTTGGAAATAGCCTCTGTGAAGACAATTCACATAATGGGCACAATGTTTTTGTATGTCTTTTGTAGGGGCTTTTTGCCTGGTGAAATCAAAGCAATTGGCACAAGAGGTGACTTAATCAGGGGTGCTTGGGAAACCATGTGTAATTTGCGTGTCTCATTTATCCAAGTAGAAAATGCAAGTTGCGCTGTAACTTCCGTTCATTGCGGAAAAGTGAAGAACGTGCTTGAGGCAACAAACTGACTGAATACAGTAATAGCAATAGCAGTAGAGATTGTAGAAAGAAGCTTTTTAAAGATGCATGTGTGTACTTCTGTTAAAGCAAGTTAATATGTGATTGTAAAAGTTCAAAAGAAACGTCTTTTAAAATTGTGTTTCCCTACCGTAATCCATCGCAGGTGCTCATGCTAACCGATGATTTACTGTCATTGACTATGTTCCCATGATAATAGCATAAGTCCTGTGGAAGAAAAAGAGTATTAAATAACTAAAATGTATTCTATCATTCTATGGATTATATGTTATATATGTCATATTTTAGTAATACTGGTTGTAGTATACCAGATCCTCAGGTGTGATTGTGACAAGCATCCCATCTTCAGTGTAATAAGTTTCGCTATAGTCTTTCGTCAATAGGCCACTGTTGACCAACACACATTTCTCAGATCAGTAACAAATTTCTCATTAATGGACAAATTGCAATATTTAATGCGGGAACTGCAGTTTTAAAATGACATACAAATGTTCGATTTTGACAATGAGGAACTTTTCTAAATGACGACAAGCGGCTGTACAAAAATGATGACAAAGAAGTTACTGAGGAGACGGGCTTACTCATTTTTCTGGAGGTGCATTTCAATGTCTCTACCCCCCAGTGTCATAGCGTATTTCACTGTGTCAGGTCTTGACTGCAGGGAATGAAAACAATCTGATTTAGTTTGATTCAAATATGTAAACATGACATTTCGAGGTGGGTAGATGAGAACTCACATTTAAGTCTCTTTTTTGTAGAGCATGTAATTTTATTGGTCGAACAATCTCATACACCTTTTTTCCATCTAGTTCAGGAATGTGACCGACTGTAGCAGATTGACAAACAGAGGGAATTATAGATGCTGAATCACAGATTAGTCATAAAATACACACATACAGTAATGTTGTTTTTTATATATAGCCTGTAGATGTAGACTTTTAGATGTCAGAACTATTCCAGCTGATCCAAATATTTTAGTGAAAGCACAAGTGTAAACTTGAACCTGCTGATGCTGGTTTAGGTGATAACTGCCAACAGACTTACAGGGATCTGTTATTTTAATGCTATGAGCAAAATTGATAGACAATAATATCTGTCCTATCGTGATCTTCTTTTTTTCCTTAAAGCATGTTTGATTTACTGTAATAAAATCTGCCTTAATAAAAATGCGTTGTTAATGTTCATTAGGGTGAAACAATGGTAGCCCGTGTTCCTGTTTCAACAGTAGCAAATGTTTCATCAATTTATCAAATTGTATTCTCTGCAAAGAACAATAAGCATGGTATTTTAGGGTGTAGCTTCAACATCAGCAATAACACAATCTGTCTCAAATCTGATACAAAGCAAATGCATCAATCAAAGGGAGCGCTGTTGTTATTGAGCCTGAGGCATTTAACTGTGCTCTCAGAAAATAGGTAAAAACGTATGAAAGCTGTCACTGGGGCAGCACCACCTTTTCAAAAGGTATAAATATGTACATTTAAATGTATATATTAGTTATTAGTTAAAGGTTAGTAACATACTTAAATGCACTCCTTAGGGGTAAATAAGGGACAAAGCTGTAATTTTTTTTAAAGATAACGCCCCAGTGACAGCTTGTACTTAATATTATCCAATAGTCTAATATGCACCAAAACGTGACAGGGAGATTAAATAAAACAAAAATAATTTATAACAGTTTATATTATCGTTAAGTACTGAATTAATATTAATACATAATATGCTAATGAATTAATCTTTTTAGTATTAGTACTATTTATTATACTGTTTTGATATTGGTTCAGTTGTATTTTATATTTACTTGTACGTAGACATACAATCTAATGTGTTTTCAACCAGTGATTTCATATGAATTAATTGCTTCATGTTTCCCTGGGAACATTATCTAAAATATGCAATAATGATTTGAAATAATGTAAAATAATACTGTTTTAAAATAATATTCACAATACATTTGTTATACACACACACATATATATATATATATAAAATGCAGAGAAAATGCTGCATTGTATATCATTTGCATGATTTAGTAAAGGATAAAGATCAAGGATCTGTACAAATAAAAATATCACATACTTTTACAATGTAAGTTCTATAATTCTAAAATCGAATTCATGAACTCTTTGACTTAGTCAGCGCAGTGCAGTATTACAGCAGTGCAGAGATAAGTTAATCAGTCATTGTGGAGTGGAGGCACTGGTGTATCCAGTATCTTACCTGAGGGATTGAGTGAAACACACAGAGTAAAGATCCACAACATCAGATGTCTTCTGCCCATTGTCAGTGTACAGAACAACTGAAACAGGATCGTTTGGTTAAGGAAAGATTTATAGTTCAGTTCAAGTGTGGTTTAGGCTGTACACATGCACTTTCAGGAAATGACACAGAGGTATAAAAGATTAGTGACATGCTTGGACACGCCCCTGAGAGTGTTAAAAGAATGCAGGAAATATACAGACAGAACTTGACGTAGTGATACGCGCTCTTAGTGTTGACAAACTATATAGAAGCATCATGTATGAGTGTTCAATGGCCTTATTTAACTGCTGACTATATAAATTGATCACTCTGGGGACATATCTTTACGTGTGTGTTCTAGAAAATCCTGTTTTTTAACATTTGCTAGTCAAAAATAAATAAAAACCCCTCAAATGAGTCATCCAGCCAAACAATGAGGTAAGGTGGTCAAGCAGGTCTGTTATTTTACACTACTGTACACATGATTCAAGCGCAATCTGATTCTACCTTTTTCCAGATTGTTGTTACAGTGATATTTAAATGTAATATGCAAATAGTTTGGTGCACATTAGAAGATAATTGAAATTCAACTTTATCTAATGTACGGTGACAGACATGAAGGCCACTATCTCTTTTCGTAACACTACAATTAAAACTAAAAGAGCTTCAGTCTACAAACAGGAAACTAGGCTTAGCTCAGAAGTACTACTTACTGAAACTGCAAGTGTTACAAAAATGTTTGCCATCCTAATAAAAGCCAGAGTATCTACCCACTTTCTTTCATGTACATAAAACTAGCTATTTTTAAAAAATTGTTATCCTTTATTTTTTACATAATTTATTCAAGTACACCTGAAACTGACAAAGAAGGATTTTGATAGATATACTGTACATTGCTTGCAGTGATTAATTCTCAAAATGTTACCAGATGAATATAGAAAGCAAATTGCCTGCATTTGTAGATAAAAGTGTAGAGACAAAAATGTTAAAGCCTCATAGGATGAGAAAAATACGTTGCCTTACCTTCACTTTGTTGCTCCTCATGCTGATTTGCTTTCAGTTTTATTCAAGACTTGCAGATTCATACTTGCTAATACTGGGTCTGTCTATAGACATAAGTCTGATTGTCTTGTGAATTTCAAAACTGCATCTTTCCTTCCCTTTTTCTTCAGCCTTTGAGTTTTCATAAAAATGTCAGTGCATGAAAATATGTAATGTGAGCCAAAAATAGGAAACTCTTGCCCTGTCATCTGTGATTTCCTCTCCCACTGAAATGCATTCTTGCTCTTCTTCTAATACACAAGGTCAAGTCAAGGACAATAATGCAGTTATTGTGCCTTCTCCTGACGCCTCCAACAAAGCCATTGTTCGCTTGTTGGAGTGGAGAAAGCAGGCAGTGTCCATTAGGGCCGCATGTGTTGCAAACTGGCCCTTTTCTCTCTTCTCGTGTCTCCTCCTGCTCTCTGTCCTTCTGTGACCCATTGCTTAATTGTCTGTTCTGTCACGGATCTGCACTTGTGTGTGTGAGAACTCATAGATTGAGATTTGGTAGATGAAGCTGATCATCATCAAAAACCAATATGTGGTCAAACCTTATTGCTTCTGGTAAAAAAGAAGACATGGTCCCCAGTGAACCTGAAAGGCTTATGTAATGAATCTCTATTGACAATGTCAACATTCAGATCCTGAGCATAAAAGTGTTACATGACAAACGTGTATATGCACTACTGTTCAAAAGTTTGAGCTAGTAAGATTTTTGATGTTTTCAAAGTCTGTTACGATCACTAAGGCTGCATTTGTGTGAAAAGGAAATTTAAAATAAAAAGAAATGGTATCATTGTGAAATATTATTGCAATTTAAAATGACTTTATAACTGAATATATTTTTAAATGTATTTTTTAAACCCTGTGTTGGTAAAGCTGAATTTTTTAGCTGCCATTTCTCCAGTCTTCAGTCACATGATCCTTCAGAAATCATTCAAATATGCTGATTTGGTGCGCAAGGAGCACTTATTATTATTTTCAGTATTTAGCACCTCTGCATGTTGTGCAATATCTGAGAAAAACGCTATATTAGAAATAGAAATGTTTCATAACAAGTGCATTTCTTTAATGTTACTTTTGATCAGTTCAGTGCATCCTTAAAAGGAGAGAGAGAGGTAGGTAGGTAGGTAGATTAAATATTTGATGGGTAATCTGATATTATATTTTTATTATCATACTTTCTGTAAAGAATACAACCACTTTTGGTACTTCTAAGAACTACCATTTGTAGTTCATACTTCTAAGAAATAACATTTGAGACAGAGTTTTGAGTTATGCAGCAAAGATGATTTCTGTGTTAAAGCACATCCAAAGAATTGTTAGTGTCAAGAGGCGTGCATGGACCCGCAGAGACCCATAAGGACCATGTGTCCACATTCTTCCTCTGAGTAACAGTTACAACATGTATTTGAGCTGCTAAATGCATTCACAGATTCACATGCTGTTTCATATCATGGACCATCTGTACCTCTGTTTTCAGATTTTATTGTTTAGTGGAAGTATAAACAAAGAATAACTTAATAATAATATCTCATTCTGCTGTTATTTGTATGACAAGAGAATATTTACAGAATATCAGTGTATAAGCTTAACTGATAGACTTTACTCTTTAAGGCTGCTACATCCCTATTCAGCTTGATAGGTTTTGGGATGAAGATTTTCGATTTTGTGTGAATATTTTTAGAGAGAGAGATCTTGTGTAATTATAATTTTTGTCCACTTGGTGGCAATGTCCCCAAACTTCTCAATGCCAAGTTACAACTCGAATTCCAGGAACGTTGGGACATTTTTTTTTAAATTTGAATAAAATGAAAACTAAAAGATTTTCAGATCACATGAGCCAATATTTTATTCACAATAGAACATAGATAACATAACAAATGTTTAAACTAATACATTTTACAATTTTATGCACAAAATGAGCTCATTTCAAATTTGATGCCTGCTACAGGTCTCAAAATAGTTGGGACGGGGGCATATTTACCATGGTGTAGCATCTCCTCTTCTTTTCAAAACAGTTTGAAGATATCTGGGAATTGAGGTTATGAGTTTCTGGAGTTTTGGTGTTGGAATTTGGTCCCGTTTTTGCTTGATATAGGTTTCCAGCTGCTGAAGAGTTTGAGGTTGTCTTTGACGTATTTTTTTGTTTAATGATGCTCCAAATGTTCTCTATAGGTGAAAGATCTGGACTGCAGGTAGGCCAATTCAGCACCTGGACTCTTCTACTGTGAAGCCATGCTGTTGTAATTGCTGCAGTATATGATTTTGCATTGTCCTGCTGAAATAAACAAGGCCTTCCCTGAAATAGACGTTGTCTGGAGGGGAGTTTATGTTACTCTAAAACCTTTATTTGCCTTTCAGCATGCATAGTGCCTTCCAAAACATGCAAGCTGCCCATACCGCATGCACTTATGGACCCCCATAACATCAGAGATTCTTTTGAACTGAATGCTGATAACACTCTGGAAGGTCTCCCTCTTTAGCCCAGAGGACACGGCGTTTGTGATTTCCAACAAGAATGTAAAATTTGGATTCTTCTGACCATAGAACACTTTTCCACTATGGAACAGTCCATTTTAAATGAGCCTTGGCCTTAGGGTTGGGTACCGTTCAAATTTGAACCGGTACGGTACCGGTATCGGTACCTAAAATTCGGTACCGGTACCCAAGGGTACCTTTTTTCTGTACTTTACTCTGTGCAACAACAACAACATCTATTTCAGTGAAAAAATAAGTCCAAAACTCTCAATTTCAACATTTTGAACAAAAGAGCCCTGCACATTTTTTCTTCACTAAAAAAAAAATATTCTTTGAATCTACTTAATTTTTTTAAGGTAAGTGGTTGCAAAAAAATTTTAACTACATTTTATTAAAAAAAAATATGTTGAAAGTCAGTCAACTACATTTATGTAAATGTAGCTAAAATAAATTGATTGTAACCACTTACCTTAAAAAAATTAGTAGATTGAATGAATCCTTTTTTCAGTGTTGTGTGTTTAATTTTTTTCTGATAATCAAATGAAGGCATGAAAAATGTATTTATTTTTAATCAAATTAAACCCTTTTACTTTTTGGCAGACAAAGGTATCAAATTTGAAACGAGCTCATTTAGCGAATAAAAGTGTAACATTTCTCAGTTTAAACATTTGTTATGTTCTATTGTGAATAAAATATTGGCTCATGTGATTTGAAAGTCTTAGTTTTCATTTTATTCTAATTTAAAAAATGTCCCAACATTTCAGGAATTTTTTTTTCAGAAGTGTTTACACAACACATTTTTTAAGGGTGCCTGGGAATAATGTGCTCTGTTGCTAAATCCTAAAAACAGAAACTGTAGATGTTTTTTCAATGTATAAAATAATTATCTTACACCATAGGAAACCTATGAAATTCACTTCACAATTCTCCAGTGGAAACATTTGTGTTTCATTTCTTGGTCTTTTTTTGTCCTCCTTCATCACCCTCCATATTCACTGATGAAATAACTTATATAAAGAGAAAAAGAGACTGGCAGACTTGTTATGTGATTTGTTTAGTCTTCTGCCTTTGAAGTTTTATAGAGATTAAGAGACGGAGATCCCATCTCGCAGTTTTCAGCTTTTGGATGGTGTAATTGCTTTTAAACTTATTAATATGATGTCTGCGGCTTGTTTTATTCATAATGTAATCCAAATGTCTCATTCACTGTTTGTGTATATGTGGGGAAAGTGTTTTCACTGTATATGTGGGGAAAGTGATTTCATTGTATGTTTAATCTGCGTAATATTATATGGCTTATATTACTCTCTTTGGAACGATGGTCATATTTTGATATATAATGCAGTCTATGTTCTCCTGTCTGTGAGGAAAATGAGTTGGCATTCAAATGTGGCACACTGTACACAGGCAAGATTGTTTGCATATATGAAACAGAACAACAGCAAAGCAAAATAGTGCCCTTCGTATTAGGGATAAAATATCTGATTATGCCAGAAATGGCATGACTGACACATGTGACACTTTTATACCTGTAGTTTGAGTGCAGTAGTTGTCCTTTGTTGGTTTTGGTTTAATTAAGTTTGCAGCCTCTAATTGCATTACTTTGTTGTGTGTATTTCTTACACTGTACTGCTGATATTACCTCAGTGACCTTCTTCCCTATTGTCTGTGCTTCTGATGAATATCCAAGGCTTTTCTGGTGTTAAATCATCCGCAAGACTGACTCCTTTCTTGGTGACTGTTATAAAGCTGCTGATATGCTCACCAGGCCTTGTTTTCCTCTCACTGCACAGAGCCCGCTCCAGGCACCCATATTATACCCAATTAAACCATGATTTCTGAAGCTAATTTGTGCAGGGCACCGAGCAGAAAAGAATGATTGGATGTTACAGTAGTGCAGTGGAGAGAATAGGGGTTAATTACAGTGCATTATTTTTTTTTTTGGGGGGGGTTGAGTAAAACTTAAAGGCCACTAAACTCATATCTGTCTCTCAGACATACTTAATGCACATTTTTGCATTTGTCTGCGCTTCTTCTTTACGAGCTCCTGCTGATATAGATGATATTGAAGTTCCAGTTTCTGTATCCTGTACGACTCCAATGCTGTTTTCTCTCTACCTAAATTCTGTCTAGAAATCTGGAAACATTTGTTCAGATTTCTGTGCATATCCTGTACATCTGCATGTGAAATATGAACATGAACAATTACCCTTAAGAAATTAGCCTTTTGCAGTTCCTTTGAAAAATTATTTGGCAATGGAATTAATACATTGCCAGGTGGTTGCATCAGTTATAATACAGTAGTTATTTATTTCTTTATTTGAAAGTGTGTAGAGTAAAATAGATAGATGAATCTGTTTGTAGGCGTTTCAAATGAATAAATACATAAACTAATAAAAAATCATTGTATTAATAACAGGTTGTGGAATGTGCCACTTTATGACGTAATAGTGTAGCTAAACTCCACCTCCGCAGAAGATCAACGCCTGCTTCTACATCACTGTCTGTTTAGCCCCGCCCACCGATTCACACATGTAGTGTAAATAATGAGAAACAAATGCAGGTCTATGCAGAAACCAAATGATAAACTTCATTTTATGAACTTTATTTTTAATGAAGTTCCAGACAGCATTAGTAAGAACTTGAACCTTTGTTCACTTCATTTTACCATGGATTCGTTTACAAACAAGACACAATACAGGATTTTCAGAAAGATTGAAACTAAAAGACAATGCTGTTCTGACAGTAATGCCGTGCCACACAAGTGAGTAATTGTTTTTATTACTATTGCTTTGTCTGTTATTACAGATTAATGCAGGTTTTAACCTAAATCTTAGCAGCGGCCATCTATGAAGGATATAGGCTGTCAATCATACACAGCAATCAAACACATACCAATCATAGCAGTGGGCGTTTACTTCCGAGCCTACAATCAGCCATGCATATTCAAACAGCTTTCTGATGAGGGAGTCAAAACAGCACAGAAAATAGCCTATTACTTCTAAATTATGATGTTTTTTATGTAAAAAATCTTGATAACATTATAAGTGGACCTCAGGGAATAGTACAAAGTAAAAAAAAGAAATGCAATTCATGACACCTGGTTACACTTGTATAAAATCAAGATGAACGGATCTAATATAATTCCTTTCTATAGAGACAAATATTTAACTGGTTACTTATACTATACTACTATTTAACTGATTTTGAGCTGGTACAGGTCTGTAATGAGCCTTAAAACAAAGAGCTTTGTGTGATGCACAACCATTTGACAGGCCCTATTGTCTGTTTGTCCCAACTAGTGTCTTGGCATGGGCCTGTTATTATTAAGTAACATAGGAAACGGCTGAGGGGGTGTGGGTTGTTGGTCAAAGCCTTTTGGCAGGCAGGGAATTGCAGCCTTCTCGACCTTGTTCCCCGGCCAGGATGAACAATAACATGCCGGCATGCGGGCTCCAGACTCTCCTTTCTCTTTCTTTTTTGGCTGTCCTCCAAAGAGATCTCGCCCGTCATGGTCAGGTCACAGGAGACAGACAGACAGAGAGCGACACAGACTGACAGGCTTTGGGAAATCAGCCTTGAGCCCCTGAAGAATGCTAGTCTATTATAGTTTTTCTTTTTCAGTGTTTTTTTTTTAAATGCTTTACCTTTCAGTTGTATTTTAGTTAAAACTCTTTAAATTAGGCTATTATTTTATTTCTTTTACTAGCTTTTATCCGTTTTAGTTTCAGTTTTAGTAATTATAGTTAAGGAATCTGCTGAGGAATCAACAGAACAACAGTTTCCATCTAAAATAAGTAAGCTCCTACACTTGTGTACACACAGAAATCACAATCTTGGGAAGCACTGTATTAGCTCAATGCGTCTGCCACTTGTTGGTTCTCGCAAGCAGACAAAAACAGGTCCGGTAAACTCTACCACAAGATTTGAAGATAAATTATTTGACCATGCAAATTATTTCCTGTTTGGACAACAGTATGTAGACACAAACTACTAGGCCCTCAGCGATAGGCTAGTGCTAATCTCACTTTAGCTAACGTGGCTACTGGAGTCACGGTTTACTCATCGCTAATGAGGATCATTTGGAGAATGTTTCTCTATGTGGCAATGCTATGTCGCAGTTTGCTTTCAAAGCACGCTCTGCTTATGTTTCTGACTGTGACAAACTCTTTCCCGTTGGTAATTTGAGAGCACAGATTTTGAGTGGTTTTTAAGAGTGCGCCAAACTATCTTCAAAGTCAACACATGCTTTAGCTCAGTTGTATTTAGGCAATGCTTCCGCTGTCCCACTTTTACGCTGTCATGGGGACAGTGGCTCACGGAGACCAGATACTATGGCAACACTCTTAGGTAACCATATACACTGTAAACACTCTTGGTCGTGTGTACAACACAATGAGTCTCCAAAGCAGTGATAAGAAACGGTAGCAGTTGTGATGCACCACAGAAGGTATTTTTTTTATTTTTTTATAATAATGAAATAACTCTATACCCATCCCATTTTTTTATAAATTCAATGCAGCCTTGTTAAACATAGGAGACTTCTTTCAAAAACATTAAAAACTTCTAACCAACTGCAACTGATAGTTAATGATATATGGATGTCATATTTGATTTGTAATAATGTTTTTAAACTTTATCCTAGGAATGCACAATATATCGGTGCGATTCATGATGCCTAATATCTGATTTTTTTTAAATGTATCTACTTATTTTAAGATTTAAATAATATAGCATTAATTGTTATTCTTTCATTTGTTTTCCTAACTGCATGGTATGGCTTTATAGGTTTTTGGCCATAACATGGAAATAATCATCAGCTTTTGGTATCCCTAGTTTATTATTTTTAATGACTGTCATACACACACATTGTAACACACTGACTGTTGAAATAATTTTCTGTGGTAATTGACAATGATGTCACAGATGCTGTAAATGGAGAATAACCCAGAATATTCCTTTAAGTTTTATTGTCATTTGTGAGTATGATGAAAAATTTGCTCCAGGACAGGGTGATGTAGTAATCATATACTGTACTTTGTCAACATTGTTGTCCTGAAGCACATATCCACCTATAACCACTTCATGATCCAGAGTAATCAGAAAGGCGATCGGAACGGTCAGTACAGAGCAAGCGGCTCGTGGTGTGAGATATTCAAGCAAGTGAGGGGCTTAGTGGAACAGGACACTGAAACCACCCAGGGAGAAATAGAGAGTTGTCTGTGCCTGACACTGTGACCTAAAGCTACGGGTCACGGTGCTAACTCAGATCGGCCGGTGAGGACACATGGGGTCCGGCTGTCATCTGACATCGAGATATCACGCTCAATAAAAAGAGTGGTTGAAAGAATGAGAGAGATAGAGAAACAGAAACCGAGGGCAAGGCGCTGTCAGATAGGGAAGGGGTGGTGCTTGATCCGGTTCTGGCTAGTTTAGTGCGTAATGCTGCCAGGGTGCCTGCGTTGGAGTAGTGCTGATGACTCATGTAGTCCTCATGCTCGGGCTGGTCTCTGGATGCTGAGCATGCATGTGGAAATGTGGGGAAACACAAGCTGTCGGTCTTGGTAGTGTGCCAGTGGCCACTCTAGTGTGCTCTGTGCCCTTGTTGACCAATTATACACCCTTTCTAGATATGTCTAGGTTATGCAAACTCTAAGAAACGCGGATTAATCAGTTGTTGTTGTTATTATAATTGCTTTTTTTGTATAAAAATCATTATGGATTATGAAACATTTGAAGCTTTTTCCAACATAATATGGCTGTCACTCTGATATTAACTGGGTTCTTTCATAAATCACCGTGAAATCAAAATTTACCCTGTTTACATTCATACCGTGTCTCTGGTTTAATTGTCATTCATTTTAATTCACTAGTGTCACAAGTTTTTTTGTAATGTGTAGTCAAAATAAAATAACTTGCTCTTCCTCTGAAACAGAGGTATTGTTTTAACAAATGCATTTAATGATTTAATGCATTACCAAGAGATTGCAATTTAAATATGAAATAAAATGTTGAAATCATGACACAAAAAGTCAAAATGAGTCCTAATTATAATGTAAAAGGTCAAAACTATGAGATAAAAAGTTGAAATTATGAGAGAAATAGGCGGAAATTATGTCGTAATTTTTGTAATCATTTTGACTTTTTTATTTTTCATTATATTATTTTTGTCATAATATGTATCTCATAATTTTGACTTTTAAAGTAACAACTATTATTTACAAAAGCAAGATATTTTTCTCATGGTGAAAATAGGTTTCCATACATTCATTTTTTTTTGTCTGAAGTGAATTTTTTTTCTGTAATAATAATAATAATAGGAAAAATAATTATTCTTATTCAAATTAAAACCCATGTACATCAAGTAAAATGTAACTCTGGACAACAAAACCAGTCTTAAGTTGCTGGGGTGTATTTGTAGAAATTGCCAACAATACATTGTATGGGTCAGAATGATTGATTTTTCTCTTATGCCAAAACTATTAGGGTATTAAGTAAAAATCATGTCCCATAAAGATATTTTGTAAATTTACTACCATAAATATGTTATAACTTAATTTTTGATTAGTAAATGCTTTGCTAAGGACTTCATTTGGACAACCTTTAAAGGCAATTTTCTCAATATTGAGATTTTTAATTTTTTATTTGTTGCACCCTCAGATTACAGATTTTCAAATAGTTGTATCTCGGCCAAAAAACCATACATCATTGGAAAGCTTATTTATTCATCTTTCAGATTATGTATACATTTCAATAGAAATTGTGCTCCAGGGTCACACATAGTTTACATTTGGCAAATCATACAGGCTTTTGTTAATACACATCCTTTAATGAGGTTTAGGAATTTTGAATGGGATCAAATACATGTGTTAACCAGATTATTAAGATATTGTTCATGTTTGAGTAATACTACCTCCAGTGGCTTTTCTCTCCTAATATGGCCAGGATACTTCCGTTTCCGTAGCGATTTTGGCCTGAATCTCAGCCAGGCAAAGACAACAGAGGAATGGAAATGGTTTGTGGGCCAAGATTTAGCAGTACTGGCGGGCTACCAGCCATAGTGCCTTTGGTGTTAGATGCCTGTTTAATTGCTTTTTCTGAAGAAGCTGCCCTCCTGGGCTGATCAAACTCTGGTTTTACTGTTTATGAAGGGTCAGGTCAAGACATGACGAAGTAAATGACTGTTTAAAAAACTGTTAGACTCTTTGTCTTTTATTGTGAATACATGAAGCTCAGTGCCAAAAACTGTGATTGCAAAACACAGCACTTGAGTCCCGGAATCAGGCTGTCATAAAAGATGATTACCGTTAACCTCACATCTTCCTGTAAACGGCCTCCAGCAGACATGATTAAAAGGTGCTATTTGTGAGTCTGTGGACTAAGAAATGTTAGGATATTAGATCAAGCTGCATATTTGTGGGTTTGGATGACCTGTGGAGGCCTGTGGTTTGTATGGTTTTTAGTTCAGTTCTAATTTGTGTGTAGTATGACCTGTAATCTGTCTTATTTTAAATAATATCTCTTAAAGTTCAGATTTTTTTCACTGTCATTTTGGATGCAATACTTTGACAGTATGGTCAAATAATGCTGAATCTCTACACACTTATGCTAATGATACTATAGAAACAAGTTGAGTAATTCAACTGGAATCTCCTGCCACAGACATTCCCCTGTGGGAAGATTTGACTGCAATGCCCTGATGTCATTATACAACTCTTATTATAGCAACAGTGCTAATGCTTCTGAGAATTGTGCTAAATTATTCTTCGCAATGTGTGTGCTGCTGAGTATGCATGTCTATTTATATTATATTATAGTTTATTCGGTTACACTTTACACAATATGGCAACACAACATTGCAAATAAATGATAAAACATGGATTTTTAACATAAACAGACTTATGAAATTAAATATGCATGCATATTCAGGTTCAATATTATTGCTAATTTCTTCCATTTATTTAGCCAAAAAAAAATAATCAGTCTTCAAATTACAAACTGCAAAGATGGCTGACATTTCATATCGGAGTTCTTGTAGTGAATTAAATTAACAGAAATAAGTCTTGAACATTGATTATGCACTACAAAATAAAAAGACTAGGCCACTTTGTTTGTCTTGTTTCATACAGGCTAAAAATAAAATGATGATGACTGCATTACAACATTTGATCAATAATTCATTGTCAGAGTATAAAAATGTAATTAAGTTTGGTAATGTGCTATGCAGGTCTGCTTTAGCGTATCAAGTCATCTGCTCCAGAGACCAATGCTGTCATATCCGACAAGCTGAAGACTCTGGCCCCATGGTGCTTAGTTAAGCAAAGCATGCAGGAAGGGATGAAAACAAAGAACAACATTCTCTACTTCATACAGCACACTGAGGTAAATGCCATTTTTTGAAAACATTCACAGCTGCTTCCTTCGTTTTTGTACTATTCAGCAGCGGTTACATACAGTGAACACCGTGTCACTGTTTGTTTTGTTGCATGACGTCATTCTCTACAAAAATGAAAGCAACAAGCGACATTTATAAAATAGTAAATAATGAAGTCATGATTCCAGACACAATAAATCTGTGCAATTCAGCCACAACGAATGTTATTATCTGCTAACATGGCAATCCCCATCTCCAATTTGAACATTTATTGTGCTTGTCTGCGGATCGCATAACGTCATTGGAAACAGCTCCGTAAATAAAATGCCTTCATGTGTAAAACTACTTCATTTTCATCTTCTTTATTGCTCACAGTGTTTGCTTCTCATCTGCTTTGAAGTTTTATGGGCTTCAATATGGACAGCCAATAACAGACTGGCAATGTAATCAGAATCTGATGGATATTCTTCTCTATGAATTGAGTTTTAGAAGTTTTGATCTCTGTGAGTCATATTTAATAAGTTAGTTTATTTATTTACATGTTCTATTTATTTATATATCAATTTATTTATTTAAATAGATTTTTACATTTACTAATTGAAACACTTTGCAAAAATTTAGTTTATTAAAACCACCCTATTTACTGTATGATGTGCACAAATTTGTGTCAAATTCAAAGGAGCACAGTAATGTCTGTGTCAGTGGTAGGGAAAACTGGGTTTACACTTTTAATCAGCAACTGGCTCCAGGCGTGTGCAGGCGAGGGAACTACTACTCCTTCAGGCAGACCAGCTGACACGACCTTTGACCTGAGTTAAATTTAGTTTCCCTATTGTTAGGATTGATAAAGTACACTCAGCTTGTGTTAGAGAGGGCAGGACTAGAATCTCAATCCAATGCTTCCTTTACCCTGTCAAAAGGTCATATTGTGCTCTGTGTGCAAGACTCCGGAGAACTCTCTGCTTATATTTATGACATGTTCCTGGCGTCTCTTTCCACACATTTCCCATCCTCCTTGACTTCAGTCATAACTGTTATGCCAGCCTGAGAAAGACGGGTATCCTGTTTCGCAACACACTCACAATGGATGCCAAGTAACGGCATTCCACAAGATTATTGCAACAATGGCACATTTTTGGGTAGTCTCTGAAGGCCAAATAAAATGCCACTGCAGAACATGGTATTTTTTGGGGAGATTCCTTTGTCTGATTTGCTTGTTTTCCACCATGACGGTTCAAAGGGAATTGCTCTAAAGCAAACCAGACAGAGAATAAACAGTGCACAAGGATGTTTGTTGAGTTTTGTTTTTATGGAGTTTCTTAGAGCATGCAAAAATGTGTTCCTTGCTGTGTTATCTAAAAATAACCAGCGATTTAGCAATTATCAGATAAAGTGGAAAAGTGGCTATTTATAATTTTCACTGGAACGCCTTCTCATTTTAAAGTTCCCAGTCAGTTTAAACTTATCTTGCAATCGAGTAAAGCAGTTTTGAAGAGCGCTACTCTAGTTGAAAAGACACAATGTTGGGTTCTTTTCTCCATTTACAGGCAGCTGTTTAACTGCAGCCTAGACAATGTAATAATATAGACATTTGTTTCAAAGACTTGCATAAGTCTTTTAAAAATGCATATAATTAGGCCTATTACATCATCCATGGCATAGTTAGTAAATAATTGGTTAAACAGGTTAATACATTTTATAACACCCAATTAGAGCACCATTGTGATGACACAATAATTATTCAGAATTCTATGACAAGAGTTTTTGATTTTTTTGTCACGATACTACAGTACAGTAATTTATATTGTTTGCAGAGAATGTTATGTATTAATTGACCAATCAAATGATGGGGTCTGTCAGATTTAGGACTTAACATTTATGAAAGTGTCCTTGTTGAATAAACGAATGCAACAACAACAAAAACCTTTAGAATGGTAGGGTATGTTGTTGTTTTTTTCAGTGAGTGAGGTCATGTCATCTTGCGCAGGGCACCAGACTTTTTACCAGATTTTAGGTTTTCACATCTCCAAAATCCCGCATTCCTACAGAATCTCAATTAAAATATTTGATCTATTTCGTAAGGTAAGATCAGGCAGAAAAGAACTCCATAGGATGCAAATGTACCCCTATGTGATAACCCTTGCGCACTCGTGTCGTCAGCGCTCTCATCCATAATTAATGCTATTTCCAAAGATGCATGTTAGCTGCTAACGGGAAGGCGGTCCTCTGGGGTGGGAGCGGATGAAGTCATGTCCGTAAGCCTGCGCTGTCGCTCTATAAAAAGCTTGCCCTCGCTGTAAACTCCTCACTCGACTCACAGCCACCAAAGCGGCTCAGATCGGTCAAGTTGGCGACACCAAAGCTGCTAAACGACACCAAAGCCGCAAGATGTCGACCGACATGTACTCAGAATCTCGCCGGGTCTGCCCTTCCATCCACGGCAACAAGTTTGACACGGCGAACCGCAAGCGAGCGGCGGCCAACATCTTCGAGAGGGTCAACCAGGACGCGCTCATGAGACTCTTCCAGAAAACTGGAGACATGAAAGCCGAGGAGAGAGTGAGAAGCATCTTCTCCTTCGCGCACGACCCTGAAGAGACGGCCAAAGCTCTGATGGCTCTCAAGCAGAGGAAGAAGGACAAGTTCCTGCGGATCGTGGGGATTGTGCGACACTTTCTGAAGCTGCGTTGAGCGTCTTTACGCGTTGACCCGCGGTTGCATGGTCGTTCATTTCAGACTGCCGGTGACATTAACAACCTGGCGATAAAGGACACGTCCAGAGTGGTCGAGAAGGAACCACACCGAGATGAAGGAAAGCCTCGTAAATGACACGAGCCCTTTCGTGAAGGACGGGACTCGCAGTATCTGGAGCTGTGGAGGCGCTCAGTGTGAAGGAATCCCACGGCGCGCGCACGACGAGCCCCTCGTGCATCATAACGTGAAGACGCGCGAAAATGTCTCGTGAACTCTTTGCATTTTAAAAATGGACTTTATCACGAACTTCTGCACCTTATAGGTGTATTAGTAGGTGCACAAGAACTATGACTGGAGACAGAAGTTGTATTGCCTGAAAACTGCCTATAAACATTATGCCTTGTCTCTATGCCAGTTTAATATTGTGAAATGTGATAACACCCAACTGCCACTAATTTATTTGTCACAATGTTATAACTCCTGTTATGCATTTTTCTCAATATTATTTTAAATTGTTTGTATAATAAATTATTAACTAAACATTTGTACTCTCTTCTCTTTCTTGACTTCATATTCTTATAAAAAATAAAATGTAGAAATTTTGGGTTCTCCTGGACCAAATGGTCCCTAGAATTGATCCCATGTTTCACATTCTCAGAAAAAAAGGGTAAAAGATGTCACTGGGGCAGTACTCTTTCAAAAGGTCCTATTTATATTATTACGTTACTAATATGAACATGTAAGTTATCAATATGTACCCTTAGGGCTAAATAAGGTACAAAGATCAGTTTAATAGATACTGCCTTGTTTACAGTAGAAATGTTAAGGTAGTAGTTCAACAGAGTTTGATATTGCTGTTGTTTAATCTAAAAACTAGCTAGTTACAGCAAAGTGTAACCCACAAATCCATCAGTCATCCTGAGAGTTGTAAAAGATATTATCGCCAACAATAAAACGTTTATTAGCTCTCAGGGGTATTTGTTTTTAACTGACACTTTTTGGGCTGTTTGCAGGATAGTCACACCTGTCTCTCACCACTAGGTCTGGTGAGCTTTCATTCAGGCATGTCTCTTTGTTTTGCAGATGACCAGACCGGCGTGAACCAGTTTGTGGTTGATTCAGCCGTGTTTGTTAAAGGTGTATTACATTACCGTGGTGTGTAGATAAGAAGCTTTACCAATCTCTTTAGATCCTCCTCTGTGTCAGTTTTTTTTAAATATAGCGATAAGTAATTTTGTACATTCAGGTGTTTTGTCAGACTTTTGGCATGATTTAGGATTAGGGCTGGCAGAGGGAAGATCAGTGGATGCCTGTTAATCTTAATGCTCTGATCGGTCACTGTACTGGCTCAAACCAGTTCTGATGGGCTGGGAATGCGTCATGTGACATCTGACTACCTGGCGGTCATGTAAGGTCTAGACAACAGAGCCCAACACCTTACCTCTTCTTTATCGCTGCCAAGAGGGAATTTCCTATGTAGACATTCACCTGCCAAAGGTGACTATGGTAGACACACACACACACACACACACACACACACTTAAAAGTGATTGCTACAGTTTGTGTAAAGTGTGACTTATTATTAAAACCTTTGAACTAGAGCAGCTGTGGGAGTTCAGTAACACAATGAAATGCAACATGATATTGTTAAGACAGACGCTGCAATATGCTTAATGTTTGAGTTATTCTTTGTCAGCTTGCATCCAATTTTCCGTTCAAATTTTTTTTTTGTCTGTCAGCTTTCATTTCCGTGTTTTTTCCTTTTACGGTAACATGCTTGTTTAGGTCTACTATGGCTAAATATTTAAGCCAATTGTCCTGTCTGTCTTGCATGCTGTATGATATGCTTGACTCAGGATTGTCCACTCTCTCCCACCCTTTTCCTGTATTTCACTGTGTTCAGGGCAAGGGACTTTGAAGTGAACAGACTGCGTGGAAGCAATGTGTGTGTGTGTGTGTGTGTGTGTGTGTTTCTATAGCGACAGAAGGAGCAAGGTAGAACTGACAGCAAAGCTGCTTTTATCAGTTTACACAGGACTCAGGCCTCTCCGGTACAAACCGGTTCAGAGACTGACAACTAATAAAAGGAACCAAAACTGCTTGTGGTGTTGCATCAGAGTTAGCGAGGAGGAAAAGTTCATTTAGGCGAACAAGGAAATACATTATTGTGGCATGTGATGGACTTCTGAAATGGAGCCAGTGTTTTTTTTTTGTATTTTAGTCCAATATAAATTTATTCCACATGTTCATTTGGTGTTAGCTTGGTTTCCATATTGAAGGCATGTGGAACATACTAATGTTTATATTAACATACTTTATGCATTTAAACCAAATCACACCAAATTCTCAAGTTTATATGTATAAACCATTTTTTTAAAACTATAATAATAATACAATAACATTTTCTGTATAATTAATTTATAATTATTGATTTTACTATTCATATCCACTGTTGCTTGGTTATTTTTCTACATAATATTTTAAAATAATAGTCACCTACTTTTCCAAAATTAGCCAATTTTTTTAATACTTTTTTTAATGAGGTGGTTTTATGGTTTAATGATGGTGGTTCTTTAAAAAAATGCATCTGATCATCAATTATTTTACAATTAAATTCGATTTGGACATGATCTAAAATGGTGAATTTTAATTAGTCTGCACAATTACCACTAGTTTATTGTGTACTGTGTGAAAATAGGCATTTATTGTCCTTCAGGGTTTAATGTAATTCTGCACACATCATTTTGGCGCAGGTGTTTTTTCATATTATACCTTTAGGCTGAGAAATTAATATACGACTATAACATTAAAATTCATTCTTAACTTGGCATGCTATTGGTTATTTTTTGTTTTACAATAAACTGTCACAAAAGCAGAACCAGACAGCTTTTCAACGTAATCTCTCAAATGCTTGCGTAAACAAGTTTTCCTAGTTAGAAGTCTAGTTTCTCCACCCAACTCAGCTGCTGACAGACTAACTTCTCGACACGCGAATGCCCATTGTGACCAAGTTCCTCTATTTGCATCAAATAACCTATAATGACAGTGATAGGGAAACATCCACCACACTGTGGCCGTCCAACAAACGTCAGTCAGGATGAGAAATGACTGTTTTACAGGAAACAAGGGATTACAAGTGGGGCAGGCGTTAAGTGATGTGTTCAGACTGCTTTCCGCTACGCATGCGGACATAACTCTCTGTTTCCTAAATCACATACTTTATTTGTAAGTCACTTCAAGCCTAGATGGCGCTCGGTAGAGAGATGGCTCACAGTGGTGATGAAAAGCCCATTGTTACCAATGGATGAATTAATTCTTTGTGTTTGTTTGTTTGTGCATGTCTACATTTGTGCGTGTACGTCAGTATGGTACATTGCATCTGACCCCTACAGACCCGGCGTCACTCGAGACCAGCTATGCGGACTCATTGACGCATAGTCCACATCCCAACAAAATATGTGGGACATTTCAGCCATATTTCTGCAATTTCCTGTACACATATCTCCATCACTAGTGATGATTTGATGATGTTTGCTGTGGATAAAAAAAAAAAAATGCATACAAGACAATGTTTTTAAGAAAGAACGACAGTTTAAGTAAATTTAAATAACATTAACTACGCAGAGTTCATTATTAATCAGTATGAAGTCTTGTCTATGCATCTAAACTATACTGTTCAAAACTGGAGTCAGTAAGATTATTTTAAAGTGAGTAAAGACTTTTTCATTCTTAACATTTTCTGTTTCTAAATAAATTATGAACCTTCTAGCTGTTAAAGAATAATAAAAAAAACTGTTTCCCCAAAAAAATTCTTAAACTCAAAATCAGCATATCACAATGATTTCTGAAGCATCATGTGACAATGAAGACTGAGTAATGATGCTGAAAATTCAGCTTTGCCATCTCAGGAAGAAATAACATTTTAAAATAAAAAAAATTGGAAAACTGTTTTTCTAAATTGTAATAATTCGTATACATTTTTTTAACTATATTTTTAAAATGCAATAAATGCAGTCTAAGTGAGAATGAGATATTTCTTTAAAAAAAAAAAAATAAAAATCACTGATCCCATATTTTTCAATTATAGTGTCTTCAATGAATTTTATTACATGAGGCACAGATGATGGAAAATACTTACAGTATATTGTTATTTTAGAAAACATGCTTTACACACTATTTGACCATATGTTTTGTAATATTTGTTTACTTGTATTTTTGTCTGTTATGTTCTCTGAATTGTTTTTTAAAATCCACTGGAGAAAACACCCTTGTCACATCCATACAAAATGCCTCAGAAAATATGATCTGAGACAGAACATATAACAGAAACATGTTCTTCTAGTTCCTATCATTTTAATATAAGTTCAATGTTATATCTTCAGGTTGAGAAAAGAAAATATGCATGTAACATTGAAATTCATTCTTATCTTGCAAAGTTGTTGCTTTTTTTCTATTATGCAATATAAAATATTAAACTTATTTGACTATAAACAATAAAAAATATAGAAAAAAATGATGAATGTGACCCAACATAATGGATAAAACTTTTCTTCCGTTTTTGCTTACGCCCAACACCCAAAATCCTAAATCTAAGCTAAAATCCTAAATCTAAAACTGATCTAACATGATTTTATTTGTATGTTCCAGGACAATATGAAAGAAGGCCATTATTTGCCACATACAATTACATGTACATATATCGTACTATTACACTTTGCACTTTGACCTTGTGTTTCTGCAGGACCTCGGATACACTCAGTCATCAAATGTGTTCTCTCTGGAGGGGATCTCCCCTCTATTGTTCTTTGGCTGTCATGTGTGTTCTGGACAGAGGAGTGAAGCCTCTTCCTGTGTGGCTCTTTTGGCTGTCCCCGGGGCAGGGCGGCTGTCGTGGCCGGCAGACTCTCTGTCTCGCTGCAGTTCCACTGTCCGGCCTTGCTATTGTTCAAACCCTCCTCGCCTTTGTCCTGCTCCCCTCTCCACCTCGCTCTCCACTCCCAGCACCCTCCTTTTTCTCTGCAGGTGTTGAGAAGGAAGCCCCCTCGATACCACACAATGGCAGAACAACCCTCCTATTTATATATCCATTTCTCCGCTTATTTATTTATTCTCCTGGGTATTTTTGGAGTGCTGTTGATTATGATTTACTAATAATGGGCTGAAACTACTTTTTATAGTTTACTTAATATAGAGAGAGAGAGAGAAACTTTTTGTATACAGCCAATATTTTCTTTTTATAACCCTTTATTAACTCATTATTTCTAATTTATGTAGCTCTTTATTTCTTTTCAGTGTCTCTCCCTCATAGTCACTCTTCATGGAGAACTGAAGAAATCACCTGTGATGTAACAGCTCTTTATAATATTATTCATCTGCTTTACCCTTATTACACAGAATGAGGGAATGCAGTTAGAAACGTCACAGAGTGTTTCAGTGTTTCTTCGGGGCGAATGAGGTAACCGTCTGTTTCAAAACTGATGACAGGCTAAATGTCGTCAGACTGCTGTTGTGTTAATCTTTTAAAGACTTTTAAGCTTTAATCTTGTGTTTGTTAGCAAAGTGCACTGTGTCAAGCACACCGATATGAAGATGTGTGAACTATTGGATTCTTCACTATGCCTATAATGGAATAGACAGTTTATCTCGGCTTAGTTACAGAGAAGGTGTGGCTGGTGTTAAATGTAATGGATGGTTTAGGTTTTGGACAGCAATTGGGGGAATTTCAGAGCCTCTTAGGGATCTCAGTAACTTGCAATAGAATGCTGGTTAAATCACAGATGTCATCACTTTTACTTCACATCAGCGTTATACAAATTAGAGAGGCTGTCCATTGGCCCTTGTTGCGTGGCTGTGTTCAATGACACATTGAGCATCGTCTGAGGAACCTGGTAAATGCTGTGCTACTTATTTATCCACAGTAAATGATTTCACAGTACATCGTGTCTGCAGACATCTAAACATCTGAGGATGTAGCTTCAGAAAGGCCACTTAGGTGATTTATTGTGACCATATCATATACATTGTATAACATCTCATGCGAGTGCAAACCAAAACAAATGTACCTGCAATTAATAGTCATTTTGAACGAACATGAGGTGTTTTTTAAGCGACACCTGAAAACGAATCTCTTCCGTCATCATTTGACTTTTGATCTTAAAAAAAATCACTTCACTCTCTTTCCTTAACTTTCCTCTCTTTCCCTTAACCTCTCACTGTCTGGCTAGAATTTGCTCTGAACAATGCCTAGAAATTTATATTATAAGCACTTCCTGTGTCTGTTTGCCTCTTTATAATGTATCGCTTATTGTATTCCTCAATTGTAAGTCGCGTTGGATAAGTGTCTGCTAAATGAATAAATGTAAATGTTTTTTCTGAAGAGCTTTTTTATTTTATTTTAATAAAGCAGATGTTAAATAAAAAATTAGATTTTTGTAAAATTATTTTGGTAACACTTTACAATAAGTTTCCATTTGTCAACATACAGAATTGAAATCAAATGTTGTGTCCTTAGACCTGAGCTAACTAAAAATGAACAGGGTTTTTTTCTATTAACTAACGTTAACAAAGATTACTAAATGGTGTAACAAATGCATTACTTATTGTTAGTTAATGGAATTCAAATTCTTAACCTTTAATATGTAAATGTGAAATATATAAATACTTTCCCTTTATGTACTTCAGAATCAAGATCTTGGCTAATACAAAGCTATTTCATTATTTAAGGTGGGACTGCTCTCTGAAGAGTTTAATACAGGACAACAATAAGGGAAGCAGATGCTGACAAGATCCTTATGTACAGTGTTTGAACTTACAACGACTGGGCAGGAAGTGAAAGGAGCCTGGCGTTGTCACCTTATTCCAGTCGAGTCTTACGCCACTCTGAGGCCCTGCAAATGCTCTAAACTTCCTATACATGATGCTATCGCACAGTCATGGGGAGAACTCATTGTTGTAGACTCAGTAAGAAAAGCTTTCTTAAATTGTCAGCTATTGTGAGCCTGCCTTTGTGAAGTACTCGGCCGTTTGCTCAGTGCGCCTTCGGAAAGATTTAATCAGTGTTGATACTGATTCTGACTCTATAAACTCTCACTCCCTTCAGTTTCCAGAATCTTTTGTCTGTGTTTGCAAGCTGTTTTTGCCATTTTATATAACTTGTGATATATTTTAAGAAATATTATGGGGGTCTTTTGTATTTTCTTTCTTTGACTCCTTTGCTCATTCCATTATCGCTGCTTCTGTACTTGGGTCTAAAGAAGAGAGTGGGAGGAGGGAAAGGAGAAATCAGTAAGAGCAGGAGAATGAATGCAAAAGATGAGATGGATGCTGTAGTAGTTTGGGTGGTGATGGTGAGGTATCTGGCAGGACAAGGAGGTCACATGATGGGAGTGTGACCACTGCAGTGGGGAGGATTAGACTGGGTAACCAATGGGAAGTGAACCAGGTCACATCAGGGGCACACATAAAACAATGTGACCTAAATTGGCACCAGCTGACAAAATTATTGTATTTATTACTGGAATAGAACATCTTGAAGCCATAACAGACAGGTCAAATTAGATTACGGTTTCAAACAATACAGGCCCGCTGTTTGACATTACTGTGAAGGCTAACGTCTGGATAAAAATAGGAGAGATTAAAACGATCATATGCATTTTATTCCTTGACTTTGTGTTCCTGTAGCTCAGACAGAAGAGCAGTGCACTGAACAATGCCGAAGTCATGGGTTCATTTCCCATGGAATGCAATAACTGATAAAATGTTTGCTTTGAATGCAGTCCGAGTTGCAATTGCAGTCTCCAATTTACATGCATCTGTCAAATACATGTGAATTTTGTTTCTTTTGCTAAAACAGTAGATCATGGGTTCGATTATCAGGGAATGCATGAACTGAAAAGTATATGCATGTCCCTTTGATTGAAAGCATCTGCACAAAAATCTGTGTGGTTATAATATAAAGGAATTCTCTGTATAGGTTTTGACAGGTGTTTTGACTATATTTTTTAATTATGTATTGCATTGTGTTTTAGAGTTAAAGGAAATGGGAAATATATATATATATATATATATATATATATATATATTAATAACTGTAAAAATAATACTGACGTTATAATGTATTATATTAGTTAAAAAATGAGTAGATGTACTAAAAGTGTAAAAGGGAGTTGAGGATTTCACACGTATTCAATTCTCTTTATTTTTTAACTAAATAAACAGTGTCACTCTCTTAGTTGTCGTTCATAATAACAGCACTGATTACATTAAGTCTTCAGTGCCTTGTTTCAGTATACTTTCTGTTTAGTGATTGGGAGGGGTTCCAGCATAACAAAACCTCTATTATAATACCTAACATCAACAGAAAAGACCCCACTGAAATGATGAAAACAACAGACGCAGCCCCAACCACTCAGTGACGCTTCTTGAAGCCATCTGAGATCCAAGACATCTGGCTGTGTTTTTCTAAGCAGCAGTCATAGTATAAGTGAGTGCATGCGCTCTGGGCCAGCAAAAGAACCAGTCTCAAACCTGTTCAGCTTAACGATAGCCAGGTCAGTCCGGCAAGAGTAGAAGGGAGAGGACACGGGCTCAATGCTGCTGCCGCCTGGTCTCTAAATCCATTAAGCAGCTCAGCTGTCCGAGCCGTGCTCTAACTCCACTTCACACCCAACCTGTGCTGCGCTGTGCATGTTAAATAACAGCACACAAACCAGCTGCTTTTCATACTTTTGACAAGCCGGTTTAATGTAACACACCTGAATGAGGAAAATAATGAAATCTGTTATATCTAAAGGTAAATTGAAACAGTCCAGCTTGTAGATTTCCTCCAATCCCCGCTATGCTTGGGAAATCTGCTTGTGACTTAAGCTTTAGGCCATCTAAACACTCATCCTTACCTCAGGCTTTCTCCTATTCCTACTGGAATCTGATTAGCAGGTTTGGAATAACCTCTCTGACTTTAAAAGACACTTTAGTAATAATTAGTATTATTAATTATCGGATGAGAACAAAACTCAAACTAAATAGAGATGCATAATGACACGGAATGGACTTTTTGATTTAGTGAAGTTTACAATTTTGACACTGTTATTGAACTGAGCTGAATCAACACTGAACTTACTCGAGTTTAATATCGACACTACTGTCTTCAGTAGAGCTGTTTAAAGCAGAATTCTGAATCAATGCTAACCTGACTAGAGCTGAATACTAACACTATTGTCTTGATTGAGCTGCTTTATGGCAGAATTCAGATTTGTCTCATATAAAGTTGGAAATGGTTATGCAAAGAAGAACAAGCGCAACATTTAATACGATTTACTACTAAATTGAGATTAATGGTTGATAGATAAACATATTAATTTACTTAAAGTTAATTAAGTTGGATCGGAGGGACAATCTCTTAACTCTGTCTTGCCCCACATTAGTTCTTTCCTAAACATGCATTTGTATCATAGATCTCAAAATATGTTGGTCCACAGAACTTTAAGATCTTTCTCCATTACAAAAACAACATAAAAAATGTTAATGTGATAAACTGGACTCCACACAATCTTGAGCTAAGTGTTCTAAATCACCCCAAGCCCTTCAGAGAGCAAGTAAAGAAAGTTTGTTTAACAAAAGTGTGTGGCTCTGATCCAGTAGGGGCCAAAAATAGTGTCTTTAGATTATTTATCAAACTGTTCATCTGGTTTGTATAGCCTATCCAACTGAATGTGCCAAAATCACAAGTGCTATTTGTTTATGCAGACTTTGTAGAAGGCCAGCCAGGCACGTGCAAGCATCTGCTAAGAACTTGTGTGTGTGTGTGTGTGTGTGTGTGTGTGTGTGTGTGTGTGTGTGTGTGTGTGTGTGTGTGTGTGTGTGTGTGTGTGTGTGTGTGTGTGTGTGTGTGTGTGTGTGTGTGTGTGTGTGTGTGTGTGTGTGTGTGAATAGGAGAAAGAAAGAATAAGCATACTTAGCTCAGGTTAGGCATGTGCTTCCTAAATGTGTTTTTGTTGACCTGTAAAAGAGTGTACACAAACAGAAGAGAAAGAAGGGAAGTCGTTCATTTTGCAGGCCGTCTAAAATAAAGCTGATCTTTCACCTAATTGGCATGAATCCTTAGTCTGAATGCTCATTAGTGTTTTTGTGTCATTGTCAATCAGTGTTGACCATTGCAGCATTCTGTTCTTTTGTTCGGCTATTCTGTGCAGACGTACATGTTCTGACTGCAAAAAAAATGGAAGAACACTTGTTGCTTCTTGACTCCTTTTGGGAAATGGTCAGGGGAGCCATCTAGTGGATGATCAGAACTATTTTACATCAATATGTACAGCATATTATATGAAACAATGTTTACCTATTTGATGTACACTTTCAAAAATGATAACTGATAAATATGCTGCAGTACAGAGGCAGTATTCTCCATTAGTATTTTTGAAGCTCTTTTATTGTATAAACAAGAGAAACTCCTTTTTGTGGTTATAAAATAATAATTGTATAAAATCTGAATTAGGTGTAAATTTCCTTTTCACAAGATTTCTGACTAGAATTGATATCAATGCACTTTATGTGCTAAACAGGTGTTGATGTGATGCACATGTTTGTGATAGGCTACTACCATCTTGTGGTGAAGTTGTGTCAGATCAAGGGTCAGGGTTTAGCTGGTAACCATGCTCCAGTTAAATTAGGCTTTACATTTAGATTATAACAAATATATGTCCTAAGAAACAGAAAAGTTTTTAAATTGCCATTTCATGGCAAAACTTGAGAGAACTTTTGAAGGCACCATGGACAAACTCTATCCTAAATTTAATGATGATCCCTTATTCATAGAACTGAAATAACTGGTTGCTAAAATAAAACGAAGGCTGATTGACAGGGATGTCAAGGTTCGGCTTTTTAGCATTTCCTTGTCAGCCCATGAAAAGTGAAAAAAGTGAAAAGACTTTTTTATGATTGAAATAACAATTTTGCTTATTATAGCGTCACCTAGTGTCCGGAAAATGTGTATGCACCCACTTGCGTATCAAAGCTTGAGTATGGCGTGGGAGTTAGGACCATCCTACCCAGTTTGCATCTCTGACTCTGTGCTTTACATGCTGTGACGCCCTCAGACATTTTTAGGACAGAAAACAAGACGATGATGAAGGTCAGTAGTCACTTAACATTTAATGTCAAAAATCCAGTCCACACATTAGAGTAACATGAAGAGAAGTTTTATCCATCTTTCAGTTTGACCTTAGCTCACTTCCAGCACTGCAGTAATGCAGCTCTTCAACCCCCAGTCCATCTGTCTCCTACCATTAACCTCAGCTTTATTTTGCCCTCAGCAAACGAGACATAATTGTACATCCTCCCCCTGGTTCGGGTCACCTAATCAGGGCAGCACTCTAAAACCTCCCACATCTTCACATCTCATTCTCTCTCTGCACAAAACAAGTGAGATGACATGACTGCATAAGTGGCCAAATTACAACAATCAATGACTGAACAGCAATGGAAGAATTACGCTGTGACTTTGAAGGGTTGTCTTTTTAGTGCCTCTAGCTCAGACAACCAAAACCAATGGTTCTCGACAGTTTTGCTTCACGACCCAGACTTTATATTTGACAAACTATGTGTTTAATAATCTGGGTTGTTATATTTTCTTTTCAACCTTGCTTATTTTTATTCATGGTTTTTAAGGATTAAGATGATGTCACACTAGTTTCTAGGTTTGGGGTCAGTATGATTTAATTTATTTTTTTTAAATAAATTAATACTTTTATTCAGCAAGGATGCATTGAATTGATCAAATGCATGTTACAAAAATGCTACTTCAAAATAATAACAATAATAAATAAATAAATGCAGCTTTTTTGAACTTTCTATTCATCAAAAATTCCAGAAAAAGAAAAAAGTGTTGCATAGTTTCCACACAAAAAAATATTAAAGTAGTAGTCAACATTGACTATATAGCAAGAAAACAGCATATTAGAAAGATTTCTGAAGGATCACTGAAGACTCGAGTATTGCCCGTTGAAAATTCAGCTTTGTCATCAAAGGCATAGATGACATTTTAAAATGATTTTAAGTTGTAAGAATATTTCAAAATATTCTTGTTTTTACTGTATTGTCAAACAAATAAATGCAGACTGGGTGCATATAAGAGACTTCTCACACATAAGAGACAGCATTAAAAACTGTACAAGTCCCAAAACATTATGGTGTAGTATACATTATAATCATTACAGTAAACATAGTAGTGTAGTAATGAGCATTTAACATTGTGTCGTCCAGTTAGAACTGACCTGAAGCCTGATTTGATATATTATATATATATAATACTGTTTTGATATAGTGACATATTATAGACTTCAATTAAATGAATCAAATGCAAACGAATGACCATGCACTTCAACAAGTGCAACAAGGTCCACGTGTAATCTCCAGGGCCTGCTAAATACATAAATGTAAGCCAGCCGGCATAGAGAATGCATGCATCTGAGAGTGGTACAGCAGTAAATGGCATGCATACAGTATGCACAGTAACTGTAGTGTATTTTTTGAGGAGGAGCTTGCTTTAAAACATGAAACTCAATCAAACCTTGCACAGGGACGTGAGGCAAATGTAAAATGGGCTGCATTTAAAGGAACTGTAAATGTATTCATTCACCTCTTCATTAGTGTAACTTCCTTCTTGATCGTCACTTCTGCTGGTAAAATGTGTTTAGGTTTGGAGAAGAACGAAGTTTACACTTAGTCTTGAGGGGTAATGTTTCAGATAATAATCTAGTCTCCTGCTGATTAATTATAACAGTAATTAATCTGTACATTAGTTTAACTTTTCTTATTTTCTCTCTTGATCTTCAATTCTGCCTATTAAAATACCATTGCACAGGCAGGCAGATGAAGACTTTGTTCAGTTTGCATAGTGCTGGGGGATAATGTTTCAGATAATAATCTAGTCTCCCGTTGATTAATTATAAAAATAAGAGGATTTAGTTTCAGACGCAGAATACCAGGATAAGGTCGAAAGGAGGTCTCAAGTTCTTTCTCTGCAGTGTTAATGCTGGGAATAGCTTTAAAAAAAATAAACAAATAACTGAGAATATCATTGCCTCAAGTTAGATTTAAGCTTGTGGTAATCATGCTTGAAACTTCTGTTTACCAGTAATAATTGAACGAGAATGTTTGATTTGTATTTTTGCCCCAAACAAGTCCAAATTCAGATAGTATCTGCTTGTAACCTCAGAAACAGGACAGGAATTGGCTATTGGGTTTCTGAGAGCTGAAGAAATGTCAGGTCAGTACATAGTTACTAGCAGTGTGTAACATTGTAGTTGTCTTCTCATTCCCTTCCTGTCTCAGTTTCACACCGTCTCACTATGTATTTCCAACATGCCTGTGACAGTAGCTGCATTACCTCTAAGTCATCATCCCAGGAATAGCAAACAAAGTGTTGACACAAAATCATTACAGAAGCACTGTTTGCTTGTTCCTCTCCTGTGTATCAGTTGGTGGTAAAATTTCAGGCAGCCCAGAGGCAACAACAAACAAATAGTCAAAACAGCAAGTCTCAGAGGACGAGAAAGCAATGTCTAAAATCATCACCTTTCACTTGTACACTACTTTTACTCACTGTGTGACAGCCATGTGCAATATATTATTCATGATCTGTCTGTCTGAGAGATGCCTTGTTTTGTGTGGCTTTCATAGCTAGTGGTACAAACAAATCAGTACCCTACGGTATAATTTATTACTCTTATTCAGTTTGTGACAGTGAGACACTTTGTTTAGAAGAGCAAATATTCATACTTATTTCAGAAGCATCGCAGACAGTTGTTAAATATTATGTGCAGTTGCTACAGTTTTATATTTTGATATTCTGAAACAACACAGGTGCTGGCGTTAAGTTTATTTAGCACAGATGTCTCAGTTTAATGAAGATGACTTTTTGATATTAATATTATATGTGCCTTACATTAGCTTAAATGAACACAGCCTAAACATCTTTTAATATACTGTGGCATATTAACAAGCTTTTTTGGATCATAATGAAAGTTAAGATTAGTATCACATTCTCTGAAGATCCTGTGGTGCTTACACTGTATGTGGTGTTAAAACAACTCTGTGCCTGTCTTTCAGCTTTTGACATGCAACATTTGATTTTCTGTAGTAAAACGGGCTACATTGATGAATAGCCTTAGCATGCCGGTATGGCAGTGTCAAAGGTCTTCCATCATAGTTTTTTGACCTCTTGACTGACAGCAAAACTTTTCAGCAGATCAATACTTTGTCGTTGTATTTATCCTTGTCACTGCAGAAAATACATGCTGTGACACAGTATATGAGTCAGTGACCCACATTTGTATTCAAGAGAATGAAGTGCACATTATGGCCAATTCAAAATGTTGTTAGAAATAAATGTGAGCGTCCCAAAAAGCATCATAAACTGTGGCACAGAGAAGAAAGTAATTAGAGTAGATTTGAAGTCAAAATATATCTGAATAAATTAGCTTACTATGAAGATGTGCTGAAACAGTCTGTACTGTACAGGAGTAGTTACAATGTAAGGGGTAGGTCACCCGAAAACCACTATGAGCATCTTTATTTTCCTACATTGATCAGATTTTCTTTTATGTTCAACAGAAGAAAGAAACACATACAGGATTGGAACAACTTGAGGATGAGTAAAGGATGACAGAATTGTATTTTTTTCTCTCTTTTTTGTGGCTTTGACTTACTCGGTACTGACCAAGATTTTACAGCAAAAAATAAAAATTCACTACTGCTACTGAATGACTATTCTGTCAGTAAACAATTTATACATTTAATAATAATTTAATCATAATGATAATAATAATAATTATTATTATTATTTCATTATATATCCCTCATTCCTTCTTTCCTTCCTATTTATTCTATTCCATTTTATTGTATTCTGTTCTGTATTATTTTATTTTATTCCATTCTGTTCGACTTTATTTTATTCAATAATCCAAGCAAAATTGCAACTAAACCTGACAGACTGTGATCATAATGCATTCTTGTCACATTGGAAGGAGCAGCTTTAAAAAATTCAATAAAATCATATGACAGAATTTTAGTACAAAAACTGTAACTGACTGATCAAATTTTTCTTTCTTTCCTTCCTTTCCTTCTTCTTCTTTCTTCTCCTTCCTTCCTTCCTTCCTTCCTTCCTTCCTCTCTTCTTCCTTCCTTCCTTCCTTCCTTCCTTCCTTCCTTTCCTTCTTCCTTCCTTCCTTCCTTCTCTCCTTCCTTCTTCTTCCTTCTTCTTCCTTCCTTCCTTCCTTCCTTCCTTTCTTTCTTCCTTCCTTCTTCCTTCCTTTCTTTCCTTCCTTCCTTTCTCTCTCTTCCTTCCTTTCTCTCTTCCTTCCTTCCTTTCTTCCTTCCTTCCTTCCTTCCTCTCTCTTCCTTCCTTCCTTTCTCTCTTCCTTCCTTCCTTCCTTCCTTTCTCTCTTCCTTCCTTCCTTCCTTTCTCTCTTCCTTCCTTCCTTTCTCTCTTCCTTCCTTCCTTCCTTCCTTCCTTCCTTCCTTCCTTCCTCTCTCTTCCTTCCTTCCTTTCCTTTCTCTCTTCCTTCCTTCCTTCCTTTCCTTCCTTCCTTCTCTCTTCCTTCCTTCCTCTCTTTCCTCTCTTCCTTCCTTCCTTTCTCTCTTCCTTCCTTTCTTCTCTTCCTTCCTTCCTTCCTTCCTCCTTCCTTCTTCCTTCCTTCCTTTCCTTCCTTCCTTCTCTTCCTTCCTTCCCTTCTCTCTTCCTTCCTTCCTTCCTTCCTCCTTCCTTCCTTCCTTCCTTCCTTTCTCTCTTCCTTCCTTTATATTTTATTTTATATTATTTGATAATAAATAATAACTTTAGTATAATAATATTACAAAAATCATTCAACTTAACTGTGAAATATTTTTGGAAGTTGAATTTAAAATCCACTTGGCTCAAAAGTCAGTTTGAGAAGGCACGATGTTCTGGCCTGCTGGCACTTTTGGAGTTATTGTAAAATACTCTGTTCAATGGGTTCCACTGAGAATAATGTGCAGAGCAGCCAGATGGGGCCCTACAGCACATAAATCAAGATTAATGGCCATGCACTATTGACTGCCAGATCCATCCATTATTTACATTCTGAAAAGCCACAAATCAATTGTTTCTATGTAGGGGGAGGGAAGATGCTAACACACCACACAAGCTTTTTATTCCTTTTGGATGTCTAACGTTTCGACAAGATTTATTTACAGGATGCATAACATGACAGGAGTTCTGCTCCTTTGCAGCAGAAAAAGAGATAAGAAACCCTTTCGCTGCTTGTTATAATGTGTCTCTCTCAAACTCTGCAATTGTGCAGGAGCTTTTTCTACTCCATCTAATCTTAATCTTTAGGAAATGTATGAGTGTACATTGTTGTAATTGGATTAATCTGGTCATATTAAAGAATTTTGACATAAATAAAAGGTAAAAATCTAAATATTTTTTACAGTACATAGTTACTTGCTGAAAATATGAAAATTTCAATTACCTTTTAAAGGTAAATGGATTTATGTATGATATTGTGTATGTGCACCTGTAAATCTCTAATGCTGTGCTTGGACCATAGTTAATCAGTTATTTTAAAACCAATGATCCTGTGTTATAGATTTTATAGCCCAGCAAACTGCACTTAATCGCTCTCATGGCCATTTAAATCATTAATTCTGACTGTGGTGTGCTGTGTAAAACAAAACCATCTGAAGAGAGAATGTTTACCATGCAATCAAAGGCAGAAATTGCTATTCCCAGAACTACGAGTCATGCAAAAGTGAAAGAAAAAAAAACTGTGTGGACCAACACTTATGATTTTGCTCTGCCATCTCATTTAGCACGCATTTCCTCTTCGCTGCTAGATTATGCTGAATCTTCATAACTTGATTAGGATTCATGTGACACAACATTTCTCATCTTGATCTGCACTGCAGTTGCTCTGCCTTTCTTCTTCTCTCGCTGCAACTATTAATTTCACATTCCGAGTAGATAAAAAAAACCTAGTACCACCAATCATTATGCTTGTAAAGTACTATTTTTGAAAAATTGTAATGGTCAAACAACCAAATAAAATGGAGTATCTCTCCTCTACTCAGTAATGCGTGTGACTAGTTAGTGATCAAACACATAGCTAGAAATAAAACTGGACTGTTTCTCATTGAATATGCAGTCCTCAGGAATATATAATCAGGGGGGCTACTGGCATCAAAGTGGGGTCTGACTGAACATTCTCTTTAATGTCTGTTTGTAATGCGCTTGCATGGACGTTGAAGATTGACTTCATGTCATTAGCTGATGCATATTTCCCTGTTTGTTATTTTTCTAACATTGAGAACTGCTCTCACTTCAACTTCCTATTCATCTTGCAGATAATATTCAACATTTAAACAGCAAATTTCTCAAAAAAGACTAGCTTCGATAAGGCTGGCTTGTGCTAGTGATTGCTGGTCCTGTGTTGGTCTATTCATAGCTGGTTGACCAAGGAAATCTTGCTAGTTAAGTTGATTAAACCGCTTGTGGAGACATCAGCACACCAGCATCAAGTAACGGTCTTTTTTTCTGATGGTCATCGGTCTCCTTTGCCTTCATGTTCTTGGGGATTGAATTTAAATGCTGTTTCCTTTTATTAATTTCCCCCTCAGCATGTATAATTTTATTTCAATTACTTAGGCTTTGAGATCAATGGAAAGGTGTTTTAAGTTGCAGCCTTTGAAGTGAGAGCTCAGAAATGTGGGTATCAGCGCAGTCCCGCTAGAATTGAATAACCCCACCCCTTCCTGCAAGAGAGAAATGAAAAAAACATCGGCCTAGAATAATGGAGCACCACTGCAGGGATCTTTGAGACTCAACATACTGTACCCGAAGACTAACAGCACAGCAGAATATGACTTTACATTCAATCTCTCACAGAAAAACGGATTGTTTCTGCTTTGCCTTACTTTGAATACTGTTTGCTTGCATTTTATTTTGGCCTTAAATGCACTTCATTTAAATTAGATTTAGGCTATTTTTATTTCAGTTTGGACACACACAATGTTTGTGTGTCTCTTGTATTTCACACTTCATCTTCCCTGTTCTTTGTTAAAAAGCAATGCTAAATTGTAAAACAGTTATGGTACTTTAAAATTCGGTTAACATTAATGCATTAGGTCTCATGAACTGAAAATGAACAATACTTTTACAGCATTTATTAATCTTGATGTTAATTGTACATATACTATTCATATACTAATGTTTTCATGTTATATAAATAAGAATAACATAATTAATTAACATTATTGTAAAGTGCTACCCATTGACTTATTTTTGTTAAATAAGTATTGTATTTGAAATCCTGATGGTGTCTGTTTAGTTGATAGTGTCACCTTCCTGGTCTATATAAAACACTGTTATAAAGCGACATTGTTTAAAAGAAAACATTTAAGGTTTAAGACTGAAACTGGATGAGGAAGTGAGGGGTTGTAGGTAATGGAACTTTAACGGGACCTCTTCAGGCGTGACGTTTTAAAGGTCAGTGCAAGCGCATTGTAAAGTCCCTGAAGATTTTCCATGCTCAGAGACAAAGACAGGCATTTATATTACTATATACAATTCTGAGAGCACATGCTTATCTGTAAAAAATGTATTTGAGAAAAACCTGCTCTTGAACCAATCACAATAACCAAACCCCTGCTCCACCTCACCAAATCATGTTTTCCAAAAGATAACCTTGCCCACAGTTCACAGACAAAATTACATTCACACCAGCAGGAGGATAGTACTTTGTCACAGCAAAGAAACATTTACGTGAATCAATATCATTTCTGCACTCTAGTTTAAGAGTTTAGTAGGGTTTCCTCTGCTCTCCACTTAACCAAATGCTGATTTATTAGCACAATATTTGGCACTGAGGTCACACGGGGAGAGATTAACCCCACATCTACTTTTGTTGCATGATGACAAAGATTGTATCCCTAACATCTGACGATTCTGACAAAAGCCTCTTCTTTCCTTTATAGTTTGCTGATTACATTTGTAGAAAAAAGGGGTTTTGTTGTGAAAGGGAAAAGTATATAAATTCATAAATTATTTCTAATTCCTTCATGGTGGATAATTTAATGTAGAGAGACTAATACAGGGGTGTCAAGTTCAGTTCCTGGAGGGCCACTGTCCTGTAGAGTTTGGCTCCAAGTTAAAACCCATCTGAACTAGCTAATCAAAGTCTTTAGGATTATTAGAAACATCCAGGCAGGTGTTTTGGAGCTGGTTGGAGCTACTCTCTGCAGGACAGTGGCCCTCCAGGACCTTTGACATGTGTTGTGGTCTAATAAATAAAAATGATTCTAATTGTAACTGTGAAAGACTGTAATGCTGGAGTTCCCTAACAATATATGGTGAAAAACTGCATAGATCTTACATGTAATGTCATTTTACAGTAAAATGCTGTTAAATATACAGTTTGTGGAAGTGAAAAAACAAGTCGTCTAATAATGTACCATTTAAATAAAGGTGATCTCACATTCCCAGAAACTCCTCTGTGACAGCTAATTGTGTTTCTTAATAGTTTTTGTTATCAGTTATGTATGTGAGGACTTTATATTACAGTTCATGTTGTTTTTTAATTCATGTTTATGGCATTATTAGTGTCATGTGTTACCATGATGGTGTTTTGTATTTGTGTGTTTGACACTGTGAACCATCTTATGATGAACTTTGCTTCACCGTGTTGTTTCTCTTTACTATCCGTGTTATTATGGTGGTTGTCAGTATATGTTAATGTTACAAAATAGAATTTTGAAGCAGTGTGGCCTTCCTAAGCAGAAAATGACTTATCATTATAATTTTTTTTACCATAAAATGTATAACGTTTGTAAATATTAAAATTTGTGCAGCTTTTTTTATTTTTATTTTATTTAGTCATTTAGCAGGCGCTTTTATCCAAAGCGACTTACAAATGAGGACATTATAGAAGCAATCAAAACCAACAAAAGAGCAACAACTTACAAGTCCTGCTTAGCCTAACGCATATTAACAGTTATTCTGGCAACCACAGCTGCCAGTTTTTTTTTCTCCCTTAAAAAAACTGTATTTATTTGATAGTGTCATGTACATTAAATAAGCTATTTTGGCATCATTGTTGAAGTTTTTTTAAAGGACAAAAAAAATCCATTATGGCCCAGACTCCTAGTGTGAAACTGATAACAAAAACAGCAGTGGGCCAGTCTCTCCAGGCGTGCTGGTTCCAGCACGAGCGATCTGCATGCTCTGTATACTAATCCATCACAGTTACCTCTCAGAGTGGAGTTTAAGTGTGTGGATCAGCTGAGCCATGCCCTCCATACAGTCTGCTTGTATAGGTCATCATGAATGTTTGATGCAATTATCTGTCAGCAGGAAGGAACTGGGGTGCAGGGAATGATCAAATCCCAAATGTCAAGTGATTCCACTGTGAGAAGAGCCTGCACAGAGAAGCAAAAGCTCCCCTATGAGGCCTCCGGAGAGAACCTGTCACCTTTCCAACAAGTTTTAATTCACACCAGAAGTGCATTGTTACTGAAAGCAGGAAAAGTCAAGCTAGGCTAAGAAAGAAAGAGGTTTGATTATTTACATCACCGTATTTGCTTTTTGTGGTATCCTGTTCCACACGCTGCCAGTCAGTGAAATCTAGTGCTCGGACAAGATATAAACATCCAATTTGTTTCATAATGTGTTTTAAAGGGTGATTTATACTGTAGTAATTGCTGAATCACTCAGCTGCTGTCAGCTGATGGGTCTGTGTTCAGCACTGATTGATCTCAAATATGATTAATGGAATTGTCTGCTTCCAAATAAAGTGTCTCTCTAGCTTCATCTCATTTATCATCACTCTGCACTGCTTCTTCTAAACTGCCAGAAGTTGAGAACAGTGCCTGTGAACTCTCTGCCATAAATCAGCTTGTGTTTACATTGGCCAGATGAGTCATTTTAAATAAGTAGATATTTACTGGAACATTAATTGGTTTTAGTCACAAAGTAAAATGTGGTGAAAATCATCACAGTGACATCCATAAAAAACAACATTATCTTAATCACTGGCAATAAAGTTTAGTACATGGGTGCACTCTGATGATGTAGGACTGATTATATATTATTTGTCTCTTTCTTTCTAAATATATATTATTTGACTCTTTCTTCAGCTCTGTCTCATCACACATAGAACAGTATTTGAAACTGCAGTCAGGGGAAAACCCCACCAATGTCAGATCACCACCACAATGACATACACTAGCTTCCTGGCATTATACTCATTATAACAGTCTTTTGACACAGTCTTTCTGACACAAAGCTGCCTGACGGGCTGTGCAAAGGAAAGGCTGACGTAAATGTCATTCAGAACAATTACTGAAACGACCATCATGTCAAATAGAGCTAGGAGTGGCTGAGTGGCCCTGACCAGCATTGCATAACAGCATCCTAAGGCCAAAAGCTCTTTTAATGTTTGGAAAAAAAGAGAGAAGAAAATATAAGGAAATGGGAAATCTTCTATTTATTTTTTTTGAAGATAGATTTCTTAGTTTTCTTTATTTAGGAAATTAAATAGTAAATAATTGATTGATTGATGTTTGAAACCAACAAACATAAATCACAAATCTAGTATTTGTGCAGTGGTATTTTCTCCCTTATAATCTGCCTTCTTAAGGATTATTGGCATCAAATCATTTGAAAACCCCTATCTTAATTGTTTCTGATCAGTTCTTATGTTTTTTTTTAAACAGCAGGTATAATCGTACATTAACGATACATTGTAACTTGACACTGTCCGACCATTCAGCTGAATCTGATATTTAGTTTCAACCGCAATTAGATCCAGCAACAGGTTCTATATGAACCTGGGCTTCAGCCATGTAATGTAGCTAAGTTAATAATGGTCAGTGCTCATCTTGTCTCCTCTCACATCTAAAGACCACATGATACTTGACAGGGTCTGTTCAAGGGTCCAATTGCTCATATCAGCTATCCAGCACGCCAGCCGGTCGCATGTTCCTTCCACATCACTGCTGGGGACAGTAACACGGCACCGACGGTGAGAGGAATAACATGGGCTCTGTAGCCTTTGTCCTGTATTATCCACAGGTTATGACCTCCCTCTCTTTGAAAGCACAAGTAACTTTAAAATACTGCTGAAACAAGCAAATAAGAAACAGGTGTAGGCTAAATGATGCAAAAACTTAAAAAAAAAAACGCTAAATACAAGCTTGGTCATTGTAGGCTTGTATTTAATAATAGTATTTAGTTTTGAGAAAGGGTGTATTTATGATGGTGATTTTAGTTGCATATTCTGCCATTAGATGGTGACAAGAGTTTTAATGGTGAGTGACTTTGAAAAAGACTTAAACAGGGTTGTAATCAAGGAAGTTATTTTTTCTTTCAACAACACCTTGTAAGACGCAGCCAACAAATGCACTGAGCAGCGCTGTGATCAGAAATTACCTTTAAAATATGAAAGGATAGAAACACAAATAAATCGCTTTTCTCCGCTGACCATTCAAGAGACACTTAAAGTCAGTGTCAAATTCCAGAATAACTGACCGAGGTACGGTTGCTCTCAGTGGGTTCATGAGCACTGAACGGCCTCTGATGCCCTGGAGCTCACATCTCCGAAAATGTTGAAGCAAATTTTCAAATAGATGTAATATTTATTAACAAACCACATATTTGAAGTCGAAACGGCTACATTCTCACCTGGAAAAAACCCTCTTAAAACTACTTTCGTGACAAAAACCCTTTTAATTTAATCAATTTTGGTACATTTTACATTTAGTACATCAACTAAATGAAAATGAGAAATGCTGCTTTATAAACTAGCTAAAAGTATTTTCTTTAATGGTTTTAGTTTCAGTTTTAGATACCTAACCCTGGTTCCTTTTGAATCTCTTGTGGCTCTGTTTATTATCTTCTTAACTGGTTTAATTGCACAACCTGTTTATCCTATTTAAACGTTTAAATTGTATTGCATATGTTGATGTTTAGCCAAGTCTTTCTTTGGGTGTTTGAATGTCAATGTCTTGATTATAGCCTTATGAAATATTCTAGATTTAGAGGTGAATTTGTTGTAGCTTCTTTTGTTTTTGCCTCCTGACAGAATTAAACCGAGTTAACATTTAAAACGGCTCTTAATCAGCGTTTAAGCTTGAAACGTCACCTGTGGTGAAAACAAATATTTTTCTATTTCTGGAGCTATGGTGTGCCCACTTTGATTTTTTGGTTCAATGTTTACTGAGCAGAAACAGAATAATAAAATCTTTCACAGACAGAATCAATCCCAACTCTAAGTGAAACAAGCCATTATAATAGCCTCCGTCATTTGAACAGATATAAGCTCATTTCCCATATTGGTTCAATATTGTGGTGGGGGAAAAAGAGGACTGATGTAAAGCTCTAGTCTGGAAAAGAAAGTTGCAGGGAGGACTGAAGTGAGACATGAATGTGAATGGATGTGACCTAAATCCATTACAATAACACGCTGTAATATAAATCTGTATCTCATAACTGTATTTCATGTATCTCATAATGTGGCTCCTTAATGGCCCATGTCCTCCCCCTTATTGCTGATGCTGGATCCACTGAAAAACCCATTTAGTTCATAATGAACAGAGACAGTGTACTATCTCACTGTTGAGTGGAAAAGTAACAACCATTTGAGAGCAATCTCAGCCAAATTCTACCACCCTCTTTTATGCAATCATAATGCAATTAAAGGAAATGTATTTATGTTTGATATGAAACATGTTAACGGGGCCATTATTTGTTATGCATTAGTTTAATGGCTTTTAATAACTGAAGCATGAGCATATGGCATCATCATTTCAGTGAAATTCAGTTTGTGGAATTCATAATCACCCTGCCAACATGACACACTGATAACTTCTTTTTGTGTCACCATATACATTTACACTATCTGTAGAGTATCGGAGAGAATCCAGATATAAATGAAGGACTGAGAACCACAGCATGAGTCTCGGAGAGATGGAGCATCTGTCGCTGCAGGGTTATAAATTAATGGTAGATTTCATATTAATGAAAATAATTTCCTCTTTCTCAGGAGACGTATGTAAAGCTTGCCCTGATATGATGAGGCACAGGTTTATTCATAGAATATTATATCCTGGGAGTGAAATTACAACAGGTCATATGTAGCAGATGTTGAACTAGTTTTATTATTTATGAAAATGATACATTTTAAAACTTTAACCCCTGTGGGCATTTGAGTGTCCAGCAGGGTTAATTTACAACAAACTGCAAATCTCCTTTACCCATAATTGAGGGTCAAAAGCCCCCTATAGAACTAGATGTGGGTGTGATATATAAGATGCACTAGATATATACAGTATGTACATGAGAGATTACAGTTTTTCAACATACAATATACTAGGATATGTCTGATGTACCTTCATTTTGCTTGTGAAAGAATGATTTATTGTGCAACAAAGACGCATGACTTAAATAAGGCACATGAGTGAATTATTAAAGTCTGGAGATCATACATAAAACCTTTGTGCTTTTACCCTATGCTCGATGTTCATCTAAACACATACGGTATATGCATTAAAGTATTGAAAAAAATACAGTTAAAGTGAAGTGGAATGAAAAAAAATAGGCTATGCTTTTATATATGTAATGTTCTGAACGCCGGCATGGTACAAGCAGCTTGAGCTGACAGCTGAAACTTGCACATAAATGATGCAGTGCAGAATTATGGCCTTGATAAATAGAAAAATTAAAGGTTGCGATTCTATTTTACCTTTAGGTGAATCTGTACTTGAATGCTAAGAATGGAAAACTTAAGCAGACAAATAGCATGACCTTGATTTGAGGCCTCTAGTCCTCTTTTCAGATCTTTCGCTATTATACTCCTGCAATAACAGCTTGTGAGATATCTTGTGCTCTTCTTCAATTAGACCTGAAATGAACTGGGATATATTATACAGGAGACCCACTGCAGCTTGAGTTTGTGTAAAACTGATCCAGCAGGGATGATGGAAAGGGGAATGAGGAGAAGGAAGAGCGGTTGCACTCTGGAGTAGCTGCTGGCCTTTGAACTAATGAATAATGGATGAATGGATATTTATTCTCTGAAGCTTGAAGAAAAGTTTCATAGACTAAGCTGAATGTTTCTCACTTAGTGATTACGAGTGAGTAATGTGAGTTATGAAATCAGTACAGAGAAAGGAAATCTGGATCATTTTAGGGTTTTGCTCTCATGATTTATTTGGTAGAGCTGAACTTCTGTGAACTGCCATTTTTGAACCAGAGTTACTAATTCCATACGCTAAAATTAAAATTATGAAACAATGTTGACTAAGTAAAAAAAAAAATCACAAACTGCAATACTGTAATTCAAAGAAATAATACCCTGAAATAAAAAAAATATTAGTAAATAATAATAATTACTATTTTAGTTAGCAACACATAGTGGTTCGTTCCAGAATTAGTGTTTTGTGTAAATCCATTGAGTACATGATTCACTCATAAGGACTGGTTGCATCTGAATATGCATACATCCCTTCTACATAGTAGGTAAAAAGGTGTGTTTAGTATTTGTACAACACCATAGGCAAAATCTACCTGGATGACCAACTATCAGCACGATTCCAAAATGTGCATCCAGTGAACACTTTACTATCCAATGAGTCCACAGGGGAGGAGTTGTGAATGGCAATGAACACCGTAGGTCATGTAATAATGACAACTTGATGGATTACATCTGGATGTCATTTGTACCACATACACGTTCATACTATATAACATACATTTGCAAAGTCATTATTTTTAAGTACCTCAGAGAGCATTTGATTTTGGACGCAGCCGCAAGTTTCAATCCTGAATCAGTGCATTTGAACGAATCGGTTTGTTGGTGTAACCTGCTGACATATTTAGGATTGAAACAAATTTATTTATAATATGTGAAGTAATTTTACAAATTTAACACAAACAAATTTGAAATGCAAATATAACCGTGTTCCATACAGTTACATCTTCACATTTTTTCAGACATGCTTTCTTGTTCTCCATCACAAGTAGCTAAAAGTGAATGCATGATTGGTTCTTCATTTACATAATTGAATAATTCTGTTTAATTCGGCTCCATAATGTTGTCATGCAGAGCATTTCATCCTGAATAAACTGTGGTCTGGTGAAGCATTAAAAAATTATTAATGCATGTTAGAAAGCCACGGAACATTATGTCTGTGTTACTCAAGACAAATTTAGCTCCCTGTGCTTCCTCACATTGGGAAATAACAGTGCCGTGTTGATGGTTTTTGTAGTCACGGATGGTCATGGAAAACCTTGGGGGAACAGGGGTTAAATTAAGTCTCCTTTCCAGGAAGGCGGCCCCGAGCTGAGGATATGGGTGCCAGGGTGTACGGCTCTGGCTCTCAGGAGCTGTGTGATGCTGACTGGCACAACAGCGGCAGAAACATTGCTCCGGTTTAGCCTCTGACTGCCGGCCCTGGCTGGTGGTGAACTAACATACACTGACAGACATTCCACCCCCTCTGCCCACAGCATAGTAATGTCATAGACGAGAGAGAGAGAGAGAGAGAGAGAGATGGAGCTGTTTACAAACACACACTCTAAAAGCAAATAACCACTATACTGCCGCAACGGATAGACACGCACGGGCAATGTGTGAGACTGTCCGGATGGATGTACCTTGACAACCTGGACGTCTCCCACTGGCTAAAGCCTGGGCTTCAGACATGCTGGAACTAACCGGAACAGACAGCAGCTAATCTATTCCGCTCTCTCCTCTTTCATAAACCTACTCTATATGACTCATTCCATTTACGCTCTGTGATTACGTATGAGCATTATAGTTAGTTGTTAATCATGTTTTGTTGCTGCTTCCGTGTAGGAACAATCAAAACCAATTTCTCTGGATGAGATGTGGGCGTGAGTAAGTTTCAGGTGTCTTGTTGGAGTCTTAAGGCAGTTTATATGATTGGACCGATGAAGTTTCTTATTCTGTATGGAGATTATCTACAAATATGCATGTTTTTGTGAAACTGTGCTTGTGAGTTTTCTTCCTGTACAGTGAAATGCTCTATAGTAGGGATTCCCACACCAAACTGTTTTATGTTTTTCCTGAAATTGGTTAATAATCACATGACATGGTTAATTTAAAAACATATATATATTTTGTAATATTTAAAGGGGTCATATGATATTGCTAAAAATACATTAATGGGTATATAGATATTGGGGTTGTCATATATTTGGTGGGTGAGTCGGTTTTGGTTTATATGAGTTTGGTTTTGTCTTAACTATAAGAATATCTTTGAATGTCTTTTTCTTGAAATCTTATCATACACAAATTTTTAATAATTCGATTTTGATATTCTATTTCTTTTTTTTTTTAATAACGTTTTATTTGACGATTTATTTTTTTTTGTTTTTTTTTTGAGCCCCTTTCTTTAAATATGAGCCCCCTGCAGTTCCCTCACAAACCCCCTGGGTTTTATGCATAAACAATTTATGCATAAAGGGAAAAATATTAATGAACAATTAAAAATTGATTCATGTTCATTTATTATGGCTTGTAATGTTCAGAATCTTTTTAGGGGAAAAAATTGAATTATAATAGCATTAAAGTTTTAAAGAAAATTTTAATTTACAATGGAAACGAGATTCAACAATTATTATTTATGTATATTTACTGCTAGCCAGTTGTTCCTAATTCTTACATGCCATATATCACAAATTAACAATATTTTTAAAGTATATTTTTATGTTTACCAGAAATATTTATATTTTTTTAATAAATATTGTGTTCTGGAATGTAGAAAGCTATAAATATAAATTCATAATCACAAGTGACTTTTCCATCAACTGGACCCTCAGGCCATTCTCATTGCTGTGCACCAGCAAGACACGTTGGGTCTTGTTTCCATATTACATGCTCACATGCAGTTATTTAGTAGTGAAGAACCATGTTATAGTTTTGGAAGATTGTTTGTATTGTACTTCCCGTTATTTGAAGCTCTACACAAAGTGGATATCCTTTGAAAACACAAATGTGTAAAACAGATACCCCTGACTGTTACAGGCCTCCTATGGATCAGGGCACAGAACAGGGGCTTGGAGCAATGGGTTATTTATGGCTCTGGTGAGTTGCAGTCTATGGGGCCTAAAAGGCACTTACCTATATACCAAAAATAACAATAAGGCAGACGTAGATAGCTCTGCACGCCTGCAGTGAGACTGAAAGCACATCGAAACTTTCACGTTGAACTTAGGGATGAGTTATATCTTCTTTTTTTTGCTAGGCCAGTCACTGGACTCTTTTGGGATGGACATGGCTGCTTTATTACACACTGTAATTTGCCCACTTTAACATCTTCACCCAGTCAGCTCTCTTTTGGGAGAATTCCCCATTTACATTCCATTATTTAAATTTCCTCATGAGCAGAATTAATGACTCAGGCCTTCTGATGAGGTGCCGCCATTGCCGCCATCACTTAATTAGAATAATCTGTCTCTACGGGTCAGGATGCATGAAAGGGGGGCACAGCATTGGAACGTTTAATTAGAAAAGTTCATTATCAAATAAATGGCTTTCACTCACAGAGAGACTGAGGGTGGAGAGGTGCTTTGAATGAACATGGGAGTCTGAATATCGGTCCTTTGAGAGGAAATGGAGGACAGAAAAGCACAACAGCTGATGGGTAAAGGGTAAAGTATCGGAAGCATAGTGGGATTCTGGCAGGCAATTTCATGACATGTTGCAGCTTAATTAATATCGGAAATGGGACGTCTGATTGTTAATTACATTTGATGAAGGCTTGTGCTCACTGCAGAGTGAATTATGAACCTGTGCCACTCCTTGCTGCTCAAATTGGGAAATAATGATGTCCCACCGAGAAATAACCCACTGAGCATATCTACTGTAAAAGCATATCTACGGTACATGTCTTAATGAAAGAGGGCAGAAATCAAAACAGTGTAACAGAAGTGATTTGAAGTGCCTTTTATTTAGTTTCAGACACAGTTGATCACCCAGAGCACAAAGAGGGAGAGAGTTGTTCTCTTAAAGGGAACACACACTAGTTCCAATGAAACGATGGATAAATGGATACTTCCATCTTTGTGACGGAGCGGTGATTGTTTGATAAATGAATTGCTCTTATATTAAAATCTTTATATACATTATGACCGATTACGTTCGACCACACTTGGCTAAATATATTATGTTTTGATCTAAAGATCTGGCTTTGATAAAATGTTTCTTCACGTCATGTGTCATTTAAGAGATTTAGCTATTTCTTGATAGTAAGAAGGAATAATCATTGACATCTTTCTATAGAGTGTAAAATAAGGAAGGGATAATGGGCAGTCAACCATTATCACAAAAACATTAACCCTGTCAGGTGTCTTTTATCACTTTAAAAGTTTGCTTTGAAATGATGACGATGTAACTGTACTTACATTAACATAGATATTTCTGAGTTAATCTGGGTTTAAAATGACTCTATTAGCTCACTTGTAGAGACAACCGAGAAACAGACCATGAACACACATCAAAGAATACCTAGATGAGTGAGCATATACACACTCTTGCATTATGCAGAAATATTTGACATTGGAATGCAAAAATTGACCAATCAGAATTAAGTATTTCAAAGAGCTGTGCAATAAAAAGTCATAAATTCAATTTTAAAGTAAACCTTCCAATTGTTACTTTTTTAACAAATAAAATACAGGTAGTGCAAATGAACAACGACCTCTGAATAACTATATAATCTTTTAAAATAATATTATTACATTTTTTAAATATTGTTAGAATACTATCAAAAAACAATTTTGTACACATCTAATTTCCACCGTGACACGTAAGAGCAAACAGGCCTGTAAAATAAGTGACAGACAACCGTATGAAGGATTAGCTGCTTGATCTTTGCTTTTCGATCTTCTTCTGAAGACCTTTAGAACTTAATTCTGTTCAAAATGTCAAAAATGTATTAAAAACCAGACCGGAAATCTGAATAGGCTCACATTAGCTTACAAATATTCTCAAATGCCCATTCATCAAACAGCTATCTACAGATCACACATACATACAACAAACACATCTAATACATTTTGTTTCCGTTAGAACCCTGCCCCAAATGCCCATATTTATAGGCCAAAAACACATAGATATTTGTATAACGTGTATTGTTTGCTCACAAACAACAAATAGTGCATTAAAAATGAGAGACATAAAAATAAATGTGGACAACAGTTTCCACAATGTGGAGTGCATTCTCTTTTTATGTTAATTTTTATGATTTTAACTATTAATTTGGCAGATTTTGGACAAATATTGCTTAGCTGTGTAAGTGACAATGAATGCAGTATTCAGTCATGCACACAACAACTGACTGAGATTAGCTATATAAACTTCTGGCGCCATAAGAGAATAAGTACCGGATGGGTGTCACTGGATGAAGTCACATCTCCTCCAGAGAGTCTGATGTCTGTGTTTGAGTCATGAGGAGGAGAGCTGCTGTAAAGGAAGTGTTCAGGATGACTAAAGGCTGACTTTAAGAGGATCTTCTTTTGCAGTCAAGTTGAGAGTAAGACAACAGAGTAAAAGAAGGGGGAGAGAGAGGGGGGGGCAGAATAGAGGCAGAAAATCCTGGGCAAGCTGATCACAGCTTGTCTGACATCAATCCAATCATCTTGCTTTTTGCTATTGGTTCACTGGACACACAGCTGATTTTTTAGGCTGGAAAGAGAAAAAGAATGTTCAGAAGGTCAGATGATACTATAGGATATTACAGTCACTGCAGTTGAGAAGCACTTTAATGTAGAAACATTTACATTTTCACCTATCCAACCCTGTCATTTCATCCAAAAACCTTTCAGAGCTCAGCTTTAGGGCTTGCAGTGGTTGGTGTTTAATCCGGTGTCTCTATCTGATAGGTTTAAAAGTTAAAGTCTAAAGTCAAAACACAGTAAATGTAACCCACACTCCATACAGAAGAACCCATCCATTTCCCCCTTTAATGACAGGGCTGTGAAATATTTCACTGGAACAAAAGATGATAATGTGCCGTGTAAAAACATGAGGGTGTTATGTCATTACACATTACCATAACTCTGACTCTAATGCTCTACACCAATGCAGCCATAGAGAAAAAAAAAACAGGTTGAGATCTCACAGTTAAAGATGAAAGGGAGATTATGCTTGAGGCCTGTAATTTGCAAGCAGTCCTGTAAACCATGTTAACATCTCATTAAATATTGAAATATTGATAAGTGACTTTCGCCCTTGCAAAGGACAAATCTTCAGAAGGAACATTGGTGTTATTTGTCTTCTGGTTGTCAGTAAAACCCTGGTAAAAATTGAATAAGGTCAACAACTCAGAAATGATTGGCCCTATTTTAACAATCTAAGTGTTAAAGCGCATGGTGCAGGTGCACTTAGGGCATGTCCAAATTCACTTTTGCTAATTTCACAACGAGTAAAACGGTCGGCGCGCACAGTCCAAAAGGGTAGTCCCTATTCTCTTAATGAGTGATAGGTGTGTTTTGGGCAAAACATGCAATAAACCAATCAGAGTCTCATCTCCCATTCATTTAAAAGCCAGTTGCGTTTGCGCCATGGTGGATTCGCTATTTACACGGCGGAATTTGCAAGGGCAAAGACTGAACGTGTCTCCAGAGAGCAAACTAATCTGCTCATGCGCGAGCAAACAGGTAGACTAATTCTGATACATGCAATGACTATCCATTATGACATTTTTTTATATTGCGCCTGAACACACCTGGTTTTCAGACCAGCATGCCCATGAGTGCACAAATGGAAACAAATGCATTTGCTATTTAAACAACGTGGCACAGGACGTGAAAATGATAACCGTGTCTGGCTGAAACTAGCAAAAAACACCTGTGTCGCACCATTGCAAATTTCTTGCAAGTTTCAGGTGTCAATAAAATATTACACGATATTTCCTTTTCTGGATAATTCAAGTGTTCTTAAAGACAAGGACACTCTGATGGCTCAAAGAACATTCCTTGAAGTTAGAGATTTGAGGGCACTGTTGATTCAACTATAAAGAACAAGAATCTGTATCTTTCCAGATGTTGCTTACCAAAGGCTGTCACTCTAAACTCTCCAAACAAACAAGATAAAGGCTTGGTCGGCAAGCCAGAGCGAAGCCATAATGAGCACTAAGAGCCATGGAGACTGAAGTATGGAGGTGGTGTAACAAAGAAGCTAACTAGAAACAACCATGTCAAAAGATGATTGTGACTGAGCTAAAATCAGAGGTATAAAACTCTTATTAGATGATATCAAGAAACTTTTAACCTTAAATTCAGACTGATTTTAATCAGCATTGATATTGTGCATCTTTAAGGTAAATGCATTTGGTGAAGACATTTTAACATTGCTCATTATGTTAAATTAAGCACACGGTTTGAGTAACACTGGAACTGATTGCATAGAGTAATTACAGCACCAGCAAGAGCACTTAGGCTTTAATTACAACCTTAATCTTTGATGCACCCCAGAATTGTTACAGCCAACGTAAGCCGAAGAACAGACACAAAACCCTGCGAAAACACCACTTCATGTGACATTTCGAAGGACTCTGCTGAAGTTCAGGTCACTTGATACAGTGAGAGGGAGAGGACTGTTTATCTTTGCCATAGTAATGAAATACCCCAGATGCCTCTTCAAAGGGCAATTTGCATTTCAGGCCTCAGCACTAAAACCATCCTTCATTTCCAAATGCCAGGCCTCAGAGGGTTATTCACATAAATTCTGCAGTACACAATCTCTTTAAAACCCCCAGTAAAATCTAGAAAGACCTCCCCACCACCTACTTGTCTCCCGACACAGCTTCAAGCCTAAAGTCAATGAAAAGCCCTCTTTGACAGTAACTTGTTTTGCTAATTGTTTCATAATTGCTTAAATTCAGAATGCTATAATTGTATTTCCTCACACAATGTATTTATTTAAGTAATAAAAAATGCACTACTTGTGGAGTTAAATGAATATGCCTAATTTATATATATTCATAACAGAACTTTGGCTTTTCTATCGGCATCTGTGGATGAACCAGTATATACAGTATATATATATATATATACATATACATACAGGTGCATCTCAATAAATTAAGGAAAAAGGAAAAAGTTCCTTTATTTCAGTAATTTAACTCAAATTGTGAAACTCGTGTATTAAACAAATTCAATGCACACAGACTGAAGTAGTTTAAGTCTTTGGTTATTTTAATTGTGATGATTTTGGCTAACATTTAACAAAAACCCACCAATTCACTATCTCAACAAATTAGAATACTTCATAAGACCAATAAAAAAAAACATTTTTAGTGAATTGTTGGCCTTCTGGAAAGTATGTTAATTTACTGTATATGTACTCAATACTTGGTAGGGGCTCCTTTTGCTTTAATTACTGCCTCAATTCGGCGTGGCATGGAGGTGATCAGTTTGTGGCACTGCTGAGGTGGTATGGAAGCCCAGGTTTCTTTGACAGTGGCCTTCAGCTCATCTGCATTTTTTGGTCTCTTATTTCTCATTTTCCTCTTGACAATACCCCATAGATTCTCTATGGGGTTCAGGTCTGGTGAGTTTGCTGGCCAGTCAAGCACACCAACACCATGGTCATTTAACCAACTTTTGGTGCTTTTGGCAGTGCAGGCACGTCCAAAATTTCTTGGTAAACGGGTGCAGTGATGTTGGTTTTCAAAAAACACAATGGACCAACACCAGCAGATGGCATTGCACCCCAAATCATCACAGACTGTGGAAACTTAACACTGGACTTCAAGCAACTTGGGCTATGAGCTTCTCCACCCTTCCTCCAGACTCTAGGACCTTGGTTTCCAAATGAAATACAAAACTTGCTCTCATCTGAAAAGAGGACTTTGGACCACTGGGCAACAGTCCAGTTCTTCTTCTCCTTAGCCCAGGTAAGACGCCTCTGACGACAACTGTAGCCAAATTCCTTGACACGTCTGTGTGTGGTGGCTCTTGATGCCTTGACCCCAGCCTCAGTCCATTCCTTGTGAAGTTCACCCAAATTCTTGAATCGATTTTGCTTGACAATCCTCATAAGGCTGCGGTTCTCTCGGTTGGTTGTGCATCTTTTTCTTCCACACTTTTTCCTTCCACTCAACTTTCTGTTAACATGCTTGGATACAGCACTCTGTGAACAGCCAGCTTCTTTGGCAATGAATGTTTGTGGCTTACCCTCCTTGTGAAGGGTGTCAATGATTGTCTTCTGGACAACTGTCAGATCAGCAGTCTTCCCCATGATTGTGTAGCCTAGTGAACCAAACTGAGAGACCATTTTGAAGGCTCAGGAAACCTTTGCAGGTGTTTTGAGTTGATTAGCTGATTGGCATGTCACCATATTCTAATTTGTTGAGATAGTGAATTGGTGGGTTTTTGTTAAATGTGAGCCAAAATCATCACAATTAAAAGAACCAAAGACTTAAACTACTTCAGTCTGTGTGCATTGAATTTATTTAATACACGAGTTTCACAATTTGAGTTGAATTACTGAAATAAATGAACTTTTCCACGACATTCTAATTTATTGAGATGCACCTGTATACATATTCACTCAGAAAGTACAGTTTTCTGGACATTCACACAGAGATCAGTAATTATTCAGGTGGAGACACAGCATTTCACCACTGGATTTACAAAAATAATTTCAGGTTTAAGAAGTGTTTCAACATTGCATCAACTACTGATGGACACATTTAATTTGAATTATCACTCAGTAGGTTATTTAACCATTTATTGTTATGTATTATTGAAAGGCTTTTGTCTTTCAAACTCATTAAAATGCACAAATTCTTGTAATTTCTTATTTGCAGATATTCTCAAACTTTTTGTCAGCTGAACCTCTTTCATCTGATATATTTACTTTAAAGAGTTGGTCAATCAGCAAAAGTGTAAAGACAACATCTCCCTTTGAATTGAACTTTGAGCATCATAACTTTCCAGATGTTGTTTATTCTCAAACAGCAACATTACACACTAACGCAAGTTTAAAAGGTGAAATAATAAATGACCACTTTAAGTACCCCCAATATTTTAAAATAAATATTTTAATAATTATCACATTTGCATGTTCACGGTTCTCTGACATTGGTTAATGGCCCTGTGGCGTGCAGGTAAACATAAGATATTTCTTATTTTTTAGTAAGTGAATTATTTTGATTGTTATTTTAAAAATTCTTTATTTATTTACATTTTTATGATTTATTTACATGTTTGCCTTTCATTAAACTCACAAACCCCCGGCAGTTCCTTTACGAACCCCACTTTGGGAAACCTTGATGTAATATAATGTTTAATGCACGTCATGTTATATATATATATATAAAAGTATATATATATACACACACACATGGTTGCCTGTGATCAACATATCAGATCTGTCATTTTACACCAAGACCCACTAACATTAAGAAGAAAGTCAGTCCTAAAAGACTTGCATGTGATAAATGTTGCCCGAGCAAGTAACATAAGCTGCCAGTACTCACTCGATAATAAAATGTAGCATTTTCACCTCAAAAACGTATGCAGTGCATAATGCACAACAAAGCTTAACCCTGGATAGGCAATGGTCTCAATGGAAAATATTCTACAAAATCAAAATAGCAAGATCAAAATGTTGGTGCATATTTATTCAGTTACTGAGGCAGTTCAGAGCCCATGTGTATTTCAATGTGTTTTTATTAGGTTTTATTGTGATTTGCTGTTTTATCAGCAGCCAAAACATCCAAGCAATCATAATTTGGCCACATCTGATTGTTTGCATTTTTTACTGTGTAACAAAAGTAAGCTTTATCTTACTTTCAATATGCTTTTGATTACTTAACAGGTCAAGCTCACAAGCTGAAGTTTACTCGGCAGAAGACATAGGCCTACCTTCGTCATGAGGTTTTCATACAGCATAAGAATTGTTGCCGCTCCTCTTAAAATATCTGTATTAAACATGCTGTCTCTTGTTAATAATTTACAGTGCTCACATCCCAAATTAAGCCAAAATGAAGTAGCCTGGAGCAAAATTTTACATAATCTTCACAGCTTTAGATCCCACGTTCAAAAGAAATTGCTGTTGCCAAACCAACGCTGACCTCCATCCACCTTCTCCCTCCCACCTTCCATTCTTTCCTCCCTCTGGTGTTATTTTCAAGTGCTGAACTTAAATGTGATGGAACGGTCCGATTTTTGCCCGTTCAGTGTTTTGTGAAGCAAAGCAATTGAGACAAATACATTTAACAATCGTCTTTTCTTTTCAGTTTTGTAAGGAATATAAAGTGTTAAATGACACAAATCTTTCATAAAATTTCCCAGTGACATTATACTTTTGATTCTGAGACCCCTTCAATTCCTACCACTGACACTGGGTCATTCTTGTGTGCTTTCAATTACCCAGACCTCTGTATGAGCAGGACTCAGGCAGCAGAACCCTGAAAGTGAGTGAGCTGCAGTAGTGGTGATTCATTCTTCTCCTAAGGCAATGCTCAAGCAGCTTCCCTATTATGCTTCTGAGTGGAGGGTGGGTGTCTCAGGATAGAGACATCGAAGTGTCATGGTCTGATCTTCTGCAATCGCAGCTGTGATGTAAAATGGAGGAAGCACTTGGGGCATACAATTTGCATTGAAGCTGTGGGATTGTGTATGTTAAGTGCTGCTCTTCATGTGTAGGGTCCTCAGAATGGATCAGCCCACTATAGTGATACTGTTGCATTTTACTGTACATATTAAATAGTCAACATTAAAATGGTCAAAATGTAAGATAATATTAGTGCAGCTTTATGTTGGATGAAGAGGCTGTTTATTTGGGGTTGGTTTCAACAGACCTAGATGCTTATTAGGATCTTTCAAGTCTAAAATTCAAGAGGAAATCCACATGGCAGAAATGACATGTAACAGTTTAATATTTACAATAAATAATAATTCATAATATTATACCAATTTTTGTATTATTCTTTTTTGGCATTATGGTTCCATGAAGATCCTTTAACAATAATACAACTTTTCCTTTGCACATTTTTTTAGTGGTTACCAGAAAGAATCAGCAACATTATAATACTGGCTAAATAAACAATTTCATCACTGAATGCCAATATAGAGCCTTTGTTTTTAAGAGTAGGACAAATGATTATTTCAAGAACATTTGACAGAAAGTTTCTTTGGGGAACTAAAGTCTGTTATCTTTTTTTTTAAAGTGAAGCTCATAGTGAACTGTAAAAACACTACTTGTAAATTGATGGGAGGTAGAAAATAATGTGTCAGAGCCATGTATCCATAAGGTAGTGCATAGCTCTTGTCTATTTCTAGCTCATGTCAAAGCAAGTTCAAGTTTTTTTTCTCTTGTCTTTACTCCCATTTTACTTTATTTTCCAAAATAAAGCAAAAAGCCCATAAATAAGAAACCTAGGCATTTTGAGGTCAAGTTTGCACATGATATTCCTCAAGACAACCAATTGTGTATAAAAGGAAAGAAAATGCAAAGCAGAGAAGCAGAAAAAAGGAGAACAAACCCAGAGATCACTGACATGCTGATGGGAAACACTTTCACTCTTTAAAGAAATAATGAAACGGATGAATCAACCATGTCTGTATAAAACAAACAAGTCTATACAAAGGGTGGCTTTTCAAGATTAAATACAGTAGTTAAGGAATGAGTCATATTGTAAAATTTCACAGCAGGTTTTTCAATGTCACATTTAAAGCCATGTTAACTGGTAGATAATGGCACGATCAACACCAAGGTCAACGATTTGAGGGAACATATAGGCCTACCAATAGAATATATACATAGATATACTTTAAGTTGCTCTGAATAAAAGTCCTTGTCAAATCAATAACTGTTAAAGCGGGCTTGACGAAGCTCCAGTATCCATGTGATCCCGTAAAAAGGATAAGTGGTTTGGAGAATGGATGGGATGAAAGAGTTAACTCAAAAAAGAAAATTCTGTCATTATTTACTCAAGGTCATGTTGTTCTAACCTCCATGTTATACTTTGTTTTGTGAAACAAAAAAGTTGTTATTTTAGTTTTTTTGCTCTATACAGTGAAAATCAATGAGGTCCAGTGAGGTTTTGGACCCCACACAACTTTCATTGAATAGACCAGTGGTTCTCAACCCGCAGCCCAGTTTTACAATTCATTTTAGTTTTTACATTAATTCAAAAAATTACTAAACAAGTATAAGCTATACTGTTTTTGTTATGTAAAATAATTTAGTTTTTCATATATTATTTTCAGACATGAGCAGACCTATGTAGGCTACTCACGTAATTAATGTAACGCATTTAACAAATACTTACAAGAATTCAATTCAAATAGTCATCAGCAGCCATTAGTTCTGTAAAATTGAGCATCAGAATGGACACATTTGTTAAGGGAGAAAACGAAATGTGGAAAATGTCAGCGAAGGAACGCATTCAAACAAGATTAGTCGCAGCAGAGTGCTGGACTTTCGGTTTGCCCCGCCACTCACTTGAAGATGATCAGATAAAAAGAAACACCCATAGGCTACTACGCTGCAATCATCCTTAATTACAGAAATGTGCCAAAACATATCTGGAGAGAACCTCAGATTATTAAATTCGAAAATGCTTTCCATATTTGGATCAACATAGGTTACATTTGCGAATGCACACTTTCTGCAATGTCGCGTGTCAAGTTTCGACTCTTACAATCGCAGCTTCATTGTGTTACTCCTTCGAGAGCAGAATTTCACAAAATTGGTTCCCGACCGCATCAGGTGTTTTATTAATGGCGAGTAGACTTATTTATTTAAATAAATGTAATCATTTAGATATCATACTATTTAGGCTATAAATATTATTATAAATCTGGTTGGTTTGTATCGATGATGTAATATGTAGATGACATGCGTGCGGCCCGTGAGACTTGCACTTGGACCATAGTGCGGCCCAGTGGAAAAAAAGGTTGAGAACCACTGGTATAGACAAACAGTTGAAACATTCTTCAAAATATCTTATTTTTATGTTACAAAGAAGAAAGTAAATCATACAGGCTTGGCGTAACATGAGGGTGAGTAAATACTATATTTGATCTTTTTAACTTAAATGTGGTTGAGTTGCCCTCACATGCAGCAAGCCAATAGTATCGTGAAGGACCTCACCCATCCTTCCCACAGTCTCTTCCAGCTCCTACCATCAGGAAGACGGTACCGGAGCATCAGAGCCCGCTCCGCCAGACTGCTCAACAGCTTTTTCCCCCAGGCTGTGAGAGCCCTGAACTCAACTCACCCCGTCCCTGTCTGAAACCCCATACAAACCCCCTACCTCCTGAAACATTGACCATCTCCCCCCCCCCCAACCGTACCACATAACAGGGAAAACATCTGTCAAACTTTTTTGTGTAATTCAAAGTGTGCTACACACAGGTGAGTGGGGCTGTACAAACCACCTTTAGTAACACACTCTCCTCTATTCGCACTAGACACTTTCACACACTACTGTGTGTACATAATCCCACAAAAGAGTTTGTATTTTTTAGTTTATGTATAGGTAACCATTTATATATATAGCATATGTATAGTCAAAATCTGTCAGTAGGTAGTTGTGTATAGGTTTATACTGTTTTACTCCATTGTTGTATGTCTGTATTCATGTAGCACCGTAGTCCTGTGAGGCACGACATTTCGTTCCACTGTATGTCCACACATGTAGCGGAATGACAATAAAGCTCGACTTGACTAAATTTACAGCTGAACCAGGACCGTTGAACACAGTCGCTATTAAATATTTGTCTTCTCCACATTGTAATTTGTCAAGACAAGTAGCGTTTCTTAGTTAAGTGGAGAAGATAATTTTTAAATGCATCAAATCAGTCTCAATTTCCCAAAAGACAATAGTCATCCGACATGATATAAATCATGTCAATGCTACTGAGTTTTGTAAAAACTTTTGTAAATGTAATCATTTACTGTGAGATGATATTGGGATTAATAAGACTTAAGCACAGTGTGACACTGAAATATTGCTCACCTCAAAAAGCTCCATGCTCCACTTCTGTCTCTGTTTTTATCTTTTGTCACACAAAATAAGTCCTCATCTCGTCTCATCACAATATGAAGCAAAAAGCAAACAATTTTGTTTGAAGACTATCTTAGGCTATTTGTTCAGACTGTAACAAAATCAATACTTCATGTTTTATCGGCGCTTGGAGTGTAGATCTGTTTATTTTACCCAGAAAAATCAAGATTACACTAGGGAGCTTACTTCTTATGTGAGACAAACAAATCAGCCAAGATGGTGTTTGTAAAATGGGGCAAGAGAGATTGAAGGCAAATAGCTTGTTTCAGACAGGATGAGACTGCAATGAAAGAGCTGTCAGGTGGCTGCGAGGAGATATATCCTCCTGGCTGTAAGGTTGCTGAGCAGGAGAGTTGTAGGGGGAATAAGATGATGGACCGGAGAGGGACCAAGATGAAAGAATTTCATTAACCAGCAGGGTTAAAAGCAGCGGTTGGGGTAAAGGATGGATGGGGGAGGGGGACAGTGATGAGAAGTTATTAGGCAGGCGTCTTACTGTGTACAGTTTAATGTACTGAACATCACCTTTAATCACTTCAGCTGAAGAGCAGCGGGGAGACAGACGAGATCCCTGATGCATCATATGGGCACTTTTATAACCTTTAAGTTGTTGTTTGTGATGCTAGTACATTGAGATTTGTAGTCAATGTGTGGGAGTCTTTTTTATTTTACTCTTGACTACCCGTTGAGGCGAACATTTACAGAACAAATTAATAATGACTGAAAAGGTGTTTGTGAGACAAATTAAGTCAAAAGTAGAAAGCCAATTGTCTTTGTTATCGTCTTTCTGCAGTTGATACCATGTGCTGAAAGACTGATAGGATTTCTGATAGTCACAATAAATCTGTATTATATAGGTATTATTATCAAAAAAATACTTGAAGGCTACATGCCTTTGTTGAGTGCCCTTGTGGTTAAGAATCGTACAATTTCAATTGTATTCGTACCAACTTCTGAGCTGGAAAAATACACAAAAAAGACACCTTTTAATTTATAAACCTTTACATGTTTCCTTAAATCTAGTTACATTTTTTAGAAATCATGAAAAATCGTATTGTGAAATCAATATCATGAATCGTATTGCATCGTGAGTTGATTGAATCTTTACATCTGTAAGAATAACATAAATGTCCTCCATCAGAATGTTGTTAGCTCTGAGACATATTTTATGAATCAACAGATGTAGTTATGAATCAGAGAGTGTGAACACTTGCTAAGAGAAAGAGTGTGTTTGTCGATTAGGGGATAGAGAAAGGCATGTTTCTGTATGTAGTAAGATGCTGTTCCTGTGTCTGTAAGTTATTTGATGGATGGTGCGACAGGAGAGTGGTGATGCGATGGTAATGAGCCTGTCGGCCATGGCTTGACCTACTGGTACTGGACTACAGGAGGAATGAGTCTTTTACCTCTTTCTTATTCTGCTCATATCCCATAGCCTCTGTTGTTTCTTTATCATCTGTCTTCTTTGTGTTAATCAGGAAATCACATGTACACAAACCCTTGTGTCATGGGTCACTTGCTTATGTGTGTATAACCAGTGTTAAAAAAAATATCTTAAAGAAACTTACGAGTATAGAGCCCTGAATCAAGAAAACAAGGTAACACTTTATTTTACGGACATGTTTCCACTACTAACTAGTTGCTTATTAGCATGCACATTACTAGCATATTGGCTGTTTATTAGTACTTATAAAGCACTAATTAAAGCAATATTAAATACCTTATTCTGCATGACTATATTTTAGATCCCTTAATCCACCCATACCTAAACTTAACATCTACCTTATTAACTATTAATAAGTACCAAATTAGCAGTTTATTGAGTGATAACTCTTAATATGTGAATATGCGTTACCTATTCTAAAGTGTTATTACAAGCATACTCCAAACCCTCTGAACCTTCATGAAAAGCTATGGAAAACTCAATTTCTGGTCTCTCACACCTTACGTTTTTGAAAGAAGTAAATATTTTAATCAGCAAGGATTAAATTGATAAAAAGTGACAGAATCTTTCATAACAATATAAGTTTTTACTCATTCAAAATTAATGCTTTTTTAACTTTATATTTATCAAACAATCCTTTTTTTTATTAAAGCACTCAATCAGCATATAACTGATTTCAGAAGTTAATCAGTAACACTGAAGACTGGAGTAATGGCTGCTGAAAATTCAGCTTTCACATCTCAGGAATAAATTATATTTTAAAATATATTCAAACATTAAATTGTAATATTTCACAATATTGTTGCTTTTTTATTTTTGAACAAATACAGTAAATGTAGCATAAGATATTTTTTCAGTCTTGATACTCTAACTTTATTATAGAAATATGTAAATGTGTGTTTTGGGGGGGTCTTAAGAATAGGATGTGAACTTAGAAAAATGTAGATGTCAAACAAAAAATTTTTTGTGTGACACAGAATTGCTGCATACAGTATACAGAGCACATCAGACAACATATAAGACAACAGTTCGCTGTTACCTCCTCCATCATGTCATAATCCTAGACAGAGATACCACAATCATCAGCAATGAATGCCCTCGCATAAGAGAAAGAAAAAAAGTGTCTCCCCAAATTGAAAATACTCTAATGGAGTGTAGATAATGCATACATTGCTTAGAGCTGAACTGAATTACTCAATATAAGGTTGCTCTCAATTTGGCAGGGGAAACATATTTGGCTTGTTGGCTAGGAGTGTGCTTGACTGAGTGAAGAAAGGAAGGGGCAGGAGGCTTCATTTAGTCTGTCTGAGGAGACGCGGAGTGTGTCTATTGATCTGCAGACTTATCGATACTCTTAACACGAGAGGTTCATTTGTTTCACCATCCCCCCACAAAGAGTGCAAACTGAATTTCCTCATTGTGCATGTGTGTGTATACTATTATTGAGTTTCTGCATATTACTGAGGATTGTTTTTATCAAATGAAATGTTTGTGAAGTGAACTCTCAAAGCCGCTTCGGAGATTAAGTTAATGTGGAGTGTCTTTAATGAAAATGGCACAAATGTGTAGTAGACGAACCAGAACATACATCTCTTTTCACTGATTAATATTCACAGATATTATTCCATTTCATGATTTAAGTGTACAGCATGCCATTAAGTGGCATGCTCTCTGTGTTTGGTTATATGTTTGTAACACTGTGGATTTGTATCTCAATCAGTCAACTCGTTGAGGTTGTCCGCTCAAAACAAACCACCTGGATAAGAATCAGCAGGCAGAGAGCATAACAGTACACCCCCAAAACATATGCTACTGGACCACAGGGAAGACATCCAATATGATGGCAGAGGGTGATAAAAGGGCTGAATATCTGACAGCTATGTAGATGGAGTCAGGCTGCACTTTTTTTTACAGGGCTCAGAGTTATAGAGAAGTAGATTTTGTCTAGTGAGGAGGAGCAATGGAGAAGGATTTTTAATAAGTGATGGAGAGCTGACTGAGAGTCTAGTCTCAGTGCTCACTAAAATCTCAATTTTGGATGTGCTCCTAATGTTTGCACAGCTAATGGCATGTGTGTGTAAACACAGTAACCGGGGTCAGCACCAAAATTATGGAGTAATTGCTTCAAACACGCTTGGAGCTGAGTGTTGAAAGAAGGGGGAAATTCTGAACAAACAGTCAGACTGCCAATACAGAGGACTGAAAGACTGCGAGCAAGCATACGAGGTAGTATATCAAAGGGGACAAAAACTACACTTTAGGGATAAATTAAAGAAGAATTGTCCAAAAATTCAATACAAATCTAGGAACATTCAGAAATGCCCTGGAACCTACCACCACTTCCAGGAAATAAACTATCCCCTAGTATGAGTTGCAATTGTAATTTGTCACATTCATTGACAGATATCGAATGGAAAAGAAACATTCAATGTACTTGATGTCTAGTCCCACTAAAATCAGTCGCTGCTCAGTGTCTGAGCACTGACAGGCTGACCCCCCCACCCCTTCAACCTCTGCAGCAATGCTGGCAGCACTCATACGTCTATTTCCCAAACACAACCTCTGGATATGACGCTGAGCACGTGCACTCAACTTCTTTGATCGACCATGGCGAGGCCTGTTCTGAGTGGAACCTGTCCTGTTAAACCGCTGTATGGTCTTGGCCACCGTGCTGCAGCTCAGTTTCAGGGTCTTGGCAATCTTCGTATAGCCTACGTAGACTTTATGTAGAGCAACAATTCTTTTTTTCAGATTCTCAGATAGTTTTTTGCCATAAGGTGCCATGTTGAACTTCCAGTGACCAGTATGAGAGAGTGAGAGCGATAACACCAAATTTAACACACCTGCTCCCCATTCACACCTGAGACCTTGTAACACTAACGAGTCACATGACACCGGGAGAGAAAATGGCTAATTGGGCCCAATTTGGACATTTTCACTTAGGGGTGTACTCACTTTTGTGGCCAGCGGTTTAGACATTAATGGCTGTGTGTTGAGTTATTTTGAGGGGACAGCAAATTTACACTGTTATACAAGCTGTACACTCACTACTTTACATTGTAGCAAAGTGTCATTTCTTCAGTGTTGTCACATGAAAAGATATAATAAAATATTTACAAAAATGTGAGGGGTGTACTCACTTTGCTTAATTATGTATTTATTGAATTGCTTTTAAACAAAATTACAAAAACACACATTGCATAAATTAAGAGAGAAAAAAACTGAGGTGCATGTTGGCACTTACTTGTTTTGGTGCTTTGATCCCTGCAGGTGTGCATGATACTGTGCCACTGAATTCAGTGTGACACTGCACACATCACATGTGTAGCACCGTTTTAAGCCTACACAGAAAACAGACACACACACATTTAGTTTTTAGCAAGTACAAATTCAAATGCACATAATCTAGCATGACAGTCATAGCGAGAATATTCAGCTGTGATATCTCATAATGTATATCTTTCAATGACATCATCTTTACAGCATTTAGAGGACAAAACGATTTTATTATATTAGATGTGAATCATAAAAAACAACATTACATGTATATCCTTTGACTATCTTTTGTCCACAGCCTCTGCACCATACTAAACTCAAAGCAGAGTGGTCAATAAAGCCTTATCATGTCATTCCCGAGAACAGAAGGACTAACTGGGGAATGAGATAACGCTGGTCTCTATCTCTCTCAGTCAGCCGAAGCTCAGCACGGGTCACTGCTCGGCTGTGTTTCGCAGTTCTGCCTGATCAACTCTCCTGATTACCGTACCCTGAGGGAATGTGTGTGTAGAGAGAATCAGTTAAAGAGATATGAATATAGACATGTCAAGTCTTTTTATTAACTTATTTGTGCTTTTAAGAACAACTATGAAATTACAATGGAAGATCTCTCCATGAAATGCGATCCGTGTCTATGGAGGGGGACCTTAGAGGAGACAAGTTCCTCTGTTCTTGTGTGTGTGTGTCAAGTGACATTATACATATTTGATAAGGCCATGTGGCTTGTAATCCAGCTTGGGAAACTGATGTTGTTGCACCCGTAAGGGCAAGAGAGGGTAAGCCATGAACTGTGACACTCTTGCGCAGCTATGAAGAAATATAAGAGGAGTGAAATTTGGCCGAAATGAAATAACACTTCAGATTATTTTTAGTGGGGAAGACACTTTAAAACTTTAGTTTATAAACAGTTTATAAACAGCCCGATGATACTTTTAACATTAAATTTAACTTATGCTCAAGTTAGATTCTAAACAACCAAGAAAGCTATATATTTATATTATATTATATTATATTATCAAAAAAACACTACCTCAAAACCTAATTTATTTGATATTGAATTGTTTATTTACATAAACAAGTGTATTTACTATACATGACAAAAAAGACAGAGCATGTCTGATCGCAGAACCTGATTTTACCAAGTGTGACATGTTCCTGGATCAACATCTTTGTTGACCCTGGAACAACATTGTTATTAACCAATCAGATTTGAACAACAAGTTTATAGAGCATTTTTGTGAACTCCCAGTTACTAGTATAACCTGAATGCTTACAATTATAAATGTGTTTGGTGCTTACAATTAGTGTTTGGTGCTTGTACATCAGTCATTCATCTATTATTTCCTCTGATTTTATCGATTAAGTTAAGGTTAGGTTTAGGTGTAGGGAAATGGTCAATATTAATTTTTGGATTAAAATGTTGTTCCAGGGCCAACAGTATATGTTGACCCAGGAACACATCTAACTCAGCAAAATCAGGACGTGTCTGTCTGATCATAGCCTCAGCTTGCTCTATCTGCTATAAAATAAAATGAGACAAAAAATACAGTAATATAGCATTCTGTCACACTTCTACCTGTTGGCACCACTAAAAATGTTTTAGTTAAGTTAGAAGCATTACTATTTAAAGTTACTCTCCTCTCTGTGTTGAAAAAGCTTGTAACTAACGTGACACTGCAGCACTTTGGCTCTCTATCAGTGCTGTTTGCTGCCTGCACCCCCGTTATGAATTAAGCGTCCCATATAATTGCTGTCATGTTGCACTAATGATATTGCAGCTGAAAAATGGCCTTTGTAATCTCCTCTCCAAATTGAGTTAAACCCATAAACCACGTTTGCAGGAGAAGGGCATGGAGAAATTAATGTCATACTGTTGATTCATCATCATGCTTAATTTTACTCATTCTCATACATCTAGAGTTTGCTGCCTCTGTTGATATGCACTTGCTGTGTATTACAGTAGGTTGGCAAAAAAAAACCTGACACTGACAGACCAGGAACAAAGTCTTCCTTGTGTCTATCTGTGTTATACCCAAGAGTCTGATTATTTCTGCCACTGGCCAGCCAGCAGGAGTTTTTAAAACTCGCTAATCATATCAGCAAAAGTGAAACGGAAAAGCACAGCAAAAAAAAAAAAAGTCCTTTCCCTCCACAACTTTTAAAATCTAGATACATGGTCATAAACTGAATTTTTTTGACTTCAGCAGTTTAACATTTGTACAACGTGCCCATGGTTTGTCTCAGGCTGATGGCCCAGAAAGAATTTGCATGTGTTTTCTGCACTGATTTTTTGGGCAGAAATTTCGGCATAATTCTGCTTAAAAAGTCTGCTGAGTTTTGTGGGTACCGATTCAGCTGACCATATCGCCAACTGTTTAGTTTAGCTGGTATATTTTATTGGTGGGATAAATACACCCACTTGTTTTATTCCCCACACACTCTTGGGTACAGACATTGAGAGGATGTGGCAGAGCCGTGTAGCTTGTGGTGACTCCCAGCTGGCATTTTGACAGGCCGCCTCTCAAATGCTTTTTGAAAAGGTGAAATAATGGAGCACCGCCCAGGCATCCATCAATGTTAGCCATCCGTTCTGCTTGTCGCACTACCCACGGAATACATGAGCAATGAAGAGTTAACCAGTGAGCATCTCCTATGAAGTTTCTCTCATCTGTGTCACCCTTGCCTCAGATTTATTACCGTTAGCACAGAATATCCTCCGAATGGGAATAGAGGAACCACAAGTGGAAAAATTAGATGGAATGTTGACTCTTTGCTATATACAGTATACTGTATATATGCTGTAAATTATTTTTAACATACGGATGCAGACTCACTTATATAGAAATGTAGAATTTTCAAGGAAATAATTTTTCTATACATTAGGAATTACATTTTGACCATTTGGCTGAGAGTGTTATTCAGAATAAAAATGTGAAGTAGATGGAATAGAACACACAGCTTTCAGAATTCCTAGAGCACAATAAAGTTTAATGATGCCTTCAGGGATATTATCACCTCAGGCTTCTGGTCCCGTCAGGGATCATAACGCCACTGAACTGGGACATACTTGCTGAGATTCCCATCTGCCGATCCTACAGTTTATCCAACTTAAACTAGTTGGAATAATAGTTAGACTATTAGTCACTAATCATTACACTCTAAGACTCGATTCATTTTGCCATCAATAATCATATAAGACACCAGGACACACTCAACGCAGCTGGGATTTCAACAGACACTAATGTGTAGTAACTATAGGTGCTGTAGGACTCTGCTTCAAACAGGCTTTAGCTACATATTTACTTTTTTCAAGGTAAAAGTTAGGTGCTTGGACATTTTTCATTTCCTTCTTTATATACAGTGGGGTTCAAATGTCAGAGTCAGCTATTTAGAACATGTTTCTTTTTTCTTTATATAAAAATGAATTACTATATTCTATTTGAATATATTTTAAAATATAATTTATTTCTGTTATGAAAAAGCTTAAATTTCAGCAGCTATGCTCTCATTCTCTGTCAAATAATCCTTCAGAAATCATGAAATCAGAAATGCAGCCTTGGTAAACAAACTACTACTACTACTAATAATAATAATTAGAAAAATGCTTTAGCACGCCCACATGTTTTTTTTTTTCAATCTTGCCTCTATAGGACAAGCTAAGTGGCAAGTTGATCATTTATGAACTTTAAGGCAACACTGGTTCATCTATTTTTACCTCCAGGCATCTGTCCTCCTGATGGTACAGCACAGATCTCACTTTGACTCTCAGTGAGCGATAAAACCCAAGCATACATTTATTATAGTATGATTCTGTAAAGTATAAGGTGTTCCAACTACTACATCATTTACATGGGCAGTGATCATGAGGGCAGAGGTCATATTCAGCACATTATCAACACTAACCTGTCGGACAGGCTTGAATCAGCATGTTTGCACTGTAAATAGACACTGTTTCTGCCTCAATTAGCTCTGCTGTGTCAATTCAAACATGAGCAAAAATATGCTAAACAACAATGAATGAGAAAAATATGCCCATATTTGTACAGTGACACGCAGATGGCATCTAAATGGGGGGTAATTCAGCAAACACTGATCCACTTCTACTCCAGAAGAAAATATATCAACCATATCAAATTGAAAAAGCCGATATTTAGCAGTGCACATATAATACAACACAATTAATTTAGCATCTGATTTACATACTAATAATTACAGTATCTCAATTATGTGAAAAAAGTACCTTATACAGTTTACCCAAAATAAAAATTCTGGCCAACATTTACATGTATGACTTTCTTTTTTCTGCAGAAAACAAACTGACTCCTATATGTAGCATATTAGTAACTTAAAGTGTACATATTTTGAAAGGATAGCATCTTAGTGACAGCCGTTGTACCAGCTGTGTAAAGATAAAACCGTTAAAACATTCCTCAGAACATTTTCTTTTGTGTTTTTACAGAAGAAAGTGCAACATAAGGATGAATTAATGATGACAGAATTTTACTTTTTGGGGTGAATTATCCTTTAAAAAAATTCTGACAATTGCTGGTGCAAGATGTCTTAAATTAGATATTTTTACAGAACATAGAAGCCACAAAAATAAAGTAATGCTTTTTAGGTCTTTCCAAAATCATAAAAAAGCTAACGTCTTACCTTTACAATAAAATATAATTTCAACAAAGCCTAAAAGAACACAGATGACATGTCACCTTAGCATGAAATCACAACAACCACCAACACGTCTCGATTGGTTTCAGGGTGGCACGTAAGACTAATAGCTCGTAGACTGAAGCACTAGGCAGGAAGAATGTAATTGCACAGTCCTTCGGAGTGAAGATGCTGATTACCAGACGAGCCAAATTATATCTCCAAACTTGTCTTTCCAATTAACCAGCAGGACTGTGTTTGGATAGATGGAATTTGTCACAGGCGTCGCCTGATTGGCTTGGTGATGACACTAAAAAAAAAAGAAAAGAAAAAAACTCATAGAAAATCATAATCACTTCTGAAATCATATCAGTTTGAATTATACCAGCATTCTCTATTAAAATGAGGACAGCTAAGCAGACTTGATTGATAAAGTGTTTGAAATTAAAGCTCTTTTCCTCAAAGGCAAACCAAAGTATTAACTAAATTCCAGTTGTCAACATGCATTCTGGTCACTGCATTGCTAAATATATGCCAGTAATAAAATAACTGCATGAGACCATGATTAAAAGCAAGTTAGCATGCTGTTTTATTGAAATATTATGAAAACCTCATTCTGATATTATTCTTTGGAAGGTTTCGTATTATTAAAAAGAGTACATAGATTGAATTAAAACAATTTTTGTAGTTTCGAAACCATAAAATGTTGTGATAGCTGATAGCTACATGATAGCTGTGTCAGACAGAATATTAAAAAAGGCCACTATGTATATAATTCCAATAGAACACATTGGAATGTTGGATTCAATCACAAGGGCTTCCTCCACGGAGTCCTGAGAAAGAGGAAAATAATCCCCATTTGCTGCCTCTCCTTCAAAATGACCATGGACTGGCCCTCTAATGAGTTGTTTTTTTGTGCAGTGTGCAATGTTAAGTGTTAAAAGGAAGGGTTGGATGAATGTGAGGGTGAAAATAGCAACTGCACACTTGTACATGAGGAGACTGAAGAGCAAAGAGACATAAAATGAGGTCTGCTCTTCAGTTCACTGCTGAAAAACTCAAATTTGACAGGCTTTAGACACCTACTACTGCACATAATCCTAAGAAAGCCACAAAAGACAAAATAAATATAAAGATGAGATAAAAGGAGCAAAACCCCCTGCGCAATAGTAAAATAAAAAATATTATATATATATATATATATACATTTATAGAAATTCAAATAATATATCCATTTTCATGTTCCTGTGGCTCAGTGGTTAGAGCATTGCGTTAGCTGCGCAAAGGTTGTGGGTTCGATTCCCAGGGAACACACATACTGAAAATAAATGTATATGCTGAAAGCGTCTGCTAAATGCATAAATGTAAATGTAATGTATTAAATTATTTTTGTATACATTTTTATTCATATTATACATTTACATAACATCTGATCAGTACATCATGCTAGTTACAAAGAAGAGATAACCTCCAAAAAGGTGTCATTATAATTAAAAATTTATAATAATAATAATTATGTATATCATGAATGATGAATGTGTATATACATAATAACAATAATAATTCCTTAAATTTAAATAACGCTTTTCATAGTAAGGGGGGTATCTCCTCATCCCCCACCAGTGTGCATCATCCACCTGTATGATGCCATATTGCGCCAGAACACCCACCACACACCAGCTTACTGGTGGAGAGGAGACAGAGTGATGAAGCCAATCAGTGTATGGGGATGATTAGGAGGCCATGATGGTCAGAGGCCAATGGGCAAATTTGGCCAGGATGCCGGGGTTACACCCCAACTCTTTTTCGAAGGACATCCTGGGATTTCTAATGACCACAGAGAGTCAGGACCTCGGTTTAACGTCTCACCCGAAAGACGGAGCTTTTTACAGTATAGTGTCCCCGTCACTAATACTGGGGTGTTAGGACCCACACAGACTGCAGGGTGAGCGCTCCCTGTTGGTCTCACAAGCACCTCTTCCAGCAGCAACCTAGTTTTCCCAGGAGGTCTCCCATCCAGGTACTGACCAGGCTCAGCCCTGCTTAGCTTCAGTGGGCAACCCGTTTGGGCTGCAGGGTGATATGGCTGCTACATAGATACGTTAATCATACTGTATAATAATTATATATAACACCCTTCTACTTATTTCACCTATATGACAGAAATATATTTATTTTGATCAATAACTGATATAAATTTTAAAAGGTCACGCATTAAATTAGTATGTATTTTTGTCCTTATATATATCTAGCATCATGATACATCATGATAGTTGCGAAGAAAAGACGACATCCAACATTTTCTGTTAAGGGCATCATCAGCTTTACCAATAACTGCAAACAGTTTAAATTCATGGGTATGTAGAAAAATTGTCACATTCAACTGGTATCACCTGGATAGTGGCCCTTTTTCAACAATGTAGAAAAATGCAGGAGACCCCTTGATGTTTACCCACTCAAAAAATCTACAGAATAGAGAAGTAACAGTTAGCCCTCCCTTTGTGTAAATAAAAAGGTGCTGCAATTCAAAGCAGCAGGAAAAGAAAACCTGCCATGCACTCACAGATACACACACACACACACACACACACACACACACGAGAAACCACGCAGACATAGTGCTCAACAGAAAAGATATGAATATTTCATGATGTTGCAGTCTTCAAAGTGTGACTGCCGCCTCCCTCTCTGATGCTCTGAACATCAGACAACACTCAAAGGATGCCCGGGACAGATATATGCAAACAGAGAAATAGGCAGAAAAATCTAAGGCGAGCAGACTGAAGAAAAAAAAAAAAACATGGGATGGATACTGAAAGAGAGACAGAGGCAAGTGTTCTAGGTGCTAACGCTTTGTGAGAAAGATGAGCCTGCCATGAGCAGCTCCCAGCCTGGATGAATCAGAAAGCAAGTTCTCCTGCAACATTTCCCTCTCAGCCAAACTCTCTCTCTCTCTCTCTCTCGCTCTGGCCGTTAGAGTGATTTGCCACATCATTATTAATTGATAAACACGTTGGAGAGAAGCCATCAGAGGCGTACTACCGAACACTGTGGTGTCTGCGCTGACATTTCCTGGCTGGAGTAATGACTAGGTGACATTAGTGAGAGACCTTGCAGGGCAGACAGTGAGAACGGGCAGCCGAGGGGAAAATTGCAGAGATGGTTGGCCCATCCATTTTTCCCTCCTTAACCCAGTGAAGAGGAAATGTGTGTGAAAGATCAGCTGTGGTGCAGTATACGGACTGGATATTTCTAAAGGTCCGTTATTGTCCCGGTCTTCCTGATGCTGAAATCACAGTGTGTGGTAGTAAATGCAAACTGAAAATGGATATATAGGAGAGGTCAAGGATAACTGTGCTAGACCTTAAAGCAGTTTAAACTGAATGAAGTTGAAAGTCACGGTCAGGGGCGGACTGGGATAAAATTTCAGGCCGGGAAATCTCACACTCATCCAGGCCATCCCATACACCCACAACAAATTCTGAAACATGGACAACCCTTTTAGCCTATTTGTATGACCATCACATAGTCTTTAGTCGGGGGCGTGGAAAATAATTAAAGGTTCTCTTTTGAACTGCACATTCACTTCCCTTTTCCTTTTCTTCCTTTTCTCCAATATGTCTGTCACTCTTCACCTTCACTTTTTTCTTGTACCTGTCACTTCTTCACCAGCAGGTCTACTGTTATTAACATAACTGTATCCACCTTGTTGCAAAACAACCACCTCATTGCAATTTGTTTGCACATAATGTTGTTATTTCTCTTAAAATAACTTAAATACCCAAGATTTAACAAACCTATAATTCATACAAATATATATAAAAAAAACATTTTCTAAAGTGCCTAAATGCCAAAATTAGTAGGCCAACACTGAAAATCCTAATAAGGAACACACTATCGTATTTTTGGACTGACTGATATTTTTGTGTTGCTGTTTGCTCTAGCTCCCGCTCTTTCTATACAATAAATCCTTGTGAATATCTGCCTGCTAAATGTATTAATGTAACTTTCCAATCGATATTGATGTCCTTTAGCACAGTATTCTGACTGATGATAATAATGGGGTGCTACTGACAGCCTAACAGGTGCTAGCAGTTTAATACTCAACTAGGTTAATAAAGACAAAACTACAGTAGCGTATTACAGATGAAACTCACCTGCACTTGAAACCCTGAAGGTTAGTCGTTTTGCTACTGTTTCTTCTGGCCGTTTCCTCTCCTTCCTCGAGTCCCGCACATTGACTCTGTTCAAAACCATTTGACGGGCAGATGCTGTGCAAGACTAACCGATTTATGATTTTATCATTTCAAGAAATCGCATCATAAGGAATCACTAGGCACATTGGGAAAGCAAAAAAAATGTATAAATAAAATAATAATAATTTAAAAAACACAGGGCAGTGGGCCAAATCAGCTGCCAGGCCACCGGGAAACGTCCCGGTGCTCCCAATGGCCAGTCCGCGCCTGGTCACGGTGTACAATAGGGCTGGGCAGTAAAACGGTAACAGCAATAATCACAAAATAATTTTCTGCGATAAAACAAAGAGTTCGATAAACGTTCAATATAATGTTTATGTGCCAAAAGCGGAATGAAATAGTGCTACTCATTTGAGCATTTATCTGCTCGGCTCAAAGTTCAAACGGTAGCGCAGTGCAAGCTTACTACAGCAGATGCATTTACTCGCTGATAAGATTCGGTCACACTAAACAGCGCTGTGAGATCCAGTGTGTTGCGCTTGAATTCAACAAAGATTCACAAATTAATCTGAGATTTAAGCTAGTTTAAAGCCAGATGAAAGCGCTGACAAACAGGTGAAACTGCGCAACGATACAGTCAGAAGGCTTATTCAATCTACAAATCGTCATCATTTACCACGATTTACTGTAGTAGCACAAACTGCATCATGTTATTGTAGGAGCACCATATTTTTACCATGGCATTGAGGTGCTATATGTGTGGTTTTAACTGTAGTTATAATAATCTAAATGTATGCTAGTATGGAAGACCAATGGTTAATTTTAATAAAACTTTCACCAAATAAAAAAAATCACCATATAAAAATGAGGTTGCTACAGTTTTTACAGTTTTTGTTAATGAACATCAATCCTAACTCAAGTTACTACTGTCAAATGTGCATTTCCAAGAGATAAAAATATATATTATTATTAATATTGCAGCCTGCACTACAAACTGTGCTGAAGATACACGTCATCAAAGTCAGGCAACACAAGCCTGTTTCATGATTTGAAACAATATCACTCGTTAGAATATATATTATAAAGATATTTATTATTTTGTTAAGGAAAAGTGTAAAGAATTCAAAAACGTGAAGTGTTTGTCATGTTCTGACCATAAAGGGTGGTTTAAAACCACAAGTAATGGTCTGATTTCTACAACTTTCACTTAGGAGCAAGATTCTGCCTTTAAACTTGAAATAAATAAAGATTTGAAATTTATCGGGATAATTATCAATTTACGGCTGATATGAAATTTTTTATAGTGATAAAATATAATAGAAAAAATATATAACAGAAATATAAACAATTTAGAGAGGAAATAAAAAAACATTCTATAACATTACAGAACTGGTATAATCTGAATCAGCAGATTCTCTCGTTTCATCTCTTGTTTTAACTTCCACCTTTACTACCAGTTTGGGATTGGTACGATTTCCTTTTTCTTTCAAAAGTAGTCTCTTATGCTCAGCAACACTGTAATAAATAAATCATAGTCATTTTGTGAAATATTATTCAAGTTTTATATTTTAATACATTTTAAAATGTAATTTATTCTTGTGATGGCAAAGCTGAATTTTCAGCAGCCCTTACTCCTTTCTTTTCCCCCCATTACAATTATTAAAATGGTTGGGAAAATGTAATAAATTATATCAAAGTTTGGGATAAATAGAACAAAAATCACTTCCAGTTAAAGGGAAAAAGTGGACCTAAAACAGTGATCGGTGATCTCTCCCACTTTAAAGTGTAACCTACAGCTTTGAGCATGCATGTGAAGGAGGATGTTTGATACAATCTTAAAATAATTCATAAATCTATTGTGATCTTGGGAAATGTAGATAACTTTTCTGGGTGTTTATTTTCTTATTCGGCATCCAGCCTAATTGTTTTCCATTTTAATCTTGTGCTGACAGAGTAATAGTCACTACGAGCCTGGCCAAGTCTTCAGTGTGTCTTCCATTAACAAGGATGCTCTGAATTCACCATCCATCACTCTAAGCTAGGGATAACCTTCAGTCCAAACAAACTAAACCCAACCTCAGCTCAGTGTTCATCTCAGTCTCACAGCGCCAATCTCTCCGAAGCTTTGATCTGTACCTCAGTAGCTCTAATGAGTTGAAACATCCCATGTTACTAAGCCCTCACAGCAATGACTGCTGGCCTGGTCTCTTTCCCTCTCACCTAAGAGAACATTTATTTGTAATTGTTATTGACATGTGAGTCATGAGACAATGGGAGAGCACACTCTTCATCCCTGAGAAATGAATAGCCTGTATCAAAGTCTCTAGACGCACAAACCTATTGCTTTTATTCTCTTGGAGCCCAGGCTGGAGAAGAGGCAAGGGAAGTAAAAGACGCATCGAGAAGTTTTATTGTATTATGTGAGCGCTTTCATTAATCTATCGAGTGAGCCCCACGGCACCAACTACCGCTCTGAGCTGGGAATAACCTTTAATAAAAAAAAAACACAGTGAAATATAACATGAGCAACATAGGTCAATCTTTGTGACCTCACAGTTTGCCATTGATCTCTCATTTCTTGAGTAACAAAGAGGTTTTATAAAAATTCACACAACTCAACTCTGAATTCCTTTTTCAATGCAGTTACTTATAAAGACATTACAGCATTGAAAAGGAGCTGAGGTTTATGACATATCTGTGCTACAACAACAATACTGGGACCAAAAACAGTTTATAACAAACAAACAAAGATTCCATTATGATGTTTGATGAACATTGATCATGTGACTTTCCGTTCACAGAGTATAAGTGCTGCTATCAATAAGCAAAAAGGTGTTTTTTTTTACTTTGCATTCTAATTGTTTTGCTGATTATATAATTTGTAATGATTTTATATATTTAATAAGAAGAATGTAAAATAGATGCATTTTGAAGAATGGCCTCATACTTTTGGACCCCATTATAAATACTTGGGTTGTTTAAATTAAATATAATAAATTACTATTATAAAACATTGAAAACATTGTTTTACGAAAACCATAAGGAAAATATTTGCATGTATTCAATAAATTTCTCCTTAAACATTATTTATCATTAAATGGGATCACACCTAGTCATTTCAAGCCTAATTATATGACACAGTATATAATTTTGCAAAACCAATTCAGTTGCACTGGCCATTATAATCAACATTCTCATTTCCATCAAAGACCTGCAGGACAGTAAAGCAATACAAATCTTTTATCATTCAGTTCAGTGCTTCATCATCTAATGAACTAACAGCCAGATTAATAATGCAGCCATAAACAGCCATTAAGAGAGAGTTTAAGTGTGTCTGTACCTTTCATCTCTCCCATGTCTAAAGTCTTCCCTAGTTGTTCCAGTAGGTCTGAGCGTGCTGCATTTTTCTTGTGCTTTTTGCCGTCGTAGTGTTGCTGTGCCATTCCAGGATTGTTGAACCAAGCATTGCACAGCTGACAGTAGCGATCAGAATCCCGGTGCTGACGGGTCAAGCTCACAGGTGAGGTTTCTGTGGAGAGTGTTTTCACTGGACTAGGTGCCACCTCTGAAGAAACAAAGCAGAACAAGAATTAGATTTTTTATATTTGACATATTTAAAGGGGTCATGAACTGTAAAATCATAATTCCCTTGATCTTTTGACATAAGAGGTCACTGTGCTATAAAAACATTCTGTAATTTTCAGAACTCAAAACTTTCTCGTTATTCTAAAATCAGCCAGTCTGCCAAAATGACAGGTTTTGGAATGTACCACTCTATGATGTAATAGTGTGTCTTAACTCCGCCTCCGCAGAAGATCAACACCTGCTTCTACATCACTGCCCGTTTAGCCCCGCCCACCGATTCACACGCGTAGTGTAAATAACAAGAGAGGCGAACACAGGTCTACGCAGAAACACAATTATAAAGATGGCTCTGAAGACAACAAGACGCTGTACAGTGCCAAGTTATGGAAAAACAGAGTATATGCCTTCCTTCTGATTCCAACATTAGGAAAAAGAGGACGAACTTTACTTGTTATGAAGATTCAGACTGCGTCGGTAAGAACTTGGTCCTTTGTTCACTTCAATACCGAGGATTTCTTTACAAACAAGGCACAATTCCACAAAGGATTTTCAAGAAATACTGAAACTAAAAGGCAATACTGTGCCAACTACATAGATCTGACAGTAATGTTTTCATAAAAAAAAAAAAACTTGATAACATAAGTGGACCTCAGAGAACAGTATAAAATAAAAATGCAGTTTATGACCCCTTTAAGACCATATTTGAACGCAAAAGCAAAATATGTTGAAGAGGTGTGTTTGGTAAGGCAGCAGAAGTTTGGTACAAGATGGTAAATTCTGTAGATTGCTATATAAAACTTCAGGCAATGGCCAAGATTCCGTGCTCTCTGGGACATACCCCTAAATATTGGAGGAGAGATTCACAGAAAAATTTTTTTTCCTCCATATTAATATCACATGCTCTGTACATGTTTGTTGGAAACGGTCCAAAGTTATTGTTAACCAATTCTGGAGAAATTGAGAAAATGTACAAGTTATAAATGTTTCTTACTGGCCATTAAGTTATATTTTGTATTATTTTGTTTTAAATATACATACACTACCATTCAAAAGTATGCCTTAAATGAATCAAAAGTGACATTAAACACTTGTACTTCATTGCAAAAGATTTTGATTTCCAATAAATGCTGTTCATTTGAACTTCATATTAATCGAGAATCCTGAGGAAAATAATCTAAAGTATAGATATGGTTATTATATTTCATTTATGTTATTATAGTTTATTATTTATATTTTCCATTCAAATTGCATTCGCTTGCAACACTTCTGTTTCCACCTCTCTCTCAGTGACATGAAAATGCTACAAAGTCACAGACATTTTTCTAATTGCTGTTTTAGAAGTTTAACATGAAGAATATTCTATACTTTTGTCACAACATGGTTTTCTGAGGAAAAATGCATTTGTTCTAGATAAACAAAAGTTGTTAGAAGAGGCGAGGTTCGGGGTCTAAGGTTTTACAGTTTGTGCTGCTTTGATTCTACTGCTTACATCACAAGGGGCACACAGTCTGTTTGAAATCATGTAATGTTGCCATTTCTAATAAAATGATCTGCCAACTTGCAATGAATTTTGTTTTATTCACTAGCCAAAACCAAGTTTTACTCTCATTTGCCGCTTTGAGAGTATGATTTTGGACTCTGGTTGCAATCCAGATAGCTTGAGGATTTTTGGATTTTCTGTAATGCTCAGAAAGCAAAAGAGAAACTCACAAAAACGAATTATTCCCAGCTACGAGATGATGACATTTTCCTGTTTGGATAACCCAATGAAACAAACAAAAGTATGTTTTATTCTTGTTTACTTCAGTGATTCTAGTCTGAAATTATTTCTGATCTTGACAGCAACAACCCAATTACTGAGATTTGATTCATCATTGTGTTTGGATGTGTCCTCTGCTACATAACTAACAAGCTGTTGCCACTGACTTTATCAGGAAGGTGATGCTTTGTTTCTGACCGTCCTGAGTTTGACCCACACGCACACAAAGCCAAGCTTCTTTCCTCATTTACTCTTGTGCATGGATGGCGGTATCACCACAGAGCAGACAGAATAAACATAGAACACACCAGAGAATCATAATGCCAGGCCAAACAATCAGTTCGAACACTTCAGTGGCTGTTCACTCTGCCATGGAAAATGTTTACAAAAGCTCTGTTCAGCCTTGACATCACATCAAATTTATGGCAGAAGGGACAATTGGAAAGAATAAGTCACTTCCTGCCTGAGTTCATTAGTGTTCATAAGTGTTATTGAGCGGTGAGATTGAACTGACCTAATATTTTCTTAATTAATATGAGTTTGTGTACATTTACACTGACTGCCCTAAACTCAAACTCTGCTTTTCAGCCCTATTTGCAACTTTATATATGATTTGATATATAAACTATATTAGTAGTGACTGCAAAAGCTATGGCAGAGGCTAAAGAGACTCCACATAAGCTTACTACAAAGCTTTGATTTATTAGCATATCTGTAAAAACTGGGACGTCCACGAACAAGAGACGTGTTGAAAAGTACTCTTGTTGTGCCAGGAAATGTATACCCTGCCAAAACACGTGCATTATTCCTTCAATTTTTTTCTCCTTCCTTCGTTTTTCGCTCTTCTTTTACATTTTTTTCCAGTGGGGTTGATAAAAGTATAATGCATGGTTTGGTTGGGACACATTATTTAATTTAGGCAATTAACAACCACTGCTGCACAAATTTAATTTGATACCGTAAATTAAAATGCTACATGAGATGAAAATTGTAAGAAGATATATGAGCTGCCACAAGAGAGGGTGGCTGTACATGAGCAGGCAACGTCATTTTGAGAAAGCTTAATCTAGTTTATTTTTAACCGATGTTCATTCTCTGTAAAATAAATATTTGTTTTTTTATTGCAGGGCCTATGAGTTCTTGGCACAACGAAAGACAATACATTTGCATTGAAGCCATTAAATTAATTAATCCTGCCTGAAGTGTAGTCACACTCCTCTTACAGGAAATTTACATAGCATTTTATGTGGCAAAACTAAGCTGTCTATGAAGAACAAATGTTAAAAGTGCAAAGCAAATACAAATGTAATAAAAGTGAGAGTAAAAGAAAGCACATAATGTGTAATTCAGAAACCTCCCTTAAGCCCCAGCTGCCGTTATTGGAGTATCTGACAGACTCTTGCAGTATAACACTATGAATATTAGCAGAATCCGGCACTGAAACATTGGAGTATTGATTTACAATCTCAGGGGTTTATGGAATGACATCCATCAAAATGAAAACCAGGAACGTTTCTAGTTTCCTAAACACAAGACCAAGGCATTTCCAGGACACTCTTGAAAAAGAGATTTTTAATCTCTTCCTGGTTAAATAAATGTCCAGCCCTGGCTTTAACAGACATTTTTACACAACTCTAGTTTTTCCTTCCATGTTTATTAATACAAGGTCACCAAGCTTTTTGACATTATTTACTAGATTATTTGCATTTGTTGTATTCTGTTACCTTTGAGTCATGTGTCACATGGTGAAAATTTAATAGCAGTTCCTTGCTTTAAAGGTGAGTGTCACTGTCACTGTTTTTGTGTGTGTGGAATATGCAAAGAATAAGCATGAATGTCTTCATTAATTGTTAGATTTGTGTACTAAAATGCCATATACGCCTGTTTCACACCGCAAGCTTGAGCTTTGCGTTTGCTTCGTGTCAGCGTAAATACATCATCACTGCAGCTGCAGGCTCAACAGAGTATTCACATTGGAAGCGTTTGTACAGCGCCACAGCAAAGCTAAATATTTCTTTACAAAGACAACTATACATTTTGTTTTTAGAAGCTGGTGCGCTGTAAACCTGAATGTTTTAAAGTCTTGAAAGTTTGTTAACATTTGGATTGGCATGTAAATGGTAAACAACAAATAAAAAAGCTCAGATCACGTCATTTCAGTCATACTACGCTATAGAACGATAATGTTCAATAGTGTTTTTTTATAATAACATACTTTTACTCAAACTAAAGAATAAAATAGTTTAACTGGGTAAATATTCTATACATATTTTTGATTCTGTGCATGCTTACCACTTTTTATGTGAAATCATATTTATTTTGTCCATCAAAAGTGCTGTCACTTTAATTGAGCATGAACCAGCGTGAACGCACTCGAAAAAAAATATATGCATTGCTCATGCGCCACTCATGCTTGCAGTGTGAAACCAGCCTTATTCTGCACAGACCCTCATTATAAAACATTGCTCACATGACAGTTCACTTGTTTGGTGAAACATTCTAAAATATTACAATTTAAAAGAACACTTTTCTTTTTCAAAAATATTTTAAAATGTAATTTATTCCTGTGATGGCAAAGCTGAATTTTCAGCAGCCATCACTCTAGTCTTCAGTGTCACATGATCCTTCAGAAATCATTCTAATATACTCATTTAGTGCTCAAGAGACATTTCTTATTATTACTAGCCATCTTGAATACAGTTTAGCTGCTAAATTATTTGTGTTATACATTTCTCAGGATTATTTGTGGAATAGAAAACTTTTGTGACATTAGAAAAGTCTTTACTGTTACTTTTTAATATAAAGTAGACTTTTGAACATATAGTTCATGAGGACAAACTGTGAAGTCCTTCCAGAAATATCACGCAGCAATTCACTGGGTATATTTTAGCATATTAGCTAAAACACTGAGCCTCACAAAAGTGATAAAGGATAAATGAATATGTCCCCAATAACACCATCACTCAACATCACTAGTCTCTCAATGCAGACGGCAATGTCTCAAACAATGTAATTACTGCAACCAGACTTCCGCCTTAATAGTCCTTCTGTATTGCCTAAATTAAATTTGGTGTCACAGGCCTGTGACACTGAAGTCATTCATTACCGCTATCTCAGTTTTACTTAATGTTCTCTTGGTCACCGGGGGTGGCCAAAACCTTGTTCAGAACGGTTACTCCTTGCTCTTGTTTTGGGCATGAAACCAGCTCTTTAACAATATTTCAGTGTATCATTAGCACCTCACTGTCCACTCCCCCACTGTGCCTCTTATTCGCAAGCTCAGGGAGGAGCGATGTGCATGACTGTTCCCCAAAAGACAGATACACCTCCATCCTTCCATTTATTTGCTGCCCTTTGCCTACTGCAGCATAAAAGCACTTTAAAATTACTTAGAAGTCTCCCGAGTAATCCCTGGTTAAGGAAAGGCTATATATATATATATATATATATATATATACAGTAACTGAAATGGAATTAGGAACAGACGAGGGGATAGCAGGTCAAGAACAGTGACAACAAACAACAACAACAAAATGTTCATAGTGCACGGATTGAAATCATTTCATACCCTCTCACACTTCTAAAATAATCAGTTCATGGCCACTGCTGCAGTGAAATACATTCACCGGTAATGCGTTTCCTGTCTTCTTTATAACAAACAATAGTCTGACACCAGCAGGCAGGAGATTTCAAACATTAATGAGATTCTGTGGGAGGAAATAACTGAGAAACTTCAGGTAATTCCAGGTGACAGTTTAGGCAATAAGGGAAGAGTCATCTATCAGGAGATTTACTGCAGGCACAAAGACAGCTACTGGATTTGGGTGACATAAAGATGGAGAGGGACTTTCGAAGAGATCATTCATCCAAGCAGAAAGCCTGCACAAGTCATATGCACAAAACTTTGTGTGATTTCTTAGCGACAATTGTTGCGCGTCATTAGGTCTGAGTACACCCACACGTCTACACACTTTTATCACATTTAACTGTGGGGGGAAAACATGCAAAATATCTGATATATTTATTCAGCGAAGGTGCAGGCGATGTGTGTGTAACTTTATAAATAATGCTTTGTCAAACTTTACTGCTGTAGAATCCATACAAGGCCTAGTTATGAAGTTCATGCCGACTTCACATTACCTGATTTATCATGACATTTCTAAATTATATATCGTTTTTGACTCAGAAGTTGCTCATGAAAAAAAAATTATATGCCTTATTTAATTTTTCCAAATACAAATTGCCTTATATTCACATAACAGAAACCATTTGATGCATATTATAGTCTATTTTTACATAAAAAACATGACAAAAAACACAAAAATTCCACTGAATATAAAGCTATATTTCTGTAAATTAAGGTTTTATTGTTCATCTTATTTACATTCTAACCAAATTCCAAATACATTTCCTTCAAATACAGAGGTGGGTAGTAACGAGTTGCTAGAGTAAATTTTTAGTGAAGAAAATGGTACTTTTACTTCGTTACTGTGGGCGACGATCCTCTCTTTACTTTATCTTAATGCAATACAAGTAAAAAATGCTTACATTTATTCCAAACGCGCCGTCTACTTTTCTCTGAGCAATGAGCGATGCCCATTCGCGAATGATTCATTCTTTGCACACACATTACATACATTTCTCTATATATCTAAAAAAAATTTAGAAGGAAAAATGTCTTGTCAGTGTACATTGCGTTACACAAAGGTTGTGGGTTCGACAGGGAACACATGTAAAAAAAATTGTATCTATTGCTTTGGATAAAAGCGTCTAAATAAAAATAGACTATAGATATACAGTACAGTATACGATCCAAAGTAACTAGTAACTAACTACTTGAGTAGTTTTTTTATCCGATACTTTTTTACTCTTACTCAGGTAACTATTCAGACTATAACTTTGACTTGAGTAAATATTTCTAGAAGTACTTTAACTTTTACTTAAGTACAGTTTTTGGGTACTCTACCCACCTCTGCTCAAACACACAAATCATGCTAGGACCTTATAAACAGCTTTAGTGCATTAAAAAAGGCATTTCACATGCAATCTTATCCTAATGCAATGTACGGCTTGCGAGATTCCATATCTGGATCAACCAGAACAGGATCAAAGGCTTTGTTTTTCTTTTTTTTTATCCTTGCAGTTATTCGCTTTCCTCTCTAAAAAGTCCTCACTGGGTTTTTGTTAAATTTTCTCAGTGCTGAATCTCATCTAGCCCCCTGCTTTATAGAAGCAGGGAATTTTTGACCTGAATTTTAATTTGCGGTGTCTAGACACACATTTGCACAAACAATTTCCCCATATTTACCATAAAGCAAAGATGCTTATTGTAGTAACAGGATGCACAGGCAACTAGACCTGACCGCAAACCACCCTGCTGAGTAATTTAATAAGATGGATGTAGTACCCTTAAATGTCATGTATAAATAAACAAATGTACATGTAGGTCAATACACAAGGCCTTCTAGTGGTTTCTCATTTGTCTTATTGAATACAAAAGAGGAGGACGAGGAGAAGGAGAAGGAGACAGGATGTTTTGTGTTATTGGCTGATATCCGTCAGGAACAATAGTGTTTCCCAGGAGATGAGCTGGGCTCAGGTCATTTGTTTCACTCAGCCACATCACTTATGTGTGTTATGCAGAAATCAATAAGGGTGGCCTTTCAATGGCCTGGTTTTATTTCACACAAACTGCGCTAGATCCACTAAGATCCTAACACATCAGACAATACAAGCAAACTTCTTAAAACCATCATCATTGAGCATTAAATTACTTGCATGCACAATTATTTTTAACTTGATCTATTAAGCTATTCAGAAATAACTTAAATTGTAACCGATACAATGACTAGAATATAAATAATTTTAATTTCTAAAATTATGTTGACATTTTTTGTGGGGCTTAAATTCACAATGTGACTGTGATAATGATTTTTATAAAAATGGCATGAATACATTATAAAATGATCACGCAACAATTTTAAAGTAAATAATTACATTTAAAAATTGTATAAACATGTTTTCAGAAATAAAACCAACATGAATACAAAGATTGCATTTCAAAGGAATCAAATAATCTTTCCCTCTAAAAACACCAGCACTTTTTGGTTACCGTGAACAAATGTTGAAGTGGCACTGCAACATGTTTACAGTTTGTCCCCAGATTGCCAGGGCATTGAAAAGCTTACTGAGTTTCAAGAGAACTCCTCTCTGCTCAGTTAAGCTGGGCCTGAGCTAGTCTGTCTCAGTATGCCACATGCCAGAGGGATTGATGATCTGCCTCAATCCCCTCAGAGTGGGACACAAGCCTCGTCTGTCTCTAGCCATCAGACACAGATGGCACAGCTAATGATGGCATCAGTCAGTGACAGGAGACATGGGAGGAACAAGCAGAGAGAGCGAGAGAGAGAGAGAGAGAGAGAGAGAGAGAGAGAGAGAGAGAGAGAGAAACAAGACTACAGTGGTGATTCATTTTAAGCCAGATATGCTACATAGCCTTGCATTTAAAACCAGACTGAAAAGAACGAACCTGTGAATTTTAAATTAACATGGCTATTAAACTATTAAACACAAGACTATTAAACAATAATTTGGACCATGAGGTTGATAAGTAATGGATAAATGTGCATTTATTATAAAAAAATAAGCCCATTCATGGTGATAAGGTCAAGGAATAATATTTAACCAAACATTCTAAACCAATAAATTAATAAAATAATAATGGTAAATATTAATGTTTATTGTAATTAGATATTTTATAATAATAATAATAATTTATGATTCATTTTTATTTAGATGTTTTTAATCATGAAATTGATTTTATAATTATACTAAATGCGTAATATTTGAAAAAGCATATTCATAATTATATAATAAAATAAAAATACATCTAAATACAAATTAATAATATTTGTTCTACTTTATATTAATAATAATAATTATATATCCCACAGGACATACTGTGGTTTTCCTCCACCAGTCTGCCTTGTATGCCCATTAGATTACATCAGTTTGACATCGATAGTGGACAGACTGTGGCTCCATCTCAAGCGTTAGAATTGTGTAATTGATCCTAAACACTGGATGTGATGTGGTGGGCCTCCTAACTATGCCATATGCGGCACAGCTGTCCAGCGAAGAGTGTAATTAATAAACACATTGGGCATTTGGAGGCACAGCCAGTAGGAAAGCTGGTGACTAATGGATGCTGAACACAACTGAGTAGTTGTGTAGTCTCTCTCCATTGGCTGAAATGGAAATGACACATGAAGCCTCTCTCTACTGTACACACTGTATATCCTTTGTGCATCCTCCTACAAGCAGAGGATTTATGAGAGCCCACAGATCCCTGAGTGTTTCCTGCTCATTTCTATTGTGCTGTAAACAGGTCAGAAACCTAACATGCAAAGCACTGCATGACAGAAACATAATGCAAGAATGAACACAGACATAAACACAAATAGGCAGACAGTGTGACAACAGTATTCTCAAACTCTCTGCTTTCACTCGGCTACTTCTGTAAAGCTCCTTTTATAAAGTCGCAGACAGACACATACACACTCTTCCACCTTATTTTTAGGTCAATTACCCCCATAGGCAAGTAGGCGGCAAGCAATGATGTGCAGTGCAAGGCAGTGAGTGTCCGGCTTGTTAAAACGCCTGCCCTGATCCTCCAGCCACACACGCTCATCTCCAACAGATCTCCTCATACATAAACACCCTCCTAGAGAATATTTTAGTTCTGCGTGTGTGTTTGTGCATGAAACACGTACCTTTGGCTGTTATGGCAGGCTGTTCCCCCAGCAGAAGTTTGAGCCTCTTAGCATGGATCTTGCCTTGGTAATGAGACTGCGCTACCACCGCTGAAGTAAAGGACATGTTACATAGTGTACAGCACTTGTTCTTATCCACATCTCCCTCCTCACTCCCCTGCAACACATCAGACACATTTATTACGGTCAGAAGGTCAGACGGAGCAAGGGCACGGGGTTAAAAGAGGAAATCGAGAACTTAGCACAATATTTCTCACAGCAGATTTCTCCTCCCAACCCCCCAGCAATGCTTGAGGGTAAACGAGCTACAAATGTAACAGAGTGAAGAAGAGCGAGGGGGGGATGTCTTGGCTTCTTTGGGATTGCTTATATGGTTACTGGTGGGATACAAACGGACGTGATTTAACAGTAATGGGGCCAGTTTGATTGAACTATCACAGGCAGAAAATGAGGTGTTCACCCACTGCCTGCAGTGAGATCTATTACATACTTTACATCAAATACAAGATGAGGAATCTATGGAGCCCTTTCATGACTGAGGTCAACTTCCTTGTTATGCATTCAGCAGTATATGCTTGGGCTGAAGATCCAATAGAATTCACTTTTAGGGATGCACAGTTTCTCGTCTATACCAAAAAGCCGAACTTTATACGTGACCATTGCTGGCAAAATGAGTCGGAATGCACAAAGTCTAATTTTGAGCTACAGGCAAAATAAGTGAAAAATGTCAGTTTTGGTCGAATGCTCGAAATAGTAATTAAACATCTAAAATTATCTTTATTTGTACGTTTTTGAGAGGAGTAGCCTACCTTTTTCTCTGCTCGCTCTGATGTGTGAAAGTGAAAGTGACGTGACATGCCAAGCATGGTTACTTTCATGCTCTCAGGGCCTGCTGGTCAAATGGGTGCCCTAAGCAGGATTGTATTGTAAAATCCTACTATAGGAGTCCTTTTAATAAAATATAAAAGTGTTGTAGCCCCGTTGTCCTCAAGCGCAAATCCAAACTAAGATAAAACATGGTTCCTGCGGAAAATAAAGCAATAGCGATTTGATTGGTAGCTAAGTATAGCAGCAGCAATTACAGGCCTTTTCCGTTTTTTGTTATAACATGTAATGCACATAACACGGTTATTGGGTAGAAACGAGCAAGATCTTGTTTGTGATTTATGAAACGCCGCCAGTACTTGATAAATATCGTCATTTGAGTTTAGAAGCCGTTTAAGACACGGAGAAACATAACTGAAATATTTAGCAAACAATGCATTCATGTACACAAATACCAGTATATAACACATTAAGAGTGCCACAAAAACACATAAAATCTGTTAATTAAAATACATATTTCGTTTAGCCCTATTTATTTTATTCCTTTTATAATTTCTGTGAATGCACCGGATGCATTTGCACATATAAAGCTAAAGCTGAACATAACACTACAAAATGCAGCTGCTTCAGGGCACGGACCTGACAGATTTGATCGGCATCCATATTGATGCGTAGAAGCGGTCCCAGGTGAGGCTACAAGTTGTATTGTAAGCATGGAAACTCAGAGAGATGCAATGGACACATTCAATTAACGTCCCCCACCTAACTGGAATGTCCTAGTTGTCCACCAAACATGAGGAGCATGGCTGAACTCTAAGGCAGCACCTTTGCGATCATCTCCAGTTTCATGTGAAATGTTGCGATTGATTCCAAATTGTAAAAACCATTTAATGAGCCGTCTTAAAATTTCTCGCTTGACGACCGACAATCACATCAGCTCTTTAAAGTCAATAGAATTTGTAGGTCTGTCCACGATTATTCAAACAGCGAACAAATTATACAGTCTTTACATGTCTAGATCAGCACTCACGTTAGGCTCTGTTTGTAATGTAAACAAGCGATTAATGCTATGTATTACACATCGCCAAGTGCACTTACTGTGGCATATCAATGGCCCTAAAATCATATGTATTGGTTCACATAAATGTAAATCTATAACAACCTATTTTGTGAATAGGATGTGCTGCAAATGGCCCACTCATTACTGGTGCTCTGCAGTGCATGGTGTCAGCATTTATGCTAATGAAGATAATTACACGTCTGAATATACATCTACACAGCAATTCACAGCCTGTCACTAAGAAAGACGCATTGCTCTTCAGCAAAACGGATTTATGTATATTTCATTCATGCAATACAATAATCTTTTTATCTGAAAGCGTAAAATTCACTTTACCGTCAACACAAAGCAGTGTTTTCCACAGAGCTTTACTCTCATAATAATATCAGTTCAACTTCAATAAGCAAACAAGCAAAAATATTGCTTATTGTTGTCCCTACATATTAAGGTTGGAGATGAGAAAGTATTTTAAATAACACACATCACTTTAACAGAAAATAAACATTCTGCACATCTCTGAATTTCAAAAGAACTACTATGACCTAGGTCGACAACGTGGTCTTTAATGTTGTTCTACTCAAGATTAATGCTTGGTGAATGCTTGTTTTCTAATGCAGCCTATTCACACACGACAATGAAGTCTCTTTGCATTCAACCATCATCAGCTTCAGCAATAGCTAATCTTTTCTGAATGCGTGCATGCGTACCCATGAATACCTTTGCCAACTCTACTCAGTTTAGAGCTTTTTTTCATTTCGGGTTTTAGCTTTTATTGAGGGCAGACAGGAAATGAAGCAAGGAGAGAAAATGGAGTGAGAGTGGGAACAGTAAATGACACCATAACCATAACCACTGCTCTACAACATCATGGCTTCAACATAATCAGTTTCTTCATAATTATTATAATTACTTACAGTAACAAGCAATATGAAGGTAAGATTTCAATTTTATAAATGAGGTTTACATTCAATTCCCAAAAAAGAAGTGCTGCCAAAGCATAAAGTCTCTTAACATGCAACAGATATATAAATAAAATCGTATTAGGTTAATTTACCACCATTCAGAGGACTTTAAAGGGAAGTGTTTTTTGAAAATGCTGTTTTAAAATTGAAAACAATTCTATTGTTAATAGTGCCAATTGTTAATAGTGCTTTTCATCACTTTTTGCCTATTTTGCCTATTTTACATGTAATCTTATACCGAACACTCTTAAATTAACTTCACTTTTGTACTTCAAGATGTCATTCGCAATTCTGCTGAAATAAAATTATTTCAAAAACTACATACAAAATGCTGATTAAATGGATAGGCTAATTCACCGCTTGCAAGAGATAAAACAGAGAAAAAGGGATGTAAAGGCAAAAAAGTAGGAAAAATCAACACCCATTCATTATGCAGTGGGCTCAATCTGACTGTCTGTGAGCAGTGATACAAAACATTTGAAGTACAATCTGTAGTTCCCACAAAATCCCTGGAGCTGTCAAAAGTCCATCAGGTGACACATTTTACATCATCTAGCAGATTTTGCTGAAAAAAAAAACAATGTTCATTTACTTATATTACTGATACTCTAACTGCATTTCCGGGAACTTATGTCAGAAACATGTTTCAATGTTAAACTTAAATTAGTCTGTCTTATTTTAGTGCTTCATTTGTGCAGTAGTCCTACATTTTGCATATCTCTGCTGTATCGTATAACGTCAATTCAAAGTGACAAATGACTGCCTATTGCCCAACTAAGCAGAGACAGAACTGTTAAGAGTATGACAGGGTTCATCAGGGCTATGATGGAATAATCAGGAGGCTGATAACCATCTGATTGGAACAGCAGAATCAGCCTGTGGGAAAGAGATGCTGAATTTGTAATTGCTGTTCAAATACCAAGAAGAGAGAAGGATATTTCACTGTATACAGAAGGTCAACGAGCCTCGAATGGAAAGATAAAGTGCATTCTTCTATGTATGTACAAACTCTGTGTTGTTTTATATTTTTATGTAAGAAAATAACTATAATATTCTAATAAAATTGTAAGAATATCAAACTGCCAGTAAATTAATGACAAAATATAACGACTGTATGTAACTAATGCAGAGAGCAATACTGCCTTCTCCTGCGCTGCTTGGTTAAAAAAAATTATTAAAATAATATATAATATAAACGTTGCGCTGTGGCCCTCCATGATTAAGTGAGGGGTAATCAACGTCTAGCCATGCATTAAAGGATTTTAATGCACAATTTGGAGTATTATCCCGCTTATTCCATGGCCATTTGCCAAGTTATAGGCAAGTTAAAACTAGTATTGCTCTTTGCAGCGCAATATTTGAACGAATGGGTAAAAATGACAGCTATTTTTGTCTCTCTACAAACAATTACTTTAAAAACAGCGAGTGTATCCCCTGATTCCCATCGTTGCTGGGAAATATAATGTAGCAATCTAGTATCTACAGGCTCGGATTAACACAGTATAGTGCACTAGGGTGACCACATTTGAAGTGCCCCCCCCTAATGTAAGGCATAATGTAATTTTAATTATTTTATTTTTTTTAATTTTTTTTTTTGCATTTAGTTAGGTTTCTGGTGTGTCTGCAAGCTCCAAAAAATCTGAAAAGAAGACAGGCAGCCAGTTTTTTTTTAATGGGCTGTCTGAGTCTGAAACGGTGTCTTTCAGTGAGCTGGAGCGGTTTTTGACAAGGTAAATAGGGTGTTGTTTTACACAACCATAGAGGAATTTTAACCAAAGTATGTTACAGACATTTTATGAAGACCCTAATAAATCATACCAGCTTGGAAAATGTCCCCTTCAAACAAAGCTTCATCTATGCATGCATCCCATTAGTTTTTCAGTGTTTTATAGGTTTGTCATATACAGTGATTATTAATGCATGTTCTATGAGTTCGACTGAGAAAATTAGTTCTACTGATACAAAGAGAGAAGCGGAAACTGAAATGTAAATGTAAAGAGGAAACTGCTGTATCACTCTCAGGCTGTCTGGGCATTTCACACACAGTCACTGATCTGTCATTAACTCAGTGAAACAAAGTCTAGAACAAAAGCTGAAGATCCAGGCTCGAGTTCCAGCTCACTTTCTTCTCTCTACTTTCGTTCTTGTCCTCCACACATGCTCCGTCTGCCCTGCTCTCCCCTGAAAACATGAGCCCCAGCAGGGGTTGATTTAATCACCGCTAATTAAATAGGAGTAAGTATCCGATGGGCTATTCGATCAGTGCAGAAGTTGTCCCAGGCCGCTAATTGTATCCTCTGCCACAGCCCTTGCATTGAGTTACAGTGTGCTGGAGACTTGGGGAGAGATTTTTAAAGTGTCCTTAGGGGACCATGTAGCTATTAGTAGCTGCTGCAGACAGCTGATTTGTGTTAAGCAGATGGATGTGACCACGATCTCCTGTACGATCTGCGGCCGCTTAATTAGGCGTTGAGAGAGCAGTGGACAGCTTGTTAGAACTTGGCTTACTGACTCTTAATGCAGGTGAATTTTAGTTCTCCGCTGGTCAAGGGCCAGTTTATCCTTATACAACCCTGTGCTGTGCTGTGGGAAAACAGCTGAGGGGAAAGAACCTAAAAAAAAGCAGGCAGCACTTTGTGTGTAGTATTGACTGACAAGTACTGTACAGTTGGACTGGTTGACAATATAATAAAATTACTTACCTGTAATTATTAACATGTCAGCACTCCCCTTAAAGGAACACTCCACTATTTTTGAAAATGGGCTCATTTTCCAACTCCCCAACTAGGGCTGGGTATTGAGTTCGATACTTTTTAGGCACCGACCGAATTGCCTCGATACCATCGAGTATCGAAAAACGTCTTGTCGTTCGGTACCAAATTTCGATACCTAAGGGGTTAATCTCATCAACGTCAGCAAGACAATAAGCCTGCAGCACTGGGACTTCAGCATCTGCCATCTCACTAAATGAGGACATACATGAACAACATATCCAAAACTGCTCTGAGAGCCACTTCATGAGCATTTTACCGTTTGATTTGAGTAAAACTAGCATCATATCAAATACACACAGTCACAGAACTGTAAAGGTATTCACGGCAACCCATCAAAATAAAAGTTCGGTTAAACTTGGAAGACACTGTGGCAGAAATATATTAATATTGTTTATCTGATTGTTCAGACCTCAAGTGGTGAAAGTAGGCCAGTTCACCTCCAACTCCATCACCCTGAACATAGGAGCCCCACAGGGTTGTGTCCTGAAAACTTTCTATTCAGGGGCCATTCCTCTAGGACTGAACGATTACTTGCTTTGCTAATATTGCAATATGAAAAAACTTTTTCTACACATTATACTTTGTCACGTAACACGCGAGAGTGTATGTCGTCTAAGTATGGTGAGAGAAAGCATAAGGAGACTCATAGCTCTCACTTTGATGACACACACCAATTGTCTAGCTGAAGTCGAACACATCTAAGCAGTCTTCAGAGAAAGCATCAAGTTGTATGTTGCCAAGTCCGCAGTTTGCTGCTTGTTTTCGTGTCCGCGGGTCTTTCATAGCATGCGGAATTGACACGCTGCATGTAAATGACACCCTTTGTTGTATTTTCCTGTCAAAAAGTTCCTTTGGATGTTCAGCTTTTAAGAACGCCTTTCATCTGGTGTGGGCGGAAATAATACGCAAACGACAATCTCATTGTGGCGCTCTATTATCGTTCTGTTTTGAAACGAATCAATTTGAGCTAACGCAGACTAAGTGATTAATATTCATGAACCCAGCAGCTCAACAATCCTTAGTGCGTTTTATATGGTTAGTAGTAGAATTTGTGGTAGTTTTGTTACCTTATCAGTATTATTTTGTATTTTTTTTTTTTGTATAGAAACACTAAATGACAAACAATATCTGAAGCACCACCGCCAGTCCTAAGTTCAGACATTACAAATATGCATTCATACATGGTTATTCTAATTACTACAGTTCCATTACATTTATGCATTTAGCAGATGCTTTTATCAAAAGCGACCGTACATTCTGTATGGAGAGCGCTGCTGACCCAATGTTCTACCACTGAGCCACAGCAGCACAAATTACTAATGTTTTATCTTCATATAATGCCAAAATTGAATATCATAATATCATATTATAATGTTTGACTGACTGATGCTAAGTGAGATATAAAAAAACGGTGCCATTTTACAAACATAAGCTATATATATATATATATATATATGTAGCCCTATCCCTAGACTATTTTCAGGCGTTGCGTAATATCATTGCGCCTGCTGCACCCACACGGCAGCAAAGTTCCTTAATTATTACGCCGGAATGAGAGTATAGTTCCTAGCCATATCGGCTTAGAAAATCGCAACTTTTCATTTTCCGTCAGTCTTAGTACACTATGTAACTAGAGAGGAGTCAAGTTTTAAATAGTTTTAAATATCGAAACTCTTTGGTCATTTTTGAGCGAGATGCTAACTGTCTAATCAGATTCAATGATCTATGCTAAGCTATGCTAAAAGTGCTACCGCCAGACCCGGAGATCGGCCGAATGGATTCGAAAACGGTAAAACGCAACTGTTTAACTCTAGGGGAGTTGGAAAATGGGCCTATTTTCAAAAATAGTGGAGTTTCCTTCCTTTTAGATTTAAACGGTAGGTGCAGTTTTGCATTTTTTTTTAAATGGTTTGGAAAAAAAAATTCACACAACATTGTTATTGAATAAATCAAGAAAATCAGTATGTCTAAGCTTTTTACGCTGAAGCAAAATTGCTGGCGCAAAACTTTCAGTTGTTTTTCCTTTTTCCTTGCTGTGGAGCCAAAAACATTACAACAGCATTCACACAACAGTAGCCATGTAGAGTTCATTGATCTATAAATATCAGAAAGAGCAATGTAGTGGAAAAATAATTGCTTTCAGTCTGTTCCACTCTACTCCCTCAGTCCCACTGTGAAAAGTGCTGATTTTGACTGAATGCCTCCTTACTTCAGGTTTATAGGTTAATGACAGAGAAAAGGTAATCACAAAAATTACACATCTTGCACTATTTTTATATTGATTTTCATAAGTGCATTAACTGATAAGTGATAAGAGAGTGTAAGAGGATTAACTCAATATTTAAGTGGGAAAACCTACCCTAAACATTCAAATTGAATTAATTCAAACTAAAGGCTTAAATGAACATTTCTCTCTCCCCACTTAAAAAAGTAACATCATATTGGTTAATATGATTCACATGCTATATTTCAGGTCTCATGGAGTTGTATGTTAACTTTGTATGAGAAACATACTAAAAGGGTGTGTTCACTCCTGGCTTGTTCAGAGCATTTGTCTTGGAGGTGAATTTTTCCCTAGGCATTTATGAGCATGACAATCACGCTTGGATTTGCATCAACACAATTGTATGAGACTGTATGAGATTGCCTGAATGAGGTGGCATCCTCTCGATTAAAAAACTAACTCTGGAGTGGCTCACTTGCGCCAAGAAATGATTCTAACCAAGCTGTATCATAATTTATAATGCATAATGTAAAAAGCAGTAATGTTTAATTCTAGAGGTGGGCAGATTTAGCATTATTGCAGTTCAAAACCAAAGAGTGTATAATATACACTTAATATAGAGTCAATTACTTGTTACAAAGCTAACAGTCTACAGGTCTGAAAGTGCCCTAACTTGTCTCTTAAATGTAGCCACTTTTAATTTTGTTCTCTCTCTTTCATTTCTGAAAAAATGCCATTGGCCTATGATCTGTACTCATTGACAAGACATGTCCATATGTCTACCTCATTAATATCCGCTTCAGTGGGTAACAGCTCATTAAAATTTGCACAAAGTCGAGTTTGTCCACAGAGCCTATTGACAGATGACACATGGAGATCGATGACTATTTGAATATCTGTTTGTTGCTATCGATCTGATACAAGCTATAGTTCAGTCAAAGAACTCAAAAGCAGCACGATAGTCTTTTGAAATCTGGCCATTGAAGGTGGCGGTTCCCTACACAATTCTTGTATTCTAATCACCTTCATTACTTAAATTATCTGCCAGTGTCCTCACCTCAGTAGCTTGTGTAATGATGTATAAAAGTACTGTTACCATACAGAATATCAATAAAACATACATGGCATTCAATATCATTTAATTCTAACCGTATGCCATAGCCGATGGCTACGATTTCACATTCCATGACTCTCGCATAAACATTTAGATGTGCATTTGTTCTCCTGCAGTGAGAGCTTTTGTTGATCTGTTTGGAAGCAGTCTAAAGAACATGTAACATCTGCAAAAACCACAGGCATCATAGACTTTCTCTGCCCAGCTGAGAATTCAAAAAGGCTGATCCCAGCAACATTCACACATCCTTGTGTTTGTGAACTCCTCTCGTTGTGTGAATAGCCATCAAACACGGCAATAAAGCAGAATCCTGCTTTATCCTACTAAGAGAAGCAGAGCACACACAGACTATCATCTCAGCGAGACTCATCTCAGAAGATGGCTGAAGTTCAGAGTTGAGTTAAGACTTTCTTGAACTTTGTTGTTAGATTTTTTTATTTAATTGGCCTTCATGTAAAATCTGCTCCATTATTAAACCCAAGCTTGAACACGCAGGCTCACCTATTAACTCAATGTGACAATGCATTGCAAAACCAGATGGATCAAAACATTTCACACATGCCAAGCTGTTGTCTCCTTGTGATGAAACACTGGATTGACGTGCTACAACTATTGAGTCACCACTACAATCATCCATAAATAGGGCACCAGTCTTTCACCAGTATTCACCGCGCAAACAAACATACTATAAAGACGGTTTTCTAACCTGGGATTGCTAGAGCTCTTTCAGGAGTCTGCAAAACACTAGTTATGACCAGGCCCGGTGCCAGAAGGGCTTTTTAATGGTTGGGGTTCATGAAGCATATTATTGTAAAAAAAAAAAAAAAAAAGGTTTGCTGTGGAAAACAATGACTAGAACTCATTAAAAGAAAAAAGGTTTGCCACCTTGTCATTTGTGAAAAAAAAGAATAGGAAGAGATACTCACGTCATCTGTTCTGAGCTTCTTAGCTGGACATCCCCCGTCTACTGGATGCAACATGTAATACAGACGCACTTTGTTTGCATGTTTTCGGCTCTGAAAAAAATGAATGGAGAGTAAAAAAATATTATTTAGGTGTGCTTATTATTCTTGTACACAATCAGATGATTCCGCAATCTGAATATTATAAGAAAATAAGATGATGTAATAAATCAAAGTGAAAGATCTGTACCTTTATTAACAGACTTAATTGTGAAGAAAAAGTACACAAAATTACCAAAGAATGATGAGCACTGGAGCAGGAACTGAGTGAAGTGAATGGCAGTGCCAGTCTCATGCACAGGCCAATAAATAATTACTGTGGTTGGCGTTAAGTGAGTGTGGAGCCACAAATAACAAACCCATCAATTACTTGGGTTTGACGGCACAGCTTTCAGAGAGTGGGCCAAATCAATTCATAGCTCAGTTTACCTGAAAATGATGTTGTTTGACAAGAGGGTAATTGAACTTCATCTTCAACACAAAGGAAAGAGGCAAAGTGTGGGCAGAGAAGGACAGAGAGTGGCACTGCAATAATCTGCATTGAAAACCACTCATTTCCTCTTGAAGAAGTGAAAGATTGTCTGCTTTTCTTGGACTCCCAAAAATGACACATGGAACTGGATGAAAAAGACCTGACTGACTATAGATGAATGTGGTTCAAAAATATGATCTGTTATCTCGTGTTTGAAGATTGCCTGAGAGAATCTTATTAGCCTGGTCGTCCTATTTCTCCCCTCAAGAGAGTAAATATGAAATGAGACAGAGAGAGACGGAAAGGGACAGATGGAACTCAAGATTTATTGAGAATGCTGCTGCTTCAGCACCTGAAGTGTGTGCAAATATAAACATATTTCTCTTCAGCAACAATTCTATCCATAATTTCTCAGTTTCCTATAACACAGCAGCGTGCTATAAATATGCAAATTTGTCTTGACTGTCAGTGTGTAATAGTCAGGTGTTATCAATTAATTTTCTATAAATAAATAAGATACGTTATATATTTATTAATGCACTGTAGTGTTGAATTATTTTATTTATTTTTTATTTTTTGTCAGACCAAGCACATTAATATAACATTTGCATAAATACATATTATACATGCATGTGTGTGTGTATCATGTTTGAGATAACCGCATTAACCCCAAAGAAATCATCAGATGTAATCACAATTAATTTGTTTAAATATAAATATATAGACACTCCACAGCCACAATCAGCAGCAACAAACAGTGCGCTTGTATTTGAATAAATGACACTTGTGCACTAATCTGACCCAAAGTTTACCGTTAAGTACTCTTGACTTCAGGGAGTCTTGGGTATCTTGATTACATGGAAGTAGACAAAACTAGTCTCAAAGGGTTAGGTAAACTCAGATTGGGGTTCAACTGTCACGGCAATAGATTTAGAGGACCTCAATTTAGCTCCAAGCACAAAAAGCCTGTGATATTCGTTTGGCCAGAGGAAAACATCAAGCTCTACTCATGGGTAAGCACAGGGGACAAATAACTGGCAAATAGAGAAAGCTTTCAAGACTCATTACTGTAAAAGTACCCACACTCTGGTAAAGAACTGTTTACTGAGACACGTCTTCTTCAGGGATTACTTTATGTTTTCATTTTAAAAGTGAGTTAAAGATTAGATGACCCCGTCAATACTGCGGGCAGGATTCACTTTATTCAAGTTTATTCACTTGAAACAGACTCATGTTTACCTACAACAAAAACATTTTTTTTTCCTCAAACATATAGATGATGCAGCTTCTGATACCCTTGTTGCTAATTAACTTTTTAATGAATTCATCAAGCAAAAAGCAGACTCGGTCACCTTTAGAGATAACAACAGCATGTGTGCCATAAGGACATATTAAAACCAGTCAAAGACTGGTGGCATGGAGACAGTTCACTTCCATGCTGAGACACAATTTAGAGGAATGCAGATGGGAACCGAGCACAAAGTTAAATTTGGTCTCATAGCTTTTCAATCTGACAACGTAATTCGAAGGAAAAATTGTTTATAAGGAAAAGCCTACTTTCTTCAACATATTAAATCCTGCTCATGCTGCGAGCTGCTAAAATGTTGTTTTGAGGTTTATCAATACTGGTTTACTGCATGGCTAGTTTGCTAGAGTTTTGAATCCTAGAACTAACCAGTGGGATAATGATTATGCACATTTCTATGAAATACAGTTTAAAGAGATAGTTCAGTCAAAAATGAAAATTCTCTGTCATTAAAGTCCGCATGAACCAGACGTTTGCGACTGTATTTATTTCCATATTGTGACATACTTCCGAGAGAATCAGAATATTGAATGAGGAAAATAGAGGGAATGGCTTATTTTTTCTACTGCGAATTGATTGGATGTAGTAAAGTAGGCGTTTCATTCAAAAATGAACACTGACAGTTGGAGGGGCGTGGTTAAGGAATGTCACGCTCATGCCCAAGCCGTCAAACTGATCATGAGAGAAGACCCATCATTTTAGCGGGGAGGAGCATTTTCAGATTTGGATTAAAGATTATGAAGGCAAACTATTTTTTTTTTGTGGATTGACTTGCATGGTTGAATTGTTCACCACAGAAATAGCAAAGTGTGCTAACAAAATATAGTCAATTTTGATTTCACGCAGACTTTAATTGATCACCCTCATGTCGTTCCAAACATGTAAGACCTTTGTTCATCTTCGTAACACAAATTAAGATATTTTTGATCAAACCCTCTCATAGACAGCAAGGGTCCTAACACAAAATTTAAATCAGCTACTCAAATAAAATTACCATTACATTTACACCATCTTCCAGTTCCACTTCTAATAGTATATCAAGATAATATATAAAAAAATGTGTATAGGAGCAAAAACCCAACAGATGATGCTGAAAAATTAATTTCCTGCAATACATTTTAATTAGTCATTTGCATCAAATAAACTGGGTCATCAACATGCCACAGATCTAGCTTTTATCTAGCCATGTCAATGGTATTGTTATGCTGTGTTTTGATGTTTTGTTGTCTCTTATTTGTTTTATTTTAGTTGTATTGTACAGCACTTTGGATCAGTTGTGTGAAAGTGCTTTATAAATAAAAAACAAACAGATCCACTGCATATTCTATTCCAAGGCATTATAGTGAAGTGACATGTGGCCAAGTATGGTGACCCATACACGGAATTTGTGCTCTGATTTTAACCTATCCAAAATGCACACACACATTAGTGAACACACACAAACCGTGAACACACACCCGGAGAAGTGGGCAGCCATTTATGCTGCAGCGCCCGGGGAGTAGTTGGGTGTTCGGTGCCTTGCTCAAGGGTCTTACCACAGTCATGATATTGAAGATGGAAGAGGGCGCTGTACATTCACTCCCCCCACCTACAATTCCTGCCGGCCCGAGACTCGAAACTCGCAACCTTTGGGTTACAAGTCCGACTCTCTAACCATTAGGCCGACTAGGACAGGCTATTAGAGCTTATTATTGTTCTTTTTGCATATTTTTTTTTAAATATGTCAAACAAACCTTCAAACATATTTTAACATGAGCACCTTGAATTTTGGTTTTATTAAAAGGATAGAATACTGAAAATACTACAAAAAGAAACAGCCTCAAAATAATGTCAAGTCAAGTAACTTTTATTTATATAGCACTTTTAATAATACAAATTGTGTCAAAGCAACTGCACAATATAAAAATAGGAAAATAGTGTGTCAATAATGTAAAATGAAAAGATTAAACACTCAATTTTCAGTTGAAGGCATTTCATTATTGAATTCAGTGATGATATCGTCCAGCTCAGTTCATCAATAATGAACAGACAAAATGTCATTAGCATGAATACATGACATACCAAATACTTCTTTACTGGTAGTAAAAATCCTGAGCATCAAATACGTGACTTGTGGCATGCATGGTGAATCTAAATAGGAATCAAAGTGTGGAAAAGTGTGTTCATTAGCAATCAGTCTTTGTTTTGAGTATGGAAGACTTTCTATTAGACCCAAGGACTCTTCACATGATATGTTTTCATGTTTTTCCTGACAGGCCCTCATCCATATTTTATCAGAGCTTCACAAGTCTTTGTTCTGTGCATTAACACCATCTTCTTCCAATGTGTTTGCCGCTCCTCCCCACTTCTAAGAGCTAAAGAAAATATCAGCAGAGACAATGAAGTATTATGCTTCGGCTTCAGTTTTACCAGATAATCTGTAAGATCCTCAAAGCATAAAAATCCACTGCAGCAAGATTTAAATCCATCAAATGCTTTCTTCAATTGATGTATTGTGCTTTGTGCCTTCAGTACGGTGTTATGATAACTGTTTAGGAATTTCATGCCAATTAAAAAATAAGAACAAAAATCTCTATACTCATAAGAAAAAAAAAACATTTATGATTCAATTATGCTTTCTACAGATTTTACAAGAAAAGTTATACGATATAGCCTTTACTGCAATTGAGTGCTGGGAGCAGTCATCATCACAACACAGACAAAATAAACATTAACACACTGGACAATGTAACTGCATAACCTTTGAAAATTGCATTTAAAAACTAAATAAAACGATCTACAGTTTTGTATATCCCAGAAAGCAAGTTGTCAAGGTTGGCCTGGCAAACATTCTTTATATAACAGTCTTTTTTCTTAAAATCAGCTGACAATGAATTCATTATTTTGTAACTGTACAATATGTGCTACCAAGAAATACAATTACTGGCCTTTTCATATGAAAAACGAATTTTGTTGCATTTGAAAGAGACGCTGGGATGAGAATCACGTTTATTGGTTGGCCTCATGCATCCCAATTTTATTCTAACTTGTTTTAATTAGCACTATCTTAAGAAGCGTCTTACAGAGAAATGATTTATTCTCTTTATACGACTCTAACGGCTGTTAGGCCAACAAGAACGTCCCGATTTAGCCAACTGTACAGGAGCTAATTGAGGAGGCCAAATTTAGAGCCATATTTAAATACATTTCTGATCCTCTCTTAGATAATAACGGAGTAGATGTATTCAATAGAGCTGTGCTGAATCAATGTCAGACCCCTCACAGCTCAGTGGCAAGTTTAGCTCACAATACAAGATTCACATGCAAGGCAGCCTATATCCTGCAGCATGAGGGCATTTCACTGATTTATTTGTTTGTTTTTGATCACACTTAATCTACTTTTGTGGAAGCGATTTCACCAGAATAAAAAAATAAAAAAAGGTTAAAATAAGAAATAAAGTCACACTGCAAGATATCAAGTCACAATTTGGGTCGCTATTATTATTTTTTTCTGCAGCAGAAGGCGGCTTAGAGGCTTATTTATGCATACAATTAATATATATATATACAGTACTGCTCAAAGTTAGTTCGATTTTTTAAATGTTTCTAAAATATGTCTCTTTACACTAACCAAGTCTGCATTTGATTGAAAATATAGTAAAACAGAAATATTTTAAAATATAATTTAATAATTTAAAAACACCTGTTCCTGTGGCTCAGTGGTAGAGCATTGCGTTAGCAGCGCAAAAGGTTGTGGGTTCAATTCCCAGGGAACACACATACTGACAAAAAAATGTATAACCTGAATGCACTGTAAGTCGCTTTGGATAAAAGCGTCTGCTAAATGCATGAATGTAAATGTAATAAATAAGTATTATTGAAAATTTAATTTAACTGTTTTCTTTCTTAATATTTAATTAACAGTTGTGCAGCTGAATATTACTGTGAAAACAGTGATCATTTTTTCCTTGCTCTTGTGCTATTTTTTCCAGAATTCTGAATCAACAGTCCAAAAGAACAGTATTTTTATAATAAATGTTATATATATATATATATATATATATAAAGCATTTATATATTTAAATCCAAATGATCAGTATAATGCATCTTTTATTGAATAAAAGTATTTATTTCAATAAAATCTTACTGACCCCAAATTTCTGATTGTTATATACACACGTTCAAAACTTTGAAAGATCACAGAAAAAAATGGCAGCCACTGATTCAATCTCATAATTTCCCCCCCACTTTCTGTCCTAATTTTACAGGAAAAGTAACATCAATTCTGTATAATATATTAAACATGGTAAAATATGTTTTAAAGAAATAAGATTAAACACTGATATTATCATGATAATTTGCACAGGTCTACTTTTGTGTCAGGTTGGGGAAAAGCATCAATCAACTTGCAAGCAATACATAGACTGTTTCCTAGAATTATGCACATTAATAGTTACTTGAAACAAGAAAATTTCACCTGTCATAATTGTCCTTTAGTCCTTAGTGTGAATCAGGAATCTCATTTAAATTACATTTACATTTAGTCATTTAGAGATGCTTTTATCCAAAGCGATTTACAAATGAGGAATCTCATTAGAAACAAACTCACATAGACCATTAATCTTGTAGAGGAGGATCCAGGACAATGAGAGGGCGGTTTGTCCTTGAACGCTGATAATATCACCATGACCAGGTGTAAATAAAAGCCTACAGTCTTCCCGCTCTCCGCTAAGTTGCTCATACATATGTAAGATTAGAGAACTCTGATTGGAATTGCATGGACGAAACACATAAGCCAAGGGCACACAAACAAATGGAAAGCAGAACAACAAAAGAAATCAAATAGCATAGCGCACCAGAGAGATTACACTCAGGAGACACAGGCCACAAACCTCGCTTACTGCTTAAAAGACACCAGATAACTTCTGTTTGCTTTTGGTAATGCATACCTGATGTACTGTCAGTAACGGAAATGTAGAAAAAAAGTCCCCTTGAAGTATGGTGCTAGTAATCATAGCAGCACAGCAATATGCTTGAATTTAACATTAAGATGATGCTAGAGAGGAGCTCAACAGTAACATGTACAAGTATCACACCTGTACTTGTGATAGTCTCACGGTCACATGAAAAGGTATGGAATAACCTTGAACACATAAATAGAGACCCTGGGTCAGTGCCTTGAGGACTATAAAATGAAACCCAAGGCTGGATGTGCTATTCCTGTCCATGATTGTCTTTCTGCATTATTAATGTCCTGTTTAATACAGCTGCTGTTAAACTGTTCAGTTCAAATGTCTGGATTTTCTCTCCCTCCTCCAATCTGTCTCACTCTCTCTCTCTTTCTTTCAGTCTTTGATGTTTCAGGGGTGAGGATTAAAAGCTCATCGTGGAGGAAAAAATGTGCCCTCAGCATAATTTCTAAAACCATGACCTGAGTTCTAAAGCCTCTGTAGATGTTACAGCCTACAGTTCAGATCCCTTCCCAATAAAACGAGCTTCAGGGCAATTTCAATGCAAACACAAATTATTTTGTTTTTAAATTAAATTGAATTACACAATTGTGACAAAGCCCCTCATTAGTTAAAGAAACCACATTGTAAGTTTCTTCTGAATGTCAGAAAGGATTGAGTAGACTATATTAAGATTTAGTAAATGAACCATGTAAATCAAATTCAAGTTTTTGTCATTTGTATTATGTTTCTCTTTATTGATTACCATCAGAGTGTTTTTGAGAGACCCTTTATATTTACGATTTATATTGAATTTCATAAGAATGCTGTTACTCCGTACTTTATGATGCAATCTGCATTTTTTATCTTTTCAACCATACTTTCCCTTTTGCTGCCACTATAAACATTGAGCATCATGGGTGATATTTGCTATGCTGCAAATTAACAGTGATTATCCATTATCCACAAGTCAACATTTGAAGTGGATCAAAACCTTTCATCAAAGTTGTCCTAAAGCCTAAAACCAAAATGTGTTCTTGTCTTTGGACAACTTTCATGAACTTTTTTGATCCACTTTAAATGTTGACTACTATATATAGTCCCTAGCACTATCTGATACACTTTGGAGTTTGTCTGAGGTGAGACAGAGTAAGAGAGACAAAAACTCTCCTCCACAAATCTGGGTCTCGACAAAAAATTACTGTTGCCCACTGCATGTCTTTCCACATTAGGAGCATGACAGCATAATGCCTGTGGAGGTTTGCAAAATTTAAGCAAAAATCAGCAAAAAGATTTAAGCTTTTTAGCAGCTTTTAGTAATTTACCCAGAAGCCTCAGATGCACCAGATAGTCTTTTTCCACTGAAAAGCCTAAATTAGTGATGCACCAAAACATAGAATCTGAAATTAAGTTATTTATTTATCCAAAAACTGAAAACAAAAATAATTTGTATGTGAAAACATTAACAGCAATGAGCCACCTCTCAATATTTCAGCCAAACTAAACATATTGCTCTTGCCTCACTTTTGGTCATGATGAAGTACACCCACACTGCTGAAATTTTTGCCTGTTGTAGCTTGTCCATGTTTTGTGCAGCTGACAGTCAAAACACATAATTGAAAAAGCTGCAACTGTTTCTGTCAGTGATTGACCCTCCAAAAATACTTCAGCCAAACTTTATTTCCAGCTGAATATTTTTGGTTGCTGAAATTTCATTGCATAACTAACGTAAGCGTTGAATTCTTTGTGCCAGAACTTAGCTTGATATGACAGAAATTAGGCTATATTAAATATCAATATTCAATGCAATCAATTTACATTTGTAAACTAAATCATTTTAGATGTGGTAGTTTGTTCAAGACCAGCAGCATTTAGGGATTCACAGGAAGCCAATTTTTCTGGTCAGGTACTGTTTTAATATCACTCAGTCCACATGGAACAATTCAGCCAATAACACACTGAGCTCAGACAAACAAAACAAACCAAGAATTAATATTTTACACTGACCAGCACACTACCTTCTTCTTGTACTCCATGCCTGCCTGGGCAAATACATTATGTTCCCATCTGGGCCCGTTCAGGTTACAGCTCTGTTGACGAGTGGCCATATAATTCACCGTTCAATGACCACAGGGAAACACTGTAATACAGCTATGCTGCTTCAGTATTTCTCACAACACAGATCAGAGGACATGCACACAGAACCTCTTATGAGTAATTGTAGAAGATGTCCAGAAAGCAGGCTTGTTACTAGTTGTCACTGTGTCCTTGAAGACACTTAACCTCTGATTGCTCCAGGGGGATTTTCCCTTTAAGTACACTTTGGATAACAACATCTAAAAGGACTAACATCAAACAAACAAAAAGGCAGAAGGAGATTTGTACATACAAGCAGACATGATGTAGACAGAAAGCAGGTCTCACCTCATAATGTGCCACTCTCTGTGACTCTGAGATGAGCTGAGCGCTGCAAACTTTGCAGTAACTGTCTGTAAATAGGCCTTGATCCACCTCTGTTGACTTCATCTGAACAACAACAACAAAAAAACATTATTATATTTCAGCACTGTATTATACACTTCCATCACTAAACACTGAATTTGAAAATTACAGAAGTCAAAACCACTGCACGTACTGCACTGCTAGACGTACTTTTGGGAAAAACAGTGTCATGAAAACATGTCTCACATTAATAATTCATGAAGACATGTTGTTTCTGTCACTTTAATTATTTCAGCATGCGTCACACATATTAAAACACGAACCAGCATGAGGACATGACATGCCTCTATTGGAGCTGCAGTTCACTCCCAGAACGGAAGATAAACAGACTGCAGGGGTTTTAGAGCAACACCTTCATGTGATGAAAAATAAAACTAAATGCATTTAAATTGCAATTCACTGCAAAGCACAAAAAATAAAATACATGTACATAAAGTTAACTTTAAATACCAGGTGCTTTGAGGATGATAAGTCAAGGGCCTAAAATTCCTATAGTTATTTGATGGTTGCAGCCAGATACAGGTGGAGGGAAAAATAATAAAGAGATAAAGGAACAGTAGGAAACATTTTGCAATAACTAGAAATGCTCTCTGATTATAAGTTTTACTTTTGGCAAATGCTAAGCTTTACTTTAGATTTAAATTTCGTTCAGTTTATTTGTGTGTGTCCTGGGTAATGAAGGAAGTGCCTGCGTCCCAATGTGCATACTATCCATCCTAAATTCTATGTGATAGTAGTAATTTTCAATACAATTTAGGGCAGATAGGGTTGATAGTATGCACATTGGGATGCAGGGACTCTGTAGTTGCCCTTTGCTAATAGACCAATTAGAGTGTCTTTATTACTGCCAATTACTAACAGCTGCACTGATGTGGAGACAAGGTTTTAAAAGCCTTTTGAAAGCAGCTGCCATGCTGCACAATTGATTATTGATTTAACAGACAGCAGATTTGTATGAATGTACTTCCTAAGGAAACTGGTCTCAGGCCAAAGAGAGGTGTAATACCTAGAGAGCTGTCCGTTAGCATCTCGATCCATCTTAACAGCACATGTGGAAGGATACAGCATGCTTGCTGCCATCTTTGCTCAAGGGCACACAGTTGCACTTACACACGTCTTCCCACGCACACAGGATGGTGGGATATCATATACAGGTGCATCTCAATAAATTAGAATGGCGTGTAAAAGTTCATTTATTTCAGTAATTCAACTCAAATTGTGAAACTCGTGTATTAAATAAATTCAATGCACACAGACTGAAGTAGTTTAAGTCTTTGGTTCTTTTAATTGTGATGATTTTGGGTCACATTTAACAAAAACCCACCAATTCACTATCTCAACAAATTAGAATATGGTGACATGCCAATCAACTAATCAATCTAATTTATTGAGATGCACCTGTATATGCTGGCTTAAAAAAATGACCAGGCAACAATGAATACATTGGATTCAGACATGCATTGATGCCTTTCAATCTCAATATACTGTCTGCAATCATTCTTTAGTTTGCAGGCAAGCAAGAGTTTGAAAAAAGTGCTGGCGGATTGAGCAGCTGGAATCTTTGATGTGTTTCTGTAATCCGTTTTTCCAATATATATATATTTTTTCTCTTTTTGTTTTCTTTCTGTCCCTGCAAGGATGCAAACTTTTTGCTCTAAAGTGTGATATCATGACACTTTAAAAGTAATTTTGATGTTTTTGATGTTTTACTTGAATGTTTAAAAATCCATTAGACCAGGAGCCTTCTGGCAAAATTCAGTTCCAACTGTGCTCTAATGAATTTGTAATTTAACCGAACCCCAAAACTTTGATTGGCTAGTTTGAGTGTTTTAAAGTCCCTGTAAGACAAGCCAGTGAATCTGTTGTGAGTAAAATAAATTATCTAAAAAGTAAAAAAGATAAAAATAGGACAGGAACTTGGTTTGATAGCGGTTGTTGATTGAATGGAGGCAGATCTAATGCAGTCAATTGTAAGAAAGGTACAGGGTTTTTAAGCAGACTAAATTAAAGTCTGGTAGGCCTATACGCTACCAGGGATCAAGTTATGACATTTTGATAAAAATTACAACATTTTTAAAACAAGATACGTGCATGATGAATCATTCACAAGATCAATAACATGCATTTAAAAAGATGGGTGAATTTTCATACCGGCATATTAAGACACTGGGATTTTCACATTTTTAGCATGGCTTGATGTGCTAATGACTGCAACTTCTTGAAGACAGAATAAATAAACATACTGAATAGTTTCCAAATAGAGTCAGTTTGTTACGCTAATTCATGCATACATAGATATCACACCATTACCATATTCAAGCGATTCAAATACAATTATTATAATCTTTTATTCAGTAGCTCAAATCTATCCCAGGCTGTTGCTAATCTAGATATTTTCTAAATCAGCTCAGGTAAATCTTCAATAGTGCTCAGTTGCGCTTTCTAAATCTTTATTTCAGATTCTGACTCTCTGCTCTCATGCTTTGAGGGACATGTGAAAAGTACTTTGCTGTTGTAACTTGTGATGCATCTGCAAAACCATACACCAACATTAAGGATACTGCACATGGGTTTTCGGCTTCCTTTTGTTTGTGGCCTCAGTTTACCCATCGTCAGAAAAAAGGCACCCTTCTCAAACAAAGGACTGTAAACGTGCTGAATTCAGACAATAAGTTTGCACAGACATTCCAGCAGCATAAGTTTGCAGAGATGAAGATAAATAAAACTATAAAAGATTACCAGAGCTGCTGCAGAATAGGGGAGGAATGAAGAGAGGGAATGAAAAGAGAAGAAGTCGAAATATGGTGTGGGGAGAGAAGCTCACTCTCCCTCTCTGAGGAAACCGTGCATAAATTCAACAGAACAAAATAGGCAAAATGCCATCCCTGGAGCCCAAGCTGCATCGCTCTCATGTACACACACACACACACACACACACACACACACACACACACACACACACACACACACACACACACATGCACACTTCTAAAAAACAATTGCATTATTAATCAGTCTGAGGCTTGCTTAGAGAGTGGAATGGGGCTGACAGAGTTGAAGAGTTCCCCCCTTTACTTATTTGCCATGTGAATGTGATTAAAAGGCAACATAATACAAATGTACCCAATTTCTCTTTCTTAATAAAATGTCTCTGGCTTTAGCATGCACAGTTTATCAGTGCATGTAATTCAAAAGCTTTTTTCCTTAGCTTTAATCAAAAACCGTCTTTGCCTCAGCTGCTGTCACACAACATGGCTCACAGAACAAAATGCAAAAAGCACTAATAAAAATAACTTGACTCGAACTCCTCTGCTGATAAAAACAAGAAAGTCTACAACAGATTTTCAGACTGCCAAGGACCTTCAAACTTGCATGGAAAGCTTTAATGGATAATGGAAAGTTCTTTTGTAAAAAAGTAGTACAACTCTTTCCAACATTAAACTATTTCTTGAGCACCAAATCAATAATAAGCTAATTTCTAAGAATATTGGTAACACTGTTTAGTATATGGACAAATCATCATCTAAAACTATGCACAGCCGAGTGACTGCAAAGCCGAGTGACACACGACTGCACTGAACCTAAGAGGATGAAATATAATTTAGAGAAATACTGTACACGTGTGTCCATAGTGAGGAGCATGCATGTGGGCTGCAGCAGGAAGTGCGGAGAGGGCAGTGCAGTGGGCGGCCCTGACAAATGTTCTTGCTGTTAAAGGTGTGCTGTAATCAGTGAGGGGAGGTACTGAGCTGGACGCCAGCTGCTTCAAGGTCTTCTACTGTCACTTCAGCTGAAGAAAGTCCCGACACTGCAAAAACACTTTCAGATCTCAATCGCTCTTTAAAACTGCAGGAAATAACTGTCGCTCCACTCATAAACTCCATTCCAGCTTGATGCTTTGGATTCTTTGACCTCGATCCTAAGGCCAAAAAGTGATATTCAGAACAACAGCACACTTTTTCATGAGTATATTTCATTTGACTATTTTTCCAGTGATTTAAAATAGGCTCAAAAGGATGCAACCAAACACAGCAGCATAATAACTAAGCCAGTACGTTTCCAATCCCTGCTGGTGCTTTAACAGGCATGCAAACACATCAGTGCTGGTTGCTGAGTAATGTCCTCATGTCCTACTTGAGCTCATTAGCATTCTGAGGCAACACATCCCAATGCACAGAGAAAAGCAACTGGAACCACAGGGAGAGTGTCTGTGTGTCCTCTATACTAATAAGAAGAATTGTCATAGGCAGCATGTAGCCACGGAAAAGCAACTTTTATGGTTTTGTATTAGATTGTCTTAATGCAAAAAAACAACAACAACAATGAAATGAACAATGATACAGTTATCAATGAGTGTGCTGCAATCATACATTGTGAGTACGAGACTGGATTTGAATGAACTGATGCATGAGGGGTCTTGAGCAGGATGAGATTCATTAAATTATTACAGCAACTCCAAACTGCTTTTTTGCTTGTCAAAAACTGACTGATTATCAATTGGTTTTAACACTATAATAATTTTAATGTTTAAACGACTACTAACAATATCGACTATATACTATATACAGTATACATGCTACCATTAAAAAAGTTTGGGGTTGGTAAGATATTCCAAATATTTTTTTAAGGTTCTTATGCTTACAAAGGTTGTAGTTATTTGATCAAAAATGCAGTAAAACTGTAAAATTTTGAAATAACAATAATTGTAAAATATTTTTTTTAAATATATATTTATAATGTAATTTATTTCTGTGATCACTCTAGTTCAGTGAGTGTCACATGATCCTTCAGAAATAATTGTAATATGCTGATTTGATGCTCAATATATTTGTGACAATAGTTGTGTCGCTTAATATTTTTGTGGAAATGGTTATGTTGTGACATTATACATGTCTTCAATTTGCACTTTAATATTTTTAAAAACGTAATCAAATTTTCACCTAAATTATCATTTGTTTATACAAACTTTTTTCTTTTCATCTAAACTTTATAACATTAGTTAAAAGATAAACACGTAAACAGAACACGATCATCTTCATAAGAATACATACTCAACTGAAAATTGGGACAAAATTAAGACAAAAGCTTCAAGCAAAGTTAAAAGATTAATAAAAGCACAGAGATAAAATGGGATGTAAATATTTCAGGATTGTGACTGAACTCCAGTTTATCGTGATCATTTCAAGAGCAGACAGAAACACAAGATCGCTATAAAACCGGATTTAAAAAAAAAGCATAATATCAAAACCACGTTTTATATAACTTGGTGACACTTTGCAAAAGTTAAGTTCAGAATCCACATCCCTTAAATAGGTCTATAAGCAGCCAAAAGCAAACAAAACTTCAGGGCAAGAAACAAGATTTGTTCCCCTCTGCCTAAACAAAATAACACATACTGAGTAGCTCCTCGTACTGCGTAAACAGGACTGACAGAAGATATGTCTCAAGAAAATAACATAAATAATGTAAAAGAAAGAAAAGAGAGCCTTGCACTGCTCAGCATCTGCCTGTTCTCATCTGCTAATCTTTCTAATGTTGTGTTGTATTCACACAGTTGTTTAGCCTCCCTGACAGGCCTTTGAAACTTCCCTGGGAGTGCTTATGGATTATTCAGAACCCGTGTACAATATGCCAAGATAAATAATGAGAGGAAAATGATGCTATTTGACTTCTCACCAACTCCACGAACAGCTTCAAAAGCCAAATGCTGGGTGGGATGGGTCCACTTCTGACACCTGATGGTTTACAAAATAAAGCGACAGAGAGGAGATTCTTTTACACAGCAGATGTTTCGATGCACAAGAACAAAGTATCTCTCTTTGCCAGACTCATGAATTTTATATGCATCATGGACATGGGCTGTTATGTGGACATAGTACAAAATGCTTTTTCCACCATCCTACCGAAGACAGTGGTGTTATGTGTCCAGGGGATGGGGAAAACCTCTGCTGTCATGTGCAGAGGAGCAAGAAGATGTGATAGAATTTACTGTAGCGCGATGAAGGAAAGCGACCTGTTCCTGACAGCAGATAATACATTTGTTACGGTGGCTGATTATCATGGGGTAAATTAAGACGGCTTTATGTAATAATGTGGTCATGCTACAATAAGCCAGCATCTAACTCATTTAAATATGTTTTGGGTTGGTGAGCTAAACCTGTTTGCAATGAACTTCAGTTACAATAGAACCGATTACATATCTGACATTTTAAGTGCATTTTAAAACAAAACAAAAAAACATAATTACTGATTATTTAAAAGATTAATATTCATCCACTTATTTCCCTCCTCACCTTTGCAAATTTTCTACTGCTTCAATGTCAGTTCATTTCTCAAAGCAAAAACATTGCTCATTGCTTCTTCCCTGTGGCCAGCTGAAGGTCAAACATCACTATCCTGTTCTATCGCTTTAATTGGAATTCGTGCAACATTTAGATGGGCCTCATGTAAGCAAAAAACAAAACCAGAGAGACAGAAGGTGTGTGACCCTTAGGGGGCCTGTGACAATGCTGCAGGGGATCTGCCAATTATCTCGAATTAGTTTCTGTGAAAAAAGGTTAATAATAGTGCAACAAAATAATATCAGGCTTATTGTATCAGCAAGAATTTGAATATCATTGCATCTCTACTATACACTTTGGCAGTGGTTTTCAACCAGCAGGCTGGGGCCCACTAGGGGGCTTCAGGATTATCTGAAAATTCTTCAAAATTATGTAGGCTTTGAATATTTTTCAAGATTGAGAACCATTACACTAAGGGTTCATTTGACTGTACTGTAAGAAAATGAAGAAACAATTAGCACATGGGAATTTTACAAAATAAATTTAATTTAACTAACAATTACATGACATGCCAAGTTTTATTAACATTAAATAAAACATACAAATTTTAAGAATATAACTGAAATAGTCTTTTCTTGTAAATCATACTCCAATAATCTTTGTTTTACAACTGCACAAAATATATATTTTTAGTCTAGCAAACTCACATAATTATACACATTTTTGCAATAAATTGTTTTATCAAACAATATTATCCAGTTTCCAAGACATAATATGGAAACACCATTCCAATGCTGTGTAATGTGACTTTAATAGAAAAGTACACACCTCTTTCACACCCGAACTATGAATCAGCCTATAGCCCAAACAAAGCAAATTGTGACTTTTTGATTTAATTCTACACAAATCATTTTTTGCAATGTTCAATGGAAAACAATTCAGAACATGTACTGCAAGTTTCTCAAACCGACAATGCATTCACTGGGTGTAAGGACAAAAATCGACCTTGAACACCGCCATCGGTTATGCACTGGGTGCCATTTCATTTAGAGCTACCTTTTTTGCACCTTTAATATCTGCAGGGTGCTTTCAACGCCAGCTAAGAATATACAACCTCAGTGTGAAACCACACGACAAAACCGTCTTACTCATACTAGAATAGGGCTTTTTATCTGGACCATGTATTAGAAATTCGATTAAATTAGAAAACTCATTTTCCTCATCACACTAGAACCCCATGGACTCCAACAACATCTGATAAAATGAAGGAAGGGTTCATATAAAGGACACATTCCTCACTCCTTCAAAGCTAATAACCCTTACTTCCGATAAACAATATAATAAGATTTGATATAAGCGGTATGTTTAGACAACAACTGAATTGTTCTACATATTTTATAAAATAGATAACTAGACAACACCATATTTTCAATAAATAATATCATGTCTGGCATTTTAGGAGGTTTATAATCAGCATATGTATTCATGGTGCAATGAGGATAACTAGTATTGCTGTAAATATTGCTGGGAGTCTAAACCTCAGCTTTGCTACTTAATGCCTGTGAGCAGAAATGGAGATGGATAGTTAAAGATAATATCATATCATATCCCTGGGCTTTGGCAAGGCATTTTCCTCTCCATAAGTGTGGGCTGTGTCCCTCCCAATGGAAAAACAGCATTGGAGAGGCAATGGGCTGTCACTGCCTCAGAATTCCTGGGAGACAAATTAAGATGCTCTGTTTATGGAGACAGCAGATTCTTCTATTCTTTTTATGTTAGAATATCACTTTATTTTAAAGTATGTCTCAAAGAATTCAACTGCTCCTTATTACGAAAGATATTTGCTAAGATATACATCATAATGTAAACAACGGCTCTTTTGAAATCTCAATTATTCCGATTTTATCACAAATTCTGATGTTATTAAGGCTCTCCATTGCTGTGGATAGGATAGTCCACAAAGATGAACCTCAACTGAATGTGTAAGTATAGGCAGGCTTTGCACAGGAGTCTTGGAAAAAAAAGTCCAACCAGAGGTAATTCTGAGGTGATTCTACACTAACGGAGCCACCTTGTGGTGCGCGGATTATTTTCTCTGACAGTTTAAACAAACCACCCACCCACCGCTGTGCAATTTCACTGCCCCCAATACTGAGAAAATGGCTTAATTCTAAAAACATGGCATGAGGCAGGGAGGCTCACGTGTGAATGCTGACGGGAAATAATGTTTAAATGAGCAAACTTTGAAGTTGTTCTACTCCCTTATCACTGAAAACCACACTACAGCTGGACGGTTCGGACTATGATGCATCTATAATGAATGAATGCAATAAGAGTGATGCTGTTATATCTGGCATTCCTCTCTCCTTATACTGTTTTCCACTGGCTAGCTGGCAGGCAGAGACTGCTAATTCGTAAACACATCACCAATTAAAGACGAGCCTCTTTTCTCTGCACAGAAAAAGAGTGTCAAGAAAACATCAATAATTCACATCTTACTCTCTCTCTCTGCTCTCTCCTAACAACTGTTTATTAGCCCAGCTTGTTAGACAGTACACTAATGAATGGCTAAAAATGAAAACTTATAATGTATTTCTCATCTCTAATCCTAAATGATAATTATAGAATTTAATACAGACAAATAGACAAGTTCATACTAAAGGAATGAGATTTGGCTCTTCCCTAACTACAGCAAATGTCATCTGTGGCGGACAAAGTACATATCCGGGGTTAAAGAAAAGGTAAGCCACTTATTACGAAAAAGACATCTGCTTTTGTGTCACGTATTTGCACTCCAAGGAATATGAAAGAGAATATTAATGCTACCATTGTTCTGCACAAAGATGATCTAAACAGCACCTTGAGGAGAAACTTTAAAGGGACAGACTCATTTCAAAAGCTTAAAATACAAAAACAAATGGTTAAATACTTATCTAAGAAAATTCTTAATGCATTATTTTAAGTTAACAACAATGACTAGAAAAATAACACAAATACCAATGGTTGTTCTTCAATTCCTCAAAGCAAGTCAAGTCACATTTATTTATATTATGCATTACACATTGTCAAAGCAGCTTCATAGTAATGAACAGGAAAATAACTTAATATTGTTAAAACTGTTGATAAAAAATAAGAAAAAAAAACATGCATTAAAATAACCTTGATTACTTATTTGGGCATAGTGCTTTTATGGTGTGTGTCTACTAAACTTACAAAGACTATAAAACTGAAAAAGTGTATAAAACATTCTGCTTCTTTTCTTTGTTTATTCTATGTACTGTACAGAACAACCTGTACCCTAAATGTAAAGAAAACTTGATAAAGCAAGATCATTAAATCAACAAGGATTCTGAAAATAAATAATATATGCACAAAATTAAACTAATTTGCTTTGCTGAATTGTTTTAACATGTCTCATAATACATAGGACTGCAAATTGTATAAGTCTAAATCAATTGGTCGTTTTCTTGGCTAGATAAAGGACAGGTAATAATCCCACAATTGCCCAGGGCACTACATTAAATCCTCATATATTCAAGAGTTGACACTACTACAATCAAACTGTCTCGGTAAATGACCCAGATCTCAACAGGTGAAAACGAAGATCAAAGCGCACTTGACTGAAAACTGACACTGTCGACATCGACGGGGTTCTCAGTGATACATAATTGATCGTTTGCAGTAAACGAAACAGCTGTGAGATTGACGAAACCGAGGGCAATCTGTCAACACTGCCTCGTGTCACCGAAATGTACCTTTTTTGGGAGGTCATCGTCACTGCTTCTTGGTACAACAAAAAGCTTAAGAAAATGATAGTGATGAGGTCTCTCAAATGAAACGCCAGGTGCGATACTATGAATTGTATTTACAGTTCCTGTGTCCCTTATCATGTAAACATCACAACACGCAACACATTCATCGAACAGCTGGCTTTCGTGCGTCACGGCGTCAAGAAATCTGAGAAAGTGTAACACCACCATATCATCTTAGACTATCCGGTCTAATGTTGTTCGTGTGTTTAACAAGTATCTCCAACAGTGTCGAGAGAAGGGTTAGTTTGGAGCCGCGCGTATCACCGCTAAACAAACTAGCACAGACTTTGACTTCGTTTTTATAAACATACCTGTAACTCTAAGCTGTAGTCCTCGTATAAGTGTGTCGGGTATACGGTCAGATGGTGTTGCACTTGGAGAGAGAAGGTGTAATCCATTGACTGTGTGATGTGGGCGCGTGTGTAGAATAGATGATGCTCGTGTACAGCTGCCTGCGGTCCTTTAGTTCAATCGCAGAGCGTTCTCCGCCCCGCCGTCCTCCATTGGTTGGATGGCTGGAGTAGTTTTTTTTTTTTTTTTGCTGCGGTAGTGGCTTTACAAGCTGTGATTTATAAAAAGACACTAGTGCACAAATGAGAAGAATCAGAGGTAAGATGAATGCGAATTAAGTCAGCATATGCATTTTGTTGCTATTATCATTTAAGTAAATAGTCACTTGTGAAAACTGTGAAAACAGACCGCAGCAATCAGTTCTTCACCTGTTTTATGTCACATTTTATGTTATTTAGTTAATAAAGGAATAGTTTTTACAGTTTATATGCTGTCCCTTAACCCTAAACCTACCCGTAACAAAGTTTTATACAGTTTGCACTGTATAAAATAAAACATCTATGAAGAGTCCCTGTAAACCACATTTGCAAATGCGTGTGTGTTCTTAATGAATTTGTAACATTACATATGAATGCAACTAATGTTCAATAAAGGTTGGATTATAATACTTAAAAGTAATTTCCCATTTTCCGCAACCTAATCTAAAATGAGAACTACTCACTCTTTATTAGCAATTAACAGTTCCTTTACTATTAATAATAAGCAACATAATAATAATATATTTTTAATTACAGTGATAATACATTAACTATAGGGACCAATTCTCGTTATTAAATATTTGCTCATTAGCATACCTAATACTAACATATTAGCTATTTATTAGTTCTTATTGTAACAGGCGAACAAACGTGAGGTGTGCGGATCCATGTGCAAGCTTTTATTAATAGACATGGTCAAAAACACAGGCAGGGTTGAACAAATGGCAAACAGGTATATTGAGGGCAAGACAGATGAGTACTCAAGTAAACGGGCCTGGTCTTCGATCGACGAACAATATCCAGAGGGCTTGACAAGAGGGGTAATCCAGGTACACGAGCAAAGGTCCAGGCAGGGGCAAACAGAGTCCAAATGGAAAGCAAAGAGTTAATCCAAGAAAGAAGGCAGAAGGTCAGGAACCAGACAACAAGGCAACACAAAAAGACTAGACTTAAACTAAAACTAGAAACGGAAACTAGGAATGGCTCCGTAAAGCAGCTAACACTCGGAGAGGGATAAACGCAGAACAATATAGGAGACTAAACACCAAAACAAACACGGAAAGGTTTGGTATGTAGCTAATACTTGGAGAGTGCTAAACGCTAGACAATACTCGGCAACTAGATCAGGATCTGAGAGTGTTTTATGTAGTGTGTGTAACTGCTCTTAGGTGAGCGTGTGATTGGTAACAGCTGTGTGATCAGGGCATTCAGCTGTGTATGTGTCATCAGTGCAATGGATGATGGGAAATGCAGTCCAGTGTGATGTGTGGTGTGAGAGTCAATATGATGGAGAGGTGACCTCTTGTGAAAGTCGGACAAAAGACCACGAACCAGATTCGTGACACTTATAAAGCACATCTTCTGCATGACCCTATTCTATATCCCTAATCCTACCCAATACCTAAACTTAACTAATATACCTTACTAACTATGGTTACACTTTATTTTAAGGTGTCCTTGTTACAGTATAATTATACATTTCAGTACTGAGTAATATTAATTAACTACATATACTTACTATATGGTTAGGGTTAGGATTAGGGTTTGGTTTAGGGTTACTTGCATGTAATTATGCATACTTTATTGTTGTTATTATAATAATAAGTACATGTAACAGGTGTAAAAAGGAAACCTTAAAATAAAATGTTACCCTAATAAGCAGCAAATTAGGAGTTTATAGTTCATGGTTTGTTAATGGCTAATGGAATTAACTTGCTATTTGTATAGAGTCTATTAATGTATTAACTACCATTTATAAACTATGAATAAACTACAAAACAATAGTTTGTTAATGTATTATTGTATACTTAGTGTTACCCATTATAACTTGCTTACCAATGGTTCTTCTGCAGTGAATAGGTGCTGTCATACAGTTCATACAGCTGCTAAAAGCTGTGTTGTAAAGTAAAAAGTTGATTGTCTAAAAAAATAAAAAATAAATGAACCCATCATTTAGATATTTTTTCATTTCAAACTGTTGTTTCCAGCCTATCCATACTTCAGAGCAATATTTGAGGCTAAGCGTATCAAATCATTTATCATGTTCAGGAACTCATATTTCCCAAAAGTGCACGATTTTAAGGAAACATTTCTAGTGTACGTTAAATTAATTAGATATTATATGTAGTCAAATGTAAAGTGTTGCATATTGTATTGGTGAAGAGATGAGTCTGTGTATTTTGTTTTGCTTGTTATATATGTTATCACTTTAATTGGAAGTGCCACAATTAAATTGTGTTGTCTGTCATAGGAACTACTAAACAGATATTAAGAATGTTTTTTAAGGTGCTGACAGTCAAAAAAAAAAGTGTTGACAATTGAAATGCATAAAAAATCTCTGTAAAAAATAGAATTGGGTAATCAAAAGTTGTAAATATGCTTGTGGTTATCATGCCTACTTGAACACTTGGAGCAAATACAGGAAATACAATCATGTACAATAAGTAGACAAGTAGTCAAGAGTGTAGATTGGAAGTGTATATTGCAGGTCTTACATCTCTGCCTATTTATTTATTTATTATTTATTGACTATTTTTAGTAGAATATTTAAGATAATATTTAGGTAAGATCATTTAAAATGAATTCAAATCAATATTTAATTGAATAAATCAATAAGTCCACTTATTTATTTATTTGCTGATCACCTTGTTGCAATTATTTAGCTATTTTATTTATTATTATCCTGTCATACATCATTCGTCACTGTAGTTTTATGGTGAATTTCTGGGAACTACTGTTGAATGAATTGAAGTCCTTTTCATATCTGATAATAGACTAAAAAAATAATGTATGCCCTGTATATTTGTGTGTAAATGTTTACCTTGAAAAGGTTCAAAAGAAAACATACTGCATATTTTAACTCTGAAAAATCCATTGAGCTTAGAGTGAATTTTGATTATGATTTGAAGTGATGCCATGCTGTGTGGGGAGCAGTTCATCAGAATGACACTAAAGAGGATGTGGCCTTAGGCTAAACTCGACTTTGAGATCGTTTGCAAAACAGCAAATATTCCCTTTTCTTATACTATTCATCAGATAGACGGCCACACATATGTTCACGTCAAATTAAAATTCCTTTTTAATAAAGTAAAAAGATTCATATTGTGACATAATGCACCCATCCACATTTAAACATGCCCAATTGATTTTGTTCATTCTGCACATCATTGTTTATTTCATGACGTCTACTCATTATTGACGTAATTATCTCAATGAACGGTATTCTGTCATTAGTGTTTCTTGTCTACATGGTTTATTAAAGCATAAATGCCTGAAAGGCTGCTTTATCCTTGGTTTTCCATAAACGAATGAAAACCGCTCCGCTCACTTCCTGTGTCTGTAGAGTCACTCAGCCTCAAATCTCATTTTCAGGTCACCATGCCTGGTAACAAGCCAGTCCAAACTTAGGTCAGTTTTACATGAGCTATCACACTCTGAAAATGAGCTTCACAACCCCACATAAACCGGGTTTGAAAGGCTGTGCTCCAAATGTGTGAGGTGTATAATTTAGGCAAAAGTATGATAGAATAAATGGTGTGTGGCCTCTAAATAAAATGTATTTTTATCCTCCCCATAGTCTGCTAGTTCTCAACTATTGTTGTGTGTATACCTACCTGGTCAATCTGGACTTTATTTCTTGCCATTTTTGGCGCCAATATTTCAGTTTGAATAAATGGTTTGACTATTTAAAAGGAACAGACAACTGTCTGGATGGGAAGGGACAAATGTCTTGGATTCATTTGTGGACAGATTAGGAGCACAAAGCCGTTTGCAACCGACCAGGTGTTATTGCTGTGGTCTGAATCTCAGAAAGACGGTTCAAGAACTGTCTGACACATATTGCAAACAAAATGACAAGAACTTTGCAAAATTACAAGCTCAAATATTACATTTACATTTATGCTCTATATGCTTTTATCCATATCTATGCTTTTATCCAAATATGATCAGCTAGATTCTTTACTGGTTTCTATGCAGAAGTTTTAATATGACTGCTAGATTTACTGCAGTTTGCAATTTTTCATAGTAAATGGGATATCATTGAGCCTAATTGTATATTCAGAAAGCCATGAACTTGTGTGAGTAGATGATGCTGAATTTTCATTTCTGGGAGAATTTTCTTTTTACTTACAATTCATAACTGAAATTAATTTAAGCAAATATTTGATGTCTGGGCTACTGAAAGAATGGAAAGAGCTGTATATCTTAAAACATAAAAAATAGCTTAGACATTACTTTTAAAAGACAGTATGTAGGGTTGTTCATGTTCTGTTCAGTCTACACCAGAATACTCTGCAGTACAAACCCCATGTTAAATAATAATAGAAGGTTATTTTTATATCAACCCAATCATAGCTTCAATAGATTCCTTTATTACAGTTAAAAGGCTAAATCTGAGTTGTAAGCCTACTTCTCATTCTCAAAGAAATCTATTGTGAGATTCTAGGGAGTGGTTTGGAGAAAAAATCTCCTGTGGATTGTATATTCTATTCTTCCTTTCTTATTCCACACGTAGTCTCATAGCTGGCTACATTCAAATTTCCATCCGCTCATTTACATTCTCTACAGGAATTCTTGGTACATAGGCATCTAGAATTCAAAAGTAGAAACTGCTGGTTATTGCGTGACTTTCAGTGTTCAATGGCCATTTCACAATAAATCACAAAGGCAATCAAAGCATTCATGGCAGATTGAAACGGCAGTGTATGGCAAGCCGTTTTGACTTTTATTCCTTCACAGGATATGAATTCTTGATATCAACAATTACATTTTTTACTAGTTAAAATGCTCATTCTTGATATCAGGAATTAGATTTCTACTAGTAACAATGGCTATTTTTGATATCAGCAATTGCATTTCCACTAGTAAACATGCTAATTCTTGATATCAACTATTCAATTTTCTCTAGTTAAAGTAGGGCTGCTCAATTAATCGAATGTGATTGTCATGCGCATCATGTCAGTAAAGCCGGTTCTGTAATCAGTAGTGAATCTCCATCACCTGCTTTCAGATAGAGCAGCATTTAATACAAAAGGCTGTAGTTAACTGAAAAGCTACGCAATATCGCGTTCATAATCGCAGATGATATAATCGCACAATTTTGAAATCGAAGAAATCGTTCTGCGATAATGATAGCTGTTTGCGTAGCTTCTCTGTGAACTACGGCTCTGTGTATTAAGGCCTAAGTATACTTCTTTTTTACGCATACATTAGCGTATGCGCACAGTCGTATGTGCAGCCTTGCAAAGTATACTTCATTTGACTCGTACACGTACACAGACGTTCGACGCATGCGCTTTGCGCCAAATTGAAATACCTCTCCTGGCCAGTAGGGAGCAATTATGAAGATTACAGTGTGAATCACGAAGACAAGCACATAGGGCTATGCTGTAATATTGCGGCAAGCTAAAAAATGTCTCAAGAGAAATATAAAAGATTATTACGTGACTTATTATACCTATATGTTTACATTTGATTCAAGCATGTAAAATAATACCAGCAATTATGCACATTTTTACTCCAAACTCACTTCATTACGTCAGTTTTGAAAAGTCTTCTGTGAGATGATGTGGCCTTCGGATGAATAATAATATATTTCATGGTTTTCAAGTCAAGGACAGTGCAAAAGGCTATGTAACGATATAGCATTGAATTGTATATACTTTAAAATGAAAATGATAATAAGAAGAAAATAAAAAAGTTGCCGTAGAGTCATGTTGAATCAATAAAAGCCGTTTTTCAGCTGCAGCGGACTTCTTCTGCGGGGCATATTTGGAGTTTCAGCACGAGATGCGCCCTCTGTATATTGGAGACAAGGTTTGTTTATACGTCACACTAGTAATATGAATAATCAGGAAGATGCAAGTCAGGTCTCAGATGGTACAGTGCAAAAAAATTTCTTAACCTGGTTTGAATGTAACACGCCAGTAGTATTTGTAGGCAAACTGAAGAGGGTCCAAAGTAACAGATGTATGAGCAAATGTGAATGTTTTACAAGTCTAAAAAATGAGTCTATGATGTGAAACTGTGATTGTCATAGGCAATGGGTTTACTGTTCATAGACAGGGATGATGATAGTTTTTTTAACCGAGGTTTCATTAAAGATGTATGTAAACAAACCAGCAAGCTGATCAGCTCAGAACACGAGTAATCATCAGGTCAAGATGCACATGATTGCGATGTAAAAAGTGCTAATTCTTATTATCAAAAATTAAATTGTTGATATCAATAATTAAATTCTTGATATTAAGAATAGATCTTTTACTAGTAAGAATTGTATTTCTTATATGTGAAATTGTAACTTCAACTAGTAAGAAATGAATTATTGATATCAACAACAGCAGACAGAGCAGCGATGATCATGTTATCACTGTGTCGGAGGACGAGGTTTGGAGGGAACTAAAGAGAGTGAACGTCAGGAAAGCAGCAGGACCTGATGGGATTACTGGCCGTGTTCTGAGGTCCTGCGCTGATCAGCTTGCTGGTTTGTTTACATCCATCTTTAATGAGTCCCTTGCCACCTCTGTGGTTCCCACCTCCTTTAAAAAATCTATCATCATCCCTGTGCCTATGAACAGTAAACCCTCTTGCCTGAATGACAATCATCCAGTTGCCCTCACATCAATAGTCATGAGGTTTTTGAGAGACTTGTAAAGAACTACATTTGCTCCTCCATCCCTGCTACTTTGGACCCTCTTCAGTTTGCCTACCGCCCAAATAGGTCTACTGGCGATGACATTAAAACACAATTTAATTATTGATATCAACAATGTAATTATTGATATCAATAATTAAATTGTCACTAGTGACATTGTTAATTTTTTGATATCAAGAATTTAATTGTTGATATCCAAAATTACCCTCCCAATATATCAGAAATACATTTTCTGATATCAGAAATTAACATTGTCACTAGTGACAATTTAATTATTTATATCAAGAATTACATTGTTGATATCAATAATTAAATTGTTGATATCAAGAATAGACATTTTTACTAGTAAGAATTTTAGTTCTGATATGTGAAATTGTAATTTCAACTAGTTAGAAATGAATTATTGATATCAACAATCAAATTTTAATGGCAGCCTATGGTGACATTTAACTAGTGAAAATACAATTACAGATATCAAGAACTATAGTTTTTACTAGTTGAAATTTAATTCCTGATATCAAGAATTAACATTGTTACTAGTGGAATTGTTATTGCTGATATAAAAATTGCAATTGTTACTAGTAGAAATTAAATTCCTGATATCAAGAATTAACATTTTAACTAGTAAAAATGTAACTGTTGATATCAAGAATTCATATCCTGAGAATGAATAAAAGTCAAAACGGCTTGCCATAGGCAGTGCAGTGTTTTTGTTCTGTGATAGTGTTTTTAGACTGCAATACTTTTCCAGTCCGCTAGGGGCTGTGAGAGTGCATGTGGAACGGCTGAAAAGAGGGGAGACTGAGAAGTTATAAATAAGAATGGCTATGTTATTAAACCAATCGTCCTCTTCCCTTGATTTGTTTGATTACAGTGAAAACATTGCAGTGTGTACAGAGTGTGAGAAGTCCTAAATGGTTGACGCAACTCTTTTTAAATAGAGAAAATAGAGAATGCGGGATAATGTGGTTAATAAATGGAAGCTAAAATAAATATTCATTATATGTGAAAGCAGATAACACACAATTTTGCTAACTTAGCTAGTCATGTTTTGTATTTCATCCCACATCTGTTCCATGTTCTGGAGCTGGAGTGAGAAACACTTTCTTTAAGCCAAATTGAGTTTGTCCGTGCCTCTGCCAAATCCAAATGTGACATGTCAGGACATAGACTTTAGACCCAGCATGGGGGGTTTACAGATGACACACACAACCCTGTCTCTTGTACTTTTCATTTTGTTATCAAGGGGTCATTAAAAGGCCATGCCCACGGTAAAAAAAAAATTCTGATAATTTTCTGCTAGGACATCATCCATTAATTTGATAGACATTACTCTAAAACACCTCGCAATACAAAAAACTGTTAAAAAATTATATTAATTACAATACATGTGCCATATATTTACAGATGTTTTTAGAGTGCATCTTGACTCAGCATTGACTCATTTTGGATCAGGAAAATATGGTTTTGAGCAATTAAATATTAATTTTATTAAATGTAATTTATTATTTATTTTCTAATTTTAAATGTAAAAGTTGTTAAAGAGGATTAAGGGGCTGTAACAATTTTTTTAAGCATTTGATATAATTGCAGCATATGTAGGCCTTCTAGGATGATTTTCAAATCATGTTTTTTTTTACATGAAAATAGAGGGTTTGCCCATTCAACTGACAATGTGGTTGCTAAGCTCAGTACACAGACATTTTATGTCAGTTGTAAAAGTAGTTATCTTATGATACAGGTTACAGCCTTCTTGATAAGAACAAGAAAAGAGAAGATAACATGTTAAGAACAGGTTTGCTCTTCCATTCAGGCTTTAGGCAAATGCACCTCAAAAGTTAAGCTAATGTTCTGCTTCACAGCCACTGCACAGCTCGCTGCCTGAGCACACACACACGCACACACTTTTTACACATGCACGCATACGCACACACTCATACCAGTTTCCATACGGCTGTGGCTGACAGGGAACCAAGGTCACCTACAGTGATGTCACAGCTTCTTCCTTAGGCAACTCCAATCCCCAACACAAACACAGAGAGAAAAGAAAAAGAGGAGAATTGGGGGATGGGAACTGATGGGCTATCAGTCCACTGGGGAAATTTTCTATACGGTACATACATACAGATAGACATGGAGTGTGGCAGAATTGATACAGCAATGGATTTGATCCCATTTTCATCCTCCATGTGTTTTAACTTAACAGGATGTAATGCAGGATTTAGCAGACTGTTCCAGTGAACATAAAGCATTCAGTAATTAAGACACATTCAACAAATTGTCATTTTGTCACTCAATTTGACACAAAGGTGTTTCCTATGGAAGCATAATTCATTAATACTTTTAATACTAATTAATTAATAGTTAATACGAATACTTAATATTATGACTTCACAATTGAATTTTTTTCTCACAATTCGGAGAAATATACAGTGGTGGCCAAAATTATTAGAACACTTGTATTTTCACCAGCTACAAAAAAATGTTTTAAGTCAGTTATTTCTATATTTTGCTATAGTGTGTCAGTAGGAAATATCAGTTTACATTTCCAAACATTCAATGTCTCCAAGATGCTTCAAGAGACCTACCTGCAAAGCTGCAGTATAATGTTAAGAGTTATAAAGAGTTAAGAGGTACAAGACCGCATTCTTGGTGATGCTTGAAGTGGTTTCGGGCTGAACCCAGACCAATTTTGCAGTTTCGTTTCGAATGGTTAATGTTTGGATAAGGGAAGCTAGTCTATAAGATAAGCACATGAAGGCAGCCTCAACCTGGAGTCTGAAGTTAAATAAATTCAGTTTTCAATTTAATGGTAAGATGTCTTATCAATGCATGGTTGATTCCGCTGGGCTGTCAGTCACTTATGCATAGGTATTTGTAGTAAGGGTGAATGAATACACCCAAGGAAATGATGAGGAGATGTGATTTATTTTCCCCTCTGACACCATTCCAAGTGTGCATCAGTAGTGTTGTAGAATCAGCCCCTTGTGAAATTGAGGTCACGCAGCTGCAATTTCTTGTGTACCACCACTGGTGATGCTGAGGGTTGTAAAGGGCAAGGACAGCCTGTAGCGCTCTGTGCCAGTGTTCAAGGCTAATTTAATAAACATATTCCTGTGTGCTTACTGTTAAAAAGAGCATTCATTCCTTCCTTTGTCTTTTTGCTGACATAAATCGCTTCTAGACATTCTGTTGTGTTCTTGTGGTTGAGCACTTGTTCAGAGGTGTATTCAAAACTTCAAAAATGAATTTCCATTTGTACTTCCTTATCTTATAAAATGCAAAAATCTGGGTTATAGTGAGACACTTACAAGGGAAGTGAATGGGGACACTGTGTACATGTTAAAATAAAAAAAATAGCTACAATAAACAAAACAAAATTTACATAAACTAAATTTAATGTGAAAAAAATGATAAAAAAGTCCCCATGAAATATAAATTCGGTGAAACGTCAGACTTTTCCACTCATTTAGACAGATTAAACCCTGTGTAATTCCCATAAGATTTATTGAAAGCTATTCTATGCTATACTTTTAAAACATTGTCAATGTCACCCGGTCTGCTTTTATTATTGGGGGAAAAAATGTTTGCAGAGCCTACAAATGAGGCAAAGATCCTCCTCTAATATTGATAATAACCTAAAACACACCATATAGCCTACAATTGTTTTGTGTGATGTAGGTCTACTGTATACAGCACAGCAACAATACAGTGTGTTAGTATACAGACAAACTATGTTTTCTTATAACAGTATCTCTCATCATTGTCTCTATCGGGTTATAAAGAGCATAAGAGATTTGAGAACACTGTGGGCAGAGAGGACCAGGGCTATTTCATACAATCTGCCTACAAACACCCACAGATCAATGTGCCAAGAGCAAATACAGCATCCATCAAACTACACACATGAGCATGTGCTGGCTCCGGTGGAGATTATGTGTATAGAGATCTATTTACAAATGATCATTTTAATCCCTCTATTAAAATGTTACCTGGAAACTGTAAGTTCTTATCTAACTGGATAAACTAAATAAAAAAATCCAGGGCCTATTCGTGAACATCAAAGTGGGCTGTTGCAAACGATTTTGTCTCCCTCTTGTGGTGGTCTAGAAAAATATTAATTCACTACAGAAAGTCATGACTAAGGGTAGTAGTCAGGGGATGAGAGCAGGAAAACTGGAAGGAAGAGAGTATAAAGGGCTTTGCACTTCATTTCATAGTATTTCAGTCCGAATCAAAGCTCTTACTCATCTAAACCGGGGGTATGAGCTGGAAAACTGAGCGAGGCATTCTGGGAATGCGTGGTGCTTGCAATTAGAGAAGGCAGTCAGAGCCAGTGAGGTGCTGGCAGAGAAGTGCATGATGGGAGCCAGCCTTGCCCAGAGGGATGGAGAAGAGCCAGTGACTGTGCTGTTAGTCTTGGAATCCATCTTCATCACATACTTGAGCTCGGAGCAGCGAGAAGTCCCCGTCTTCCTCTCAGAGGGAGTATCAGGTTGGGGTGTAAATGTCCAACAACGTTTCACCTCCTTGCACACTGGAGATCACAGTAAGTGAATCACAGTGAACAATGACTGCCTCGCCTCTCATGCCAGACAAGACAGTTTTCTTTTCCCAAGTAAGGCAAGTTTCTTCCTGGCCTGGTTGAATTTAGAAAATACAATTTACAACAGTATAAATAATCTGCAATTAACAATCACAATGGAGGTGTAGAAACATTTTTGATGTATCACTAAGTTAAACAGATGTCTCTGCTCACAGATAGACTTCATCTATACAGTAGTTTCAGTAAATTATATTGTAGAAAATGTGAACCTTGAGGCAATTTTGTTCCACAATTTAAGTAATATATTTTCTCAATGGGGAAATGCATTACTGCAATTCTACTGAATTTTCGATCATACTTTATATTAGGTGGCCTTAACTACTGTACTTACATCAATAAATAAGTACAATGTACTTATTGTGGTCATATTGTATCTCAAAACACGTTTGCTGCTATTGAGTTGGGATATGGGTGTAAGGTTAGTGACAGGTTTGGTGGTATGGGTAGGTTTAAGGGTGGGTTAAGGTGTAAGGGGTGGGTCACTACAGTGTAATTATAAATGTAATTACAGAAATTAATTACAGCTGTAATTACATATAGGTATTTTTAAATATATAAGTACTATGTAAAAACATGTATGTACACAATAAGTGCATTGTATCAAATGATTAACTTCAATGTAAGTACATAGTGGTTAAGGCCACCTAATATAAAGTGGGACCAAATTTTCTATAGAAAGACCATATATAAAATTGCACAGTGAACTCTATAGTGAGGCATAGCTTGGTTTTTAAGAGTGATATTAAGAGATAAAAGATAATCGTTCACTCAACGTGGTGGAACTATTGATACAATAATTGAAAAAAATGTATGAAAAAACAACGCTCTTACAAAGAAAGTTTTTTTTAAATGTTTTATTCACAGACTATGTCTGAGCTTTGGGTTTAAATGATCTTAATCTGTAATCTTTTTTATTTTGGTGGGGGGGGGGGTGTGCCTGTTATTGAGTCTGTTTTATGAAATCAATCAATAAAGCATACCATAGAGTGTTCAACTGGCAGTGCATAAAGAAAACAAAAATATTTATAATCACAGCTGTCATTTGCCATTTAATTTTTTTTATCACCTCAGGCTAAGATAGGAATACTATTTCTCTTTCACATACATAAACAGATGGAAGAGTGAACTCCTTGCACTCAAATAGCAAAGGATGTGTCAAAGGAAAATTGGCCGTAGCTTCAGAAACAGGTTAATCTTCTTCATTTTCCACAAGCTGATTCTGGATTCTGTGATCTGCTGAAAAGCCATGTCAGTCTCCACTTTTCTCCAACAGGGGGAGACTTGAGACAGACACTACTGTGGGAGTTCTGGCAAACTTTGGGGAAACTTAGATTCTCCAACAGATCAAATCTCCCTAGCATTATCTGTTCCTCTCCCTGTTTGTTTTTTTAAGCAAGCTAATGTTCTGTCAATTTTAGAAAAATAAGGTCTTCTGAGATGGATATCTTTCCTCTGTCTCTCTCTTTCTTTCTCTGTCCGGCTAGCCATAGGCACTTGGAAAGATGATAGTTCTCCATCTCCAAGTTGAGCACAAAGAAACATTGTCCAGGAGAAAAACGCAGGTATGACTCTAGTTGGAGCTCATCAGTTTGAATCTAATCTCAGACCATACTTTAATGAGAAGGTATTTTTTTGGTTGCTTCACATAAGATGTGTGTTCAGAAATCCTGTTTCATTATGTTCTGGTTCCAGCTGGAACTTTGCATGCACAATAAAAAGAAGAGGAAAATTCATAAATTACAGCTGACATCATAAAGGGATAGTTCGCCCAAAAATCATCATGTCAGTTTAAACCTGTATGACTTACTTTCTTCTGCTTAACAAAGATGTTAGGCAGGACACCCATGATGTGTTAAAATGACCAGGGGCTGTCAAGCTGCAAATATGACAAAAGGACACATAAAATAATATGACATATTGTAGATTTCTGTGAGGAACAGATACAAATTCAACATAAGTCGACATAAATTTAGACCCCTCTCAATTCTTATTTGTGAAAATGTAATGTAATTGATCGGAAGACACATGAGATCCAACTATGTTAACATTATTAACATCAAACCAAAATCAAAGGTCTGACACCTTTTGATGCACCATATTTCAATATGAACATGAATGAGATTCAAGAGCTGTGGTGAAGTTTTTCAGTGAACCATGATGTAAATTGCGGTCTGTTTCTCACACGAACATCTTTAGAATCAGAACACTTAAAATATACTGTAGCAAAGGAGTCACCATTCACTTCAGGTTATCTCTGTTTGTGTTCCCATGGAAGAAAGAAAACCATTCAGGTTAAGAATGACTAGTTTTTGAGTAATCTATTCCTTTAAATTTGTATTTTACTAAGAAAGAAAAATCATGTGAAACTTCATGTGTAATGCATTAAAATATATCAAGCACGTTTATCAAAACAGACTTTTTCAATATTAAAATCGCAGAAGTGATCCATTAATTTTGACAGTCATGAAGATACATAGTTCTCTGTCTGACCCAAAAAGCTATGCAAAAAAGTAGTCTTTCAAAAGGACCTGGCCATAATTTTGCACCAAATATTTTGCACATTAGCTATAGTGATTTTTGAGAAAGTGCTGTAGTTACTTTACTGGCACTATACACACAAACTGATGATGACTGAATGATGGAATGAGCAGTTTGTAGAGCATGTACATGTATGGCTCTGTGTGCGTTGTAGTCCGAGTGGGTTTAAGTGTGTTTACAATATGAATAAATGTGTGTGCTGTATATGCCTGGTATAAAACACATTCTAGCCATGACTCACCTCCCAAGCTCCACACTAAAATGAAACATTGAGACACAAGTGTGTTTCTGGTCAACGTTCTGCAGTTAGTTGTAAGTGGGAGCTGGGGGAGAATAATAAACAATAGTGGTCTGAGGTGCCTCAGGAGTAAAGCTCCCCTTGGCAGATCTGGGAGGCGCTTTATAAATTAGAAATGAGTCTTGCGGCCAGGTGCACCAACAATAGCTGCCTGAGCTGCTTAGCTGGCAAACCCTGTCCTCCCACACCCCCACCCTGACACACTTTCGGCCCCCGTTTCTCTCTGAGCACCCCCTCTTCTTGGTGTGTGAGGGATCCGGGACAGCTTTGCACACTTACGTTCATCTTAGTCCCGTCAGGAGACACCTCAAAGACAGAAGGGAGTTACAGAGAACGGCAAGTATGTCAGTTATATATTTAAATCAGATAAACCAGATAGATAAAGCTGCTTTTGTATGATCATGTTTTGTTCTGGCAAAGCATAAATGATATGGCATATATGTAATGTACAATTACTGCACATTTCCCTCAGACTGAAAGCTTTAGTGCGACATGTTTCAATAAAACACTCAGCTTACCTGTACATTTATGTCTCTGCAGTAATGCTACCATTTTTATTTCCCTGGTCACTTAACACTTCATTACTCAATGTAATGTTTATGGATAATTTCAAGAGAGTTCAACCCCTTAACCTTCATTCCCTGCCTGGTTTTTGGGAGGCTTAAAGGTGAACGTTTCAGGCTGTAAATTACTTTTACATTTAGGGTTTTGTATACCCAAAGGAATCCAACAATTGCAACACAGAACACTGAACTTTCAACTGAAAATCCTGCACGGAGGAAATTTAGTTTTTTTTCTTTTGCAAACTCTACGCCAGTACACAGGAACCTGTTAAATAAAACCTTGGGTTTGCCAAATTGCATCCTTTTTTTCCAGAAGCAAGAGACTAGAGGCTTTTATATGAGCACTGTAGCAAAAAATGAAACATTATAAACTGCTAAAACTATATTAAATAGGTATTTTTCCATAATCTATAAGATTTAAGGTGGTTTTAAATTAAGTGTCTAATTTTAAGTATGAAATGCATTTGTGATGAAGATTTGATATTATATATTACAAGACTGGTATGTTTATCCATTTACTCATTTTCTTTTTCGACAAGCTTTTTTTTCATATTACCAGTAAGTGACCTACACTGAAAAGTTAAGACCCCCCCCCCCCCCTCCAGTTTTGGATTTATATTTTATTCCTATCAAGTAACAATGAACGTTTAACATAAAAGTGATTGACTAAACATTTTTCACTAGCTAATATTTGTGATTAATGGCAATATTACAGATATTTTTATGATTAATGGCAATGTTACAGATATTTTTGTAAGTTACATTATTATTTATTCATGTCAGGAATACAATGTACGCACATCACAGAAATGGCACTTTTAAGATTGACATTTTGTTGGCAGCCTCATATTTGGCTTGTAATGAGTTGTTTACCTTTGCTTCATGTGCTTCACCACAAAACTATCATTGCTAATCTGTTCATAGGCTCCGATTGTCTACATAATTTGATTTAACCAAATATGTTGAACTCTTGTCATAGAAACCGAATGAATGATATACACAAGAGAAAACAAGTTTATTGTTTATTTATTTTTTCCTCTAGTCAGGTCAACTGTACCAAGGCCAACATCTTCACATCTACAGGAATTCAGTCGGGCCAAGACATGACTAAAATCTTCACATCTACAGGAATTCATTCGGGTCAAATGAGTGTGTCCACTTATCAAGTATCAGAGTTGCAGGAAAGATCAGACCTCCCACGTAGCGCCAGAACTCTATTTTGGATCCATCTTAGCCACTGCATGAAGATAAGTAGCACTTACAGTTTACATTATCCTTTTAAAATTTGCAGATGGCTTTTTCCAGCTTTTTCAGCATTTATTTAATCAAGATGTTGCCTGTTATCTATTCCTGCACATTATGAAGCAAATTCCTATGCAAGTACGCGAGGAGTCAGAAACCAAATGGAGACAGAGGTGACTGGGAGATGCAAAGCACCTTAGCATTCTTTGATGCAAGCATTTTACAGAAAGTAATCATAACATAATATCTGTAAGGAATCTAAACCATCATCCTCAGACTGCCTCATGAAAACACCGACTTTTAAGTATCATTTTGGTTTTGTAAATGAACGCGGTACATGCAGGGGCGTAGGAATGACCTAGAAAAGTGTTTACATTTTGTAATTTGTAGGTTTAAAATTCCATCAGCCTTTCTTCACTACATGACACAATTTTAAACGCCGTTTAAACAGATACATTCTTATTTGAAAGCATAACAACTGAGCATTAGACAGCTGTCAATCAAGCGTCATGTTTTTCATATTAAACTGAACATGGGCTGAGTGGTGTTTGAGACATTATTGGTCATTCTGTGTTTCTGTAGGAGAAAAAGTAGTAGCTACTGAGACCCACTCACAACAGTCGAAGACATCTCTATTTTGCTCACGCTTTTTTCCTTCAGGTAAATCACAAACTGTCAGCAGCTGAGCGTCTTGTCGCTCCTTGCTCATGAATATTAAACAAGCTGTTTGCGCTTGCCAAATGTGATTTGCTGACATCAAAACGCGGACGGTAAAATGTGAGCACTAGCAAATGGGATTGCTGTTTGTGCGTTAGTCCCGCCCTCAAACAAGGCTATGCACCTGAGTAGCCTATGTAAGTAAAACTGGTTGCAATAACTTAAATAAAAAATTGCATAAATGTAATTGTAACGTACCGCAGAACCTGATTTTACCAAGTGCAACATGTTCCTGGATCAACATCTTTGTTGACCCTAGAACAACATTGTTATTAACCAATCATATTTGAAGAACAAGTATATAATGTTTGGGAAGTTTAGGCTTACAATCAGTGTTTGTTGCTTGTACATCAGTGTCATTCATCTATCATTTCCTCTGATTTTAGGGATTACTCATGGTTAAGGTTAGGTTTAGGTGTAGGGAAATGGTCAAGATTAGATTTTTGGATTAAAATGTTGTTCCAAAATATGTTGACCCAGGAACACATCTAACTCCGCAAAATCAGGACGTGCGTAACGTACCATCTATTTTATGGTGTGTCAAGCTTTTTGTATGCCACATTGTCTTATCTGATAGTATATAAGAACATGTTAGTTTATCATAATACAAATAATTTAGATGAGAATTAATTTTAAATATATCTAATTTATTTCCCCCCATTTTTTATTGATCAAAATCATGAAGCTAAAATATGTTTTCATAACATAAATTATTATTCAAACTCACCTGGCTGATGTTTTGCTATTGTAATAAACCCCACTTGGAGTATGCAAATATGGTCTGTTAACAAAAACGAATTAAAAGCAGAAGGTGTTGTCTGACCTTTGGAAACAGAGAGAGCGTTTTAATCAAAGATTGTTTCCTAAGGGAAAGCTGCATCCTGACTCTTTCCAGGCATTTGAAGACAGCTGCTGTAAATATGACGGGGATGAAACCACATCTGAAATACATTTTGCAATACTAGGTCATTTACTAAAACCATATGTCCAAAGATTGGTCTTGATATTATTCCTGCATTGTTCATTCTTGTAGGTTTTTCTATCGAGAGGCACACCGAAGTAATTTGCTTTTTATTTCTTACCGGCATTAACAGGAACTCTGCATGTATTTTTATTTTATTTTATTTTTATAATAGTTCTGTGATTGAACATCACACCAATAAGTCTAAGGTTCTGTTGTTGTCCCGCTGATTGATTTAACATGCTAGTCAATCGGTTGATGTGGTCTATTGTTGCCTAAAAAAGCGAGTCATTGTGGCAAGAGTGCTAGGCTAGACCACAAAGAAACACTATTAAAATGTATTAATTATTTTCAGAGCATACTAATGTTGAAATGTGAAGAACCATTATCAACATCAAGATGTATAATTTAATATGCCATTATTAAAACAGCTCAGTCAGCACCGACCGACATGCGTGTAGCTGGTATGGATATGCCATCATCCAAGACCAGCTCTGTGAAATCAGTTTGACAGCTGAAACATAAGAGATTTGTTAGAGTTAGCATTTCATATCATAACCATATTGAAACAAATAAGAAAAGCATGCCTAGGTTGGGATTCTACTCAAAACACTACATAGGTAAAACGAACCATAAAAACAACAATTAGCTGTATTTGGCAGTCATGTCTGTGGATGCAGACAGTTTGATTAAAACTCTGACTGTCTATTGTACTCATCCATGCAATCGTTTCTAGAGCTGGCTTGTTTTTTTTACGGGAAGCATGGCAAATAAATAATCTGAAACATGGCAGTGATATTGGCATTTATTGAACTTGTGCTCATTGTTGATATAAGACTGTTGCAACATTCCAGACAGGATTAACATGCTCGAAAAACATGCAGTAAGAATGAACACTGCATTTTATTATATATTTATTTATAAATGTATATTGAAGCAATTTCACTTTGAGAATAATTTATCTTGGCCACAGTACATGTACTCTTTTCTCTGTAATTATGTACCAGTCTGTCTGTTTGGCCTGAACTTTCCAGCTGCTACCTGTCATGGCATAGCCCTCATTATGAAAAGTCCCCCATATATCATAGTGCACAAAATTCACAGATCAAATAATATCAACAAAGCAAAATAAATGAAAAATAATCTGATTGTGCAAACTGAATTCTAGTGTTTTGTAATGGTGTGACTAAACTGGTCAGGATGTTTTGTATAGACCACATAAATGATCTGCATAGAAAATGATTGTAAATGACCACGACATATACATGTACAAAAAAATTCTTTGAATTTGAATACAAAATTTGAATTTGAATACAAAAATGTTTTTGAATTACTAGTTTAATAAAGACTTGTGTGCAAAAGACATTAACATTTTTATAGTCTTTATTTTATATTTGTGCTGGAATTTTATGTACAAAATGATTGCCAACATAAAAATGGGACAACACTGAGAAACATTCAAACTAATAGTGCTACGCCACAACAAGATTTTCACTTTTAAGGAAAAAAAAGTTACACTTCACGCAATTTACACTATGCATTCTTAAATGAGTGGTGACATACATTTTAGACAAAGCTGTGGACTAAAATGTCAAGAGTTTTGCAAAACCTCCTTTCACCTGCAACGCTAACAGCGTTATGCACTAATAACAGTAGCGAGTTGTGAGATTACATGGTAGAATGTCTTGTAGCAATGAACATTTTTATCAGTATTGTTGATGTTATATGTTATTGAGTACTATTCTTTTATTATAATTGTACTAGTCAGAAAACAGTTTGTTCTACAGTAGATAATGTAGACTATGTATAAAATACTCTATTATCAAACGTGTCTATAATCAACTCAGTGATATGGGATTGGGCAGTTCAATTAGTCAACATGTCTTTAGCATGTTTAGTGTAATACATGTTTTGCATATATATCGTGCCAGTAATTAAGCAAAGCGGACCTCTTATTCTTTACCAGAGTTAACAGAGAAGGTATGTGACCAATGCACATTCCAAAATAATGTTGTCTATTAAACTTAACTCTAGCAAAATAGACTCAATATGCCTAAAGAAATGGCTTATATGATATGTACTTTCACAGCGTGTACAAAATTGTATCAATAAATTGCAAAGATGTTTGGCAGAGAACTATGCGTTGGAAATCTGTTGTAATATTTTTCTTAGAAAATTTTAAAAGAAAAGTCAACAATCAATTGCAGGTGAATTCTGATAATTTCACAACATATTACCAACAGTTTAGAAATATACACATGTGATCAGTTGGTTGTGGTGGGGAGATTGTCTACTGTATCTTTTATTATCTTTTCAACAGCACAGATCCAAGACAAAACACCTAAAGTGTTTGATCTATAAAATACATGGGAAATATATATTTAGTACATGAACAATTACAAATAAAACAATATTTTGGGTTGCCTGGATGTGCAAGTTCATAAGTGGGAGCTCTGAGAATGTTTATTTGAAGACGGTCTCAAAGGCAGGGCATTTGTGGCTTTTGAGTTTTTTCATGGTCTTTTTGAATTCCTTGCTGGATTTGTCCCACTTATGAATGCCGGTGAGAAGGTACTGTTTGTCCACCTTGCGTCCCATGATAAGGTATGTGTTTCCGAGATTTTCTAGCTGCGCGCAGGGGCAGTCGGCTCCGTTCTTCAGGTATAGAGTGAGTTTCTTCAGGTCCTTCTTCTTCAAAGGGCCCAACTTCACAGTTTTTTTCTTCTTCTGCAGGATCACCCTGCGATCCATGCTCTCCAGTTTGACCTCCTTGATCTTGGTCTTTATGGCTAAAGAAAACAGAGATATGGATAAGGTTGAGAATATAGATAAAGAAAACAGTGAGAACTGTGATCAGCTTTATGAATCTTCTCCAGTGGGTGGAGAGGAGACGGAAGATTACATCATCCTGCCAGTAAATATTAGTTTTCGGTATTTCTTCAAATTGAGTTTGAAGAAATTGTGTTTATTTCCATAATAGAAATTGTGTTTATTTCCATAATGACATGTAGATTTTGAGCTGCCTGGAAAAGCCCCCACAATGTTTTTAAACACTGCTCCCACCTACTGCCTCTGTTGTGGTCTATGATATTGTAAAGCTTCATTCAATCTTGCATCGTATCCCTGAACTGTGCAGCGCTCTCTCTCATCTACACAAAGTCATCTAATCCCTCAGGCCATGTGTTCGGTTCAGATAGGCCAAGAAGGGTTTGGGTTGCAAGGGGTATCGCTGGCCGTTCCCAAACGTCCTAGGCCATAAAAGAGAGATTAGACTGCTAAGTAATGCAGGAGGCAAAAAGAGATGAAGGAATGGAGAAAAAAATGAGGAGACGGTGTTATCAATATCAGGCCTGTATTCTCTGCCAATGGTCTCAGGGCAAAGCCATCATGATACTGGTCTCTTCGTCAAGAACTCCGTCAAGTTCAAGAAAAAGCATCGATATCCTTGCAAACCAAAACCACTCTCATTGCCTTATTCTTTTCCCAGGGGGCAAGAATGTCCCAAATTGCAGCTTCACTGCCCTCTGCCCCACTAGACGTAACTGGATACTTGGTTTTGTTCCTTTGAATACCTCTCTTATAAGCTTAGGGCAATTAGTCAAAGGTCAGAATTTTTCTAGATGGATATATTGGCCGTAGGTGAAATGGTCCCCATTCAACTGCAACTCCACTGGAAAAAATCACTAAAAGTAATTGATAATTAAAATGCTGGTCGACAAGCTGAAATATAAATAAATTAACTATAAAACAAAAATGTTTTAAATGCTAAAAGTGAATTTAGGCATCATAACTTAATGTTAAATCTGAAAACAGATATTCATTTTGAGATGTGCAAAATATCAATTAAATATAAATAATTCATCTTAAATTTTAAGATTAATTTTAAGTGACCGTTATTGGACTGCAAAGGTAATCTAAATGTAAAAAAGGGAAAATGAGCATGAACATTTAAATATTTAATACCAATTGATACTAATAAATAAAAAATAATGTCTAATATAAACCTACACAGTTACATAAAAAATATGGCTAATAACTCATATGGTGTATTCATAAATGTAACAGAAAATATGTGTAAAAACCTCTGCAAAGATTTCATAATATGATGTCTCTTATCAGACTCTTGACTTTGGGGAAAACATGGGGAAATTCTGTCATGACCGTTCTTTTGTCCATTTAACTCCTGGTTTAATCTTACTCCACATTCTTCGATTTGCCTTAATCTGTCTGATCTGTCAGTAAACTCTCTTTAACCTGTTAATCTTTTTATTTCCTTAACCTTCATATGCACGAGTCAGCTCCACGGTGGTCTTGCCAGAGTGAAACTTCAATGGCTGTTCCTCCCTCACACCGCCTCACAGGTGACTTTTTTTCCCTTCTGGGTTAACGATGGAGAAACATGCAGAGCGTAACATCTTATCAACTTCAACTGTCTAACATCAGTGACCCACCAGTGAACTTCAGGCAGTCTGCCACCTACAGAAGAATTTGGTCCAATTAGCAGGCCGATCCAGGAGACCCGTGGAAATGAGCAGACATCGGTACTGAAGTTTACTGCTAATTATGTTTCAACAACCTGATCAGTCTCCATTGGCTGTCATTAAGCAGACCACAATGAAACTAAATCCTCTTCATATCCTCTTGAACCTTGACTTCCATATATATCCTCTGCAGCCTGGAACATTAAATGATAATGCTTGATCATTGCCAAGGAAAGGTAAACTCCTCCATGGGGACCCCGTTTAAGTCATAAGAGCAGCTCTTCACACTGTTACACTGCTAGTCAAAGAGCTACATGATGAAATGCATTTTAGTCCGCAACCCATAACCTCATATCTCACACCTCCTCACTTCTAATGACTCTTGCAGAAATAAGCCAGTCTTCCCAGTATTATGAGTGCACATGGAAAGGATTACAGCTTGATCTGAAGACTATAAAGGAGATTAGTGTTTGATTAAATAAAAAAATGGTCTGAAGGTTAAAGAATTATCAAGCCAGGCTAGAAAAAGTCTTGCCTACCTCCCACAACCACTTTATCTTAGCCCAAATCCCACTTTAACTCCACCGTGAACTCCATTTGCACCTTGTGTTTGTGAATGTAATCCTTACAAATGCAGGGACATGGGTACAGTTGAAAACCTTCAGATGTGGCTTTACAGCTAATATGTGTAACACCACACTTTCCGAAAAATAACAATGGGAAAGCTATAACAGTGTTATTCTCTCTTGTTCTCTGTAATCCAGTGTCTCGAAAAGGGCAAGCCACAATAAAGCACCATATAAATCAAGCCGTTTGAGATGCCCTTCCAATCTCCCTCAAAGTGATAAGACAATATCAGTAGGGGGGGGGTGTTGGACTGCAAATACTTCACAGATAAAACCAGTTTACTGAACCATGTGAGAATAGTAAGCAAACACTGCATGCCAAGATCACACATAATTGCTGCATTCATGCTACATACTACAAAAACCCGAAGCAGCCATTTCCAAGCACAGGCGGTGGATCAGATTCTAAACACAAACCCGGGGCAGATAATGTTTCAATCTCAGATGGTCCAAATAAGTACTTCACGCTTGAAAGCTCTGGTAAATATTTGATAAATAAGATAAACAAAAAGAGCATATCTCAGAAATTGTGTGGTCACAATCAGTGTTCTTTCCAAACTGAAATAAATCATTTTGATAAAAAGCAGTGAAAGTATTTACATTTCATATGTGATTAAACTCTGCTTTAAAAAAAACTTTTAACCTTTGTCCCTGATCTTTGACCTGGCTTCCTCTGTCCTTTTGGAGACATGTCCGCAGCCAGATGTAACGATGCCATAAACTCAGTAGGGAGAGTTTGGGCTGAAACAATTCACAAACATGGCACCTGTGGCTCGGGGTGAGCTTCAGTTAAAATGGTGCTTTTACTACAGTTTTACTACAGGAAAGCTGAGCATGCATCACTGACCACGGGATAGACAGCCAACTAAAGTGTGTTAATGCAGTACTGTTTTGGAGAGACCCGAAAAACAAACTTTTTCTTCTGTTTCCATATTCTTCAAATATCTGGGATTCAAACATCTGGAGGCAAACTCAACTTTTATAGGATTTTCTGAGTATCCAGGGCAGATCGAAATGTCTGTCAAGACAACTTGTATCTAAACTTGACGGAGAGACTAATCCATACATTTACTTAATTACTTAAAGCAATACTTCACAGCGTGAACCCTGTCTTCTTTCACTGTCTGTCTCTGGAAATATCCTGGAGAAGTAATGTAGTGCTGAGGTCACAGAGAGAGTGTCAGTGGGGTTGGTTTACATAAAGCTGACTAGAGAAAGACGGCAGCTTTCCAGAGATAGCTTACCCATTTCAAACACTGAATGAAACTTTATGGTTTTGTCAGAGGCTAACCAAAACCAGCTTTTGTTTTCCTCTTCAGAGGAAAGCAGGAAGTCACTCTCGCACTGCTCTCCTTTTGTTGAGGTAACTCCTGCTGTGATTGGCCTTAATGGCTGCAGTTATAGGCTCATTTAACATTCATTGTTGTTAACCATCTTCAAATATAAATGTGCAGTCACACAGAAAATCCAATAACAAGAAATTAAGCCCAGCTTTCTTAGGATTAGAGAAAAAGTACCAAAATTTGGGTTTTTAAGATATTTTTTAATTATCTTATGTTAACTAAGGCAGCATCTATATGATCCGTAACAACATCAATATTGTCAAATAGTATTAATATTATTTAAAAAAAAATTATTTTAACATATTCTAAAATATAATTTATGTAAATTTAATAAAAAAAAACAGCATTTTGTTGAAATATTTTGTAATGTGGGGAGTTTCTTTACTATCACTTTTGATCAATTTAATGCATGTTAAATGCATGTATTCATTTCTTTTTTTTATTTAATGACCTTCCGAATATATTATATAAGAAAAAGCAAGAAGTGGCGCAGACAAGTAACATGATATATATATACAGGTGCATCTCGATAAATTAGAATGTCGTGGAAAATTATTTTATTTCAGTAATTCAACTCAAATTGTGAAACTTGTGTATTAAATAAATTCAATGCACACAGACTGAAGTAGTTTAAGTCTTTGGTTCTTTTAATTGTGATGATTTTGGCTCACATTTAACAAAAACCCACCAATTCACTATCTCAACAAATTAGAATATGGTGACATGCCAATCAGCTAATCAACTCAAAACACCTGCAAAGGTTTCCTGAGCCTTCAAAATGGTCTCTCAGTTTGGTTCACTAGGCTACACAATCATGGGGAAGACTGCTGATCTGACAGTTGTCCAGAAGACAATCATTGACACCCTTCACAAGGAGGGTAAGCCACAAACATTCATTGCCAAAGAAGCTGGCTGTTCACAGAGTGCTGTATCCAAGCATGTTAACAGAAAGTTGAGTGGAAGGAAAAAGTGTGGAAGAAAAAGATGCACAACCAACCGAGAGAACCGCAGCCTTATGAGGATTGTCAAGCAAAATCGATTCAAGAATTTGGGTGAACTTCACAAGGAATGGACTGAGGCTGGGGTCAAGGCATCAAGAGCCACCACACACAGACGTGTCAAGGAATTTGGCTACAGTTGTCGTATTCCTCTTGTTAAGCCACTCCTGAACCATAGACAACGTCAGAGGCGTTAACTGGGCTAAGGAGAAGAAGAACTGGACTGTTGCCCAGTGGTCCAAAGTCCTCTTTTCAGATGAGAGCAAGTTTAGTATTTCATTTGGAAACCAAGGTCCTAGAGTCTGGAGGAAGGGTGGAGAAGCTCATAGCCCAAGTTGCTTGAAGTCCAGTGTTAAGTTTCCACAGTCTGTGATGATTTGGGGTGCAATGTCATCTGCTGGTGTTGGTCCATTGTGTTTTTTGAAAACCAACGTCACTGCACCCGTTTACCAAGAAATTTTGGAGCACTTCATGCTTCCTTCTGCTGACCAGCTTTTTAAAGATGCTGATTTCATTTTCCAGCAGGATTTGGCACCTGCCCACACTGCCAAAAGCACCAAAAGTTGGTTAAATGACCATGGTGTTGGTGTGCTTGACTGGCCAGCAAACTCACCAGACCTGAACCCCATAGAGAATCTATGGGTATTGTCAAGAGGAAAATGAGAAACAAGAGACCAAAAAATGCAGATGAGCTGAAGGCCACTGTCAAAGAAACCTGGGCTTCCATACCACCTCAGCAGTGCCACAAACTGATCACCTCCATGCCACGTCGAAATGAGGCAGTAATTAAAGCAAAAGGAGCCCCTACCAAGTATTGAGTACATATACAGTACAGTAAAAGAACATACTTTCCAGAAAGCCAACAATTCACTAAAAAAAAATATTTATTGGTCTTATGAAGTATTCTAATTTGTTGAGATAGTGATTTGGTGGGTTTTTGTTAAATGTGAGCCAAAATCATCACAATTAAAAGAACCAAAGACTTAAACTACTTCAGTCTGTGTGCATTGAATTTATTAAATACACGAGTTTCACAATTTGAGTTGAATTACTGAAATAAATTAACTTTTCCATGACATTCTAATTTATTGAGATGCACATGTGTGTATATATATATATATATATAAGTAAAAAAATCCAGTAATAACGAGATGGAAACTGTTGGAAATGACAATATATACTGGATGCTCCAGTTTACTCCAGTGACCAAAGAGTAAACTCAGACTTTGTCAGTCTCTGCCCAGAGGTCAACCCCTGGGCTGCTGTCACATCCAGACAGGAGAGCAAACATCCCAATTTAGAGCTGTTAGTAACAGCCAAATAAAGACTTTAGGGCCTCTGTGAATTACCTCAATTCATTAGTTAAACAGTCGTGGCCTCTCAAAGGGTAATCAAAACCATGACATAGATTTACAGGGGTTAAAACATTCTGCTGCTGCTGTTTTAAATGTTTAAAACCATTGCATTGTTCTATTAAAAGTGGATTTGGCAGTGAAGGCAGTCAAATATGTGCAAAATAACAAAATCGTGATCCAGTGATTCCAAAAGTGCTTTAATCTGTCCCAAAAGCAGTATTAATGGCGTGAAATAAAATATCATTCTGGCACTCAACATTCATGGCTAAAGAAAGTTATGACTCAACATGATGACTCAACACTGGTGAAAGGTGGACCTCATCTTAAAACTAAACGAAACTGAAATATTTAATATACCGGTAAGCAAGTAATTATAAAAAAAATAGACAAAAATGCTATGGTTTCTGCTCCTGGAAGAATATAGTTTTCCCTCATTATTCTAACACAAGACCATGAGAACTAAATTTAAGATGAGCAAAACATTAAACTACAGGCATCTGTATGAGGCTGCTGGGGAAGCTGAAGGAATAGGTGAATACTTTTGGTTAAAGACTGTGTGGTTTTGGCTGTTCTTTCAAACTAATACATATCAGTCTTAGATCTCTTGCATGTCTACTCTATTTCCAGAATACAGAAGATGAGAGGGGACGATGGGCTGCAGTCTTGGCACGTTCAGTATGTGAGTGCAAAATAGAATGAATGTGCATAGGAATGTGTGATGTATGTACTGATGTTCTTACCAAATTCACTGGCGCACATGTGCTCCAGAATCACATCCGTTTTAATTTCGTTGTCACAAGGAGGACACACTGGAGAGTATCCTAAAACAGAGGAAATACTGTCAGAGAAATTCAACATCGATATCAAAATCCAGAGTAATTGTGACCAAATGTTTTTGCCTTTTGTCTACTTTGGTATTTGTCCCAAATAGTTTTTGTGTGCAACTCTTTGGAAGGTTTGTAACTGGCTTTTAACAACGGGGAACCAATCACAGTGTAGTTTTCTTTAAAAAAGAAGAGAATTCAAACTTGTTCAACTTTCTTTAATTATCTTCCCGTCAGGCAAGCTACGGGATTTTCTCCTGGCTTTCTTCTATGTTTGAAAGGGCCTGTAAGACACTCTGTGCTTTGAATTGTTAGTATACTTCTTTTGTTTGGCTCCGCTTTTCTCATAGCACTAAAATATTAGAATCAAGCCTTTTTACATAGACATAACATTTTTTGCTTGTTTCTTTCTTTGCCAGTCACATGGTAATTTGAAGTGAACCAATTTGATCTGCTCAGTTTACATTTGTATATAAACCATTGTAACAAGTTATGCAGGTTAGAAAAAGGAGGCACAGGACAACACCCAAATAGCTGGGGCTGACTGTAATTAGGACAACTATTGTTCCACAGATGCATCCCTATAGTCATGGAAACAGAGAAAATAACCCCTGAAAGTAAATTATCTAAGTACTTTTTAAGATTTAAAATGAAATTATATTAAAATTCAAACAAATTATCATTATAATCTACTTTTACGCTATTTGACAAGACTTTGATTGAATTTTTGGTGACTAGTTGTTTTTTCATTTGCGTCTATTTAACAGATTATTGTGGAAATGGCACTTGGGTGAAAAGAGCTTGTAAAGACAGCTGTTGGCAAGGAATTTCAAAAGGTAAGCATTTTTATGCCCCAAGTTTTCTGCGTAATGCAAATTATCACCCACTTGCAAGCTGCAAGTGGATCAAGATTGTGCAAAAACTAGTATTTTAAAGCATTGCAGCATATTTGTATGGTGATATCAGCAGTAAACGTAAATTGCCCTGCGGAAGATAAAACAGTTTAAATTTCAGTGGCTCTTGTTGAGTGTTACTTTCTCCACAGGCATTATTACCACGGAATCACAAGAAAACAGCGAACAAATGGTTAGGGCTTAACCCCTTGTAGAGAGTAGGAAGAGAGAAAATCCTTTCTTCTCTTTAACCCAGCACTGCTTGAAGCATACAGTGGGTCGATATGCGAGGGAGGGTCTAATGTATCTGTGGCGTTGGGTTCATTTGACCGTGATGCTGACAGCATGTGATAACAGCTGACGGGATCTCTGTGGGGTACTTATTAATTTAACTTCTCTGCTATTCTGACTTCCAAGCCACCATAGTGATCTCTCACTCAGGACTGTGCGTCACTAACAGCAGGCTAGGGCAGATGGCTGAAGTCACAAAAGTATCTTCTCTCAGTGTGGTACATCGTTCTGGCACAGTCTGTTCATTCTAAAACACCATGTTGTAACTTTTGAAATGGAAATTCCCTTGTAATTTATGAGCCATCTACATAAGCTAGTTGTACTTTCCCTTGTCTGGGACATACAACTATAGGACTTGAGTGCTCCATAGGGAAAGTCTGACTGGTGCCAGATGCCCTGACTTACCTGGTAAAACAGTCTGCATGACTACAAGAAGATATACTATAACATACCAGCATACCTAATTTGCAGGGGAGGTTTTTAACAGGAGTCTTTTTAAGAGTATGGAAATGTATTTATTTATTTTCTAACTCCGGAAAATGTAAATTTTCTGCCTTGGTGCCACCGGTAAATAAAAGCAGCTGTTCAAATCTCTCTATTTGTCTGAACTAAAGTACTATCCTCCTGCATTACCTTACAAAAAAAACATGTTAACAGGCACAGTGGGGAAGCCTGGCTAAGTTTTTGCTGGTGGTGTATTGAAATATCATTACATTTACAGAAATAATAGAGTTACTCATAAATACAGCTAATTTTAAGTCATTTTTTGCTGCCTGCATGAAGTTTCTTTTTTACAAAGAGATACTCTTTGTAAGTGTTCTGTAAAAACACTCTTTGTTTTTAAAGAAAAGTATCTATTCTCCAAATTAGGTGCCGCAGTTGCGAAATAACACCAAATAAATAGATATGTAATCGTCTGTTGTTGGAACACATCCCAGTGTTGTCCTGGAACTCAACTAACACCCTGAAATCAATTGCTACCAGCTGTTAAACAAGCAAAATCTCAGATATTCATCTATCATGCTTTACCGAGAAGCCACATCCCCTGCGTCCTCCTCTACAGATGTTATTGTAAGTCACACGTTACCATAGAAATGTTCCCAAAACTGAATTATTTGTCAAATTAGACACAAACGTGAGGTATTTGAGGGGCTGAGAGGCAACAAAAGGTGTGATAAGTCTAGATGAAAACCCCCAAACGGACACCAGTCCCTGAAATAACATTGCAACTGCCGTTAAAAAGTTTAGGTGTTACTTCTCACACACAGCAAAAGGTGAAAGGTTGTAATGTAGGTAAAATTATACTAAATGTATACAGTATATATTGAAACAGTCAGTATAACCTTACATGTTTATCAGGATAAAAAATAAATAAATCAGTATTTGCTAAATAATTACAACTTTGTTTTCAGCAAATTCTCTTTGCATGTCAAAATATGCTTCTTGGTATATTTATTTGACAGGTTTTTGATTAGCTACACATTTATTTTAGTGAAATAACACCTGATTTAAATGTAGGCTATACGTTTTCGTGTTAAGTCATGTGGACTTACCTGTGGGCTTGGAGGACTCTGTGGCATTGGGTGCACTGATGCACACATCATCTTGCGGAAACTTCTCGCAAGTGAGCATCTCAGGCCAGGGGAACCCAAACGCTTCCATGATGGGTGTGCAGCCATCACGCACATTTTCGCAGAGCCAGCGGCATGGGTAGATGGGCCTCTCCAGGCACACGGGCGCAAAAAGGGAACACAGGAACACCTGAGTGGCCGGGTGGCAGTTCTTGTGCACCAGGGGCACCCAGCTCCCAGCCTGCTGCTTGACCTCAGCCATAGTCTCGTGCTCCAGCAAGTTGGGCAGCAGCATCTGGTTGTAGCCCACATTGTGACAGAGCTTTAGGTCATCTGGGATGTCCATACACTGTGGAGGCTTGTCGTAGATACGGCCGCTATTGTACAACTCTGCCTTCCAGGTATCATACACATACTCAGATGTCTGGCCCAACGAGACCATTGGCATTATCAAGATGATGATCCTCCAAAGCAACAAAGATGCAAGGGACTTCATTGTGAACTCCTGGTCAGGATCCCCAGTCAGTGCAGCCCCCAAAGCGGTGAGCCTTGAGTGAAATGAAATCCTCTTTGTCTAGAAAATGAGGAGGGAGAGCCAAATACCTCTGAATTTTATAAGACTCCGCAGTCAAAGTATTGAAGTTGTGGAAACTCCACCTCTGAAGCCCCGTAGCTGCTGCTGACTCACACGGCTGAGTTGCTTGAAATGCGCTGCGCTCGAGACCAGGGGAGACCGAGACCGCCTCGGCGACCAATAGGAAACGTTCTGCACCTTTTGCTTCTCATGTGTCAATCAAAGTATTCAATGACCCAATGAATGAGCCAATATCCCCGCCCGCCTGCGTTTCTCTCACTCGCCTTCTGTGGAAACAGATCCTTAATAACTTCATTTCGATAACATTATTCGAAGCATTGAAATGCATGAGGAGTTAATCGCTGAAGGCTCGTGATAGTTGCATTTACCATATTCTGAAAAGCCGCCAAGAGCCATTACCTGAGTAAAACGTGCACGCATTATCACGGAACTGTGTGGCTTGCTGTGCATTTTTAATTCCATGCAATGAAGTCTGCGCCCCACTGATTTTCTTGTGAAACCGTCATATAGGTCAATTCTGTTCACAGAACGAGCGTTTAAATGTTTATATAATTTCATAAGACTTTATTTGCTCTGTGTTCGTGGTCTCATTTGAATTTCAACGAGCCAAATTAAGTTAAAGTGTGAGGTGTGAAATCGCCCGACGCATGTTAGCTCTCCTCTGTGCAGTTGTTTTGCTAACGTTAATCACATTGGTGAGATAATGAAGTCTGAAGATAGCTCAGGGCTCATTACCACAAAACACCCGTTGTCAAGACATTTTTAAAGCAAGACGGTCATTATGTGCTCAGCACCGTTTTAACATAATCTAAGAGTGTAGGAAAATGTTAGAAATTAGTAAACTGTCAGGATAGATCAAATGTGTGTATTAAAACACATTCAGTCAAAGGTTATTTTTCCTTTCTTAGTTTATTTTTAAAAGACGATTACATTTATGCATTTAGCAGACGCTTTTATCCAAAGCGACTTACAGTGCATTCAGGCTATACATTTTTTGTCATTATGCGTTTTTCCTGGGAATTGAACCAACAACCTTTGCGCTGCTAACGCAATACTCTACCACCGAGCCACAGGAACATTATTAAATCACCACAAAGGGAGTCCAGGTAATTTTTTTTTTTTTACCAACAATGTATATTGCTATTTAACCTAATTTACGTTAGACAGCACAATTTTAGCCCTATAAAAACATACTGTATAATTTGTTACATTCATTTATATGGCCTCTACATACCGTCTTTTTTATCTTCTGCCTTCTGACTGATAGTTCATAGTTTTTTTCTTGAAGTATAACTATAAAAATGTTCACCTTAATGTTGTGGTATTTGTGGTATGTTTTGATGGAAAATTTGTTAAACGTATTCAAAAATAACTTTTACATTGTTAATCAGTATTTCGAGAATTATCTTCTTGAAGTCATATTACTAAGATTATCGAGAGATAAAGTGACAACTTATATGTATATGCATTTTATGCAAGAAATCAAAATGTAATCTTTTTAGTCATATAAATAACAACCTCTGTACCAAATTGTATTCATTTTATTATTATTATTATTTTTAATTAGGGCCTCTGAATGAAACAGATTTTTTTCCCTCCTCAAGCGTGAGCTATATATTCTCACTATAGGCCATAAAGGCCTTATGTATCAAATATTTTATAAAACAAAACACATCTGAAAACTTTTTGATGACTTTAATGACTGTTTGACTCCAGCATCCAGTATCATTAGGTAACAGTTCCTGCAACCAAATTAAGTTCAAATGGTGACACTTTTGATTTTCAGCATTTGACAATCTAATATATTTGATCAAATATGCTGACTCCATATTTGTTTGTTTATTTTAGAAGGCTTCACGAAAAAAATTATAAATAAAGATAATCTAGTTTGCCAAAATGAGTGAAAGAAACACCACAGGCTTCATTTCGACAAACACTAATTATGCATAATCTCTTATAGCGTGAAATATTATATGTTTCTATGAATTTGGTTAAACATATGTCATCTGAGATTGCACTTCATCTGTGCTAAACTAAACAACATTACATGGGCTACATGAGGGTGAACATATCTGAAAGATATGGGGCTAAAACAGCTAAAGTGTCAGGAGAAGGGATAGCTGGCTTATCGGAAGAAACAACGTGAAGCCCTCAACAGCTTTTCGACTGAAGCATTTTTCAGCCAGCACCTTTCCAGAGAATTTATTGGCTGGCGGGTTGGCTGGCCTGAGAGTTTAGGGAGTCTCTTAAGCTGAATAAATGAATGCCTTTTCTGTTTGTATAGCCTCTGGTATAGAGGGAAAGGGGCTTGATCAAGCTAATATCACACTGAGAGATGCCTGCATGAATGCTAATTGAATGGCTGTGAGTGGAAAACTGACCCAACAGTAGGCCTCTTAACATAACATTTAAACTAACAAAGCAAAACTATTGAGTGCCCATTGGACCTTATGCAAAGTGGTTTCCTCAGCCACAATAGAGATCATTATCAGTAAAATTTGCATGCACGAAAGGTCTAATCTTATACTAACCGCAGCACCTAAACACATCAACTGTCCTAATTTAAAGGAGAATAGATGGCTAAATGCAGGAATGTGATGATGCATAACGGGAGGTCTTTGTCTCCCGTTTGTAGAGTTCCACACCCAAGTGTGAAAAATAAGAATTCTTGATTAAGTTACTCAACAAATCGCATCAGGACTAATTAAAAATGTGTCGCATGAATTCCAGAGTTCTGATAAAGTGAAAATGCGCATGCCATTTCATTTACTCACAGCTTATCCCACTTTAATATAATTGAAGACTAAGGCCTCATTTAAAATAATGTTGTCCTGACACCTCCTGGGGAATTCACAAGATTGTATACCACATTTCCACATTTTACACCAACCTGTGAGTGCTTGTCTGCATGGGTTGCAAAGCCAATGACTAACATTTACAGATAGCTTAAACTTTCATGTCGGGATGAGGAAGCAGTGAGAAAGAGAGAAAAAAGGAAATAGCCGTTACACTCCTGTTGATTTAGGCTGAGAGATACATTTTTTATGTGTCAAGTTATAAAACATGTTCACACTCCATAATCACTCAGGAGGGAGAAAGCATTCAGCTTTACCGTAGAGAAACTGATTCTGGTTTATTGCTCGTCTCTCAAGACTCAGCTGGACTTGAATCGGTTGCTTAATTTTTGCCTTTGTTAAGGCTTGTCAAATGAGTTGAAGCAGAGTGTCATCCTTGTGCCTTTTGGGGGTTGGCTGCTCTGTAAATCTTTAATTTTATGGTTTAAACTAGGCCCAAATTACAAATTAATTATAGCCAACTCTTTCTATGTCACATTGATTGCCAAAGTGGATCATAGCAACCATTATATTTGCAAACAAACAACTAGTTTATGTGGGAGTAGGAAAAATTAACTGCATAGTGAAAAGGAAATTATGACAGTTGAACGTTAGTGTTCAAAAATGCCTTGAATGTGAAGCTATGAATCTTATGAAGAGGTCTCCGGACCCTCAAGCTGATTTGGGTGAAATTGACCTTAGCAGGAGACAGCATTTAAAATATTCATTTTTAATTGGGCATAGTAATTTAATCCGTTTTCTGTAGCCCACCATAACATCTCCAGGGCTTTTCGGGTTAAGAGACAATATATCCACCACACTGCACCGCAGGCCTTAAGAAAGTTTGCCAAAAAGTAAAAGATGGACTCTCAGACATTCGCAGTGTTCTCTCCAAATCGCCGGCAAGGCTGACAGATTGATTTGCTCTGAGGAGAAAAGAGGAAAAAGTGAGGAGCAGTAAAACAAATATGCTGTTACTTTTCTTTCACAGCTCAAAGCCAAGGAAAGCAGAGAAAATCCCTTTGCCTCTGAAAGTCCATTTAGGAGCCTGTCCTTTGACGGTAGTAACATCGCAACTGATAACTGCTCTAGTTTACCAACCCTGGGGTTATTTTTTATTGTATTAATTTTTTTAAACAGCAATGATATCATCATCTAACCTCATGGGCATGATTACCAGCTTGCGTTTGATTAAATCAGCTCAGATTATATGTTGGCCTTTTCTAAATTTTATGTCTGTTTATAAAATCACAATACAATGACAGCATGCATTAAACCCCTTTTTACAAATACAAGCCGAATGGAGCATAACAATATGACTGCATTTGATCTTCTAAGCCACTTGCAAGCCTTACCATCCATTTATTATGATTTTGAATATTTATTTGTAAAACAGTGGTTTTCATAAAATGGGTAGTATATTGTGAAAAAAGGGTCACAGACAGCGGGGATTAAACAATTTTAAATGGAAATAATAATATTCAACCAATCTACCAGTGAGGATAGCTTGGCTTGTCATAAATAAAGGACTTATTTGAGTTTTGAGTTATTAGCCTACATTTCTCAATCACAGGAGGCACTCATATCGAAACAGTTTTACATTCCAAAGAGGAACAACACGGCAAACTGAGTTTTTACCAAATCCATGTCAGAACATCTTAATAAATATGGATAACGGGTTTGTAACTGGGAGGGAATGCTGGAGCTCAGAGCCATTTTGACATCCATCTGTTTATAATTACAGGAACATCATGCCACCAAAGAACACACTTTTTCCTCCTCTGTATTTTACCACCAAAACATATTTTCATCTGTAAATCATATTCAGCTGGTCTGTTGTTTTATTTTCTTCTTCCATATAAGTGCTTCAATATCCCTGAGGAATTTTTTGTTTAATCTGATTTGAATGGGACACACTTTCAAATGAGTATATGTGGTTATTTATATAAAAAAATAGACCTCCACAATTAGTTTGTCTTTTCTAATTTCCTTAAAATATCTGTTTTGATTCATTACATGTACATACAGTGCTGTCGGCTGTGAAATAAAACATGTAAATAATCATTATGATCTATAAATTAAACAGTATAATTATAAGGCTTGCAAATCAAAACCACAATAGCTTTTTCACCCATGGCTCTAAGACCTCCAGCACAAAGAAGGACTGAAGTAAAAGGAATTAGGTCAGCTGATGCATGACATTCACCAGACATAGAAACATGTGTTGTGGTGGCTCTGTCACTTCATGCATGGGCAGAGACATTTGTCCAGCTCTGCAGCCTCAGGGCTCTCATCTTTCTTTTGCACGCTACTCAGTATGAGGCTAAACAGGGCTCTTAGGACACCCTGTTTAACATCAACACATATAAACCATTACATAAACAACATTTCACAGCAATGCTAGCTTAAATGATTGCCAGACATATCAGCTGTCATTCCAGCACATTTAATTGGGAATCACTGTTCGCCTGAGACTATTAGCAAGTTAGTAAATTACTACAAATCTTCCCCTGCTTACTACAAGCGCTCACTAGATTTATTTTCTAATCAGTTGAGATTTGCTGTGAAAGTAGTGCCTTTAATTAAAGAAATGATAACCCTTAATTGCCCTCAAATTTAGTGGCTGCTGATGGTTGCAGATAAGGCTATTTATGTGGCAGTTCTTCATTGTCCAATGAACTGAACAGAATGTAACTGGCACTGTGTTTTTTACAACAAAACAAAGAGTTAAGTCATTGGCACTGAAAGCAACACCTCACTGGTGACCATTTGTAAACAAAATGGAAATCTGTCCAGCTCTATGCATTTCTTTTTTCACAAAGCAGCCTTAATGTGGTCTCATCAGGAACTCATTGCATTTTAACGAGGAAGGCATGGTGTGTTGCATTTAGTTATTCCAACCACTGAATAATCTGTCCTTCCAGAACCTCCACATTTTACCCACAAGTCTTTCCCCTGTTTACTGCAACATGGCTTTGCATTCTGGCACATGTGCAATAGTTTTTTTATATTACATTATATCTATATCCCAACAAGAAACATTCTCAGATTGAACGTTCTTTCAGCGTTATCAGGCTTGATAGACATTCACCAAAGTTTAGCAAAAAAATATTACTCATACTTTATTGTAAAGTTACTTTAGACATTACTATGGGTCAGTTTGACCATTTTTGTTTTAAATAACTCCATGACTTAATTAAAAAACAGCAATGTAATAGGTTAAAGACAATACAATTTTTTCTAAAACAATTTCATTTGCCAGTATGCTTTGCATATAGGACTGAATAAAGAGAATACATGTTGAAATAATCAAATCCTCAATGTAGTTTGTTGGTTTTTGATGATGCCATAATAATATGGATCCAAAGTGTTGTGTTGTTTGTTTATTTATTTATAAAAATTATTTGAGCCAATATATTTAACTAGAAGGCTAATCAGCTAATATGTTTGTTTTAAGAATGCTTTCCTAGCATTCCCATATAGTTGTAAAAAAAACAATTTCCAAAATTGAATGATTAAATATCCAGTTTGTTATCTTTAAAGAACATTTTCGCTGGTTAAACAAGTGTTCAGGAAAACATTAACATAAACACTCTTTGAACATAAAGTTGTTAGCTGGCTAGCGGATGCAATATCTAATGTGCAAAACAAAAGCAATATACTGTAACAATATAGTAGATCGAACTTTAGCGATTCGTTCATATCTGTTTTCTGACTTACATGTATGATATACCAGTGTGGACGTATGATTAATGATAGGTCCAGGTGCTGCTAAGAGTGAAGGAGAGGCCAGGAAGAGGGAGGTCACCTGCCTGGTGGCAAAGTTCCCAGAGAAAACAGCGTCCAGATTCTTGCTTATGGAGACGGGCTGGATGTGACAGGAAAAGGGAGGGTTTTCCAGCCCGCGAGCTTCATGGGAGTGCTGCCTCCACCGGTGCGCTGTAGGTCATCCCGTCATCTCTACTGACTGTCAAAGTACTGTGAGTTTTGGCAGCCCATGGGTAACTTTATGCCATTAAGTGCGGTTCTAATCGGACTTGTCTGGTCAAGACCGTTCCAATGATTACACTTAATCATGGTCTCTAAATCTATAGGCTACAAGGGAAGCTAAAACCATTAGGATATAAAATGTTTGGCAGTGATTTCATGTATTTCTCTCGCCCCTGAGAGCTTAGAGCATTTCAAGGCACTGGAAAAGCAATTAAATCAAACATGGGTGAGTGACTACAGGACAAATGCCTCGTCAGCACGTCTCAACATAGCAAGAGAAAGCTAGTCGGCATTTTGAGGGAAGGGGCACCGAAGGAGAACCCAAACAAAGAGAAGGAGAGAGAGAAACTGAGAAAAGTAGAGAGTACGAAGAGACAGACAAGAGGTCAGTTGCATGCTGCGTCGGTTTGAGGACCCCCTTCAAATTTGGGGTCAGACACAGAGTTTGACCTTTGACTTCACAGTTCACATCAGCCCATAATTGCCTTTTTGCAGCAACCTTGCTGCCATCCATGGCCAAAGACAATGTAATAATTTGTCTTTTCAATTGTCTGTCACTCATTCGAGCCTAGAGTCTTTCAGGGGGCGTATATGGTTTCTTTCTCCATTCCTATTTATTTATTTTGAATGTTGAATGGCAAAAGTGGGGGTCGTCTGGACCCTGGAAAAATGGGCTCTTTGTCTAAGTTGGTTTCACTACCCCCTCCGCTGTTCACTACCACTCTATATTCAATCCTCCTCGCTTTATGCTCAGGGGTCTTTAAGAGGGCTATGTAGGCTCTACCCTTGGGTTATTTCAAGGTGGATTTCAAACTCCTCAATAAGGGTTTTATTTCCCTTAAATCCCAACCTGTAATGGTTGGTATTTTAGGATATACCCTTGTTTTTCTCAGCATTATCTAAACAGATGAACACATTTGTCTGTTTGTTTTCTTCCCCTTCTTGTATTTTCCTCTTCTTGTATAAACTCAAACTCTCTTGATTGCGTCATTTGAAGCATTAGGAAACTGTGCAAAATCTATCATTTAAACCTGCGAGGAAAGTTGCTTTGCTTGATGTTTCAGTCTAAACATGTACTGGAGTTCATAAATCTTCAGATGGCTACATTCATCTCACTTGATGATAAAATGAAGGAATTCTAAAGAGGCAAAATTATATTCATTATTGCTTCACAAGAAAAATATACCTGTCACCCAGTGAGTTGAGATGAAAAAGGAAAAAAAATTTTTTTTGTTATTCGATTTTCATTTCAGCATAAGTGTTTTCAAGTGAAAGTAATTAGAAGAGAGTGAAATACAACATGATTGTTTGCTTGCTTAGGAACTGCTTGACATGCTGGTAATTGAAACTAAATATTTATCAAGATATTTCAGCTGGTATTAAAATGGTAGGATAATACAACACAGATTTGGAGAAGTCTGAAAAGTTCTGCCTTCTTTCTTTCTCTTATGCAAAGATGAGCTATTTATCTTCAGATATCAGAAGCACGATATCGCTTTTTCCTTTTTACTCTGCTTTGTTTCTTCCCTGTGCTGCTTGTTAAAATCTCTAGGTTCTGTTATTATCCACATCCTTCCATTGATGGAGATCAGATCTTATTGTAAATATAATCAGAATTTTAAAAGGCCTTGGAAACATGCTACATTCCTTTTACACTACTTACCAAAGTTGTGCATCAGATTAAATAATGTAGTTTGTCTCTTGGAATCAAATTTGGAGAGGATGTTTGTATTTTTAGATAAAACGTCAGTTTTATCTTGGTGTCATCAAATTTATTCTAATATAGTTCTCCACTTCCTCGTAAAACTACTTTTACCTGTTACAAATTCAGCATAAATTGTATTTTTTTTGGAAAAAGCATGCGTGGATATTTCCTAAAAGAGTCTTATGCTTGATGAAAAATGTATCATATTTTTTTATGACCCTGAAGAAGAGGTCTTGACAATGAGCAGGCAGAAAAATGTTGTGTCCTTGTTTGGAGAAGAAATGTCTTCAAGGAATTTAAAGGCATTCCAGAGAAATATCTGGTACTGATACTGTTACAGCTGAGATAGAGTGATAAATGCACTCTGAGACACAAAGTCTCTTTGCTAGATACCTCAGTGTTTAAACACAGCATATTCAAAATGAAATGAATATGAGTGTACTGAACATATCTGCAACTATAATGCCTTCAGTAATCAAATCCAGAGGACAGAAAATATGTTTTGAATTTGGACTGTTTAAAATGTATTAGTTCTGGAGGGGAAAAGCACACTTTTTTTGAGCAAGCAATATATTTTCAACACCTTTAGGCCTTGCTTCTCGTGAATCATATTTTGAGAAGAACAAATCTAGTTTGAATGGAGCACAAGCGTAGTTCAGGCAGATCACGGTGTGACTGCAGCATCATCTGATGCTCAGCTGATTGTAAATCCTCCCACTACAATTAATACGAGATATAAGTTCATCCGTACTCACACTTGCCATAGTCTGTCGCACAGACATGCGCTTACCCTCCTCCATCCCCAACTCCTCCTTATGCATATACATGATCCCTTAACTGCTAGTCCACAGAGATATATCATCTGTTCAGCTCATTGCTAAACTGTCCAATTTATTCACAGTACTGTATTACTCTTCTTGGAATTTAAAACTGTTGCATATAAAATATTTGGCAATTGCTTAAGCTTGGGGGGGGGGGGGGTTCAAACCTCAGTGGGTTTGCCTGTGGATAGCTCAGAATCTGAACCCTTCAGAGCTAAGCCTGCCACCAAATACAAAGTTCAGGACACAATATTCTGTCTCAAACAGAGTGGTCCTGACTGAAATAATATAAGCATTATCTTTTTTTAATGTATGGGAGAAAAGGGGGCAATAAATTACAAAACCACGGCGAAGAACCCTGATTAACAAGTTGTCTGCATTTTCTGGCACACTGTTATATTCTAAGGAATAATAATAATAAAAAAGTCAAACATGAATGTTGGAGAACACATTCAAGGGTCCATATTAATGTTTCTCATTAATCATACGGCATCTATCCCTGTTTGCCAATTACAAAGCATAATGATTTGATCATTTGCAGCATTGTTCTCAGCATGTACAGTTGTAAGGGTCAAAGACAAAAAGGGGGTTTTCAAGCATTAAAATGTGTCCTGTTTGTTTGTTTGTTTGTTTGTTTGTTTGTTTCCCTGAGAAAAAACTAATGACAATCATACATTTTTACCAAGACACCCACACAGCCACACCCACTAAAATATAATTCAGGGTATCAATAGTTCATACACCAAACAATATTGCCAGCCATATTTAGAACAAGAATCATTAGATGACATTAAAGACTCTGTTTAAGGATCACATTCCAGTCATTTGATCAATCTTTGCCACTATCCTTCAAACCACTAGGTTTTACCTCTATGTCAGCAATATGTTTTTAATCATTTAAAATGTAATAAATAAGTATCATCTCTTTTTCTTTTATAAATGGTATGAATACATATGTTGTTTCGTTTTTAGATAAAAACTGTATATATTATGCTGAATGATGATGGAAAATTATTTCACCTATATTTTGATGTTTTATTTCACACTTAGTTAAAAGTTATTTGAAACATTAGAGCAGACACTTTACTTGTGTTTAATATGGTTTCTATGTATATAGAATTACTTTTGCAAATTGAATTTGATGCCGGACACCAAAAGGGGACGTCTCGTCTTTGACTCAGTCAAGGAAAGGTTTACTGCTCAGTCAAGCAGTTTACACACATGCACACACGCACAAACACGCACAGTTTGGGAGAGAGAATAATGAAACTGTCAGATTTCACAGTAACTGTTTGATTAACAGCTTTTATAGAGATGAGTGCAACATGAAGTAATTCACCTCTGGTTCAAACATGCAACTTAAATTAAATTCACTTGTTGGGGTACGACTAGACATGATCCCGTAGTGCCAATGAATGTCATCCGCAACATGAAAATGCTTTACCACAAGACGTGAAACCTTATACTCAGTTTCCAGTAGAGATTAGAGAAGCTTTGTTTTTGAAGGACAAGGGTCATTATAAATCACTTTTGATGGTGACCACAGGTTCATTGTCACAGCTTAAGTTAGAATAACAAGACTTAATGTTACCCTTGATTGTAGGAAAAGGAGAGCAAAATGAGCTAGTGGGTTAAACCGGAATGTAATGACTAAAAAGGTATAAAATGTAACCAAATGATAAAAAAAGACTCAAAGCAGGATATTAAACAGCTAATAAACATTAAGAGACATGCTTTGCTTCTCTTTAATGCTCACCAGCTTGACAAAACAACATGGCTCACTAGTACAATTAATGTGTTTAGGGAACATTTTCTAGTAGCCTTCCATGTGTTGCAAAAAACAAGGCTTCATTAGTTCCAAACCAATGGTTAAGACTAGCTAAATGCAGGATATGTCAAACACATGTTATTACTTTCTTTATATATTTATTTTGTGCCAAGTAGTCTGCGGTTGCATAGACAGTTGTAAAAATATGATTTATTGAATATTATTTCTGTTACCACTGGACGGCATGCTTGCCGTGTTAACACATTTCATCAGAAGATGCAGCTTAAAACAATTTATCGAAACTCAAATTTGGAAGCCAGGAAGACATTGAAATCCATCAGAACATAAAACAGACTTTTGGTTTATATTCTGGTAAATAAACGTGAAAATGTGTTCCAGTTGTGTGTCTATATTTATTAGTCTCAAAGATATAAATCGCATTTTAAAAGGAACCAGCTGGCACATCTAAAATGCCATGGGGCAGCAGCCAAAAAACAGGGTAACCCATGTCTAGAAATCTATCTATACTCACTCCAAATGAAGTCGTCTATAAACAGTTGGATGGCTAGTTTAATGCATGGCTTATTCAAGTGTGAAAAATGCTGGGCAGGGAAGCGCTCAAAGGTTACTCGTGTCAGTGCACGCACAACTGGATGAGATGGATTGACCTGAGATTCGACTCTCTTTGGGTCCAGACCATAATATGACTAAAAACAAAGGCTGTATTGATGGTTAAAATGTTCTTTCTTTAAACAGCTGAAATTGTGTGTTATTTGTCTTAGACAAAAATATTGTTTTTCCGGTTAAAGTTACTTCTCAGTATTTGGCTTTCTGTGAAGGTGACTGGCCTCTGGTAACTCGTTTCTCGCTTTCAAATTAATGGTGGAAAAGAACCTAATTTTTGTCAACCATTTTCTTTCTTTCTTTTTCAGCTTGTACACTGAGCCATTCTGACGTTTGGCATATTGAAGTCTGCTGTTGGACTGGATCCAGGTACGGTTGAAGGGAGCTTTCTCTGTGCCCTAAATTCACCACATCTGTTGCCGATTGTTTTGGTGTTTTTTATTTCGCACGTAAAGCTACCATTTTAAGCGCTCATACTCATCACTGTGTTACTCTGATGTAACAGAAAGTTGCCTGCCTTTGAGTTACTTAAATGTGAGAGATAACATACTTAGATTATTTTCCAGAGCAACAGGTATTACATTACATATGCATTTAGCAGATGCTTTTATCCAAAGTGACTTACAGTGCATTCAGGTTGTACATTTTTTATCAGTAAGTGTGTTCGTTCCGTCGGAATTGAACCTATGACCTTTTGCGCTGCTAACGTAATGCTCTACCACTGAGCCACAAGAACACTCATTATAATCAAAGCACAAAAATGTTGTTATATTCTTTCATGGAAATGTTCAAATGTGCTAAAAGTCAGTGCACTACAATTAGTTTAAATCCCATTTTGATTTTATCTTTTTGATTTACATCACTGCACTGCATTATTGCCACTATTTCCATTTTTGCACATCTCTCGAACATTTACATAACACTTAGTGCCATCTGTAGCATAGATAAGGTACTGCTTCAATAGAGCAGTCACATCCCCTTGGAAAGTTATGCATTATTTACCACTTAGACCAGATTGTTGTTTAAGTTTGTATTGCAAACTGTAGCTTGAACTCTACTGTAGGGTCATGGAGGTAAAAATATCCTTAAGACTGTTACTTGAAAAATTCTATACATTTTGATTTACACTTTATTATCTTAAACTTCTCTATTGCATTAATTCTGAACCCTCAAATGTGCAGGTTTGATATAATAAGGCTTTATGAGTAGGTCATAAAGTACACATACACACATTCCCTTGCCATAATAATAACTGGCTTTCTCATTACGCTGTAGTTCACTTCTAGAGTGCATTTAAGTTGCATAGCTTGTAATATTTTTATATCCCTCAAATTCCAAAAACACATGAGTCATTTTACAATCTAACGAATGCAAGTTAACTGATTTTGAAAGGGGTATATCAGGACAACAGTACTGTCCTTGTCTTTACTTCCATCAAGGGCTGTGGTGGAAGAGGCTGGTGAAAAGCTGAATACATTGACTTATTTCTCTGAGTTTTCCATTGGCTCATCACTGGTCTGCTGACACGAAATGAAAGCAAGAGTCTTATTTCCTTCGTAATTTCTTTCATTGCTTTAATGAACATTGTCCACTCATTCAGACTGATTTAATTGACTTTTTATAACCGTTTTCACAATCCACATTGTTTCAAAGCAAACATATAGAAATGTATACTATGGACTGATATACACCATTGTCATGGATGACAGAAAATGTCTGCTTCTGTCCTATAAATATGGCCGTTCATTACCTCTCTCAGGGCTTATTTGTCCTCTGTGCATGGCCTTCTCCAGGATCAGACAGAACTCTAACAAGCATCATTTGGGGTGGCCATTTACATGCCTTTTATTGCTCAGCCCGTATTAATGCTCTTTCATGGAGGCAGCATATCATCACAAACTGACCAGTGTGACCCACGGCCTTGATTAATGCTGGGACGACACAACTATAGCACAGTAAAACCTACTCCTGAGCGGTCATTAAGATCTGTCCTCATTGTACTTTTTTATGGATGTGTGCTTAGGGCTTATAAAAAAAATGAGATGCACAATAAATCAGGAAAATAATGATATCCAGACTGAGGGTAGTTTTACATTTGAATACTAATTCATGGGAGCTGTGCTAAAGCCACCCTGCATATGTAGTATTTGCACATTATCAAAAGGAATTACAAATCAAAATTACTTCAAAAATTAAAAAATATAAAAATAAGATATTTTAATAAAATGTTTTGTAAAACACATCAAAATTAAATATCATTAAAACAACATGGCAAAATTAAAAAACACAATAAAATACATCTTATAACAATAAAATACATCTTATAATAATTTATATTACATAATCCTTTATGCAATAGATGGGACTACAATGAGCAAAAATCTTATATTTTCTGATATTTGAAATATGTCTCCTTTTATGAATAATATGAACTGCAGTTTCAATTCTGCAATACAAATATATTTTTTTGAAAATCAAGATAAAAAAGTGTATTTTTACCACTTTGCCAAAACCAAAATCTAATATTTGAATATGAAGTTCTAGCATGTTATTATCTTCACTAAACAAAGTCTGATATTGTGTAACAATCCACTTTATATTCATACACTGTTATTTCAAGTTGATTTTAGAATGGCCTGCTGTATATTTTTCTCTCAATTTGTCTGTCATTGCCTACTAAAGGCAAATTCTCCGCTGAGACATTTAGTAATTGTCTAGGATTAGGTGGAATGGTTTTTCTATCAGTTCATGTCAAGTATCTTTAGGAAATCACTCATCCAAGCAGAGTAACGGTGAAGTCTGCATGATAAAACATCTCGTCTTATTTAGTTGAGACATAATTCATATTATCAAGTCTATCTGCCATGTTATGCAACGCTACACTGTCCAGCCTTACTCTGTGCCTTTAATGTAGCAGACCACTGTTTATATGTTATATAACTTCATTTACGCAAATAAAATCATTATCTATCATTGTCTTTTAATTTAGGCCCTTATGACTATGACTTAATTATGCTTTATGCAACAATAACTTACCATTAATTATACATCTGTCTGTGGTAAAGCTCAGTGAGGACAGAGGATGAAACCCAAAGAGGAGTCAAATTGATTATCCATTTTAATGACGGGCTGTGTTTTCTTGTCATATTTTATTTGGAGTTGTTTGTGAGGCTATGGGGCTTACTAATATCCCTTAGTTTTTATAATTAAATCTAATTTAATTATATACACATAAGAGCTTATTTATATAATGTTCATTTAAAATTGATAAATAGAGATTTAAGTATTCAGTTTTTTTCCCTGTCCTATTATTGATGTTATATTGTCAACAGTTGTATTTATTTAGTCCCCAGCCATTTCATTCTATATTATATAATACATTATATATATATATATATATATATCCAGAATATCTATTCACAAGTTCCAAAAGAGAAGAAAAGAACCAATGTTCCTTGAGATGAGTGAGCACACAAAGAGATGTTCTTTCTGGTTGATGATCACATTGAGAGGTTTTCAAACGTGTTAAATCACTAGACAGAGAAGCATAACTTTGAGTTTGACAAAGCCTGGCTACTTACACTGCACAAATTACATGTTTCTGCACGCTCTGTTTTTTATCTCCCTACAGACCAAAGCCTCCAACTAACACTTCATCAAAACAAACATTGATTGTCAGTCTGTCTGGTCATCATCTATCCTGCACAAAGTTGGCATGCAGATTTTTCTGAGTGGTTTTAATTAGCTCTTTTCTTCGAGTGGGATTTGATTGTTTAAGCTCTGTAAGAGACATGCTGTTCTTCTATCATCAACTAAGTCATCGTCTCATGACAGCAAACATGAAATTCTACTCTTCACACTGTATGAAGCAACAATTCCTAGTTTATGTAGGATTTAAAGTGAAAACAATGATTTAAAGTGAAAACAGTGGATGATTCCACGTATGTGCAAAAAATAAATCTATGCGACTAGATGAGAATCTGAACTAAAATCAATATAGTGGTTGGTTTGGTTATTTAAATATTTTTGTTTTACTAAAACTCTTTGAATATGTCAAATGAGTTCAATTGCTTGGCTGCACAAAAATATATTTTGTGAGGTCTGGAAAACAAACCAGATCAGTAGTTCTGTAATTATGATTTGGAAGAAAGATCTAAAAAGTTTGGAAAGAAAGGTTTGAATGTTCCTGCATGCATTAACTGCAAGCTATGTTCAAGCGCTTTAAGCCATTTAAGCACAATTATTTAGCAAGCTAGTATCTACTTAAATCAGTGATTAAAAGGAGCATTTTGGGCAATTCCAGGTCATTTACCATAGAAATATGAGGCTTACCTATAGCAATCTACATAAAGGTTACTTATTTATAGTTTCATGCTTGAGTTTCATGAAATCTTGGTTTTATAGGGTTTGGCCAGACCCTTTTCTAAAAGACCACTATATTAGTGTAAAGTGTAAGTGTAAAGTTCAACTTTTTTTATAATAATAATAAAACATTACAAAAAGCAGACACTAAAATATTTCTGTCCTACCCAAACTGAGCAATTGGACAAGGATAATTGGCATAAAAGTGACAGATAATAACACTGTGAGAATTTTAGAGGATTTGGCTGATGTGAAGCCTTGGAGAGGCAAACATTAAATCACGTCAAACGTTTTCTAGATTCCAAAACATGAAACCTTTTGGAAGAAACTTTTGGTGGTCTAGTGAGATTTAAATTGAGCTCCTTGGCTTGAAAGTAAAGTTATATGATTGGTGCAAACCAAATACAGTGCACAGTGATAGAAGCATCTCGGTCTGAGGTTCAGCAGGAGAAACTGAAAAGCTTGATACCATCAAACAACGCAGATCGAACCACTGGCTATGTAATGCAATTTCTTGGCACAGGGTTTTAGAAGACAGTGGGCCTTTTCATAAATAATTTCATACAATTTGCATATTTATGTGCCCAGATAAAAATCTCTTTAAAAGAATTCCTCCAGATTCACAACAGGTGCGTACGCATTTGCTAGCTCCAGCGTTGGTGCGTCTTGATGAATCTTGAGGAAGTGCAGGCCTGCAGTTAGTAATTTGCATTGAACACGCCAAAAAAGGACTGTAAGACATATGCTTCAAGCATTTTATTTTTTCTCAAATAATTATAATTTATTGTTTAAAAGTTAAAAGTATTCTGTTTCAGTTCTTTCTTTCCATTTCTCCTGGTTGTGTTCTCACAGTTATTATGTGCATGAATGATGAAGCCTAACATTTATTGTAATTATTCTATAAACAGACAACAAAGAGTACCACATTAAAACAACAGAATGTGTTACTGGTTCCAGAGAGAGTGCATATGAGGTTGAGAGTGAAGGTCTGTAGCCAGTCTCCATTGTCCTAGAAATCTGATTCAGTAATATACTTGCCTCATTCACTGTTTTCTGGTGAACATTTAAACCACTTGTTTTCATATTGTGTGGGTGGTCTTTGTTCATTTAATGCTTAAGGTTAAACCAAGAACAATGACCATTCTCACTGTCACTTTAAAAAGACCTCCAACATATAATAGGAAAATCGAGGAAAAGTATCTGTCATCGAGAGGAAATGGCTCTGTTCCCATATCCCCTACAGCAATAAATATGATGAACATTAATCTCTAAACTAGCCATCATTACAAGAATTGTGATACGCTAAACCTAACAGAAATGAAATATGCTCAGATTCAGTGACACTGGTGTATAAGTTTACCCTATGTTATGTATGTTGTTTTTGTAAAAACAGATATGTAATTAATCATCTGAAGAGCATAGGCCTGTTAAGTAAACTACTGAATGCTTTAACAAGCAAAGGACAAACAGACATTAATCTTCACATAAGCTGCTCTGTATGGAATATACATTGGAGTTATATGGTGGCCAAGTGAAAACACATTTAGGTTGCAAAGAGTTTTGTTGATCCGAATGAAATAATACTGTACTGCATACTGGGTGTATATTGCATTCTGCCTAATAGTATGTGAAACAGTGTACATAATGGAATAAAAATGCTGCAAATTGTATATAGCTACATTGTTGTCTTGATACATATACCACACAAAACAGTACTTAGCTAGCAAAACAGTCCAAAATTCCACCTTTTTCATTTTGTTAGAGCACCATTTAGTGGATGAAGTGAATATTGCTTCTACTACAACATGTTTGCCATATTGCAATACACCACAAGAGGGTGCAATATAAAATATCTTCACACTGGACAACAACTAAGTGAATGAATTTGCCCAAACTGTAGGAATACCATATATTGTTTTTCTTATTGCCAAATAATGCAAGTTTATTACGCTACATAGCATACATCCATGATTTTTACATCCATTCAAGAAAGCATAATGTAAAATTAGCCGATATGGTCCCTCAAAAAACAGAGGATAACACTATGTTAGCACCATTGACAGACAACAAATGAAAGACATTCCACATTGAAAAACAAAGAAATTATGAAATAGCATCTGAAATCCCTGTCTTAAAATAAGTTATTTAATGCGTGCATGATGAAATGCTATATGAACACCCCTGTATGAATAGTTAGAGAGGATCAGGCTGCTTGTGATGTTTTCAGTCAGCTTCAATAGAGTTAGAATATATAATTCATAATGATTGTCCACTGTCAGTCAATTCAAAATAACAACAAGAACAGGGTGGGAAAAAATCCAAAATAAAACTAATATTAGAGTTTGCACAGGTTCACCTGCTCCTGCTCCAGTGTTTAAGAACCGCTGATCTGAACTGGTAGGCTTAAGTTTACTGGCAATATTTAAAGTTTTCTTACACTGCAATTCATCACGCAACAACATATCATTTCTGAAAATACTTTTGAAATTGGACATTGATAGAAAATATTGTAAGGCTCATTATATCTTTCTAATGCATCAGTTGTTTCCACTACAAACCAATAAGGTACTTGAGGTACATAACCAGTAATATCTATAAGCAGAAGTCATCAGCTTAGTTTTCAAAATGCCAAAGTATATAGCTGAAATGCATGACACTAAAAAAAGTAAATGGTCTCTCTTCAGTCCTTTATTTTTCTGTAGATTTGTGTAATATTCTTTTAGAAGACTCATCTGAGGAAAGTCCTCTCATTTTATCAAAACGCTTACAAAATCACCTAAACCACAAGTCCTGTCAAGTTAAAAAAATAAAGTAAAAAGTGCACCAGAGTTCCTTTCATGTCTCACTTGAGAGTCATCCACAGTTTCATCTTCAACACCAGCAGCAAACAGAGAAAGAATGAGGTTTCAGAATTGCTACTGGCTCAGCGGTAAGAGAGAATTTCAGTCTCTGAATCTCAGCCAAAGAGCTGATTTCAGAATCAGTTCCTGTCTGAGTTCTCAATTTAAAAAGTGATGTTTATTCCTGTAATACAGTAGAGGACTGTGCTGGCTATGCGGTGACACTGAGCATGGGTGAAAGAGTACCATGGAGTTACTGCTGAGAGATGAAAGGTCCTCTAGAGAGGTGTAGTGGTTCAGGGCTCTGGATGGTCTCACTGGTTTCTGGATGTTCTTTAGCGCCTCTCTTTTACCTGTGGATCACCTGGTTGTTGATCAGGCCAGGAAAGGTGTCTTCTGTCTCTGCACTAAAGGCGCCCCCTAAAAGAGACACAGAATCACAGTGATGTTTAAATACAGCTATACCAGGGTACTATACTATACAAACTGTTTTATTATTTTACAACAAAAAAAAGCAAGGTGTTGGCAAGATTTTTTATGTTTTCAAATGAAATCTCCAAGGCTGAATTTATTTGATCATAAATATAGTAAACCTAGTAATGTTGTGCAATATTATTACAATTAAAAATAACTCGGTTCTATTTGAATACATTTTTAAAATGTAATTTATTCCTGTGATGGCAAAAGCTGAATGTTCAACAGCCGTTACTTCAGTCTTCAGTGTCACATGATCCAAAGATGATTGATTTCTTATTAGTATCAATGTTAAAGACAGCTGTGCTGCTTATTATATTTTTGTGAAAAACATTATTTTCAGGATTCTTTGACATAACAATATTTTATGGCATTAATAAAGGTTTTATGGTCACTCTTGATCAATTTAATACATACTCCCTGATTAAAAGTATTTATTAAAAAATAAATAAATAAACTCCCAAAATATTTAAACGGCAATGTGCATTTTACATTTAAATTTCAATATAAAACCAAAAATAGAAGTTTCAAAATAGTATTTAAACACTTTGTGGTAGTTAAACCTTACAGGAGATATTCATAGTTAAGATGAGGGGATTAGTCACGTCCAAAATGAATCCTGCATGTCGAAAAAGTCATTTTCATAACAAGACAATGTGAAGAGGCATAAGTCATAAATGTTTGTTTACCTATATGGCAATTATACATCCATATACGGTGACCATCATATCGACATCTGCATTTGACAATGTTATTGGTGTAATCCGACTCAGCAACCTCATAATTGGGGTTAATTACGATCTGTCAGAAAGAGTGAATACAGTCAGTAAAAACAATTCATCACAATGTCCATTTCCAAGAACCAGGGTAATATGATTCAAAAGTTGATACAAAAATCACTACTATTTTGGAAATATCATTATTACCTGGAATAAGTAGTCTCCTGGTTTAACATCTGTAATGTCCACCCACTGGCAGTCAATATCATGTCTGTATGTATCCCAGCAGCCCACTGTGATCCCCTGCTCCCCAAAGTTTGCACACTCGTACCTCTTTTCAATTCCTAATAAAGTTAACAATACAAAGGGCATATCATCACACTATTATAGTGTAATACCAATTCACTTTCAATAAAAAAAATACACAGTTAGAGTGAGGTGAAATTCTTTTCAGTTGTGGGCTACAAAAACATTCTTTCATACCTTCATCACATTCCGAGTCCTCCAGACAAAAGCTTGCTTTGTGTCCCTCTGCCACCTTGGTGCCATTGTTGCTAAGTAGGTCATAGTGGGTGAATACTTCCATGCTATGATAGTGCCTTTAAGTAAAAAAAAAAAAAAAAAGTAACTATGAGTAAAATATACATTACCGTTATAAGTTTGTGGTGGGTAACATTATTTTATGTTTTTGAATGAACTCGTTATGCTCACAAAGGCTGCATTTATTTGATCAAAAATGCAGTCAAACGTAATACTGTTTTACTGTTGTAATTTAAAATGTAATTTATTTCTGTGATGCTGAATTTTCAGCAGCCTGAATTTACTCTGGTCTTCAGTGCCACATGATGCTTTAGAAATCATATTACTTTGATTTCAGTTATAAGTTATCCGACCCTCACCTGTGGCAGTCATGCCAAACCCAGGTCTCTCTGGAGGCTTTGGGTCTGAAGTCAGACTGACCATTGTTGTGGATCTGGGAAGAGAACCGGAGGAGCCGGCGATAGGAGTTGGCTGGGGTGGAACTGAAAGTGGAGCCCAGGCAATTCTCCTCATAGGCACACTGTAACATGATCATAGGACGGTCCTCTAAGTATGTGGTCTGCTCCACCACCTGGGGGTTGAGCACTAGATCTGGGGCAGCTGCGGGGAACATAAAAAACACTTAGCTGAAGTTTTAAAACAGATGTTGAACGCTGCCAGTGCTTTTTTAAAGATTGATTTATGCATGTTTCTTCATTGTTTTTAATTCCATGTTATCTGAAAGAGATGGGTTTTAAACACATATTACACCACAAGCTACATGACTTATTGTCCTTTATTAATTCTGAGATTAAAAAAATCTATTTTTTCAGAAGTATCCAGGCCAAGATGAGAAGCCACATACATCCCATTAACGAAATAATTAAATTCACATTTATTTGTATAGCACTTTTCACGCTACAAATCATTGCAAAGCAGCTTGACAGAAAATGAAAGTTTCTACATTACATTTAGGAGTAGTTTATGAGTGGTGACTATGTCAAAGTGATGTCTATATGGCAGAAATGTACAGTAAAATCATGCAGCTAGTTAATGTCATGTTTACAATGTATACAACAACACAATATACATATGTATAAACATTTGCATTTTGATTCTTCCTTTAACAGCTCACAAATCAAAGATTTAAAAGTAGCCTACACATTGACTTCAAACTTTGCATCTTCAATTCATTTTAGAAAGTATTACTACCAGTTTGGTGTGGCATACCAAAAATTTGTTTCCCTAATTTAGTTTGTACAAATGCTGAAAAGGGTATATATGTTCTTTGAATTTGTATTGTTAAAAGCGCTTTTTAAATAAAGGTGACTTGACTTGACTTGAACATAATTCTGTGTGTAGTTTTCAGTGTTTATAAATTCAAACATATAATAGGTTTGCATTTTATTTTTAAAGTGACCAAAAGAGATCAGTGTTTCTCCAGAAAAAAAATAAGCTGTAGTCAAAATAATTATAGGTAAAATTTTATTATTGGGACCAAGTCTTGCTATAAACTAGTTGCTTATTAGCATGCCTATTATTAACATATTGGCTGTTTATTAGTCCATATTAAGCACATATTCTGCATGAACATATTCTGCATCCCTAATCCTACCCAATACCTAGAGTTAACAACTACCTTACTATTAATAAGCAGCATATTAGGTTTTTAATTAAGTTAAATGTTTTACTCTCACTCTCAAAGGCAAGCGATAAAAATGCATAAATCTAAGAGTAACTGGATTTGAGTATTTGAATATGATGATAATAATCTTACTCTCAGAGCAGGAAACTCCAGCAGCAAAGCGCCCTCCACCTCTAGGGCAGCTGAGATATTCTCCATGGTGCAGACAGTGGGACAGAGACATCTCTGTTCCTGCACACCTCACCCCACTCATTACCACTGAATCTGCATTCACTGCACCGGGCCAGTTCCACGTCTCCTATACAAACACAATTACACCTCAGTTCATGTCAATCAGCCAATCCACAGGGGAAATTAAAGGAAGAGCAGATATACTGAATATAAAGACAGCATTTATCATTAAACTGTTACATTATTAAAGATGTACCCAGTCATTTTTACTCATTCAAACATGTGTTTAAAACATACTCATTTTTTTAAATTAAAGCACTTTCGAAAATATATATTCACGAGTAGATTTATATGCCCGTATATGATAAAAATTTGACTCATAGCCCAGTAAAATATGTTTTATTATACATAGAGTGAGCAGACGTGAGATGTATGCAACATTTAAGACGTATATAATATATATCAATAAAGTGCTGCTATTGTTAACTAAATCTAAAATTAAAACTAATCAAAATTGTTTTCATTGACTGAAATAAGAAATATAAAATATAAATATCATACAAAAACTTCAACTTTAAAAACTTTAAAAAAGTAAAGGTTGTCTTGGCAGCTAACTGAAATAAATAGTTGAAGTAAAGTTACTAAAAACTAAAACTGAAATTAAAAAATGACAAAGGCACACAGCACAATTACTAACATTTAAATTAAAACTTAAAATCTAAAAATGAAAGGTAATTCAAAATTAATACCCAGTAATTAATCTGTTATTGGTAATTTTCATCAATTAAGCTGATTATGAATGGAGCATTAGCCAATGCGTTTTTTGTGAAACTACATCCACGTTCCAAGGCGTCGTTATAAGAAAAAATGCATGCACTGAATGTACCCTTACGGAAGGAACAGATGTTACAAACTGAGGAAAATAAAGTACACAGAGAAAGAGAAGTAACTAAGAGTAAAACGGAAAATAACCACAAGATGGAGCTGTTGCATGTCACCGAATCAAAACCTAAGGGACTTCTTTGTTCTAATGGAGAAAAGTCCTCAGCACCCAGACCTAGCTTAGCAAATCAGTGGAAAAATGTAAACGCTAAACAGTACCCATCGTATAGTTAAACTCAATATCCAGGGTGACAAAATATTCTCTTTGATATTATACTTTACAGAAAGTTACCATAAGTTTCCTATCAAACAATTTCAAGTATTTTAATTATTTAAAAGAAACACAAACGCGGTCCATATGATTTAACCATTTCCAGTCATGAATCACTGAATAACAGCAACAGTTAGATCTTCAGAAGCAAACCTCTCCTTCTTTTTCCAACCCTGCGGCAGTCAACAGTTTCGTTCTTGCTTATCATCTGTTTAAGATCCATTTGATGAAGAGATATAATTTCCTCTTGGACAGAGTCTCTAACTCTCTTAAATGCTTCCGAGGTGTAGCTGTTTATCTTTAACACTGTCAAACCAGAAGGCAGAAACGGTTTCTCTTGGCAACCGTAAACACAGACATATATAACTCAGAAAGCATGTATTTAAGAAGGTTAATCTGAGGAAAACAGACATGTCTTAAACAGCTGGTTGTTCTTCTAATTACCGTTGTTCTCTATCAGAACCATCATTCTCACAAGCCGAGCTGTGTAACGGATCAAAGCAACGTGAAAGCACATCATACTCTTAACAGAACTCAACCGGGATTCATTTCAGACTTCAGAGATACAAGTACATACGTTTCCTTGCAATAACTCATCTGTCCCAGGCTGTAAAAAGAAAGAATTTCATCTTGGATGCAGTACAAGTCAGTAGAGAGAGTTCACTGCTGGGAGAAACACTGAAAAACAGTTTCTTTATGGACATATTTAACAAACCGAATCAGGGGACATTCTTTAGAAGGTACACTAGTCCGCTCTGTTTACAAAATCCTATCTGTGAATTGACAAGATGCGATGTCATTAGACTAGACAATGTGCCTGAGGAATGGAACGCTGTGATTTCTTATTTACAACCAGCAGGAACAGTTAATAGGCAAGAAAGGAATCAAGTTGACACAAGACGATTAATAAAGGCCAGAATCATTCCAGAACTGATATGATCTGGTTCTGATAAACCTACTTATGTAGGGATCTCTCAAGCTTTTGCTTATTCAGAAATCACAGTAGGGCATCACTGAAAAACCTTCAGAGCTTTGATTTCACTAACATCAGTCTTCCACCATCCCTGCTTATAAAAAAAGAGCTGAACAGTAGAGTGGAGTTTGTATACTATGAGGGCCAACATCCAGTTTACTAAGATCAAGATCTGGTAAGAGGTATAGACATGCCTTACCGTAACCTAGGGTGTTAAACACAGTGTGACAATCCCCAATGTGAGACTTAAATGTCCGTTTCTGATGAGGTTTTGAGAGTAAACATACCTGGAAAGCATGGCTTGCAAATCCCATGCCCAGCTGTCTGCAGACCACCATGGCCTCCATAATGCCCCAGCCCTCACCGCACACAGTCCCCCACACCAGAGAACTGTTGCGCTCTATTAGAACCTCCACACGGCCTTCAAAGAGGTTACGACCTCCACTCAAACGCAGCTGCAATAATGAAGAGCACAGTGGCCATGTTATGATATGACAGTAAAAATGCATTTCAATATTCAGTCATTTAAAGTTACCACAGACACAGTTCTTACCCTCTGCTTTGAAGCCCATGGCAGGAACATTGCACCTGACGCCTGCATCTTCCTCATGACTACAGCCTTCAGAATCTTTGTCCATATTGAAGGGGCACTCAGTGACAGACTTCTCAAAGCCAGAACATTTAACTTCATTCATATGTACAGGGCCCATTCCTGGAAAATACATGTTTTCATAGAGACACACCCATAAATAGTTGTAAACACATATTTAGTCATAGTAACTTCCTATAGCTCAAACAATAAAGTTTAAAGGTATGACACTCATAAGGTATGATACCCCGAAGAGGTAATATGGCCACAACACCGGAGCCTATTAATGGAACAGCTCTCCATTCTCAATGAAAGAACTACATTTAATCTGTATTGACTGAACATAGAAAACACTGTAACGGTTTCCACTGATTACGAAATATTTTTGTTTGCTGGGGTGGTAATATATATTAATAGGGAAGGGGGCCCACAAATTTGTTTTGCCTATGTCACGATAAGAGGTAAATCCGGCCCTGGCCATGCAGCATTTCTCTTTGGTTTTATAAAAGCTGTACTATACTGTCTTTTATAATTAGAACATATAGCATTAGAACATTACAATCTAACATTGCTCTTTAAAGCATTAACAATCACTAAACTAAAAGTTAAAATAACTAAATTAAAATTGCATTTTAACTGCTTTAAGAAACACACATTAACTCATCTGAGCTTAGTAATTATGAGTGTATTAGATTACACTTTATTTACCCATTACAATAGTCCGTTTACAGTCACTGCTGTCGTAAAATGCATATTTGACTCAGAATTATTGCACTCCGTCTGTTTAGTGCATGCGCGCAGCAGCTCGTCCACTCGCATAAGCCCACTCCTGACAGCAAAATTTAAATATTTGCATGATTTTCTAACATTTATAGATGAAAAATATATTTGTGACATGTCCGTTATGCACTGAGCAAAACACAACGTCTCAAATGCATTAACAGCACAAATATATTCGCTGTTTGCCATGGTGGTTTGAATTGATCCATAATCAACATTAAGGGCTGATTAAGAATAAACGTGCACAAATTAGTTTGATTGTGTGAACTTACATTGTCGTTTATAACCACTTTAGTTTATTGATTTATTAGGTTATTTAAATTCAGGTTTTGGACTTGAATTCCCGCTTTTCCTCTGGTCTCCGTGCTGTTGTGATTCGTGATATTCACGCGCAGCAGTGATGAGAGAACGCGCTTGAAAAACAGTTTCGAGAGGAGAAATCAATCTACATATAAAATACTGGTCACAGATTATTGGTCACTTTCTAAACAATAAAATGTTATCACATCCACTAGTAATTATAAATAAATCGTTTTTTTACAGATGCAAATATGTAAGAAACGATGCATCGTGATACAAATGCCAACTTGTATCCAATGCACACTTTTTAAACCGATGCATCCCTTCGTTAACTTTTTTTTGCCGATGCACCACGCTCAGGGAATCTTCCTATCCCCAATATACACTGAACAAAATTATAAACGCAACACTTTTGTTTTTGCCCCCATTTTTCATGAGATGAACTCAAAGATGTAAGACTTTTTCTATGTACACAAAAGGCCTATTTCTCTCAGAAATTGTTCACAAATCTGTCTAAATCTGTGTTAGTGAGCACTTCTTCTTTGCCGAGATAATCCATCCACCTCACAGGTGCGGCATATCAAGATGCTGATTAGACAGCATTATTATTGCAAATGTGTGCCTTAAGCTGGCCACAATAAAAAGCCACTCTAAAATGTGCAGTTTTATCACACAGCACAATGCCACAGATTTTTAAGGGAGCGTGCAATTGGCATGCTGACTGCAGGAATGTCCACCAGAGCTGTTGCCCATTAATTGAATGTTCATTTATCTACCATAAGTCATCTCCAAAGCCGTTTCAGAGAATTTGGCAGTACATCCAACCGGCATCACAACCGGAGACCACGTGTAACCACACCAGCCCAGGACCTCCACATCCAGCATCTTCACCTCCAAGATCGTCTGAGACCAGCCACCCAGACAGCAGCTGCAACAAACGGTTTGCATAACCAAAGAATTTCTGCACAAACTGTCAGAAACAGTCTCAGGGAAGCCCATCTGCATGCTCGTCGTCCTCATCAGGGTCTCTCGACCTGACTGCAGTTTGTCGTCGTATCCGACTTGAGTGGGCAAATGCTCACATTCCATGGCGTCTGGTTCTCACTGTACAGGGCAGATGGCGGACAGCGTGAATGGCGTTGTGTGGGTGAACGGTTTGCTGATGTCAACGCTGTGGATCGAGTGGCCCAGTGGCCACATGGTGGGAATGCTGGTTATGGTATGGGCAGGCTATGGTCACGAACACAGATGCACTTGATGTACAGTATATGCACAGCCCATTTTTTTATTTCTTTAATGAATGTTGCTGTAACATATTTATTATTTTTGTTTTTTTTAGGAATTTATTGCTTGTAATTAATTTGTAAAACATTTTTTACTAGAAAAAAAAATCCATTTTTGTTGCTTCTCCCAGTGGGCCCCCCAGAGCAGCCCTGTAGGCCCCAAAGTAGTCCCCTGTGCAGTTTTATTCATGTTGCAAAATAAAGGTGAGCTAGACAGTGTCTGTAGCAATGTATCAAATTGAATCCTTCATTTCCCTAGAGCACATTGTGCTATGAAAGCTTAAAAAGGGCCCAAGCAAATGCACAGAAATCAGTGAGTTTGTAACCTAACCTTCTGAACAATTCAACTATATGCACCTTGTCCAAGTTGACCTCCAGAAAGCGCCTCTTTGGCACTCCCAAATCCAAGCTCACGGCACACCACAGTAGCTGCTACGAGATTCCAGTTGTCATCACAGATCGTGCCCCATTCTCCATTTTTCAACACCTCCACACGCCCCTCTCCAACAACAGCACCACTTCTGAGACGCACCAGGGGTTGCTGTGTCGAAAAAGGAGAATGATTCCTCTTAGCAGAAGAACTTAAATTATTTGGTTATAACTAATTTAAGGAAGTTCATATTTAAGAGGTTTTCTAGAAATTCAGGCAACTCTTATGGGAGATGCGCATGACAAACCTCAAGACATCACAAACCTAACATCATTATAAAACATTACAAAAGTTGATAAATCCATTTCCATCTTGCAAAACAGTTGGGCTTATTGTTGTGGAAGCCATGGTACACTGTTTTCAGGATTCTTTGATTAATATAAAGTAAAAAAATAGAAATAATTTATTTTAAATATAATTTTTTGGAACATTATATTAGTAATGTAATACTTCATCTTTAAATGGATTGTTCACCCAAAAATGAAAATTCTGTCATTACTTATGTCGTTCCAAACCCATAAAACCTTTGGTCATCGTTCAGAACACAAGTTAAGATATTTTTTATGTAATAGCTTCGCAAAATTACAATTGGACCACTGATGTCACATTATCTTTTTTAATGATGTTCTTACTACGTTTCTTGCTGTCTATGCAGAAAGCTCTTGGATTATAGCAATAATATCTTGATTTGTGTTGTGAAGAGGACCAAAGGTCTTATGGGTTTGGAACAGCACGAGGATGAGTAATTAACGACAGCATTTTTTTTGGGTGAGCTATCCCTTTAACCATAAAATTAATGTGTACATATTCTGCAGAAATTATTTCAGGACTACACAACAGACGCTTAAATAGTGCAGATCTGCATCATGCTAATGAACTCACTGACCTCGCTGAATGAATGGTATGTAATGGGCAAGCTTCCACATGGTCTACTTAAACGTATAATTTGGAAAGAGTGATGTCATTTTTGGCTAAAATGTCTGTCATCACAGTGCTTTAGAGATTCAAAAATATCTTTGTCTTCACTCTCTAACATTAGTATTCATATAATCAGAGTTTGCGGCATCTTAAAATATTGGACTTGAAAACTACCACTTTTGCCATATAAACATCTTTAAATAAGAAACGATTCATTTTAAAGTAACCCCTTAGTCTAGCTCAAGATTCACTATAACTGTGTTGATAAATTGTGCTGAGCTCTGTTCCATACTTAATAGTCTCCTTAAAGGTGAGAGTCAGAAGTTCAGCACAAAGCAATACCTCATGTGGACATGTGGCTTCTTGTATTTTTGGAAGAAATGCATAATCTGGCCTCACCTCCTGTCTGAAGGCCTTCCTGTATCCTGCCATGGGAGTCGGGGCGAAAGCTCTGCCAGGGACGCAGCTGATTACCACAGGAGTGCCCTGCTCACACGTGATATTGGCTTTGATGGCGAGCGTGTGGCCCAGCTTACAGCTAGACAAATGAGCTTCATTTCCCGTGCAATTTATGGAGTAATCCCAGTATGTTGGCTTTCTCCGGCGGGCAAACATCCTGAGAAATAAAGCAAAGGGAATTTAAGAATTAAACTGAACAAACATAACTCACACAAAACCCATGTATTGGCCCAAGCGGAAGTGGATTATAGTCATAATATGGCTAGTAAATGATTCATCACTGCATTGAAGATTTGATAAATATTGAACTGTAAGAAGATGAAGAGCTGCTGAAGTGACGTCATATATTCCTGCAGGAAAAATGGTGCTCATCCTACAAACAGAATATTTAACAAGCTTCATGTGAAGTGCCATGATGACAGTTTGCTGTTAGAAGTATACTGGCCATCATTCACAAAAAATACACAATCCACATTTGTTTTTTGTTTAGACTCTGAAGGAGAGAAATGTTTCACACTGGAATTGCTCCAAAGTCTGTTTCAGATCCCTACTGCAAACACTATTGTGAAAACAAATGTGGACACAAACACACACATAGGCTTTGGTACACACCAGAAGAAATGCTAGACATAGCATTTAACTCACAGATTTAATCTAAAGATGAAAAAAAAAGTTTTGTTACAAAAGCAGGAAGTTCATTTATATTGTCTGCGAGAACAGCTGTAGGAAAAGCTGTTATACTTCCACGCCAGTGAGAACATCGTCTGGTTGTTCCAGCCAGGGTAAGAGCTGTATTATTTACAGAAGCCATTCATGCACGGTCCTGTGAAAGGATAGTCCAAGTTTTCTTATGAAAGCACAGTTTAAAGCCACAGGGCAGACAGAGGTAGTTGAAAAGAAGCACTATTTGGCTCCACACTGAAAAAAAAAAAAAAACGACAGCCTTTGGCTACGTCCCCCTCCCCCCAACATCAAGCACTGATTTAAAAAAACAGACAGCGCCTGCACATTTCATAAGACACACCACGTGCGGGGAAGCACGTAGCTTAGCCGAAGACATCATATAACCAACAATAAAGCTTTAATTTCCAATGTGCCTATGTATTTTCTCATATAGCAGATTAATTGGGCATTTTAGTGCTTATTTCCATATTTTTCATAGTTACGAAAGTGCTCATGAAGATTATGCAACTCTTGAGTTATACAATACGAACACAGTATGGAATGTAATAGCAGCAGAAAGTATATGTTTTGAGTTGCCCTCTACAGATTTTCGTATTTATTTCCAGATTTTCTATAAGGAGCACTGATTCATCTGCAAGGAAAACCTTAAAGAACTCACAAGAAACACCCTTCATGATGTTATTCAAATAATGTTCATTTGCCTAGACTTGCTTGAGAGGCAGTGGTTTTATTTCAACTTTTTTTTTTTTATGTAAGCATGTACAATGTATTATAAAGGGTTATTAAAATGTATACTGCATTATAATTATTCACAATGTGCATTGTAATACATTATATCTTGTAATAAAAAATTATAAATGAATTTAACCCTAAAAGGGGCAAAATATCCTGGGGGATACAAACATTTGAGAAGCTGTGGGCAGAAGCAGTGAAAGTGTAGGTCTTACTTCTTGATTTCATTTTGAAAGGGTGTTTGTTGTAAATATTTAGACAAGGTTAGACATATATATGTATAATACAGACCTAAGGTTGGTCTCTTTTCAAAGAAGACACAGCATATTATTGCTGAAGTGAAAGCATAAAAAAAATATATATATATATATATATATATAGGTCTGGGTCTAGGTCCTTAGGTCTGTATTCCAAAGCGTTCATGAATTACAACCAATATTGTAAAAGAGACAGACACCCTTCGAAAACCTCATCACCTAGACGGCCATCCGGACAAGACCACGGGAACCAGATGAGTCCTCTGCACAATCTGACTTTGTTGCAGCCTAGAATTAAACTGCTGGTTTTGTCTGGCCAGAGGAGAACGGCACACTATTTAGACACAGTATTTCCCCGTTTAATACTGTAAAGCTGCCTAGACACAATCTGCATTGTAAAAAACACTATATAAATAATGGTGACTGTATTTAAAATGCATAGTGTAACAATGCATTGATAAGTGTTATAATGTATATGTAATGTTATAATGTGTTTTCATACATTTTACGAAATTTGTAAATGTTTTATACGTTAGCTCACAGAGCCCCTGCAGTACCTTTAAGCACCCCAGGGGTCCCTGGATCTATAAAAGACTCCATGTGCACTGTGTTTGTGGGAGTTGAAAGGAGTGCACTATTTATTACCACAAATGGAGTACCTCCATGAAAAATATTTCAATTCTAAATTTCTCTCAGGTCACCAAAGTTACTTAAAAATTTTTTGAAGAAAAAAATCTATATACTAAAGGAATATTTGCACAAAATACATCTCAACTGAAGGGAAACTGAGAACTCACTTGTACACACGGGTGTTGTATCTCTTGTCTCCAGGAAAGCCGAACATGCCACAGATAACCCTGGTGTTCATGTGAGTCCACTCATCATCACAAATCTGCTTCCACTTGCCTCCATCTTTCACCTCAACGTAACCCTCTGTCGCTGGGATGCGCTTACGATTTGATGACAGGATGGGGCGTATACGAACATCCTCCACCTGAATGTTCAGACTCTAAGAAAGAAAAAACATACTGTTACTGCAAAACTAAAGTTGATTTATGATATACAATGATTGTATTGTATTAACAATTAAAAATAATTGCAGGGTGACAAACTGGAAGGGTTGCTCTACTAAATTTTTCTGTTGTCATATATACTATATACTGTATATATGGTTTCCTCTGAATAGCATAAAGTTTCCATTTGTTCTAAATCAGCATTATTCAATTTACCCATGTTGTGAAATGCTTAACTGGACACTTTAACCACAGCTACTATAAAACCAAACCGGTTTTACAGTTCTTCACTTCATTATAAACATCCTATCAGCAGGACATATTGACCTGCTCCACCTGTGAAAAAAACTTCCAGCCGTGTTTACCCTTGAGCCAACTACAATGCACGTCTGTAGCCAGACTGTAAAATGCATTTAATGGGTTCTGACGTACATAGTAGATGGATAAAAAGGCAAAGAAGAGGTTACTGCTTTCAAGCTAACATCAAATATTCCCAGACACCTTGATAATCAGGCAAAGGTGTGTGGTTGAAATTCTTTCCCCAAATGTACTGGAGAGTCTGGAAAATTGAAGCACATGGAGAACATCTTATGCAGCACTGAACAGCAGGCAGTTCTTTATCATATGGCATTAGATTTGTATAATAGCATCTAAATGCACTTCATTACAATTATGTATTTATAATTAACTATATGGACTAACACAAAATTATTCCAGGGTGTATCTAGGCCTACATGAACTGTAAATACATCAGAAGGAATGAAACTAAATCATTTCAGTAGACTCCAAGACTACATGAAGAGCTTTAGAAGTAGATCTACATTCCTATGTAATGAGGCCATGTGAGTTGAGTTGTGAAAGACTATGAGATGCTGAGCTTAGCAAATATAGTGGCATAAACATTCCATTTCTCTCTTGATGTAGAAAAAGAGGTCTTCAACTGGGGAGGTCTGTCAAAAATGGTTTGACCTCATATTTGTGAAATATGTGTAAAATTGTGTTAAATACAATACCGTTCAAATGTTTGGGATCTGTAATATTTTTGTTTTAAAGATATATTTGAATACTTTTATTCGGCAAGGATCCATTGAGTTGACAGTAAAGACATTTTAAATGTTACAAAACATTTATTTTTCAAATAAATGCTGTTCTTTTGAACTTTCTACTTTTTCCAGAAAAAAATGATATAAAAAAATGAATTGTATTTCATTGTCTCTCACACAATACAAATGTACTAAGTAAAATTAAATTATACAACTAAATATAAATATAAAGAATGACTATGCAATGGCCAGGCATAAAAGGGCTCCATGGCCTGAAAAATGTTGTAGAACCATTGCTGTAAAATATAATTTTTCATGAAATGTGTAGGAGAACATGAAGTGGTCACCATTGGGAGATTATTTCCTGTAATACCCCCAATGACATTAACCAGAAAAGAGGGAGGTGTTTTTCACGAAGAAGAAAGAAAAAAATCAAGCAGTAATGCAAGCTGAAGTCAGGGATTTTGAACTAGGAATGATAATGCCGTAGTGGATAAACATGTGGCAGAGTAAAATATATCCTTACTGTGCCACACTGGAAATGCAAGCAGTGCAATTACGTGGGTTTATTTCAACATGGATACACTTTGGATAGAGTTCCAGAATGATAAACGTTCATTCTTATGACCTAAAGACTATTATGTATTTTAAAATGTCCAGAATTTTCTCATGAAGCAAAACAAAAGAGAACAAACACTGTAAATTGTGTAAATGAAGAGAAAGGCATTTTTTGTGAAGGGAATGGTCAGTTTGTTTTTCTAATGTCTCTGACCAAGCGGTTACAGTTGCAGGTTGAACGGATTTTAATGAAGAACTGTGCATTTCCAAAATCTAAATTGGACTCTGTGGTCAGCAAAAGACATCAAAATATAGAAGTAGTTTCCGTGACTTGGCGCAAAACCAAGAAACTTTTGATTATATAGCCATATGCCCCGCCCATTCTGGCGGGCTTTCCAGCGATAGGCTGTGCAGCTCCGCTGCCGCCATTGGTTCATTTGCAGTGCACTACACAAACCAATGGCCGTGCAGTTACACTGCGTTATTAAAAGAAGGCTTCATTTTTGTAGAAAAAGGAGTTACCCCTAGCGTCTTCCGCACGCAGTATGAAATGTAGTATCGATAGGGAACAACAAATCATTCCCATCAAGGGCTGGAATAAAAAGCTACAGAAAAACATCAACCTAGCACTACAAAAACCAAGCAGCATCAATATCCAACACATCCAAACAAAGCATCATCATAAATGTTCACATCACACACTGTTTGATGGATAATAAAAGAGCGAAAGCGTGTGGTATAACTAGTACAATCAGTTTTTCCATTTTTGAGGGACTCTGTGACTTGATCAGCAAGTTCAAAGACCAGTGCACATATCCGAGCTACACAGGGTTTCAATTAACTCTTTTCTAAACAGGCAATGTGGACGGTTTCAAAACAGGTTGGGAGAAAAAAAAACACCTGATGTGGGATTTATTAGCACAAAAGAGGAAGAAAAAGATTTCCTAAACACGTGTGGCTGGCTTCCATGGTAACTGGAAGAGGAGGGGATTTTGCAGCTAGGAAAGAAAAATACACCAGCTGGGATATTGATTTGTGAGGGCTTGTCCTTCTGTGGATGTAAGTAAGCGTCTCAGGAGGCTAGTCTGTCTTTCAAAAAGAAAAAAGAGAACCCTCCTACAGCTCATACAGGAGAAGGAGTCAGAGGCGCAAGTGGTGAACTGACAGGCCAGTAGACAGATTGAGAAAAGGAAAATGTCACACAGCCCACATTGTTTTCCCTTTTAACAAGAAGAGTGAGAGAGCGTGTTCTCCGCAACTAAACAGAATACAAATAACATAAAACTATTCCACAATTGTCATTCAAAAAGCATAGAAAAAACTTGCACTGATTATATTTGTATACATCTTTAACCACTTTGAATAACTTTACCAAAGAAGAACATTTTAATGAATCCCTAAAAATCCATAAAAGCAGTTCAAATGGTAGGTTATTGTCACAATCTAAATGGATGAAGTGAAAACAAAGGGCTTTCTGTATACTGAACATGGTGTCCTGTCTTGGAAACTCTAGTGACTTCTGTTGTTAAGTATGGCTATTGTTTGTTTGGTTTTTTCAACTCTTTGCAGAGACATGTTAAAGTATACCTCCTCTGCAGATGGAGCCCATTTTCTATTAGCAGTTTCCATCCCCCAACTTAGAACAGAACAGTGTGTTAATAAAATAATTTTACATAAAATTGCCTGTTACTGAGCTTTTCAAAACAGGCTAGATTGACAAAACTTAATAAACAACACTTGGACTTCGCTGGACAACTGCCCTGGCCTGTCTTGTTAGACAGACTGAGAGCCAAAGCACAAGTGATGATTATCTGCTTCCTAAAATAGAAAGATTAGAGTAGCATGGTCCATTCCACTGATCTGGTGCCCATGTTTAATTGGCTTTTTATTCTTTTACTGACGGCAACTCTGTGAGCAGTTCAGTCTGACTACTACAAGAACATTGGTGTCGGTTTTCAAGGAAAACTTTTACATATACAGACATCTTGTAATCCTCAGGAATGTACAAAATGTGTTTTTCCACTTGGGTCAAAAGTAAAATGTACTACAAAAACCATAAGCAATAGTTGTATGCTGTACTAAATGTAAGATGACCAAGTACTGAATGCTAGGCTTAAAACTGAAAGAACAACACTTCCCACTGTAAATAACCCTGGGTGTGGTATGATTTTCGATTTCAGAGATTACGCTTGCTACTTAGAGATAAACATCCTGCTTAATTGCTTATCATTACCCTAAAAAATGTAAAGGGGATAAATAAACACAATGAAAATTGAGATAAAGAGACAGAGAAAGCAACTATTGAAACTGCTAACTGAGCAAGTGACAGATCACTGAAATATAGTGTTTTTAAGGAATATTACAGGTTTTTATTCAATATGACACCCATCGTGCATTTTTTGGCATGCTGTTCATTCCCTCAAATATAATTTTTACTCCTTTAACAAAATCTTTTAACCAAGAATATTACATTATTATCTACCTACCCAAAGATAAGGAATGGCATAGTCACATTTTGACGTGCAAGAAATGAATAGGAATATACTGCATAACATTTACATAATAGGCATGCTTATATAGACTCTCTGTTAAGTATAGTTTTGAAAAAAAGGTTTGATTCATGTAGAGTAAGAATAATTGTACATGCTGGGCCAGACTCCACAGATGAGGAACATATTAGTCGCTAGAAAAATAATGGCTGAATGTTTCCGAGCTGATCAGCAGCATCTGTCTGACATTAAGTGGAACACACATACTGACAAAAAAATGTATAGCCTGAATGCACTGTATAAGTCGCTTTGGATAAAAGCGTCTGCTAAATGCATAAATGTAAATGTAAGTGGTGGTGACCATTTTTTTCTTCAGCTGTTGTAAAAGTTGTATCAAAACTTTATGATTTTTAACACACATTTCTATCAAATACCTTACTTTAAATACTAGGATTTTATATTGTAGGCCTATCACTGTGAATGTTCTATAATCCTCTAGCCCTTGTGCACCCTTATGGACATTTTTTTTATAATTTTGCCTGTGTTAATGCTAACTGCATACATTTTGGCTCAGTTGTGTATATTTTTATTGGAATGTTAATATTCCACCCTCATTTCCTTTAATAAATCAATTTTACACTGGGTACAACAAAGTGAAACACTCAGCACCTTTTGAACAAAAATCTCCCCTTTGAAACCCGTTAAAACCGCTATTTTTAAAATATGCAATTTTTGTTAACAGACTTTCATTCTGTTGGCAAGGCTTCAAATAAAAAATGTTACCAGATGGTGCCATTTTTTCAGGTTTGGTCTATAAAGGGTCTATAAAGCAAATGCTTGCTTTATTCCTGTTTTCTGCTTCTGCTTATTATAGAGCCAATTGGAAAATAATGCAGCTATAATTGTGTGGGTGTGTTGGTTTGAATGTCAGAGAAATCACAAATCCAATCACTGTGTCACCAGCAGAGTTTTGCTGGCATCTAACAGGGAAAATGTGTGTACTGCGCCCAAACAAAATCTTACTGAAAGCTCATTTCTTGAGATATCAACCTCAAATTTGGAACACAGCTTGTTTAGATTTATGGCTTGGATTTTCTAGCAGGTTTAGAGTTCAACATGTTTCATATATAAAAAATTATTAATAAATAATTTACATAAACTTAAACCGGTATAACTTTTTTCACTTTGTAAACTTTTTTTTACTTCAACAATAGTCTGCCATGGGTCTTCTTTAAAATGAGACCAAACTTAAGCCTGTGCTCCCAAGCTTCCAATTTTTATGTCCGTTTTCGTGACATGGACATTTTTGTCCACTGTGGACCTAAATGTAACTTTTTTTTATTGATGCACAAGGGCTAGAGATGAAAGAAGCCATTAACTCTTCAACAAATACATAATGCAACTTCCCCTGAAATCTGTAGAACCTCATAAAGGCACAAACTCTCTGTGATTGCAATCAAGGTATTGCATAACATGTTTCTGCATGGTGCCGGCTTCCAGCTGCTTCTGCGTGTCCCACTCTTACATGATAATGGTGGACTTAGGACATTGGTCCTGATTTATATAAGGCTTGGACTGCCTGGATTTATCAGAATTAACAAAAATGTATTCATTTACTTTTTACGTATAGAGCTAGGTAAAGGGCGTCAACACATTCACTAAAAAAACATATCTAACCACATGTTTCTTTCCAGACAGGGAGAACATCTTGTTTATTCACAATGAATTTAGGTTGTAGAAAAAAAATCACAGATTTGACCAGTCAATCCTCTAAGTCTTGCTGTAAACAAGTCATGTAATGCCATGATCTACAGTATATTCATGGGATCACTGAATATTTGAGGCACATAAATATTTGCAGCTTATTGGTTGGGTTCAGAAAAGTACATTGTATATTTGATAAGGTTTTGTGTCTAAAACAACTTGACAAGATCATTTGATCAATGCATCTGATAAAGTGGATAAGCATACAGTATATTAAATATACTGCAAAAATGAATACACATTTTATGACGACAGTTATTCCACTACCTGGAAAATGTAGTGTTCACGTATTCCCCCAAGGCCTGTCTGCATGTTCTTTTGCAGTCTCAACTTTGGACTCTCCTCCACCATTTCTCCACCACACTTATACATTACATCATTTTTCCCATTTTAACCCAAGGAAGGCCACAGTGGGCTGTCTATGAACATTCCCAGATGACTTGAATATGGCCAGCATTATGGTAAACCTCCCTGTGATTTAACTGCCTTAATGTGGAGCCCGTGCAGGCTATCAGTAGATGGAAAAGCTGACTCTGGCTTTCTCTCCAGGTTTCTCAGCTGGAGACCAAATAGAAGCTGATCTAAGATGTCTAGACTTCCCCTAACCCCCGCTTGACTCATATATTCCCGATAATACTGAAATTCAGACACACTAGGTATCGTTTTAAAAACTGCATGTGTAAATATATTCAGATATTTTCTTGCTGCAAATTAGATTAGTGATGAATGCTCAGATGCATTCATTAAGGTTTCCATTTGGCTTTACACAAGGAATTACAACTAGAGTATCTAAAATCACTTTTGCCGACATCTTCTAGAGTCTGTGGCTGGAATTACACTTATCTTTGTTTACAAGAGTGCCTATTATAAAATATTTATCTGCATGCTTTTTGCATTTTTTCAAGATGACACTGCTGGCTCTGAGCAGCTTGTGTATGGAAGGAGACGGAATTAATCTGGGTAGCAAAATCTGGTTTGCAAAAAAAAAAGCAACAATAGTTTCAGAGGCGTCCCACACCTAGTTTCCTTTGCCTGAAAACTATTTATTGGGGGCCCGCAACAAAAACCTGCACCTGGGTCCAGATTGAAAACTTGACTGCCAATGAGACCCAGTTACGAATTATTAACCAAATCAAAAACACGCATTATTAACACGTTTGTTGCTGCTATTCCAGAATATTATTATTATTAGGCCTGCATCGATTCAGTCCTCAATGTATTCTTTAGCTTACAGAAACAAATTCATTTAAACCTTCAGGACTGAACACCAAAAGGTTAAGCTATTTGTGAATCAAAGACTGCGTTGCACCTAGGAAATATATCCTAGCATTAAGTTCAGCTGCAAAAGTCATTTTCACAAAAGAGTGACACTTAAATGGATATATCGGCTAATACATTTATCATTACATGCTAAAACTGGTTGTGTTATGTTGACAAAGTAATATTTTTGTAAAATTTTGCACAGATTCTCCTAAACACACACACACACACACACACACACACACACACACACACACACACACACACACACACACACACACACACACACACACACACACACACACACACACACACACACACACACACACACACACACACACACACACACACACACACACACACACACACACACACACATTACCAAGTGACATATTTTGGCCTCAAAACGAGTGAAATTCAGGGCTTTGGGGCACAATTAATTTTGAACCTACAAAAATTGTAACATAATTTTACAAATATTTCTTTGTGTTTTTTGGATTTGCATTCAAAATCTATTTTGCCTTAAAAAAATGGAAGAAACACATCTGTATTGAATTCACTTACATTGATGTTGTTGGTAAGGGTGTTAACAAACTTGAATCCTGGGATTCTCTTGTCGCTGCAAACCACCCCGACATCCTCAGTATGCTTACAATCAGATACACCTATGCCATTAGACTCACACTGGGCCAAGCTCTTCTCATTCCCCGTGCAGTGGACATTGTCAAACCAGATACGGCCTAAAAACACAGAAAGTCAGTGCATACATTCTAGAAGTCATAAATTCTCACTGCTGACATTCACAGTTTTGCTAATTCTTTCATAATTATTATGCATGCAGCTTGAGATATTTGTACAAAACTGGTCCATTAAAACTACTTACCAAAGTCCATGGACACCTTGTACTAACCTTTGTTAAAATGTACTCACTGTCAGGCCTTCCAAAATGTAGATGAGTTTGATTCTTCATTGGAACAGATTTGAAAAAAATCTGTATTACGTTACTTGCTCACCGATGGATCCCCTGCAGTGAATGGGTGCCATCAAAATAAGACTGAATTATTAACTCAGAATTATTGTGATGCTTTTATCAGCTATTTGGATTCTTGTTCCGATGACACCCATTCACGTTGTTGGTGAGCAAGACATGTAAAGCTAAATTTGTCCAGGTCTTTTCTAAAGAAACAAACTTATCTACATCTTACATGGCTTGAGGGTGAGTATATTTTCATCAATTTGTCATCTTTTAGGTGAACTATTTCTTTAACTACAAACCATTTTAATTGCAAAAAATGCATTAGTTTCACAATATATCCTTCTGAACACAATCTTACCTTCTCCTTTCCCATATTTAGATGATGGAGACCAGGAGACTGCTTCAGCATAACCCAGTTCTCTGCATACAACTTGGGCTGCATGAATGGTGAAATCATCATCACACACAGTCCCCCACTCCGCTTCATAGAAGACCTCAACACGCCCTTCATTGTGCTTGCGTTTCTCTCCCGCCAGACGTATCTGTATCCTGGGTATATCTTTAGGAAGCTCTGGAGCAGTATAAAGGTCCTGTACAGGGTCTGGGTAGCCCGGGAGGTAACCCAAGTGCTCATACTGTGCGTAACTGAATCTCCATAAGCACAATAGTACAAATGACACAGACCAGAGTGCCAGCATAATGATAGAGGCTCAGAAGGTTTTATGGCCTGCAAAAAAAACAAAAAAGAAGAAGTGAAAGTGAAGAAATTGATTTCATTTATATTGTTATTATTATTTTAAAAGGCAGCACAGAAAAACATTATTGATGCTAACAGACATAATTCATAAGTTTTAAGATTTCCAGCTAGCATTTATCTGTACTTTTTTAATCAAAAGCACTTTTAACAAAGTCATGAGCTCAAGGGGAATAGCATGGGAATTATCATCCATCACCAAATCAGCCCACATCAAAGAGCGCAAGTGAGGACAAAGAGACTTGTTTAGTCCACACTGTGGCATGCTATTCAGCTACATTAGCTATGAACTAAGCAGAAAAATATCAAATTCACTTTGAATACCAAGGAGAAGAATCATGTTCTTATCAGAAAATACAGTTTAATTGAGCATATAAGTTTGACAGATGACACTTTGATTGGGATGTTAGAAATACTCTTTCAATAACACAAGAGGATGTACTGATAGAAGTATGGTAAGCATAAGTAGATGAGGTAATTGGTTTCCTGACTATGGGAAAATAACAATTATATTTAAAATCGAATTTAAACAAAGAAATACACGACATTTTTAATATGTAAACTGATTCATAATTAGTTCTGCTCTAGTTTTACATATTATATAAAATAAGCAAATTTGTGACACTGTGAAGTCTTTCATACAAAAGGTCATTTTCAAATATATAACATGGCTCATCGGGTTTCACATGAACATGTGCAGTGCTGTTTTTCCACTTCAGTAACCTCTAATTCTAATGCTGATTATATAATAATTGACAACACAAATTATTAAAATATTATTCAATTTAAAAAGCTAAATACATGCTAGGGTTTTCAGACATTTGAACTCCACTGTGCAGAAAACAATAAGTGATTAATAGAGTGAGTCTTCAAGACATTTTGGTTCTCCAGTACCCACTGGCATGTACTGTAAGCGTCGTCTATCTTAAAAGAAAAAAAATAACATGCTTCTAAGGGTTCCCTTAAGATTGCCACTCCAAGATAAAAGAGGCACTTCTACAAAAGCACTTTTTAAGACTTCCGCTCTCTAACACATTCAAAAGTTATTGTCTAAAATACATCAAAACGGTGAAGCCTGTAACCTAAACTAAAACTAAATGTGTAAACTAAATTACACAAGCATAAATAAATCTTTCAGAATCTTTTCAGGGTCTATTGTCCAAATGCATGTGGCAAACAGACATTGACTCCAGAAGTCCCAATGAATTAGCCAAACTTTCCATCTTCTTCTCTACAGCAGCCTATGTGGCAGCTCTTATAAAAACGTGCTTGGTCTAAAGTGAATTTACGTAAAGCCCATCACACAGACCAATGGGCTTGTTCAGAAGTGTATTTGGTATAAGTTTGTTTGCCAGGACTAGACCTATTGCTCTTAGCAATCTACAGTTTTGTAACTGCCTTGCATTCCTGTCCAAATACCTGGTTCTTGTCTGTTAGTATTTTGCGCAAGTCACCAGACCACCATGAATAAGATTCTGACAGGATAGGGTTCACATGTCAAGGGGTCATCCTATGTAATACTAACTAACCTAAACACAATAACCCAGTGTTCTACCTGAACCAAAAGCAAAGGCACAGACCCACTATTGCAGAGGATGTAATGTTAATTAATAATGTGAACAGGCTGTTAAAAACATTTGAGTAAAAATATATATGTAAAATATATATCTTATAAAATCACATAACCCGACACCTTGGCAAACTTTTATCTCTCATTTAGTCAAATACAGATTGCATCCTATCCGACTGACTCAAGCATGACGTCATACATAACCATTGTTTTTTTCCTCTTTTCTATTTTACAAGCAAACTTGCTATATTGCTAAACCATGTGTCAGGTAAAGCATTCTAAAGCGAAATATTCACTACAACTCGAATTATTATTCTTCGAAGTAAGCAAAAAAAAATGCGATTATACAATATTAATAAAGCAGAGCAGAGGCAGTTGTTAGCTTACTTTTGTTGCGAGTGCACGTTTCACAGTAGAATAGTCCGAAGAATCTGAATGTTTGCTTCTCTCAGCTGTTGCACATTCCCTAAACTTTCACTGGTTGATCTCCTACAATTTCAGGAAAGTCGAAACAAAGTTACGCCTTGTTGAACTGCCCCCTCACGCCCACCACTGCGGGCTGGTGACCTCATGGACCTCCACATAACTGCATTACTGCAATTTTTGAGGAAACAGACATTATGGTGCATACAAACAATTTGGGTTGGGACGAATGTAGCCTACTCAAGTAAGACACATGTATCGTTATGTTCAATTCTTGAACACGTCCTTTTTTAATGCGATTTTGTCAATTCGTTGAACCGGTTCACAAACCCGGACTGAATGATTCGTTCTGGATTCATGGGACACATACTAGCATATATATAGGCCTACTATCCATCCATTCATTCGCTTGACCTAGCATGCATAGGTCATATCTTAATATTTCTGCCATATAAATATAATAATAGAGTAGTATTTTGCTGTTTTAACTCACATACGAAACATATTTCAGCGAATAAATTTGGGCTAAATTGTGCACGATTATTGCAATGCAAAAATATTTTAGGTTCTAAATATATTTTATGAACTGAATCATGGCTGTAAACTGATCCGAATAAATAAGAGTTGACCAGGGAGCACGCAGTGACGTAAAACAACAGCTGGACATAAAAGCTTTTTGATCTGGTTCTTTGAAACGAACAGTTCAAAAGAATCGTTTCGCCGAAACGAGTCAGACCTCTCATCACTAGAACAGCTCTCTGTTCTCTTGTGGGATATTAATGTATGTATACTGCCATCTTGTGGATACCGGTGTACTTATAGGGGAACAAAACTGTAAATAAATCCATACATGCTCATTAGACTTCACTGGTCAGATAGCAGATGTGTCCTGATAAACATGATTTTCCACTTGCTTTATTTGTTTAAGAATACATTTCAGAATGATTTCAAAAAGGCCTGATGATTGAAAACAAAAAATATAAAAAAATAATACATATACCATAATATACATGATAGCAGTCACAGTCTCCCTCTCTCCTGTATTTTCTTAGGCTCCTCCTCCTAGTCCTACTTCCAAGATCATTACTCTCACCCTCTGCACTGTATCCTCACGCACTTCTCTGGTTGAAAGAAGGAGGGAAGGTTATTTGAGAAATGTTCACTTACTCTCTCATTAATGGACGAATTCCTAAAGTCTTCGGATATTAAGCTCACCGCAAATGTACCCTGAAGAACGGATGCTTGATCAAAAGACTTCATTTTTCAGGTTGCAGCCAGGGTAATAGGGACATCCCGGAAGATGGTAAACCAGACTGAAGGTTATGTCTCAGAGCTAATAACTCGCTCCACGACTGCTTGTCTGCTTTTCATTTTTGTGCTCTCCACCTTTCTAGGGAATGCTCTGGTGTGCACCGCAGTGGTACGGTTCCGTCATCTGCGCTCCAAAGTGGCGTATGTGTTTGTAGTGTCTTTGGCGGTCTCAGATCTCTTAGTTGCCTCTCTTGTAATGCCATGGAAGGCAGCCGCAGAGATTGTGGGTTTCTGGCCGTTTGGCAGTTTCTGTGAAGTATGGATAGCTTTTGACATTATGTGCTCCACCGCCTCCATTCTTAACCTGTGCATCATAAGTGTGGATCGTTACTGGGCTATTGCTATCCCACTGAGCTACGAGCAGAAGATGACAAGAAGAGTGGCATTTGCCATGATTGGAGTGGCATGGGTGCTCTCTGTTCTTATCTCATTCATTCCTGTGCAGTTGAGTTGGCATAAGAGTCTCCGCCATAAAGAAGACCTGGGAGAAATAACTGAGAAATGCGATGCCAGTTTAAACCGCACTTATGCCATCACTTCATCTTTAATCAGCTTCTACATCCCAGTCTCCATAATGATTGTCACTTACACTCGAATCTTCCTCATAGCGCAAAAGCAGATCCGAAGGATATCAATGCAAGAGTGCAACATTAAGCATGTCCAGTCCTGTCAGAGCTGCAGTAAAGCACCTGAAGAGAAGTTAAAAAGCTCATTTAAGAGGGAAACTAAAGTCCTGAAAACCCTGTCAATGATCATGGGTGTGTTTGTCTGCTGTTGGCTTCCTTTCTTCATTCTCAACTGCATGGTGCCGTTTTGTGACCCAGGCCTCCAAAACACCGGGCAGATCCCATGTGTCAATAAGACAACTTTTGATGTGTTTGTGTGGTGTGGGTGGGCGAACTCTACCTTGAATCCTGTAGTTTATGCATTTAATGCAGAATTCCGCAAAGCGTTCTCCAGTCTCTTGGGATGTGGGAAGCTGTGCTCTCGGAATACAGTTCAAACGGTTGACTTCAGCAATGAGCTGGTGTCTTACCATCGTGACTCCACAAACCTTCGAGATGCTCACCTCTTCGGTCACCCCTGTCTGCATCCGCACACTGTCAGGGAGGAAAGTGATAAAGACGTGTGCTTTGATACAGTGTCACAGATGGCTGAAGTCCCTTATGAAGCTGAATGCAACTTTGTATATGGGGAAAGGCCTCCTATGCTAAGTCATGGAGAAACAGAACTATCATTGGATAACATCATACCATTTACAAAAGAAGACGAGTTAGCGTCTCTTGAACGTGTGGCTCATAATGAAAGCAAATCTCCTAGTATCTCTGAAATATTGTAATCTGTAAATATGTGGTGTGTTTTGAAAACAATCATACTTATGTATTAATCAAACTGAGTAAGACTATGAGTAATTGAACTGGCTTAGACAACTGTTTTTGAGTGCTGTTTCTACACCATACTCTGATCATGAATCATTCAAAAGATCACTAACTGTGAGATATACATAGAGATTCCATAAAGAGCTTTACATAAAGCTAATGATTCAATATCAACTATCTACCTGAATAATGTGCAGTCTTTTTCAGTTAAACGTGCTACTGGAGGAAATAATAACCATATATCTGTCAGCTTGAATATTTGTTGTTTACTTCGCTGAAAATGAGTAACACCTGACTTTGAAATGTCCTCTATTCACTCCAAAAGGGAAAATGCACTGACAGGTTGTTTTAAGTTTTTTTTCCCCCTCTTATTTCTGCGCATGGCATATGAGATCAAAAGAAAATATGAGATCAAGTGATTTTATGCAATTATTCTGAGAATTGACAATCTTTACTTATCGCTCTGGCATAAAAGTCACCTTTTGTCTGAAAAAAGCTTTTGTTCATAGAATGGATTTGTTCACATTTAAGTCTACTTTGTTGGTGGTTGGGAAATTATAAAAAAATAATGCAAGTGATACTGAAAATATGTTAATGTATAAAATGATAGTTAACACAAAATACTTTAGGGAAGTTGTTGTCCTGCAATACTTCATCTTAAGCTTTTTAAGCAGCATTTTAATCATTCCTTTGTAAATACTGCTCATAATATTTGATGGACTACTTAGAATATATGTTCAGTTGCCACTCCACAGGACCCTTTAAAGCAAAATAATAAAAGTAAAAATAAAAATCTAAATTGTCAAAAACATAAATCAAAATGGTGAAATCATGTCCCATTCCCATATTTTTTTTTTATTTAGTCATTTAGCAGACGCTTTTATCCAAAGCGACTTACAAATGAGGACATTAAAGAAGCAATATATATATATATATATATATACACACACACACACAAAAGGTCAACACAAAGTATGAAAATAAATTCATCCTTAATTTTAAAACATTAAAATGAATGTTAATGTACATTCTCTTAAGTAGATAAAGAAAACAAATGAGCACTCGTCTTCCGATACCATATTTGTTTTTATTAGGAGTTTTGTACTAAAACAGGTTTTGAACAAAATATAGGTTTATAAGTAAATGTTAATAGTATACAAAACTATTTATGGAATGCATATCGCCTTTGTAGCAACATTCAACAAAACATTAACAATTAATAAATTAAATGTTTGTTCTGTATACGTTAGCTGTATTCACATGAAAGTCTTGTATAATCCAATACAAAATATAAATATAACCTGAATCATAGTGACATACACACTCATCCTGTTCAGCCACACACGCTCGCACACGTCAAACTTTACACAAACTGTACTTATAATATGCACATTTTGGAAACTTTCCAATCAGCGGACTATCTAATCTATGAAGGATTGCAAATCTACACCAAGTAATCGGCTTTGTGCACCAGGTACAGAGGTAGAGACTGTCATGTGTTTATACAAACCGATCTTGATAAAAGTCTTTCACGGCAACATTTGTGCTGCTCGTTCGCGCTGGTGATATTTAGACGCAGTAAGACTCTATTTAGCAAGACAGCTCAAAAAAGTGTCACATCCCACCCCAAAAAACATTTTCTTAGTCTATCAAAAAGGCATTAACGGCAGCCTTCTTACATGCATTGGGAACATTTGCACTTCTGAGAAGATGGGGTGGCTCTTACAAGAGCCTTTGGTTTATAGAGTAAAGTCTGTCAGTTTACTTCTTCTTAGCGGCCGTCTTCTTCGCTTTGGCAGCCTTGGGCTTTGCGGCTTTAGACTTCACTGCTTTGGGCTTCACTGCTTTGACCTTCTTAGGACTCTTTGCGACTTTCTTCACTGCCGGTTTCTTCACTTTCTTCGGGCTTTTGACGGCTTTCTTGGGCGCAGGCGCTTTCTTCACTTTCTTGGGAGACTTCTTCGGGGCAGGTTTCTTTACTGCTGCCTTCTTGGGCTTCGCCACCTTGACCGCCGCCTTCTTCGCGGCTGGTTTCTTCGGTTTCGCCACAACTTTCTTGACGGGCTTCTTGGCGGCTGGTTTCTTGCTCACCTTGAAAGATCCGGACGCCCCGGTGCCTTTAGTTTGAACAAGCGCCCCTTTTTTCACCAGAGACTTCAAAGCAATCTTGACGCGAGAGTTGTTTTTCTCAACGTCATATCCACCACCTGCCAAAGCCTTCTTCAGAGCCGCCAGGGAAACTCCTTTGCGCTCGTTGGAAGCGGCGACCGCCTTCACGATAAGGTCAGACACGCTGAGTCCAGGCTTTTTCGCCTTCGTCGCCTTCTTCTTCGGGGCTTTAGCCGGAGCGGGAGCGGGAGCAGTTTCTGCCATAGTTTCAGTAAACTTGGAGCCGATGTCACGTAGTACAGAGCTGTCAAACAAACAATGTATTTACATCCAACAGCTGAAGGCGGGATTTAAACGGGAGATGAGAACCATATAGACTCAACCGACCCAACCGACGCTCTGAACAGGACAGAGTCGTTTGTAGATGTGTTTTCTGATTTTGAAAAACGCAAGGTTTTCCGCGATAAAGAGCGATGGATTGTAGACTTTAAACCACGTCCCGTTAGCTGAGTCTTTCCTCTTTGTGGGCTGCTTGTGTTTTGTGCAAAACATCGATCAGTTTATTGTATAATAATAAAAACGCGTCCAAATTGAGTGCGAGTCGCAGCGGGAAATATCGCACTTCCTCTGTTCTTTTGTAGATTGTATATTCAAATTTGAAAAACACAACTAAAATGATAGACATTTTGCACAGAGAAGACCCTAATCTACACATTTGCGGTGGTTTTAGACTAAGAAAGCTCACGGAATAAAAAACTGAAGCGTTTTTCTTTAGTGAAGGTAACACAGATCAACGCTGTCGCCATTTCAATCTCCCCTAATCTCACGGCGATTCTTTCCACAATGATCTATTAATAATCATATCTGTACATTCAGTACATGATTCGAGTAACTTATATATAAGCAAGTTTCACAACATTTTACATTTAAAGACGTATCCTGTTGGTAATAAAACGGGTGCTTGTATTGTCTAAACTAAAGGGAAAGTGTTCTCCTCAGTCGAGGAGTGCCATAACGAAGGGGAACTATATTAGTGATGTTGTATTGATTAATTTATGGCAATCCTCGCAACATTTAATGCTTACAAACACTTAACTATACTTATAATGATATTTAGTGGTAGTAAAAAAGACCACCTAGCCAATTTTTATCCGAATAGGCTTAATAACGTTTAATTTTACGGGTTTTTAGGATTAGGCTACTGATAAACTACAGTCGTTTGATTTGTATTTGTAAAACCCAAAATTTAGTGTCTCAGAAAATTAGAATATTACATAAAATCAATAAAAAAGGATATTTTAAACAGAAATGTCAGGCTTCTGAAAAGTATGTTAATTTCTATGCAGTCAATACTTGGTTGGGCCTCCTTTTGCATGAATTACTGCATCAATGCTGCATGGCATGGATGCAATCAGCCTGTGGCACTGCTCAGGTATAATGGAAGCCCAGGTTGCTTTGATAGCGGTCTTCAAGTAATCTGCATTGTTGGGTCTGGTATCTCTCATCTTCCTCTTGACAATACTCCATAGATTCTCTATGGGGTTCAGGTCAGGCAAGTTTGCTGGCCAATCAAGCAGTAACACCATGGTCATTGAACCTTTTGGTACCTTTGGCAGTGTGGGCAGGTGCCAAGTCCTGCTGGAAAATGAAATCAGCATCTCCATAAAGCTTGTCAGCAGAAGGAAGCATAAAGTGCTCAAGTGCTCATACTGGTAGATGGCTGCATTGACTGTGGACTTCAGAAAACACAGTGGACCAACACCAGCAGATGGCATGGCAGCCCAAATCATCACTGACTGTGGAAACTTCACACTGGACTTCAAGCAACATGGATTCTGTGCCTCTTCACTCTTCCTCCAGACTCTGGGACATTGATTTCCAAATTAACTTTCATCTGAAAAGAGGACCACTGAGCAACAGCCCTGTTCTTTTTCTCCTTAGCCCAGGTACGATGCTTCTGATGATGTTTCGGTTTCAGAAACTTTTCCTGAAGATGTCTGAGCGTGGTGACTCCAGCTTCAGTTTACTCCCTGTGTAGCTCTCCCAAGTGTTTGAATCAGCTATGCTTGACAGTATTCTCAAGCTTGCAGTCATCCCTGTTGCTTGTGCACATTTTCCTACCCAATTTCTTCCTTCCAGTCAATGTTGCATTTAATATGCTTTGATACAGAACTCCTTGAACAGCCACCACTTTCAGTAATGACCCTCTGTGACTCTTTGTGGAGGGTGTCAATGATCGTCTTCTGGACCATTGCCAAGTCAGCAGTGTTCCTTATTGTTGTTTCAAGGAACAAGAGATACCCACAATTTATACTTTATGGATGGTAATTTATTGAAACTCAAATGTAAATATTCTAATATTTTGAGATACTATTTTTTTACTTTCATTAAGTAAGCTCTAAACTTTAGAAGTGTTTTGCTTTACATGTAATGAATCTAAAATATATGAAACTTTCACTTTTTGAAATAAGTTACAAGAAAAAAACTTTTTCACCACATTCTAAATGTACTTGTGTATATATGTGTATGTGGTTGTACATACACATATATGTAGTTGTTTTTTTAGTTTTTGGCATAGTGTTATGTTAGAATCATTATTATACTCTTCTACCTTTTGTTCTTTAATATTTTGAATTGCTCTTAACTTTATTTTTGTTTTTCATTAAAATTTTAAGTTTTAAACTTTTGTTGTATGCATTTGTCATTTTTATTTAGGCCTAATTTCTTTATTTTTAAAATGTGTATATGCGGTATTTATAAAGTTTTAGCTTTTAGTTTTGGATCTGTTTTTAGTTGTTTTAAATACTACAATTGATTGCTTCTGTTGTCCTCATTTGTATGTCGCTTTGGATAAAAGTGTCTGCTAAATGACTAAATGTAATGTAAATGTATGGATTCTCATGTAGGCCTATATTCAACATCTGATCACTTAGGGTGCTTTCACACTTGGTTCGCTTACCTGGTCCGAACCTGAGTTTGTTTGCTCCCCCCTTTTCCCTGCTGGACTGTGCTCATATTAGTTTATTTGGGTCCGAACCGCGGTTCGTTTGGGTCATCAAGTCAACAGCTGTTTACCCCTTTGCACAGGAGAAGGCGGCAAAATGCATAACATTGCTCTCTGCACATATTTACGTTTTTGAACCATTCATTTTGTTTTCAAAGCTTAGTGCATAACGACACTTACGTCTGTCTTACGAATGTTCTGAAAATGCTCTAAAGAAAGCTGAAGGCGAATAGAAATGAGACATACAGCTCTCTGCTTGCAGCGTATCAATCACGCTCGTCAGGAAAGTGAGTGAAACACAAACAAATACACATTTTTATCAAATAATACATCATTAATAGCGGTTCACTTTGGTGCGATTGCGTTCACATCAGCAGCGAGTGATACCGGAGTTCATTTGAACCGTACCCCAGGCCCAGACCACTAGTGATGGGAAGTTCAGATAATTTTACTGACTCGGACCTTTGAGTCTGAATCTTTTTTCGAGTCATTTCGTTCATTTTAGCAAAATATAATTACAATGTTACGTGCTAGTTCCCTAACACATCTACTACTTATGCAAACATTGATCATACTACAAACAATACAAAACATTAATGCTATGATTCTCACCTCACCTCTTATCTGACAAGTCTTCGGGGTTGAGTTGTTCGTTCATCATGTGACAGCCTCATAAACTAAACCTATGCAGTATGAACCGGAAAGAGAATTGATTAGTTCAACTCTTGAGTCTTCGGGTTTGAGGTTGTTAATTCACAACCTTCCTTACAAACAGCTGCATCGTTATTATTTTTATTCTTATTTACTCTTAGTTATGTGATGTGTTTCTGGCCTCAAATTGTAGCTTTTTATTTCTTACAGTTTATAAATGTGTGAATTTTTGTCATGGTGGTTCTTTTCCATAACACTGAATGTGGTAACAAAGGTAATAAACTAAAGGGTTGGTTGTTATTATTATTAAGTCTTTTCCCCTCAGACTGCATAGGTTTAGGCTATGGGGCTGTCACGTGATGAACGAACGACTCAAACCCGAAGACTCGAAAGGAGAACTAATCAATTCTATTTAAGGCTCATACTGCATTAAGGCCGGTCAAACTAGACTTTGAGCATACGAATTCGCAGGCCAGAGTTCACCAAGTTTGAACTTTGGAACGCAACGAAATGCGAAACTTTTCGCACGGGCTTGCGTTTCCGGTCTGACGCATTCGCATGCGTATGAATGGAAGTCAATGGAACGAAAAGTGCAGTGTGAACGCCCCTTTAGTCACGTGATGAACGAACGACTTGGAAAACCCGAAGACTCGAAACAGTGCAGAACCTATAGGATGGTGCGCAAGCGCGACTGAACGAATCACTCCCGAGACGACTCGTTCTTCCAGAGTCAAATGAAAGATTTGTTCAAAATAATCGAATCATTCAAGAACGACCCATCACCTTTTAAGCGGACTCGGGTACAGTTAGCGGGTGCGCACCCGAGGTCAGATGACAGCGTTTACGTCATCCAAACGAACCATACTCTGACGTCAATCGAACCCGGGTGTGCACCAAAAGTGCTAGTGTGAAAGCACCCTTATGTACCTGAAGCGTATGGACTCATGCTAAAGTTCATCATTACATCGACCAGGGCACAAAAAGCTAATTTCTGTGATAAATACGACTTTTAGTTAATTTGCCAGAAAAAAAGCGAATTAAAAAACGGATGGTGATTGGTCAGTAAGTCATTCTAGCAGTATCCTTGTGGATAACTTCGACCCCTTCATCCCCAGCAATTATTTTAGTTTGCTGTCTGTTACGTCTGCCTGCGAAAGAATGGCCACTAATGTTTGCTTAATATGATGTTTTGATGAAAAATTGTCTTAATTGTTATATTAGGCATATGTGGTATTGTTTGTGAATACAATCAATCCGCTTTGAATTGTGCCTAACAACGCCATTTAAGCCAAGGCCATAAAATTCACAATTTAGCAAGCCTCACACCTTGTATGTGTGTTCAAATGCACAAATTACAGGCCAGGACTTTTGATTATTAAAATGAAATGACTTGAGCTTAATCGAGTGTGTGGTCGAAAACTTAAAATTTAATTAAACCCTTTACTATGCAAATTCATTAAGCGCAATTCCTCTGCTTGATAAAGTCCCGGACATTACTAGACATTGTTATGCAACAAAATAACCATCCGCTATTGGTGCTATGCAGTGACAGCCTATTGGACGATGTAGAATTATACATGATAAGCACAGATAGGAACGGCATGCTTTATGATATCAGTCACTATTTTAGAACGCAGGGACTATTTGTTATGGTGCAATAGTTTAATAAAAGTCAATAACAAAAACAAGTCACTCGAGATTTAGCCTTGTGTGTCTGACAACCGCCTTTAGCCATAAATATTAACAATACGACACAACTTCTAGTGCCTTGTTGCTTATTTAATTATAAGGACATATTAATGCATTGGCCTATTTATTATTGAAATCAATATCTTTATTAATTGACATTATAATTAGTAGTTTACGTACATTTACGAGTAAATGTGAAAATATCAAAAGGTTTAAGTTACTGACATTTTAATCCGATCACCAATGCTAGCCTATTTTATGTTCTATTTTGACAACCGATTAATAATCTAACTAAAATACGACTATAATACATTGTGGGGAACATCCTTTATAAAAGGAAAAAAAATGCATTAAGACATTAATTTGCCCTTTTAGTTGAACGTTTGGGTGGCTCTTAAAAGAGCCTTTTTGGGGGGAAATCCGGTCCGGGTGAAATTTAACCGCCAAAACCATACAGCGTACGGCCTTGACGCTTCAGAGCGTACACTACGTCCATGGCAGTCACAGTCTTGCGCTTGGCGTGCTCGGTGTACGTCACAGCGTCGCGAATGACATTTTCAAGAAACACTTTTAGTACACCTCGCGTCTCTTCATAAATCAGACCGGAAATACGCTTCACACCACCACGACGCGCTAAACGGCGAATAGCTGGCTTTGTAATTCCTTGAATGTTATCTCTCAAAACTTTGCGGTGACGTTTAGCACCACCTTTTCCGAGCCCCTTTCCACCTTTTCCTCGACCAGACATAATAGCAAACAGAAAACTCAAAGAGCGCGAATGAAACCGAAACAGGGAGTTGTCACGGAAGACTGACATTTCTATCATTCAAGCGGACCTAGTGGAAACCATGCTTGCCACAACTCCACTGCGGGCGGGGCTGGTGTAACATTACAGAACAAGTACGGAAATAGATCCGTTGAACGTCATTTTCTTTTAATTAGATCATGCAATCGAATAAAATATATAACAAATATACACGTATCAAGTTCGAAATTCATTATGGTGTGGTATTTCAGTAATTAGGATTAACCTGCTTGTGTTGTAGAATGGTTGTTTGTGACTTCTGTTTTTCTGAATACTTTAATTACATTCCTTTTGGGACCTCATTCAGTGCGGATCTGCATTACATCTGTGTTTTAAAGCGTACATTTCAAACAATCATAGAATAACTAACTGAACTAGGAACGAAGATATGTAAATTTCATACACCCCAGTCGAAAGTTTTGATTGGTGCGAGACAGCCTCGATTTCTATTGGTTATTTGCCGATGACGACACGTGGTGATTTGTCCTTGGTTTGAATGCCCTTCCCAGCCGGTTTGAACCGGTTTAACGAACAAAGAGGCAATTCACAGAGGCAAACTGCGTGTTTAATGAAATCATTTTAATCATTTGTTATAGAATTCTTCTCAGATAATAAATAATCACAAACCACGGACAATCACGCAGTGATTTTCTTATGCTTTACAACAACAGCAGCAGTAGCAGAATCACATCAAAACATATAATAAAGAGATTTGCAGTACACGACAGCGCTCTATAATAAGGGATTGGAAGACGAACGGTTGTAAGATCAGGGGACTTTGATTCCAATGAAGAGTGCAGATCAGTCAGAATGCAGATAATATTTAGCTTTTAGACATTTCAGCTTAGGCTCATCAGCTTCCATCATACCCCAGTGGCTGAAAATGAGAGCAAAGGAACAACATCAAACCAATCCTGTCAGAAAAAAAACATCACTCTTTGCATACTTTCTTGACTAATAATTTATGAAAATAGTGAGGTTTGTACAAAAACAAGGTAATTAGCTTTCCTTTGTCACAATATTAAGCACAACAAACTCAAAGAACAAAGACATCATGAAATCCTTTGGCTTTTACCTGGTAAACTCCCTCTTCATAGCCTGGCTCAGGACGCTGCCATATCTGATTGGATAAGATTTTCAAAACAACCAATCCAAATGCTACAATGATGACTCCCAATGCATTTGCAGTTATTGCCTCTGGTGGTAATGCGGAATAAGGCAGCGTGCCATTGGTGTTTCCTTTTCTGAGGAAAGAACCAATAAGAACAGCGCATTTGCCGTAACATTCCACTAAATCTATTGTGATTTCTACATTCATGGGTATGCGTTTTTAACCCTCTTCTTTCTACCTCATACTTCAAAATTTAAAACACTGATTTTAGCATAGAAATCAGATCAGATTAATCATAGGATAATGATCAGATCTAGTCAACACAGCACTGAATGCTCCATGAAGTTTAATAGCCATATTATAGGGCTGCACAATATTTTACATGCAAATAGTCACTGACAAGCTACGCAATTCGCACTCAGAATCGCAGATGAATCGCATGAGATAGTGAACGTGAGATTGCGTAGCTTGTCAGTGAACTACGGCTCTGTGTATTAACTTCCGCTCCATTTGAAAACAGCTAATGGAGATTTACAGCTAATCACAGAACCGTCTTTACTGATGAGATGCGCATGACTATCGCATGCAAAATATCATGCTAATATATAATGAAGTTAAATATAAGTTTTTCAGATCTTCACTGCAATAGCTAATACATACAACTCAGTTTATGTAGTGTGATCACTTACAGTGCAAAAAATAGTTTTTCGTTGATCCCTGAGATACAGGACACAATGCCTAGTACCAAGATGATTCCTCCCATCCAAACATGAATTGGCTTTACAAGAGCACGTGCCGTCATTGGAGTGCAGGGTAAGAGAAACGCGGTAAAACCCAAGACCCACTAGAAAAAGGATAAAAAATAATGTATTTAATACGAACACTGCTGTCCAACATCTACATATGAAATATGTGACACTACATTCTCAGTATCCAAAATGTCTGTAAGAACAGTTTCTTTCAAATATTTTGGATACAAACAATGTAGTTTAACATATTCATATGTTGATGGTTCATTGTTTATCCACTATTAAACTTCTTATTTACAGAAACAACGGTACTAAACGATTTTCACCATGATACTCACCTGTGCAGTAAAAAGCGCAGTGGTACAAATCCCCACCCAGCTATGCAGGGAATAGAGGTTGGCTGTGTGGTTTGCATTGTGGTAGTCAAACACCGCACAAAGCCCGATAACAGACAGAATGAAAGAAAGGAGCAGAAGCCCAGCATGTAACAGCTTCCACGGGAGCTTATTGTGACCCCACGTCAGAGGAATACGGTACACTACAGCCGCTGTTAACAGAGGAAAAAAGACACGGATGACAACTGTAAGAAAGTCTGTTAAACTGAAAAAATAAATAAAATATGCGCCAAATAGTATAATACTTCAATGTATCATGCCAAACTTAAATCTAACAATAAAACAACTACACACTTTTTATAACATAATAATAATAATAATTTGTTACATTTATATAGCGCTTTTCTGGGTACTCAAAGCGCTTTACATAGAAGGGGGGAATCTCCTCAACCACCACCAATGTGCAGCATCCACCTGGATGATGCGACGGCAGCCATATTGTGCCAGAACGCCCACCACACACACAGAGGAGACAGAGTGATGAAGCCAATCAGTGTATGGGGATGATTAGGAGGCCATGATGGTCAGAGGCCTAATGGGGAAATTTGGCCAGGATGCCGGGGTTACACCCCTACTCTTTTTCGAAGGACATCCTGGGATTTTTATTGACCACAGAGAGTCAGGACGTCGGTTTAACATCTCATCCGAAGGAACATGTTACATGTTAACTTTGCAATGCAGTGTTATCATATTACAGCAACAATAACCTAATAAAAAAACCTTCCTACATGTACTGTGTTAGGCTAACCAGGACTTGCAATAGCACTTGCATGTTGTTACTCTTTTGTTGGTTTTGATTGCTTCTATAATGTCCTCATTTGTAAGTCGCTTTGGATAAAAGCGTCTGCTAAATGACTAAATAAATAAATAACATAAAACACAAGCCATAATAAAACTGAAATCAACCGTACCATTCCCATAAAGCACCACCATGCCAGTGACCATGAAGACTGGGTGCCAGTTGAACTGCTTGAATGAGCCGTCCCATGCAAATCCACCTCTATAGCTGTAATTCCAGTGAGCTACTAATGCCACACAGGTGATCCCCAACATCAGGCACAGCAGATAGGTTAGGTAAAATATTACAATTCCTCTCATCCTGTGAGTGCTGCAGAAACAATGCACATGAAAAGTTATTAAGCTTGAGAAATTAACTTTACCTAACACATGTATTAATTACAGAGGGGTTTACAAAGACATAAGGAACATTAATAGCCATTTTTTTAATATTGAACTTACCTTATAAAAATGTCTCAAAATCAAATAGTCCAGTGATTTTCAACTTGAATTTTAAACCGAACAACCGTTTTTAGAAGAGCAGCACATCCAAACGTACAGTACCTTTATCTGATGTCTTACAAATTTCAAATAGCCTCGTGACAGCGTTTTTTTTTTGTTGATCTCAGTTCCTCTTTCCATGATCCCCCATCATGATTTTCGATTTCATCTGCCAGCAGACCAGATGGCAAACAAACAATAGCAGAAATGAGGAACAGCAAAAAGGGACTAGCAACGATTAGGATGAACTGGACATTATGTCACTCAACACTACAAATACCGAACAAATAGAGAACTGTTCACATTACTTCCATGACGCAAGGAAACAATGTAACAAAAAATGTTCTAAACATAAGACCTGGTATTAATGCATATGCTTATGGAGTGCTTTATTGTTTCTAAAGTTTTGTAGTTTTACATTATTATTGTCGTTTGTATGTTAAATGTTTTTCTGTGACGTAACGCCAGTATGAGGACACTTAAAAACAGACGAATAACTCGTGCAAACTACTTCAATATTGCCTGTTAAAATATCAATATTGACTGTTAACATAAGATAATGTGATTTCACTTGATGTCAAGCTATAGAGAAAACCAATGTATACAAACTTTAGCGACGGGTGAAGTTTACGATGTTTTGGAGAAAAACAGTCCTGCTTGCCGACATGATCATTTCCTGTTTAACCGCAAGGCGGCATGGGAAGTGTAGTGAACAGAATAAAACAATGAAAGCTTGTGTTATTTATTAGTTATTGTTAGATTATATTTCGGTTAATTTTCGACAAAACTCCCAAATAAGTGACGACATACGTATAAAAAGACCCAAAAGTTATATTCTTTCCTCGTGAGATCTATCTTTAAACGGAAATTAAACTTTGCTGAGAGGTTAGTATCCAGTTGCATTGCCCTTTTCCCCCACTTGAGCTCAACCATTACATTGGCTAGGTAAGACAAATGTCTCGAAATGAGGAATTCTGTGTTATCACATGTTAAGGATTTTGCACACTACATCACCACAGTGCACAAAAGCCCACACGTATTTGCACCTGCATAATGCACAAAATGATCGAGTTTTAGAAGCGATAAAAGCCTTTTCAACCACTGCCAACATCCTTGAGCAAAATACACTAAACCTGTATTTATTTTAACAGGAGTTAGGATTGTCATTTAATATCATGTAGCCTATGTTCTTCTGGATTGCTGTGGTTTGCAACTTTTCAGAGAATTCTATTCTCTCTGTGGGTCATTCTACAGAAACGTCCACTTTTGGTATGGTAAGATGTCTTAAAATGTATTTCTTAACAATTAAACTTAGACCACATTTCCTTTTGACTTTATGAATACATATAAATGATAGCGTAATTGTTAATTTTTTGTGCAACTATTTTAAGGCCACATGTATAATTTTTTTTCACTAGTGTTATAGTCCAGGTGATATGTGAAAATAATAACTTACTTTTTCATAAAAGCATGAAACTGGGTACACTTGTATAGTTTGCGGCCCTAAACATTTTCAGAAATGAAGCCATTGCAAAAACACCTTATGGTTGCCATGGTGACCATTTTTCTTTCCGCCACAACCAAATTATGTATTTTGTGTCATATCTGCTGAACCAAACATGATAACACAGAAAAGGGGATTCTACCCCTATGTTTTGATGGTAAATTAATACAATGATTCCATATACAGCAACATAAACTGTTCAGGTGAAGAGTTAATGGTGAAATCAGCAATGTAAGAATGAAATAACATCTGAGCATCACAGTATCACTCACAGCATCTAAAAAAGTCCATATTATGGCTATTAATTTATTTATTTGATAATTAGCTAATATTGTATTCAATAATACATTAAAAGATTGTTTTACTATCAATTATTTTAGAGATAGCCTTATAAAAACAAATCATTTCAGGTAAGTGTATTTTTTCTTACCTCTCAGGCAGTGTTGTCAGGTAGGCGGTAGTATATTTCCAATACATTCTTGTTCTCTCTCAATAACGCTCTAAAATCACACGCAGACGGCAACACAATCAGGTGAACAGTTAAGGGTTAATTTAGTGACTTTATGAGAAGGATTACAATGAAATCTCAGAAGATGCAGAATAAAATTTCAGACATATTTAATGTAAACTTAATCTACAATCACTCTTTGGGGCCAGAGTTGTCTATTATGTTGTCCACAAGGGGGAAGCCAGAGTCCTGCATGCGGCGAGTACATGCAGGTGAATCGCTAATATTTGATGTAACGGCCCGGGTGGAATAATATTTATGTGTAGGGTGTGGTGCGGGTGCGGCCAGACAGTGACAAGCATGGGCAGGTTGCGGGTCCAATAATCAAGACAATTTGGACTTGGTTCCAGTACACGCTGAGCAATGTAGCAATCGTGCTGCCACTGATTGACAGCTATAGTGATTATATTAAAGGGAGCACTCTTTGCTTGCTTTCTGTATTTAATCTATTCACAATTTAAAAAAAAGTTTTACCTCGTGTAGGAGATTTAATGCAGGTGCGGTTCGGGTCCTAGTTTTTATGTCAATTGGGTCGGGCATAGGATTAAATTAGTGTTGCCGTCAGATGTCGGGTGTTCTGTTAATTTCTGCAAGTGTTGGATGATCATTTCACCAGCCAGGAAAGGTGAACGAAAATGCCTCTCTGGGATGTTACCACAAGGCATCATTTACCTACAGATTTCAGGCTTCTGGAGGGGATGTAGATTCGTAAGAGTGAGGAGGAAGTAGGAGGGTGCTCAGCCTGTGGCTGTTCTGTAACCACACATCAATGTCTTGAACTTGATGCGAGCCGCAACTGGTAGCCAGTGCGGGGAGATAAAGAGAGGTGTGAAGTGGGCCCATTTGGGCTCATGGAAGACCAGTCGTGCCACTGCATTCTGAAACGTTTGTCGATTTGTATGTGCATGATGGAAGTCCAGCTAGAAGAGTATTGCAATAGTCCAATCTAGAAATGACAAGGGCCTGGGCAAGAAGTTGTTCAGAATGCTCTGTTTGGAAGGACCTGATCCTCCTGATGTTGTGCAATGCAAACATGCATGATAGAGCTGTCTTTACAATATGTGACCCTGGCCTGGACCACAAAATCAGTCTTAAGTCGCAGGGGTATATTTGTAGCAATAGCCAAATATACATTGCAAGGGTCAAAATGTTTTTTTTTCTTTTATGAAGTTATTTTGTAAATTTCTTAACCTAAATATATCAAAACTTAATTTTTGATTAGTAATATACATTGCTAAGAACTTAATTTGGGCAACTTTAAAGGCAATTTCTCAATATTTAGATTTAACTAATATTTTTTTGTATCAATTATTAAGCTCAGATGAGCTTTATTTGTCACATACACAATTATACAGAGTATAACCAGCAGTGAAATGTGCTCTCTGCATTTAACCCATCCAAGTGCGCACACACTTGGAGCAGTGGGCAGCCAACATTGCAGCGCCCGGGGAGCAGTTGGGGGTTCGATGCCTTGCTCAAGGGTCTCACCTCAGTCGTGGACAACTCCTGCCGGAGCCGAGAGTCGAACCCACAACCTCGGGTTACAAGTCCGACACTCTATCCATTAGAGCCACGACTGCCCCCATTTGTTTGTACCCTCAGATTCCAAATGTTCAAACAGTCGTATCTCGGCCAAATATTCAATGGAAATATACATAAATGGAATAAACATCAATGGAAAGCTTATTTATTCAGCTTTCAGATGATGTATAAATCTCAATTTTTAAAAATTGACACTTAAGACTGGTTTTGTGGTCCAGGGTCACATATGGTCCTTGAAGGTCAGCTGGTCACCAATGAATAATTTTTGATGAACCTAGTAGGATGATGAAATCATGGTGTAGGGTCGTAGTGGGGAAAACGAGAAGCTCAGTCTTTGCTAGGTTTAACTGCAGGCGATGTTCCTTAACGTTTTTATGAAATATTATTTCTAAATTTTTTTCAGCACATGTAGTCAAAGTTACAGAAAAATTATGAAAATGCAAGAAATAAAGAGATTATTTTATTTATTTAATGTGACAGACAAAAAAACAATACAGTAACACAACACAAGCACAGTGACACAATGAATCAGCAGTGACATACATGAGACCTGAAATACTGATCTTCACTGGTGTTATCCATAAGGAAGGTAACACTAGTGACAGTAACACCAGTGACAATTTTCAAGAAAAATACATTTTACAAAATGTCTGCTGCAAGGTATCAAACCACATGCTGTTAATCATGATATACTCACTATTAATTCGATTAAACCAGGATTCCTCATTGTTTTCCCTGGAGGGCCAATCTGCTGCAGAGTTTAGCTCCAACCCTGATCAAACTCATACCTGTGATTTTCTAATGATCGTGAAGACTCTGATTAGCATGCTCAGGTGTGTTTGATTAGGGTTAGAGCTAAACTCTGCAGGAGTGGGCCAGATTTGAGGATGCCTGTTTTAAACCATTTGTATTATAGTTTTTTTTTTTTTTTTTTACAATTCCCCAACAGTAAATAGGAAATACCAGTGACATCAACAAAAAGCTTCATATGAAATCATGAGATAAATGAGAATATTTATCATAACTGAAAATAAACAGTGGATTAAACATGGGCCTTTTTTCCATAGATGTTTATAAAATAGGAAGGAGGAAGTCAATCATTATATATTTTATAACGTTTATTTTGCATTTTGTTTTTTTAATGCCATTTGCATCATATATTTGATGGTTATGAATAGACTTTTGTATTTTAAATGGTAGAAAATCCTGTTTTTGACCTCAAAATAAGGCACTTTCCCGCTGTACATGGCTGTGGGGACAAGCAGTTTTGTGGTATTCTATATAATTAATAAAAAAGGTGCATACTTGATGGCTCAGGAAGGTGTAATTGTCCAAATAACACATTGTTTCGTTTAAAAAAAAAATTGTAACCCTAATATGTATTTCAATTGTAATATTTCTGTAAAGTCTAGGGACAGAAAAGTGGACGTTTCTGTAGAATGACCCCTGTTCAGCTGACCTCTGGTGGCCAGCATCTGAAATGCAGTTCTTCTTCTTCTTCGTCTGGCGACTAACCTTTTAGGAGCATTATCGCCACCTACTGTATTTATATAAAATAAATTTACATAGGTGATGAGTCTGAAATTGGAGAAGGGGAAGGGCTAATCTACTGGGCACTCAGATCACATGCTCATGCTAGCGCTGCGTGTTCAGCTCCTCTAACACTCACAATTAGCTCTTCATGCCCCAGTTTAGGTAGAGTATGCCCATCCACACATATTGTAATCTAGATCCTAAACCGGAGTCATATATATATATATATATATATATATATATAGAGCATTGTATACCTGTCTATCCATTAAAACTTTTACTAAAATATCTTCATGTGTAATTCTTTCCTCTCCAAAGTGACTAAGTAATTCTTCTTACTATACCTTTTATGGAAGCACACTTAAAAAGCACATGATTACAAATAAGATACATTTTCAAATACTATATATACACACACATTTAAGATACACCACATAACTTAACATTTAAATGAAAACATTTTCATTTAAACGGTATGAGTATAAATTGATTCAACAGGACACTAGCCAAACTCCCATATATATATTATATATATGTATTTCATTTATGCAGTATGTTGAAGTAACAGTGTTTAAAACTAAAACTCAAAGATTTCAACCTAAATTTTGTGTAAAATTAAAATAGATAAATCTATTATCATAATCCTAAAAAAAGTATGCCTCACATAAAAATAAAAATTATTTAAAACTAAAACACAGTCTTAATCTACCTTATATCTTGACAGCCACACATTTTCTTTCCTATTTCTTCCCTGATAATGTATCCTCCCTACTGTCTGCGCGTAATACTATAACACCATTTCCCTCTGCCACGATTATCCCATCCAATTATCTATTTATTCATTAACTTTTTCTTTAAAATCGACTTTTCCTCCTTTTCCCCCATAGGCACTTTCACATCCACCTCCATCTTGCCTAGTGCTTTTTTTGCTAGTTTATCAGCAACTTCATTACCAGATGCCCCACATGTGCTGTTACCCAACAAAAATACACCTTTATTCCAGCCTCTTTCAATCTGTATAAAGATAGATACACTTCCATTCTGAAATGCAGTTTTTAGACACTCGTACTTTTAAGAAACATCTTTAAAGTAACAGAAGTGCGCTTTATATATAGAACGTTAACGTAAAATCAGAATCATTAAAGGAAAAACAAATATTCAAATTAATTGCTTTTATTAGTTCACAAAATAATCAATCATATGTAAACATCTTATTCAAGATCATTAAATGCATCACAATTTCTTACAAAACGAGAAATAATGCATTTAAACATGTAGTAACACTACACATTTGATAATATTAGGAGTCTTAAATATCTTTTTGTTCTCTCAAATGTAACTAACGTTTGTAAACAGCGGCATAGTATCTTATCTAAAAAAATGCACACGATTGGCCAACATAATAAATATTATGTCAGTGAAACACTTTACATTTTGGAATTGTTGGGAAATAATACTGCATGAGGTAAGCAATGCACAATATAAAAATCAAAAAATATCTCTGCCCACCGAGACACTAATGTGGTGACAATATTTGCATGCTTACAGTCACTCATCTTCATATTTAAAGTAACCATTAATAATTGCCTTTGCAATGATATTTTCTGCTGACAGCTTTTGGTCTAAATAGATTAATGCTTCAATAAGACTGTTGAAATCTGCCTTCAGTCCCTCCTTTTCCATCCAGATTTTTAACAGTTCGTAAACTCTGTCTTCCAGAAAAAGAGACTCTGCACTTTTGATTGAATTATCACTCAGTCCGATGAACCTGAAAAATCTGTTATGACACTGGACATCTACTTCTTCAAAGAAATCAAAGCTTTTCTTCAACGATTCTTCTCCTGAAAAGGTGAGACAGAGTGAAAACACTGCAGCACAACTCATCATTTTTTAGGATGTTAATTTAAGGAATAGTTCACCCAGAAATGAAAGGTCTCACCCTCAAGTTGTTCCAAACATGTATGAGTTTCTTTCTGCTACTGCATAAAGAAGATATTTTGAAGAATGTTGTTGGTAACCAAACAGTTGCCAGCCATTGACTTCTATAGTATTTTTTTAATAGTAGGCTACACTATTGAAGTCAATGACAACTGCTTGGTTACCAACATTCTTCAAAATATCTTCTTTTATGTTCAACAGAAGAAGGAAACTCATACAGGTTTGGAAAAAATTGAGGATGAGCAAATTACAGACTTCCTTTTTGGAGTGAAGTCTCCCTAAAAGCTAACATAAAACTATGCAAGGAAAAGGTATGGCCTTACCATTTAAAGGAACAAGTCTTCTTTTTGACTCTCTTTCCTAAAATATATGGAAGAATTTAACATCTTAAAGGCATGTGAGACAGTTACAACAGAGATTATTCCAGGTCGTATTAACTAGGAGAAATTATGTTAAACATTCAGTGCAATTTGATGATGTTTTTGACCAAGACGGCACTCAAAGACTGACAAACCAACAGAGCAAAGATTTTATATGTGAGGCTTATAACACGTTTCAATCAATTAAATGTAGTCTACCAAACTTGCCCTATCTATAGCAACCAATGTCTATGAACTCATATTAATACATATTATTATGAATTATGCATCAGGTGCATTGTTGAGAAAAATCCTAAAATCTTAGTATTGTATCCCTCATTCAGTTAAATATTTAAAACAGAGAACAAATAAGAATTGGGATCAGGAGATACATTCAGAATTTATAGTTTCTAAATCAAAATCAACACGTGGTGTATTATTTTATAAAGCAACACTTATTTTCCAAACCATAGTTTCTCACTAAAGTGCATCAGGAGTTACAAGAGACAAGAGACTAAGACAGAAACGATCACCAATATCTACAGGAGTTTGCCTCCTTTTTTGTGACACATGAACACAGCATGTACATTTCATGTTAAGAAAGCCTGAAAGTGAAAATACTTCAAAAATGTGAATGAAAGCAAGCTTTGTTATCTTTTCCCCACACATTACCCAAGGCGAAATATTTAGTTAGGCTAGGAGCAGAGAATTAGCTAAGAAGGTTATGATGGTAGAAATGGTTTAAGACAAAGAAAGCTGCAACTCTCACCAGAGTGTGAGGCTGCAGTGCAGTGGCAGAGCTTGGAGGCTGGTTAGTGTGGCAGAACTGGAGATCACTAGGCACAGCAGACACAGCCAGGCTAATTTGCGAAGAGTTGGCGGTGTTGGGGAGACTGTCCCCTAGTCCCCTGTCTTTCTCCGTCTCCGCTGAAGCAGGAATTTTGGTACCCACCACATAGTTTTGCTCAAGGAACGGCTGGAGCTGAGAGGAGTCATCCATCTTGGAGTTGTGGGCATTCTGGCTCTCCTCTTTCACCTCCTCACTGTCACCCTGCAGGACAAGAAAGATGTCTTCTGGGTGGTCACATGCACCGTGTACTTTCTGAAATGTACTAACTACATTTTGTTTACCTACCATACAGATCCTAACCATTTCCCTTGGACTTCTTGATGTTACTGTAATTGAAGAAGACTGTGTGATAAGCAATAAAGAAACAACTGAAATAAGAAAATAAATATTGGAAGAACTGAGGAAAGATTTCAGGATGTGTTTACCTGCTCTTTTAATTAGTTTTGACTTTTTCCAGTAGACGATACCCACAATGAATGCAAGCATTGCAATGAGTGCCACAACAACAATGAAAGTCACTGTAGGACAAATAGTATATAATCACTATGTGAAACACACTATGGAAGCAATGTCTTTATACATAACTCAAAATAAAATGTTGGGATTAATGTCTCTGTAAACAATTATAATATCCTTTACTTGTGCAAATAATACATTTGATCAGCTGTAATCATCTAGTACAGTATGTACACAGTTCATTTCATTGGACTATGGGGTAAGAAGGGTTTTCTACTACCTGAGTTAGAGCTGCCCAAAGAGCTTCTCTTTCTACAAACGGTGTTGGAAATGTCTGTACAGCTTTTTACAATCTCTTCATCCTCTCTGCATCTGGTTGTGACAAAAGAAATGATCTTAAGTTCACGCCAAAATGAAAAACTGGTCATCAACTACTCACCCTCATGTTGTTCCAAAGCTTTTACTTATCTTTGAAACACAAAGAAATATATGTTTAATGAAACCCGAGACATTTCTGTTCTTCCATTAAAGTCTTTTACATTTAAAAAACTTCCTAGACATCATAAAAGAAATCCATGTGAATCAGTCTGTTCAATTCTATTTAATTCTGAAGAGACGTGTTTGCTTTATTTGATGAACAGATTGAACCTTTATTCACAGTAAAACACTATTATTGATAAACACTAGGGATGTAACGATTCACTCAACTCACGAGTCAATTTATGATTTTGATTTCATGATTTGATTCGATTCACGATTTTATTTGAACAAAATGAGATTTAAGACAAATTATAAATTAAATGTATCCTTTTATTATTGCTTGGAAAAAATGCTGCACGTTTCTTTGTGAAATTGAAATATAACACTATAATAATATACTAATATAGCACTTTATTGCATATTATTGCTCTTTTGTTGGTTTTGATCGCTTCTATTGGCCTCATTTGTAAGTTGCTTTGGATAAAGCCTCTGCTAAATAACACATTTTAAATATAATGTAAAATGTAAATAACAAAACTAAATTGAAATTTTAAAACAAGCCCCAAATCAAATAAATAACTAACTTAACACAAATAAAAGAAGTCTCTTCATATAAACAAAATAAGGCTTTGTCTGCGCTCTTAGATTTAAAATTAGAGGTAGCCACTCTTTTAATTTAAAATTAGAGGTAGCCACTGCATTTTAATCATGCAATCTAAATTTAAAAAAAAAACACATTATATTGTAAATTTCGAAATTTGAAGCAAAAACAGAATGAATTTATTCAGCAACATGAGCATTTGAAAAACTATACATAAACAAATTGTATAATTTCAAAATTTGCATGAAACAAATGTCGAGCTGAATGAGACGCATATTCCTCTCTGCCACAGGTGGCACTTTAGGCTCAGCAGGGGCACTTTCGTTCCTTGGTTTCTGCTTCAAACACACATGCTCAGTCTACCAGCTGCTCTGCTCGTGCTCATCAGTTCTCTTTTCACAGCAGTTCAGTCAATGTACTATTGGAATATTGGTTTATTTCGACTCGGAGGGAGTGTCAGGCACGTTTATAAACTGAATAATGTAAGTCATTTGTGGATTAGTGCGTATTGGAGACGAGAACGGTTTCAAACGATTCAGTTTGATTTGGTGAACTGGTTCGACCGGTTCACTAAGAAGATCCGGTTAAATCGAACGATTCGTTCACGAACCGGACATCACTAGAACAAGCAGCGCTGCCCTTGTGACCTTTAATATGCATTATACAGAGGCAAGATGAAAATAAAAAATACCATCTATACTTTTCTAAAGACACTAAGTTCCCCTCAGACATACATTCATATAAACTCTTACCCCTAATTGAATCGCGATTCGTTTAGTATCTCAACTGATTTTAATGTCGCATGTTTGAATCGATTTTCAAAAAGGCCCACGGTTAATCGTTACATCCCTAATAAACACATACATAAGTAGAGCACATCAAATATGGCAGAAACTCAAATACATTTTCAAGCACATTTTCAATTTTTTGGTGAACTATCCCTTTAACATTCACTTGTGATCCAGCTTGATTAACATGACACTTTTTTGAGTGTTAATGAAATGGTACATTTAGAACATACCTACTGCATTTCTTGCACACCTCACATGCTTGGTCAGGTAAACAAAACGACCCCTGCTTGCACTTGCACTGAGTGTTCTGGATACTTGTGCATTTCTCTGGGGTTTCCTGATCTGCAGAAGTAATGAAAGTGCACAAATAGCATGCAATTTAGAATTAAATATGTCTAATAGAAGTCGAACATTGTGTGAACACAATATTGATTTGGCTTGCATAACCTTAGAGGTTTTCTGTTACAAGAATTTGCACAAAACAAAGACTTGACAGTATGGGACAATATTAAACGTTCCAAAATGACATAATTACCTATACGGCACTTGGTGCATAATAAACACTTCTGCAGTCCATTGTCATGCTCGGTGTATCTGTCAAACTCGCATGGCTCACACACTCCTTTTTCTGAAGGAGTAAGACAGGCCTTTTTCACATATGTTCCTGCAAAAGATGAGATAGTGGAATGTGAATACACATACAAGAAAACATTGTCTAATCAGAATAAAAGGATTTAAACAAATGATCCTTCACCAGCAGGGCAGTTCAGGCAGCAGATGTTATCATGTTCATACTCCATGCCCTCTCTGCAGGAAACATCCCGGCTTGATCTAATCTTGATGGATCCTTGAGCCCGGGCCAGATCCAATTGACTTTTAGCAGCATGTAGTAACAACAAAATCTACACACAGAAGAAACATTTAAAAAAGATGATACATGCAACACATAGTTTCAATATAGACTGGCTTTCTGGTCAATACTCTGAAACCTGGATCTTATACTGACACTATTGGTGTACAACCCGAATTCCGGGAAATGTTGGGATGTTTTTATATTAGAATAAAATTAAATCTAGAAGACTTTCAAATCACACGAGCCAATATTTTAGTCACAATAGAACATAGGGAACAAAACAAATGTTTAAACGGATACATGTTATACTTATCCACTAAATGAGCTCATTTCAAATTTGATGCCTAGCTGCTACAGGTCTCAAAAAAGTACGGTAAAGCAGGACATTTCGAAAAGATTCAGCTGGGAGAACATCTAGCAACTAATTTAGTTCAACTGATCAGCTGGGAGATCAACACTAATTATATGTATTGACATAGGTCTGTAAAATGATAGCTTAAAAGCGAAATGAGAGAGGCAGAGTGTCTCAGAAGTAAAGATGGACAGAGGCTCTCCAATCTGTGGAAGAGTGTGTAAAAAGATTTTGGAATACTTTAAAAACAACGTTCGTCAATGTCAAATTGCAAAGGCTTTGCAAATCTCATCATCTACAGTGCATAACATCATCAAAATATTCAAAGAAACTGGATAAATCTCTGTGCGCAAGGGACAAGCGCACCAAAACTGCAAATATTTTTTTCGCACCAGTCCAACAAATCTTTTCAATTTCGCAAAGCGAAAACAAAGGGCGTCCAATAAGATTTGAGCTAGGACCACATGAACGGACCAGGTGCTGTTTCACAAAAGGGTGAGAATGGTGGCGCTGTTTTGAAAACCAGTGTAAACAAACACCGAAGAAGAATTTCCAGGATAAGAGAAGAGAGTGGATGCCAAATTCTTGTTATCGCTGGTATTTGAGAACAGATTCTATTCTTTATACAGAATAACACTTCTATTAATTCTCCACTGAATTCCGTGATCTGTAGAGCACCGTCCGTTTTCTTCCACGTGCACGAGTGTTGAGTCAGAGCACGTTCACTCTAGAACTTTAGTTTAAAAACAAAAATAAAACATCGTGACATTTTTTTCTACACATGAAATATGAAAGCAAATAAACATGATTATGACAATATATTTTCTGTATGTGTTTTGTATGCAGCTCATGGTATTTGTATAGCAATAAAGGATGTTTATGACAAAAATTAGCAGTGTAGCATTATTAAACATACAATGTGTCTGCTTATTATAGAAAAAAATCAACTATAGATCAAAATCGGAAGTTATTACAAGCAGTCGATGATGGTTTAAAGTGGGTAAGCAAATACATTAATAATTACACCGCAAGGGAAGGAGGGATATATTTTGTGTATATGTTGTTAATTTGTTGTTCAAAATTGTTGTAATAAAAAAAAAATAATAATATAAATACTATATTTTCAACTGTAGCTTGATGCTAATTGTACTTCTAATTATATTTTAGGATGCAACTCAACCTATTTGTGTAAGCACTATAGATATTGTGTAGCGGACGATGTGAAATCCATATACATCCATATAACAGATCGGAGGAAAAATGCATTGTTGGTCGGCGCCACCCAGTGTGCAGGCGTGAGTTAGCAGAAGACGAAAAATCGTTTCGCGTACGGTGTGAAAGCACCGTTCGTCGGCAATTCACCTCGCTTTTTTGCATTGCCCTCACTGAGGAAAGGCCTTCCTCCGGGCAAAAGAGGAGGGAGACCTTCCAGCGTGTTATCAAAAGCCAGCATCTCTGATGGTATGGGGGTGCACAAGTGCATGCGGTATGGGCAGCTTGCATGTTTGGGAAGGCACTATGATGAATACTGAAAGGTATATAACGTTTTTAGAGCAATCTAAGCTCCCCTCCAGACAACGTCTATTTCAGGGAAGACCTGACAGTAGCAGGCATACAATTTGAAATTAGCTCATTTTGTGCATGAAATTGTAATATTTCTCAATTTAAACATTTGTTATGTTATCTATGTTCTATTGTGAATAAAACATTGGCTCGTGTAATTTGAAAATCTTTTAGTTTTCATTTTATTAAAATGTAAAAAACGTTTAAACATTCGAGTTGTAACTTTAAATTACGTCTCTGGCATAAGTTTGTTTATGTTTGTTAGAAACTAAAGACTTTCAGGTTCCTATCGGTCTAGAGTTTAATGTTTTGCTTTTGTTTTAAGACGTTTTCACATACAGTACCTTATAAAGATGTTTTGGAAATTATCTTCAGTATTTAAGTACTTCAGTATTTAAGTAAATTCAGACAATGAACTGCCTATTTAGGTAAATATTATTTTATAGCCATTTAATGTCAAAACACATAATTGTCCAAATCTTATTTAATTTATAATTACATTTATATCATTTTGTTAAATAAAACTATTGTCATTCTATGTTTTTTATTTATTTTATCGACAATGATCTGTATAGTGCCAAATTAAGTCATTTATCGCCATCGACTAAGTCCAAACACGTCTCAATTTTAACGCGTCATGAAGCAAACTAAACTTTTAAACTTTCTCTACACCGACATTCACGGAAATAAACTGTATAAGACAAATTAAATAAATATTGGATTCACTTACCAAGACAATTATGTATCTCATAGTAGTCAAATCATTGTGTCACTTTCTCCGGATAAACAGAAAAACACTCGTCTCATCCTACTGATAGCGCACCTCTGTGTATTTAGCTGTTTAAAACTTCCGGTTTTATGGAATCGAGCGCTTCTTTAAACCAGAACAAACCGCAGGCAAAGTTACTGCACGAATCCTACTATGGTCCGAGGCCTAGCATATGAGTATTTATTCGTTTCTGGTGACGTAGTATTTATAAGTTTCATAGCGTCCAGTAACGTGACCTAATTAATATTCATGAAGCCTTCGCTATAGTGAGATTCATAAATTCGCAAAACAACCTGGTTGGCATCTGAATCGCCTAAGCTCCACTTTGTGTCGAATAGCTATTTAAAATATTTCTATATTTTCTTTTATGAGGTAATTCGGGCTATATAATCTTTCGCCGTGTAAACTTTGGTGTCAGTCAAATTACCCAGTGCGAGTGAATCTCCAACAAACACGCATCTGGATTCTTGATGCCTCACGTGCGCGTGCACTCTGAACGCACACACAATCGTAATCATTATTATCAATTTCCGAAACGCAAAGGCATTTCTGTCAGTTTGGCGCTATCTAGCAGACAGTTGACTGTGACAGTGCGATACTGACTGCTGAGGGACACTGGGACAGTGTAAAACAGGAAACTGGCTGATACTCCAGTAATGCGCGCGGAAGAAGGTGGGACTCATGTTTGTTTATTCACTTACCAAGTCTTTGGGGAATTTCATACTGCTGCTTCAGAACGCAGACAAAGGTCAACTCCTTTGACTTCCAGCAAATACGCTCCACCACGTGATCCATTCATTAGCTATATTAGATTACACTGATCTTCAACAGAGGTTTAATTGTTTGTTTTCTATGCAAACTAAAATATTGTATGGTCTGTTGTAAGGCATTACTGTGGCTCATTGAAAGCATCTTTCTCTCGTTCTTTGTTTTTAATACATCTAGTCACTGCATCGTTTTGTTGCTTCCTGTCAGCTGAATTAGTTTAATTTCCCCATCTTTTTTCAGCTAGTGATGCCAGACAGCCAATAATGTCTACATTTACTGACAAAAGCACTTTTCTATAATGTAATTTCCTGACAAGGCTATAACTATACAGCATATTACAATATCTGGTTGTAGGCTATAATCTTTGAATTTATTAAGATGCATTTTTGATTCAGATTTCTGAATGTTGCTCTAAGAACTGACTGAGCATTAATGACAAACAAACACTTTGGTTACTATGGTTATGAAGACTGAATTTTTAGTCACTCCTGTGTCCTTTGATAAGAAAGTTGTGAAGGAGGAGGGGCTGTTTGAGATAAGACCAACTGTGGACTTTGCATCAGCCGTTTATGATCCTTAAATAAATTACTGAGACTTTTAAGCACTGCTGAAATGTTCCTTTTATCGTTAAATGTGTATCAAATTATCGGCTACAGTTTTGTGAGTTTTGTTTTCTTCTCACACGCAGAAGTGGATGTGTTAATGACATTGTTGTTGTTAGCATACATCAGGATATTAGTTTAATTTGTAAGAACTACATTTATAACAAAGCAAATAAAATAAATAAATAAATTGTAGACATTCTGTGCCATTTTTGTAAGGCACAGAAAACGTCAGGCATGCAGTGTGTACCTGTCCCATAAGAGTGGCTGCCTGACACTAAATGAAAATAAAGAAAACCATCAGCACTTGGAAATAAAATAAAGCCATGAGGCATGTTTGCTAGAGCTGCAGCTCTCTTCAGCTGTGCATTTAATTTCCAAAAGACTGCATATCCATCAGCAAACTCTACTGTACAGAAGAACATCCAAAATGTTCATAATCATAGATACAGTATACCACAAAGCTGGCCTGGCAATACCAAACAAGTATATTTAGCACTAGAAAAGCTCTTGACCCCTGCATATCAGTGTAATATAGTGTGTTTTTTAAAACTGATATCTTACAGTACATTTGCATGATTCAGAACCATCTTAACCTGTACAACATTCACCATTTACAGAAGTTATACAAGGCACAAGAATCATAATTTGAAGCAAAGGCCTAAATATAACATGAATGTGGGACGGATAAACATTGTTAACTTGACCTTTCAAAGGCTTGAACATAGCACTATAAATGCAATCCACGATAATAGGGCAAAATCTTAAGTTTGGTTTGTAGCCATTTCTAATTATGTTTGTTTGTCCCCCCCCCCTAGAATTTAACATCATGTTCCAATATTTGGACATAAATGTGAACATTAATAAAATTGAATAAGCACCAAAGTGATTTTCTTTAAAATTCATTAACATGACAACACGATTACATGTTTGAATACAATTTTAGAGGAGTGACAGCAAATTTTCTTAAAAAAATGGAAATAAAGGAAATAACAAAAAAAAGTATGTTTGGGCAATTGAATATTTGTGGAGAATTACAGTAATAAACACGTCAAACAGGTTGCTGTTCTCAGTGCTTCTCAACATAAAGTGATCAGTTAAATCCCTCGTCAAACTGTATTAAAATACAAAAATGAAATATTTCTATAAAAAGAATATCCGGAGTAAGAGATAAAGCTTAACATTTTCAACCATTGGCAAGCATTGTAGTGGCCAGAACACTGAAAACCAACTAAAACGAGGCATTTCTGTTTGAGAGCGAAGGTTAATGAAGTAGATGACTTGGAAAAGGCTGACATAACTTTTTTCCTGCACTTCTGACAGCATTTTTTTCCACACAGCTCTTTTCCTTTTATCAGACCTTAATTATAACTCTCACTGCTCACCGGTCCATGTTCCCCTATTGTGTTTCCCATCGCACGGTGGAATTTGGTCAGAGGAGATAAGAGAGGCTTCATTTCACAGAGGTCTCTTGAGCTCTTCCTTTTCAGATGCATTTCAAAAGAAAGCTATAAATGTTAACAAAAGGGATGTGCTGCCATTTGCATGGCTTAAGCAAACGCTGCTTCTGGTCAATATTAGTCTCAGGGCTAATGCTCTAAAGGCATGATCCCATCCTGCTGTCCGCCCTGATGACTCAAACACACTTACTAGAACAGAGTAATGCATTTGAGCGAGCGGGTTATGCTTTGAGGTTTTTTAAGAGAAATAAAAACGTAATGTATTTTTACCCCCTATGCGTAAATGAGGTTCTTTTCTAACGCTGAATACAACGTTATAATCTTTATATTACCATATCTTATTCAGCATTATTCTTCAACCGATTCCATTAAGACGGCAAAATGACAATAAAACAACAGTGGAGATAAAAGAACATCGTGAGCCACGGTCACAATGTGATGAGCAAAAAGAGTGTATTTCCCTCTCTTCCCTTCTCTAAACATCACATTGTGCAAACAAAGCACACGTCAGTAGTAACATGCAGAAGAGATATAAATACTTCGCAACTCTGGAACACTAGTGAAAAAATATGAAACGATATAGTTCAGCCAAACATAAAAAAGTTCTGCAGACAAAACAAGATATTTTGACAGTTTCTGTTTCCATTATAATTTTTAATAGACATAGAAAAACTGAAACTTTTTGAATACCTACATTTTTCAGAATATCTTCTTTTGTGTTCAAAAGAAAAATGTCATACAGACATTTTTAGGTGGACTATACCTGTAATTATGATGCTGACACAAGGAAATGCTCAAGAGCATCCCAGTCCGACCGCCATTAAAATTCCACACAATTATAATAATACAAATCATAAACAACAAGGTTGTTGCTAAGGCGGGATTTTATGAAAGTTGTGATGGCTTGGCACTTTGAGAAAAGCATTTTGAAGCCGTTGAATCTGTGCCAAATTCATACTTACTTTGCACATGTACAGATATGTGAAACCAACTGATTGGTCGCATCTTGTCTGAGTCTTCTGTCAGACTGGATATAGCCTAAGCTAGCTTCACTTGGACTCTAAATTGAAGATGCTGGGGAACTGCATCTGGTGGAGTACATGTAGTCTTCAGTATTCCTTCAAAACGTAAAGTCTGTTTCTTTGTCATCTGGACTCTGAAGCAGACTTTTACAGTGGATCTTTCCAATCTCCTCCAAAGCACTTGCAAGGGAGTCAAGATCTCCACTGTCCTGATGCCTGGCCTCCCAGAGACTGAGAATGACAGCAGAGGGACTCTTCTGCTTGGTAAAGTAGGACAGGTTCCTGTGCCAAAAGGAAATGCAGGTTTCACAAGAGAAGGTGATATTTGAGTTCATAGCAAGAGCGTATTATATGTCAACCTTTTATTCCATAGACAATGTTTGCAAGCACATCTAGATAACCTTTTATTATATGTGCATTATAGCCTGACTCTGACTATCCTTATGTAAACATTCTCTTGTTTTACAGCTGAAATGAATAAATTACGTGTGCTGTTACTTGTAATGTGCCAGTAGATGGCAGTGTTGTAATATAATTCCAAAGTCAAATAGTCATGTGACATAGGTTCAAGAAAAGGTAACAAAATGTTTGCTTTCTGAATAAATATAAATTGCCATTTATTTCAAATGGCACAAATTACAGAGCTACAATACCAATTCATATCTTCATAACTGTGATACGCAAATGTATTTGTAGGAATGAAAAACCTATCTTCAATTGTATCAGTTCTCTTTTAATTTGCATAGTTTCTTTTTGTAGAGTTACTTGGATGCAACTCTTGTTAAAATAAAAAAATATAATATAATAAAAACTAAATAAAAAACAGTATAATAAATCAGTATAAACTATCAATGTGCCATACAATGGCTTCATAGATAAAGGAAAGGTGGTGGCTCTTATATCTCAAATCTGTAGTGGTTCTTTAACTTCTAACCTTTGTAGGAACTGAATTCAATAAAGATGAAAAGCCTGACGAGTATGAGTTCTGAGTGAAATGATCGGGGCAAAGTGGAGTGTAGTCTCAGCTTATTATTCAAGGGCATTGTTAAAGTAAGCACTGCTGCAATAAGTTTCAATCAGTCCCGTTGCCTTGGCTACATCTCTCTCCGGTGCTCACCTCTGAATGTGGAGTTTCTGAGCTAAGAGCTGCCAGTCCTTGCCCTTGGCGTTGGCAGTATCGAAGGTGGTGCATATCCGCTGACGTATGGACAGGGGGATTTTGAAGGCTTTGGCCCCCGTCTGTGAAGTCACTGTGCAATCTGCCTGCATAAAAAATGGGACCGTCTCTTTCTCACTCTGAAAGAAAAAAAAACATGGTTTTGTCAAAAAACACTTATGGTTTATTTTACCCATGTACTAAAAAACATAGGGTCAGAATTAATAAACAGGGCAAATTAACGTGAGACCGCAATCCTATAAAAGTGCTGATGGGAGGGGAAAGTTCTGCGGTTGATCTGCTGACAATTAACAAATTAAAGACCACAGACCCAGCCGGATCATTTCCATAATGACCAACGAAAACTTCCAAGAGCGGTGCAAATGAGCAATTATTGCAGCCATGGCAAGTGCAAAATGAGTTGAGACAATTTAATTTGCAGTACATTTAATAATTGCAGTAAATTGACTAATGAAAACCTTAGTATATCACACTGCATGACTGCATAAATACTCTCCTCCCATATATTTTGCATCTAAAAGGGAACCTCCTACAAATGCATATGCAAGAAGGTCAGCTGAAAAAATAACTGTCCACACCTTTTCATCACCAATTGTTCATTGCACGTCTTTAGTAAAAACTGACAGTAGTTTAGGATGTACTCATGCACTATATTTCAAGCTTTGAGTGAATATGAACAGAATTTTAAGTCATTATTCACATTACTGTTTTAACTCTACTGTGATTCTGAATCCAAATAGACACCATCTCAAGCATTGATGCCATAGAAGGATTTCTTGCTCCCCAAATAACTTTTCAGTGAGCAGTTCTTAGCATGAAGAACATTTCAATAAACTAAAGAAACTTTTTTTCCACTTTAAGAACCTTCTGCACAATGGAAAGTTTCCCTGGATATTAAATGTTCCTCAAGGAACCATAGATGCTACTAAAGAACCTTTATTTTTAAGAGTATATGGTACAGGCTAGATATCAATAGCAGCATATTTGATATGAGAGCTGCACTGAAATCATTACATAATTTGTTCATGGAGCTCCTTTTTAGAGCTTGACAGTCTGGCACTAAAAACTGTCCTTGTTTGAAAGATGTCAAGACTCCGAAATTCTCTTTTCGTTCCACAAAAAAAAAAAGTGAAGCTGAGACACAGACAGACAGAGATGTTATTAAACCCAGTGAAATTATCACTCCTACTTCTCCCACGGAGGTGTAGACCTGCAGGATCTGCTCGTGACCTTTGACCTGGCGCACACTGATCTTGCAGGAGAGCTGTGTGGCTGAGGCGCTATGTCTCTGCAGTGAGAAGGCACAGTGCACAGGCTGCTGGTTACTATACCACACTTGGGTGAAGGAGAATTCCTGCAGCGGGATGAGGACACCAGAAATAAAGAGAAGAAGAGAGAGAGAGATCAGAGAGCTGAGTCAGGGAAAGCGCCTGATCCATGAAAAATGTGGAAGCATGCGTGTTAAGAAACTCGTCTTTGAGACCATCAGTACAAAAGAGACACACACTTTAATCCCTGTTAATTCCGATGATAGGGGTCAGAGCTGGGGTATACAACACACCGTATCTGGGAGCAGGGCAGCAGAAGGGAAAGCAATTGCCTTTGATGTATAATTAATTTCTGTGAAGCGCATGTCTGCAGGGAGTGTCCTTGACCTCTCCCGCACCGTTTCTCTAGCCCTGCATATTGAAATGACCTGCGAGATGCTCCATGTCAACAGTAATAGGAACCCTGAGCAGAAGAGATTCTCGATGGGACAGCAGATGCCTTAATGCCGGGATTAATTTCTCCCTCGAGTAGACATTCAAAAGCATGTTCACTCTGTATCTACACAATAGCTAGGACAGTGTCGGTCTTCAAAAGTTGAAACTTGTAGTTCTGTATGAACGTAAGCTAAAACGTTCTCTATGCTTCCTATAAGAGATTTACACATGCAGACTAGATTTTATTATTACTGTTTTTACATTTATGGGCTTTTTGCTCTGACCATAAAAGCACAGAATATTCAGGAAAGCGACTTTAACAATTTCAGTGTTGTACAGTACAAAATTCTAAAGACGTTAAAACAAGACACAATTACTTTGCAAAATTGAAGCAAAATTGCATAAAACATTAAGACTTGTTTTCAAAGAATTGTTTATTTGTTCTTACCTCATTTGCTAATTGTTTTTTATTAAATAATATAAATCAATTAAAACAAGTCAAATCAAGATGGCAGCTTCATGCTTAAAAAAATAAATATTTAATAAAATTTGTTCTCTAAAAACAAGTTTTAATATCTTTCTAAATAACAGGAAAAACAGAACTAAAATCTTGATAACATAAACTCACCTCATATTATATATACTCTACAAAAATATGGGGTTATTTTTTCCTTGAGGCAAATGCTGCGTGCAACAGCAGTTGGGTCATTTCATTGGGTTATTTTATTGTTTTTACCCAGGTGCTGGATAGTTTTTATGTAACTAAGTTGCTATGTAACCCAGTGTTGGATAGCCAAACTGGTCAAAACCAGACACATTTCAGTGGTCATTGCACTGTGTTCCTGAGAGGAATCTTCTCAAATGAAATTAAGGTTTATATTATATTGTTTTCCTATCAAACTAGTCCTGTAGAAACAGGAAAATGCATTTAGTTTCACATTAGGCTTTTTTTGTTTTCATTTGTATTGCAGCTAATGTCAGCTTGGAAAATGCAGCATACACTGGATCTACAAAGTGCCAACAAATGAAAGCTTCACCTCCTGCCAAAAAAATGGTGCAACCATGGCTGAAGTTGATCTAGTACGCTATTCGTTTGACATACTGAAAACTAATTAACCATCCCTGTCCATAACAGAGAACAGATCACATTAATATTATTTGAAATGAAAAGCCTTCAGTATCATGTTGAATAAAGGTCTTTCCACGCTGAGTCCGAAATTTACGTCCCAAAATTCGGATCAGGTTCGATTTTCTGCATTTTCGCATCCGTAGCATTCATTTTAATAGGAAAGGATGAAGAATACGAAATATGCTACTAATGCTAGCAAGTTACCTGACAGGTGGTAAAGGGTTTGATGTTCCACAGAAACTGAGGGATATCCTGGATGGACACCTGGAGACTGAGGCAGTTTCCTTTGAAGAACAGCACCGTGGGCTCCTCCAGAAGCTGACCTCCTCTACTGGTTTCAGCAGTAACCACTCTCTGTAAAAATAGAAGTACAGGAAAAACAGAGTGAGAAAACTGGGGACAAACATAGGGAAGGGCAGAAAGTGGTACATAAATAAAATGTGGGTAGATTGGACAAACATAACCAAGAACCACTGTATTGCAGCTACTCCACTTAGGAGATGCTCAGAAGAGAAATTACGGCAATGGCTAAAAAGGCTAAAACACTAAGCCAATTTAAAGGGTAACATCTTGTCAATCCATTGTAGTTAATATTCAATACAACAAATATTATCTTAACTTCATCTTGAGTATCTAAAAAAGTTACAGTGTTTGGAAAGAACAAAAGCATTTCAGCTAATAAACATTCAGAAATATATAAAAAAGAGCTTTCAAACAAAGTGCTGGTTAAAGCTTTGAAAAGAAAATTGATTTTAAATTGATTACTGGCTTCTTTGATTTCAAGCGTGGCAGTGTTCATCTGTCAAAACTGCTTTGTGTTTCACTGCATTGCAAAGATGAGTGTTCTCTTTGTGTGCGTGTGTGTGTGTGTGTGTGTGTGTGTGTGTGTGTGTGTGTGTGTGTGTGTGTGTGTGTGTGTGTGTGTGTGTGTGTGTGTGTGTGTGTGTGTGTGTGTGTGTGTGTGTGTGTGTGAGAGAGCACATAGGAGTCTGAGCACTCATGCAAGACAACAGTAATTGGCTTTAACTTTTGTATCCTCTGCTTGTGTGTTTGAAAAAAGCACTGGACAAAGCAGACATTTTGATCACAATTAAACCATCATAATTCTAAACCCACTCTTTCTCTACTGGTCTCAGACTTTTGGACTTACTGCAAATGCAGTCTAGCATATGAACCTCTTGCAATGTACCACAGATTTACATGAAAATACTAAGATGTAGGAAGTTCTTCTAGATATTTAAACACAGAATGCTCCAGTGCCTGTCAACTTTTTCAGCAGCCTATTTTTACCAAAGGGATTTTTAAAAAGTATTTTAGAGTTACAAGCTCTGAACCAAACTACTAGGCTATAAGGTAATTAACAACTTAGAAACTTTTATTTAAAGCAAAAAAGTATTTTAAATGATCTTGGTTGGACTGAGGATGAGTTTATTCTCATCAAATCTTTATTTTAGGGTGAACTACAATCTCAAGAAGCACTGTCAATGACATCCGAATTAAAAACGACGGAACACTATATAAAACTAGAATCTTGGGTTAATATGGATTTTTTCACTAAGAAATCAGTCATTAAACATGATTGATAAAATTAAATATTGTGTTAAAATTAAATATGTGGCCTGATTGCTTTAACAAAAGCCTATATCAATGATTACCTTGTAGCTCACAGTAAGTTATCATTAAAAATAAATGAATGGGATTTTTACTAATTGTGTAATGTGATTACGACCACATGTTCACTGTCCTGCTGTCACCTGAAAGGCATGCGGTGTGTCATCTACACAGTGCACTCGCAGGCTGTAGTCCACGGAGGAGGCCTCCATGCTGCCGAACACAGCAATCCTTAGTCTCTTTATGGCAGCATCGGTGATGGGTTCCCCCACTAGTGCGTAACAGCCCGGCCGATCCAGCAACAAGTGACAGCTATGCGAGTCCATCAGGCAATAGCAGGAGGTTGATTCATCGTCTACTGACATTATTTCCTGTGAACCAAGAAAGAGATGATCAAATCATGGTAAGGTGACTCATTCAAAAATTTATTTTTTATATACTTTCTAATGAATACTTGAATTCTTTGCATGAAATACTTGTATGAAATGGTATATATAGTTCACAAGACATGAATGAACTTTAAAGAGATAAGTTAAGTTATTATTAAATATTAAAATAATTTTTTTGTTTTCCATTCTCTCACCTTCATGCATTCTAAACCTGTATAATTATGAGAAATATCACAGAATTGTATTTTATTTTTGGTCCATACAATGCAAGTCAATGGTTACCATCTTCAAACACACAAAAAAAAAGATTTTAAAATAACTTGAGGATAAGTAAATGATGAAATAATTTTAATTTCTGAGTGAAATATCCCTTTAAAAGGTTAGTTTAATTTTCTAATTTTAAAGTTCTAATTTTCATGTTTGGGTGAACTAACACTTTAAGGAGATTTTATGTCCTCTTTTTTAAGCTTGAAGCTAATGGTAATTGCATTGAGAAGAACCACCAGCACATTATTTAAAATATACCCTTTTTGTTCCATAGAGGGGGGAAATCATCCAGGTGAACTATCCCTTTAACTGAACAGCCTTTCTCTTTCTGTCATAATAAACCCGTAGGAAACATTAGCAATTGAAGTAAATTAACCTTATCAGTTCTTTATCAGCTAATAAGATTATCAGAAGCTGCATGTGCTAAAGAGCTGTCTACAATGTCTAATTCTAACCTAGGAAATGAGACTATGATATATAATGGTACACATTATTTTTTTAATGATAATTTCACCAAGATGTAGGATGTAGTGAATTTGTTTTGGTGCCCCATGCTATGAAAAGTTCAAAGTGAAATGGTACTCCTAGTAAAACATCCCATAAATGTAACTTTAAATTCTAAGAGGTGTCTCATTGGTATGGAGGCCTTCAAAGAAACCATCTTCATACCGACTGACTTGCAGCTGCTGCAAGATTTTTTTTTCACCTCTCAGCTCAGCCCATATTTTTGCCAGTGATCAGTGGAAAAAAGCTAAATTCACTCCGCCACACTTGGAATCACTCACAAATCACGAATCAGCGAGGTCACTTCTGTATTTCTTTGACAAGGTTAGGCTAACATCAAGTCAAGCCCAGACATTCATACAATACAGGTTCTTTTCATTTTTCTGACAGACGACCATATATTTACGTGACTGCAGCTCTTCAAAGCAACGTAAATATCAAACAGAATGACCTCCTCAGAAAAAAAACTCTATTTGTAAACAGATAAAAAAAGTATGTGACGCACATGGAAGGGATAGAAATGTGTACTACTGTAGTCTTTCTCTGACAAGTCTGTGATTTAACCAGCAGTTTTTATGTAATTGCTTTAGCCAACACTGGAGCTGTCACTTGTTCAAATAAAACTGTTAAAAGCCAGGAAAAAACTCTTGACAGCAAATGCATTTTCGTGAAGACTGCTGGTTGTAATCTCAAGGATAAGTGCTGTGCTTCGGAACAATCTGAAATTCATCTAAATAATGACTCAGGCTGGTGGTCAGACACAGAAAGAAAGTTATTATCTAATCGCCTTCAATAACGCTAGCAGCTCACAATAAACAAACTCTGTGCCGCTACGGTAAACTTTTATTAATACATCAACTTTCAAACCGTGATGACAGTTTTAGGTTTTCGGAGGCTGACGCCAGAGTAAAACACATGGGACTAGGACGAATGTGAGTGATTGTAGTAGGGTCAGGAGGGAGGTCCCGTCCATGACTCCTGTCCTGATTGCCTCGTGTCAGCTCTTATTTCAGGTGGTCCTCTAGTACAGCCAGATCGATATATCCTGGGTCTGATGGGGCGTCTTGTCTTCATGCTCCTGCTGTTTGACTGGCATGAACTGTGTGTCTTCCAGCTATTACAGGCTGTAATTGTTTCTTCCTTGAGCACTTCAGTGCCGTAGCCTCCTCTGAAGAACTGATGTCCCTGGATCTCTTGTCAAGAGTGTACAAACGCCTAATCAACACATTTTTAAAACACGCACAGCCTCAAAGGCTGCCACAAGCTTTTACGGGATGTGGTTTACTGTATCACAAGACTTCAGAAATATATCTAAATGGCAGCATAAACGTTTAATTGTCAGGGGCTGGCAGTATAGCTGAGTAAAGCATTAAATCAATTTTTTGAAATGTTATGTTGACAAAGGTTGCCAGTGCATTGTACTATATTGGCCCATCACTAATCATTTATAATGTTTTCAATATGACATACTTATGAGTCACACTGAAAGAATTTCAAATGAATTTGCTGTAAAAAAAAAAAACCTGCAGAATTCATGTCTTTGTTCCTACCTCCCACTTGTTGTCCTTGGTTTGTCTCTTGAGTTTAATGTTCCAGTTTTCAGCGCTGACTTCAGCACAATGAGCTATCGTCATGGCAACAGGATAGGACAGGTTCAGCCCCGGAGGTCCGTACGTGATCTCTGGCCCTAACAGAATCTCACACCTTTCCTCTGATTGGGCACTAGCAGACAAAATGACAAATAAAAAATATAAATATGAATATACCATATATCACTGATAATTTCAAGAGAACCCACACCATTACCGTTACACTTGACTGTTTGAGCTACACTAGACCCTTTTGGCCAATAATTAAAAGTCATCAGATTTAGCTAAATCAACTAGGACAACAAAACACAATAAAAATATGTATTGACAGAAAACTATCTGTCCACGCAACCCTTGTTATTCTGCATAAGTAATAAAATGATGAAAACTGTCACGTCTGCAGTCTAGAGAATCATTACAAACATGACTCAGAGAACCTTGATTTAGGAGAAGCTACCGATACTCTGAGGGCACTGGAGTCGTTTAGCAGCTCTTGCATATTCATTAGTCATTGCTTATGATCTTCTGGCCATTATCTCTGCCTTCCATCTTTTCCTTGTGGTGGTAAACCATAACATACAATGCATTAATGAGAAAGAGTTAATGAAGGATTTGGCCTTTTATGCAAATTTAAAGGTTTAAAAAAAGGAAACTGAAAGGAAAGGGAAGCCTTTTGGTTGTCAACACTGCATAGTCTGTACATGAAAATGCATATATACATAATGTGGTCCTTTTGATTGAAATTTTATAGCAAACATTAGATAGACATCAACATAATAGACAAAACCGAGACAATTAAAAGCTGATTTAAAAATGCTTCAAGCAGGGCAGTGAACAATAGTTGTAAATTTAGCCATCATTGAGTTAGATAATATTTATAAATAATTATGTTGGGTAATAGTGTGTCAAACATATCTAATAAAAACAATTATATATATATATATATATATATATTTAAAGTGCTCCCGCGGCATCAGAGAGGCCAAGAGACAGTACTCCAGGAGGATAGCCCATCGTTTCAGTGACAGCAGAGACACTCGGAGCCTGTGGCAGGGGATTCAGACCATTACGGACTACAAGCCCCCACCACAGACCTGTGACAGCACCATCCCCCTGCTGAACGAGCTGAATGCCTTCTTTGCTCGCTTTGAGGCACAAAACAGCACCACTGCACAGAAGACTCCACCTCCTCCTGGCGACCAGATGATGACGCTGTCCCCGCACAGCGTGAGGAGATCCCTCAGCAGGATCAATGCACGCAAAGCTCCGGGTCCTGACAACATTCATGGGCGTGTACTGAGAGACTGTGCAGTGGAACTCACTGATGTCTTCACAGACATCTTCAACATCTCACTAAGCCAGGCTGTTGTCCCCACATGCTTCAAAGCTACCACCATCATTCCAGTCCCGAAGAAGTCATCTCCATCCTGCTTCAATGACTACCGTCCAGTAGCACTCACTCCTATTCTCATGAAGTGCTTTGAACGGTTAGTCATGCAGCACATCAAGTCTGTCCTCCCCCCCTCCCTGGACCCCTTCCAGTTTGCATATAGGTCAAATCGCTCGACCGATGATGCCATCGCCACTGCCCTCCACCCAGCCCTCACACACTTAGACAAAACGGACACGTATGTCAGATTGCTGTTCATAGACTTCAGTTCAGCATTCAACACAATCCTCCCTCAACAGCTCATCCATAAACTGGTCCAGCTGGGGCTCAATACGTCGCTGTGCAACTGGCTGTTGGACTTTCTGACCGGGAGACCTCAGGCAGTACGGGTCGGCAGTAACACATCCAGCACCATCACACTGAACACAGGGGCCCCCCAAGGATGTGTGCTGAGCCCCCTCCTCTTCACTCTGCTGACCCACGACTGCACACCGTCACACAACTCCAACCGCTTCATTAAATTTGCGGATGACACGACTGTGGTGGGTCTCATCAGCAACAGAGATGAGACAAACTACAGGAGCGAGGTGAGCCGCCTGGCCGGGTGGTGCAGTGACAACAATCTCTCTCTGAATGTGGAGAAGACGAAGGAGATTGTCGTTGACTTCAGGAGAGTGCACTCTCTGCATGCTCCTCTGACCATCAATGGTGCGACCGTGGAGAGAGTGAGCAGCACCAAGTTCCTGGGTGTACACATCACAGAGGACCTCTCCTGGACCAACAACACTGCGGCACTAGCCAAGAAAGCACAACAGCGTCTCTACTTCCTCCGCAAACTAAGAAGAGCCAGAGCCCCGGCCCCCATCATGTGCACCTTCTACAGAGGCACCATCGAGAGCATTCTGACTAGCTGCATCACTTTGTGGTATGGCGCCTGCAACGCGTCCTGCCGCAAGTCCCTTCAACGGATAGTGAGAGCAGCTGTAGTAAGACACGTTGGTCCCTCTCCCCCCTCGGTTCTCAGGTCCACCCTCTCCGCAAAGCCCTCTATATCCAGGTGATCCCACCCACCGACACAACTTTATTGCAGTCCCACCAACATCTTCAGTCTGCTACCATCAGGGAGGAGACTGAGGAGTCTCCAAGCCAGGACCAACAGACTGAAAGACAGCTTCATCCACCAGGCTGTCAGGAAGCTGAACTCCCTCCCGTCCTTGCCCCCCCTCCCCTCTCTTACCCCACGAATCACTGAACTCTGACCCCCACCCCACCACCACCACCACCCACCCGAACACACACACACACACACACTCACACTCACACTGAGACTAGCACCAGTCACTGACCTCATTCAACTACCTCTTCTGACAGTCTGAAAAATAAAGACTGCTCCTTGTCACTTTAATAGTCTTGATAAGCTCTTTGCACTACACCATTTATATTCTGCACTGTTTGTTTATTTCACTGATTTGCACTATCTGCCATGTGCCTTATGCCACTTTATCCATTTTTTATATTATTATTATTTTATTTTTATTTTTTTTTTATTTATTTTTTTTCTACATGTCCTTATTTGTATATTGTAATAGTTGCATTTTTGTGTATGTATGTGTGTATATATATATATATATATAACTATGTATATGTATATATATATATTGATTTGTACTTATCTGTATTTTTGTGTTCTACTGTAAGTGTTTAGTGTTATCTGTATGCACCAGGGAGTAAGAGAGTAACGCAATTTCAATTCTCTGTATGTATGTACGGTACATGTGGCAGAATTGACAATAAAGCTGACTTTGACTTTGACTTCAGTGACCATCTCAGTGTGGTATAGCAACGCCACAAACCAGGACTGCAAGGCTCTACAGAGAGTCGTGCGCTTAGCTGAGCGCATCTCAGGGTCTGCTCTCCCCTCTCTGCAGGACATCTACCTCAAACGCTGTAAAAGCAGAGCTGCAAAAATCATCAAGGACTCGAATCACCCTGGTAACCATCATTTCTGTTTACTGCCATCTGGCAAGCGCTTCAGGAGTATGATGGCAAAAACTGAAAGACTGAGGAGGAGTTTCTTCCCTCAGGCCATCAGGCTCCTAAACTCAGTCTCATAACATCATTACATCCACAGGACTCAATTAATAAACTGTAAACACACCCATTATTCTCCATCATCCACACTGCTGCTATGTGTACATACCCGGTACAACCTATTTGCACATTCTCTTGCACATCCGTGTTTTTTTTATTAATATTATTAATCCACAGTATACTGTATTGCACACTTTATCTCATTGCACATCTTACTCATTTTATTGTATTATTTGTTCCCTTTTTCATTCTCACCTATATTATATATATATATTCTCTTGTGTTATGTTTCATTGTTTTATTGCTTATGTTATTTTTATTTTATTGTTATTATTATTATTTTTTTGCACTTTCCATTGAGCGGACCTGTTCTGACCTACATTTCACTACTCATTATACCCCGTATGATTGTGTATGTGACAAATAATAAAGAACCTTGAACCTTGAACTTAATTTAAAGAAAGCAATGGGACCCCAAAATACCAAGCATATCCAAAGTTTTGTTCTTTCTCTCTTTCCAACTAACCACTTTGTAATAGAAAATTCATTACAAACTAAAAACTGAGGAGCGCCACAGCAGCAGAACTCGCTTTAAGGACTTTTTCAGTAGGCCCAAAGGATACCATAAGCTTTTACAGTTTATCTGAATTTATATTAATTCAGCTTTGCTGAAGAGGGAATAAGGACTAAAACACTCTTTACAGCCAATCAGCCTGTCCTTATCCAACTCTCTTCAAGTGTTCTTCTATTTACATCTAATTACTATTCAGGCATGTCAGGTCTGTAGGGACTTCAATGTGATTCAAATCTAATTCAGGTTTCCCTAAAAGAGGCTGCATGAAGGACAATGTATGTCTGAAATGTGTCAACTGTAAGTGTTTGACTCTGACATCCTTGAGGCAAAACATTGTCCTTCAATTAACTTGGCCATTTATTGTGATTAACAGGAAAGTGTGTTCAAGCGCCAGCAGAAGACAGAAGTGTAAAGTAATACTCTTTGAGAGAAGCAGTCTATCAGCGGAAGTTAAAATCAACTAGTAAGTGTATTTACTTGTCTCGTTAGTGTTTAGCGCAGTTGGCGTTGCTAGGAAACGCTTGTTTTGTTTATTGTGTGGAGACGTGCTGAAATCGCGTTTGGTCTCGTACTGTATCGCGTCCCTTGTCAGTGTCGTGCGCTTGCTTGGCATTTATTGTGATTAACAGGAAATTGTGTTTAAGTGCCAGCAGAAAATAGAAGTGTAAATAATACTCTTTGAGAGAAGCAGCCTATCAGCGGAAGTTAAAAACAACTAGTAAGTGTATTTACTTGTCTCATTAGTGTTTAACGCAGTTGTTGTTGTTGCTAGGAAACGCTTGTTTTGTTTACTGTGTAGAGACGTGCTGAAATCGCGTTTGGTCTCGTACTGTATCGCGTCCCTTGTCAGTGTCGGGTGCTTGCTTGGCCATTTATTGTGATTAACAGAAAAGTGTGTTCAGCTGAATTGAAGTAGTATTTTGTTAGATGGGTATAAAAAGCGTAGTTTACCGCGGCAGCCTTCGCATGAAGCCCTCCTCGTGAGAAGACCGAAGAGTGTAAAGACCATCGACTCTACCGTGCGACTCCTCCGGGAAGGGACACCAGCGAAGGATATAAGTATCGCTTTTTATTTCTCCTCTTTCCTTCTACTTGTTTCCCTTCTGTTTTAGTTTTTTATAACCAATTCTTACTTTGTGTAAGTAAGTTGTTGTTTGTTAGCATGTGTGTTTGGCAGTGTACTTTTTTTAGGATTACAGATAAACTACTGCCGTTTGATTTGTTATCTATTTTAATTTTAGATAAATTATGTATGAATTTATTATGTCTTTATAGGTATTTTCTGTAGTTTTAATAAATTGGAGTTATTTTAGTAACGTTACTTCAACATACTACATGGAAAATAAGTAATATATATATATGGGTGTTTGGCTTAGTGTTGTTTTAATATTTTGAATTGTTTTTAACTTTATTTTTTGTTTTCATTTAAATGTATAGTTTTGAAATGTTGTTGTATGCATTTGTCATTTTATTTAATTTCTTCATTTTCTTAAATGTGAATATATATATATAGATATATATATAGTATTTATAGAGTTTTAACTTATAGTTTTAGTTACTTTTTCTTATTTTAAGTCGCTTTGGATAAAAGCGTCTGCTAAATGACTAAATAAATAAATAATATATAAATACATTTTCAGTATGTATTTGAACAACAAGCAAAAAACACAACCACTCAATCGAAAGCTTTGTTGTCTTTATATAATAATAACATCCTACTTATTTTAAAATATTAAAACAGATAAAACTTTCAGTTAAAATTGCAATGCCAGGTACAGACCTCTGGTATTCACACCACAAAAGACCGAATTTCTCTATGTAAACAGTTCTTCATTGTGACAACACTGGTCTGTATTTTTGAGTCAAGGCTGGGGGCAGATTACCTGGGTTGCATAAGGAACTGCACTTCTAAAGGAGTTTCTACTCTAGTACCTTAAGTAGCTTGTCATGTTTTTTTACTACTCTCCTCCTCATCATCAAGGATCTTACCCTGCAAGCTCCTAGGTCTGTATTGAGAAGCATTATTCAAAAAGACTGATGAGTCACTGCTAGAGGGTTAGGCGGCAGAGTGCTGGAGCATTAGCAGACACTGTAGGAGGCGACAGGCAAACTTAATGCTTCCATTATGTATTCTTTCATTTGTGCATCTGACCGTGACTTCACTGTGACAAATTGATCAGGAACTTGACTTGAAGGAATAGTTCCACAAAAACGAAAAATCCATAATCACTTACTCATCCTCATGTCGTTTGAAACTTGAATGACCTTCTTTCTTTGTGGAACACAAAAGGAGTTGTATTAAAATGCCCAAACTGCTCCTCAAGCAAGATTTCAAAAGCAAAGATTTCATAAAGAATGTCTGTGAACAATGACCTAAACTGGCAAAGTTATGACATGACGTAGACTTTGAAATAACCTTGCATGAATTTTACTTTATCCCCATCCACTTGCACTGAAAGGAAAAGAACAGCTACATGATCAATTTCTCTATCTGCCTTCCACAGATGAAAATCAAAGATAATTTAATTTGTAGATGTTTTTATAAGCCACAAACCATAAACAAAAAGCAGACCTAAAAAACACAAAGACAGTACCTTACAAAAAGTGTAAACAATGTCATAAAATATTGAGCTCAGATAACACACTACTCTAAAAAACATTTTATTTGTATTATTAGTCGTGATAGCAGTAGTAGATTTCTGAATGACACACCTGGAACCCAATCAACATTTATACACAATTACATTACATTACATTGCCTCTTCACTTCGCAACACTTTAAAAATGAAATGTCTAGTGAGTGGCACTAAACGTGCGATCAGTTTTATCCAAAACTGATGAATGTGAGTCTACACCAGTGGTCTCAAACTCAATTCCTGGAGGGCCACAGCTCTGCAGAGTTTAGCTCCAACCAGTTCAAAATCACACCTGCTTGGAAGGTTCTAGTAATCCTGAACACCTTGATTAGCTGGATCAGGTGTTTGATTCCTATATATACATACATATATAATATACATATATATATATACACACACATATATATATATATATATATATATATCAAACCTAGATTTATTCGCACTGGCCCATGGAAACCTCTATGAACACACTTGACTTGACAAAAAAATCATGGGGGACGAATTTAGGTTTTATTAAAAAGTGTTTGCGTATTCTACAATCATGGCGCATGCACACATTAGGATAGGTTAGATGCCTGCCTCCGTTGCGAGTCCCTATCAAGCACTTTACCGATTCAACCCTCTCCTCTCCTCCTCCTGCCTGGCTCTTTGGCCTGCTTCACTCACCGCAGAGCAAGCCTGTTCTTGATAAAGCTGCTGTGAAAACGTGCGAAAAGCCGACGAGGAAGACTTTGGGGTATATATGCGGAGCAAAGTACTTCATCTTTAGCGTCTATAGCGCTTTGTGATTGGGTGGTTTATGCTGTCAATACAGGAGACAAACCAATGGGCCACTGGCTGCTCGCTGTCCCTGCATGATGGTAAAAAAAACTAAAACATTCTGTCAGCCCCTTAAGTGCATCAGCCCACCGGGAAAATGCCCGGTATGCCCGATTACCAATCCAGCCCTGGCTGTGATCCTCCAGGAACTGAGTTTGAGACCAATGGTCTACACGAAACCATACCCCAAATACTAACCGATAGTATTGACAAGCAAACGTGAGGATAAAAATGTGTTTGCTAAAGCAACCATGCCAATTTAGCTTCTACAAGTCTTTGAGCTTTTTATCTTGACCTCAGCATAAGTACAATGCTGTACCAGGGAGCTACCAAGAAGGTTTACGATGTTAGAAAAGCCATACAAATGCTGCTTATGTGATGCATGCATATGTCAAAATGTGTTAGCTTACAAATCAAGCACTATGTTGTTTGGAAGTCATGAAGAATTATGTAAGGAAAAGTGCAAAAATAAGTCTTCATAAATTAATAGGTTGTGTAATTTTTCAAAAATACAGGTAGAGAGACGCATTTACAATAAGCTTATGTTGCACACCTGGAAAGTGATCTCGATAAGTCACAAACCCTTCATGTCATGTAGGCCACTGATATATCTGAAGCCTTCACTTCATGTGTGCAAAATGTAACCGTTTATAAAAGTGCTATTCATTTTATTTATAAGTAAAACATTTTTAGTGAGGATAAAATTACAGAGTGCACCTTGAACTCAAGGCTCCAGGCTAAATCAGTGTTCTGCCACAGACTCATAATGTCCTCATTTTGCACTCATTTGTTGTAACTGTTTCCTCCATCACCCTGTGTCGTTATGAAGATGTATTCAGTCTGAGCAATGACAGCAAGTTGTGTTGGATCTCCTTCAGGTTTTAGCAGAGTGCAACAGTCATATTGTCTCCAGAGACACATCAAGGCTCATGCAGGGTCATTACCTTTACATGCTGAGAATACATAATACACAACATGTCAAAATCTAAGACCTTCAGAAACTCTCAAGAAAGTTTCATGGGGAAAGATTCAGATGGGGGTGTAGACCATGACCTATAAATGCCAAAATGACTCACATAAAATGATCACTCAATGATCAGGATAAAAAAGATAAACTTCTGTGAACTTCATGTTCGATGTGATAAAGGAAAATCAACTCATGGCTTGTGACATTATCAGACTTCAGCTTTTCACCTAAATGAGTTCAATAACTCAAAGTCAGAATTCTGCTAGTTTGACAGAGCTTTTATGGCATTACACATCCCAGTGTAAAGTCAGATACCAACTCTAATATTCATAATCAGATCTCAATTTAAGGTGAGATTCTTGATGATAAAAGTCAATTCTAATATGTGCATTCCATATTCATTTGGTACAACTAATCGGATTTCTTCACATAAAACAGATGACGACATTCCTGTATACCACAAGCACTTCAAAAAAAACTTTACACACACACGTTGGATTATGGTTTACGGGGACTTTCCATAGGCAAATGGTTTTATACTGTACACAGTATGTGCATTGCCCTACATACCCTACACCTATAGCCCTACAGGAGACGGTATTCTACTTTCCCCCAAAAAAACTATCTGTATGATATAAGCATTTTGATATGGGGACATAAAATGTCCTCATAAAACACCTTCTCCTTGAACATGTTACATTAAAATAAATGTGTCCTCAACACATAAACACACACCCACACAACACACACACAACACACACACACACACACACACAACACACACCACACACACACACACACACACACACACACATACACACACACACACACACACACACACACACACACACCCACACACACACACACACACACACACACTACACACACACACACTCACACACACACACAACACACACACACACACACACACACACACACACACACACACACCACACACACACACACACACACACACACACACAACACAACTATAAATGCAACACTTTTTTTTTTGCCCCCATTTTTCATGAGCTGAACTCAAAGATCTAAGACTTTTTCTATGTACACAAAAGGCCTATTTCTCTCAGAAATTGTTCATAATCTGTCTAAATCTGTGTTATGCTTCTCCTTTGCTGATTATCCATCTCACAGGTGTGGCATATCAAGATGCTGATTAGCAGCATGATTATTGCAAAGGGTTTTCTTACCACAATAAAAGTAACTTAAAATTGCATTTTTATCACACAGCACAATGCCACAGATGTCGCAAATTTTGAGGGAGCGTGCAATTGGCATGCTGACAGCAGGAATGTCCACCAGAACTGTTGCCTGTGAATTGAATGTTCATTTCTCTACCATAAGCCGTCTCCCGAAGGCTTTTTCAGCTAAGGCATCGGGACTTCAGGAAGACAGCAGCGGCAGCGGCCCTACAACTCCTCTTATGAATGGGACCCCTTGAGAGGAGGAAGCACTTCAAGTACCTCGGGTGTAAACATCTCCGAACCACTTGCCACACATCACAAGGTCAAGAAAGCACAGACTGTACACGCGACAGCTGTAAATTCAGGGCACACAATCCTGAAAACTTTCTATTCTGGGGCCAGGAAGTGTACACTCAGGACCTGTGGTATGGTAACTTCTCAAACCAGACTGCAAAGCTCCAGGATTGGCTTCAGAGCCTCCAGTCTGCTCTCCCCTCCTCTGCAGATCAACCTCAAACGCTGCAAAAGCAGAGCTGAAAATCATCAAGACCAAATCATCCTGGTAACCATCTTTTCTTTCTACTGCCATCTGACGCTTCCGGAGCTGATGGCAAAAACTGAGAGACTTAAGGAGCATTCCCTCAGCCATCAGGCTCCTAAACTCAAACTTGTTTAACATTTACAAGTTTCATAATAAACTGTAAAACATTCAATTCTCCATCATCCGATTGCTGCTATTTATATACCCGTACAACCAGTTTTTCACATTCCTCTTTGCAACTGTTTATATTATTATTTTATTAAGTCAGATGCCGTATTGCAGATTTTATTTTATTGCCATTTTATTCTTATATTTTTTTTTCTTCGTATGTTTTTGTTTTTTAAACTATATTTATATATATTCCTCTTGTGTCCAGGGACCTGACCTGAATTACTCATCTGATTATATCCTGCTTATAATTGAGACTATGTGACGTAAAAAAACCTTGAACCTTGAACCTTTTCATAGAATTTGGCGTACATCCAACCAGCCTCACAACCGCAAACCACGTGTAACCACACCAGCCCAGACCTCCACATCCAGACTTAACTCCAAGACTGAGACAGCCAACCGGACATTCGCAACAATCGTTTGCATAACCAAAGAATTTCTGACAAACTTGAAACTGTCTCAGGGCATCTGCATGCTCGTCGTCCTCATGGGTCTCGGCCTGACTGCATTCGTCGTCATAAACCGACTTGAGTGGGCAAATGTCACATGGCACTGGCACTTGGAGAGGTGTTCTCTTCACGGATAAATCCGTTGTGTCGATATTTTGACGTTTTGGGGAACGCTTTGCGTGATATGTCTTGAAGTACATGTGAAATCAATCCAGGTGTAATGGGACTTCAGAGCGGGTGACATCACGAACCAGGAGGCTATAAAGCCTGCCCAAACGAAGCTGTCACTAGCTTTTTGTGTCTTCACAAGCACTCTGTGTGAAATTGATTGTCCTATTTGGTGTTGTCTGTCCTTAGTTTAATACAAAGAAAACAGATATGGCGAGCAAGCAACGACAAGATTTTAGAATGTGCATTCATCCTTGCCCGCGTTATCTAACAGTGGAGGCCCGATTAAGGCACAGACACGTCAACTATCTGATTCTGAGGAATTAGATGTTGTTAGTGTCAATGCAAGAGATACTGAGGATTCGCCACCTCTGTCTCGTGCTTATGAGGAGTTTATAGTACACAAACATCTCACTATTCCTCTAAATAAATAAATAAAATCCCAAAAGCGGTACTACCCATTAAGCCAGTGAGAACAATATCAGCACTAGTGGGAAAGACTTACTCAGCGGCTGGTCAGGCAGCAGCGTGTTAACACAATGTATCTGCTGCACGCTTACCAGGCTGAATTGTTAGGAGATTATGATGAGGGCGGAGGGTGTGGTCCGAACGCAGTTTGCGAACTGCGTCGGGCCACAGATTTGTCTCTCAGGGCTCTGGCAGCACCTGGTGGCCACTGAGAGACATTTATGGTTGAATCAGATTAACATCAAGAGAAAAGATAAAAACTTTCTTATGGATGCTCCTATTTTCCCTCTGGCCTCTTCGGCGATGCAGTTATATCGGTTGTCGAGAAATTTCAGGAATCAGCTAAACAAGCAGCTGCATTCCAGAAACTCCTCCCCTGCCGTACTCATATCTCTGGGGCTGCTGAGTGGGAGCAGCCCAAAACATCTAAGCAGAGCGTGGCTTATCGTGCTCCCCCACCTAAATAATGGGGACACGGGAAGCGCACTCAACTGCACCCTTCGAAGTGTAAAACGGATCTGAGGACCGTTATTATTATTTTTACAAAAGCTATGGGGAAGAAGTCCTAATGCCAAGGGCTCAGGCCAAAGCGTCAAAATATCGATGCAACGTTCATTCCCTCTTCATGGAACCGAGGTTATAGTCATAACCGAATATTTTCACTGTACAGGGCAGATGGCAGACAGCGTGTATGGCGTTGTGTGGGTTAGCGGTTTGCTGATGTCAACGTTGTGGATCGAGAGGCCCATGGTGGCGGTGGGGCAGGCGTATGTTATGGACAACGAACACAGGTGGATGGATTATCTTGGCAAAGGAGAAGTGCTTACTAACACAGATTTAGACAGATTTGTGAACAATATTTGAGAGAAATAGGCCTTTTGTGTACATAGAACAAGTCTTAGATCTTTGAGTTCAGCTCATGAAAAATGTGGGCAAAAACAAAAGTGTTGCGTTTATAATTTTGTTCAGTGTATATAAAACGTATATATTAAATTTTCATTGATCTAATTTGCATTTGTTTTATCTAATGTGTAACTATTTATAGCAGTAGCATCTGACTTTAAATATGTAATCTTTCAAAGCTGTACTGTTAATAAACATATTTAGCTATTCTAACTGAACTTACTTTCATCACTGGTTTAAGTAGCAGTGTCATTTTCATCTGTCCTACAGCAAGAACTACCCTACAGTTGTATTAACGTATGCCCTTGAAAGACAACAGTATATAGGTGAAAGCTAAAATCAAATGCATAAAAAAATCTACAAATTACAAATTACTTTTATTCATTATAATAAATAAAAATTATGTGTTTTTCAACATCAAAAGCAAAGTATTCAGACACTTTATGAACATAGCCTGAAACTATTTTGCAGTTCAAATTTTTTAAACCTATATCTCTATGTTGGCATGATATCCAGATTATGCAAATAAAACATTTTATGAAATATGTCCATCATTTTGTTGTGGTGGCCGGCTGTTTACTGTATAACGTTGGGTGTAGTATAAAGGTTTTTGAAATTGTGAATTGTGTAAAAAAATAAATAGATAAAAAATTTGTTTTCATTTTACATTTTTTTTCTGAACCTTTGAGAAGAAACACCAATGCTTATACAACAATATGAATGTAATACATTCATCTACAGTCTTACCTAGACTCTTCTTGATTTATGAGCATGTACATTTCCCAAGAGGTGTCATCAGCAATCGCCCCGTGAGGTACCAGCAAGCTTACTCCTAGAAAATCAACACCATCAACATCAACAGTGAGATACTATTTATGTGCTGTTACACAATACATATTGATTCCTATGCTTCATAAAAAAATAATTACCAATATGAGCATTCATTAACACAGAAAAATACTTTAAAATGATTCCATGTCCTTATTATTACATATTAAGTGCTCTAATATATTAATGTAATATTTGACTACAATCTCGTGAAATGTGAATATGTACACAATACCGTCAGCAGCAGATTTTCAAATGTGTTTAGAAGACAAATACTTTGTAATCCTCTTCTTTGTATTTAATATATTCAAGTCAGTCAACAGATAACGGTACTCATGCATTTTGATAACTATAGATGTGTTTTATGTAGTCTGGCTTTAGTTTCCTCACTTCTTCGTGCACACTCAAAAGTAAAAATAACAATAATTGTGTTTTTATGCAAAATAATAAAATCCTCAAACTCCACTCCTCTTGTTATCTGTAGTTTCCCTGAATCTGATGTGAAACAAAGTGTTTTTTTCTTTGCCCTAAGAACCCTTCAACACAAGGACCTCAGAGAGTGGGTTCAGTGAATTGTTGACCTTTACAAGCATCGGCCAAAGAGAAAATTTGGTTTTAGCGCACTTATTAGCTGCAAACAGATGATTACAGATATTTTGCATACTGTTCACAGATACCAAAGCCAGTGTTTGAGGGTTTGGAAGGAAATGAGGGTGAACAAATGAGAGTATTTTGATTTTTATTAGGTGAACTCCATCTAAATCCAATGGCTAACAGAATACACATGACTATAGCTGTACTGTACCTTAAGATTAAATCCATTCATGCTCAACATTGCATAAAAATAACTTGATTCTATCAAACACATACTTTCTCTTACCTGCATTTGGAATGACTAAACGGCCACCCAGGTGCCCAAACACAGCGCTTGTCTTAAACTGAGTCTTCCTGAGTGTGTGAATTCCATTAGAAGCAATCTTAGTGGTCTTCTTTCCTTCCACTGTGCTGTAGTTTGGGTGAAGGTTAGCAGGAAGTGTCTCCGGATGGGCTTTCACATGGTACTCGGCCCGGTCCGCCACACCTAGTGAAACCATAAAGGAGCTCTGAACTTTGACCTTGTCTGGCAGGGGGTCAAAGAGCTCTTTGTCTATGGAGTCCTGAAAGCTGATTGGGCTGCTGTACGTCTGGCCGACAGTTATATCAGGCTGCATTGATGAATTCAGCAGAAGCGGATTGCCTGGGGAGATGAAATCACAGTGTGATATTTTGGGTGTTTTATAGGAGTTGATAGTGCAGGTAAAAAGAGAAGAATACAGTTAGATGGGGTCTTGACAGGCCAGCTCCAGTGCAGTAGACCATGGCCTGAAAATCAAGCCATGCAAATAGAAAAGGAATAAATATTTAATTTGCTGTTTTGGCTAAAATATTAATTCTAAGAGTGCTGGAAAAAGGAAAAATGTTCTTATCTTGAAAAATACAACAGTGAAAAGGACAATTTTAAGTATGTAAGAAAATAAAGTGCTTCGGCACCTACTAAATTATTTATTTAGGCTTATTTTTACTGTTAAACAATTGGCCCTTTAAAATCTAACTACCTGAAATATGGTTCTGAATAGTTGTTAGATTTATAAGAGTATAGATCCAAGTCCAATTTTTTGGTAATATGTTACTTTTTAACTTAAACAAGTTCAGCGAACTGGTTCATAAGTGAACTGCAAGGGGTTCATGAGTCAACTACAATTTACAATAGTAGCATTTATACTTTTTTATAATTAGAGTTAAAACTAATAATAATAAAGAACATGAAAAAGGTCCTATTTGGTTTCATCAGCAGAAATATTTTCCATATAAAATGTCATTTTAAATTCGGCATGTATGGCAAAATAATTGGCCAAGTTGTGCAGCCCTATATATATATATATATATATATATATATATACACATACAAATGAAAAACAATCAAAATAAAACATTTACTGAAATAAGAATCAATATTTTATATTTTTACCTTCATGCCATTTGACCATTAACCAAAATCAGAGAACAATGAAAATGCAAATATGTGTCATTTGTATATGTTTTGTAAATTATTGAAACATTATTTCAGCGAGTATATGGTTTAAGCAGTTTAAATGGCAAAAAAATAGTTTGGGGACACCTGCATTATTCCCTTTTAGATGGACCCATTGCTAGCTGGCATTTTAGATTATGCAAGCAGACCTGAGCAGCAAATGTACTTGTACTTGTCTCCAGTGACATCATGAGAGATTTGCGCATTCCTGTATAATGAATTAATTTAGCTACTCAGGAGGACATACATATATGAACTACGTCTAAATGACCTTGTTGTTTTTCAAGTTTTTAACTCTGTCACCTCCCAGCTTGAACTCAGAACAGCTCTTGGAAGGGGGTCTTCATTGCTCGCTGTTGCTCTCTCACCTTTTCCTGTCTGAAGAAGGCACACACCGTCACTGAGCCCCCACGAATCATCCCGGTGCCAAAGTAGCTCTAACACTCGAGTCACTTAGTCCTTGCTGGCCAGCTGCTGCACAGTGAGCGGTAGGAGGCGGGAGGCTAATGGGTCTTTATTTTTAGGAAAATCGTTAATTACCCCAGGCTAGGCTGATCGGTGTCAGGCATTTGGGATATTTCTAGTCGCCATGCTTGGGCAGGTCAAGGCTTTACAATAGGGTGACGACAGGTGTGTCTTATGAATTTGAACGGTCCTACAAAGTTCTAAGGTGTCAGATTGGAACAAATTATGGTGGAAAAATAATGATTATCCTTATCATTATCCTTTTAAGGTATATTCAGCCCAAAGTTATGTCATCATTTACTTTCTTCTGTAGAACACATAAGATATTGCGAAGAACATTTCAACTGTTTATGTCCATACACCAAAGCATTTTTTACATCCGTTGTATGGACAAAAAAATTGTTTGAGACATTTATCAAAATAACTAAATCAGGTTTAGAAAGACATGAGGTAAATTAACCACTACCTATAGCAGAGAACTGAACCTAATTTACTTTCACCAGACATATAAAGAAATTAAAGCACATTAAATGGTTCAACTTCTTAAATTCTCACCCACAACAAATTGGTTTTCCCCTCTTCAAAAGCAGGATATGTTCACTGTGGGACAGAAAATCTCAAAAAAATGAGAGAGAAAAAATGAAAGGACGAGACAGCAGGATGATAGGAGTTAATGAAACAGGCATGTAGTGGGCACCTTGCGGGGAAATATCTGGAATTAGATTTGTGATTAAAATGACTCAGTTGCTCAGATTTCAAGAGCAGACAGGCGGGCAAAGGTCTAGAGTGTCATACTGTTATCTGTGATTTAGAGAGTCAGCTGGAATACTTCAGAAACTTTATCATAATTACACACTGAGAAAAACTGCTATAGATATCATGCAGCGAACTGAGTTAAAAGGAAAAGTGATACAAAATATAATGAATAACACAAAACCAACCTTAAGAGAAAGAAAAGCAAATCAAAACCACATCAAATGTATTCAAATTTGGAACTTTTGAACTTTTAAAATAAACAACTGTTTAGAGAAGCTTCTATTGTCTCATTCTACATCCCATATCCTTAAGTGAACATCCAACATGTGTTCTCGTTTCCCTTGCATGGGGTTTAGTCTTTCCTATGAGCTCTGATGGGAACCGGATTGGCTGTTGGAATGAGGCGCAGCGGGAGACTGCAAGAAAGTTGGCCTTTTTAAATAGGATTGATGACCTGACAGATGCGGCTCAGCTGAGCCTTGATCCCCTCTTTCCTGTTGCATGCAAGGGGAGGGGGGCTCGCCATCCCAGGCTTTGAGCACAGTAAACACAAGCTGCTAGTCACAGCCTTTCACTGTGCTGTCACAAGCAGCCAGGATTGATTACCCTGCGAGGCGATGGCTATCACTTTCTCTGACCCAGAAGTGTCAGTGGTGGTAATATGGACACTTGTAGCGGAACCAAATGTGGGTCGTATGACTATAGTCGTGGTCTTATCAACAAAAGTTATCGGCACAGCTGACAAAAAGGCAGAATTGAAGTCAACGTAGCATGCCTTACACATTTATTCGTCAAAGGATTTTGAGTTTTTTTGTGTGAGAATGTGTGTTTGCTCAGGGGAGGCTGTTTGTGTGAGTGAAATATGTTAGTGTTCTTACTGTGTAATAAATAACTCTTATAGCATGTGTGTCTGTATGCTTTAAAAGCAATTAATTAATTTGGAATTGTCTGAATATTAATTGTGGCTTAGCCTGTTATTGTGACAAGTGGCACATAAACATCAGTAACACAATAAATCAATTAATCCAACCGAACCGCTTCATCTACAGTGAACTCTTACCCTGTCTGGTGGTTTTGAAGTTGAAGGACTGGAAGCCCCCAGCAAGAGCAGATGAGTCAATGACGTCCACTCCATACTCACTTTGACTCTTCCTGTAGAGGGTGATGGCCACTATGAGGACAACCACAGCGATCACCCCCGCAGCCAGACCAGAGTACAGTGCAACATCAATAGAGTTCTCCATGCCTGGGACACAGCCATAAACACATACTTAGACTTCCAGGAAAAAACATTATTTGCATGCAAAACCATGCATTTATTATAATTATTATTATATATAAATATATTTAATATATAAACATAACCTATTTTTCATAAAATATACATGCATTTGTGTGTATTTATATATACATAATTAATATACACAGTACACAAACGTACTGTATATTATGTACATAAAAACTTTTATTTTGGATGTGATTAATCGCTGTCCAGCATAAGTAATTGAATAATGTTTCATAACAACAGCTATTGTTGTCATTATTGTTACAATTATTATTGTTGTTTTATTATTATTAATTATCATCATCATCATCATCATTATCATCATCATCATCATCATTGTTACTGTTATTACTATTATAATCATTATTATTGCTGCTATTACATTGTGTTAGGAAAATATAGTACAATAAAATAATCAAGATAATAAGATAAATAAGTTATGGTTCTTTTAACAGTTTTGTATACTGTGTGCAAGTGAAATGTTTTCACAGTGCCAGAAAAAAAAAAAACTTTTTTGATGACGGATACATTTAAAGCCATCACGCCTGGTCATTGCGGTTAGGCTTGCAAATCTTTTAGACACCTGTGTAAATGGAACAGGTGCAATATGCACATGCTTAGCAGTGTATAAAGATATGCTTGGCACGTGAGGGCAGTTTGGGAGGTGTGAATTCCAGGGCTCTTACTACTTTAATAACTGGCAGAGTGGAGTGCCAACACCCCACGCAATGATACATCTGTTCAGCTGGCATCTACAGCACTGGCCCAAGTGACCTCTGCAGCAGGAGGGTTGGGCAGACAGAACTTGCCAGATCACAAAGGACACAGAGGACATTAATCATGGCGTGAGTGGAAGAATATGCTTATAAAACTACAGAACTGCATTTCAAATACCCTGACGCACTACAGAAAGTTGAACAGGATTACATGCTTCAAGCTGGAAACAAGTTTCTGTCCAAGGGTAAAGGTGAATTAATTGCATGACCATCATTGAAGAGATTTAATAGATTCAATTAGAAGAATTATAACCCAGCTCACACGTCAATGCACACGGAAGAGTCTCAGAGTCACATCACTGTAACAATGCAGATGCACCTGGTACTAATACATATTTAAAATCATGTTTTGCAAAGTGCCTCAATATGGTTAAAATAATACCCGGGGAGAAATTAAGACATAATATGCTTGACGAGGTGCGTTAATATTCAATGATTACACCTCGTTGCTTCCTCTAAATATAGCACATGTTCAAATGCCACATCCAATCACTCACACTCTTTCATCTAAAAAGGACACAATACATTGACTAGCACTTTGAAATTCTCTGAAATGGATACGCAATAAATCTCGATAAGGACACCAGCAGAATATTCAGGAACTATACTGAGAATCATCAAATTCTTAATCAGCAGAGAGATTAAGCAGAGAGATTAATGTTTTAGAGAGAGAGAGAGAAATATATATATATATATATATATATATATATATATACAGAACAATATACACACACATACACAATAAATATATATATACACAGCTATATATATATATATATATATATATTGTTGTTCCACTGGCAATTAAATGTAGTAAAATATTATCAAATTTATTATGTTGTTTAACTGGCAGAGAAAATATCCTGTTTTCAGAGAAAATTTGGTAACATACTACAAAATTAATTTTCTTGTTCTTTTTCTCCAATTATTTTACGTATTTTATGCTTTAATTTTATATTATGTGTATTATTTAAATGCATATTTTCCAACAACCATTTTTCTATTGTAAAGTTTATTTGCTGTGGATGCTTCAGTTGGCTTGCAATTTCCATACTAAAATTCAAATTGAGAAACAGATTGAATACTTGCTAATTAATCTTCTGCATCTTGTTTCCACTTTGTTGAAAATGACACCTGCTGTCAGCCTAATGATGCAGGTAACCAAGCGTAGAAGTGAAGATATATGAGGGTATTGCGCTTATCTTAATTAAGAAGGAAAAAAATAGCTATAAAAAAAGAAAAAAATATATATATATATATATTTAAGATAAAATAACTTAAACAGAAGTTCACTTGATAATAGCAACAGCTTATTTTGTTGTTTTATTCCCTCATCTGTACAGCAATTATGAATTCACATGGAGGAGGAACTCACTCTGAGGCTTAACATCATGCATCAGCTTCCCATCTGCAGGGAAAAAGAAACAGAACAAGAGAGAGAGAGAGAAAGAAAGGAAGAGAGAATTACAGTCCATCCCTGTAATACTTATTACAAATCTGCTCTCTGATTCACATCACGGGTAGATGTCCAACTGCAGGCTACGCCAGCATCAGCTGTGGATACTGTTGCTCTGCATTGTTGCCATGGGAAGCTACTGGCAGATGGTTTTGGATCACTTAGGCTTCAGGATGTTTCCATCCTTCATTAAGGAGGAGAAATCAGAGAGGGTTCTCATCATAACAGCTACGAGGGAGATATTGAGACACGGGGGATGATGCAGTCACTTTCATCCACTTTTAGCAGACAATTATCACAGTTCCCAAAACACACAAATCACGCACTTGAGCTTTGTGTCAAGCACCAAGTGAGAAACAGCATGACCAACATGTGATGACGACGATGCTGTTTTCATTGATGAAATGACTGTGCATTTGCACATACTCACTTTGCGTACACAGTCCTCCCGTGCAGTTCTCAGTGCTTTGACCTTCTCCCTCACACATCTTGCCTCTGTGACGGGGTGGTGGCGCGTTGCACTCCCTCCATCGCTGCCTCTCACACCGCGTGCTACACACCGTCCACTCGCTCCACTCCTCCCAGACTCCATCCACTGCAGAGCACACAACGGGGTTCCCGTTTAAGGAAGGTGAACAGCTGGTCTGTGCATTAACTGCACTCGGCAATGAACTTACGAGATTTCTAGAGACTTCATAAACTTAATTAAAAGTGTTTTAATGATCCAACTCTTGACCACACTGGTGGGGTTGCAGGCATTACATTAGCATATTTTAAGCCAATTGATCAAATTCTCAATATTATATGTAGTTCAATCCATTTTAATCTGTTCTTCATCTTATTTTTAAGCCATAAAAAGTGTTTCAATTATTGTGTGTTCAAACTTTGGGGTTATTAATTTTTTTTTAAATAAATAATACATTTATTCAGCAAAGACACATTAAACTGATCAAAAGTGTCATACAATGTTACAAAAGGTTTCTATTTCAAATAAGTGCTGTTCTTTTGAACTTTATATTCATAGAAAACTGGAAAAATATAACCATGGTTTCCACAAAAACAGTTTTCAGCTGTGATAATAAGAATAAATGTTTCTTGAGCATCAAAGCAGCATTTTATAATGATTTCTGAATGATTATGTGGCACTAAAGTGTAAGGGCTGTTGACAATTCAGCTTTGGAATCACGGGAATAAATTGGATTTTAAAATACATTAAAATAAAAAAATAAAACATTTATTCTGAATTGCAATAATACTTCACAGTATTACTGTTTTTACAGTATTTGTGACCAAGGACTTGTGAATGCCAGAGACTTTAAAAACATAACAAAATCTTATAAACATCAAACTTCTGTAAGGTAATGTAACACTGTCAAACTGAATATGCAAAAGCACTTATGTGGCTCATATTGTTTTGCTGCCTATATGCATTTCCATATGAGAATTTATATTATTATAAACAATTAATCAACATGGTATATTGTGTCATTTAATTAACATTTGATAAATAACTGACCTATGTAGTAACAACACCTTTTATACATTCTCTACTAATAGCTGGCAGGATTTTTAATCAAAGGAATTATATTTTTGTTTCACCACAACCTAAAAGCTAATTGAGAATACTATGAACAAGTTTTCCTATTTAATTGAATTTCTACAAACAATTACTTGATTGTATTCACATACCGTATATCAACTCAATGCATGATTAATTAATAATTAAACAAATTAAATGCGTTTCACTCATTTGAGGCTTAATTGTGAACAAATTATTTTAAAAAAATGAAAAGATTAAAACTTGTTATGCAAATCAACAGTAATCATGCGTGGTCAGATCAAAAAGACTGGATCAGAAATTATTTAAATATCATGAAGACAAGAAAACAACTGAGTACAACATGAATAACTCTTCTAATAAAATTGAACTAGCTAGAGATTATTTCTTCATTCTCATAAGAGAACAAAAGGTCTCATTTACATACATGAAGTAAAGCCTCAGTAATAATACCCTTACATTGAACTATTACAGAATGGAAAATGTACTACGATCTCTGATGTGTTCTGAATGTAAAACATTCACGCGTTACGTGCTACCATGACACTAAAAACTGCGGTGAGCTTGGATGCTGGAGGACAAGCTGCACCTCAGGGGTGTGCTGCTGTTGATGAGGCTCTGACCTGGGCAGAGTGCATTACAGGTGATCTTCTGCACAGACATGCCCTCACAGAACGCTCCCCCGTTCAGAGGAGCCGGGTTAGTGCAGGTCCGAGATCGCTTCTGAACTCCTCTCCCACAGTTCACGCTGCAAGGAGACCACTCTGTCCACAGAGACCATCCACCGTTCACTGCAGAGACAAAGAGATATTCCGTTGAATAAGACAGCTGAACTTGAGAGACAACCTTTCCCTCACCCTGCCAGAAAAAAAAACACCCAGAGGTCAGGATGACTAACAGGCTAAAGGAAAACCTTCTCTTATATCTGTGGTCACGTAGCAGGGAAAATAGAACGCTACATGCAAATAATAAAATACAGCTAATTATAAACACTACCGTTCAAAAGTTTTAAATCATTACAATTTTTTTAAAAACGTTTTTAAAAGAAGTATCTTACACTCACCAAAGCTGTATTTTATTAGGTGAATACAATACAATAAAAATAATATTGTGAAATATTATTGCAATTTAAAATAATCGTTTTCTATTTGAATAGATTTTAATAAAAAATTTATTCCTATGCTGGCAAAGTTGAATTTTCAGCATACAGTACCATTAAAAAGTAGGTTGTGTAAGATTTTTCAAAGACATTTCAAATTTGTTTTTAAAAGTTTGAACTTTTGACCAGTTGTTTAATCGTGCATATTTATAAAAGCAAAATAAACAGGCTTATTGACTTTTTGTTACTGTCAAAGTCTCTCTATCTAATCAAATACTAACATGGACCGTTTGAGTGGCACACCCTCATACTCAAAAACCATGAACAAAACGATGCAAGATAAAGAAAATAGGACCTGCTGCAAAGACTACATACTTCCTACTTTCAGATTGATTTTTCCAATCTTATCTTCACCAACTGTCTACCTCAAAAACCAACAATGGAGTAGTAGATAATTACATATCTGTCTCACTGCATCCTTTCCTTTACTAAACTCTTGAAATATATAACTTCAATAAGCTTTTTGTGTTCCTTACACAGAACAACCTAACAAATACCAGGGTTCAAAGGTGGACATTTCTCTAAGGCTGCTCCACTGGTGAGAACACTCTAAAGATTGTCCGTACATATTTTGTTACTGGCTTGGACCAGGTGAATAATCGGTTTCGCTTATCAGCCCTTTCAGAACCAGATATCGCTGTTAGTGTTCTTTACTAGTTTGAATCGCAGAAAACCTCTTAAAGTAGCTAAAGCTTGTTTATATAGCTTGAATCTTTAAATATATAGTTTTGCTGAAACAAAGTCTCAACTGTTAATGTCCATTCAATTAAAGTTGATGGGATTTAAAAAACTGACTTGTATTGACATTGTATTGTATTGTGGATCAGTTTTGACAAAAAAAAAAGATTAAAGTCTCAAGGTTGAGTAAATAATGAGTTAAAAACCTAATGAGTTAACAGGTAAAATGTATTATTAATGACTCCACAGCCCTGTTGCAAGCAGAGAGTATAGTAGTATTTTTATCAAAGATGAGGAGGCACCACCACACGTCAATGAAGCATATCAGTGTCATCTTACCAAACACAACTACAGTAGCTGTAGCACTGCGTCTTTTTGCAACTACGTTACTGGCGAGGCAGGTGTAGTTGCCAGAGTCAGAGAGTCGGGCTTCATTGATGATCAGATTGTGGTCAGCACGAGTGTCAATGTTATCATCTTCAAGGGAGCTGACCAATTCTTCATTTTTCAACCACTCCACCTGACAAAAAGAGAAGTTTTTATTAACCAATGCTGTACATAGCAAAAGAGATATCAGTTTCTACACTCAGTGTAGATATAAACTGTAATAGAAAGCATAGTGACCATTCATCTTGGATACTACATTGCACATTGTGCTTATTCAAAGAAGAAATAGTTCCTATCTCACACAACAATGAAAATAGTTGTTTATTTTAAAAAAAAAATTTATTTGTTTGTAATTCGTTACTTAACCTTGGAAGGAACACAAGGGCTGAGGGCACCATTTAAAGAAGGCTGTCGTGTCAGGTTTTTTTTTCGTTTCTGGTCAATCTTAAATCCATCTGATTTGGTTATTGCTTTCAACAGAACATGGTTACTAATATTTAAAACTATAGTCACATTTATGCTGAGCCGTAGCTGCAGTGATGCCCTCTTTGCCCTCTCTTCCTCTACTTTCATCACAGCAAGTTAAACTTTGCTCTATTCACAGATTATTTCCCAGAATTACATTAGCCCTCATATTCACAGCTCATTACATGCTTTAATTATTTTGTGAGCCATATGACTAACCCAGATGCATAATTAGAATGATTAAGTTTGTGATGCTGCACTATAATGCTGTAAAAATACAGTCGTGAAGTCTAAAGTCAAATGGTAAACTGTAAAAAAATGCTTAACATTTTTAATGGTAAAATACTGTAAAAATGCTAAGGTAAAAAGGTAGTTAATGATACTTTCCCTTACTTTATATGCTGAAAATGTATTAGATCTAATGGGGCAATTCATGCAATTTTACAGCAAAATACTGTTAAGTGTATACATTTTTGGAAGTGAAAAAGAACAAAGCCATCTTACAAGAGTAAGATCATCTTTACAGTGAAAAACTTTCACATTTGATGGTTTTTCATTGAAATTGTTTCTTAAATGTTTGTGTGTGTGTGTGTGTGTGTGTGTGTGTGTGTGTGTGTGAGATGCCTTTTTTGCCATAAATTTCACAGATTTTTTAAGCACTATATTACTTAAAAAAACTCTTAGCTGGTCTCCCAACCTGGACAACCTTATTAGCCTGGCATATTTTGCTAGTTTAAGAGGTATTTGGGGCACTTTACAGTTGTTCAGACAGCTAAGACAGCTGGCCAACCAGTTTAACCCAACTAAGGCCAACAAATCATGCGGTTTAAGCTGCTTTTTCAGCAGGGAGTAATGCTACTTGTATGGAAGTAAAGAGCACACTTCTCCTCTAATGTATTTACTCAAGTTTTCAGGGAAACTTGGGAGTTGAAATAGGCAATTAGCACACCGTGAAAGCAGACCTCTCTATTGAGACATTTGCCATGCTCTGCATTCTTGAGCACTACTTCTCCAAAGCCTTTGAAAAGGTGCAGAGCACATACATAAAGAGGAGAGGGAGAAAGAGAGAAAGGGGGGAAAATAGGATTGAAGTATAGAGAGGGAGTGAAAGGAGGAAAGGTAGGGGAAAAATACAAATTAGCTGGGTAAATGTGTGGCAGACGATGTGAGAAATGAATGGCCTAATTGGCACATTTGTTTCAATTACAGCGGTGGCAGGGCTGACGGAGGAGGTTCCACAGTCTCAAGAGGATCCCATGATTTCATTAGTGCCTCCATCCTGCCTGATTAAGGTTCTTTTGACAGGAAGAGATCAGTCGAAGTGAAGACCTCGCTGTTATCACAAACACAGGGGGTATTTGGCTGTCAGGACAGGAGGTCAGAGCCTCTGAAAAACTCACACTTTTGAACTCAGTAAAACAAGGTCATACGAAACGTTTGGATCAGATTTGTAGGTGGTGTTAGAGGAGGTTTGTACCTGTGAAGTGTGTGTATGGTGGAGTAGAGGCTGTTGAAACTGCTTCATATTTCAGCAGGGTAATTACTAAGATTAAACAGCTCTGATAGACGGCCCTCAAGGAGCAGAAATATAACGCCGCTGCGCACAACACAATGACAAAACCGACACCAGCATACACATCTACAATCGCTTTGAAATTGCTTTCGACACCAACCTTTGATAGCACAGACAGGTAAATCAAAGTTTATGCAACTGCTTTAGTTTTCATCTTTCAAGCTACTTTCAAATGGTACTCAGTTTAAACAAAACACTGCAGTTTCATCTCTAGAATATGTTTGTGTAAATTAATTCACATAATAAAAGTTAATGCATTAATGCATATCCTTGATAGGTCTTGATAGCTGCCCAACTATACTACAAGTCTACTAATTACAAGGTTTCTTACAAAATAGGTAGTGATTTAGATTCAGATGACCATTGTCCACCTTCCCTTCTGACATTTAGAAATAAACACGCTGTGTTTGGTACTGTACCTTTAAGACTTGTGTAAAATACATCTGATTGGATTATCTCTTAACATGACAAATGAGATCTTTATTAGATGAAAATTAACCAACATACTGTGGTTTATTTATGGCAACAGAATCTTGCTTGTGGACCCTTGTGAGAACTTGGCAGAAAGGGCTTACTCCAGCCTTGAAAATAACAGACAATGAGCTGGAGAGTGTGGGCAACACAAAGTGTCTGCTTTTGTGGTCCAATTTTTCAAGTAATTCAAGGGCTGCAAAGTTCTCAGGGTGAGTAAACTGCTGTAATGCTACAGCGAGTTGTGATTCCAATGCTATTAAGCTCAAGTACTCAACTGCAGAAATCCCACAGCTGTGGAATCATGGATCTGACCCACAATGCCTCAACATATGCAAGATAAATCACTATTAATTTACAGGGTTAGTTCACCCAAAAATTCTGTCATTGATTAATCACCCTCATTTCGTTCCATAAGACCTTTACTCATCTTCACAACACAAATTAAGATAGAATTAAAATTAAGTAGTGAGGACATAGTCAAAATAGTCAACATAAAAATTCACTAGCATTGATTAGCTTTACATCATGCAGGACAATTCTTACATTTTTTAGACCACATTTTTGGGAGTCTATCTGGACTCAACCTCGATGCAGGCCCGTCTGGCCCCTGCTCGCTTTAGTCTAGGCCGTCGCGTGTCAGTGGGCCTGTGTCGCAGGCTCTTAGGCCTCATGGCAGCGGCTTCCCCGGTTCTTCCCTTGGGACTGCTCCATATGAGACCGTTCCCTATGTATTCGGTAAGTCCCTGGGTATTCGCCACTCTTGGCCGTCCCTCCGCCTACTAAGAGTGTCAGGCGCCTGTCTCCGTGCCCTCTTAGTGTGGCAGGACCCGAATTTTCTCCGGAGAGGAGTGAGTATGGGGGTAGTCTGCCATCGCCAAATGATAACGACGGATGCTTCCCTCTCAGGGTGGGTGTCTGGTCAGGCAAGTACCTAACCTGGCACATAAACGGCCTGGAGTTGAGAGCGGTTCATCTAGCTCTCACTCACTTTCTTCCATTCCTGGCGCACTCTCATGTCATTGTCAGGATGGACAACATGGCGGTGGTGTCTCACCTCAATCACAGGGGGCTTCCGATCGCGCACCCTAAACAGGCATGCGCGCCAGCTTCTTCTTTGGGCACAGGACACATTTTTGTCCCCGAGCGCAGTCCATGTCCCAGGGGTCCTGAACTTGGCGGCGGACTTTCTGTCGAGACAGAAACTCAGGTCGGGGGAATGGGTGCTGAACCGCCGGACGTGGATCAGATTTGGGAACGATTCGGCGCGGCAGAGGTGGACCTCTTTTGAGTCTCAGGAGTCGACCCAATGCCCTCTTTGGTTCTCCCTCTCTCACCCTACCTCTCTGGGGATAGATGCGCTAGCGCACCCCTGGCCGGACATGAATCTGTATGCTTTTTCTCCGGTCAAGCTCATCCCAGCGGTATTTGCAGGGTGAAGACATACAGAGTCTGCCTTCTCCGCCCGCCTTCGCCTTCTTCGCCCCGTTCTGGCCTTCCCAGACATGGTTCTCAGAGTTGGTCTCTCTTCTGGAGGGCGATCCGTGGGAGATTCCAGTCAGGAAAGACCTGCTGTGTCAGCTTCAGGGCAGAATTTGGCACCCACATCCAGAGTTATGGAAGTTGTGGGTATGGCCGATCATAGGTCGCCCTTAGCTTTTGATCTCTCAGATGGAGTCTGTGAGACCATTAATAGTGCCAGGGCCCTTTCCACTAGGAAGCTCTACTCCTCCAAATGGAAGGTTTTCGAATTCTGGTGCTTGGTTCAGTGCTGGAGTTCCTACAAGATAAGTTTTCGGCTGGAGCGGCCGCTACCACCCTGAGAGTCTACGTTGTGGCTATTGCTGCTCGAAGGGACTGGGACGATGTCCCGCTGGGTAGACATCATTTGGTGTCCTCCTTTATGCGTGGGGTTAAGCGATTGTGGCCGGTTCATCCTCATAATTTCCGTTCTTGGGACCTTTCTGTTGTCCTGAAGGGGTTGCTGGAGCCTCCTTTTGAACCTCTAGAGTCAGCTCCTGTGAGGATTCTGACACTAAAGGTTACTCTTTTGTTGGCATTGGCCTCGTTTAAGCATGTGGGAGTTCTGGAGGCTCTGTCTGTCAGCGAGTCCTGTACTGAGTTTGCTCCTGGTCTGGTCAAGGCATTTTTAAGACCTAGGCCTGGTTATGTCCCCAAAGTTCTCTCTTTGTCTTTTCGTTCACATGTGGTAGTGCTGCAGGCTTTCTCCCCCTCCTCTTCAAGTGAGGGCGATGATCTTCATCTGCTCGGTCCTGTCAGAGCTCTGAAGATGCATGTGGACCGTTCAAGCCAGTGGCGTAAGTGCCTACAGCTGTTGGTGTGTTTTGGTGCAGACCGCAAAGGACTAGCCACGTCTAAACACACAATATCCCACTGGGTTAGGGATGCTATTTCGTTGGCCTATGAGCTGCGCAGTCTGCCTTCACCTCTAGACATCAGAGCTCATTCCACCAGAGGGGTGGCCTCCTCTCATGCTTTGTTTAGAGGGGTTCCCCTGGAGGAAATTTGTATGGCGGCAGGTTGGTCCTCTCCCCATACATTTGTAAGGTTCTATAACCTTGATGTGAATACAACTCCTGGTTCCCAGGTTCTTTCTGTTTGAGCCAGCTGTGTTTTTGGTGTTCTGTAATGGGCCAGATTTGGCAGTGCGTTAGCTTGGCGTGTGTGGTATATATTTCCCAATGCGTAAAGCTATGCAGCGTTGAGTGAACCCATGAAAGAGAACGTCTCGGGTTACTTGCGTAACCCATGTTCTCTGAGTAGGGAACGAGACGCTGCGTCCGCTGCCAAGCTCTTCTTGCTGTTGACCTGCTTCTTAGACAATCTGAGGGGTAAGATGGTGCGAGCACGGGTCTATGTCAATCACATATGATGTAGGGGCGGTATCTCTCACCATCAGCCAACGAATTGGCGTGATTCTATAAGGGCTTCAGACAATCGTCACACCTGGGGGTGTTTCCAATGCGTAAAGTTATGCAGCGTCTCATTCCCTACTCAGAGAACATGGGTTACGTAATTAACCAGAGACATTTTTTACCAATGCAAATATGTAACAAACGATGCATCGTGATATAAATTACAACTTGTAGCCAATGTACACTTTTTAAACCAATGCATTGCATCGTTAACTTTTTATGCCGATGCACCGAATCGGGGAATCTTTCCATCCCTAGTATCTACACATTTCAAAATTCAAGAGTTAACATAATTCACGGCACATCACGTGAATTTATATTATGCAATATAGACAGTTTACCCCATTTTGTAATGAAAAGAAATATCAGTGGGCAAGTCAAGTGATCCCTGTTATCCAAGTCTTGTATGTTTTAGTTACTCCGTGCAGCCTCATTTCACAAATGAATTCTGACTCATTATTTTCTTTTTCTCATCAACTCAATTTCAAAAGTTAGAATTCTGTTTGATTCCCAATTCTAGAGCATTAATATCCCTTGACACACTCTAAATTCAAATAAAAATCATAAAATACAAAAAGTAAGGAAGAAAGAAACACACACAAAAGAAATTAACCTCAGACCTGGCAAACACACAGAGGGAAAAAGGCATACACTTTTTGACTATTATGGTGTTGGTCAATCACACAGAAGCAAAGGCAAACAAAAGCATAAAGTACAGGGTTGTCTCTTTCATCCTCTCATCTCCTGAACACACAACCACATTACCATTCTTCCCAGATCAACCTTATCACAGCTAAACACATAGAAACAGGATACCACCCAGGTCCAAAGGGCCTGTAATTGGCTTGTTAGATCATGAGGATTATCACTCACTTTGATGGTGGCTGGAACAGAACAGGGGAGACATGGGGGGGGGACTATACGGGTAGGAACACATGAAGTTAGCACTGAGCTATTTCTATTTGAATGGATAATCTCCTGATGCATATTAAAAGTAATAAAAAAAAAATAAAAAAAAAATGCTAAGGAAACCATTTAATTCAAGTTTCAACTTTGTGTCAGATGTTTCTCCAAAAATTCCTTACAAAAAATGTAGATGATGTTTGTCATGCAGTAAGGGTATAGTGCTATAAATATGGATAAGCTCAGATCATTTGGCCTTGGGTGAATTTGATTTCAGCTGATGACAAAATATTTGGCTTTTGACTGCAAAGGCTGGTGTTTGACAAATCTAGGATTCAAGGATTCAATTCAAGGATTCAATGTTTATTCGTCACATACTCAATTATACAGAATATAATCAGTAGTGAAATGTAAGTCAGGTCCGCTCAATAAACAGTGAAAAATATGTAACACAACAGAAGAGAATATACATAAATATATGTAAAATGTAAAAAAAATTATAAGAAAAAATAAAGAAGAATAAAATGCGCAATAATATAAAATGTGCAGAAGAGTATACTGTGGACTTTATAAATAATAATACAAAAGGAATGTGCAAACAGGTTGTACAGGGTACATACATAGCAGCAATGCGGATGATGGAGAATAGTGAATATCTTACTGTTTATTAAATTGAGTCATGTTGATGTTATTAGACCGCGTTTGAGTTTAGGAGCCTGATGGCCTGGGGGAAGAAGCTCCTCCTAAGTCTCTCAGTTTTTGCCATCATGCTCCTGAAGCGCTTGCCAGATGGCAGTAAAAAGAAAAGACGGTTACCAGGATGATTTGAGTCCTTGATTATTTTAGCAGCTCTGCTTTTGCAGCGTTTGAGGTAGATGTCCTGCAGAGAGGGGAGAGCAGACCCTAAGATGCGCTCAGCTAAACGCACAACTCTCTGCAGAGCTTTTGCAGTCCTGATTGGAGACGTTTCCATACCACACTGAGATGCACTGAGTCAATACACTTTCTATGGCCCCTGAATAGAAGGTTTTTAGGATTGCTGATGAGACCCTGAATTTACTCAGCTGTCTCAGATGGCACAGTCTTTGCCTGGCTTTCTTAACCTGTGTTTGAATGTATGCAGTCCAAATCAGGTCCTCGGAGAGGTTTACACTAAGGTACTTGAAGCTGCTCACCCTCTCCACAGGGGTCCCACTTATCATAAGAGGGGTGTAGGCCGCTGCGGTCTCTTTCTGAAGTCCATGATCAGCTCTTTAGTTTTGCTCACGTTCAGAGAGAGACAGTTGTCTTGGCACCATGATGTAAGTATCTCTACCTCAACAAATTTGTAAATTTTGCTGATGATACTGTGGTCCTGGGCCTCATTTCCAACAATGATGAGACCGCATACTTGATACTGTGTCTACGCAAGAGGGCTTCTCAGCACAACAAAAAAAAAAAACACTGAAATGACCTTTTAGAAAAAGAACAAGTTTCCTGTTTTAGAGTGAAACTAAGAATGTTTCCCTAAAGAGGTGCTTGAGTCTCTCTGCATAGTTGGTCTAAACTGTGTTATCATAAAGATCTTTTTAACAAGATTATGCACTCCAAGTTATGCTACGGGGCATAGTCTTCATTTGGAGAGATTTTGCTCCCAAAACATTCTGTGAAATATGTTCACCTTCCCGTTTACTGTGTTTTCTTTTCTAGCTATTGACTGAGTTTTAAGAGGAAAGAAAATAACACATAAGATCTCTTCAGTATTTAAAAAACATAAATGGTTCTGTACTTTTATTCAAGTTCATTTTAAATCCATCATCAATAAAGCATAAACAATATCTGGCCATTATTCACAACGTGTATTTTTAGCAAGGCGTTCTTGTTGCAAGTAGTGAACTAGTGAATATTAGATTAGTTGCATTTTTCTCATTAAATTTCTTAATTATCGTGCATGAATATGTTCTGGCCCGCCATCAAGTGGCAAAATATTTTTGGCCCGATGCCAACTTACTTGCCCTGGTTTTATAGACACAAACAATTAATGTATTTTTTTTTTTTTTTTATATCAATTTGCTTGAAGTTCAACCGTTGAAGCAAAAATGATTTTTCATACTATTATTTTTATACAGGCTTTACATGGTTACAGTACAATGAAAGTGAGACAAATTATTTGTGTGCTCTATTACTTCTAAATATCACTCTTGCTATACATCTTTTTAAGTCATATAGTCAATAGCTTTTTATGAAGAAAAAGGAAGATTAAGATCAATGAATGCTTGAATTTCAGTCAGTTCCTTATATAAAGCTATCATATGAACAGAACATAGTACAGAACCTTAGAATATAGTACACACATCATATGAATCACTTTTATAGTGCTTTTAGTCTGTTTTGGAGCTAGGCTGTATAAAACACCATACACTTTTGTTGTATAAGAGAGCAGCTCAATAACAATGCATGTAAAGTAACAATGACCAACAATGGCATTTATTCCAAAATATGATGGTATTTGCTTACTTATTAGAACAGAGATCTGGCTGGTTAATTACCCAAGAGCCAACAGTGATGACTGTATATAGAAAGACGTGAGTCTCATTAGCTTTGTGACCACAGAAATCTTACAGATCATTTCTCAGAGGGGGTGTTTATGACAATTTAAAACCACAAACATATTCTACTAGGACAGACAGTGTGAGATAGTGAGCAAGCGAGCGAGCGAGAGTCAGCATCCAGCATGCTGGTAAAATGATGCCATATAAATCTTTGCTCTCTCCCTCTCACAGCTTGGATTTAAATATTTCATGGCGGAGATGTGCTGGAATGGACCTGATCACCAATTGCTGGTCTGCACTCTACATTATTCAGTAGCCCCTCTTATAGCTTAATTTATGTTGACAAAGTACTTGAAGGGAGATTCTTGTCTTCCAGCACTTCCCAGATTTCCTGTGTTTCTGTCCACTGCACTCTCCAAGAGACAGACGCTGACAGAGCTCTTCCATTTCATCACTGAATCATTCATAAAGCATTGGTGGCGGCCAAGAACCAAACCCTACTATAATCACAAACACATGTACAAGGATATATTGCCTGCTCATAATCTATGTTATGTGGACCTTACTTGACCCCTGACTGCACGCGAATGCGTATTAAACTGAAATCAGTCTATCAAATTTGATGACAGCAGTCAGTGCTCAGTCAGTTGCAGTTCTGTTTAAAGGGACAGTCCACTCAAAAATGAAATCCGGCCATCATTCACTCACCCTCATGTCATTCCAAATCAGTATGACTTTCCTTCTTATCTTCCATTGTGTTCTACATAAGAAAGACATATTTTGAAAAAATGTGTGGTCTGACCTTCATTACATGGACCAAAACATTTGTTTTTTATATCTGTATGATTTTCATTTGTATGTGGAACACATAAGAAGATGCTTTGAAAAATGTCTCAGTTGTGCTTTTTTTGTTCATTCAATGACAGACAAAATGTTCACATGTTGTTTTGGACCCCACTGATTTTCATTATATGGACCAAAAATCCTCTTTAAAATATAAATAGAAGAAAATTATCCAGGTTTGTAACAACATGAGACTGAGTTTGAACTATCCCTTTAAGCACAGAATTAGAATAGATGTTACACAGCACTGATGTTCTTTTCCAGTCAGCAGAGAGCATGCACTGCCCTTCCCACATATCCTCCCGGTGGCAATGATGTCAGAGGCTGAGAGGACGGGTCTTACCTCTGCCATGGGCACTCCCTCCGGGGGTCGGCAATGCAGCACAATCATGCCCTTGATTGGCACTTCCTTCCCTTGAGGATCCTGCTCGAAGTTCTTGCGGAGGTCTGTTTGAAAAGATAAGAGGCAGCTGTCACAGCGGGCAGAGTCCAAGCCGATATTTGGCCTATCTATGCCAATCGCTTTCATCACTCCATATCCTGCTCTCTCGACGCCCCCTGCCCTTCGTTTTGGCAACCTTGGAAAGGCAGGGCAAGAGAGCAGGAGAGTGCAGACATTCTCAAAGGTGCTCAGGCCATCTGCTAGAGTTGCAGGTGTCATGGGTTCAGTTCATTTGGACAGTTCTGTCTCATCCCCACTGTGCTTGTACAGCAATGGATTTTTTTTTCTTTCTGTGCACTGCAATTTTTTTCAATTTGAAGACAGAAAGAAATACAAAATGTCCAAAAATGGTCAGGTTTCAGGTAGGATAAAAACAACATTCTCCTGTATTAAAGTGGAATAAAAAGTTGTTATTTGATAACAAACACTAATGCTAAAATAATAACACTTAATGACAACTTGATAATAACAAATGCTAATCAAAAATAAAATAAGCTGTCAACTGACTACAACATTTTTTCTGCAATATTATTAATTAAAACTTTAAATTTTCTTTCAGATTTAAAGCCTTTAGTGCACCATTTATACCTAAAATACCTCAAACAAATTTCTAACAGCAGTACACCTGTGTTTATTTCATTAATTTCAATTGTAGGCAATGTTTCATGCATTTCAATGTTTCTTCTAAATCATTTTTAGAAATACTGAAAGAGAAAGAAAAGTTCAGATAATTTTGAAGCCCATGACCACAAATATGATGCTCCCATTGTGAGGGACTCTTTTAGTAAATATAATTAGAAATATAGTAAATATAGTCATATAAGAACAGCTATATAAAGATTTATCAACCCTCAGTGTAATAGTATAAAATATTTTGGTTACACTTTATTTTAAGGTGTCCTTGTTACAGTGTAATTATACATTTAAGCATTGAGTAATATTAATTAACTACATGTACATACTATGTGGTTAGGGTTAGGATTAGGGATTGTCTCCGGGCTACTTATGTAGTTATGCATAATTTAGTGTTATTATAATATTGTCAGACCTGTATCCCCATGTCTTGTGTCTCTCTTCCTCTTGTGCCCATATATGGTCCTTCCTGTCCTCGTTCTGTCATCATTAGTTCATGAGTCCCCATCTGTGTTTGATTACTCCTCACCTGTTGCTGTTTTCCCTGATTGCGTTCTATGTGTTTATAAGTCCTGAGTTTCCCCTGAGTCTTTGTCTGTTCACTCGACTATTATGTTGTGTTGCCTGTATTAAGTTCATTAAAACCTATTCGTCTTACCTGAAGTCTCCGGCGTCCTTCCTGCACGACACGACCCTGACAGATGAACGGACCAGAAACAGAGAAGTGTGCGGTGCCTTTTTCCCCCGTTTGTTTTTCCAGTTTTGAAAGTTTTTTGTTTTCTCCTTTTTTTCCCTCCACCCATGGCTCCTCTAGTCCGCCGTTCGCGGGGGATCATCACCGGCGTCCGCGGCTCACCAAACCCGCCGTTTGCGGGAAGCCCGTCGCCATTCGCGGCCGCCAAAAGTCTGCCGCTATTCACGGCCACCGCAAGCCCACCTACTGATGCTCATGTTCCCCTGGGCTTGTTGGTGGCATATGAGGGGATGTGTTGGAGCCCAGCCCCAGAGCCCGCTCCTCGCCAGCGCCCCCTTGTGCTCGCTCCTCGCCAGCGCCCTCCAGTGCCTACTCCTCGCCAGCGCCCTCCTGTGCCGGCTCCTCCGGTAGTAGCACCTCCCAAGCACCCAGAGAGTCAGCGCCATCAGAGCGCCCCCGAGAGTCAGCTCAGCGCCTCCGATCAGAGCGCCCCGAGAGTCAGCGTCACCAGAGCGCCCCCGAGAATTGGTCCCGTCCAGCTCACCTTCGTCTCCACTGGTTCCGTCCAGGTCAGCGCTTCCCGAGTGCCCCCAAGACTCAGCGCTTCCCGAGCGCCCCCAAGAAGCCGCGCTACCCAAGCGCCCCCTAGAGTCCGCGCTGCCCGAGCGCCCCCAAGAACCCTCTCCGTTCCAGGAGCTCACCGAGTCTACTCAAGAGCCCGCTCCGGTCCAGGAGCTCACCGAGTCCACTCCAGAGCCTGCTCCGTTCCAGGAGCTCACTGAGTCCACTCCAGAGCCCGCTCCGGTCCAGGAGCTCACAGAGTCCACTCCAAAGCGACCCCAAGAGGTTGTGGACTTCCCCAATAAATTTTTTTGGGGGGCTACCCACCATGGCCTGCCATGGCCGCCCGAGTCCCCTGATCCACCATGGCCGCCCGAATCCCCTGATCCGCCATGGCCGCCCGAATCCCCTGATCCGCCATGGCGGCCCGAGATCCCTGCTCCACCATTGGTCCTGGAACGGGCACCGCCCTGGAGGTCACCTGCCCTGTCTCCATGTCCCTTGAGGCCTCCAGAGCGCCCCCCCCCCCCCTTGTGTTGCCTGTATTATGTTCATTAAAACCTATTCGTCTTACCTGAAGTCTCTGGCGTCCTTCCAGCACGACCCGACCCTGACAAATATTAAGTACATGCAACGTGTAACATGGACACCTTAAAATAAAGTATTACCAATATTTTTCCCCTTAAAATAAAATAAAACAATTACAAAATAAAATTATTGACATATTAAAAAATATATATTATACATTTAGCATAACTTTTTTTCTGCACAGATTTTAAACCTTTTAAACAGATGCATAAACCTTTTAAACATATGAATAATCCTTTAAAAATATTATTATTATTTAACAATTAGGGCTTTTAATACAATAAAAAAACATAATACAATAAAATAACCAGTAAATATTCTTATAATTTCCAAAATCATCAATTTGATAGTACAGTATTTTAATTTCGGTTTGACAGCCGTAGAAATACATTTTGTACCCCCCCCCCCTTGCAGACCCCTGGGGGTCCCCTGAGCTAGCATACTCACAGGCTATCCTCACTGAGGCCTTACGGCTCTTTGAGGTTCCTAGGTGACTCCAGGCAACACACAGGCACCAGTAGTCTTCTGGACCATGGAAATCCTCCACCTGCAGCCTGGTGACATTGATCGTCACTTCGCGGATTTTCAACCCTATATAGCAAGAAACACAAAGCATGAACATCTTCATCCAAATTCACTTCAGGTCAATGCCCATTAAGTATCGATTTTCAGTGTTTGGTCACTTCAGTTAGGGTCCTTAATGGCAATTGACTGTAAGAATATACACTGGGTGTCAGAAGGATAAAAGGGTACCAGAGCTCAGTGAATTCTGAGACTGAAATTTAAAAAATCTTATGCATTGTTATAAAAAAAAAAAATCTCCACGACCAGTGAAAAATGTAATGGCCTCGGGTTGCTTTTCCCTTCACGAGCTGCCCTACATAACTCCAGTTTCATGTCTCTCTGCTCCACGTTTTTGAGTGCATTACTGATAAAAACCTTTTTTTCTCTACCTCTCCCCGGAGGACCTTCCTTGTTGTCTGTGCCACAGATCGTTAGCAAGATGAAAATAGCTAGCTGAAGTTGCATTAGCCTAAAAGCACAAGAGCCAGGAAAGCTTGTTACCCCTGAAGCTTCATTTAAGACACATATCTTTAGATGAGATTGTCACAACCTTAACCTTTCAAACTCTTAAATCTATGATCATTAAATGCGATTTAATGTTCCTTGATTTTCAAAATGTCTGACATCCCTGTTGTGAGCCTAAGTCACTTTTTGCAGGTTTGATGCATCAGTAAAGGCTTCCATTGTTAATCAGTTTCATCTTCTACCTGTTTCTTCAGAATCGCTACCCTACAAACTTCTAAAAACCATACAAATATGAGGATTAGAAGCAATATGCAATATGCCGAGAACCACAATCCAGACTGTTTGCTCCTCCACTCCACATTCTCTCAAACAAGCACTCTGTAATCTGGATTGCTCCTGTACCATGCGTCTCCTAACAACGGTGCCAGGAACAGATAAATATCAAATAAATCCGAAAGTGCCTGGTAACTATACAGGGATTATTATTGCAGCTCCAAGATAAAACGATGACATGCATTTTATGTAAACAGGTCAGTTCTAGAAGGCTCAGCTCATTTTGTTTATTTTTTTATTCTAGTGAGATTTGGATGAGCTCCATTGTGGTGGGATAAACAGAAGAACTGATGCTGACAGTCTATTCTGAATTTTGCTCTGGAAGATGGCTGCAAAGAAACACAAATAAACATGATAGTACTTGATTGAAAATGTTCCGTATCGTATCTTTAGTTGTACTCTTATAAACTATACAAGTGGACATTGTGGTCCTCCATACAATCTACAATACTGTTTGAAAGTTTGGGGAAGGTATGGTTTTGTTGTTGTTGTAGTAAAGGAAATTAATATTTTACTTATAAATATTTTCTTAATATATTCTTATGTTCTCAAAGTATCTTTATTTTTCCACAAAATAGCAGCACAGCTGTTTTTGACATTGATAACAATAAGAAATGTTTGAATCAGCAAATTTGAAGGATCATGTGACACTGAAGACTGAGTAATGGCTGCTGAACATTCAACTTTGTCATTAAAGGAATAGATTACATTTTTAAATAAATTATTATAGTTACTGAGGCAGCTAAAACAATGCATATTAGATGGGACCTCTGCCTCTTTACTAGTGATGTTTCAGCACATCTCAGGGTCACTTTGAACAGTTAGATACTGGTGCAATAATCATTATATAAGTTGCATTTCTGGTTGGTTGTTTTGGGAATAAATATTGCAATATTAATGGGCCAGAATGGTTTACTAGTCAGTTAGACAACAAGAAAGATTTAAGTTTTTTTGGAAGGGATGCAGATTCTCAGAGAGCATGCTGACAGTGTGCTGTGCTTCAGGGTTCAGTAACAGTAACTGTTGGACTGTCAGCGCAAAGAACCCATCTCTGAACAGCAGTCTCTAGATCCATCCCCTGTAAAATACCACCGCTAGCTTTCAAAGCACCGCTTCTGCAACAAACTCACAACATTCAACAAAAACTTGACAATTAACATTTGTTTCAAAAAAATTGTTTTACCTGCACACATTCAAATGATGACTACTGCATCGTTGGGGACACTTAATTTCCAGCGATATCGTTGACTTGCCTTTAACTGAAAACGGAGTGCATTACTAAATTCAATGTAACGATGTACTGCCAGTAAGAAAACGGAGTGCTTGTGTACTCACTTCCTGACCTCAAAAAGAGGCGCTTAGTGACTGCGCTAGAGGCTGTAGCCTTGGCGTTCCTTGTTAGAGCACCCGCCTCCCGCACCGGAATATTGAACACGAACGAGTTGTGGTGGTATGGACCTGGAGGGGGGTGTAACATTGGTGCCGTGATTTAATACTGCAAAGCTACTTTGATACAATCTTTATTGTTAAAAGGGCTATATAAATAAAGGTGAGTTGACTTGTTGCTCCTTGGGACAATAACCACAAAATGTATTAAGTTGTGTATTGATCCTTAACTGGTTTGGTAAATATATTGTCTGTGATGTATTGACCCATAGATCTAGTCTCTACTAAATTATTTGCTAATTTTCAAGTCAAAACGGCTATACAAGAAATGTATTGATTAAAAATAAAATGTGCAAACTCGTGCAACAATTTCAATAGCATATTTTAAAAGAAAAAACCCAGTTCAAATTTGTCAATAAATTCAAGAGCACTTGAATTACAACGTCAACCATGGCCTGTTGTAGTTATTAACAAATATAAACTAATTCATACATTTAAACAAAACATATATTTTTATGTTAAACAAAAAATATATATTCTTTTGAGTTCCATAGAAGAAAATCTTGCTCAGAAGAAAGCAGGAAATGTAGTAAATCTCTTTAAAAGCAACTAGTTAAATAGTCATTACATGGTCTAATCTTTTTTTATTTATGATGTAGTTTAGTGCATTCCTAATTACACCTAATTGTACGTTTTCCAAAATTCACCTTCCGTCATTATGTGGTTAAAAAATAATGATCACAAATCTTTAAAGACAGAGCCTGCTGAGATGATGACACAAAATGAATGTTGTTCAGACCCCATACGGCACTTATGTCTGCTTTAGTAGAATTGGATGTGATGCTACCCTTAATAAAGGAGCAGCTCTCAGCCACTGTGGAAAGGAGTCATGGGAGAGCGGGAAGGCGAAACACTAACATCTCATTTAATCAAGTGCCTTCTTGAATTGGTTTTCTTCCAAAAAAGAATTACACTGCAGAGAAAAAAGCCGACCAGAACAGCGTGGTGTATCCTGCCTGTCCCACAGGTTTATTGATCATGAAAGCAGACTGCCTTCACTTCTGAGCTGACTCTACATGGTCCTGTTAGTCAGGGGTAAACAAAGCAAGACAGACGCCTGTGTTTCATGGACACTCTGAGACACAGACATTATTCATCATTCCCCTGCTGAGATGTTCCATCGACAGCGTAGTGTGGGGGGTAAAATTCAGAGACAGGCAATAAAATATTGACTAATGACGATGAATAATCCAGCCTGATAGATGTAAATATGAGTAATATGTTAAAAGGAGGTGGTCTTTCTCTCTGTTAGAAAGTCAGATTTCCTGCAGGAATATTGACAGGTGACGGGGTGATATTCCAGAGAGGCAAGGCTGACACGCTTTCATCTGTCACATCATTTTTTACAAAGAAAATACTGTTGACAGCAGAGGTAGGAAAGTGGTCTTCACTTAAATTCACACATCTTTGCTTAAATGTTCATGGGTAGGCCCCCTCATCACTGGGAGGGGGCCTAGAAATACAATGTTATATTGATATCTGGCATAATACATTATATCAAGATCGTTTGATAAGTGTGTATTCAAAACTAATATACACTGCAACCTATTTCTCAAAGTTTCTAATCCATCTGCAATTTACTGATTTCCTCAACCTAGACTAACTTTAAAAAAATGCGGGATCTGATTGTTCTTGAAGGAAGATTCTTATTCTGAAAAATAACTCTTTGAATTGAGAATGCAAGTAATTTAAGCTAAATTTTCAAAAGCCATTACGCCAGTCTTTAGTGTCACATTATCCTTCTGAAATCATTCTAAAATAAGAAACAATTCTTATTATCATTATTGTTCAAAAGAGTTGTGCAGCTTAATTTTTTATGCAATTCTTAATGCAGCTTTTCATGACTCTTTGATAAATAGAGAGTTGAAAAGAGCAGTGTTTATTTGAAATTTAAATCTTTTGAAATGTCAAACATTATAAATGTCTTTTCTGTCCCTTTTAAAATTTCCTTTCTGATCTTTTCATCAATCCATGTGTTCCCTGGAAATCAAACCCAGGACTTTGACTGTTGTTAACGCCTTGCTCTAGGAGTTGAACTACAGGAAATGCAATCACCCCTAGTGGAATAGTGTTATTTCTACACTTCAGAATCTCATTTGCCTTTTGGCAATGACCAAGATGATCAGGAGGAGGCTTAACTATGTCAGTAATGTAAAAAACGTGCAAGAGCAGATGCTGGGTCTTCTGGAAGCTTTATTTTTAGTTAGTTAGTTAATCCAGTCTCTGTGGCACTGCCATGACACAATTTAAGGGCCAGAAACTGACAGGACACAGCAACCATTTGAAGCTTTGGCTCAACCGGTATTAGATCTACTAAGCGGATGCTTCTGCTGCTCTCTTTCCTCTGTTTGAGGAAAGTCTTTAAAGAACTGAGTGAGCCTATATGAGTGGCAGCAAGACAATAAGTGTACTCCATCAACAAGACCTTAAGTGTAAGTTGATGCTAAAATAAATGTACCTGAGATCCTAATAAGACATTTAGATCGGTGACACATAGTTGTGAAAGTAGAGAATATGAAAAGCAGTACTCAAGAAGAATCACACTTTTAAGTTTGCAATAGCTTCACATCAATCAACAAAATTTGCGAGTCACTTTTAATGTGCTTTGATTTACACTGGTTCCTTTCGTAATACTTCAGTAGCTAGACTTAAAGAAAGCTGCTTACATTACATGGCAGCAGCCACAGGGAATGACTTTAGTAGCATTTTAGTGTTTGAACAGACATAGAACTGAACATGGCACAGCGGAAACAGTGTAATGTTTCGTTCCATGTGATTCCTGCAAAGGAATTGATTTGCAGCTTTTGTCTCCCCTGCTGAAGCAGAGAGAGAGATTATTTCAGCACCATGGAGAGAGATACCATTGGAGAACCAGCAAGTGGAGCTTCTGCTGCCATACAGTATTTATTGTATTCCAAGTCAGATTTTCCAGTTTTTGCTTAGGTGAGAATTTGGACAAGACAGTATATTCAATTAAAGTACTAACAATAACGGCCAGCTTAGCACCTAAACAACCAATGGAACTGAAAATAAACAAGATTTTTATCTCATTATGCTTTTCCCGAATGACTGAATCTCAAAATAGTTTCAATTGTGACATCAGTATGACATGCTATACTCTAAATTATGCTTGAGCCTAAACTGGAGCTCATATGAATTAATAGACCTAAAATTGTACTTTTAGGACCAGATTTACTAAACAGGGCAAATTAGAGCTAGAGAGCAATTCCATAAAAGTGCTGATGAGAGGGCAAATTCTGTGTGATTTACTGACAATACGCAGACACAGCCAGATTATTTCTATAATGACAGCGCAATCTACCAAGAGTAGCACAAATTACCGCCTACTTTAACTCATGCATTTTTTGGGCGTTAAATAATGGTGCAAATACCAGTAATTTGACATGCGCAAACATTAGTCAATCGCATTGTTTTATTCATTTTAATACTCTCCTCCCATAAATTTTGCGTCTGAAAGGGAAATTCCTACAAATGCATAATCAGTAAGGTCAGGCGCAAAAATAACTGTATCCACACCTTTTTAATGCTAATTCATTACTGCGTGTCTTTAGTAAAACATGACAGTACTATTTTAACACCAAAAGATGGTTTGCGCTGGTGTAAGCTGTTAGTAAATCTGGCCCTAAGAAATGTATTTGTCATATACAGAAGTACAATGCCCATTTAAACTAGAGGAAGCCTTAGATTTCTGAGCCAGATATATTTTAAATGCAAGTCCTTAAAAGAAAATATCAGAAAATCTTAGGAAACTAAGTTGCACTTAAAATTTTATTTTGTCTAACACGGCCACTGGTAACCCCACCCAAAATAAATAAATTAATTAAAATATAAATAAATTGAAAAATAAATAAAATAATTAAGCAAATTGAGAAATGAATTGAAATATACAAATAAGTAACAAATAATATATAAAAATAAGTAACTATAAATAAATGCATATAAATTAACCAAAATAATTAGAAATACAAACAACAAACAAATGTGTGTGTATTTATTTTAAGCAAACACATTCATTTAACCAATTTTCTCACAATCAGCAGATATTCAAACAAGGAGCTACAACCCGTTGTGCCCTTGAACGGAGTATTTAACCCCAGCTTGCTCCAGGGGGGTTGTCCACGTAAGAGTTGCTTTGAAAAAAAAAACATCTGTTAAATGAAAACTTGCATTACTAATGTGGACCCTTACTGGATGGTATTCTAAAGGCTGCATTCTTCCTAAAAGGTCATTTCTCAACTAGCTTACACAACATTGGTATGACCTCCTCCAAATGACTCATCTTCATTGTGTGCATGTGTACGTTCTTGAGCTCACAGTGGCGAATGTGACACTTTGCTCACGGGGTAGAAGCTTAATAGTACATTAATGTCATCCTCCATCACACGCTCATGTACTCCACACCCGCTCTGCATGGCAGCTCCCTCCAGCGTAACTCCAAATAAATAATTATCATAAGAGACCACGGCACAAAGTGCTATTAGAGAGATGATGGGAAGACTTTGAGAATGCAAAAAAAAAAAATGAACTGAAAGAAATATAAATGCACAACATATTCAAGGATGTTTCTGCAATAGCACAATTGCATTCAAGGTTTAAACTAATTTACATGCTACTCCTTCCTGATGAACAATTACAGGTCTTTGAACTGTTACACCAGTTCCTTATCAGTCGGTCATTACAAGTCACGTCGGATGACCGACGAATTGGGAACTCGCCAGAGAGACCTATCCATTTCGGGTGTAACTAAATGAGCCAATGGACATTGGCATGCGGTAATTCGTATCCAGCTTCCGCTGATCACAGCGTGAGTATAAGAGGCAGCAGGTGAAACCGCATTAATTCATCCTTTTGCTTCGTAGCCGAGTGGTAGTGTGTTCCTGTGGCTCAGTGGTTAGAGCATTGCGTTAGCAGCGCAAAGGTTGTTGGTTCGATTCCCAGGGAACACACATACTGACAATACAAATGTATAGCCTGAATGTACTGTAAGTCGCTTTGGATAAAAGCGTCTGCTAAATGCATAAATGTAAATGTAGTGGTTGAAGCTACTGCTCTCCTTTCCACAGAAGAGTGTTCTGGAAAACGAGTGCGGGCGTTACAGCGCAGCAGAGGTGGTCACGGTCGCACGGGAGAGAAAAAGATCATCTTCCTGCTGACAGCCACACCAGGAGTGTGCGGTGGCCAGCTACCTTGCGTGCTTCAGCACTAAAAGAGCATTTCTCTAAAAGAGCAACACGGGTGATCGCGTGTGTCTCATCACCCGTGCGTTTCTGAATGTGATCATTATGTGGCGCTCAGGACGGTCATGATTGCTGCCTCACGTGCCTGGGCATTCAGCATGCAGAGGAAGCTTTTGTGTATGGTTCAAGTTCTTCTTGTGGTGTCATGACCATCTCAGAGTTGCATAATAGACTCCACGATGTCAAACATGGCGGGGTCCCTCTACTGCGATCTGGTGTTCGTCCCGGCACCCGGGGCGACGCTGCGTCCGGTGGAGATAAAAAATGGCAGAGGTGATTTGAGGATTACGGCTTCCCCAAGTGGAGTTCCTTACCTCTCAAGCACTCCGCAGCCGTTTCCTTCGGTGCTCCCCCTGATGACCGGATGTCGATCGCTGCATCGGAGGGCGAGCTCTTTCTCTGGGGATGACGACTCGGCTGCGTTGCCCCCTTCGGGTGTGGTAGCGTTGTCCGAGCCAGACCCAGAGATGACGGCTATGCTTTCCCAGGCCGCCGAGAATGTCGGGCTCATGTGGAATCCGTGGTTTCTCGGTGGAGGTCGCGCTGAGAACAGTGCCCCCCCTCCGGTGTCATTCTCCCGGAAGTGCATGAGGAGCTTGCAAGATCGTGGAAGGCACTTTTCACTACCAAAAACAAATCTTGGAGCTCCTCCACCTTCACCACCCTCGATGGTGGAGCCGCTTTGGGGTACACGGTCATCCCCTCGGTGGAGCAGTCTGTGGCCATGCAACTGTGTCCAACAGCCGCTACCACTCTGCGGGGTGACTTGTCTCCCCTCACGGGCCTGTTTGTAGGTGTCAGGTAAGACATGTCACTGTTCGCTAATCCTCCAAACTCCTTGGGAGAGAGGCAAACCCTGACTCGCAGTCCAGACGTGGCACTCCTCATTCGGCAAGCGGAAGGCACCCTGCTCCTCCACCTCCCAGACGTGTGGAGCCGCTTCATGCCTAACGGTCCTAGTGCTGAGTGTTGGGGGTCCCATGTCTCTAACCCCCTCTAGGAGGACCAGGCCTCTTCCAGTAGTTGACCTGAACTCTGTTGTAGAGCCCGGTGTTCCTATGTCGTCTCCTACTGTTTGGGTTGTTCCTTAAAGGAAGGATCAGGAGGCCTACACAGGGCACTGGAAGGGGCAGCTCCTGTGGCGCTTTGGTAGGGATCCCAATTCGTCGGTCATCCGACGTGACTCGGAGTGACCAACTGATAGGGAACGTCTCGGTTACGTATGTAACCCTCGTTCCCTGAAGGAGGGAATGGATGCGAATTACCGCATGCCAATGTCCATTGGCTTGTTTAGTTACACTCAAAGTGGATAGGTCTCTCTGGCGAGATCCCAATTCGTCGGTCATCCGACGGGACGTCTCCGTACCCTCCTTCAGGGAACGAGGGTTACATACGTAACCGAGACATTTTTCAGGGTCAACATGTTTTTTATTCTCTTTCATTATGTACACTTTAAGGCAGTTGTACCTAAAGAGGTCACTTTTACAACCTTTTTCCTTGCAGCAAATACAGACATAATATAATTTGACATGATCATTTTTGCACCGTTTTTCCAATCTTTAAATTAAATAGGCTGTTTTTGTTATTGTACCTTTAAATTATTGTCAGGTGTTTTCTTCTGTATTTTAACATATAACCAAGTGAAACTTTTAAAAAAAAAAAATTTTAGGCAGGATCTTGGATCTATTCATCTCGTAAAAAGCGCTATACAAATAATCTTTCTGTATAAGTCTGTAAGTATGTACTGTCTATATGTAAATCGTTTCTGCACTGTCTGGAGCACGCTCTCAAGAATTTCACTCACCATGGCACATGTGCTGTCACTACACGTCTCAGTTATTTCACAGAAAAATTGAGTTATGATATCTTGATTAGAGTTAAAAAAATTGTTTAGTAAAAACTACATTTCCATTTAATGCTGAATTTAATAATTATATTTGTAAATAACCTCAAATTATTTAACCAATAGTCCTGGTTGAAATATTAGTTGTTTACTGTAACCATAGAAGCTGAATTAATGGTTTCTGGTATACATCACACTACATATGTACTGTATACATGAGGATAATATAATATGTTAATTTCCTCTTAGTCTTTTAAGAGAGAGATCAGAAACTATAAAACAAACAGCAAGAAAGAACATTGTGTGACAAAAAAGTTATGTTTGTTGGGTCACGGTTTTAAAATGTGTCAGTTAACAACAATTTAAAATTGAATAGCTTTAATGACAGATATTGTTTAGTTCTAAATGATTTGCTAAACGGTAGACATCAATAAGCAGCTGCTAGATAAGATTATCCCTTACCTTTTGCCCATTTGTTCAGTCAACTGCCTCCTCTGCTGGATGGCCGAGGCTTTTACTTGGTCTCAAAGTTGTCTTGTCCAAAAACAAAACTCTTTTTAGAGTGATTACCTCACAAAAAGTGGGCACTAATTGAAATGATATATGGCAGAGACATGCATGTTTCCTCCAGTTACATGGATGCTTTGCCCCTGCTATTAAAACAATCCAACAGTCTAAAACTTTAAAGGCACAGGTTTAACAAATCTGATTTAGACATGTAACTCTGCATAATATCCTCCTTTAAAAATAAAAAAGCTACTGCCCCCTGTTGTGCTCTAGACATGTATTTTGCTGTGCGGGTGTTGAGTGTGCAATTGTCTGTAATAATGCTATTATAGGCCCAGAGGAGAGGAACATCAACACTAAAATGCATCTGTGTTAAGCTAAATGAAGGGTGATGCCCTGTACTTGTCCTCTTTTGCTGCCCTTGCTTCGCAGTCAGCTTCCATTTGTTGTACTGCAAAAGTCCTCTCTCTCTTTCTCTGTCCTTCATTTGCAGTCAGCTTCCATCTATCGTAGCGTAAAGGCAGTTTCTCAGAAAGACGCTTTTTTTCTGAGAAGCTGTCGCTAGCAGATGTCAACACCACATCACATGTCAGCTCTGACATATCATAACTATACTCGCAGTGGTCAGCTGGCTCCCTTTTCCATGACAGAAAGCTGGACTGAGCCACACGAGCTGTGCCCTGAAGCTTTGCTGTGCAGTCAATGGAAACTGATTCCATCAATCTGAGACAGAGGAGAGAAGAAATGAGTATAAATAACAGAAGTGACAGAGTAACAGGACTTTGCTCTAAGATTGGTGTTTAAGAGCACTAGTAGCACGAAATGAAAATAGTTATGGGTACAATGAAACTTTTTTTTTTAATATGCCTCAATACAACACCTGAACACGACAAATCAGAAAAATAATAATCTAACCAGTAAATGCAGTGAAATAAACAAAATAACATACTTTCTTTAAATGTAATATAGTTATGCACAAGCAGGCAACAACATAGAACAATTATATAAAATATGTGATCTGACATATGATAAAGGATATGAATGCACGTAGATGACTTAAACTTGTTTAATTGGATACAATTTACTAAGGTGAAAAAATTAGCTAATAATTAATTACTTCGGTTATGTGATGTTTGCCTAACTAATAAAAACAGAAATAAATATGGCTAAAAGGCAAAATATGTTAAGTGAACGCTAACAAACTGGCAAGTTAACGAATCCATATGGTGAATCCTTCTAAGGTTACTAAGCAACTTTATATTTCAGTCATATTTATAATAAATATAAAGTAAATATGAGCACACCAATATAAATATTAACATTCATCAAGTATGTACAGTATAATTCTAGACACTTTATATTTATATGTCTTAATTCGCCAAGCTTTTGCAGGCTCTCTCTGATGACTTGGAAAGGAATAAACCCCCAGCCACTGAAACAGTGCAGTCAATCTACAGTGAAAGTGAACAGCATGACACAGCTACTTCACTCTCATTATAATCAATTAGTCTGCACACTGCAGGAGAGACAAGACATACAAGAGTTTTTATTCTTTCATATTATATATAAGTTCACATGTTTTGACTGGGTGACAGCTGCAATGGTGTGCCCACATATTTTTACTGTGCACGCACTGTCATTTTCTCTCAAATGGGACAGAAATTCTACAGCTTTGATCAGGTAATAACTCTTTCAGTTTGACAGGGGCATGATGATATTCAAGTGGTGCTTAAAAAAAATAACAAAGTAAAAAATAATGAACAAAACCAAATGGTTTGAAGGATTAGTTCACCAATAAAATGAACATTTGCTGAAAATTTACTCACCCTCATGCCATCTAAGATATATATAGGTTTGTTTCTTCATTTGAACAGATTTTGATGTTGAGAGTTAGTCTTTGAAACTCTTGGATATTTTATCAGCTCAACCTGATAGCACCCATTCACTGCAGAGGATCCATTGGTGAGCAATTTCTCAATGTCTTCAAATCTGTTCTAATGAAGAAATAAACTCACCTACATCTTGGAAAGCCTAAGGTGGAGTACTTTTTCATTTCTGGGTGAACTATACCTTTACAATTTAAATTCTATTTCTCTATTTTAAGTGACAAACACCACAAAGTGTATACTAGTTCATGGTTAACTCTCACTCATTCAAACCACAATACTCCAGAAACATACTGACTTAATTCTTGACGATAGCAGCCATTAAAATGTGACACTCCATGGTAGAGAAGAAAGGCATGCAGACACAGTGTCAGAGGAAAGATCTTGTCATTGTTAGTTTGTCACTGCTGCCTGGTCGCCAGGACTCAAGGCCTTCACTGCAGGTATGACGGGGACACAGAGCTCATTATCAGGTCTAGGCAGCATCTGCACCCCCTATAGTGTTTGAAACGTGTCTGGATCTGCCCCTTTCAATTTGCCTCTAATCTGTAGACAGAAAGAAAAAGTGTCTAAAATCTATTTTTTTGTCACATTCAATAGGATGCTCTCTCCATCAACACCTACAGTACACTATCAGTAGATGCTTCTTTTTTAACCACAATCCACAGGTTATAATCCTAAATGGAGTAGTCTGTGGGGCTTATTTGTGTGCTGCTGCATAGAAGTTTCAGCTTGTCATTTATCAGTAAAAGACAATAATAGAGGCACAGCGAGCAGCGCTGCAGTTGTTTATTCCTCCTTTGGCAAAATTGTGATAAATGACTTAGCGGAGGATGATTTTTCATATGATGGTTATGCTCTATAACTGTCCTCATGGACTGATATTGCAGAGCTTGGAACAAATAAAACCTAGGTAGCGCTCCAGGATGGGGTTCGACGAACACCTCTTGAAAATTTCAGATCTCTTCCCCAGTCAACACTGACGAATAAAAGGAGAAACATTACAAGCATTTATATATTGTTTCCCAAAGCAGTGTTAATGCTTATTTCGGAAGGAAAGCATGCGTCTTGCTGTTTTATCAGTCGCTGAAAGACCAGCATAAACGAGGCGCTTTTCAACTCCTGCTGAGCTACAATTCAACCGAGCAAATTATTGAAGCACCAGGGATGCTCAGTAACTAGTATCATAAACCACATTCATCACCATAAGGGTTGAATTATTAAGGCATTCAGTACATCAGCAACTGATTTGCTGAGGCAAAAAAACGTAAGAGACCATATAATTAGCTGATGTATTAAACATGTTTCTGTCACTGATTATGGCACTAATGTGCAAAAATATTACACAGCTTAGATACATCCATCCATTCATGGCATTTCAGCAATCATGAAAATCGCAGCAAATTCTCAAGCACCCTCAATCACAATGTTTTCCTACAAGCAGGAATAGACGGAGGCATAAACACTTTGCGTCACATTATTAAAAGAGAGAGAGAGAGAGAGAGAGAGAGAGATGTTAGAACATTTTTAAAAGAAGTCTCTTAACCAAGGTTGCATCTATTTGATCAAAAATTATGTAAAATCGTAGTGAAACAAAATATTGTGAAATATTTTCATAATCTTACTAACTTTTGTATGGTAGTGTAGCCCATGTGATCAGGGAAGCTGCTTTGATAAAATCTGTACTGTATAAAGCACCATCTAGCTTATTTTTCAACATGGAAGTAAGCCGTTTTCTGTGAATGTGTGAGATGTCCGGTTCATTCAGGAAATAACGAGAAGAATAACAAAGTGCAGAAAATGGTAAAACTGTTTGGACTACAAACCAGTTAGTTCATATTTAAAATAATACATTAAAAGAAAATGGTAAGACACACCAGCAATATCAAGCAGCAAAATAAATTTAGCCTTGACGAGCGTAAGAGACTCTTACTGATCCCAAACTTTTGAATGGCAGTGTACATATAGGAAATCAGTTGCTTGGAACTACAGTCAATTACACAGATTTGTGGTCATTATTCAAAATCTGACTGCAATCAGAATCAAGTATTTCATAGACCCATGTAAGAATGATTATTATAGTAAGATGGATTGGGTTATATGCTTACATGTGGTCTATAAAATTGACACTAACAGAGGACAGTTTTCAGGATTCTTCTTGTTAAATTGTCTAATTTTTGAGAGTGGCTTAATATAATGGCTACTATAGGCTTATTAACTGTCAGTTCCCACCAATTCTAAATCAGACAATGAAAACTGTTTGACAGCTGAAGCATTTGCACTAATGGAATGAAAGCAGTGTGATTGTGTTGTAACAGGATCTTTATCTGCAATAAAACACTGACATGTATGACATGAGCAAATTAATAATAAAGTAAACTTTCAGCAATTACAATCCCTATTGGTGCCTGTACCAATTTGAGAAAAGTTTTAGAGAAATATCCATTGATGCACCATGGGAAAACTTTAAATTAATTAGATAAAAGATACACATTTGAGCTGATCAACACTGTCACCCATTTGTATATTTATGAAGGAGAAAATCAGCAATATTTATCAGCTATAAACATGACAACCCCTTCTGCTGCCCTTCTGTCGACTATTTTCTGTTCCCAACATAATGAAAAACAAAACTGACTCCATGATCTTAATTTGTTGCCACAACGACAAACAAAATCCAAAAAATAAAGTAAGAAATTATAAGTCCAACAGGTTTGGACTGGTACGTCTCGATTTTCACCTGGTCTAAACTCAAGGGCAATGTGTTGCTGCTTATCTGGATGCCTGGTAAATAAGAGATCTTATCTTCCACTCGCAATGACATTGAAGACCCATGCTCTAATCGATAAAATCCAATTCTTTGTAGATCTGTGGCTCTGATTAGCGGCTCTCTAATCCAATCCCCGTTTTTGTCATCCATTATGGTGGCATGGTGGGGCACTATAAAGGATGTCGTTATCGCTGCTTATGAGTTTAGCACTGATGTAAAGCTGGCAATGTGATTGGCTGAACGGAGACTTCCTCTGGCTCTTCTAATTGCAAATCCACTTGGGCCCAGACTGATACATTTCATCGCCTTGGCAACACTGCAGGCAGTGAACCTGGTAATAGGGGAAGTATATTCTCAGGGGAGGAAATTACTGCTTTCCATATTGTAGCTGGACAGAGGAAAAGGGGAGCAGGGAATGGTGAGAAACCTGTCCTAAAGATCTGTTGAAAATCTATTGTACAACAGATAGCGAGCTAGATAAAGGAACAACACATTCAGTGGAATGAGAATGTGACATCCAGAACCTATCTTCATATATGACCACTGAACCTGACTTATATGTGTAATGATGATGTGTCCTTGGAGGGCAATAGTATGATGAATATGTGTGCAAGGATATGTGAAATGCAAATGCTCAAGGGTGCAGAAATAGGGGCAAGAAAACATGTTGCAAAGTCTTTAGCATGTATGTACAGTATCGAGATGAAACTGAGATCCAGCAAGCAGATAATCTGTGATAAATCGGTCTGGCAGATCACCAGATGAAATCACTACCTAAATTAGAAGTCACCTCATGCTTTACTGTTTATAAAAGACAGGAGAGATGCATGGTTCAGCTTTCCAGACCAGTTTCTGAGCATATAATCAATGCAAAAAACAGAAATTGAGACATTTAGAGACGGCCATTCCAGTTATTACATGCTCACTGTAGCGTCCGCTTCAACAAGCCAGCACCAACTGAATACATCCATGTCGGAATATGTATTAAAATAAATCTGTTATTAAAGTAACTTTGTATACATTATGTTTGGAAATGCATCTACATAATCTGACAAGTGACAGGCAAGTTTGCCTAAACTTCTGACTTTTTCCATACAAAGACGGGAAAATAATTTGTGATTTTTCATTTTCCCATTATCATGCCCACAACAATTTCACAGCACAGCAATCACACAATAATGAACTTCCAGAAGCAATTAAGAGGCTCTTTCTGGCACAAAGCCTTCATGTGAGGCAAACACCTATGTGGACTAATCATAGTGTGCTTCTGAGAAGCTGGTGGATTAGACTTTTATTTTTTGGTAATACAAAAGCTGAAATCCTCTAATCAATGCACAGTCAAGCGCTCAGACAGTTCCTGTAATTCAGCCTAAATTGTGCTGGACATTATTGTAGCTGGAAAGTTTCCAAGGAAACATGAAAAGACTGTTACAGAGCTTAAAAACAATACAACATCTGACTTCACAAGTATACTTGGGGAAGAAGAAAATATCAATAGGTGATATTTAGCTATATTTTGATTCATTTTATTGGGAAAATAAATGATTTTTGGCATATTTTAGCACTGGTCAGTGCACACTCAATTATTAATATTCAACCAAGATCTAGGCTCAGAACAGGCTAAAAAATACAACTGTGCAAATCACCGACACCTAGTGAAGCTGAATGAGAAACAAGTGAGCAAAAAGACTGCAATCACAGTTCTGAATCACAACAGCCATGGTAACCAAAACAGAATATCATGACAGATGTTGATATAATATCGCATTGCCAAATCACCCCAACCGTGAACTTTATTTATTCATGAGAATATTACAATGAGCATCTAAATCTCTCGTGTGACACAGTCTAACTGGGAAATAACCATCTGTAGTGTGAAGATGGCGATAAATTCTGAAGCAATTTATGGAATAAACTTCAATATAATAGTGAATACAGTTAACAAAATGCTGTTAAAAAAACTGGCCAATGTTATCATATTTATTCCTGATTTTTTTTAGAAAGTATTTTCATAATAGAACAAAAAGCAAAATACAGAGCACAAAATCTAGAGGAGGCAAAGAGGAAAAGGATCCATTAGGTAGGGATCTAACAGGTAACCGGTTTAAGTGAATTTGAACTACAGAAGAAACAATAGGCTTGTATGGACATACATAAAATATTTATTGGAAAGAAATGATTAGGTGAACAGCAGCAGCAAGATCATATGTGTCTTACCAGTGTTTTGGTCCATGTACTCTTGTGAGGTATGTTGGCTCTGATGGACCCATTCCCCGTTACATTTGAAGAAGATCTGCAGGGCAGGAGTTGCTCGACAGCGTAACTTGATTGGGTTGTTTTTGATTATGTAAGCATCCTCAGGCTCTTGCAGGAAGTGAGGTAATGTCCCACCAACTGATGACAGAGAATCAGCAAGGGCGTCACTGACGGTTCCTGTGAAAATCAATTAACACATGTAAGAATGTACTTCTCTGGCGCATTTACTCAGAATTTAAACTCATAAAATCGTAATTTTACGGCCATTTGCTAGATCCATGAACACCCTTACAATTATTTGCAAAAAAAATAAAAAAATACTGTCACAATCTTATCTAAATGTGGTCTGCATTTAATACAGCTTCAGGTTTGTAAATATGGTGCTTTTCCTCTGGGAATGTTCTGAGCTTCCCATTGATTTTAAAATGTGTGCCAAAGAGACAATTCTACTAAAATAATTCAAGCAATTTTCTACTTTAAAAATGCATTAGCTTTCCCTGAGTGCTTCTGTGATGAAAAGAATAAAAGAATTAGCGATGGAAGAGAGTGCATCTGATTGCTTTGTGTTTGACTGATGAGCTAAAATGCATTGTAGTGAAAAAAAAGCAATGTTCTTCCTTGGGCCTAGTGTGTTTTATTTTTCTTTCTTTCTGCCATCGTTCTTTTTAACGGAAGGAAGAATAAAATAGCAGACAGGTCAACAGAGACAGAGAGAAGAGTAAGGATGGCAATGTAAAGGATGAAGGGAATTAAGAAAGATTTTATTTGGAGATATTCACATAAATATCATTTTAATAATTGCAATTGCCTACACCATCTCTGACACTCTGGAATAAAACACTCCAGCCATGAGAGACCGGCCATACACTGCGAAGTCTGTCAGATGTGTAAAATCCCATGAAAGCCATTAAACTAGCAGTTAATTCAGCTCTGCCCACTGAAATCTAATAGACTTTCATATTTTACCACCTCCCACATTTGCTGTAATGTGAAATGAATAAAGAATGTATGCATACACACACACACACACACATAAAAGCAGTTCACAGCTTTTTTTTTAACACAAACTCACTTCATATTCTCTTTTAATATTGTAGATACTGCAGAAGAACCTGTACTACCAAAAGTTCAAATTGTTTTTAAATAATGTGGTCATGAACTGAGAAATCAACATTTCCTTGATCCTTTGACATATACGAGGTCATTTTGCTATAAAAACATGCTGTAAGTTTCAGAACTTAAAACTTTCTCATTAGTCTAAAAACAGCTTATATTCAAGCCAATCTGCCAAAATGACAGCTTGTGGAATGTGCCACTCTATGATGTAATAGTGTGGCTAAACGCCACCTCCACAGAAGAAGATCAGTGCCTGCTTCTACATCACTGCCTGTTTAGCCCCGCCCACTAATTCACGCACATAGTGGGTAAATTACAAGAGCGGCAAATCCAGGTCTAAGCAGAAACCAAACGATGAACTTTATTTGATTAAATTTATTTTTAATGAAGTTCCAGAAATTGTCAGTAAGAACTTTGTCTTTTGTTCACTTCATTTTGCCGCAGATTTGTTTACAAACAAGGCACAATTAGACGCAGGATTTTTAGAAAGATTGAACCTAAAAGACGATGCTGTGCCGAATATTTTGGATTCGATGTCGCACACACAAGAGTAAGAAATAGTTTTTATTACATCGCTATTGCTTTGTCTGTTATTACAGATCGTTCAATATGTACGGAGTATTTATGCATTTTTTAACCTAAATCACAGCAGTGTCTGTCTATGGAGGATGTAGGCTGTCAAGCATACATAACTGTTAGCCAGTAACCGTGGGCATTTACTTCCTAGTCTATAATCCATCATGCCTATTCAAACAGAGCCTGCTGATGAGGGGGGTCAAAAACAGGACAGAAAATAGCCTATTGCTTCTAAATTATGATGTTTTTGAAGTAAACATTTTGATAACATTATAAATGGACCTCAGAGAACAGTAAAAAATAAAAAAGGCAGTTCATGACCCCTTTAAATAAAGTAATACTTTTAGTTAGCAAGGATGCATTAAATTGATCAAAAGTTACAGTAAAGAAGACACTTATAATGTTACAAAACTTTCTAATAAAAGATGTTTTCACAAAAAATGTTAAGCAGCTCAATGGTTTTCCACATTGATGATGATAATAATAATGAGAAATGTTTCTTGAGCACCAAATCATCATATTAGACTAACTTCTGAAGGATCAAGTAGGGGTTGCACAGACTAATCGACTAGTCGACTTCAGTGCTCTGCCATGACGCTTTAAGCTTGAAGTCGACTAGTTGCTGGTCCTATAGAGGGCGCAATAGGATAATAAATCCACATTTACGCTCCGTTTCAAAACAGTTAAAATTACAAATAATTCATACTCTGAATGCGCTCCACAAGACGTGTGATTGTATTACTGGATGCTGGAAATTGAACGGCAGAATGCACGTTTTAAACAGCTTATTGTACAGGTAAGTTAATCACGTTCTAATCTAATGCGCTGCTGCACTGTAACGCACACACATAGGCTACAGACAGTAGCGCGTACAATACATCATGCGCACAGAATCATTCAGCGCAAAAATGTATTGTCAACACTGTTAACTCTGTTCTGTGATTTCTCTGTAAAATAGCTTAGAAACTGAAAAGTTCAAGCATATATTTCTTAATAACTAAATCCCACAGCTTCACTACTAGTAGAGGGACGCTGCCAGTTAGAATTAATTCACACACGCAACCGCTCTCACTAATGCATTAATTCATATGAATGTAATCTTTACTGTACTACTTATCTGTATCTGATTTAGAACGAGCAGGAATCTGTGAGAAATATAACGACCCAAAGACTAAAGAACTGATAAAAATAAGCTGTAGGTGCAATAATCATGTGGGCAGCACTGTGTCATATTTCATAGCTGTGCACAAGGTGTTTGTCACAGCTCCAGACTTATTTGTTTATTAATGACGTCATCAGCGACTAGTCGACTTCGACTTGACTTTCATCACATAAAACACATAAAAGTCGACTTTAAAAAATCAGAAGTCGTTCAACCCCTAGGATCAAGTGACACTGGGGACCAGAGAATGTGAGCGGAGCAGAACACGGAGTGGAGCGGTGTGATTTTGACTGCAGCGAGGAGCGGATTTTTTTAAAGTCAGAGCGTCATGGTTTTCACTTGCTCCAAGACCGCTCCAAGACCGCTCCACCACGAGTACAACTCTTCATGCCAACGACCCCTAATATAACTGCATATTTAGCAAGAATTCACATGTTAAACATATTTAGCTAGCTTGATAGAGAAGGATCACTCAAATCGGAAAGAATGTGAAGGCTATGATGACAATGGACGGGAAGTTATAGTTCAAGGAATTTGTTTGTTCCTTCTAGATACTGAATATTTTCAGCTGAAAGCATGATTTAAACAAGTACTGCAACACTTATTCACACGCAATCACTCTCTCAATTTTTCATTCAAACAAATGTAATCTTACAGAGCTACTTCAGCTCTATCTGATTTCGAATGAGCGAATGAAAGAAATGCATCGATCCGTAGGTAAAATAACTGACAAAAATGTACAGTTTTTTATAATCACAAACAAAATTTGCACTGCAAAAAGCAGCAATTATACCGTTTAATGCTGACAACCATGTGGACTGGAGTAATGGCTAATGAAAATTCAAATTTGCCATCACAGGAATAATTGACATTTTAAAATATATAATATATACAAATAAAACAGTCTTGTAATATTCCACAATGTAACTTCTACTATATTTTGATCAAATATAAAAGCATAAAAGGGCTTAAAAATATTAAATACCCTAAACTGAATTCAAACTTAATCAACATGAGACAGTACATTTAAAAAAATATCTAATATGAATCAAATACTAATATAGTACAAATACATCATGCTTCCCTAGTGCAAAAAAAACATTATAGAAATTAGCAGACTCATCATTGGTAGTGCAGGAAGTGCAGACAGTAACCCGCTATTTCATACAGCTGGATGCTACCATATAGTCAGCTGCTATAAGCCAACAGCAGAGTGACCTGGTGACCTCCAGCAATTTAATTGCTATCACTGTGTACAGCTGCACTCAAGTATCATCTGTCTTGTTTGTGAAGAAATGTAGTGTTACAATTGCTTCTGGTCTCCCCTACTCAACTACAATCTTTAGACAAATGCACTGTGATTAAGAGAAAAGCAAAGAGCACCATTCCCCTCATTTTACATGATTTTCTTGACAAGCTTTTAAGAGGGGTATAAATTGCCGCAGAGTGGACATGTTAATGATGTATAAAGCAAAACATGCCAACAGTACTTTAACCTCTAATAATAAAAAAAACATTCGTTGTTGAATGCTCTATTTCTGGGTATAGAAAAACAGCTTTGAAGAAGCACCAAAGAAACAAATGGCTTTATTCAGAGTTATATGAACCAGGTCTGTGATACCTAGTTCACGGCGAAGTGCATTCTGGGCTATTAGCAGAATCACCAAGTGGAAAAGCACAGTCACACTAGGGATGTCAGGATAATGTCACAGATCATGGGTAAGGAGGCAAAAAGCAGGAAATCTTAGATGCACAATATTATACTGAGTTTCGAAGTTCAAGGCACAAAACATGGAGCTCACTCTAAATAATTCAAAATGAAATGTTACTCTTCTTCTGCAGATGTTTGCTGGCAGTCTCACCGTGGACAGGAATTTGTCTTGGTTGCACAGAGCACCACAGATAGACAGATTCCCTGGAAAACAACACCGAATTCCATCAGCATATTTAACATCTGATTCTTCATGAATTCTGGATGTTTTGTCACCCATGACTAAAATCTCAGCTTTCTCATGGAGAGGGCGATAAGACCTTGGGTGACCATCTTTGGTGTCAAAATCAGTTCTCAGCTGTTTTCTCGGTTCAGTATAGGGGCAAAAACAGCACAAAATTTTAGAAAGTATTGCAGCTCAAACTTTTTTTCTGTTCATTCTATGCATATAAGCACTTCCAAAAGTTTGGTTGGGAAAACAAATGTATTTTAACAAAAAAACAGGCCTGCAGCTTCAATCCCATGTCATCAGGTCACTTCCATTACGCAAAACCATGAATATCCTCTATTTCTACTCCCAAGACAAAGGGAGAAAAAAGGACACAATCCTGCTGTGTAGTGTTGCAGATAGCTGGGTGACAAGATGGAAATTGTATCATGAGCTGAATACGACTACATCACTTCCCTCCGCTAGAGAGGGTCATTGGTAGAAAAGGCAGCCGCAACCTTTTGGACAGAATTCATTATTCTTCCTTGTAGATCTGCCAATCTTTAAAGTCCATGTTTAATACATGCATTGGCCTGCTGTATTTTCTTGATTTCCATTCATGCAAATGTCTGCCCTCAACATCACATGGTATTTCTCTCATTTGATTTGTAGTATTAGAAGTACTGTTCCCTATGACTAATCTGGTCCTTCCTTTACCAGGGAAAATTCCCAACATCCATTGGACAAATTTTAGTGATGAATAGAAGAAATAACCTGAAATGACTCCAGAAGATCCATCTGCCATCTGTTGCTGTGAAGAAAGCCTAAACTTTATTTCACCCAAACTGCCTTGCAATGAATTAAACATGAATCAGAAATATCATCGTACTAAACTTCAGCAAAACATATGATGAAATGGTAATAACGTCTAGAAAATATTTTGAAATATTTACAAGCCATTAGTTGCAGATACATACAGTATATTAATTATTATAATAAAGTAAATGGAACACAATGTGAAGGTTAAAACCAATTCGTATCAGTATGTTTATGTTTTTGACCTCTTGCTCTGTCATCTAAATGCAAACCTATATTGATCTGTACAAAACTGATACCATCAATATATTAGTAAAGCAGAGTGGCTTAAAAATTCCCTTTTATATTTTGGGCCAATAGGTGAATATGCAAGATCACTTTGTACTTTGACTCTGTCAGCATATATATAAGTGTCTACGTGACTAGTGACTACTGCTGGTTCAACAATGGAGGGAAAGGCATTTTAAGGGATAATTAAACGATAAATAACAACTCAAGTCAAGTCAAGTTGAGCTTTATTGTCATTCTGCTACATGTGGGTACACAGTGGAACGAAACTCTAAATAACTCTGTCATTATTTACCCTCATTACCCTGTTGCTGTCTGTGTTTTTTAATGTGAATTAAAAAAATTACACAGTGTCTGTGTTTTTTAACAAAACTGAAAATGAAAATAACTAAAAATAAAATTTACAAGATAAGAAAAATTTAGCTATTTTTTCACTCTAATGTTGTTGCTGTCTGTGTTTTTTAATGAAAATGAAAATTAATAAAAATATTATAAGATAAGTAAAATTTTGCTAAACATTTCAGTCTATTTTTTCACACTAAACCTTTGCATGGGCTTTTGAGTATTTTTGTAATTTGTATAAGAAATGACAGTTTATCGTTTCCTAGAAGAGTTTATCTTCTAGGATTTAATCCACACCAAGTTCAACAGGAAAATAACAATACAGTCAACCATCATAAAACACACCCAATTATAAATACATTCCCATGTGCAGATTCGATGAGGAACAGTAATGAAGTATAAAAGAATGAGAGGGGGGTGTAGAGGTTAATGGGCTCGTGCACATCTCTAACTGGGTTTGAGTTCACACTGATTCCCAGAGTGCTAATTGTTGGCCTTATCCTTTTAGCAGTGCCTGCACACTTACTGCAATAAAAGGTAATGGATAATTGGAACAATCCATGCTCTATAAAAACAGCAGAGACAATTCTGGCTGCTCCTCCTATGATAGATGAGCATAAGCGCAAGTCCTAATGACTCTAACAAGCAAGCAACCAATAAGTCATTCATTTTCTCATTATACTAGTTGATTTTAAAAAGCCTCTGCAATGAAGGTCCACAGCTTGTCCAATAGTTAGCAGACAGAGAAGAGGAAGAGTTATATAATATACTAATCCAGGCAGGGGCATAGTTTGTAGGGGGGATGGGGGGAGGTAACCCCCCAATAATCAAAACTAGCGAGTACAACCCCCCAATATTTATACCACGGTTAATGGAAACCTAGAATCAGGCTATTTATTAAATCGCACCTTCTGCGCTTTTATAAGCGCTGACCTTACGTACGAACCGAACGGAACGCTTATCAGCACAACATGACTGAAGGCAGTTCTTTTAATTGTGCACGAGCGCCGTGCGAATCACCCTATACTCTGTGCGCGTTCACCAGCGTGCTCGAGAAATGTGAGAAGATCTGCGTAAGCCATTCCTATCCCGAAGCTGATGGTAAAATATGCAATCTATTTGAATTCTATTGAGAAACTGCCACTTTAAAATGCTATGGAGAAAGTCGAACATTATCTATTAAAAAAAGGCACAAACTAAAAAGAGAAAACCATCTTGCATAATATTAAAATATTTTTTGTATTACTTATGACCACCTTTACTATAATTTACCACATTTGACTGTAGGCTTATTTATTGTGGTATATTGTGTCTAACTTGTAGAATTTATAATAATGATAATGAAGTATAATGTATAATAGTGATAATGAAGTGACGTGTGGACAAGTATGGTGACCCACTCTCGGAATTTGTGCTCTGCATTTAACCCATCCAAGTGCACACACACACAGTAGTGAACACACACCCGGAGCAGTGGGCAGCCAATGCTGTGGCGCTCGGGGAGTAGTTGGGGGTTTGGTGCCTTGCTCAAGGGTCTCACCACAGTCATGGTATTGAAGGTGGAGAGAACGCTCGTTATTCACTCCCTTCACCTACAATTCCTGCCGGACCCGAGATTCAAACCCACAACCTCGGGTTACAAGTCCAACGCTCTATCCATTAGGCCACGTCTGCGCCTTAACAGATTAATAGATAATCTGTTAAGGGAACAGATTTTTCCCTAAAGATTTATATTACAACTGTGGCATGTTGTAGCTATTGTTTCTAAAGGCTGTTGTTTCTCATAACAAATGCAATATAGATGAATAAAAAAATCATTATTGGCCTGGTAATCATTAATAGGCTAGTCTTATTATAACAAATGCTACAGCTAAGAACTATGGTACTTTTTCCTAAGAGTAATTACAAGTCAGAATCGAGAGCCGGGTTCTAATAATGAGTGATGGAAAAACCTGGCCTTCAGATATTCCAATGATGGCATAGATTAAATCATTAAGTGAAATAGAAATAGAAATAAACAATATCAATATAAGAAAATGTTAAGTTAGATTGACTTCCTATGGCGTGTTGAATTAGAACATTCTGTCAAACTATAGCCTAAGTGTCTAACTAGTATAAAATACATTATATATCATATGTAAACAATAATTGTAATGTTTAACTACTATTACTTTATTGCCTAGTTATGCTCACCAACTTTGCATGTGTGGTGGATAGCACAAAAGCAATTTTCCAAAAATAAACAATTAAGCAAACAAACAAATCAACCAACTTTGCCTTATGTGGGAGTGGTGGACCCCGGGTACTTCAACCCCCCCCCCCCCCCCCAATTTCAAACCAAAACTCCAAAAATAAACAATGAATCCAGCAAACAAACAAAATAAATAAACTTTATATAATGAGGGAGCATGTACCCCGGGTCCACTTCAACCCCCCCCCCCCCCCATATTCAAACCAAAACTACGCCTGTGAAAACTGCATGATGATTTGTGTTTATCGCACCATAAACCAAAGTAAAGACTGTGAAACCATAAGGTGAGCATGATCGCATTTGTGTTTATCAGCACCCCATAAACTCAAAGTGTTGTTTCTTTAGTGATGTTTATTTTGTGCATCGCATCAGCTCCCCAAAGCTCTTTCAACTCTATTATTTCCTTTATTAAAGTTATTATTTACTTTACATTATGTGATGTTTATTTTGTGCATTTTCGCTCTTCAACTCTATTATTTCCTTTATTAAAGTTATTATTTACTTTTATTTAAAGCGACTTACAGCATTTAGCAGGTTTACGCTTTTATTTTTTTGTCCAAGCGACTACATGTGTTCCCTGGGAATCGAACCCACAACCTTTGCGCTGCTATACATTTTTTTGCAGTACATGCTCAAATCTAGCTCTGCTGGATCGAACCCACAACCTTTGCGCTGCTAACGCAATGCTCAAATCTAGCTCTGCTGGATTTCAGTTTAAACTCTGCCCTATTCTCCATGACATAATCAAGGATGGGCTTGATTCTTGTTTTAGGCTGATTAATAAAACTCATAATATTTTCCAACCAATTTGTTTTATGTTAATTTCTTTCATCCACCAAACATGGGCTAATTATCATGAACAATTGTTAAAATACTGCTAAATACTGTGAGAGTGTGCGTGTCTGCGTGCATGCGCGTGTGCATGCAGTCGTGGCCTAATGGATAGAGCGTTGGACTTGTAATCCGAGGTTGTGGATTCGAATCTCGGCTCCGGCAGGAATTGTCCACGACTGAGGTGAGACCCTTGAGCAAGGCACCGAACCCCCAACTCTGCTCCCCAGGCGCCGCAGCGTTGGCTGCCCACTGCTCCAGGTGTGTGTGCACTTGGATGGGTTAAATGCAGAGCACAAATTTCACTGCTGGTTATACTCTGTATAATTGTGTATGTGACAAATAAAAAATACATTTATTTAATTAAGCAAATTAGCATATACACATTTTTTCTGAAAAATTATGTGACACTGAAGACTGGAGCTAAAATTTAACCACAAAAATACATTCTACAAAATGTCAAAATAGAAAAGTTATTTTAAATGTAAATGTATCACAATACTACTGTTTGGCTGTATTTTTCATCACATAAATGCAGTCTATTTTAAGCATCTTTTAATAACAAAGAAAAACAAAATCTTACTAAACCCAAACTTTTGAATGGAATATACAGGCACATCAAACTCTTCTATACATATATATAGTAACCTAAATGTTTCAGTGTTTCTTCTGTACAAACAAACTCAAAATGTTGATCATGCTTGAATTCAGTCATTATGAGTCAGTGCAACACTAAACCTCTAGATCGAATAATCTCATAAATCACATTTACAAATAGCTCATAATGTGTCAGCAATTCCCATGTCAGCTATTTTGGCCTCTCTGGCTTCCTGTAATGAAAGTGCATGGAAAGCAGATTGGCTTGTGAAAGTGGGTTACATGGAAATGCATTTGACACATCGGTCCTCATCCCCAAGCAGCCACTTGATGTAGTTACGCATCACTGTTTCAGCACATGCACCAAAAGCTCCTGCCCTTTAAAACCATGCACTTTGCTTTCACACCAAAGCCTCTCATGGATTTCTGAAGAGGGTTTGACACGAGAGGAGGAGAGTGTGTGTACAAGTGAGCATGTGGGGGTTACATGGCGAGCACTCTGTTGGATTTCAGCAAGCTGAGAATTTTAAGGCAGAAGTGTCAGAAAGTGTCAAGATAATCCTATATAAGGTGAAGGGATGAGAGTGAGAGAAAGGGAAAGAAGTGTGAGAGAGAGGAAGTGAGAAAGATTTGTAAAGGAAGGGAGGCTTTGGGTTATAATTGATGTCTCAAATATCCCTCCTTCTGTTAACTCAATCACGTACACACTTTCTGCAGAGAGCAAGGGAAATATGGAAGTTTTGCTGCCTTTGATTAACAATTAAGAAAAAAAAATATTAATAATAAAATGATTAAACCAGACTAAAATTAGTAAATATTTCAGAATCACTTACTAAAGCCCTAAATGTTTTGAACCAAATTCAACCTAAAACATTAAATGGCATAATTTCTTCTTAAATAATGTCATTATGATTCTGTAACATACAACAAAAATACAATATTGGTAGATATTAAAGGACACCTACTATGCAAAATTGACGCCACATTTTACAGGCCCCGCCCTGAGTGAGCCGCATGCAATCCACCATGTTTATCTTCACGCTAGAGCATTTAAAAGCAGCATTCAAGTAAGAAATGTTTTATTATTAGAGCTACAGAAATGATTCAAGAACAGTGAGTGATGTTCTGGTCTTATTTTATTGTTTGGGTCATATTAACAGCATAGACAGGAACATAGGTACTGTATATGCTGCTGTCACCTAATACACAGATCTAATATAAACATGCAATTTCTTTCCCAGCTGATTACCTTCACAGACATAACCAACTGTTTTATTGTAACTTATGTGTGTTTTTAACAAATGTGTGTGTATTTGACCGTTTACATACTACTAAGTGTGTGACTTTCTGTGCACATACTTGGGATGTGTGTGCTCAGAAAACCGTATATCATAAGTTTAAACTGATATGGCTTTAAAACTCATGATTTCAGCATGAAAGACATGATATTCAAAACCAAACAGATGTTAGCTGATTATCCAAGTATGCGGTATTAACTGTAAACAACAGCTCATTTGCATTTAAAGATATATGCATGAAAACAATGTGTTTCTGCTTTAACTCAAAATAAGCATATTTTAAATGATATAACAAATAATCTGTGGGTTCATTTGAGCTGAAACTTCACAGAAACATTCTGGGGACACCTGAGATATATATTACATATTGTAAAAAGGGGCATAATAGATGCCCTTTAAACTTTTCAGATAGTCTTCACTGATACAGCAGTGATGTAAATTAAATAGACATTAGGTTAAAATAAGGTAGTTCCACACAGAAACTGGACTGAATTATGAGTGAACTATACCTTTAAAATATAAGCATGCATTTAATTTTAGGTGATTTTTTGGCAGTAGGTTGTGCTGTTCCCACACTTGCTCAGGTCTGGACGAAAATTACAAATCCAAGATGCCTTCTCATTCCCAAAACGGCACCCTCACCATCAAATTCGTTGACGCGCTACATGTGAAGGGCTTGGTAAAACTAAAATCTCAACTGACAAGATCAGACGAATGCTGTAGGGCATGTCAAAAGGTATGTGTTTGACAAATTTCAAAACTGTGCAAATCTAGCTGGGCAGACATTGACCATAGCTATAGTAGTTGGGTGAAAATCCCACCAATCAGGTTTTTTGCTTTGACATTTGCTAAAAATATATACATTAAAGTGTCCACATCAGGAGATAAAGATCAGGATTTGGAAATACTTATTTTGTTTTGAAAACAGTTCTTCTTATAATGAATTAATTGAGGGACCCAGTGAACTCCAGCATTATTTGATGAAGATCTTTAGAGCACATGACATTTCAAGTTACTCTATGCATAAGCTCAACAAATTTTCTGACTTATTAACATTAAGGAAATATGATTTAATGGAAACTAACATCACACTCATGCTGAGATGGTGATCCTCTCATAGATGAGACACTACATTTCCATTTAGATAAGTATCAACATTTTCAGCTGGTTTCTGGCCAGGCCGTGACAAGCTGTATAATTTCAACATCTTTGGAAACAGAACTATAATTATCAAAAGCACTGCAGCCAAGCAATAGAGTACTAATTAGGATTAAGCTAGAATTAAATTGAGCAGAATATGGAATGGACCACACTAATACCACCAAAAATAATTTATCAGCTCAGATGGGGAAATCTTCAGAAAGGACTGTCTGACTTCTGATGCAATTTCTTCTGTGAGTAAGCAATGTAACAGTTATGCAACCACACTGATTGTGTGAAGATGTCATGGTAGTGCACATGGCTTTTGGTCCAACTCTCAGTTGATCTGACCGCTTATCTGTTAACGTCTCACCTGTGTCCTCCTCGAACTCATAAAGGTGTCTACTGTCTGATCTGCGTTATTGATGACTGCAGTCTCTGCTGCCTGGCTGTTTTTCCCCTTAGTGATTATTAAGACAAGCTCTGCATGTCCTCGCCTCACTCTCCTCAGCACCATGATACTGTTCCTGCATTCTTCACAAATGTGACAGGGAACAAAAGGTTGAGACTGCAATAAGATGACTGCAATGAGCATATGGTCCTTGTGGACGAAGCTGACATGCTGTCTCTGCAAGTTACTGACAGTAAAAGCAGGAAGTTGTGGAATGCCACTTGGATGTCACTGTTGTCAGTATACATACATTCTGTATAGAAAGCAGCAGCTAAATGAAATGATTAACTTTCCAGTACATGTTGGTGAAAGTACATGTTTGGCGAAGGGCACGATAGGTTTTAATGAAGGACAGAGTCTGATAAGAAGAGACAAATCATGCTCAGCCCCTGAAAACTCTACAACTCAAATGACCAAGACAAATGCATGCTCGCTACTAAGTTTTAATACGGATTCTGATGCCAAAACAACAATGAACTTATATCGCTTGTAATGTCCAATCCAACCCTGCTCCTGGTGTAACGGTTCACAAAATTCACGGTTTGGTTCGATACGGTGGTACAAGTTTTGCAGTGGTTCTAGATTATAATGTGATCAGGACATTGTCTAGAGCCTGCAATGCACTTGATGTATGTCAAAGTGTGTTACGCTGTAAGCTTGGTCTTGAGATCTAGTGCAGGTATGATGACTTGCAGATATTGCCAGTCAAGGAGATGCATGTGTCACAGAAGTCATTATAAATCCTAGGGTGCACTGTAACATGCCATGTTTTAATACAAGGAGTGTACAGCATTATATATAAAGCAGATCAATGCACACTTTCAGTGACACTGTGTGCACATGTTTGACATAGCAAACATGTCAAATGCCTAAGCACAAATATTTATTTGAACTTGGCAGTAGCTTTCAAAGTAGACAATGTATTTGAATCAGGCGACTAAAAATAGCTAAATGCACCTATCTATGATCAGACATTATACGTTATGTCGCTAGACTAACAACTGAACTAACGGCTCTGTAAACTGTTACAAACAAGAATCATTATAGTAAATGTAAACTCTCAAATGTAATCATAACAACGTTCTTTGTTGCCAAAATAAATCTCGCCATTTGTTTTTAATAACTTATACACGCAATGCTATATCTGTCTTAAGTTGTAGATGTAATATAGGAATCAAATTTGCCATTGAATATTGTCACAAACATTTCTTAATGTAGGTGAACAATGTTTTGGCAATAGTTTCAAGTTACAGTCAATTGGAAATAGATTACACATATGAAATGAAAGATTTAGCATTTTACTTTTAAATGTTGTCTTTATTAGGCTAAACACTACAAGCTCAGCATCATATTGCAATGACAACCATGAATTGTAAATTACACTAATATATAAATTATATATAAACAACAAAGGCAAATCTAAATATTTTCAAGGACCAACCAAAACTTGCATAACTACAAAGGGAGGCTCTGCATGTCATGCAATAGGTTAAACTCTCAATCACTTACATGGCTTTGACAAGAACTTCTGTTGCAAAAACCTGTTGTACTTTCAAGTTATAGAAGCACAACCCACAGCAACCTCAAGCAGCTCTACACATTCAAATGAGCCTGGCAGACAACATTTCCTTCACAGAACTCCTCTTTTCACTTGAAGACCTTTGTAGAAGGAGTTTTTGTTTTAGTTCCAGTGTTTGCTCACTAAAGGATGTGGGCTGCATGTTAAGAAAGTTGTTTCACTAGCTGAACGACATATGGTCAAAAATGTGAAAAACAGCCAGTACTTGAAGTTCACACAGAAGTGTTCTCCTTCACTCACTTGTTTTCTCTCTCTCCACTTCACACTCACAGATCAAACTCTACTCTCAATTCCACAAATTCAGCACTCCGGTCACACTTTTTCATTGTTGGGCATTCATTACAGGTGTCATTTTACCTTATCGGCAACATTAGCTCTCATATTTGTCTGCAGAGACAGAGAAGAGGTTTCTGGCTCCCTCAGCCCCTCTCACATTTACCTTAGATGGCATTGATGCCCATCTGCTCTCCAGGCACTACAAGCCATCAAACCAGGCTAGCACAAGAGATCTTGGACAAAAAGTTCTGCTGCATCAACAATCCTCACAGTTAAGCCAGGGTTGGGTGTGCCTTTAATGGCTAAAACAATAATATCAAGAACATGCCACTACTTGCTTTTCGTACCTTGCCAACTACGGTGCCAATAATGATGTCCGTTGTGGATATAAGACTTTGGCGATTCTGAAACATCTGTTTTTAAACATCTTTAAGAGCTTTGTAATGTCTGAGAGCTTGTTAAAGGAGAAAGATACAGCACTCCAGCCTCTACATTTGTAACTGAAAACAATATTAAGCCAAGAGTGTAATTTCCCAGAGTTTATCTGTGGTATTCCAACACAGGTGATTACAAGGAATAAGTGGGGTCTGAGAACCTCAAAGTGGGGATAGATTAATTATATTTTCGAATGAGAAATGTTTGATGATTGAATTTGCTTTCTGCTTCATGTTGCATACTGATATAATATTACAAATGAAATTCTAGACAGAAACAATATCAAATTTAATAATTGACTTGCATATAAAGAGATTTCATTAAGAAGCAATAGATCAGAATGACGTTTTAGCTTGGGCCCTCCAATGGCTTTCATTTTTCATCCTCTAGATAAGACTATATTCACAGTTCGATACAAGAAATACGCACTTGAACAATAGAGTGTAAAATCAAATGCTGTAATGAGCAGCATAATATAACATTATGAATTCAAATGCAACCCCAACTTACAGACATTAATTCCCATTTTGCATTAGTAATCCTCTAAAAGTTAGATGAGATAAAAAAAAATCATTAAATTGAAACTACTGTCATTTGCAGGGAGAAAAGTGAATAATAAATGAAATGTTAAGTGGTGAAGAAGAAAAGCTGTATTCTAAAAGAAACTCTCTCTGAGAACAATTACCCCCATCTTCTGCTCAATGCATAACATTAGACATGTTTTATATTAGCACAGAGAATATTATTACAGCAGCTATTGACTTTTTTCCTGTGGAAACAAAATAGAGTAAAAAAAACTGTTCATTTTGGGCTCTTTATTTTGACTGCCATCTGAGTACAGAACACCGATCAATATCAGTTTGATGTCAAATGAAAGAATTTGTAGGGATTTAAAAAAATTAAATACAATCTAATCTACACTGTTAGACATTTCTGTAATTTCTGCTGTTATTTACTGTATATCACCCAGTATAATACTGCAAATTCCCTTTACAGTAAATAACTGTAATACCTTTGCACCATGGGAATTTTTTGTGACATCAGACCCCACATAAAGAGACTTACTGTATTTTGTTAAATTGCTGTATACTACTGTATTTTCTTTAACGGCCTCTTTGGCGCGATTCTATTGAGGTTGTTTTATTTTCCTAATTTCTTACATTTGGTTTGACATGATTTGCCCGACACTGTGTCTACAACGCCCCAACAGCTTGGGACTGACTACACTGGATGTGTTACATTGCTTGAAATGATTGGAAAATCTGTTTGTCATTCGGGTGCGACTTAAAATACTACTCTAAGTCAGAAATATACCGGGGCATCACTTTACTGTCCGCATCCACTGTAGCTAGTATATATAATGGGTTCTATATTGTTTCTATATCTATATCTCCATTGTATTTGAAAAAAGAAATCCCACCTGCCCTCACTCTCACGCCACATATGGTAAACTGCGATGTCGTTTCAAATTACTTTGTCAGCTTATTGAATTAAGTTACCGAATTAAAATAATTTTTTAACGAGGAATGCTTATCTTATATAAACATTAGGTTAACTAATGTGAACTTTTGTTCAGGTGTTAGTAGTTAATGTTGGCCAGTAGCCTATTGAGAAAATAAAGTCGTATGTTTGGCAAGTTAAACAAATTTTATGACTAGCTGCCTTTCTAATTTTAGAACTATTTTGTTATAGTTTTTTTATGGAATTTTATATTTACTGAATTATTTTGTATTTGTGTTTTAAAAGCAAATGCAGTGAAGAATCAAGAAAGACATGAGCATGCCAGCCACCCTGAGACTGGTATTTCATGGTAAGAGAACAACTATGGTTTTGAGAGATTTATGTATTCTATATGAGGTTTGCCTTTTAAAAGTGCCATTTATATTTCTACTTGTTTTTCAGGTGGTGGTGGCCACGTTTTGGAGCAGCACTTGGGTTTTGCAGATGGCTATGTATTATTTGGCTGCTTGTCTTTTTTCCCCATTATGTTTCTATTGCCTAAAGATTCTTTGTGAGGATAAATCCAGAGGGTACAACATAATGCACTGCAAAGTATAAATTATATTAGTATAAAAAGTCACCTTTATTTTGGCACTGTCCACATTTTCATATAATGCCCGTCTGTGCATTACCACCAACGCGTGCATTCTTGTTCAATCTCACTTATCTGGACTCGATATAAGGACTACCCGAATGCACAAGGTGAGCATATAAAACGCTCGGGATTGTGTGTGCGGAAATCTGCGCGTGCACATCTGAAGCGCACGCATACAGACAGCCGCGCCAACTCTGCGCGAATACTAAATTGAGCTCTCCTCCGCTTTTTTGAGCATGGATGAATAAATTCAGACAAAACTACATCAAAATGCATGTTTTGGCTAATATCCTTGTAAACAGTAGGTTAAGAAAAGCATATGTCTTAATGTTAACAGTGGAGAAAGAAAAGGCATGTGTATCAGTATATTAAATCTGTGCTTTCATTCTTAAAGTGAAAGAAAACTAATAATAAATATAATGCTGTCAAAGAAAAATACAAGTGCTCACTGCTCCTGACTAAATAACCTTTGTAACATCAAAAAGTATTCATTTATAGGCTATTTAATTTATACAGTGAAGACTATGCAGTTATTTTACATTTGATTATTATATTTATTTAGCGTACCTGAAAATGCATTTTCGACTGAGCTGAAAAACACTGTTTATTGAACTTGTGTCTTTTCTTCTATTGTATTTATTTTCTGCTATTGCTTGTAATTTGGTTATCTGTAGAAAAGATGTTTAGCACCGAGCCCATAGTAGCATTTTTAGATTTATGTTCATGCAATATATTTTGGTTGCATTTGTGAGTTAATAAAAATGTAGATGGTTGTTTAAAATAGGTATATAATATGATAATATCAATATATCGATCGATATACTCCTGTATCGAATCGAATCGTATTGTAGAATTTTTTGAGGTTTCGGCAAATATCGTATCGCTGGGTATGAGAATCGATATCGAATCGTGACGAACCATCCGATTTACACCCCTACTGATGAATTAGTTTTTTACAGTAATTAACTGCAAAACAGTACAGTTTGCAACTAAATCAAATACAGTTTGCTACTGTAAATCTTAATTACAGTAACTCACTGGCAACAGTGTTGCCAGTAAGTTACTGTAAAAACCCTTTGAATTGTCTAACAGTGTATGAAATACAATTCAGTCAAATTAAATGCCAGCAAAAGAAATAAGATCCCCTTGCAATAAAATTCAAATTAAATGAAACTAAATAAGCAAATGACATACAGTAGCAGCTATTATCCTATCAACATAAAATAAAAACATGAGTCCTCTGGCTTATCTTAATCTTTGCGCACACAAGAATTGAATCTGAATCATTTTAAGCAGCATTCTTATTCAGCCATCTTCAATAGCATCCTGTTTGAGTAATAATACAAAGAAATGCACTTATTAAATATGAACATGAAATGGGTCACACAACTTTAAAAATACAATCATTACACACAAACAATTCATCAGTTACATCTCAAACTCTTACTGCCTACTGTAAAATATGGTTCATAGGGTCTGAAAAAATAATGCATTAAAATCCCCCTGTACCATCATTTATATTTGTTTGATAAATAAAGCCATACGTTTATGTCTAAATAAGTTTTTGTCTAAATATTTTTTCCAAACACAAAACAAGCTGATGCCTTGTAAAAGAACAATAAAGACACTCGGTTTGGCTATTTTGACACTTTTAAATGGAAAAGGAGGACAAACGTGTCTTCTCTGCAGAAGCTGAGAGGGTTTGACTTAGCCATTATTAATGGCTAAATGTTCAGGCAGTTTTATGTGAATAATGAAATTATGTATTCGGCGCACTGGCTGCTTCATTTGTTCTACAAATACTAGGCATAACTTTTGAGTCTTGTATTCTATCCTCTGATTTTGACTTGTTTTAAGAGCAAAAACAGGATTTCTAAATCATAACTGTAAAAGGCATTACTCTTTTCTTTATATCTCAGTTAATTATTTTGTGGCTACAGCCTCCCTTTAATCGGCAGGTGAGTAAAACAGCCCTCTCCAGCTCACTGGATGTGAGGTAAATTAAATATCTTCAGAGGGAAGTTGCACAGGCTGATTTATTTACCATGTAATGATATGAGGGCTCTCAAGGGCTAGTGAAAGATCCAGGGGAAATGACCTAAAAACCCACACGCAGGCCCACACTGATCAATCGTTTTTAATACAATGCATGAGAACGGAGAACGGATAAATCTGTTTTAGCTATGAAAATAACCAATGAGAGAAATTGTGAATCAGTTCTACAATGTAAATGCCTTGCTACAGAGTTATTATTGTCACCGCATGCTCTCCTCACTTCTGAACAACACCATAAGCCAAATTATGTGTGCATTAAGGCATGAACTGAATCAAGTGTGCAAAAAAAAGCTAACCATGCAAATGCACTTACAGTATTTCATGAGTCACCATTAAGATGACGATATACATACACAGGGCAATTTCAGACCAATTTGCCACATTGTAGCCAATTGTAATTCTTAATTTTGTCATTAAAGCTATCCTGTATCAAAAAATATGAATATAGGCCACTTAAGCCACCATAATGTGCTATGTTCTAAGATAGCAGTGGAAGAAATAATGCAGTGATCTTCAAATGAGTAAAAAGAAAAACGTTGTCATTTCATTAATCTGCTAGTTTAACGTAATAAAGTCAATTACTTTCTCCTTCCTCTCTCAAGCAATTATAGTTTCCAATATCGAAACGTAAACAAATTGTGATACAGAGTTTCAATATTAAAGCACTTTAGCATCACAGTTGAAGCCATTATTCAGAGAAAAGTAGCAAAACATGGCCCCATGTTCACGGAGCAGTGAGCAGAATATCAAACAGATTCAGTAGCAGATCCTCTAAATGATGATCCTGAAAACAAAGCCACCATCTTATGTATGGGCATCTAGTATATAGATGTAATCTATTTGTAATAGTATAAAAGAGGCATTATACAAGCAAAGAGAGTCTTTTGTCTATACATATTTATTGTAATATTGTAATAGATAAAAGAAAATATAGATATTTTAACAGATGCACTGAAATAATTTTTAAATTCCAATCAATTACATTAACATTATAATCATAGCTTTTTAAATCTTATCTTTTAAAAAATAACATTGTATATAGGACTCACTACAGAAAGTGAGAGGTCAGTCGTCCCCCGAGTTCTCATTAAAGTTAATAAGACAACATGTGTCCTGGAGCTCAGGCTCTCTAAAGCAAACCCTTTGTGTGAACAGAACGCAAGAATGAATACAATCGCATCTCTTAGTGTTGTAATCCATTTATGCTCACCATTTAGGTTATTAAATTTGACATCACCCTTGATGTCTTGGTCCATATTGTGAGCGGAATCTTCTTAGTAACCATCAATCATTCAAAATATTTTCAATTTTCATAGGCATATCATATTTATGGACAGTGACAATCATGACAGAGCAGACATGCGATACTGAAACTCTAATACATCTGCTGTGCATCAGTTGCCAAAATGGCAAAGCGTGAGCAATCTCATACGGTCCAGCCCAACCTTAATGCATCTTTCACTTCATATCCAAGTCCACCTGCCACCACTCATCGACTGACATTTTACCGCAAAATTGTAAGGCAACGCTACAACAGATTTTTCCCTCAAAGCACATTTAACCTTGTGGAATATGATGTCTAACCACAACAGATGAGAGCATCGAGAATTGTATACTGACACAGCTGGACATCATTTTCTCAGAGACGTTCTTGAAAATGGCACTGTTATCAGAAATAATGTTGTTTCATCATACAGATGGCAAGCAGTGGGTTTCACTTCGGCATCAGCTGCAAGATAGTCCTTTCTAACATAATCCCCAAAGTAGAGGTGGGTGAAATGCAGACTGTGAGATCAGTGGTGGCTTTTCAAGCGAATTTGTGACCTTTTCCAAGTGGTGAGTTTCCAAACATTATTTTTAGTGCTACAGTGCGCAATACTGTAAAATTCAATGTTGGATTTCACAATTGGCATGGTATAAACCAAATTTAGGAACTACTGTCAAAAAGGAAAAACAAAAGTGATTTTTACAGTTTTAATTTGGAACTGATAATTTTTTTCTGTGCTTTATAAAATTAACTAAGGGATACTAATTACTAGGGGTGTAATGATTCATCGATATATCGATAAAATGTATGACGATACGATGCATCGATGCCACGCGTAAAATATTGATCTCTGTAGTATAAAAAGGCACCTTTATTATGGCACTGTCCACATTTTCATATAATGTCCGTCTATGCATTACCACCAACGCGTGCATTCTCACTTATCTGGACTCGATATAAGGACTACCCGAAGGCACAAGGTGAGCATATAAGACGCTCGGGATTGTGTGTGCGGAAATCTGAACCGCGCGCACATCTGAAGCGCACGCATACAGACAGCCGCGTCAACTCTGCGCGAATACTAAATTGAGCTCTCCTCCGCTTTTTTGAGCATGGATGAATAAATTCAGACAAAACTACATCAAAATGCATGTTTTGGCTAATATCCTTGTAAACAGTAGGTTAAGAAAAGCATATGTCTTAATGTAAGCAGTGGAGAAAAAAGGAATGTGTATCAGTATATTAAATCTGTGCTTTCATTCTTAAAGTGAAAGAAAACTAATAATAAATATAATGCTGTCAAAGAAAAATACAAGTGCTCACTGCTCCTGACTAAATAACCTTTGTAACATCAAAAAGTATTCATTTATAGGCTATTTAATTTATACAGTGAAGACTATGCAGTTATTTTACATTTGATTATTACATTTCTTTAGCATACCTGAAAATGTATTTTAGACTGAGCTGAAAAACACTGTTTATTGAACTTGTGTCTTTGTTCTATTGTATTTATTTTCTGCTATTGCTTGTAATTTGGTTATCTGTAGAAAAGATGTTTAGCACCGAGCCCATAGTAGCATTTTTAGATTTATGTTCATGCTATATATTTTGGTTGCATTTGTGAGTTAATAAAAATGTAGATGGTTGTTTAAAATAGGTATATAATATGATAATATCAATATATCGATCGATATATTCCTGTATCGAATCAAATCGTATAATTTTTGGAGGTTTCGGCAAATATCGTATCGCTGGGTATGAGAATCAATATCGTATCGAATCGTGGCGAACCATCCGATTTACACCTACTAATTACAAGAGGAGGAATTTTAAACCAGCACACTGCCTTTGCTACAATAAAGGAAATCAAACAAGCATGTTTGTGACTAACCGTCAAGTGTTGTACTATAGAACGAGAAAGTGAGGGCAGGAGATTAAGAAAAAATAATCCCTTGCAACATCCACTGTATTTCAGAAGATTCCAGCTGAAGGACTACAGCGAAGTTATAGATTTATCGAACCAGTTCAATCTTTGGTCAGTCCTTTTTTATTGATCCAAACTTGGCATATGACCTTGATGGAACTCGGTCATGGATTTAATTAAAACGAAGAGAGAAGATTGACTGACATTCTAGACAGGATAGCTGGAAAAAAAATCAATTATCTGAAATGTAAAAGGGTTTTAGTGTCTGGAATACTCCACAATGCCTGTGAGTCAGAAGTACATCTTCAAAACAAACTAAACGTAAATAAATGACTGGGAGTAAGACATAAACAGACTATTTCACTAAAAGTATTTTTAAGTCTAAATCAGTTCATTTGGCTGATGGTAGCTAAATGAGGGCTGTGTTTTCAAAAGAAAGAAAATAATGAACCAGTCCAGACTCCACTATTGAAATGACCACAAAAACCATTTGGTAACACTTTAGATTAGGGTACACATATTCACTATTAAAGGAATAGTTCACCCAAAAATGACAATTTTGTCATAATTTACTCATCCTCATGTTGTTCCCAACCTGTAAGCCTATAAGTTTCTTTCTTATGTCGAACACAAAAAAATAAATATTATTTTGAAGAATTTTGAAGAAGCAAACAGTTGTTGGCCCCCATTGACTTCCATAGTAGGGAAAGAAAATATTTTTATGTTCAACTTAACCTTTAAAAAAAGGTTTTGTGGATGAAGTATTTTTTCAATGTAATTACATTGTTTAGAGCATACGAATTTGTTTATTATGATTATTTTTATTTTAATCATATGTTATGCTGTCCTCGGTAAATGACACCAGGAGTCAATTAAAAAAATATGTATAAAAATACATGAATGAAAATGCATAGGCAAAAACAATTGATTTTAATCACCAATACATTTTTAGGTTTCAGGATTTTTTTATACCTAACCTTGTATAAAGAATATTCTCAACTTTGTTATGAAAGATATAACAGAATGATTTGATATACCATTTTGCTTTATGTAGTATGTGTGTGAAATGGCCATAAGAGGTTTTTCCCATTATATACAATGTATCTATACCCTGAGGATTTAGGGTCTCAGGGGGATAAATAAACTGATACAGGTTTAAAATTACATTAAGGGGAGTAAATTATGACAACATTTTGGGGTGAACTATCCCTTTAACTAGTTTTCCCTCAATAAACTCCTAATTTGCTGCTTATTAATAGCTGCTAAGATCGTTGTAGCAGTAGTTATGTTCAAGTATTAGTTCGGTTTAAGGGATTTATAATAGGTTTATGCAACACAGCCAACATGCTGTGTAATATGCATTCTAATAAGCAACTAAAAAACAGTGAATCTATTCCCAACTATACCAATCACCTGAAAGTAATCCATGCCATTCACAAATGCACATTTTAGAGTGGCCTTTTATTGTGGCCAGCCTAAGGTACACCTGTGCAATAATAATGCTGTCTAATCAGCATCTTAATATGCCACACCTGTAAGGTGGATAGATTATCTCGGCAAAGGAGAAGTGCTCACTAACACCGATTTAGACAGATTTGTGAACAATATTTGAGAAAAATAGGCCTTTTGTGCACATAGAAAAAGTCTTAGATCTTTAAGTTCAGCTCATGAAAAATGGGGGCAAAAACAAAAGCGTTTATAATTTTGTTCAGTGTATTTGAATTTTAAGAAAAAGGAAATGTTTAGTCTGTAAGAAATTGCAAACCGAATAAGACACAATTATATAAAATTGACATTGATATATCATTAAACAAGTGGAGAGGGAAATTTACACACCAGTCACTGTGCACTGGATAACTAAATATAGTGTAAATAAATATGAATTAAAATATTTTATTATACCTGAAACCCTGAATCTATTATCTGATAATGTGACAGTCCATTCCAAATTATACATTTTGTACAATTAACTTCTACAGAAATATCTTGCTCCGCGCATAGAGAGCAGCGAACACTCTGAAGGAACCCTGTGAATCCGAACGCTACTTTTGACACCACGTCCCCCCTTCCCCTACCTAAATGAGAATAATCACTAATAATTGGCAGCTGGCAGCTTTTACAAGGCCAGAAGTGTGAGAAGTGATTAATGCTAATTAAGGCTGGTGGAAGAAAGAGTGAGGGAGCCTGTATATGACATTCACTGGAAAAACCTCTGGCAGATATGCAAGAATGCATGCTCAAGAAAAGACACAAATTTTGAAACATTTAAATTTGGTAATTTTCTCACCCTCGTGTGATGTCAAGCCTGTATGACTTACTTCAGTGTAGCACAAATGAATATGTTAGGCAGAATGTCCAAGCTGCTTTTCTCCAAACCACAGGGAACAAAGAAGCTCATACAGGTTTGAAATGTATTGAAAATTATTTGTATTAATAATGCACCAATTTGATATATATATATATATATATATGATTACACTTTCAATAACATGCCATGATATTCAAATTCTAAGAAAATGCAAAAAGAACAGCAACAGGCAAGGAGACGCGAAGGAAACAGACAAGGAAGGAGAGAGTGATAAGGTGATAATTCTGCAAAGTCTCACAATGATTTGCTGGTTTCTCTGATGGATGAAGAAAGTGTGTTGTCAGCTGAGCTACAGGCAGAGAGCAGGACATGTGAGCAGTCCACAATCCGCTCTGCATGCCAACAACGCCTCAGCCCACAGTCCTCAAAATAACAACTGCTTAATAAGCAACGCTGTCTGCTAATGATCCCTAGGTCAGGATTTACAATGAATTATGATAGTATAACAGCTTGTTATTGCATGGCCAGTATAAATAAGACAATGTTTAAAGTCTCCCACTATCATTGAGGGTTGTTTAAATATCGCTGCACTGGGCTAGACAGTATTGATCTGGAAAATCAATTACTAACTGCATAGCTGATTTTGGACTGGCGTTTTAATAGCTACAGCACAATGTACAGCACAAACTACATGCATAACAGAACGTCCTTAAAGATTCACAACACCCTCTGAGTATAACTAAAGCACATGGTCAGATATTTTCGGTAATCCTACTCCTAATCTGACCTTTTCTATACAGCTGACTAAAATCTAGGATGCACAATATATCTGTAGTGGATATTTAAATGTGAATTTAATTATAAAAATAATTTACCCACCTCAAAGTTAATCTTTTAAGACATTAGTAATTCAGCAATACTGATAAACATAATATTTGACAAATCTCAAAATAAATATTCTATATTATATTAAAGATATTGAAATCTGTGAAACAAATTATAATTACTGGATAAATTAGACAGTCTTTTTTATTTTGAATTTAAAAATAATTACATTTTACATTTGTTTAAGAAACATATTGCAAACAGATGCTGCATAATATTTCTGTGGAAACCAAGATATATTTTTCAGGACTCTTTGAAGGATCAAAATTTCAAAATAAAAGCATTTTGTATATTTATATATTTATTTAACAAAATGCTATAATCCCAGATATTATGTGACAGAAACCCACATTTTATTCCTAAGATTCTATCACCCTGAAAGTCGTAACATTCCTTGAACGCAACAGAATAACAAGCATTTTGGTTTGGTACTCTTTTCCGTTTGTGTCAGAAGATTTTAAGGAAAGAGCCCCAAAAGCCATGGCGAGAACACGACATTTAGTGCCTGTTAGGGATGTAACGATTCACTTAACTCATGATTCGATTTACAATTTTGATTTCACGATTCAATTCGATTCACGATTTTATTTGAACAAAATTAGATTTAAGACAAATTATAAATTAAATGTGTCCATTTATTATTGCTTGGACAAAATGCTGCACGTTTCTTTGTGAAATTGATATACAGCACTATAATAATTTACTAATATAGCACTTTATTAATAATAATAATAATTTGTTACATTTATATAGCGCTTTTCTAGGTACCCAAAGCGCTTTACATAGTAAGGGGGATATCTCCTCATCCACCATTATTGCATATTGTTGCTCTTTTGTTGATTTTGATTGCTTCTATTGTCTTCATTTGCAAGTCGCTTTGGATAAAAGCGTCTGATAAATAAAAAAATGTATATATAATATAAATGTAAATAACAAAACTAAATTGAAACTTTAAAACAAACCCCAAATCAAATAAATAACACAAATAAAAATTTCTTCGTATAAACAAAATAAGGCTTTTTCTGTGCTCTTTCCATTTAAAATTAGAGGCAAGCCACTGCATTTAAACCATGATCCAAACAAAGATGCTTCATGCATGCAACATGAGCATTTAAAAAAAATCTAAATTAGATTGTATAATTTCGAAATTTGAAGCAAAAACAGAATGGTCGAGCTGAATGAGACGCATATTCACTCTCTGCCAGCAGGCGGCACTTTAACGTTTCCTTGGTTTCTGCTTCAAACACACATGCTCAGTCTACCAGCTGCTCTGCTCGTGCTCATCAGTTTTCTTTTCACAGCAGTTCAGTCAATGTACTATTGGAATATTGGTTTATTTCGACTCGGAGGGAGTGTCAGGCACGTTTATAAACTGAATAATGTAAGTCATTTGTGGATTAGTGCATATTGGAGACGAGAACAGTTTCAAATGATTCAGTTCGATTTGGTGAACTGGTTTGACGGTTCACTAAGAAGATCAGGTTAAATCGAAAGATTTGTTTAAAAAATAAATAATACCATCTAAACTTTTTAAAGACAGTAAGTTTCCCTCGGACATACATTCATATAAACTCTTACCCCTAATTGAAACGCAATTCGTTTAGCATCTCAACCGTTTTGAATCATCACTTGTTTGAATCGATTTTCAACCGGCTCGCTGTTAATCGCTACATCCCTAGTGCCTGTCTATGCTCCTCGCATTGTTATGGCACAATGAATGACATTTAACAATGGGCAGATGGAGAATTGACCATCCTGCTCCTGACTCAGTCTGAAACACTCTCATTATACCTAACGACAGAGTCCAACTGTCAGCCTGAAGGGTAAAAGCAGATATTTTATCTAGAGGGGGTGGTATAACAAGACAGTGAGTCTGAAATGACAATGACTTCAGAGAAGTTTGAACTTTAATGGTGTGGGGTCCTAACAGAGCAGGACAACGGTCTTTTGCTCATTTAGAAAGACTGATTCACTGAGGCACACAAGAAACGGAAACAGTTTTTTTTAGGGACCAATTCTCACTATTAACTAGTTGTTTATTAGCATGCATATTACTAGCATATTGGCTGTTTTTTAGTGCTTATAGAGCACATATTAATGCTTTATTCTGCATGACCATATTTAATAAGACATATTAGGAGTTTACAAAACCCCATACCTAAACTTAACAAGTTACTAATTAAAAGTGAGAAAAGTGAGGTTTAAAATCGTGCCTTTTATCTAATGCAGCAAATAAAAAGTTGAAAACCTACGGAGGCAAGTGCCGACCAAGAGTAAATAGTAGTTAAAAGTGAGGTTTAAAATCTTCATGGCTTTTATCAGTTAAGCGGGAGGGTGTTTTGAACACCTTGAAAAACCTACTCCTCAATTAAACACACTGTCACAACAGGTTTTTTTACAGAACGACCGAAATAAATAAATATTTGAAGACAACAAGGTATAACCGATTTTTGTTTTCATAAACACAACATAAAAAAATTTCAAAGTATTTGAAGACAACAAGGTCAAGGTTTTATTACCGACAATCTGAGAGGATGAGAACACAACATCCAAGCTTTAAATCCATTTGTACATGTACACAAATTGTATATGTAATGACATCCATTTCATTATTCAAGCTAAAGCCATTTGTACATGCCATACACAAATAAAATATTCTGCAAAATCATTCATTAATGTTAATATACCAAAAAAATGTCATATTTAGAGGAAACCTATAACTCTCACTTTCTTTGAAATAAGAAATAAATGAATACTTCATTTCTCTCTTACCAATCCTGTCTGGGGGGAATTAATTCATCCTTAACTGTATAATCTCTCACTTTCTTTGCTTTTTCTCTCTTAAGCAGGAGGGGAAAAACATAAACTGCGCGTCTGGGGGGAGCATTAATTAAACAACATACCATTATCTCCTGCTCTCATCTCCCTTTTGTCTAATCTGTTCCACTCACATAAAATGCTGAGGAGGGGAAAAACAAACTGTCAGCATCCACCACAAATGACAACATACCATTATCTCCTGATCTCCCTTTTGTCTAAAACACAACATGCATGCCAAAATAGAGATAGCTAGCCCATTCTTTAAATGTGCTCTTCACATCCTTTAAACAAAGAAAAACACACGTAATCCAAATAGAGATAGTTTAGTGTAATTTCCATGTATTTACAATTATTATTATTATTATTATTATAAGCAGCAGAGTCCTTTCTGCTATCCTGCTATATAAAAGTCATATCCAAGAACGTTTATTGTCTAGTCATTTCCAAAGTTATATGCACAGCATTTTTTTTTTAAATGCAGCTTTAAAGGAGACCTAAAGTAGTTGCCCAAGGGTCTGAATTAAACTATAAATATATAAAAAAATGTGTAATACAGCTTTGTTTAATTCATATTAATTAATAAATGATGAAACATGCAATGAATATATGGATTATGGAAAGAAAAACAGCCTCCACTACATTTTGTATTAAATTCTACAAACAAACAAACTAACTAACTAACTAACTGACTAATTAAATAATTATTTGAATAAATAAAAAACAATATATATATATAGTCACCTTTGATATGTATATGATGTTAATATATATATTGTCAAAGAAATAATCCTTTCAACTAATAGATAAATAATGTTTGCTCCTAATATATATATATAGTATTATTATTATTATTATAAGCAGCAAGTCAGAAGACTTTGCCAACTTGATAAAAGTTTTATTTTTTTGAATTTTAAAGTTGAAGTTTTTTTTAATAAATGCTAGAAGAGTTATTATTTTCAATCACTGCAGAACCACTTAATAGATAATAAATAATGCTCTACTCCACAGATCTCAACAAAAACAATACTTACAATATTTTTTTTGAGAAGACAACCACTGCAATCACGAGGACCCCTCTGAAACTTAAAATGACTCATTGGCTTCAGAACTTCATGGGCATGGGTATGAGGCAACCATTACAAGTCCTCAAGACTGTAAGTGCACATCAAGTGCACCATTTGGGACAAGGCCAAACTCAACAGAATGACGCATCCTTCATCACATCAGGCCCTCTTTCTCCCTCTTTTTCCCACAAAAACACCTGTCAAACCTATTACTCTGAGCCAAAAAACTGCTCTCTCAGTCTTTTTCTCTATATGTCTTTATCTCTCTTTCCTGTCTCGCTTTCACTCTTTATCGGACATGCACACACACACCTTTTCACACAAACCATTGTCGCTGAAGAAAACCTGATTAGAGAGGACAGACTGAGACACCACCAAGAGTAGAAACAGCCACACTGCTGACAGACAGCAATTCCTCCATTCATAGTAGCCTTTCTTTCCATAATATAAAAGGCCATAGCAGTTGGATTAGTCAGGGCTCCAGAAAAGCCTCTCGCCCCAAAAATGAAAGATTTAGGAAACAAACAAAAAACATCTAATTCCCTTGACATAAGCAGTTAAGTTGAAAATAAATGGAAAGATTCTTCAGAAAATCAAATATAGGTTTAGAACAACACGAGTTTGGGTAAATCATAATATATTTTTCCTTTTGGGTGAACTATCACTTTAAAAACAAATGGCCGTGCCATTTCTTTAACACCAGCCCAGCATCCTGTAGATATTGAGTAAAGAATGGAGAATCCATAGCTGTGAGCAAGAGAGACTAATGAATGTCAGTGCATCTCCATCACTCAACATATAAGGTGCCATTTACACTGACAAGCCGAGCTTCTCTCTCTCTCTCACACACACACACACACATAGATCCAGCACCTCTGTATCATTAGCCTGCAGAGAAACCCGAGGAGCAGGCCTCATAACACAGCTGCTCTGGGACATCACTGGGTCAGAGGAAAGAGCAGGGCGACCACTCATTTTCACCCTCACCTTTAGAAATTATTGATGAGGTGAGAAATGTGTAGAATATAAATGTGAAAAATACAGAAACCACAGGTTTGGTCTGAGGTAATTATGCCCATTATGCATTTTTAAATGAAAATGGTGCACTGCAGGATAAAAAAAAAGCACATTACAGCAAGCGACATTATGGGTTAACCGTGCATAAACCAAAAAATAAACATGTTTTTATGAGCTTTTCTGAAACTGCGTTATGCATTGAGGGAAAATCTCTCATTAACTTGCTCCCAATAGGTTTAATCCCTTAGCAAAAGCGGAAAATCAATATGCCGTCTTCTTCTGACCTATAATAATTTTACAGTTTACTTAAGCAAAGTAAGACAAAAGCTAAGTATATTCAGCAGATCATTACTGTAGATTGGCAGGTACCTATTCCATCATTCAGTTAGTCCTTATTATCTTTGATACCCTGACAGTCTGTATTGTAATGTGTGATGTTTAATTTAGCAGTCCTTTTATCATTCAAGTAATGGATCAGTCAGAACAAATTGTAAGTTATGGATAGACTCCAAGTCTATCATCTTACGAAAAGATTTTTAATAATACATTTAACAAAGGTTCTACTAGTATTTTTAATTTTACGTTTTCTGAATACATCAGGAAGATGATACAAATATTTGTTGAATGTTGGTGCAAAAAAATTTGGGGGGCGCAAACAAACTAAAGTCGGGCGATCTGGTCCAAAGCTCCTGATCTTTTTTTTTCTTCATCCGAACGCTCCTGTCTGTCAGAGTGGAATGAGAGTCGTTGAGAACGGTCCAATCACATGACTATAAAAACAATATTGTCACTGAATGGGAGGGTTCTGAAATTGAAACAAGCCAATAGCACATCTTTTGAAAGTTTGTGTACCTACAAACACCATTAGTCCGGCGCGCCCGCATGTGAATTTTTTGATTTTCAATAATTAAACCTATAACTAACAAAAAAACTGAAAATTATTTTATTTAGTTAATATTTGGAAATATTTTTTACACTGTTAAAGGGGGCAGGAGATAACAACCTCAAAAATAAATTCATATTAATTGTTAATCTTATTATTATTACTGGCCACGGGAGAAGAAATACACAAACCTACAGCTGTACAGTAAATCTTAAGAATCTGAAACTCGGCCACATTCACATAAAGGCTCAATAAAATACTAGCCTATATCTTTTCCTAAGAGCTTTCAGTTAGTCAAGGACAAAGTAAAATAGTGAATGCAAACAGCGATAAAAGTTGCTGAGCAGCCTTTATTGCTCGATATTAAAATCTTTATTGATGGAAGTAAACCATTACAGAATCAGACCACTTCAATACTGTAAGTGCCATAGAGAGGCTAAACACAGTAGTTACAAGTAACAAGCTTGCATACACTGCCGTTCAAAAGTTTAGGATCAATTGTTTTTTCTCCCCCAACAAGGATGCATTAAATTGATCAGACATGAAAGTAAATGCTTTTATATTATTAAAAATTCTCATATAAAAGCTGGTCTTGCTTTCTGTAAATCAAAAACAATTATCAGGTTTTTGACAAAAATATTAAGCAGCACAACAGTTTTCAACAATGACAATAGCACCAAATCAGCATATTAGAATCATTTCTGAAGGATTGTGTAAAACTGAAGACTAAGTAAAAATACTGATTAAGAAAAACACTTTTTTGCAATTGATTTAAATCAATGATTAAATCAATTCCCCCCTACTTAAAATCAATCTGCAGATGACAAAGAAATTGTTCAAAAAAAGTTTTAACTTGATTTTGTTTTGATTTTCCCTTCTGCGATTTGATCTGGATTTCCCCCTTGGTGTTAAAGTGCGATCAGAAACAACAAGCCAAAAAGACAAGATGGCAGGCCCTGCCATTGTAAGCAGTGAAAATGTAGCATTAAATTATGTGACATTAAATTATGTGACCCCTTTTTGATATTTTTGATAAGTTTTCATTTGCTAAATATTTAGTAGATAGGAGGTCATTCTGCTAAAGTGCAAACAAAACATTCAACAGCATTAAATATCAGTGACTGTAGGTTGTTTTTGGCGGGTGTGCTTGTGCTGCCATGGTCTTGTTCATTTCGTAGGGCACAACATCTCTCCCACTCGGCAGCATGCATCGGTTTGAGGTGCTGCAGTAAATTGGTCGTACTGCTACCTTTGCTAGCAACAGACTTCAAACACACTTTGCAGCGGGGTGTTGTTTGTTCTGCATCTGACGCGATAAAACTGAACCAATTCCAAATTGCAGATGACACTGCATGTGCCTTTCTTGGGAACGAGTTCTTCCCTGCTCGCTGCCATGTTGTTTGTTTGTGTATCTCTCTAATATGCAGTGGGGGTGCCAGGATGTTTTCATAGAGGTGGCCAGGGAGGGGCCAGCAACCAGTCTGGGGTGGCACAGAAATCGTCATTATTTCAATATAAAAATGTGATTGCCTATAAACTATTGGACTGTTTTAGTGCCTAAAACACAACTGAATAAAATAAATTTTTACAAAAATGTAACTGAGATATTTGTGAATTAGATCAAGCAATGCTGAAATATTATGACAACTTGTAACATTCCCCACCTCCAGGTATTTTAATAAAGGGGCTCGCTATAGCTTTATTGCAGATAGTGATAAGAAATAGTTAATAACAAATATATATATTTTTTTTTTAAAGGACGGAAGTCAACAGCACTTAAATGTCAGAATGTAAAATGAGTTATTTTATAAATTTAAATGGTTTCATTTTCATTTGTACTTTACAAAAAAAAGCATGTGTTTTCTATTATAAGTGCACTGCATTCATATTTTCTTGTGCATTAAATGACAAAAAAACTTCCGCTTGAGCCTTTTATTGTGATCTCGAATTGCACAAAATTTTAGTACATGATGCATTTGAGAGACGTACTTTAATGTGATGCTATACATACATGAATGCAACAATCACCTTTTTTGGTCATTTTAATGACTTAACTGACAACAAAACTACATTGTATGCTCATAGTTTCTTGTGCGCATTATTTATGATGGAGCGATATAGAGCGTGCGCCTTATATTCGCATAAAGTTGAAGAGTGTGCGCAGTGAGCACGGTAAAACAGCTGTCAGTCCAGGAAAGTTTGTTTTACTGACATATAGCCATAAAACATCTCATCAGACCGCACGCAGTTCACTGTTGTTCTACTGAAGCTCATTCGGCACAGGTTCCTTTCCACGCTCGTATTGACTCGCGCCTGGTGCTGAAGCAAAGTTGAAGTGCGCATCTGAAAATTATCCCGTTTGATGTGGTCATAAAGAGATACAGCGGTTACGAGTCTTAATAAATGCATTTCTTGTCAAGAAAAAAAGGGGACAAAAACTGCTGTTTTAAGTGGGGTGGCCAAGCTTAGGTCTGCTAATATGGCAAACTTGCATGGATGGGAGGGCTAAGCCCATTAGCAACTATGAGAGCCCAGAGGGAAGCATCAGCGTATGTTAAAAAGAAAACCGATTTTCATTCAAACAAGTCAGTCCAGGAACTTTATGTGTGGACATAATGAGACTCAGATAAACTGTGTATGTGTATTCAGCACCTTTAAATCATTGTTGATCCACAGTGAGCTGTGCACAAAGGGAACAGGTGTGAACCCAAGAACTTCTGCACAATGTTTTTTTTGGGGTAAGCATTGTCATAAGATTGCATCATTGCCCTGCTGAAACTTACACAGATAAAAACCAACTACTTACTGCAACCAGAAAACAAAAATAAGTATGAATAATAAGGACTGAATGCTTCTTTTTTTAACTGACACCTACATACTTGAGCCTCAAGAGACCACAATGACCGTTCTCGTCTTGCACCAGACCACTGGCTAACATCTCTAGAGCACAGCTACAGCACCAGGGTCTTTGAAAGCCTGTGAGCCGGAGAGTCCCAATTAAACAGTCCCACTTGTTCTCCAGAGGTTCAGCTACCCATCTGTCAGCATGCTGCCCTGCTACAGTCAGCTCACCTGCTGCAAATGACTTGTGGGGTGCCCGTGTGAGCTCTAGGTCTCTATAATCATCACAGTTTCCAAATGCTCCCCATATCCTGCTGACAGCACTTTGCTCACTCTCATATGACATAAGTATTTCCAAGTATTTAATATCTGTTAAGCAGATACAAAAGAACCCCCCAAGGGAGCTCTTTAGAAACTACAGTAGATCAACACTGGGGTTCAAAGAGAAGTTGTGGAACGGGATTCATTCAGTCACAACAAGCAGATACAGTTAAAAAGTAAACTAAAAAAAGTCCTCTTAGAAAAAATCTGAAATAAATATAACATTGTGCTGTAGAGGCCACAAGGTTTAAAAAATGAGAAAATGCAGTTCAGGTCAAAGGGTCAGTTGGAACCACAGAGACTTCAGCTCTGGACATGACAACACCGCAAGCTCAATCCCACAGGCTTACTGGACAACCCTGCTTGATGACATAATGATATATGAGTACCCATTCAACTCCCCTCTTTCTCCTTGCTCTAAGAAGCAGGTGTGCAGATCAGTGCCTCCTGATATGTCAGTATAAAGACAAAAATAGCCCTTACAAATCAGCCGAGACAGAGGCTCTAATGAGCAAACCATTGAACTCCAAATTGAACTTGACCAGCGTTCCAAGGTCCCTGACATTTATAATTAAACTAAAAGCCTCTCAAGGTGAAACTGGCCAATGGTAGTACACCAGATCTCTATTCTATGACCATTAAAGCAATTGTTCACCTAGAGGAACATTTTCCTCCAGAAGGATACTTACATTTCAAATTAGCCCTCCAATCTCATGGTATTGAACTCCTTGTTGTATTATTATCTCTGTTGTCTTGATAATAACAGACTATCTGATGGCCCAGAGCCAGCACATAAGATGCTGTCAGCACTGGTAAGAGATTTTATACCACAGACTGAAGACGCAATGCTGAACAGAGAGATCCATTTTCAGTTTAGGAGTGGTTGCCGAAAAGAGACACTCCTCTCCAGCAGGCCATATCTGTAAAGATGAGTGTTTAAATAGTGCTGTGGTATCTGGCTACCAAGGAGCCGATACCTATAACAACCTTCTCACACTTTTATTTTTTGCTGTGTTGGGACTGGGAGGAGTCCAATTTGAACCTGGTCTTAGCTATCCAATCAAAAATATCCATCAAGAGGCCAAGTGTAAATAGACTGATGGTTCATTTTTGGCTTAACTATCCCTTTAACAGATCTAGGCTACCCTTCCAAGATCCTAGCTACTTTTGCAGAGCCACTCTGAGCAACCAGACCTTTGAAAAAAACACAACAAAAACACCTGCAACCCAATAATTTTCCCTTATCTCAACAACCCCAGAGTGAATACAGAGACAACAGAAGCACCTTCAGATATCCAACTCTCTTCGGTTTAATCCCTCTATCCCCATTCTATACTGTCGTCAACATGCTTGCTCAGTGTTCTCCGAATCAGCTGTAAGCTCCAGTGAAAATGCATCACAGAGTTTTCCATTGTGGTTTGCTGCTGGTGGTGTTGGTGTGGGCATGCAGTGTCAGCATGTTGTGCCGTAATGAGGCTGAACAACTACACAGCACCTATCACCAACCACCAGCCCATGTTCACAAACTGCTGCCTAAAGTAATTACCCCTTCAGCACTCTGGGTCTACCCACCTAGCTCTCACTGTAAACACACCTCACTCACCACTCTCAGAGAAAAAAAGACTGGTCTGATAGTTGCTGTTTCTCCTGAACTACAGAATATGATTCACTGGACAGACTTGCCTTTGACTGGAAGTAGTTTTCTATTTTTACACAACATGCGCCCTTACCTACACTATCATTTGCACAAAGGGAGAAATGTTTCATTAGGTAGCAGGTTCGGTTTGCCCCAGTGCAGTAATTGTGATGTGACCAGAGCCGTTATCCCTATGGAAAGGGGAGCAGGACACAGATAGGGGAAGCCGTGGTGAGGCCCCCTGGCACAAAAGGGTGTCAGAAGATAAAATCTTATTGCAATACAGTGCACTGCTGTTGGCCCTGCACTAATTATGTCTAGTGAGACTACATTATTCATATACACTACTGTTCGTAAGTTTGGGACCAGTAAGAGTTTTGTAAAAATGTTTAAAAAACATTTTTTGGGGCATATTAGACAGATTTCCAAATTGTATACATTTTTCTCAGGATTCCTAGATGTACAAACGTCAAAAGAACATTTACAGTGGGGCAAATAAGTATTTGAAACACTGCTGATTTATCAAATTTTCCCACTTACAAAAAATGGAGAGAACTGTAATTTTCATCGTAGGTACACCTCAACTGTGAGAGACAGAATCTAAAAAAAATCCAGAAAATCACATTGTATGATTTTTAAATAATTAACTTCCATTTTATTGAATGAAATAAGTATTTGAACACTCACCTACCAACCAGCAAGAATTCTGGCTCTCACAGACCTGTTAGTTTGTCTTTCAGAAGCCCCCCTATCCTCCACTCATTACCTGTATTAATTGCACCTGTTTGAACTCGTTACCTGTATAAAAGACACCTGTTCACACAATCAATCAGACTCCAACCTCTCCACTATGGGCAAGACCAAAGAGCTGTCTAAGGACACTAGGGACAAAATTGTAGACCTGCACAAGGCTGGGATTGGCTACAGGACAATAGGCAAACAGCTTGGTGAAAAGGCAACAACTGTTGGTGCAATTATTAGAAAATGGAAGAAATTCAAGATGACTGTCAATCTCCCTCGGACTGGGGCTCCATGCAAGATCTCGGCACGGCTTTTAGATTTTGTCTCTCACAGTTGAGGTGTGTCTACGGTGAAATTTACAGATCTCTCCATTCCTTTTAAGTGGGAAACCTTGAAAAATCGGCAGTGTATCAAATACTTATTTTCCCCACTATAAGTAAATAAATACATTTTAATTAAAGACTTGTAATGTTACTGTCACAGTTACATTTAGTTCAATCTCTTATGGTTTTAGTTTCATAGACTTTTAGCCTGCATTCCAACGTGCATCCTATCTGCCCTAAATAGTATTGAAAATTACTAATATCAAATAGAATTTAGGATGGATAGTATGCACATTGGGACACAGGATTAGTTTGTTTATAGTCAGTTTCCTTTTTTCTTTGTCTAATCTGTTTCCATGGACACCAATTCAATCATCACAGCTGTTCCTTATTAGTTCTTCATCACTGTGTATTTATGTACCTCCTTGTGCACTCTTCATTTGTCTGGTGTTGTTGTGCAAACCACACTGTTTGCCTGCTTTTGGATCTACCTGTATTTGTTAGATTTAATAAAGACTTCAGTTACTCTGACTCTTCATCGTCTTCATCTGACCTAAAGCATGACGGTTACAAAATATGCATCACTTTCCATCAGTTTTTATTTGTCTTAGCTAAATGGAAGTATTAGATAAAAAAATCATACTGACCCCAAACTTTTGCAATGGCACTGCATTTCATTTTAAATGAACAAACATTTTGACACAAATTATATATATGATATTCTTTTACTTTATAATCCTTCCAAGATGTATCATTGTTTCTTTTTGAACTCTTATCAAGTCTTATACAGTACTGTATAATGTGCAGGATAGAATAGAAAGTCACATGGATAGAAATGGCTTTAAACTAGTAGGCCTAATTATTATTAATAAAATGATCAATGCTGTCTAACCCAGAATCTTGACAAACAAATTTCTACACTACACGGCCCCTTGCATGTTTTTAAAATAAATATTTTGGCTAATTTGAACACATCTCACAGTTTTAATATCCATACTGCCAATTTTCCCAAAAAGCAGTGCAGAACATTTTTGTTGTCAAATTCCTTCTGGGCCTGGAAACGAGACCTAGCATAACGGGCTGAGCACAATGTACTGTAATAATTTGAAGGAATTTTCTATATTTATTTTTTAACAGGTTTTTTACCTGTATTTTACACTGCATTAATATGTTTTTGAGTTACAGAAATGTGTGCATAATATCCTGTTAATGAGCTGCCAGGACTTTTTGCATCACCTCTAGTCCAAAAAGACCCTCTCTCATAGACTAATTCAGTGCTATCATTACAGTGCAAAAGAAGCAATCTATTACCCATGTATATCTGGTTATGGGGTATATCTACACTATGCCATGAGTGCATGCAGAAAGAAAATGGGAGGGAGGAAACAAGACAACGATGAACAAGGAAGAAAAAAAAGCTGAAAGACAGCGATGGCATAAATTTAGCTGAAAAATAAACCAAGCATGGCCGTTTAATTGGACCCTCTAACTTGGCCTGTCGCTAATCTCTAGGGAGCCAGCAAGCTCCTCATCTGGACAGCCATCAGATAGAGAGAACTGCAGCTCAGTTGAGTTGGAAAACGTCTGATTTACTCTTCACAGGCACTGGCGAATGTTCACAAACTAATGTAACTTTTATAAGTTTGTTCTCTCTTGCAACCAAAGCGGAGGCTATTGCTAGTCACATCAGGCAGTCAATCTCTCAAACAGATAACATGATTTCAATCATTTCTCAAAAGTGATCAGACTCATGATTTTCACCTGGCTGATGATAAAACAGGCTCATCTAATAGAATTCCACTAAAGGAATGAGCCCTTTTTTTTTACTTGGGCCAATGAGAAACCACCTATCAATAAGCATTCAAAACACAGCAGTTCCCCTTGGCATTACAATTATTTCTTTATCAATGTTTTGAACAACAGTGAGTGTGTCAAGGATTTGAGAAGTCATTCCGACTCTCTACTGTTAAACCAAACAATGTTTTACAGCTGTGAACCGCCAGCAGACTTATTTGGAGTGAGTGTTTGGGTATTACTCAGAAGAAACACGGCAAGGAATGAAATCCAGTCAGAGTTCCCCACATTCAATTCCCCAAACCCTTCTTAGATCCTGTAATCTCAAGACACCTAATGCATTTCTTTTTCTCTTTCTCTCATCCTAACAACTAAGGTTAAAATGAAAAACGGCTTCATTGGCGATATAAGACCGCTCTTGAGCAATTCCTGACTCAATATGTGGACTCTACACAGCAATGTTGGATTGGTTGGTGAATTTATAGCACTCTCATTTTCATTAAACATCATATCATATTAAATCCAATAGCTAGATTTACAGAACAACAATTACAGAATATTTTCCAAAAAAGGGCAGATTCTATGTGGACCTAATGTTGACATACTAACTGCAAAGTGTGGGTCAGTCTCTCTGGCTTGTGCCTGGTCAATTATAACAATTTCCTTATGCAGAATCCTGAGAGGCTGCCAAAGTAAATCTAACATATAGGAATATTTGATGTGAACTTCTTTGTCTTTCTTTTGGCTTCTTGCTCTAATGTAGTCTTACACTGTGCCGTTATGCCATCCACTGTGAAACACACTTTCCTATTCCATCTGTGAATAGAGGAAGTCAACTTATTGGCATTCAAGTGTCCCAAATATTATCTTTCAGCTGGCATAAACTCATTCTCACTTTTCCACAGCAAGGCAGATCAGATTCCTGACTTCATTAGTTATTCATTGCTTCTGATGTCCAAGCTGCTGGTCAATCATGAAGAATGTGTCACGGATCACTAAACTCTCTGTGCAGCAGGATGTAACCAAAATGATTATGATGGCTTGAAGAAAATCCCATCTCACTTAATACTGAGAGTAACAATTCATACAGTGTCTGGCAGTGCTTTTAAATCCTCCAAGAAGAGACTATTTGAATAATGCAAAAGAATAAGGAACACAACAAAAACAGAAGAGGCGTGATGAACTGAAAAAAAAATTCTTTGTCATGTTTCAACTATCTGATAATATTACCATCTTATTGGTATATCTGATAATATACCATTCAGATGTCTGCAATGCACAACTCAAGTGTCATAGTGGTGTGAAAAACTCAAAAGGTATGAGCAAGAAAAATCCATTAGACTCATCAAACTCGTACGCTTTCCCCTACAGCCTTTCTCAGAGCAGTGTGAACGACATAAAGGATTAAACTTTAATTATGGAGTCACACTCCATTCTACCTCAAGGTTTTAAACCAGCCCTACATCCTTCTCTTTCCCTATTTCTCTCTCTAACCCTCGTTCTATAGGCAACACAGTACAAAATATGTTAATATAGTGAAATATGAGAGTGATGGACTGAACATCACCTCAGGATTGATTTTCCAGTAGCATAAATGCCTCTCATCAAGGAGGAGGACAACAGATGGAGATGGTACCACGCTCTATGACAGAATCCTTAAGAAAGTGAACAGAGATACTAATAACCTTGGAGAAAGTAATTAGAAATCATAGATGTAGGTGTATCAAAGAAATGTAGGAGTCTTCAAGCCTCTTTATAATGAACAAACTTGATTATGAGTCAGGGAAGCTGCAAAAATAAAATAAAAAGAAATTTGCTTAAATGTGCTGATACAGTTGTGGGGCTCTCCACCGACAGTTTTCTTAGGGCTCTAATGAAAACACAAATAGGCCACAATCATTACAGATTTGTCAGCAACCTCTGTCCTGACTTATGTTATACCCTGATGCCCGTAAACCTGCAACAATACGATTCAATAAGATTCATCCATTAAATCATAGTTAAGACGAAGTGGCAGGAGGGCAAACCAAGCATGGTCAGCTAGACTGATTATATTACAGCATAATCATTGTGGTTTAAATCAATCACTCACTGCGCGATGAGTTCAATTACTTTGTCCATACATTTGTATGATATTGCTTAGCTGGAAATTACATATTTGCAAAATTCAAACAGACAGCCAGACTGTTTTATTAAATCAATGCGAGAACAATTATTTATGAGGTTTGAAGGACAAAGAAGACAAAGACAATACAAAAAATGCACATGCAAAACTCAGCACCATTAGGCTAAGGTGTTTTGTATGGTCGTGTAGTATAATATGTAATATGTAAGGGAAACAGGTCAATTTAGCTCAAAGGGAATCATTTAAGATTTAAAGGGAATTTGAACATAATCACTGTTTTATGGCTGATCAATGATTTGGCCAGCGATTAACTGAACGAGCCGTATAACATCAACTCTGCACTGGATATAAAAATTCAAAATATATTGAAAACACTATTTAATAGCACGGTAACAAGATCGGCAGTTTAAGACATTTCAATTGTAAGCACAAAACACAAGATACTTCTCTTTTCACAATAAATAAGACTTTATTGGATACATTTAAGACATGTAAACTAATCTAACACATGAACACACGCATTCACACGTTGCAGGAAGAGAGAAAGTGAGGAAAGAATGAGTTTAAGAGGATGAAAATGTGAAAACCCAAGCTTATAGCAATATTTGTAATTGCATAGACCTGAACAACCAACAATCACTTAATTAACCCTCATATTGAATTTCTCAATGAGGCGAAAATTTATATTAAATGCACCAGCTCATCAAAAATCTGTAGTTTGTACTTGCGTTGCCTTTGTGTTAAGAGATTCCCTTTTGTCATCATCATTGCAGAAAGGGGGTTTCCCGAGGTCGATGATTGATCAGTGGACGTTTGTAGTGAAGTCTTGGGAAGCCAATGGTTAGGCATTGGCTGACAAATGGTTTTGGAGTCCGTTGCTAGCTAAAGTTTGAAGCGGGTGCAGTTGGAGCTGGATTTTGCGGCAAACTTAACTTTTGAACACAAACTCAATGGAAAGAAAAGAAACTAAAGTAAAAGAATAAAAGGATGTAACAAGACTAGGTGGTTTTTCTTCTCATCGTGGTGTTAAGAAGCAGCTGGCATTTAGGCCAGAGCACACTCAAAGAGTGCTAAAAAGCAGCGTCAAAATGTGGTGGCAAAAGAGAAGAGAGAAGAGAAGAGAGTTTGCTGGTGTCCTGAGTTTTTAAACTCGGCTTTTGGACACCTCCCAACAGGTGTGTTGCCCAAGTAGATATTATCTTAGCTGGGGGTGTTGCTGTGTCTGGTGTCTGGTTAGGCTTTCTTCAGACGGGCTGGAGCTAGGGATCTGATTTATGACGTCCTGTTGTCTTGGGGCCTCTCTGGAACTTTGGCTCCTCATGTTTCGATGTTCTGATCGAATCTTAAATTTTGTCTGATTCGGTCTCTGATATCCTACAGCCTGTATCATTTCATATCAAACAGCGAAAGAAACAACGTGCATGCAATGTTCTAGCTATGCCATTAGTTAAGGCATGAAGTTACCAAAAAGGCGATTAAAGCTGCCTTAAAACTGTGTGCATGCATGAAATATATTTTATATGCGTCACATTTAAGAACATGTCTCTGGAATGGTTTTAAAAACTGTCCTGAGGCAACCCAGCACTGTCTCCCTCATCTAACACTCCAGATTCAACTCATCAGCTCATTAGTAGAGACTTTAAGACCTGAAGGGGGTCAGACAAGGTGAAGAGAGTTGTGAGAAAATAAGATGCATGTCACATCCACGTCACATTCAGCAGCAGCTTTTAAAGCAATAGCAGGCAAATATGCTAATAACCAGCTGCTGTGATGTCTATTAATCCAAGAACAAAAGAAAAAAGAGGAAATCAATAACTTTTATAGCTTTAAGGGGTTCATCTATATTTAATTAAAAATTTTGTTTTTGGTTACTATTAATTTTCTGTATATTTTTGCTGAAGTGCACAGGTAGCTAAATACGTCATTTATTATAATGGGTTCGTGTGAAGATTGTTTTAAGTTTACTTAAATTAGCAGTTAATTATAATACATTTTCAAATTGATAGCAAATTGATACAATTTTACTGTAATGCTGAATGGCTACAGTCAATGGTTCAATGTTAAGGGGAAAAAAACTATTATAGAGACATCAGTAGTATTGATATCAGTGATCCATGGCCTTCTATTATAAAAAAAGATGCCATTAAAGAAATATAAAAAATATACTGTCTTTATGTTGTTTGTACATTGTACATTTGAAGATTGAATGTGAAATTATGGCAATATAAAAGTATATTTAAAAACTTTAATGTTAGGTGGGATTAATCGCGATTCATTTTCAAAAAATGTGCGATTAATTAGTAAAAAAAAAAACGATTGACAGCACTACTCTTAACTAATGCTGTAAAATATACATGAGAGTCAGTTGGTACTACATTACTATAATATTGAAGGTTAAAACTGAAAGATTGTTTAGGCTAAACTGCTTAAATTACACTCAATTAAGTTTTTACAATAAAAGTTATTACGTAATAATATTTCTACTTCAATTCGTTTTTTTTAGATATAAACATTTAAATGGTAAAAAAATATAAATGAAACATTGAAGAACTGTAAAAGTTATTAATATATTATATGGTGCATATATTTAGCAAAATGCTCCTCTATAAAGTTTATTTTTCTATGAGACTAATGAGTTTATGGTAACTGAATATGTTTTTTCTGAGTAAATGTGACGTTACATGACATTGTTTACACCAGTTATACTGACGTCTTTGTGCGGCTGAAACACTGATTGAGCGATTACATGAGACAGATACGGATTGTAAAGTTGTACTCTTTCTTTAAACTAACCTTCGGATGTTTAATCATGTTTATTTTGTGTTGAAACTGGTATTAACGTGGAAGATATCTAATCAGTTCACGTGCCCCTCGCTCTGCCGCTTTTTTTGAACTGAGGTGCGCCGCTACAGCACACCAAAATGCCATTTATTGTTTGAATACTGCAATAGAATGGACATAATTTAAAATCTGAGACTTAGTTTCATATTAAGTACAAAGCACAATGCTTATTGCGATTCATAGGATGGAAGTTGTCATTCAATATTCCGTACATTAACTGAAAACAGCCTAGACTCGCTTCTTGGGATTTAAGAATCAATATTGTGTTGTAAAAATGAGAATCGATTATAATTGAGATATCGATATTTTTTACCCAGCCCTAAAAACTGCTTAGAAAATTATCAGCAAAGCTCTCCTCAAAAGCTTAAAACTTACGGTTTGTTCAAGATTAAAGTTTGAGCAACAGTAATACTCTTAGCAGGCATGGTTTATATAAACACATATGAAGAACTCAGTTACTGTTACATAACTCAAAAAACTTCACTATAGGGGTGTGCGATATGACGATTTTTGATCGTGGACGATAAAAATGTCTCCACGATCTTCTTTTGAAGAAATATCGTAGTATCGTGCTACAGCGCACATTCTATCAGTTATAGTTCTGGCGCCTCCGTCTCAATATAGTGTACAACACGACATACAACGGTAGAGTTACTCTGACAGGACACTGGACTTATTCGCGATTGCAAAAGTACATTATTTGCATACAAGCCTAGCCGGTTAAACATTTCATTCGCGCGCTGGTCTGACGTCCGCTTTTTCTGAGCGCATACACCAGAAGCACGCGCACTAAAACCCTGTCAAACAGCGCCTGATTACTGAACTAAGTTATCATTTAAGCTAATACGGTCATAACACACAAGGTTTACATCTAGACTCAGTTGGTTATGTCTAAAATGAAAGTAAACAACAGCTGAGAAACGGATGCGCGTCTGTCTATTAGATGCGTGAAGGTCTTAAAGGGACCGTATTAAACATGCAGCCGACTGTCATTAAAGGGATGGTTCACCCTACAATTTAATTTCTGTCATTATTTACTCACTCTCATGTTGTCCCAAACCTGTATTCATTTCTTTCTTGTGCTGAACACAAAATAAGATATTTCGGTGAATCTGGGTAACCAAACAGTTGCTAGTCCACATTGACTTTGATAGTAGGAAAAATGTGGAAGTCACCGAGGATCAGCAACTGTTTGGTTTTCCATGTTCCTCAAAATAGAATTTACGTTCAGCAGAAGAAAGAAACTCACTTAGGTTTAAAACAACTTTTGAGTAAATGATGGTATAAAAATAAAACACCATGACAGAATCGACAGAAAGATGGCATCATTTTTATTTTTGGATGAACTATTCCTTTAACGTTAATACATTTACATTTATCAGACGCTTTTACCCAAAGCGACTTACAGTGCATTCAGGTTATACATTTTTGTCAGTATGTGTGTTCCCTGGGAATTGAACCCACAACCTTTTGCACTGCTAACGCAATGCTCTACCACTGAGCCACAGGAACACTAATAAAACAACAAAACACAGAGAAAAATCACTCACTATTCTTGGATGAAAAACTTTAATACAGTTTCTTTAGGAATCAGTCTATAAACATTTTTTTTTTTACATTTGTTCATTCAGTTTCTTGAAAGCTCCTGCTAAATACATCTATTGTACCTGGAAATAAAGCACGGTTTGTTTTACTTGTATATTATGTGTATTTGTAATCTGTATCTTTGTTCTTATTTTTTAATGAGAAAGATACAACATTTTGTATCTTTTCCCACTTTGTCCTAAATTGGCCTTTGACCATCATGGCCTCCTAATCATCCCCATACACTGATTGGCTTCATCTCACTGTCTCCTCTCCACCAATAAGCTGGTGTGTTCTGGTGCACTATGGCTGCCGTCGCATCATCCAGGTGGATGCTGCACATTGGTGGTGGATGAGGAGATTCCCCCACTTCTGTGTAAAGCGCTTTGAGTACCCAGAAAAGCGCTATATAAATGTAGCAAATTATTATTATTATAAATATCTGCCATTCTTTTTTTCCCCTTTTTTTGTTAACTTGAGAGGCTTATAATAGGGAAATTAGCTTGGCTGTACTGCTCAGACAACTTGCAAAATAGTAAAACCAACATGACGAAGAATCGTGATAAAATCGTGAATCGTGATATTTCTAAAAGAAATATGATATTATATTTTTTCCATATCGCCCACCCCTACTTCACTACAAATTAAACTGTCAAACAACCCCCCCAAAAAAAAAATCATCAAAACGCAAAGAGAACAGAGAGGCGTCTGCCTGAGCTTCACTCAAGCCTGTGGAGCTCAATTGAAGAGCTGTCAGGAATTTGCTCAAATGATCTTCATCAAGTCACAACAGAGTTTGTATCAATAATTCATCTGACTGCTTAACTCTCTCCTTGGTTACGAAACAAAATCTTGTTAGCTGGTCTGGCTTTAGGTCTTTTTTTATTATATTCTCTATGTGCAGTCGCTGTGGGTTATGGGGAAGATAATTTAAATATATCTACATGAGTGTCTCCTTAAAAAACAGCGAGGGAATCAGGGCAAGTGTGGCAATGTTCCCATGAGACAGATGATCTGACAGGCGGGTTCTGTCCCAGCTCCCCTGAGCTGTTCCTTTTTAAATATTTGTCACAAATACGGTCAGCCCTCTTAATACTGCTGGTTTGTATCTACATCTCCAAAAATATATTTAAACAACCCCAAGGTGTCAGAAAGCATATCAGCGAGACAGCAGTAAAAATAAGAGAAATGGAGAGAAGCCAAAAGACAAAGTAAGGGCAAGACATGCCAGGAGTATCTGTATTGCTCTTAGGAATGATGTGCAAGCAACGAAATCTCACAGAGACTCGCTAGATCAAACGTGACCTAATACGAAAAACAAATGGAGAACAATCGATGCTGTCAGCTGGCTCTCCTGGCACGTGTTCTGTTCCACAGTGAAAGTAAAAAAAAATAAAAAAAAAAAAACTTTTGGGTGATAATATTTCTCAGTACTCTGCTCTCGTGGCATGTTTGTGGCTGCAAAGTTTCAGCTAAAGAAGCACACAACATCCGATAGGTGATGCTTGCTCGCTCTCATTGGCTATCGCGACAATCACGTCAAGAGCAAGCCCGATCAAGAGTTTGATATTTACGATTTTAAATCGGGGCCACAACAGTAATGTACATAAAAAAGTATATATATAAAAAAGTATATACATCATCTAATCAATGATTTTGATTAGATCAGATCAGATATGGACAGTGGAAACTTCAAGCACTGGAAGCACAAATGATGTTGGGAGCAATAAAGTACTACTATTAAACCAAATTGTTGAACCTCATCTTAGGCTCAAAATCACTTAAAAGTCATTCAGCTTCGACAGCAGTATAACCATTAGCCCATTAATAAAATACCAGCATGCATCAGTGTTAATGAATCTATCAAGTAGCTCAATGGACTGTAACTAAACATAAACAAATGAAAGTGCAAATGCAGACTCCAGATCTTATCTGTTTTTATATTTATTTTAATTTATCTCTGAATATACGCAGTAATTTTTTTACAGATTGAATAATGGGTATAATTAGGACTGCAAGACATATGTTGATTGGCACAGGCAGTCTAATGCTGATTTAATGTGATTGTTATGACACACCTCATTCATCTTGATATGACTGCTGAAGCGGTGAATGACGCTTTGATATATTGGGTTCAAGATTTATTATCGTAAAGAATCATGTTTAGATGTCTGGTAGAAGCCATTTATCCATTGGCCATTGATTGTCTCCTGTCTGAAATTTAGCGACACAGCTCTGAATAGCGCAATAAGAGGAGTAATTTAACAATTGGTCCTTAAGCATGGCAGACACAGTGAGAAAAAGAGTCCATTCACTTTCAAACCACTATGGCTACCATCGATTGACCCTAGTGAACAAAATTTGAAAATGGAACATTGTTCTCACACAAACATCTTGAATCTAACAGCACTACTGATAGAAGAGTGGCACTACAGTCTACCAAATCAACTAAAATGGTTAAGAAACATGTACGTTGTGTTTTCATGTGTTACATAACACTTCAAAAAAGCTTATTTGTCAAAAATATGTTGTGCTCTAAAAGCTCCAAAACATAATTCAAAAGCAACAATTTCCCTTTATTCATATATGCCACCCACCCTGTGCTGGACTGCATGAATCATATGAGCTCTTTAGCCAGATAAAGTGCCGCTCAGCACAGCTCCAAAATGAGCCCTCTGAGAGGACATAATTTAAAACATAACAATTGGTGACCTCTGGAATAACCTTAAAGGAGCCGGAGAGCCACACTGGCAGCACAACACAAATGGCGGTGTTTCTCCCAGGAGGAACAGTTAATCCTATTGTGCAAATCAAACATGGTTAGAGCCACGAATCAGCAGTGGTGTGGAAATCAGAGACTATGGCGAGTCCAGGAGATCGTAGGATACACAGAGAGGAGATTTTTCCTGTGATCGAGAGGTTGTCTTGGACTAAGCTGGAGCTCCAATTCAAACTGTGTGTGGATTACCGACAAGTGTGCCAAACAGCACAGGCCAATTCACTTCCATAGAGCATCTCATTGGGCAGCGATATCTTCCAGCCTCTCTTACCTTTTCATTTTCTCTTCCACCATTTTGTTCTCATACCCAAGCCTTATTCAATTTGTCCTTATCCATTTGGTCTGTCTGATGCATTCTGTCCAAATAAGAGGCTTCCAATGAGCATAACGGGAACCCATATTCTAGGCTACTAATTTACTCATTCATTAAATGAGAGATAATTAGCTATGGGTAATCAGTTCAGAGGTAGGACAGAGGTATCATCCTGCAATGGTCCATGATCCATTGGTTTAGGGCCATTAGGAAGAGTGGGTTGTAGCTTGTTGTACAATTAACACTAATGCCCTTACACTCCACAGCATATGGTTGGGAAGCTCTACACAGCTTTGATAGAGGATAACCCGTTTCAGGTCCATGAGAACTACTGGGTATATATCAGCGTAAATATTCAATAATGATCCCAAACAGCAGTTCTTTAAAGCGAAGTGCACTACCTTATTCAATATTTAATTTAAATTGATTGGAATGAAAATGATGCTTTGCGGGATGTACTTATAATCTCTTTCAATGGTTTATACTGCTAATTGGTGTTGATTCTGCAGCAGAAATAAGACATTTTCACACATTTTTAGAAGGAAAAAAATCCTCCAGAAAACACAAGCCTTTTTGGATATTAGATGTGATCTACAGTTTTTTATATGTACTTACTATATACCTTGCATGGCCACTGAAGAAACTGTAAATATATCCACCATGACCTCATTATCATTCCCATCATAAATGAAACATGGTACTACTGTACATTGAATAAGGCCATGTCACAGTTCAGATAAAATCCCACATTTTTAAAACCTAGTTTATGATTTTTATTGCAGAGATGTTTTGGCAGTCAGAAATATTTAGTTGATCTGGAATTGTATATGTATGAATATTATAAAAGTTTGGAGTCTGTTGAGTCTGTTTCAATGTTTTGAAAAAGAGCCCTTATGCTCACCAAGGCTGCATTTATTTGATCAAACATATAGTAAAAACTGTGTAATACTGTGTTTTCTATATGCTAAAATAACATTTATTTCTGTGATGTGTTTCTGGTGTCTTGAAACTCCAGTGTCACAGAATCCTTCAGAGATCATTTTAATATGCTGATTAACTGCATATTACCAATGTTGAAAACAACTGTGCTGCTTAATTTTTTTTGTGGAAACTGTGACGCAAATTCTCAGTGTCTTTTTATGAATTCAAAGTTCAGAAGAACAGCATTTTTTTAAATAGAATAGTATTAATTTCTCTTTAAAAACTATTTGTATCAAATTAATGTTCTCAAAATGTGTGTAACTAAAGTAGGCAAAGTTAAAAATCCATAATTAGTACTCTTTCTAGAATATTAAATGACCCAATTACATAGTTCACTGCTATCTATGTGTGATTACTGCCAACAACTAGTCAGTAATCCTTTAGGGAAAATGAATTAGAAATGTGAAAATTGAATATCCACCTCAGTAACTGCAGGGGATTTACCATGGATTAATGAACTGCTTCCCTCACCACCAACACACTTGTTTTAACTGTCAATCACTTTGGAGACCATACTTCTGTGTTTCCACACAGAATCTTAAAATCAAGCCAAGTTGGCCTTCGATCACATGCTTTGTCACCCAGAGAAAACGGGATTTCCAAGCAAAACAGACTTGTATGCAATGAGAACACTTCTAATATTGTCTGTGCAGATGAAAAGTAGTTTATTTATTAAAAGGCAGTCTCTGGGTGTTAAGATAGCCTGCTGTTTGAACACTGATAGGACATAATTAGCAATGCTTCATGAAGACAAGCCGGCCAAGATGAGGTAGGAGGGCTGATTAAAACCCAATCTCAGTGCTTTCTACTGTAACTGTTTTAGTTCAGTTGGTTCTTACTGAGCATTTGAATTGTCTACTCTTAACCAGACTTCCTCCTCACCGAGGCATTCTGTGTTTCTGTCGCATTACGGCTGCATGGTTCCTGTATCGACGCTGGTTAAACCTGAGGGGGAATTTCTGTCAGCTTCCTGGAAACCTGAGGAGCTGAAAAACATCCATCCTCCCCTCAGCTACTTTAAATGCAGACATCAAAAATGTAACCTTTTGCAATTGATCTCTCTGATCACGTAATGGATTTTGTGTCTGCCTGACTGACGGCTGTAATGGGTTTCAGCTCTCCTTTGGCTGATAAGAGACCTGACAGTTCCTCAGGCCACCAATGAAAAGTTGCACACAATAGTAGGGCTCTTCAAAACCTGAACATCGTAGGGCACATCAGGTAAAATTGGTGAGAGACTAGGTCAGGGGATAAGTCCCACTACCACTAAAAGTCAAATAAAGAGTTCAATAACCTAAGTGGACACACTACCACATCTGAAAAACAATTCTGTAAAAACACTCAATATGCTTAATACTTTTTTATATCATATCATCATCATCTGATGCTTAAAAGACGCTTAAATCAGTGATCACTAACAGGTATTTTATGCTTTTTGTAATTATTATTAAATACTAAAATATTTCTAAATGTATTTAATTGCCATGAAAAGTGTTGTAAAGACATTAGGTCAAAATAATGATATTTAATCAAATATAAGTATTCAACTTTATCTATTTAAGCATAGAAAATTAAAATTGTAAGAGTAAGTGAAGTGGTTGCAAGTTCATGCTGCACGGTTTGAAAGTTGAAAATCTTGTGCAATACTTCATCATAAAGCTTTATATCATATTAGCTTCAACAGCAATGCAAGTACCCTTATAATTTTAATATGAATAATATAATTTTATATTACATATGACTGATACTACTATGTGTAACGGTACACAAACATGGTGGTTCGGTATGGTTTCTGTACAGCAGGGGGAAAACTAAAGATAAAATAGCTTTTTTTGTTAAACAGTGGTTTACTGAACAAATACAATTTGTTTAAATAACTTTCTTTAAATAAATTAAATTATAATAAATAAAAAAATCTACCTCAGCTTATGCTCTAACTATAGGGAGGATTTTAAAATACTATAAGATTACACAATGACACTTTGTTCACAATCTGTTTTATTGAAGTCTTTTCGCAATTATGTGAGGCATGAGATGTTCATTGTTGGGTATGTGTTTAATGCATGTTTATTTATAATTTTAATAATTATTTACACATTAAAACTAATATTATTACAAATGTAAAGAGGAAGACAAAAAATATCATAGGGTGATCACGCTCATGTTATTTGTACTTGCGCAAGCAGTCAAAAATAATGTATCGTGCTAAATAAATAAAAAGTATGGTGGATATTTAGACTGTTTGAACGAAGTCGTTTATACATTAATATACAAATAAACAAACAGTGATCTGTCATGCCAAATATAAAAATAAAACATATATAGATTGAATTCAAAGAGCATCAAAATTGCATTTATTATTTGAATTTCATAAAAATGAGGAGTTTCTTTCTTCTGCTGAAAAAATTTTTAAAGATAGTTGTGGTCCTCAGGAGACGTTATTTCTTATCCTTGTTTGTGTTCCGCAAAGTAACAATATATAAAACTGAAAGTTTCCAATTAAGTTTCACTCATGCAGTGGTTAAAACAATGGCGTGTTTGTTCAGTACACATGCTTACCGAACCAAAAGTTGTGAATAAACCAATTATGAATTTATATGCCATAATGAAAGTTGAGCAAGCGACAAAGCTTCGGTGTGTGCCTCTTGTGGTCATGAATACGTGTATGAAAAGTAATGCCTATTTTCACTTCTACTGTTACATTTGTTTGTTTCCCATTAATAGTTTAATACTAGATCTTGTTCTGGGTCACTACTAGAGATGACATGAGAACAAAATATTATATCGATAAATATAATAAATACTAAGGTACTAAGTCAGTATTTACATTCTAAAAAGAGGAAGGGGGATCCTGCCGGTGCTGCTGTTTGACTTGTTTTTCTTCAAAATTACATTTATTATTTGTAGAGGAAAAAAGATAGAGACATATTTCTTATCAAAAGTACCGATGGCACCGAAGGAACCAAAGCACCATAGCAACTACCTTACACCCTAATACTATCTAGGGAGGCTGCAATTCTTCCGGACGTTTTGTCTTCACTGACGGGGGCAGGCAGAACATGACGGGGGGGCAGGCAGAACATTCGCCTGGATGCGTTTCAGTCGGTCCTCAAAGGGTAAAGAAAAAAGCCTACAAGCACACAGAAGAACTACACGTGAAAGACAGCGATGATATAAGAATATGACAGTGTGATTTAAATGAGAGTGCGCAACTCTGAAAGCACGAGTGCTGCACATGATCAAGCACACACATAACTGTCAAACAGCTTACAGCTTGTTATTAAGATAATATAATATAATTGTCAGTCCTGTGTCGTGTGTGTTGTGTGTTTCCCGCCCTCTTGTGCCCATATATGGTTATTTTCCTGTCCTTGTTAACTTTGATTATGATTTCGTCCAGCTGTGTTTGATTATGTTAGCGTTTATCCTGTGTATTTAAGTTCCTGTCTGTTTAGTTAGTGTCGTCTGGTCTACTCGTTACTCCGAGTGTTTCTGTGTGTGAGCCTTGCCTTGTCTTGCCCTGCTTTGTTTGAATTAAAGACTGTATATTTGAGTTTATCCTCGTCTCCGTGTTCCTCGTTCCTCCCCTCGTTCAAACCCTCACTCTGAGTTTACACGTTTTGATGTCCACATATTCATTTAATTACAGTGGTTATAGCATTTCTGTCCTAAAGAAATAGCCAAATATTAAAGATTAAGTGGACATTTGAATTAAATGGTGCTTGGTCAATATTAAACAAGGATTAGATCTCACAGTAATGTGTTAAAATAATCATTAGGCTGCTGGCGCCCCCTGCAGGCCTTTGTTGTAATGCATAATGTATCTTAGCTCTATTGCTTATAATACATGATGTATTTGATCAGTTTTGTTCAATAAAACCATATGATTTCTTGCTTTTGAAACTTTATTTGAACTAATTATTAATGCATCATTGTTATTATATATGTATTTTAAGTGATTTTAAAAGCTATTGTTCACTTACATCTATTTTTATTACCACAAACAAATTATTATAATTATAGGGCCCTATGAAATCCGTTTTATTTCCAAACTCAGTTTTTTTTTCCATTTTAATTGTTCTATACTCCGTTTTAATGGTTAAATAAAATGTTATTAAATCCAAAAGCCTGTCTAATTAATTGAGTTTTACAGTTTTATCTGTACCAAATTCTGTTTTCCATTATTTTCTGGATTGCATTTTAATGGTTCCATTAAATTTTAATAATCAAAAGCATCTCCAATTAATTGATTTTATATATATTTTTTAAAACATTCTTTCTTTCGTTTTTTCAGAAATATTGCACATTTACATTTTTCACCTAAATAAATTCTGGTAAATACTCATTTAAAAAGTGTTTTTGGTTATAACTGTATTAATAGACTTGAACACATGGATATTTTGTCATTCTCACACTATAATACTGAACTTTGATTTCAGTGATTTGGACTATGAGATGGACACTTGCTTCTTGCACTCTGTTGCACTTTACTTTTGCTTTAAAAAGGATTTCATAGAAATGTGGATTCATAAAATATGTGGTTTAATTAAATATTCTTAAGTAAAATAGTTTATTTTTTGTGGGAAATTAATCGTTTAGATTAATCGATAAATTAGTCGATAGATTAATCAAAATAAAATTAGTCATTAGTGACAGCCCTAATTTGGATGAATTTGTTACATATTTTATCAATATGTCAAATTTAACTGCTGGCAAAAACTTAAGAGAATTGGGTGCTATAAATATTTCAGTTGCCCCTCCCCTTTGAGTGGCCCCTCCCCTAACAGATGTAATCTCATTCCAAACTTTTGCTACTTTTGCTGAGTGCCCTGTGTTTGTCCGCACTACAAATGAGTAATGAAATATATACTGTGGTGTAGATGTCTCCAGTAAATCCTGATGATAAATCAAAGTCATTTCACAGAATCCAACATTTCACAGAATCCACCATTAAGAAAATTAACTTAAAATCATTAAAAAAAACATTGCTGGATGTGTTTTAGGATCGTAATCATCCCAACATGTTATGGCTAAAACTATAAAAAGACAGGCAGCAAATACAAGTCGTAGTGCCAAATTTGGATCATAGAACAGGAGTTTGGCAATGGCAACGGCACTACAAAAATCAAAAGAATGGGAATAGGTGCTTGAGTTCAAAAAGTTTAAAGGATGTGAAAGACAAACCTTTGGCTTGACTTCTGCTATGCTGCAGCTGGAGAGTCGGTCTAAAACTCTGAATGACCCCATCCATTGGGGCCATACTAAATGGAAGAGGCAGGACTTATGGCCGCCTTCGCTAGTTGTGTCCTCCATCACTCAGCACTATGTCTGACCATGTGTTATGGCACGGCAGCCCTCCTCTCGCATCCGAAGACAAATAGTGTCTCTACTGCCTCAGAGCCACTCCACTAAGGGCCTCTTCTGACACTAACAGCTTCACTCTCATTGTCAGAGTGTCAAGGCCCCAGGCATCATGCACTTCAGCTTAATCAAGGACACAAAATGTAGGAAAATATATCTAAATGTGAAAATTAATTTGTGCTGTGAAAAAGGTGGCTGTAACTGCAGTTACTACGGTTCACTTTCAATTGAGTTCATAGGTTCTTATTTGATTCAAAGTTTCAAACCTACACAAAACACTATTCTCGTTATGTAAACCTTGACGTGCAGTGTTTGAATAAGAAATACAATTGGAAATGCCCTTTAGCTTGATGGAACAGATGGCTTATAAAACCAAAAGGAAAGTGTGAGACCACAAACTAATCAATCAAACCAGGCTAGCAGTCTTATGCAAGCAGCAATTAGAGAAAAAAATGCTTACCAAAGCTCTAAGCATTTTAAGCATGACGTGAAATAAAAACAAATGAATATGATGCTGCTACAAAATCACCATGCTGTAATCCCTTTAGGACAATTGAGCACTTTTTCCAGATAAGATGGGTGGAATTAGTATTCAATAATAGGAGCAAAGGCAATGCTTAACTACATCAGGGAAAAGGCAAAAGGAAATCTCATTTACATTGCTTCAAACACAGTCCCCTAATAGGCTAAAGTAATTCAAATTCTGAAATTCTGTAGTCTCGCTGGCACTCGCAGGTTTTGGGGTTCTACCATCTGTTTTTGAGCCAGTATCAGAAAATCTATAATAATTTGGGTGATGCGATGAAACCTACGGCAGATATTTGGGCATATAGTGCAGCAGCATTGCACACATGCAGCGTAAAGTGCATTACGAATAGTAAAGGTTTGGTGAGAATGGATTGGATTATGATGTGTCAATGAGAATGATTCCAGGGGGAGCTGAAACAGCTGTTGCCATTGATTAGCATGATGATTCTGGCACTGAACAGTCTGCAATGAAACAAAAATCATAGAGAAAAGCTTTCTACACACAGCCAACTCTTAAGCTTCCCTGGCACCATTTACAACATGTACATCATAAGAAGCACTGCATCATTCATTTTCTAGATTATTGCTTTTGGCTGACAATTACCTAAAAGGCGAAAGTAAAAAAAAAACATATTTGCTTTGTCTTTTAAGATTGTCATTTATGATAGTTCAACCAGTATGAAAAAGTCTAAGATGCCAAATTGAAGTAGCTTTTGATGATTTTATCATATCTTTTAGCATCAATGCTGCTTTGTATTGCATTCTTATCAGTAGTCACTGAAAGCAGTTAGGTCCATACCACAGGTGCTAAATTAAGAGATTGTGAATGTCACTTATGCAGTATGCTTAAAAAAAGAAAAAAGTGACACCCTGGTGAATGAAATTAAAAACCCTAATTGTGCCCCAAGGGTTAATTTCTTTATCTGCGTCATGCCTTAATCTGTCTCTGTAGCACTGTTGATAAATCCAGAATACGGCTGTGCCACGTTCTGCAGCTGTATTCGGTGCAGCTGGAGCTGAAGGCCGTGGAGAGACAGATCCACGAGCTGCTGTGGAAATCACATTCGGCCTCAGCTGAGGAAATCAGAAAGCAACGCTTGTGGCTGGATTTTGTTTCAGCAGAGTCGGAACATCATGGATTTTACAGGCCATACGTCGCAAGCTATGCAGCGCGCCCGATGCTCAACATCTCCCACCACCTGTTAACATAGCCAGTGCGGGTGCCGCTAACACACTAATACCCTATTCACACATACACACACATTTACCATTGTTTCACTGTTACTTGCTTAATGCATTTGTGTCTTCCTTTGAGTGCAGGTGAGGACCGTTCGAGCTGCACCTGGGAGACAGCGAGCTCTTCCCCAGATGTCCTCACAAGTCTGGGGTACAGCGCTGCTAACACTCCCCACCCCTCTACTCCGTGTGTTTCTCTGCACAGGCCCCATGCACCTGGGACGCGATCTTCCCAGATGTCCTTCACTCCGGCACTGGGAAACCCAGGACCCTGGGTGCAGCAGCGGAAGACGCGATCCAGGCCCCGGTCGACGACTTCTCCCCCTCCGGTCTTCGATATCTCCTCCCGCAACCGCTTCGCTCCTCTCTGCGAGACGGAACGTGGCGCTGTGATCATCGGAGACTCAATCGTCCGGCACGTCCGTGCTACATTAGCTGAAGGTAAAGTGCACACTCACTGTTTCCCTGGTGCTCGTGTTCTTGATGTTTCTGCGCAGATACCCACGATCCTGAACGATGATGAGAGCGTTGCAGCTGTTGTGATTCATGTGGGGGTTAACGACACCAAGCTGCGGCAGATGGAGACACTGAAGAGGGACATCAGGAGCCTGATCGAGACGGTACGCAGCACATTGCCCGCGACGACAATCATCATGTCAGGACCTCTTCCCACGTATCGACGAGGACATGAAAGGTTCAGTAGACTGTTTGCTTTAAACGAATGGTTGTTGTCATGATGTAAAGATCAGAAACTTCTCTTTGTTAATAATTGGAATCTTTTCAGGGAGCGTCCTAGGCTTTTCTGTGCTGATGGCCTGCACCCCAGCAGAGTCGGAGTGGAACTCCTGTCGGACAACATCTCTAGGACGCTACGCTCCATCTGACTAGTAAGCCAATTCTCAAATAACTGCTATGATGACTTTTGTTCTACCCACTTAAATGATAAAGGTACGTGCAGTGTCCAATCTATACAGACTGTGTCTGTTCCCCGAATAGTGAGGTCAAAATATAAATTTAATGCAGGATCTAGAAAAAATCTGATTGTGATTAAACCAGAAAAATGCAAAATAATTTGAACAAAAACATTTTTAAAGCTTGGGCTCCTAAACATCCGGTCACTCACACCCAAAGCAGTTATTGTAAATGAAATGATCACAGATAATAGTTTTGATGTACTCTGTCTGACTGAAACCTGGCTTAAAACAAATTATTATTTTGGTCTAAATGAATGCTAGAGATAACGAAATTGAATGCAGCGGCTTTAACCCTCCGCACGCCGGCTCGTTCACTTTCAGATTTCCCTGATTCACAGAGAAACCTTAAATACTCAGATACATAAGACTAAAATCAAAAGAATCTAAAAAGCTTGAAGTGTCTACTTTTAAATGAACTAATTCAAATCAAAAACGAATATTTCAGATTATGTAATCCCTATGAAGCGAGACCAGTCTTTCCCTTATCTAAAAGCTTGAAGTTTCTACTTTTAATTGAACGAATTCAAATCAAAAACGAATGTTATCTGATTATGTAATCCATATGAAACTGAGGTACAGTCTTTCACCTGCGCCCTCACCTAGATACAAAAAAAAATAAAAAACAAAAAACCCCGATTCATCTAATTTTCATCATTTTTGAAAGAAGACCTACTATGAGGAATTTACCTCATAAGAACAGCGATATGACATGGCTTTATTCAGCAGAGATCATTTCTGTCATTTATTCTTACCTACATTAGTTACCGTGTTATTTTTACATAAACCTGTACGGATTTGACTAGTTGGACTTTTCCTAAACATCTTGCCAAACTGAAATGTATTGCTTAACTTTTAAGCTTTTTTGTTATTCAGATATTTTGCAGAGTATTTCTATTTGTTAACCAAAGAAGGTAACATTTTTTTTAAAAAAAGTTTAAGTATTACAGTTGTTTTAAAGTTAAAAGGCTAAACTATTCTATGTTTGACTCAAATTGACAGAATAAAGAGTTTAATTTCTATTAAGGTTTATATGGATTTAAGATGTAGCCTAATTAGCGATTTGAATAATTAAGTTACTTGTTGAGTAACTAAGTTATTTTTCAGACAGAGTAATTCTACTTACTCTGTCTGAAAACTGTAATTAATTAATTACAGTTACTAATTACTTCATCACTATTGTATTTAAATTAATTAGTAACTGTAATTAATTGACAGTTACCCAACACTGAACAGATCCATACGAATAATGCATGAAATAAAAGTTATAAAGTCACACGATAGCTTTGTGTGCTTTACGAATGAATAAAGACTTCAAATTCATCTGTAATGTTCGAGAACAAATCATCTTTGGCGCGGTAATGCATGTTCGGGATTCGATTCGTGAACGGATGATTCTTTTGAGTCAATCTTTTAAACAAATAATTCATTTTGTTTAACGAAAATTACGTTGAACTACAACGACATTACTTGCGACCGTAGTTGCTTTGGGAAACGAGCCCTGTCAATTTTGGCTCAGAGATTATTTTGTGGCAAACACTTCTCCATAGAGAGGATTATGAAGTAATCACTTAAAGTTTGGTGCATTCATTAAACAAATCTATTGTATAACTTGGAGAACTGTGCCAGTTGTTTTGGCTACTTTTATGATATGTTTGGAGTGTTTGGATTCGGTTTGAAGCTTGGAATGCAGCATGAAACAGAACAGAATCCCATTCATTGTATTCAAATTTAATTTATATTGATTGGTAGATTTAAAAGACATAACTTTTATTTTGTTGTTCATAGAAATGCGGTGGAAAACTGATGTTGTTAAAAAATGCAAAGAAAACAAAATCGTATGACTGGTAGATATCACTTTTATTTAGAGTAAAAATAAGACATCAAGTATATTTCCTTGTGTTACATAGCTTAAGTATTTCAAAGTAGTCTAAAGTATTTAGATTACGTTACTAACCCAGAGTAATCTAAAGAAATACATTACTGATTGATTTTTAAAGCAAGTATTTTGTAATTTGTAGTGAAATACATTTTAAAAGCCCTGTGTCCCAGCCCTGCACACAACACATATATTAATTTAATTAATTCACAGCCTTTGCTGTTTGATAATCACACTAAGCTTTTTCATGCTTTTGGATTTATTTAAATTAATTGTGCAGCTCTAAACAAACATACCCTAATCTGATCTCATAGTGTTTGTGCCATTCTCAAGTGCAATGTAAACACACTGTACAGATAGATTTTAGAAAGCATTGTCATGCATGGGTAATCGCATTTCCCATATTTACTGGTGACATTAGTTCAGGTAGGCTATTTTTTTTTTTTTAAAACTCTAATTAAAGCTTTTATATGCAGATCATTATTGCAGATAAGCATAGCCGTCTAACATGAACAGAAAGTACAATTCGAGGCTCAAACTGCAGTGTTTCAGAGCTCTAGGATTAAGAGTTGACTCTGATTCCAGCATGTTTCTTGCCAAAACTCTGACTGAGAAGCAGTATTAATGTGATCAGACTCAAAAACCTCTCAAGAGTCTACATGTAATTTAACTATCCCCCATTAAATGGGCCCCTATCTGAAAATGCAGACTAGGGATGGATGGATTAAACAAATGTCTGAGCCACCTCTGCTCCAAGTAGAAGTACTGAGGAAAATGCCAAGAAGAAATCTAACATTTTAAGTCTAATAAACAAATTACTGTTATATTAAAATAAATTGGTCAATCAAAGCAACATAATCCTTAAAATCATTATGTTATATACAACAGTCAACATTCATATTTCATCTACTTTGCCCATCTTTCTTTCTATTCTAACACAAACAATCATGAAATAAATTATGACTTGTTATCGTGCATGTTTGGTGTGAATGCTTAAGTTCTAGAATAAATTCCAGAAATAAAAAGTTTTTAATTAAAACTTTACTTCCTTCCTGGCTGCCAGCCCATAAACAGTAGTTTATAAAGTTAACAAAACTAAATAAGCTTTACCACTCGTATATCCTCTAAATGCACAAGTTAACCCAGAAAACTTGTGACAAAGCATGCTTTAAAAAAAAGCTACAAAAGGCATGTAAATGTCATACTAAGAGGAACCACTGCACCATTTTGTCATTAATGTAATAACACCACCCTCATCTCGCTCCCTCTAAATGATCTAAAAAGCATTCAGACCAATTTCCAATCCAAAAAGTGGATTTTGGTCCAAAAAAGGCTTGCAAGGTGCATTAGCAATGCCTCTCATTCACTGAAGTGGACTGGCATGCTAATGTGACTTGCCAGTGCAGACAGTGTTCAGGAGCACAAAGGAGGCACTGTGCTAAATGCTTTTTATTAGAAATTATACATGTACGATTAATAAGCATCACGTCGGCACTATCCCGTGGGCTGTGGTGCCAGAAAAATTGGCCACTGATAATGGAGGAGTATCCATCTTGTTTGCCTGTCATGTTGCCTCCCAGAGGCACATCTGCATGAAAAAGCACTGAAGAGATGCAGAATCAGGATGAAACACTCAAGCCCATTATAATAAAAGCTGAGATGAAGTATTAATGAAAATGCACAAATTAGAAATATTAGACAAAAGACTATTGCTGAATTAAGATCATTGTCTCGCTGATTCAGACATCTGTTTTACAGTATACATTTCTAATGAGAATTCTTAAAAATGATTAAAAGAAATTGGAAAGCTACTTTGTTGTGAAGAATTTGAGAGCTGTTGGTCTAAATATCTAAATTTTTCGAAAAAATGAGTGGACTGAAATTACCAGAACATACAGTAATCGCAAGTATGCATATTAGTAACACTGAAACAGGTTGCTCATCCAAAACTGTTGTCATCAAGCAAACAATTTATAATGAATAAAAGCCTATATTGAATCTGTTCATGTCTCTTCAAAAGACTTGAAATAAAAGAGTTGATTCATACAGATTATCCTCACAATGTCTTTTGGTAGTTTTTTAAATGTCACAGGTTGAAGTGTCATTTTGGTTGAATATCCCTTTAAAATGGCAAGATACTCTGGAACCTTATAAACTTTCACTACATTTCTTAAGCTCAAATGTGACCCTGGACCACAAAACCAGTCTTAATTTGCATGGGTATATTTGTAGCAATAGCCAAAAAAACATTGTATGGGTCAAAATTATCGATTTTTCTTTTATGCCAAAAATCATTAGGATATTAAGTAAAGATCATGTTCCATGAAAATATTTTGTACATTTCCTACCATAAATATATCAACTTCATTTTTGATTAGTAATATGCATTGCTAAGGACTTCATTTGGACAACTTTAAAGGTGAGTTTCTTAATATTGAGATTTTTTTTTTTGTAGCCTCAGATTCCAGATTTTCAAATAGTCATATCTCAGCCAAATATTGTCTGTTCCTAACAAACCATACATCAATGGAAAACTATTTTTTCAGATTTCAGATGATGTATAAATCTAAATTGCGAAAAATTGACACTTAAGACTGGTTTTGCGGTCCAGGGTCACAAATAATGCTGATAGTATACTTCCCTGTACCACTGTGTAGAAGTGAAGACGCATGCTGTGTTTGAAACATCAGTGAGGATTACAGAGAGTGGTGCCCTGTCAGAAACACATGACGAACGGGTTGATGGTTTCATTTTGACTTAGAACACTTAGAAGGCGTTTCACACAAGATGTGTGCTTAAATTCTAAACAGCAGAGCAAAACAGAAAGGCCCAGAGGACAGGGGAAGACAAAAGTTCAACTTGTTTTAATTTCACACTGCATCAAAATCAGTGTTAATGACCTGAGACACTGAAGAAAAAAAGTCAGTGATCCAAAGATGTCTACATGATCTAAATAGAAACGAATTTGCCTCGAATTGTTGGGACAGTTGCAAAGAAGACTGTTTTCCAATATGCCTTGCATAAAAACAGAGCAAGTAAAGCCTGTAGCCTTGTTACAGAGAGAGCTCAGGTTTTGTTCTCCTTCAGCAGCCCTGTAGCAGACCGATAGAGATAAATTAATCACTGCACTTTGTCCTCCCCTGTGATATCACGCCTTCTTATTACTTCTCAACCGGTCTGCCTCTCAGTCCAAGATCAAAATCTTATTTTGTTGCACATTTGGTTTGGGCTTCAACCCTCTCTGGTTTCATAAGGTAATTACAACTCAGTGTTGCTGTCCTTAGACCAAAGACACATCGAGTCTCGGGTACCTTTGCTAAAGATATGGGATGTGCCAATATCATTGTTGATTGTTCTTTTAAGATTATCTAAAAACTAACCATGTCTGATGAGAAGTTTAGGACTTGAAGCCAGTCTTAGATCAGCGAAAGAAGTTAATTCTAGCAGTGCATGTGAATCCTGCCCTGACATTTATGTCTCTGTATTTTTTTTAAATCCCTATAACTGTGGCAAGTTTCAGCTCATCAAAAGGAAGCAGTGATGATGACAAAGGTGGCCTTTAAGAAAGGCTTTTGACTGAAGACACACCAAGGAAAGTAACATTTATCAAAGTCTAATACCAGGGCTGCTGAAGCAAAAAGAAAATGTCATTTATCAAGATATACCACAATGCCAGACAACCCATAGCATTATTATGGATTTTTCTGCTAAAACGGTCTTGCCTGAAATGCAGATATTTTTAGATATCTTTTTATTATATTTTTTTTAACTATGTAATGCAATCAATTCCTAAATTTAAATGTTCTTTAAACAGTTCTTGAACACAATCATAACCCATATTGACTAAGGGATTTTTAGCAAATAAATTTACTTGTGCTTGGATTTGTGATGATGTCAGGTGACACTTTAGCGGGTTGCTTAATTTTTTATCAGTTTTGCCAGTTTTAGATTTTTGGGATCAATTTTGCTATTTCTATATTTGATACATTTTCTATATTTTTCTGACTGACAGACAATTATCTATAGAGCCTTATCCAACAAGAAAAGACAAAAAAAATCCAGATAACCCCATTTTTCTACTTTCCCATCCAAATTTCTTTAAAATTACAGTAATTCAGCAATATTCATTCATTAGATCAGATTGAGTGTTAGAACTTTCTTAAGAAAATGTATTAAATAAAAAAACACTACACACCACCCAAGAGAACAATTTGTATTTATTCCTATATCCACACCCTACTATGTCTAAAGAATCTGTAATACTACGGCTGGAAATTAATCACAGACCAAATGAACCCCAGCTGATTTCCTCCCTACTTTCTGTGCCTTTCCCTCTACTGATCCGAATGAAATCAGAGCCACAACCATAACCACCAAACTCAAATGGGGATTCAAACCCACGAACACAAAATGGACTAAGCTGCCTCAAGTGCCACAAATGACTGGTGATCTTATGCTATCTGGCAGCACTCTAAAGGGGTTCAGCTACACAACACTAAGAATTAGATGATAGGTACAAAGGTGCGATCACTCACACTTTTAAAACCAGCAGACTGCAAAATGATGCAAGGACATAATTATGAATTTACAAAAAAAAGGCATAAACATTCTAACTGCTTCAACTTATCTAAAAATAAAGTTAGACTGCTTAAAAACATTTTCATAAAAATGAAAAGCCAGTGAATTTCCCTACTTTTTTTTCAAATGATAATGTGTTAGTTTTCAGAAAAGCTGCATCTCAAAATAGGCCTGGATGTAATAATCACTGTTAAGTTGACAGACCCTGTACTGTACCTCAAATCTGACAGAGTGATTTAGTTTTTAAGTGACATCTTCTAAATTACAGGCATGCAATTTTAGCAGCCTAGCAGTGGCACTGAATTGTAGGCTTTCGGTCATAACCAAAGTACTGCAGATACAAGATGTGAAGAGTCCAAATATTTCATATTCAAGAAAACCTTTAGGAAAATGTGTTGAAAAGCATAACTTTTGTCCTGCAATTATATGTGACAATAACACCAAACCTATTTTATGTCATGAATATGTAGCCTCAGACTTTGAAATCATTACGACCTTTGACCCCAGACACATCATAATAATCTAATGACAAAGCACTTCTGTTCTCTCTAGCGGTGAACATAATTACTTTGATTTGTCTCTGATATTGTCCAGCACCCCTCACTGATGAAAAGCAAGCTTACAGATTGATGTTTTGTTTAATATTTAGTAGATGGCCTGCAGTTTACTTTTCAGCCTGACTGCTTTCAGTGAAGCACTTCATTTAGGCTGCATAAATATTTCAAAGTACCTCATTAATTATTTGAACCCTGGATGCACAATCAATGTGTTTCCATTAATTACAGTTCATTCAAAATTCATATTCGCCAGCCCACTCATTGATATATTTACACAAACAAATTACACCGTTAGACATGTACGCCCCATTCTGTTGATGTAGCGGCTTGTGTTTCCCGAATAAAATGTCACAGCCATTAGTTCTGCCATTTTTGCCAGCTCTATGTTCATGCGAACAATCCCTGATTCCTGACCATAAGACATTCTAACCACAACAGAAGGACAGTTTTAAAATCCCTCTCTTGACCTAGTCTTTACATTCAAGTAGCTCAGGTGTGATTTTAATAGTATTTCCTGATTTGATATTTGCCCTTAGGATAGTAGGTAGTTTATACACAACAAGGACAAGCATTATAGATGTCGCATGGAAATGGGAATGGAGGATATCATTCAGATGGGATAGATGGCTTTTACCCGTGCGTCCTTCGAGTGCATGAGACATTAAATCACTACAAGCATACTGCAGCTATGAAGATGAAGAACACAATGAAGGACAAGGTATGCATGTCATACAGTAAACCTTAGTCTTGTGTGCAGTCTAAAAAAACATGCTTCTAGATGTGCACATATGGTGAACTGCCATAATGAACCACCACTTAAATGCATAAAATGTTGCAAGGCTGGCATTCCTTTAAGCATAGAAAATATAAGCTGAGAAAGAAAAAGCATTTCATTAAAGCTTCACTGCTCAAGTGAAACTTTACTTTAAATTTATAGCTTTGATATAAAGGGAGATATTAAGCAACAGAAATGCTGTTCCTATAAAGCAGGGTCAGAAATGTATGAGATATAAAAAATATTTGCTTGAATAGCTATAAAGCTTCGTTGATTTCTTTTCTATATTGTCAACATTTGGCCTTGGACAGTCTGTCTGATAACAAAAATGATTCCCGTCAAGCCACTGACCAATTGGGCTGCAGCCAAAAACAGCGTCCTAAGCATTTTTATGTCTGATATTATTTAATATCTAATAACACTAGTGGTAGACCGATTAATCGGTTTTGCCGATTAATCGGCACCGATAGTTGATTGCGGCTGAGAAGGGTCCGCTGGCATTATAAACTATGAGAGCAGCCTCTAGAGGCGGAAATCACTGACAGCACGTGTTGTTTATTTTGACATGTGACACTGCGCACTGCACAGAGCGGGAAACTTCAAATGCCATTTAAATACAGCCGACAGAAAATCCTGCGGCGGAACAGAGCGCCATTCACATAGTTTTCAATTAAATTACATTATATTTGTCCTAAATCATTGTGAATGTACATAATGACTTAACTCTAGGCTATATATTTTGTATTGTGCATTTTTTAGCAAAACGTTTGTCTTTCTGTGGCTCTAATAAAGTCTGTATGCTTCATATAGAGAGCTGTAATAGATCGCTCTTTCTCTTTCCACTTGCTGTTTTTTTAAACCAAAATTCAAACTGTTTAATGCCACGTTGTTCATTCTAGAAACAAACTTCTGTCCGTTTGGTGATCAAATAAACTGTTTTAGAACGCCACTTGAATTGAACGCAAAGCGTTGTGTGTGTGTGTGTGTGTGTGTGTGTGTGTGTGTGTGTGTGTGTGTGTGTGTGAGAGAGATACCTCTGAGTTCTCCTAGACACAGCGCTGCACTTTTCCCTAATTTTTGCTTTTGCGCTTTTGTGTGACTAACTTTTTCTTAATTATTAGATAAGTGTTAAAATAGAAGCAAATAAAGCGTGTGAGTACACAAACAATATCCAAATGTAATTTTAATGGTATGGCCTTGTGTAGATATTTAAAGATGGCCATCTTTAAGCATGACTGTTGAAATGAAATGGTAATACTTTACAATAAGAGTCCATTCGTAGAATTAATGAAAACTGTAGAAGTATTGTTTCTTGTCAGAGTGTTCATTTCAACATTCGCTATTAATAGGCTACATTTTTTTATTTTAAAGTTTCTTCTTTTAAAATTAGCAAACTATGAAATAACTTTAATGATCAATATAATAAATAATATTCATATTTTTATTCATTTGCAAAGTATGGTTCAGTACTGTTACTGCTTATATTTCTTTAAATAGCAAAGCTTTAGTTTTATTTCAGTATCCATTTACAAACTATCGGTTGATTAATCGGTATCGGCCAGTGTGGTCCAACCTAGCTATCGGTATCGGTAAAATCCACTATCGGTCGACCTCTATATAACACTATGTTTTTATTTTAGGAAAAAACATATGGCCTTACAAAAGCAAAAAAAGCCACTAAAATGGAGTTATCAAATATTGGCCTTTAATAAAAAATATTTATTTTTAGCACTGACCTAATGTGTAATGTGATATTGTAAAGCACTTCAAGGTGAGAGTGTTTTGAAAGGGTTTTACATTTGATTCAGCTCCTGTTGTCCCATTGCTGCATAAGCTAAATCTCTTCTGGCCCATCAGCTGACCCAGTACTCTGACCCTTATTCTATATATATGGATGTGAACGCATGTTTCAAGGTAAAAGCTCGAGTTGTCTTCAACACCAATGTTCTTAAATGGTTTGTGAGGTTTTGTACATTGTTATAACTCACCCTTGCTGATGTGCATATCCCTTTGACCTCATGAATATCAACATGACTATTTTTAACATGACATATTTGACTACACATATCTATGCTGAATAAAATATATATTTCAACTTGAGTCATTAATATTGGTCACCTTTGGGTTAGTATAGAAACATTGCCTATATTTTAGTGTGATTCATAAAACAAGTGCTTAATAATCTGTCAAAGGCTTCAATAAGTGTTGCCATGGGGTCCTTAATCAGTTGCTTATGATTTAAAAGGTAGATCAACCTCTAAATGAACATTGAATCATTTGGTGAACTGGCTGGTATGTGAATAATCAACAGTTCTAAAATAGAAGAAAAAGCTGAAACCTAATACTGGTGCTTGAATATAATATAGGGCTGCACGATATATCGTTTCAGCATATATATTTCAGCGATCGATGCGCATCCGCATCTGCGCAACCGCAATACATCGCAGGATGTGCATGTTTAGTAGGCATGTGCGATGTTTAGTAGGCTTTTCGTTATATATATATACTTGTCGTTATTGTTTTCTTTGCTCATATATATACAACAGTTTTCTGCTCACACAACAACACTGCTCTACACCAAGACGCGACAGCTGTACAGAGATATCCATTTTTAATGTATAAATTTAATAGCAGAGTGTAACGCAGCAGATGAACGGGCAGGAAGGAGGTGGAACCGGCGAACAACAATACGGGCAGGAAGGAGGCGGGAACCGGCGAACATTCAATAAACATTTAATGGTAAAATAAACAAACATAACAGAAAAGCGGCAGCCCCTCACGGACGACTGCCGCACACAAAACACAAACTAAAATTCCAGGCCTGGTCCTCTCTCGTCTTCCACTGTCGTCACTCCTCCTTTTATCCTTCCGTAGCTCCTCCGTGGGATTCGAGACCGGTGAGTGGCGCAGGTGTCATTCATAACCAATACCAATCACTCCACCGGCCTCGCTCCGTTCCCACGGCTCTCGGCCCCCGCCCACTCGTCACATTACCCCCATCGCCCCTCGCACCGGGGGGTACCTACGGGCCGGGGGTAATACGCTTACTCCCCCCCCTCCCGGGGGGAGCCCGTGCGGCCGCGGCGATTACTCTCCCCCCCCCTCCTCCCGGGGGGAGCAGACAGACGAGGCGAGAGAAAAGGAGACGGAAGGATGAGATGGTGACAGAGAAGAGAGAGAGGGGAGGAGAGGAGAAAAAAAAAAACGGCCGCGGCGATCTCGGTCCGGTTCCCGGACACACTGCCGCTCGGTCCTCAGACGAGGCGAGAAAAAGGAGACGGAAGGAGGAGGAGTCAGAGAAGAGAGAGAGGGAGAGAGGAAAAAAAAAACCAACTGAGCGGCTCACTCCCGACACATGCCCGGTCCTCATGGTACTCCTTCGCTGACCTCTTTGGTGGACGGCTCACTAAGATGCTCCTCCGGTGCCCATCCTGCGGACGGCGACTGCCCTCCGGTCGAGGGCGGCCCGATGCTCCTCCGCCTCTGGCGGAGCCCCCGTGGCTCCCTCCGCTCCTCCCCAATCATGGGCAGCAGGCAGCGAGCCCCCGTTTCCCTGCCCTCCCCAGGCGAACGGGGCGACTCCTCCGCTCCCTCTCGGATGGCAGCCACCCTTTCGGCCTCCACCCAGGAGCACGGCAGCGAGTCCTCGCTCCCTCTCGGATGGCAGCCACCCCGCCTTCTTCTTTTGCTCCACCCTGGACCACCGCCTCGGGCAGCCACTGGCGGTTCTTCCGCTTCTTCTTCTTTTGCTCCAACTCCTCAGCACCGCCTCGGGCATTCCCCTCAGCCACTGCGAGGGCTCTTTGACCGCTTCTTCCTGCTGCCCGAGCGTCCCTCAGTCCCTCCTTCCTCCCCGCTTCGGCATTCCCCTCAGTGTAACGAGGGCAGTAGATGATACGGGCAGGGAAGGAGGGCAGGACCGGCGAACATTCACAAAAATTTAATGATAAAAATAAACAAACAACAGAAAAGCGGCAGCCCCTCACGGACGACTCCTCCCGGGCTTCGGCACACAAAACACAAACTAAAACCCAGTAACCTGGTCCTCTCTCTCTTCCAGTAGATGATACGTCGTCACTCCTCCTTTTATCCTTCCGGAAGGAGGCTCCTCCGTGGGATTCGAACCGCGGTGAACATTCAACAAACTTTTAATGATAAAAATAAACAAACAACAGAAAGCGGCAGCCCCTCACGGACTCATTCATTACCAATCACTCCACGCCGCACACAAAACACCAAACTAAAACGCTCCGTTCCAGGCCTGGTCCTCTCTCTCTTCCACTGTCGTCACTCCTCCTTTATCCTTCCGTAGCTCCTCCGTGGGATTCGGCCGGGGGGGGGTACTCCCGCGACTGAGTGGCGCTCTACTCCCCCCTCCCCTCTCCGGGGGGATTCCCGCTATTACCATCACTCCACGGCCTCGCTCCGTTCCCCGGCCTTCTCTCCGGGCCCCGCCCATCTGGGGGTACGGACAGACGAGGCGAGAGAAAAGGACCGGAAGGATGAGGAGTGACAGAGAGAGAGAGGGGAGAGAGAAAAAAAAAAAAACATCTCTCGCCCTCGCAGGCCGGGGGGTCCGGTCCGCGACTCCCGGACACACTCGCTCGGTCCTCACTCCCCCTCCCCCCTCTCCCCGGGGGAGCGGCTCACGGGCCGCGGCGATCGCGGTGCCATGCGATGGTAGACCAGGCAAGAGAAAAGGAACGGACGGATCTTTGGTGGACGGCCGATGCTCCTCCGCCTCCTGGCGGACGGCGAGGCTCCTCCGGTCGAGAAAGAGAAAGGTGAGGAGAAAAAAAAAAAAAACAGCCGGCAGCGAGCCCCCCGTTCACGACAAAACTGCTGCCGTCCTCACTCCGCTAGCGCTACGGTCGCGGCTGGCCAGCGAGGCTTCGGCCTCCAGGCGACCTCTTTGGGGCGACTCCTCCGCTCCCTCTCGGACGGCCCGAAGCTTTTCCTCTCCTTCCCGCCACCCCTCCTCGACCCAGGAGCACGGCAGCGAGTGGCTCTCTATCCGTCCCACCTGTTTTCTTCTGCTCCAGCACCACCGCCTCGGGCAGCCACTGTAGCGAGCCCTTCCGTTCCCTGCTCCTCCCCCAATCCTCAGCCGCGATTCCCTCACGGTCGGCAGCGAGGGCTCTTTGAGGCTCGGCCTCCCAGCGTGTCTCTCCTTCCTCCAGGGCTTCGGCACCAGTCCTCGTAACTCCTCGATGGCAGGCCCACCCCTCAGGAAGGAAGGAGGCGGGAACCTACTCGCGGCGAACATCAAAAACTTTAATGATAAAAATAACAAACATCACAGAGGAGGGTTCTCCGTTTCACTTTATTCTCTGTGGAACCCCTCACCGGACGACTGCCGCACACAAAACATAAACAAAAATTCCATTCCCTAGGCCTTCCTGCAGCCCTCTTCTTCCACTCACAGCACCGCGATCGGGACTACACTCCTGGCTTTTGACAGCGTCCTTCCGTAGCTCCTCCTTCCACTCCCGGGCTTCGGCACCTGTAACCGGTGAGTAGTCGCAGGTTCATTCATTACCAATCACTCCACCGGCCTGGAAGGATCCGTTCCCACGGCTCTCGGCCCTGCCCACCGGCGAACATTCACACAGAGCTTTAATGATAAAAATAAACACACATCACATAAAAGCGGCAGCCCCTCACGGACGACTGCCGCACGCAAAACATATTTTTCAAAATTTCAGGCTTTGCCTCTCTCTCTTCCCAAACTTCCGTCCGTGTCGAGGAGAGCCACTCCTCCTATTTACCTTCCAAAGTGATAACTCCTCCGTGGGAGCAACGGCAGAAGCCACGAAAGCGCAAGCTCCAGTTCGCGCTTTGCAGAAGGAGAAAGCACGCGCTGCTTTCATTACAATCACTGGCGTTTTCCACCGGCCTCGCAGCGTTCCCAGGTTCAGGCCCCCCCTGACATCGTCACAAAAGAGAGTATGCAAAAGATTTTTCAAAGTGCTGTCTGCAAAATGGACGCGACAAAGCTTGTTACTTTTCTAAACTTCCGGCGTTTGTCGAGGAGAGCGCTTTTGTGTCAGTTAGAGCGGGGATTTAGACCGGGATTAGCAACGGCAGAAGCCACGAAAGCGCAATATCCAGACGCTCGCGCCGCGCATGCATCCAGTGTAGACAAAGAAGGAGAAAGCACGCGCTGCTTTCCAGTGGCGTTTTTCAATGGGTTCCCACAGTGCTATTATAGCCATTGCGCGTGTGGAGGTGTAGACAAGGTAATCCCTAAAGAGCCACGCAGATCTGTCCTGCATGGATCGCCAATTTGTTTATTTTCTATGTTTACTAATCATTTGACTTTTGTGTCACGCACCTAGAGCGGGGATAACCGCATCAGAGCCCCAATCATTGATTTTTTTTCGCCGCGCAAACAGAGATATTAAAATCATGTTTTCTTTTTTTTTATATCGTGTAGACAGACAGCATATATATTGCAGCAGAAAAACAAAATATCGGGTTTCAATGTGGATTTTTTTCTATTTTGTGGCAATTGCGCTGTCATTAGTGCAAGGTAAGCGCGCACGCAGATATATATATATATATATATATATATATAACATACATACATACATACACACACACACACACCACACACATACATACATACATACAAGAGATCTAAGGTTGTAATTTGTTTATTTTTATGCCTGCAACCAAAATAGTTTTTGAAAGTGTGCGCACCTAAAATTTTTAAAATCACCCCATTCATTGGTCGCACTTTGCAAGTTTTCCAAACAGAGTCTGTGCTGCTCCAAAGGATCTGCTTCCTAGGTTTTCTTTTTTTTTTTAGCGCGCATGCAGAGCCACGGGCACATTAGCAGGAGTATTGATTACATTGAAAAACAAAATATCGTGAATTGTAGTTTTTTTTCTTTCAATACGCACGAGGCTGCAGCCCCTCGTATATATATATATATATATATATAATACACATACAAACATACATAATCACACACACACACCCACATAACATACATACATACAAGAGATAGAGCCTGCAACCAAAATATTTTTTTGAAAGTGTGCAGTAAAATTTTTTACATGGTCGCACTTGTGGCAGGTGAACACAGCACAGCGGACGGAGTGCAACAAGGGATTTGGTTTTCAAAGGATAAAGTAAAAGACCACTTCTTAAACCAGCGCGCACTGCAGAGCCAACGCACATGTAAGGTATTCAGGAGTTAATAGAAAAAAACATGCAAGTCCTGTCATGTGACAGCCGGTTTAGCTTTCACTTTTCTTTTTGTTTTCGTTTTGAAAAGCTTGTTATTTTTGCTGTTTAGAGTATGGTTTGGCACGCTATGACGAAGGTTTCCTTATTTTTTATATTATTATTTATTTGCGCCATTCCTCACCGGACGGAGTGTTTTACTAAACAGAGGATTTTTGGTTTTCACCCTAACAGTAAAAGACCACATTAAACCCAGAGAAGGTGAACATCGGTTGGTATTCTTGTGAAAAAAACAGCAAGTCCTGTGATGTGCCCTATGCCAGCTCGTCTTATTCGTTTTTATTAATAAATGTTAACTTTTTTCTTTTTGTTTTCGTTTTGAAGACAGTTTGTATTTTTGCTGTTTACCTCAACTGTTTATGGATTGTTGTTGTGCTTTTTAATTTTTTATATTTATTATTTTATTTGAATTCCTCAGATTACAATTTTGTTTTAACATAAAGGGGTAATGTATTAGTCAAAACAGACATATGATAATACTTCTTGTGTTTCCCTATGCCATGCTCGTCTTAACGTTTTTAATTAATAAATGATATGCAAGACCGTTTTGGGATTCAGATCTAATTGTTGTATGTATCTTTTTAAAAAGAATAACAATGAATCCATATATTTTTTAAAGAAAGGGGTGATATAACATAACAACAAAATATCTCTTGTGAAAAACGTGAAACCAAGCATGAAAGTGAAAGTGAGAGCGCATGAAAAAAAGGAATTGCTGTTCACAAATTTAAAATAAAGAATAATACTGATGAAAAAGAACGGGTTGAATGTTGAACACTTTCATTACCATATAACTATAAACTATGATAAAAGTTAATCAGCATGCATTGATTAATCAAATGTTGTATAAAAAAATGCAACCAAACTATGTGCTCGTGCGACCAACTGAGAAAATTATGTAAAGTAGTGAGTGTACAGCTCGTATAAGTGTGTAAATTTGCTGTCCCCTCAAAATAACTCAACACACAGCCATTAATGTCTAAACCGCTGGCCAGAACAGTGAGTACACCCCTAAGTGAAAATGTCCAATTTGGGCCCAATCAGCCATTTTCTCTGTGAGATACTGTATATAATGTTTATGACCTACTTCATTCTTCTGGATCAGAATGCATTGTGAAATGATTACAGAATATTCCTGAACTCTTTTGTCCTCTTCTAGTTCTATGACTCCTAAATGCAGCATCAAAAGCACCAGAATTAACATGACCCTTAGTGTAGGTGCAGGTTAAATCAACAAAAAAGCTGCCGAGCATCCTCCTGGGATGGATAAGAAGAATTTAGTGTCAGTGAGAGGCGGGTGGAGCCCACTGTAGGTCAAAGTCAGGCACTGGAACAAAAGAAAAGGGCATTTATGATCGAAACTTGGAAAGCACAGAAAAGATAGAGCAAAAATGGCTCGAGGCACTCAAAAATAAAAAAAGTTATATTACACCACTCAAAGCAGATCAGAGAAAGTGTGTGTGCATAATCTAGAAGTTAGTCAAGCTGAAAGAAAGAAAAATCAATACATGCCACCAGAGATGATCAAAGTTTGGTTTCTTCTCCCACACTTATTGCTTCTTTTGATCTCCCTCAATCCTACGTAATCATGAAACAGCGATACTACGCTTAACTCACTATCCAAAAAGTCTGAAATGTAACGACTGCATTTCTATTTCTGGATTACAGAAGAAATGGTTTAAGGTTTCCATACAGAGACAAAACTGCCTTATTTAAGCTGCACTTTCAAATTACAACACTGCATTTCTAATGCTTTGGGAAGGCCTGCAAACTATAGCAGTAAATAAATCTGTAAATGAGAGGAAGAATATCTCATGTTTCACTTTAATATGTGTGGATAAAACAATTTACTGGAGGACAGAGAATGATATTCTTGCAGAGCAGACAGATAAATCCTATAAACCTAACAACTGCCTGGGCAATAGGGACTCTATCATAAAACCGTTTATAAAATGCTCATTTGGTCTGTGCCATCTCTTAACAACACTGACATGGAAGTGGTTCCTGAACCAGAAAAACACAAGGTCTAAGCATTATGTAGGTATGATACAAATCCATGTAATGAAGATATTTCATGAACACACATTACATAATTCAGGGTGCTACAACGCCACAGTGAAAACTAACACATTTTGTATATATTCAATCAAACTCAACAAAGAGTGAAATCACTTTCAAGGATGCCAACATTTAATGGTATTTGGTTTTGTTTCTATGCATATAAATTAGTTTTTTTTTCAAGCAAGTTTGCTAAAATAAACAACTCACCACCTGTAAACCAAACACTTGTCCTTGCAGGTGGTTTAAGTTCATGTGCATCAGTCACGGTTACAAAACAGAGCATTTCCTTTTTCTTTTACCTCTTTGGGCAGAAGTGACTTACAAATGGCATCACAATCTTGAAAAGCATAAATAATTGAGTGATGCAGGGATGATGTAATTATGTAGAACAACCAACAACTTAGCATTACCTTAGTTCCTTCAACAAAAGGCCAATAGGATTTTCCAATTATGAAAATGCTATGGTATCAAAGATTTTAATATAATAAAAACCTTTTTAAAAGGAAAAAAAAATCACTATATCGTGATATATTGTTATCGTGATATAAAATGTGTCATATCGTGATATAAGATTTTGGTCATATCGAGCCGTATTCACAGACAAGCTACATATATGGATATATCACCTTCGAATTAACGCATATTGCATAGCTTGTCAGTGATTACGCTCCGTGTATTAATACGCTCCATTGAAAACAGGTGAAGAATTAGCGCTAATCAAGAACCGGCTTTAACTGACGAGATGCGCATGCAAATCGCATGATATATATCGCCCATCCCTAATTAAACCTAGATAAATGTACTATTTGTCCATATCCAATAGTTTGTGCGAGAGTGGAAGCTGAAGCATTTTTATTTGTGTGCACTCACAACATCAACATTATAAAAAACAACCAGGATGTGCTTGCTCCCTCTGTCTTGAGCAGGAGCGCGTCACAAAAATGGACTGAAAATCTGTGAATATTTTTCCTTATAGACATGAATATATCTATAGAAAGCTTTAAATGACTACAAAACTATTCAAATCCAAAACAAAATCTCTTTCATTATGTAATCCAAGATGCATTTATTTCTAAAGGCGCGTCCAATGATGAGATGGGGAGCCAGGATCATCAATTTCATCTTCGCGACACTGACCCAGAAAAACACTTGTTTATTAATAAATAATTCAAATATCTCCTTACTATTTCCCCCCAACATATACATGGTAACTTTTGCGGAAAGCTTTAGCCTATTTAGCATGCTCACGTCACGTTGCTGTCACGTTGCTTACACATGGTCACGAAAAATCATAATTTGTATGCATTTTTAAGCATTGTGGTTTAAAAACAAGTGATTGAAACGCAAAAAAACAGCACTACATGTGCAAGCTGTCTGTTTCGGAGCGTGATTTCTGCAATTGGGTCGGACTGAGGTCAGGTCATATTCATCCCTTAAACGAACCGTTCCAGAGTACGCTTGGAAGTGCTCCAACCTCTTCACACACCTCTTCAGCTGGGTCTCGGTATGGTTGTTTGGTGCGCACCCGACTGCGATTGCTGTACTCACACCTGCCCAAAAGATCCACACCAAGAGGGGAAACAAACTTGAGTTCGATTCAATCGAACCAAACACGACAGGTGTGAATACACCCTAATGTACTCTGCAGAGGTGGAATGTGGCAAAGGGGTCATTTAGAGTGACAGCTGCTCCTGATATACCCTGATTTTTTTTACATTTTAATGAATGTCAGACGGTGTTGACAAAAAGTGGGGACACACCTTTGAAACCTAATCATGCATGTGTCACTGAAAAACAACTATTCTTTGATATGATATATTATTAAGTAAAAAACTAAATTATCCATTTTATAACATATGAATGATTGAACGCGGCGCTCAAGTTAGAAGATGTTCACTCATATTCTTGCATGTTTTTCCCACGTCGCATCTTTGCCAACACAAGTGCATAATGGCGCCTTGCGATATGAGCACGTCACACGTGAGCGGTTAATCACGTGCGCCGACATTCGGTTGGATCGTTCCTTTCTCTTTACTGTTATCACCGGCATATTCTCAAAGTATCTAATTCTAATGCTTGGTAATATTTTATTCAAAATCACGATTCCTCGATTTCTAAAAAATAAAATCATGGCAAAACATTACATTTATATTAATCGATAAAATCTTAAAAATCCCCCAGCCCTAGCTTATTTGTTTTTTTATTTTGGTAGAAAAAAAAAATTGTACGCTTTGTTGAGTTGGTCCTGTCCACAAAAATAAACAGGTAAATTGGTACATCAATGAGGACTGGAAACTGCAATCTTCCATATTTCATCAGCAATGGCATACAGAGTATTTGTGTAGATTATTGTAAGAAGATGTGTTATTTTCCGGTCAATGCAAAAAAAAGCTGGTAAATATTAATATTTAACCTTGAGGTTAAAACATATTGTGCATCTCTAAAGAGAAAAACAGTTTGCATTTCCCTGTAACTCCTTTGTTGTTGTTTTACATATGGCACTACATTTTCAGCTACAGTATATTAAATCCTGCCTAGACATATTTAGCTTCTGGGGGAAAAAAGCAGCCTTAAGATAGTAATTCTCTAAATGTAAATATTTTAGTACAAGTGTTTCATGCAATGATGGCGATGACGGACATTTTTTCTGATTACAATGCTTCCGAATATTTAACAATAATGACTAATATATAATATCTCACATGTTCAGATGCTATCGGAATTGATCTTGCAAATGTTGCAGAATGTGTGAAAGCTTCTGCTGAGTCCAGATATTATCTTGCATCTTCAAACATAAGCTTGTATATCTTTAGAATAAAGGCAATTTGAATGACAACAACGTTGAAAGTTGAACATTATTTCTATATCTTTGGAAGATATATCTATGTTTATACCATGCAAACACTTCAAAGACTTCACATGATTAAATGATGAGGCTAGGCACTGCACTGATCATTCTGAAGAAGAGGTGATGAAAACCAGAAAAAGCCTGATGGTGGATCAGCCCACGTTACATCTACTTTAGACTAATGAAGTCATAGTCCCTCTTCACCATTCAAAAAAATAAATATTTACACGCAGCTCTGAAGAAGAGCATAGCGAAAGCAGTCACAGTAAGCTTGTATTATTTTTCTGCACACTCATAAGTGTAGCTATGAGTTAATAATGCTCAAGGTTACACTCTCTAGGTACTTTCTCTTACCAAATTTATTCCATCTCTGAAGGCCCTATATGAAAATTGTTTTTCCTCTCACAAAAACAAGGATCGATCATGTAATTTCCTTATTTGGAAACACAGATCCCATTAGGCCTAATAACAGTTTCAGGTAGAGAATCGTACTTTCGCAAAAAAACAAGGTGGTGGTGCTTTTTTACTGACTCTCATCTGTAAGTGTTCAGTCATTTGGTTTCATTTAAATGTAAATTTGAGCAGTGAGCAGTACTGCATTGGCACACTGTTAGCAGACCCAAGCTGGTGATGGATTTTTATAACTGCGAGTAAAATACATAGAACCTCTGTCGCTTCCAGACTGGCTGCTTTCTCTCATTGAGCGGTCTACTGGTGGAGTTTGGCGGCTAGACAATTTCACTGCTAAAATTAGATTGTTGCTGCTAAAACTGCATTGTATGTGTGTGCAATCATTTACGTTCAATCTAAATCCTTTAGCACAAGGCAAAAAAAAACATGTTTACACGCACAGTTCTAATCAAGCAGCAGTGAGTTTTTCTTTATCCATCTGCCCAAGTATACACAATTATTATACACAATGCACAATCAAATACTTGAACAACTGAATAAACATTGTTTGTCTTAGGGATCAAGTGCCAACTGTAGTCTGACTAACTTATATGCAATATATGTGAGCAATAACCACATTAGTAGGTCGGTTAAAAAAAAACTGGTATGATTTCAGTTGAGCTAAAGGATTTACATGACATTTAAATAAATGAATTATTATTTTAGTCTAACTGAAATTTAACTTTTAAATATTCATAAATTCATAAATATTCTAATTTGTCTTCATAAATTAGAAAATTACAGTAAAAGAGTAGTCATATTGCTGCCATATTCTTAAGTGTATGGCAAAAGTGAACGACTTGTGATGAGGGTCATCAGCAGAGAGATCTAGCTGAAAGTGATTTGATAAAGCCCACGCATTGTCATATCACAGATCTTCATATCTTTGCGGAGATATATGCATGAGTGAGAATGAGAAACCATTGTAAACATAGCTACCTTTTCAATAGTTAGAATAAATTAATGCACCTCCGCCAACTAATGATTTTTTAATTATCTACAGGGTTGCATTTTAGCTTGTTTTTAAACTCGTGCTAACATACCTTAATTGATTAATGTCTACGCAGTCTGTGCCACCTTCTGCTAGGGAAAAAGAAAGCTAACCATTGCGTGCCGTTAAGCGCGATCCACGGGGCACGCATGCTTGACTGGACGCATTGAGAACACTTTTAAATTTTCATATAAGCCCCATTGGGCTTGCTGAAAGCAGTGTAGCACGCAAGAGGTCTCAGTTCCTGACCCATCACGTGAGTTGCACTCATTGTGAAACATGATGTTCATCCACATTGATCTCTGAAAAGCAAAATCTGACAAGCTTGAAGACATCTCAGACAAAAATAACAAGCTGTCATGGGCCTAAAAGCTGACCTTCTGTAAACCTTACGCAGGCTTAAGGCATCTAGTCTTTCGGGACAACTGGATCGTTTTATAAATAAGATTAAAAATAAGATTGCACTCACAAAGATAAATATTTGATCCAATATTTTTGAAAAAAAAAATGTCATATATAAATTGACACTGACTAAATTTTTCTATCAATATGGGACCCTGCAATAATAATAATAATAATAATACATGTTTTTTTATATTAACTATGAAAATATAAAGCATGTAATATGCAGTTACACCATTGACAATACAAATCCTGTTCTTAAACTTCCCCATCATATTTTCTAATACATATTATTATTACTCATTGTTATTATTATTATTATGTCTATAAATAAAATACAATACTTTTAAATCACTGTAATTACACAATTGCATCACATCGCCTGACAGTCCATCAGCTTCTCCTTAATCCAAAATTAGCCTATGTAAAAAGTCAGCAGGACAATACTGCTGAACGCTGCATTTCACTACATGTTACCTTCAGTTATGTTTGACTCGATTCGGCTACATATGCGCTCACAACTGATGTCAGTTACAAGGCTTAAAAACGGAGATGCATTTAGTGAATTTAAGTGTCGCAATGATGACATTTGGTACATGTGAGCTAGAAGAAGAGAGATACAATATATATGGTCGCCTGTTGAATATTTACTTTCTATTGAAACTATGTACTCCAGGGCTTCTTATCAATTTTTTCAGTTTCCTTTTGTTTTCCTAACAATCCTGACAGGGACGGTGTGAAAATCTGATGCTCTCCGTTTCAGAACAGAATGTTACAAACTTTCAATTTCACTGTCAATCTCACCTCAGTGTTTACATACCACCGTTAAAAACAGTAAATATACACCCAAAACACCATTAAAACACAAATACTCACTTAGTAGCTATATACGTATTTAAAAAAACTGCGCTGTCAGTGTCAGTAGTTAGATAAACGCTTAACGCTACCGCGTGCAAGAGCGCGTTGGCAAAGCGGGAAATCAAACAGGTCTTGTAAGATTCTCTATCCAGTATAAAAGTCGAACTAATTCCAGCAGGATGTTTAGTGCGCAAATAATACTGTAAAATCACACAACATATTTTCTCACACGTACAGCTCTTACCTCGACAGCGGGCGAGGGTTGCACAGAGCGCGAGAGCCAAGATGATCTCCAAAAAGCGCCGACGTCCCTTCACAGTACTTCCCATTTCTATTCTGTTTCTCTCAGTCATATTAGGGGGGAAATTCGTCCGGTTTTATGACGTTGTGACAGTTCCTTGTTTTTTGCTTTAACGGTCTCTCTAACTTTAATGCTCTGACATCTTTGCGAAAGCTGGACGGACATCGTTCCTGTGCGCCGAACTTCAGACACCACGCCGACTTGTGTCCTGCTTTCAGAGCCTTGTTCATGTGCACTCACACTTGAAGGTGCCGCACGCTGACTAGCAGAACCAGCCAATGGCGCATCGCGATGGGCGGAGTCACGTTCACCACAAGCATCAGCACCAGTCAGGTGGGATATTCGTGAGCTCACACCGGGAAGATATCGCGTGGTCAAATGATTGAATTTTGATGTAGCTTTTGAAGTGCGTCTGAAATCTAATAGGGATAAATATGTTACAATATGTTACAATGTCAAAAAAGAAGAAAGAAAAGAGAAGTTTACTAAAGTAAAAATGGTTTAATGCTTTAAGACCTTGGCAGCTGGATTTCCTCAAATTAATTAAAAACAACTAATTAATTAACAAACAAATTAATTAAAAACAACTCTTCCTCTACAGTAGCCTATTTAATGACACAAAAAAAGTTTTTTACTTTTTTTTCTATAGCCTACATGTGAACATTTATAAATGGATGTAAAAGCATTTAATTAATATTGTATGTGGGAATCTTGTCTAATAACATGACTATACGAATTCAGTACAGCTCTAAACAATTCATATTGATTGATGTGTCTTTCAGAAGAAAAACAAACTGCTCAGCTATTTCATATCTGTCTTATCCCTCATTGAAAATAGTATAAAAAGTAATCTAAGCATCAATGATGCATGTTGCCAAGCAATGCGCTAGAATTGGAATACAGACTCCACTCAACTCCAGCTCAACTCCATTCCAGTTTTTCAAATTCATACTCCCAGCATGTAAGAGAGAAAAATCCTGCTATTTTATTTGCCAGAGAAAACACAGATGTTTTGACTTTCAAAAAACCTGCTTCTTGCTTCAGGCACACTCCATTTCCACTCTGTAGCGTTCACTTACTGTAATCAAGATTGCTATGAATATACAAGCAGAGTGTGCAAAACAATCCTAATGCTGGTACCTTTGGGAACATGTTGACAGTCAAACAAATTGGAGGACCAGAATGAATTGTTGTACTATATCATAATTTAATACATGCTAATAACTTTAACCATCCATTGCTTTTTTGTTTGTTTTTTATTTTGTCTAGCAAATATTTTACTCTGCAAATAGCAACATCTCAAAATCTACAGAACTGTAGAATCATTTAACACAAATAACATATATTATAAATACTCATATAGCATTAAAACATGTAGCCCACTATAATGGAGGAATGTGCAAACATGCATTATGGTTTCATACTATAGATTCACAGTAATGTAATAATCTCCCCTTTAGTTAGATAGAGGTACTGAGTAAGAAACAATTTACATATCCAATAGACATAAATGATGCACCTGAGGGGGCAATATTGCATTTGAGAAAGCAATTCAAATGTATAATGTAAATAACCTTTCATAGTGGGCGGCATTTAGAAACATAACGTTTTTCTCTAAACCGAGTTATGCAAAAGAGGAATATCATGCATTGTTTGTTTACCAGAGGAAAACTGCATTACAAAGTTTGACGAAAAACAGTTTCCTTTTTTTAAGTTTGTATAATATTGTGCTTCAGGGGTAGTTTTATTTCAAGGAAAAAGTCAATATTTAAATGGACATATTTCTATATCTGCAAGAAAATTCTAATATGTATGTTCACATGTTTAAAATCACGAAGTTAATGTCATGGTCACACAACTCCAGGCCTATTGCTTGCTTGTAAACAAGCAAGTCAAGCTATAAATACCTTTCATAAAACCTGTTTAATAATTAAGATCCCTCACAACACAGGTCTATTGTTTGCAAGTTCCCATGGTGACAGCACCACGTTTAACAGCATGATTTAAAAAAAAACAGCAGAAGAAAAATAACATTGTGGTAACTGCATGATTCCTATAGAATTTCGTAGTTGTCCTAAGTTCACCTGAGGCCAATGAAAGTCTTGCTAGTCTTTCTTTCATTGTTACATTTAATTGTTTCAGTGATGATGGTTTCCAGCAAGCTCTGAAATGTCTTTGTTTTTCTCAGGTTTTTATGATAAGCTGAAATGTAATCTTTCAGAGGATGAGTGTGAGTATTATTCAACCCTTTTTATCCAATTGTAAAGATGAGTAGTGCACGAGAAAGCACTGCTTCCATAAGCATGAAACAGAGAAGAATAGTGTTGAAGAACTACTAACAAGCCAGTTGTAAAATATGCTTAGAGGTATCAATTCAGGGGTCATTGTTCATCATTATACTGATATCACTGAAGACATACACATATAAATCAGCCGTTGGGCTTTGATGTAGTTCTCTGAACAGCTCTCTAAACATCACTGACTGGCCCACTTTTCCACCATTTGCATGTGCTGTAACTTTACCAAAATGTGGAAAATACAGTAAGAATACACAAGGGAATGCATCAAATGAACCATGGGCAATGTGTTCAAGAAGGAATAAATTTTAATGAGCAATGAAGCAGTGTTTTTGGCAGTCTTTTCATTCATCAAATACAAAGTTTACTCCTTTTCCCATTGTACTGCTGAGATATAAAAAAAATGTATCCCTTTAAAATCTATACAGATTTAGACAATACAAATATAATAATATGTTTCCTCTCTTTCCATTTCACCAGCTTATTAAGTGGTCTGTGGATTATTGTGTAGTTTTGGTCATATTGTTGTTGTTTTGTCAGATTGTTGCAAACAGTATATTGTTATAAATTATATACAATCTAAAATGTCTCTGAAGGCATGCTTGTGTATGATTTCAACGCACCATCTG